>CM034156.1:163894966-166807145 GCA_019776745.2 Taxus chinensis
AAAGAAGAGCTGAAAATGTTGAAATATCAATAGATCATATTAAAATATGAATATGTCGACAACGTATGGCTTTCATCCTATCCGATGCTGTCGTGTCTGCTGTCAGATGGCGGAAGCCTCAGCCCCGTAGTGAAATGCCTTCGGCGTAAATATATAAAAAAATATTCTTGCCCTTTTGTCCAATAGAACATCATTGAGTGTCGGCGGGAAGCGGACACATTTCTTTGGCCCTCGTGGAAAAATAATTCACATCATCGCTGACAATTCGGTGCGGAATAAAACATATAGTAACACATTGACCCAATATATGTCTTATCTAGCAATCTTATGAAATGCTTTGGCACCCAAGTGGAATCGAAAGAAATCACATAGTTGCAAATGGTGTTTTTATGGAAATAAAACTATGGAGACCATCCCTCGGCGAGATTTGCAGTATGACTGCCACATGATTTGCTTATACTCCCCTCATATCGATTTTTTTTATGTCGTTGAGTTCTTACTTTTCAGGTTCTTCATCATTGATGCTTCAAATCGATGCATTGTTAGAGTTGTTTAAGCCCCTCTAACCAGCTTTGGGTTTTTTTTCTTTCCCAGCCATTTTTCTTTAAAGTCTTATGTTCAAATCCTCTAGCGTTATATTACGCATGTTTTTTTTTAACGAAAGCAATGATTCGGGAGTTTTTTTTGATATCTATGAACGGGTTTGGAGCATATTCATTTGTCTTATGGTTTTGTTTTTGGGTATTTCAAAAAAATTCTATGCTCCGTGAAAACAAATAGACTTTCTTTATTTTTTAAGCCATACAAAAAGCCTGGAAATTAGCTTGGCGTAGGGGTAAATATCTTCTCAAGAGGGGGCACAATTAAATTTGTGGAAGCAGCAGATGATGCCTTTTTTCTGAAAATTCCTTAATGGAAGAGAATACCACCGTCGCCTTAGAGGCCTATTACAATGATTACCGATTTATATAATAGACCAACAGACCTAATAAGGAAGACAAACATGGCAACACAAATATTGATTATCTCTTGCTGCAGCATGGTGAAAGACTTTAGCAAGACATAAGTTATGGCCATGGCAATCCACACTTTTACAGCACATTGAAACCTCATTTTACTAAAGAAACTCTGCCAAAATAAGTTCCTAGTGTGCCAATTGCTACAAGTGCAAGCTCGAAACCCCAGCAAAATCCCCATCTTTTACAGAAAAAAATCTCAACAAAATGTGTAGAGACTAACGACACAAGAGCTCCCAGAAAAAATGTAGAAGCCGATATGTAAGCTGCCTAAAGAGGATTCAGAAGGCCTCTCTTTCTATATCAGAAACAGACTGCGGTGTTGTCGGTCTATTTTTCTTATTGGCTTCTACAAAATGGCCGCCGAACAAGGGTTCAAAGCGTCGTGGTGTTGTGTGCTTCTTGTTCTCGTTTCTTTTTTAGGCTGGAGATTTCTAAGACCCGACTCAATGCATTAAACTTCCTCTCCTCGCAGCTTAAGCAGGATAGTTCCTGGTTTGGAAACGCATCAGTCTTTCTTTTCTATATACAACACTCCTCGCAGCCCCTGCAACTTTCATGCACATCTCCCACAAAGGAATATAAAAATACAACAGATGAAATCGAAATAGAAAAATGAACTAAATGACACTCCCTGAAGATACGGTCAAGAAGGCAACCAGATAATAAATTTCTAGCGCGATATTAAAATTTTAATTTGTGGCATAATACATATAGGTACTGTATTGAAAACATGTAGAGGTTCCCGGGAAGAGACCGTATACGAATTTGGAACAATGAGCTACGAGACGGAAATATGCAGACGGTAATCTTTACGGGTCAACATGCCACAGTGTCATCCAGAAGGAACCCACCGGCTGGATACGCGATTATCATCCATATGACCCACTAGATATTTACATTATATAGTTGATATTGTGATTATTGTTGTACTATTTGATATGAATGTAATAAATGAGTTGTACTTGATTGTAGTGGAAAGAAGGAAATACTTGTAAATTGTTCACTCCAGTGTGCCTGTAATATTATATGATTATCTTCAATAATCACTTGTGATTGTTGGACATAAGGTGTCTCAACCTTGTTTGGTTTATTCATTTAAGATTTTCCTACAACCGTTTCACATTGTCTATGCTCTAAAAATAGAAATAGAAGTTGTCAAAAGATTCTCATATGATAGTATATCATGGAAAGACTATTTTTAGAGATATTATGACAGATTTTATGACATCTATAAGGGTCAAAAATAGAGGAGAATATTGTGGACGTGGGAGCCTAATTTTAGACCGAAATCTTGCTCTTTAATGTTATCCACCTCATGAGAGGTTTGACACATGGTTTTGTAAACCATAGATGGTTTCTTGTATAACCGGCGGTCTATAAATTGAAGGCTTGGAGAAGCGATTAGAGTAGTGAGTTTTAATCCTCCTAGAATTGTTTCTGGTGATACTCCTGTAAGAAACTTGCTCTACAAGTGTATGTAATCTTGTTATTAGATTTGAAATACATTGAGTGGGCTTTTGGAGTGTGGGGTTTTTTATCCGAAAGGATTTTCCCCACATATATTTAGTGTTTGTGTTTTGTTATGAATATGTTGCCGATATTTCTGTAACTGTTTTATTATGTTGAAAGTTTTGCATAATATCTCTCCTCAATGATTAGCGTAGGAAGTTGTTCCGCTACTCTTAATTTCCTATCAAGTGGTATTGGAGCCTGATCACCTTTGGTTTCAGTTGTGGGTTGTTGGGTTTTTTGTGCTAATCCAAGTTTGAGTGGGAGCTTGTGCAGATAATACTTTGTTATCTGGGTGCAGATATTTTTTTCAAATGGCGAACACATCTGGGAGGATTGACGTAGAGAAGTTTTCTGGCACAAACTTTGAAATGTGGAAGCTAAAGATGGAAGATCTGTTGGTTGATCGAGATCTATGGGATGCGGTGGATGAGAAGGTCCACAGGCCTACGGATCCAGTTTTGGTTGCACAATATGATGTAATGGATAAAAAAGTTAAAGGTCTTATTAGACTATGTCTTGCAGATTCGATCCTGATAAATGTCCATGAAGAATCCACTTCGGAGAAGCTTTGGAAAAATCTGGGTGAGATATACCAAGCTAAGTCTCTTGTAAATAAGATTTTCTTGAGGAAGAAGTTGTTTTTCTTGAGAATGGAAGAAGGTGGACAAATATCTGAGCATCTAGAAACATTCAATATGTTGGTGACTCAGTTGAGCTCAGTTGGGATTAAAATGGATGAAGAAGAAAGGTGCCAAATGTTGTTGGTTTCGCTGCCAAATTCATGGGACAGCCTAGTCATGGCCATTGGGAGCACTTCAGTCACTCTGAAGATGGAGGATGTTGTTGGTTATCTACTCCCTAAAGATATGAGAAGGAAGGTCTCTTTGAATTCCAAAGAGGATTTGAGTGTTCGAGGAAGACCAAAAGAATGAGGAAAAGATGAAAAGAAGCATGGTCGTTCCATGAATAAGGGGAGATCAAAATATCCTAGTAAGTCCAAGGCAATATGTTGGAACTGTGGAAAATATGGACACTTCTAAAAGGAATGCAAATAAGAAAAGAAGAAGAAGAAGAAGAAGAAGAAGAAGAAGAAGAAGCAAGATTCTGATTCTGAGTCCAAAAAAGAAGATAGAGATGCCTTTATTACATCTTTGGCCACTCGTGTAGGTGATAATACATGGTTGATAGACTCAGGTACATCTTTGCACATGACTCCTAACAAAAACTGGTTTAGTAAGTATGAAAATTATGATGGTGGTAAGGTGTATTTGGGATATAATTCTTTCCTTGACATTGTTGGTTATGGTAGCATTCATGTGAAATTTTATTATGGTAGAGTTAGAAGATTTGATGGTGTCTTGCATATCCTAGGACTAATAAGAAATTTATTATCTATTAGCAAGCTAATAGATGCAGGTGTGCATATATAATTTTATGAAGCGAGAGGTGCTATGGTGATAGCAAGAGGAAGCATATTGGGTACATTGTACTAACTTGATACATGCACAATTGAGTGCAATAGCACTTCTAATAAAACTAATCCAAAAAATAAATAACTGAAAAAGGAGAGGGTTTCCTCTTCCGTGGATGGTCGTGGCTTCTAGGTACCCAAGGGTGCTCTGTCTACTGATTCAAAATTTCCTGCAGAGAAGACCATGTTATGGCACCAAAGGCTTGACCACATTGGAGAGAAGGGTTTAAAAGCCCTGAAAAATAAGAACCTCATTGAGGGGTTGAAAGATTGTAATCTAGAGTTTGATTTCTATGAGAATTGTATTTATGGAAAACAAAACTGCTTTCAATTTTATTTGTCTACTCATAAGTTTTCATGTATCTTGGATTTGGTCCATTCGGATGTATTTGGTCCTGTTAAGGTTGATTCTATTGCTAAATCAGTTTATTATGTTACTTTCATTGATGATTTTAGTAGGAGAATATGGGTATATTGTTTAAAGAGTAAATCTGAAGTTTTCAGTCATTTCAAGGAGTTCTAGGCTATGGTTGAAACTCAAACTGGAAAGAAAATTAAATGTTTGATAACTTACAATGGCAGTGAGTACTGTTTTGTTGATTTTGATAGCTATTGTACAGATTGTAAAATTAAAAGACAAAAGACAACTTTATATTCTACAGAGTAGAATGGAGTTGCAAAAATAATGAACAAAACATTGATGGAGAAGGCTAGAAGCATGTTGAGTGGAGATGGACTAGAAAAAATGATTTGGGCTGAAGCTATTTTCACTGCTTGTTATGTGATAAATAGATCTCCTACATTAGTGCTTGTTGATAAAACGCCAATGGAGGTGTGGTTGGGGAAAAATCCTTCACTTAGACATTTGAGAGTTTTTGGTTGTGAGGCATATCCACATGTGCCTAAGGAGAAGAGAACAAATTTGGATTCTAAGGTTGTCAAATGTATCTTCATCGGCTATAGCTATGGTGTGAAAGGACACAAGCTTTGGGACCCTATTGCATAAAAGGTAATTCATTCCAAAAGTGTTTTCTTAGAGAGATTAAATCTTCCACTGTTAATTTTCGGCCAAAAAAACATAAAGAAATTGAATAGAAAAAGGATGTGGTTTAACTTCCTTCTACACTTAAGAAAGTTAAATCAAGGCCCCAAAATAGACAAGAAGCTAAGGAGAGCTCATCAAACTATAAATCTTCAGAAGAGGAGGAAGAGGAGGAAGAAGTGGAAGAATCTCCACCTCATCTTGTTCGAAGGTCTACAAGGAAAAGGAAACCAATTGAAAGGTATGAGTATTCACCTAATGATTGGAACTGTATATTTTCTTTGAGTAATAAGATTGATGAACAAATAAAAGAGGCTTTGGGTATGAATGATGCAGAGTCCTGAAAAATAGCCACGGATGAAGAAATGACAACTCTTAAAAGGAATGATACATGGGACCTTGTATCGTAAACTGAAAGTCGGAAACCTGTTGGATGTAAATGGGTGTTTAAGAAAAAGATTGGTTCAGATGGAAATGTTGAAAAGTATAAGGCATGGTTGGTTGCGAAGGGTTACTCTCAGGTTGAGGGTATTGATTATGATGAGATCTTTTCTCCTATTGCTAAAATGACATCCATTCGGTTTTTATTATCTATTGCAGCAACTTACGACATAGAGGTTGAACTAATGGATGTGAAAATTGCTTTCCTTCATGGTGATTTGGAGGAAGAAATCTATATGACATAGCCATAACACTACACGGAGAAAGGTTAAATCAAGTTGGTTTATAAGTTAAAGAAATCCTTGTGTGGCCTTAAACAAAATCCTCAGATGTGGTATCAGAAGTTTGATACATATGTGTTGAGTTTTGGATTTGTGCAGTCTAAATCTGATCATTGTGTATATTTTAAATCTTATGGTGATTATTTCCTGGTAATTGCTTTATATATTGATGATTACAGAATTGAAATCTTAGCTCTCTGCAAAATTTGAAATGAAATATCTTGGTGCAAAAAAGCATATACTTGGGATGGAAATCAAAAGAGATGGTGAAAATAGAAAGCTATGACTTGGCCAAAGTATGTTTGTTTTGTTTTGCAAAATTTCAACATGTAGGATTGTAAACCACTTTGTGTTCTCGTTGCATTGGGAACGAAGATCTCTATTTCATGATGTCCTTCATCCCCATCAGAGATGGAAGACATGAGTAGAGTGCCTTATCAGAGTGCAGTTGGAAGCTTAATGTATGCTATGGTCTACACAAGACCAAAAATTTCCCAAGCATTGGAAGTTCTTTTTCGTTCTATGTCTAATCCTCGAAGAGTGCATTGGGATGCAGTTAAGAGGGTCTTCAAATATTTTTGGGAGACAACAGAGTACTCTATATGTTTTCATGGCATAGGAGATCAATATTCCCTAAGTATTCATGGTTTTGTGGATTCAAATTGGGTTGGTGATGTCGATAGCATAAGTTCCACCAATGCACATGTGTTTACCCTTAATGGTGGTGCAATCAGTTAGATGAGCAAGTGACAGGATGTGGTCACTTTTTCCACTACTGAGGCAGATTACATGGAAACTACTCATGCCTGTAAAGAAATCATTTGGCTAAAGCGTTTGTGTTCAAATATTGGATTGAAACAACATGCAATTACAATTTACTGTGACAGTCAGAGCGCAATCTGCTTTGCAAGGAACCTGAATTTTAATACCAAGACTAAACACATTGATGTTCAGTATCACTTCATGAGAGATATGGTCGAGGATGGTGGGGTGAAGCTAGAAAAGGTAGAGACAGTTGGGAATGTTGCAGATGCATTAACTAATCCCGTGAGCATAGCAAAATTTAGGTGGTGTTCCGAATCTATGGGCCTTTCGGCCCCTAGTAGTTGATCCATGATGTCATTTTTCCATTGACCCTTATAAGGTATTCGACAAGTGGGAGATTATTGGAAATGAGGTGTCTCAACCTTGCTGTTTGATTTATTCATTTAATATTTTCATGTAACTACTTCACATTATCGATGTTTCAAAATAAGTTTTCAAAATATACCCATATGATAGTATATCATGAGAGGGCTATTTTTAGAGATATTATGACATTTTTATGACATCTTTGAGGGTCAAAAATCAGGGAGAATATTGTGAATGTGAGAGCCTAATTTTCGCCTGAAATATTACCCTTTAATGCAATCCACCTCATGAGAGGTTTTGCACATGGTTTTGAAAACCACATATGGTTTCTTGTATAACTGGACGTCTATAAATTGAAGGTTTGAGGTATAGTTTGTGTGGCAAGTTTTTTAAGTACTATTATGTTGGAATGCAACCTGAATTCTTCCATAATTGTTCACTGGTGATACTCCTGTAATAAAATTTCTCTACAAGTGTATGTATTCTTGATATTGGATTGGAATACATTGAGCAGGATTTTGGAGTGTGGGGTTTTTCTTCCGAAAGAATTTTTCCCACGAATATCTGGTGTTTGTGTTTTGTTATGAATATGTTGTTGATATTTCTGTAACTGTTTTATTATGTTGAAAGTTTTGCATAATATCTCTCCTCAAAGATTAGCGTAGGAAGTTGTTCCGTTACTCTTAATTTCCTATCAGTGATCATGTAATTATGCTGAAGGCGTTCCAAAAGGGAACCGTAGTTTCTGACATCTAACAAACCACCGAACGGTAATAATAGCATTTTCGTGCAACGTTCATGTACAAATTTACCCAGACCACCCACGTCTTCTAAGGATAAAATATCATTTTTGAATCCGCCTATAGTTGCGATCACAACGGTAAAAAAAAGTTTTTGTTGAATATATAAATATATATATTTTATATACTTTGCTTAGTTTAACATATCAACGGCGTGTCGATCTACAGATCTTCCACATACTTAGTGTGGCGTTTCGAAAGGGAGTTTAGCGGTAGGGAAAGGGTTTCTGGTTGGGCCTCTCCCCCACTGGTTAGAGGAAGAGTGCAAGAGAACACAGACAAGCCTATATCGCCTTCAGGGAAGATGTTGCGGAATTCTCATTCAAATCTTCCGACAAGGACGCCATTCTTTACAACTTTGGGAGCTAATGCTACCGTATACATGTTCACCTCCTCCATACTACCCCATTCTGAATGCAAACACCCAGATTTAAAACTCAAATAAAAATATAAACATAAAATTATGTCACAAACAAATTATGTTTTTCATCAAAAAAATTCTACTAGGTATTGTATGTCTGTACTCGCACAGGGAAAAAATGAGTTTCAAAACAAGAAAAATGGTAGGTGTCTTGTTGAAGAAGCACAGGGTACCAATGGCAAATGCCTTACATAGGAAAATGAGTCACCCATCTACGATAATTTTTCTAAAACATGGGACCCTGTCAGTACCCCTGAGGATCGAACTAAGGACCAATTGAATTGTAGTCGCAAGCCATTCATTGCACGACACCTCACATATAATATCATCTTGTATTATGGGTGTCATGTGGCTCAAGCCCTTCTTTTTCAGGTTCGTTTTCCTAAACTAGTGATAGATAAACCGCAGTTCCGTTTAGCCAGCGTAGGAGCTAAAAACTCCGGCAGCATATTAGGTTGACATGTAAGACTGTAAGTGTAAACTATGGATTGCTTTCCCCTCCAATTATGTCTGTAGGTTGAGTTTGATTTAATTATGCCGAAGCTGTTATAGCTTTGGGTTCCGCCTTCCCCCTCTAACAACAGACAATGAGGTGGATGGCGTAGATATCTTCCATAATTCATCAACATAATATTTTTTATTTCGACTAGCTGCGAGGCGGAATAAAAAACAGGTCTTTTTATGTCAACTCTATTGTGAAGACCACCTGAACATCTTGCAACACAATCACCAGATGTCAAAGACTTCCAAAAATGTAGAACTTTACATGTTAACATGACACATGGAAAAGGCAGTGCAAGACAAATACACATTGCTTCTTGTTTTAAAATGTATATGTTCCTTAAACTGTGGTGTGTCAACGAACGGGTTTCATATTGCCAACATCATTTTGTGGTATCAAAATTATGTTGATTTTATCAAGTGGGTCCAAAAACAAGTATTGTTACTTATCCCTTTGGTTTCAAAAACTAGAATTTCGTGATTTAGGATATCCACTAATTATTTTCCGTATGTGTATTGTTCACTTCCAACTTGTTCGGTGACAGACACATTTTTGTATTTTAGTTTCGAGAGGTTGCGCAAGGACAAATATGGAGTGACTGTTGAGATGTGGAGCTCAATTACTTCAGTTTAGCATGTTATATTAACTTGTTAGAAAACACAGTAACCAACATCGGTTATGAAGTGACCGACATTGGTCACTTATGACCGGCATTGGTCAAGCAAGTAGGAACCACCATCAGTTAGGGCTAATCAACATCGGTTACCTATGGGTGAGTGTTTTATTTAACTCACGGGACTTAGATCTAATTTTAGTCTTAAATATCTATTGATTGTAATTGCATGGCTAAGTGCCCTAGGTTTGTATAAGGTATTTATAAGCTAGAAATCTAGGGTTATAAGAGAGAGTTAATGATTATTGTGAAAATAATTGTGTGAGAGAATTCTTGGAGAAGAACGAGAAGCTTGAGAGAGAGAAAGTATTGTACATCGTGACAGGTGTGGAAGATTATAAATCTTCATTGTATATCTTCTAAAATCTTGGATAATAATTGGCTTGTTTCTTGGTGGATGTAGCCCACACTGGGTGAACCACGTTAAATCTGTTGTTGATTTATATCTCTTGTTTTGTATATTTCTTCTAGTAGAATATCCATTTTTATTGCACGTATGCTTAGATATGATATATTATCTGTAAAACTTGTTTGTTAATCCCAACAAATGGTATCAGAGCTTTGTTTGAGGGTTTTGTGTGTTGACAAATTTACTCACATAGTGTTTTCTGATTGAGTGGGAACTACAAAAATGAATAAAGAAAACAAATACAAGGTAGAGAAGTTTGACGGCTGAAATTATCAATTATGGAAATGCAGATTGAAGATTATCTGTATAAAAAAGATTTGTAGTTACCGTTGGATGAAAAGTCTAGACCTACAAAGATGACTGATGAAGAATGGAAGATTCTTGACAGAAAGGTTTTGGGATCTATAAGATTGAGATTGGCAGCATCTGTGGCTTCTAATATTATAGAAGCAACATCAACGGTATAGTTAATGAAATCTCTTACTAATTTATATGAAAAACCTAGTGCTTCAAATAAAATTTATTTGATGAACAAACTATTTAGTTCTAAGATGCATGAAGGTAGATCTACATCTAGTATTTCCATGCCAATTCTAAGCTCCCCGCATGTTGAGGGTATATTCCCACGTCAAAGCCTAGTTTCAACACCCAGCCAGCAGAGGGAAAACATTCACGCGTGGCAGAGAAGAATAAAAGCCAAAAAAGTTTTTTCTTTTTTCTTTTTTGCCAAGAAAATTGCAGTCCACGCATTGGTGGAATAAATGCAAAGTCCAAATACAGAAAAGGAGGATAACAAAAATCCTCACGTCCAAGTCAAAGGAATAAGGTGAAAAAATAAAATCAAAATCAAAATCAAAACCAATTCTCCAAGCCCAAAGCTTGATTTCAACACAGGTAGTAGCAGGTCTCATAACAGATTTTCCAACACCTTGGCAAAGGAAGTAATGTCTGGAAAAAAATAATATACACGTTGAAAGCACAATTCAAACGCCTGGCAAGAAAAGAAGCACATTTCCACGCAAGTTTTGAGAAGTAGAATCTAAGCCGAGAAGTAGGCCACGTGCTAAGGAAATAAAGGAAGCCTCACAATCCAAAATCGCCAGCAAAGGAGACAGGGCACGTAGGAAAGGAGAGGCTACACATTTCTTTTTACAAATCCATGCATATACCATAACAAGCAGTAGTTTCTTTGCAGCAAAATGCATGCATCCATTGGTTAAGCAAACAACCAATCCACGCCTTGGTCAAATAAAAGCATTCATAACATTTCCAATGCATTTATCTTGGCCTGAGAACCTGACAGCTGAAGACAAGAGAGGATCTCACATGAAAGAGAAATCATCATCATGCATTTGCTATAAAAAAGGAAAAAATCTCACGTTTGCCTGAAGAAGAGAGAAATTCCACACATAGGTGAAGTTAGAACAAAAGCCACGCAATTGCGAGAAGAGGAAGATTGTGCCTGAAGAGAGATCACGTGAAATGTTTGACAAAATGTCAAACAAAATATATATCAACACACAGAAAAATGAATTTAATGAAGAAAACGATAGATGCGGAAAGAACGTGCCACGGGTTGTATATGTCAAAGTTATCATCTTTGGAGCTTGATATCTCGAAGCTGGATGATTTTTGTGAAAAACCAATCATTGTCTGAAATTTTATTCATGTTAAAGTGCTTATATAGTCATTTGCAAATGCACAACACCTCATTTGGTATTTTTCACGAAGTCAAATAAAACACAGTTCATTTGATTTTTTCCGCACGCATTGTTTCAGCTTGTCGGAAGGCCTACTTTAAAAATTTGTATTTCGGCCCTAATTGATTTTCGAGAAGAGCGGTTTAGTTCATTGAATTCTCCCCACCTTCATGTAATTCTTTTCCAAGTTTCAAACACACATCACCTCATTTGATATTTTCACAGAGCCAAATAAAACACAATTTATTTGATTTCACTATGCGTGCAGTTTTCAGCCTATCAAGGAAACTGACTTTGAGAGTAAATATTTTGAACTCGGATGATCGTCAAGAGAAAAGGATTATTTCTTGGGATTATACCCACATTCATATGCTCCCTTGAAAAGTTGTAGATTCTCAGGGTGACGTTTGATATTTTTCTTTGGATAAAACCAAATGGGATTTTCGTAGTTTTACACTTACATTTTCCTGTCAGTTTCAGAAGAGTCAACTTCGACCTTTAATATTTCACTAAAGAATTTGTTTTGGGAAAAAATTATCTGATCCACAAACTTGTGGTACCTTAATAGACTCCCTCATCTAGTGAGAGTTTCTCATAACAAGATTTGTTATTTTTCTCGGGGAAGTTTCATAGGCGATTTGTGCAATTTTGTAAGAAGAAAGTAATAGCCTGAAATCATGCTTTTGACGCAATCATGTCATATTTAAACAAAACAATGTTGCAATATGGGTTCCAAGGCATTCTACCCACCTCAATACTCCATTCAGAGTATGATAACATCGCCAATAACAACTTGGGACATGTCAACGTAAGTTGGTTTTGCGATCGCATATCAACTGAAGGCGAGTAACAATTTTCCCGACATTTATTTTGAATTGGCCATCACTTGCATGGATGCACTACGACACCTGTATAGTGTGGCAATTCAACTCCAACGGATCTGAAGTGGAAGTGACCTCGGCTTATGAGTTCTCAGTCTCGTCTCTACGATGTAGGCGCTTCTCAATGACACCTATGGACCACCTCTAACTTCCTCATTATGCGGTATAGGTCGTAGTTATTGGCAGAAGTCTCTTCAGAGTCAAAATCCATTATTATCGGCAAAGATTGATAATGGGAGAAATTTTTCTACATCAATTTTCTTCACTTAATCATTGTACGGATCTATTCATTGACATATCAAGACCAAGGACAAGTGCAGTTGTGTGGATCATTAGGCAAGGCCACATAATTCAAGTGAGTCCCTGTCAACTCTCAGTTAGTAGCAGGCGTGATACTTCATTGGCCAATCTTAAAGTTAGAGCGTTCTCAAATTGGATGATCACGAGAAAATCAAAATGGCAACACTTCAGGATAGTGAAAAAGACAAAAGACATAACTCCAGGAAGTGGATTGCAATCTCGAATCTTGGAATATCTTCTCAATGGAAAAAGATCAAGAGATGGATCCTGACAAGCCAAGGTAGTGTAATGACTACAGTCTCGTGAAAAATGAAGAGTTCACCATGGAAAGGTTTTCGAAGCATGTGGAGAATTGTGTGTAATTTTGAATGTGAATGTGAATAATGACAAAATTTCTCAAACTGGGATGTTACTCAAATGGAGAGGTGGATGAATTTCTCAAGTTTCAAGCTCATCTCTCTTGTCATATGGAGAATTATGGATCACAGTCGATGAGTTCATTCTTGTACGAGTAGGATAGGTAGACTCTTGGCCCAATGGATAAGGCACTGATCCTAGGTGTCTTGATCTAGGTGGCGTGATGCTAACTAGGATGTTTATGTGCGTGTCCAAGTCATTTAAGTGGGGTCCACATGTACCCATTGCTTTTATTTATGTACTTTTCCTAAAATGACTTTAAAATTGTTATAAAGTGAGGTTATTATTAAAAGGAAGTAAGGGGCTCATTTGTAAGGGTGACTTTGAGAGAGGAGAAGAAAATACTTTTGTGTGCAAGCTTTGTTTGAGGAAAGAAACATTGTGTTCTTTTGTGAAGACATTTTGGAGTTAATGAAATATGAGCTTTATGTCCCATTCATTATCTCTTGTTGCATTTGATGTTCTTATGTTCATTAGATGTTAGTGTTTAAATTTTGCATGTGAATATTGTCTTAGATCTTATTGTCAACGCTATTAATATGTTGTTCTTGTTCACAATGATCAAGCTCTGATATTTACTTGCTCATGTGTGTTCCCTTTTACTTATTTTTGTTTAGCTGATTTGAACTCTGCTTTATTTGAGCTAGTTATTCATTGTTTTCCTCTATGTAATATTAGGCTCTGCTTTTACCTAGCTATTGCATGTTCCTTCCATTCATTCCTTTTAATTTAATTCCTTCATTCCATTCCATCTCTCATTCACATATCTTTCCATTTGTTGTTTCAAAACACCCCCCACATACAATTTTGAATGTATAGATGTAAATACATATTTGGTTTTTAATAAAGGCAGCCTCACCTTCGTTGAGGAGGGACTTTGTTCCCTCAATGTTGCATGTCATTTGCATGTGTGCAAATCCATATGCTAAAATTTTTTGGCGACTGTACTAGGGATTCTAGAATCGTTAACCAATGCTTGGTTAAATATTTATGATTATCCCCTATGCACAAGCTTTGGTTCTTCAACTGAACCTTTGTCCCAATGAAGACTTTCAAGGAGACATTATTGCCATCCTTCGGATAGTAGCTTTGGAAAATCGCAAAATCTTGCAGCAATTTGTGGTTGTTGATAGAGCCATTGACAGAGAAATATACATTGAACGCCTTAGAAGAAGAGCACCCGCACTTGTGGCAAGAAGACCTCTTAGACACGTGTTGATCATTGTTGATGAGGCGGCCCTCTTCCACCAAGGAAATAATCAGTATGACTATTACAAGTAACTCACCTATCTTGCAACCAAATATTCTTTTTGCAGATACTCAAGAAGACATATCATCAGATTTGAGGAAAGCTATTTGGGAAAATCACACGAACGACCATCATTTTCATCTCACTGCATTAGTATTGGATAATGAAGAAAATAGAACTGTAATATTTGCTAGAGTCATTCAAGCGCAAAGAGATCAAGAAAGAGAGAGAAGAGAAAAGGTAGAGCTGATCAGAATGTGTCAGTGATCCTTTCACAGTAAATATTTCAAAATGGTAGGAAAGAGGTTTATACGAGGAGAAAAAGCTAAAGGTCAATCTGATCCCATTTTTTATTTTCAAGGAAAATTTTATTTAAAGTTATCTCCTCCAAGGAGGAACACTCCCTGTAAATCCATAAGCCTTGCATCAAGTCCTGAAAGAGCAAGTAAGGGAGGAATCACTAAAAGTCAAGCACTTATTCTTGCTCATGTTGTTTTACCTTCGCATACTACCTTTCCCAAGATGGCAGTTAACGTACCATGGGGAAATGCTATAGGCCCATTGGCCTTACCAGCTCGACATGACCTCCCATGAGGATCGAGGAATATCCTTCCCACGTTCAATGGAGATGGTAAGACTTCACCTGATGACCACATTTTCACCTTCTTTATTGCATGAGCAATTTTTTCAATGGAATATGAAGATGTTGTTGTTCGCCTCTTCGTTGAAACATTGCATGACATTATCGTGGATTGGTTTCATCATCTGCCAAATAGATGCATTACAAACTGAGATACCATGAAAAGTATGTTTGAAGACATGTTCAAAATGACAGAAGATGAACATGCCCTTCTTGCCCAACTATCTCAAGTGAAGATAGAGCCAATCGAACCCATGAGGAATTTTGTGGCGAAGTTCAACAAAATGGTGAACAAATTTCCTACCGGAATTCACCCAAACCCTGATAGACAAAAATGTTTCTTCATTAATGTACAACAACCAAAAGTGTGCTATCAACTGAGAAGAGCTAGAGTGGCTACTTTGGAAATTTCTCAATACTTGGTAATAGAAATTGAAGATGACTTAATCATGGTGGGAAAATTCAAGAAAATTTCCCTCAAGGGAAAGAGTCAAGAAACCCCCAATGCTTTTGAGACCATACTCACTAAGTTTGCTAATGATGTGCTAGTTTTGAAAAATCAAGTTGCTCAAAGTAGTAAACCGGATCCCTACAAAGATATCCCAAGAAAAGGCTACGATCCCAACAAAGCTAGAATTGCAAGCCCTTGAACAAGGCTTGTTATTAAAACAACTCTTGCAACTAACTCAAAATGTGATGTCGTATAGGAACATGACGATGAAGTCGAGGTTCTTGAAGAAGATCCAGACTCTGGAACATCTGAACCTGAAGTCGAAGAGCTTGGAGGAGAAATTAATAATCATTTCTTCAAATATTGTTTAGAAGAAGAAGAAAAATACGAAGAAATTGTAGAAGATATGAATAGTCAATCCTTCATTATCTTCACATGCTCTCAGAAGAAGGAGTAGAGTACCACTAAGGTGGAAGATAAAAAGAGCTCTAAAGAATTTCCTAAAGAATCTAAAACTAAAGACACTTCCAAAGAATCCAAGACAAATGAGATTCCTAAAGAGTCCAAGACGATTGAGGTTCCCAAGGTCAAAACTATCTTAAAGAAAGGAGGATCTTTGTCAAGTCAATCAGTTGATAAATCAGCTATGAAGAAAGTTTCTTCTTCCACATCAGTATCCACCAAGCCCGAAGCAAAGGTCAAAAGTGTGCCATCATCAATTTTGAAAGAAATAGTATCTGAGACATCAAGTACAGTCATTTTTCCCAAATTTGATATCATTGATCATATCAATAAAACAAAAATTTCCATGTCACAGGTAGAGTACTTAAAGTATAATAAGGATCAACTTGAGAAATTGGTCCAGTTAGTCAAAGACGACTCTACTGTTCATTCCTCTAAAGGAATTATGAAAACTCCTAAAGACGTGAAGACTCAAAACATTATGGCGGCCACTACGCCTTCAAATGAAAATATTGAACCTTTCTTTGTGTCCTTTCTGATCAACAGATGCAAATTAAGTAATTTCATTATAGATTTTGGAGCCTCGGATAATGTGATGCTTGCAAAAGTAGCACATGCTTTTTGGTTGACTTCTATGAGAACATTCAGATCTTGTTACTCTATGGAGATAAGACAAGTCCCTCTGATTGGGAAGATTAAAGATGCTCAAATGGTTTTAGATCAATTTCCTCAAAAGCGAGTCAAGGTAACTATTATAGTTGTTGACATTCCCGCTTCATATGGTATGTTGTTGAGCAAGAAATTTTGCAAAGATCTGGGTGGTGAGATTCAAATGGACTGGTCTCATGCCATGATCCCTATCAGTGGAGAAATGAAGAAGCTAATGCCGGAAACTTAGGCAAAGTTCACCGTAACGAAAACCGATGACCCACGCACACATGACTTGTTTCAAAACTCAAGTATTGTTAATTATATGATGACTACATACGTTCATGCACCTAAGGTCACTTGAAAAGACACCAACAAGATTTGGACTCTCGAGTTCGATGGAATATGTTGCTCAATAGGTTCTGGTGCAGGAGTGGTGCTTATATCTCCCACTGGTAAAATGTTTCACTTTTCGTACAAACTCCACTTTTAAAATGCTAACAACACTGTAGAATACGAGGTGTTAAGCCTTGGCCTCTAAGTTGCAGAAGAGAAAGGGATCAAAAATTTCAAAGTCTTTGGAGATGCAGAGTTGATCGTAAAACAAGTAAAAAATCAATTTCAGGTAAAGAATGATCGTTTGAGACACTACAAAAATAAAGTGTGGGACGCGATAGAAACATTCGATGTTTTTTCCTCATGATGCATCCCTCGTGAAAAGAATGATAAAGCAGATTCCCTAGCGGTCTCAACTTCATTAATGATCCCTCATTCAGAGTTTGATTAAGACAAATTCACTATTAAAATGGTTTTTAGGACAAGTGTTCCTGACAATGCCTAAAATTGGCAAGTCTTCAATGATGATCAACAAATTATTGCCTTCTGTGAAAAGAGGGATAATTTTGAACAGTTGTAATTTGAAGGAAGTGATTCTGCATTTCACAAATCGATGACCTCACCCATTCAAGAAGGAGTTGAGAACAAGGATCTTGGTGATGGAATCATTCAACTCAAAGGAAATAAAATTCCAAAAGGATTGGTTTCACTTGAAGAACTTTTTGATAAGTATGATAGGTTTATCAAAGACAAAGATAAGGCAGGACCCATGAATTCTGCTGACTATGAGCAAGTTTACATTGGTACCAAGGATAAACCTTCATGGTCAACATTGGTAAGTGTTGTTCACCAAAGGAGTGTAAGAAATTTGTAATCCTCCTTACCAAATATTCAGATGTCTTGGCTTACTCATACAAAGACTTGAAGTCTTTCCAACCTAGGGAAATGGAGCATGCCATACCCTTAAAACCTGGTGCAACTCCATTCAGGTAGAAGCAAAGACAGTATAATCCCAAGATAGTAGGGATAATATTCCATGAGGTTCAAAAGATGTTAGATGCATGAATAGTGTTTCTTATTCGACATTCAACTTGGATAGCTAATATTGTACCGTTTCGCAAGAAAAATGGAGAAATTAAAATTTGTGTGGATTTCCACAATCTTAATCAAGCATATTTGAAGGATAACTATACTCTATCTAGTCATGGAGCATATTCTACAAGTAGTCACTGGATCGAAAATATTATCCATGTTAGATGTTTTCTTTGATTATAATCATATGAAAGTAGCTAGAGAAGACCAACATAAAACCATGTTCACCACCCCTTGGGGTACATTCATATATAGAATAATTCCTTTTGGTTTTATCAATTCCTACAAAACCTTTTAAAGGGCTATGGACATGGCATTCCATAGATTATAAAGACAAAATCATCGTGATATATTTAGATGACTTGATATGTTTTATCAAAAAAGTGAGAAGATCACCTAAGATATTTGGAGAAAATATTGCAAAGGTGCAGACTTCATAGAATCTCCCTGAATCCAAAGAAGTCTGTGTTCAGAGTTACGAAAGGGAAACTCCTAGGTCATATTGTTTCTAAAGAAGGAACTAAGATTGATCCTGAGCATGTTCAAGCTATCAAGAATCTTTCTTTTCCTACAAGTAAGCCTTAAAGTCCACTCATTCTTTGGGAAGGTGACTATGTTTTGAGAAGGTTCATGCTAGATTTTGCTGAGATAACCAAAAAATTTGCTAATATGATGAAAGGAAAATAATCCTTCAAACGGTCAAAGGAAGGTACAGAATCATTTGAACAAATCAAGGGTGCTATTGCAAAAGCTCCTACATTAGTATGTACCAATTTTAAGAAGATTTCATAATCTATTACTACGCTTCCCCACACACAATCTCTTTCATCTTGACTCAACACAATCAAATGGAATTAAATCTCCTATTGCATTCATGAGTTCTAGATTCAAGAAACATGAACTAAATTACACTCCCCTTGAGAGGCATGCATACAAGTTGTTAGAGACTTGAAACATTTCAGGTCGCTATGTGTTGAATTCACACACCAAAGTCTTAGTATCAGAGAACATAATTAAATCAATGTTGACACAACAAGAACTAGGATCTAAAAGAGGTAATTAGGTCTCCATCTAGGAATATGACTTAAAAATCACATACTAAGTTAGTTCAAGGAAGGGGACTCTACAAATTCATCATAGAGAACGAGCCACGAGATGACTCTGAAGAAGAACCAGTTGAAGAAAGTTTACCACTGGTAGTTTTTACCAGTACCATAGATGAATGGTCTTCTCGATATCGCTTATTTTCTCACATATGGTGAATGTCTTGAGAATTTGATAGCTAAGGAAAAAACAATTATCAAATTGAGAGTTATCACGTAGGTCATTTGGGACAACACCTTATTCAAGAAAGGTATTGATGGCATGTTCCTCAGATGTATTGATAAAGAACAACAACCTAGGTTGCTTAAAGCCTTTCACAATCATGCTTGCGGTGGTCATTTCTCTGGACCTGTGACAACTCATAAGATTTTACGAGCACATTATTACTAGCCCACTATGTTTTCTGACGCTAAAAAATTGGTAGCCAAATGTGAAGCTTGTCAACAATTTGTTGGAAGACCTAAATTGGCAGCTTTGCCTTTGAAGCCAATTGTCATTGAATAACCCTTTCAACAATGGGGTTTAGATTTCATTAGGGTTCTGAATCCAAATTCCAGTGCTAGTCATACTCACGTGTTCACTATAACTGACTACTTTACAAAGTGGGTAGAAGTTATTCCAGAGAAACAAACATCTACCACGGTAATCTGTGACTTCATCAAAGAGAATATATTGATTCGTTGTGGAATTCCACAAAAGATCGTGACAGACAATGCCACCATTTTTTCTTCTGCAGAGATGATAGGTTTTTGTTATGGGTATGGGATATCTTTATCTCATTCATCAGATTACTACCCGTAGGGAAACGGCCAAGCAGAATCTAGTAACAAAAACATCATTACTATCGTGCGCAAATTAGTCGAAGAAAATCAAAGAACTTGGCACAAAAAGTTATATGATGCATTGTGGGACTGACCACATAACTCCCAAAATGGCAATCCGAATGTCTCCATTCCAACTCTTATATGGAATCGATGCTCAAATTCCCATCACTTTGGAGTTACCGACATTACGATTGGCTCAAGCAACTGACAATGAATGCTTTGCCAATGCATTGGATAAAAGGATCATGTTCCTAAGCAAGCTTGAAGAACAAAGAAGTCAAGTGGCAAACATGATCAAAGAACACCAATCCAATGTAAAGAAATTGTTCGATAGAAAAAATAAGGAGAGATAATTTAAAATCAATGACTTAGTTCTTCTCTGGGACAAGAGACATGAACCAAAAGGAAAGCAAGGGAAGTTTGGTTCACTATGGCTGGACCCTTTCAAAATCAGGAACTTCTGTGGAGATAACACATATTACTTGGCATATGCTGATGGAACTCATTTTCCTTTGCCCTACAATGAGCGGGAAATATCTCAAGCACTATCAAAATTGAAAATGGGTTGTTCCCCGTATGTACATAGGTAATTAGGTTTTTGGTTTGTTTCGTTTCCCTATTTTCTAGTTTCCTCTCTTTTTTCATCCTATTTTTGTGCACCATCATTTTTGGGATCATGTTCACTAAATTTTTGGGTCTAGGTCCGTTGTTGCGTCCGTGAAGTCGTTGTCCCCAATTAGAGCCAATTATTATCAGTCTAATTTTGACTTTGCAAAATTAATAAACGTGAAAATTTAGAAAAAAATATCAGAAGTGTTATTTCATGTGATTTATCACTCTCGTCGTGCTCATCTTTTTCTGCTGATCATTTTGGTCTTCGTTTCATTCATTTCGGGTGAGAACTCCTCCTACCAAGTCGCAAACTACGTTAATAATTAATTAGTTAATATTTAATTGATTTATTACCCTTGTATTTAATAAAATTAATTTTATTAATTTTGGGGTTTTTAATTAAATAAATATTTATTTAATATTTATTAAAAATCAATCAACAACTTTTTTTATTATTGTCGAGGGAAATTAAAAATTCCGCCTCCAATTGCCGTGAATGCCAGATTCGCTTTCTGCTCCCAGATTTCCCTTTCCTGACAAAAATTTTCTTTTTTCCCCACTTGTGGAATTTCTCCTGTTGACTACCAACCCAACCGAATGGAAAAATGGAAAAATATCTCCCAATTTCCCACATGGGGAAATAAATGGGAATTGTCAGCCTGCTTTGCCATTGCCACGGGCAAATGATTGAGTTTTTTTCCCATATTTCCCTGGCAATTAATTCCCACTACCCGAAGAAAGGGAAATTGGTTATTTCAACAAAACAAATAAACGGTTATAGGGAAACTTCTTTAATCCTCACAACATATCCTCCATGAAACTCTGTGAAAGAAGTCATGCGTAAGAAGTTGAGGCTCTTTATTTCTAAATTTTTTTGTTATTTCCAAATTCTTCTTATTTCCCCAAACGTTGCAGAGAAATATTTTTCCAAAGATTCATATTCATCACAGGTTTTGAAGGAGAATAGTTTTCAAATGCACTTCTCCACGCATTGAAGGAAGCCCACGTTGTAAGGAAGAAAGGAAACAACTCCATTCAAGTGTCAAATAATATAAATAAATCAGTTTTCAATGCATTGGTTTGGAGGAATAAAAGTTTTCAATGCATTGGCTTTAGATGCAAATCCCATGCCTAGCCAGGGAGAGGCATAATTCAACCCGTTTGAAGGTAGAATGAATCGTTTCCACATAATTCTAAGCTCCACACATGTTGAGGGTATATTCCTACGCCAAACCCTAATTTCCACGCCCAGCCAGCAGGGGGAAAACATTCACGCGTGACAGAGAAGAATAAAAGCCAAAAAAGATTTTTCTTCTTTCTTTTTTTCCAAGAAAATTGCAGTCCACACATTGGTGGAATAAAGGAAAAGTCCAAATAAATAAAAGGAGGATAACAGAAATCCCCACGTCCAGGTCAAAGGAATAAGGCGAAAAAATAAAATCAAAACAAATTCTCCATGCCCAAAGCCTTATTTCAACACAAGTAGCAGCACGTTTCATAACAGATTTTCCAACGCCTTAGAAAAGGAAGTACCACCTAGCCAGAAAGAAAACACATGTTGAAAGCACAATCCAAACATCTGGCAAGCAAAGAAGCACATTTCCACGCAAGTTTTGAGAAGTAAAATCCAAGCAGAGAAACAGGCCAAGTGCCAGGGAAATAAAGGAAGCCTTCACAACCCAAAATGCCAGCAAAGGAGATGGGGCACGTAGGAAAGGAGAGGCTACACATTTATTTTTACAAATCCATGCATTTACCACAACAAGCAGCAGTTTCTTCGCAACAAAATTCACACATCCATTGGTTAAGCAAATAATCAATCCAAGCCTTGGTCAAATAGAAGCATTCATAACGCTTCCAACGCATTTATCTTGGCTTGATATCCTGACAGTTGAAGACAAGAGAGGATCTCACATGAAAGAGAAATCATTATCACACATTTGCTAAAAAAAAAATATCTCACACCTGCCTGAAGAAGAGAGAAATTCCACGCATGGGTGGAGTTAGAACAAAAGCCACACAATTGCGAGAAGAAGATGATTGTTCCTGAAGAGAGATCACGTGAAATTTTTGAAAAAATGTCAAACAAGATATATATCAACATGAAGAAAAATGAATTTAATGAAGAAAATGATAGATGCAGAAAGAACGTGCCGCAGGTTGTATATGTCAAAGTAATCAACTTTGGAGCTTGATATCTCAAAGCTGGATGATTTTCGTGAAAAACCAATCATTGCCCACAATTTTACTCATGTTAAGGTGCTTACATACTCATTTGCAAATGCACAACACCTCATTTAGTATTTTTCACGAAGCCAAATAAAACGCAGATCATTTGATTTTCCCTGTGTGCACTGTTTCAACTTATCGGAAGGCCTACTTTGACAATTTGTATTTCGGGCCTGAGTGATTTTCGAGAAGAATAGTTTTGTTAGTTGATTTTTCCCCACATTCATCTATTTATTTTCCAAATTTCAATTTCATAACACCTCATTTTATATTTTCACAGAGCCAAATAAAACACAATTTGTTTGATTTCATTGCACGCGCCAAGTTTTCAGCCTGTCAAGGAAACTGACTTTGAGAGTCAATATTTTAAACTCAAATGATCGTCAAGAGAAAAGGATTGTTTCTTTGGATTCTCCCCATGTTAATATGCTCCCTTTCCTATTTGTAGATTCCCAGGGTGACGTTTAATATTATTCCCAAGCTAAAACGAAACAGGAGTTTCACAGTTTTACACCTACATTTTCTTGGTAGTTTCAGAAGAGTCAAATTTGACCTTTAATATTTCACTGAATAATTTGATTTGGGAAAAAAAATATTTGATCCACAAACTTGTGGTACCTTAATAGACTCCCTCATCTAGTGAGAGTTTCTCATAACAAGATTTGTTATTTTTCCTAAGGTAGTTTCAGAGGTGATTTGTGCAATTTTGTAAGAAGAAAGTAATAGCCTGAAATCACACTTCTGACACAATCATGTCATATTCAAACAAAACGATGTTGCGGTATGGGTTCCAGTGTATTGTACCCACCTTGACACTCCATTCAAATTATGAGAACATCATTGATACCAAATTGGAACATGTCGACGTAAGTTGGTTTTGCGATTGCACATCAACCGAAGGCGAGTCACAATTTTCCCGACGCTTGTTCCAAATTGGTCATCACTTGCATGGATGCACTACGACACTTGTATAGTGTGGAAATTCAACTCCAATGAATTTGAAGTGGAAGTTACTGTAGTGCCCACATTTTTATAGCTCCAGTTATCTTTTGGTTCCTTTATGCATGGACATGTTTTGACTGAGACTCTGATAGATTTTGGACATTTTGCTATGTTATTTATCCTCATGGACATTATGGTATTTTAGGTGCGTAGCACCAATTGGACTAGATTCGTATATTGATATATTTCTTATGATGTTGATGACACTAACAAGGTTACATGATAGTGAGATTTATTGGTTAGATGTTGATTTCTTGTGGTCGATTTGATCAATGATATAGTTTTCGGGATTTAATAATGGTAATCTCATGCTAGCCTAAGTGTATGTCATTGTAATTTTATCTGTAGATGATTCATGGTCAAACTATGTGTATAATTGTATGCATTGCACTATCAATTGTATAATGATGTTAGGACATTACAATTTTGATTAATTTTGTGATGAGTAGATGATGTTTATTGTATTGGATGGATGCGGTTAATATGTGCAATGAGTGTGCATGTGACAGGTATTGGAGAGCATGAGTTTCAGGGCAGCTACGCAATTATGGACAAGTGGACCACGGGCTGAGTCCTAACCATGCTAAATGTTTGAGGCCTTAGAATAGGTGAGTTAATTGGGCACCATGGGTGAACCCTCAATTGTAATGTATTTATGTCTTGTAAAATTAATTCTGTCTAGGGTGTGTTTTATTAAGTAAACTAGTTTAGGGGTTAATGATCTCATCTTAATTTAAGTGATGGTTTTGGGTAAGTGTGTGTGTGTTGGTAGAAGGGATTGGGGACACATGTGAACCTTGGGTGGACCCCACACCCTCTACCCTTGTGCCCAAGTATGCCAAACCTGAAATTGGGTTATTTTGGGCATTTTTAGTGACCCCTTTTTAGTTTGGGGGTTCACTTAGCATGAAAATGGGCCCTTGGACCCTACCTAATAGGTAGGGGGGATTATTTCCAAGGTTTGGAGGGAGTTTCCCTCCCATTTTTCCGTCCTTAGTCACCATCCATGTAAGATGGTTGGTTTGTGTGTATTTGTTAAAAGTTGCTCCACTTTGTTTTATTTTCGTTTTTAGTATTTTGGGTGATAAGGGCTAAAATGTGAGTTTACTTTTACTTACTTGGTTTTGAAATCTTTGACTTGTGAGAGGAGAGGGGGTGACACTTGTCACTTTTCTATTGGTGAGGAAACTTTTGGGTTCCTCTTCTTATTCTTCCTCATGTGGAAGGAAGGGGACTTCTTTCCTCATTTTTTTTTGAAAGAACTTGGAGAATTTTGAGAGCTTGGAAGTTTGCTTGGACAAGGGAGAAAAGTTGAGAGTCTTGGAAAGCATTGTAGAGGTAGGATTCTTAATCCTTTTCTTTCCTTGTTGTTGCTTATCTTGTTAACTATGCAACGGTCAATAAAATAATGTGTGTGAAATGATGTGTTGTAAAGTTGTTTGGAGAATGTAGGTTGTTTGTTTTATTGCTTTGTTGTTTTCTTTTGTTTTACTCTCCACCACCATATGGATTGATGGTTTTTGGAGAATGTAGGGGAAGAGAGAGGGATTTCCCTCTCATACCTCATGGTTGTTGGTCAAGCCATGAAGGTCCCTTCTCATCCCCTCTTATGGTTTGAGGTGGGAGAAATGTTCGTATGGCTTGAACCTTTCCCCATTCTTGGTGAGGAAACCCTTTTGGGTTTGAAATTCTTTCCAAGAAGGATTTCTTTGACATAAAGGAGGACTAAGGAGGATGAATGATTAAGAGGAATAAGGAGGTTTGTAAACATGCTTTTTTTGGTGTATCATATGGTTGGACACCTTTGTTTTGGGCATCCTATTTCTTCTCTCCCCCCTTTGTGAGGTTGACATTTTTCTCCTCATGTTGTTTTACCATATGTAGTTTGTCTAAGTGTTTAAATGGTTCTATGTATTCTTGTTCTGTTTATCCCCATTATACTTGTGCACATTGTGGAATTTAGTTCCTCTCTCCCATGGGCTTGGGGGAGGCTAGCATGACTTCCAACCATGGAAAGGCATGTGATGATGCCTATTGGTTGGGTGGTAAACAAGTCTTGCCTCTTGATTTAGCATTCTTGGAAGAACACTCAAGGTTGGAGATAGTTGGAGTCTCCTTGTCATCTTGGTCCTCTTGGTCATATCCATTCTTTTGAAGACATTAATTTTATTTTATCTCTACAAATGTGACTTTGTGAAGCTTTTGTCTTCTTGTAAAACACCTATTTGTAATTGATGCTACTTGTAAACTTAAGTCATTTGCTAAAGAAGTTTTCCCTTCATTGAATCTTGTACACACAAAAAAAGAGAAAGGAAAGATTACCATATTGAAATCATGAGCTCTTTTAGTTTACATGTCATCTTTTGAAGGTCTTGTTTGTTTATAAATCTGTAAAGTATGGTTATGCATTGTACATTAAATCTGTAATATTTAGTTGTGTCTACTCTTTAAATTTTTATAAAAAAAATATCTATGAAATGGCATATGTATATGTGTATTTCTTGAAAACAAATCTGAAATTTATAAGCTAAGCATTCTTCTAGATCTGTAAATTTTTATGGCATTACATTTTGGTATCAGAGTCGTGGTTCAAACACACAGACTGTTTGGGTAATTTCTGTTTTATGTTATCCTTATTGTTTTATTTAATAAATAAATAAATAAATATTCTTGTAAAATAGTTAATTCCTTTAATATGAAATGGTTGTGTTGGTCCGAAAATCTGTCGGGTGGGCATATCTATGCATAAACAGGCCAACAGTGTATAGGGCATAGCCCCTTCTTTGAGACAGTAAAGTGAAATTGGTTTATTGCTATTCTACCAACAAGAATCTGTGCAAGTCTTACAGTATTATGCCTTCAGGGGGGTTTGGGATCTCATCCCAGCAGAGTTAGTTCCGACAAAGAACAGAAAGGAATGAAGGAAGGAATAAAAGAAAGAATGATTGAAGGGAGAAAAGAAATGAATTCCAAAATATAAAGGTCAGAGGGTTTATGTTTTGGGCCGGTAGTAAACAGAGCCAAACTTAATCACATAAACAAACAAAGTAATATTGTTAAACAAATGACAAAATCATAGGTGAATTCAATAGAATAAGCATGCATATCTAACTTAAGAAAGATCTAACACATAACACAGGAATTCAGCACAAAGTCTCAATTTTTGTATTAATAAGTTGTTCTGTTACAAGAAAGCTCAAAGTATTTCTCTCCTCACTTCTATTTTTCATACAAATTTGCTCACCCTTAAATACTACAAGTATCCAAGTATTTATAGAAGGAGAAGGAGAAAGAAGACAAAAAGGAGCCAACAACTATTTACAAAATATCTAAAAGTCAAATGTTGACTTTGGGGCAATTTGGTGGATGACAACATCCTATGGTGCAACATGGATGATGTCATCATTTGTGCCAACATAATTTTAAATACTTTTTAAAAAATGGGATAAATCCCAGGAGGAAGCAGCCTATTTGTCGTCATCCCTTGGCTTGAAAGGAGTGTCTTGCTTCTGCTCAGGGGAGGTAATGTGAAATTGAGCTCGATACTCCATGAACTTTCCAACCATCGCTTGAAGTTGATCCTAAGCAGGACCCTTGGTGTGATCCCCGATGACTTCACAAGTTTCTCGTTCATCTCCAAGTCTTTTCGGGAGTTTGCAGTACTCATTGCCTGCCTCCATCAGGTATCCAACAAAGTCGTGGCAGGCCAGAAGGTTGTTGATAGATTCTCTATCAAAAGTGACCTCTGACGCTAAACCCTGCGATGTGATTTCCTTGAAAAGCCGAATAGTATCATCTACCTTCCTTAAGGCGTACGATACACCGAGCAACCCTCGAGACATTCTTAAGACAATCTACTCCATTTGATGCATGGCATCCAGGGCTTCCTCCTTGATTTTGTCTATCTTTTCCAAGAAAAACTCCATTTGGTCAACCCGAGAGTCTAAAGCGACAAGGACTTTGTTGGGTGCTCGCGGGTGATCAAAGACACTGAATTTCACCAAGTCATTAACTGGGTAGTCCAACATCTTTTGGAATGTCTCGTGTTGTAACCTGGCATGGTCAAACTCTTCAGAGATAAGTCCTATTATTGCCTGGAGTTCCTTGTTCGCTTGATCTATATTTTGATAAAGCTCTGTGAACTTTGTAATCACTTCCTCACTATCTTTGAGGATCTTCTCTCTCCAGGCGGACACTACTGTACCTTGCTCGCCGATCTTGGCATACTCGTTTATCTTCTCCTGACTAAGAACTTCGGGAGGTTCGGCGACAGTCATAGGAGGGGCATTGCCCATCTTTTGCAGGGCTTGGAGAAGATGCTTGTTTTGCTCTTTTAATATTCTCTTCTCTTCCTTTGCTTCTTGAAGCTTCTTGCAAAGGGCATCCACTATGGATAAGGCCTCTCCTTGCAGGCTCTCTGATGATGTTCCCATTGTGACCTAAGTCACTATAAAATATGTAAGAGACAGATCTTCTTTCTTCTTTGTGAGATCATGGTATGTGATTTCCATAACCCTTTCACCTGAAGCGCTTTGAGAGAAGTAGGTTATAGTATTTTGCTTCTTAGGCCCTTTAGCCAGAATAACAGAGAAGTCCATGGGTGCAATAGGGAATTTCCTCTTGTGCTGGCTCAGGTGTTCGGAGATCCATTCTGGACTTAAGGGAGTGGGGCCAGAGGAAGAGGAGGAAATGGGGGTGGAAGAAGGAGCAACTGCAGTGGACACGGGGAAATGTGTTGAGACACTTGGTGGCAGCATTGAGAAAGAAGCCAACACTCTAATGCTCACGGGGTTAGGAGTGACTACAGGAGAGGAAACAATGGGGGTGGAAGGGATCTGTGAGATGAGGGAAGAAATGTTAGGGGACAGATCCGCGAGGGAAGAGAATATGGAGGAAGAGGGAGGGGGAATGGTAGAAGACGGGGAAGAAGACACAACCAAAGGAGCGGTTGGTTGAGTTACATGAGGAGGGGAAGGAGGAGCGAGAGGGGGAACGGTTGATACTTTGCCAGTTGTAGCAGTGACGACATCCTGAGTGGATGTGTCCGTTGGAGCACTGGCCGCTTCTTCTCTTCTTGGGGACACTAAGTTCACAACTTGTTCCTCGGCGGTGGAAGGAGGGCTCTCATGGACTTCTTTCTGGGTAGTGCTTGCCTCCCCTTCTATATCTTTTCCTTTTCCTTTAGGCAAGTGTTTCGGCCTAGTGGGTGCATCGCCCAAGGGAGATGTGGTAAAGTCCACCCTAAGGTAGATGATACCATTTTTCTTGCACCAATGCTCGGTGCGCTACAGAGTGCCCTTGAACCTTTCCTCAATAGTCTGAGGGGCCTTGTTTCTATCAATTTCAGCAAATGGCCAATTATCCCCATCTGTGTCTAGATAAACTTGATCAACTTCTTGATTAGTTGCTTGGAAATCCTTTAGGATGATAGCCACACCATATTGAATGATCTTTGCCAGGGCCAGGCGGGAGTGATCCTTTCGTCTGAGATCAACTTCATGATATAGATCGATGTAGATATCTTCGATCTGAGGGATGTGAATTGGATTGATCTTTCCCTTGGAAGGCAATCACGAGGATCAAAGGTTGGCCTTGCTAGGAAATTATGCTTCAAATTGAGCAATTCAAGCTCTGCAAACATCTCTCAGGATTTGCTCTGTGAAGTGCAGGTGTACCTGCCCACTATGAGGGGGAATGGAGTTCCACCCTTCTTCCTTTTTAAACACTTCTCATGGTATGTGATGAGCTGTCTAGATAGCTCCAACAGGATCAGTTTGGGTCTCGCATACCTTGGCAATTTGGTGGGCTCTCCCAAGAAGTTAGCGGCCCTGAGATAGGTGAAAGTGGGGAATTGTGTGAATAACGCTCCCCACTTCTCTGTGGTGGTGACCACGCTTTTGGTCATCCGACTGTAAGTCATGTTAGGCCTCAAGAGGTAGATGACGCCATAGAAGAAGACGTCGTTGACTTTACTGAATTGGGCTATGTTGTTCTCCAATCTTAACTCTAGATAGTATTCATATATTTTGACCTGGGGCCATACCCCATACCGATTCAAGACTGGGTAGTCCCTCTCTGAGGCAACAACATATACCACATAGGAGTTCATATAGAACCTCCCAGTTGTTGAAAGTTGTTGAAGCTGCTCCGAGATTGTGTTGCTGATAATCTCTCCCACTCAAAACACGTTGATCAGGAACATTTTTATTCATTGTTTCTAAATACCTGAGCATCCACTTGTGAAAATAATGGGCATCGGAAGCCCAAATACCCTACTCAGGAAGGTGATGGTGTTACTCAGCTCCTCTGAAAAGTCACTGCGATGAATGACTTGTGGCCACCTGCTTGTCACCTTCTTATTTTTGAGGTACACCTCATTCATTAACTACATACATTTGTCTTCATTTTCAGTCCATGTCTTCATGCAGTCCTCCTGGCTTATTGCTACAAAATGTCGGTGGTGAGGGATACGTAACATGATCTCAAAATTTCGGGCCGTGAGGTTGATTATTACCTCGCCTTTCTCATTTTTGACACATCTTGTGTCCTTATTGTAACAACGGCCCACCAACATCATGAACTCATTATTAATTCCACTCACTGGGAGCCCTGCAGCAAAGTGCAGACCACTGCCAACCAATTTATCCATCCATGGGCTGCTTGTGACCTTCTTAGTTCTGGCCCAGAAGTCCTCCATGTCAATGTGCCCGAGTTCTGAATCTCTGATATCAAGATCACACTCTGTAAGAGATTCAGGCATTCTGACCCTTTGGTATTTATATTTCATTTCTTCTTCTGTTAGCCTGGTTTTACCCTTGGACTTGGTTGGCTTCTTACTCGATGAAGACATGTGTGGATCTGAGTTCAGCTATTGATCTGCAAGAAGAATCAGGGAAGTCCATCGCAGAAGAGCCATGTTAGCTGTTAAGTCATCCATCAAAGCTTACAGAATGAAAAGTTAGCAATTTATGAGCCTCTGGGCACAAGGCGTAGCTTTACTGAAGGCTGCAGGGACTTAGAAAAGCAAGGCACACTTTGGGAAAGGGATGTTGCATGGGAGAAAACAGCGCCAAAAGGGGCACGGGGCATGGAAAGGCTACAGACAACATTCAGATGTTGGTGTCAAGCAGATGTGCACCTGCGCCATTGGAAGTGTTTTATAAAGGGGGCATATTCTTTATGATTGGTGTAGCAAGGTCCCTGTGATGCGCATGGAATTGTTGCATGGAATGTGGTAGATGCGCATAAGAGTGAGGTGCATATGAAGTGCGCTAAAGAGATCTTGGCGCGTCGCACGGGAAAGGTTATGCATAACATGATCAGTTGTTGTAATGAGGGATGTGCCTATGCCGTTTAAAGCTTTGGCACTTTGTGCAGGTTTGACTGGTGTTGCACAGACGCAGGGTGCGCCAAAGGGTGCAGGTTTTAACGATGCAACAAATGAGTTTGGTGCGCCATGAGGGGGCACGAGGAAAGGGTTTGCAACAAACTAAGGGACAGTGTGCCTTGAGGGGCGAAGCTGTGTTCATGATGTAGTAGGCACAGAATGTGCGCCATTAGCGCAGCTGCTCTTGATGTAACAAAGGGGTGATAGATGCTCCAAAGGAGAAGAGAAGAAAAATACAGTCTTCTTAAGCTTTAGATTCTCTGATGTCTAGGAGGTCTCATTCTTTCAAACTTCTTCTTGAGAGTGTTTTGGGTGATAAAGAGGCTTTGCACAGATGAGTTTTAGGTAATTTTCAGGACAGAGTTCTTCCCTACCAATTTAAAGATCTGGAAATAGGAGGAGAAGGGAACACGGAGGGAGTACTTGGAAAAGATAGCAAGGAAGGGGGGGGGGAATTCATGATTTGCAGTCCTTCCAATCAAACCATACCAACAAGTAGCCAAAAACCACAAACACAACAAATGCACAATAGAAGGGTAAGGACCTCTTACCAGGAATATATATAGTGGATAAAGTGTGACGAAATGGGGTCCACGAACGTGAAAATATTTGCAACAGCGACAGGGCTGGTGAACGCTGATAGGTACAGAGGAATAAATAATCACGTGATTGTGTTTGATTGATGAATAATAACAGCAGACATGCCTATTTATAGCAAAAGGTGATAATAAATGCGCCACCAACTTTTCAAGTGGCGTACCAAAAGTGGCTGTTGACACAAGAGAACATGCGCACTTTGGCGCACCAAAATGTTTGTCAACAAAAAGCTTATGCGCGCCTTTGGCGCACCGGAAGTGGTGTTGACAGAGGAATATGTGCACCCTTTACACACCAAAAAGTGGCGCAACAAATGTTCTGTTGACAGGAAGGCGCATGCGCCTTGGCACACTTTTGCAAGGAAGACAACATAGTGGAGTGTACACCAAAACATTTTTTTGACACGAGAAAGCATGCACCAAAGGATTTAAAGGCGGCGCATCAAAAGTTTATGGTTGTATAGCAACATGAATGAAAACTGCGCCCGACCCAAAAAGGTACGAAAAAAGGCTAAGTTCATAAAACTATATTTCTCGGGAAGGGATTTTGCAACGTTCCAAACGCAAGGGATCCCTGACGAGGGACCGGAACAAAATTTTGGTAAGGTTATCAATAAAATTGCCCTTGCCAATTTTACGGGATAACAAAATTAACAAAGATTTTGAGTTGAATCATTCAAACATTAGCTAAAATCAATGTCACCTTGAAGATCAGATTGGGAGTTGAATCTAACAAAAATTTGACTTCAGCAAATTTCAGCATTTGCTAAAATAAATTTCACTTTAGTTGGCTCTTACAACTGCTAGACTTTAGCCGGAAGTTGTATTTGCATGGCTAAATCATTGATCCTAGCTCTTCAGTGGTCATTTGAGACATTTGGCTAGTAAGAAATAGAGAATTTCCAAGAGATCCATATATATATGAAAATGTATACAACTGTTATTTTATTTCATAACTTATAGTGGTGAGTTGAATTGCGATTAAAAAAAAAATTGGGCAGAAAATGTAATGTAATACACACACACACACACACACACATTTTAGTATTATATATATATATAGTTATTTATAACTATAAATTTAAAATATATATTAAAATTTTATAAATCAAAATTTTATAAATTTTAAAATTTAAAAGTTAAAGTTATATATATTAAAAATTTTGTAAACCAAAAAAAAAAAACAAAAAAAAAAACAAAGGGAAGGCTGGGGAGGGGCCGAACCCCCTCCCCACCCCCTATACCACGCTTCCCAGTTGTCCCTACCCTACGCACCCCTCACCTAAGTTTGAACGCCCTCGCGACCTTGTCCCCTCCCTGCCGCCGCCACTCCCCCCGTCCCTTCTACGCAGTCCCCACGCCCCTGCCGCCCACGACCCTGCCTTCCCTTCTGCGCAGTCCCCACACTGACCTCCCTTCCAACCTACCTCACCCACCGTTGCCTGTCCACCGCGGCCTGTCACCACACACCCCCCGTGGCCATTACCCTGTCCGGCCGCCACCACCAAACACCACGAAGACCCCCAAAAACACCAAAAAAAAAATTGTCGCTTCTCTTCCCCCCCAAATCCGCGGCCAACCCCTCTGAACAGCCGCCTGATTCATACAAAAAATATATATATAATAAAATAAATTAAACTAACAGCATTGCATTTCTATATACATATACAATCTGTGCTTCAGGCAGATTGTTTTTTGTTTAAAAAATAAATTAAAAAAATACATATTTACAATTAGATTTTGGTGATATCCAACCCTAAAATCTGGCCAAGGGTTGTGAATGGAAGCAACTAACAAGTTTTCAGAGAATAATATGAAGACAACAAGGATATTATCTTTTTGTTCCATGAACTTAAGTTCCATAGCTCTCCAATGAACCTGCAAATAAGAGAACAAAGAAAAAAAATGAGAAGAGGGAAGGAGGGGAAGAGAACATAAGGATGATTAAGTCAGATTTAGGGCAACTTTAGGGTGGATTTGAAACCAAGGGCCTAGATTGAATCTGATCCTAGAACTCTCCTTCAATCCTACTTTTCTTTAAAAACATGACATTTTAATGGGTTTGGAAAATAAATTAAGAGGGGTGTGTGGGTAAACTAAATTAAAGGGGGGGGGGAAAACAAATTAAAATTAAAAGGGGGTGTAGGAAAATTTATAAAAGGGGGAAGACTAATTATTTACCAGGGGTGGAAACTTTTATTTATGACCCTAGGGAGCTTAATAGGGTAAAATAATTAAATTATTATTAGGCTAGTGTTTATTTGATTTTGGGTAATTTAATGATTAATGTAAATTAATTATTAACGGGAATGGACATTACATCTGGTGTTACATTATATAATAATAATAATAATAATAATTAAAAATGCTTCCCGCAACTCTTAAAAAGTTTATAAACCATTTTGTTTATTTAGGTTTTTTTTACCTCAGGTTCAGGATGACACCCAAGAGGGGATGATCGGCTAGAGGCTTGGGACGTAGTGCACCAACGCGGGAGCCGCCGACACTTGATTTTGGGCCTCAGATATTAGAGACCCTGCAATAGCTGATAGGTGTCATGCAGGAGCACCTTCCACCACTGCAGGAGATGAGAGAGGAGGACATTCAGTTGGGAGATGAGGAGTTGATTGGTGAGGATGCACATTCAGAGCCACCTGAGTACGATACCCCGAGATGAGAGAGGTCATACAGCCCTTCCATCCTTGGCGAGAGGATGGCCTCGTTTCGTCATAGCTGATCACACAGCCTCGAGGGACCATTTTGAGGTAGGCGACTCCCTTTCTCCTATTAGACCACATCACCAGGATCGAGACACAGGCAGTGTGATTCGAGACCTTCTTCACCTTCAGCCACCTACTTTTACTAGTTTGATAGATGGCTTTGGGGTAGAGTCCTGGCTCCTTAGCCTAGATAGCTGCTTTGGCTTGCACTCTCATGAGAGAAATGTCAAAGCCAGGTTCACCATACACCTCCTCTGAGATGTAGCAGGTGTTTGGTGGAGGAATGAGGAGCGGAAGCTCCATTTGACTCGAGATACAGTGACCTGGAGTTGTTTGAGGAGCGGTTCAGGGCCTGGTATATGTCAGATCATTTTGTGCAGAAGAGGATCGATGAGTTTCATGACTTACAATAGGGTCTCTGGCATAGTGGCACAGTATGAGAGTAGGTTCTTAAATCTCTTGCAATATGTAGACTACCTACAAGATGAGAAATTGTAGGTAAATAGGTTCATTCGGGGCTTGAATGTAGATATAGCAGGAGTTGTTAGGATGTTATCTCCTCCCACGCTTGAGAAGGCCATTGAGAAGGCCTACTTAGCGAAGGATAATAGGACCAAGGTACAGGAGCATTGAGATATAAAAAAGAGCAAGTTTCAGGATAGGATATCAGGACTTTCAGAGTTAGAGGACACAGGGTGTAGTACCACTCCCTAGAGGAGGATTCTGGTCTCCTCCAGCAGCATCAAGAGCTCCACCGCACCCACCACAACAGACACAACATCAGGGAAACCAGCCTCAGAGGGGTAGACAGACTCAGAGCTTTCAGAGAGGTGGATCTAGAGGTGGTTTTGGTGGGTCTAGGGATAGGAGGCTGGGTACTCATCACTCACAGCCAGCCCGCTCACAGAAGTCTGCTAGGGTTGGAATGGCAGGTTCAGTTAGCCAGAGCATAGGAGGGACCCCATCTCAGAGGGGTATAGGAGGATGTTTTATTTTTGGGGCTCCAGACCATTATGTGCGTATGTGTCTGCACAAGCCCACTACTACGGATATGCAGAGAGCTCCTAGATCTGAGTAGATGGTGGGTGACGTGGGACGCGCCCATCGTGTATATGCAGCGGTTGACAACTGCTAGGCTGAGCATCAGGCCACAGTCATTGAGATGACAGGTACTATCAGGGGTATTTTTGTCTTAGTACTTTTTGATTCAGGTGCTTCAGATTCTTTTGTATCTCCTTCTATAGTGGACCAGTGTGGGCTAGTGGTGGCTAGGCAACCAGATAGTTGGCAGGTTGAGTTGGCCTCTGGGGCTAAACTCACCATGGACTCATATGTGGAGAGTTGTGTACTTGACTTGGGAGTTTTCTCCACTACACTTGACCTCTGAGTTATTCCTTTAGGATCCTATCAGGTAGTGTTGGGTATGGATTGGCTCGAGGCTCATCGAGCCAAGGTGGATTGCAGAAATAAGGTCATTAAGTGTCAGGATGATCTTGGTAGTGCAGTTGTGATTTCAGGGATGCAGAGACCTATTTCCTTACGTATGATCTCAGCTAAGCAACTCAAGAAGAGCATGCGTAAAGGTTTCCAGTTGTTTGCTATCACCATTAGTGATCATTCAGACAATACTCTAGAGCATTCATCCTTTGATGATCATGTAATTTTGAGGGAGTATGCAGACATGTTTCTAGGAGAACTTCCAGGCTTACCACCTAGTAGGGAGGTGGATTTCACCATTGACTTAGTGTTTGGCTCCACACCAATTTCTAGGGCACCCTATCGGATGACAACTTCAGAGCTTCATGAGCTCAAGATTCAACTAGAGGAGTTGTTAGAGAAGGGTCTCATTTGACCTAGTGTATCTCCTTGGGGAGCGCTAGTCATATTTGTGAAGAAGAAGGATGGTTCTCTCAGGCTTTGTGTAGACTTCAGAACAGCTCAAAAAATTCACAATAAATAACCATTATCCACTCCCTAGGATTGATGACTTGTTTGATCAGATGTGGGGAGCTAGAGTGTTCTCAAATATTGATCTCAAGTTAGGGTATCATCAGTTACGCATATCAGATGCAGATATTCATAAGACAACTTTTCACACATGTTATGGGCATTATGAGTTCACTATTGTCCCCTTTGGTTTGACCAATGCCCCAGCTATCTTCATGAGCCTCATGAATGGAGTGTTCAGGACCTTCCTAGATCACTTTGTCATAGTGTTCCTTGATGATATTTTGATATATTCTCATTTCGAGGAGGAACACGAGGAGCATTTGAGACAGGTACTTCAGGTTTTGAGAGAGTAGAAGTTGTTTGGGAACTTGGAAAAGTGTAGCTTCTTTCAGACAGAGATTCAGTACTTGGGGCACATTATTTCAGGAAAGGGTATCTCTATAGATCCCTCTAAGATTCAGGCTATCATGGATTGGCCAGCACCCACATCAGTGACTGAGGTGAGGAGCTTCATGGGTTTAGCAGGGTATTACCGCAGGTTTGTGTAGGAATTTTCTAGGATTGCTCACCCTATTACCTCCCTTCAGAGGAAAGGGAAGAAGTTTGACTGGTCAGAGAAGTGTGAGTAGGCCTTTCAGTTGCTTAAGGAAAGGTTAACCATGGCACCTATCTTAGCAGTTCCAGACCCGACAGAGGATTTTGTTGTTTGTACTGATGCATCACTAGAGGGTTTGGGAGTAGTTCTTATGCAGGAGCGTCAGGTTATTGCCTTTGAGTCTTGTAAGCTCAAGGACTACGAGCTTAATTACCCTACTCATGACTTGGAGCTTGCAGCAGTTGTTCATGCACTTGTGTGTTGGCGACATTTCCTTTTGGGTAGACCTTTCATTTTGAGGATAGATCATCGTAGCTTACAACATATCTTCTCAAAGTCCAAACCTCAACGTTCATCAATGGTGTTGGATGGAGTTCCTATGTGAGTATGACATGGAGGTACAATATATCAAAGGAAAGGAAATTTTTGTTGTAGATGCACTTAGTAGACGATGACATGTGCTTGCTTCATTGACACTACAGTCATATTTGAGAGGCAAGATTCTTCGGCATCTTCTAGAGGATAGGTTTTATGAGGGTGCTAGGTAGATGTTGGATTCTCAGGGTTCTTTTGAGGCCAGATATTCAGGATGCATGTTAGAGTCTGATGGTTTGCTTCGGTTCCATAGGTGCATTTATGTGCCTAAGGTAGGCGATCTGCGTAGTTTCATCCTTACTGAGGCTCATCGAGCCCCATACGTAGCACATCCAGGAGTGAAGAAGATGCATGCCGATTTGAGAGAGTTATATTACTGGCCTGGTCTTCATCGGGACATAGTAGATTTTTTGTGCATGTTGTCTTGAGTGTCAGAGAGTCAAGGCAGAGCATTCTCATCCCGCAGGACTCTTATACCCTCATTACATTCCCGAGTGGAAATGGGATGTGATCTCCATGGATTTCATAGTAGGACTTCCTATGTCCTCTTATCATCATGATGCCATTATGGTCACTATGGATAAGTTGACCAAGGTTGCACATTTCTCGCCAACCAAGGTCACCTATAATGCACAGGCCATCGCCAAAGTGTTTATGGAGGACATTGTTAGATTGCATGGGATCCTGAAGACGATCATCAATGACAGAGATACCATCTACACATCAGTTTTCTAGACTTCTTTTCAGGATGCCTTGGGTACACAGATTAATTTTAGTTTGGCATATCATCCAGAGACAGATGGGTAGACAGAGAGAGTTAATCAGGTTCTTGAGGACATGTTGAGGATGTATGTGATGGACCAACAAAAGAAGTGGGAAGATTATTTGCATTTAGTTGAGTTTTCCTACAACAACAGTTATCATAGCTCCATTGGCATGGCTCCCTATCAGGCTTTGTATGGATGACCTTGCAGGACACCTTTGAGCTGGGACAGACTTAGATGACATGATTATCCTGGGACCAACCTATCTTCAGGATTTAGAGCAGCAGGTAGTTTTGATTAGACAGTGCCTTGAGATGGCTAGAGCAAGCTAGAAGGCATATACAGACACCAAGAGGATTGATCAGCACTTCTCAGTGGGTGAAAAAGTCTTCTTGAGGGTTCATCCTGCATAAGAGTCTGATCCATTATGGAAAGGGTTCTAATCTATCACCTCGTTTTATGGGGCCTTTTGATATTCTTGAGGTCATCAGTCCAGTTGCATATCATCTAGCTTTGCCACCATGCCTTGCATGGGCCCACAATGTTTTTCATGTTTCTGTACTTCGCATAGATATGTACTAGATGTTTCTCATGTTTTGGATTGGTCGGCATTACAGGTAGAGGATGGAGGGCAGTGGAGACTGGAGCCCATATGCATACTGGAGCACCAGAGGTTGTCCCTTCAGGGTTGAGATTTGGACCAGGTTAGAGTGTAATGGGATATGTATGACGAGACATCAGCCACCTGGGAGGATGCTACACCACTAAGGGCTATATATCCCTATCTCTTCCAATGACTTCTAGGAGGAAGTCTAATTCTAGGAGAGGGGGATGTAGTGCCCACATTTTTATAGCTCCAGTTATCTGTTGGTTCCTTTATGCATGGACATGTTTTGACTGAGACTCTGATAGATTTTGGACATTTTTCTATGTTATTTATCCTCATGGACATTATGGTATTTTGTGGTGCATAGCGCCAATTGGACTAGATTCATATATTGATATATTTCTTATGATGTTGATGACACTAACAGGGTTACATGATAGTGAGATTTATTAGTTAGATGTTGATTTCTTGTGGTCGATTTGATCAATGATATAGTTTTCTGAATTTAATAATGGTAATCTCATGCTAGCATAGGGTATGTTGTTGTAACTGTATCTGTAGATGATTCGTGGTGAACTATGTGTATAATTATATGCATTACACTATCAATTGTATAATGATGTTAGGACATTATAAGCTTGATTAATTTTGTGATGAGTAGATGATGTTTATTGTATTGGATAGATGCGGTTAATGTGTGCAATGAGTGTGCAGGTGACAAGTATAGGAGAGCATGTGTTTCAGGGCGGCTATGCAATTATCCACAAGCAGCCCATGGGCTAAGTCCTAACCATGCTAAATGTTTGAGGCCTTAGAATAGGTGTATTAATTGGGCACCATGGGTGAACCCTCAATTGTAATGTATTTATGTCTTGTAAAATTAATTATGTTTAGGGTGTGTTTTATTAAGTAAACTAGTTTAGGGGTTTAATGATCTCATCTTAATTTAAGTGATGGTTTTGGGTAAGTGTGTGTGTGTGTGTGTTGGTAGAAGGGATTGGGGACACATGTGAACCTTGGGTGGACCCCACACCCTCTACCCTTGTGCCCAAGTATGCCAAACCCGAAATTGGGTTATTTTGGGCATTTTTAGTGACCCCTTTTTAGTTTGGGGGTTCACTTAGCATGAAAATGGGCCCTTGGACCCTACCTAATAGGTAGGGGGGCTTATTTCCAAGGTTTGGAGGGAGTTTCCCTCCCATTTTTCCCTCCTTAGTCACCATCCATGTAAGATGGTTGGTTTGTGTGTATTTGTTAAAAGTTGCTCCACTTTGTTTTATTTTTGTTTTTAGTATTTTGGGTGATAAGGGCTAAAAGGTGAGTTTACTTTTACTTATTTGGTTTTTGGAATCTTTGACTCATGGGAGGAGAGGGGGTGACACTTGTCACCTTCCCATTGGTGAGGAAAATTTTGGGTTCCTCTTCTTATTCTTCCTCATGTGGAAGGAAGGGGACTTCTTTTCCCTCATTTTTTTGGAGAACTTGGAGAATTTTGGGGAGCTTGGAAGTTTGCTTGGACAAAGGGGAAAAGCTTAGAGTCTTGGAAAGCATTGTAGAGGTAGGATTCTTAATCCTTTTCTTTCCTTGTTGTTGCTTATCTTGTTAACTATGCAATGGTCAATAAAATAATGTGTGTGAAATGATGTGTTGTAAAGTTGTATGGAGAATGTAGGTTGTTGTTTTTGTTGCTTTGTTGTTTTCTTTTGTTTTACTCTCCACCATCATATGGATTGATGGTTTTTGGAGAATGTAGGGGAAGAGAGAGGGATTTCCCTCTCAAACCTCATGGTTGTTGGTCAAGCCATGAAGGTCCCTTCTCATCCCCTCTTATGGTTTGAGGTGGGAGAAAGGTTCATATGGCTTGAACCTTTCCCCATTCTTGGTGAGGAAACCCTTTTGGGTTTGAAAATCCTCCCAAGAAGGATTTCTTTGACATAAAGGAGGAATAAGGAGGATGAATGATTAGGAGGAATAAGGAGGTTTGTAAACATGCTTTTGTTGGTGTATCCTATGGTTGGACACCTTTGTTTTGGGCATCCTATTTCTTCTCTTCCCCCTTTGTGAGGTTGACCTTGTTCTCCTCATGTTGTTGTTTTACCATATGTAGTTTTTCTAAGTGTTTAAATGGTTCTATGTATTCTTGTTGTGTTTATCCCCATTATACTTGTGCACATTGTGGAAGTTAGTTCCTCTCTCCCATGGGCTTGGGGGAGGCTAGCATGACTTCCAACCATGGAAAGGCATGTGATGATGCCTATTGGTTGGGTGGTAAACAAGCCTTGTCTCTTGATTTAGCATTCTTGGAAGAACACTCAAGGTTGGAGATAGTTGGAGCCTCCTTGTCATCTTGGTCCTCTTGGTCATCTCCATTCTTTTGAGGACATTACTTTCATTTTATCTCTACAAATGTGGCTTTGTGAAGCTTTTATCTTCTTGTAAAAAACCTATTTGTAATTGATGCTACTTGTAAACTTAAGTCATTTGCTAAAGAAGTTTTCCCTTCATTGAATCTTGTACACAAAAAAAAAAGAGAAAGGAAAGATTACCATATTGAAATCATGAGCTCTTTTAGTTTACATGTCATCTTTTGAAGGTCTTGTTTGTTTATAAATCTGCAAAGTATGGTTATGCATTGTACATTAAATCTGTAATATTTAGTTGTGTCTACTTTTCAAAGTTTTATAAAAAAAAAAAAAAATCTATGAAATGGCATATGTATATGTGTATTTCTTGAAAACAAATATGAAATTTATAAGCTAAGCATTCTTCTAGATCTGCAAATTTTTATGGCATTACAGTTACCTCGACTTATAAGTTCTTAGTATCATCTCTATGATGCAAGTGCTTCTCAATGACACCAATGGATCACCTCTAACTTCCTCATTATGTGGTATAGGTCATAGTTATTGGCAGAGGTCTCTTCGGATTCAAAATCCATTGTTATCGGCAGAGATCGATAATGGGAGAAATTTTTCTACATCAATTGTATTCATTTAATCGTTGTACGAATCTATTCATTGACATACCAAGAGCAATGATAAGTGCAGTTGTGTGGATCATTAGGCAAGACCACATAATTCAAGCATGTCCCTGTCAACTCTTAGTTAGCAGCGGGTGCGATACTTCATCGACCAGTCTTAAATTTGGAGCGTTCTCGAATTAGATGATCGTGAGCAAATCAGAATGGCAACACTTTGGGATAGTGAAAAAAATGAAAGATATAACTCCACGAAGTGGATTCCAATATTGACTCTTGGAAAATCTTCTCAATAGAAAAAGATCAAGAGATGGATTCTGACAAGCCAAGATGTTGTAATGACTACGGTCTCGCGAAAAATGAAGAATTCACGATGGAAAGGTTTTCAGAGCATGTGGAGAATTGTGTGTAATTGTGAATGCAAATGTGAATAAAGAAAAAATTGCTCACACCAGGATGTTGCTCAAATGGAGAGGTGGATGAATTGCTCAAGTTTCAAGCTCGACTCTCTTGTCATCTGGAGGATTGCGGATCACAGTCGATGAGTTCATTATTGTACGAGCGGGATAGGTGGAATCTTGGCCCAATGGATAAGGCATTGATCCTAGGTGTCTTGATCTAGGTGGCGTGTTACTGACTAGGATGTCTATGTGTGTGTCTAAGCCATTTAAGTGGGGTCCACATGTACCGATTGTTTTGTTTTTAAATGACTTTAAAATTGTCATAAAGTGAAGTTATTGTTAAAAGGAAGTGAGGGGCTCATTTGTAAGGGTGAATTTGAGAGAGGAGAAGAAAATACTTTTGTGTGCAAGCTTTGTTTGAGGAAAAAAAATTGTGTTCTTTTGTGAAGACATTTTGGAGTTAATGAAATATGAACTTTGTGTCCCATTCATTATCTCTTGTTGCATTTGATGTTCTTATGTTCATTAGATGTTAGTGTTTAAATCTTGCATGTGAATATTGTCTTGGATTATATTCTCAACATTATTAATGTGTTGTTCTTGTTCACAGTGATCAAGCTCTGATATTTACTTGCTCATGTGTGTTCCCTTTTACTTATTCTTGTTTAGCTAATTCGAACTCTGCTTTATTTGAGTTAGTTATTCATTTTTTTCCTCTATGCAATATTAGGCTCTGCTTTTACTTAGCTATTGCATGGTCCTTCCATTCATTCCTTTTAATTTCTTTCCTTCATTCCATTCCATCTCCCTCATTCACATTTCTTTACATTTGTTGTTCCAAAACACCCCCCACATACAATTTTGAATGTATAGATGTAAATACATATTTGGTTTTCAATAAAGGCAGTGTCACCTTCTCTGAGGAAGGACTTCCCTCCCTTACTGTTGCATGTCATTTGCATGCGTGCAAATCCATATGCTAACAGGTCCATTGTATCGTCCAAATCTTGCTCGTATTATTCACATAAGTGCAATTTGCGCTTAAAAGGGGAAAAATAAAAAATGCCAAAAATCTAATAGGTTTCATGGGTGAAACCAACCATAATGTTTGCTTCTTGTAGCATTTTTTAGCCCCCCCCCCCGCCCCTCAATTTTAAAATCAAGTAATTGTGGGAAAACACAACATACACGAACAATCATTGTTAAATGAGCCCCTCCAATTTAGGCTCGAGTAATTAATTTCTTTATTTTTGAGAGGTGACAAATTTCGGAAGATATTTTGACATATATCTAGGGTCTTCTTAAAAAATATTCCATATCAAGGAGAAAAGAAGGAGAATCTTTCGTGGCCAAATATGATCAAGTAAGTATTGAGTAACATGTATCCACTTAATAAAAAGTAATCTCATGAATGTGTGTTGGGAAATATGGTGACAGTGTCGGGGATGTTGTTATGAATAAAAGACATGACAGATTCAACCTCTAGAGTGGTTGTTCAATGAGCACCTGATAACTTGTATGTCAATTCTAGAAACACAATGTTGATAGAAATACTATAAACAAAACATGAAACACAATAAAAATCTAAATGGAAACAAAGATAAAATATATTATGTTGTTGATATAAATACTCTACGCGGTGTCAAAATCAACCATTTGAATCTAACTTATATAATTATTTCGACGTAATAATAAATATAATTAAATATAACATTGATTTAATACAATTTAATATAACATTTATTACATGCAATTAGATGTTAGTATAACAATACTTTATATTCAACCTAATTTACTCTTTCAAATCATTTTATTGTGAGTTATCTTGACTTTTGGTGGAATGATCAATTCCACCCTGCTTTCTTATGAAACCAAACTTTTTTCTAGGAGATAATATAAGAGAAAGTGATCCAAGGAGATAGAATGAGAGAATAATGGGAAGTTGAGATAGGGTATGGATTTAGAAGATAAGGGTTGAATCCTAAAATCTATGAGAGTATAAACCTATAAATGTAAGCAACTCCTAAAGTAATGTTTTCCTTGATGAATTGATATTCATTAGTAGTTTATTGTGTTTTGCTAAAAATTGATAGGTAGATTTTATCTGCCAATCAAGCTTTGCTAATTTTTTATTTCATGGCATCAAGGTTTTCAATTGGATGACATTTAATATGATGTATAAAACATAGACATGAATGGAATGTTGACAATAAAAGGTAGTAATTGAATAGTTGCATGTCCCATACCTTTTCCACAGATTAGATTGTTTCTACCCAAAAAAATAGTTGCTATCTTTTCTCCACTTAGTCATCTTAATCTCGCGCATATTATTCATATGAGCACAATTTGAATTTAAAGAGGCAAAAATAAAAAATGGCGAAGATTCAATAAGTTCCAAGTTTGAAATCCAACCACACTCCTTACTTTTTGTAGCACTCTACATATTTGTTTTTTAGTTTAAAGCTCGAGTAATTGCAAAATTTAGGCAATGCAGGAATAACCATTGATAATTGAGCCTCACCAATGGATAAACATATAAGCGATAAGAATATTTTAGTTACCAATCGAGCTTTGCTATTTTTTAATTTTACTTTTTTATGTCAAGGTTTTTGACAGGGTTCAATTTAAGATACCTCTGGGAAACCAGAGGTGGAAAATCCCTGACGAATATCCCTTGAACCGCTTTCTTCGGAAAGGCAAATTTTTTGGGGTTTGTGTGTAAATTTTTCACCTATAAGAAGCTTTCATTTTCAAGTCATGTGATAGAAAAGCTGCAGACGCGCGGAAAGATATTTTTATGAAAACAAGGTTGTTGTCATGTGAAAACAAACCTCCTATAGTGCAACAATAAGGTTACTATCGCGTGACAACAGCCTTGATGTCGCGCGTTAGCGAGGGTGTTATCCAGATAGGAGGTTTTTTGTCGCATAACAGCAAATCTCTTGTCACGTGTCTGCAGCCTCCACCCTCTTGTCGTGTTTCAACAACACATGATTGTCACACATCAATAAACCTCATGTCGCATGTCAACAACCTCCTGTCATGCGTATGTAGCCTCCACCTTCTTGTCGTGCCTCAACAAAAAAGGATTGTCAAGCGTCAATAACCTCCAGTCATGCATCAACAACTTCCTGCCATGTGTCAAAAACCTCCTGTAGTGCATCAATAACCTGCCCTGCAACTTCAGTTGTAAGTTGTCAATAAAATGCCCTTGTTGCGCGTCAACAAACTCTCCTTGTCACGCACCAACAAAACTTTCTTGTCGGGCGTCTGAGAACAATAATTATCACCCGACTGCAAATCTGGTGAATATCTATAAAACTACACTTTGTGTATTGGCCTATGTTGCTTTGCAAGTTTATTATACTTGATAATAGATATGCCCCTAGGTGGTATGAGTGAGCTAGTAGTGTTCTACCCGATGAATAATCTAGGATTATATAGGGAATATTTTCAAGGGTATGTGAAGCCGACCCCTAAAAAAAATTAAATTGTAATTTTTAGGCGAACAGATCACTAACCCACGCCAGAAAATTCATCTTTTCAAATTTTTCTAAAATGGAATATTCGTCTTATTAAGAATATTCACCACTAAAAAAACCTTGGTTTTTGATTGGACAATGCTTAATTTGTTAGATAAGGTAGATATATGAATGAAAAGTTGGAAATAAAAAGGTGGGGAATTAAAACCCTACATGTCCTGCACCTATTCCATGGCTAAGATTGTTCCTACCCAAATAACATTTGTTATCTATGGTCCATTGCATCGTCTTGACCTCGCTTGCATTATTCACATAAGTGCAATTTGCGCTTAAAGGGGGCAAAATAAAAAATGCCAAAAATCCAATAGATTTCATGGTATCGCAATGCTTGCTTCTTGTAGCATTTTGTAGCCCCCCTTTTAATTTTAAAATCGAGTAATTATGGGAAAACATAAGATACACGAACAATCATTGTTAAATGCGCCCCTTCAGTTTAGGGTCGAGTAATTTTTTTCTGAGAGGTGACAAATTTCAGAAGATATTTTACATATATCTAGGTCTTCTTAAAAAATATTCCATATCATGGAGAAAAGAAGGAGAATCTTTCGAGGCCAAATATGATCAAATAAGTATTGAGTAACATGTATCCACTTAATAAAAAGTAATATCATGAATGTGTGTCAGGAAAGATGGTGACGGTGACGAGGATGATGTTATGAAAACATGACATGATAGATTCAACCTCTAGAGTGGTCGTTTAGTGAGCGCCTAGTAACTTGTATGTTAATTCTAAAAACACAACATTGATACAAATACTATGAGCAAAACAGAAAACGACATTAATAAACTACATAGCAACAAACATAAAATATATTATGTCGTCGATACAAATACTCTATGCGATGTCAAAATTAACCATTTGAATCTAACTTATATAACACCTTCGACGTAATAATAAATATAATTAGATATAACATTTATTTAATATAAATTAATTCACCGGCAGGTGTCCACCTTTGAAGATGCCTTAGCTGGAAAGTGTCAAATTCAGGTGGTCTTAATTTCGCAGGTTGCCGGATTTTAGATATTTTTCTACAGTCCTAAATATTTACTATTTTAGATATTTACAGATTTTAGATATTTCCTATAATAATATCTAAGATCTGATTGTTCTACTTTAAATTTTTTTTTGGCTACAATGTTTATCTACTTTTTGGACTGTATATGATCTTCAATCCTATTGGCCATTCTTGACTCCATAATAAGAGAAATCATTTCCTTATGTAGTTGTAGTCTTGCAGATATGCACAGTCAAACTCCAGTGAAGGAAAGATACATATTGAGCACAGGGTGGCATCAAACGGGAAATATGTTTATGAAAGGCCTAATTATTATAAGAGTATGCAGGAAAAATTGGGCTCCTATTTGTGGCATTGTGGAATTCTAGAGAAAGAGGTCAATTCTTCCCGTTTTGGGCCTTTTTATTAGCTGAAATCTAAGCCCTTTTCATTCAACAATTTTTTTTTCTCCATACTTCTTTTGGGTTGGCAATGCAAACATTGGATATTTGCAACAGGCCTTGTAGGCTACAAACATTTTTTGTTGTTAGAAGGCCATAGGCCATCAATCTGTGACGTGGGTATGCATGACTTTTGTTGCATGATGTAATTTTTTTGCTTTTCTTTGTGCCAAGATTTGATCATGTATATAACTGAATTGAACAACAATATGTAATGGTGATTTGTTTCCTATTCACTTGTTTTAATGCCTCGCCCCCCTATTTACTTGTCTTAATGCCATTAAGATTTGTACATGTCTTTTTCTTTGTAGAATTTGAAGGCACGATCTTTGGCGAACCATCTCATATACTCTGCAACCATGAGTCTAGCATGTTTGACTTGTCAAAATGTAATAAGAACTCACTCCGATCTAAGGAGTTACTCATTTCACTCTTAAGATGAGGAGAAGTGGGGAAGATTTGAAGGTGGTTGCTAGTCTTCTTATAACAAGAAGAACCCACAACAACATCATGATCATCTTAATCTTGCTGCAGCAGAAATCATAGTGAAGACAAAAGTCACTCCAGTGCCACCATCATCATCATCATCTTTTGGAGTCCGTAGAAATCCTAAAACCCAGAATTTTGATACCCCCAAATTAACAAGATGTTATGTTGTTCGTATAGACATCTTCAGTGATTGGCATTTTGAGGAATTTCCAGAGGGAAAATGGCTCTGCTTGACTTAGATTAGTTGTATGAAGCATCCTAATCGAAACAACCAATTTGGATTATAAATATTAATGTATTTGATCTCTGCTTCGATTTTCAAGTTTGACTCTAAACTTCCATACCTATATTATGGTATTTTGCACTATACATAAAATGTGTAAATGAATGAGGAACTTAAAATCTGCCGAATTTTCCAATCTAGGCATTCAATCTCCATAATTTTGGATTTGTTGTAGCATCTAGATAATTATAAATTTATTAAAATTTATTGTTTGAAAGTATTGATTTCCCTATTGGGTAGTGTATAATAAACAACAAAGAAACACAACTTGGAAAACAAAAGAAAAAGACATAAAAATTGCACACCAGCTTCGGTAGCTATATACACAATGTATATATATGCGCATGGAAACATTTTCAGATATACCTTTCCAGGAGCATGAGATAGAGAAAAATAACGAAGAAATAATGGAGTTCAACAACAAAGCGAAGGTGGATCCACTACAGTAGTTGGCAGAGTAATTGCTTTAAGGATTCGTTTTTGTACTTATGTTCGAAAAATATGGCAAGCATTTTTTTATTGTTGTCCCATTATTATCACAAGACTAGGTGGTTTTTAGCCCCGATTTTGCCATGGTTCCATCCTAGAAATCCTCAAGTTCAGAATTGTGAGGAATTTTTGTTTTTTGGGGATTTTTTGTTGTTTTAAGAGGTTCTTCAATTTTCTTGAGATTTTATACATTGTAGAAAGAATTATAAGATTAAAAATTGTGGTTTATAGCTATTTTAACATTATGTTTTATAAGCTTCATTTTTTTTAATCTCAATACAACAAACTGATTGCAATGATTGCAGGATATGCACAAACTAGGTGTGTTGGAAAGGCCTTGGCACCTTTTCAGAAAATGTAATTTGCAAGTGTAGAGGCAGACTCCACAACCTTTATCAGAATCCTTCCAACTTTTGCTAGAATGGGAGATTTAGAACAGGGATCCTCTCTTTTATGAGTGGGAGAATCAAAACAGATAGTGGGTTTGTGATTAGGAGTAGAGGTAGATGGGGAAAATGTAGTTGAGGGTGAGACCTTGCTGAAGAGAGGCTTGTTTCGTACTTTTTATAATCAAAATTTCAAGGCTGCCCATGTGAAAAAGACTTGACACTTGTTGCAACAAAAAAAGAAAGAAAGAAGGAGAAAGTTGAATTCCTTCTGAAGCACCAACCTTGAAGGAGATAGTGTGGACCTGGTAGACAACACATTCAAAGGAACTATGTAGCAAGGCCAGAGAAGAAAAGTATGGATTTCTCTTTGTATTTGGCTCAAAGTTTTTATTAGTTGAAATATAAAAAAAATGATTTCTTCATTTTTGGGGACTTTCAGCAGCGGAAACAATGAGGTTGTGGGAAAATAATGGTACTTCATCAAATTCCGGTAGGCTCTTTTCCAGTGACGAAATCCTGGTGACACCCATTATCTATATGTTTTTTGTATGCTAAATTGGCCGAGGTTAGAGTTCTGAGCAACATTTTCAGGATTTGGTCACACAGATGGAGAATCAAGGAATCGAGTTTGGAGTCACTTATTGAGTGGATTCTTTGATCTGCAATAACCCTGGTGAAAGTGAGATGAGTTCTATGTATACTCACAAAGGATTTGAGAATGGATATAGAAGTGGGCTTTCTGGTGGAAGTGGTTATGGAGCACGGGTTGGGGATTTTCAATCTAATTTTAACAGTACTGATGCTTCTTATTAGAAGATGTTGCATGCTAATCCTAACAATCCACTTCTCTTGAGGAAATATGCTACTTGTACCTCCATGAAGTACACACTTTTTGCCGCCTAAGGCCTTTTTGATTTGGTCTGGATTGTAGAAATATTTCAGCGTCGCTCAATTTTATAAATTGGAAGGCTTTTTCTTCTCAGCAGCACATGTTATTTATTTTTATTTGAGAGGTTGTTAGCCAATAACAAATACTATATACAGTGAACAACATTTCCATAGAATTGTGTGACTAAATCAACTTACGCAAGAGGCAAAGGATGTGTTAAAAAGTGAGCTTGTACTATGGGGTATTTACTTGTAGTATAGACACTAGGGTAACATGCAAATTTTATAAAATCAAACCTATTGGGTAGGATGCCATCTCTCTGGCCATTATTGATCCCTTCACCTAACATGCCAACATCAACGAAAACAACAATATAAAGTGAGGACTTCAATTTCAATTCCCATTTTCCCAATATTGAATTGTTGAATTTTGAAATCCTTAGTGAATTAGTTTCCAATTCCAATTCAAGAATTGAGCATAAGGGCAACATTTAAATGGCAAAATGGGAGATTTAGTAGATAAAAGCCAAGTGTTTGATTAAATGACGAAATGTGATATATTTTTGGCAAATATCATAATTACAACTTACAGAAAACACGGTCATCTTCAAGAGCCATTGTGGTTGTTCTATCAAATGAAAAAAATGGATATTCAACATGATCATATGTGGTTGCGCACATACTCGTAGATATAAGAACTTTGCAACAACGTATGTACATATGTCAAAGGATGATAGGCAGTCGCAACTCGCTACATTGTTCTCTCCTTCCCATCACACAAACATCAAACATTTTAAGATAACATATATTTCATCGCAAATTACAACTCCAACAAACTAAAAATTGTTATAGACTCCGGCATAAATTATAACTCATGTGCAATTGCTAGTATAATATCATTTATATTAGATGCAATTCGATGTTAGTACAAGAATACTTTGTATTCAACCTATTTTACACTTTCAAATCCTTTTAATACAATTAAACATTGTTTAATTTCTTGTACCATATTTCTTGACTTTTGGTGTAATGTTCCATCGTGCTTTCCAATGTAACCAAACTCTGTTTTCTGTTATGCGAGGCGGCCTCCCCATTTGCAGAAGAATTGTCCGGTATTTTACAAGAATGGGCGAAAACTCCTGTCAACACCCTAAAACTGGCGTGCTTCTAGATTTGGATGGCACTCTCCTCGACACAGGTCTTCAGTCATTCATTGCTTTCCTTTGCAACATCAGTTTGCTTCATGGAATTTTCAATTATGTGTAAGCAATAGTAATGCTGGGACTCTGCTTTTCTGTTGGCAGAGAGGGTCGTGGAAGAAGTGCTGAAGAGGTATCTGGCAAAGTATGGGAGGCAGTGGGACGGTAGAGGAGAGGAGAATCGATTGGGTAAACGTCCATTGGAAGCAGCTGCTGCAATTATCGAAGATTATCAACTTCCCTGCACTGCTGAACAATTCATGGCTGAAATATACCCATGGTTTGATGACGTGTAAGGTTTTAGTGTTATTTACTTATTTTATAAGTTTTAATGTGCGGTTTGCTATTTTACTACGAAAATATGCTTACGGACTGGCATAAGGGATTTAAAAAAAAACAAAAAAAATTGGGTTCCTTGATGAATTCCATGAATTCCCTTGCCTTGTTCTACTCAATGAGTTGGATGTGCTATTATATACAAGTTTCCCCTTGCTGGTGGCTCTTAGGGAACTGGATACTGTATTTTAGCATTTAAACGTGATTCAGTTTTAAACATTATATCATGTTAGCTCGGGGATTTGAACCAGGGCTTTGCAATGAAAATCTCAATGGGTTATCACTTGAACCTGCCACATTTGACTTTTGTTTGGTCAGTCTTATGTGAGTTTATGGGGTGCCTTTGTCACTGTATTTTTAAGATTAGTAAATGTGGGTCACATTCAGCTTGGACTGTATTTTTAAATTTTATAAACTCGAGTCGTGTCATACTCATGACACCAGAACCTTGTTGTCTATTTAAGAAAATTATAGGAACTTACTAAGTGAGGGGTTTTTGAATGCGGTTCATGCTCATATGAGTGTCCTCACCAACACCAGTAGTACTCTTACTTGAATGGGAATAGAACTTTTTATAGCAAGGGAGATTTGAACATTTCCTGCACTCTTACGAGCTCTGTCATCACCAACCAGTACACTACAACCCTGTGGACTGGAACGGGGGATTTTTATAGGCATAGGGATTTGAACGTGGGTTATGCTTGTTCAAGAGCCCTCATCACTGTTACACCACAACCATTTAAACAAGACCAACGAATATTTACTAATAGGGGGCTCACACGTAGGTATTGCTTGTATGAGTGCTGTGATCACCATTACACCACAACCCCTTGGATGGGACCATAGACTTTTGATAGAATTCTTTAGTGCCTATTAGCTATTTTTCCTTATCCAGATTTTAACAATACAAATAATTTTATTAGATTTGTATTTTTAAACTGTAGCTTAAGTTGTCAGCATTGCCAAAATTTACAATGATAATGTTACAAATGAATTCCATTTTATGCCAAATTTTAGCCTATTTACATCTTTAAAAAAACATTTTCCAACTATCATGACAATTTTTTTTCTCCCAGGATATCCAATTTCCATGGATATGCTATTATGTTTATCTTCAACACAATTCTGACCTACACCTGTTTGTTTCTTTTGAAAGGGCAATGCTTCTGGCAGACAATCAGATATTTTTTGTTTCTTTTTACTCTCGTCTCTCGGAAACATTTTTGCGTGACTTTGGCCAAACTAATTATGGCTTTTGTTTTTCTAGACACTAGAATCTAGTGTATTATCTGATTGAGATTGAGGTGTTCACCATTGCATTTCTTTCAAGTTGTAATTCATCCTCATCTTTTTGATTGAATTTTAGTGCAGGTTCTCTTTCTATTTGTTTCTTAACTTACTCTTTTCTCTTGGAAACCATTTTGCATGACTCCCATCGATTAATTAATGCTTTTTTTTTATTCAAGCGTACTCTGATTGAAAATGGTTGTCCACCTTTGGTTTTCTTTGCAGTTGCAATTGACACACATCTTTTTATTGAATTTTAATGTTTAATTTTGCTTCTGATACTAATCGTACACCACTTAGATGCCCTTTGGTTGATGTGAAAATGATACATTAACAAGCTTTGGTGCGTCGATCCTTATTACTTGCAAATTGTTTGTGAAACAATATTTTGGATGCCACTTTTCCTCCCATGACGAAGTTACAAGATTGAAATTTTCCTCATGATTGGTTTATGTTGATAGGAAAACTAGACACTATTAATTTTCACAAATAATAGGATTGCTAATTGTAATGAAGTGATTTGACAGGCTATTTATAATTTTATACCAAATGTACCACACCTAAACCATGGTTAATCACTCAAAAATTTGTTATTACCAGTACAATCACTGAACAACTATTGTCTTTTTCTTTGGTTAGTTAAGAAGTATCTATTTATAAGACCCCACCAAAATATTACAAGCAATAGAAAGAAAGATTAACTCTCCAGAAATTCCGATCTTCCCAGACTTATCTAGATTGGAGTCAAGAACTGAATCTGAAATTCAAAACCAGCCTTGTTGATATATTCTTAACAATAACACTGGAGCTGAAATACAGCAATTTGGTGACTGGAAAAATATTCAAACTAAGAAAAGCATCTTTCATTTCTTCAAGAAGATCATACTGATGAAACAAAGGAAAACAAACTGCTGAATGTAATACCTGAAACTTCCGGAACAACTAAACTGAATTTGTCTAAATCTAGATAAGTCTTCCCAGACTTATCTAGATTGGAGTCAAGAACTGAATCTGAAATTCAAAACCAGCCTTGTTGATATATTCTTAACAATAACACTGGAGCTGAAATACAGCAATTTGGTGACTGGAAAAATATTCAAACTAAGAAAAGCATCTTTCATTTCTTCAAGAAGATCATACCGATGAAACAAAGGAAAACAAACTGCTGAATGTAATACCTGAAACTTCCGGAACAACTAAACTGAATTTGTCTAAATCTTTACCAGAAGTATTATCAGCACATCTTCCAATCAACACGTTTCGCTTTATTATATTGTAAGCAGTAGAAAGGACTGCAACTCTATAGCAATTTCGATCTTCCCAGGCTTATCCAAATTGGAGTCAAGAAACTGAATCTGAAATTCAAAATTAGCTTTGTTGATATCTCTTTAACAAAGGTACTGGAGCTGAAGTACAACAGCATTGTAGAGATCCATCTTCCAATTCCTGGAAAATACGTTTGATTTTTTTTTGTTTCCTTAATGGAAGACGAGTGCTACTTGTGTTTTCATGCTCGCAGTTATTTCCGCCTCATATATTTGTTATAGGTTCGATGCAAATAATTCATTAACTGCTAATTCTGATAATTGCTAACATTACTAACTGAGTTCACTATTTCCTCAATGTACAATCAACGTACTAGTTGTACCTAATACAATCTTTCTGTATTAAATACCATAATAATTCAGCAATGACTTCCTTCCATATCGCTCTAGTTCTTGTCCAATTTAATTCATTCTTTTTATTCATTCCTCTAGCTAGTTCCATATCAAGTCTTACATAATGATATTTATGCTTTGGGCCTTTAACGAAGGTTATCCTATTCAATCAACATGTCCAGTGTCAATAACAACACAAATTACAAGTTCCTCAATGAAGGAAAAACACTACTAATAACCTTAATTAGGATATCACAATTCTAAGGTGATAATTAAAATTACAACCCAATCTAATTGATTCACCGCTCATTTTATAATAGCACTATACGTATGCTTATTGGAATTTGCTTAATTTAATCTTAATTTATTACTCAAGGTTACTTGTTATCATCACATCTTTTCGTTTTTGTTACAATGTTCATGTCTCGTTTGTACCTCCCATAGAAGGATAAGAGTAATTACCATGCCGGTGAGGCATACAATTTCTTAGTTTCAATAATAACTGTTGTGACCTAAAAGTTTCACCATGATAGAGAATGGTGTGTGTACTCTCTCTCCTGTTGACAAAATTGGAACACTTCAAGGCTGTGGGTAATCTATGTCTGAGGTGAACCTCCAGAGAGGGCTGGTTCCCTTGTGAATCACCTAAAAAATGAAAACTTTGACAAGGAAAAGGGAGAAGGAATGTGGAAAAAGGGAAATAAGGGTGATACACCAATAATTTAACACATGCATGTAACTCTGCACACAGAGAATTCAAAGATCCACACACCTGCACAACTCTAAGCTATTTTGCATAATAAATTCAAGGGTTTAGGAGAAAGGACAGTGGTAGAGGGAGTAAATTCCACACTAAAGCAACACAATATTCCTATCAAACACAATGAAACATAAAAAAACAACAGTATGAGAGGGAAAAACGGAGTTTTTTAATTCAGAGGTGCAAGTACAAGGCTATGACTGCCAAAAAAAAACAACCCAAAGTGTGTTTGATGAATCAATAACACAAAACTCGGCCTTATTAGACTGCTGCGTTCCCAAAAATAGCTTGTCTGCATGCTATTTTTTATTTATTCCTTCACCTCCTTTTGGCGCATGGGGCTGCATGCATGATTTTATTAATTAAAATCCTCCTTTCTTCTCCCTTTGGCGCCACAATCCAAACTATAGTGCTGCATGCATTTTTAATTTATTTCTTTCTCTTCTTTCCTTGGCGCCAACACTTAAACTGATTGTTGCATGCTTCTTTAATTTATTTCTTTCTCTTCTTTGGCGCCATGTCTAAAACAATCATGCTAAATTTAATAAATTCCATTGATGCACTCATCCCCTTTTGGCGCCAATGATTAATTTAGAACAACAATTGCTAAATTTAATAAAAACTATCTTTATCCATCCACTCATGCACTCCCTTCAACTCCTAAAAATAGAACTGGAACTTCTATTTTTAGCACTTCCATTTTTAGCACCAACTATTTTTAGCAAAACATTATTTTTAGCACCAACTATTTTTAGCCCATGCTATTTTTATCACTTCTAAAAATAGAACTAAACTTCTTGGCGTGGAAAATATGGTAACATTTTGGCGACATCACAGGATTGTTTGCTTGCTAAACAAACAGATCAGTAGCCTTCTGCATCCATTGGGCTATGGAGTCACATACCTCTGTCAACAACTTGTATCCTTTGAAACAAAACCATTGAAATACCCTCTCCAACAAAAGGAAAACATGTGCATGCAAGCACTTCTTGAAAAGACAACTAACTATGAAAACTGAAAAACATGTGCATGCAAACTCTTGTTATGCAAGAAACAAACCTAAACTACTCGCAATCTAAACAAGGAGAAATGTAAGCTAGACAAAACCACATACTAGTTGGGATAAATAACTTCCTTTTCTCAGAAAGTGTGGCCATGAGATCAATTTTGCAATTAGATCACATGGTATAAGTGTAGACATGACTTGCACCATTAATTTGCCCAAAATATCAGCCCAGAAAAGAATGAACACCTCTATAGGATCTGCACCCTGTCTTTGTAGATGATGAGGCTGATTTTTGGAAACTTGAAGCTCTTGCTTACGCTTTGAATTGAGCACAACTGATGATAACTCCTTCTGTGGCTCTAAACTAGCCAAATACCTGATTGGACATGGTATTGTCATAGCTGATAAACTGATTTTTCTGATCTGCCCCTCTTCTTTGTGTGTAATATCATCATTTAGAGTATGTGAGGCACTTCCTTGATCATATTGGATGCTTGTAGACTAATCTGAAACGTTTTCTACTGTCCTTTGCAAACAACCTCATATTTGACTCCTTTTCAATCCCAAAAGATGTAATAACAAGAGAGTCTTTATTGAAGAAGATAAATGGAATACTTACAATTTCATAATTGTCCAATAAAACCCCATCCTCTTTATTGTCTCATCATGCTTTGAGTTTGAAAACTCTTTATTGAATTTGAAAATTTCTTGAATTGGATTTCCTCCTCTATATGATTGTATGCAAGCCGATTTGAAGGTGATACAGGCTCAAGATTGCTGATTTGATCCTTAGAAACATTCATATGCTCCTTCAAAACATTATCTTTACGTTGTATCTCAAGAGATTTGAGAAAACTTTGTCTAACCTTTGCATGCTGGTCATATTCCTCCTGCTGCTCTGTAATTTCAACCACTTTCTTGCACTCCTCTATTGTAGGCTTAACCAACTGTGGAATTTGTTTGTCCTCAAACTGTAAGCTCCATTTTGTTAGATTTTGTTTGAGAACTTCACTTGGCTCTTTAGTTGGCTGCTCTTGCAAAGTGATTTGTTGATTAGTTTTATCCCAGAATGGATTTGGGAATATGAGGGGAGGGATGGGTTGGCTTGGGTTGCTAATTGATTTTGCAATGGTTGGGATGATTGGAGAGGTGTAAGATCTTGTGGAGGAGAAGCTTTAAGAAAGCTAGGAATTTGGGACTTGGGCTCCGATCGAAGTGGTTGGAAAGTAGTAGGAGGGCTGCATGATGATAGTGAAGAATTACCCCATTGACAGGGTTTCTCAACACTATATTGGTAAGCTTCCATCTCTTCATTTCACTCTAATATTGGTGGTATCAATTCAGACACAGTCTATCTTCTCTTGAGGGCTATACTAGTTTGGCATAGGACCGATGCATGGGTAGGGTGCCTTGAATCCAAGCTTGGCTTCCTTGATGGAACTTGTTGCCCTCATCTGTACGATTTTTATTTCCAAGTGTTGTACCCACATCTGCAAATCATCATTAGGCATGGAACTGTTTCCATAATCTGCATATTCCTGCTCTTGAAAAACACCATGATTATTAGGATAACCATACAAATTGTTTGGATCATGGGCATATTCATTATGATAGGGCTTATAATACTGATATGGAGGAGGATTTTGGAGAAAAAAGGTGGAGGGGAGTAATAATTCTCTTGAAACTGGGAATTCCAATGAGGAATTGAAGTCATGATTGCACAACCTCATAAAAATATGGAAAGATGGAGGAAATGGTCTGTTGATTGAGAAAAAGGGATCTTTGGGCCAATGGAGTCGCCAGATGCTGAATATTCGTGTTTGAAGCACTGAATTTTGTACTCTTCCACCAGGTGTGCGAGAAACTGTTGTCACCTAAAAGTTGCACCCTGATAGAGAATTGTGTGTGTACTCTCTCTCGCTTTGACAAAATTGGAACACCTCAAGGTTGTGGGTAACCTATGTTTGAGCTGAACCTTTAGAGAGAGTTGGCGCCCTTGCGAATCACCTAAAAAACGCAAACTTTGACAAGGAAAAAGGAGGAATGCGGGAAATAAGGGTGATACACCAATAATTTAACACATGCATGGAACTCTGCACATAGAGAATTCAAAGATCTACACACCTGCACAACTCTAAGCTATATTGCATAATAAATTCAAGGGTTTAGGAGAAAGGACAATGGTAGAGGGAGTAAATTCCACACTAAAGCAACACAATATTCCTATCAAACACAATGAAATATCAAAAAAACAACAGTATGAGAGGGCAAAAATGGAGTATTTTTATTCAGAGGTGCAAGTACAAGGCTATGATTCAAAGCCAAACAGCCCAAAGTGTCTGAATGATTGAATACAATAACAAAAATCCTTCTTGACATTATTAGACTGTTACCTCCCAAAAATAGCTTGTCTGCATGTTATTTTTTATTTATTTTATTTATTCCTTCACCTCCCTTTGGCGCATGGGGCTGCATGCATGATTTTATTAATTAAAATTCCTTCTTCTCGCTTGGCGCCACAATTTAGAACTATAGTTGGTAAAAATTTAATTTATTTCTTTCTCTTCTTTCCATGGCGCCAACACTAAAAGCTGATTTTAACAAAAGCATTCTTTAATTTATTTCACTCTCTTTTGGCGCCAATGTCTAAAGACTGCATGCTAAATTTAACAAATTCCATTGATGCACTCATCCCCTTTTGGCGCCAATGGATTGATATTTAGAACCAATTGCTAAATTTAATAAAAGCTATCTTTATCCATCCACTCATGCACTCCCTTCAACTCCTAAAAATAGAATTGGAACTTCTATTTTTAGCACTTCCATTTCTAGCACCAACTATTTTTAGCCAAACGCTATATTTAGTACCAACTATTTTTAGCGAATTCTATTTTTAACACTTCTAAAAATAGAACTGAACTTGGCATGGAAAATATGGTAACCATAACCTGAAGAAGGTTCATTCAAGTCTTTTATAACCAAGATAGATCTCATCATTATTTAGTTATGGTTTTGCCAAGAAAAAGTTCAGTAATAACTGCGTAAATAAAAGATTGAATTTCCTATTTCGGCCACTCATTCTCTACCGACAAGGAATCCAAGAGTATTTAATCAGCTGAAACCAAAATGTATTGTTCAAGTCATCATGTCTGCTCAACCATTTAAAAGGATAAGGATGAAACAAATTATATCTATGGAATTCTCAATTAATAATATCTTTAATTTACTTTCTTTCGTTTTTTCGAATGTCTTTAAACTTCCATGATAGAAATTATATCAGCTATAACTACTTAGATTCTTATTTTTCACTTTTATTAAGATTTGGGTTATTAACTCTTAATTAAGGGTATAGCCCTTTTATTTGGAGCAAGGCAAAGTACAATTGTAGGAAGAGAAGTTGTTTCATCAATTGCCGGTCTTGCTCACAGAACTCCTTCAACTTCTAGGACTATTATCATAAGTGAGGATCATCCCTAGTCATTATAATAATTCCATACAAACTTTTATAACATGATTTTCCAATTACCACAGTTCCTTCCTTCTCAAGGCTTCTTAAGAATAACATAATCTCATTGAACGTGCCTTTCAAGGCTTTGTACGGGCTTAATACATACATTTCACATTCCTATCAGTTTCCTGATCTTTCCTTATGAATCCTTGGCCATTTGATTTCTTATAAGATTTATTACAACCTCTAATAGACTTTGTAAGATAGTAATTCATTTAATCAATCGTTAGAGTTATAAACAATGGGAACAACATTGTGCCAACTAATGGGTTCCCAACCTATTATCATATCGGTCTCTTCTACATGTTAAGGAGTTATTCCTGCTTGGTTAAAGAAAGCTCTTCACATTATGAACAACTCATACATTCATAGCAGTTCCAACTCATTGGACAAGATTCTCTATGGAATAATTAATTGTATTTATTTTCTTAGAGAGAGTATCCATTCTCTCTTCCTATTTCAAGGTAAGAATACACCTGCACAATTTGTTACTTATAGATCCATGCAGTTACGTTAACCTTATGTGAGCTGATATTACAAAATACTCCATAAGAGTTTCCATCCTACACCTTTCACTCAAGGTGTATACGTCACCATCATAGTATAAGATCACTGCTGCATGTGTCTAGTTTGTACTACAAATTTTTGTTTAAAACACATTTCTTTTCTCATGCAAAAGTAGACATCATGCCATTTTACATATTCATCATTCCTGGATGAAGAGGTCCTATTATTCCAAATTTATAGGTAGCTTTATTAGCATATCTAGTCCCAAACCTCAGTATGAGAGTGGCAAGTATTAGAGACTTCCGGGTTGGACTTTAGTTTATATGCATTCCCAGATAATAACAGATCAAATCTATTATTATAATCATACTGATAGTAGCAGACTTAAATTTGAGCATTTCAAGTATATTGCTAAATTCTCACAATTATTACAATACACAAACAAAGCTTAGACCTTCCCGATAAAATATACTTATCACCAAAAAGGTATGATACTTAAACTCAATTAAAACCTTATTCATTGAATTTATTTCAAATATACAAACATAACAAAACAATGTCAAACAGCTTTGAATGAGCAACAACAAGTTACATCAACATCAATTTCTCAAACAAGTAAATCCTGATTTCTTCCTCCTATTCCAATTTATGGAAGTGCAAATCATAATGAAATAATTGAATTCCTTTTAAAATTCATAATCTTTCTCCTTAACCTTCTTTCATTGCAACAAGGAGAAATTCTTCAAGGTAAATTAGAAAACATTATTTCTCCCATATTTCTAACATGTATTTGCATTAGATTGTGGGTCAGTTCAAAGAACTGACATGATTATCCTTCCTATAAACTTGCATAAACTCTTATATGCAAAGCATCCAACATAGTCAAGGAGAGAGAGAGAGAATCTTTTCATATTGACTTCATTTCATTCCAATGCCATCATGGCCAAACAAATTCAAGAAGCAAAGTATCTTTTTCCACCCAAGACACTTTTCCATCCAAACATATGCCCAAAAACATAAAGCATAATCATTCATGGATAGATAGAAATTCATACGTATAGAAGTATATGTGTATAATATATATACATCAATTTCCTATCCAAGCAAGAATATAAGTAAATATACATAAACCGGTATAAAATCCTCATTTAAAAACAAAGATGGGGGAAACATCTATTTCACGCGTTTGAATTCCATGTTTTACTTTCATAAAGAGAGAAGGAAAAACCATACAACCATATATTTTTAAAAGATTACTATTGCCCATAAGAGACTAGGCAGGTTTAGAGCAAGAAAAACCATGCCTGGAATGAATAGAGAAAAACACATCCAAATTTCTTCAGCTTGCTCACCTCTGTTCGAACAGCCAGGTTAAGTCACACGATTGCCCCAACCTAATCGAACTACTACTCGCAGCTATGCCTGTGATGGGTTTTTATAAAATTCCACAACTTCCAGTTAAAAACGCATGCAACTAAAAATAAACAATGTTGCCCTTAAGAAACAACACAACTGGGTCAAATAGAAATGCCGCCTTTAATGGATTTAACCAGTTCGAGTTCAGCATACACCTGCCGCCATTAGAGCTCCCACTAACAGAGCCATTTCCATGCAGCTGAGGAAAACTAGGGTTTCAACTCGCCCTCTCCTACTCAAAACACCCAATCATTATGCTCACAAAGTCAACGTGCCTTATTTAAACGAATTTCAAAAACTTTATCAATTCCTTTGAACATTCCGGTGAAGGTCTGTGACCCCCACTTCTCCATTGGAGGCATTCAACAAAATAATCATTCCTTACCAAGTTTTATGACAACAGTATCCACAAAACAATCGGGTCCGAATGCCCCTTTTTTAATCAATAAATGAATCATTCCTTAAACCAAGTCAAACACATCTAAATTCCAAGTCATAATCAAAACAATCTTCATGCTCCCATATTTCATCAAAATAATCATGTTCACACATAAATCACGAGGGGTGAAGTCCCATAATGATACTTGAATACGTTATAATTTTTTTACTTGCCCATAAACACATGAACCAAGGTCAAACAACATAATCAAGAAGGCCCATTGAATCATTACAAAACTAACTATTCAATCAAAGCTTCAACTAGTACTATAGTAATGTCATACCTCTTTTGACAAGTCAACCATACTGATAATGCCCCTTATAATATACCTAACACTGTATTGTAACCTGACAATACGGATATTCACATACCATCATGCAAAATTGACAACATTATCATTACAATAACACTAATTGTTATGTTGATTATTTATCGTTCTAGGTGAGCCAAACAATAATTCCAAAATGCACACCATAACACATTTCGAGGTTAGGTCTACAGCCAAAGGTGGTCTCATTAATTGCTAATGCCAATGATAATTTTCGATTATTGTAAGCTGACCAACATCTTAAATGTCACTGATAAGTTTCTTCGTAAGATACATAATACCGTTATACTCCGAGAACGCATATGCATAGGATAACAAATTACCATATTGCCTCATTAAAAGCTTAGGCAGTCTAACTAGTGTCAATGTTAGAAGTATATGATGTACATATACATATCATACACATAATGATAATATAAGAGAAAAGGTTAACGACAAAACCATTATCCTTCCACACAATAATTCCTTGTGGTCATAGATAGCTCTTCTTAGCATGTACTTGCTAAAAGGTAAGATAAATGTTTACCAGTCCAAGGTCTCTTGCTTACGATATTATCATGCTTGATGCATACAATAAACATTTAGTTTCAATAACGCTTAGGTGAGACCTTCATGGTCAACATCATACACCAACATCAACTATACATCATCATATTGCTCGAGAGCATAATGCCACAATAAATAAGGTTTCATTAATTTAATAGACAATGCCGGTGCGAGTTAAGACTCCCGGGGGTTAATCAAACTTCATTAAGCAAACTCACACTAATATTTAATTGGTGTAATGCTCGATATCACCTTTACTAAGCTAATCAAGCCTATTGACGGCTTGTACAGTTGTCAAATTTGGGGATCCCAAAATGGGATGTGGCAAGCATGTTGACAGGTAAAATATTAAAATTAAGAAAAGTATCCTTCACAAAGGAACAAAGACCGCTGTACGTAATGCTTGAAGCTTCAAGAGCAACTAAACTGACAATATCTTTCAATCAACATGTTTCGCTTTATTGACTGATAATAACACCACTCTAGAAAAATAGGAGCTTAACCTAAGTAATAAAAAAAAACAAGCCCTAAAAGAGGTCTTTGAATTAGAAAGAAGGTGTCCCAGAGCTGAAGTAGATTACCACTGATAAAAGCACAAAACAAGCATAAAAGTGCATATACCAACTTATAAACACAACCACAAAATTGATTTGGGAAGCATAGAACTCTTTTATCTGCCAAAACAAGTATTAAAGACAGGAGAATTAAACACTAGGTTCGCTGTTAGAAGGGGGGTCAACACCAGTATCCACATCATCATTGGAGGTAAAATTATTTTGGGTTAAAGGATCATCCAAAGATCCTCCACAAAGGCATCTGGATCCACAAAAGGAAGAGTAATACCTAGAGCCTAATTATTATTGATCCATGTGGCAGCTCAATCTGGGAGGTTTAATGCATCATTATCATTTAAAGTGCAACCTTGTCCAAGGAAGCAGATAATGTTTCTTTTGCGGGGTCTAAGTGCAGTGCTACTCACGACCAGCCTGTACTGCTGCAAGGTGGGGTTGAGGGGTAATTCACAGAAAGATATGGAGCTAAAGGACATCCCATATGAACATCCACACTTAACCCTTATAGAGGACTGCAAGAAGAGATTCTCCATGGTCTCATGACAAAAGGAATGCAAATCCAGCCAATCTAACATATTTAAGATGGAATCCTATCCAATCCTGTTATAAGCCCTATCAAAGTCTATATTAAAAAAGAGAGCCTTTTGGAAAGACTTAAGACCTGTATAAATTTTAATAAGATTATCAAGAATAAAATTGCCTTCAACTAACCAAGTTCTCTCCCTTGTTTACTTGCAACTCCAGCTCACTTGTTGATGTCTATTTCAATTCATTTTTTTAGATAGTTTAATGCTTTTGGTTGGAGCTTAGAACCAAGGTATTGGAGGGTTCCCACCTGCTTACAACCTAACCCGTGAACACCAAAAAACCAAACCAGGCCAACACAAACCTCAAAGGCCTGTAAACCGGACAAAAACAAGGTGATACAAGTACCAATTAACCATTCATTCAAGCGAAGGATAGTAGTCCAGCAGATTTGCATAGCGCCCTTTTTTTCCTTTTTTCTTTCTAACCTCTTGCCACTGACCCAGATCCGAAACTACCACCATCTGCATGTTGTTAGGGTCCGTGGGAAGATCGGAGTTATTTGGGGTGAGCTCTGTTTCTGAGTCTGATTTCTCTGAACTATCGGAAATATGAGCGCGCTTCACTTCGGAAGATGCCTTCATTTCAACACACTGTTCCTTTCTTTCCTTCATATCTATTTGTTGGTTCCCTCCTTGATCGGCCTTAGTTGTCGACTCACGAGCCTGTGTTGGGGAAGGATTATTCCATCTGTTGTTGGAAGACGTATTTTTTTTCCTTTGAACGTTCTTTTTTCGCTCTGGGCAAGAAGCCTGCAAATGGCCGGGGGCCTTGCAGAAATGACACCGAAAAGCCATATTCTCATAATCCAAAGATTGAATATGCTGTTGATTTCTTTATTTCAGTATAATCTTAGCCGGTAAACCCTTACTCAGATCTATTTCAACATAAAATCCGGCGAAAGTGTGGATCCCCGATGTGGCCTTGGAGTGATCAAGCTTTAAAAATTTACCCAGAATGTTACCGATATCTTCCAGGGCATACCAAAAATAAAGAGGAAGATTCGGAAGTCGAACCCACACCGGCATTTTGGAAACGGAGAGGGTGTTCAGATCGAATTCGAGAAACCATGGAGTGAGGAACAATACTGCATTCCCCCAAAACCACGGCCCATCCAATAAACATTTGTGATACTCCTCCGCAACCTGAAACTGGACAACGAAAAATCCTTCGGAGTAGAAGGAAATTTCGCAATGTTTGGACCTGTTTTCGAAGACCCACTGGGATAAAGCAGAGGCAGCTGGCCACATACCGTTAAATCTACCAATAACCGCCCACTGCAGCAGGGATTTTAGATGGGCTCCCACCACAGGGTTATCCAAGCTTAGCGATGACGTTTCTTTAGCGAGATCTACAATATAGGCATGAGGGCCACACGGATTCGTGGCATTTTGCTAGACTGTGTCCTTAAAGGAATCGATTTTAGGGGCAGCAGATTTAGAGGGAGGCCCACCTTACCGTGCAGATGGTTCTCAACCCCACCACCCCCGGAAGCACCACTGCACGAGCCGTCGTTTGAGTTAGGAGGGGTCTTCTGAGGATCGATAGCTGAGAGATGACTATTACAGCTGGTAACCTTCCCCTCTCTGGATTTCATATCCTTCAAGAAGGCCGCCCGATCTTCTTTGCTCAATGTTTTGATATTCCTAATAATATTTGCATCCTTCCGGCTGATAAGAATGCCATTCCAAACCCCAAGAATATCTTATTCGCTGCCCTCGATCTCTACTGCGCCTAGATCCGTAGAGGATTCCTTAGGGTTTCTTCTAATACTCTCAGCAAGCTTTACAACTTCGTCCCAATTCTGGAAAGCCCTAATCTTGTTTGTTCACCTTGCCATTTTCCTTGTCCTAGTATAGCTCCGAAAATCTATCTCATGCCAAATGTCTATTTCAATTCATTAAGAGGATCGGTTTCCAGAATTTGTCTAGCCCGTTGAAGTTTGAATCGACCTTGATATTTGTTCATTTCCAAAAAGGAAAGGCCGACCCCTTATAAAGCTTTTTTAGCCTTTAAGTTGCTTTTAAAAGCCACCAAACCCAACCGACCTCCATAGAATGGAAAAGTACAAAAATAAAACATAAATATGAATGAAGAAATTGAAAAATGATCCACGATCTTCCCTTGTTCATCCATTGCTTGCCTTCGGAAAGAGGAAAGGCAAGGGATTCTTTATTTTGGATTAATTTGGAAAAAGGGGACATCACAATCCTTCCCAAAATTGCCCTCAAGCAATTGTAAGTTCCTGGATCCTAAATGAATCTCAACTGCTTCTTCTTTGATGTACCCACACAAGAAAGAAACATATCAAAGAAAACAAGAGTGTTTAATAACACATTTAAATCCCCCTTGTCATGCCTTAGGGGCATGATAGCTATCTCTCTTCTGTTGCTTGGTACCACCTCATAATTTCCATCCAATTGTTGGCTTCCCAACACTTCAGTAATGCTGTCCCAAAAACAGCTGCAATCATGCATTTTTCTTCCAAAAATCAGAATGTTTAAGTCTGAAAATAACACATCGTAATCTGATTTTGTTTCTCCTTTCAGCTGAGACCTTCTTCCCTTAACGTTCCATGACGGATTGCTCTTCGAAAATAGAAACACACTGCTATTCATGGCTGTTAATGGCAGCCCCACATCTGATTTTTGCAAACTCAACCCTATGGCCATGGTATAACAACTACCAAACTGAATTCTCATGAAGAAAGACAACTCCATGAGTAAAGTAGGGACTGAAGTTTGATTTACATATGCAAAAAAACTAAGAACAACAGGCCTACAATCGAAATCAGCAGACATCTTGGCCTTCATCTTGAGAAAATCAGCCTTCGTAACATTCCTATGAATTCTGATTTCATTATTTAAAATTTTTCAAGTGGAACTCCAAATCTTTGTGAATCTTAAGGGTAAATTCTTCTAAAATTTGGAGCTCTAGATACCCACCAACATTGTGTAACTCAGTTGAGCTGAAAATAAGGAAGTCAAAGAAAAATTCATACCCCCTTATGGGGCCATAAAACTGAAAATTAGAATCATCGTTCTCCTCTTTGGCGGTCATGTGAACAGCTGCAAATTCATAATTGCTTCCTTTTTCCCATACTTCCTTTGGTTCTCTCATGGAGTCATGGGTTAGCAATTCATAGAGAAAAAAAATCAAAATTCCCATCAAGCTTATGTTGTCTTAAACATGTCATGGTAGCATTCTCTTTTATCAAATCCTTTTATTTCATAAGCAAAGTGAAAAACTCAAGTCTTTACCTTCACCCTTTTTGTGTCTCATGAAATTTGACACCATGAAAATGCTATTGGTGAACCTTGAAGCCTCCAAAGTTCATTATGCTCAGCCCTTGCTTAATGGTAAGTCCTCCTTTGATTGATTCATGAGATGTGTCACTTTCAACGAGTATTACCATTCCATGGCTCAATAAGAAACCAATTACCTGTGAAAGCTGGCATGCTTGAGAGTTGATCCATAAAGAAAAGATGTGAGTCATCTTTAGACACTCAGATGAAATGATCATTTATATTGCCCTTGTAGTCAGACCTTCTCCTCCTCCTTAAGCTCACAATGGTACCAACCACACATGTGCTAATTCAATTTTGGTGTTGTTCCCAAGCATCCTTGCACCCTTTGCTACACAATTCACTGCTTACCTTCTTTCCACTTGGCGCCAGCTGATCATGAGAGTAAAAACACAACAATATCATGAAGTAGAGCAATGCAATATAGTTATCATACCTATTCGAAAACCCGAACTGTTTTGGCATGTTGGTAAGCCATGAAACTGAAACCTTCGTCCTTAACTTTCCTACAACTCAGAATTTCTGAGTTAGAACCAACACTCAGAAAATATTCCAAAAACACCTTACCTCCATGGGTTTTCTCTTTCTGAGTATCATTCTTGAGGGCTCCTTGCAAAACAGATTGGCCTTGTGGATGGTGGAGGTGAAAATTGGCAGCGACATATGAACGAGTATATAGTCCTCATTCCTCCCCAGTTGTTCATGATGTCCATAATTTTGGCATAGTAACTTATTGGGGAATAAATCTGAATTGTCTTTAGGGCCATGGATGCTTACCTTCACTTTATCCTTTAGCCTCTTCACGCTAGTAATGGTACTTATGCACGGAACCTTGTTATGGCTAAATATATTGGTAATTTTCCCATGGACTGCTGTAGATAACAGACCAACAACTTTACCCCTTGCAACCCTTGGTTCTCCATGGAGAATTTCTTCCTCTCTCCTTGGCCTTATCAATTTGGGTGAGTTACCTTCAATGCATTCATCACCGTGACCCCAAAACTCTTTTCTAGACACATGCATATCAACTGAGATATAAACCAAATGGAAAAAGGAATTGGTTATCTTGACAAGCATACCATGGTCTTTGGAAAGGGGGTAGCTTCTTAGCAATTCTATCTTGGTCCATGCACATAAAGTGTTCTTCACCTGGTTCGGATGTTGCATGAGAGGGTGCATGTGCTCTTTACCATCAAGATGTTCCCACTTTTTGGTCCTCGTTGTTTCAATCAAAGGAACTTCCCCCTTTTTGAGCTATCTCCATATCTTTATTAATTGAGCTTGGGATGCCTTTGTGGCCCTTACCAAGGCTCCATTCTTCATCATTATGCTCCCTTTTGACCGCTGCTATAAACAGTCCAGCGAGCTTGATGCCCTCATACCTACTTGGACAAGGGTTTCCTTTCTCCTTTCCCATTTGCTCAAGCCTGAATTCATCACGGGCCAAAATAAAATTAGTATTACCTCATAATGCTGAACATCCGATATAAGAATAGGAGTAAGGGCTGAATCTTCGTCCTTTATGTCTCCCTCTCCTCGAAGGTGCGGATCTTGAGTTATATGCTCATTGATCTCCTTCACTTTCCTTGGCTCGTGCCCCATTATTTCATCAAACCTTTATGTCCTTAAGGTGTTATTAGGAAAACCCGCCAAGAGATTAACTGTGGCAAGAGGATTGGGGAGTTCTAACTCTCCCAAAGGCTGCTCCCTTTCCATAACCAGCTGCTGCAACCTACCTTCCTCTTTCTTAATTGTGGGGGAATACGCATGCCCCTCCTCTCCTAGCTAACTTGGAAATTTGGTTCCATCACCAACAAGCTTTATAGTTTCTCCTTGCTTTTCCCACAAGATGGGGCTTCTTTCCTTAAGGGTTGGGATGTTTTTCCCACGATCCTTGTGCATGGCTTGGAGCATGGACCAAGTTCCAATGCCCACTCTATTCTTTCTCCATCCTATAAACTCCAAAAATGATAGGGCATCACGAATATACTCCGGAAGGGTTTGATACTCCTCAAAGCTAGTTGTCACCTTGTTGACCTTTGAAACCCTAGGCTCTTCTTTGAATGTCCTTCCTTTTTGTAGGTTTTACATGATGGAAGCAAGAGAGTCCAAGGTATCTGCTAGTCTTTCTTGCACCTTCATCAATCTATCCATGATTTCTTTCCACAAGAAACCCTAGGCCTTTGAAGATCCGACCTCTGATACCACTACAGTATCCTTTTTTGGGACAAAATTGAAAAGTAAGGAAATTATCTCAAACCCCAATATTAGCAAATCTGATTTTAGGAATAGTAAACTGAAAATAAAACCCAGATTTGAACAACGATAAGATCTTTAGGACAGCAGCACAAAAAACATGCGAAAACACTTGAAATTCTTCAAACGACTTTGCCAAAATAAATATATGTATTTTAGGAATCCACCAAATCAATATTCAATATAAATTATGATCAAAAACACTGCTAGAAATTAATTAAAAACCAGCGAAGCACAACTGTAAATAAAATTATGAAATGAGGGTTTAGAAACCCCAAACTCCACAATTAATGATTGATTCCAGCCTTATAAATAATGAGGAATCCCAATATGAACTCAAATCTGATTGTTGTGCCCTAGATGGCACTAAAACACACACCAATGCAAGTCGCCCTACAAAGGAGAGGCTCAATTTTATATATATATATATATATATAAGATTACAACTTTTTTTGAAATCTGCAATTTTCCTTCAAGCCCAAACAAGGAAGGAGGGTTTTCATCTCCCAACCACAAGAAGGGTTTCCGTCCTTGACATGCCACACACTTGGATTTTCACCCAAGAGTGGAAGAACAATGAGCTAGTAAAATGTGCCAAAGATGTATGAGTGCAAATGAAGTCCATGATCTCCTTTTATAATGCTAAAGGCCAAAAAGGCAAGGCCGACCCTTTATGTAGTTTTTTTAACCTTTAAGTTGCTTTTAAAAGCCACCAAACCCAACCGACCTCCATAGAATGAAAAAGTACAAAAATAAAACATAAATATGAATGAAGAAAACTGAAATATGATCCACGATCTTCCTTTGTTCATCCATTGCTTGCCTTCGGAAAGAGGAAAGACAAGGAATTCTTTATTTTGGATTAATTCGGAAAAAGGGGACATTACACAAAGACACAAATTAGTTAAGAACTATTTGTATTTCATAGTATAGAATAAATCAATCCTAATCAGACGTGAAATACAACAAATGGGCACATAAGGGCAGTCTAAAAATAGTAATAAGTACGAGGCAAGGTAGAATGGAACAATTTGACTTGTTTCTGCAAGTTAAATTGAGTGCAAGAGGACAACATAAGCTAGAAATGGGCTTAGGAGACAATCGTCAATGATTCCTTAAACTTTTGGTGCCCTAAAAATTTGTTCGGGATAGAATCATGAGAATCTAGATAGTATCCGAGGTCCATATCGTGCACGTTAGATGTCTAGGGGTTATGATCCTATCCTGGAGGACTCTGAATGATCTGATTTTTCTGGTGTAGGTTCAACTGTGTCTTTGCTTCTGGATTCTGAAGTTGCGAATTTGTGTTGTGATGCGATGATACATAGTTGCGCTCTTCTTTGTCCAAACCCTAGCAATGCACACATTACCACAAATTGCCTAAAAAAGAGGTTAGATTTTTGGATTGGACTGATCTCAACAAACCCCCATGATGGTTGAGTGTCACCTACATACCACTATTTTGAAAGTGTATAAGAGTGTATTACATTGCAACAGTCATTGAATACAAAAAGAAATAATCATTCTCATTACTATTACAAATAAACAGGATTAACTGATCCTAAGATAATGGAGAAGAATGTAATAACTCCTCAAATTATCTTAACAAAACTTACTCTAGGTGGTGGTTATACATGACCACCCTTATTCTCTCAATCTAACAAAACAATGAGTTGTAAACATGACTCATTGTATCGCGATATATTTACCACAAAGAGAACACTAAGATGTTCCTAACATTCTCCCCCTTAGTGTGAACATGGGTGTATAGAAACAAGTCTTGCAAATGCTGCTCCTTGAAAACATTGCTTAGACCAGGCAATACTCCATCAAGCTGTCTCATAACCCTCATAAAGGTGTAGTTGTAAACTGAATTCCTAAGGTTCCTGGACTCCTTTCCTCGAACACTCGAATTATGACTCTCTCCCAAATTCCTGTTATCAAGCTCACAAACTATTTGGACGCCATCCATATTGAGTCTACCTCGAAATCTTCTCCTGCCCGCCAAGAGTCAAATTTTCAGGTACAAGTCTCTTTCCCAATATTCACAATAGAGGTTTTATTGAATACATCACCAAAATATTTAAAATAGGAACACTGGAAATGAAGCACAACGGAAAGCAAATTACTAAAAGCAAATTGAATACTACCATTACATCACAGAGCGGCCTTGTTGCTAGTGGTTGACGAGAGGTTGTTGTTCGACCTCTTACCTCCATCCTCCAAACATGATGGTACTTAATATAGGAAGTCATTCAGAATTGTAACCACTGTCTTTCTGCGTTGGTTCATTCTCAATATGAGGTTCTTCTGTCACTATATTAGCTTCATTAGTTTTGAGTTTTCCTTTGAGCATATCATTAGCTCGAATTTCACAATACCAGGATGATGCAAAACAAGTACAATTTCGCAATGACTTTGACAAGTTTCCATCTAGGCTTCCTTAATGATCTTCTTGAACCTTCATGGAGTAAAACTCAATTATGCTTATATGTTATGCTCTTCACAGTGTCATATAGATCCAAACATAAGACCACAATCTTCTCTTTACTTTCTTGATTCAAGAAGAATGCAAAACAATGTTCTAGACCTACTTGAATAGGTCTCCTTCCATGAGCTTCTTTTCACAATTTTAAGATATATGATTTTTTATTGTCTATCCAAAACTTAACCAAGTTTCCTAGGGCTTATCAGGTCTAATTTAGATCTCAGATACCTCTACTTCAAACCCAATCCCCCAAAACTCTTACCTTTCTCAAAAACTACATTGTATGGTTACAAGGCCTAATAAGTAAAATTCTGAGTTATATCCCAAAAATGACTTACATGAATATTTCAGTGCTTGTAGACTCTCAATCGCACCTTGTTAATGATGACCAACCAATTTCATACCTTCATTCCACTTGGAAAACCAAGAACATTGCAAATTCTTCCTTTTTAGTCCTTAATTAGGCCTTCTTATACCCCTTATCTGCACAGACCTCCATAAATCCACCATATAGTCTCCAAAATTTGCAAAACCTCAAAAATATGTTAGAGGGAATTAAAACACACATGCCTGTCAAATTTTAGGATTTTTCATCAGGCAAATCAAAAGTTATGTCACTTTTAGAAATTTGGCCAAAATTAGGATTTCTACCCAGCTGAGAGGGAAAAATATTCATAACTGGAGCAAATTAGGGTTTCAAAACCTGTTTCCAACGCCAAAAGTTTTGTTTTTAGATGATCCAACTTTTATCTTTAGGGACATGGGTCTGATAATGTACGGATTTTTCCAGACTAGAAAGTTTTCTCAAAACTGGCTCCAAACCTGGTAAAATGCAAGGTTTCAGTCTGAGTTTTCCACATTTTCATACATTAAATAGGTTCTCAACACTCCAAAATTTGTGGAAACCTTGCAATACCTTATCCTCAGCTTCTCCCAAAATTTCATAATCATCTGATGATTATTTTGGAAGATATTCAACTTTTGGTGAATGAAATTTCTCAACTAGACATAAAACACACAATCTGAAAATTCAGTCATTAATAACTTTTTCTGTATAACTCCAATCATGACAAGACTTTCTTCATCCTTTAAAGGACCTTAAAACAGACCACCTTTAAAACTTTCATAAGATTTGGACGGTGGAATAAAAAGCTATTCGATTTTCTCTAAATCAGAAAACCTAGGTCTGTGTATAGGTTGATATCACTGAAAAGTGCCTAAAATGAGTTTGAAGAATGATCAAGACCTCATTCCACTTGCAAAAGTTCTGTTTTTATTCCCTCCTACTTCAATTGGTTTCAGGCTTCATATGATCTTAAAAACATGAAAATATTCCAAACTACAGATCTGCAGACTCTATAATACACTGTTACAGACCTGCAACCTTCAAATGCTTTCTTCTTTCACCTGATCTAACGCTTTAATCTCATTCATCACCCCCGGAAATACCTCTTATTACCATTCAAGGTCTGTAACAATCATAATGTCTTCCAAATACAAGAATAAGATTCAAGAAACATTAAATCATTACTTACAAACTTGAGTTTGCACTCCCAAAGGCCTTCTTCATTCAACAACAATGCAAATGAATCACAAATACATATAATTGACTCCTCAAAATGCAGCAAACATCTGTTCAAACCTCTTATTTCATGGAATATTTACATATACATCATTTCCATATTTACAAAGGCCTATTAAGACCTGAAAACCCTGCTAAGATCTACAATTTCCTTCAAGAATCTTTATCACAACCTGTCGTTCTTCTTTTCTCCTTGATTTTTTTATAGCTTTCTTGGGCTCCTCATGAGATGATTTGAGCCTTTCATATCTTAACCAAATCCTAAATTTGTTTTTCTTCTTGTTTTATGAGCCAAGAATCTGTCAACAACTTGGACTATGCTTATTTTGGCTGCCTCCAACATTGACATATGCTTCTGGACATATACTTGATAACTTGAACTAATTCCAACGTGGTTACTCTCTCAAACATGTCTCAAGACCTTACAATAGATCAAAGGCCTTTCCAAAGTACATCAATCAATTTTTGAATGTTCAAATCAAGGGTTTTGGAAGGAAATGAATAATTATTCTAGAGGACAATTTCTTAAGACCCTACTGACTTGAACATATTCCTAAGACATTCAATACTTAAATATTAATACAACCAAGATAAATTGAAGCTTAAGCAAGCTTCTTATTGCTCTCACATGACCTAAAAAACATATCAAACCTCAAATGGATCATATTTACAATGTTTGGAGATGATGCTCATGCATCACAGGATATGTTCTCTTTTTGCTTGTAATAGAAGCATTTGATTTCCTCCTTATTTCTGTTGAATTTTCTGTGATTGTTTCTTGAATACAACACACTTTCCTTAGTTATTTCTTCTGTAGTGCCTTGGTCCCTTATGCACCACCTCACAACGCCTTGCATCATGTGCCTTTTGCGCAACACTAGGGAGCATGCTGCACAACTTAGAAGACCATGCTCCGCTCTTCACCTAAAAGGCACAAAGCGTGTATGTATCAAGGGTTTACCTCTCCCGGGCTTGACGGGCAGCGTTGCTGCACGCCAATTTTTTGAGATTTAATCGCAATGCCATTTGACGCAACTCTGCATTCTATGCTGCACCTTGTGGTACCGTGTAGTGCTCGTGGTTCGCAGGTTTGTGCACAACTCTACTCCTGCAAATAACCTCCAAAACTCACCTGGTCACGTGTACACCTTGTGACGTAGTGTGCCATGCGAAATGGTACTTCTAGGGCTTGCGTAATGCGAGCAGTTGACAATAAACTGTGCACTTAGCAGCCAAGCCACGCAACGGTCTAAGTTGCCAGGAAACGGAAACGGAAACGGAAACGGGTACGAAATGCGGAAATGGCAATTTTCAAAAAACCTTGGATACGAAACGTCAACGGAAACGTCCGTACAACATACATACATACATACATACATACATCCATCCATCCATCCATACATACATACATCCATACATACATCCATCCATACATACATCCATCCATACATACATCCATACATATATACATACATACATCCATACATATACATCCATACATACATACATACATACATACATACATACATACATACATACATACATACATACATACATACATACATACATATATATATATATATATATATATATGCATAGTACTCATTTTATAATTGTAGACCATAAGAGATAATTGATAAAGCACTCAAAATATTTTGAATTCATTGAAATTTGAACCTCTAAGTTCTAAAGAGTCATCATTCAACACGGTTACAATTTCAAGGATTCACATATACATAATAATAATCTAGATTCTAAAATATATCATCTAGATTTCCTCATAATCATCTCCATGAACAGCACTAGCACCGAAAAGTAAAGTCTAAGTAGTTGTATTAGGGTTAGGGATCATTTAATGCAATTTTTTTTTCATTTTTTAAAAAGTAAAGTCGGTTTTTAAAAGTAAAAAGTGCAGGATACGGCAAAAACGTTTCCGGAAACACCTGTGCCGTTTCCGGAAACGGCACAGGCGTTTCCGGAAACGTTTTTGCCGTTTCCCCCCCGTTTCCTTTGCCTGAAACGTTTCGGAAACGTTTCTAAGGGGAAACGGGAGCCCCCCAGGCATTTCCTGGCATCATAGGCAACGGTCGAAAGGTGAAGAGGCATACATGGAATCCCAAGCAGTTCAATTTCCATAACAGTTCTTTATGCCATCACGGATTTTTAATATATGTATACACATCTATAGCATTAGATAACAAGAAAATAGTAGAAGGTAGACAACCATACATAGTATGCCATGTACTTAACTCACACGTTAATATAATTTTTGTTCTAGTTCTATTATTTTCTCTATTCTATTTGTCTGAATATAATTGCTTCCGTATATGCATGCAACACATCTAGGTCCTCATCTAAAGCATTGTCCCTTGAACCTCTTGGAATCCAAATTATTGTTGTCATAGCGGTTCATCTTGTATGTCTCATTGAACAAGGTTGGTGTATCTTGAAGCTCGACGTCAAACCACGAGATCTCTCAGACTATCTATCTTGCCGTTCTGGAAAATTTGGATGACGAGAGATAATGAAGCACAAGGTAAACTGTAAAGTCTATGCAATGATAAAGAATGAGTTGTGTAGGCTCTTCAAGGACAAAAGAAACTTATGTTCAACCAATTAGTTGAAGTCCTCAAATGGGTGGTTCCATTGGCGCACTCATCAGATAAAGCTTTTGGTGGTTGAGTCCTCCTAGGTTTTAAGTAAATGTAGATGTTTCCATGTTTGAGGGAAAAATAAATGCAAATGCAGTAGACGACTGGTCAGACAGTTAGATACATTATATTCTACAAATGATTTTTCTGACGAAGAGATGATCAAGATTGCATTTATGATAGCTTCTTCACCTGTCAAGAAGTGGTGGCAAGCCGTTGCACTAGAAGACTGATCAGACAGTTAGATACATTATTTTCTATGAATGACTTTTCAGAGGAAGAGAAGATCAAGATTGCATTTCTGATTGTTTCTTCACCTGTCAAGAAGTGGCGGCAAGCCCATAATTTATGGGAGGAAGACCAAACAAAAGGAAGATTTGAGCCAACGTGGGAAAAATTCCTAAAAGCTTTCAAGGATGAATACTATCCCGAAGATGTCTATGACTGCTATATACTGTGGCAACAACTCCGTGAAGGACATGACCAATCAGTCCAAAGCTTACATCGACACCTTCCATGACCTGTATGCGAAATTGGGCTCCTTTGAGTTAGAGCAAAATAGAGTTTTCAAGTACCACAACGCCCTACAACCATTCATTCAGTCCAAACTGAAGTTGGCCAAGGCCAAGCTGATGGGAGAAGTGTATCACTATACAGTGACCATCAAGGAAGAGTAAAGATGAAGGGTAAGCAGAAGGCAACCTCTGTGCTAAAGAAGACACCTTCAAACCAGTACAAAGAGTCTAAGATATGTAAATGTTGTGACAAACACAAAAGCAATAGCCACTGCAGCAAAGTGCCATGTGCAGAAAAGCTTTCGTGCTTGCACAATAGCAAAGGTTCCTGAAGACCAATCATTTCCAGAAGTGGAGGAAACATATCTCGAAGCTACTTATCTCAATGCAACAACCACACTAACAGCGCTAGATGTTGAAGCAAAATGCTTGTTCCTTTCATAGAAGTGGGTGCAAAGACAGTCACTAAATTTTTTAATTGACGATGGTAGCGTGAATAATCTCATCTTTGAAGCAACCCTCAAGTGGCTGAACATATCAACCACGCCTCATCCGCGTCCTTACATTTTGGAATGGATCAATTCTTATGACACCAAAGGTATACATATCATTCACCTTGCCATTTCTCATATGCTATCCATCCTTTCAGAGAAGAACTAGTTTGTGATGTAGCAGCAATTGATGCTTGTGATATAATCCTTGGGCATGCATACATGCATAGCCACCAGGGTATGTACACCACCAATCCTTGGAGCATCACCATATTAATGGACAGTAGGAGATATTGGAATCAAGTGATTCCATGCTCTAAACATGCTGCATGGACTCTATAGAAGTTTGCAACACACTCACCACCCATAACACAACCTCAGCCGGTATAAACAAGATCAGGTTGTGGAAACCATGTACACACTGGACTTTTCTTTATTGTTATACAGAATCGTCATGGCAGGCCAAAGTGATAAAAAAGGCAAATGGTTCGCCTAGATGCAACTAGAACCAAGCTTTTGCTCTTGCTTCCTTGACAACGCAATCAAGATGATTGCTTCTCAAGAAAGAGCAAATGATCTGCGCCGCACCACCACCCACTCTTACCGTGAGTACCTTGGTCACTTGTGCAACATCATGCAGCCCCTTGCATCATACATCTCTGCACAACACCATGGAATGTGCCACACAACATCCGCACTTCAAGCATCTGTTGGCAACCCCTTGCATCATGCACCTCTTGTGCACTCCTAGGGAGCATGCTGCACATCTTTTTTTCACTTCACTGGAAAGGTGCGGGTCACGTTAGTGTCAAGGGCTTCGCCCTTGTAGGGTTGAGGGGCAGCTCTCCCTTTTGCACGACCATGCCGCGTGCAATTTTTTTGAGATTCAATCTCAACGCCATTCTATGCAGCAGCTTGGTGCATCCTGCAACACCTTGCAGTACTGCGCGATACTTGCAACACTTTGCAGCACCACACAACACATCGTAGCACTGCACAACACACACATGTATGTCATGCAACTCCACTCCTGCACAAAACCTTCAAAACCCACCTGTCCATGTGGAGACTCTGCACCTTGGTGTGCCAAGCCAAGTGGCTCATCAAAGTTTCGCGTGATGCTAGAGCATTTGACAACATTCTGCACATCTGGCAGCCAAGCTACGTATTGGTTAGAAGGTGAAGATTCATACATGGAAGCCCAAGCAGTTCAACTTCCATAATAGTTTTTGGCTTTGTAATATATGTACACACATCTAGAGCATTAGATAGCAAGCACAGGGTAGAAGGTAGACAACCATATACCTCCCTCGAGACTATGCCATGTACAAAAGGCACAGAATTATATAATTTCTGTTCTAGTTCTATTATTTTTCTGTATTCCATTTCTCTGAATATAATTGTTTCTGCATATGCAACCCAACTAGAGCGTTGTTCTCATGACCTCCTGGGATCCAGATCAATGCTTGCCTAGGAGTGCTCATATGCATCAGCTTTAGCATCATTCTTGCTCCATACGTTGACATTGAGTCAGAATTTCTACTGGAAATAGCCTCATTCAAGCAATAGGACAGAACAAAAAGGGTCATAACAACGTATGATAATTTATATTTGAAATCAAATAGAAAGATCTTTGCTCTGTAGAATCTGCTTGGATAGATTATATTCGGTAAAGGATAAAATTGAATTATGGATTTAAGTTTTCGTTGTGCATAATCAATACACAAGTTCCATCTTCTTATTGGAAAATAACACCAGTGCATCTCATGGCGAAACAGCTATTTTAAGGAAGCCTTTGTCAAGGAATTACTGTAGTTGCATTTTGAGCTCTAACAGTTTTGTAGTCTGTATGGTTGTTTTTGTTTTAGTTCAGATTTGAAACCAAATTCATGACATAATTCACATTTCGTTTTGCTAGTAATCCCCTAGCTCCTTATGAAACACATCAAGTAACTCTTCTCTCCAATGCATATTTCTCAAGATTGGGCCCTTTTTAGTATTTGGCTGGCACACCATAGGTTGCATGTTATATTTATTTTTAATCTCTTCATCTGCATGGCTATGATCTGTTGAAGAGAGAGGCTATTTCTCTATTCCTTGAATAGGTCTTTGGCTTATTATTTATGCATTACACTTTTGTTTTTTATCATTTTAAGGAGGCTTAATGTGGTGTTAATCAGTCAACCTAATAACATATTCAAGGTAGCTTAGCTAGCTCGATTTGAAGATTCAGATGTGCAATTTAGAGTTTCCTTTGGGTTTGAAGATGCATCTTTTTACTTCTTTTGTTGATAAAAGAATGAATGGTATGCACTATATAAAAGTTTTTCGTTGTATTTGCAGGAAATTGTATCAACAGTTTGCTGATTGATCCCCTAACTGCTGCATGTATTCTCACTTATTTATTTATGACTTTGGCATTATTTGACTCTCTTCTTTGTGGCTAACAACTTAATAAGAGGATCTTACATAAGGTGCCAAATTGCTAATTGGTAGCTTGAGGGGTTTCCTCTTGGCAGGATTGTCTGGGACTCATACAAAAGAAGTCTGAAAAGTTTTCTTTCTTTACTCTTTCAAGTCATGCTTATACTCCCTTTCATATCCTTGGAATTCTTTGATCAGAATTTGATCTTCAACATGCTTGGCCTTCTATATAGCTTTACTAAAATGTCGCAACTCGCAAGCTCAAAAATTTAAATGTAGTATAATGGACACCAATCTACTAAAGAGTCAGTTTACTTCATCTTTGATGCAGGGAACATACTTGAGCAGTTTTCAGCTTTCGAATCTTGATGCAGGAGCATCGCGGGTATTTGAAGAATCGCATGCATTTTGGAATTTGGACCGAGTATCAGAGTGTGTGCAAGGACTAAAGAGGAGTATAAGCAAGGGCACAACGAGGTATTACGCAATTATGTGCTAGAGTTTGCACAAAGCTATAGACTGCGAGGAATGCAAAGAAATCGCGGAAGGATTTTGTAATCGTGCATAGGGTGTTAGGGCGAGCGATGGCACTAGAGGAGACAATGAAGCCAACCTTGAGCGTATGGAATTTTTACTATTGAGCGGCGCACACAAAGATCACACAAAGATCAACCAAGGATATGGAAACGCAGGCAAAAGATGATATGGTAGGCGAGGATCTGAACCGCCAACTTAGCAAGGACGTGTAAGTTTCTAGATGGATTTGTCTAAAGCAATCAAACCCCGTTGTTGAATGTCATTTATGCACTAGAATTCAAATTCAAGATTGAGCGGGATTAACATGTAGGTTCTGAAAGGATTATCAAATTTCAGATGGGCGGGAAGAAAAATCTATAAAATCCTACCCAACGTCTCATTTGAGAGTTTCTGGTGACCCAAGAGGAGGAACTGGGCCATTGCTAGTTGCAGCAGTCCACAAAATACCACCCTTACTTTTCTTAAGTTGGTATTGGTTATGTAAATACCCCAATAGAGGGAACTAGATTGTAGATGTCATAAGGGCCTAGAAGCTAATGAAATTAGTGTTGTGTTAGAGTTAATTTCGCCGTGTTTTACTTTGCAAATGACCTAGGGTTGTCTCAATCCAACTGGGTTGTTGTCAAGTGGTATTAGAGTGGGTTACTTTCCTGTTTGCGAGGACTGGTAGAATGCTAGTTGTGAGGCAACTAGTCGAAGAAGTGAAGATGCTGTTGAGAAGAGCCGTCAATGTAGGTGCAGTGAATGCAACCAATGTAGCTATTTATGAGAGCACTATAACAAGGCATGACAGAACTAAGGGGTGTGAGGACTAGGCTCGAGGTTGTTGAAGAAGATTGACGGAGATTATTTGTGGCACCGGATGCATAAAGTGACGATGAAGGCGCAACAACAGTAGGAGGCACATGACGTGAAGGAGTTACTGGAGATGAAAAACAAGACGAAGAGGAAGCCATGGGCGCAGGGGAAGTGCAATTGTTACAGGATATTTCAAGAATGGGTCGTGGATGAAGAATGGAAGTCCCATCTTTTTCTAGAAGGTTGGACCCAAAAGAATTCGTGGATTGGCTTACAAGCATGGAAGAATATTTTGAGTTCGAGGAGATAGTCGACCCGCAGCACATTAGAGTGGCGCAAACCAAGTTAAAGGAGCATGTGGCGTTAAGGTGGAAGGATGTGCAAAATGAGTGACGAAGAAGAGGTAAGGACAAGATAGTGCACTGGGATTGCATGGTCGCCTAAATGAAGAGCAAGTTTTTGCCGTCAAAATGAAAAGCAAATTTTTGCCATTCAACTACTAAGTGTGTCTGTGCAAAAAGTTGTAAATTTTGAAACATAAGGAGATGTTAGTAAAAGACTACACAAAGGAGTTTCACCGGATTATGATACAATTTGAACGTGGAAGTCAACCAGTTGCACAATATATCAATGGCTCGAGGTTTGGTATTTAAGAGGAACTCAACCTATTGCGCATCTAAACGGTATAGGAAGCTTACCAACTAGCCTTAAAAGTGGAAGAATAGTTGGCGCGCAAAATCCAGACTACAGCCAAGAGGGGAAGCTGCAATGTACGTGGTAGAGGAGGAAGCGACTAAGGATATAGCAAGCCACAAGAAGACGAGCGCACTAGTGAATAGGCGTATACTCAAAGCAATGCACGAGATGAGAGAGCATCGTACTATTTTAGAGGGCTCGAAAGGTTTAGTCAGGGAAGGGGAAGAGGATTTTTTGGGACATGTTTTGAGTGCAGAACTGTTGGACATCGCGCATTTGAGACTCCAAATGTGCATAGCAAAATTTCAAGTAGATGTGCCAAAGTAGGCGCACATGCGGCACATGGTGATATAGAATTAGTAGGATTTGCATGACATTTAGATTTACCAGAGCACAGAGAGGCCTTGATGATAAGGAAGGCATTGCTTAAGACAATGCAAAAAGAAGATGAACCTGCATAGAGAAAGAACTTGTTTAGAACCATTTGCAAGTTAGGAGGGAAATGTTGTAAGGTGATTGGCGACAGTGGAAGCACAAACAATTTGGTTTCGTGTGAAATGGTGGAGAAGTTGGGAATGAGGAAAATTGTGCAGCCTAACCCTTATAAGGTGTCATGGTTACAGAAGGGATGCCAAGTCTTAGTAAATGAGCAAAGCTTTGTGAAATTCTAGATAGGGAATTACTGTGACGAAGTATTGTGCGATGTAATGCCAATGGATGTTTTCCATCTACTGATAGGAAGACTTTGGTAGTATGATAGGAAGGTTGTGTATGATGGACACACGAATATTATTCTCATTGAAAAGGATGGGTGCAAGTTTAACTTGTCACCATTAAAGGACGAGGAAGGAGAAGTGCATGGTGGAGTTTGCACAAGGGTTTTAATTATATCAAGAAAGGAGTTCTTGTGAGAAGTTGAGGAAGAAAAAAGGTGTTATGCACTAATGCCAAAGGAAGTGTGCAAAGATTGCACTAAAGAGGGAGAAATTTCTGTAGAAGTGCACGGAATATTAGAAGAATTCACATATATTGTGACAGAGGAGTTACTGCAAGGATTAGCACTAATGCGTAGTATCAATCATCAGATTGACTTGATACCTAGATCTAATTTGCCAAACAAGGCACCATATAGAATGACCTCAGAAGAGAATGCAGAAGTACGACGACAGGGACAAGAGTTCTTGAACAGAGGACTAGTGCACGAAAGTTTGAGCCCATGTGTGGTACCTGTAGTACTAGCACCAAAGAGAGGAGGAGATTGGTGCATGTGTGTTGATTCTAAAGCTATCAACAAGAGAACAATAACGTATAGGTTCTTATGACCTAGGATGGATGCCTTAATGGATTTCCTTAGTGACGCACGGTACTTTTCGAAGATAGATTTGAAGAGTGGTTCTCACCAAATCTGCATTAGAGAAGGAGATGAGTGGTAAACCGCATTCAAGACTAAAGAAGGCCTGTATGAGTGGTTAGTTATGCAGTTTCGGGTTAGCAAATGCCCCAAGCACATTCATTAGATTGATCAACGAAGTGCTGAAGCCATTCTTGGGGAAGGTTGTGATTATATATCTAGATGATATATTGGTGTTTAGTAGAACGAAGGAGGAGCACCTCAGTCACCTATGCAAGGTAATGAAACGTTTGTAGGAGGAGAAGTTGTTTGTAAACATAAAGAAGTGCAGTTTCATGCGCAAGGAGTTGGTTTATTTGGGTTTTGTAGTATCCCAAGAAGGATTGCGAATGAACCTTGAAAAGGTGTGCACAATCTTAGAGTGGCCATCACCAAGAAATGTGACTCAGGCGTGAATCTTTCATGGTTTATCAAGTTTCTATAGGAAGTTTATAGGGAACTTTAGTGGCGTATGTGCAACAATCATGGAGACAATGAAGGGAGATCGCATGGAGTTTGTATGGACAAAAGAGGCAAAGTGTAGCTTCTAGGAATTGAAGCTGAGAATTATAGCGCAACCATTATTAGCCTTGCCAAGTTTTGAGAAGGTATTTCAAGTGGATTGTGATGCAAGTGGAGCCGCCATAGGCGCAATGTTGAATCAGGAAGGGAGACCCATTGCCTATTTTAGCGAAAAGTTGAATGACACAAAGAGAAGATATTCAGTCTGTGATCAGGAGTTCTATGCAATTGTGCAAGCGTTGAAGAAGTAGAGGCATTACTTAATGAGTTTGTTTTATACACTTATCATTAGGTGCTACAATTTATTGACAGTCAGGTGAAGTTGAACCGAAGGCACATGAAGTTGGTGGAGTTTCTGCAAAATTACTCCTTTGTGTTGAAACATCGTAGTGGAAAGTCTAATAAAGTTGTAGACGCTCTAAGTAGAAGAGCACTGGTATTGAAAGAAATGTGCAATGAAGTTATGGGTTTTGAAACCATGAAGGAGCTATATGTGTGGGATAAAGATCTCAAGGAAGCATGGGAAGCATGCATGAACCGACACAGGTAGATAGAACGCAATGGTTAGACTATTTTATCCAAGAAGGAATGTTGTTCAAGGGATCACAATTGTGTATACCGAGGGGTTTAATGTGTGAAAATTTAATCAGGGAGAAATGTAGTGGAGGTTTAAGAGGTCACTTTGGGGTGAAAAAATCCCAGCAAAATTGGAAGAAAGATATTATTGCTTAAAGATGAGCAGAGACGTGCATAAGTATGAGTAAAAATGTAGAATTTTCCAATTAGCTAAAGGACACAAATAAAGCATGGGTTTGTATCAACCTTTACATATACCAAGGAGATCATGGGAAGATATTAACATGAATTCCGTGCTAGGGTTACCAAGGACATAGAGGGGAAATGACTCCATCTTCGTGATAGTCGACAAGTTTTCTAAAATGGCACATTTTATTACATGTAAAAAGACTAGTGATGTGATAGACGTCATGCATTTATTGTTTAAGGAGGTGGTACAAATACATGGATTACTAATGGGCATAATATCAGATAGGGATAACAAGTTCCTAGGTCATTTTTAGAGGACCTTATAGAAGAAATTAAGAACCAAGTTGACATATAGCTCAACATACCATCCGAAGATTAATGGATGAATAAAGTTGGTGAATAGAAGATTAGACAATCTATTACACATTTTAGTGGTCGAAAAACCATAAAAATGGGATCTTCCATTGTCACAAGAGGAATCTTCTTATAATGAATCTATTAATAGAAGCATAAGAAGGACTCCATTCTATATTATTTATGGAATAAGTCCCAAAGGGGCCAAAAATTTATGTGAGGTAGTAGATAATCATAATGTAGAAGACGAGGAATATGTAAAATACATGCACAAGGTAGATTAGGACATGCACAAAAGTTGGAGCAAAGTAGACAAGGTTACAAGGAGCACACAAATGAAAGGAATAGAGTCAATGAATTTAAGGAATGATATCAAGTGTTGGTGCATTTACACAAGGAAAGGTTTCCAAATGGACAAAAGGAACCTATAATAAGTTAAAGTTGAAGAAAATTGGTCAATGTAAGGTTTTGCAAAAGGATAGAACCAAATTCATACAAGATAGAGCTACCCAAAGGATGGGATATTTCACCAATATTTAATGTTTTTGACTTGTTTGAATTCCATGAAGGATAATGTGATACACTAGAAGTCATAGATAAAGCTACGAAAGAATCAAATGAGAACACATGGGACAAAGAAGAATCCTTAGACTAGAGAAGGAAAATACCAGAAAATGAAATAGAAGAGATTGAGGCCATCTTAAACTCAATAGTGATCAAGAAGATGTGTGAAAATGAATATAAGGAATACTTAATATAGTGGAAGTATCGTATAAAGGAAGATGTGACTTGGATAAGTACAAAGGATCTTGTTAAGTTTGGCCATACTCTGGAGCCTAACTCATGAGACAAAGCTCAATTTTGTCTTAACCTAGGGTGTTTGATGTAGGAACATCATGGGAATTCGAAGAGTCACATACATTTTGGAATTTTGACCAAGTATCAGAGTGAGTGTCAAGAACTAAAGAGGATTCACAAACAAGGCATAATGAGGTTTATTGTGAAATTGTCCAAGGGAGTTTTGTGCAAAGTTAAGGATCTACAAGAAGTGTGGAGAAAGTGAAAAAATTATGTGAAACATGCATAGGGTGTTAGGGCAAGTGATGGCATTGGAGGAGATAATGAAGCCAACCTTGAGCGCTTGGAATTTTTATTATTGACTGACACACACAAAGATCAACTAAGGATATGGAAACACAAGCAAAAAATGACAAGATGGTAGGTGAGGATTTGGACCGCCAACTCAGTAAGGATGTGGAACGTTCTAGATGGATCTGTCTAAAACAATCAAACTGGGTTGTTGAATTCCATTAACATAATAGAAGTCAAATTCAAGATTGAGCAAGATCATGATAAGGATTTTTGAAATTTTATATGGGAGAGAAGAAAAATATAAAAAAAAATCCTACCGAATGTTTCATTTGAGAGCTTATGGTGAGCCAAGAGGAGGAATTAGGCCATTGCTAGTTGTAGCAGTCCACAAAATATTATCCACGCTTTTCTTAAGTTGGTAATTTGGTATTGGTTATGTAAATACTCCAATAGAGGGGACTAGATTGTAGATGCCGTAAGGGCCTAGAAGTTAATGAAATCAGTGTTGTGTTAGAGTTAATTTCGCTGTGTTTTACTTTGCAAACGACCTAGGGTCATCTCAATCCGACCGGGTTGCCGTCAATCTATTCTCACAGTCCTCCATTGACATTTTTGTTTTGATTTTCTTAGTTCATTGATGTTAAGTCACATTTATTTCATGGAGGTACTTTTCTGCTAACTATTCTCTTATGGTATCTTCATTTCTCAGTCTTATTGTCTTTTATATGGTGTTCACATGATAAAGTTGCATGTCTGGTCAAATTGTAAACAACTCCAGCTTTGATGTTGGTTATGCAGTCATTCAGTTTGAAATACATATAAATTCTTGCAAGCCATTCTTTGTCTTTTCACTTCTTGTGGTGTTGCCATTGAAGGTTGGCAACTAGGCTTACCCAAGTTGGTAATGTGACAACCTTAGTCATCTAGTAATTATCTGACTTTTGAAGACTACAAAATGGGTGGGCTTCATTTATTCACCTTTTAGCACTTCAAATACCTCTTTTGGAATGTCTATTTATTCACAAGGATGTAGAATGGAACTTACTGGGAAAGAAGTCCTCATATGCATTTGGAAATTGTTTTTTGAGGATCATCTTCACTTTCATAGTCATCTCGCTGTCTTTGTGCAAGTGCTTCTGTTCCTATAACTTGCATATAGAAAATATTTAATTTTATATCTTGAATTGAGATAATGTGACAAAGTATGCAAGTGGGTTTGAGGTATATTGGACTTTGTTAACAACAATATTCTCAACATAATTTGCAAAATTATTATTTAAAAACATTTGTGACCTATTTCTTTCTTCTGATAATATTGCTTCTTGTTCTCAATTATGATATTTGTGTCATCATACAAGCCTTGAAAAACAAGGTTGTTATATATAAGTTTTCCAATTCATGTCAAGAAACTAAGCAAGATTTCAACTCGTTATCATACACGAGTGTGACTGAAACCAATGACCCTTTCTTTGAATTTGACTCCTCCTAAATTTGTTAGACCTTGTTTACCATAGCGAACAATGCTTGTTTAACTAAGGCAGTTGTTTGTAAATATGTCATCAGCAATTAATGTAGGTTCCAGACCATTATTGTAATTGCTCATGTTGACCTTCATGAGTGCCATGGGTATCTCAGGTTTAAATGGATTGACAAGGCTTGATTTACCACAAGCTTTGTCAAAGGGTCGAAATCAAAAGGGGTACAAATCAGAACTCTATATATATGGGGTAAAGTGTAATATCCCTTTGTTTCCCAAGGGGGTTTCATATGCACACGAGTTGTGCTGACTAGGATGTAACCTAAAACATTTACCTTACATGTTACTAGTAATGTGTACAATGAAAGTACGGCCCCCGATTGTGGGTAGTGATAGAGAACTTGCTAAAACTATCTCTCTCAAAATTCATATATAAGTTGAAGAAAAATGAGCAGTTGCTCTCCTTGTTGTTCCCATGAGTTAACTAATGTGAGCTTATGAATGGCCAGCCATCTAGCTTGGTGAAGTGATTTCCTTTATTAATTCCGTATCAAAAGAGAGATTTCAACATTAGGTATAATACCAAATAAAGAAGCTGTGTAGTTTATAAGTTCATCTATTTCTTCATTTATTTTGAAATCCAATTTAATTGGTGAATGATGCATCAATTACAATTATTGGCAAGCTAAGGGCTTGATTGATTACATTAGTATCACAAAATATTTTGCAAATATTTCAAACCAGACAATGTTGCCAGATGACATGAATTGTTTAGTCTCTATTTATCGCAGGTGGTCTAAGACTAAACCTCTTCCTGGTGCCGTTCGGCTTATCAGACATCTACAGAGTCACGGTGTAAAAATGGCACTGGCCTCAAACTCTCCAAGGACAAATATTGAAGCAAAATTATCTCACCAGCATGGTTAATTCTGTTTTCTTTGCATCATTTATTCAATGTACTAAATTATTGTTGTTTGTGATGACTGACTTATGATGAAACTGTTTTCTTTGTGTTGTTGGCATCCTTGTCATTAGCCTTTGGTTTCAATTGGGTGGTAAAACAAATATGTTATTGTGTGTTTTTAGGCTGGAAGGAATCTTTTTCAGTCATTATTGGCGGGGATGAAGTAGAGGAGGGCAAGCCGTCGCCTGAAATGTGAGTTGTTTAGGTTTTGAGGAGCTTTTATGTTCAGTTGGTTGGAATGATGTCTGTGTATATGAAAAATCAGTTTGTTGAAACTTATATAAACATAATAAACTCTACAACTTTCATTGTAATTGTGAGTGCAGATTCCTTGAAGCAGCCAAGAAACTACAGACCAAACCTCTAAGCTGTCTTGTCATTGAAGACTCACTGTAATCTGTTTAAACCTTTTTTTAAATAAGAAATATAACAATATTTCTACTAGTTTAGAAAAGAAAAATACAAAATCGCATAACGCAGTTTTTCTTTTGCCTATCAAACAGCAAATCCTAGTGCCTATTTGCTAAAGACTACAACTAGAATTTCTGTTATATTTTCAAATATGTCATATTGAGAGCTTTACAAACAACAACTTTTAGACAGACCATACCATCCACTGCATATATTGATACCTGTAATAGACAATTACAGCACTTTACAATTTGTATGTTTTATTAACATGAACTGTTCAAGAAAACCAAAGACAGGAACTCAGATTTTCAGCATTCCTGCGTTGAAGTCTCTGCTTTCTGTAAAACAAAAATGGTTAAGCTTATAATGGGCAATTAAAGGCTTCAAAAGAAGCCTGAAGAATTTAGTCCTGCCCCTAGTGTGTGTCCTGTGAATGCACCTGTCATTTGTGACAGGAGGTGATAATTAATTTCTGAAGTACTTTGCTTCTGACATTACTCATTTTATCCATTGTGGGACACTGACCAAGTGCTTGAAAGTTTGTCAGTGGGTGGATTGTTGGGCTGAAGGTGTGCATGAAACCCTTTGAACTGGAAAACTGCTGTTAGAGTGACATATTTACAGCTCTTTCTAATCGCTTAGAGAGGTTGTTCAGGACAGGATTGAGGACATTAATATCAAATAAATCATAGATGGTTTCTTATTCTCTGGCTTTCAATTGTCTTTTGATACAAAATCCTAAAACTAGTGATCAATAATAACTACTATGCATAACAAAGCCTTTTCTAACATATATAACTTAGAAGAACAATAACAATAGTATCTACTGTGTGAAGAACGGTTTGCATGAATGATCATTAGCTGATACATATACTGGACATTGATTATATAGGACAATTGTTTCAAAATTGGCCATTTGTTGGGTAATTATGTTTACGCTCTTGGAACTTTGTCCTAATCTTAATGAGTTGGACTCCTATAAGTTTCTTTCTTTTCGAATGGTACAAGGACGAACTTTGTGTTACTGCTAGTAATGTTTGATTTTTGTTCATGTTTATGAAGCTTTAGATGTGTATATCTCTTAATAACATCCTTCACTGGTTGATGAAAAACAATTTTATCAATTGATGAATCTACACCCGAATTCCTGTTCTTCTTTTACGGGAATTTCTGTTGTGGCTTCTACTAATGACAATTTTGACTCTCTGGTAGCAGCTGAATGTGCACTAAATGAGAAAACTTTTATTGCAATCAATTACTCTCCTCAGTGAAAAACACAGATTATAATTTTTCTTCAAAAGATGTTTTTTTGATTGAATCTGAAGATTGCACGGGTTAGGTGCACGAAGTTCTTAGGCTTAGCTGCCAAGGACTGAGTGGTTTCCATTCCGTCAAATTCGCCCGGGGCATGATCCTGGCCCCATCCCTTATTTCTTGGTCTCTCCTGGGATTTGTACTTTGGTGGATGGCTAGGCAACACCTTTTAAATCACATACACACCTTTGGAGTGCAACCCATTTGATATCTTCAAAAGAATTTTAATGCATGACATGATTTTTTATTTATTTATGCGGCATTCCTCAAACTTACTGGCAATATGGAAATATGCTTTTTACTGAAGAAGGTGCTTGCAGGTAACCATAGGATAGCTAAATCTCGGCATTTTCTATTTTGCTAAAGCTGAGATTTATTATTGATTCAAAGCTGGATTTCTTCAAATTGGTTTCTTCACTTATTATTATCTAAGAAAAGCTAAAAGCTGCAAATCGTATGGACCATCAAGTAGATGGTATGATTAAGCTGCAAAAGGAACCTAAATTTGCACCCTATCGTCAATATGTTCTCATTCTGATGAGGGATCCCGAGTGTGATGCGAAACGTTGATTGAATAAATTGGACACAGTTTTATTCCAGAAACTGTTTTTCAAATTTGTATAGACTGTGGAAATACCATCTTACTTATGATCACTTGTCCCAAACCTTGTGCATCATTGTCCTTCTGATTGTTTTGTAAGTTGTAACACATTTTTCATCTATTCTTCCATTACACACCTCTGAACCGTGGTCAGGCCACATCTTTTACAGAATTTTATTTATCATATGAAAGGTCCTTGAATTCAGCAGTCTTTTGTATTCCATTGGCTGCATATCTTGAGGAAACATTGTTGTCTAGTACTCTCCGATGTTGTACCACCAGGGTAAGTCTGCAATTTGAAACATGTGGGTATTTGAGTGCCCATCATCCCCTCCAGTTGGCGATTCACTGTACTGGATCCCAGACAATTTGTTTGGGACAACATGACTTTTGTTGGGCCAAACAACGATTTTGAAAGTAAACTGGTACCACAGTAGCAACCAACGATTGAAGCATTCATGGATTGCTCGTTTGTTAACCATACACAAGAGCATTTGACTATCCATGTAGAAAACAACAGGACTTTCCAACAAGTAATGCTTAAATTTTTGGATCAAGTGGATTATTCCAACGGCCTCCCTCTCTATTTTGCTATGGTTGGTCTCAGGATTTGAGGCATGTCAAATGGAAAAGTAAATCGGGTGAATCAAGCTATGATTTCCCTCGTAAGCCAACGTGCGACCGATTGCATGGTTTGTGGTGTTGACATGTGCATGGAACTCCTTGTTCTAGTCAGGGTATTTCAAAATAGGGACATCGATCAAATGTACTTTAACTCATTGAATGCCTTTTATTGTATCAGTAACCACTCAAATGGTACTTCTTGTATGTTAGCTAAAATGGTCAATATGATTTTTCTCTCTCTCTCTCTCTCTAGTATAGATTAGGATAAGTAGAAGACCATACTAGAGACAACATACAAGTAAAGATATAACCAAGGGTGTAATAGTTGTGGATCTAGAAGAGGGTAATTGATGGAGGAGCATTCATGTTTACAAGCAATACGCATTAAGCAAAAATAGTTACAATAGTTGTTGCATGTTTTCATAATCATTGTGTTTTGCGGAAAATCCAAAAGGGTTCTGTAAGTCTGTATCTTCTAGGGTTCAAAATATCTTTCATAAGTTTGTGCAAGCTAGTATTTCAGTCACGCAATGTTGTATGTCAGCAGCGATGGTCGTGCACAAGAAAAGAAGGATCAAAATGCATCGCAACATGATCGTGTTGTGCGTACACCTTGAGAAGGATGGTGTAATACTTTATATGCTTGGCGCAAGGTTTGATCACTTGGTGCAAGACCGGGAAATTTAGACAGTTGAAGACTTTATATCATCCTTGTCTTTGTGGGCAGTATCACATCTTTCATGCATGGTATTTATTATGTACCTAGGGATATGATATTATAATGTATATGGGTTGATGGGGATGCTAACATGTGACACACAACCCCCTTAGTTATATGGTTATAATATATTGAGATAAATAGGCAACTTGTGGAATTAGTTATATCGGGTAATGAGTTGGCCTACATTGGGATTAGGTGTTACTCACCTTATAAGAGTAATGCATTTTTATATAAGGGAGATGAATAAAATTATGATACATGTGAAGTATGCAAAGAGTCTTCTGTTGGGTATAATGATATTGGAGGTGTCCCCCCTCGAAGTGGTATTCCTATATTGGGAGATCTTGTGGAGTTATTCATTTCCTTAAGGAGTGTTGTATGGTGTTACCCTAATTGAAGGGTATTCATGCTATTTCTAAATATATTGAATATTAGGGCATCCTGACCTAGTCATATCTCATGTTTTGTTGATCTTCATTCTATTTTGCATATTTTATGAATTATTATATGTGAAGATTTTACCAAGTGTATCAGAGCTTCGATTTGGGCAAAAGTTGGGTCTGTTTGCCGTTAATTTAGAACACATTTTTTTAATTTGGCCTGTTTGCCATGCATTTTAGTATGCACACATTTCCTTATTGGGTCCTCCTTGCCATTCTTTAATCGCCCTCATTCTTCTTTGGGTACTAATCACCCTGAATTTACTACAACCATTATTAAATTGGCAGGATTCGCCATTTATAACCGGTATAAAAATAGAGAAGTTTGGTGATAATTGTTTTACACATTTGAAAACTTGAATCACTCTATTAGATTAGCATATTGTTCAGCACGGTGTGCGACTTTGTTTATGTATTCTACATTATAATTTTTGAAAGTGGATATAGCAAAGTTTATAACTTTTGTATTTCAACGGTGTTGCGGCACACAATCAGACCTCAAAATTCAAATACCAACTTTCAAGCCCGTGTAAGACATGTGACATTTTTTTAATCTTATTTTATTGTTAATCTCACAGGCCTATGCAACATATGCAGATTTTTATTCTAATTATATAATATTATTAATCTTACAAGATTATTTTGAGCTTCTGGAAATATTTGTGTGCAGTTTTTTTTATAAATAAAAATCTACACTACCATTTCCAGAAGCCTCTTTCTCATTATATTGATTGTGAAAGCCTTAGAGCTGTACATCTATTGTTGTCATAACTTATGTATGGTCATTTGTCTGTTGTTATCCAACACTCTTCCTCATTTGTTCATCGTTTTCTTTGAACATATAACCCATTGTAACAGCCTCGAGGCTTTAACATGGGACATGGCGGCATCCACAAAAAATAGAACACTCCCTACTTCCCAGTCAATCAAAAATCTCTAATCCTGACTGCCCATCCTCTGAAATCTAGCAGCTGAAATTCATTTTGAGCCTAGAAACTCCATCTTTAAAAGCTCACTTTTCCAAGACGAAAAATGTTTGAGATCATGTTGCATGGCATTTCTTGTATTGTGGGCTCCATCATATGCATTGTTGTTTGTCGCTGTATTATGCAGCCCTGCATGAACATTGCTTTATAAGGATCAGTCTCATTTTTTTTATGCTTAGGTTCTCAATTTATTAAAAAGTTTTGAAACAAATTTTCGATTTATATTTTAGGAATGTATCCTGATTTTCTGAATTGTTTTTTCCAAAGGAAGATTTTTGAATTGTGAAATATGTTTAGCCATGACCCTGGCACCAATAATGGTTACTCATGCTTAATCCCATTTAAACAAAAACAATTTTCATATTTTAATAATGTTAACAATCTAACGGGGTTCTTCACCAAGGTTCTAATGAGGAGCAATGTGGGGATTCCTTAAACTTTCACAATGAAAATGAACTTGCTGATTTAGGGCGATGTTAGGGTTGTGGGATTGAGAATATTAACAATGAATTCTCATGGGCTGATGATGAAAATCAACACAGAATGAAAAAGAAAAAGAAAGGCATGCCTGTGGGACATGTCGAGGAATTATTAAATTGAATGGGTTTTTCAAAGTACCCATTTATTGACCTGTCGAAAATGAAGACAAAAAAGAATATTCAAAAGAACTTGGATGCAAGATATCCTGTGGGAAATATGAGAGGGACAAAACATTACATCTTAAAAGTACAAACCTTGAAGAAACATGTTGGCAATGTCTATGGAAAATAAATTGTGAATGGAGAGAAGAGAAGGAATGTCTACATGTCAAAAATGCAATAGAATATCATGAATACATGCAAACTTAGGAAAAGATGACCACAATTGGAGTTACCATTCAAACTCTTTTTGGCAAAATTATGGAAAACACCCATTTGTCGATAATTGTACAATTATTTGTGGCTTTTCACAATTCAAACAAAGGACGTCCTATGACAGATTATCCAAAATATGTGAAGTTTTTTATTGGTGCCAAATTTTATGGAGACTCATTGGTCTGTAAACAATCGTTGGGATTGGATTAAATATCTTCTTTAGGTGGAGAATACGGATGTTTAAGAAAAAATTAAAAGATCAATGTATGTGGCATTATCTCTTCATGAAGTTATAGTTGTAGATAACATTTCATGGGTTGACATGTATGCTTGTACTATTGACAATCATGTCCGCCGCTCTCATCTTCTGGCAGTTCATAAAATAAGGGAAAATTTAACATTGCAATTTTTTTTTAACTTGTTAAAAAAGTTTGAAAGATATTGGAGGCATGTGTGATTCTACAATTTCCATAAATTTGTGTGTTGGTGCAAATGGAGCAACAATAATGGAGGGCCATAGCAATAGTCTTTGTGTAAAGCTACAAACATCATGTTCGCTATATATGGTTGATATTCACTGCACGACACAGAATAAATTTGGCTTTTAAATTTGTGAAAAATTATCCAGCAATATAAAAAGGAGATCTTGTTTGTGAGGTCCATTCATACTTTTTTTGATGTTTTAAAAGATTTATTGAATTTCAACAACTTTTTGAAGGTATAACACAAGGAAACAAACTTCTAAAGGATATTGATACCAAGTGGATCTCATTGTATGGACTAGCTCAAAGGGTAGTTGAAAAATATCAGTCATTTATGGGTGTAATGTTTGAACAATGTCACACATTAGACAAACCTCTTGACCTTTTATTCCGGTTGAGTGACAGAGACTTTGTTGAATTTTGCCGATCTTCTTCTCATGTTGGAGGAAGTGAACATTGTGGTCAAAAAAACCTTAAAAATAAATTTATATATCATAGAATATACAAAGTTTAGGAAAATGATATGTTTAACATGGATTAATTATATCTATGTAGTGAGTCATTTATTAGTCCCAAGTTTTCTAGCCGGATTTTGGTGTCAAATGTCAACAATATTGGTAAGTATTTACAATTCAATGAAAGTGGAGAGTTAGGTGCTTCAATGCGGGGATATGAGATATAAGGGAAATCATTCAATTAGAACCATGTAACATTCAGTGACATTGTTGACACTGTTAAGTCTACCTTGAAGGATACTACAAGATCTCTTTCCTCGGAGATAAAATAGTGTTCCCCAATGGATGAATTATTGAAAACCTTGTCTATTGTGTATCCTCAATATTGGAGTAACTGCTAACATATAGATCTTGATTAAATGATGAATAGTTTGAGTAAGCACTTCTTTAATGTTATAGAATTAAATGAAGAACATGTCAAAGGTGTATTGAATTCATCTAAGCTAAGGGAACAATCTGTATGGTTTGCAACAATGATGATGGAAAATTTTAAAATTATGGAGCATCCCTACAGGCATGAAGCCATAACAAAGCTTTGGACAAACTAGTGCAAGTGAAATATTGTATGATTCAATGTTAGAAAATTTTAAATTGGTGTCTTTATGCCAAACATTGATTTTGGTGTTAGTGGAGGATGAGAGAGAATTCAATGCATTTTGATTCTTGAAATGAAAGCCAAGAAACAAACTTGACAAGAATTTGGAGAATTGCTTAGGGCTATATACAACTAGTACAATGTTCTAAATTTTGTTTTTAATAGGGCACTAGCAACATGTGAAAAAAGAGGCATGGCTATTGATTTTAGTAAGAACTCACTTCATGCATCTCTTAGTTCTGAATCAAAGGATATTAATCGAGGTGAAAAGTTTGAAACAAAAGTAGAAGAAGATGAAGATCAGAATGCACACATTGAAAATACACACCAAGAAGAAATTAGAAGAAATTTGGAAAATGTAAGATTTTTGTGCCTAATCTTGTACCTCCAATTCAGAATCTAGATGGTATGTAATATGAACTCTACAAAATTTGCACATTCTTACTTGTGATACAAACATTGTTATACTATAATCTTTAGAGTTGAAGATAGTAACCTTGAATTCATTATTTGTAAACTATATGTGAAATTTGAATATAGCATATTGCATTTATGTAAATATTGAATGCCTAAATACTTTTTTGAAAATTGTGTGTATTGTGCATGGTATTAAAAACCATGGTAAACCTGCGGTTTATCAAGGGTTTCCATTTGCAGATATTGAAACGAAAAACCTTCATACTTTGCGGTACATGTTGACCCCTAGAAACCATGGTTTTTGTGAGTGACTAACTCCGGTTACGAAAAATCATGGTTTTTGGGGGTCAAAATGAGTAGCCCGATGTTATAAAGATTTAAGACCAAAATAAAAAATCCATCATTTTTCCTGCTCACAATTTATCATTGTTTCATTTCAAACTTTCAACTTTCCGCCCTTTTCGTGATTCACTCCATTGCTCGTAATTTAGGGCTTTTCTAGTTTGGAGTTCGATTGCTCGCAATTTAGGGCTTTTCAGTCTTGAGTTCGACTGCTCGTGATTTAGTGTTTTAGCCATTTGAATCTCGACCGCTCTAACTTGCGATTTAGCTAATATACTAATAGCCATGTCTCATAGCTTGTGGCTATCAAAAATTGTATTCCAAATGCTTTAATAAATTTTGATAAATTTCTTTGACAACAATCTAGACTCTACAAGATGCGCGATCATTTCTTTGACAAAATATGAGTGTACACATTGTATTCTTGTTATATTTTGAGTGCTTGATCATTTCTTTGACACAGTACGAGTGTACACAACTTATTCATGTTATATTTTGAGTGGACTGTAGTCAAATAAATTTATCGACATCTATTAAACCTTTTGGAGTGCATTTTAACTGTTATATTTTAGCTTGGTCCTAAATCTTTATAATCTCTAGCTACCCTTTTCTCAATAGTTAATGAGGATGGATTCCCATTTTTCCTCTATTTTTATGGTATTTTAATTTTCCCAATAAATTTGGAATTTTATTTGTTAAACTTGGAAGGCACTTGGTGGATTTAGATTGTTAAATTTTGAGGAAAATAGGAGACAAATAAGGGGCTTCAATGAAAAACCTCAATTGACTGGGAAGACTCCAAGTTTATGTTGGACATGGCATTGAATACTTGGGACTTGGGAAGAACTCAATGCCATGGGCAAAAAGTTGGGAGAACTTGCTCATAGATATTTAGGACTAGATGATGCTTGAAGAAATTCATAACTATATGGACATCCTGTATGAGGTGTTCATTGGGAAGCACATTCATCATGATGAGGTATTGGTAAGGAGGCTGGTGGAGAAGAAGGTAGGATTGGAGAAGGTAGGATCATTGAAGATATAACCTTTAGAGTCTTAGACTAGTCTGGACAGAAGACTTTTTAATTAGTATAGAAACTTGTTTTATGGTTTTAAGTTTGTAACTTTTATTTATTCTAGGATATTTTTCTTGTTCTGATCATGAAGTATGCAGAGATTTGTAAAATAATCTCAAAATTACTTGTAGTCATTTCAATAGAGACACTTGCAAATAAATCCACTTGAATGGTTTCCTTTAATGAGAGGCCAAAGCTTTTTACATTTGGAAGAACTGAAATGAATATCCGTTGCATAAAGTAACTGCAACGATTATTTTTTGTATCAAATTTCATTATCATTAGCAGCCAACAACCATTATCTTAATTTTTGTAATGTTTGTTTTATAGGGTTTAATTTTCAACTTCAAGAATGGTTTCGGGTTCATCTGCACGCACGCCTAAGAAGTCTAATGACCTTGCATGGAAGTATTGTGTAGATGGCCTAGAGAACAACTCTATCATATGCAATTATTGTGGGTTTGTTGTCCTCTCAAAATTTCCCCTCTTTCAAAAGTCTAAAAATTGAAAATTTTGAGTTAACACCTTTTTCTGATGTTCTAGTAAAGAGAGAAGTTAGAAAAATTCCGCGTTTTTTGAGTCATTTGAGTGATTTCCCGGGTCTGTCGGACATTTTTGTCCCATGTGTCCCAAGTTCCTATGGGCTCTCTATTCTCCGATCGCCCGCTTTCCCCGAAATCTGTTTAACTACGGGCCCGTCGGAACTTTTTGTTCCAACTGCCCCAAGTTCACTTGGGCTCTCTGTTCCTGCCGATCACCCGCATTGGCCGAATCGCGCCCTTCGCGTACTTTGGTCCTAACTTGTCCCGTGAAGGCATTTGTGCATTTTGTCCCGCATCACCCGCATCGCCGGATCGCACTTTCGCGTCCCTCATGTCCCAAATGTACCAAAGGCCATCCGGGCTAATTTTTTCTGCTCTTCCCGATGCTTGCTTTTTGAGTTGGTATGCATATGAATTTAATGTGCATTTATAACCTTCTCTCTCCTAAAATGGCTATTTAATGGGACTCCCCTCTACGCATTTTACACATTGCTTTCTCGTTGCCATTTGCTCATACCCTTGCAATTGAAACCATCTACTCGTGCCCCCCATTTCCTTTGCATTTTCATCACGGATTCTTGCTGTGAAGGTTATTTTTCCAAACAATGTCAGTATGAAGATCAAGTTTCAAGGTCAAGAGCAGGTTTCACCACTCGAGTCTTCTATTCCCGATATCGGGGACAGTGAAGTTTGTCACCTGGATTTCGGTGATTTTTGGACCAGGTTGACAGACCCGAACCCCTCTCCATATGACACAAATGATCAATGATAGTGGCCTTGCATTTGCTGCAGGTTTCCCAATCTTGGTGCAGTGTGCTGATACTGTGCTCGCCTGCGGAGCTCATTTCAACCCCGACACGAGCGAATTGACCAATGTACACGGGGAGCTCATTGCTAAACTTGATGCTGCTGCCATTGCCACTGCCCTACGGATCCCCGAGATGGACAATTCTGTGGTAATCTCTCAAAATCAAGCACAAGCTCTCTTTGATCAAGACACTGAGAAATACAAAGCCAGGGTAGCAAAGTCGTGGTTGAAGAACCCTAAAAAAGGGGCATCTCCGCTATCCAAAGCTCTGTTTAGGGCTGATTTCAATGAAGGAGCTATCTGATTTCATCATCCTATTGGCTCGTGTCATGGGCTTACCCTCTACCAGTGAGTTTCACTTTTGGATGTGCCCGCTCATCAACATAGTCTGTGAAGGTACCCAGAACATCAATTGGGCAGAAATCATCGTATATGAATTTGACAGAGCAGTTGTCCAATGTACAACAAACTAAGAAGTTCTACATGACTTCTTACCTTATGTATACCCTAGCCAGCATTCAGACAATGGTTTTGCTTTCACATACATTGAGGCTCAGAAGGGAGATCCCATCAATGCTTACTGCCCTCAGTTCACCCTTAACACCAGTAATCACAACTTCAGGAGGGTGAATGATGCTTTCACCATGTACATTGTAAGGTTTCTAGAGAGTGATACTGCTAGGAGATTTTCTGATGAAGCCATGAACCTGATATCAAAGTATGGTGCCTACTTCATTCAATTTAGAAATTCTCCTATATAAGGTTAGCCGGCTATGAGAGCACTCCTCTCAAGCTCCCTATGTTCTGTAATGATAAGATGGCTCTGATTGAGGTATGCAGACAATTGGACAAGTTGCACAGGACCTATAGGGATAAGAAAATCACTGGGCTACATTTCCCCATATCTTTGGGAAACTACACATCCAAAACAACTTTGGATGCCCAAAACATAGAAAGAGCCCTTGCCCCCATCACTGTCCACTTCTTCAGGCCAAGAACTTGTTTTGATTTGAAGAAATTCATTGAGCAGAATCTCAGAATCAACTATCATCATAGGGAAGATACTAAGGACTACTGGGCTGATTGCACAGATGATTTTGAGGCAAGACGGAGGCATTACGGCAGGATTCTCCCTCTAACTGATACAGGAGCTCAACCTATATCAGATCCCTGAAGGGCTTCAAGATGATAAGTCACGACCTATTGTCATATGAGTATGATACCTTGATCAAGCACACTCCCTTAGAGGATTTAGATTGGTTCAAAAGGGAGAAAGATGATTTAGCTGAGATTCTAGCCTCCTGTCTTGGTAAGAACCAAGGTCTAGTTTGATAGGAAGGTTTGAGAGCTTAGGAAGAATTCAGGAGAGTCTTCCTCCAAAGACACTTCAACACCAAGGAAGGAGTCACAAACACCTAGCTCAGAGGTACCTGTGTAGAACTCCTCCTGCCTTCATCAAGTAAAGAACCTACATCCTCCACTCCTTCCTCATCCACTCAAGTATATCAGAAGAAGGTCAAGGAAGTCAAAAAGGAGCCTGTTGAAGAAGATCCCCATGATGAAACATTCAGAATTACCCTTCGGGGCCAGAGAACATCATTGTTCTCAGTGAAAGTGAAGATAGTGAAGTGCCAACCTCCATAGGTGCTTCCAGAAGCCCCAATGGATAAAGAAAAGAAATTCAAAAGCACTGAGCCTCCAAGCACCATGTTGACTCCTCTGTACCAAGAAGCCTCATCGCTCCACTCACATCTCAACTGGAGGCAACAGTGGTGCATACTTTGAGTGCCATGAGTTTCCTTTACTCTTGGTTCTCTTGCTCCTCCTTCCTTCACTTTTGCATGGGTGCAGCCTTTTGTTGATAGTAGGAAGAGGAAGTCTTCTTCTCGATTGTCAGGGCCTAATTTTGATGCTGTGGCGGCCTTGTTGGGCACTACTCCTTCTACTCCCACAAAGAGAGCCAGAACTACTTCAAGGATAGTGACAGATGCCCAGGGCCAGCAATTCCTTGAGGTAGCCAAGCCGAAAGTTGACAAGCCAGAGCATGATTTGCAAGCCTCTGATCTGGAACTCTCTAGGATCCCAATGGGAGAGTCTACCCCTGAAAGTGAAATTCATAACCTTAAGGAAACAGTGACCAGGGTTATTGCAAGAGTAGAAAAAGGCAAGCAGACTATAGAGCAGCTAGAAGAGTAGGCTCAAGCACTTTTTGGTTTCATCAAGTCATTTTTGTCTAAGGATAAAGTTCTAGATCCTACCCCACTGACTACTCTTCCACCACCTGTGATTCTTAGTCAAGATGAAGTGCAGAGCATCAAAGACATACACAGGTATTCCATCTATGGAAGAGCTATGGAAGAGCCATGGTGGATGATATGGTCATTGCAGGTTTGAATTTCATTGGTGAAGCCTTCAAACTCAATGAGAAGGTAAATAATCTGCAACAAAAATCTCCTCCGCAATTGGAAATATAGATAAAGAGCTCAAACTTTGGAGCAGCTGCATAGTAGACCTTCGCTTGATGGGATAGACTGATGAAAATATTATTGATGGCAAGTAAAGTTTTTGATGATGCAAAAGATAATTTGTCAAAATCATGGGTATTCAGCGTGGAGTGGAAAATAAAGGTGCTGGAGGAAGCTTTGGGAGAATTGAGAAGCAGTTGGTAGAAGGGTGAGGCCTTCAAAACTTTGGTGGTATCTGCTTTCAAGGATATACACTGTCATCTCCATGATGAGACTTCTGGTGTGCCTTTCTCCCTTACAAGAAATTAAAGCTCAATTCAAAGCTTTTGTCAAGGAAAACTTGTTCAAGGAGGACTCTATCTACCAAAGAGAAGATGAAGGAAATTTGCTCTCTCCAGTCTGCTATTGAAGAAGCAAATAAAGAATATCATACACACACCGAATTTGATAAAGAGATGGAGAAATGTCTTGGATCTTGGACCCAAGCCACTGCCAACACATCGGTCCCACGAGGCCGAGACATAGCAGAGGCGTTGAAAAGGTTTAGACAATGGATCCTCAAGTCGGTGGGCCCTCCTCAATCATAAACATTTGTTTTCTTCTCCTAGCTTCTCTTTCCTTCTTTTTCCTCAATTCGGGCTTATTGTAATTAGTTGAGGGCTTTGTGTCAAGCATCCCCTTAACTAAACATTCCAGTTAAGAGAAGTAGTTACCAAGTGTAACTAATTTGTAAAGTTATATAATGGGCTCTCTATGCCATTTTCAGGGGCGGGAACCTGATTTATTTTTAAAAGTGTAATAGTAACAAAGCAATCAATACAAAAGATCTTCTTTCCATGTCTATCTGATTCTTGTTTTTCAAGCTATCTATTGATACTTTTGAATCATTTGTCTGTATTATTTCAAGAAGCTTGGATTCTTATAGATGTTATTTATGGAACTTTGTGTCTTTGCAATAACATCTTATTGATTCAAATGCAAACGGTTTTGTTCCAAATAATTTTATTCTGGCATGCATAAGGAATTATTTTTTTATCTATAATTCTTGGAGAATGCCTTTCTGCTCATTTCCACTACTTCATTCCTCTGTACTTTTGTATTGATGATCTATTCTATTTTAAAACACTTTCATGATATCCAAGTTCCACATTAAAAACTATGTACTATACATATGTAAATAAGTTTTGGTCTTTAAATAAGGGAACCTCTCCCATTAAAGAGGAGGGACTTCTTGTCCCCTGACTGCTGTTCTTCTTCAAGTCCTTTTTTTACGACCAACAGCATGCAATAGTTCACATAACAGACAATGAACATGAAGATAGGAAACAACTCCATGCCATGTAGATCTCCTGAAGAAACCAAAATGACAATGAAACCACTATACCCAAAAATAACTTGATGTTTTTCCCCAAGACACTACATAAGCCCTCCCTGAGGTCTGTGGGGTAAGTTCAATGCCATTAATGCATGCAAGGATAATGCAATTTCCCCCAAAATAATTGCCTTTATTTCTTCTATTAAATTTAGCAATCTCCACTTAACTCATGAAACATATCTCTACCAGCCATTTGGAAAAAAGATAGCCATCCCGCTAAAATTATCTATTTCTCCATTGTGCATAGTCGACAGTGTTCATTTAATGCCAGTTAGTATAATTCTCATAGGGGTTGGTGATCATAAATATCATCGACTTAAGCTTCACCCATTATAGGCTCGAATGCACATTCCCATACCTTATTAATTTGGCTTAATGGTGATCCAAAACATTAGCCCTGTAATGTCTTAGCCCCTACTAACATAGAATTATTACATAGGCCCAATGCCCAGAGGATGAACTTTAATAAAAATAACATGGTCCTATTAATTTTCCACATATAACTCTATTCTCATGAATCTGATTGTAGTATATAGTTGGCATTATGGGTGGATCAGCATGGAAAAACTAGCACACTTTGATTAACTTTGTAGTAGCTTCAATTTGGGCACTATAAAATTGCTTTAAGACCTGAGAACTTTATTCCACGAAGTGAAAAATGCAATGTGTTAGTCATATGTCTAAACATGATGGGTCTGGAAGACCGATATTTAACATGTAAACAACCATACAATTATAGTTATTTCTTAATGTTGAAATAGGGACACTTTTTCAATTATGTAAAGCATCCCTTTTTTTTTGAAATCATTATTTCCAATAGAATAGTACTGTCAATATCTTAGTCAGGTACAACAACAATGTTGCCAAACACCCAGTAATAAAAATGGTTCACACTTAGGCATGGTAACTATCATTCAAACAACATTGAAGCAAAACAAGAATATGGGTCATAACTTGTTGAGTGCCTTACAAATGTTGAACAACAAGTGCAGCTTATGAGGTTGTACATGCAACCACATCGTAAGTATGTCATAAACTTCATCAGGATATGCATATGCATGTGTGGCTGCATATACAAATAAGAAATTAAGTTTATTGTTTGAGCATCTCGTAATCCATTCTTCATTTACGACTATATTACTTCGCCATGAATACAGAAATGAAATCAAGGACCATTTGTGATGATGTTCTCTAGGGCCATAGCACCATCGATAATCCAGGTTTAAACTTCCAAAGGTTTTTGGACCGATCATCTATTTGTGCCACGTTACCTTCCTACAAGAAAAAAACTCTAAAATTTCATGTTCAAATTGTGCACCTCCTAAATGAAGTAGGGCTCCGAAGCGATCGGTGCTTCAACCTTCTATAATAGGTCAACGTGGCAATCAAAATTTTCTCTATGGACTTGTATCAGGCTTAATATGGTCCTGTAGATGGAGAATTATTATGGAAGAATGACCTAGAAAATAGAAAATAGAGGGCATCATTATGGCCTATTTGGTGGTGAATGATCAGCGACCTCACCACGTTATACAGTCAATGGCCTACTATCTTGATATGAAGTTTTCCTGCCTGTCCTAGATCATTTTAAGCACCATTTTTGATAAGATCCTCATTAAAGGTCCAAAGAGATTGAATAATAGGATTGTAATTCCTCGACGAAGACAACTCAGACCAAAATTATTTGATCACCTCTGCATATGTCATTATCGGAGGCTCTATATTTCTTTGGAATACCTTATCGAGGCTTTGTTTTTGGAGTTAAAAACATGTCAACTCAACAAAAAGGAGTTTGGTGTTCATTTGTTTTTACTCATTACCATACGATTAATGTGTAAGTTGTTTCATTAATTCAACCCGATTGCAACTTCATGACCATATTTTAATTATGCTTTTGAGCACAAATGATGGTGAAAGGGCCTATAACAAGTGTGCACATGCGAACTCCCCAAGGCCCGTCAAGACCATTTTTGATAGAATGAGGGTTGCTTAAATTACCATAGGGATATAAATTCATCAAGGTAACATTTAGACTTAATTTTCCTATTTATCATTTATGGTTTTGATCATCCTCTTATGCTCAAAATTCATTTTGAATGATTTAGTTTTTCATGCGAGGTCAATCATTGATGTCCTTAGGTCTCAAAGCCTTTGGTAAAGAGTTCTACGGTTGGTGGATGGGGAAAATCAATCCATTATGCTAGAAATTTCTTGTTATGATAACTTAGACAATGCCATATGTTGTACGGCCATACAAATTATTAAGGTCAAAGATACAGGTGTTGAAAAAATTTGAGTCACCAATTCCTTTGGCTACCCTTAACTATGATTGATTATAAGGATCGAGCTGGACTCCATTGACATATGATGCAATGGCCTACTGATTTTGTTCTAGAAGAAACATTTTATCCCTTCTCTTAATGTAATATGATTTCAGAGGTCATGAAAGGTTTCCTAAGTTGATATAGAGAAATGGTCTTTGACGATAAATTTACCATCACAAATCTTCAAGGATGAGCTGCAATTTGCAAGGTTGCAAAGGAGAAGGCTCCTTTATTCCATCAAAGTTCATGCATTTTCCAAGTGGGGGTGTAAGCTAATGGCCCATTTTAACTATCATAGAGCTTGTGTTGGTAGCCATACTCACTAATCTTCATGTATTAAGCTTTGCCATGATATACATGAGATCTTATCAATATATGTGTTATGTTTGTGAGCACACATATGGATGGAGTCTCCCTATGCCTAACAATAGTGATGAAGGGGAAAGGGTCATGTGAAGACCATTTTTGATGATATGTTTGCAAAGCAAATGAAATAAATCATGAAAAACTAAACTTAAGGTATTTGTTTATTTATCATTTGTATTGTTGTATACCTTTTTATTGATTTTGATTTTAAATGTTATGATTGTTATTGCTGTTTTAGGTGTCATTTTGAGCCAATTGGTTCGAGTTCTACGGATGGTATTATGGATGAAAAAACCCAATGGGTTATCTTGTATGAGGCTATGGACACTTTACAAGGAGGCCATAGCAAAATATTATGGGCACAACACACACACAAACTATGATTGCCCATTTGGCATATAATTAGGATTGCAGATGGCCAAGTGACTCCATAGACATATGCATGCAGCGGCTCTACTACATTAAATGTGTTAAGTTTTTCTTTTCCCCATCAAGTGGTTAACATTGATGAGGAGGTACCATTGAGGCATTAATACATGCATAGAGAGGATGGACCTGACGAAGAAATGTAGAGACTCCTTGTTGTAGCTGCAAATTTGCAAGACTATTGAAGAGACTCTTTTCTTCGGCAACATATACTTGAAAAGGAGAAGGACTCACAGCCAGGTCCTAAAACAAATTGAGTCATGTAGGTTTTCTCTTTCACACATAGAACTAGATACTAGTGGAGAATTCTTTCCTCAAATTCAAGCCTAGTCTTACAATTTTATAATATGTGGCACCACTTGCGTAGTCTTTTGGTGGGAAGGCGATCTAACTAGATCACCTTCTGTCACAAAGCTCAGGATATTGCATTTACGTGTCAGCCATGCAGTGCTTCTGGGTGCGAACACTAATTGGAACATGTTTGAAGTTGTTCACACAAATAAGCACAACAGGTGGGACAACACAACGCCTCCTGACCTTGTCATTTAGTAAGATACAATCTTCACCTCGTGTGAACAAGTGGAGGGGTCACAGAGTTATGATGCATTTTGACTATACATGACATTGATCCATATTTAAATTGGATTCAAATTCGCCCTAATGATGCAAGCCTACGTTTACGTACAGAGGTAGAAACTTGCTTTGGAGAGGGAACTGAGGAATTCATTGGTTACCATGGTTGGCATTAGAACTTGCATACATGATTTCAGTTGTCATATGTTTTAGAATTGGGTAATATTGATTTTCCAGAGGACCTTTGGAATATTACACACATGTCCACTTCACGAGGCGGCCATAAGTAGCAACAGACCTATATTCGGTATCGTGATCCCCTTAATCGCTCAAGTGTGCATATTTATTGATATATGATCAGTCCCCCTTACTTCAAAAGTCAATGTGACATGACTCTATGAGCATTATAATTGTTTCCATACTTAATAATTATTAAATCTTTTTTGGTCAAAACTTAATCAAAAATATGCATATGGGCCTATGGCATTCTATAGAGTCACTTGCCTTCGCAGGGGAATTTAACATTGAAAGGATACATTTAATTTAACAAATGTATTTCCCCTATGAATTTAAATGCGTTTTTTTTATTAGTAGCGATAAAGTTGCTGGGATTAATGCCAATAAATATGCCGAGAAATTTTCGATTCCCGATTTCCGAGTCAAAATTTGGCCTCCTGATTGGATATCGCCGATAGAGGTTGTTTTGGGTCCTCTATCTTGTTCCTATTATAAGTCAGAAGTCGACTATGTATTAACTAATATACAATTGTTACCACCTCAACCATTTTGTAACTCTCTTACGTAATAAAATGACACACAGCAATTGTACAACGTGTGCACTCCGGTTTCTCTTCATTCCTTCTTTGTTTAAATCTTCTAACATTTTTGCCATCCACTAATAACATTGAATAGATTCATGTTCTAAGTTCAATGAAGTTATCAAGATTTTTCATCTTTAGTTTGACCCTGATTTTGGATAGAAAATTGCTGCTACATTTGTTTGGGAATATAGCCAGCTTGCAAGGTCATCATCAGCAAATTTTGGAGATGATCTGATGCCCTAAAGGTATACGAGGCAGCCACTCTGACTTTTTAGTGGTTGTTTATAAGGGTGTGTTTCGCTGTTACAATTAATGCCCTCTATGTTGGCTTATGGAAATACATTATGGCATTCAGTATTGTCAACCGGATGGCCCATGATCCATTAATGAAATCAGCTCATTTGGACTTGTCTAGCAAGTATAGTGAAGCGCATTGACTATATTATCTTGCAGACAGGGTTTTGTAAATCCAACTTCTCGCAAGGCCTTGTTTACATTTGAAATCTGGCCCATTATTGAAGCGCATTACTATATTTCTTGGTTATCCAACTTTCCAAGGAAAAATCCTAATAAATTTAGTCGGTTTACTAAAAGTTTAACCAAGCAATTATACCAAAATGATCAATACGAAGAGAGGCTTGATTTGGGATAGGTGCAATATAAGTGAAAAAAATCTAGACTTTTTTGACCATCCTACAAAATCTATTTTATCAAACTGCCCTAATTTTTTCACAACTAGTTAGATGTTTGCCACTAAAGTCTTAGACTTGTTCATTGTATTGATCTTCTTTGAACTAGAGCTATGAAAATATCCTTAGGCTTTCAACACTCTAACTACAAAAGGTTCAATTGTACTCGTAGCCACACTATTTCGCCTTCAAGATATGAAAAAAAATTACTTCCCGAGGTTAACCGCTTACCAATGCACCACAAATTCAAACGAACGACAACTTCCTACAGTTGAGTTTTCCCAAAACCCTCAAGTACTCTTTCGATATGGCCAAAGGTGATATGGAAAATCAAACCCGTATTTTAACAAATAGTTCTATAAAACTCATGTCATTGATGAGTGTTTCGATATACCAAAGGTATATGGAATATCAAATCCCGTAAACAAATGTTCTATAAAACTCCAGTATTGATGATTTTTGCATCTCATCGCACACATCATGGCGTGCTTAGCCAATAACTCTCTATGATATTTTAAGCCCCCCCCCCCCCCCCCCCCCGCACATGGTTTCTAACCTAGATCACAAAACGTAAAAGAGAAAAATTGCAGCTCCAACTCCCCACTATTTTCACCACTTCCTGTTCACCAAGTTCCAGTGAGGACAACATGAGCAGAATACAATGGTAGTTGCAGTAAGCCACTAAAATCTTGATACCACTACAGAAGTGGCTCTAGAAAGAGCTCTGACAACACTTGTTACAAGTGGGCCTCTTTAAGGGGAGACCTCCTTTAGATCAAAGCTTAGATACAAAAATATATTCCCAAATTCTCTTCCACACAACAATATATAGGCATTACAACCTAACCCTAAAACTCGAGATCAGCCTCACAACAAAATTGGTGCCCAAGATTCATAGCAAACCCTAAACTTAGTTCAAGGGTCCAACATAGAGCACTATTAATCACCACTAGATTGTTCACCAAGTTCCAGTGAGGACAACGTGAGCAGAATGACAATCCGGGTCCAACTCCCCACTATTTTCACCACTTCTTGTTCACCAAGTTAGTGAGGACAACCAGAATACAATGGCAGTTGCAGTAAGCCACTAAAATCTTGATACCACTACAGAAGTGGCTCTAGAAAGAGCTCTGACAACACTTGTTACAAGTGGGCCTCTTTAAGGGGTGACCTCCTTTAGATCAAAGCTTAGATACAAAAATATATTCCCAAATTCTCTTCCACACAACAATATATAGGCATTACAAACCTTAACCCTAAAACTCTAGATCGGCCTCACAACAAAATTGGTGCCCAAGATTCATAGCAAACCCTAAACTTAGTGCTCAAGGGTCAGGGCCACATATATAATCTTAACAACCTAAATTTTCATAACTATGAAATATAAAACTTATCCTAAACTATGAAATTATGGCGTTTGCATTTCTACCAATCCTTTTGTAGGGCAGCACTGGACATATTTGTTGCCAAAATCATTGCTCTTATGCATCCGTTGGAAGCCATCATGATACGTACGAGCCTCAATAATGCCCAAAAGTCCTCACATTACAAATCTACCCGCAAAACTACTAAAGAACGTAAATTGCAGATTTAATTGTTGTTTTAAGTGCCATTTTTATAGCGCCTCTTATAATGCCCAAAATTACACACTAAAATCTACCCGCAAAACACTAAAAACAAAATTGCAGATTTAATTGTTGTTTTAAGTGATGGTTTGCGGCACATGACCCGACTTCATTTTCTCAAGTCATTACGAGATCAAACTCCCTTAGGTCTAGGGCCTGGTGAGCAACTTTACTATCACAACCGGGGTTTAACTAGCATTGTTATAATAGTTGAAAAAATTCTAATGATTTCATTCACTTTACCTCAAATTTTAGCATACAACTTTATCTCCCCTATCATGGGTCCCTACATCCTTGATCCCGCACCCCACACACAACACTTTGCTCATGCAAGAGTGGGTGGCAATTCACAAACAATTTGGCAAGTTTGCAAAAGCTTTCAAGAAAGAAACTTGTTCAAATGAGCACAAGAAAATAACAGTGAGCAAGATTGTCAACCATAAGCAAAACAATTGTAACTCTTTCTTTTCTAAATCATAATCGAAGCTACAAGTTAAAATTCAAACAATGTAGACCATATCATTTTCAAGGTACCCCTTTATTTAAAGGAATAGGATCTCTGTACATATAACTATAAACTCTTTTATACAATGAGAAATCAATAAGGTAAGAGAGGAGAAAGGAAAGGATCTCTTATATATTTTCTTTTATATAAAGCAAGTAAATTGAATAAGGATTCCTACTTCCTTTCCACCATTATCTAAGACTTCAATAAATCCAAGTAACTTCCTTTCCACCATTAATTGTTGTTTAAGTGACGGTTTGCAGCACACGACCCGACTTCGTTTTCACAAGTCATTGCAAGATCAAACTCCCTTAGGTCTAAGGCCTAGTGAGCAACTTTACTATCACAACTGGGGTTTAACTAGCGTTGTTATAATAGTTGAAAAAATTCTAATGATTTCATTCACTTTACCTCAAATTTTAGCATACAACTTTATCTCCCCCATCATGGGTCCCCTACATCCTTGATCCCGCACCCCACACACAACACTTCACTCATGCAAGAGTGGGTGGCAATTCACAACAATTTTGCAAATTTGCAAAAGCTTTCAAAGAAAGAAACTTGCTCAAATGAACACAAGAAAATAACAGTGAGCAAGATTGTCAACCATAAGCAAAACAATTGTAACTCTTTCTTTTCTAAATCATCTTCGAACACAAAGCAACACCATTCAAACAATGAGAATTCAATAAGGTAAGAGAGGAGAAAGGAAAGGATCTCTTATATATTTTCTTTTATATAAAGCAAGTACATTGAATAAGGATTCCTACTTCCTTTCCACCATTATCCAAGACTTCAATAAATCCAAGTAACTCCAAAACAAGCTCCCCAAATTCCAAAAATAAGCTAGAACAATCCAAAGCATAAATCTCATTCTAATTTCAAAAACTCCAATAAATAAAAAGACAACACAAAAGAAGCAACCGATGGGAGCATGCCACATGGCAAGCCCTATCTCCGAGTAAGAAACCACTCTTACAAACACATAATATTTCTTACACTTCACATGCCAAACCATCCCTTTGACTTACATACAAGCACTAACATTTAATTTACATACAATAAACATGGTTTCACTTTATTTGCACACCACCTCTTATAAACTCAACAACCCACATACTAATTGCAATTTACATCAAGAATCACATTTGTAAGATTTGCACAAATTCCACTTGCGATTGCAATTAATTTACTTACATAAGTCAGATTAACCACCAATGATAAAGGCTCAAAATTCATCTAGCAAACATACTTTCTTGCTAAATACACCACCTAAAAATGGCTCCAAAAGCCAAGTTCAGAATTTCTATTTAAGAAATAAAAATAAGATAAAATTAACCACTAGCACAAAAGAAAATAAACTACTTACTCCAACACAAAAACACATGGGTCAAAATTAAAAAGTTGCAACTCCAACATCCTAGGATTAAAACCACCTAGTCATTTACTCAAGACCTACACACAAGGTTCCATGTTTAGTCGACCCAATGTTGGTAAGTAATCACTAAAGAGTTGATCCTCTCATTCTTGCCATAGAAGACAATCTTGTTCCCAATTTGGAGATTAAGGCAAAGAAACCAGGGGAAGAGCACCAAAGTGAATGCCCACTCCAAAGCACCCCATTTACATGTAGGGAAGGATTGGTTAAAATTTAAAAAGAATGGCAGAGGGGAGCGACCTAAATGCAAAGCCACGACACATGCAACCTAGAAGCTATTGGCATAGCGTATTAGGTGAGGAAAATACACAAACAATGGGAAAGAGTAGCCCCCCATAAACCCAAATTTCCATCTGAAACTAAAAAGGAGAGACTGAGATAGACCCAAGTATCAAGCACTCCCTTTTCATCTCAATATCCCAAGGAAACGAGAAACCAAAGTACCCCTTATACACAACAAACCACTCATGAAAGAAAAGATGCTTGAGCATTGAATGGCAGAGATGGATGAAAGAGGAAGAGCATATCTCATTCATCGCTAGTTGAGGGAACCTTCACCACACTGATCTCCGCTTACCACACACATCATCAAGCCAATCTTTCATACCATGCAAACATTTGAATACAAAAAGGCCAACATTCATGGTGCAAGGAGGTGACAGCTCACAAGCGCGATCAAGTAATATCCTCGGGGGTGGTGAGACAGAACAGGGTTTTGGCAATAATTGATTGTCTAGCCAAAAATTCGCTACCCCTTGTTTCATGTCTATTTTCTTTCCTTTTTCCTCATGTTGTAACGAAATAAAGGTTTCTCACTAACCTTCTTGGGCAGTGACCCAAACCAGTATTTTTTGAAATTCCTTGCTCTGATGGAAAGGCTTTATTCCTAGCCACATAAAATTTTGAATTGAGTTTTAAATTATTTAATATGTTTTAGATCTTTATAATTATAATAGGATTAGGAATTCTGTTTTCAAATGATAATTCAGTGTTACATATTGCAAGAGTCTTCAAGGCCAGCTCACAGTGTAGGTAATTTTAGGACCGATCCAATAATTTATCGAAATATTTAATGTCTATTAGAACTTGAGGACATGCCAATATGAATTTCAAATTGTTTTTTAAATTATTCAATATGTTTTAGAACTTTATAATTATAATACGATTAGGAATTCTGTTTTTCAGTGATAGTTTGCAGTGTTGCCTATTGTGAGTCTTCAAGGTCAATTCAAACTGTGTAGATAATTCTAGGAGCTAAAATTTCCCACGTAGATGATCCCGAAAGACTCTCACAGGAATAGGAAAATTGGAATTTAGATTATAATCAGAATATAATTTGTGTCACTAAGGGAAAAGGATACGAAGCAGTTGAAATGTTCAGACACTACATCTTGAGGAGAAATACCTACACAGTAATCCATGATCCAGTGGTCAAAACTCTGCCAGCTTAGAATGAGCTGGGGAAAAGGAGAGGCAAATGGATGGATAAAATATAGAAGAACAACCTCACAACTAAGCTTTCTAATATAGTTCTAGGCCAAGGTTTCAGCCTATTAATTTTCTAGGTCGACCCCATGATAAGGTTTTGTAGGCAGGTCAAACTGCCTCAAGATTCAAAAACCTTTTACAATGTAGCATATATGCATAGTGTAAGTTCAAAGCTGGTGCCACAAAGGGAAAAGGATACGGAGGTGTGGTAAGTTGGTAAGTGGTAACAAGGGGTTTACCAATCTGCCTCTACAACCATTTGCAAACTACATAGTGTAAGTTGGTGTCACAAAGGGAAAAGGATATGAACCTATGAAAGGTGTGGAAATTAGGATTTTACTAAACGGTCTCAAGATTTGAGAACCATTTGCAATGTAGCAAGCTGGGGCCATATTTGCCAATTTAGCCCCTTGATAATCCAATGCATTGTGATGCCTTAGGATGTGTTTTTCTCTAAAACCGTCCCCATAAAAGTTTCGTAATTCTTAATCATGCCTATAATATGCCTTTGCAAGTCAGATTTGATTGCGCCCTCTTTTATCAGTGCAATATGACCATTGTTGTCCGTGGGAGCAATCAATAATTCTGCAATGTAAACAAGACTTCTTATTTAGTTGGGTTTATGCTTTAGAGAGGTTGGAGGCCGTGGAAGGATGCTAGTGATCCCTTGCAGGATTTACAGGATGATAATGGCGGCATCCTGCAAGTGTGTATGTGTTTTATGTAAGAAGATATATCCTACATGTGTGGGAAATGAACTTGTCGAAGAGTATTTATGATTTTCCAAACACAGTTAATTGGGGACCTTGTAAGTATGTAGTGAAATGTGAATGTCAACAGGATTTTCATTTCACACCAATTTAAAGTTTCATTTATGTTTTAGAAGTTGTGTTGATCAAAAGATTGCTAGCATCAAGGACTGTTGATCTGTGATGATCTGATCTGGACTGTCAATCTGTGTGTTGAAAGCAAACTCCAAAAAGTTACAAAGGTTTCCGCAGCGTCGATCACTGTTGATGTTTAAGGGATCAGTCTTGACCGTAAAGCGATTATTTAGAGAGATCTCGAATTTATAGTGAATGTGCTCTGAAGTCTTGATTGTCATTGGTCTACCAAGGTTAAATTTGGTCCCTCCATCTGTGAGCATAATAAACTTGCAATGCTATTTAAAAGAAGCTAATCTACTATAGAACCATCAAGATAAGAGCTTAAGGGGAAAACAACTTCTACAATGCATAAACATGATAAATCCATTAAATGCCAAGCCATTCCTACTCTTTGAGATTGCTACCTAATGAATGAACCTAATTAGATCACCTAGCAATCAAAGGTGTTTGTTTTTGCTTCAAGAATTGAGGATGGAATCTCACCAAGAAATGACTACAAGGGCATTTTTGGATCTTCTCATACTACTCAAATTTGAGTGAATGGATGCAAGATGGAGAAGCTAATCCAAATCAATGGAGAATGCTCAAGATCAAAATGCCTATAGTTTTCACTATTCAAAGCATGACGTTTGTTTAGAAGGAAGGAGGAGGGTTCTTTATATAACCTTCCTATTTGAAAAAGCTTTGCAACTTGGTGCATGTGGGATAAGGGTAAAACAAGATTAGGAATGGATAAGGTTGCTTTAGAAAAGGTAATCTTGATTTAGAAGAGTTTAATTTGTCATTAACAACTCATGGGAGTTGGGGGATGTTTTAATTAATCAAGTGTGATTAATTAATAGGTAGATGTAAGCTTATAGAAGATAATTAGAGGAATATTAGTATGATTTGGGGGATGTAAGAGAGGAATTTTATCCAATAAACAATGATTTATTGATTTAGAGTAGTGAGTGTAATTAATTAATAATAATTAATTAACCCAAGTAGAAGCGAACATTAATTAACGAAAGGTCGTTAATCGACATCCTGAGTGATAGGAAGGCTAATTAATTAGCGAAATGTAATTAATTAATGGGAATAGAGGGAAAATGATGGTTTATTGATGAAGTTGTCGTAATTGACTAAAAAATGAGTAATTGTTATGAAAATGATGGGAAAGAGAATAATTAGTGCAATTTTAGTATTAAAATTACGTAAGTGGATTTTAGGTGTCTACATTTGCCCCTCTTTGGGGTGGCGTAAGTGACGCCACTTCAAAGATAGTAGACAATTACATACAAGTAAATTTTGAAGGGATAGAAGAAAAATTAGTAGAATGAAGGATGCCCCCTCGAGTGTCGATGGGGTGATGGAAGAGGTCGATCGACGATAAAAAAATATGAAGGAAACAGATAGAAGAAATGTGAGGGGGGAGGGGGGATAAAAGGTGATCCCTATTGCCCCAAGTGATTTTGAAGAATAGTGTTGATAGAAGAAAATGATAGGGAAGAAAAATGAAGATGAAGAGAATGGAAATAACTTTCATCCAGCTGATGTAAAAACAACTTTATTTCATCATTTTTCTTGATGATCTACGTCATCGGTCCTTATTAAAATATACGCATACAACAAAAGTGTATAATAACATGAAAATCTATAATACTAACATTTGTTCATTTCTAAAACACTAACTCAATGCAACATACATAACGTAATGCAATACGAGAAAGTAAACAAGCTAACCTAATAGGGAAACAAGTACAAACACACATACTCAAACAAACAATGTTCAAGATGGTTGCACCAATGTTTTTGTTATCAAGCTTCAGTTCCCAAATGTTTGATTTAACGACAAGGGTTAAAAATGGTGCCCCAAGCAAGGATACATGCGAGGGGAATATACGGAGGACACAGGGGTCCTATGAAAAAATCAATCGTGCACTATGCAACAGTACCAAGAAATTAGTTGTGCAAGGGAGTACAGACATAACAAGCAAACCAACTTTGTTAATGGAGGTAGATCCAGATGATCCACGAGTTGTGTGCGAGAACAAGTGAGGACCAAAGAAAGATGTTTTGTAGGACAAATTTCTATGTTTGAGGACAATGCATCCGATACAGGCTTCAGCTGCGTGCATGTTTTTTACCAATTTTTTAAAAAAATTCTTGAAATTTTACAATTTTTTTGGATTTTTGATTTTTACCAATTTTTTGGATTTTTAATGATTTTTGACGATGTTTTGGAGTTTTTGATTTTAGGTAGGATTTTTTGAATTTTTAGGGTTTTTTGAAAGTTTTCCAAAGCTATGTACAGGAAAATGAAGATGCAAAGATGCCCCCAGTGAGAGGTGAGAATGTACAAGGGAAAATCTTTGCACATATATACAAGAAGAAGATATGTTGGATCAAGGCCAAGAAGGATAGGTTCAACATGATGATGAACTCAAACCAATGAAGTGCTAAGAAGGAGCGAGCATGCCCCCAGTGCAAGCTGGCCAAGAAACATATGATAGAAAAGAAGTGGAAGATTGTTTTATTAAAAGGGGACAAAGGTTCCTGTAAACATGGTAAAAAGGCAATCTTATACACATGGATGTTTTGAACAAAGTAGAAGAACAATGTGAATGCTATGGAAGGATATGGAAAATGTAGCTAGAAGCCTTGCAATGAAAAGGTGATTAGAAAAAGGCACAAATCATGAGACAAAATAAGGACTAAAGTAAGAGTTTGAACAAGGTCCAAACAACACCTAGTAACATACTAATCCTGTTTGCTCATAGAGACCCAGTGTGTGCACGTGGAAATTAATTACTTCTTGAAGGGAAGATTTGATAGACAACAAGTGAAGAAAACTAGCCAATGTGTAGGAATGATTTATTTTGATAGGTGATTTGTGAATGGATGGTGGAAGGAGAGCCGTACATTTCTCCGCTGCCAGCCAGGCGTCCATAGACCTAGACGAAGATGTATTTGATTCTAGTCACAACATTTCTCTATTGCCAGCCAGGCTTTTATAGCCTCGATAAAGATACTGGAAATACCCCTAGAGAGAGTTTTATTGCTTTGCTTTTTTGCTTTTGATTTTTTATGCTTTGATTGTTTTTTTTTGCTTTCTGAAAATTATTTCAGCTCTCTCGATTTTTTTGATAAGGGGTTAAGAACCACTGATGGCTTGATGGAAGGATGTGGAAGTGATTGTGATGAAGACATTGGCTAGTGTCAACAAATACACCCAAAAGTTCTTTGTAACAAGTTTATTAGATGTATATAGTGATAGGATCTCTAAGAGGTCAGTCATTCTTTAATTTACCAAGGTGATAAAAGACCAAGGTCAAATGGATACTATAGAGATAAATGTCACACAATGAGTGCAAATAGACTAACCAAAATATCATCGAAGGGATGAACATGGTGGGAGACTTGCAGAGGAATGGAAAGAAAGGGAAGAAAGAACATCCATGTGTATGCAATACCTGATTACAATGTTTGATCTTTGTACCTTTGATTTTTTTGTAATGTTTTAATGTTTTCTCTTTTTTTGTATTTTTGAATATTTTTTATTTTTTATTATTATTTTTTAATTTTTGGGAAGTTGGGACCAACAATGTCACTTTGCGTGATAAGATCCAACAACAATGTTTGTGATTTCTTTTATAAGGGAGACTAGGAGTTTTTGCTTATCAAGAGTGATATTATCTCCAATCTCGATGACCATGGTGAGATCATATTCGATAAGTGACTGTGACTTATCTTTCAACATGGATTTTGTATGTGGGATCTTGAGTTCCCTATCCATAGGTTTATGCACTTTTTGCCATATTTGGCATTTGCATTGGTGTGCATTCTTGAATCGTGTTTGATTTTTATATTTGTGAATGTTGGATTTGCTTAGAGCTTTGGAGCTCTTCAGATGTTTTATCTTAGCTTGATGAAGAAAATTTTTGGGTTTCATATAAGCTAATGTGTGATTTTGTTGATCCTGAGAAGTGGGAGAAGAAAGTGGATGTTTAGGATTGATGATAGGAATGTTAGGAATGATGGTGGGCTTTCCAAAATTGTTGATAGAAGGATGATATGATGGACAAAGAGGATATGGTCCAAAAATTGAAGAGGATGGGCTATCGGGAGGTGAGCCATAGATAGAAGATGAAGGGCTACTAGGATGTGGCCCAAGATAGAAGAAAATGGGCTACCAGGAGGTGAGACATAGATAGAAGATGAAGGGTGTAGGATGTGGCCCAAGTGGAAGAGAACAGGCTACCAGGAGGGCATAACTGCTTGGAGGTGTCCCATAGATGGAAGACAAAGGGCTACTAGGATGTGGCCCAAGTATAGAAGATGAGGGGCTACTAAGATGTGGCCCAAGAATAGATGATAATGGGCTACTAGGACGTGGCCCAAGTATAGAAGATGAGGGACTACTAGGATGTGGCCCAAGTATAGAAGATAATGGGATACACAAAGGTGAGCCACATATAGAAGATAATGGGCTACTAGGACGTGACCCAAGGGAAGATGAAGATGGGCTACCAGGAGGTGGCCCACATATAGAAGAAGATGAAGGGCTACCAGGAGGTGACCCAAGGAGAGATTGTGATTGAGGAATTGTGATATGTAAAGAATGATTGGGTGATGAGAAGATAGGCCAGGGATCAATGATAGACCCAATAGTTTCTCCATGTAATGGGGATGTGAAAATGGAAGAAAAAGAGGAGGATCAAGTTTGATGATCTTAGGATCTTCCTCTATTTTCTGACAAAAGGAATCAAATTCTTCCCCACAATACGTGAATGCATCAAGGTCAAAAGAGAATCCTTGCTCATGATCTTCTAGAGGAATGTCATCGTGTAGCCCCATGAATTCCTATATTACTTCTTCATTACTGAAATAAATCGATTGGTATGGGTCATTGTTGGTCGATGATAGTAGGTTGATTGGAAGAAAGAGGTCCAACAAGTGTGGAAGATTTAGAAGATGTTTGATGATGTAGATGAGGGGAAGGTTTGACCTTATTGCTCCCACAAAGGTATTTTATAGTGCTTTGAAAAGATATCTTAGCACATTGTTTCTTGTTAATTGTTTGACATGGATGCAAACATCGGTCTTTAGAATATTGATAAGGATACTATAAGATATAGTTGAAAGGGATCAAGGGCCAAAGAGGGATTGGATTTTGATTGATAGAAGAATATGACCCAAGAGACAAATTAGATTTGGATTAGAGGAATCTTCATGAGTTGAAGAAGATGTGGATTTGGAATAGGTTGGTATAGGTTTTCCTAGAAGACAACATAGTGCAGGTAGACAAAGAGGATTGAGTAGCCAGTTAGTGGATTGTGACATAAGGGTCGACTTGGATGATTGATTAGAGGAATTTTGAGTCGCACAAATCTTTAATGGAGGAAGATGTCATTGAGGTGACTGATAAAGGGGGTCTTGCGAAGAAAGAGAGGACCACAACTTAGGAGTCGAATTAGAGGAATGATTGGAGGAAGAGTTGTGGATCGACACAAAAGATGCCATTGAGGAAACTTTTGTCCTTGAAGAAAGATAGGACCATGACTCAGGAGTTAAATTGAATGAGGAATTTGTGGTGACACAAACCCTTAGAGAAGGAAAATGTCATTTATTAATTATTAGAAGAAATTCGATTGGAAGAATCAAGATTGAGAGGAATTATGAAAGAATAGTTTGGATTAGAATAATCAGAAGATTGAGAGGAATCAGAAGAATAATTTGGATTAGAATCATCAGAAGATTGAGAGGAATCAGAAGAATAGTTTGGATTAGAATCATCAGAATCATACCACCGACTATGAGATGAAGGTGGGGAAAGGTGTAACCGAATGGGTTCTCTAGCGTGAAGAACCAAACGAGGTTTAGTCATGATAGGCGTATTTTGACGTGAATGCTTAAATTTAGGTTCGTTATTGTCGTAAGTGTGAGGAACCATGCGATAATTAGTCATTGTTGGCATTGTTGGGTCCAAATGCCTAGACCTAGATAGTGTGATTGAACTCCTTCAAATGCAAGGAAGTTCCATGTCGAATTAGGTAGCATAACGACAACCAACTAGACATTTTGCAAACAAATAGGGGTTACTTTTGAGATTTTCCAAAGGGTATCTAAGGAAAACAAATATATTGATGACACAATTTAATGGAATTCCAACAAGGTTTGGAAAACTAAGTTGAACAAGTGTAAATGTCAAGATGAACCATGATAGTCTGTGAAGGTTTCATATGAATCAAAAAGGATCAAAAGGAACCTTCAAAAGGATTCCTTAGAAAACAAATTTACAAGACGAACGATCACAAGGAATAACCACGCAAGTTCGACAAACAAATCCAATCTACAAGGAAATACCCCCTATGCAAATGTGTCTCGATGGTAGTTTGATGTGAGATGATCAACACAATGTCAACACTTAAGTCAAGTTTAAAATAAACAAGATGTAAGTATTAACAAGGGGTTGAAGTGATTTCCAATTCAAAGTATACTATAACCAGTCTAGATACAAACAAGGCCTAAATCCCAAAAAGTGGAAGTTACAAATGCAAGCAATGCAACAATACCACTTAGATACGTTAATCAAGCTTTGTAGAAAAGCAAGATATTAGTATCAAAATGATATTGATATGACGCAAACAATGTAACAACAACACTTTTCAAGGTTAAGGAAATGTTTGGAAGGAAACAAGGTCAAAGTATACCAAGGAGTTGTTAAGGTGCGAGCAGCGTAATGATACAATCTAGACACTTAAATCAAGTTTACGAGAAACAAGATGTAAGTATCAAAATTGTATCGAGATGATGTGAGCAAAGTAACACCTCAAGGGAAGATCGATGATGAAGCAAGCCTAACTACGATGAAACGTCTTGATGTGGGTATCAAGACAAGGCTACTCAAGATTTGAAGATGTACCAACACACTTTCAACGCTTACTATCGCAGTCGCAATAAGGAAGGATGTAAGCGGGTGCAAAAGTGGTGGACACAATCTTAAGTAACACTTCGTATGTATGCTTTCTTTTGTCCCAAAAGGGCAACAAGAAAACAAAGGAGTAGACCAAGTGGGGATGAAAAATACTTGGCGTAACTTTGGTAGAGTTTTGCCTTGTCTTAAGACAAGTGAAAAACTAAGACAAAGTAACACTTCACAAATTTCGTGATGAATAACACTAGGCTCAAACTTTAATGGACTCTCCCCTTGTTTGACTAACAAGGTTTTGACTCTGAAAAAGTTCTTGCTTCGTGAGAGCTCTTTGAAACATGATTGGTTTTGGTAAAGTTGGCTCCTGTACAAAATGGTTTCCTATTAGTTCACTCTCTAGGTGTCACAAACTATCTCTGCGAGCGTGGTTTGCCAAGAAAATCACACTGATTAATCAAGGAGTATCTTGGCTTTACTTTACCCTCTTTGATACAATGAGCAATAAATTGTGTTCAGTTGTACCTCACTGGGGTTGCGTGAAGATAATTTTGACGCTAATCTCACAAAGGCGTACTAGTCAAGTGGGTAAGCGGAGAGCTTCCCGTTTTGTCCACCAGTTCCCTAAAGGTGTGGACTACTTTGGGGTTCCTGGGGTAATCCTCATATTGAGTTTTATGGCTTATGCCAAGGCACTTCCCCCAGTTTTAAGCGGACGAGCCGTAGCTCTTAACCGAACCTGCAAATACATTGTTTTGAATAGTGGTGTGTTTTTTAATCTTTTATCTTAGTTTGGTTTTGCACACTGTTGGCAACCTGCAACAAACTGTATTAGTATTGGTTTAGATCCTGATTCTTTGACAAGCGAGTATTGGTCCTGCATGCGAAGGTTAATAGTTTTCCATAAGATCAAAACATCATGAAAGAGGATTAAATGTTGTTTTTGATTCTCAAGATCATCCTAAGACGCAAGAGAAGAGCATACACAACAAGTAACCCAACTATATTGAAAATGGAAAAGCTTGTAAATCAAAGGACTAGGCAACTCGTTTTAACCAATTGTTCATTCCCTTAACCATGAATTTAATGAAGTGTTTGTAAATGCAAGAAGGCTTAGAGTTGTTTCTGATTCCCAAGATCACCTAAAAGGTGTGAGGGAAGAGCATATGCAACTCTATCCTAAGATATGAAAGCATGACATTCATTAAAAACCATCAAACAAGTTAGCAAAAGAAATGATTCAATATACCTTGTAAACAAAAGTTAGTCTTAAAAACCCGCAAGATGTTAGAAATATCAAAAATCAAATCTTGCAAACCTCGAAAACAAAGCCCAAATTTTAACAAACAACACTAGCGTGGGCTTTTCAATAGTAATGCAGCCTTTAGAACAGTAGCGCACCCCTTGACAACAGTTGCGCGGCCCAAACAATGGTTACGTGGCTCTGAGACAAAACCCAAACTGACAACAAACAGAGCAACACCTATGTGGCCAGAGAGACAGTGACGTGGCTCTAGTGACAAAAACGCAGCCCAAAAGACAGTAGAGCGGGTTTGATAGAAAATACAAACTGGCAACAGACAGACCAACACATACATGGGAAGAGAAGCATATACGCAGGCAACTCGATGCTCATGCGAACCTGGCAAAAAGGACACAAAGAACCGAAAAGCAATTCAATGGTTACATGGGCAGAGACACAATAGTGTGGGGGAGGGGGGTGCGCGCTAGTGCAAGTCTGATGCAAAAACACAGAATGACAAAGAACAACGTTGCGGTAGCGCGGGGCAGGGTGCGCCCTAGCGCGATTTTCTAGTGTGACGTCATAAACACGTACTTCAGCCAAGAACAAACTCAAAAAGGTCAAATTTTTGTTATCTTAACCCAAAATTAACAACCCATCTCCTTTAAACCTACAAAAGAGACTTAACACATGTAAAGTTAGCAAAATACATCAAGGAATTTAAGTTATTTAACATGTGCATAATAAGGGTTAGCCAAAATTGAGACAAAACTAACAAAGCTTGAAATCAAATGCTAAAGACAATGGAGTATGTCCCACCGGGCGTGCCAAATGTGAGTATAATAAACTTGCAATGCTATTTAAAAGAAGCTAACACCTAGTAGTTTAAAAGCACAAATCAAATTTACTATAGAACCATAAGATAAGAGCTTAAAGGAAAATAATTTCAACAATGCATAAACATGATAAAACAATTAATGCCAAACCATTCCTACTCTTGTGATTGCTATGTAATGAATGAACCTAATTAGATCACCTAACAATCAAAATTGATTGTTGTTTGCCTCAAGAATTGAGGATAAAATCTCACCAAGAAATGGCTCCAAGGCCATTTTTGGATCATCCCATACTACTCAGATTTGAGTGAATCGATGCAAGATGAAAAGGCTAATCCAAATCAATGGAAAATTCTCAAGATCAAAATGCCTATAGTTTTCACTATTCAAAGTATGGTATCTATTTAGAATGAAGGAAGAGGGTTCTTTATATAACCTTCCTATTTGAGAAAGCTTTGCAACTTGGTGCATGTGGGATAAGGGTAAAACAAGATTAGGAATGGATAAGGTTGCTTTAGAAAATGCAATCTTGATTTAAAAGAGTTTAATTTGCTGTTAGCAATTCATGGGAGTTGGGGGATGTTTTAATTAATCAAAGGTGATTAATTAATAGGTAGAGGTAAGCTTATAGAAGCCAATTAGAGGAAAATCAGTATGATATCAAGAGAGTCATTTGATCCAATAAACAGTGATTTATTGATTTAGAGTAGCGAGCGTAATTAATTAATAATAATTAATTAACCCAAGTAGAAGCGGACATTAATTAACGAAAGGTCGTTAATTGACATCCTGAGTGATATGAAGGTTTAATTAACGAAAGGTTGTTAATTAACGAATATGAAGATAAATGTTAGCTAGTTAGTGGAAAAATGCTAATTATTATAGAAATGATGGGAAAGAGGATAATTAGTGCAATTTTAATATTAAAACTGTGTAAGCGGGTTTTAGGTGTCTACACCATCTAAAATTCAGAAGGGATTTAAGCTACTATAAAAGTTCTCCGTAGTTTCGACTATTGTTTATCTAGGTAGATCTAATCTCAAATGTCCATCTACATTACAGAGGGACTGTAAATAATACAGGAAATGCTCTGCGCACATGATGGCTGTTGATTCATTAAGATGTAATCCCCACCATCAATTTCCTTTTCGGAAGCAAAGCACAAAAAGTGAAAATGAGATCCGAAGCCTTGATTTCCCTTGATCTCTCGAGGCTTAATGTTGACTGACAATCTATGATTCAAAGGTGAATCCATAAAGAGACACATTACGCATGACCAAATTTCAAAGTAGAATATTTGGGTGGTGCTGCTTTAACAGTCTGTCAATGTTCAATGAACTTAATGATTTCAATTATTATTATCTCACAAACCATAGCAAGCACTCACCACCATTGAAGCATTGCAAATTATTACCATTAATTTGAAAAGAAAGATGCCCTTGTTTTGGATTGAAGAGCTTCCTTTTGTGTTTTAACTGTTGTAGACTGCATTTGGTAACTCAGGTAAGGCCTAGAATCTCTCCATCTATTAGAGTAAGCATGAATTTGTTTAATTACTGTTATGCTTACGAAGAAGGGAACTAAAATACCCGAGAAGGATGATGTGCCTAAGAAGCCAGTCGTCCTTAGGAAAAGACCCATTTCCAAGTCGCCCCCCTACTTCAGAGGTCACAATACCAATAATCCCCGTTTTTAATAATGATGCTGATTTAGTTCTCCAATTCATTCAACTAGGGAACCCTAAGAAGGCTTTAGTTGATGAATAAAATTATCTACAATATTTTTGTGACAAATTGAAGGACATTAGGGACCCTGATTTAACTACCCAGGTAATTGACTTGTTCTATTATGGGTGGAACTATTGCCAGGAAGCTGAACTAGTACTGAATAAATGAAGGTATGATGTGGCAAGATTGGCAGTTCAGAATTGCCATCTTAATCTTTGCCTGGTAATTTGGACCGCTAAGAAGTATGATCCAACTAGACAAATGGGGGTGGTCTCTGCAAAAGAGAATTTAGTATATTTAAGCCCAGAGCACATACGTAAGGTGTTGGGTTGCACTACTAGGGTTTCACACTAATTAACTTACAGTTGGAACCAACAAAATTCAGAAAAACATTGATGAATACAAGGCCACATACCTCTCTATTTATGTTATAGCCACTCAATAGCCCACCTTCCCACAAATTCTTGCCTGGGAATGTAAGGGAACCATTTGATGTGAAGATTTTTTGCAATGGCACATGAAATCAAATCTTATGCTGAAGTTTAGGGGATGATAGTGAAGACAGAACTAATGCCTTACATACTCTACTCCTGACCAAGGTGCTCAACCAATGTGATTCTGTGTTGTTTGATTGGGCAATATTACTCTCAGACAATATACATGAAGCAACATTAGGAAAGATAAAGATTGCGGAGTCATTTAAATTCATGCACTACTCACATTTCTACCTCATATATGTATCAATACTCTTGGTAAAATCTAAGAAGCATAGGTTAGGTGAACCCTTATTTCAGGAAACCCCAACTAGATGATTGCCTTGAGAAGCCAATCCGTTTTTGGGCCTCTGTTCTTAATAAATGTCATACACAAGCATTTCATGACTCCCATGTATACATCCTTGGTTGGTAAAACCATATAAAGGTTGACCTTGGTTGCTCAACAATTATTGAGGCCAATGACTTTCAATGTGTAAGGACATCTAGGGCACAATTGGGAAGATTGACACTTCTAGTTTGACCACACATTCATCAGGGTTTATTTTTCCAAGGTTTCCCCATACAAGCTTCCCAAGTATGTTCTTAATAGACTATTGGTGCTTGAACGTATGAGGCAACTATACTCTATTGATGATGACTTTGTTGGATCCTCCAAGAGAGCCCTCATATATTTGTGATGCAAGGTGGGAGATTTCACATTTGAGAATAGATGGCAATGAAGATGTCCCAATTGATTATGAACACATATGGGTTCCAACTTCCAAGTTGTAGAATATAGACCATATGACCTTGAACATGTCATTTATGTGAAGAAGATTGCTGGTAGACTCTCAGGGTAAACACATTCATCCAATATAAGGGAAGAGATAACTAGGAATTGTACCAAATTGTATGACATTGGTTTGCTTAAGTATCGTTAGAGGAAGTTTGATTTACAGGAAGAGGCAAGGAAAATAAGTGATCCTAGTTAAAAGGGGCATATGCCTAATTTAAGGGTCCCACAACCAAGGTGAAACTTATCCTTGAGTAGATTGAAAGATGCAAACATCCCTCAAAGGTTCAAAAGAATTTTAAACAAAGATATGGAGGGGAAGAATCCTCATTCTCTATCAAGCCATCTAGACATGAGATAGATAGGCCCTCGCAAATTATAGAAGGACACTTAGGCCTCTTTTCAATTTCAGGCCTCTAATCAACTTGAGGTGCAATCTCAAGCCTCTATTCAGGAACAAATTATAAAAGGACTTGAGGAACAATCTGAAACAAGTTTTGTTCCTGATATTGTTTAGGAACCCATGGACAAGGAGCAATCCGATGATGAGGCAGATTCTCAGAATATTGTGGAATCCATTCTTGATGAGGATAAAGAGCTAAGCGAAATTCTTGACGATGGTGACTTGGATAATCAAACGATTATAGAACATAATCTTCTATTTTTGTAACACCCATGTTATGATTCATCCAAAGTAAGGGATTTTTTTTTAAAAGCATGCCCCTTAAGTTCAATTAATGCTTTCAATGTTAAACATTATTAATTAACCTGCTGTTAAATAATCCGACATTATTTAATGTTTAGAATCCATCCAATAATATACAATAACCATGTACAGTTGCAAGGGTCTACTAGATCTACCTAATCTCCCTTGATTACTCTATATGAGTGTGTATACTATGTATACTTTTGTTAAACCGTTTATATGTTATGAGAACATATGCATCTCTTTAGTGCCCACCGAGAAGGTATTTATGCAACTTCCATTTGGATCCAGACACTATTGATTTATGGGACTGGTGAATAAGACAATGTAATCAACATTTACATTACTTTGGTCAAAATTTACAAGCATTGCTTTGTAAGCTTAGTTTCAAGACTGCACACTGAGCCTATAAAACTTGTCTTCCATCCATATACAACCGTCTCAATATAGTTATTAATATTCCTTTTTGTTGGTTCAAGAAATTAAGTTTAAGCTTTGAAGAAGTAGAGTCCATGAATCACCCTACTAATCAAAAGGATCCTATCTAGTTTCACATTAGGATCCCTATGGGAAAGATAGTGACCACGTAATGATTTTCATCATTACGTCCTCACTACCCTTTTCGTATCCATCTTAAGCTGGCACGAATAGGATACTATCGAGAAGACGATGGGACATAACACCTATGATTCATTTACACTTCAAGGTTATCCTATGAAAGATGTAGTAACTAAGTTCAACTCTATACAGATACGTTATAATGTGTCAATACACGTTATTAGATTTTCAAAAGAGGGTTATAGTAACTCAACGAGTTACTATATTTCATTAGTTCCTCTTATCAACTAACACAACATAATGATTCGTTGTTAAGTATAAGTTTACTAACCATACATGTTTTGCATTGAGATGTTCCATTATATTACTCGATTACAGGATAGTCCTCAATTTCATAATCCATTAATTTTCAAGTTTGAGTTCATTTTATTTCCATAAGGTACAATTATAACTTTATCTATTTGTCATTATCGTTGTTGTCTTTATAGTTGTATGTGTCTCCATTCACACTAATTTGTTCATTTGCAATGAATCAATAACATCAGCAATAAATGTATAACATAAAATTAATCATATTTATTTACAATCAGCTGTATTACGATATGTAAATTGTTTCATACCCAACAAGACAAGTTACAAAACGGCCAAGTAATAGATTCAGATTTATCAAGGATAATCCCTTATTTTCATAAATAATGATATACAAATCATCATAATACATTAGGCAAAATGCCCATAACAACATGCAAAGGCTTTTCATTCGTGTTTATCAAATAACTACAACAATCATTTTCAGATTTATAACAAATAACTTATGATGTAAATCATTCGTAAACAATCCAATCAGTCACTTCATGAATGTCATTCCTTCCTACAAACTATAGGAGAGATAAAATGTATGTATGTGTGTGTGTGTGTGTGTGTGTGGGTGTGGGTCAGTTCAAAGAACCGACATTAGTTCCCAAACTCATATTCCTTGTTGTAATTAAATGAAATAATAAAATAAGTTAAGCTTAACTTATTTGAATGCAAAAAACTATCTTCCATGCTGACGATAATGGCACTTCCTAAATGCTTGTAAAAATAAGTTTATAGTAAGATAACTATCTTCCATGCTGACGATAATGGCACTTCCTAAATGCTTGTAAACATTATTGTTCACTGCCCTAATTAAAATAAGCTTAATGAACAGCTTAACTACTGAATCAAGTATTCCTCTAAAACATTAGTGATTTATCTAGTATAGCATTCAATCAACTTGTTGACTTAACACTAAATAAGTAATGGATTAATTAGGACATTATAGTCAAATAGTCTAACAAATGTACACAATTCCAATTATTACTCATATTAATTTAAATCTCGTAATGAATACAAAGAAAGCCTAGGAACCTGATATCATTGCAAATTTACTAAGAACACAAAAACCATTCCCAATGCTTTCCCAATATGTCCATTCCTTGAACTCAAGAGAGAGAAAATACAATGATCAAGATCCGGTCAAATGAGTCATACTCTGTCCCAAGAAGTTAAAAGCAATAAGTTAAACAGTCAAGTTCAATGAAGGAGCTAAATCATTGCAAAAAATATAAAGTTCATTAAATGATGTATTAATAACTTAAAGCATTTCCAGATATATATAGCCAAAATAGTATATAGTTCTAATCAGGATTATCTCCAAAAATTAGTGCTCGAGGGAGAGAGTTAGTTTATTCCTATGTCTTAAGATAACTTAATAACAATCAATAACAACAAAGCTCATAATGAGTTAGAATCCACAAAAACATTCAAGCCCATTAATAGCTAAGTAGGATTAGATGAGCTGCAAAATCAAGGAGGGATGAAATCTACACTCAATCCACAGCCAAAAATTGGGTTGGGATTATCTTTCCGTTAAGACGAGATAACAATATGCTCAAGATGAGCTAAAACAATTTAACTCAGCAAAGCTCTATTTGGGAGAGAGAATATCCGTTCCTTCTCTATTGACAGAAATTAATGATACTTCAACAACATCAAAGATTACCTAGATCGAGCTAGAATCAAAAACTGTTGAGACCCATTGAGAGCTAAGTGCTTCTTGCAAAACTTCCAAAGAGGGATGAAACCACAGATTAAAATAGCACAGCTCAATAATGAGCTAACAAAATAACGAGATTAAACCCATCTATAATGATGAGTTTAATATGAGCTTAAAAAATCAAAATATAGCCAAGCTCTATCAACCAGTAGAGTAACCAAACGGTGATTTGCAAAACCTCTAAAAGTAGTGAGATCAAACAATAATAGCTAACATAACTCCTTGAGAGATTACACAATAAATACACGTACTGAAAATAACCATTCAAATGACAAGCTCGACATGAGTTGGATACAAATATATCAAATAATAAACCATACTTTTCAATAGCTGAACTCGAGCTCAAATGTAGATACACAACAAAAACCCACGCGTATATTAGTTTATGAACTCTGATATCTCACAAGCATTTTCCCATCTTGTACACCTACTTCTTTTTTACCAGATTTGTGCATGCATCTACTAGTTTTACAAAAATCACAAACAAATCCATTCAATATTTCAGCTTTAAAATCATGATTAAACCCAAAACATATTCAACATAAGTGAATCAACTTTGTTGTATTTCTTACAACCCAGATTAAAAACCAAAAAACCCAAATAATATATTGTGTTACATTTCCATATTGTAAATAAAACCAGACCAAGAATGTCAAATCAAATATGATTCCAAATCTCACATCTACAAAAAAAAAAACCCGTTTCATTTCCAACCTTTCCCCTTGTTTTCCTTTTCAAAATTCTCATTAAAAACGAAGAATAGTACCATATTTAAAAACCAAAAACGTATTCTAAACTTTCATGTTAATAACAACAAAGAACAAGAGAGAGAAAACCCATGCCTGGTTTTGTCCTTATTTCCCATATTCTTCCCTTGAAATCTACCTACAATTCGAATGCTACCAAAAATCTCCATAAAACATTTTTGAAAAATATTTTAAATACCAATATACCATTAAAATAACTTCGTAATTGCATGCACATACCCAAAAACAGATTTCTCTGAATATCTGCTCAAAAATCTCCATGCATATTTCAAAGACCAAAAACCCAACATCAATGCAAAAAATGTGAATGGGAGATATTTTGCATGTTTTATCTTCCTAAGCAAGCTACTAGTTCCCAAGGAACCAAGTTTATTAAACTCCATTAAAAAATGTCAATGCCACATCATGGCTTTTAAAATCCAAAAACCTTGCATGCTACATATTTCACCTATGTTTATGACTATATGGTCTATGACCAATATTAATCATTATCACTTAAAATATAAACAATATCCTATGTTATGTGGCTTGTGACCATCGTTTTATCTCATTTAAACAATATCAAAGACAAGTGGACGATGACCATGCTCTAACCAAACTTTAAACAATCCAATGCAATGTGGTCAATGAACATTATTTTAAACATTAATCAATTTCTTTGCTTAATGGTCTAAGCTTAATCCCCAAGAAATATAAACCTTAAACAATGTCAATCATCCTTAACCAATGCAAACAATGAGGGATTTCAAACAAACCAATAACTTATAACAATGCAAACCAAAAGGTGGTCCTCGAATAACAAAGCCTTCAAAACATTTTATATATATATATATATATATTTATTAAATATCACGTTATTAACTGTCAATCATAGTTAAACTATTACATTATTAATTAATTAGATCTTTAACGAACATATACCAAGTTATGTTATGAATGTCAACTTGTTGTTTTGTTGTTATTACTGAGCTCTTGACGGGTGTTGACATATCTTGATTAACCATCAACCCCATTAGCTAGCTGCATTAAAACGACATTAGAGTGCATTAAATTTGGGGTGTGATAATCTGATCCCCATTAATTTCACACCAGAAAACTTCAGCAAACCTGGCAAATGGCAAAAATACAAAAGGAAAAACAGGTTCAGAAAGAGCTGCAAAAGCAACTATTGGTTGTCTATTCTTCAATTTCAACTGAGGCAGAACATGAGGATACTGCAGAATCCAGCCGTGCCTCACTTCCGAAGAGACAAAAAGTTCTCTTGATGATGTTACTCCTGAGCAAGCAAAATATATTATCAGAAATGTGGACACATGGTATTCGCTGGGTGGGATCCTGAGACAGCCATTGTTACACATGAAATAACGAAGGATGGGGACCCTGCCAGGATATTTAGTGCCCCAGCTACATCTTCTGAGATTGCACAAATCTTCCATGGGGCCAAGTTTATTGTAGACCTTGGAGTATTGGCAAAGTGGACAACGGACCATGTAAATAAGAAACCAATGTGCGAGATGAAGTTGGAAGATTTCCAATGATCTCTTCAACTTGTTTAAGGTACATGACTGCTGGAGAATCAGCAAGGAAAGCTTATGAGGTTGTTGCTTACAACGTTGCTAACACAACATGTGCGAAAAAAAGTATAAAATGTCAGAGGAAGACTATAAGAAATGGAAAGCTGAGTTCCTTCTTGTTCAATAGTCATTAGAAGCAACTACAAGATTATGCAACCAATTAAAACAGTAGGTCCAGATTATGAAAGCAAATACTCTAATGGTGTAAAAGATATTTTCTTAAGAGAAACCCAAACCAAGGGTATAGTTTAGGGAACCAACATACTATTCACATTATAAGTTCAAATTTGGTGTCACAAAGGGAAAAGGATATGTTCAGGTGTGGTAAGTTGGTAACTAGGAGTTTACCGATCCGTCTCAACAACCATTCACAATTACCAAGTATAAGTTGACGTTACAAAGGGAAAAGGATATGAAGGTGCGGTAAGTTTAAGTTGGTAACTTGGAGTTTACCAACCTGCCTCAACAACCATTCACAATGTATGACACATACATCGTATAAGCTGGTGTCATAAAGGGAAAAGGAAATGAAGGTGTGGTAACTAGGAGTTTAACAATCCACATCAAAAATCATTCACATTGTAGCATAGATACATAATACATTATTACATGGTATAAGTTGGGGGCATTTTAAGATTTAAACTATTCTTTAGCTTAACAATACATATGGGATTCTGTAAGAACAAGGTGCATTTACTTATTAATTTATTTTTCTTCACATTATAATAAATTGTGCACCAAGTGCAACATACCAAAAGTAACCAAACCAATCTTAAAATATCAAAACAAAATTAATTCTGAATATAGCTAAATATCAAACCAATATAACAACATCTGAGATAAATATACTCTATGTTACATAACAACATTTGAGTAACATGGCATCGCGGTTACATCTCCAACTTTTAAATCACATTTTCTAAACACAAATATAATCAATGTCCCCTTTAATACAATTTACAAATTACAATAATTTAATGAACGGGGGATCCACTAGAATCATCAACCGTAGCAAGAGTCTTATTTGTTGTTATCGACTAGAGCATCGACTTCCACTCCTCGTTTATAGGCATCTCAATTGCAGTTAACTTATACTGGATTGAGTACAATTTAGAAATTAGTTCATAGCTGAAAAAAGAGTTTTTTTAAAACAATATTGCAAGATTAACAAGGGTTTCAACAAATTTATGATTTCCTCTTGCATGGCTGCTCAGGCCAACTGTGAATTTGTCCCTGTTGTCTTATACACTTGCGACTTCTTAAATAACTCCTCCTTTGATATTAAACATTGCTTATCGTTCCAAAGAGATGGAAAACCTAGACTAATGAGAATTTTCATCTTCCCTTGCATCTATAACAAGTGGATGCACCAAGTGAATCTTGTGCCTCACACATCAGACAACTTTGCAGATTTCATTGTGACTGCAATCTCTTTAGCTTCATCCAACTCCTTTAAGGATTCCAACTTCATTTTTGATTCTCTACAATTATTCATATAATCAATCTTCACTCCAAAATCTGATCTAACCCGTTGCAATTCTTTTTCTAGCCTCTCAAGCTCAAGTGGATCAACCATCTTTGAGGATTGGGATTTTTTTTCCCATTATCTGTTATTTTGCTCCCATGTTCTTTCTTCTGCGACTTTAGTGAATGAATGACTTCTTCAACTTTTCTACCTCTTTGTAATGTCCCTTTCGGGCTGAGATCTGACTTTTACTGAAAATTGCACAAAATCTTAATGACGACAAATTGAAATTTATGGCAACAAAGTACAAAAATTTGAATTTAAATGACATAATTATCCCAAATTAGGGCAGCGACCTGATTTTGGTCCGTGAACCCTCAGTACAACATGCAGGAATCAGATTTCTTCAATTACTCTTCAAATACTCAATTACAAAAGTACCCAGAAGGCTCAAAACACTTAGGAATATTTTTAGAACATTTAGGAACAAAGAAATAATTTTTCTGACAAATAGCTGAATTTATTTCATCAATTTCATGACAGAAAATAGGGTAAATTATAGTTGACCGTTTGGAGCATTTGAAGTTGAAATAAATGCAACAATGAATGCCCTAGGGCAGAATTGAAGGTTGAACAAACCCTAGCTCCAAAGAAACCCCTGAAAATAGCCAGAATTGACCCCAAAGTGGGTCGCTCAAGTTCCCAGGTGGGTTGCCCAAGCTGAAAATGCCCTAGATCTGATCCAAAACACTGTAACACAACAAAACACTGAAATGTGTGGCTGTTCCACACCCAAAAATCTGGAATTTTGATCTGCCCTTGAAGCCCTAGCTGAAAATTGTGCCCTAGCACTGAAATTCTGAATTGTAGCTCTGAGATTTTGAATTGCAGCCCAAATATGACCTCTGCATGAGATCACCAATGCAGAATTTGAGGGTTTTCGTCCTCAATTCTGAATTCTATTGAGGGTTTTCGTCCCCAATAGGATACCAAGGAGGGTTTTTGTCCTTCAATGGCCATGAAAATTGCAAGCACAAGCTCCAATCTGCAAATAGAAATGAATCCATATGACAAGTGATGCCTTTGTCCACCCCTAGCGACTCATTTTTATAATTGTGGGTGGCACAATCCACGAAAAGGAAGCCCAAATGGGTTGACCCCTTTTTAAGTGTTATTATGTTCCTCTTTTAACTCCACTTTTATTGTGAAGTTGGCATTTGCACTTTTTAAACCAACTTGGCTTTCTAATGTTTCATTTAGAAAGTTGCTTTTACAAAAATAATACAAGGCTAAAAATAACAACTTACAATTACAACATTAAAGTACTTCCCTTGTTTTTCCCTTTAAGCCCAAAGGAAGTAAAAATGAGTCCAAGGTTTTCATATCAAACTAGCTTTGAGAAGGGGACATTACAGTCCTCCCCTCCCAAAATTGTTTGCCCTCAAGCAATTGCAAACTTGGATGCTCTAAGATTGTTTCACTATCCCATGTAGCATCCTCAAGTGGTAGATCCTTCCAATGGACCAAATACTCCCTAATGCTCCGGTTCTTTAGTTTCCTTTCTTGAACATCCACTATGGCTTCCAGAACTAAAAACAACTTGCCCTCATCATCCAAATGTGACAGCTCAATAGGAGTGATGTGCTATACTAGTGCCTTTTTGAGGCACGAAACATGGAAGACATTGTGTAGTTGGCTGTGCTCTGGTAGCTCTAGCTCATATGCAACCTCTTGAACTATTCCCTTCACTCTGTAAGGTTCATAGAAACATGGTTTAAGATTTGCAACACCACTTGTTTGAGAGAGGATTGCCTATAGGGTTGCAAGGTCAAAAACAACATGTCTCCTACCTCAAATGTTCTCTCTTTGACCGTTGGTGGTCCGCATACAATTTCTGTTGGTTTTGGGCATATTGGAGGTTCTCTTTGAGTACCTTCAAACAAATCTTTGCACCCCCCTTGGCACTCTACTATCCATGTCGTGGCCAAATCAACAAAAAAAAGTGCATCATAACCATATAGAGCTCTAAAAGGAGACATACCAATGGACATAAGAAAAGATGTATTGTAGCAATGCTCAGCCATATGTAACCATTTCACCCATGCTAATTGTCGCCCTACTACATAATTCCTTAGGTAGTCTTCTACCTACTATTCACTATTTTCATTTGCCCATCGGTTTGTGGATGATAGCTAGTGTATAGGAGTGAGCTATCTACCTGTCAAACTAGGAGAAATGTACCCCTTTTTAATTAAAAATTAAAAAGAAGAGAAAATCAATTTGCACGGGTAAATTTAAAATAAAATATATTTTTTGTGCAAATCAAGAATAACTTATGAAAAATTCAATTCACCCTTGGGATAATAATTTCTTATTTTAAAGGTGAATTAAGTGACTAAGCAAGTCGCATTTTTCTGGGAATGATTTAATGTTTGATATTTAAAATAGAATCGATTCCTTATAGGCATGGGTCGATTCCATATGGGCCCCATTTGATTTAAATTCCCTATGCATTTAATATTTGCATTTGAATGTGATCTTCCAAAAACTTTTTTAAAGTGATATTCCTTTCTAGCTTTTGGCGCTAAAGATGGAGAGAGAACTTTGGAGGATGTGCTAAGGCAAATTGTATATGCTTATAAGATGTGGGTACTCCAATTTTTCGCATGATGGACGATTTATTAAACTTATCTATCATGCTTGAAGATAGGGATGTATGCCCAGCTAATGATCTAAAACAAAAGGTGTTCTTCAACACCACCTTTGAGTGAAGTGTTGTATGCCCTTCCAGCTTGCAGTTGATGAGTTATTTGCATGTTTATTCAATCCAAGTAAAGTCACCATAATTGTGAGAGCTTGTGAGTTTATTTGGAGAGTGTTTGGGACCTACTACTTGGTCAATAAATTCTGGAAATTGTTATGTGGTTTTGTCATTATACAAATCATACTTGTGAAGGGAGATTTATGGTGTTTCTTAGTGGTACTTTTAGCAACAGATAAAATCTGAACTATGTTTAGCTTATTACTCTTTTACTAATGCACTTGTTTCATGATAATTGGAGTTGTTAACCTTGTTGGAATTTATGATAAATAAATCACTAGGTTATGTGATTTTCTATCATATTTTAAAGGGTTTGAAGTCTTTGGTTTAATCTGTTGTTACAGATCTATTAATGCAGATCTGAAAGTGATAATTTTGAGTGTGGAGAGGGTATGTTTGATGCTGGAATCAATTGCATGATGTTTCCCTAACTCCTAGTGACTGTGAACTGCAATTTCGGGGGTTGTTTTAAGTGGGTTTTTGTGATCAGAAAATTCAGATTGTTATGTTCATTGGAAAGTGCTTAATTTTATCAACCTTCTGCAAGTTTATTTCATTCAAAACGGATAGATTGAGTTGAAGATATTAATTTTTTAAAGTTTGTAGTCATTTTCAACTATTTCCAGGCATATTGATTTATCCAAGTTTTCTACTTCTGCAAGTTTATTGGTTAAAGAAGTGCAAATTCCAACTTGGGAAATATGCCCATCTGAACCATTACAGATGGCTCACTCCAACCCCATTTGGGTTGTATTGAAGCCGACACGGTTAGTTGAGGTACCTAGAAAAGTTTCTCTTCAAGTTTGCACTATTTCAATTAGCCCATTAATAATTTAATTATGATAGCAAGTGCTAGGAGTGAGCTCTGTACCTATCAAACAGAAGAGTTCTTGCCAAAACAAACTTATAAACCTGTTGTCCCTATCAGTTATGATGTTCTTAGGCAGCCTATGAAGTTTGAACACTTCCTTGAAAAAGAGATCAGTGACAATAAGTGCATTGTACTTGGATGGAAGTGGATAAAAATGAGCATATTTGGCAAGTCTATCAACCACAACATACAAACAATTCTTACCTTGAACTATGGGCAGCCCTGTGGTGAAGTCTATAGAGATACTCTCCCATTTTTTAGTTGGAATGGGAAGGGACTGCAAGAAACCAACTAGAAATCCATGTTCCGCTTTGTTTTGTTGGCAAATCAAACACTCTCGGATGTATTGAAGAACCTCTCCTTTGAGTCATTTCCAAAAGAACCTCTACCTAACTTGTTTGTATGTCTTGAAGTACCCCAGGTGGTCAGCCAATGGGGTATCATGAACAGCCCTCAATATCTTATGCTTTATTTTCGATTCCGGGACCAAATAGACCCTATCCTTGTAGAGAATGAGTCCATCCACTATCTTATACCTTTCATCATCAATCTCTCCTTCAAAAACAACATTAGCAAACTTATTCTTTGCATACTCAGTTGTAATTAAGGCCTTCCAATTTGTTGTTATCTTAGACATAGAGCAAAATTGTGACTCTTTTGGCAAGGTATCTTCTACCAAAGAGTTTATTTGAGGGGTTCCATTGATCATACCTTGTAGAACAACCTCTTTACCTTCATTTTTGAACTTCAACTCCATACTTTGGTAGTTGAGGGTGAATTCTTCCAAAGAGTGCAACCATTGGACACCAATCACTAGATCCATATCACCTATGCTAACTATATAAAAATCATCACATACCTCGTGCCTTCCCAAGGTGATAATGAGAAGCGGAATTCTCTTGGTGCATGGAATAGAAAAGCCATCGGCCACTATCACTTTGAAACCCTTGAAATCCTCCACTTCAAGACATGTTCTAGCAACCAATCCTTCATCAATAAAATTATGAGTGGCTCCACTATCAATCAACACCATCACCCTTTGACCCTTCAACACACCTCTCACATGAAAAGGATGATATCTAGGAGCACCGGATAAAGTGGCAAGAGTGTTGTCCAAGGTGTCTATGTCTTCTCTCGATTCTTGCTTTTGTATTACTTCAACTTCAACTTCCTCTTCCTCTTCACAATCTAAAAATACCTCAATGTAATGCACATGTCCCTTGCCTAGGCAATGATGACCAGGTGACCATGGATCCTTGCAATTGAAGCACAAGTTTTTCCTCAATTCATTTCGTGTATCCCACTCCTTGCTTGTTTTAGGCAGCTCCTTTTGCATGTTTGGTACTTGTTGTAATGGCCTCTTTGGCTGGTCCAAAGGTGTTGTTTTGGGCTGCCCAAAAGGTCCTCTTTGCTGTCCATTTGCTGTTGCTGTCCTTGGCTGCCCACTACCCAATGCTGTCCTTGGCTGCCCACTAACCAATGCTGTCCTTGGAGCTGAATTTTCTAAATCCAAAGATTTCTTAATTGCTTCTTGGAGTGAAGGAGGATTGAAGGCCCTTACTAACCCCTTGAGGGGGTCAACCAAACCCTCAACAAACAAAACCACAAGCCTTTTTTCGGATACATCCGGTACCATCACGGAGAGTCTTTGAAATTCAGCCACATATTCATCCACGGAACTGCATTGCTTTAGCTGCGCTAACTCCCTAAAATGTACTTCCGGATCAACCCTATCAAACCTTTCTGTGAGCCTTTGACTAAATTCCTCCAAGGTAGTGATTGACCCATGCCCTTGAGTGATCATCATGTACCACCACTCATGTGCCACTCCTTCCAAGTGGAGTGTGACAAATTTGAGTGCCTCCTCTTCATACATCGGATTCAAAGACAAATAGGTGTCCAACTTTTGTAGCCATGCCCTAGCGGAATACTTTGTTGATCCGTCATATGTAGGTAGGGTTATTTTCCCCAACCTTTGTTGAATATCCCTCCAGGGCTGATCATTATGAAGTCTTCTTCCACCCTTATGACCATTCTTTGTCTTCAAAGTGCAATAATCAATGAAAGATAACTCTTGGCATGTGGCTGGCCTCAAAGCTTGGTACTCCACATAGAATCGATCCATATCATCATCACCAATTTGCTGACCCTCTTCCAATTGTTCCTCCTCTTCCCTTTGCAAAAACTTAGCACGGAAGGTTCTTGTGGGAGGATTAATGGAAGTCCTTTCATTTCCGAAGAGCTACCATCACCTTGGTTCTTTTTGAATTCCGGAGCACCTTGGATAGCTTGAATCAACTCCAACATTGAAGCCCTCATGGTCCTTTGAAAGCTTTGCTCCATGTCTCTTTGGTTAAGCAATAACATCTCTTGCAAGTGGTTCATTTCATCATAAGGTGGAGGTCTTTGATCCTTATCTCCCATGTTCTTTGCCGGAGTTCTTCTTTGATAGACTTTAAACCCTTCCTCACCGGTGTTCATGCAGATCCGAATTTTCCCTCACACAGGCTAACAGGAACAATGCTCTGATACTACTGTAATGTCCCTTTCGGCTGAGATCTGAATTTTCTGGAAATTGCACAAAACCCTAATGATAGCAAACTGAAAGTGACAGCAAAGTACTGAATTTAAATGACAACAATCAGAAATTACCCCAAATTAGGGCATCACCCTGATTTTGGTCTGCAAACCCTCAGTACAACATGCAAAAATCTGATTTCTTCAATTACTCTTCAAATACTCAATTACAAAAGTACCCAGAAGGCTCAAAACACTTAGGAATATTTTTAGAACATTTAGGAACAAAGAAATAATTTTTCTGACAAATAGCTGAATTTATTTCATCAATTTCGTGACAAAAAATAGGGTAAATTACAGCTGACTGTTAGGAGCATTTGAAGCTGAAATAAATGCAACAATGAATGCCCTAGGGTAGAATTGAAGGTTGAACAAACCCTAGCTCCAAATAAACCCCTGAAAATAGCCGAAATTGACCCCAATGTGGGTCACTCAAGTTCCTAGGTGGGTTGCCCAAGTTGAAAATGCCATAGATTTGATCCAAAACACTGTATCATAACTAAACACAGAAATGTGTGACTGTTCTACATCCAAAAATCTAGAATTTTGATTTGTCCTTGAAACTTAGCTGAAAATTGTGCCCTTGCACCAAAATTCTGAATTATAGCTTTGAGATTTTGAATTGTAGCCCAAATATGACCTCTGAATGAGATCACCAATGCAGAATTTGAGGGTTTTTGTCCTCAATTCTGAATTCTATTGAGGGTTTTCGTCCCCAATAGGATACCAAGGAGGGTTTTCGTCCTCAATGGCTGAAAATTGCAAGCACAAGCTCCAATCTCCAAATAGAAATGAATTCATATGACAAGTGATGCTTTTTTCCACCCCTAACGACTCCTTTTTATAATTGTGGGTGGCACAATCCACAAAAAGGGAGCCCAAATGGGTTGACCTGTTTTTAAGTGGTGTTATTCTCTATATAAGAAATCGCGATTTATCGCCCTTTAATCGCGGTTTATCGTTTTGACCCTCACAAACGATTTATCTTTAAGAAAATCATGATTTTTGAACTGCTGATAAATCCTCGATTTCTGGTGAGAAAACCCCAAAAAAATGTGGAAAATCGCGTAGGTTAGGTTTAAAAGCCAAAAAACGACCGAAGTGAAAAAAACATGCCCGTTTGGAACCATTTCGTGGTTATTTTCTCCTGCGCGAATCATGGGTTTCCTGTTTCCCTTCGACTTTTAAAGATTTTGTAGGTTTTTGTGTTTCTTGCACACTCGTCTGAAAGGAATGAGTTGAGATGCCAAAGCTTTGTGAGTCGCCACTCGCTAAGAAAGGTGATTTTTGAAGCTTGAAAGGGTCATGAGCTTCAGTTTTCTATCTGGTACACCACAATTGCCGGAAATCTCCGATTTAGAAAAATGGGCGTACACCACAATCTCTCTGGTCTCTCCTTATTATTACATTATAAAAGATCTTGGGTGTTAAGCCATAGATTTGAAACATGCTTTGAAATAGCCATAGTTACTTAGGACGGGGCGACGGCGGGGGGACGGCTGATTAAAAAATATATAAATATTTAAAATAAAAAGATATAGTGACTAAATTATATAAATAAGCTGAAATAAAACCATTTGAGATTTGATTAAGGTGAAACTTGAACTCATAAAACATCAAATACATTCCTTAATACTATAATATCAATATGTTAAATGTCATAAATTGAAAATTCATAATACATAATTTGAATTTTGAATATGAGACAAGCTGAAATTTGAAATTTCAAAATATATTAATATTACAAAATATAAAAGTAAAACCATTCTAAATTACGATTGATCAAGTGACAATAGCTAATATTCATATCATTAATCTCATAGCCAAATACACCAACAATTGTCTATTGTCAATATTACAAAAAAAGAGGACAACTACAAGTATCAGCCTAAAAAATCAGAATCTACATCTGAAGCAATATCCATGAACTCCTCCTCGCTGGTACTAGCATCCTCATCCTCAAAGGTAAGCCCAATCAATCCTCGCTGCACAATATTGTCCTCTTCAACCTGCCTCGGCTCCTCGGGATCTACATCCCACCGTAATGCTGGAGTCTGTTTTGTACTCAGGTGTCTTGCGATCTATAAGACGCAAAGCACTGTGTACAGCTACAAGCTTCTCCGCTCTCGCAGAGGTAAGCCTATTCCTCTTAACAGAGTGTATCACAACACATACGTAAGACCAGTTCCTCTCAGAGGCAGAGGAGCTAGAAACCTAGGAAAAAGAGGCGAAATGGCAAGTGGTCCCCAGCAAATCCTGGAAGCCCATACAGTCGCCACCAACTCACTGGCTTCTCCTGTGCTAATGTTACCCCTGTCTGCCTTTGCTGATGTTTTTGTACCCATCAAGTTCAGTGAAGTCGAGCCACTCCATTCTGATCTGTGAAGCCACTTGTGGAGTGTACATTTTTTTAAAAGCTTTCATAAGGCCCTTCTTCACCCTCATCATCATCCAATGGGACAACTCTGCCTGGCCTCTCCACAATACCATTTGGGATTCAGTGCATATGCAAACCATATGAAGAGGAGTGTTCAACTTCTCCCCATCTTCCGCTGAATAATGGGCTGTATATGTTCATTATAGAACTCCAAAGTGGTGGTCCCTCACCCAAATAGCTGCCTTCATTTGCCCAAGCATGCTGTCAATGCACTTGTAGATCTTACCAAGATTGGGGTTGTTAGAATCCCCATATTTGATGACACTAAAAACTGGAGCTATAATTGATATGATGTATTTCATATCAACCCAAAATGTTTCCCGCAACACCACTTCCTTCACTCTTTTCCCTTGATCTGTCTTGGACTCACGCCATCTAGTCCAATCCTGTGTCATAATCATAATTTGCAGGGGCTCCTGCAACTTAGACATCCTCTCCAACAAAATAAAATAGTATGCAAAGCGGGTGTCAACTGGTTTCAAAAATTCCTTCTTCGAAAAAGTGCCAATGATGTGTGGTGATTGCATATGAACTTTTGCACATCTCTGGCATCAGTCACTATCTGGTTAACCCACTGAATCTTCCCTATGTCTTTTAGTGCATTGTTCATGACATGCACACAACATGGAGTCCAATAAATATGCCCTATATTCCCGCTCCACTAGCTTGCCTGCTGCTCTGCACACATAAGCTGGATCTGTGACAAACCTGTACAACATTTTGAAGGTCCAACCTCCTCAATGGCATCCTTCAAAATCTGATACTGAAACTCAGCATCTTTTCGCTTCCCAGAACAATCAATTGCTCTCACGAAATACGGTCCATTTTTGCAAGAGACAATCATATTGATGAGAGGACGGTGTCTAATATCCGTCCACCCATCCATGATAATGCTGCATCCATGTAGCACCCATGTCATCTTCATCTCCTCCATCAATAGATTAACCTTGGAATAGTTTCTATCCAAGATTGTTGTCTTGAGTTTTGTGTCTCTAGGAGGCACATAACTTGTACCTGCTTTTGCAACCTTAGCCATAGCCTCCTTGTAATAAGGAGAGTGAGCAGCATTAAATGGAATCCCAGCAGCATAAAAAAATTTCCCAATAGCATCATCTGCCTCTTCCCTTGCCTTTGAATCAAACATGTCAATAACTGAATTTGGGGTTGCCCCCACGGCCTTTCTCTTCCCTCTGCTTTCCACTTCTGACACTTCAAAACTAGAACCAACCAGAGTATTACTATGTTTGCCAGTCTTATGAGCGCTCAATGGAGTATTAGCCGTAGAACCACGAACTTCTGGCACTTTGTCTGTGGTATTTCCATTGAAGATTCTCATCATCTCAGCTCTCTGCTCTAGTAAAAGGCCCTTACAAGTGCCAACCCCCCTTCCTGTAAGATGCAACAAGTGTGCATTGGTCCTAGTGATACTACCATGCCAAGTCAGTGCACATATGTTGCACTTCCATACTTTGCTCCCCCCCTCCAGACTTGGGGTTATCAATTATTAAGGGCAAATTGTTGCAATGGCTTCTTCTTATCAAATGGTCCAATGGCAAATTTGGACAACATTTGAGAGGGGCAATTGGTAGCACTACCAGTTGAACTACCAGTTGCCGTTGCCAATACATTTTGTGTCCCTTCTTCACTCTCCCCCATTGTGGCATCACCAACTCTTCCACGGCCACCTATCTCAACTTCCCGTTCAACCCTCTCCTGCTCTGATTCATGCTTTGATTCATACTCATACTCAGAAGAAGAACTCATGGTGATGATTGCTGCAATGAATTAAAAACAACCATAACTATATGATTGATTGATTATGTAATGAATTAATTTAAAAAAAAACGTAGCTAATATGCATTTTTTAAATCGTACAAACTATATGCGTGATTATATTGTGAATGTAGATGCAAATGCTAAAAAACAACCCCTAAAAATGCAAAATATAATATAAATTTTAAACTAGAAATAAAATGTAATTAAAAAAATACGTTACCATTTAAATTTTAAATTTTACAACCAAACCCTATGCAAGATGCATTTTTTTAAATCCCACAAACTATATGCATGATTGCATTATGAATGTAGATGCAAATGCTAAAAAACAACCCCTAAAAAATGCAAATATAATATAAATTTTAAACTAGAAATAAAAATGTAATTAAAAAAAAAAACGTAACCATTTACATTGTAGTTTGTATAACCAAACCCTATGCAATATGCATTTTTAAAATCCTACAAACTATATGCATGATTATATTGTGAATGTAGATGCAAATGCTAAAAAAGAGCCCCTAACAAATGCAAATATAATCTAAATTAAAAAAAAACAAAACTTTAACATGTATTGTAAGCAAATAAAATTATAAATACCTCTTGCTCCCTCTTGTTCTTGCTCTTGCTCTTGCTCTTGCTCTCACTCTTGCTCTAGCTCTTGCTTGGTGTGAATATGAAATGAGTCCATATTGTAAATTTATAACATAAAATAGCACTTTTAGGGTTATGGTTAGGTTATGAATGTTACTTTTATGCTATTAGTCATATACAATAAAAAAAAAGTGTTTTTGTGTATTAAAAGTCTATTTTTTTATTTGAAAATCCACAACAGCCGTAGGGGACATCGGGGACGTCTGGATGTCCCCGCCGTCCCCTCCACGTCCCCAACGTCCCCGAGACGTTTCCGCCACCCTCCAGCCGTCCCCAAGGCGTTTCACGCCATCTGTTCAAAGAAGGAAACGTGGGGGAAACGTTTCCCCCACGTCCCCGCGTCCCCAGGACGTCCGGGACGTCCCGGACGTGTTAACAACGGGGGGGATGCGTCCCCACGTAACACTGGAAATAGCTAAATTGTGTTATAGAAGGAAACACACATAATCTTCACTAGACAATGATCAATCCTGTAATTAACGTGGAATTGTGTAATGAAACCTGTGCACACAGACTTTAAATACTACATGTCGTTTTATTTATTAGTTTTAATATAAAATACTCTTAACCCCTAAATTACTATATTTATAATTATTCTATAATGGCAGTAAGGGGTTGGATGTAATGGAGTGATGTGCTAATAATTATTTTTATTTTAAGATTGGTGTCTATTGACTTCTCGCATCATTTAACGATGTTATTAAATTTAATTTAAGTTTATTTTATGAATTTAAATGTTTTAAAAGTAGCGATAAAGTTTCCGATTAATGCTGATAAATTGTCGATTCTTGATTTCCGAGTCAAAATTTGGCCTGTCGATTAATTGCCGATAACGATTGTTTGAACTATGGTGTTATGTTCCCGTTTTAACTTGACTTTTATTTTTTAAGTCGGCGTTTGCACTTTTTTGACCAACTTCACTTTCTAATGTTATAATTAGAAAGTTGCTTTTCCAAAAATAATACAAGGTTAAAAATAACAACTTACAATTTGTAATGTCCCCTTTTAGGGAGACTTAAGAAATGACCAAAAGTTGAGATGCAAAACTTAAAGAATCGGATTAGTGAACTGCTATAGATGAATGATATCAACCATGTAACTTGCAAATTAGACCCTTCCTAGGGCAGCGACTTCCTTGGAGAAGTTAAACCCTTCAAAGGTGGGTTAAACCTTGCTAACACACTTCAATTCTTATGCCAAAATTATTAAGAAACCCTCAGGAAACACAATCAGTTGTTAGAAATCAGAATTGAGCTTGGAAATAATTAATTTTGGAAACCCTCAACCAACGAACTTCAACAAGCTTGGAAAAATAGTAAATCTCCTCCAAAATTCACGAAACTTAAGATTTCGGCTTTTAAAAATATGGAGAATAAAATAATAAATTAAGATTGATAAAATTATTATCAACACATACCAAATAGTACCCCCAAGTGGGTCTCTCCACTTTAAATAAATAAATTATTGATCCAAAAGAAATAAATCATGCAAGGAAATGATAATTTATCGCTTTCCAAGCCAGTTTGCATACATAAATCCTAATGGAAGGGTTTTCGTCGTCCACAAGCCCTCAATCAAGGGTTTTTGTCCTTGAGAAAGCTCCTCAATTAAGGGGTTTCGTCCTTGAGAAAGGTAGGAAAGGTGCTTCACAAGAAAACCTTAACCAAGATATGACAATTCACCAAAACATAATTCAATAATGACCAAATGACCTCCTTTTATAACCCAAGGAGTGCTTTACAAATACAAATGTGATGGCTGACCCCTTAAGATAAAGTGCTTTTAAATATTTAATTGTTATTTGATGCCCACATGCTCAAAATTCTTTTATTTCCTAAGTACTTAAACCCTTTTATTTGAGCGCTAGGCTTCCCAGATACATCGATGGGTGTTAGTAAAATGGAACTACCCAAACAAACAATGAAAAGGGGCTGTAATGCAGTAGAGTCTGTCCCCTCGCTCTGTTCCTTAGACCCTATGCTGAAGAAGAAAGGATGAAGGCTCTTCGCAAATCAGCCTTCAAAATGCGGGACATTGACAGTCCCCCCTTCCCAAGATTGTACTTATCCCTATGCAATTGCAAGTACTCGAATCCCAAATAAATCATCAGTTTACTACTTTCTGTTCCTGTTCCATCAGTGCTGTAGCGTCCTCTCCATGTGGTCGACTTATGCCAAACTATCTCATGTCCATCATAGACATAGAAGCGCTTTCTAGAAAATCCCCCAAAACCTGTGATGTCCCTATAACGAGAGTGATAAATCCGAAATGGGCTCTAGCTTTTCCTGTTCTCCTCCTATATATTTTTTACAATTTGGCAGTCCATTCCAGAGCAGAAATAGATTTCTTACAAGTGCACTAAGACCATTGCTATCTCAGATAATCCTATCCGAGTAGTGATAGAACAACGATCACTCCCATTGGTTTGGTAGTAGGGTAACCAGCTCCATGAGGTACCTCCATGGAACATTGCAGGGTTTGCCACAAACCGTTAAATTGGAAAACAGCAGCGTCATCAGTACCCCTTCCTCAACCAACCTGCAACCTACACACTTAGGGTAACAAAATCAACTTAAGGGAAACCACCATAATTAATACTCTCCTCTAGTGCCACATTGGTGAACTGCACCATGGCTCACTTAGGAGCAATCTTTTCACTGTGCAAAATCTAGACAAAAATGATAGAGAATGACCTCTCCAAATTAATTTAATCAACCTAGTAGAAATTATTCCAGCCAATATACTTGATCAAACTACAGAGAAAAAGTTGGCCATGACTGCTTAGGGGCTGAGTATGCCTATTAAAATAATTCATGAGTTTCTACAGTCTTCACAAGTGGTCAATCTTTAGCTAAAAATGAGGTCTGCTAAACCTTTCAATACCAATATCAAGCTAGTGCATAGATTAGCCTTATAAATTAGGCAGAAATCTGAATATCCACTTGAGACACCAAAATGTGCCTTAGGAGAGCCTGAACCAAAATACTCTTCTACCTAAGTCGCCACCCTAGGAGAGGGTGCCAAAATGATGCAGAACCCTTGAAATATCTTTTCCTTCAATGCCCTAGCTGCCCAACCAACATGAGTGATAGTCTTCTTAAAGAGTAGTATGCAATAGAACCACATAAATGTGGAGAGTTGCTTCTTTCTCCAACCTTCAACAAGGAAGGGTTTCATTTTCCTTGCTTGCCACAGCCAACGGATTGCTTGTGCCTCTTAGTGGATTGTAATAGAGCATACCAGCTCTAGAACCAAATCCCCATAACAGCCCTGCATAATAGGAGGAAAAAACACGCACAAGAGCCTATGATTACTCTTCCTTACATATCCTGTCCATGGTGGCGCCCAATCTGAATTGACATATTAGGCAAAAAACTGAGATTTCCTCAAGACATGACCTGCCTTTAGAAGCATTATTTCATGACTTTAGAGCTTGTGAGTTAGGAACAACTCTTAGAAGATATTCCAACCGTACCCTGCTTTCATAGGATATAATCTTACATAAAGTCAAAATCATAGATCCTATGTAAATCTAAAAAAGACTGATGAAATATAATCCAAGGGATTTGTCCTTTGTTGATACCACCCTCGATTTGCTTCTTAGCCCACTGATGTTTGGAAAAAGAATGGGCAAGAAGCCTTACTGTCATCATGGATTAGTTCGAAAAAGGAGTTACACTACACAATCCCTTCTCATAACTTCACCCTTTGTTCGTAACGTGCATCCTTTTAGACTTTGCAACTTTGCAGCACTTCGCTTTAATCTCAAACGGGGATCATGTTTGTTGCAGCGCTACATAACATCTCGACCTTCCTTGGCAACAATTTGTGACACTTAGCGCCGTGGCTTCACGCATCTATTGACCACCGAATCTGGTTCCTCAACGACTCCATCTCCATCTTTGACTGCTGCTAAGGACATCTCAGCAGCTGAAAGTGCTCAATTTTAGTTTGTAATTTGGTGCTATCTACCCAATCCCTCTTACCAAACTGAAATTTAGATTTTTCCTCTCCTTTTAAATGAAGACCTGATTTTTCTCCATCATGTGTGTGACCATTAGGGCTCACAAATTTGTCTTGGGAACTTGAGAAACTTCTATCTTCAAACCTTTCTTCATATGTAGTGTTAAAACCCTTGAGTGTGGTGTCCTTATGGAGCGCTGAGCTCTTCCTTGTTGCTTGGGTTTTTGACTTCGTGCCAATTCCAACTCTCTTTGTTTTCAACTCTACAAACACTGTAAAAGGGAGGGCATCCCGGACCTTTTTCAAAAGAGCTTTATAGTGAAACATCAAATATGGATCCTTAGAAGACTTTGGAGTGGCTTCTTCTCTGATTGCCCTAGTTCCAACGAGTTACTCCATAGCTAGGGTGAGGGTTTCTATTGACCATGCTAATTTCCCTTGCATCTTCTTGAACCTTTCTAATTTGTCTTCCATGTTTCACAGGCTGGGAGGATGATGCTTTGATACCACTTTAATGTCCCTTTTTAGGGGGACTTAAGAAATGACCAAAAGTTAAGATGTAAAACTTAAAATCAGAATAGTGAACTGCTGTAGATGACTGATATCAGCCCTATAACCTGCAAATCAGACCCTTCCTAGGGCAGCGACTTCCTTGGAGAAGTTAAACCCTTCAAAGGTGGGTTAAACCTTGCTAACACACTTCATTTCTTATGCCAAAATTATTAAGAAACCCTCAACAAACACAATCAGCTGTTAGAAATCAGAATTGAGCTTGGAAATAATTAATTTTGGAAACCCTCAAACAATGAACTTCAACAAGCTTGGAAAAATAGTAACCTCCAAAATTCACGAAACGTAAGATCTCGGCTTTTAAAAATATGGAGAACAAGATAGTAAATTCAGATTGATCAAATTATCATCAACACATACCAAATAGTACTTCCAAGTGGGTCGCTCCACTTCAAATAAATAGATTATTGCTCCAAAAGAAATAAATCATGCAATGAAACGATAATTTATTGCTTTCCAAACCAACTTGCATACATCAATCCTTATGGAAGGGTTTTCGTCCTTGAGAAAGGTCCTCAATCAAAGGGTTACGTCCTTGAAAAAGGTAGGAAAGGTGATTGACAAGCAAACCTTAACCAAGATATGAAAATTCATTAAAACATAATTCAATAATGGCCAAGCGACCTCCTTTTATAACCCAAGGAGTACTTTACAAATACAAATATGATGGCCGACCCCTTAAGATAAAGTGTTTTTAAATATTTACTTGGTATGTGGAGCCTACATGCTCAAAATACTTTTATTTCCTAACTACTTAAGTCCTATTGGAGTGCTAGGCTTCCCAATAGGATACATGATAATAAACAAAATAACCTAAACAACAATAAAAATATAATCTAGATATTCCCCTTGCTTTCTTCCTTAGACCCACGAGGAGAAAAATGGGTTAAGGTCTTCAAAAACCAGCCTTCGAAAAGGGACATGACACAATTACAACATTAAAGTACTTCCCTTACTTTTCCCTTTAAGCCCACGGGAAGTAAAAATAGGCCCAAGGTCTTCGTATCGAACTAGCTTTGAGAAGGGGACATTACACTCTTTATTCAATTATTGTTTTCATTTATTTATCTTGACTAATGATGCATATACTTCATTGTCGTGTCATTTGGATACATTGATTTTAATTTTCTAAGATTTCTACAGTTTAACATGGTGATAATATATTTGGAGAACTGTGTTGAAGTTTATTGAAGTCCAACGTTTCAAGTCACACATTTGGACCCATCTTCAAGGACGAAAGGATAAAGAATGAAATAGATTGCTGACAATAAATATTGCTAGAGTGAAAATGTATATCTAGGTTGGTAGGATAATTTAAATTAAATTAAAGTCTTATAAATTTTCATTTATAATTTTAATTTTAATACAAATTTTAATACCAATTTTAATCTTTGTTATTAACTATTATTTAGATATTTAACTAATACCTTAGAACAAGTATAAGTTAGGGCAAAAGTTTAATGGGAAATTAATTTAATTTGCATTTAAATTTTTATCTTACTCAAAAGAGTTTATATTTTAAAATAGGTGTTTAAATGACAAGAATAAGGAATATATTTAAAGGCTGTATTTCTTAGTACATAGAAAAGATAGCTTTTACAATAAATTTAATTTTTATAAATTTTCATTTCATTTTAATTTTATTATCAGTTTTTAATCTTAGTTTTTGTAATAAACAGTTAATTAGATCATATAAGTAACTACACAAGACAAAATAAAGTTTTGGCATTAATTCAATGGGAAGCATGATCCTAATTCAGATTGAAACCTCTATTTAATTCATAACTTTTACATTGATTTTGTTATGGTTTTTGAAGGCTTCCATCTCAAGGGTTACAAATGTATGGGATAATCGCTCTCCAAATAGCTGATTCTTTGGTTTGACAACTTTGGGTGTAGAAGTAACATATTCGATAATTATTGTTTGATGATTAAAAGTAGGCCATAATCTGGGAGCAACAGGCTGTGAAGTCATCAATGGGCTTTGTTAAGAGAATTCCACACATTCTCCATCTTCTTAGTGTCATTCTGTAAGGATTAAAATATATTCATTGTAATTTAATGTAAAAGCCATTTTAGGCTAAATTAAAGAACTTATGTGAAAGTAGAAGTTATGAAGACATATTAAAAGCTTGCTAAAAGGGAAAAGCTTATGCAAATCTTTTATTAGAAGTCAAAGTTGCAGCCATAATAACATCAAAGTTTTTATGGCAAGCAAGCATGGACAGAGATGTAAAAGGGGACAAACAGCCACAAAATCTGTCGCAAAAGAGATTTCTTGAGCCTGCAGTAGTTGAACAATATGGGCAACATTTGGGCTCGCAGGAAACAAGCATTAATTGCTTTTCCCTCTCTCCTCTCTTCTTATTTCCATAAAAAGAAATATGAGGCTCTCTTGTAAGTGGTTGTTGTCATTGTGACTTTTAGAATATATAGTTATTCTGTGATTTTGAGCAACAACTTAAACCTCTGCTATATTGCGTGTATGTATTTAATCTTGGTCTTTAATTGAGAAAATTTACTATGTATGTGACTAGACAGTGCGATTGATGGGATTATCTGTGGTGTTTGTTCAATGGTCTACCCTTTGGTCTAGTTTTGCTACTCCACAGGATCGAGCTCACGTCCTTATGTTTGTCTTATTGAATGTGCTAGTTGCATTACTGCATGCATATCAATTAGTTCTGTGTTTGTAAGGTGGTAAGTTATATGATGCAACCATTTCTTTCTTGGTGCATCACAGCGGATTATTTTGCTTTATTTCCTTCGCCCTCACCTTTGTTAAGATTTTATTTCTATGCACTAGTTAGGAAACGAGACCATCTCTTGAGGTTTTCAGCTAAGGGCAGTCCCACATGTAGTAGAAATCCCATGTCATGTTGGATTTGCATGTGCAAGCAGCAAGACAAATCAGACGAATCCAAGCATTAATAATTTTGGCATGCCTGATGGGCGGGGATTTGATTTTTATTCGAAAATCTTATGAAAATTCCTCTGATTTGTTATTAAAATATGAGATTTGGTGATAATCACAGCATTTGCTGCTTATTGAAGTAATATTTTATCACCTGGCAACTCTTGCTGGTTAAGGAATCCATATTCAAATAGAGCAGCCTTGCCTCTGTCCTCATTGCTGTTGCTGTAATGAAATAAGTACACAATGGCACTCCCAACATCTCTACTTTTTGTTTCATTCAATTCTGAAAGTCCACTACAACTGTAGCAGTGAAATGACATCCCCACAGCAGCTCTAAAAACACTTCCCCTTTTTAATGGAGATGGTTTGTAAGTCCAACAGGCCAGATGAGATTGGAGAAAGGCTTTGCAAGCAATTCAAAGAGAATGCAAATGTTTTGTCTTTGATGGAACATCTAAGCACAATAAAAAAGGGCATCAATGGAGGTCATGAAAGACTTCAACTTCAGATTAGAGAAGACTTGGAGAAGGATTCCTGTTGAATACAGGCCCTTTCCATGTACAACATTCTTGTATTATCAAAAAGCCTTAGATTTTGATATTGATGTCATGACCCAATCTCTAGGAGGAAGAACACTTTTTTGAGCTTTTGACCTTGTTGTGCAAGCTGAATTATACCTTATAGAAGCAGGCCAAATCACTCACATGCCCTTAAAACCTTTATCTTTTGATTTTTATGTTATTCCACCTCAAACCCCAAGTGGGTGAGCCATGATCCTACCCTAGCCACCCAAAGTTGAATTACCGAGTCCTAACTCATTGACTTAGATTAAAAGCCTTGTTGCAGAGTTTTCCTATGAGTTCTCGACCTTCAAGGACCAATTAACTCTCCAAATGGCTCAAAATCAACTTGATGCCTTAAATTCTCATACGTAAAACAGGCTTGCTATCTCAAGTGTTCCCAAAAGGGAAGCTTAATCCTTAGTCGAAACCTATTCCTAAATGCTCTTTGCAAGCAATGAAGGTCTCTTATGCCAATATAAGTTCCTCTCAAATCACAATAGCCCCTAAGGTGATAAGAGATCAGCATCTGGTAGAAAACATAGCTTATTTTACAAGCAATGAATGGGTTAGCAATGAGTTTTTCATCTAGCATGAACAAAAAAGTCAGATCAAAGAGGAGGCTGATATGGATGCATGGATTGAAGTCACAGAATAGAATGACAGTGAGGAGGAATATGTCTCTCAGAGAATTGAGCAAGAAGAAGAATTTCTGGCTGCAATAGGGGACTGTTATGACGAAAAGGAGCTGCAAGAGGAAGTGGAAGACCTCGAAGACAACAAAGAGATGGACTCATTCTCTATTTTTGAAGAGTGAAACATTTTTCTAGAGAATGGGGCTGAAGAAAGAATTCTCTTTCTTCGAAATTGTCAGAATAAGGAGGAAGATTTGAAGGAATACAGTGGTGAGATGGATTTGTTTTCCATCTTTTAGGCAGGCTATCTTCCCTTTGCTGGAGTCCCTGAAGTTCTGCTTCTTGATCAAGATCAGCAAACTAAGAGTGAGCATGTTTGCAATAAACATGTTGAGGAAACCAAATATTCAAGCTTTCGCTTGATTAAGGGATGTCCCTTCAGATACATATTCTCTTTGGAATCCAATGCCGAGAAGCCACTAGTCATTCATTTCAGAATTTCGAGGATAAGCTGTAACAACTCAGAGTGAACCCAAACAACCGCTTTAGCTAAAACAAAACAAAATAAAACATGAAGAGGGAGGAATATGCAAAGGCTGATGTCAAAGAAGGAGCCAAAAGGCTTCTTTTTTTTGTTTTTATTGTTTTTGTGGATAGCTGCTATGGGCTAAAAGATAAAACCATGGTCAAACTTAGTCAGAAAAGGCAACTATTTTCCTCTGCCAATTAATGGAATTTTTAGTTAACTCTGTATGTACTGATTAGAGTAAGAGTAGTAGATTTTATGTTTTGCAAAATAAGGTGTCTTTGCATCACCCTGCACAACTCATTTGGGCTTGTGTATGTGTTTTTTTTTTCGGTACTGAATTTATGAGCAGGGATCATGGATGAGTTTCTTTTAGAACAACAAGCAGCACACAATAGAGCCTCAACTTGAAGAGACAGAAATATACAATTTTTCAAGAAGGCTAGAAAGGGAAAATGTTGGCTCCAGTCCATATGTCCTTTGCACCAGCTACAAGATGGTATAATTTCACAGTTGGAGCAAAATGGAGGGGAGAAATCTACATCTACATGTCATGGAAGTCTTGTTGGCTGATTTCCATCATATGACAGAATGTTGAATGTTTCATTTGAAAGCCTAGCAAGGCTAGCTATCATAAGATCACCTTCATTCAATGGCTGGAGCTGTTCCAGAATTCAAGGATGATATCAGTAGCTAAAATCCCATCTCATATGTCTATTTGTTAAGAGTAGTGTTACGTGGGGATGTGTCCTCCCAAAAAATAGATGTCCTGAACTTTCTGGGGATGGCGGGATGGAGGGGAAACATCCACCACACGTTTCCTGTTAATGAAATTTCATGGGGGACATCTCCGGGTCGTCATAGATAAAATCTTAGACAGCAAAAAAAGATTGAGGCTGGAAATAGAGCAAAATACAGCAATTTTAGAGAAATATAGAGATGGCAATTTTTTTTGGAAAAATGTTAGCACGAAAGGGGATTTGAGGATACCACTGAAGAAGTAAATTGTGCTCGGTTTCAGTGGTGCTACCCCTCGACCCCACCATGCATTGCAACAGGGAGTACACTAGTAGACTGCTCTTTCATATTCCAGAGCCAGTAAGAAGTTGTGGGGAAAACGTGTCGGAAAGTGTTGTGTTTTATTGACCTCCAAGCCCAATGGATGCTAACACTTCTAGGATTCAATGCTTAGCAGGAAAACTTCCCCTATGAGTCGCCAAAAATGTTAATAAAATTCCACACAGATTCCATTTTCTTAGCTTCTTTCTTTAAGGATTAAAATAGCTTCATTGTAATTTAATGTAAAAGCTATTTTAATATTTGAAATCTAAAAGGGGAGAAATCTAAACTGAAGATCTTATGCAATAGTAGAAACTATGAATACACATATTAAAAGCTTACTAAAAGGGAAAAGCTTACGAAAGCTTTTATTAAAAGTCAAAGCTGCAGCCATAATAACAACCCAGCTTTTATAGAAAACAAGCATGGGAAGAGATGTAAAAGGGGACAAACAACCACCAAATCAGCCGCAAAAGAGATTTGTTGAGCCTCCAACAGCTGGACAATATGGGCGAGATTTGAAATTGTAGGCAGTAAGCATTAATTGCTTTTCATTCTCTTCTCTCCTTAATTCAAAGGGAAAAGCTTACGAAAGCTTTTATTAAAAGTCAAAGCTGCAGCCATAATAACAACCCAGCTTTTATAGAAAACAAGCATGGGAAGAGATGTAAAAGGGGACAAACAACCACCAAATCAGCCGCAAAAGAGATTTGTTGAGCCTCCAACAGCTGGACAATATGGGCGAGATTTGAAATTGTAGGCAGTAAGCATTAATTGCTTTTCATTCTCTTCTCTCCTTAATTCTATAAAAAAATTTGAGGCTCTATTGGAAGCAGTTGTTTTCATTGTGACTTTTACAATTTATAGCTATTCTGTGCTTTTGAGCTAAGTTACCGATATGTTTTGTATATGGGTATGGATACGAAGTATTTGATACATGTATATGGCAAATTATTTTTTGGCCCTGGATACAGCATTGGATACGGCCGTACAATATATATATATATATATATATATATATATAAATTCCAGCCTAATGAATAGGAATTAACCACATATTATGCATATGAAAAACAAAACAAGCTAAATAACCACAACAAGTACTCATAATTTCATTGAACCTGGGCACAAGCATCATCCCTACCACATCTAGTTGAGGTGTTTATTAAATTTATCTCATACATGCTATTTTTGTCCTTGTTTATGATGGCTTCTATTTGGTACTTTCCATAGAATAACGCTGATGCAAAAACTGTTTTTTCTGCTGTAACGATATGTTAAATTTAAAATAGAATTAAAAAAAAAAACCTGGTTCAGGCCTGGAAACGCCCTGGAAACAGCTGGGGAGGTCAGGGTACGGCTGGGTACATCTGCAGACGCACCCAGCCGTACCCTGACCTGCCCAGCTGTTTCTAGGGTGTTTCTGGGTGCGTATCCAAGCTGTATCCGTACCGGGTGCCCTAGGGGTGGCGTTTCAGTAACTTAGCTTTTGAGCAGTATCTCAGACCTCTGCGATACTATCCTGGCCTTTAATTGAGCAAATATAATATGTGACTAGACAATGCAATTGACAGGATTATTTCTGTGTTTTGTTTGACCCTCTTGTCCCATCTTACTACTCCTTTGGATGGAGCTCACCTCCTTATGTTTGCCTTATTGAATGTGCTAGTTGAATTATTGCATGATATCAATCAGTTCTGTTTTTGTGAGGTGGGAAGTTATATGCCTCATCCATTTCCTTCTTGGTGCATCACTGCCTTTCATTTATTTTGCTTTATTTCCTTCTCCCTCACCTTTGTTAAGATTTTATTTTTATGCACTGATTAGGAAACCGAAACAACTGTCTTTGGAGGTTTCCAGCTAAGGGCAGTCCCACACGTAGTAGGAATCGCATGTTATGCTAGATTTACGGGTGCAAGATAAATCAAACAAATCTAAGTATTTACATGCCCATCAACTCCTTAACTGACCCTGGAGTGATGGGCGAGACTTGAGGGCAAGGGGCAGTGGCACCTGAAGCTATCAACTGTTGGTTTTGCATCTGTTGGGAGTATGAGGGCTCTCACTGCCAACGGAGGACACCAATTGTAATCGCACAAGATTGTGAGCTCCCAAAATGCTTGTAGCAGACACAACATCATAAACAATATCTTTTACCACAGTAGAGTTAATATGTGGTTAATTTTAACTGTACGTGGATCATTCTCAAGCTTGCGTCTTTTGTCGATGTTCCAATCTCCCACCCCATCAGCTTCACTGTTATCCTTTATCTGCTTCCGACTCCCACCGCCATGAGGAGGTCGAACGCCTTAAGAAGAATCTGCCTTAGTAGGATGAGAAGGTTGTGGTTGAGGATTGGAACGAAATGAAACAAGGTAGTGTTAGAAGCTTTAATTGGCCTGAAATCTCTCCATTCATTAGATTCATCACTAGAAGCTCCAAATCCATTCTGACATCTCTTTCCTTTTCCTATTCTCCACTTGTTGTAGTAGTAGTTGCCACATTCCCTCACATTGTCCCTAAACCACCACCTTGATAGCCAATTGCCTTTACAGCAATATCTGTCCCCTTGGTATATTTACCTTGTGTATCTTCATCTAGAATATAGGTGTAACTGTAGGTTTTAGACTCCCCACATTGGCCTCCTTCAATTAATACTTTATAGTCATAATCAGAATATTATTTCTCCTAGGGCTTGTCTTGGTCCTATAAATTGCAGAATTCAGTTTCCTCATTAATTTCACTGAAATCAAAATCTGTTTTAGGAGGCCCCAACTTCACCATCTTCTAGAAGGCCTTTATTTCCCCTCTAGTACAATTCTCATATGTAAGATAATGCTTTAGTTTCTATGGGATGCTTTTGGTGGAGGAACTACCCACCTTTGCACAATAATTGACACACCTCTTGGGTAGTGAACACTCATGCATTTCAAAGACATCTTGCTGATATGTGGTGCCATTCTTAGTATCTATTTGTCTGATGTTTTCCACGATATCTTCCCAAGAGTGCTTGTTTTTAATATTTTCATCAGGGGTTTACTTTCATGCTGCGTTTTCTTTACAAAAAACCCTCATTGCAGACAACTTTGACTTCATATTGCAGATGGGTCATACTTCCAATAGAAGTCCACATCAAAACAATAAAACTCTAAAATCTTATGAGCATCATGGAATGCCTTCCTATCAAAAGTGAACCCTCCACAAGAGGAAGACAGAGAAGGAGATAGGGTCTTCCTGCCAAATATTATCTATCTAAATTGTCCATCTGCCTTATATATTCCATGGCAAAAAGTTCGAATGGCTTAACTTTTGAACCATAAAATCTGGTGACAGTGTAGTTTTCCATCAAGAACCAGTGCGCCAAATGAATCTCCATTCCCAATTTGATGATATTTCTGCAACTTTGGGGAATTCTAGGCATGCAACTATCTGTGATGGCTTCAAGCAATGGGGTGATAAAATAATCACGAAATGGGTATAAGAACTTTCAAAATCTTGGAAACACTATAATCCTTATCTTGCGTGACCAATCACATATTGGCAACACTGTATTGTGGTGAACATCTTTATAGGGATTGATTTGAAGCTTATTATTTTCTAACCAAGTACAAAACCTTCACATAAGCAAATGACACAAGTATGTATGGAACCTGAATGTATTTGACCCATTATTTGAAATTAACACCGATTGAAGATGGATGGACTTAGCAAGGTGCTCACCATATTTGTAATAAACCATTTGTTTTGCATAGGAGATTCCTTGAACCATTTCGCTCACATAGTCCTTTACCGAATCATCATTGTCTAACCATAAAACTGATGCTAACATGGATATTGTATCCTGAACCCAACTTCTAAATATTCTCAAATCATAAGGAGGAAGCCCACTTGGTACCTTTCCATCTGATGTGATTTGACTCAAGATCCAAGCCTTTGAAGATTGCCTGCATGCTACAGTGCTACACAATCCCTTGAAAAATCTTACATGTTTATTAATGTATTTCCTAGATTTGACTTTTGGTCTGTTAGAAGCTCCAACATGTGGCCAATATTTTACTTTTGTTTTTCTCACCACAATTTTCTGGTTGAAGCGGAGTTGCTTATTCTTAATTATTGCTGGAGTTGCCAGGTATAAATACTGGCACATGCTATTAAAATATATTCTTAATATATTTATTATCTCTTAATGAACTATTAGTTATGTATTAACTAATGTTCGTTTGTAACCTCCTCAACCATTTTGTAACTATCTCTTGCATAATAAAATGACGGACACACATACTCCTAAGTGTGCATTTGGGTTTCTCTCCTTTCATTCTCTATCCACATATTCTGTCATCAACTCAAATGCATGTGTGGAGGGAGACTCCACCATTCAAGATGTGTTGGAGGATGCCATTCCTCATAGGCTTGTTGCCCCTACTTCAGTCAACTTACATGCACTTGTTGTGGAAGCAATATCTACTATACAAAATGTGCAAGAGGTTGAAATGCCTTGCGAGGATGAATTTCCTCATTCAGATGCATATTTAATCGTGGAGGGAAACTTCACGATCCAGGGTGTGTTGGAGGTGTATGGTGAGAAGGTAGAACATGCCACACATTCATAGGCACTGGCTTGAAGGACAATACAACATGGACACATTGTTCATCTTGTTGCACAAGGCTTTTCACAACAAGGGGAAATAGATGAACAACTTGAGGAGACACTTATTTCCCCAACCATTGCGGAGATGGTAATTTCTCCTACTATAGAGTTGGTTGTTACTCCTATTGCAAAAATGCTCACTCAGTTGCTTCTCTCCATAGCAACTCAATTTGGTTGTAGGGTATCTTAAAGTGATGTCTTAAATGAAGAGCTGGATGAGGTCTACATGGTGTTTCTAGGAGGTGATCATTTGGATTGCAGATTTATTGAGACCCTGCATGGAATCATGTAGGCTTCACAAGCTTGGTACACTCCATTCAGTCAACATCTCCAAGAATTTGATTTCCGAACTTTGGAGATTGGGATGAACCTCTCAGCCAATGATGATTCATTGCCAGTAAATGAGTCACTCAACAAACACTTGGTGGACAACCTGCTATATTCTATGTACACACAATTGGAACTCTATTTTGTTGTCAGTTGTCTTTTTCGATTCTAACCACACCTAAGCTCCTACATTGTACAACAACAAAATATAAGAGGATTGCAACTTTCAAAGTAATATCTTAGGAGCAATCTATAAAGTTAATGATTAAACTCCTTGGTTTTATTGTATTTGTAAAAATTTGCGCCAAATATGTCTCTGGTTTAGTCATTAAGGGGGGTATTAAAATATATTCTTAATATATTTATTAACTCTTAATGAACTATTAGTTATGTATTAACTAATGTTTGGTTGAAACTTCCTCAACCATTCTGTAACTATCTCTTGCATGATAAAATCCTGAACACACATACTCCAAGTGTGCATTCTGGTTTCTTCCAATTCTTTCTTTGTTCACATCTTCTAACATATGCATTGATGAATTCGAGACATGGAAACACCTCATGTAAAATGAAATTTCCCAACTTGAACTTCCATACCTTCTCCGAATCACTATTAGTTCCAAAGGTCACTACCTTATAATAAGTAGACATTCTACAGGAACCAAGGGAGGATTTCTACAGGACTGGGTCATGTACAACAGGGTATTCGTTAGTGAATCAAGATCTTTTTTGTTTAACCTTACAAAGTAGAAAACATTTATGGGATTTTAGTGGATCCTTTTGTCCCATATTATTACTTGTATCCTTCCCTAAAACACTAATTGTACTAGGACGAGGACTTTGAATTTTTTCTACTATTCCCTTCTTAGTCTTAGACATCTTGATTCAAGTAAAGACAAAAACTAATCTAAATGAAACAATGAAAGGGTTTTTAATTTTCTTAGGCTTGAAGCTTACAATATAGATGATTCGAGTCTTTGACAAAACTCGAAGAGCCAAACTGGAATCTAGAAACCTGGAAGCTCTGGTGTAAAACTTGTGAGTACTCGTTGGGAATCATTAAAGAAATTGAGTACTTGATGGTAATCATTCTAAAACTTTTGAGTTGAGTAGACAGGCTTGGACTCGCAAGTAATAGCGAGCAATTAGTGAGTCCAAGCATTTTACTTGGTTACTGGTAGAATATAACCTATTTGGGAAACCAAAAGTCATTCTTTGTATACAGTTGTGATTTTTTCCTATTTTTGTTGTGCTATGGCAATTTCTATCATTTTCCAGTTGTGGCTACGGGTTTGTCAGTGATTTCCATCACCTTTGAAGGAATTTCATAGGGATTTGAGAGGAAAGACTCTTCATTTTTGATTTTTCGTTTTTTAATTGTTTTCTCCATTTTAGATTTATAGGCCCTTTGGTTTGAATGTTTTTTTTCTTTTTTGTTTGCTTACTCATTTTTGTCTAGTTCTTCCTTTGATAGGTACTAACAACTATGGTTTCAAGCTAATTTTTTTTCTTTGTTTTATAGCATTTCTCCTTGCAGTTTGCATTCAATTTGCAGTGGTATACGAGAATGGCATCCGATTCAGGTAGTTTTAGGCCTAAAAAGTCTAATGGCCCTTCTTCGAAGCATCATGTACTGGGTCTAGACTTAGAGTACAATTCTATCATATGCAATTATTGTGGATTTAAGATGAGTGGAGGTGTCTATCATCTCAAGTACCACCTTGCATGAATCCCAGGTAAAGATGTGAAACTATGCAAAATAACTAGAGCTTGAGGCTCAAAGAGAGATGGCTGTTGTCCTTGTTCTCTATGAGGATAAAAAGAGGAAAAAAAGATGAATACTGAAGCACTTGCAGTCATAATGAATAGGGGGCAACAAGGGTTGATTCCGATGAGTATGACTTAGGAGCCTCTTATATTGCCTCAACTCCAAGGGTTTGGGGACAAAGCTCATCTATTGGAGACAATTCTGGTTTACATGAACAAGGTTCCTTTGTTCCTCAAAATACTCATAAGGCATAACCTTCACTCGAAGGTACTACTTGGAACCGAAAGTTGCAGAACGAAGCAAGGGTAGTTATGGAGAGTTTTTGGTATTATAACAACATACCGTTTAATGTGGTGAAACACCCATATGAAGAGAATTTGGTAACTGCATTGACTGTTGTTGGCAAAGGGTTCAAGGAACGTACTCATGATTTGAGTGTTCCATTGCTGGAGTATGCCGTAAAAAATGCACAAGTTATTGTAGATGAGCAAAAACTAATATGGCATAAAAGGGCTGCAACATTTTGTTTGATGGGTGGGCATATAGAAGGAACCACACTTTGATTAAATTCAGAGTGGCTTCAAGTGGACAGTTGGTGTTCTTGAAGTTGATTGATGCCTCGCACCAAGTGAAAATTGCAAAACACTTTATGTGGTATGTTGGATAAGGTAGTCATTGAAGTTGTTGTGGAGAATGTTGTCCAAGTTGTGATAGACATTGCAATAACATATGTAGCAACATGGAGACTTCTTGAGGAGGCATGCTACACTTTTTTGGACCCCTTGCACAAATTATTGTATTGATCTCCTACTTGTAGACATAGGAAAAATGACATGGGTGGAAATGCGGTTAAAGAAGCAAGAGCTATCACAAAGTTCATCTATAATTGTTAGAAAATGTAATCACGAAAAGAATTGAGAAAAGCTGCAGGCACGCTAAGCTATGTGCATGTCTGTCATTTTATTATGCTGAAAGGAGTTGCAATATGGCTGGGGTAGTTTATAACCGATCATTAGTTAATGAGTAACAAATTTATAACAAATAGATACCACTATACTTAATATCCCCCCTTAATGCTTAAACCGGAGACAACAAGTTTGTTCTGAAATTTTACAAATACAATAGAACCAAGAATTTTTGTCATTAAATCTGTTGACTGCTGGAAAGATATCAACTTGAAATTTGCAGACCTTGATGTTTTGCCGTTGTTCAATGTAGGAGCTTTGGTGTAGACAAAAACTGAAAAAGCTAGCTAACAAAACAAAGGTCAGGTTGCGTGGACATAAGGTGTAATAGGTATTCCACAAATTCTCTATAAAGTGATTCATTGACTGGGATGAATCATCATTGGATGATAACTTCAGCTCGACCTCCATAGTTTTGAATTTAGAGTCTTGGAGATGTGGATCAAATAAAATATACTGGGCTCATGGAGCCTTCTTGAGTCTGTACAAGTACTTAATCAATCTGCAAACCGGACCATGACCTTGCTTGAAAACCTTAGGCTACACCAAGTAAACCTCCATGTCCAAACCGCTAGAAAGAAGCAAATGTGACCATCTTCGCAATATTCACAGGAGCAATGAAGTCCTCATCTTTTCCCTCCTGTGAAAAATATTTCGTAACAAAATGAGCCTTGTACTTGTCCAAAACACCATTAGATTTGGTTTTTACTATGTCCACCCATATGCTTTCAACAACTTGTTTAATTGGCAATATAGATACCATGAAAAGGTTAGGAGCAAGGGCAAAATGACAATACTATGTTGAATCAACTACCATGTTCCCAGTCCTTAGAGCCAATGCCTTCCATTGAGTGGCTATTCTTGCCATCTCATCATGAGTGGCTTTTCTTGCCATTTCACCATGTGCCACCTCTCATCTTGAAGTAATTGAGTCACCTTCCATAATTCTTTGAGTGGCTTTTCCTACGAGCTCACCATGCACCTCTTGCATGACTTGTAATTGGGGCATTCATCCAACTGCACATGAGGCATTTCAATCTCTCACACAACTACCCTTGCATTTGATTAAGGAATTGCATCCTCCTACACATGCTATATGGTGGAGTATCCCACCACATATGCATTCAAGTGAGTCTAACACACTCAACAAGCCTGTACCGACCACCTTGCCTAATGTTTAAGGTGACTTCCCTAACCTATGTCATACTAGATACAATACACTTTTGCCTATAAATATTTACAACAATATTGGGATATTTTGTTAACCAACAAGCAAAAAAGAGATTTTTATGCATGATAAAAATATACCTAGCATTCCTTACTAAGGGTTTTTGAGCATTATTGAGGACTATATGAATATATCTTATGCCCTCAACTGCAAATGACTCACCATCAACTAATACAATTGAATCAAAACAAGTTGTATTTGCAATGAAAGTTGCATACTAGTCCCTTCTACATGAAGCATGCTTGGATGATCCGGAATCAATGATCCAACAACTAGTAGTAATGTTGTTTGAGCATGGTGTTGTGAGAACATACTCTTTCTCAAAATCCCGTTCTTCAATTGCTGCCACAATTCCCTAACCTTTCGCCTTTGTGTTGTGGGAAGAAAGATCATATTGTCACTTCCAACAATCTTCTTCATATGTCCAAACTTATGACAATTGTGACATTTCACCTAGTATTTGAAATATGATTCACCAAGCATTCATTTCCACTTCCCTTTCGATTGAAATGCACTCTGTTTGTCCACAAGAAGACTCACTTTCCTGAGTTTGTTCGTGTTCCTTCTGCAACAAATAGGAACTAACTTGATAAAAAATAAGGGTTTGTCTTTTAACCATCAAGTGTGAGCCTCCAAAAATGTCTCAGAGGAGGGCGTAATAGTTTAGAACAAGCACAATCAAGTGGTCATCATCCGCCTTTTTGTTGATGGCATCGAGTTGGTCTTGGAGATCTTTCATCCAAAGAAAATATTTTGACAAGGATCGGTCCTTCGTTATTCTTGCAAAAAGCATTTTTTTTTAGGTAGAAGACCTAACTTTTCTTCAAAGTTTGATACTTGTTCATTAGACTAGTCCAAACCACACTTGCCTCAATGGCATTCCGGACCTCGGATATCAAATCATCTAACACAAATAGCTTTAACAGGGCCTCCTTATGACATTTTTCATAATCCACAAAATTCACAATAAGTCTTGCTTTAGTGCCAAGAATGTTTTTTTCAAGTCCCATTACCTTGTGATTGTCAAATTTTGTGACTCTAGGTGTTTTAATTCTGGCCAATCAACTTCTGCACTTTCGGCAAAACCAAGTGTAGACACCTATAGTTTTGTCAAAGCAATATTATTCTTAATATTGCACTAACTATTCTACTCCCCACAAATTGACAACACCTCGTCAATTAGGCCTATCTAACTCTCCTTTAACGACATTCTTTTGGTCGTATTCATCTTATAAACAACTAATCGGGCTAATATACCCTCTTATTAGCTAAACTTCTTTCCTATCTCCTTCTAAACCACTTTTACAAGCTTCCTAGGCTATCAATCTATCACATTGGATTAAGTGGACCCCTCACAACTCTCTCAGGTTACTAATCCCTTGCTAAAACAGGATTAATTAGCCTAAACCAAGGTTAACTAGCCTAAGGCATGTTTAACCTCTTTTAAACCTAAAAGTGTTTTTTGGACTTATCTTTTGTCCCACATGCACCCAAATCATTTCATTCTTGGAATTGGAAAACGATAAATACCCCACTACCTCAAGTCATTTTCTAAGAACACTTCTCCCTTTCTAGCATAAGCTATATTATTTTGTTTAGGATTAAGATCTTTCTTCATTGTTATTGAGCTATTTTGCTTTGCTAATGTATCTTTCACTCAAGCTTTGGGTAAATGAGAGGAACCATATGGTCTTGTAGTCATTAATGGTGAGCTCTCATTCTCAAAAACCTTGAGAATCAAACAATCATAACTGATTGCTAGGATCTTCAAAAGGTTCATGTTTTCATAGCTTTCAAAGAGTAGAGAATTGTTTAGATATGCTTGGTTTGATTGTTTATTTCAAGTTATGTATGCATGCAAAGAAATAGTTATTGCTTATCTCTAATCTTGATGGTCCATCGTCTTGTTGGTTAAGCTTCAAGGCTTCTTAAGTGTTCTTGCCTCATTCAATAGCTTTTCTAACTTTTCCTTGTTCACATTTGGCACGTCCGGTGGGACCCTTAGCCCATAGTCCATTAATGGATGTTTTTCGAGTTTTTTTATCTCAGTGTCTAACCATTTTCATGCATTTTTTAGGGTTAATTAGTGTGGCTCCAAGCATTTTACTAACTTATAAGTAGTAAACCTTTCTTTTGCATGCATATTTATTGGGTATATGTTATAAATTGCATTAAAAGGCTAAATTCTAACCTGTTTGTAGTTTTAGAATTCTTTTTTCCGTGATATTTTGTGGTTTTTCAGGCCCACATGCAGGTGTTTTGGATTAACGCGCACACGTTGAAACTCGCGCGCACCTGCTTGCAGGGATGCACACATGTCTCTTTGGCCGTGCACCTGTTGCATTTCATTTTTGACTCCCCATCAAGAATTTTTCACAGACCCATGCTTATGCTTCTACTATGCGCACATGCTTAAATCCACGTGCAATTGTCTCTTGGGACACGCAGGTGTCTATTAGCTATGTGTTAAACTTGCCTTTTCACCTTGCACTTGCATATGCTTTTTGAGGTGCGCACATGCTTAATAGAGCACACATGTGTCATTCTGGATGTGCAAGTGTAATTGCTCCCTGTCTTTTCCACACAACCGCACACTTGTCATTTGAGGCACGCACATGCTGTTAGGAGCACACACGTGCCATAAAGGGCGTGCATGTGTTGCTAATTGAAGTTAAAATTTGTTCTAACATTTGTAGGGGTTGATTTTTGAATTTCTAACATTTTGCAGGTTTCTTGTTGATACTAATCAGTGTTTTTGCAGGTTACTTTGATAAATATTATGGTTTTAAGTTAACTTTACTTAGTTTGTGTTGATGAATGTTGCATTGATATTTGTAAGGTTTGAAACATGTATGCTCTTCCCTCACACCTTCTAGGTGATCTTGGGAATAAAAAACGTTTCAATACCCCTTTCTATGCTTTCAAAACACTTCACTAAGATTTTTAATAAGGATTAACTTCAAAGTTGGTTTAAAACGAACTTACTTTTCGCATTTTGATTGAGTATTTCCCATCTTTCACAAGATTAGTGAGGTATTTTGTTGTGTATGCTCTTTCCTTGCGTCTTAGGACGATCAGGGAAAACAAAAACAACATTCTATCTCCTTTATATGATGTGTTAATCAGTTGGTAAATTACTAATCATTGTGTGTAGGTCCATACCGCATGTCAAAGAAATCAAGATCTAAACCAAATCTAATGTGTTTGTAGGTTGCTAACGGCGTTCAAAACCTCATTAAGATCATAAGATAAAAACAAACACCATATTCAACACACTTGATTTGCAGGTTCGGATAAGGGCATGCCCCGTTCACTTTAAACTAAGACATAACCCCTTTGGCATAAGCCTTAAGCTACAACAATGGGGGTGGTCTTAGGAACCCTAAAATAGTCCACCGTTGAGTAACCTCATGGACGAAACAAAGCGTGCTCCACTTACCCACTTGACTAGATTTTCCATTGTGAGTTTAGCACCAAAACATTATCCATTGGGACCCAAGTGAAAGATACATGTGAACGCATTCATTGCTCATCGTATTTGAAGGGGGTAAAGTAAAGTTGAGAAACTCCAAGACTAGATAATGCGACTTTCTTGGTAAATCGAGCTCGCAGAGGGTGTTTGTGGTACCTAGTTGAGCGAACCACCTAAAAAAGCCATATTGTCTTGGAGTCCACATTGCCGTATCAAGCCATCGTGTTTTATAGAGCTCTCACGAAGTGACGACTTGCTTGGAGTCAAAACCTTGTTTTTCGAACAAGGTGAGAGTCCACTTAAGTTGAAGCTAAGTGTTATTCATCACGGACTTACGACGTGTCACTTTGACGTAGTTCTTCACTTACCCTAAGGTAAGGCGAAACTCTGCCAAAGTTATACTTAGTTTGTTTCATCATCACTTGGTCTACACCTTTGTTATCTTGTTGCCCATTTGGGACAAAAGAAAAAAAAACATGCGCATATACCGCTGGAAATAATCGTGTCCACCAGTTTTGTATTCTACTTGCATGACTAGGCTGCACTGCCGGAATGCAAGTGTTAAAAGTGTGAATGGTACGTCATCACGTTCTAGTAGGCCCTATGTCTCAAACTCATATTGAGACACATTATCAATGTAGCTAGGCTTGATTCACCTTTTGATCTCCCTTAGACGTGTTACTTTGTCCGCATTGCATCGACACAATTACGATACTTACACCTTGTTCCTCGTGAACGGGATCTAAGTGTCCTCATTGTGGCGTTACGCTATCTACATCTTAACAAGTCCTTAGTATACTTACACTTAGTTTTGCTTCAAACATTACCTCAAGCCTTGAAGTGTGGTGGTTACGTTGTTTGTGTATCATATCCATACTATTTCGGTGCTAACACCTTACTTTCTCTTGAAACTTGGTTAATGTGCCTTAGTAGTATTGTTACGTTCCTTGCGTACGTAATTTCTATCCTTTAGGACTTAGGTCTTGCTTGTCTCTAAACTGGTCGTAGTATCCTTTGAATGGGAGTCACATCTACCCTTTGTTAATACTTACACCACGTTCATCTTGAACTGGACATAAGCATTGACATCGAGTTGATCATCTGTCCATCAAACTACCGTTGGGAAACCTAAGGTGTAAACAGTTGGTTGCTTGAATAGTTTACTTATAGGCTTGCATGATTGTTCCTTGTGTGATAATAGTTGCATAGACTTATATCTAGGACAATTCATTGGATTCTTTGATTCTTTGACCCATCATTCGTTAGAACATTGATTAGTGAAACATTGAGAACTTAGGGAACTTATACCATGTTACACCTAGGTTTGTTGCATCTTAATTACATTTAGACAAAAGCTAGTACAAAAGAGGCTAGTGATGTTGCTTATCACAAGAATGGCATCTAAGAAAATTAAACGCGAAGTAGAGTTAAATCCTTTTGCCAACTATCCATTTAGTGGTCACAACTTGGGTCCCCTCTTTTTGGAGGTTAAAAACGCGGAACCATTAATTGACCATAGTGGTGATGATTCTGATTCATCTGAAGAGCAACGCACTCTTGATCTCGCTTGTTTCGATCAACTCCCATTCTATAATAGGGATCAAGTACTCACACGAGTCTTAGAACTAGGAGCCAAATTACCACCAAAATGTGAAGCGACTATCAAGACCATTAACTTACGAGAGGGAGAGCCACAACGATCTCCCCTTATCGACATGGATAATCCTTTTGACGGAGGATACGCTTCCACTTTTGGTGTTCGTAATAAAAACTTTGAGAGTGAAGGGCCAAAACAAATAGATGGTTCTCAAAGACCATACTTTAAAGCCTCACACAAAGTTAAGATCGAACCTGAACACAAAGAGTTACCTCTGCCTCAATATGACAAAGAAGATGATCCTCAAATTGAAGAAGAGTTTATACAAAGACAAATACTGAAGCTAAGTCAAAAGTTAGCAAATTTAGGGTCTTTGAGCAAGAATACACGTAAGGAAAGACTTAAAACCAAATTGGGTGAACTTCACACCGAACCTTATGATGACAAAGCGTTAAAGGTCACTCGAGCGATTAGACCATCATCCCCTACAAAAGAGCAACTCATTCAACAAGAGTTGCAATTTACAAAAAACATGCTCACAACCCTCCAGGAGAGTAATGTAGTGCATAGTAAAAAGTATCAATACGAAGAACTATGTCCTTATCCCTTCGACAGAGACATGTTACAAATACCATTCCCTAAATACTTTGATTGTCCTAAATTCGACAAGTATAAAGGTAAAGGTGATCCTCGCAATCATATTAAAGACTTCTACATGGCTTGCCAGGAAGTAGCTTTTAACGACAACTATCTTATACGTTTGTTCCCTTGTAACCTAAGAGGACAAGCGCTAGAATGGTTTCTCCACATACCCAAGGGAACGATCGCGACATGGCCCGCATTAGCTGAAAAGTTTGTGCTTCACTTCTCTTTTAACATGGAGAGTGACATTACCATGGTCAACCTTTGCAATGCGAAACAAAAGCCGAATGAGAACTTCGCTGGTTTCTTACAGCAATGGCAGGGGTTATCAAGCCATTTCCCTTGTCCCATTCTGGAAAAAACAAATGGTCAGTATCTTTGTTCCGAACCTAAATCAAGACATAACCTTTCATCTAAAGATGCATTGCGTCACTAACTTCGAAGAAGTTATTGAGAAGGGAAGTCAAATAGAGAAAGCTCTCATAGCAAAGGGAACGATCAAGCCCTTTACAAAGATAAACACGAGTCAAAATCTGCAGATAAACCCAAGTTCTTCAATAAGAACAAGAATGTCATCAGAGACGGCATCACATACTCCAAAAGAGTCCAATTCGCACAAAACGGTCCATTCTTAAAACTTACACAAAGACCCCGCCCTAAAGCGGCTCCGAAACGAACGGTCACACCTTTAACCGAGCCATTGTCTGCCATCCTTAAACAGTTGGATGTTGTAAACATGGTACAATATCCAACCGCATCAGTACCCTATCTAGATGATGCACTTAAACCAGTATGGTTCAAAGAACACGAATATTGTGACTTTCACCATGTCAAAGGGCACAAAACCGACAGATGTTTGAAGTTGCAACATTTCATTCAGGACCTTATTGAAGAAAGCAAAATTGAGGTGGATTCACCTGAGTCAGGATAAGGTCCCAACGAAAAGATGGGAATATTCAAATAATCCTTTCCTAATCATGATAAAAAAGGAAACAAGAAGCCAGATCAAGGTCAGTCTTCTAATGACTATAAAACTGCCAATTATGTGTATCCATCAAACGATAATCCCTTTTATTCCCCTTTGATTCCCTCATAGGTTGTATACATTCATCTAATGAACAAGTCAACTCTATTAGGATCCTAGGTAACAGTTGTGCTGTGGGTACGCAACGTGCTCGCTTAGCGATCCCAGAACCATCTCGCCCTATCCCCCAGGAAGGTTCGTATGACTTATTGGAGCAATTGGAGGAAACCACAACTAAGATCTTGATCTTAGATTTACTCAAAATCTCAAATTCTCATAAGGACATACTATATAAAACGCTTCAGGGATCAGGAGTATCCACAGATGTAGAGCCTGCACACCTCCAAGCAATGGTTGCAAATCTTAATCCTAATGACTATATCTCTTTCGATCGCAACGAAATCCCACATAACGATCCTGAACACAACCTACCTTTATGCACAGAGGTCTTCGTTACTCGTCGTAAGATAAAGAGAGTGCTTGTGGACGGCGAATCCAGTCCGAACATTTGTACATTAAAACTTGTCAGGCAACTAGGCCATACAAAAGTAGATTTGGATGCTAAGACCATTATGATCACGACTTATGATAATGAAGAGCATGAGTCGGCACGTACCATAGTGCTCCCAATGGAAGTGGGGCCCACATATCATGATACCGAGTTCCATGTCCTTGACTTGGACCTTCCATATAACATGCTTCTGGGTTGTCCATGGATTCATACCTTACAGGCCATTCCTTTGACCTTCCATCAATGTATCAAGTTATGTCACGGAGGACAGACGATCACCATCCTAGGTGATCCAGAACCGTTTACACATTGTAGAGCACTCCACATTTTTTCTCGTGCAACATATGAATTTCCCTCAGTTGATATTGTTGTCCCATTACAAACTGAGGCCATGAAGGATCGTATAGATCTGGATACATTAACTTCTTGCAATCAAAATTTTCCCTCGTTGGTCAATCCCTTTACCTCGTGGGAAGGAATGTTTGGAAAGTATGGCCCAGATGATGAATTCAACCTTTAACACGCTCTTTTGATATCCGATCTTTCAGTGTCATCCGAGACACGTGACAGATCATATTTTCAGTTCAAAAGCACTCGAGCTAGTTGCCATGAACCCTTTGAGAGGTTTGTTCCTAGTGGCCTCTTGTCCGATGAAAGGATGCTAGATACACCTACTAGCTAGGTACCTGAAGGAACGGAAGCTTCATGTAATCAGGCCCCACAGTACATCAAAGCGCCAAGAATGATGCGTGCTATGGGCTATAAGGGACTTGGATGCGGCACAAATGGACAAGGCCGACTAGAGCCTCTCACAATCCTCCCTCGGAAAGCAAACAAACATTACCTTGGTATCAGACCTCACAACGATCCACCCTCGGAGATAGATGCTACTTCTTCTGAATGTGAGGATAGCTCTTCTCATTCGGACGTGACACGGATTCCCAATGTAGCCTATACGAGGACCTTGCCTCTACCAATCTGTTTCTAGATTCAACTATCTTCACCCTTTCTAGACCCAATTCCCAAGGCAATCACCAAGTCACCCTAGTATATCCCGACCTCATTGATTGGGATCAACAACTTCACATACCTGTCGATTTCTTTGAGAATGATGAGGCAATTGCAGAGTTCCTAGGACACCTATAGTTTTGTCAAAGCAATATTATTCTTAATATCGCACTAACTATTCTACTCACCTCAAATTGACGACACCTCGTCAATTAGGCCTATCTAACTCTCCTTTTACGACATTCTTTTGGTCGTATTCCTCTTATAAACGACTAATCGGGCTAATATACCCTCTTATTAGCTAAACTTCTTTCCTATCTCCTTCTAAACGACTTTTACAAGCTTCCTAGGCTATCAATCTATCACATTGGATTAAGTGGACCCCTCACAACTCTCTCAGGTTACTAATCCCTTGCTAAAACAAGATTAATTAGCCTAAACCAAGGTTAACTAGCCTAAGGCATGTTTAACCTCTTCTAAACCTAAAAGTGTTTTTTTGGACTTATCTTTTGTCCCACATGCACCCAAATCATTTCATTCTTGGAATTGGAAAACGATAAATACCCCACTACCTCAAGTCATTTTCTAAGAACACTTCTCCCTTTCTAGCATAAGCTATATTATTTTGTTTAGGATTAAGATCTTTCTTCATTGTTATTGAGCTATTTTGCTTTGCTAATGTATCTTTCACTCAAGCTTTGGGTAAATGAGAGGAACCATATGGCCTTGTAGCCATTAATGGTGAGCTCTCATTCTCAAAAACCTTGAGAATCAATCAATCATAACTGATTGCTAGGATCTTCAATAGGTTCATGTTTTCATAGCTTTCAAAAAGTAGAGAATTGTTTAGATATGCTTGGTTTGATTGTTTATTTCAAGTTATGTATGCATGCAAAGAAATAGTTCTTGCTTATCTCTAATCTTGATGGTCCATCGTTTTGTTGGTTAAGCTTTTGGGCTTCTTAAGTGTTCTTGCCTTATTCCATAGTTTTTCTAACTTTTCCTTGTTCACACCAAGTTTTGAATATTGGCCATTATTCACACAATATTAGACCCCTAAGTCAATGCAAAAATCTGACGACATCACAATGACTAAAAAAATCCAATTAATGAGCCCACAATTTTGAGAATGATGGTATTTGCTTATGATATTGCCTAACCTGAAATTAAAGTAAAATATTGATGGAGTCTATAAATTAGCGGAAAATGCTTGAGGTTTGCAAAATCACCTCACAGTCTGGTCAGCACTGCTAAATCGCCAAATTGAAAATATCTATCAGGACTGAAAAATCCTATGAAAATAACTGACAGAATTGAAAGCCCTTGATCTGGTATATATCACAAAATGTCACAAAGCTTCCTGTGAGTACTTTGAAATATGTGACTTCACTTGACACAAAAAAGATTGCAAGTAGATAGCAACTTGATCACGAAGATGACTGAAAATTGTGATTGATTTTGTCATGAAAATGCCATTAAAGACTGTACAGGGACGTTTGCAACTTGGAATGATGTCTTACATGAATTGAAATCATGTTCATAACATTTGTATCTTCTACTCGTGCCCTAGCACGATATGGTTTTCATCTTCCTTGCAAATTCCTTCACATTATTTTGAAAATTGTGACTAGTCTTCATGACTTCACATTTCTGGTCTATAGACCTCTCAAATTGTATCACATACCCTAACTTAGGCGTTTTGGTTTGGACATCAAAAAACAATGTTTCAATCATGCCCTAGATGATTGTAAAAAACGTGATCTGCTGGTTTGGAAATACAAATGAAATTGTGGCTTGACCTCCGCAAATCATGAAAATTTTGATTGGATCCATTCTCTTCAAAAAATCCCTTCGAACTTGCTATTGTAATCCCTTGAGATTGCAATTCCCTTGTTGATCTGATATGCACGAATTCATGAATCATTCTTTATAGTGCCCTTGAAGTCACAAAATCGACGCTTCTTGTCTTTGTTCAACGAATGTTCTGAATCTTCATGTCTAGTGAATCTCCACGCAAACTCTCTTCCACACACGACACCCTACAAATCATGTTGATACCGGTCATCTGACCACATATTTTGGTCTCTTCAGGTTTGCACGACCTCGAAATCATGAAATTGGTGATTGAGAATGGTGATTTTTTGCCTTCATTTGCAAATCTATACCCAACAAGCTGCCTAGGGCTTCCTCAAACGTTGAGCCTTGAATGTTGGGCCTCTTTTCTTTACTGCATTTTATACCCTCTTCTAGGGCTCCCCCGGATTCCAAGCTTATTGTTCATACTCTTCTCTTAGGGCTTCCTCAAACAATGGCTCTAATATTAATGCTAGAAAATGTAAACATTGAAGGAATGAAGAGAAACTGGAAGCACACTGAGATATGTGCGTGTTTGTCATTCTATTATGTTGAAAGTAGTTACAAAATCATTGGGGTAGTTTAAAACTGATTGTTGGTTAATGAATAATTAATTTATAGCAAATAGATACTAATATATTTAATAAGAATCACCCTTGGGTGCTAAGCTTGCTAATAGAGCACACCAATAGAAAAGAGCTTGTGTGAGTGGGAGTCACATGATTCACCACAACCTTCATTGCATTGCAGAGCATTGCAACCTACCAACATTTCATAAGTAGATGTTTGTAAACACATGATAGTCGGAGTTTCCCTATTGTAGGAACGTTGAAGGGAAACGGTCTGTGAAGATTGTTTTTGATGATATGTTTGAGAATAACACAAATGAAATCCATATGGTAACACTCTAAAATTAACTATTTTGTATTCATCATTTTTTTAAATATTTTTTTTGATTCAAATTTCTTTTAATTTTAATTTTAAATTTCTGCATTATTTTGTTTTGTGTGTCATAGCCTTTGATTAGAGTTTTATGTTTGGTGGATGGAGAAAAAATCCAGTGGGTTATCTGTATGAGGCCATGGATAGGGCCAAGGAGGCCATAACAAATTATTACGGCAAAAATACAAGAAAATATGAACCCATTTGGTGCATAATTGATTCGAGATAGAACAAACAACTCCACCGAATTATAAATGCAATGACCTACTATTGAGCCATATGTTTTTATTTTCTAATTCATTTAAGGCCAATGATGAGGTTATGGATGACCTTATCACATGCATAGAGATGATGATCCCTTACGAAGCCGATAAACACAATGCTTGATGAGCTACAAATTTACGATAATGTAGAGGGAAGGCTCTTTTCTTTGGTTCTATGCATTCGTAGGAGAACAATCTAACAACTAGGTAAAAACGAACTGAATCATTTGATTGTATTCTCGTTACTCGTAGATATTAGAATGATTTAATAAATTCAGTCCTAGTTGACTTATGTTAGAAGCTACGAATAGAGAAAGAATGAAAAGAAACTGGAATGCACATCTCGTAGATTGTGTGTCCGTCATTTTATTGTGCAAGAGATAGTTACCAAATGGTTGCGATGGTTAGAACTGATCATTAGTTTATACATAACTAATATGACTTAATTATAAAAGGTAAGCCTTATATTCTAATACCCCTCTTACGGCTTACACTACAAAAAACAAACACAAACATATTGATAAAAAATTAAAATAACTGAACCAAACATAACTGTGCATTCTTCAGAAGCTCTCTCTTTGAAAATAGTTCTTTGACAAGGTAGAGTTCCATCAAGCTGCCTTGTAACCTTCGTAAAGGTGTAGCTCTTGAGCTGAATTCTCAAGTTCTTGGATTCCACCTCCCCAAACTCCTGAATTACTAACTCCTCAAATTATTGGACAACTATCTATATTGAGAGACATCCATAGTACTTCGTGAAGTTGTCTCATGACCCTCGTAAAGGTATAATTCCCAAGATCTTCAACAAATCCCTTACCACTTACAACATTTGGTGGATCTTCAACAATGGCTATATTGACTTCATTTGATTTGTCGTTCACATGGATTTTTACTATTCAAGTATGAAAGTTGATGCCAAAATATGTCTAGTGGAATTTCCATTCTCAGAAAAAATGCCTCAAAAAATAACCTTCCCAAAAAATAGAATGATTTGTAAATTAATGCAAGAAGATATGAAAACTGATTTTCTTATGTTTATGTTTTTTAAGAAAAGAAAGGAAACTATAACAAGCAGGTCTATGCCTTGGATGACTAGCCATGACTGAAAATCACCAAACTGTGTGCCCTTGTAATGTCCCCAAATGGGACAATCTTTACCTTAGGTGAATTTTAGGTATTTCCCTTAACAAGAGGCAACTCAGTAAAGATATCACAGAAAATTCTTACTGCAGATCAGATTTTTAGAAAGGGAAAGCGATTAGGAGTGACTAGCAAAACCCATGCAACACGGTGAATACTATTTATCTTTCAACTTAGTTATGATATGCAAATTTTAAGAACCCCAAATCAGTCCTTAGGATGGTATATAGGACTATACAAAGATCAGATTTAACTGCTGCAATACATATCCCACAATGGTGACTAGGGTTTGAGTATGAAACCCATACAAATAGCACTCAAACAAATCTGTGCTTTCTCTAACACAATCTCTATAATTTTAGCAGCCAAAATATGAAGAAGACTCAGATTTTAAGACACCACAAAGCTGAAAATAATTAATAAATGATCTGCAAACATTCAGCCTTGTATATGACTGAAATTGGCATTTTTAGACCCCCAAAATTCTAAGAAAATGGCTGCTTTAAGTCACAAAAATCATATTAGCAAGTGACAATACAAAGTAGACCTGGAATGTTTTGCATGAACACAAATCAACTACAAAATGGGTCGCTCCACCTAGTATAATGATCATATCACTGCTGCAATTTTATCCTTCAAACCCTTGATTAGAAATCTGCAAAAACTCCTTCGTACAACTGCTGGAAATGACTAAAATCTATGTAAGCTCAATAAAATTTCCTGAATAAAAATTCCTCACATTCTTCTAGGGTTTTCGTCCACAAGAGGGATGAATCCTAAGAGTTTTCGTCCTTAGAATATTTAAGCAAAAACTCAAGCTTAGATAAAATTCAGAAATTGTAGAATGATCATAGAATCGCTTCCTACAAGTCGACCTCTCCTTATAAAGAAAGAAGAGACCCAAGACAACCTCCAAAATATTCAATTAGCATACAATGATTTTTTTATGCATTTTCCACCCTCCATCCTTTCTAGGCCAAGCCGCATTTTCCTTGGGAGGATAACTTTTGACACATGAATTTTTGCCTTTTTCTATTTTTTAATTGCGCCTCGAGCTGATCGCATTTTTCCATAGGGATAAACAATTTAATAAATTCTTTTCACTTGTTGGCTCTTTTCTATGTTTATTTTATTATTAAGTCTATTATTTTATTATAAGTGCTCATTATAATGTCTATTTTTTTTTTAGCACTTTATAATAAAGTAATAAAACTAAAGTCTCCCTTTTTAATTCTCTATAGTTGTTGGGAAGACATAATAGGCTAAGGGTCTTCGATTGGGAAGAAGATATTACAATCCTCCCTTCCCAAAATTGCTTTCCCTCAAGCAATTCCACATTTGTTTTGTCCAAGTGCCATGCACAATAGCTAAAACATGGTGAAGTGATCCGCAAGCCTGGCCCCTGTATCTGTCAAGTGGTCTAAAACTTGCCACCATATATCATCCACAAGATGCTCATATACATATACTTGGAACAATGGTTCAACAAACTCCACATTGAAGACTTCATCTTCTATCTTATCATGTATCTCATGATGAAAATAAATTGGAATAGGCAGCAATAAATAAGACACATTATTATGTTCTTCATACCTCGGAATATCACCAACATCCTTGTCAATCTTGGCGTTCAAAATGGTTTGACTTTGCTGCACCAATTTTTGAATATTCTTGTCCATAGTGGGCTGAATATTATGAGTCAACTGCTGCAATATTATGCCCTTTTCCTCTTCAATTTTTTCTTGTGAAATCTTCTCTTCTTGGAAAGAGATTTCCATGGTTTCGGCTGCCCCAACTTGAGGGATGTCATTCCTCATACCTCGCTGCCCACTAATTGGAGAAATCTTTGCCTTGAAATCTTGTAGGCATTTTCTCGCTTGAGTGGCTATCATCTTGGCAGCTCTAGCTCTGTTATTCCATTCCTCACACTTTTTAAGAGTTTCCATTACATCCTCCTTGCTTGCATATATGAACTTCTTCTTATGTCTATTACCAATTTCTCTAGCAAGCAAAGTTTCACTAACACCATTATTTTGCTCAATGGAAATCATACCTTTTGAAGCTTCTTCGTCTTGCATGGTGGAATACACAATGGGTTGATTTCTCTCCAAGTGTACTTCTGATTTGTTCTCCTTCGTGTGTGTAGACTCCATGGTTTCAATTTCTTGCTCAGCCTTGCCATCCTGCACGTCAAATCTCTCTAGAATTCTTTGTGAGAAATCTGCAAGTGAATCAATGGATTCAACCCCTTGTGTCTTCAACAAATGACGGCACGATTTATGTGCTTCTCCAACCATGTACATAGAGTTGAGCTCGAGGGCATCATCTTGACACAGACTTCTAACACAAAAATGTTTTGAATTACTACAACCAATATCTAGTAGAGATCTCCTCCGTCCCATCAAACAAAGGGACTTGGGTCCACTTCATCTTTCCCTTCACTGCATTCAAATCTGATTTTTTCTTTCCTCACATAGTCTGGGAGGATTTCAAGCTCTGATACCACTGTAATGTCCCCAAATGGGACAATCTTTACCTTAGGTGGATTTTAGGTATTTACCTTAACAAGAGGCAACTCAATAAAGATATCATAGAAAATTATTATTGTAGATTAGGTTTTTAGAAAGGAAAAGTGACTAGGAGTGACAAGCAAAACCCATGCAACACGTTGAATACTATTTGTCTTTCAACTCACTTATGGTATGTAAATTTTAAGAACCCCAAATCAGTCCTTAGGATGGTATATAGGATCATACAAAGATCAAATTTAACTGCTGCAATAAATATACCACAATGGCAACTAGGTTTTAAGTATGAAACCCATACAAATAACACTCAAACAAATTTGTGCTTTCTCTAACTTGATCTCCGTAATTTTAGTAGCCAAAATATGAAGAAAATTCAGATTTTAAGACACCTCAAAGCTGAAAATAATTAATAAATGATCTGCAGACAATCAGCCTTGTAAATGACTGTAATTAGCATTTTTAGACCCCCCAAAATTATAAGTAACTGGCTGCTTTAAGTCACAAAAAAAAAATTAGCAAGTAACAATACAAAGCAGACTTAGAATGTTTTGCATGAACACAAATCAGCTACAAAATGGGTCGCTCCACCTGGTATAATGATCACATCACTGCTGCAATTTTATCCTTCAAACTCTTGATTAGAAATCTGCAAAAAATCCTTCGTACAATTGTTGGAAATGACTAAAATTTGTGTAAGCTCAATAGAATTTCTTGAATAGAAATTCCTCACATTCTCTTGGGGTTTTTGTCCACATGAGGGATGAATCCTAAGGGTTTTCGTCCTTCGAATATTTAAACAAAAACTTAAGCTTAAGATAAAATTCAGAAATTGTAGAATGATCATAGAATCCCTTCCTACAAGTCGACCTCTCCTTATAAAGAAAGAAGAGACCCAAGACAACCTCCAAAATATCCAATTAGCATACAATGATTTTTTTATGCATTTTCCACCCTCCATCCTTTCTAGGCCAAGCCGCATTTTCCTTGGGAGGATAACTTTTGACACATGAACTTTTGCCTTTTTCTATTTTTTAATTGCGCCTCAAGCTGATCGCATTTTTCCATAGGGATAAACAATTTAATAAATTCTTTTCTCTTGTTGGCTCTTTTCTATGTTTATTTTATTATTAAGTCTATTATTTTATTATAAGTACTTTTTATAATGTCTATTTTGTATTGTAGCACTTTATAATAAAGTAAGAAAACTTAAGTCTCCCTTTTTAATTCTCCTTAGCCATCTGGAAGACATAATAGGCTAAGGGTCTTCGATTGGAAAGGAGATATTACAACCCTATTAACAAAAGACCCTTGAAAAACTGCAAATATGAAAATGTGTGACATATTTTCTTTGTTTTGCCCTAGATACCTTCAAAAATCGCACTTTTCCTCATCCGATTATGGATTGTGTTTTTTGTAAAGACTTGCCCCAAATCATGTTTTTCTTTGTTGCATTATGTCTGTCACGTTGTGTCCTGAAAACGTCTTATTTTCATGCTCTAACTGTGCAAACGACCTTCAAAAATCCTTCAAAAAGGGTAAGTTCTTATTTTCGTGCCCTAACACTTCAAAATGCCCCCAAATTCGTCTACAACATACCAAAAATTGTGTCTTGAAACGATGTTTTAAAAACAAATTCTTAGCCCTATTTTTCCCTAGCCATGTCTGTATGTTTGCAGGAACCCTTTCAAGTCTATTTTGAAATCGTGTCTCTCATGCCTCAGACATTTCTCCCGCGTCTGTTGTGCCGTTGAACATTGACGATTTTATTTTGCACCTTTGCAATGGCGTTGATTGTATTTTTGTCCTTCAAGCCTTGCACAACCATGTCCTTTTCAACTTTTGTTCATCCCCAGTTCATGTCCTAAGCTCTAATACCAATGTTAGAATATGCGAACAGAGAACAAATGAAAAGAAACCAGAATGCACATCTCATAGATTGTGTGTCCGTCATTGTATTATGCAAGAGATAGTTACAAAATGGCTGAGGTGGTTACAACCAAATATTAATTAATGAATAACTAATAGTGAATTATAAAAGGTAATCCTTATATTCTAATAACTTACAAAGTTATAAATATTCTATTTGCAGATTTTCAATGGGAAGGTTATCGTGCAAAAACACCAAACCTTCAGAGGCTAGACATCTACATTTTGTGTCATCCATGTAGCTCTTTTGGGTTTGGTGAATGTGATTGGGGCATGTTTGAAGTTGTTAACATAAAAGAAGTGCAACAGGTTAACAAAACCACCTCAATGACCTTATTTTTGTGTTATACAATCTTCGTTTTCACATTAAACAAGTGGAGGGGCAAGAGAGTCACGTGGTAGTTGACTTGGATGATATCGACCCATATATAAACCAAATTGCTGAGTTTTAGGGTGTGGATGAGAAGACCATGTTTACCAAGCAGGTTGTTGCTTTGGGGTGTGAAGTAGAGGAAGCAATAACGATAAGGTAGTAGAGCTATTAGAAGTGTTTGGATATTATGGTAGCAGATGATTTTGTTCTAGAGCAGGAATCTTTATGTTCCACTTCTAGGGGGCGGTAGACAAGGCATTGGAGATGACATGTGCATTGATGATTATAGTCTATGAACATTGTACTCTTTTTAGGTTCTAAAATTGAGCATTGTACTCTTTTTTGGTCGAAAACTAATAGAAAATATACATATACATTCTCTACATCCATTTCTCATGTCATTTAACAATGTTTTATATGTTTAAGTTTATTTTATGAATTTGTATATTCTTGTGAGTAGCAATAAAGTTGTCGAGTCCCAAGTTCAAGTCAAAATTTTGGGCTTTGAGTAATTGTTGAGTACTATTGTTTGAACTATGCCTGAACTTGTGATTTTGATTCTTGAATATCAAGACATTTTAGCTTTAAAGTTGAAAAATCATTTTTACAGATTATAGAGGAAAAATGGTATGGGTGAAACTAAAAACTAAAAATGGAGAGTATATATGATGACCAAGCACATCAAATCGATTATCAAGATTGCCATTCAATGATAGTATTAACCTATGTTCCACGGAGTCTCGGGACATGGGGACAAGTCTCGGAGACGGGGGGACCAAGGACCTAGTTTGGGGATACTGGGGTGATGACAATGCAAATATATATGATACTTGAAAAATTAGTTATACAAAACATGTATAAGGAATAACAAATGAAACTTTGAAATGCTAAACACATTGCATTGAACAATAAAAATGCTAAATATCAATATCTTAATATTTATATCATAATTTATATTCATAATGATGATTACATCCAAATTTCAAATAAAATTAGGGAATGATCTAATGCCTTTAATTATCCCCAAAGTCTGCGCCAAACTTTTGTTGTTGCTCTCCCTCTTGCACTTGCTCTAAACCTCTCACTTTTGCTCTCACTCTTGAACTTGCTCTCACTGTTGCACTTGCAACCTTGCTTAATGTTTTTTGATGTTGAGTGAGGGTGTGAGGTTCATTTATAGTTTTTTTGAGTTCTTAATGTTGTTGGGGCCCCATAAACTATTAGGGTTAGGGTTGGGGGCACAAACATATGAAAAAATATTGTTTTACATTAAAAACATTTTTTTGCCATTTTTGCGGCAAGGGATGTTTGCAAGTTTCAGAGATGGTTAAGGGACCTCGACAAGTTTCTGTGAGGTCTTGGGGACATCCCCAAGTCTCCCAAATGTCCCCTTTGGGATGGAAACGTCTCAATTTTAGGCAGATGACACTTAACTGTTGTTGGTGGTGGGATGGTGTGGGGTTTTTTCCTAGAAGTCCCCAAGTCCTCGAGACGTCCCCGTCCCTAGAGACGACAAGTTTTTGGGGGAGGATGTGTCCCGTGGAACAATAGTTTTAACTAAGGAAAAAGAAAAATTGATTAATTTTTGGAACCATCCCACCCTATACATAACACTTATTGCTTTGTTAAGAAATAGGCTACATTATTTGAATTTTATGAATAGTGGGAAAGCCTTCCACATAATTGTTAAAACAATGAAAATTAACTATCTACCATCATGGTAAAACCTACGAGGTACATCAATTGTCCTTAATGTGTTAAATACTTAAATTTGGTCATGCAAAATCAATTTTTGAGGTTAAAAGTTCGAGTAGATTTATGTATGACAGATGACAAGGTTTTGAGTTGAACGAGATTGAATGCACACTGTTAATCCTTCAGATTGACGGTGTTGAAGTCACCCTAACTTATAAAGGTTTCCTTTTTCCTTTTTCTCATTCTTCAATCTTCATCAACTGCCCCTAACAGTTGCAGCTTACTTGGCACTGCCACTAACAAATGGATGACGTGCCATTAAACTAATCAGTGAGTGAAATTTTTCATCAGGACCATTGGATCCAAGCTGGAAGGTGGGACGATTAGTCTGAGCACGGGAGAATACTCTCCGAGTTTTGGCAAGTACTCGCCGAGTTTTGGAAAGCTATCCAGTTTTTTTAATTACTAATTTGTCTACAGGTGATCAAAGCTCATGATTCTTTTAGAAGATTGCAAGAAGTTGCTTGGTCCAAAAAGGTGCAAAAATGGATTTTATGAAAATAAGAAAAATATTGCCATCAATGCGTAGAGCTTGAGAAAATATACACTTTTAGAGAAAATGGCACCTGAAACGGAGCCATAGAATGAAAGTTATGGCACATGCAAGTTTTTGCTGCTACATCTTCCCGGACCCTTTCCAAAAATGGCAAAATTTTTTTTGTACTTGTGTTTTAGGGAAAGAAACACTGTCTTTGGCGAGTTTTTTTTGGACGGGTACGTCCAGAAACGTACCCACAGACACAAGGTATGTTACAGGTACGGTAAAAACGTACCCTGTGTTTGTGGGTATGTTTCCGGACGTACCCACAGCGTACCAGTCCTCGTACCAGTACCTGGTACATTTCTAGGCTGGTGCGAGGACCTATATGGCGTTTCCATGCAGTCTAAGCTGCAGTGCATATGATATATGAATATCATGCCAACATGAACACAAACAAAACTTGAAAAATTTACTAGGAATAGGATCAATGTTCAAATTTTCAAAACATGCAATATACTTAAGATTTTACATTTTATTGATCACGTGGCTGCCATACGTATGATATAGGAATATCATGTCAACATGAATACAAACAAATCTAGAATATATCATCTAGGTTTTCCTCAAAATCAAATTCTTGCATGCCACTTGTGCTAGCTCCACTCTCCGCTCCTGGAAAACTCCCTTGAATGCCATCTTTGCCATCAAATATTGAATGTTGGGCAAGAGTGGCTGTGGAGGCATCCAAGTCTGTGGTCTTTGGAAGAAGATCTTAAAGTTTGTGAGGACCTCTAACATAGTCCTCAGACTTGTGTGACAAGAGGCACAAATTGGAATGCACATATACCAAATCATCAACTTTTTTAAATGCCAACTTGTTTCGTTTAGCTGTGTGGATAAAGGTATAAGTACTCCAATTCCGTTCTGCGGAAGAATTACTAGCCACGTATTACAAAAAAGTTTGTTTGAAAATTGAAATTCAAATTAGTAACATACTAAGAATGTGCGGAAAATAATCTAACTTAATAAAATTTAAATTTTCAATGATTATAAATTTCTAAATGTTATACGTGTGAAAGAATTTTGATAACAATAGGACGTAAGTACTTGGCATCATGGCCATGTACACACTACCATGTGGTTGGGCTCAAGCTGCACTTGTCAAAAAGAGCCTCAATCGCTCCCATGTTGCCTTTTGAAGCTACAAACATGCCCATTTCATTTCGGAACAGATTGGCTATAGATGGATTAGGAAAAAGTTTTCTGAATACTCTCCTGGTTCCATTTGCAACTTCGGAGTTAGAGAATGGTGGTTTCCTGTTAGATAGCCCAAGTATGTTAGAGCTAAATACTTTGGGTTCAGTGCATAAGCAAGGAGATGTAATGAGGTGGTCATTTTATTCCACCTCTTCATGACTAGACTCTTGACCTCATTGTAGGTCTCTTCTGGATCTTGCTCTTTTGTTTGTATGACATCTCTGATACGTTCAATCATAGAATCTATTCCATCATATATCTCTCCCATGCATGGTGCATTAATATCTACGTATTTGATCATGGAGAGAATGAGCTCTGTAAAACTGAGCAAGTACTCAACCTTGGCCCACCAATCATCATCAAGGACCAATGATTTTACCTTTGAAGCTTTCTCTATATTTGATTGCCTCCACACTGTCCAAATATTGCTGATCACCATGCTGCTTCAAGCCTTTGTCACCTTCACAAGTTGTCTCAAAACGAGTGTGTGAGAGGCAAATCTTGTTTTTGCAACCTTCAACAAATCTTGTTTCTGCAACCTTCAACAAATCTTGTTTTTGTAGCCTTCTGCAACTCCAACCTCGGGAATCTTTTTAATATGGCCAGTGACATATGATGGTTTGTGATAAACATTTGAATGTCATTTGCCTTAGTGTAAATTTACTCAATCCATGGGATTTTCCCAATCTTTTGGAGCATCAAATTAAGGGAGTGGACAACACAAGGGGTCCAAAAAATGTGCTCATATCTACCCTCTATAATCAATCCTGTTGCTTTACAATTTTTAGCATTGTCCGTGATGACTTGGACAACATTCTGGGGGCTCACCGACTCAATTGCCACTGTAAAAATGTCGGCAATAAATTGTGCATCTTTGACTTTCTCTTCACAGTCAATGGCTTTTAGGAACGTTACTCCTTTAGGGCATACTACAACAACATTTATGAGGGGTCTATTTATAGCATCTTTCCATCCATCTGAAATGATGGAAACCTCTGTATCCTTCCATGATTCTTTGATTGGCTGCAAAGAGGTGTGAATTTGTTCCACTTCCTTTCCCAAGAGTGTGGTTCGAACCTTTTCATAACTTGGGATTTGTACCCTTGTGGAGCTTCATTGTCAGCCTTCATCATTTGATGCCAATATGGAGACCTCAATACATTAAAGGGCGACCCACATGCATAAATCATAGTTACCAAATCCGGCCGGATCTGCACAAAATCCGGCCAGATCCGAATTTTTCAGCTGACCCGGATAAATTCAGTTCGGGTCAGCCCTAATTTAGGAATTTTTTATATTTTATTTTTAACACTTTTCTAGAAAAAATAGTCAACTATCAACCTTATTTGTTAAGAAATATAACATTTTACATTACATTAATAAAGTTTTTCGTTGTATTTGTCATATTTTCATATTTATAAAATTCAAATCATATATATTTTGGACTGGATTTTTCTGAACTTTTTCAAGAATTCCAGATTTTTGGATTTTTTCCCCTCCCGAACAGATCTAGATTTCCAGACCTGGTAACTATGGCATAAATGCATCGAGCAACCACCTTTCAGCAATATCCCTCTTGTCATTATTAAATGCTCTTTCGAATGCTCCTTTTGGCCTTTTTCTTGAGGTCTCTTATCTCTCTTCATCAAAAGGGGTATCAAGTGGTTGACTTTGATTTGGATGAAAGGATGAGTAGTAGATTTAGGTGTGGGTGGTCATAATGAAGGCATTTGCAATGGAATTGTTTTCGATCTATTTCTTTCACATTGTCTATCAACCGCCTCTTGCTCTCTCAGGTACTTTTCCATTTTCTCTTTTGATATTGTAGGGGACCTCTTTATTGCCACACCTCCAACCCCAGTCAAATGGATTTTCAATCGGCTATATGAGGATTTGTGTTGAGTATGACAACCATGACATATCCAAATCCGAACCCCACCACCATCAAGGTTTTCTACCACTGTCACATGTCTCCAAAGAGGGGAATTAGGATCATGTTTCACAGGAATTGATGTATTTTCAGAAGCTCCTGGGCCTTGCACTCCAATTGAAGCAGAACTTGATGCCATCCTAATATGTTTTTGAACACTAAGATCACCATAACAACGCGAGGTGAGAGCATACACAAAGTTAGGATGTAAAAAAAGTTAAAAACATTTTGCCTTTACATAAATAATAATTAATAAATTAAAAACAATGGCTTGCTAATTTTTAAGTGATGTCATCCTAATTTGTTTTTGATCACCAAGATCACCATAAAGGTGCGAGGTGAGAGCATACACAAATTTAGGATGTTAAAAAATTAAAAAACATTTTGCGTTTTCATAAATCAAATGATAAATGCTAAAATATTAATTATTAACATTGAACAATGCATTTAAAAATTAAAATTAATGATATTTACTAATTATTAAATTAAAAAACCCTAAATCGTGCCATCCTAATCTGTTTTTGATCACCAAGATCACCAAGATCACCATAAAGGTGCGAGGTGAGAACATACACAAATTTAGAAAGTTAAAAAAATAAAAAACATTTTACCTTACATAAATCAAATGATAATTACTAAAATATTAAGTATTAACATTGAATAATGCATTTAAAAATAAAAACAACGATTTTTAGTAATTATTATATTAAAAAATCCTAAACGGTGCCATCCTAATATGTTTTTGATCACCAAGATCACCATAAAGGTGCGAGGTGAGAGCATACATAGATTTAGAATGTGTTTAAACTCTAAACTTTAAAAAAAAATGCAACAAAATAAATTAAAAAACCTTAAAAAAATCATTGTTGCAATAGATCCTTGTTGCCTCCAAACAAATGCTAACTCCAAATGTGATGTCTACTCTTTTGAATGAACAATAAAACAATGTCTTCCTCTCAACAATTGCTTCCTCTAAACAAACTTAAACTTCTTGCAAGCAACAGCTGCCCCCAATCTCCTCCTTGCAATGGTTGCCTCCAAACAAATCCTCCTTCCAATGTTTGCCTCCTCTTCAATTCCTCTTTGGCTCTTTGCTCATACACTTGCAAAAACCAACAATGAATTGTTTGTGTGATTTCAAATGAGTGGGTGAGTTCTTTTTATAGCTTTTTGAAGTGTTTAGGGTTTAATAATTTATTTATTTAAGTGTTAGGGTTCGTTTTTTTGCATTGACTAAGTAAAAAAAAAGTTTTAAATGCCTTAAAAGACGTTTTAGGCTTGGATATGTGCTGAATAAGTATGGGTACGTCCCAGGTACGTTGAAATGTACACAGGATGTACCGGTACATATCTAACATGTATCCATACCCGTACCCTCACACCTCATGTATCCGTACCGGATACGTATCAGGTAGGGTACGTGGGGTAGAGGGGCGAACCTCGGTAACATAGGCCCAAGACATACCGTACTCGTACCATGTCCTGAGTACGTACCCAGGTTGGGTACGAGGCTGGAGGAAGAACCAACTTCATAGATATTGGGTATAAATTCACCAAATTAATTTTCTATATAGGCAAAAAAATCGCCAATCACTGTATAATTTTTTTTCCCTTCAAAAATAGGGCCAAATTCACCTAGAAAATTAAGCTTCTAGAATAGGATTTGTCGGGAAATAATATAAAATGTTGGGACCCTTTTTCTTAAAGTTTACCACACTTGAGTGGCCCTCCCTTGCATGGCTAATTATATTTGTACTTGTACATTATGGTTATGGTTAACCTGCTTTTGGTTTCCTCCCATACTTTTGCTTTCATTCTTTTGTTTGAACGTTTTATTTCTTGGTCGTGTTTTCAGTTCCCATGGTTCTTTTTTACCATAGTACTTTTCTATTGAGTTGAATGTATGTACGAGTCACATGGACCTGGTCTGGTCACTCGTGGACATTAATATGATTATTTTTCTTCCATTCTCATGCTCCGAGGAGCAACCAAAGCAGGTTCCTTGTGTAACTGCTGGAAGAATTTGGAAGCTTCAGCTATCACATCCTCAATCTTATCCATAACTTGATCATTCTGGCCCAAGTGAACAGCATTAATGCGCCTTCCCTTTATAATTGACTTGTGGAAGAACTTAATATTGGAGTCCTCTTCCTTTATCAACATTATGGGGTAGTTTCTGCCAATAAGCTTCTCCTTTTTGTTGCAGAGCTGTAAGAGTAGAGATAAGATTGTTATCCTGGTTGTCCTAGTACAGATTGACACCATCTTTGTGGTTTTGGATGTGCATATTTTGCAAACCAGTCTTTGCTTATCTGTAGTTAAGTGAAAATATTACCAAAAACCTGCTTGTTCCAAGTTTTTAATTGCTGTTAAAGGTATCTTGGTTTACCCTCAAAACAGTATACAGTGAGGCTGTTAATGGATGGTCCTTCATTCCACCAACTTCTATTCTGAGCCTGAACCCACGGTGAACTTTGAAGTGTCTACATATTTTCATACTTGAAAGGGTCCTTCCTATGGTTGAAGTCTTCAACATTCTTATACCTTATACTAGTTTGCTTTACCCTGAAAGTGCTTCATAAAAAACATGATTCTGATTTTAAAGACAAATTTCTGCCAGTCATAAGTTTTTTGAAATATGTTTCTGGAAAAACTGTGGAAGATAATTATGATTCTTCCTGCTTCTTCACGTGAAAAATGAAATATCTAATAAGGTGATGAATTTCTTTTAAATTCCATCTGCACTCCTGAGTCATTTATATTGCGGCAATATCCTTAAATCTTTTTAATGAGATACTCTGGAGATAGTACCATCTGGAATTCAGAGTTGAAGTTCTCAGGGAAAGATCATTTGATATTCTTCAAGGTTGCTGTCCAGAATGAAGCTTTTAAATTTACCCCATCAACATCAGAAAGGGTGGAATTAACCCAAATTTTCAACATGAATATCAATGGATTCTAAAATAAGAACACTTGTGGAAGGAGTCAGTGAGGTCCAAATATGGTTCAGATAGCCAATTTGCTTCTGGCTCTCGCTAACTAGTGATCTGGTACATATGGCATACCATCATTCCAATATCCAAATAATTCCCAGGCATATTCAAAAATCACAGCACATCATTTGAATATCAAGAAATTTGATTTCAAAATGTACAATGAAAGCAAACTTGGATTTTGCTGTAGTTCAGAACCATGGTCAAGCTTCAAGTTTTCTAAAGTTGAATGGAAGTATATGGGAAATGGTACAGGGCATTTAACATATATGAATCTGCTATACGTTGACTGTCTCAATTAGAATTCACTTGATATTGTGATACACCATGCTGTTGCAAGTTTTTCCATAGTATACAAATTTGTAGAAAGAAACGAGATTATAATCCGTATAATTTCATAAAAAGGCTAATGCAAATAGCAATGTGAATTTGGCGTGTTTAGCTTCTTGTATCCTGCCAAAAGGAAGCTTAAAGTAAGACCCAAGGTCCCATACTGCTGGCTGTTTAAGTGAAATATAAATTTAGTTTGCTTGCTGTTTAACTGAGGGTTTCCACTTTTGTTCTAATTATTGACATTGATTTACGCTACCTGTTTCCATTTAATCTATGACTGGAAGCATCATAGTCCTTGTAATTGGGGATGGCTAAAACTATTTGTTTACTTTATCTGCACTGTCTGCAAATGTTTGATACATAAATTTTAGAAATGAAATAAATCTGTACTTGTGTCTTAAACTGAATGTTCTCTTCTCATTCAGAATTGTCGAGATGCTAATGCTATTGTCCATGCCATGTCAGTTTTGCTTATACTGGGCTATACTTTCCGTAGAACTCAATAGATGTTACAACATATTTCAAATATTTGACTCTATAAGAGATTGTGCTTATGGTATTATGTAAAAGATAAAATGTTGTGTTTCAAGGGTGTATGAATCCTGATAAGATCTCCCCTTAATACACTCAATTTTGTCTCTGACAGGCCTGGTGTTAGAGCTGCAAAGGCTGCTGGGATGGAGGTGGTAGCTGTGCCATCTATTCCAAAACAAGCTCATTTGTACACTGAAGCTGATACTGTACTGAGCTGTCTGTTTGACTTGCGACCTGAACATTGGGGTCTTCCGCCATTTGAGGATTGTAAGTGTCTGGTCTATTGATTCAAGCACTTACTGATTCTGTCTATATCAAGCAAAAATGAAATGAAAATAGCAACTACATACACGTGTGGAGGCCAATGGGACCTTTATAAAATTTTATTATTATATGCCAAAACCAAATTATGGTAGAAAAGCAGAAAACTTTACAAGTCAACCATGTGTATGTTGGTTTTGGTGCTTGAAATGATTATAAAGCTTTACAAATAATGAAAGCAGCCAATCGGATTAATATTCTAGCAAATAACCCCTTAACAAACCCCTCATGCCAAACTTCCTGACGTAGGAAGAAAGTACAGTACAGAATTTCTCTCAAAAATATTTTTTTACTTCTCCTGGCAGGTATAGAAACAAATTGTGCAGTGCAAGTTGTGGGCATGCATAGCATTTACATAATATAAAGGCTGATACCATACAGCCCTCTTATGCCAAGACTGATCCTACAATGTACCTTCACAGGCTCTCATCAGAATCATTTCAGTTAGATCTGAAGTTGATACCCCGCTGAATGGTAGCCGAAAGGATTCTCGCAGAGGGGAGGCAATGAATGGCGTCTTCCTGGGGACCTCATTCAGAGAAGCTGTCTCACATGAAACCAATCAGGTTTCTAGAGATGATCTGATCAAACATCTGCACCAACATGCCCATATATCAGTAATTTAGCCTAACCTCCCAACAAAAGAACCAATGATTGTTACCTAAAAATGGAATCCTCACCCAAGTTGTATTTCACCATGGATGAGATGGAACAAAGGCTTTGGATACTCAAAGAAAAGGCACTAATCTGTCACTTCACGGGGCTTATCCAAGATCTCTGCTTCTCTGAGTTTCTGGAATGGATTTTTTATTTTTCCAAATTTTGTGACGGTAGAGGGATGGCTGGGGAACAGCGAGTTATATAAGTGTGTATATATTTTATAGCTTTTCAATTGTATAATTAAACTCCTTGGACATAAACATCATTAGAACATTCTGGACAACTTAGATTCAAATAACATTAACATCTATGACATTGAACATTGAATATTGAAAATAAACATTCAACATTCACCATTGGATTTTGAATTAAAAAATTGATGGGAACACTGAAATATGAATACATAATTGTATACTCGATTATCTGATTGTCATATAATTAATGATTATGAAAATAACTGCTTAAAAATGCCCCTTTTTTATTTGATTAATTTTACATTTTTTAATCTATTTTTGTAAACTGTTGACATCAAACACCTTTTCAACAGATTTGGGATGCCCGTCGATGCCCCAAGGATGTTATATTGTCCCTAGTATGTACATGCATACTTACATACATGCATGCATGCATTTATACATACATACATTGCAAGAAAATGATTTTTTTTATATTGTATAATTAAACTGTTGAACATCAGTAAAAACATTCTAAAGAGATGAAATTCAAACAACATTAACTTCTATGACATTAAACATTGAACTCAAATTGAGTAAAACATTGAAATACAAATACAAACTTGTAAACACGGATATCCGATTGTTATAATATCCATGATCATGAAAATAACTATTTAAAAATGCCCCTCTTTTTGTTTTTTAATTCATTTTTTACTTTTTTTTAAACAACTATTGATGCCAAGATGTACCTAGGACATTTTCAACAGATTTGGTATATCATAGTGTCACATGGGGACATGTCCCCTAGATTTTGGTGACATCTCAGACATTCTAAATGTTTTAGGGACTTGGATGGGACGTCGCTAATGTTTTTAATTTTTTTTGTTTTTTTAATGTTTTAACTTTAAAAAAGCTGTTATTTTTACATAAATGTTGAATTCTAATGTCGAAAGTATCCTAAAAAACATTAAATATATTTTAAATACCTAAATTTCATCGATTAAATTTAAAATAGATAAATAATAGTTTTCATATATTATTTTAATAGTCGTCCTGTTGCCGTCTCCAAATATGGGCTTTTTTGCCGTTCTAAAAACCTTGTCTCGCTGCCCCCTTGCCCTCGAACTTCAGTAACTATGGTATATCAGGCCATCCCAAGTACCACCCTAAAATAAAAATGTCATTAGGATGGAAAAAGATTCCAAAATGTCCTAGGGATGTGAGGAAAATGCAAAAAAATGGGATAATGAGGAACGTCCCCTTCATGTTCCTACATCCTTGAAACCTTTCGGACGACCATAGAAGGTAGGGACGCGTTTGTACAAAATACTACCGAGGGTCCAAAACATGAAGATCATGGTGGAGAAATATTGGAAGCCATCAAACTTAGTTGATATTCGTATTATGCCAAAAGGGTGTTCTATGGCCATCTTCTTATCTAAGCATCAAGAATTAGTTTTATAAGGAGGATTGTGGTTAATAGAAATATCACGACACTTCATGAAATGATGGTCTGTAGCATTCAACCCTATGGAAGATCTCTCAAGCAGTCCTAGTTTGGGTCTGGCTGCCACCATGTCTAAGCGAATACTTGCAAAAGTTCTCATTACAGAGAATCAACAATGCTATAAGGGAATATATGACAACCTCTAAACTCACAATGCAACTTGGACTACAAAACTATGCCAGAACTTGTGTGAATAGAGATCTAGAAAAACCACTACTAGACATGATCTTGGAAACGGGGGAAATAAAATGGGATAGACTATGAGAATCTTTGATGAGCATGGCCATCTAGGATGGGTTTGTTCGACTCAAATTGGCCTGAACTTTGTACATCGTTATGTTAGTATTGTTATATTTAACTAGTTAATGTGTTATGTGGTTAATGATTGGATTGTTGCCTTGGGTATAATGACTCACTATTATGTGCGGTTGTGATGTGTTAATTGACAACCCATTGGGTCTTCTTTTCATATAAATATAATGATGTACCTTGGGGAAAGGTAACTTGTTCATATTGGGCATTATCTATGAATGAAGCACTGACTATTATCATATTCTTCTATGCTATAATATGGTATGTATTTACTAGTTTGTGATTGATGATCTTGGTACTGTAATCCTAATATCGTTACAAAAAAATTCAACTTGAATCGAAATCAAGAAAATGAAGACCATAAACAAGCTAAAGATGGTAAGACCACACACGAAGCTTAGCAAGGGGCATAAACCCAACATCTTGGCGTGCCCAAAGGTTTCCCACAATAGAAAGTTACACCATGTAAAAGAAAAATTCTATAAAGTGCTATTAAGGGAAAGGAAGGGGTAGTCAACAATGGAAAGACCAGATTTGGCTCTCTAAACCCTTTGAAGTGGGGGATAAATATGAAGAAATATTTTGCAGCATCAAATTCAAGGAGTATATTGCACAAGGTGTCCAAAATATGTGCTCATATCCCCCCTCTACAATAAACTTTGTTGCTCTCCAATTTTTTGTATTGTCCGTGATGACTTGGACAATGTTTTGAGGGCCCATCGACTCAACAGCCACAATCAAATTATTAGAAATAAATTGCGCATCTTTCACTTTGCCCTCATAATCAATGGCCTTTAAGAACATTTCCCCTTCAGGGCACACTGCAACAATGTTGATCAGGGGTCTATTTTGAGCATCTTTCCATCAATTTGAAATATTAGATACCCCCAAGTCCTTCCAGGAATCCCTAATTGGCTGCAAAGAAGTATGTATATGGTCCACTTCTTTCGCCAACAATGATGTTCTAACCTTCTCATAACTAGGGATTTTGTACCCCTGTGATGCCTCATTAATATCTTTCACCATTTTTTGCGAATATAGTGACCACAACACATTAAATGACAACCCACATGCATAAATGCATCGAGTAACCAACTCGTCAACAATTTCCTTTTTCTCAATTGCAAATGCTTGTTTTAATGGACCTTTTGTTCTCTTTCTAAGAGAGTTTCAACTTCAAGTGATTGAGTTGGAGTTTGAATGAAATGATGGTTTGATGGGGTGGGTGTTTATTTTAAACCCCTCCTTTGCAAAGGAACATTTTTAGATCTAGCTCTTGCAACTTGCAAGCCAATCTCCTCTCGCTCTTTCATGTACGCCAAAATTTGTGTTTTATCAACCTTGGAACACTTTCTAGTCCCGGTTCCCACTTCGATTAATGAGCTGTGTTGGGTATATGAGGACTTGAAATGCATATTGCAATGATTGCATATCCAAGGTCGACTGCCAATGCCAACAAGGTTTTCCAACACTTTTACATGTCTTCAAAGAGGAGAATTAGGATCTTGTTTTGTGGGATCTAGGTCATCTCTTTGGCTTGCTTTCCCATGCCCTCTCCCTGAAGCTGAACTAGATGCCATTAATATTTTATATCTCAAAGTTCAAACCTACAATGAAAAATAAAAACAAAAACTTAGAAAACAATAAATGAAACTACACCTTACATGTCTTTTTTTAAGTTTCTGATCACCAAGTTCGCCATGAAGGTGCGAGCTGAGAGCATACATAGAGTTCGAATTTTTTAATAAAACAAAAAAAAAAACTCTAAAAAATAGCAAAAAGTCATTAAACCATTCGCATCCTATTCTGCTTTTGATCACCAAGCTCACCGTATAGGCGCGAGGTGAGAACATACACAAAGTTTTCGATTTTTTAATTAAAAAACTGCAAAAAACTCTAAAAAATAACAAAAAATAAAACCTATGCATTCTATTCTACTTTTGATCACAAAGTTCACCGTATAGGCGTGAGGTGAGAGCATACATAGAGTTTGGATGATATTTTTAATTAAAACAAACAAAATATAGTTCTTATTAAAAAATTTAAAAAATGCAAAAGAATTATCATATTTTTTGTACATAGAGTTCAAAGATTATTAAATGAAAACTACATATTGATATCATGGTCATTGATAATGGATGATGTGTGCATTATGCACACATCATTTATGATCAATCACATCAACATTTTCTTTTAAAAAGAGAGGTTGAAAAAATCTGAATTTTCCTCCTTGAAGTTGACCCCTCCTTCCAAATATGCTTCTAAACTCCTCCTTGACGCTCTTAGCTCTTAGTAACACCTCCTAAAATCTTCTTTTAAGTTGTTCCTTGATATCTCTTTGCTCTTCATAATGCTGAATGTTAGTTTAATAAAAACTGAATTCAACAAGAGAAAAAAATTAGTGTGATTTAGAATGGACCAAAGAAGTCATTATATAACTTTTAAGTTTTAGGAAGAGTGTCTTTAGGAAGGTTGAGTGGGCAGATTAGGTTTGGAAACAATAAATGCGAAAAAATAGTTTTTTTTGGCTTTTATAAGCAGTCTGTGCCATGAGTACGGTTCAAAAACGCACCAAGTATGGCTCAGAAATGTTCCAGGTACGACAAAGCCGTATCTGTGGTGTTTCTAGAATGTGCCCGACATTTTGGGGACATTTCCCTCTGTTTCCATACCGGAAACATTTCTAGAGGTTATGGGTGGGGGGGGGGAGGTGTTTCCATGCATCATAGTATCATTATGCTTGCTAATACTATAAAATACATAAACACACCAGAAAAACACAATTGTCTAAAAAACATAGCTATTTGTGATAAATATTGAAAGCAGAAGCAAACTGAGTCTAATGTTCTTGAATAAGGTTTTCAGTACTTAATTGATGTTGTAACTATTGATTATATTAGCATATTGGTGGTAACAGATGAAAATAAGTCGACTAGCCATGGCTGCGTTCAATACTATGTTGTTGGGTACTGCTCTGCAGGCCCTAGTATCCATACCGTTACAGTTTTGATACTGATCTGGGTACCTCTTGGCTTCTATTATCTTGGGTACAATAAAAAACAATTAAAAAAAATATTGCTGGTTTATGGACAACAATCGTAAGAAAAACAAAATAATAAAGAAAAATAAAAGTAAAAACACTATAAAAAATATAAAACAAACTCATAACCAGTAAATCCTGTATCTGGTTCTAAATTCTAATGAAAAAATTGCTGTTTTGGATACTCTCGATGAAGATCAATATGATGGTATTTTTCATGCAGTTCTTGAGTTTGACTATGACCATTGACTGTTTTCCTGATTTGAATAGATAATATGCATCTATTTAATTTCTCATGTTATTACTCATTTAATATTTTTAATTATCAACTATCAGTAGTGCTTTTGTTATTTTTTATTTATTTTATATATACTTGCTATTATTATTTTACAAACATACTCAAGCTGTATCATCCCCGGGGTAAAACAAAAACATTGAATCCCCGCACCTGTACCGAAACACGATGTACCAGTAATTTAGATTTAATACTCTTGTATTTAGAAAATTAGTCTTATTTATTTCTGTAGCAGCTTTTCTTGGTTTTCATGCTGATATCATACGAAATATATGCAAATATTCTCAGTATGGGTTTTATAGCTTTGATTGCATTTTGATAGGGTTTTTTGGGTTGCCTTCGTTTTTTTATTGTTTTATTTTTCTATGTCTATGGTCACTTCATTTTTTGGGGAATGCTTTAATGGCAACCCCTTATATGTAATGCTATTTAACTTGTAATTTGCAATCCCATTGATTGACGTTAGTGATTTGTGAACATTTATTTTTCTTTATTTGTTTATTTATCAATAATCTACATATTAAACCCAAAAATCAGCTTATGGGCACATTCATTGAAATATATGAATATGGGTCAGCATTTGAGCATATTTATTTGAACTTAGAAATATGGGGTAACCTTTGGGGAGATTTATTGATAATTAAACCTATTGGTAAGCCTATAGCGACATTGGTGATGCAGGCATATGGGTTAGACTGCATCCATATTCAGTTATATAGACCTATGGGTACTACCATCACTGGAGCCTTAAAGGTCCAGACTAAGGTGGAAAAGAAAAAGTATCCCAGCTTGATTGCCAGAACTCAGAAGGGCCTTAAAAGTAAAGCGCACAATTTCAGGACCATTAGCTCAGTGGAATATGATTTTTGCTATGTTTCTATGAAACGGAAACGGGTATGAGTACGAAACACAGAAATGCTAATTTTTAATAAAACCTTGGGTACGAAATGGCATGGAAGCTTCCGTGCAATACATATACATATACATATGCATATGCATATACATATGCATATGTGCATATACATATACGTATAGGTATACATATAATGCATAATACTCATTTTTAGTCCATAAAAGATTAAGCACTTGAAATATTTTGTAGTCGTAAAAGTTCAAAACATTCAACATGCTTTAAATTTCATATGTTCATGAATTGTGTGACATAAATGAGAGTGTGTTTTTCATTGCATTTAGTGTGTTTATATGGGTACACCTATATTTTTCATTATTGACGATCTCTCTTCTAGGATTCATTAGCATAACAATCTCCTTGAGTGGATGTCCCAAGGAGTGTACCGGGAAAGGGGGGGGTCGGCTTGTGGTATTTTAGGAGAGATGTTCATATGATTTTTTGTTATGACTATCTATTCATTCATACTACCTTCATACCTCCTATGACGTCTCCTTGAAATCCGTAAACTCTGAAATATGGTTAAGTTTGAAACCTTGAAACCCTGAAATCTGATAGGACCTTTCAAAACTTGGAATCTGCATTATAGCTCCTAGATGTCCCAAGCCACTCTCAAACATCCTGGAAGTATATACATAATATATGTAATGTCATTTTTTCGGAGTGAAACTAAAAAAGTAAGAAACCACACAAACCCCAATAGATTAAATTGAAAAATTCAAATTTTTGAATCAGCAAACAGATTTTTCTAACAGCTGGAACTCAGCAGTCTGATTTTTATAACAGTCCAGAATTAGAAGAAAATCACTCAAATATCATCAAATAATTCAACCACAATATAGATAAATACTTTAGGAAGAATGTAAGACACTTTTCATCATCAAATTTGATCACACACGCAACTGGAAATTTAATTCTGAACAGCAGAAGTACAACCCATGAAAATAATGAAAAGAGAGGTTTCCAAACTCCGATAACCACAAAGAAGATAGATTCCGACCTTAAAAATTATGCTAAATCAGAATATCAAATAAAATCTGAAGTATGTGCCCTAGAAGGCACCCAACTGTCATCAAACCCTAGTTGCTCCCTTTAGGGAGAGCTCTAAAATGCATGCAAAGCCTTTGAAGATATTCTTCTTGATGCCCTAGATCCAAATCTGTGAGTAGTTTTCCAAAGATTTCTTCAAATCACCCAAATGGAGGGTTTTTGTCCTCCACCAAGCCACAAGGAAGGTTTTTCGTCTTCCTTGGAATGCCACACAAGAGGGTTTTTGTCCTCAAGTGGATAGTTAATGAGCACTTTTCCCAAAAAACCATGTATAAATAAAATATGCCAAAGATAAGATGTAAATGAAGTCACAAATCTCCTTTTATAGCTCTTGTTTGGCGCCAAAGGCCAAATAGAAGTGGACCGACCTCTTTGGGATCCTTTTTGTCTTTTAATTTGCCTTTATGACTCTCCAATCACAACCGACCTGCCTTATAAAGGGAAACACTAAAAGAAAACAATAAATCTAATAAAGAAAACTGAAATGAAATGCAATTCCTTGTTCAATCATGCTTCTTTGCCACAGAAAGGGAATGGAAAGAAGTCCACTTTTAGGCTCTTAATTCAAAAAGGGGATATTACTGTCGTCCCTTCCCGAAATTGCTTGTCCCCAAGCAATTGCAAACTCATCGGATCTACAGAATTAATTTCTTCATTCTTTCCATCATGTAGTTCCACATCCCCACATGTAGTAGGAGGTGGCTTCCTTGATAAGGCATCTGATACTACATAGTGTTTTCCCTTGACATCGTGATTTGTGGGTATTTTGACTTTTCTATTGACAAGCTTGAAGATTTTTTGTTTAGTGCATCTTTGGTTTGCGCTGCGAGGCAGGGCACTTATTTTTGTTTGCGCAATGGATTGGCCCCTTAGGCTTTCCTCGAGTGCACGCTAAACTTTGTGCAGTGGTAATTTCTTTAGCAAAATATTCCTTAAACTATGTGCGCAATGGCTTTACACAATCCCTTTTATATCTTTGCATGTTCAATTGCGCTCACCTGTCCTTTGTACAACTTTAGAAGTCATCCTTGCATACACAGAATGAGAGGGAATCTGATTATTATTGCATGCAAAAGGTTAAGCAAGGAGAGAAATACTTACAGTGTGCTCGCATAGCTTCTCATCATGTTCATTGCGTTAAGTGTATGTGCAATGGTCTGCCCTTGTGTAAGGGCCATCAGGACTTAGAAGCTTTTCCCAACATTCCCGTCATTGTAAATGTGTGCACACTGCCTTGTGCAATCATAAAGCTTTGGGAAGCTAGGTGTTCAATGCTAGATTTAGTTAAGTGATTGCATAATAGAAGGGCTGGATTGCCCATTGATTAAACATCGGTGCAATGTAGAAGGGGCGTGGCTATGTTAAGCATGGAAATGCATAAGAGCTCAAAATGGTTTGGGCAACTTGTAGGCAAGTGAAAGTGTTCATGGAGCATTAAGGGGATTGGAAGACTCTTGTTACAGCTATGCAATGGGATTGCTTGGAAGCTGGTTTGGACGCAAAGAGACCACATAATGCCTTGGACTATATGTGAATGTTGCGAAGGTGCATGAGGGTGTCAAAGATCATTGCGTGATAGGCTTGCTCAATGGTGCGCATGAAGGAACTTTGTGTAGGACTAAAATTAGAGCGCGAAAGGATTGTGCAATTATGCGAGGGTCCTTTATGCAATAAGTTGTAAGCATATTTGTGAAGGGGTGTGAAAGATAGAGGGCAAAGGAAGATCTGGAGAAAAGGTGTATAAGGTATGCAGGATGCCTGTAAATAGAGGTTGTGCTCTAGGTCAAACAAATCTTGTGTGCGCAATTCTAAACTACCTTGAGAAAGGTCAAGGGGTTCCATGATTTCCACTTGTGAAATTAGGGGCGTGTTGTGGACACAACAAAGGCCACAACCAACATTGCTATGTGGGGCGGTTGGTTCATTTAGTTCCCAACTTTCTCATACATAAGGGTGTGTGGTTTTGAACGTGCTCTTTATATGTTACCAAGATATGTCAGGGATAAGTGGACATTAATGGAATTGGTGCGGCAGCTTATCAAAGTACGTAAGTACCTATCTAGCAAGCATGATGAAGGAATTCATTTCCCAATTACAATTGCTAGGTTACTTGTCCCTCTTTTGTTAGAGGAAAGAATATGAATATTGAAATGACAAGGGTCACCATGCGATCCTACCTGACTAGACCAACTTTCAACATCCAGGGCGTAATGAATCATGCCTTAGGAGCAACTCACGTCCATTTTCCATACTATCATGTTTTGTGGATGGATTGTGGCGATGAGGCAGATGTCTTGGTCTTCCATAACTTTGAGACAAATTAGGGATTTTGATATTGTAGACATCCCTGAAGGAATGGTTGATGAGGAAGACATTGTGGACCCGACATATACTCGACAATAAATTAAGCTTCAACCATTTCCTTGTATTGATTGGTCCAAAACCTTAATCCACTTCACTTGAGCATAGGACTAACATTGTGGTGTCATGAATACTACACTAACTTCATACAAAAGGGCTCGCTCTACAACAAATGGGACTAAAAATGTTGTGTGGATTTGCCACGACAAGTGAAGAGAAACAAGGAGACCCCACAAAAGGCATGCAGCCTGAGAGTTCCTTTGAAGTCAAGGGTAAAGAATAAGTCTTGGAGGAGTCCACTTTAACAAAAACAAAGATTAAGATTGTATGCAAAGAATCAAGGTGAGGTCCATGGTACTGTTGAACCTTCAAAAAGTTAACTAGAAAAAATAATTATTGATCTATAATCCCCATCAATAATTCCTAATATTTCACAATCATTTTTGGTTAAGGATTCTCCTATAATTTCTTCTCCCACCACTCAGGGCCAATCCCTCTCATCACAAACTTCTCCATTGTCTTCCCCCCATAAAGAGCAATCTTCTCCTAAGCACGCATCTCCTCCTAGGGTTTCCAATCTAGCTCTTCCTCCTAAATCTTCCACACCTCCTCCACCTTCATCTAGTCCTATCCACACTACATCTTCTCTACCTTCTCCTTCCATATCCATACCAATCCCTCAAGTCACAATAACAATCCCTTCTTCCTTGGTCCTAGACCATAGTTTTAGATTCACCCACTTAGTTGAATCAGAAGCAACAATTAGTCTTATCATTGGCGAATTCGGAGGTTCCTAATTGGTTAGGGAAAGTTGTGTAGAAGAAGAGGAAGGTGGTAGTACAATGTGAAATGCTTGATTTTGGTGGCATGGACCTAAGGCAATCTTCCTCCTGGACAACAAAGAAACCTAGATTGGTTTCCATAATCTTCATAGACGAGGAGGAGGAGGAAAGATTTGCTGAAGTCACTATGCCTCTTATAGACAAAGGTGATGAGGAAGTCTCGGCTCAAGAATATTACATTTCTAGGTTTCAGCTAGGGAAGATCACATGTGAAGGAGCCGAGCAAGATGTGCAATTTGCTATTGGCATACTCTTTGAAAAGATGAATAAGGATCAAACAAAAAAGGAACAACTGAAAGATAAAGTTGATCAGCTCACATCTGTGATCTAGAAGTTGGTTAAGCCTGTCCAGTCTTCCAGTCCCTCTGAACTTGAACCTCCAATGGCCAACATTGACACCCTTAATCTGGCTGAAGAAATTGGAAGCATGGGTTGAGCTACCAAGGAGTGGTCTAAGAAGCGGATCGCACAAACCCAAAGAGTGATCACAGACATAATAAAGATCCATGGAGAGTCTTCCATGGAAATCAATGTGACTAACAAAACTATGTACTGATTTAAATTTGAAACCAACTTGTGAAGTCAACACTTGCCAAAGTCAGAAGTTTTCCAATGAGTAAACACAGACACTCTCGTGGAAAAAGGTGTCCTAAGTGAGGAACAATGAAGAGATCAAATAGTGATTTTGGGTGCAACAAGGTTTAGAAGTCAAATCCTGGAGGAATGCATTGAGAAATCAAGAGAATCTAAGAACAAAGGAGTTAACACCCCCCGCGATATTGTGAATTCTATAGAAGGGATTCCTTGTACATTTTACGATAACCAAGGAATTTCACATACAACTCAAGAAATCATTGAACAATTTAAGCAATTGGTTAAATAGGAGTCAGCTCCAAGAGCTACTTTCAATTTCAACTCGATCAAACGATTTGTCAAATATCATAATACTTTTGATACTTTGAATAAAGAAATGAGGAAACTCTTGAATGTGCCTACATGCATGATCGACATCGAAATGGAATGTCAAGTAAGTTACATGTACACAAGCCACCCAAATGAAGATTGGATCAAGTAGGTCTTCTCAAATTTTAATGCGTACCATGAAAGGATCCAAATAGTGAAAGACAAAGCTTATTGATGTAGAAAAAGATTCTGGTAAATAGTTGCAAAATAAAGACTCATGATTTGCAACAAGTTAGGTCAAGTTGAATGAGCAATTCCAATATCTTGAATTTTTATCATTGTAAAACTGCACATTCCTTTTTGCAAGTTGCAAATTGACTTTGTCAATTTAGAGAGTCTTTAGAAAGTTTGACTTTTGTCTCTCATGCATGTGCAAATGGACTTTGTCAAAATGCAAGCTTCTATTATTAGAAAACTTGACTTTCTTGCATGCATGTAGCTGTAAAATAGAAAACTTCTTATAAATATTGGTTATCAAATGTAATGAACCTTTTGATAATAGAAACATTTTAGAGAAAAGGAGATCGTAAAAACTTTGTACTAAACATTTTTTAAGCAAAGAATAAAGAGAGATTTTCAGACTTCGATTATTTACCTTATCATTGTTATTTGTTCTTATGTCAAATACATGATTAATTCTCAATTTCCAAAAGTTATTTATTGGTGAATTGTCATTGTTGTTAACTATATTTGTGTGATTAAGATAGGATCTGCTTTTGCTTACCGGAAAATACAAGTGCTCCCTCTTTTCTTTTCTATACATTCTTCTTCCTCTTCATCCATTTTTTCCCTCATTTCTAGTTTCCTGAAGACGTTACAATCCTTTGGGACGGAATCCCAAACTCCATAAAATAGATTAGCGTACATATTGTATATACTTGTTTTCATGCAATTTGGTTTTCAATAAAGGGTGCCTCCCTATTATAATAAAGGAGGGACTTTGTTCTGTTACATTGTTGTCAAAACAATATATTTTGCATATGACAAAATATATCATCAACACCATTCACATCACAAGATGTGTTTGTGCTATGGAGCAAGGATGTGAATCAACTGCTGCAGTGACAAATGATGACCTCTCTCCACAATGTCTCCAACAGTTTACTTTCACAAATTGCACATGAGATCAAAAATTCATTTTGTGATTCCTTATAACAAGTTGAATCCAAAGTTATTTTTCAATATATGGCAGCTACAACATAGCTTGAAATTTTAGTTGCTGTTCTTCAAGTTTTATGAAAGTCAAAGGAGCTGTTATATACTGGCTAAAGAGTTGATAATAGTTGCCTGCTAAATCAAAATGTTTGTCCCAGTCTATGTTCTTAGAGAAAGTGTTATGTAGATTAAATGAATGTAAGATTCTTGATGTTTTCAGTCCAATGAGATTGGAGAAATATTGCGTTTTGGTTAAACTGTGTAGAATTTTCAGTTTGATGTGTTTCAAATCACTATCTGTGATTCATCATCAGGAAAAAACATGTTCAACATCATATACAGTGATTTGAAATGCATTGAACTGAAAATTCCACACAGTTTAACCCAAAAACCATATTCCTTCGAAATGAATGTAGCTTATCAGTCTTTTTTGGTTGCTCCCTAGACAATACAGAACACCTTACTCTGTAACCACAAAGTAATATATTATAAACAGGGGTTGAAATTGTCATCGGCAGGCCAAAATTTGACTCAGAAATTGGGAATCGGGGATTTCTTGGCAATTTATCGGCATTAATCGGCGACTTTATCGCTACTTTAAAAAACATTTAAATTCATAAAATACACTTAAATTAAATGTAAAACTTTGGTATATTACTTGTATTACCAATGTTTCATTTAGCTTTACCAATGTTACATGAACTATACCAGAAATCGTGATTCAAGAGGCTGAGACTCTAAGTTATTTGAGTTCATGCATAAAACAAATTTGAATGCAAGGAAAATGAATGAAAGCAAACTCAAATACACGAACTCAGAATGTTAGACACCTGCAGGCTGCAGTTAATGTCAATTCGTATGAGCAATGAAGTTGAACATTGATAATAAATAAAAACAAATGTATAATAGTAAAATAAAGCTAATTGTGGTCGAAAGCCTAGCAAAACACGGGATGAATTCATGCAGGAGAAATTCAACCCTAAACGCTTTGAAATGAACTCTTTTTTTTTTTTTTTTTTCAGTTTTGACATTTTATACCTAAGCAATGATTTTCCACGATTTTTAAACCGATTTTCCACGATTTTTCTTGAAATTTCTTACCAGAAATCGCCGATGTATCGGGAGGGAAAAAATCGCTATTTTCCCAAAGATAAATCGTTTTCCCTCTAGCAAAAGATAAATCGCGATTATCGGCCGATAAATCGTGATTATCGGTCGATAAATCATGATTTCTGTATCAGAGGTTCTTAGGTTGTAAGGTTCATGGTATATTTCACTGTGGTAGTCCAGGTAGTCCAGTTGTAGCAGAACTCATATTTATTCTTCATTGTTGTAAATTTACTTTTATTTTTAGTAGAAATTTCAGTGCTTTTTGTATTAAAATAAATAATTTCTGAATTTCAAGTTTGCAGCATGCTCAAAAGGTTGTCCTAAGCCAAACCTGGCTAAGATAGTCATCACATTGTTCAAGAATACTCGAATTCCAAATGATGACAAAGCCACTAGAGGAACCCATCTGCATCGGTAGCTTTGAAGTTGAGTTGAAGCATGAAAGTTGAGTCTATGAATGAGTTAGATTAAAGTTATTGATGAAAATTTAGTTTTGTGTGAAGTGATTAAACTATTTCACTTTCAAGACATTTTATTTTGCTGGACCTTCCCAAACCTCTTATATAGTAAGAAATGAAGTTCATAGTAAAGGTATCTGAAGTATCCAGTTGAACTTATAGGCATTCTGCCATATCAATTCCGGCATTTCTCTCCTGGCGGGGATGCGATAGTGTCTTATGGATGCACTTTTTGAAATGTGAGTTGATTATTGATTCAAGGCATGCCAACAATCTTCCTTGATTTGGAAGGCTAATGTAACAAGCTATGGCTTTGCCTCTGACCAAGGTTTGCTGCCTGTTTTGTAGGAATGACAGAGTAGTTCTTTTGTACATGTTTGCCAACAGAATGGTTCAAGTCGTTGTTCCTGCATAGCAAGGAGTTGAATGCTTTGCTGTTTGAGGTCCCAAGATTCTCATTAATTGGAAAGTTAGCCTCCTTTATGACCTTATTAGGTTGTAGAAATCCAATATCATCGTTAGCAGTTTGTTTACCTTATCATGTATAGACTGGGGACTATTTATGCTCTGGTGCCGACAAAAGATAAGGGTAAGGCCATTGTATTTATGCGCTCTTCCGCTTCCACCATCTCTACTCTAAAGTTAAGTTGGGGGCTGGGATTGAGGAGGTTAACTTAAGGTCATTTATGTGCTCAAAAGACTTGAAGCCCCCAATCAACAGGAGGGTTGAGAAATGAATTCAAGGAGGTCGAGAGCTACTATAGAGAGGCCCTCATGCTGCTAGGGCGCGGATGGGAAGGTATCCCTCTTCTACCTTTCTCCTACCCTATATATCTATCTAGAGGGGAAGGAAGGGGGAGGGTCTCCCCCTTCTTGCCTACCCCTACCTTACCCCTACCCCTAGCCCTAGCCCTCTACATCTATCTCTATCTTGAGGAGGGAGGAGGGTGAGTGCCTTAGGTCTTTGACTACCCCTGTACCTCCCTCTCGTCCAAACCCTAGAGACGGGTGGTCGAGTGTTCTCCTATTGGTCGAGCCCTCCTATGTTGCGGGTGGTCCTTGATTCATAAATAAATGGCCTAACACCGACATGAGTCCCTCGACTTAATTTTCTAATGTCATTTGAGTACCCGACTATATATACCTGCCCTCGACTTATCGGTTTGCTATCATTCACCTTGATGAGACTGTAGGTGGTTTCCCTCAACCCATCAATTGAGTGCCAATTAAACTCTATACACTCCTATTACTCACCCCTAAAGCTAAATAGAATAGGTTGTCAGGGGGGTTCCTAAAGGCCCTTCATCGGGAGGGAGTGTAAATGTTAAATGTCCTAACATTAGTCAAGTTCTTGTGAGGAACTGATTGATGAAAGGGCCTTTAGGCGCTTGATCGAGGTCACTGACTATATATTATATTAAATAGCCAGCCTCAATTTTTGTATATTGAGATCATGCAAGTACGCTGAGGGGGAGGGGCATAAACGTCCTCAAGGCCCTAATTGCAGGTGTGCAGTTGGTCGACGGAGGGTTTGTCCATTTAGCTTGGGGGAAGGGCTGCATTGGTTTTGGTAGAGAACCATAAGTGCAGGGGGTTATGGAGGATGTGCCCATATAGTTCATAGAGGACACCTTTTGTTGATTATTGGGAGCTGGAAGCCTTTCATATTCGGAATATGCTTGTCCGGAGGCATCACAATCTGCAGCTCAAATGGTCCCTCATAAATTTTCTATTGATCTGATCATTATTATCATACTAATATGTGTTGTTGCTCCTAATTCAACTGAGATTGTCACGGTTCAAAGGCAGATATGGTTTGCTATTCTCTTGTTCCCTATATTGGTTATGTCCTCCATCCCTCATCCATCAAAAACTAATCGAGCTTCTCTTGATCTCCCAGAAGCAGAAGCTGCATCAGTTGCAGGACGTAATGCATAATATATGCGGGATGCGATCCTCAAAAGTTCACTGTTGATGGAAGTCGATGTTCTGGGTGGGTACTAATTTGGACAAAAAGAAGGCCAACTGCTTATCGAGTGAAGGCCCCCAAAATCTTGGCGATACTATTAACTTGGGACCGTGAGTCAAATTAGGGGCAGGGCATTTGCTCCTTGTTTTTCAGCAATATGTTTCAAAGAAGAAATTGTAAACATAAACTTGTAAGGACACTATCATCATTAATCTTTATGGAACGAGAGCACTTGAAAAGATTCTGTTAGTAGTCAAAAGGTTGATTACATTCTCAGTCTGATGCCTTTAGGAGAAAAGATTCAAGCGCACCAGGTTTGAGGGTATGCTGAAAGAAAATGCATGCATATGTGTTTACTTCATGTTTTAAGCTGAAAGAAATGCATGGATAGCTGGTTACCTTACTGTTTAAGATGTGCTTGGAAGCGAAAGGGAACTTTCCAAAAAGTTTACCATATTTCCTGAGCACAGCTTCTCATTAGAGATATTGAAGGATAAAGGTGAGCTTAACCTATATAGAGATATCATTGGCCATCTTGGCCATAGGGTCAAACCCAATAGACTGGAAGAGGTAGAGCTTGTCATTCCATATGAACCTGAATCAAATATAGCCATCCTGTCCACTACGAAAGAACAGAAAGCAAGAAAGTATTCCCTTTCTAAAGTCAAAATTTCACCGTTCTCTTTGATCTTGGGATTTTAACCTTTGGTTATCCAGTTTAATAGAGTATGTGGGGCAGGCTATTTGTTAAAGATTCTTCGAATGAATCTTTTTCTCTTTCTATGTCAGGTTCTGCCTTGTCCATGTTCAAATCAATGCTTGTAACTGCACGCCATTTCTTGACAAATATTTCTACAAGAGCGGTGGCTGGAGCTGGCTCAAGCTTCCTGCTAAGTACATTTCCACTGCTTCGAAATTTGGAATGCTTTTTATTCCCATCACAGCATCATTATTATTCTAAACTGGGGGGGAAAAAAATGGTACTCTCAGCTTGATTCTCAGGAGTATCTTCCAATTCATCAATCATAGCAGAGGTATAGTTTCAGGTTCATTAGTAGAATTATTGAGATTTGATCTTATAGCCATTTCAAGGGTAATTTACAGTAGCTCTGAATGGGCATTAGATATTTGGAATATAACTTGATCAGGTGTACTTACAACAAAAATCTATAGGTAGATTGTTTTCTTCTGGTTTTTTCTGGGTTATATGATTACCCAGTTATTTTCCTGGTTTTTAATCCAAGATCTTTCATCTTTCCTAAATGGTTTCTCTGCTTTTAAACATATTGTTCTCTTAAATGTCACCTATTTTGTGGATAAAAATTAGAATCTATATTGTCTGTGCACTTGAAACGAGTGTTTCTTTGGCATTCATTTCACAGAGACAAACACACTGCAACCTTAGTTTCGAAAATTTCTCCTTTTTAGGGTACAATCTCAATTTCTGGCGATTATTCAGGGTGGCAGGATTGGTGGACGATCATGGCAGCTTTTTTTATGGTGTTGTCAACTTCTATCGACTTGCACCTCCAATGTTCAGTGATATCTGGAAACACGCACCCCTGGGTAGGGCACACAGTTTTGGAGATGGGTATGAATCAAGGAGACAGAGACCTATGAGAGGGATCTCCCTACTGGAAGACATCTTTAGCAGGGAGGGAGCATCCTCAGCTACAAAAAAACCCCAAAAAACAAAATAAAGTATATGAAATACCATAAATGCTAAAAGGTCAAAATATCCACCCAAGCATTCTCTCGAATTTCAATCATTCAAACAAGGAAATTAGCACAAAAGTAAAACACATCAGCAAGGTTTTAGAATAAACACGAATAATATTAAAAAAAATTGCAGGTTTAAACAGCATAAATTAGCAAGATTGTTACATGGTAGACAACAGCTTGGACAGACAATCACTTTTTCGTTTGTGATTGAATGTTTCTGACAATTCTTTTTAATTTATATATTTTTGCAACTTGTATCTGTCTGTATATCAGATGTACCACACATCCGTGTACACTGTGTCATGATTCTGAAATGGTACCCCTGTATGGCAATATAATTTTGCTTTGACACCTCAATTTTTCACAAAATCAATCTATACTCCTATGTTATGCTTGTATGCTTACTCATTCCTCATGAAACAAAATACGACTTGTGCACTCTATTTTGCAGTGAACAAAACCCTTTTCAACAGAATTTTATTCATCTCAAATTGTGCAACATAATTTTAGTTATCTTGGAGGCCACTCTTGTTCAATGTCTTTTCAATTAACAGAAACTTAGATTAAAATAAATTCTCTTACATTATATTAGTATAATATCATAAGATCTTTAGATGACCCAAATAAAAAAGCCAGAATAATCATAGTGCGTCAGTTTTGCATGACAATACACTCCAATTCTGTTGAAAAGGAATTTAAATTACAATAATGCTTTTCCAAATTATTTTATCAACATCATATTATGTTTTGGTGGCCCATATAAAAAGGTCCAAAAAGTTCTGGAATGTTGGATATGTTCATGGCTACCACAATTTTTCTTTAACAATGAAATTCATTGAGATATCTTATGATTTCATATCTAATGATGGGCATCAAACAGGGATAGATGTTTGTATACTGTTGCTCACTACACAATCTCAAATTTATGGCAATTGCTGTCTTTGCTGAAGTTGAATTCAAAGTTATAAATTGGTTAGTATATTTGAACAAATGTCTTCAATGTCAAAAAGTAGGGTTATAAATATTTTAATAACTATGGGAGGAAATGAAAAAAATTGAGTTACAACCATGCAGAGTAAGGTTGTCAAGGAGGACCACATGCTTTCATCACAAGAAGTAATATTGTAGTCAATCTCATAACATCATTGCGACCGTCTGTCATGCTCTACTTGAATTTCAGAGTCAATGAGGATTACTCCAGTGGGCATTGTTTAGATCATAATTAAATTGGTTGTAGATGGTTTCACTTTGAAATGTTAGAAGTCAACCATACCCTTCAGGTTCTTGTGCTAGCTAGAACATTATGCAGTTGATCAAGTGCAGGGTGAAGTCTGGTTGATTTTTTGGAGTTGGATATCTCAAAGATAAGTAAGATTCATTCACTAGGAACACTCTCATTGGTTGATCTGAGGTTCTTAGTTTTATGCATGGTGATAAATTTGTGTTTTATGTTGAAGAAAAAAATCACGAGTTATTCAACCTTTGAATGGATTATTGAAATGCACAATATCAAAACAAATAATTAGATATCAAAGCATTATGCCTCACGCGCTTTTATGCATCAAGCATCCGAATAAATGAACAAGTTATACAATGTAAAGTATCGAGCTGATTAGATGAATGTTTATGTTATGCTTTGACAAGATGGCACTGAGTAAAACAAGGTAATTGCATGGAATATAAGAAGCCGTTTTTTTTCTTAGGCCTTATAGTCGAATTGGGAAATGTCATTTAATGTGCATGGAAAATATCTACTATAAAAATAATAAATATTTAGGATTAAAAATCTCTATTATGGGTTTACTTCAAATGGTTTTACATGTTAGAGGCAAGCACTACACTATTAATGACTTACTATTATTTTTGGCATGCAGGGATAGCGAACACTTTACCAATCGAACCTTGGTACATTGGAGGACCTGTTATTAAGGGATTTGGTCGTGGTTCAAAGATACTTGGAGTCCCTACCGGTATGTCAATGTAAGGTCTGCCAAACAAGTCACACGTTAAACAAGCCTTATAGAAGGCTCATTCAAGATTGAATTGCCTTTCATTATATTTTTAGTAATTTGCTGAAACTGATTTAAGACATGGAGTTCCATCTTCAGCCAATTTATCAGCAGATGACTTTTCGCCAATTCTTGCTCAGCAAGCATGTGGCGTATACTTGGGCTGGGCTGGACTTTCTAAACATGGCATATATAAGACGGTTCTGAGCATAGGATGGAATCCATACTTCAACAATTCCAAAAAAACAATTGTGAGTGTATGTGATGCAATGGAGACCACTATAATTTTAATTTTTCGTATCAGGTTTGTTGATGGAATAAAACGTTAAGAAATCCTATCCAGTTTCTTTAGATGAAGATCCTATCTAATCTTGGAGATGTATTATGCATGGTATGTAATTGAAGGAACCATGGCTGCTTCATGAATTTAGTGAAGACTTTTATGGGGAGGAGCTACATCTTGTTGTTGTTGGGTACATTCGTCCTGAGGTATTTGCTAAAAAGACACCTCGCTAGGTATTTCACTATTATGCTTTCATCCTTTCGAAGGTATTGTTTTTTATTTTTATTATGATAACTGCAGGCTAACTTTCCATCATTGGAAAGTTTGATACAAAGAATTCACGAGGACAGGGATGTTGCCGAGGAAGCCCTTGATCTTCCCCCTTATTCAGATTACCAAAATGACTCATTCCTACGAAATATCCCATCAAAATAAACTGATGAATAAGATTTGGGTAGTTGGAAAAGCTGGAGACACTGTTAATCTCTTGTGTTGTCAGACGATGAAGTCAATATATTTAAAAATTATGATATAATTGAACCCATAAGGTCATGAATATTTCTATCAGTGAATCATAAAGCTATGATTATTGTGGCGGTATAAAAGGGAAAAACATCAAAGGATGATATGAGCAAAACAGATGCGATGGAGAATCACATGGCATCTGGAAAAAATGAAGGCCTTTGGGTTCACTTCAACTTTGTTCATGCATATCACATTGCTAAATATTTGGATTTTTTTTTAGAGTTTTCAGTCACATCTCTCTTTAGTTTTTGGACAGCATAGACAAGACACTTCCATTCATAGTAGAAGCAGCATTCTATTATGAGGTTGAGATCTAATCTCCCACTAGATTGTCCGTAAAGAACAAAAATTTATATCGTATCGATTTATCTTGAAAATACCTCACGCAAAAGTTCTTAATATACAATTCCAATCAATACAAAGAATGAAATCCTTAATAGTCAATATAAAGAATGCTTAATCAAATATATAAAGAATGAAAGAGTGCTTAAAAGGATGGAATCTGTAATAGTCAAAATAAAGAATGGAATGGAATCTTTACTAATCAAAATAAAGAATAAAGAATGGGATCCTTATTAAAATATACTATATAGATTTAACGGATTATTGAACTAAATTCACTTATAAACATAATTATTGGCAAACCATAGAAATAAAGGATATGATGTATGTGGAGAGCCATGAAAGATTAGATGTAAAAGTTCTAAATATGTAATAAAAAGGGAAAAAATAAAATATAGTAAGAAAATGATTGCTTGGCTTCGTTACTCCATAGATAGAAACAAATTTTGTGATTTTTGCTATTCTCTTGTTTGTGGTTGAACTATACTCATTTGTTCGATTCTATTAATTTATTTAGCCACAAATGGACCTATGATAGGTTTGTGGTGCATGTGTGTAGTTACATGTGTGCTTGTACGTAAAGAACCTTCAAAATATAGAATATCAAAAGGAATCATGTGTATTTTCAAGCATGTGGAGTGACTAAACCAACAAGGCCAAAGGTGGTTATTGCCTCTAGATCCAATGGAATATGCTACCTTATCAACGACTTAATTAACTTTTATGTTTAGAGTGTTCATCATTTAAAATACCCGACTATTGCTTGTCCAAGTTTGGGGGTCAATTGTTGGACACCATATTATACATAACCAATCATCCACATTTACAAACTCATATAACTAAAATTTGAAACACCAAGGATGCAATGCTCACATAAATAAATTCTCCCTCATCTGTCAACATACTTCATCCTTTCTTTTGAAATTAAATGTAGTATCTAAAAATTAATACAATGCAACAACACCAAAGCTTTATTACTAGTCACGGTAGAGTAATGATAAACACTATGGAAACCCTCATCATATCAATATGTCAACCAATTTTTAACTGAAGCAGAAAATTATATGTATCAAATTAGTGATCATTTAGCCTTCCATTTGGATGATTTACAATGTGTAGATTTGGGTGTGAAATGACATGTCATAGGGATCTGAATCCCTAGACAAACACATAGAAGAAATATGATTGGAATGGTCAGAATTTAGGATTTAATGCATGCATATAGAATATTAAATATAAAATAAAACATGATGTGGTGCAAAGAAATGGAGGGAGTAAAAACAATTGAAGAATAATAGGAGCAAGGGGAGTAATATCTTTATATGCCTCATTTGTTTGAATCAAAGTTATCTATATGTATATGCGTGCGCGCGTGTGTTTACGTGTGCGTGTGCGCGTGCGTGTGTTTGTTGAGTGCACCTATTTATGTATATCCTTCATCCCATTGCCTATCAGAGGCTAGACTATAGGACTGTAGATAGGCTCTTCAGGTTGTCGGTCTCCTTGAATTTGTTTGTGAATGATGCTCCCATCCGCTACATGTCTGTAATATATAAGCCATCCTTTTTCACAAACATACTTTTATGGCCAACAATCCAATCATCTGTTTTTCCACCTTGCATTTACATTTATAGAATGGGAACAAATGAATTATGGAATACCCCCAATAGAAATATAGGGTCTCATCTCGTATGATTGGGAGAGTGGTCCATATATTGAGTCATGGCCGATGTGTGATGAATAGTGGGTTATTTATGGCATGCGTTCATGTCTTGGGCAACTATATATAAACGGCTGGAAGAACTTTTTATTTGGGAAATTTTGAGCATTATTTTTTATATCCTTGTGGCATCCCAAGTATTGTCACTTCTTTGTATGGCCATCAAGTAACTATTCTAGCAACATCAACAATGGGATCTTCTCAACACTGTGTGCAAGTTTGATTTACAAATTAGGATGGTAGCGGTTTTGCAAGGAGCATATGAAGAATTTGAACCAATTGTTGGTCAGGTTTGGCATAATCATGATTTCACGATGGTAGATCGCACAAATTTCAATAACTCACAACTATTTATTTGCCCTTTTCAATGCATTTTACAGTCATAGTTGATCTGTAATCAATTTAGACATTCTAACGAATGACCATTCAACATATTCTAGCTATTTAGGTGCTTATCCAATGTAATTTACTATTGAAACCAACATACATGAGGTCTAAAACAATTGTTTGTTACAAATTTGGACTTCCATCTACATCTTTTAATCAATTTATAATGTGCATCCTCAAATACATGTTTGAATTTCTAGAAACCAAAGTCCACACTCCTTTATGTAGCTACTGATGTGTGATTATCCCCTAAAATTCAATGGTGTAACACAAGAAGTATTTCGCTACTTTAACTTGCATGTAACCAATTTCGGTGCTACTTACTATTGCAAACCTTGAAATTATCTTAAAATCGAAGTGATTTGTATATATTTTTTCTTGTAAATGGAAATAACATGAAATGAATGAACTAATGACTAAACAAAATTGACAACAAACACACATAATAGAGGGCCCAATACATACATTAGAGAAATCTATTGTGGGAAAAATCCAACTTGGAAATGAGCTTTGTGCATTGCTTACAAGCACACTAGGCCATTGGCTCACAAACCAACCCATCTTGCTTATTTTGTACATGATTCTCTTTGCTTATTTTTCAAACTTACTTTCTACATCTTATTGCAACTCAAAACTACACAGAATGAATATTCAACTTCCTCTCAAGATTATTTCCTAATGGATAACAAGTTGCAAAAATGATGCAAAAAAGATTCCAACACCTAAACCACCTTATCACTCAAGATACTAATTGACCAAAATTCCATTCTAGGAAGTTCATGTCTTTTATTTTTTGGTACATGTTCAGTCATGGATGAGCTCATCGTTGATGTCACAATGATGAGTTTGGGCCATACCAATTCTATTTCTATTTTTAAATTGTCATGGGGATGGGTTTGGTTCGGATCATGGGGATGGGTTTGGTTCGGACCAAATCAATTGTATATTAATGAGTGATATGCTTGGGTCCTATTTACATGTTTGGTTGATCTAAATCTGATTGATACACACGATAGATTTGGGTTGGATTACATCGAAAAATATGCTAAGGCCATATATTTGTGCTAAAAACTCCATTTTATTTTGTTTGAAGTGTTGAAAAGTTATTAGAGAGCTCTATCTATTGGTGGAGGTTATGTCAAGTCATGATCTAAATTTACAATTGTTCAATAGTATCATATATAAATCCTTGGCCTATTTTGATACATAAGAAATCAATTGAGTGTGTTCATGGTAATACAAACCATAAAAATGGATTAGTTATAATTAAATTCAATTGGACAATATCTAATTACACCTCCCTAAGAAGGAGGATTTTGGTTTCAAAAGCTCATATAATACAAAGAGAGGATTTGCCTTCTATTTTCTCAATGAGATACATTTCCTTCTTGATTCTCTATGAAGGCGAGTCTTGATTTTTGATTCTTATTTGGCTAAAGCTTCCCCTCTAGTATGTGCCTAAGTGCTCACTTATGAAGTGCCTATCTATTGAGTGTCATCCCTTGTTTCTTTTGATGCGTACTTGTATAACATGTTTAACTAATTGAGATTCCTCTTAAGTTTACAATTTGGTTTGTTGTTACAACTTGCAACCTCTGCTAATTTCAAATTGTTTTCTCTTTTGTAGGGTTGGAGGGACTTAGTGTAAATATGTAATTAATTAGAAACATATTGATAATTTCATATCAATCTTGAGGATCATGTTTTAATCTATATAAGGACTTTCTCAGTCTACACACCTAGCTGGATTTCTCACTATTGACATACCCTGGATGTTGGGGCATTCAAATTTCTTCCTGCAAGCCTTTATGCAAGAAGGCATTTTTGACATCCATTTGATGGACATCCCATCCCTAAGTTACAACCAAGGAGAGCACTAGTCTAATAGAATTCAACTTGGCTACAAAAGCAAATATTTTGTGGTAATCAACAACTTAAACTTATGTAAAACCTTTTGCTACAAGCTGGGATTTATACCTATCAATGGACACATCTGTTGCATATTTAGTTTAGTACACCCACTTATACCTAACAATATTTTCCACCTTTTGGAAGTGGAACCAAGTTTTGTAAATTATTCCTTAGAGAAAGAAGTTCTACCATAACTGCTTTCCATTCAAGATATTGAGAAACTTGATGATAAGTCTTTGGATCCTATGTCATTGCCAATTGCACCAAATGTGCAACACCATACAAATGTTGTGATCTCATTCTTCTTATATCTCTTGGATCCCACATCAATGAACCAACCTCAATGCAACCTATGTGGGCCTATTTTGACAGATGTGTTGGTTGTGCAGGTGCATTTGAATGTATTTTGGCACTGATGGTGCAAGTGCAGGTGTTGATTTTGTCCTTGCAACCCATCATCTAAGTTGTAGTAAATATTAGAATGTACGTTCCAAACTATTTAGTTCTTCATAAGAAACATTAAAAGTTATGTCGAGGTTGACAAAATCTAATGGAGGTATAGATGATGGGTCGTAAGCTTCACATTGTTTATCAAATAATACATCCCTATGTAAAGTATCTTAGTGGTGTCTATAACAAGATGTTACGCCTTCACATATTCATAGTGGACAACAAATATACACGTGACCATTCCTTTCCATTTCTTTTCACTCATCATTTAGGATGCACCCATGCATTGCATCAAAAACTCCTAAAATTTGAAACACAAGGTCACTAGACCATTTTCCTTCGGGAGTAATATATTACACTACTGAGTGGGGAGTACGATTTTGAAAGCAGTTTGTAACGTAAACTTACTCTACTCAAAATTGAGGAGGCATGTTGTTGGAAAGTACCATGCAATTGGCCATTTCCTTCGGTGTTTAGTTTTTACACTCAACCCATGTTGATGAAAGGTGTAAGGCACAATATGTTGAAGTTGAATTCCTACATATTCACAATAGTTAATCATCTAGTTGTTGACACAATTTCCTCCGCTATCTAAACTGGGATGCTAGGTTTTTATCTCGGATAGGTTTTCAACAAGGGCCTTGAAAATTTGAAGTGCTCACAATCTTCAATTTTAATTTTCAGAAAGTACACCCAAGTTGGTTTGTTATTACAACTTGCAACCTCTGCTAATTTCAAATTGGTTTCTCTTATTTATGGTTGAAGGGACTTAATGTAAAATCGGAATTATTTAGAAACATGTTGATAATTTCATATCTATCTCGAGGACCTTGTTTTAATCCAAACACGGATTTCTCAATTTGCACCACTACCTGGAGTTCTCACTATTGATAGACCCTAGATGTTGGGGCATGCAAAATTTCTTCTTGCAAGTCTCCATGCAAGAAGGCATTTTTGACATCCATATGATGGAATTCCCATCCCTAAGTTGCAGCTAATGAGAGCACTAGTCCGATGGAATTCAACTCGGCTACAGAAGCAAAGGTTTTGAGGTAATCAACAACTTAAACTTGTAAAAAACCTTTTCGACAAGTTGGAATTTTTACCTATCAATGGACACATATGTTTCATATTTAGTTCAATACACCCACTTGTACCTAACAATATTTTCTTCCTTTTGAAATTGGAAGTACGTTCTTCTTCATAAAAATAAGCTCTGCCATAATTGCATGCCATTCAAGATGCTTTGAAGCGTGATGATAAGTATTTGGATCCCGTGTCACTGCCAATTGCACCAAATGTGCAGCACCATACATTTTTTATGGTATCATCCTTCTTAGATCTCTTGAATCCCATGCTAATGAAACAACCTCAATGAAAACTGTGTGGACCTATTTTAACAGAGGTTGTGTTGGTTGTGCAGGTGCATTTGAATGTCTTTTGACAATAATAATGCAAGTGCATGTGTTGGCTTTCTCCTTGTGGCTCATCATATAAGCTATAGTTAATATTAGAATGAGAGTTCCAAACTGTCTAGTTCTTTGTAAAAAACATCATAAGTTATGTCGGGGTCAACAAAATCCAATAGAGGTATAGATGGTGGCTCATAAGCTTTAGATTGTTCATCAAATAATACATCCAAAGTGGAAGTAACTTACTGGTGTCTAGAAGAAGAAGACACTATGCCTATACATATTCATAGTGGCCAACAAATATACATCTGCGACATCTCCTTTCCATTTATTTTCGCTTATCATTTAGGATAGGCATCTAAACATTACATCAAAAAATCCTAAAATTTGAAACATGGGGTTTAACACTAGACCATTTTTTCTTCCGGAGTAATAGATTGTACTATTGAGTGGGGAGTGCAATTTTGAAAACAATTTGTACACTAAATTGCCTCCACTCAAAATTGCGGATGCATGTCTTTTGAAAATACCATGCAATTGGCCATTTCCTTTGGTGTTTACACTTAGTCACACCATGTTGATGAAAGGTGTAAGGCACAATGTGTTGAAGTTGAATTCCTACCTATTCATAATAGTTAATCATCTAGTTGTTGACACAATTTCCTCCACTATCTAAACTGGGATGCTAAGTTTTTCTCTCTAATAGGTTTCCAACAAGGGCCTTGAAAATTTGAAGTTCTCACAATCGTCACTTTTATTTATAAGAAAGTACACCCAAGTTTTGCGAGAGAAACCATCAATAAATGTAAGAACACCTTTTATGTTTTTGAAAAGAAAAATAGTGAAAAGACACGAGGTCTTTGTGAACCAAATGCAATTTGTCATTTTCCCTCCAGAATTTTCATTTAGGAAATGGATACGTGTTTTTTCCAAAGTGCACAACCTAGAAAAAATCCATATATGAAGGAAATATTTGACAACCGAAGAACAATATTGTGATTACTGACATTTTGCAATGAGTGATAGTTCAAGTGACCAAAACACTCATGTCATAGTTTACTTAAGTCATTTACATGTGTAATCATGATTTGTGAAGTTCGATCAAACACAAAGTTGTCAAATTTGTATAATTTGGCTTGATGATCAACCTTCCTAGTGACTACAATAACACACTAGTCTTTTGCATGTAAAATAACGAAATGTTTGAGGTAAACTCAATATTGTTTCCTTCACTAGAATGAGTGATATGATAAAGATAATAAGTTTGTAAATAAATTATGAAAGTGGAGAATTTTATTGAAAACACATTTCTCCATCTCAATGTAGCATTTGCCTTAAACAAGTTGTTTCCCACATAAATTTTAAGTTGTGCGGTTGTCCGTGAGAGTTTGAAATAGTGAACTTTGATTCACCATATGGTTGAAGGATCTTGGATCTAAAATCCATTTTGTTACTAGTGATCCAATTGTTGTTGTAGAAAGAGAAACTCCTGTTTTAGAGGGAGGAAGATGCATTTTTATCTCTTCTTCCAATTATGCCATTTTCTTGAAACAATGATGGTCAAGATTGCCTAGTTTACCACAAAATTTGCAACCTTCTTTTAAAAAATTTGCATTTGTTTTCCTATTTCCTTTGTCATGACAAGGGGAAGATCTTTATGGAGTTGATTTATTTCCTTTAGGCTTAGGATTTTCTTTTAACTTTTTCCTTTGCAAGATCCTTGCGTTTTATAGAGTTAGGTTATGATGCCACATTAGAATAATTGATTAGTAATGAAGAATTAGGTTGGATGTCATAATAAAAATTAATTTTTCATGTTCTTGTCGAAGTCAAAATTTGGTGCCAAATATGTAGTGCCCAAATAATCTTTTTGTGTGAAACAATTCGATACAAAAATTGAGTAGAAAAGACCTAGTTTAGAAAGGATAGTCATAATGATTTTTTCATCAGACTTTGATTTGCTAGTCTCAAAAAGTAGAATTCTCAAATGTTTGACTTGAGTGGATGAAGTCCTCAATTCAAGGATAGTTATTTAAAATAATAGTAGAAATCCCATTTTCTAGTTGGGATGCCTGTATCTTACAGTGTCTTCCAAAATGATCTCAATGGTAGTCCCAAGCGAATTAGATTCAATGTCGTCTTGAAAATGAAAATTCAACTTAGGGGAAAATTCAATGTCACCTATAATACCTCTAGTTTCGTCACAATGGGTTTTCCATTTTTTCCATTTGGTAAGGTTAATAGGTTTAGATTCTTCATTCATATCAACACGATAAAGATCCTTGTTGAGGAGCAAATTGATAATGTACCGTTTTCAACTGAAATAATTAAAACATGCGTGAATTGCCCTTTTTCAACCGTAGTGTAGCAAAAAGCTTGCTACAAGTAAAAAAGAGACCATTTTTCTGGTATGTAATTTTTTTCCTTCTGAAAAGTGCTTCTAGAAATACACATCGAAATGATCCCTTCAATGAAAAATCACAATGGTGCATTCACCCTATAGGCGATTATTTTCTTTCCATACTCATTTGTTTCAATTCATATGTAAATTTCACATTCTTCTTGGACTTCAATCAAAAATAAAAAAATCCACACGTCAAAAGTTTTTTTGTTCTTTATTTTCAACCAAACATGCCATTTGCTTTGCCTTTTTGTTGTTTTATTTTGAAACAATGTAGAAAATAGGGTTTCTAAAATTGCATATTTGTACTATAATTAGAAAGGGTTCTGATCCAAAATTGAAACACAAAATTTGTATTGTAACTAGACATGGTTTCTAAACCAAAAGTGCAACAGAAAGTATGTGTTATATCTAAACAAGGTTTCTGAACTGAAATTGTAATAGTAATTTCTGATCCCAATAGAGATACGGAAATATGTGTTGGACTTCCAAGTATAGCCAAAATTTCTCTAGAAATAATAGGTTAGGGAGTGTTTGGTCAGTAAACTCTTTGATATATTTATTTCATTCGTAATTAGTGAATTAGACCAATGTTTTAGGACTATGAAAATTTCTATAATAATCCTAGCCTTACTTTCCCATTTCCAAAGTATATAGGGAATAATTTCCCAATGTTTATCACTTATTGTAGGCACTAAATCACACACTTTGGGTATCTATCTAATCATGATCACATACTACTACTCATATGATTCATAAGTAAGAAAAGTACTAATTGACCTATGTCTTTGGCCGTCTTTGCTTACTTTCCATTGCTACCTTTTATCTTAGACTCTTGCTTTCCCAGTTAGCCTTTTTATACTTTGACATTTATCATCCTGGACACTAATGCCCAACCAGGACTTCAGCGCTAGGTGCCCCATCCCCTCTGGGCACCCCTGTCCTCTTTATACTTTGTTCACATCTTTTGGGTCCTTTCTAGCCATTTGGGCATCTTATATTTTTAGTAGTCGTCCTTTTCGAGGTTAATTACGAAATTCAAGTAAGGGAATCATATAAATATAAAGTGATGGGATCATAATAAGGTACCAAACACTAAGTATTAGTTATCACCACCTAAGCTTGCATCCAAAGGCTATTCTAAAGCATTAAAGTATCCATTCTAGCTCTACACAAGGGATAAGGGACTTTAGTCTTCTACATACACGCATAGGATGGGAAGTTCATTCTTTTATGCACACATCTATCTACGTTTTCTACATCTAGCTATTTGTTCACTATCAAGTGTGACACATAAAAGAGCCACCTAGGGCACAATTTCGACACACACACACACACATAGAACTACATTGGGTTTGAAATGTAGTGCAACGTTTGGTCACAAGTTCACTTGTTTGACAACTAAGGATAGTGCTACCCCTCATTTGCATCATTTAATTTTTGAGATTTGATGCACTTTTTAGGGTTTTGCAGGTCATTTCTTCATTACATGTTACATGCGAATTTGGAGATCATATTGTGACATACAGGTGAACAAAAGTGAATATTTGTGACACCCTTCAAACCTAGAAAAATTCAAATCTTGAGGACCTACCAGAACACTATTGCCCAAATCGGGTCGATAGAGCTTGCGGGAGCTCCCGACCTTCCGTAGGCGTCCATGACCGACCTCATCAGTGAAATCTAATATTTTATCTGAGCAGTGATGATGATCTACCCTTCATGTTTATCAGTCTTCCGGCTCTACACACTTCCGAGATCATCGTGAATCAGTTAAGTGTATTCTTTCCTCTCATTTGCAACTAGGGTTTCATATTTTTTAGCTTATTTTCTTGGGTCAAATTACGTACTTCATTTCTATTTTCATGCAAATGTGCAACAAGGAAATTGAAAATTTTCAAGCATGACAACTATACCCCTATGTTATTTTTTTGACGTGTTACCCCTCCAAGACACCTCGAGTCTTCCCAGTAAGTCCAAGTGACCTCCCGATTGATGTCATCTCATCCCCCTAGGTGATTTAGGAAATTTCATTCATTCCCCTAGGTGATTTTAGGAGTTCATTGAAAATTGCAATCTTCAGGTAGCTGTGGGAAGGGCTATCACTGGCCTTCCTAGGGCTGAAGCAACCCCATGGAGTGGAAGAAAAAAAGCCAAACCGCACATAGAGGTGAATCAAAGGCCTAGGAACATCATGGAATTGATTTAGGAAGATTAAGGAAGGATCCAAAGAATTTGGGGCAGTTTCACTAAAATCAGGGTTCACAGGCCTAGGCAGTGCATAGGCCAAAACAACCGCTGAACTTCCGAAGGTGATTCCGGGAGCTCCAGATGGAGTTAGGAGAAAAAAATCGTCAGAAATGGAATTCCGATCCCTACAAGATTGTGAAATTAGGTTTTTCACAACACTTTGGCGCAATCGGTTTTTAAGCAGTTTTTCTCATGCACAAGTGGAGTACTAGATAAAAAAATTCATATTTTCAGGGATAAAGTGGAGGAATCAAGACCGGAGACCCCCACCATTGGATTAAGAATTTCATTTCAAGTAAAAATAATATAAAATTTCATTAAAAAAATCCATCGGGAGCTCAAGTTATTGTCGTTTCAAGTTGCCCTCTTAGAGCGAGTTTGGGAGTTAATTAAATTTTGATGAGGAAACGTGTTATCTCTAGGAGCATGGAAAAATTTGTTGTCCCTTATGTCCCTCAAGGTCATGGATATCAAGGTCAATAAAATGTGCCTAGCCCCCATAAGCCCTCAGCATCCTCATGCAACCTCCAGGATCGCCAGTTCAGCCCACATGTGCTTGTCAAGCTCATTCTCCCGCTCGCTCGGATCGTGACAAGTGGCGGATTTTGGCGTGCAATGAAATTTTATGTCCATCATGTCCCTTTGAGGTGAGGGACATCAAGGTTGAAAAAATGCGCCTAGCCCTCATGATGCCTCAAGGTTCCTCATGCGACCTCTTCTCAGCCCTTCCAATGCTTTAAAGCTACTTTTTTAGCTTTAATCCCCTGCCGTTGGATCTCCGCCACATGTCAAGTTGAGGTGCGTTGTGAAAATTTATGTCCCTAACATCCCTTTGAGGTGAGGGATGTTAGGGAAATGAAATTGTGCCTCTCTCCTTGCTGTTCTTTTTCAAAATTTTAAATATCCCTCCCGCTTCTAACATTCACGTGCACAACTTGCTTTGCATACTCCTCTGCAACTTCCTACCACCACTCCGCCATTGCCAAAGATCAAACCAGATTCTCCATAGAAATAAAATCCTCTACCCCTTGGTGATACACAGGTCTCAGAAGAATATTTCATTAAACTAAGAAGAAGAAACGAAGAACGAAGAAGAAGAACAGTGAAAATCTACATTACCGCAAAATAGATTTTTGAAGAGATCTTGCAAACGAATGCACAAATTGATGAATTATTTTTTTTCTGTTTTTTATTCTATAAAAAAACATTAGAAACACACCTTCAGACCCTTCTCCCATGGCATAAAACATTCACAGCGAAGAAATCCTCTTTCCGGCCCAATGGAGGAAAAAGCTTGATTTCCCGTCAAACTGGTAGGCGGATCGAAATGAAATTTCACCGGAAGCACAAGAAGTGAAAACCCATATAAAAAATGTGATTTCTATTGTGAACAGAGGAAAAAACCAGACCTGCAATTTTTGAGGTCCATTAATGGCTGCCATGTCTAGAAATGCTGCCAGGTTAGAAATTTAAAAGTTTAAAATCTCCCAAACTATTGAGCGGGTAGGTCCAATATTTCAGAGGGGCAATATTGGGAAAAAACCCATATCAGAAAACTTCGTTCCATATAATTCTAACCTCCAAAAGCCTAATTTCTAAAAATAATAGGTCTTTTGCATAGGGGACTACTATTTTGGGAAAGTCATCAATAGAAAAACTTGCGAGGGAGACACTGAACATAGGAGATGTATTGCACTGAAAAATTCATCAGAACAATATTTTTGGTCAAATTTTGACACTTACTAAAAATAGTAAGCGGTCCCACGAGCACCTGCCAAAAATAGAAAGTTGATCCTAAAGGTGAGAGGGACACAGGGATAAGAGGAAATTAGAGGTACAACATCTAGTTGAGGTTCGAGGGAATCACTTTTTCATACTTACTAAAAATAGTAAGTTGTTTTTTCTAAGGAAATCATAAAGCATAAATGGACAGGACAGAAGCCGACACATCCCTTTGCCTGTGAGTATGAGATAGAAGATAGTGGTGTCTCATACATGGACCTGAACGAACTAAGAGCTTGTATGACAACCAAGGAGCGAGGAAAAATTGATGATCAAGTATTCACGAGTAGATTATTCGCAACTGCGGGACACTCCGTGTTCGTATAAATCCTTGAGTTGGTCCTGAATTTTTGTCACCACCATGAGCCCGAAACACGAAAAATCCGAGCTGAAAATGGTACATCGATGGCAGTCATTAGTCTTAGAACCATCTCACTCTATCTGCAAATCCCGACATCACCTAGTATGGTCGTCATCTCAAAGGACAGGGCCTTGCAGGATTCAGAGACGATGGATGCATATGTGCAAGGGGTAGCACTTGGATTTTGGTTGAAGACAATAAGAAAGCCTTGAAGGATGCCCAAGAACCTTCCAAGGTGTGATTTTTGAGAAGGATATTCAGATACCATCACTCTCCTTAGTAGAGTTATGGGTGAAGCAAGCACAAGAGACTTTCAAATTGGATGGGCCTTTTCATCTTGACGGTGACATAAGGAAAGCAGAGAATTGACTGGGGGCAGATCATCAATGAAAATATCCATCTACAACTACTCCAGGTACCCATGATGAAGAAGTTTCACATGACTTATTACTTGGTCTATGTCCTCACTAGCTCAAGATCTTTCAAAGGATTGGCCCTTGCATAGAACATTGTTGCCAAGGTACCTGCATTTGAGAAGCTTCCACAATTAGTAATGGAGGAAATCCATAGGAATTTCACTCGTGTGAATGATGCGTTCACAATGTATGTGGTTCAAAGCTTGGAAGGTGATTTGGAGGCCAGGATGTCGCCACAAGCAACATCCCTGATCAAAAAGTGTGGCTCTTACTCCATACAATTCTCGATCTTCTCTTACCTACGAGTTCCTAGCTTCGACCAAGATCTGTTAAGGTTGCCTAAGTACCTTAGTGACCAAATTGTACTGTTCTAGCTCTGTAGGTAGATCATTTAAGTGAATAGTAGGCTTAGGAGCAAGAAGAATAAGTTGATTTAATTTCCTATCTCTCTCGGCGTATTCATGTGTAAAAGCTCAAATGATGCATCTCATCTGGAGGCCACTTTCGCTCATTTGAATTTTCATTTCTACGTTGTAAGGCCTAATTTCAACATTCGAGATGATCTCCACTCTTTCTACATCCCAAAATTGCAACACGAGCCACAAGTCAAGGATTACTGGGCGAACTGTGATGATGAATTTGAAGTGTGGGAAAAGGACCATATGAAGATGACAGTCGATGAAATGAAGAAATTTAAGTTCTCTTAATATGATGATATTTTACACGATGATGGGACAGAGATGTATGATCCTGAGTATGCAGCAGTCAAGATGTCCCCTTTTCCTCTAGTCAACTGGCATGTTTGTTAATTAGGAGATATAAAGGAGTGGGATGAGAAGGTGGTGAGAAGAACTAGAAATTAGTTTCAGAAGAAGAGAACCACGACCATCCAATCGCTAGGTCCCACCACAAGCCAGAAGCAAGCCTCCCATCAGTCATCTTCAAAAGCCATAGAGGTGACTTCCACTTCTAGACACTTAGAGAAAGTTTGATAAGAAAAGCCACATAAATGGAAACCTCACCTCATAAAAAGTCACGAAAGAAGGCCAGGGAAGAAGAAGACTCATTCACGTCACTACAAGAGGAAGACTTGATCGCAGAAATGTAGGAAGAAAATCTAGTGGCGAACGCACAAATGGATGAAGAACACATGGTTTAAGACCCATTCTTCGAACCACCACAGAAGGTCTCACCTATTGTTGACAAACATACTTCTCTCATTCAGGTTTTGCCTCCTCCTCTAGAGTAGGGAACGGTTGGTACCCCCGCCATTGAGCTTGAATATAATGAGAGGTTCCCTTGGATGCAAGAAACGATTGTCCCTGCCACCCAAACTATGCAACAAGTTTCAGCCCCTGACCTATCAACGAATGTCTCATTGTTTAAAGAAAAATGATCAAGAAAGCTCACATATACGGCCTCATGGTTCTATAGTGGGGAAACGGGTAATCAATACATTGAAGTAGCTCAGCCAAAGGTAATCAAGAAAGTGGATGAGATGACACTGGCTGACTACAAGATGAACACGATCCAACTAGGTTCGATAACTCATGAAGGGGATTTGCACATGTATCAACAATCTTCCGCTCATATGGTGGTAAGGAATAAGGAGTATAAGAAGAAGATTGATGAACTAAATGAACATGTACAAACTCTTTAATTCTATGTGCAACATCTAGTTGATCCTAATGCCATGACAATCCCCATTAAGGAAGTTTCTCCCATCAACAGCTTCAATCCATTGTCCTTCCCTAAGGGTATCCTCGAATTCCTCTTAGAGATTCAGTCCTCTATTGCACTTATCATAGAGAAACATTCATCATGACTTCTAGGAAGTGTAAATATATCAACAGTGTGGCTGATGGATGGATAGATACCTTGAGCTATGTTTGTATTCCTCATGCCGAAAAAGTGGAACACGCAATAACTCGTTTAAGTAAAGAGCTTAGAGAGACGAAGGCCTTCTTAGGAGCGCAAGGTGGAAACTAGTCAGGGAGCGAGATCAAATCCACTGCACCAGCTCATTCTTTTGCATAATTCCCCCTCCTTCTCTATTTTTCTTATTCCTCTTATTTCTCTATATTTTCTCTTCTCTCCTCACCCAACGTTTCTTCTCTCTCTCTCTCTCTCTCTCTCTCTCTTTTCAAATTACTATATATTTTTCCGTTGAGGTTTGCACTTTTTAATATAACTTTAAGTGAATTTAGAAACATGATGTAAAATTTAAGTCACCTTGTTTTTATAAAAGGGACTTAAATATTTAAGTGGAATGTGAAACATAGTCTAAAGTTAGATTAAATTATGTGAAAAGTCACCAGTGAAAGATGAAGAGTTGCCTTCTCTTCTATAAATTGTAGAAGGCTCCTCATTTGAGGGTCTTCTTAGACTTCTCAGATTTTGGAGCTATTTTTTGTGAATTCATGAGAGAGATATCCTTGTGAAGAGAGAAAAGAGATAGAAAATTTCTTCCATTTTCCCTACTCTAAAATGTCTTCCACTTCTATGCTATGTACAATTTATGCTTGAGCTTTAATAAAGGAAGAAGGAATTTTAGCCTTTTTGAACTAAGGATTTTAGTGGTACTTTGTGCTCTTTAAATGTTATTTAGTCTTGTTGTTGTTATGCGGATTTGTTTTCCTCTAAATTCAATTGCATGTAATGAAATTTTTGGCTGGTTTATGCAAGTCTCTAATTTTCTACTTACAACATTAGTTCCTCTTTTCTAACTTCCTCAATCCCTTTCCCGATTTCCTAGAAAATTCCTCCCTTGTAGATATCTGCAAGATTTTTCCACAGGGTTAGTGGAGTGCCCCTATTGGATCCCCGGTCGAAATACCATCAGGATAAAACTCACTTTTTACATTGCGCATGCACATACAGAAGCTACACCGGTTAAGTAGAGGGACTTAGATTCCCAGAGCATTGGAAAGAAGTCCATCAATTTTCCCTAACAAATTTTCTCGCCAAAGTTTTTGGCACCCACCGTGGAAAACTTAGCAACATCTGCAGAATATTCAGAAGGTAGAAATACAAAAAAAATCTCAAAAATAGAAAAGAAAACTAGAATTTGAATATATCTGAGCCTCGTGTCCAAACCAATAGGTCTGTTGAAAAAAACTCTTCCACATTCAAGAGGATAAATATAGAAAATTCAAGCACAATAGAGAAGAGCATTTTAAATCTCCAAGCTAGTGGATAAAAGATACACCCGACAACAAAGACAAGGAGGAAAAACCGATCCTACTTTTGAAGAGCTTCAAAGAAGAGGAAAAAGATTCATTTCAAATTTAGAGGTCTCATTTTCATCACACAACTGGTTACATTGGGATTCCAAGAATTTTCAATCCATTGGACGTTGAGATCCCATACATCAATGAGAATATTGAAGATTTCACTGATGTAGAGACCAAAGAAGAAGCTAGAGAAAGAGAAGCAAGAGGTGAAGCTGAAATAAGATCTCAAATTAAAGAAATTGAAAGAGCTCAAGCCAAAGCAGACACAAGAGCAACAACAGAAGCAAAAACCTTAGAGAGGTTGGAATCTAGAATCTGAAACAAAATGGCAGATCATGATCATGAGGATAGTAGGCCTAATATACCATGGGGTGGAAACACATGCCCACTTTCCCTTGCGCAACCACTTCACGAGTTACCAAAAGGCCCAAGAAAAAACTTTCCAAAATTCAGAGGGAATGGTTCTCAACTTCCTTAAGAACACGTAGCAGTGTTTATCACTTCTTGCGGTGTATTGGACATTGAGCAAGAAGATGTGTTAATCTGGCTCTTTGTGGAGTCATTTCAAGAAAAAACTGTCGAATGGTTCTACATGCTACCCTCGAGGTCTATCACTTGTTGGGAAGATATAATAAATGCATTCAAATGTAGGTTCAAGACCATAGAATATTGTCAGGATCTCTTGGTCTAATTGGTGCAAATGAAGAAGGAAATATCTGAATCAATGAGAGACTTTCATAGCAAGATACGACAGGGTGATAAGAAGAATTCCTGAAGATGTGGTGCCTTCTGAAAATAATTTGAAGAGATTCTTCATCAATGCCTTACCTTCAGAAGTAGGTTTCTTCCTCAAAATAATCCAACCAAGAACATTGAGGGAAGCTCAGGACTTTGCGATAGAAACCAATGTTGATCTAATAATGTATGGTAAAGTGAAAGGACTGAATGGAAAGCAAAAAGGCCAGAATTCAAGCTCATTTTCCATGGACCCAATGTTCCAAAAAATGGAAAATGACTTGGTTTCCTTGAAGAAACAATTGTCCCAGATCACAATGCAAAACACTCCAAGGAATCCAAATCCTCCCAATAGACCAAGGATTTTCCACCTCCTCACCGTCTTGCTCTCAAAGCACCACCGGTCAATGCCACTTGTGACACCAAAGAACCAGAGGAGGAAGTGGAAATTAAAGAACCTGAAGAAGAAGATGCAAGTGACAATGACAACTATCTTGAGGTCGAGGAAGTTGATGGTGATACACACAATGGCCTAATTGAGTACATTGATTGATGATGATGATGATGAACTCCAAACTTATCATGCGTAGTTTTCACTCACGCACAGTCCAAGAAAGGTGCTTCATCCTCAACAGTTGCAGTGAAGGAAAATAAGAAGAAGGATTCTTTTGCGTAGGTTCCACAAAATAAAATCATTAATAGAGGATCACCACTGCCACCTTCGATAGATTCGGCTAAAGAAAAACTAGACCCACTAGTTAGAAGGGATCATGCTTCCATGCCAAGTAATTCATCTATTCCTTCTCCCAGCTCAAAAATTGCTAAAAAAAAATCTCCTTCAAATTTTGTTCCTAGAAAAAACATCTAAGGTCCCACCAAAATCTACATTCCCATCTCCTTCCAAGCTAGATACTATGCCCGTGAAAGAAAATCCAATCCCCAAAGTATAAAAACCTTCCCCATGTAAATCTTCTGTCATTCTCGGAACCTATGCCTTGCCCACCATAACCCCATTTGAATTTGTGGAACATGCAAGAAAAACTAAACTCCAACACAAAAAAATAGAATACCTACAAACGCATCCTACCTAATTTGATAGGTTCATTGATGTAGTCCATGGTGGTAATCATATAGCCTTGGGTCCAAATTCCAAAGGCTCACTCCCCACACCATCCACATCGCCTTCTCAAAACATGTTAGCCCTCAGTGCATCCAAAACTAATAAGGTTGAACCTTTCTACCTGTCACTCCTTATTAAAATCTTCCAACTAAATAATTGCATCATAGGTTCTAGAGCCTCATATAATGTGATTCCCGTAAAATTTACAAATACTCTAGGCCTCACATTGACTCGAGAAGATGACACTTGTTATTCAATGGAATCCAAATCGGTGTCATTGGTAGGAAGAATCAAAGATGTGCAGGTAGCACTAGCTGATTTTCTAGATGAGAAGGTGCTCCTCACCATCCCGGTGGTAGAAATTCTAGCATCCTTTGGGATGCTACTGAGCCATAGATTTTACAGAGATTTGGGTGGAGAAATAAAAATGGATTGGTCATCTACAACTATCCCAATGAAGGTGAAATGAAGAAATTATTTCCAGTGAGGAAGATGAAGTACACGGTATGAAAGTCTGATGATCCAAAGTCAAACATTCTATTTCAAGACAATGGGATAGGCAATTACTTCCTCACATCCGAAAAATATGAGAACTTTCCACTTCTTATGGAGGAGGAAGAAGACCAAGTTTGGACAATGGAATTTGATGGCAGTCACTCTAGTGTAGGTTCGGGAGTGGGTGTGGTGTTTTACTCTCCTTTTGGCGAAGCATACCCATTTGCCTACAAGTTGGAATTTGATAATACAAATAATAACATGGAGTATGAATCTCTCCTCTTGGGAATGAGCATAGAAAAAGATATGGGAATCATGAAGCTGAAATGCCAAGGTGATGCAGAGGTAATAGTAAAGCTAGTATGAAAACAATACTAGGTGAAAAACCCGAGACTCCATCATTATAGAAATAGAGTATGGGACTGCATTGAGTCTTTGGATGCATTTTCCATTGAGTCTATCCCAAGAGAGAAGAATGAAAAAGATGATTCCCTTGTAGTGTTTGCTTCCCTAGTAACACCTCATCCTTCTTTTGGCAAAGATAAAGTAACCATTGAGATGGTGTTCAGGCTTGGTGTACCAGATAATGAAAATCATTGGTAGGTCTTCAATGATGATAATTAGATCTTGGCATTCTTGGAACAAAGGGAAAATTTCAATAATCTCTTCTTTGAAGAAAGTGAGAATCCACACCGAGAAGCGGTATTTGAAGAAGAGAAATAAGGAATTGAAGGGATTGACGAAGGAGTGATAAAATTAAAAGGAAACAAGATTCCTAAAGGCATGGTTTCTTTAGAGGACCTCTTCGATAAGCATGATAGATTCATTAAAGAAAAAACAAGGCAATCTTCTCAATGTCCAGTTGATTTTGAGAAGGAGAATATTGGCACTCTAGAGCAGTCGAGGATGGTCAATATCAGAAAATTTTGTTCACCCGAGGAGAAGAGAAGGTTTGTTTCATTTCTCAAGATATATTCAGATGTCTTGGCCTACTCCTATGATGAGCTCAAATCCTTCCAACCAAAGGAGATGCATCACTTGATCCCCTTGAAGCCGTATGCCAAGCCATTCAGGAAAAACAAAAGGCCGTATAATCCTAAAATTACTGGTGCCATCAAGGAGGAAGTAATGAAGATGTTCAATGCAAGGATCATCTTTCCCATCCACCACTCGACATGGGTGGCCAATATTGTGCCGTTGTAGAAGAATAATGACGAAATAAGGATATGTGTATATTTCCGCAACTTGAACTAGTCATCATTGAAAGAAAACTTCCCGCTCCTAGTCATGGATAAAATTTTGTAAATGGTCACTGGATTCAAAATTCTCTCTCTACTCGATGGATTCTCAGGGTACAACCAAATCAAGGTGGTAGAGGAAGATTGTACCAAGATAACCTTCACAACACCTTGGGGTACTTTTGCATACATTAGAATTCCTTTTGGTTTGATCAATGCAGGAGCTACGTTCTAAAAGGCAATGGACTTGGAATTGAAAGATTTGAAGTATTGCATAGAGATATATCTGCATGATCTCACATTATTCTCTAAAAAGAAGGGGGACCATATTCACCATCTGGAACAGGTACTTGCAAAATGTAGAAATCATGGTATATCTTTGAACCCAAAAAAATGTATTTTTGGAGTCAGGGAAGATAATTTGTTCGGGTACATTGTGAACAAACATGGAGCGCACATTGATCCTGAGAGAGTATGGGCCATTCAAGCATTGTCTCTTCCTACAAGTAATAAGGGAGTTCATTCCTTCTTCGGAAAGGTAAACTTCCTTCGTCGATTTGTCCCAGGATTCGCTGAATTGAAAAAGCACATCACCACATGATGAAACCTCAATTAAGCTTCAAGTGGAATAACAAAGGAAAATAATCTTTTGAAGAAATCAAGAAATCCATCACCAAAGCTCCAACCCTCTTGTCTTCTGACTTTAAAAAGGAATTCATCATATATTGTTATGCATAAGAACACATGCTCTCTATTGTTGTTGTCCAAAAGAATGATGAAGGTGTGGAAACACCTATTGCTTTCATGAGTTTACCTTTGAAAAATCATGAGATAAACTACAGTCAATTAGAGAAACATGCCTATACAGTCGTCCAAGCTGTAAAAAAAATTAGATTCTACATACTCAACTCTCATACGGTGATAATGGTCACCAACAGTGCAATCAAGTCCATCTTGACACAACAAGATCCTAGAGCTAAAAGAGGAAACTGGGTTGCAAAAATTCAAGAGTATGATTTGGAGATATGACCTTCCAATTTGGTATGAGGAAATGGCTTGTATAGGTTGATCGCTAGAGATGAAGCAATCAAGGCTCAACACGGTGAAGACAATTGTGATTTCCCAACTTGTTTTGAAAATAATCCACATGTTCTCTTTGTAACCACTACTGATGAGTGGTATGCTGATATTGCCTATTACCTAAATTATGGAGAATTCCCTTCTCATCTTGATTACAAGAAAAGGAGAACACTCAAGTTGAAGGCAACAAAGTTTGTAATATAGAACCACACACTTTATAAGAGAGGTCTTGATGGATGTTTCCTCAAATGTGTAAACAAAGAGCAACAAGAAAAATTGATTAAAGCATACCATGACCAAGCATGTGGTCAAAAATTCTCTGTGATGGTCACTGCACACAAGATCCTCTGAGGAAGGTATTATTGGCCAACCCTCTTTGCAAACACTCAAGAATGGGTTTCCAAATGTGAAGCATGTCAACAATTCGTTGGGAGACCACAACTTGCAACACTACCTCTCAGGCCAGTTGTTATTGAAGAACCATTTCAGCAGTGGGGGATAGATTTCATCAGTGTTCTGAATCCTCACTCAAGCACGAGGCATACCTACGTGCTCAGGAAAACAGATTACTTCACAAAGTGGGTGGAGGCCATCCCAGTAAATCAAGACAACACTGAAATGGTATGCAACTTCATCAAGGAGAATATCATAGTATGTTTCAAAGTGCCACATAAGATTATAGCGGACAATGTTACCTATTTCTCTTTGAGGGAGTTGACTGAGTTTTTCTATGGCTACAAAATCTCCTTGTCTCATTCATCAAACTACTATCCACAAGGAAATGGAAAGACCAAATCAAGAAACAAGAACATCGTGACCATTGTCCGCAAGCTCATGGATCCAAAGGAATTAACACAAGAAGTTGTATTATGCATTATGGATGGATAAGATCACCCCTAAGAAGGTAATATGTATGTCACCATTCCAACTATTGTATGGAATTGAAGTAGTTATTCCCATCACGGTTGAAATGCCAGCTCTCAAGTTACTCCAAGGAATAGAAGATGGATAGTACGAGGATTCCATTGATAAGAGGATTATCCTTATTGAGAAGCTATAAGAAAATAGACTCCAGCTGATGGATCGTATCAAAGAACACCAATTGAAAGTGAAGAAGATCTTCGACAAGAAGGTCAAAGAAAGAGAATTCAAATTTGGAGACCTCATCCTACTATGGGACAAAAGAAGGGAACTGAAAGGAAGCCATGGAAATTTTGATTCGGTATGGCTCGGCCTATTCCAGGTTCGTGAATCTTGCAGTGATAATGTTTTTCTGCTCTCATATTTAGATGGAATGCCGCTGGAATTGCCTCGCAGTGGGCAATACCTAAAATTGTATCATTAGTGAATGGGTTATCCCCCACCTTATACCTGAGGTGATTGCTAGGTGTGTTTCCCTTTCTGTTGCATGTGTTTCCCTTCCGTGTTATGTGTTTCCTTTTTTTTTGTGTGTGTGTGTTTCCTTCTTCACTATATTTCTCTCTTGTAAATTGTACATGACTCCGCAGGGCCCAATGGATAAGGCACTGGTCAATGGATCATATTGTCTAAAGTTGAGATTATGGATTCTTCATGTCATGTCTTCACTGTGCTTAGTCCATGTCATGTCCCTAAGATAGAGCCAACTATTGTCATGCAAATGTGAAACAAGGAAATTGACAATTTCCAAGCATGACAACTATACCCCTGTGCTAACTTTTCAAGTTTTACCCCTCCAAGACACCCCAGGTCTGCCCATTCAGTGAAAGTGACCTTCTGATTGATTTTGACTCATCCCCCTAGGTGATTTAAGAAATTTCATTCATTCCCCCTAGGTGATTTTAGGAGTTTATTGAAAATTGCAAGCTTCAGGCAGCTATGGGAAGGGCTATCATTGGCCTTCCTATGGCTGGAGAAACCCCATGGAGTGGAACAAAAAATCCAAACTAGAAATGGAGGTGAATTAAAGGCCTAAGAACATCATGGAATTTATTTATGAATATTTAGGAAGGATCCAGAGAAATTTGGGACAGTTTCACTAAAATTAGGGTTCACAGGCCTAGGTAGTGCACAGGCCAAAACAAATTGTTGAGCTTCTGAAGGTGATTTCAAGAGCTATGGATAGAGTTAGGAGAAAAAAAACATATTTAGAAATGGAATTCCAAGACCTACAATATGGTGAAATTATTTTTTTCACAAAACTTTGGCGAAATGGGTTTGTAAGAAGTTTTTCTCATGCACACAGGTGGAGTACCAGATCAAAAATCCATTTTTGAGGGACCAAATGGAGGAATAAATACCTAATACTCCAACCATTGGATTTATAATTCCATTTCCTATCAATTTCATATTAAATTTCATCAAAAATTCCATCGGGAGCTCAAGTTATTGCCATTTCAAGTTGCCCTCTTGGAGTGAGTTCAGGAGTTAGTCAAATTTTGATGAGGACACATGTCAGCTCAAGGAGCCAAGGTTAGGGACGTCAATTTTTTCACTTCCCTTATAATCCCTCAAGGTCAGGGAAATAAAGGTCAAGAAAATGCACCTAGCCCCCATCAGCCCTCAGGACCCTCATGCAACCTTTCAGGTGAGGTACATCGCCAGTTCAGCCCCTAAGGTGCTTGTCAGACCTCTCATTCTCTCCCCTGCTCAGATCGTGACAAGTGGTGACTTTTGGAGCACTGTGAAATTTGATGTCCCTCATGTCCCTTTGAGGTGAGGGACATTAGGGTTGAAATTTTTTTCCTAGCCCTCATGATTCCTAAAGGTTCCTCATGTGACTGCTTCTCAGCCCTTCTAATGCTTTAAAGCTATTTTTTTAGCTTTAATCCCATGCCGTTGGATCTCTTCCACATGTCAAGCTGAGGCGTGCTCTATGAAAATTGATGTCCATCACATCCCTTTGAGGTGAGGGACGTCAGGGACATGAAAATTCACCTCTCTCCTTGCTGTGATTTTTTCAAATTTTTAAATATCCCTCCTGCTTCTAACTTCTAACATCTAACATTCCCGTGCACAACTTGCTCTGCATACTCCTCTGCAACTTCCTACCACCACTCTTCCATTGCCAAAGCTCAAACAAGATTCACAAAAAAAAAAAATCCTATGCCCCTTGGTGATACATAGGTCTCAAAAAAATATTTCATCAAACTAAGAAGAAGAAACAAAGAACGAAGAAGAACATTGAAAATCTCCATTACCACAAAATAGATTTTTGAAGAGATCTTGTAAACGGATGCACAAATTGACGAACATATTTTTTTGTTCATTCCTCTATAAAAATCCATCAGAAACACACCTTCATACCCTCCTCCCATGGCATAAAACATTCACAGTGAAGAAATCCTCTTTCCAGACCAACGGAGAAAAAAACTTGATTTCCCGTCAAACTGGCAGTCGGATCGAAACGAGATTTCACCAGAAGCAAAAGAAGTGAAAACCCATATCAAAAATGTGATTTCCATTACAAACGGAGGAAAAAATAGACACACAATTTTTGAGGTCCATTAATGGTTACCGTGTACAGAAATGTCGTCAGGTCAGAAATTTAAAAGTTTAAAATCTCCCAAACTATTGAGCGGGTGGGTCCAAGATTTCAGAGGGGCAATATTGGAAAAAAACCCATAATGGAAAACTTTGTTCCATATGAATCTAACCTCAAGAAGCCTAATTTCTAAAAATAGTAGGTCTTCTTCATAGGAGAATGCTATTTTGGGAAATTCATTAGCAGAAGAACTTGCGAGGGAAACGCTGAACACAAGAGATGCACTGCAGTTGAAAATTCATCAGAACATGGTTTTTGGTAGAATTTTAACACTTACTAAAAATAGTAAGTGGTCCCATGAGAACCTACCAAAAATAGAAAGTTGATCCTAAAGGTGAGAGGGACACAGGGAGAAGAGGAAATTAGAGTCGCAACATCCAGTTGAGGTTTGAGGGAGTTGCTTTTTCATACTTACTAAAAATAGTAAGTTACTTTTTCTAAGGAAATCATGAAGCATAAGTGGATGGGACAGAAGCGAACACAACCCTTCACCTATGAGTATGAGATAGAAGACAATGATGTCTCATACATGGACCTGAATGACCTAAGATCTCATATGACAACCAAGGAGCGAGGAAAATTGAGGATCAAGTATTCACGAGCGGATTGTTCAGCTGTGGGACACCCCATGTCTATGCAAAGCCTTGAGTTGGTCCTGGCTTGCTCTCACCATAATGAGCCCAAAACATGGAAAATCTAAGCCAAAAATGGTACAACGATGGTGGTCATCAGTCCTAGAACCATCTCACTCTCTCTGCAAATCCTGACATCACCTAGTATGGTTGTCATCTCAAAGGACATGGCCTTGCATGATTGGGAGATGATGGATGCATATGTGCAAGGGGTAGCACTTGGTTCATGGTTGAAGACAGGAAGAAAGCCCTCAAGGATGCCCAAGAACCTTCCAAGGTGTGAGTTTCAAGAAGGATATTTAGATACCATCACTCTCCTCAGTAGAGTTATGGGAAAAGCAAGCATAAGATACTTTCAAGATTGGATGGGCCTTTTCATCTTGACGGTGATAGAAGGAAAGTAGAGAATTGACTGGGGGCAGATCATCAGTGACAATATCCATCTGTAACTACTCTAGGTACCCATGATGAATAAGTTTCACATGAATTCTTACTTGGTCTATCTCCTCACTAGCTCAAGATCTTTCAAAGGATTGGCCCTCACGCAGAAAATTTCTGCCAAGGTACCTATATTCAAGAAGCTTCCACAATTGGTAATGGAGGAAATCCATAGGAATTTCACTCACATGAATGATGCATTCACAATGTATGTGGTTTGAAGCTTAGAAGGTGATTTGGAGGCCAAGATTTCATCCACAAGAAACATCCCCGATCAAAAAATTATGGCTCTTACTTCATACAATTCTCAACCTTCTCCTACCTGCAAGTTGTTGGCTTCGACCAAGCTCCGCTAAGGCTTCCCAAGTACCTTAGTGACCAAATTATATTGTTCAAGCTCTACAAGAAGATCATTCAAGTGAATAACAGGCTTAGGAGTAGGAGGAAGAAGTTGATTTCATTTCCTATCTCTCTCGAGGTATTCACATGCAAGAGCTCAAATGATGCATCTCATCTGGAGGCCACTTTCACTCATTTGACTTTTCATTCCTACATTACTAGGCCTAATTTCGACATCCGAGAAGATCCTGACTCTTTCAATGTCCACAAATTACAACATGAGCCATAAGTTTAGGACTACTGGGATAATTACACTGATGAATTTGAAGTGTGTGAAAAGGACCATATGAGGATGACAGTCGGTGACATGAAGAAATTCAAGTTCTCTTAGTATGAAGATATTTTGCACGATGATGGGACAAAGATGTATGATCCTGAGTATGCAGCAGTCAAGATGTCCCCTTTTCCTCTAGTCAACTGGCATGTTTGTTAATTAGGAGATATAAAGGAGTGGGATGAGAAGGTGGTGAGGAGAACTATAAATTAGTTTTAGAAGAAGAGAACCATGGCCATCCAATTTCTAGCTCCCACCATAAGCTAGAAGCAAGCCTCCCATCAGTCATCTTCAAAAGTTGTAGAGGTGACTTCTAGTTCTAAAAACTCTATAGAAAGTTTGAAAAGAAAAGCCACATAAATAGAAACCTCTCCTCACAAAAAGTCACCAAGGAAGGCCACCAAGAAGAAGACTCATTTACATCACTACAAGAGGAAGACTTGATTGTAGAAATGTAGGAAGAAAATCATAGTGGTGAAAGAACAAATGGATGAAGAACACATGGTTTAATACCCGATCTTCAAACCACCACAAGGAGGTCTCACCTCTTGTTGACACCCATACCTCTCTCATTCAGGATTTTCCTCCTCCTCTAGAGCAGGGAACGGTTGGTGCCCTGTCATTGAGCCTGAATCTGATGCAACAAGTTATATGTTTCCTTAGATGCAAGAAATGGTAATTTCCCTTAACACCTGACACACTATGCAACAAGTGACATCCCCTAACCTATCAATGATTTTCTCTTTGGTTAAAGAAAAAAGATCAAGAAAGCTCACACATACGGCCTCATGGTTCTATAGGGGGAAATGGGTAATCAATACATTGAAGTATCTTGGATGAAGGTAATCAAGCCAGTGGATGATATGACACGGCTGACTATGAGATGAGCATGATCCAACTGGGACTGGAAACTCATGAAGGGGATTTGCACATGTATCAACAATCTTCTTCTCGCATGGTGGCAAGGAATAAAGAGTATAAGAAGAATATTGATGAACAAAAGAAACATGTGCAAATTGTTTCATTCTATGTGTAACATTTAGTTAATCCTAATGCCATGAAAATCCCCATTGAGGAAGTTGTGCCATCAACAACTTCAATCTAGATTCCATCAAGAGGACACATGAGTTCACAATGTAAGGGCGAGTGAATAATGAATGGATTAACTCAATTTATGAAAAATGGAAGTCAGTGCTCCAAGAAGTGGTCAAATTCTTTGCTTACATGTGTGTGACAGAAAATAGGATGTGAGAAATTAAGGAAGACTTGGAGAAAGAAAGGGAACTATTGGGAACCTTTGGGTCTAGTAGTAGATGAAATGAGCAACACTCATCACCAGGAGTTGATCGACAGGAATATTTTTGAAACTCCTTCAGAATACTTTTCACATGTATGGGTGAGGGCCTTAGCAATAAGGTTTGAGGAAATCAATCGGGCCATCACAGAGCTGGAGGAAAAAGAGGAACAACATACAAGTTGTACAAGATAGTATAAATTATGAAAACTCATAAACTTTGAGTGCCTGCAATGGGCAAGGACACAAGTGTTGATGAGTTAATTGGTCCATTTTAAGAATATGTCAAGAAATAGGTAGGTAATCCATTTTCCTTCACTAAGGGTACCCTCGAATTCCTCTTATAGATTTGGGCCTCTATTGCACTTATCGCAGAGAAACATTCATCATGGTTCAGGAAGTGCAAAGATATCAATAGTGTGGTTGATGGATGGACATATACCTTGATCTGTGTTCACATTCCTCATGCTGATAAAGTGGAACCTGCAGCAACTCATTTCAATAAGGAGATTTGAGGGACAGATGCCTTCTCAGGAGCGTAAGGTGGAAACCAGTCAGGGAGTGAGATCAAATCCACTGCAGATTCTCATTCTTCTGCATAATTCCCCCTCCTTCTCTCTTCCTCTTCTTCCTCTTCTTTCTCTCTATTTTCTCTTCTCTCCTCACCCAACTCTCTCTCTCTCTCTCTCTCTCTCTCTCTCTTCAATGTTATATTTTTGCGTTGAGGTTTTCACCTTTTAATATAACTTTAAGTGACTTTAGAAACATAATGTAAACTTTAAGTCACCTTGTTTTTATAAAAGAGACTTAAATATTTAAGTGGAATATGAACAATCTAAAGTCAAATTAAAGTATGTGAAAAGTCACCTGGAAAATGAAGAGTTTCCTTATCTTCTATAAATTGTAGCAAGCACCTCATTTGAGGGTCTTCTTAGACTTCTTAGATTTTGGAGCTATTTTTTGTGAATTCATGAGAGAGATATCCTTGTGAAGAGAGATAAAAGAGATAGAAAATTTATTCCATTTTCCCTACTCTAAAATGTCTTCCACTTCTATGTTATGTATAATTCTACTTGATCTTCAATAAAGGAAGAAGTAATTTTAGCATTTTTTTACTAAGGAGTTTAGTGGTACTTTGTGCTCATTAAACGCCATTTGGTCTTGTTGCTATTATGTAGATTTGTTTTCTTCTAAATTCAAGTGCATGTAATGAAATTTTTGGCTGGTGTATGCAAGTCTATGATTTTCTACTTGCAACATTAGTTTCTCTTTTCTAACTTTCTCACTCCCTTTCCTACTTTCTTGGACAATTCATCCCTTGCAGATATCTGCAAGCTTTTTCTGCAGGGTTAGTGGAGTGCCCCTATTAGATCCCTAACCAAAAGGCCACCAGGATAAAACTCATTTTTTACATCGTGCATGCACATATGACAGTTACACTGGTTCAGTAGAGGGACTTAGACTCTCAAAGCGTTAGCAAGAAGTCCATCAATTTGTCCCTGAGAAATTTTCTTGCCAACAATTGCATATTTAATTTACAACGTTGTTACATATTAGATTAGGCATTTTATTCATTTGTCAATATTTTTATTAATCATTTGGTGAACCCCATTTGTGATCGGTCATTCGGATCCTCCCTTGGCACATCATTTTTCTTATCATGGCTCCTAAAATTCTTGAAATTTCTTTGTATGAGCTACTTTAAATGCATCCCAATTACAAGGTTATTCTAAAAAATCCCCTAGACACCATGTATCTCCTTAGAGATAACCGCCACATCAATAGAGTGCTATTTTTGATTTTTTATCTAACAATCCTAGTATTTGTGATCCTTCATCTAATCAACCCATGTTGGAGTCAATTCAAACTTTGCATTCTTTATTTCAAGACAAATTTCAGGATATGGAATCCACAATTACATCTCTTAAATTTGAAATCCAACATCTCAAAGGCGCTTCTTATGCTCATGCTAGTTCTTCTTTGCATCCTCACTTTATGTCTTCTACATGTGCTCATATTAGTGAACCCCAAGTCTTACCACTCCCTGCACCTCTATATTTTTATCTCAATGCTAAGTAACAAGATATTATTCTACAACTCATAACTCATTAATTCATCAAATTTCCATCTACTCATTACAATCCTCCTTATCAGATTGCAAAATATCAAGGTCTTCTATATTGCAATTATCATCAAATCAATGGACATAATGAAAATGATTACTATGCTTTACAACAAGGAATCAAGAATCTTGAGTGTCAAGGTTTTGTCTCATTCATTGTGAATCCTTTGGTTACATGGTCCTCTCCACTTGTTACATCTCAATTGGTTCCTAAATATGATTCATCTATGTCTGATGAACATCATGTCGTCAATTCTTATTTTTCTTCTTCTATCACTCAAGCACTACTTATACAATCCACTCAACCTAAGAAACCACCTCTCAAAATTATTCTCATTCCACCTCCTCTCAAGTAATCTACAAAAATATCAAGTCAACCTAAGAAAACTCCTTTAAAAATTAGTTCAACACCACCATCACCTCATAAGTATCATGCCTTTTTACCGATGCATCATACCTCACCGATCTTAGAGCATGGTCACACACCTTTATCTCCACAAGCATCGGGTGGAGTACCCTTGTCTCTCATTTTTATCGGATAAAAAACTTACCATTGCATACTTAGGGGCATCATAATTATTTTTACCCCCTCCCCTCTAGCATCCTCATGTGTCTCACATATTTTACACTTTGCATCTAGTCTTTCACATACATCATACACATACTGATACACTCTGGTATCGTCATTACCTGATGAAACACTCTCGTGCTACTGTTCACACTTTATTGTTGAGGGAATCTTATACACATGAACCTAACACACTACACTACACACTACACATTTCACACATTCATCTCTTTCTATGTAATATTTACTTTACACATTCATGACATATCTTTCTGACATCTACTTGTACACGCTACAGTCATTACCCTCTGATGCACTCTAGTTCCACGGTCCATACTTGATTTTTGAGGGTCTACAAATCAAGTATGGACCTCACCACACTCACTCACTCACTCACTCACACACTCTATACACTCTACGATTTATCAATCACATCTTTCTAGCGCACCTATTCAGACCATTTCTTGGTGATGCACTCTTGTTCTACATTTCATTCTTGACTATTGAGGTGGAATGTATAAATTAACCTCATCATCAGCATACTCATTCACATTCGCTCGAGGGGCACAATGCTCCTATAACACTCAGTTTGTATTCTATTCCATCTCACATATCCACAACATACTACATATCTCGGTTGTATTTATTCTTGTTTTCTTAGGCTTACATGTACAATCTTTACACATGCTAGCTAGATACATTTTATGTCATTATCTTTTCCATGTACACATGCACATTCAATTTCTTTGTAGTTGTGATGAAAAATTATACAGATCGATACACGTAGCATGTATGATTGGCGCAAAAACTCATATTAATCCCACAATGGGTCCTGGGGGCATCCAATTTTGTACACTATAGGTGTTATTGTTTTAGTTTTCATAGCACATCATTATCACATTATAAACACTTTGACATAATTTTTTATCTCTTTAACATGCTAACGGGTACTTCATGTGCAACATTTGTCTTGCAGGTCTATTTTTTTCCATGGTTGTCTATTACATTGTTTGATTTTATCTTTCAATGCTTGTCATTAATTTTCATTGATTACAGACTTTTCCCTATGTTTTGCTTGTTCTTTGACTGTATGTATGCTTGCGGCCACTACGACCTTGATTGTCTTATGACATTATGAGTGATGTCCCATGTTTGAAAACCAATTTTCATGGTCTACTTTGAATTATTTCATGTTTACATTGTCTTCTTGTGTGCTTAGCGTATACATTATCTTTTACATTTATCTTTATCTTGTTTGCACTAACACTTATTTTCCTAGCCACTTTGTTTGCATGTTCCTTGTGTTATCACTAAATCACAAAACCCCCTGAATTATCTCCCCACATCCGGTTTAACATTTTCCAACTTCAAAATAGTTCCCCTGACACCCCACATTCACCACCTATCACATCATGGACCGGGCCCTTCGCGTTGACTCCTCACCTACTCCAAACACCTTATCATAGCCTATCCACCTACCCCTTGACACAACTCCCAAGTAACTCTACACACACATCAAACATTGCTCCCTTTGGATTTTTAGAATATATGACCCCATCGAGCTTCATCAATTTTCATCCCTTAACTCGTCGGAGAATCCTAAAACCTGAAGTCTAAAATTCGGACTTAAGAGTTTTGGGACTCAAAGCTCAATTTTTCCCCAACTTACTCGCAAGTTTCGAATGCATGACTTTAAAAATGATCCCACCATTGAATCCAAAACATGGTTGACCCCGCTCAAGCTTGTCAGACTTTAGGCTCACGAGGTTTTGGATTTTTTTTCTCACTGAGTACATTTTTTCCCTGCTGACATTTGAATTCATGCACCCCTAAAGTACGAAATGCTTTGGACTCTAAAAATTATCCTGACCGAGTTGTTTCCCCTAACACACCCCGACTCTGCATTCTTCACACTTGTGACCATGTCTGCGAGCTCAATAATGAGTTCCTCCATTCCTTGCATCGAGCTCATTTCATGAGCTTGTTCTTTCCTTCAACCTCAAGCCACCATGGCATGCTCCACTATGGACCCTACCTTGGCTGACATAACTCGGCCAATGCCGATTTGATCCCCTCAATTGGCTCGATGAGCCACTTCCTCTCCTCCCTGAGATATTTGAGGACTTGGCCTCTGCGTGCACCTCACCGACTCCCTTGGGGAGCTCATTCATCTTGGCCCAAACGCATCCAATTAGCTTGCTTGAGCCACCTAGAGCTTGGTTTTCTCAATGCAACACCCTAGCTTCCTGAGCAACTTGCTGAGTTTCTCTACGAGATACTTTTAGTTCGATGCCCTTGATGGACCCCTTTTGTAAATTTTCCTAGTTTGTGGACTTTTCTTGGGTTTTTTTGAAATTTTCTCGTGTAGGGGGCCATGAGGGACTAAAGGAAACATCATAGGGTCAACTACTTGGTTTTTTTCATTTTTTTCTTATTTTGCCAAATGTGGGCCCCTTGAGGCCCATTTTCACATGTAGGTCAATCTGAGTCCTTTTAAAACCCAAAAGAGGAAAAATTCCTCAACTTATTCCAATCCTTCCCAAGACACTACAACTGAACATGAAACATGATTTTTACCTTGTAAACCATAGATTCACCCTTGAGGGCCCTGTTATTGTTCATGTTTGATCCTTGTCCATTTTTCACGGTGGGAAAAATGGATAGCAATTTTGGCGACTCACAGGGATATCTTCCTGCTAGATGTGGTTCACTAGTAGCCTTAATTATATCCTTTGGTCGTGGCCACCCTTGGTAGCCTGAACTAACTTAACCTTTTGAAATTGGAGCCCGAAATCCGCTTGGACACTATTGAACCTAGAGTTGATCCATCGCTTACACTTCCCAATCTTTATAATAAAATATCAAAGTTTATATGAGTCGAAAATTGTTTTGATTTGAAGTTTTATTTTTCCTTCAATTCTACAAATTGAACTGTTAGACTGAACCCATTCTAAAATCTAGTTATTTCCACATGTAAAACACAATTGATTGATGATGCTTGAAAAATATTGGGTATCGTAGAGATTTGGGGAAAGATATGTTGTCTGGGGAGGCACCTAGAATTGTTGTTCTAAACTAAATTCTTTCCTTTCCATATGTTGCTTGGAAACTGCTGAAGGTTGCCTAAAAATCCATAAAATTTACAGCTAAAAAGAACTCTTCAAGGATTTGAGGTGCATCTTTTGCTCAAAACCTAAGAGGATCCTGAATGAATTTGGGGAAGGATTCCCCCTAAGACTGACTTTTTGACTTTGAGGAGGCACTAGAAGCTCAAGCCATTACTGATTCAAAGGGACAAGAGAATAAAAACGCTAAAAATAATCCCTAACCCTAATTTTTAGTTTCTTTGCATTTAAATTTTTTGAGGATTACAATTGTTTTCTACAACTTTGAGCTTCCTATTACACCATTCCTTTTGGGAGCACACTAAATTTGTACAATGATACAACCAGGAGCAATAAAAACTATGCTCGAAGCACTTAGGGAAAATAAAACCTAATCTAATAATAAAATAATGTGCACAAAAACTTAGAGGAATTGAAAAACTAAAATAATATATATAAGGGTGAGAATGCTTCCTTCAGTAACAATGCTTGAGATAGATTCCATTGACTGGAATCGACAGTTCCACTCCATCCAACTTAGATAGCTAGATCACATTGTTACTCTTGCACCCCATGACCATGTAGGGGGCACTCCATATGACATCAAACTTGGAATTCTTTCCCGGTTTTTCCTTGTTTACATCCCATTTCAGAGCCAAGTCTCCCTCTTGGAAGGTCCCTGCTTTGGCTTTCTTGTCAAATATCCTCTTGATCAAGGCTTGATCCTTATCCATGGTTTTGCATTACATGTTCTCTTAGTTATTCCAACTCTATGATTTCTACATACTTGACTTCCATGGGCTCAAATTTTGATAGCTCCAGCTGCTTCAGGAGCTATGATGCTGGAAACTCAAGTTATATGGGAAACATTGCTTCTTTCTCGTAGACCAAATTATAAGGATATCTTCCCATTGACCTTTTAGGTGTGATTCTATCAGCCCATAAGGTTAATTTAAGCTTGGTATGCCATGCCCTTTGATTTTCATCTAGAGTCATTTTGATGATCCTCAACAAGTTCCTATTTGTAGAATCTGCTTGTCCATTTCCCTAAGGGTAATAATTTGACGAGGTGCTTAAGTATATCCCATTCCTAACAACCCATTATGAAATTTTAGTGCTAAGGAACACTAGAGCATTTTCAGATATGATGGTGGCCGAGACTCCGAATCTTGTTACTATCCCCACATAAAAGTCCAATATACTAGACTCATTTGCCTCCTTGAGTGCCACTACCTCAGTCCACTTCTTGAAGTAATTTGTTAATATTAGAATCCACTTATGGCCTAGGCTTGAGTTTTGGTTAATGACCCCAATGAAGTCCAATCCTCACTGCATGAATGACTGATCAACCGAAATTAGATGGAGGTGTAGTGATGTTAGTTTCTCCTTGCCTATGAAAAATGCACATTGTTTAAGAATGGCTTGGATTCTAAAATATATCCTCTTTGATTTGCTTAACTTTGGAGGACATAGACCTATTTATAGAAAATTCATCATATCTGAAGTCCAACAAGGAGTAGGCACACTATCATCTTCTTGTTCTTGATCATTTTGTAAAACCAAAACAAATTCTTCTTCGTCACTTGTCTCAACATGCCGACTGGATGATAACTACTCACACAATCCATTGCCACATAATAACTTGGTGACCTTGATCTCTATGTCATAGTCTGTGACATGAGTGATCCAACATGCCCTATTCTCATTTAAGTCTTTGTTCTAGAGGAAGTCTTTAATTCCGGCATGAGACACTAATAGATGAATTTTATCATTTGAGACCAAGTGCCTAAATTTATTTAAACTTTTGATGATAGAGAGGACATGTTTTTCAATGAAATAATACCTCACTAAATAGTCTTCTAAGCTTTGAATGAATAAGGCAACCAGTTGTTTAAATCCCTCCTTATTCTGTTGAGCCAAGATTACAAAAATTGTGTCTGAACTACTGAAGGCATAGAGGATGAAGTCTTTAGAGAAGTCTAGATTGATGAGAGTTGGGTCTTGGGATATTACATGCTTTATGGCCTCAAAACTATCCTTTCCCTCCACTTTCCAATTAAATCCCATAATATTCTTTAGCCTCATGGTTAGTGGTTTAATAAGAGCGGAAAAATAGGTATAAATCTTCAGACAAAGTTAATTCTACCCAAATAACTTTAGAGACCCTTCTTATGGCTTGGCAGTGGAAATGTTCAAATAGTTTCTACCCTTTTTGGATCAATTGTGAATCCCTCCTTATACACAATGTGGCCTAAGAGCTTGCCTTCGTGATTTAGGAATATGCATTTTTTGGATTTAGAGACACTCCAAATCTCTTGCATTTTTAAAACACTTGCCTAAGGTGAAAAAGGTGACTTTCCGCGTTCTTGGAAAACAAAGTGATGTCATATAAGTACACAAGAATTATTTTGTTTATTAGTCCCTTGAACTCCATGTCCATATCCCTCTAGAATATAGCTCCAAAGTTTGACAAATTGAATGACCTTTTCCTATAGGCATAAGTGCCCTATTTAGTCGTGAAATTTGTTTTAAACTGATCCTCTTCCTTCACCATAATTTGATTGTAGCCTAAGTATCCATCTAGGAGAGAGAGCCTTTCTAAACCAGCTATTACATGTAATATTTTCTCCATATAAGGAAGAAAATAATAGTCTTTGAGAGAAGTGTTGTTCAAGTCTCGAAAGTCCACGCACAACCTAATTTATTTGTTTCTCTTCATGACTGTCACCAAATTAGTAACCCACGAAGAGTGCTTGGTTGGAGAAATAATGGTTTCCTCAACGAGTTTGTTCAGTTCCTTCTTCATAAGAGGCTTGATATGAGGTCGACTAGTCTTTGTTTCTTTCTAATAGGCTTAACTTCTAGATCTAGTTCAATAGTGTGTTGTGCCAACTTCAGGTTAAATCCCCTTAAGTCCTCGTAGATCCAAGAAAATACATCTGGGAATTCTCAGAAAAAGCTATATGAAATCAAATTTTTCTTGATCAATACTCATCTTGCCAATCTGGAGTAATTTACCATCTCTAACTGGAATGAGCTCCGAATCTTCCCCTTTGACCTAAATATTTTCCTTTTCCTTTTGGAATTGATCATTAGGATTGAATGTTGAATCTAATGTCACCAGGAATTTTGGGAGATTATTCATCCTAAGTTGAACAACTTGATCCCCATACTATTTGTCTAATTTATCCTAGATCTTGGTAGAGAACTCAGCCTCTCTCATAAGAATTTGATGATTTTTTTATCATTCTCAAACACTTTCCATCTTGTGTTGTTGTCCGAAATAGTTGGTCTCACGACCAATTTGATGTGAGGTTGATTTTGGTCCTTCTTGATACTCTCAAAAACATCAAATGCTGCTCCAATTGCTACAAGTCTATTGGGTAAGTGCACTAATCTAGGGGGCCAAAAAGTGGACAAAAAACTTAAAATGAACAAAAGGTGTACGTGTTTTGTAATAACGCAATCATGTTCTATTTTCCTTGGTTTGGTAATTCACAAACCTATAATGTGTATGCATTATAACACATACACGTTATGCTAAACTATAAAAAAACTCTAAGCCCTATTCATTTTCATTTCCCCCAAATGTGATTTTCACAGCAAAACCCTACCCCCACGTTGCAAATTCAGCTGGATCTTACTCAAACAATCTTATGAGAATTTCGTGAAGATGAGAATCAATGATGGTGCCATAGAGAAGAGGTAGGCATAATTATTTTCTTGAAATTGCATTGAAATTTGGTAATTATAGAATAGAATTTGAATTGAATACATATTTTTTTATTTTTATAGCTCCAGGTGAACCCGATCAACCACAACCAAATCCTGTAATTCCTATGATCCCTCTTAGCCCTCCTATAGTTTCTCAACATCCCTCGGGAAGTCAAGAAGATTTAACAACCCATATAGTGGAAAACAAGATTGAAATTGAGGATTTAATCAAAACAATGAGGGATTCACATTCTACAAACCCCCACTACACCTCTCCTATAAACACATTAGAGGCATTAGTGGCTCAAGTTGACGCGGAAATGACTCAAATTGATCATTGGACATCCTATAGAGGGAGTTGTAGGGTTTGTTATGCCAGAAAATTGTCATATGTTGATGTAAAGAAAAAAATTTACAAAAGACCACATATGTGCCTTATTCACGGAACCCCCAACCAATTTTCCTATTTAGTTTTCATGCAAATGGTTTCCCATCTACTAGTGTAATAATGATTTGATTAAAAATAATTTTTGGGACCGATGGTGGATGGTGTTTGATATTCCACCTTGCAATAACAAAGATGCGCCTCTATAATTTTTGAGGAAACTCTATAGCGAGTTTATCCTCAACGATATCCCAAACTATTTTGATTTATGGGATTTCCAGGGCTGAGGAAAATGCTATACATAGGATCAACTAGGTGCACAACGTGCACCTATTCAATAGGGTAGAGTCCTCGTAAAAAATCCCCCTTACCCTGAGATTGTCCCTCCAGCAGTGAAGGAGACAGTAGAGATTGATACACTCCACATGCTTCAGGGGCTATCTGATACCCTTTTCAACATACGAGGGAGATTTCTTATCCAAATGTTCATGGAGGTATATAGAGTATTCCCCTAGGTAGTACTAGCATGAGGCCACATCTTTTCTCGACATGTGGTAGCATATGTTTGGGCCCGAGGAGGACGATACTTTCATGCATATTGGTTTTGGTGGAGTTGTCGCTAGTTGTACACATGATAATTGCACTATGTCTGATGCCTTTTTGAGTGATACATTTGGATTACAGTCATTGGTGTCACCTTCATAGGTATTTTTTATGTTTTATTATGTGTGTTACAAAAATATTGGAGTGCTTGATTTACTTATATATGTTAATTTTTTATATAATTGTATTTGTACATGTATGCATTGATATTACAGTGCATGGGAGGGACATCATCATCCTGACCATAGGCTACGAGCACCATGCATACACATACATTCACAGAGGTAATTTAGAATGCTAATTGGGTAAAGTTTTCATGTATGAATATATATATATATATAACTCTTTAACTCAAATATTTGTATGTTCTTGTATGTTTAACTAACTTGATGCGATATATGTTTGATAAAGTTGATGACCTCACTAAACCCCCCACCATCTCTACAATGAGTAGAGAAAGGTGTTGTCACTACGGTTTCATCTACGCAACAACTCACCGAGGTATTCAAACAACATGTATTTTCGTTAAATTGCTTGTGTAATTCATATTATGTTAAATTACATGTAAATAATGTCCTTCATTATAGCATTATTAAATTATGTTAATAATGTCCTTCCTTGTGTATACACAGGAGTTACCTGCAACAGGTAGCAACCCTGTTCATTTGATTCACAAGTGTGACGTGGTAAAAAAATAGTTTTATATTGATAAAATTAGTTAAAATATTGTCATTACACATACATGTACTTGGTTGGCATAATTTTTTTGATATGGATCAACTCTACTCTTGATAGTAGCAAGAATTGCTTCATGATTTGATTAATGAACCTTCCACAGATTCTTGTTTAATGGTCGGCCTCAATATTTGATCAATTGAATATTTGTTGCAAGAATCAAATGTGAATAGTGAAGTATCTTTCGATGTAATTCATAGTCTTAAAACAACCAAGTATTTGATTTTTTGATAGTATATCATCAAAGAAAAGTTCTAGTGACTACCACTGACCCAGTGGGATACTCAAGGCCTTCACCATCAATGACTATGGAAGTCATTTTTTTCACCTCTACACAACAAGAAAGGAAGTAGTTTGTTCTTTCTTTGTTAAATTATATCGCAATAACTACAAAAAAATTCCCTACATCACAAATTAAAACTCAAGTCAAATATAAAATATATTAAGAGTTTATCATTTAATAATTTATAAATCTAAAACATGGCATACATATGTACCTTGTTGCACTAAATTAGAGACTTGGTCAAATTCAGGTGATGTTGTCATATGATCTAAAGACACTGCAAGTTGTAATGCTCATGGAACTTGATATGTGTCAAGTGGAATTAGAGGTATGTAAGTCCATTACTCCACCCACTTCTGTGATTCACATTCATTCCATGAAAAATCAATGCATGATATACAAAAACATGCCATGCACCTAGTATAAATGGTCTAAGAAATTACATCTAAACTATGAAATGAGTGCATATCACTTGATCATGAAAATGTCATACAATCTTCATAGCTTGCCAAATGTTGTTCCTCTATCAACCATAAATATCTATGAACCGTTCAAATCTCTTGATATTCATGTCCCATGTTCTTGACACACCAATCAACAATTTTTTTTACACATGTAATTTAGCACCATCCTTGAACTTTAACTCGTCTCTTGCACGTGCTCTTTTCACACATGCTCCTACACCATCATTCTCTCCTTTCCCATGTCATGCTTCAGTAAAACTCCAGATATCTTGTACACTTGTTTCTTTTTGCATCCTTCTTCGTCAATAAAACATTCGTGCATTCTTGAATTGTGATGTGCAGTTGTCTGACCAAATGTAATGTTAATTGAAAAAATGTTCCTCTCACTCAAGTTCGCATAAAACACCTGGAAAAATGCTTGAAAATATGCTGTAGAATGTGTCTGATCATCACTGATGTAATCTCGTAATATTTTTCGATCTTTCTTAGTGATTTCTAGAGAGTGCATGAATGTTATATGCACAAAAATAACAACTTGCACTGAGTTATAGTATTGAGACTGAACCTCCATTTGTGATTGCAATGTGTAATTCTCTGCGAAGTCAACTACTGAAACAATAGTACCAAGTGGGAAAGTTTCCTTGATTAACTTGAATTTTTCATCCAACGATCGAGCTTTATGTGTGTGCCTTTCATACTCATAAACAATTTCCTCTCTAAATTTGACCATATATTCTGATACAGGTAATTGTTTTGTAACAAGCTCACACCTATTAGATTCTTTTCCATATTTTAATTGATATGCCACTGATTTATATTTGCTGAAACCAAATAATTCTTTTCCTATTGAATATGTAATCTCCTCATTGATATAAATTTTCAATTTTGGAAAGCCACCACATACGTTACATGTTCCATCCAAACATGCTTTGTTATAAAAAATTGTCCAGTTGATTTTTCAAAAAATATCGTAGGAATAAATTCCCTTGCATATTTTGGTGGGACATTTAATCCACACTCCTGCAATATTATGTCAATATGCAAAACACAACATATTTGACAAAAACATCATAATGCATTGAAAATTCAACATGATGCCTGCAACAACAAGTGGTAAGTGAGTGATTGATTTTCACATAAAAGGGTTTGTTCATTTCAAAGAATCTTTGGCTAATGTTAATTTGTGGATTTTCATTCTTAAAATTAGAGAAAAATTGTGTTTGAGTCATATCTAAGAATTTTTTTACAAACAATTCATGATTACGAGAACCTATTCTTCTTTTTACTGTATCTCTTCTATTCAGTGACACCCTTGTGTTCTCATTACATATAGCAATGGAATGGGGAGGTGTAAGAATCTTGTATAAAATGCATGATATATGCTGGTGGATAGAGGAGGAGGGTACTACATATGCATGGAAATAATGTGTTTTGGCCCATCTATATACGAACTTATATCAGTTTACTCATGATGAGCATGGTAGTGGGATAGGATCTACTACGTTATTGCACGTATGGGATTATGATCCTATAGCTGTGTTGAGACTTGTTGGAGGTCCATGAGGAGAGTGGGCTAGGCTAAAGATATATGTGAGGAGGTGGATTAATATTCATGGGCGTAGGATGGAAACAAATACCTATAGGGAATTGATAGATAGGATGGGGCCCGAGGTAGTTGTGTGGAGGCCATACTCTGACTATGGAGGATGGCCCGAGGATGTGGTAGAGTTGTGGTGTATTTATAGGACTATGTGGTTTGAGGATCGATTCCAAGGAGTGGTAGAAATATTCTAGGTGGAGAGAGTATCACTATGGTTCGACATGGCTTAGGATGTGCCCCATAGCCATATATATGGTTGAGATCTATTAGAGCATCTAGGAGGGCCGGAGCAAGACCATGGACCACAATAGAGAAACCAGTACCTCCCAGGATAGATGAAGTAGACGTGGTGATAAATTTTATAGATGTAGATGATATGGGTTACACAGAGGATTACCATATATGGTGGGTAGCACACAGGTGGGTATTGTTGTCCCATTATTTGTAGGTCCAATGGGTTACCACATGGAGGAGGAGGAGAGGGGGAAGCCCATGCCCCTGATGATGTAGCAACAATTGTAGCTGAGCATGAGTATTTGTATAATTTCACTGTGCACTTTATTGTTGTGCTATGTTTTATTGATGATTAACTAAAATGTTGTGTTATTTGTTTTATAGGAGATGTATATTGGTCCCTAATAATGGACACATCCATCTGCACCTTGACATGGAATGTGCCAATAGATGTAGTTGGTGTAGGTATACTTGAGCGAGTGGATGATATATTAGGTGAGCATGCTCATTTATTTGAGCCAGTGGCCATAACAATGACGATGTGCACTGTGTTGCTAGGAGAGAGGGGTGAGGCAATCGAGGAGACTTGATGATCTTGAGAGGCAGTAGGTGGTGGTCCCTTAGCACATGATGTGTTTGCATGATACGTGGATTTAAAACGTCAAATTTTTAGAGCAATCTATGGAGAACACCTTATTACGTAGGCAAGTGGAGAGATATCGACACCGCAGACAATGACTTAGAGTTAGCAGTGAGGCATCTCGTTCTAGGGCTCTTGCAGTACCTGAGAGTGATAGTGATTACAGAATTTGATTTGTATTATTGTATATGATATAGGGGATTTTCCCCCTAGTGATGAAATTATTTGGTGTAATGATGACTCTATTCGATATAGATATGGATAAATGGTACCGATATATGATGATTTTATGTCGTTGTGTACCAATGTTGTAATGTGATTGATGATGTGTGATTTGGTGATTAGTCTTAGAATTTGTGTGATGTGTTTGTATATTGTTAGTGTTTATTGATGTAATATGCGTTTAATGATGAAAAAATAGAATGCACAATAGATAAAATATGGAATGCGAGTGATGAGCTAAGTGAAATGTTTATTAAATGGGATTTATAACACATAGTTAGTGTGATGATGATAGTAGAAGGAATGTAAAGAGATTTGATGTATGCTGATTGAACTAGGGTGTTGTAATGAATGTTTGTTGTGATAATTTAATGTAATCGCAATATGTTGTTGTGACAAATGGGGGGGGGAATCGATAATTTCTCCAAGCATATGGATGATTAGGTCCATTTTAATTAAGGCCCCAAAAAAGTCAAGAATGAACCATAGAAAGAAAGAGTTTGTAATCGGGAAATGATTGAGTGCACTAGATGAATGATAGAGTGCGTGATGATTTTTTTTAAAGCAAAACCCTTAACAGTATTGTAATAACCGTAAGAACACATGTGCATCATTAGGGGTAAGGTGATAATAATCACTTACCAAAGACCAAGGTGGAACAAAGTGGTGAAAGCATGTGGGATGGAAGCAGTACGAGTGTATGAACCAAACTGAATATCATATGGAGCTATGGTAGGATGGAAAAATGTAGAGGGTTGTGGTAGTCGATGTGAAGGAGCAACGTGATGTAGTGGATATCATGAATGTGATGGATGAGGTGAATGAAATGGATGTGATGATGGAGTGGTATATGGACGTAGTGGAGTGTGCACATGAGTAACGAACTATGATGGTGGATGTACCATGGCCTGATCACCAAATGGAGGATATGAATCAATTATAGTACAAACTCTTTGACGAGGTATAGGAGAGATGGATTGGTCACATGAGTGAGATCCAAACGAGATAATTCTCTTATCCTCTAATTGTTGCAATCTACCATGAATGGAAAGACAATCATTGTCCCTATGGCCATTTATATGATGATAATTACAATAAGGTTGGTCATACTGACACTGCATCCTATGCTTTATATGATGCTGGTTGGATGATAATAAAATTAGGTGATTTTCAAGTAAGCAAAACAACACATCATGAGGTCTAACATGATGGGAGAAATGCAATGGCTCATGTGACATAGATGGAGTGGAAGGAGATGTTAGGTTTTGGAGCTTATTTTCATGTGTGAAAGTGTTGAAGATTGTACACTTTTCACAGTTGTCAAATTGGGGTTCGAGGCTGAGCCAAGCCCCAAACGAGGGTTCGGGGGCAGTAGCCCCCGGTAGTAGGATTTTTTTTTGGCCTCGAAACAAAATGTGCTTGATATACCAAGAAATGTGTATTTTCTCATATGGATGGGAGTTTTGACCCATAGGTTTATGGGATGGTTTTGGCCCATGGTTTTGATACCCACAATTTTGTAAAACTGCTTAAGCATTTGTCTACTTATGTGTTTTTGTGCATATGGTAGGTATTATGTAACATTGCAAATGTGTTTAGAATTCGGGTGTGAATTTTGTAGAGTTTATTTAGATTATCTCCAAATAGATCTGGGTATTGTATTGAGAGACCGGTAGCTTGTAACAAAGTCTGAGCAAGTGATTCTTGGTGGATGTAGCCAAATTGGGTTAACCACATTAAATACTATCTCTTTGTGTTGTGTTATTATTATTCAACACTTTTATTTGAGATTTGTATATTTTATGCATATTAGTTTCTACTATTGTGATTATGTGAGGGATTATTCTGCATATTTTATTCCTTATTTCCTAACTAGAGAAGCAGGCTATCACGGAGGAGGATAATAAAGTATGTTGTTTTGGTGGAGTAGGTTGAGATTTCTTGCTAGGAAAAAGTGGAGATCGTGTAAGATGCTTAACTGATGTCAATAGAGGAGATCTAGATGAGCCAACACTAATAGAGATGCGTGGAGGATCAGTGATATGTGTTGAAATAAGATCTTGTTCTAAGTCAATAACTTTATAGCATAGAAGAATGAATGAATCACATGTATCATACTGCAATATTTGCTTAAATGCGGTAATCAGATCATGACAGAAAATGAATTACTTCTCTAGATCAATAGGTTGGAATATTAGTTGATGTATACAAACATTCAATTGTAAGATATAATCCTTGATAGGTTTGGATGAGATCTTATGTAAAGTATGTAAGTGGTCATAAGTAACTTTAGGGCCATTGTTGATGATAAAATGATGGAGGAAAGTGTCCTCCATGTCATAGAAAGTACTAATGGACCCAAATGGAATATGAGTGTACCATTTTACTGCCTCATCAATAAGACTATATCGAAAGGCCTTCAGCAATAATCTATCATCAGAATAAGAGGTCATCAGTATGTTGTAATGTAGAAGATGAGCATGGGGGTCACTAGTACCATCAAAACATGTGAATGTAGGCATGATAAATTCCTTAGGGAATGGAGAATTATGAATCTTCTTATGGATAGGGTTACCATGTAATGAAATGTTGTTAATAGAAGCATAGTAAACCCTTCTAAAGTGAGAGTCTTAACCTAAGATTGTAATTGACCTATGGCATGCATGAGAGAAATGATATCCTATGAAGGAATAGTGTAAGATGGGAATAATGTATTAAGAGGTTGTATTTGTCCATTGTGAGTGATCATAGGAATATCAAGAGATGATAAAAAAGATTCTGATGCTAAAGGAACACTATTAGAAGGTGTTAAAGAAACTATATTAGATGATGCAGATGGAATGCTCATAGCAATGGTAGGGGCAGCATCAGAAAGATCCCTAAGAGGTGTAGTGACTAATGGAGACACATCTGTGGGAGAGGATGGCCTAATAGGTGGAGATGATGTAACAAGAGGAGGTGAAATGGCAGGAGAAGAAGAATCAATGGATGGAGATGAATCATGCACTATGCTAGATGAAACCTCAGGAGAAGGTGGTGATGGAGATTCACAGTTGGAAAAATAAAAGGTAGAAGAATCAAGGCTATCAAGAACTTCATCAGATAAGGACTCAGAGATGCGAATGTCATTGAAGATGATATTGATATGATCATCAACATAATATGAAGGAGTATGCAAGCTAGTATGAGATGTATCATGAGAAGAAAGATCAAAAGTAGGAGAATCTTGAGATGGAACCATAGTAGTGAGCTGGCTAGAAGAAGAATCAATATGTACATGTGAGTGATTGTCAATACCAAGCATATAATCAATAAGATAATCATCTAAAATTTATTTAGAAAGATTAGAAGGAGGATCACAAGTGGTTGTATAGCATGGTGTATAATGAGTGAAGGCTATCAGATCCTAAAAAATACTAATGCCAATGAGAGAATATTTAAAATGAGCTGGCACATATTGCTGACCATCTAAAAGATGTTGTTTGATATGATATGGCATAGGAGTAGAATTACCATAGAGAGCCATTAGCGAAGCGATGGAAGCCTCATCATAGATAGGGTTAACGCTGAAATGAGACATGATGGGTGAAGAAGATGAACTATACTTAGAAATTAGGGATTAAAATGGATCCTAGGGAAAAATATTCTAAAGTACAGGTTCACCAAAATGATTAACTAAAATATGAAATTATTTATTTCTATCTAAGTTAATCTAAGCAAGTATAACAAATGCAATAACTAATATGAATGGAAATATGAATGCTAAGTAATTTTGTTTGATATTTAAATGAAATGAAATAATTGAAATAGGAGGGATAAGGTACTAACTTGAAAGTTAATTATCTCACTGTGATTCTGGACTGAACAAGATGATGTGCGGATGAAGCAGAGTATGATGGTACAACCTAGGAAATTGTAGAAGATGAAGATTTGACTGGAATGGGGTGCCTGGGAGAGGATCAGGGTGCCTGTGGGAATCCTAGTCTGTAGTATGGGTGATCTGGTATGAAAAATAGCTCAGGACCTAAATCTGAAAGTTTCTCTAGATCTTCACAATATTTCAATCTTTGTCATGTGGTTTTCACCTTAACTTCACTGATGTCATTGTAGATCTCTGGTGAATAATCTCCTACAAGACCCCGTACAAAAGCATAGAACCCTAGAAACGAAAGATGCAAATAAATGGGTTAGATTGTCCTTAGCTATAAAATGTATGGACTTACGACTGAGTGTTGCACTACATCTCAAACTTGATGTAGTTTTATGTGCAAGTGTGTGCAATTGTGTGCCTAGGGTGCCCTTACATTAATGACGTGGAGATTACAAGAAATAGCTAGATTTAATGCAAAATGGTAGATGGAATAGAATAGACTTCCCTTTCTTATGCAGTGTGTGTGATGTAATGATGCCCAAATGTAGTCCCTTACCTTAGTAGATAACTAGCCCTTGGTGGTAGATATTCTGCCCATAAGATAGTAAGTATGTTATGTTTATATAGGGATCTCTTGCTCAAATTTTGACACTAATGACCCGACATGCCAAAAATTACCTTGGGGAATTAGAGTGAAACTTACAAATACCGACCTCAAAACTCTAAATTAGCCACTAGTGTTTCTGGGACTAGGGTGCCTAAAATAAGGACTAGGGCACCAACAGGATCCCTAGTTCTACTCTAGGTACCCTACTCAAAGACTAGAGATGACAAATGACCAAATAACGAAACTTGATCCTCCCTCAGAGATGACCAAAACTATGCAAACAATTGATGAATGTGCAAGAAAAATGGCGACGAAAAACAATAGGACTAGGGGATATATCATTAGTAAATTATGTTCTTACGCGAGATCCATATATAAAATAACATATTTGGCAGAATACATGTAATAGTAAGTGCATGTTTTTTTACTACACATTTAGCTATTGTTTGTTATCAAGTGCATCTTGTAAAAGAGCCTCCTAGGGAACAATTCTTGCACACACACATGAGAACTACATGGTGTATGAAATGCAGTGTAGTTCCCAGATCGTATGTTCATTCAGTTGGGTGACCACTAGGGTCAGTCTGACTCCCCATTTGCATATTTTTATTTTTAGGATTTGACGTGTTATTGTGTTTTACAGGAACTATTTTTTTATAGGGTACATGTGAACTCTGCGGACATAGTGTGACATACATGAGATCAAGAATGAAGACTAGAAACACTCTTGCTATATAGTGAAACTAGTTTCTGAGTATTTTGTAATCACACGTGCCCAAATAGAGTCTCTGGTGCCTAGGTGCACTGGTCCAACTTATTTTGACATCTCTGAATTTTTTATGCCTAGTTACGACATCCCACCCTCCTGTTTCAATGGTTTTCTATTTTAGCATACCTTAGATTTATTGTGAAATAAATTGTCTTTTACCCCTCTCTTACACCCAGGGTTTCAATTTATCACTTGTTCATTGCTTACATCATATCTATGCTTTAATTTTTTATTTATTGCATGTGACTCTATAATATCCTCTAGGGTTTAACTTAATTACATATTTGTCAAATCATTTGGTAAATCCATATCATTCGAACACTCTTCAATCTTCATTTCATCAATTCTTTCATTTTCCTAGGATCCTTGCATCATGTATATCTCCATTCATGATTTCTTCCTAGCCAATCTTGATTTTCAAGCTAAAATCATTACTCTCTTAGCTAATACTCGCATTCCTTCTACTACTCATCCGGATATAGTATATCATACATTTATAGATGAATTTTCTCAACATATTTCTTTTCCATATGATATAGCTGCCAATATTTCTTTTTATGACAATGATCCTCCCCTATATATACATATATGCATCAATAACATGGATGTCATTGAAACTTTAGCTGATAATGGATCTGAGCTCAATATTTTTACTTTATCATTCATTTAGAATATTGGCCTCTCCACCATTTATCTTAGACCAACATCTATTTCTATCTGAGTATATGATTCTTCTACATGTCCATGCATAGGAACTATTACTTTTCCTCTCACCATTGGGCCAAAAATGGTTCTTACAGTATTCTTTGTTATGGATATCCTTGTCCAGCATAATTGCTTACTTCACAGGCCATGACTTTGCATCATGTAAGAAGTGCCTTCTACATTTCATTGTTCCGTTAAATTCTTACATGAGGGATTTGAATATATAGTTTTCGGTGATCCTAACCTAATACAATATTTTTTCCTAGATCTAACCACTCCATTACCTATTCCCACTTCTTCTACAATGCATACTATCACTGATCTACAACCCTCAAACTATCCAGAAAAATTTCCTCCACTCAAAGGAACTGTTTGTGCATTAGAAATTGTCCCATTCACCTCATACTACCCCCTCCTAATACTAATGTTATGGTACTTTATCGGGGGTCTATCCATACATTGGAAATCATTCCAAATTCTTCATCTTCTCATGTACAACCTAAATCAACACTTCCTCATTTCACATGTGCACTCTTTTCATGAATAATTCTTATTGGCAACATATTCCATTTGATCGTATGCTCTGATATTGTATGCACACATGATGGCTTAACTCAACTTGGATTCACATTGGATGATCTCATCTCTCCGCCTCATTCCTCTCATCTCTATTATGGTCATGTTCACAACATTGTTGCTTATGGTCTATGTGTCTTCCATCTCTCAATATTTATTTCATGTAATTCTCACAATTCTTAACTCACACATGGGCAGTCTTGGCTTCACTATATTGGGGAAAATTTGGATCCTAATCATGTTGATATATCATTCCCAATGCCCTTCATTCATGTTTTTATTTGTAATGATTTATTTCTTGGATTTTCACAAAATATTACTTGATGGTATGCACATGGATGTCCACTCTCACCTTTTACTGACGAAGAATATGCAATGGGCATGTATAACTTACGTCACAATGAATCTTTATATGATCAACCACATACTATTGCTTACCACGTCTCTGACACATATTCATTTAGCTTTGATCATGAAAATGACAATCTCTTAGATGATGCTACTTTATTCTTCTTCACATAATACACTTAGGGGAATCATATTTATTTTCCCCCCTTCTCGCATTGTCAGGTGTCTCACATTTCTACTTTTCCACTCTATGCTTTGCATCTAGTCTTTTGCAAACATCTTACACATCTTGATACATTTGTATCATCAATACCCTATAGCACATTATTTTTCTAAGGTTCACACTTGAATGTTGAGGGTATACTATAGAAATGAACCTCACACATTGCAAATTTCACTCAATGCATTCATGACACATCTTTCTAGCATTGCAGTATCACATGACACAATACCCAATTACACACTCCATTTCCACAGTTCATACTCAACTGTTGAGGGTCTAAATTTGAAATGAACCTCACCACATTCAAACTCTTTATGCTCTATACTTCATCGATCTATCTAGTGCACATGTTAAGACCTTTTCCCGATGATGCACTCTTGTGCTATAGCTCATTCTTGACTACCGAGGGGTATTTTATAAATGAACCTCATTTCACTCATGATCATTCACATCCACTTGAGGGGCACACTGATCCTATCACATGCACTCATTACATACCATTCCATCTCACGCATTCACAACATACTGCATATCTTGGTTTTAGATTGTTCTTTCTTATACTCACATGTACACTTTTCTTACTATCTGTTAGTGCAGAATCACAACACCCCCAAATTTCTGCAACCAAATGGGTTGAGACCTTCAGTGTGATTACACAACATGGAGCATCTATCAAAGTGTGGGACCTTGTGAGTTGAGAAGAGCTCTCTAGATTAAGTCTGGTTCCTATTCCTTTGTTCAGGTGCATACAAATATATTACAGAGGGTATATTTTTAATCTACCCTATCTTTCCAAGGAGACAAGAGTAAAGAGATGCAAGGAAATAAACCTAAGCTAATGAGGTGATGCACCAAAGGAATTTTAGACACTCATTTTTCAATTTAACACAGACCACGAAATGTAATAGAAAAAATATGTACAGATGACCAAAATGTAATAAGAGATCAGGGAGACAACAACAAATACATGAGAGGGTTGAGAAACATCCACAGACATATATATTATTACTCAGGAGTCGATACAGTATATTTTAGTGGCCAAGAAGAAAAAATTACATTACAACCCAAAGGAGAGGTTAGAAAATCTCCAAAAATCCTTCTGTGAATAAAAGAAAAAGGGAGGGCCTAAAATAGAAACGTCCAACCTTTTATAATGAGCCTCGACCCTTCCTTTATAGATTCAACATAGAAGGAAGAAGGAGAGATAAGTGAGAAAACTAGTTCAAAGATCAACCACTATCATCAATGCCTCCTACAAATATACCCCAAATCTGTCATGTCTGCATCAATTACTTGTTCGGCATCTCGAAGGAGGAGGGACGGTGGATCAGATCAAATCCGATCTAGTTGTTGGGGTAAATATATCCTGTATTAATGGAATGAAGAAATTTCTTCATTTTTACCCCACATAACCTCTCCAAAATTAAATTTTTATATCTCCATAGCGTAGAAGAGGCCGAGATCTTTCCAATGGTGCCATATTTGTCAGATTTTGAGTACCGAGTCAAAAGATATGCCCATTTGAAATTTGAAACGGGTCCGTACTGTCATCACCAATCCGGCACTATGATAATTCTTCACCAGGAACTCCTCATTCTATGATTATTTACTAATGCACAGCCTTTAGTTTGGTGGATGTAATCTGGAAACAAAACAACAAACATAACACAAGAATACCATCGACTATGATAAGACGGAATGATGACAAATTTGAAATATCAAAGTAAATTATAATATTAACATGAAATTGTTACAATCTCACCCATGAGGTACTTCAAGTGTTATTGACTTCACTTGCCTTCCACCAATACTATGGGAGAAACTTTACAATTACACCTCTTAATGGCTTCTTCAACACACCTTTAAACTGATGGCTTCCTTTACACACTTCATACAATATTTCTCACTACTTCCTTCTATGCTAAATGAGGGGGGTGGCCTCTTTATTTATAGAACTTCCAGGCTTATCCATCTTATCTCTAAGATAGGATAAGAAATCCACTCTGACGAATCATATTCCATACCTTAACTCTTATCTGTACATGTAAGCTTATCTTTTAAGATAAGATAAACCTTATCATTTCACATGGGTTCCACATTTTTAGACTTTTTACAAATAAAATACACAAAATATTTATGACCTCACTCCTTGTCCTTATTACCAATATAATATTTCTAATTCCTAATCATGTAGACCCTACTTCTCTACTTATCCCAACTTTGACATTTTAACATTACCGGACCACTTACGACAAATATTTACTTTTTACAACATTCCTATTGTACTTTGACTGTTACCGTACTCTACATTATTGGCGGCACCGTACTGACGGCGCCGTTATCTTCTATCAGACGCTACTACTAATTACACTTAACAACATCCTATTCCTAATACATACATTAATGAAATAGAAATTACAGAGGAAAATTTTAGTGTCGACATCTTCCCCCTTCCTAGCTTCTACTCCGTCCTCGGAGTAGACTATTCTGGTGCTTGGAAAATCTTCAACTTGTTGTGGTTGACCCATTTCGTAATGGGAGTGCCATCCAATTCCTCCAGTCGGTACATACCATTTTCATGCACAGCTGCTATTTTGTAGGGCCCCATCCATTTTGGAAGAAATTTTCTCTGTCTTCTTTTTTTGTATCTGGAATCATATACTAGAACCAAGTCATTCACATGAAATGGAGACCAATGGATCTTTTGATCAAAGTATTCCTTCTGCTTCATTTTCTTCTTATGGCTTGTATCCTTTGCTATTTCCCTCATTTCCTCTAGCAAATGAAGATGTACCAACCTTTCTTTTACTGAATCACTTTCATCCATCCTTTCATTTTTCATAACTCTCACAGTGGGAATATCAAACTCAATAGGAAGAACTGGATCAATGCCATAGGCCAACTGAAATGGGGAGTATCCTGTTGCTGACTTTGATGTTGCCCTATATGCCCACAATGCTGCATGAATCCTTTTATCCCACTTATGTACTGCAAGGCTGCATCTTTTGCTAGAATTTGACACAACACAAAATTTGTTCGTTCCACCTGTCCATTTGTGCTTGGCTTGTATGTTGTTGCCTTCCTGTGCTTAATAGAAAATTTATTGACTAGGGCTTCTACTACCTCATTAATGAAGTGGCTTCCTTGATCTGTTACAATTTCTAATGGACAACCAAATCTAGTGACAATGCGTTCATATATGAACCTTGCCACCTCATCCATGGAAGTTGTTTTCAATGGCCTAGCTTCAACCCACTTGGTTAAATAATCTGTGGCAACTACAATATACTTATTTTGGCGTGAGGTAGTTGGAAGTGGACCTACAATGTCTATTCCCCACTTTTCAAAGGGACCAAGTGGAAGAATAGGACATAATGGAGCTGATGAAGTCTTACGGTTACCATGTGTTTGACAAATATCACATGTCTTACAATAATTATAACAATCTTTAAAAAGAGTGGGCCAGTGATAACCTGCATCCAAGATCCTTCTTGCTGTAAGTTGTCCAGAGAAGTGCCCTCCACATGTACCATTGTGGAATTCTTCTAGTAGTTCCTTCCCTTGATCACGTCCAACTGCCCTCTTGTACTGTCCATCAGGTCCTATTCGAAATAATACTCCATGTAGAATAGAATATGGACGACTGGCTTGAGTAATCTTTCTCTTAGTCTTTGCATTGGCACCATCAGGAAACTTGAATTCATTCAGATAATTCCAAATATCTATGTATTCACTAGGGATTGTGTCAAGGGATAACAATGCTGCATCGGGGAAATCATCATCATCACAAGATGATCCTAAACCATCATAGGCTCGAGAGAGTGCATCTGCATTGACATGCTTCTTTCCTGGCCTATCTATAATATCAAATTCAAATTCTTGTAGCAAAATTATCCATCTTGCTATCCTCCCTGATGGGTTAGGCTTATTGACAATATATTTTAGAGCCTGATGATCTGTTACAACTATAAATTTCTGCCCTAGCAAGTAATTTCTAAACTTCTTTACAGCAAAAATGATAGCTAGAGCCTCTTTTTCAGTTACAGTATAATTTACCTCAGCACTGCTCATTTGTCTGCTCCCAAAGTAAATTGGATGTTCATTCCCATTTTCATCCTTTTGGCTCAAAGTACTTCCTAGTGCTGCATCTGAGGCATCAGTGTACACAATGAATGGCTTGCTCTAATCTGGATTCTTTAAAACAGGTGAAGACACCAGGGCTTCCTTCAGTTGTCCAAAAGCTTCATGTGCCTTATTTCCTGGTTCATAAGTAACATCCTTCTTCAAGAACTGGGTTAGTGGCTGTGCAATCTTTGAGAAATTCTTGATGAACCTTCTATAGTAACCCACATGGCCTAAAAATGATCTCAACTTACTTCTATTCATAGGAAATGGTAAATCTTTGATTTTTGAAACTTTATCAGGATCAGTACCAATACCATCTCTGGATACAACATGCCCTAACAAAACACCTTTAGAACATCCAAAGACACATTTTGTAGGGTTTAGTGAGGCTTGTGCTTCATCTAACCTTTGAAATGCTATCTCCAACTGGTGCAGGTGGTCCAACTTGCTCCCATAGATGTAAAAAATCATCCAGAAATACTCTGATGAAGGTCCCAATGTAGGGTTCGAACACCCTATTCATCAAACGCTGGAATGTTGCTGGAGCATTACACAACCCAAAAGGCATAACTCTATAAGCAAACATTCCCCAAGGAGTGGTGAACGTGGTCTTCAGCTGATCTTTCTCCGCTATACGGACTTGGTTGTATCCGCTATATCCATCAGCAAAACTATAACACTCCTGGCCAGCTACTTCGTCCAAGATCTGATCTGAGAATGGAAGAGGGTAATGATCCTTCTTTGTTGCCTTATTGAGCTTCCTGTAATCAACACAAATGCGTAGCTTCCCATTCTTTTTTATTGAGATCACAATGGGAGAAACCCATTCTGAATTCTCCACAGCAAATATGAATCCTGCATCAAGCAACTTATCTATTTCTTCTTTTACAGTCTTGGAAAAATTAGGATTCATTCTATATGGAATTTGCTTTATAGGCTTAGCACCATCTACCAGCTCAATAGAATGTTCTACCCAACTTACTTGACGGAGTTCCTTGTAATCAAAAGTGAATATGTGTATGTACCTTCGAAAGAGTTGGAGGTAGGATTCCTTCTCACTCTCCATCACAGCATCACCAATCTTTATTTGTTGGAGACGATCATCAACTTCTTCTTCAGATAATTTTATGGGGTCATGAGTCGGTGTGACTGGAAGGATATCCATGACTGAAACATCAACCTCACTTTCTTCATCTTCAGTGTCCACTTCACTGGTACTAGAGTAATCAGAGGATGTCCAATCATTAGTTTCATCACTTGAATCCACAGGTTCTGCCTTATGATGTCGAGGGATCACGTTTATCTTCACCCTCTCTCTACCACATCCAAGTGTCATGAAGCCTTCATTCCAGTAGTTTCTTGCATGAACTCTCCTTAGCCATGGTCTTCCCAGCAACATTGGGTACGCAACAGTACCATTTTTCATCACCTGAAAGTCTACCACACATACAACACCCATAACAGATATTGCCACATTTGAAACTACACCTTCTGGTTTAGTTTTTCCCTTATTTAATGACCTTAACATAAGTGTTGAAGGGCGATCAATTTTTAAACCCAACATATTCATTACAGACTCGGTCATTACATTAACTGCAACACCTCCATCAACTAAGACATCATGAATTGAAATACCATTACATAATACCTCAGCTTGTGGAGCATAGGGATCCGCCTCTGCCTCCAAAACAGGGACCTCAACCTCCTTCCTTCGTCGAGCATTGAGTCCACTTCGCAGCTCCTGCCTCTTCTCAGAAGACATAGCCAAGAGTTGACCATATGTAATATTTGCAGGCCTTTTGGACAGATCTTCCAAGATGGAGTATGGTCCTTGCCCCTGTGAAATCAGAAAATCCTGCACACCCAACTTTCTTCTCCTATGTTTCTTACTAGTTTCTCCTTTCATCTTCTTAGGATCATTTCCATCTTGATTATCTTTTTCTTTCTTTCTTTTTGTTACAAACACATCTACTTCATTATTTCTGCTCTTATCTACTACATCAAAAGAATTCACAGGTGCTTTTCCTTTATCATTATCTCCTTTACCAGATGTAGAAGCTCTATCTGGACAATTATACTTATAATGACCCTTTTTATAACAACCATAACATACAACTTCAGAAATATTTCTTTTTGGACCTCTATCTCCTCCCTGAGAACTAAATTCTTTTCCTTGAAGAAGATTAATAGTTAACTGACCCATCTTTTTGAGCAGATCTTCATACTCAGTAGATGTACTAGGAGAAATATTTGTGCTCACCGAGAGTGGTTGTGGATTCTGGAGCAAAGGTGTTGGTGTAGGCTCTACTTTAGCAACAATTTCTTTGGGCTCCTCTTCCATGCTTTCTTCTTGCCTTCTTGCAATCTCCTTTGCTTGTTCAATGGTAGCTTGGTGGTCATACTTCACTCATTGTCTGATCTCTGGCTTCATCCCAAGAATGAAGTGCTTACATAGGAGATTATCCACACCATTCATCAACCCATCCGCTAATCCTTCCTTCCGGATCTGGGCGTCGAGCTTCCTCCTTAGCTCTAGAACACGAGCATGATAATCCCTTATCTTCTCCTTCTCTCCTTGGGTTAGCTTTGTGATATCGATCATGAGATCTGCATATCTCTGTTGTTCACCAAATTCTTCAAGAAAACTTTCAGTTAATAAATCCCATGAGTTTTTCACATTATCACCTAGTGTTTCAAACCACCTAAGGGCTGAACCATCCAAAAAGGTAGGAAAAAATTCAGTCCATTGTTCCCTTCTTATAAGGCCATTACAAATACAAGATCGTTTAAACTCTTGAATGAAAGAGGAAGCATCTTCATTAGATTGGGCTGAAAAAACATGAATCTTCCCCATTTTCAAAAGTAACCACAGTGAAATACCAACCCAAAAGTACAATCAACAAGACTTATGTGCACCAATAATTAAAATCACTATAATAGAAAATAGAAATGACCACGGTAAACTATGGTAAAACTTGACTTACTGCGGTAAAAACTGACTTTACTGTGGTAAACACTATTCACAGTAAAAAGTGAAGTTACTGCGGTAAATACTATTCATGGTAAAAAGTGACTTTACTGTGGTAAATACTATTCACAGCAAAAATGACTTTACCATGGTAACTACTATTCACGGCAAAAATGACTTTACCATGGTAACTACTATGCACAGTAAAAACAAGGTTACCCTCCAATTGATTTTTGACTAAGTGGGAATATCTCTCCAGACAATCCACCAACGAGGAATGGTCCCGGCAACGGAACCAAAATGTCATCACCAATCCGACACTATGATAATTCTTCACCGGGAACTCCTCGTGCTATGATTATTTACTAATGCATAGCCTTTAGTTTGGTGGATGTAATCTGGAAACAAAACAACAAACATAACACAAGAATACCATCGACTATGATAAGACGGAATGATGACAAATCTGAAATATCAAAGTAAATTATAATATTAACATGAAATTGTTACAATCTCACCCATGAGGTACTTCAAGTGTTATTGACTTCACTTGCCTTCCACCAATACTATGGGAGAAACTTTACAATTACACCTCTTAATGGCTTCTTCAACACACCTTTAAACTGATGGCTTCCTTTACACACTTCATACAATATTTCTCACTACTTCCTTCTATGCTAAATGAGGGGGGTGGCCTCTTTATTTATAGAACTTCCAGGCTTATCCATCTTATCTCTAAGATAGGATAAGAAATCCACTCTGACGAATCATATTCCATACCTTAACTCTTATCTGTATATGTAAGCTTATCTTTTAAGATAAGATAAACCTTATCATTTCACATGGGTTCCACATTTTTAGACTTTTTACAAATAAAATACACAAAATATTTATGACCTCACTCCTTGTCCTTATTACCAATATAATATTTCTAATTCCTAATCATGTAGACCCTACTTCTCTACTTATCCCAACTTTGACATTTTAACATTACCGGACCACTTACGACAAATATTTACTTTTTACAACATTCCTATTGTACTTTGACTGTTACCGTACTCTACATTATTGGCGGCATCGTACTGACGGCGTCGTTATCTTCTACCAGACGCTACTACTAATTACACTTAACAACATCCTATTCCTAATACATACATTAATGAAATAGAAATTACGGAGGAAAATTTTAGTGTCGACAATACAGAAATGGCGACAACCAGTTGTCAAAACAGGTCTTTGGAAATTGGACACGTGGAGGGATGGCCCATGTCTAGGGATTGTTTTTGGATCTTGCTTTTGAAGTTGCATCGGGCCGACACGTGGCATCTTCTGCAGCTTGCTCAGTTTCCTCATGTTTTGGCCAAGTCCCTTTTTTCTCAGCGGGGTCATACATCTAACTGGGGACACGTGGAGGCTTGGCACTTGTTTGGAAACCTTCCCCCAATTTTACTCTTGAATTAGTGCTATGCTGACACTTGGCTCCCTCCGCCGGCTTGTCTCTACTTTGATTATTCAACCCCGACCCTTTCCCTTTTTCAGACTTGGGACACGTGGAAGGTCCGCACTCATTTGAAAACCTGCTCAGGATTTTACCTTTGAAGGAGCATCGGGTTGACACGTGGAAACCTCCACAAAATCTTGGAATTTTCAACGGCTGCTCTTACTATTTTGGGACCTGAATACATGGCAAGATGGAACTCGTTTGGGGATCGCCTTTTGGGCCGTGCTTTGAAGATGCACTGAGCTGACGCATGGCAGTTTCCGCTAGCACCTTTATACTTAGTATTTTGTAGGCCCACCCGATCCGCCCTTTTGAATTTTAACTATTGACTGCCCCTCTTTGGACTTGGGACACATGGGGGTCTGGCGCTTGTTTGAGTTTTCCCTTTTGGATTTAATATTTGGAGGTGTGCCGTTTGGAAACTTGGCAGCGTCCGCTATCTCCTCCATACTTAGTCATTTTTGGGGATCGTTCTGAGCCATTTACAGAGTCTGAAGACTTCAAACCTTCACCATTCCTTCTCCTTTGATCCTCTAGTGTCTTTGACACTGTCTTCTCCTTGCCTAACCCTGCTATTCCATTTTAGAGCCCTCCTGTTCTGTTTACTAGATTTGAAGCATGGGTTCGTTCGACGGAGCCGTTTTTTGAATTTCTTCTTGCACAGGTTCGTTTGATCTTTCGCAGGCCCTGCCACTCCATTGTAGAGTCCCTTTATTGCCTGATTGTAGGATTTGAACATGATTTCTCTAGTTTCTTTTGTGTGGGTTTGTGGCTGACCAATTTTACCCGGAGGGCAAAATTGGGATAACACTATGGTAGTTAGATATTTTTTATGTCATTATATTTTCTATATACACATGTGCGTTCACTTGTTATCTAGTTGTGAATGTAAACCTTTCACATATCTTCACATGTAGTATGGATGATTTGCACTGTACCTCTTACTAGTCCCATTGAGGCTCATAGGGGAATTTAATTTTGTACACATCACAGGTGTTATTATTCCATTACATTTTATTTTTCACTTTTACTAGCACACTACTCTATCAATATATACATTCCTTGGCATACTTTTATCTTTCTAACATGCTAATAGGTGCTTCACATGCAACATTTACTTTGCAATAATTGTTTTCTACTATGGTTGTTTGATACTTTGTTTTCCATTATTTTCCATTATATGTCATTGTTTGCGGGATTTTTCATATCTCTTTCTTGTATTATTTTAGCTACTTTGGCCCTGATTGTCTTACAATATTGTGAATGATGTCCTATGTTTGCAACCCACTTTTCTTAGTATAATTTTTTTTTCTTTCTTGTTAGATTACACATTATCTTCTATGTGTATTTTTCTTGTTTGCACTAACACATGTTTCCAACCACTTTGTTTACATATGACTTGGTTTATACCTACCGCCTTGGATGGTATTAGTTTCATATCAACATCTAGTCCTCTCCTTTGGCCCACATCCTCCTAGTGACATTGCATGCACCCCAAACAAGGGGTGTATACATGGGGTAAATCATTCACCCCATTCAGTAGCACACAATCACAGTTCAGACCTGTACAGTACAAGAACACCACATTCTTCAGTCATAAAAATGGCCTAGAATCTGACTTGGGTCCTTAACACAACACTGAAACTAGCACTCAGATATAGATATGAGCATCTGGGAAATCCTGACCCTTCATGGGAACCAATGAGTAGGGGAAATTACAATGATTTTATTAGATTAACACAATTTACACAGTGGTTTACACAAAATAGACACAATCCTCCAGCAATAAGAATGCATTCTATCTCCTTTTCTATTTGCATTGGATCAAACTGGATCAAACTAGAATAAAGAAGTAACACACCATGTGTAGTGGTGTTTAAATTTTGGGAAGCAGTCAGAGAAAGAGAATAAAACTAAACCTTTCTCCCCAATACTTATTTTACCGTGGCCTAAGATCGATTGAAAAACTCATTCTTGGCATGAGATTTACTGAAAAACTTGTTCTTGGCATGAGATATCCTAAAAAACTTGCTCTTTGCATGGGATCACCCAAAAAAATCACTCTCTTATGGCATTTCGAGACACTTTCTATCCTTTTCACTCATCACAGATTAGGTGCACATGTTCCTTTTACTACTTTTTCACATTTTTACATATTTGGATCAAATTTTGCATGTACACATATTTGACTACTCTTTTACTCTTCATTTTGTATGTCTTTCCTTATTTGAAGTGAAATTCACATCACCAAACACATCAAACACAAGCGAAAATGAAAAAAATTACAATACAACACAACATATAAGCTTCACTCCTAGGGTCACTTCCTCTTCCTTAGCTTCTACAATTCATTTTATCACTCCATAATTTTTTTGTCTCCTCGACACACTTTCACCATCGATTTACATGGTTATCAAGTACGCATCTCTTATCTACTATATGTTATCAAGTATTATCTCAACAACATAAAGTGGGGGAAAATGTAGACACTAAATCACACACTATGGTACATTTCTAGGTCCTAATCACATACTACTATTCAAATGATTCATAAGAGAGAAAACTAGTAATTGAAATATATTTTTGGACTCTTTTTTGTCTTTCTAGTTTGCTCTTTGGTCTTGCACACCCCACTGTCCATTATGATCTTCATTGCTTTATCATTATTGAATCTGGACACCAGTGCCCAACCAAGACACCAATACCTAGGTGCCCTCATCCCCTCTAGGCACCCCCGACCTCTTTATATCTTACTCACCTCTTTTGGGCCTCTTTTATCTTTTGGGAATCTTGTTTTCTTATGGGTCAACCTTTTAGTTGTAAATTATGAAATCAAAACAAGGGAATAATATAAATACAAATCTATGTGACCATAATAAAGAGAAAAACTCTAAGAATCTACTATCATCACCTAAGGTTGCATCTAAAGGCATTATAAGAGCATCAAAGCATCCATCTAGCTTCATTCAAGGGACAAGGGACTGCTAAATCTGCATACACTTAAAAGGAGGGGAATTCCATTTCCACATCCACACCACTATTTAAATTGCTGCATTTAGCTATTGCTCGTTATCAAGTGCATATTGCATAAGAGTCTCCCAGGGCACAATTCCTGCACGTAAAAACAAGAACTACATGGAGTCTGAAATGTAGTGCAATGGTGAGATTGTAATTTCACTTGATTGGGTGACTGTTGGGGTTAGTCCAACTCCCCATTTGTATCTTTTTATTTTTAAGATTTGACGTGTTTTTGGGTTTTTCAAGAGGTATTCAGTTTTTCACGTTACATATGAACTCTATGAGAATAGTAGGAAATATAGATGATCAAGCGTGAAGAATAGCGAAACTCTTGGAACATAGCGAAAAATAGTTTCTGAGTATTTTCGTAATCCCAGGCACCCAGACAGGGTCTTCAGATATCTCTTCGTAATCCCTAGTATCATCCTAGGTTCCCTGGCCCAACTTATTCTAGATATCTCTCCATTTTTATTGACCAGTTACGACATCCTTTCCTCATGTTTCAGTGATTTTCTAGTTCATCATACCTCGGATTAATTGTGAAATCAACTAAGTATTTTACCCCTCTCTTGCACCTAGGGTTTCAATTTATCACTTGTTTATTGCTTACATCATATGTGTGCTCTATTATTTTATCTATTACATGTGACTCTAAAACATCCTCTAGGGTTTAAGTTAATTTCATATTTTTTAAATCGATATGTTCCTATTATAGAGACAAAAGGTTAACTATACTAAAAGTGATGGATCAGGAAACTGTCACTTTCATTTGCTCATAAAAAAGTAATTTTATTGACTTCTAGTTTATGCCTCGTGTTGGCATAACACAAAAATGATGCAAACATGTCACATGGGACATAATTTTTTAATCCCATGGCCATCATATAGATAAATGGTTAAGTTTTGTAAGAATGGTCGACTATGCATCTATTTCCTTGAAAGGCTTATCTGGTCAATCGAACTGTGGAAAAACAATTTTATGACTTGTAGTTTATGCCTCAAGTTATTGGTTTACATGTCATGTATGAAATAATTTTTTGTTCCCGTGTCATATGTTCTTGTCAAAGAGATAAACAACCAAAAATTATTTAATCAATGAACATGTATGAAATCATAACACCACTGTAAATATATGTAAGCATTTTCGTAGTGCATTTCTATTTTGGAAGAAATATTTAAAGGTAAAAATTAAAAATAAAGACGTTGTGAACTCACCAAAAGGAGTGTGTGTGGAAAACAAATCATAAAGGAATATGTGTTCATTTGGGGTGACATAGAAGCAGATGAAATGAAGATTCATCCATTAGAGGTATACCAACAATGAGGAGTGATGTTGTTTGGAGGTTGATGAGTAATGAACTATTTGGTGGTAAGGATGGAGGACATCATTTAAATTTTTTGGAGTCTATAAAAGAAAAGGTTAGCTAAAGGATGAAGTGGAAGAGAACAATGTTTGAATGACCAATTCTAAGAATGGTAGTGAGTTAGATGATCTCATTAGGAGTTATTACCCTTACAAAGAAATTAATCATACAAAGATCAAGTAGAAACAGTAGGAAAGTGCCAAGTGTAAAAAAAGGTATCGAGTAAATGGTTTTTTTGTTCAAAAAAGGTAGAAATGGTGATGGTTGAGGGCACTATTAGAAAATAAATTTTCCTAGAGGAGATCGAAAAAAAAAAAGATCTTTGCATATTTCCTAACTACATTTAAACCATATGATTCCAATCACCATTGCTTCAACGTTACATAGGAAAAAATAATAAGTCATAATTTAGTTTGATTAAAACTAGATGAAACAACAATTACATGTCTACTTATTTTTTTTAAATTATTTAATATTTATAGTACAAAAACACTTATGCAAGATTTTATTTTCTATACAATGGGGTGTTATCATGTTAGAATGCATATCTCTAAATATTTTATTGTGAAGGTTACATGTATGGCTACATAGGGGTTAAAAGTTTTCAAGGATAAGACTAGAAGAATGGATGAATTGAACATGTTTTTTAATGTTGAGGAGAAAATCCATTATATGGAAGATGAAATTACTAGGTTAGCTCTGCCTAGTAGATTTCCCGAGGTGTGTTTCCACATTATGAAGTATTTGAATATCGATGGAAATTTTAGAAAACTTCATACTCACCATTTCGCATTGTTGAACCATTTTCATCACAACAGAAAAATGATTTTTCCATTTTATCTCTTTTGTTCCTTCAATTCCTTTGTTCTATATTTTCAAGCTGAAAAAATGGTGACACCGCTCCATCAAAGTCTTATTTTTCTTTTGTTCAAGATAGACATGCCTATCATGGGGCCTAGGGTTATTGATGAGAGATTAGGAGAAGAATGAGAAGATTACTAACAACTTTATGAAAGAATTAATATGTTGAAGATGAAAAAAAAAGCTCAGAAAGATGCTATTGTGGCCCTCTAAAGTCTTACAGGGGGATCTATTCAGAAGGTTTCTAGGGATGAGAATAATCTTCTCAATTTTCTGTCCCAAAGGGCGGATACTCAGGAAAACATAGTGGCTATGTGGAAAGATGAGAATGGTAATCTATTAAGAAATGTGAAGAGGATGAACTTTGATTTGATTGCCTATGGTCAAAGGTTGGATATTATACAAGATTAGGATAATGAAGAAAAAATAAAAGTAAAAATAATGAGATTGGTCATGAGAAACTTAGAAGATGAAGGTGCTCCCTCGCAGACTCTAAATGTGGGCTCTAGTTCTAGGACTAGGAAGAAAGTGGGAATAAATATCCTTAGTTGGATGATTTATTGACTTTCTGCAGACTAATGATATTATGTAATGTTGTTTGGTAACTTTTTATCAATTTTTTGTAGTTGTTTTGGTTTTAGCACTTTGTTTTTTTGTCCTTTACTTAGGTTTAGTGAGTCAATCTCTTTTTGAGTCCATTTTTTCTGGTTTATTTGGTCATATGCGATCTTCATTGAAACATAATTTTTAATAGCCTTTGGGGCCTTTCCAAAAATTATCAATATAAAAATTGAGATAAAAATGAAAGTTAATATTATAAAGGTCTATGCTTTGGCCCAACATATTATTAATTGGTGGAAGCAAAATAATGTTTCCCACTTGGTGTTCCAAAAACGCTAGTGGGTATTTGGGTGGCTTGTGATTTAAGGGGTGTTCACCTGAACACCCCCTTCATGTGAATAAATTTCACCCAAACCACGATGTAAGCCATAGAAATTTTTTCAGGCTGACACCCCTTTGGCGTGAATGGTGTTCGTGTGAACACCATTTTCCCAAACCCCTTGTTTATATATTTGTGACAGTGCGGAGGATGCCTTTTTTTCCTCCACCCACAGGTCATCTCCCGAATGATTACTTACTTGAATGCATCTGCTAACACCCCAACGTCACCTAAACACATTTTCTACTAGGTATTCTCCATTGTTTTAATATTTTCTTTTCTAAAAATTAAAAAAAGGGGGGAGGTTTTGAATTTTTGTTTTGTTTTTAGGGATATATTTGTGCAAAAAATGAATAGATAGTAGAAATTAGATTGCAATTCTTGTGTGTAAAAATTTAATAGGTTTTCCTAAGAAAATTTTCCTGCAAATCTTTGGTTACAACCCTGAATTGAGGCCTATCTTAGGCTTACCTTGTCACAGTCATCTTCTGATACAAGTTTATATTTTGTGATGTAATTTTAAGCATTGAATATCTTAAAATAATATATTTATATCTCTCATTATGTTTTTTAATGAATTTCAAGGTGATATTCTACTCCCACACTTCTCCTTTTCTATATTTGACTTATCAAAATACTCATTGTATTGGAATCGTCTTCTTGGCTATTACTGCTAGCCTCAAAAAAACAAATGAAGTTTATTACCTTTTGTATCTTCAATGCATGTTTTTTATTGATTCCTCAGAGCATACCTAAGGGAGTTATATCCTTTAATCCCACTATGAATTCCCAACATTTCTCTTTGCAAATTTGTTCTATGAGCATAAATGAACTCTTACAGAACTATGACAGACTGTCACAAACTCCACCCAACATAGAAGGTTTCCCAACACTTAATCACTATAACTCAATCCTATAAGATTCCCCAACACTAGCTTAAATATCCCCAAATCTTATCTTATATGAACTAGCTTCTTTAAACAACCTCATTTCTTAAAAACCTTAGAGGTTTTTACACAAACCCGTGAAGATGAAGGTTTTCCTTAAAATGGTAACTACTTGGTTGCAAGGCTTAAGGATTATTCAAATGCCTTATTCGTACCTCCTCCACATTAAAAATTTACCAATGGGACTTTGCGAAACACCAAACCCAAAAAATGAGTATCAACCCCCCTTTTCTGCCTCCTTAAGAACATGGAGTTCTTCACCTTATAGCAATGCACAAAGAAGATAAATTCTTACTCACCTACAGATCACAATTAACATGAAATGGATTAAGGATACTCACCAAAATCATTTCTTAACCATATTCTTTAGTGTTTATATGAGATTCTTGTACAATTATTGGTAATTTTCTCTTAGATGGTTTCAAACCATACTGTCATAGGTTATACAATGCATCCACTATTGATGTTCTTACACACATAATAATGAATCTTCATACAACAACAAGGTAAATACTTAGCACAAATTTTCTTCCTAGCTTTAACCTTCTCTTATACATGAAATTGATCTCGAGGTCTCTTCACTGTCTATCACATGTTTACAAAATAAATGCAAGCTTATATAATCTCAGAACATTAAAAACTCACCAACTACAATACAATCATACATCATAAATCCTGTTGTCTTTTACCTAAATATCATTTTTTAATAAAATATTTATGTACCTACACCTCTCATTTACTTCATATTAAAACACGTTTGGATATCCCATCCACCTATCAAACATATATACAAATAGAGTACTCTCTCATTTCCAATAATAGAAATAAAATTAGCTCGTATTATTACATTTATTTTCTAGAAAATCAATTTCCTTGAAGACCTTGAGTTGAACTCATAGTTGATATCTCATCTAACTTAGTAATGAGATCATCATAACTCAATTACCTTTCCATTTCATCCCTAATCTCATCGTATATATCATGTTTATATCATTTTAAAGATACAGATGAGATAATCAAATATCTTAAATTGATCTCATCAAAGATATCTAATTGAGCTCATCATTATACTAAAGGATGTCTCATATTTTATCTTTATTTGAGATAACACCATATAGAATACAGTGACCTCAATATGACCTAGCTAACATTCATACTAGTTTTTGAAATTACAATGTGAAAAGAAACTTATTTCACTACATATGCACAAGTGATAATGTAATAGATATTTCTACTTATAACTATCACTAAAATGGTGAAAATAAACTTTTTTCACCGTGTATGTACAAGCCATAACCTAATTTAGAACTTTCTATGTCTAGCTATCATTATAATAAGGCCATATCAATCATGTTAACCTTATAAGGTCCATGACAGGTCACTATTTTAAAAGTCCAAAATAGGGTTTAAATGGTAAACTTGAAGAAGGTAACTATTCCAAACTAAAACAGGTCTAAGCCCTCTAATTACATGAACTACATCTTCTAGATTAGGTCTCGTATAACTTTGATCAAAACCAAGTTTACAATCATTCATTACGACCTATTGCAATAGAACTTTAAAACAAATATACTCACATTAACATATATACAAGCTCTCCAAATAATGATAAATGGCATACTTAATCAATTGTTTATTAGATATCATTTTTCCTTGTATATTGATAACTCACAATTGATTCTATGAATTTCCTTCTTGGATTAATACTATTGTATTAAGATAATTATGCATGCCATATGTTACACTATGTTCATCGAATCATCTACAAGATCATTGTATATTCTTGATTTATGCATTTGAAATTGGATAAAATATTCCTTAGGATATATATTACCTCAATTAAAAACTAGGCTTCAAAATAAGTCCAATCATTTCTATGTTAGATAATAACTCCAATTGAGTATTTTATATGATCTTACTAATTTTTAACCTGTAAAGTTTGAATTGATATCAATTCATGAATAGGTTCATATTGAAGTTGTTAGCATAAGATAACTATTTAAATATTGTTTGTTCTTGGATATCTTTTTTCTTGGCGTATGGTGCATATCATGGGTATTTATATTGAACTTTCTACACAATTATATCGTACAATTCCATATATGAGTAATATATTGTAAGAGTTCATATTAAGTGCACTTTCATGTGTATTAATATTGGAGGTAATAATGTGCCCTTATACACACTTTTGTACCAATAACCTTGATATTATTTTTCTAGCCCAAAAACATAGGGATACAGTAACACTCATATTCATAAGAAATCTTCAAGTTATTATTTAGAGTTTAGATATCTTGTTTCTTGTCCTATGGGGCATATCACTGGTATTTATATTCAACATTTCTACACAAGTAGCCTAAATAAAACCATAGAGTACAAAATGAAAAAGGCCTATGAGCCAAGACATTCAATGAGGCGCTAAGAAAATGAGTAGCCAAGATGCCAAACAGAAACAAAAAAACACAATAGGCCCACAACCAACTAGCGACCTGCACGTACCAATAAAATAGCCCAAAAATAGTAGGCCTCCAACCTAGATACATCAATCAGAAAAACAAACATGGAAATACACATTTCTTGTCTGAAACGATGGTGGGTTTTAGTTTTCTATGACCTTTTTTCCTCCTTTCCACCACTGTATAATCACCATTATCTTCTTCCACAAAGATCGATAGAACAATTTCAAGATTCTTTATAGGAGTGTGACCATTAAAGCACATTTCACTAACCATCGAATCTTCAACAAAGAAGTCTTGGGTAGAAGGATCCTTATGTATCCGAATAGATGCGAGATTATTCTTTGGAATAAGGGGAGATTCTTCCCTTAAGGGATTAGATGTTCCTCAATTGAGTCTAAATGGGAGCTAACTATAAGATGTTCTGGTAGAGATTCCTTCCACCACGTAGGTTTTTCCTTCTGATTGGAGTGCTCACAGTCATCCGGAGATGACCTGTTTGAAAGCAATGCCAGCATTTGAAGGCTAAAACCTCATAATAAATCCTCTGTATCTAATTCATGTCACATATTTACATATTTACTTCTATTGGTAGGGCTTGAGAGGTATCAAGATCCACTTTTAGCATAAGTTGTATGAGTGTGTCCTTAAGTTTTATCATCAACTTTCACAAAAGAGCCTATAATATCACCTAGTTTTTTGAATGAAAATTTTACATGTATCTTCATAGTAGATTCAACCAAAATAGATCATGTGACCTCCCATGTACAATGCACATGCCCAAAAATTTTGAAATTATATCAATTTAGGGTTAATGGTTACTAAAAATGTATTCTAAATTGAATTTTACTTTCTTTTTTTACAATTATGGATTCTTCCTCTGTTAATTTGTTTGAGAGGAATCATTTGGAGATAACAAAACTATCATCTATTCTTCAACTTCTGAGTACATTTGGGAAATACAAAACACATTGTGAAAATATATTGAAATATTTTCAAAAAATAGAAACAAAATTGAAAACATATAACCCTTTCTAGCCCGATCACTAAAACATTTAAGGGTGAATTAAAATCAAGCTTGACAGGTGATGTGGGATATAATGAAGTTGTAGATAGACTTCCTGATAAGGAATACATTAAGATATCATATTGGGAAAGTTATGCATGCAAAAACAAACTAGGGCATATTATGCAAAAAAATGTACATGTTGCCTTTGTACCATTGACTTATCCTATATTTATGGCCTCTTAAGGCCAATTTCCTAATAATGAGAAGTTACCATTATATTTCATTATGATGTTACACATTGAGTTTCAACTATACCTAAAGGTGAACTATTTAGACATCCCTAGTTATTTCAGGAAGGGGCTTGGCCACATTAGTTATAGGCCTATATATTGAAAGGAAGGAGATCCTTCTGTTAACACATGAAAGCTTGTAAAGAGGCCACAAAATTTCTTATTTGGCTTTCAGGATGTCGTTGCACCTATGATTATGAGTGCCCATGAGGGTGCTATAGAGGGTCTTGGTAGTAATGCTTGTGAGAGACAATTTATCTCTTCTGACCATGTGGTTCAGTTCCTTGAGAGACATGGTTGTAGTGGATAAGCTAGTAACAACAGTGATACATGTAGTGAGCTATACAGTTATACATATTTAATATTACCTGATGAGTTTGAGGAAGTTATAGATGTTACCTAGATGTGTTGGCTGGGACACATCATGGATGCCAAATTGTTACATGTGCATATGAGTTGATTACATGGGACCATGACATTCCACTATCAAGGGGTTTGGATTATATGGACCAGAGTACTGTTTAGAGTAGTGTATCTTCTATTCAGGGTACTCCTACAAATGCTATAGTCAGACCTCCTATTGCTGGGATTGTGATACCTGATGTTAAACACTTTTTTTTTTCGGTGTGTGAAAATTAAACCTTAATTTATTTTATTACATTATTAATTTTTAAATAGATATATAAGCTCTAGTGTTGACATACAATATTGAATGTTTACTTGTGTGTTTAGGATTCTACTCCAGGGCATGTTGGTGAGCAGTATGGTGCTTCCTATCCCACAACATATCGATATATGACATATTCCCAACTCTTGAATGATTTGAGCCATGATATATTGCTTGATTTTGAGGGCCTAAGTCATCTTTTTTCATTTGGCTCGTTATTTTCGGGTGTTGAGGTCGTGGGTCAGCCATACATAGTTATCGGTGGTGGCCCCATAGATTTGGAGACACATTTTCCAAGGTATATATGTAGATTATTTAATCTAAATTGAAATTTATGAAATTAATATTTTATTCAATTTTTTTTATCAACTTCTTACATTTAAATTATTTTGTTTCACAGGGATCTACAGGATAGATATATACACATAGTGTAGATAATCCCAACATCTTCCCACAGATAGATACATAGGTAATCAATTAAATAGTTATATGATATATTCAATTAATTAAGAAATTGTTGAATAATTTCGCTTAAAATTTTTAATATGGTATGTTATATATAGTTTTTTATTTTTATATTATTTTTATAAATACAAGGTGTAGAAGAGACTAGTGAGGGATCTAATACTCACCCTACTAGATGAAGGAGACTATCGAGATGATACATTATACTCTTTTTCATCATGTACATGTATATAGTGTTTACACGATATTTTTATATGACTTAGACATATATACATATTTCAAAGATATTACTTGTATATAGATATTGATTTATCACATGTATCTTGTTGATCTATATACATGTATTTTATTGTTTGACTTAGAAATGTGTTAAATGATTGATTTATGTATGATTTGTGATTACAACATGTAATGTGATGATAATAATGGATTTAAGAACATGTTATTAGCTTTGTAAGATGAGTCACTAATTTATGTTACTTTAGAGAAAACGATCATTTACTATTATTTGTGCACTCAAGTAATTCATGAACCTAAAAATCTCTAACTTATATATTATGAACCTAATGAAATTTCAATAGACTCTATATTTCATTTAACAATAAGGATACATTGACTTTAGAGTGAAACACTATCCGTAACACAATCTTAGATCACTAATTATCATAACCCATAGTATTTTTCATACATAAGAAATAAGGACTATTTCACATTATGGTTCACCATGCTCCATCCTTTTAGATATGAATTTCAAGAATCAAAATACTTGGAAATATATCTTGTTTCTATTAAATGGCCAAACACATGGTTGCTATTTAGGAAAAGGTAACACAGTTTTGGAAAGATTAATTATTTTCACAATTTGAAAGACAAATGACCCCATTAGTTACATGGAATTTGAAAATAAAATAAAATTATGCTAAACCATTTGTAGGCTTCAGGGTTCATTTTAAGAGACCTCCTAGAAATCGTAGGTGGAGAATACCTGGCGAATATCCCCGGAACCGGTTTCACGGGAAGGCGAATTTTTTGGGGGTTGTATGAAAAAATTTCGCCTGATTATCAAGCACTGCGACAGAAGGCTGCAGACGCGCGACGGGAGATTTTGCTGTCGCGCGTCAAGTAAATGCAATGTCGCGCGTCAATAGACCTTAGTGTCGCGCGTCAATAGACCTTAGTGACGCGCGTCAATAGGTCTATTGACGCGCGTCACTAAGGTCTATTGACGCGCGACCACTAAGGTCTATTGACGCGCGACATTGCATTTACTTGACGCGCGACAGCAAAATCTCCCGTCGCGCGTCTGCAGCCTCCGACCTCTGCTTTCTCATCAAAAAATCTCTGTTGCGCATCAACAAACTCTTTGTCGTGCGTCTGGTATGCGTCAATATCTGTTGTACCTCCTTGTCACGCGTCAATAGGCCTTAGTGACGCGCGTCAATAGGCCTTAGTGACGCGCGTCAACAGACCTTAGTGACGCGCGTCACTAAGGCCTATTGACGCGCGACATTAAGGCCTATTGACGCGCGTCACTAAGGCCTATTGACGCGCGACATGATATTTGTTGTCGCGCGTCAATAGACCTTAGTGACGCGCGTCACTAAGGCCTATTGACGCGCGACATTAAGGCCTTAGTGACGCGCGTCACTAAGGCCTATTGATGCGCGTCAACAGGCCTTAGTGACGCGCGTCAATAGGCCTTAATGTCGCGCGTCAATAGGCCTTAATGACGCGCGACAGTAAATATCATGTCGTGCGTCTGCAACCTCTGCCCTCTTCTTGCTCATCGAAAAAAATCCATGTCGCTCGTCAACAAAATCTTTGTCATGCATCTACTATGCGTCAATATCTACAGTATCTCCTTGTCTGCAAACCCTCCTTGTCGCGCATCAATAACTTACCCCCTTGTCGCGCGTCTATAATATGGGATATATCATATTGTTGAAAAATGTGAAGTAGAAGTGTTCTACCTGGCGAATAATATAGGTTTATATAGGGGATATTTTCAAGGGGTAGGCGAAGCCGACCCCTAAAAAAAATTAAAGTGTAATTTTTAGGCGAACAGGTCACTGGCCAGTGCCAAAAAATTCGCCTTTTCAAAATTTTCAAAAATGGAATATTCGCCATATTACGAATATTCGCCACTAAAATTATCCCTGGTAGGCTTAAGGAAGATATGAATTTTAAGATTTAACATAAATTTTATAGGCAGAGGATAAGAAAAATTCTCTGGCCTTAGGTTTAGATACAAGAAAGCTATATATTATTAATATCAAAGGTTAATTCAAAAAAATATAGAACACATTACTTCCCAGAAGAGTAAGGTTTTCAATTCCCAATTTAATGTTGTAAATGAGTGTAAAAAGTTGGGTAAATATTTTATAATGAAAACTAACAAATATTAATGAACATTTTCCAATGTTTCAACACACATACTACAAATTTTTAACATGTATTTTCAAGATTCAATGGCTACCACTTCTAATATTATCTTAAAACAAGGTTACTCATATAATTACTATTCAAACTTTTCTTGTTTACATAATAAATATATTTAATTCTTCCTTTCATGGAAATAAAATACATGCTATGTGTAAAGTAGATATGGTTTAAGAAAATTTACATCCGAGTAGATATGGTTCAAGAAAATTTACACAAAACCAGAACATCATAATTCTAGCATTAAGTGATGCACCATCATGGCCGCTCAAAAATTTTCTTAAAAATTTAGATTTATTTATGTTCACAAATTGACCATATAATCATTAATAATAACCATATACTAACCCATTAAAATAAATTTTTACCATACAATTGCTAAAGGTAGCATACCATAAATGATTCATGAAAGGTTTTATTGTGATATCAACATTGATGATGTACCAAAGGCTATTCCCACATATCAGCTCAACAGTCCCAACAACATTTGAGAATTAGAGTTGAAAGTCAGTTTAGAGAATCTTATGGAATTCTCAATTCTTGTAAATTAAAATTCCTATAAAATGACACTCAAAATATATAAACCCTTAATTAGAAACCAAATACATCACTTATTTAGAGTTTTCTTTCTTAGGGAAATAGTAAGGGGGGGTCAACAAAAAAGTCAGCCCAAAGTATATTCATTTAGCCATACCATTATGGAAGGTGTTTATAAGGTTTGAAGGGGAAAATTTTTAGTCAACATGCAAATGTGGGTTTAATAATGAGCCAAAATAAATATATGACATTGGGATAATATTTATGTACCTAAAAATATGTAAATGTAAAGATAAAGAGAAGGAAATTGTGTTATTACACTACGGTAATACTTACTATAAGTATTTATTTCTTGTTTATTTCATACTAGTTTTACAAGTTCAAGGATCTATTTTAACATGATGAAGGAGAAAATTATTCTTATAGATACAACTTGGAAGGTTAACCTACTTGAAATATGAGTCACTAATTTATGTTACTTTAGAGAAAATTATCATTTAATATTATTTGTGCACTCAAGTAACGCATGAACCTAAAACTCTCTAACTTAAAGATATTATGAACCTAATGAAACATGAACCTCATCATAGTAATGCATTCATTTATAAACATTGGTCTAAAGACCAAAATAATAGGTAATAAGGTTACACAATATCAAATGTTAAAAATCAATTTTATATTTAAGGAGGCACAAAGAAGATTCAATAAGGAGGAAAACTAATTTAAATAAGAATGAGGGAATATAATAGTTAGATCACTTTGATAATAATAAAAAGTATTTAAAAAAAAATCCAAGTTGGGATTGAAAAAATGAAAAAATATGATTACATGTTGGGCATACTTGATAAAAACAAAATCATTAAGGAGATTATGAGAAATCTCAATTCAGAAATGTGATCTTGATAGTTTCACACATTGTGCTTTCAATTTAGAAATGTCTTTAGCTTTCCCACATCATCCATGATAATATAGACTCAAATGCACTTGAATGGGATGATCCCATTGACTATTGATCATACTTTGTTTCCTCATATTAACACTAAAATGAAAATAATTTAAAAATCATAGCTCATGTGATACCGGTTAATCCATATGTATCACAATCACTAGGGATTCTAATAATCATAACCCCATAGTATAAGCTTAAATTCATATAAATAAATTTTAATCCATAACATGTAGGAGGAGGATATAAGTTTTAATTCATAGCAAGAAATTTGTTAAATATATATGCCAAAGTGACAAATACAAATAGAGAAAATATTCCATCCAGAAGACATCATTATATAATATTATAGGTCCTTTTATATAATACCGAGTGGCTCATCTTATTGTTTAATGACCTGTAATTTTTTTTCATGATCTTCTACATCTAGTCTCATTTTTTTGCATCCACATGCATTCTTCCCCTGATGTAATTGTAACCTGGTAGCAACTATGTGATGGGTGTAATGATATACCTTGTTGTCTAGCTTGTAATCAACAAAGTGAATCCCACTTTAGAGGACTTTCACTTTCCGTTTCTTCTCTAGTATAAAATTTTGTCTCCTCACTTTTTATTTCACTTTTTATCTTTGTTCTCTCTTATGTGCAACACAAGTAGTACTCCAATTTCTCAAGATTGTCTTCTTCTGTAATGATTGCAAATACATCACCTATAAAAGAATCATTGTACAAACAAGTTTTTTTTGTTAGAATTAAATTCAAAAAAATATTCAATGATCTGTATACTATAAATTATATATATTAGTTCAATGATCAAAGAAAATCCTTTTAAACAAAAAAACCTTGTTTAACAAGTTTAGATATGTGGTCATAATCAGGTGAAATCAAGAGCGCATCTTGAAAACTATCATCATTATCTTATCCATATGATTCATCCACAACTAAAGGAACTTTCTTCCACTCACCTACATAACCACATTTTTGAATATTGCACTCTATATATCATTTTTTCATGCATTTATAACAAAAACAAGAATAATCTCTTGTACACATTTTCCAGTTATTACTATCTACATTCATCATAGAGTACAAAGACATAGAATTATGAAGGTGTTATTTTTTTCCCATCCTTCAGCCGGTGGTTTCTAGTAGAGCCCCCTTTCACATCCATGTTTTTTCCTTTGATCAATACCTGATTAATCATACAAAATCAATAAAGTTTAACCAACATAAAAATTAAGAAAAATAAATATAAATGAACATAAGTTTATGTGTAACTTATAATCAATTTCACATCAAGATACATATGATTCAAATGCGCATACCTGTTATTACCCAAAACACTCTGTGTGGGGGCATGTTACTCTAATATGAGGTTGAATCCTAAACTAGAAAATGTTTCCTACACCATTCAACAATAATGTGGGCATCAATCGATCGATCTCCCTCATAATCAAAGTTTTGTTTCTTTGGAGCATGTTTGATGCATGAACCTGCACCATCATTTTCTACCTTCCCATGAACACTCTAAAAAAAATCCATAAATGAGGTATTTTGAGGTAACACTAATAACGACTAAGTACAAAGAAAGGGCGAGAGGATTTGAGTTTTGATGCGCAACCATTTGACCAAATAAAATGTTGATCTATTTGTACTTCTCAATTATTAAGATATTGGAAAAAAATTGAAAACAATGTTGTACGAAGTGGGTGTCATGTTCCTTGTCATCAATTATTTAGAAGTTATATTCCTTCTTAATCGCTTGCTTCACATATGTACTTTCAAACCCATTGTAGACACAAAATCATGCACTTTGGGTAACTATCTAGTTCTAGTTACATCCTACTATTCATATGATTATATGTTAGAAAAATACCGATCAACCCATGTCTTTGGCCAATTTCATTTCCTTTCTACTGCTACTTTCCATATTGCACCTTTATTAGCCCAGTCTGAATTTTCATACTTCCATTTAACCTTTTCTAGACTGGAGCTCCTAGCCAGGATGCTAGCGCCAGGAGCCATCATCCCCTCTAGGTGCCCTTTTCCTCTTTACACTTTACTCTTATCTTTTTGGGTCTTTTCTAGCTATTTGAACATTTTATCTTTTGGTAGTCAATATTTTCGGGGTTAATTGCAAAATTTGAAGCAAGGAATCATATAAATATAAAGTTATGTGACCATAATAAAGGATAAGGAACTAAGCACTAGTATCACCACCTAAGGTTCCATCCATAAAAGGATTCTATTGTTTGATTTACATCCATCTAGCTCAATCACAAGGGACAAAGGCTAGTTCATCTACATCACACTTCATAGGAGATGAGTTTATTTTATTCCATGCACCATTTAATTACATTCTACATCTATTTATTTCTCACCACTCACAAAGTGTGACTGGCATAAGAGAACCTAGGGCACAATTCCACACAGACACTGATCCGTAAACTTCTACTTTGGAACTCTACTAATCACACAACTATGCTGTTCTACTTTCAACTTTGGAAAATGATAGATTTTCTTGAAAATTAGAGCTTTGTGACTGATTATCTAGTGCTATAGAAAGGAAATTAAAGAGAATGAAATAATTCAAACTTCAAAACCAACAATTTTATCCTGGAAACCTCCAATGGAGGAAAACCAGTTGGGAAGGGAAACTTCTCTTTCTTCCCACTTATGTTGGTCTAATATAGACAATTACAGATTACAATAAGTATGAAAATAAGAAACAATGTAAACCTTCTCTCCAATTAGTCGCTTTCTCTATTTATACACCTTGCTCCTATAATTCCATTCTAGCACTAAAGATCTTGTTGACTGCTCTCATTAAACTCTGCTTCTCGATCTCTCTGGATCTTTGAATGCTTATTCTCTTGTTCCTTTCATGCATTTATAGACCTTCACATGTCCTCCCTTGCACTGGAGAATGTGAAAGGGAATGGAAGGGAAGAGACACAACTGGGCACTTTAAATTCACGTCCATTCGCATTCCATTCTTCTTTTTCTATTAGAAAGTGTTAGGACCGCCGCCCTGAGTAGACCGGCGGTCTCAAGAAAACCAACATGGCTGGGAAATAGTTTCAGGACCGTCACCCTGCAGTGGTTCTGAAACCACCACTCTGCACAGAGCGGTGGTTCCTTCTAGAACCTCTGTTTACCTCATTTTTCTCACTTTTCTTGTTTCTCCTTCTTGGTGTTGATGGAACTGATGAAGTGGTGTGTTTTTCTGGATCCCTATGGATCACACACACACCTAGAACTAAATTGGGCCTGAGATGTAGTGCAACTCTTAGTTAGTGATTTATTTATTGTAGGTATATGGTGACATTGGTGATCACACAATGACATAAACGTGACTAAAGCTGAACACATGGGAACATCCAGCGACACCTTGGAGGAGGTTTACAAATATTTTTCACATATCAGGGCACCTAGATTATAGACTTGGGTGCTCTAGGTGCCCCAATCCTCTTCCAGGTACCCCATTCCAGCTAGACAACTCAAATCTACATTTTCTCAAGCTCTTGTGCGATAACTTGTTCCTACTGTTCAACTAGTCTCCATTGTGACACAGTCGCGAAACCTCAATGAATTAGCTAAGGCCTTTCCTAACCCTCTTTGCACATTAGGGTTTCACACTTCATTTTCTTAGTTTCTTGGGTAAATTATGTACTACATTTATTCATTTATTATTGATCATATAGCATCATATTAGACTATATATATTACATTTAGTTTAATCACCCATCCAAATCCAATTATGCATGCCTATAAAGTACGTGAACCATGATGGTAACATCATAAGTACGATATTATTGTGTTTGAATCTATTTTTGATAAAAAAAAAGTGAGTAATTATCAGCAAAATCAACCATGGACAATATGGAACCAACATGAAATGTGTCTCTATTAGTCTTAAATTGTGTAGCTTTCCACTTTTCATAGTGAGAATGTTTGATGTACGAATTAATAAAACTTCAGAACTATGCATGAATGTTGCAATGAGAATTTTCTCTTCTACCAAGTCCAACCTGGTTACATTATTTCCAAGTCATGTCAAATATTTTATGTATTTGAACCTATAAAATCAATACATAATGGACAACTTATTATATTCATTTGCAATAAACATAAAAATTAAAATAAAATATGTACATCCAAATTTAAAATTAATTAAATTTTCTTTATTTATGTGTGTGAGAAAATTTTCCAGGTGGAAAAACTTGTGGATTTATTTCCAACGCTCTGGGAATATAAGTCCCTCTACTTAACCGGTGCAACTACTATATGTGCATGCGTGAGAAAGTGTGGATTTATGTGGTGGTCTTTTGACTGGGGATCCAATAGGGGCACTCCATTGACCCTGCGGAAAAGCTAGTAATCTCTTGTGAGGGAAGAATTTGTATGGAAGTGGGAAAGGGAGTGAGAATTGAGGTAGGAGAACCAATGTTGCAAGTAGAAAATTAGATATATGCGCACACTAGTCAAAATTTTCATCACATGCACTTGAATTTCAGAAGAAAACAAATCTACAAAATAACAACAAGACTAAATAGAGCTTAATGAACACAAAGTACAAATAAAATCCTCAATCAAAGAGGCTAAAATTACTTCTTCCTTTATTGAAGTTCAAGTAGAATTTGTACATAGTGTGGGAATGGAAGAAATTTGAGAGTGGAGGAAAGTAGAAGAAAATGGCTATCTCCTTTGCTTTCTCTAGGTACAATTCACTCTTGAGTCTACAAGATCAATCGCCAACCCTTTACAATGGGAATGACATTACAATTTATAGAATGAGAGGTGACTCTTCATCTACCTCATGACCCTCCATATGCCTTAATATGACTTAAGATTGTTCATATTCCACTTTAAATATTTAAGTCCCTTTTATAATAACAAGGCGACTTAATTTACATTATGTTTCTAAATTCACTTTTAAGTGACTTAAAGGCATATCAAAAAGTGCAAACCCCAACTAAGAATTAGAACATTTGAAAGTGAGAGAAATTTAGGGGGAAGAGGAGAGAGAAAGAGAGGGAGAAGAAGAAGAGGATATGTCGTTCGTGATGAAGTCTACTAATCCCCGTTCATGGAAATCTCTGATGCGGCGAATTTCTGAATGTCCCATTATGCCAAAACTGTTCTTTAAGTGTGGCTTACTATTTTTGGTAAGCACCCATATAGGTATATTTACTATTTTTAGTAAGAGGTGATCCTTGCTTCTTCTTGATTATCTTGACATGATGAAAATATTCATCCAATCCTATGCACATTGCCTTTGCTTCGACCACTTCTTGGGGTGACTTACTATTTTTGGTAAACACCCATATAGGGAACTTACTATTTTTAGTACGCGGTCATTTCCACTATTTTCTGCTCTAAACACTCATTCAAGCTCTCTCGTAATCTTCAATTCCTGTTGCCTTTGTCTCAGCTGCTTTTGATGATGACTTTCCAAACATAGCAAGTTTGTATAGGCAAACTTACTATTTTTAGAAATTTGGCCTATGGGAGTTAGATTGATGTGGAACAAAGTTTTTTGGAATCTCCTTGTCATTACGATCACACCCTTCGAATTTCACGTAGTTTTTCCAACTAGAAAGCCTGGAAATAAATTTTGACATTTTGACCTGGCAGTGGCTTCGGGCACGGAGTTGCCATGGCAGCCATTAATGGAGCTCAAAATTTTCAGGTCTGGTTTTTTATCTCCATTTGCAATGAAAACAACTACATTGCAATAGGTTTTTCATTTGGAGCTCGTGTATAAGTTTTTAGCTTGTTTCCATTCCCGAAATGATGGGAAATCCAATGAATGTGAGCCGGTGCATGAAGAGAGGGTTTTGTTGGAGCAAATAATTCTGGGCACCATTTGACCTCTTGTTTGTTGCATCTTGATCACCTTGAAAAATGAGGAAATTTGAAAAATATGGCATCATGATCTGACTTGTATCTTGTGAGGTATGAATATTTTTCGATTGAGTGACTTCATGGTTATCTGGCAAAAAACCTTCATTTTCTTCCCATTCTTCGTCATTTCACTCCATTTTTCTCTGATACCTACATATTTCTATGTATTCATGGTGTGGAGAGTTTATGTGGCCTTGGTGGAGCTATTTTGGAGCAACAATGGTGGACCGGGTTTCTGGACAATCATGCAAGGAGCCATGACAAGGTATGAAGTTGTGGAGGAGAAATGAGAGGAAGAAAATGACTAAGTGCTGGATTTAAACTTTAAAAACATGTACATGGAGGGGCTGGGTGAATTTTTATGTCCCTGATTTCTCTAACCTTAGGGATGTGAGGGAAATCAATTTCCACAGTGCTCAAGGCAATGTCATGTGTCCTCGATCCGACGGTAAGGGATTTGTTTAAAATATGCACCTGGGGGCTGAAAGTCGGTCACGTGGGTGTCCAAATGACTCCCCATAGGGGCTGGGTGCATTTTTCCATGTTTGATGTCCCCCATCTTAGGTACATAAGGGACATCAGTTTCCACGGTGGTCCTGGAGGTGACATGTGGCACCCGATCCAACAGTAGGGAATGGATGCTCCAAAAATGCACCTGGGGGCTGAACTGTCAAGTCTGGAGGTCACATGAGGGTCCAAGAGGTCATATGCGGACTGAGAGGGATTCAAGGGGTCTGGGTGAAATTTTACAACCTTGATGTCCCTGACCTTGGGGGGCATGAGGGACACAAATCGTGCCAGGTTCCTGGTGTTGACACATGTCCTCCCAAAAATTTGGCTAAGTCCTCAACTTGTAACAGTGATAACTTGAGCTCCTGATGGATGTTTTTGGAAAAATTTTAGATGATCCTGACTGGAAATTTCCTTATTAATCCAATGGTATGGGTATCATGTCTTTATTATTCCATTTGATTCTTGAAAAATATGATTTTTGATTTTGTACTCCACCTGTGCCTAAGAAAAATTGCCTGTAGACCTGATGCTTTAAAGTGTTGTGTAAAATATTATTTCACCATAATGTAGGATTTTTAATCCTCTTTTTTGAGATATTTTTTTTCTCTCCTAACTCCATCTGGAGATCCTGTAATCTTCTTCTGAAGCCCAGCAATTGTTTTAGGCATGTGTACTGCCTAGGCTTGTGAACCCTGTTTTTACTCAGACTGCTCCAAGTATTGAAAAACTTCCCCAAACCTTCAAAAATAATTTATATTATGTTTTAAGGTCTTCATTTCATCTCCGTGTTGAATTTGTACCTTCCGTTCTGCTCCAGGGAGTTGAATCCAGTCTTGGGAAGGCTAGCGATAGCCCTTCCCAATACTGCCAGAAGATAGTATCTTTTCAGAACTCCCTAAAATCACCTAGGGGTGATGAATAGACTTACCTAAATCACCTATGGGGATGATATTAAATTATTTAAGAGGTCATTTGGACTTATTGGATAGAACCGGGGTGTCTTGGAATGATGGGACTTGAAAAAATTAACACTGGGGTATTGTTGCCGTGCTTAGAAATTGTCAATTTCCTTGTTGCACATTTGCACGACAAAAATTTAATAATCACCTCTTACAAGTCACCATTTTAACTATGTCAAAGTATTCATTTTTTTCTGGAAATAATTTAAAATCCCCACTCTTGATACAAACACCTTTGATTCAAGCCATATGACCGTCCACATTATCATTAGATATTGTGCAAAGAATATAATCTATGAATTCACTCAACTATCTAGGGGGCATTTTTTGGACCATTTTATGTTTCTCATAACCTTATATACACTTGAAAAACATAGATTTTTATTACATAAATTAAATCACATCTCTTAAAACAAAAAAAAAATTCTTATAAACTTATAAATGAAAGCACACCTCAATATATGTAATATTTTTTTGTGTACCTGATAGTGATAATTAAACTCAATGTGATAGTGGCAAAAACATGTTTCAAGGAATTTATCTGCTCGCACATACCAAGGCTTCAAAATATCAAACATTTGTTGTCTAATCTTAACATGTGGATGTTCTTCTTTAAACCTAATGTACATATCATATTAAGTTGTTTCAAGCCAATGTTTTGTTACTAAATTTAAATTAATATATCTTAATTATTAAACTTTGTTATTCTTAGATGTTATGTGGCAGTTATGTCCGCCTTCATGGAATCTCCTAGGTCGATGGTTCCCTCATTTGCAACCATCCCTATTTGTATAAATTTTAGTTTTTTTTCTAGGTAATACCATTCAATCATTCGATCATTTCTGTAGTCTCTTGTTTCCTTCATTGGTATCAGAGAACTAATCGGCGTGTGGAGATTTTTAATTTTTTGGAAGTTTTTTGTTTGTATCAACGACGACAAAAAAATGTGGAGATCTTTCTTAGAGCATTTGTTTTAGGTTTTTTGTCCACACCTCGTGGAGATATGTCTAATCAAAGAAAAACCTAGAGGATCTAATAGTGTGTGGAGGATCTAATAGTGTGGTGGTAATTTGGAGAACCTGCGTAGAAGACTCTACCGCCTATGTGTAGTTATTTCATGTTTTGGCATCTATATGGTTTTTGGTTCCATCACAGCTTGTCTTTACATAGATGTAAAAAAAAGTGACTTCGTGGAGATATAAAATACACTATGATTTAACAATGATAGTGGACCCCCTACCAGCTTATGTCCACAATTTGAAATTTATCTGCAGACAAGACCATTTTACCGCATTTTATTGTCTGTATTAATTGGTAGTGAATGTTACGTAGAAATGTTGAGAACTGCATTTGTCATCAAATTTGTATGCCACCCCCTAATTTTTTAAGTGAATATAAATGTGAAAGATAACAGTAAAAGAATGAGGTAGGAAATTTTTCCCTATTGAATTTGGTACAGATTCAAGGTATTTGAGTAATTAGTTAGAGTAATTGGGGCTTTAAATTGCCCTCATTATTCGACCATTTATCTTGTTATGTTCACTGTATTATTACCTCCAAAATCATCCTATCAATTTTATCTTGCTGGTGCTATTCACCGTAACCCTCGGTTTCGCTGTTTATTTGTCATGTGCTTTTACTAGTAGAAAGATGATTTTGGAGTTGGTTATACTTATGAGAGTAGTGGTTTTAAGTCTTACTGCATACATACAAAGAATGAATTGGCCACGGAGATCACATAAAGAAGGGACTTTCTATGAAGCATATTCAAAATGCCTTGCAAAGATATTCACTAGTGAATGTATAAGAGATGTAGAAGTGTTTTGAATCATTTGTCAAATGAGCCTTAAACTCATATCTTCTAATTAAGTAGCAACATACTTGAGGCTAGAGGATACACAGAGGTTAGAGGACACTTGACATCCTCTTGTCAGTCACCTACAATGTGGTCACATCATTGCTTTGGTGACATTTTTGTTAGTGTTGTTTTTGTTTTGTGTGATGTGGTTTTGTTGTGTGGAGTGTGTTTTTCAATAAAATGCAAAGCATTTTCAAGTTTGGTACCTTCTGAATGAATGAAATTTTTTGAGGAGAAAATCACTAAATTAGTTCTTGGTTCTTGTGTAAATGGTTTGTGGAAATATGAGAAACCACCAAAGTTTATAGTTGAGACATCCTGTCGCCTCCAGGTTCATGGTAAACCTGAAATCGGAAAACCATAGGGGTTCGTGGTAATCCAGGGAAACAGAAAGCACCGAGGATGTTTGTAGACAGATGTACTCTTGTCACTTCCAGGTTTATGGTAATCCTGTAGGTAAAAACGAAGGTGTCACCAAGACCACAAAGCTAGAAATATTGCATGCCACCTCAAAGGTGATTAGGCTATATGGAGAGTGTAAAAACTTGTTACAGTATTTGAAATAAGGGGGGACAAGTATCTAAAAATATGATGTTTGTAAAACAATGTATTAAGGGGGGGAATGTTAACAAATTTGAATTAATACAATGTTAATTATTCTAGTTGGTTATTCTTAGATGTTATGTGGTGGTTGTGCCCTCCTTCGTTGAATCTTCTAGGTTGATGGTTCCCTCATTTACAACCATCCCTGTTTGTATAAATTGTAGTTTTTGCCTAGGTAAAAGTATTTAATCATTCGATAATTTCTTCAGTCTCACGTCTCCTTCATGTTTAATATGTTCATCATATTCATTGTGAACTATCCTGTGTTTTAAAACATACCTCACATTTGGAGAAGCACGAGTCCTCTCATTCTAAAAATCAAAAAATATCTTCACAATATTATCATCAACTTCATCCAGAATGTGTATTCTACAGATTAATGCCCAATTTTCTTCCACAATAGAATCATCCAATGTCTTCCTTTTTTTTGCATACCTATTGATATTCTTTCTAGAAACAACCAAGACATGTTAAATAACACTAACATGATGATTCTTTGTTGTATCTTCACTTACAACTAAAGTTAATATTGCTCTACGAGAAATTCTCTTATCAACATTCCTAGTTTTTTTACCCACTAAAATTATTCCTTTAAAAAACATTCACAACAAATTCTTGTTCCAAAGGTTGTGACTTTTCCTATCCAAAACCGACACCTAAAAATTATAATGTTTCCTTCATATCAACATGATTCAAAAAATGTAACCAACAAATCTACTCTAGCAACTGTAGTCAAATTAGCAAATTCACCATATAATCTCTCAACACATTTGGTTTTTTTTTTTAATTTATTAATAGTGGTTCTTGTTGGGAAAATTCTTGTAATTTGTTCAAATCCATCTTCACCAAGTGTTTGACATTTTTCTTGGGAAGTAATTTCATCGTTGTTGTTATCAAACTAACATATGATTTAGGAGAGGGGAGGCCTTCCTGTTACACATCATCTATGTCCATAAACACAATGTAAAAAAATTAACATACATGATTACACCATTCATGAATGATTATACATATATATATATATATATACACACACACACACACACACATACATATACATATATGTGTGTGTGTGTGTGTGTGTGTGTGTGTGTGTGTGTGTGTGTGTGTGTGTATACATATATACATATATACATTTATATATGTACATATATACATGTACATATATACATGTACATATATATATGTACATATATATAAAGAGAAGCTTGTGAGGAAGAAAGTAATGTACATCTAGGAGAGGTGTGAAATATTGCATATCTTCATTTTATATCCTCTATGTGTGTGTATACATACATACATACATACATATATAATAATTCGATAATATATTTATATGCATATATCTATACTTTTATAATAAAATACATATATAAATATGAATAATTAAGTTTTTATAGTATAATTATATAGTTATTTATATATGTATTTACACTTTTAGAAAATGCACATTTTACACCCAAATGAGTTTAAAAATTTAATTGGTAACATTTAATTTGAGGGTTTATAAAGCCAGGATAAAAAAATAAGGAAAATTTCTTATCTATTCACTTATAAGTGTAAGAGAGAAAACTAATAGAAATCTCATCCAACTACTATAACTTGTAAGTAGGAGATTCTTCCTTATACTAATAATTTTATCAAACTACTTTCTTTCTTTCAACATGACTAGAATGCATCTACAATTTAAATGCTTCATTATATCTTTCATTCCATAAAACAAGAGTAAATATTCATTTTCCTTCACAAGATAAGTAGCTTTTTCCAACAAGTATACCACAAAGGCTCTTTCTCCATTCAACTAAATCACAATAATTTAGAATAAATAAAATATGCAAGACTTTCTTTCAATCATGACTTTAATTTTGTGTGTGTGTGTGTGTGTTTTTTTGTGTGTGTGTGTGTGTGTGTGTGTGTCTTTCAACTTTGGATAACATAAAAGTAAATGAGAATTTCATTTCAACCAACATACAACTCAAATTTGTTCCTTTCACTATAATACTTTCTAATTTTAATAAATGAATGTACAAGCTTTATTTTAAGTATACAAGGGTTACAATATTCCACTCAATGTGGGAATAGTGAAATGAACAAATTATAATATAAGGACTTTCAACAAGGTCAAAATGCAATTCTCCATTGCATGTCTTCTCCCAAATGTAGCTTCAGTCTTGCAGTCTTAAAACTTTCAAACTTGGATCACAATACAAAGGAAAAGGGGTATAGGTGAAGCTCTTCACCCAACCTATAATGCAATAAGGGGAGAATCCATCCACTTATTGGTCCCCTAGCCCCAACAAAATAATAATGAGAGATATTGAGAAATATTTTACAAATTCTTACAAGAATGGTTTCCACAAACAAAATACAATCCACAAAATAACTCAATAAAAACAACCTACCAACAATCCATTCAAACAAACAACAAATTCCCATCAAACACAAAGGCTTGACTACAATTATCCAATAAGGATTAATGGAATATGGGCACCACCTCCTTTTTCATCCCAAGCCTCCATGTGCACAATACAATAACAAAACATCATTATCTCTCCCTTGCAAGTATGCAAAAATATGAAAATGTTTTCCTTTTCACCCCCCATAAGTGAAACTCTCAATCACAATCACTCCAAAATGCATGTCTCACATCTCCCTTTTCCCCTCCCCAATGGTCACATAAATCCATCTCCCTAAATCCATCTCCCACACCCAACTTAAGGAAACTACCCAACCACACAAAAATATCACATTCACAACATTCATGCAATACTTAACAAACACAAAATATTCACATCTACAAGCATAATAAAATATAACAACAATAGTGGAGATCCTGCCACTCCATCAAGATTTGACATATTCAACCCAAGCACGCTCCAAAAGCAACTCTAACAAGCTCCCAAATCCAAAATTTCAAGAGAAATAAAATGAACATGTAACCCCAACCCCATTAAATTCTATCAATAAATAGAAATGGGATGTGAGGATGATGAGGTGGCTCTATTTAGGATGCCACTTCATCATTTCTCCATTCCAAGGCACAAGTCAAACACCATTCTTAAGAAAATAAATGAGCTTGTAAGACCTATGAAAACCCACATGACACTCAAACTTGCACACCAAGTTTTCCAAGGACAAATTTATTGTAAAAAGTAGGAAAGTGTAATTATTTTCACCCTTTTACACTCCAAAAAGGAAAAATAAAATTTATTGTAAAAAGTAGGAAAGTGTAATTATTTTCACCCTTTTACACTCCAAAAAGGACAAATAAGCCAAAAATTAACTCCCCATACTATAGGTAGGGTTTTTGAGTAAATTTAAGAGGCATGGGACAAGCTTAGCTTGTCCCACAAGCCTCCAAAAAGGCCTCCCAAGTAAAAATCCTAATTTTGAAGTTGGAAAAGGGTACATACACAAAATCCAACAAAAAATCCAAACCACATCCACAACATTTCAAGGACCATATACCCTCATAACTATTCAATAGTCACATCTGTATTTAGTTAACAAGTTAATTTAGATTAGCGTAATTAATACACATTAGTAATTGTTAATAAAGTGAGTACAATTTCCAACAATTAAGAACATAACACAAAATGAAAAACACACACAAAATTAAAATGAGAGAATATTACCCCCATGGCCACACATGTGAAGTCACCCCCATGGGAAACCTCCTAACTAGGCATGCAACAATAACACAACATAACATTACATAAGCTGCAACAATAACACAACATAACATTACATAAGCTGTCAAATTTTGGCCATGTTACACAACACTGGACATCCTTCCATGGTTGGTTCCCTATCCCCTTTCGATGTATGTGATAAAATGCGATGTAACAAAAAAAATACCTCTTTGGCCTTACATTCGTATTAACAACATCGAGATAATATACATATAAAAATCAATAATCATCATCCGAAATTATCAACTCTATCATCTAACATCATACAATTAATTCTATTTTGGCATCTATAAAATCATAATTCTACTCAAAAAATCTAACATAGGCTATGCATTCATAATATGACATGTTAGTATAAGATCAGAATATTTCAAATCAACATATATATATATATATATATATATCCCCGTCTAGTGCATCATAGTAAAAATGTAAAACACAGCATGTCAATAGTCCAAATATCCACATAGTCCATCCTCTACTGATCAAAATATAATACCCAAAATGTCTAAGTATCAATCCAAAAGTAATAACATCATAATTAAATTGTGTAAGTAATAACATCATAATTAAATTGTGTCGAAGAGGAGTGGGAATTACATCCCCCTCCCCTTAAACTTGACTTCCTCCTAAAATTCACTAGAATAGATAACTGGTGAATCTCGCGTCCTCGAAGGCCCAAAGTCTTGTACTCTAGGATGTGCTCGGCCTCCACAGATACATGCCCCTACTCCTACACCTACAATGTGGTCCAATACAAAACATGAGAGGGATATGGAATGTATCTCCTAAACACATAAACATGAAATACATCGTGGGTACGAGACAAGCTATGGGAAATGCTAGACGATAGGCCAAAGGACCGATATGCTCTAAGATCTTAAGATACCCACAAACCTTGGATAAATATTAGATCCTTTTCCGTAATGTATAGGGATCTTATGAGGACTAACACAAAGAAACACCTTTATGCCCACCTCAAAACTATGATCTGTCCTCTACTGATCTGCATATTTCTTGTCTATCCTAAGCCTCCTGTAATCTTTATCGAACCATGACAACCTGATAATCCATATCTTGTAATAATGCCTACCCAAGAGAAATCATATCCTCTAATTTGGCCCCAAATCATCGGTTTCCTACACTCCCTACCATACATAGCCTAAAAAGGATCCATGTTAATCAAACTCTGAAAAATTTTGTTGTAGGAAAGCTGCACTAAATACAATTACTCCTACCTTCTATATTAATGGTCCATGACATACATTCATAACATATTCTCTAATATCTGATTCACCCGCTCTGTCTGTTAATCTATCTCTGGGTGGTAGGTTGTACTGAAGTTGATACTCGTCCCAAGATCCTAATGTATGGTGGTCCAAAAGTGAGAGGTTTACAAGGTATTGCGGTTGCAAATGATCTTCTGTGAATTCCCATGTAGTCTAAAAATATCATCTAGATATACTCGTTCCACTACACTAGTTGTATAGGTGGTCTTAACCATATAAAAATGATCCATTTTCATTTATCTATCCACCATAGCCATAATGGCGTCATGGTGGTATCTCGACATAGATAGCCCAAAAATGAAATCCATGGAGATGGTGTCCTATTTACACTCCGGTATGACATGAGTATATAGAAGGCCAGGTGGATGTTGATGCTCGCTCTTCACCTTCTGGAACTCTAAAAAATTAAACACAAACTGAGCCACATCTCTCTGAAGCCCTCTCTTATGGTACAACTCTCTCAAAGTAACGTGCATCTTCTTCACCCCTAGATGGGCTGAATAGGGTGCACGGTGTGCCTTAACAAGGATATCCTACCTCAATCCTCCATCTCTAGGAACATAGATCTGACCTTTGTGCCGAAGAATACCGTCTTCCTCTAATGAAAATCCATCAAAATTCCCCTCAAGGGTTCTCTGAGACTTGATCTTAGCTCTGACTAAAAGGTAGAAATTTTCATGTGGAAGCTGTTGCAAAATATTGATCCTTAAGTTTGTACCCACTGCTCTAACCATAACCAAATGTCTCCAATGACTCAAGTCATCTACAACCACATTCTCCTTCCCCTTCACATACTCTATCTTCATGTCATACTCACAAATAAACTCCATCCAACGCCACTAACGACCGTTTAGATTGGGTTACATGAAGAAGATATGCACAAATTTGATGGTAAGGATCCCTTGAATTGGATAAATCAAATGGAGAACTTCTTTGAGTTACATTAAACACCATTAGGAAAAAAGGTGACATTGGCATCCCTATATCTTGAACCTGACCAATTTGTTTGGTATCCTTGGTTATGTGCTCAAAGGCAGAAGAATGGTCTAGGTGTCACTTGGACAGTTTTTACCGAGGAGTTGCAATTGCACTATAGTTCCAGTGTTTCAAAGAACTACTTTAGTCAATTATCAAAGTTATGGAAAACAAGATCAATCAAAGATTATGTGCATCAATTCCAAAACCTATCCTTAAGGGTGGAGAATATTCCAGAAGAGAATTTGAATGACATGTTTCTTGGGGGTCTTAAGGACCACATCGAGCATGAGGTACATATGTTTAATCCAATCAAGCTTTCTGATTCTATTAATCACGGCATTTCGTGCAGAGGAAAAAGTTATTTGTAGTATGAGGCCATCTTTCATTAACACCAGAGACCGTAGTATCTCTTCCCCTTTATTTGCTAGTCTAATTAGACTGAATCCTCAAAAAATGGAAGAAAAGAGAGCAAAAGGATTGTGTTTTAACTGTGACAGGACATAAATGTGCTGAGAAGAAGTTGTTCTATATTGATTGAGGTAATGAGGATGATGACGAAGCTGAAATTATAGGAGAGGTTGAGGAACAGTAGAAGATGAAGTAGAGGATCACCAACCTACAATTTCTTGCCATGCATTGTTAGGTGTTAGTACTCCTCAAACACTCAAGTTTATTGGCTATCTCAAAAAATAGAAGGTGACGGTGTTGATTGACTCAAGGAGTACTCATAACTTCATAAATAGTAAGTTAGTTGCCTGCCTAAATTGTTTTATTTACCCAGCTCCAGAAATGCAAGTTATGATTGCAGATGGTGGGACAGTCAAGTGCACAAGAAAGTGCCATAGTATCAAGCTTTCCATGGGAGACTACATGTTAGAATCACCTATGTTTTCTATTTCTATGGGAGGGGTAGATATTGTTTTGTGGGTCCAATGGCTCACAACCTTAGGTACTATAGAGATGAATTTCCAAGAATTTTTCATGAAATTTCATTCAGATGGAAGGACAATACAATTGAATGGGATGGTAGCTAAGTCTCCATAGATTATTAGCTCTCATCAGATGCAGAAGGTTCTTAGAAAAGGAGTGGATGGCTTTATAGAAAATCTATTTTCCATAGAATTACAAAATACAGAGTCTTCAATGCCACCCGATCTTTAGAAGATTGTGGATGCTCACTCATCTATTTTTGATGCAATTCCAAAGGGACTACCATCAGTTAGGGATCATGATCATGCAATTCATTTGATTCCAAGGAGCCAAACACCTAACATCAGACCATACAGATACCCATATTCCGGAAAAAGTAAGATCAAGAAAATGGTGGAGGAAATGTTTAAGGCAAGTATCATTAGGCATAGCCAGAGTGCATATTCTTCACCAGTGGTCATGGTATGTAAGAAGGATGAAACATGGAGGATGTCTCCAGATTACCGAGAACTCAACAAGTACACCATCAAAGATAAGTTTCTTATTCCAGTAATTGATGGTTTACTTGATGAATTGCATGGTGTTGTTTATTTCACAAAATTAGATCTTCGTTCGAGGTACCATCAAATTAGGATAAAAGAGGAAGATGTTCATAAAATGGCTTTCAGGACTCATGAGGGCCATTATGAGTTTTTGGTAGTGCCTTTTGGTCTTACAAATGCACCCTCAACCTTTCAAAGCTTGACGAACACTATTTTTAGGCCATTTTTAAGGAAATTTGTATTAGTTTTCTTTGATGACATATTGATTTACAGTAAGACATGGGAAGAACACATATAACATGTAAATAATGTGCTAGATGTTTTGGAGAAGCATACTCTGTATGCAAAGCCATCAAAATTTTCTTTAGGTGTACAAGAGGTAGAGTACTTGGGTCATATTGTATCCCATGAAGGCGTCAAAGTTGATCCTCAGAAGATCAAAGCTATGGTGGAATGGCCAAGGCCCAAAAATCTCAAAAATCTTCATGGGTTCCTAGGACTAACAAGGTACTACAGAAGATTTGTGCGGGGATATGGTAGAATAGAAACCCCACTCACTGCATTACTAAAGAAGGATGCCTTTCATTGGACAGATGTAGCCACTAAATCCTTTGAGCAGCTGAAGGAAGCCATGTGCAGCACCCCAGTTTTGGCTACTCCCAACTTCTCAAAAACCTTCATTGTTGAATGTGATGCTTCAGGATTACGATTGGGATCAGTTCTAATGCAAGAAGGAAGACCAATTGCATTTGAGAGTCATCAATTCAAAGGAAAATATCTGCTCAAACCTGTCTATGAGAAAGAAATGATGGCTATTCTTCATGCGTTCAAGCAATGGAGGCCCTATCTCATGGGTAGACACTTCAAGGTAAAAAACTGATCATGATAGTCTCAAATACTTTTTGGAGCAAAGGTTATCATCTAAGGAACAAAAAAGGTGGGTGACAAAAATGTTGGGTTATGATTTTGAAATCATATACAAAAAGGGTAAAGAAAATGTAGTAGTTAATGCATTGTCTAGAAGGGATACATCCGCAGATGCCTTACTATGTGGAATGTCCATGTTGACGGCCGATTGGGTAGATGAAGCAAGATTGGAATGGAATTAAGATAAGGATACACAATATCTAATACAGAATATCAATCAAGGATCTATGACATCTAACAAATTTGAGTGGAAAGGTAATGCCCTATGGTACAAGGATAGGTTATACTTGAGTAAATATTCCTAGTTGAAGCATAAGATTCTTGCAGAGCTACATGCATCACCTTTTGGAGGAAACTCTGGGTTTTTGAAGACATGTCATAGAAGAAAAAGAGAATTATTTTAGGAAGGAATCAAGGGGGATGTACAAAATTTTGTATCAAAGTGTTTAGTGTGCCAACAGAACAAAGGGGAAACAATTAAGACATCAGGTCTGTTGCAACCCTTACCAATTCCTAGCCAAAGATGGGAGGAGGTCTCCATGGATTTCATCACCAGATTGCCTTGTTCAGAGGGTAAGAATGTTATTTTCGTGATTGTGGATAGGCTCACAAAATATGCCCATTTTTGTGCCCATCATCACATCCATTTGTAGCCAGTACCATCGCAGCTATTTTTTTGGAGAGATTTCAAAGGCTACATGGAACCCCAAAGATAATTGTAAGTGATCGTGATCCTAATTTCACAAGTCATTTTTGGACGGAATTATTTTCATGTTTGGGTACTCAGCCAGCTCACAGTTCATCTTATCATCCTAAAACTAATGGGAAAATAGAAGTGGTCAACAAATGCTTAGAGGGGTATTTACGTTGTTTTGTATCAAATAAGCAGGAAAGGTGGATTAAATGGCTACCACTGGCAGAATGGTGGTATAACACATCTTTTCATACCTCTTCTCAAATGACCCCATTTTTAGCATTATATGGTTACCATCCACCTTCTATCACTTCCTCCTTAAGGGTGTAAACTAAGGTCAGAGATGTTGAGGAACACATTCAACATCAACAACAGGTTTTTGCTAGTTTGAAGGAGAATTTAGCATTAGCACAAAACAGTCCTGAAAACAACAAGCAGATCAACACCGTAGTGAAAGACATTTTGAAATTGGTGACTGGGTTTTTGTATGTCTCCAACCTTACAAATAGATGTCCCTAAAGCAATAGCAAAAGGAAAACAAACTTTCTCCTAAATATTATGGCCCTTATCAAGTTCTACAGAAAATTGGTAGTGTTGCTTATAAACTAGAGTTGCCTCCATCTTCACACATACACCCAGTTTTCCATGTTTCATGCCTGAAGAAGGTTATTGGATAGAAATTTGAAGTCCAGACAGAGTTACCAGAACTTGATAAGGAAGGAAGAATCATTTTGGAGCCAAAGAAGATTCTACAAACATGTACTAAGAGGCTAAGAACTAAAGACATTAAGGAATATCTGATCAAGTGGAAGAATCTGAGCATAGAAGACGCCACCTGGGAGGATGAAGATTTTCTGCAGCAACATCCAGGATTATTCAACGTTGAGGACAATGTTGGTTTAAAGGGGAAGGGCATGCTACACCCTTAACCTATTTCTTGTATTAGGATATGAGTAGCCAACTTGTGGCTTACCATATCATTCATGCTTTCTCATGCTTAATAGGTCAGCCTTGGTGATGGCCATAGCATATGAATAGTATATATAGGGGATTATAGGTAGTATTTCATCATCATTGGAGCATTTGAGTCTTAGTTTATGGTTTGGAGGTTGCCCCCTCGAACTGGTGAAGCTATTCTAATTACATATTGAGATCATTATTTTGAAATATTGTGTTACTTGGTGTTCTATTTCTGCTCATAATATGAATTATAAAAGTAATTTCATTACATCATTTCCCAACACTTGAATTATATCATTACCAAAAAACAAATGGAATGATACCCATCACATATAATTCAACTTAGGTTTAAAATTTTTGACCATGGTAAAACTACAACCCTATGTTTCTTGGAAATCACTTAGAGAAAACAAAACCCTAAATACATTCATTTGATCATTTACTTTTGGAGGCAGATGGAAACTCTACCCATCCTCTGTTGGTGGCCATTGGTGCTTCTTCTGAGATTTTATTCTCTATTTTTCTTGATTTTTTGTGTGTCCAGCTCATAGTTGGGGCTCTGAAACACCATTTTCATGTATTAAGAAGCTCTTTTGAAGTTTTGAGCTCATTTTTATAGGATTGGCTTTGCTATTTAGAGATCTGGTCATGTTCATTTGTTACTGTCGTCATGGAAGTAAGTCAAGCTCTTATTATTTTTCTCCAGTGTTAGGGAGCTTTGCTATTCCATTATTGGTCACTTTCTGAGTTGGGGTTTCATTGTTGGCTGTGCATTTTACTGCCATTGAATGGTTTTTGGAGCTACTCTCTACCTTGTCTTATTTGGGATCTATTTTATGGAGCTGAGTCACCATTTTACATGCCCTAGTACTTGGGGGTTTGCACTATATTACTCAACTATGGAGTAGCTCAGGGCTGTAGGGGTTTCTAGATTTGTCTCTTTAGTCCTTTGAGATCTTAGCATTCTATTTGCTATGTACAACTATGGTCACCCATAGTTTCTCTCTTGGAGTTATCTTTCGCTGCTTATGCTTGTCACGAGTGCAAAAAATTGGCCACATGAATGGAGTTGGTTTTTCCTTAGCTCTTGGGATTTTAAATATGCTAGGCCCTCATTTATTCTATGAAGCTTTGCTTTGTTGTATTTGATTCTAATATTTGGGTTTCCCTTTGTAAATCATGGGAGCACATTTTCCTTCACCTAGATTTGTGTTTATGTTGATTTTTGTTTTGCTCTTCATTTAGGGATTTTGTTAATTCGAGTCATGCCTTTACTGAGATGAATGATTTATTTCCTTTAAGAAGGGTTTACGTTGTAACTTTTGATAATTTGTTACGATATTATGGGTATACTCATCTATAGATTTTGTGGAACGCCTCATTTCACTTTGTTGTGCTTCGTTGTTCATTATCTTTTAGAACTTAAACCTTTGTTGGCTAAGATGAGATGCACAATTTTGTGAACATGGGTGTTTGCTTCTTGATTCAGCCCCACTTTAACCATCTCTACTACGAGTATTCTATAAGTTGTCTTTCACTGTATCCACCCATTATTTTCTATGAGCATGAAGACCCTGATTTTTTTTAGTTTGTATACCTTCTCACATCAACACCATTCTTCTATAAACTATACACCTTTGAATTTTGTAGTATTAGGTGATGAAATTCTGCTAGTTCCAATGGACTAAATGCTCACCAGTTTATGTAACTCATGACTTTATCTCTTCATCAAAAGAATTTGCACTTGCTAATACCTTTTAAATGATTTTTCTGAAACTTTCAAGAGAAAAATACAGTTGAATATATATTTTATTGCATGGCTGAAATTTTTTGTTAGCAAATTCCTATTTTGAAGGTTGAGAATATTTGTAATTTTCTTGATAGATGATCTGTACCTTTTCAAGTTTTATAACTACCTTCTTTCATTATGATAACACATTAAAATTATGAAACTTCTGCATCTTGAAACTTTGCAATTAATTTCATCTTTAAAATGTTTCCGTCTATAATATTTGTTTCTTCTTTCATAAGATGGTTGATATTCATGTTGAGAACAGGAAAATTCTCTCTAATTATTGAAATAATGCATTGAATTGTTATTAAGTCATTGGAAGGTTTCCTTGCTTGATGATATAACCTGAAGCAATGGAAGCTTCATAATAATTCCATATGGCCAAGAATTAATCTATTTTAAGATGGTTCTCTTTATTGTTGCATACATATGGCTTTCCTATATCTTATTGGCCTTTTTTGATCTTAATCACTTTCTAACATAGTTGGGTTGTATCATGAAATCTGCGTTGCTTTATGATAGATTTTCATTGCATGAATTCAAATATAGAAATATTTGGTATTTAAACTTGAAAATCTATAATGGTCTTTGTGCTCAGAAAGAAACATCATGAATTCAGCTCACCTGATACCTTGTGCTTGATGGCTCAATTGGGACTCATGCATATATCTCTATGTTGGCTATTAGTAATCACCTTTCATGATCAAATTCCTATATCTATTTGTTATGATATTATTTTTTGAGATTAGCATCTCATCTATCACTTGATTTTCTTTAGATTCTCCATCTTGGACACTTTTGAGACCTTCTAGAAAATACATAGTTACAGCCTTAAATCTGTTTAGCATACCATATCATGATCTAGCAATTCCATTGTTGTAGCTCATATTCAGAACTTGTTTATTTTTGTAAGAGTATGGAAATAATAATATCATGGTATGTTGTGATTTTACCTTATAATCTATATCTTGTAGTTACTCAATTACTTCATTCATTTATTGACACTTGAAACTGTACTTGTGGGACTTGGTGTTGTACCTTGTGACCGAAATTTAAAATCTGAATTTTATCAAAACTGTAATGTCTTCAAATTTGGAATGTGTCATAAAGTTTAAACTATTTTCCTACATTGTGCATATTCAACTTGGTGATATGTAGTGTTCTTTGATATGTTCTAACATGCAGTTCTTTCCTTTCTAATTTGTAAATTGATTATGCATATACATGGAAAGTTGGTAGCATAAGAACTTAGAAGCCCCGAGATCTAATTCTTTTGATTTTTTCACTTTTTAGATATGAGGTGAAGCAAAAGCCTGGAGCAATCTAGAAGATCCTGAAAATGATCTTCAACTAAGTGATAGGTTCCTCCTTTATTATGTTTTCAAATTTTTATATATATGCATCTCCATTCCTCTCAGTCATTTCTCATGGCTTGTATGAGAAACATTTACTCTTATTAATGAATAAATGAAATTGCCTTTATGTGATGATTTGTTTTTTTCTCTTTTCATTTACTTTAGTAACATAATATGGAATGAACCTATGCAATTCAACACATGAATGCAATTTCACTTAATCGTAAAGGAATAAATGAATAAATTGTACCTTGATTTGATCCATGAACATAAGTAACTAAATTGATGGAAAATGTACTTAACTTCAACATTATAGAACTACAACTATCTTATTGTTTATGATATATGTTGTTCTTCCCATCTTTGTCATAATCCTTCAGTAGTCTGAAAATTCTAATGCATGCTCTTAATAGAGATGAACACTGTAATGGCCTCATCTATGAGAAATGAGTATCTTGGAACAACAACCCTAGCTGCCTGGTGCCCATGTGTTTTCCAATATTTCAATGAAAACAAGTAACCTAAAATTTTTGTATACCCCTTTTTGATGATGATGAAAAATGGTCAACAACTTTGGCGACTATGTTGAACTAGTTGCATTCTAACTGGCAAGAACCCCTGAATCTATTCACTTTAAGCCATGAATGCTAACTAAAATCGTGTACCAAGCCTGATCATACATGGGAAAGGCTACATAGTGCTGATAATGACTAAAAAACCATCCATAAAAACTAGAAAAAAAATAGCAATGTGTAAAATTGCACTTAAGAGGAATGGAAAAACACCTACGAAGAATAAAAGATCATACACACTTCAAATTAAAGCATGCAGAGTGTGCGGAAGAACTTATTATGCAGAAAATAAACCTACACTAACATAATATAACCAACTGAAAATTGAAGCTAAACAAATCCTGATACAAGTTGAGAGAAATACCTTTCATTTTTCAAAAAACGAGACCATGAGCTCAACTTGAAAAATAGATCACATGGCAAATAAGAGAACAAGATTTGTACCTTTAACTCGCTCAAAAGTTTAATCCAGAATGTGAAAAATAACTCTATCAGATTTGTAGTTAGTTTGTAGGAGGTGATTGGGCTGACTTTGGAGAACTTGAAGCTCATCTTTATTCTCAGAATCAAGCATATTTACTGGTACCGCTGATCTTGACTCCAAATTAGCTAAATATCTAATCAGATAAGATCTCCTCATTACTGGTAAATTGCTCTTTCTGATTTGCACTATTTCACCAATTTCCTTTCCATCTTTGAGTGCATGCAGAAGTTGATTTGGAATCTTTTCTACCTCTTCAAATTATCGTACCTTTTCTGTCATTGTTGGTTTATCAATGATGTCAACCTCTTGGACCTTTTACTGATCTTCCATACAACCTGAAAGCTCAAAATCCAAGCATGTAGAAATCTCCAAGAATGTATCATAATACAGATCTTTACATTCAGTTACATCATTCTGACTAGTTTGCAACTCCACGTCGTCCACCATGTCATTGTTCTCACCATAATTCACTAGTAAAAAATATGTTAAGCTGAAAACATGTTGGTCTTCGTCATGAAGCTGCCCTGAAACTGCCACTTGATTTTTGAATTGGAGTTGAAATTTTTGCTTTAGATATGGTTTTGCAAGTTGGGATGAATCAATAACTTCTGTGAATAATGTGTCGTCATGCACACTACACTCGAAGAGCATAGAGATTGTTGATCATCTCCCTCATGAGTTTTCTCCTCTACAAAATAAAATTTCACCTCTTACATGCATCCTTTCTCCAACTATGTGATATGATCAAACTAAAACTTGGAGACCCATTGCTACAGATTTGTTGTAAATTCTAGCCTGCTGTCTTGAATGAGATGCCCCTCCTGATTGATTTTTAGATCTTCGCCTTCCCGAATTAAGATCGAGGATGAAAGAGGAGGGGTGGGTTGGGTATCAGGCTGATTTTGTAATTTTTTGTACAAAGTAACGAGGTTCAAAATCTACATGTGAGGAAGCACATGGGGCAATAATTAAAATATTTAGGAAACTTGGAATTTGATAGGTAGGCTACATTGGTTGATAGGGAATAGGCACTGGATTCTAATGAGTAAAAAAATATGGAGCATCCCATTGATAGGGCTCCTCAACCTAATGCTTATCATTCCCTAATGCTTCAAAATACTTGGTACAATAAATCAATTGAGGGAAAGAGTTTATCATTACCTTAAGCTTCTGTTTTGGGCTAAGTCAACTAGCTAGAGGACCTCCCCATTGATACCAATGATTTTCACTAGGATGTTTAGCTTGCAAAAATCATATATTCTCATTTTCATCCTTCCACAACTGTTCCCAAATCAGAATATCAATTTCAAAGTGCTCCTTTGGTTGGAAATTACCTCCAAAATTTGCATACTGCTACTCATATCTTGCATGATATTCATAACTTGGAAAATATCCCTATTCTTGAACAACATAATGGCTATAAGGGTGGCCATGTTGATCAACAAAATTTGGATCATAGCGATATGAGTTGTGATACTGATATAGTGAAGGATATTGACAAAATGGGGGTGGATTTGGATGTTTCAACTCTTGTTAGATGTAATCCCACCTAGGAATTGATGTCATGATTGCATGACCTCATAAATGATTGAGAAAATGGGAAATATGGTTTACTAGAAATGAAAATAAACTGTTTAGACCAGAAATATAATCAGATCTGTATAAAAAAATTAGCTAAAAAAGGTTGAAACTTTACCAAGCACAAATCAAACCCGGAAAAAATATGAAAACTTGAATTCGAGGTCCAACCGGGCGTGCTAAAAAACTATTATCGGTCCAGATTACACCTTTTTGCTGGATGGTCTATCTGACTCTGACTTTGGCTAGACTTAGGCTACATCACCACTCCCTCTATTCATCTCATTGTGATATATGATTTAGGCTACATCATCACACACTTCATCACTAGGTTGCATATCATCACTACATATAAACACTCATCATAGCGTGTTAGACACAATACACACATTTCGACCATTTCCCGACGACGCACTCTCATTTATGGTTCATTCTCGAATACTAGGGGGAAAACCAAATTATCCTCACTATATACATTTCCATTCACTCAAGGGGCATGTGGCTCCTATCATTCTATCTTGCATTCCATCACATCCATCCACACCATATTACATATCTTGGTTTCTTTTATTCTTATTTACATTTGCTTGTATATGGTTGCTTTATTACACATGCTAGTTAGATATCTTATATATCATTTATCTATACCATATACATATGCACGTTCACACCTTTGTTTAGTTGTGATCATAAATACATGTATTTTTCATGAAACACAGATGCTCGCCTTCTACCCATCCTATGTTGGTCACTGGGGGCATCCAAATTCGTCTCTCACAAGTGTCATTGTTTCATTTTGTACTTCACACTTTTAATTACTTGGTTATACACGCTTTTGACATACTAGTTATATTTCTTGAAAGAGTTATAGCCAGGATCACTAGATCAACAAATACACATGATGGAAGATGGAGTGATCTCATGAGTTAAGAAAGTGCACATCAAAATGAAGCTACTGGTAAATGAAATCAAACATCATATATAATTGCAAAGGAAGAGAGAAAATAATGGAATACTCCATATCATTCAGAATAATAAACACAAAGGGAGAGGTTACATATATAGAAGGGAGAGAGATAGAGGCTCCACATTCCAGTGAATGTGGGACTAATCTTCCCAAATGACCTCTAGGACCCTAAGCAAGCATAAAGAACAATGTAGGAAAAAACCAGTGGGAAAAAGGCCTACACCAACACCCCCCTTAAGGGTAGCTTAGGTGGGCTGGAGAATTGGGTCATGGAAACAAGGCTTGATGAGGTACCCAAGTACATAGCAATGATCCCCAATATCCTACAAAATATAAAGGATGTGTGCCTCCATAAAGAACATAGAGAAGGAAAGTGCAGAATATCACATGATGAATGTTGTAGTGGGTCCTTCTGCAACAAATGACGTCTCTTCCTTTCGAAAGAAGGAAACCCCAAGAAATAAAACTATTGAATTCCCACTCAAGTTGAATACAGGTAGGAATAAAGATTTATATCTCTAAAGAATGCTCAACTGTCTCCCTACTAGTGCTCGAATGTGCCAAAGTTAGTATCACAAGACTAACTGTAGAAGATGTCAATGATGAAGCATATAATGAAGGGAAGAGAGCACCCAGAGAAGAAGATATGCATGGAACATTCACTAAAATAATGTCCATGGGAAGAGGAGAGCAAGGGGCAAAAAATGTCAAAACTAAAGACTTGTCTACAGATGAAGAACTCAGATTTGTAAGATGAATATCAACATGAACACATGCTTCATCGAAGCTCTCAACAAGTGTACTCTTACTGTAAAAAGTAAAGTCCTTCAAAATACAAGTATGTGAAGGCTCTAAAAGAGAAACAATATGCATAGGAATGGATGTAGAATTTGTAACGAGACAACTAAGGTCTAAAATATCAGCCTGTAGTGGGGGCTTGATATAAGAAAGAGCATTTTCTGCCATGGATATGTCATCACAAGAAATAGAAGAAAGAGGAGAGAGTACAAAAATATCAAAAGAGATGATAGAAGGGGGAGGAGGAGATGTAATATAGGTCATAGTAGGATCCCTGAAAAGACTTTGAAGTGTGTTCCAAACAATAAAGGGAAACACAATGTGCCCCAAATGGTGGTACAGATCCCATGAAACATGCTACTATAAGTGATCATAGGCCATGTCACTAGAATTGACCCAATCATTGTATCGATGTGGGTCAATAGGAGTAGGAATTTGTCCATAAAAGAATGGAATAAGTTCTCGATCTGTGAGTGAGTGTTCCATGTATGACTGCCATGAAACATAATTGGTCTTCCCTAGAAGAACCACTGGATGCAAATCAAATGTCCTCCTTTGGAGTCTCTCAAATAGAGTTGTCATGACCAAGAGAAGACACCAATGAAATGTAAATCAAAGTAGCACAAACCACATTGATCCTCTAATGCACACTCATGAATGGGATGTCAGGCACAACCGAGAATGTGTCCAAATGAGCAATCAGTGTAATAAATACAAAGCGTAGACAACCCCCCCAAAGTGTCACTTTATAACTTAGTACGAAAAGTATAAGTCCCAGGAGAGTTTTGCGAGAATCCCCCAAAAATACGGCACTTTATAAATTATTTCATTTATAAAAAAATTAATCCATCACTTAGATCTCAAGAAAACATACAATTTTGACCAAAACAATGCTCAAATCTGAGCTACCAATCAAAAGTTATAGCAAATACAATTTCCCATAAATAATGGCTTATTTAATTAATATTTTGTAAACTGATTAACAAAATGTTAGAAATGAGAGGAAAGGGGGTCGTGTGTATACTCGTTGGAAGCGGGACAAAATGAAGAAAACAATGGTTTAATTTGTGAGGGGGAATTGACCTCCTACCAACCCGGGCCTCACCCTTCATCTTTGTCACGCAAAGATACAAGTTTAAAAACCATTTAATTCTCCCTTAGTGTATTTTCCAAAAAAATAACTTGCATCCAAAAAGTGAAGTATAAAATTCTTTGGACAATATAAAATCCAAGTTGGAAAATAAGAGCAATGTGTTCATCTTATGAGTGGTGGGGTCAACAAAAGGAAAAAGGCGTATAGCTGATTTAGGGTTAATAAAACCTTAAAAACATTATACTTTGCTGCTACTGTTTGCTGTGGCTGAGCGCGACCATCCAAGGAAAAGAGTTGCAGCTCCGTCCAAAGGCTTGAAGAAGACTAGATTGGAGATTTAGAGCTGATTTTAACACACCATGAGCATATCTAGACCATGTAGAGGTGTTCATTACAGGTTTGAGGCGTTTTTTGGATGTATGAGGCATTTTTTAGATGTCTGAGGCATTTTTTTGCATATTCCAATCCAAAAAAGGAGTGTACAAGGTATAAATTTCCTCCCTAGGATTTTATTCACCCTCCAACATTGTTTTGTTGAGTAAATGAGCAAAAAAAGTGGCTACAAACCGCAAAAATGTCCCTCCAAATTCAGATCCAAATTTTAGCAAGAAAATATCATCCTAGCCAAAATAATGGCACCCAGATCTGCAAAAGAAGACTATACCAATGCAAATCAGACAAAACCAAACAAATACACAACCAACGCCAAAGCTATTGCAAACACTAAGGACCCACATATCTAAATATTCCTCTCAACAATTCGTTTGATAAACAATATCAAATCTCAATATTTCATGAAAAATAACAAATAACCAACTAGACAATCGTGAACACCAATTGGCGCTCTGATACCATGAAAGAGTTGTAGCCAAGATCACCGGATCAAAGAATGCACTTGATGGAAGATGGAGTGATGTCATGAGTCAAGAAAGTGCACATCATAATGAAGCTGCTAGTAAATGAAATCAAGCATCAGATAATATTGCAAAGCAAGAGAGCAAATAATGGAATACTTCATATCATTCAGAATAATAAACATAAAGGGAGAGGTTACATATATAGGAGGGAGAGAGGTAGAGGCCCCACATTCCAGTGCATGTGGAACTAATCTTCCCAAATGACCCAAATGACCTCTAGAACCCTAAGCAAACATAAAGAACCATGTAGGCAAAACCCAGTGTGAAAAAGGCCTACACCAACATTTTTAACATGCTAACTGGTGCTTCATGTGTAGCATTTGTTTGCGAGGATATTTTTTTCCATACTTATTTGTCACATTATCTGTTATTGCTTGTTTTTGTATACAGGCCTTACCCTTTGATTATTGTGCACACTTATTTTTTGTATGTGACCATAATGGCCTTGCGTGTCTTGTGACATTATGAGTGGTGTCCCATGATTGCAGCCTACTTTGTGTGGTTTACTTTTTCTTCTTGCATGTTTTCATTACTACATTGTTTGGTAGTTTATACAATGTTTTTCATAGATTACACATTGTCTTATACATGCATGTTTGTTGGTACTAACACTTGTCTTTGGCTAGCCTCTTGTTTGTGCATGCCTTGGTTTCTACCAAGCACTTTCCTTCCCCATATAGGGAAGAGTTACAAAGTTCATACGATTGGTCCTCTTTTGGGGCCACATTCTCCTATTAGCGACATTGTATGCACTCCCAAAAAGGGGGGCATCATTTGGGGTTTTACATACTACACAAAGCTCTATAGCGGTACAACCAGTTTAGTTTCCACCCTTAGCACTGTGGATACAATTTAGTTCAGTTTCTGCCCTTGGCATTGTGGGTTATAAAGTGAGTGGGTTCAGACCAGTCTATGAACCCCGTATACAACAGATTTTATAGGACATGGTTATCGTTAACATACTAGGGAGCAGTTACAGGTTAGAGGATACAACGAATTTCCTCTATACACTACTACAGCCAGTGGCATCAGATCACCTAAAAAACCACACAATACAAAGATCTCTTCATACAACTTTAGGGAAGCAGTTATAGGTTGGAGAATAATGCAACTTTCTCCCTACACTTGTTCGGCCTATGGCATTGGATCGCCAAAAAAACTAGGACATGATGTCCTCTTTCTACACCCTTTCGCTCATCATGAATCTTGTGCACATGTTCCGTTTACATTTTTGATACTTTCATTTCAGTATTTTCATTAAATATACATACGTCTTTTATAAGCATTTTTTACATATAGGGTAAACTTTAGGTGTGAATATTTATGAAAAGAAGAATATTAGGATTTTTGAATTTGGAAATTTTTTTACTACTGTACGGCAGCACGTTCGCCAAAATTTTACAAGGCCTAAAAAAAATTGAATATAATTTCACCTTCCTGTTTCTGCCAAGTGCCGACTGATGTTAGTATATTCACCTTCATGTTATAACATTCTAATATATAGGATTAATTCACTATAATATAGTCATATTATATACATTATAAGCATGTGAAAAATCCTAAAGTATAAGACCAAAAGCAAAAGAATTTAGGAAAAAGTGAAAGACCATGTATACGTTAGCATTTAGGAACATCATATATATATGTTACCATCCAAGAACAATGTATTTGCGACATCTCTGTTACCATCCAGTAACAAAAACATCGACAACAAAAAGTAACCACTTGGAATAATGCATGTTACCAACTGGTAACACTATGTTACCAATCGCCAACACCATGTCACCGGTCAAAAAACTATGTTACCAACTGGAAACACTATGGTGCTAGCCAACAACCCTATGTTACCAGCCGGTAACACTAACATTTTGTTGTTGTTCGGAAGTATACCATACTTGTTGACTGATAAGATGTTGTATCGTACTTTCTTGCCATTAATAGAAAAAATCTAGTTCCTCCACCATTTTTTGAAAAATGCCTTCTTTTTTCCGCCGTCACAAAACCCATTTCCATATATTCACCTACAATGCAAATGCCTTTTTCATCAGATTCACCACCCATTCTATAATATTATGTTTGGCGGGGGGTCTTAAAATGAACCCTGTTGACATATATACATGCGTATTTGACTTTTTGATTGTCTTCTCCTTACAAGTTCGACCATATGAGAAGTAAGTAGTCAACAACAACAACTAATACAACAATTGGGGCAACAATAATAACATTTTGTAGAAACACACACTATACTAACCATGCAGGTACATCACACACATAAAAAAATACACACGCGTTTCCACCCTAGGTTCACTTTCATCCTTTTTTGTGCTTATAAATCTTTAGTTTCCATGCTCCATCATATTTTTGTCACTCCATGCTTTTTATAGTCCTTCACCACTTTTCTACATCACTATACACAAATTAATTAGGTACACATCTCTATCTACTTTATGTTACCAAGATTTCCGCTCACCAACATAAAGTGGGGGAAAATGTAGTAAAAAAATCACACTTTAGACATTATTTAGTCTCAGTCTCATACTACTATTCATATGGTTTTTGAGTGAAGAAATTACTATTAACCCCTGTATTTTGGCCATTTTACTTTGCTTATTGTTGTCACTGCCGACCTCCCACACATGTATGCCTAGTATTTTTTTGTCATTCTGTGTTGTTTTACTTTTGACTGGGGCACCTGGGCTAGTACTGGAGTGTCAATAGGCACCCTGGTCCGAATTGGGGCGTCTTGATCCTCTTTCCACTTTCTCGCCACTTTTTGGGCACTTTTTAGCCGTTTTGACATTTCATATTTCTTGTAGTCGGCCTTTTTGGGGTAAATTACGAAATTAGAAAAAGAGAACCATATAAATATAAAGTTATGAAACCATAATGAGGGACTGTATGCACCCAAAATTACATGTGCTACATTTTTAGAAAATGGTTACAAAAGTCCCCAATGATGATTCAGGTCCTTTCAAGAAGGTGTTCAAGCTCCAATTTCCATTCGGAGTATATATTTGTTGCCTAGACGTCTTTACCTAGCCTTCCCATGTTTTTTATAGCTTCCTACCTCTTTCTGTGCATGTTTTGGCCTTTAGTGTCAAGACCACCACCCTGCTTGGGCAAATTTTTTGAAGCCGCCGCCCAAGACAGGGCGGCAGTCCTGAATCCACCTCCTTATGTAGGGTGGTGGTCTTGCCCATTTTTTCTAGGATTCTTCACGAGTGTTTTAACATGTGACACTTCACTTAACTTCACTTTTTACATGCATCTGGCATCAATGAGCCAATTTTTCTAAAATTAGCTTTGATTGCTTGGTTCTCCTTCCTCCTTTTATTTTAAAATAGATTTAATTGGTTGGAGCTGGTCCTTATTGCCTTTTGCATGAAGGAACCTCCCATCCTCCATTCCTATATATCCCATGCTTGTATTCAAGCAAAAAGCCTAAGAATTTTGTGTATCTTGCATTGTATTGCTGCTACGATCTTGCTAGGAATTACATAACAAAGCTCTGATCTCTTGTGTTATCTCTCTTCTACCTGCATTGCATCCAAACTTCCATCAAGATGTCATTGCTCAACCGTCATTATCTTATTGATGTTATTGCATTCCCAATCCCTTGGACTCACATGAACACTCAAAGAAAGAAAGGAACATGCTGAGGGGACATATACAGACACAACTAGATTTTCCAAAGCTCTTGCTTGTCGAGGTTGGAATTGTGTGTTTTTTGCCTTGTTTGTTAAATTGCCAATTTCAAATCACCGCTTTAAATCACATATCAAATAGAGTAGAAAATCATTTGTTTTAGTAAATTACTCAATCACAAGTAGATCAAATAATTAGTAAGCTTTCCTCTTTAACATTACCAGGGAAGTTGTGAGGAACAATAGCCCCTTTCAGGGTCATTATTTGTTCTTCACCTCTGAGGTAGGGTTTGGAGGGTTTTGATAATATTAGGTTATTTTCTTTAGATAAGATTCATACATTTGCACAAGGAACCAACTACATCTGGCTGATTATTTATCTTTAGTTTATTTATTATATTAGAACGCATTTCTTAAAAATTAGAAAAGAACAAAAAGATTTCCTTTGATAGATTAGTTTGATTTTATTGCTTTGATCCAAAATATTGTGAAAACCCTAAAAACATAGATTAGATTTCTTTCAGTAATTAGTCTGCTTATCAAAAATCATTGTGTCTCATTTTGCATGACCATCAATGGTCCACAACAAGAAAAGACATATAGTTGTGATCCCTTGGTCCCATAACCCAACAGATCAGAATTGATAATTGACATTAATACCAGTTTACGTTTGATAGTCTTACACACACCTACAACTTTTTCTGAGAAAATAGAACTCAATACGCTAAATATCACTGCTAATCAAGCCTACGACTATTGGACTAATCCTAGAAATAGGGTTTGATTATGCGTATGACCATTCAAGGGCCACAACCTCCACGAGTGTTTGGTTGTGATCCTTAGGTACCATAACCCAACGAGCTTGCTAGTCAGTTAGACATTGACACTAGTCTGTGTACATTAGTATTCATATATTCACCACTTCCACCAGATATTATTACACATATTTCCTTACTAAACACAACAGCTAATCAAGCTAAGACTTTCTGGACCAGACTGGAAAATCACCCATAAATACCAGTGGCTACATTGCGCCTCTTATTATTAATTCCATGACCTTGTCTGGAAATCTATATGAGGTGCTCGCAGGTCATTTTCTACGTGTTCAACAACCGAAAAACAAAATCTCGGCCGAGCTCAATATTGATTGGAGTCTATAAGAGGCTATTAGCTCAGACCGAGCCATCACACTGCTTTAAGTTAGGAGAGCATTCTTTTCCTTAGACTCACATATCTTGATATTGCATGTTGAAGATATAATATTTCCCAATTAGATTGATCCCTGTCACCACACTCACATTGACATTCATTCTACACCAGCTGTCTTGGCATGACCTCGAGAGTTCGGGTGTGAAGAAGGTCACGTGTTGATTTTCTGTCATACAAATTGGTGAAACTGATGTGAAGAGCTAGCCTGTAAACATTTTCACTTTCTTCTTCCATCATTTATTCTGTGGGTATTCTTATACCCCCTGAATATGTCAGGATATGAAGAGTACATTCAGACCATCCCAGGTTTTGACATGTACCACTACCAATCAAGTATATCGTAACAATCACCTTCACTTTCAACATGGGCGAAAAATCGCTCATCTGCTCAAAACTCTCTACTTCAGAGAACCAATGTTGGTTCCTCTGTGTGTATTGAGGAACTTGACCAGGTCACTCAGTTCTATCCTCACCAACAATAAATTTCCAACAAAATTACTTTCATTGGTGAAGCAAGTTCATCTCCTCGGGTATTATTTCGATAGCCCATTAGCATGCAGTCGAATTAGCTCCCACATCTACATAAGGAATATTTAACACGATAAGATAGGAGTGAAAAAATCTTACAGAACATGAACCAAAATTTCGATAGGTTGTAAGGACAAGGTGATGTCCTACTCCAAAACAATAACGTTGCCCCTCCACTAATCAAAAATACTACTAATGAGGGGTGGAGACATAGTGAACAATTCATAGCAGGATTCCATACTTCTCAACAACCTCTGACGGTTCAACAAAGAGTACCTAAGAAAAACACTGCCCCGTCAACGGGCGATGTCATTTCAGCTTTGGTAGATAAAGTCAAGGAGCTAGAGATTTCCTAAAATACTTAGAATTCATATACAGGGCAAGCGTGAACTTCTCCCTACCCACAAAATTATAGACAAATACCCACTGCATAGAATCCTCCAGTTTATATGAATACTCAAAAACCTAGAGATCTAATTATGGGGATGGGCACCTTGGGCATGCCCCCCAAGCCACGTATGAATATCTACAACAGGAACCAGCTGGAAGTGTGTTCTCAAATGCCATACCAGCCATAAATGCAATGTTCCCTGGCTTCCTGCTTTCGATTCCATATCAAGGTAATTAACCCTCCTCTGTGTATATGCATTCTAAATCTCCACAAGGGGACATGTATACCTACCCATGTTCATATGGACAATCGTAGGGAATGCCATATGCCCCAATAAATGTCTATGATGTCCCATTTCTACAACCAATGCAACCCCCACCTCCCCAATAAGGGTCTTTAATGGTGGAAACATACACAATGGGGAATTATTCTGAATATCTCAAGGAACCCCTAGACTTCTCCATTTGGATATTCATACTCCCGAGACCCTTCCCTAAACTTCCAAAATAAAGGATTATGCAATGGCTATTCAAGTGCTGCACCCATGGGACACAATCATTGCAAAATTTTTCCCTAAGATGCCAGAAGGTATTTCTCTCGACTGGTACTATAGGATACCAGAGGCTTCAATACACTCGTTCAAGCAACTCGTATTAAATTTTATCAAATATTTTGATATGAACAAGCTTTTGAGAACAGGAATCAGGGAATTCCTTCATATCAAGAAAGAACACAGTGAGTCTGTAGCCCACTTTATTCAAAGGTGGCGACAAGTTCTCTACTCCTCTATAACCGCTCCAAATATGGATCAAGCGGAACTTCGTGATTTGTTCCTTCACTCCCTCAACAGATAGACAAAGGAAGAGGTTCAAAAGTTCTAGCTGAGGAGCTATTAAGAGGTGCTAGAGGGTGCTCTTTAGATTGACCAAGCGGCCATTGATAGTGGTCATAAGACTTATGGAGCAAATGGGAAGTTAGTTACTCCCGATCAAAATAATTTTGGTTACTCCAACAACACAAACAATAATCAAGGACCAAATATCCTTAATAAGAATTGTGGAGACATGACTAATGATGTGACTGACCAACCCAAAAATCCTAATGTTGTTAATCCTACCAGTACAGGAGCTATAAATAACAACAATAATGGAAATAATCAAAGAAACAACAATTTCTCACCCTCGGTAAACACTGTGGATTTTAATCATCCTCAACAACAACAACAACAATAACCTTAGCAACAAAGACAAACACCGACCCTAAGCCTTAGTCAATACCCAGGTGGGTAACCCAACCAATTCCAAAACCAAGGGCAAGGGTTCCAAAATTTTAATTATAACAACCAACAACTAAACAATAACCTTAGTTTTGAACCACAACAAGGAACAAACCAAAGACCTCAAGATTACGATCCCGACTTATATTGTGGTTTCCATAGGGTTCGCGAGCATGACGAAAGAATGTGCCGTGATTGCAACAAGTTTTTACAACATTTTCAAGTGGAAAAAAGACATTTATCTATTGACATGTTTTTTGGAAACCCAACAACACCCACTCAAAACACCTACATGGGACCACTGTCTCCACAGAACACACCGTTGGGGATCTTTAACAATCCTCTCCCCACATGTCTAAAGGATGGTAGATTAGATCCCAACGGTTCGAATAAAGGTATTATAATAGGGACTCATGATTGTGAAGCCTCAACTTCGTCAAACCCATAGGTGGCACCTCCTTTGGATGGTCATCAGCAAACGTAAATTATGGGGTTGGTAGAGTTAGACACTAAACCACAAATTAACACTGCCACTAGAACTAGGGATTATTCTTCACAGCCTATGATTTATCTAGCTATGACCACAAAAATGACATTCATGATACGCTAACATACCAGTAGGGGCTTATGACCTGATCAGTGATCTAACTAAGACCTTTTCACACATTTCCTTCTTGGATCTACTAAAGAATTCCCCTACTCATAGAGCCACTCTACTAGAAGTGTTAGGTCTTGGTCATTTGGCTAATGTTACCCCTCCTCCAGAGGCATAGATAAATCACATAGACTTTGATGTTATCCTCCAAGATAGCCTGAGAGAGATATTGGGTTTGTGTTTGACATCAACAAGATGTACACAGATGCTGAGATAGCTTGTAGATGTGATATGAATTTGTTTTTACAAGTTTTGATTTACAATAATTATGTAAAGCATGCAATGATTGATGATGGGGCAACAGTTAACATAGTTCCCTTCTCTTTTCTTCAAAAGTTAGGGTATGGGGAGACTAATTTCTCTTCAACACGAAACACATTGAGGGGCTATGATAGCCTTAAGGCAACGTCAATAAGAACCATAGTATTATCTGGTTACTCTTGGACCTAAGACCGTAATGACCAAGTTTTATATTATAGATCAGGAAACCAACTATAATATGATCCTTGGTCGTCCTTGGATTCATCGCATGAAGGTAATTCCCTCCACTCTGTTTCAGGAAGTTATATTCCTACATTTAGGGAAGGTTTTTGTGGTACAAAGTGATCCAAAAACCTTTGACATACATTTGAGCTAACTTAAAGAAGAGGCCAGGAGTCCACTCTGAGTTTGAGCTTCCCACAAATCAGTTAAAAAAACTTGAATGCACGGTACCAAAAGAAAATCTATTTCCTACAATGGAGTTATAAGTCACGGGTTTGATCGAAGGCATTCCAGAGGTCAAGGATGAAACCATTATTGTAGAGACAGTGTCGCTAGGAACAAAAAAATAAATTATCATGCTATTGGAGAAGGATTTTCCTATTATCCTCCCCTTTGATTCTATGGGTATGGGACATACTCTGGGACTCGGTTCTCTTCCAGTAGATGAAGTTTTCATGGTTGAAGTAACCGAGGTAAAGTGAGAAGGTACAAAGGATGACCCAATGTCCATCTTTCCAAGTAGTTGGTGGACTCTTCATTTTGATGGAGCCAAGTGTCGTTTTGGCACCGGGGCAGGTGCATGATCCTTACTTCCTAAAGGAAGGATTCTACCTTTTTCTTTCAAGTTAAATTTTGAATGCACAAATAATGGGGTTGAATATGAGGCTCTCCTATTAGGTCTCATTGTAGCTAAGAGAATGGGCATCCTCAATATTAGGGTGTTGGGTGATTCACAACTAGTCATAAATCAAATATCCAAAGTATATGAGACTAGAGTTGAGCATCTACAACTCTACAAAACAACAGTACTAGGCCTGACAAAAGAGTTTTACTTCATATCAATTGAAGAAATTCCACATGAACCAGAACCTTCTCGCAGACTCAATATACAAATTTGCTTCACGCTTCACCCCAAGTAGTGACCTGGAAGATACCAACTTCATGGTTTCAGTCCATGCACCAAGCCCTTGATTCATAAAGCACCAATGACCCCAATGTTGACATATGTAGAAGACTGAGAATCAACCTGTTATTGTTTAGACCATGTTGATGGTGATGAAGTGACTCTAGAATATTTAAATGCTTTTGCAGAGCTGCATCTTACTTATCACGAGATCAACCTTTCCTTAATTCCACATTCCTCTTCCTATTTTGGGAATCCCATGATAGAATCCTCCCTCGGGAAAATATCTTGAAATTTACGAGGTAGAAGAAGAAGGGGATTTAGAGTTACCTCCAGCCCCTCCTAAGTTTGAGGAGGGCAACACCTCCTTAATTGAGGGAATGATCGATATAAATATTGGAACCAAGGAGGAACCAAAAATCTTAAAGCTGGGATCCTCCTTAACTCCTCAAGGAAGTTGGAAATACATACCCAAATCCTCAAGGAACACCAAAAATTCCTTCACATTTAACTACAAAGAAATGACGAGGATTGCACCACACATCATGGTACACAATCTTGTGACCAAACCAGATGCAAAGTCGGATTAAGCAAAAGTTGAGGCCCATGAAGCCAAAAGTGGCCCTCATGGTGAAAGAAGAAGTAATGAAACTTCTCCAGGTGGGATTCATCAAGCCAGTTGATTAATCTCAATGGGTATCTAACATAGTCCTTGTTCTCAAGAAAAATGGAAAGATTTGTATTTGTATAGATTTTCAGGATATAAATAAGGCTTGTCCCAAGGATGATTTCCCATCACCATCCATCGATGTTATCATTGATGCAACAAATGGTTTCAAGTTGTTGTATCTAATGGATGGATTCTCTAGGTATAATCAGATCATAATATCTAAAGAGGATCCGACCAACACCATGTTTATAACCCCTTGGGGAACTTATTATTATGTTGTCATGCCATTCGTTCTTAAGAATGCTGGTGCCATGTACCAATGAGCAATGAAATATATATTCCATGACCTTATTCATAAGATTGTGGAATCCTATGTGGACGACCTTCTGGCTAAGGCTAGGAAGCATTGTGATCACCCAGAGGTTCTTCATGTCATCCTTTCACGCTTAATCGAGTACGGTGTCACATTGAATCCAGAAAAGTGTGTATTCAGTGTAACAGGAGGCAAACTTCTGTGTTACATTATATCTTCACGAGGGATTGACGTTGATCCAACCAAAATCTAGGTTGTGCTAGAGATGGTTCCACCATTAGACGAGTCTGGTATCAGATATTTTCTTGGAAAACTCGAGGCAATCTGAAGATTTATCCCCGATTTGACCTTTGTCTTTCACCCAATCAACAAAATGTTAAAACAGGATTATAGCATTGATTGGATAGAAGAATGCAACGAGGCCTTCAAGTCAGTTAAATGATTCTTATTATCCCCTCCCATGCTCATGCCACCTAAGTCAGATCACCCTTTGATCCTATATTCATGAACCACATGATGTTCTTCTAGCCTGCATGTTGGCTCAAGAGGATGACGATAAACGAGAGTGTGTAATTTATTTCATTATTCAGACGTTACTTGATTATGAGACACATTACACCCAGGTAGAAAAAGAATGCCTTGCCATAGTCTTTGCAACAAAGTGCTTAAGGAATTATATGTTGAATCAAGAAACGAGGGTTATTGTTAAGTCAGATCACTTGTGGACATTCCTCACGTAAGGATCCTTGTCTAAGAAGGTCAGGGGCTTCATAACTGTGATGGGTGAATTTGACTAACATTTATTAATCAGAAATCCATCAAGGGACAAATCATTGTAGATTGGTTGGCTGATAATCCATTAGATGGAGGTGATCTGGTAGATCTAGACTTTCCCGATGAGTGTGTGTACTTTGTTCAAAACCAGGCCCCCCATTTCTGTATGTTTATGGTATACCAACATCATCAATTTCATCATGGACCATACATACCCAGAAGGGGAAACATATCAACAAAGCAGGTGGTTATATGTCATTTCCGTTAAGTATGTTATTGTAGAACAGGTGCTCTATTGCAAGGCCTTCGATGGAATGTTGTTAAGATGTGTTGATGCTGAAGAATCCAAAAATATTCTTTATGAGTCACATAGCTGAGTATGTGGAGGTCACTTCGGTGGCCACGCCACTTCTCAGAAGATACATCAGATGGGCTATTTTTGACCCACTCTAGAACAAGATGCAATATATTTTGTGTGTAGATTCCACAAATGCCAAGAGTTCTCCCATGAGATCCACATACTGGCACAAGCTTTGTAACCAATCGCAACCCCATGGCCCTTTTCCACATGGGGCCTGGATTTGATAGGGAAATTCTCTCCCTCATCAATGGATGGCCATAAGTTCATAATCACGGCCATAAAATAATTTACCAAGTGGGTAGAGGCCATGCCTCTTACCACTGTACTTGGATATGTAATCACTAAGTTCATCTTGAACCAGATCATTTGTAGGTACGGTGTCCCACAGGTCATTATCTCAAATATTGACACATCTTTAAAAAACAATGAGGTGCGTGAATTGTGTGCAAAGTTCAAGATACGTCATCACACGGATTATATTTATTACCCTCAAGCCAATGGACATGCTGAGGCTGCGAATAAAACATTAAATTCCATCCTCCTTAAGACCGTTAAAGAGAATAAACGAGATTGGAAATTAAATATTTTTCCAGACTTGTGGGCCTATCGAACGTCAATTGGAACACAAACGGGGGAAACCCCCTTTTCTTTAGTGTTTGGTGCTGAGACAATTTTTCTGCTTGAAGTCAAAATACCTAGTCTCCATATTTCACTGCATGAGATCCTGGGAGAAGAGGGTTATCGAGAAGCATGACTCTCTCAGTTAGAAAGTCTCGATGAGGCTAGACTTAATGCTGAACAATGACACAATGTTTACGCTGACCGGATGGCTCGGAAATACAATAAGAAGGTTTAAAAACATGAAATATACAAGGGATATTTAGTATTAATACTTTACCACTGGATAGACAAGAAAATCGGTGAGGGAAGGAAATTCAGACCTAGGTGGTTGGGTCCATATCGAGTAGTATATGACTACAAAAATGGGGCATTTCACCTGTATATGCTAGAGGGTGAGGAGTTTAACAAATCTGTGAACTCTCTTCACCTAAAGAGGTATTACACATGATCCATTAGCATTTTTCATATGTACATTACTGCATCTGCATTGCATTTTCATTTGCTAGTTCATTTTGTAAAAATTTGTGATCAAGGGATTTATTCTTATAGCAACTCCTAAAAACTTCTGAAAACATTGGAAAAACATTCAAATCATGTCTCTTCAAATTTTCATGGTATCATCAATTGTTTTCAAATCATTTCATCAGTTCAAACAAGATAAGACAAAGTTTTGACCGTGATCATACCAAGGCCTGCATACTTGGTTCTGCTTATAGCCTCTTTCTAAATTAGGTGTCTTTGCCTATAGTCTGTTCTAGAAGCTTCATGGTGTCACATCTATCCCATACAAATCTCTTTGGAAATAAGTAACATTCTAAACATTTTTCCCAGATGAGTAAGTTAAATGCAAATCCACAGAAAAAAATTATTTTACACATTTCTTTGCCCTAGTAACCTTTGGTGTTGATCCTGCATCTCTTACTAGTGATGTAGGGTTGAAAAGGGAGAGATACACCCTTACTCGCCTATTCTTTGTCTGTGGTGATGATCACATGCTTCCTTTTGGTAGCATGGGGCAAGGAGTAGGGGGTCTCTTTGATAAACTTGAAAGTTACAAATAATTTGTTCAAATGTTGTGAAATCATAAGTCAAAAACAAAGTGAGTTAGATGTCCAACATTCCAAAAGATTTTAAAACCTCAAAACCATATTTTGTCAACCAGGTAGCCATCTATGGATCTAAATCTAGATAAACTAGAAAGTAAATCACATTCTAAGCTATGAAGTAGCTTGAGTAGGGTGAGATTTTAGTGTCTCAATTTGGTCCTGTCAAATCAATGTGTTTCCCTCATCATTACCATTCAACAATTTTTCATAACTTGCGCCCTTTCTGGCTCTTGGTGTTGAGCCCTCACATCCTACTGGTTGCATGGGGTCAAGAGTGGGGAAAGTACATCTTCTTATCATATCATTGTATCACCATGTTTTTCCAAGACAATATGAAGTATCAAAGATTGCTTAAAGAAGCTAAAATTCAAACATCACATTGTGTTCGCATTATCATATATCAACATTATGAAATACAAAAAGAAATCATTCTGTTATCATTTCACACCCATTGCATACATTCTGAAAAGCATAGAAAAGTGGAAATTATAAACATCTAGAGTACACATGAGAAATAAACCAAAAGAGAGTCAACTCAGATACAATGGAATACCAAACCAAAAATAAGAGTCTGTATATATCATAGTGAATCAAGTTTGTATACAATGCCATCACGCGCTAAGGCGTGGTCAAAATGCTCACAATGAGCCCAAAATATAAAAAAAATTGTATAAATGACTGAAAAAATGTCATCAAAGCAATAAAAATGGCCCCATGGCCTGTCAGTCCCTGTGAGATCCCTCGGATGGTGCATGGCCATGTCTAGGGCTCCTACTACGGCTACGACAATGCTGGGAGTGAACCGAATGATGTGAGTGCTCATGGTGGCGTCTTGCTACCTGTGGCCTCACTATGGGAATGGCTCTGTCTCATCAAGTGCATTGATAGTCTCATATTCAACCACCTGTAGTATGGAGGGAGGTCACCATCTCTGCTATCCTCCAAATGGGAGAAAACATGTCAGTGTGTCTTCTACCGCCAGCTAGTTGGCTGACCTGAATCATTAGTCAGCTCGACTTGAGTCTTCCTCGAGGGGATCAATAGAGGTTTCCACGCACACCCATTGGATGACCTCTCTCCACTCCTGTGTCCAATCACTGCAAGAAGAGAAGGAAGAAGGAGATAAGTTAGAAAAAAAAACAAAATAAAACACAAATTAAATGAGAATATAAAAACCAATTTCTAAGTTAACAAAGGTCGAGAGAAAAGAGTGTCAAACATACTCAAATCTCCTAGCATCCAAGTAGGGTCAGTAGACTGTTGTTTCCGATGCTGCTGGTGGCTGTGGGGCCTCCCCAAAGCTAGAGGCCAAAATTTTCTGACCACGGACTCATCGTCCCCCTCTCCATCATGAGGAAGTGTCATCTCTAAGACTAAGGTCTCTCTCTTAGCACTGGCCTCCTCATATGCTGCTCTCAGCATCTCCTGAGTATCATGCCACTCAGGGTCACTCTCCTCCTCCTCCACATGGGCTACCTCACCAGTCCCAACACCAACTCCCTCATCCTCTGTGTCCTCTCTAACTGACTCCTCCTCTGTCTCATCCCCTGTATCCTCCTCAGAGTTGGAGTCTAGATCAATGGGCTCATCTTGCTCCCCGCTGTGAGTAGGAGTGGCTGTAATTTGAAGTAGGGGCACTAGCTTCCCGTCGAGTATGAACCACCCATCTAACCATAATAGGCACACCTGGAATGACCATTTTCCAACTAGGATCCCCTCTAGGGCCCCTCCGAGCCTCCTGAATAGTCCTATAAACTAGTGTAACTGGAGGGAGCATATCAATGTACGGAAGGCCAAACTATTAGGGGACCTGATCAAATGGGTGGGCCTCAAGTCTCCCTACTCTGTCAATCAGCTGACCTGTCAAAGAGAAAGCTACCATCGTAGTCACCTCCTATCCCCATATCCCTGCCATGTCCTGGTAGGGTGTGGCAGTCATGTCTGCCGTAGTTAGGGAAGCTACTGGCTGATGTGGCATCCTAAACACTGACATACCTGTCCATCTAGCTACCTGAACAGCCCCTAGATCTGACACTGGTACTCCCCTACCATAGGGGATGAAACACTCATAAACCCATCTCATAACAAGAGTGGGGTAGCTCAATGAATACCCCTGCAATCAAACTACCCTATATAAATCATGGTAGGTAGTCCCAAATATATATGCACCCTAGGCATATTTACAGTCATGCCCCTTGATTTGCACAATGATAGGAGCCCAACAATATAAAAGGGTGTCACCACCCTTGTCTCCGATCAGTCGAGAGGACAAGATGCCTATGATGGCTCTACGTATGATAGGAATGGGAGTGATGGCAATGGACCAAACCTTCATCCCCTTCTTTGAACCAGATGAGACAATGGCATCTCCCATGTATGTGGCCCATTGCATCATCATGGCCTTGGACCCTGATGTCTCCAAATTCAGCCTCCTCCCAAGTATCAGGAGCCCAAGAATGTGGTACACATCCTCCAGGGTGATGGTCCACTCACCCCAGACACCTGGCAACCGGAAAGTGTTTCCAATCCACATCCCAATAGGAAAATAAGTCACATAGAATATGACTGGCAGGAGCAACATGGCGGACCTGTGCAATCCTCTAGATACCAGCCCTCTGGAGAAGGTCCATCTCATCCTGGGTCAGCTAATCTACAATACTAGGGAGCCAATCAAATTCCCTCTCCCGTCTCCATTTGATGTACTCCTTATATGTACATTCACCAAAACACGTAAAAAAGAGTAATTTAGTAACATATACCAAATAATAAGCTCACCAAAAACATTACAAAGCATGAAAAGTCCAAAAAAATTCAATTTAAAGAAATGTTTGGTCATTTTGTTCAGAACCAGTTGGTTCCAGGACTCAGTGCCAGGGTGGTGGTTGAAGCGGACCATGCCACCTTGCTTTGGGCGGCGGTCCTAGACCGATTTTCCAAACATGTATTTTACCCTAAAAATTCTCAAAAAGACAAAAAAAGGATTACTTTTGACCAAATAAAATAATTCCTTATGGGCGTCCCCCCTAGAGACTCATTTAAGACAATTTGTTTTTAAAATAATCCCCCATGGGTAAACTTTTTAACATTTATACATTTAGGGTATAAAAAGACAAAAGTGAAAATAACTAACCTTTGATTGCGCTGGTCGATCTCCCACTCGTGGAGGCATGATCACAATCTCGTCATTATCGTATCGATTGTACTCTCATAAAAAATGGTCACCGTGGGTCCAGAGCTCCAAATTCACCAAATCGAATAACACGAATGAATTGGAAAATGAGTTGTTTTGATATGTGTGTGTGTGTGTGTGTGTGTGTGTGTGTGTGTGTGTGTGTGTGTTATTTTGACCTCATTTTGAGTGTATGTGTTCATAGGGTTGGAGCATTGGTGTAGGTATATTTCTATATCCCTGCACAGATGGTAAGTCCTCTTGTCATTTTGATTTAGTGTTTATTTTTTGATATTTTATCTATCTACACTTGAGTCTTCTTTTTCTCTTGCAGGTAGCAAGAGTTTGGGCAGTGACATTTCGACACACGGGGCATGTCAGGTATAGCTTCTAACTCCCCATTTTGGGAACATTCCATACTCGGACTCTACATTTTACGCCTTTCATGGCTAAGATGCTTCTTCGAGGGGGCAATATGTACGCACCCAAAATTACATGTGCTACATTATCAGAAAATGGTTACAAAAGTCCCCAATGATGATTTAGGTCCTTTCAAGAAGGTGTTCGAGCTCCAATTTCCATTTGTAGTATATATTTGTTGCCTAGACGTCTTTACTTAGCCTTCTCACATTTTTTCCAGCTTTCCTACCTCTTTCTGTGCATGTTTTGGCCTTTAGTGCCAGGACCGCTGCCCTACCTGGGCAGCAGTTCTGAAACCACCGCCCAAAACAGGGAAGCAGTCCTAAAACCGCCACCTTGCGCAGGGATGGCGGTCCTACCCACTTTTTCTAGAATCCCTCACGCATGTTTTAACATGCAACGGTTCACTTAATTTCACTTTTTGCATGCATCCATGAGCCAAATTGTCTAAAATTAGCTTTGATTGCTTGGTTCTCCTTCCTCCTTTTAAATAGATTTAATTGGTTGGAATTACTTCTTCTTGCCTTGTACATGAAGGCACCTTCCATCCTCCATTCCTATATATTCCATGCTTTTATTCAAGAAAAAGGCCTAAGAATTTTTGTGTATCTTTCATTGTATTGCTGCTACGATCTTGCTAGGAATTGCATAGTCAAGCTCTGATCTCTTGTGTTATCTCTCTTCTACCTGCATTGCATCTGGACTGCCATCAAGCTGCCATTGCTCAAGCACCATCCTCCTGTTGTTGTTCTTGCATTCCCAATCCCTTGGACTCACATGAACACTTGGAGAAAGAAAGGAACATACTGAGGGGACAAATACAGACACAACCAGATTTGCCAAAGCTCTTGCTTGTCTAGGTTGGAATTGTGTGTTTTCTTGCCTTGTTTTTTGAATTGTCAATTTCAAATCACTAGTTTCAATCATTTCATATCAAATAGAGTAGAAAATCATTCATTTTAATAGAATTAGTCAATCACAAGTAGATCAAATCATTAGTAAGTTTTCCTCTTTAACATTACTAGGGAAGTTGTGAGGAACAATAGCCCCTTTCAGGGTCATGATTTGTTCTTCACCTCTGAGGTAGGGTTTGGAGGGTTTTGATCAGATTAGGTTATTTTCTTTAGATTAGATTCATACATTTGCACAAGTAACCAACTACATCTGGCTGATTATTTGTCTTTAGTTTATTTATTAGATTAGAATGCATTACTTAAAAATTAGAAAAGAACAAAAATATTTCCTTTGATAGATTAGTTTACTTTTATTTCTTTGATCCAAAATATTGTGAAAACCCCAAAAACATAGATTAGATTTCTTTTAGTAATTAGTCTGCTTATAAGAAATCATTATATCTTATTCTGCATGACCATCAATGGTCCACAACAGGAAAAGACATACAGTTCGTGATCCCTTGGTCCCACAACCCAATGGGCCATAATTGATAACTGACATTGATACCAGTTTACGTTTGACAGTCTTACACACACCTGTAACTTTTGCTGAGAAAATAGAACAACTCAATACGCTAAATATCACTGCTAATCAAGCCTACGACTATTGGACTACTCCTGGTAATAGGGTTTGATTACACGCATGACCATTCAAGGGCCATAGCCTCCACAAGTATTTGGTTGTGATCCTCAAGGTCCCACAACCCAACGGGCCTGCCAGTCTAAGTTAGACATTGAAAATAGTTTGTGTACATTAGTATTCATATCTTCACCACTTCCACTAGATATTATCGCACAACTTTCCTTACTAAACATAGCAGTTGATTAGGCTAAGACTTTCTGGACCAGACCATAAAATCACCCATAAATATATGTGGCTCCATCATGCCTCTCATTCTTACTTCCATGACCTTGTCTAGAAATCTATACAAGGCACCTGCAGGTCATTTTCCACATGTTCAACAACCAACAAATAGAATCTCGATCGAGATTGATATTGATTGGAGTCTACGAGCGGCTATTATCTCAGACCGAGCCATCACACCACTTCAAGTTAGGAGAGAATTATTTTCCTTAGACTCACAGATCTTGATATTGCATGTTGAAGATATAAGATTTCCCAATTAGCTTGATCCCTATTACCACACTCACAATTAGAGGTCACATTATCATATATTGTAATAACTATCCCGATATTGCGTGTTGAAGATATAAGATTTCCCAATTAGCTTGATCCCTGTTACCACACTCACAATTAGAGGTCGCAAAAACAACAAAGAAGGATCAAGGATCCTACCTCCAAAATATTTCCAAAACTCTAAGCTTCTCCAATCCTCTTCCAAGTAAGAGCTCCAAGTTCAATCTCCCAAAACCAAAAAATGCAAAAAAGACAAGGTGAAAAACCTTTCCTCCTATATGAGGATGTATATAAAGAAAAACAAGAGAAATATCCTCACCAATGAGAGGGTGACATGTGTCACTCCTCTCTTCCCTCCCCTAAGATTCCAAAATTTAAAGGAGAATAAAACAAACACTTTAAGAGCATCTGCCCCAAATTCCTAAAAAGGATAATAAGCCAATAACATTCAACCTTTAAGAAAACACTCCACCCAACCATTCTTACAAGAATGGTAACTTACGAGAGGTCAAATGGGAGGGAAAACTCTCATTTGACTAAGAAATGAATCCCCCTACATATATGTCGGATTCAAGGGCTTATTTTCATGCTAAAAGAATACCCAAAACCAAAAGGGGTCTCTAAAAATGTCATAAATAACCCAATTTCGGGTTTGGAATTTTTGGGCACAAGTATGGAGGTTGTGGGGCCCACCCAAGGGGTGTTTAAGTGACCCTAACCTCCTAAACAAAAACTGAATTAATCAAACACACCTCTAAGGCAAGTGGGGACCTATCGGTCCCCTAAACTATGTTAATCAATACTAATAAAACATAAATAAATAAATTACAAACTTGGAGTCACCCATGGTGCCCCTATCAACATGAAAACTCAAAGAAGGCCTCATATAACAATCATGGTTAGGGATTGGCCCAATCGGCCGCTTGTGCACACTTGAGTAGCCGCCCTGAAACTCACATTCTCTTGTGCCCCTGTAACCTGCACACTCAGTGCAAACATTAAATGCATCTATCCAATAAAAGTATAAATCAACTACTCAGTAAACCAATCAAAGTATAATCATGTTATTTATGCTAACACATCATTAGTAAGGAGTTTTAAATAAGAAATATCCATAATTTCATATAAATTCATCATGTGTTAGCCATCGTAGTAACATATAATGACATTCATCCATGATATAGTGTGATAAAACCAAATAATAAAATAATCCACAATACAAAGATGTGCGACACAACCATATGTCCATTATATACCCAATAATATCAACATCATCGTAACATGTTAGTATTCAAAACATCTACTGAAATGAACTATCATACTAGTCAAAGATAAATTGGAGCTACATGCCCAAATCATCATACATGTCCATAAATGATCCAATATCATAACATAGTATCAAAATGTGCCATAATCCATGTCTAATTAGCTTCAAAATGTGCCATAGTATCTTCAACACGCAATATCTTCAAAAGAAGCAGCCAATTGGGCCAATCCCTAACCATGATTTTTATATGAGGCCTTCTTTGAATTTTCATGTTGATAGGGGCACCATGGGTGACTCCAAGTTTGTAATTTATTTATTTATGTTTTATTAGTATTGATTAACATAGTTTAGGGGACCTAGTGGTCCCCACTTGCCTTAGAGGTTTGTTTGATTAATTAAGTTTTTGTTTAGGAGGTCAGGGTCAAACACCCCTTGGGTGGGTCCCACAACCTCCATACTTGTGCCCAAAAATTCAAACCCGAAATTGGGCTATATATGACATTTTTAGAGACCCCTTTTGGTTTTGGGGTTCTCTTAGCATGAAAATAAGCCCTTGAATCCGACCTATAGGTAGGGGGATTCATTTCTTAGTCAAATGAGAGTTTTCCCTCCCATTTGACCTCTCATAAGTCACCATTCTTGTAAGAATGGTTGGGGGGAGTGTTTTCTTAAAGGTTGAATGTTATTGGCTTATTATCCTTTTTAGGAATTTGGGGCAAATGCTCTTAAAGTGTGTTTGTTTTATTATCTTTTAAATTTTGGAATCTTAGGGGAGGGAAGAGAGGGGTGACACATTTCACCCTCTCATTGGAGAGAATATTTCTCTTGTTTTTCTTTATATACATCCTCATGTAGGAGGAAAGGTTTTTCACCTTGTCATTTTTGCATTTTTTGGTTTTGGGAGATTGAACTTGGAGCTCTTACTTGGAAGAGGATTGGAGAAGCTTAGAGTTTTGGAAATATTTTGGAGGTAGTATCCTTGATCCTTCTTTGTTTTCTTTGCGACCTCTAATTATGAGTGTGGTAATAGGGATCAAGCTAATTGGGAAATCTTATATCTTCAACATGCAATATCGGGATCTTATATCTTAGGTATATGAGACACTAACAATTTTCACCAGTTTGCATGAATATATAAACATGAATTCCACTATTGGAATATCTATTTTTCTCAAAGGTATAAACTTAAGGCCCCGTGACATATTTTACACATATACAATCTATAATATAGATTATTAAGCAAGTCATATTTTTGAGAAACACGTTTATAAATTTAATCGAAGATGTAACTTTTTAGGCATTCTTTCGATGAATTTTTCATTGACAGGCCTTGGTAAGGTGTTTCTTTTTTCTTTGTTGGAGTTGGGAAAGTTTATGTATGAATATGTTGTACACTTGGTGCACCACCAAAAATGATGCCTTAGTTCCCATCCACAGTTTTGACGCTTTATAGATGGGTAACACATATAGTACGCATGACACAGTATCGAACATGGTATCTTAGGGAGCTTTGAAAAAGGATTTAGGAATTCATACCAATGATCTCGTTTCAAAAAATGTGACACAGTTTGGGACCAAACTTCAAGTTGGTCACGTAGGCCAATTTTGGCCTGTCATGGACTTTCCATTATATGCAAGCCACTTATAGGAAACAAGCCTTTGGAGGGGATTTCATACATCAATATCCTTGCTAATAGATTTTTGATAATAAGATTGCACCTACAAATATGTTTCCTTTTGCCAGACAATTCTTTACATTCATGGTGTTTATCATTTTTAAGATTGGATTTCCTTATGTCTTGCACTTATTCACACCTCTCTCAACATGAAATTCATATATTTAACGATTCACCCAACTCCTTTGTAAAAAAAATTTCCATGTAGACCATCACAACCTCTACATGTTCAAAACTGATTGAACCTTACAATCACCTCGTCCATTGCACAAATTACCTGATAGACTAATTTATGGAAGTCTATGATGATCAATTGTAACACAAAGTTATAATTTTAAAAAATCCACTTTTCCTATCATCAAATTCGACAAATATTGAGTACTCAATATTGGCCATGTTGGAATCCCAAGAAAATTTTGCATATTCCATTGCCACCAATTTTCAAATGGTGCCGCAAAAAATGCATATTAAACTGGCTTCAGATTTAACTATCCACAAGTATGACATCCTTACTTTTTAGAAGGCCACTATTCAAATTGGAAACACCGAGAAACATGGTCTTCTATTTACATTTATCTCTAGAGTCCCCTCACTTACAGATCTTTACCTTTTGCCTCTTTCTTATTATGGGAAATACTTAATAATGGCTCATGCCCCTCTACTTCTGGTCTGAAGAAATGAAGATGCACACCCAAATTATCTCCACCAGTTCCCCCCTTTAAAAAAAATCATCCCCTTCCTCCTTCCCTAATCAACCCTTTGCAATTCTCAATGTGTTGTATGTTAATACATTTTACATGTAACTCTATATAAAAAATGATGGCCATATTTTAAATATTTAAGTTGTATGAGAGATTCAAATAAAATATTTGTAACTATTTTATGGTTAGAATCATACAAAACATCTAACTCGATGTCAAATTCAAACCGTCAATACAAATATAAACAATGTGACTTCATTTCTAAAATATAATCTTCCTTTTTTACACTGTGAATCTTTCTTTTTCTCTTCTCTTATTGTATAACAAAATCTTTTGATTCCTTGACCTTCATCTACGGTTTATTAAGGATATGGTCATCTGCATACTCCAACACTTACATTCAGAACTCATGGTTGATATTCTCTCATTTCTTTGTAAATATCAATTCTTACAATGTTTCCTCTAGCGAGTTGACAACAAAAAACAAAACATTTCTTCACTTTTCAAATCGCTTGATCCTCTATTTGGTCTCCATGTCAACTCGCTACATTTTACAAATCATCTTATCACTCACATTCACTCAAATATCATATACCCCTTCTAACAATTTTTTCAATATTAATGTATTTCTGAGCTTTTTCCAATTACCAATAACTCTTTTACCTTTGACTAGCCAACTCCACTTCTTTCTTTTTTACTCTACTCTAGTTTTGGTTTTCTCTATTCATCCATTTCGGCATTCACATTGCATTGCTTGCATTTGATTGCTAGTCTTATAGCAAAGAAAAGAAAAAATCTAAAAAAACAAAGAAACAATTTTTAGAACCGTGTGGTATACGGTTGAAGGTTATGTGTAATAAAAGAAGGAAATAGTAAAAAAATGTTTTGCGAGAGGCCAACCCCTGCGCACCCTCCCCTTCCTACTGTGGCATTGCTATACTTTTGCAACCCCCACTATCGCCCATGACCTCCACCTGCACAACCTCCCCTTCACCAAGCCGCAACCCTGAGCCATGACCCTAGCCACCGTGATCGCCCTCCCCGTTGCGAAGCTACCACTTGCCAACCCTCATGGTGTCCATGCCATCTCTCCAATGTCCCTTGGTTATCCTCCTCTGCCATTAGTGCCACCCCCAAAAACCTCATGCTCTGAGCACCCTGCAAACCATAACACAAAAAAAAAGAGTAAAACAAAACCTTTAAACAAGACAATGCATTTTAACCAAATAATAAAAATCCTAAGTAAAAGTGAACATGTACTTAGGAAGTTAGGATTTTGGAAAATGGTCAAGGGAAATTAATGGTGGACTGGGTTTTTTAGAGATATAAATATTTATCTTGTAACCAAGTCACCGGGGGCATCCGTATCACATAAAAGGATAATTATTAAATAATTCATATTATTGTATGAAGTTTAATATACTTGGGTTTATTGGTCATGTGGTTATGTCATTTATAATAATCCATTTAAGAATATTAATAATTCACGAGAAATTATAATTACATCGAGTAAATTAGGGTAGCTAGAGTAAGGCTAATACATCAATATATCGGTGTTACTAGAATTAGCCCTACTAGATTTGTATTTATTATAAATAACCTAACATAATTTTCATTACATTATTGAAACAAAGTAAATGGATAAGATAATGTTATTTTGCACATTACATTCATAATACGAGATTAAATTATTGAGATGTGGAGCTTAATTACTTCAGTTTAGCATGCTATATCAACTTTATGGAAAACACAGTAACTGACATTGGTCACCTATGACTAGCATCAATAAGGAAAGTAGGAACATTCATCGGTTAGGGCTAACTGACATCGGTTACCCGTGCGTGAGTGTTTTACTTAAATCATGAGAATTAGATCTAATTTTAGTATTAAATCAAATCTATTGCTTGTAATTGCATGGCTAAGTGCCTTAAGTTTGTATAAAGCATTTATAAGCTAGAAAGCTAGGGTTATAAGAGAGAGTTAATGATTATTGTGAAAATAATTGTGAGAGAGAATTCTTGGAGAAGAAGGAGAAGCTTGAGAGAAAAAAAGTAATATACATCGCACTGAGAGGTGTGGAAGATTGTAAATATTCATTGTATATCTTCTGAAATCTTTGGATAATAGATTGACTTGTTTCTTAGTGGATGTATCCCACACTAGGTGAACCACATTAAATTTGGTATTGATTTATATCTCTTGTTTTGTATATTTATTCTGGTAGAATATTCACTTTTATTGCATGTATTCTTAGATCTAATATATTATCTGTACAACCAGTGTGCTAATCCTAACAACTGGTATTAGAGCTTTGTGTGAGGGTTTTGTGTGTTGACATATTTAATCACAGAGGGTTTTCTGATTGAGTGGGAGCTACAAAAATGGAAGAAGAGAACAAATACAAGGTAGAGAAGTTTGACAGTTGAAATTATCAATTATGGAAGATGCAAATTGTGAATTATCTGTATCAAAGAGATTTGTACTTACCGTTGGATGAAAATTCTAGACCTACGAAGATGACTAATGAAGAATGGAAGATTCTTAAGAGAATGACAACATCTGCGGCTTCTAATATTACCGAAGTGACATCTACGCTAGAGTTAATGAAATCTCTTGCTAATTTATATGAAAAACCTAGTGCTTCAAATAAGTTTTATTTGATGAAGAGGCTTTTTAGTTCTAAGATGCATGAAGATGGATCTACATCTATTCATTTGAATGATTTACGATTTATTGTAAATAAGTTAAAATCGGTTGATATTCCGTTTGATGATGAAGTGAAAGCACTCCTATTCTTCTGTTCTTTTCCTAATAGTTGGGATAACTTGGTAATGGTTGTTAGTAATACAACATCTTCTAATAATATTTTGAAGTTTCATGATGTGGTTAGTATAATCTTGAATGAATAAATTTGCAGGGAAAGTATAGAGGAATCATCACCTGGGAATGCTTTGAATGTAGAAAGAAGACGAAGACATAAGGAAAGATCTAAGAGTAATAATATTGGGAAATAAAATTCAAGGAATGGTAACATAAATCCATAGGCAAGATAATTACCTATTGGAATTGTGGAAAGAAAGGAAATGCAAAGAAATATTGTTGGTCAAAGGATAAAGAGAACCAACACCCAGATAAAGGTAACGAGAAAAATATTGTAGCAGAGGTAATGCAAGATTTTGTTATTCTTTCTTTGGATAAAAGAATAGAATCTTAGGTTTTAGATTCAGGAGCTTATTTCCATGTAACCCCTAATAAGGGTTATTTCAGAAATTATGTCCAGGGAAATTTCAGGCATGTTTATTTGGGTGATGATGAACCTTGCAGTATTCTTGGTAAAGGGGAAGTTCATCTTAAATTACAGAATGAAAATACATAGGTATTGAAAGATGTGAGGCAAGTACCAAGCCTCAGGAGGAATCTTATTTCTGCATGGCAACTAGGTAAAGTTGGTTGTATGGTTACATTCACAATAGACTCTTGGAAACTCACCAATGGTGCCTTTTTTGGGGAAAGAGGCAATAAGGTAGGAACGTTATATTTATCTACATGTGTTACTGATTCCTTTTCTATATTATCTACTTCAGATTTAGATGCATGCATGTGGCATAATTGGTTGGGCCATATGAGTCAAAAAGGAATGCAAATATTAAAGGCTAAGGGTAATTTATCATATTTGAAAGATTTAGATCTGGATTTCTATGAGCATTGTGTCTTTGGAAAGCAAAAGAGGGTGAGATTTCTCAAAGTTGGGGCAACTAAGAACGATTAGAAATTAGAGCTTGTACACTTAGATGTGTGGGGACTAGCCAAGGTAGCTTCTCATGGAGGATCCCAGTATTATGTTACTTTCATTGATGATGATACAAGAAAGGTATGGGTTTATTGTATTAAAAATAAATATGATGTTTTTGAGACTTTTAAAATATGGAAAGCCCTTGTTGAGAATGAATCAAATTCAAAGTTAAAGTGATTTAGATCTGACAATGGTGGTGAATATTGTAGCAAGGATTTCAATGATTATTGTTCAATGAATGAAATATGTAGAGAAAAGACAGTTCCAAGGACACCACAAGAGAATGGTGTTGCAGAAAGAATGTATAGGATAATCATGGAACGTGCTAGACGTATGAGGATACGTGTTGGATTGCTCTTGCAGTTTTGGGCAGAAGAAGTTGATACAGTGGTTTATTTGATTAAATGTGGGCCTTCAAGTTCAGTAAGTGGAGGAATATCAGTGGAAGCTTGGACCAGAAAAGAGGTAGGTCTTTCTTTTCTTAAAGTTTTCAGTTTAGAAGCTTTTATGCAAATTGATAAAGAAAATAGAAAAAAGTTGGATGTAAAATCCAAGAGGTGCACTTTCATTGGTTATGGATCTAGTGATTTCAAATTCCATTTTTGGGATTCAGATAATTCTAAAATTATTAGGATTCATGACATTGAATGGAATGAAAAGAGAATGTACAGGGATCAAATTTTTTTACCTAAGGATGAACCGGTTGAGAAGTTTGTGAATGAAGATGAACTCTCGGATTTATAACTCATACCTACAGGGTTACACAATAACTGATGTCAGTTGACCCCTGATCGACATCGATCAACTAAACTAGTATCGGTTACAGAAGAGCCAAACAAACATCGGTTAGCATAATCGACATTAGTCACTGTCAGAATTGGAAACAAATGTCTAGAAGGTCTAGAATGAGCCTCTAGTACCCAAAACTCCTGTGAGAAGGTCACAAAGGGTAAACAAACCTCCAGAAATATTTACACCTTCACTATCTTATTTATTATTGACTGATAATGGTGAACTAGAAATTTTTGAAGAAGAAATGAAGGATGAGACCCACATTCAGTGGGAGCATGACATGGATGAGGAGATGGACTCCTTAGAACAAAGCCAAACTTGGGATTTGACTAAGTTGTTAGTAGGTAAGAGGACATTGTAGAAAAAATTGGTTTATATGATCAAGGAAGAAGAGGGTGGACATAAAAGGTAGAAGGCAAGGCTTGTAGTAAAGGGATTTGTACAGAAAGCATGTATTAACTTTGGTGAAATTTTTTCTCCTGTTATTAAAATGAATTCCATACGTACTGTATTGTGTTTAGTTACAGTGGATGATTTACATTTAGAATAACTAGATGTGAAGATGGATTTCCTTAATGTGATTTGAATGAAGATATTTATATGTAGCAGTCTCTTGGGTATGAAGTCAAGGGTAAGGAGAAATTAGTGTATAGGTTAAAAAAGAACCTATATGGGCTCAAGAAAGCTCCAAAGAAATGGTACATGAGTTTCGATAGTTTCATGCATGAGCATGGTTACTTGAGATGTGAACCTGACCATTGTGTTTATTTCAAGAAGCTTGAAAATGGGAGATATATAATTTTCTTATTGTATGTGGATGATATGCTTATAGTAGGATCTAGTATGCAAGACATTGGTGAGCTTAAGGGGAAGCTAACTCACACATTTGCTATGAAAGATTTAGGAGCTACAAAAAGAATCCTTTGCATGCAAATACATAGAGACATGAACAATAAGAAATTTTATTTGTCTCAAGAGGATTATATCTACAAGGTGTTAGAAAGGTTTAAAATACAAAATTCAAAACCTCTAAGTACACCTATGGATGGACACTTCAAATTGAGAAAATAGCAGTGTCCTTCATCACATGAGAAGGTCAAATACATGAAACGAGTACCATATGCTTCAGTAGCTAGGAGTCTCATGTATGTTATGGTTTGTACCAGACTAGACATTGCACAAGAAGTGGTTGTTGTGAGTAGATTTATGGCCGATCTAGGTAAAGAGCATTGGAAATCAGTCCAATTGATACTCATGTATTTGAGAGGGACATCTAGCATGCATTTATTCTATGGAGGTTCAAATATTTCTTTATATAGCTATGTTGAATCGGATATGGTTGGAGATCGGGGTAGTAGAAGGATCACTACTGGATATATTTTCACAGTAGGTGGGATGACAATTAGTTGGATATTGAGATTACAAAATGTTGTGGCTTTTTCTACTATAGAGGTAGAGTATGTTATAGCTACAGAGGCTAGAAAAGAGATGATATGGATGAGAAAGTTCATGTAAGAGTTGGGAAAGGAGCAAGATGATTGTAAATTGTTCAGTCACAGTTAGAGTGCAATTCATTTGGAAAAGAGCTCAGTGTTTAATTCTAGAATGAAACAAATTTAGTTAAGATATCACTTCATACGGAAAGTATTGGAGGATGGGCAGCTGAAACTAGAGAAGATTTATACAAGTGAAAATTCTATGAATATGCTAACAAAGCCATTATCAAAAGAGAAGTTAGAGCTACACTCAATTTTTATTGGTCTTCAAGTTTAACAATTGAAGAGGAAGAAACAAAGCTAAGGAAAGGATCCAAGGATGAGGTTGTACAAGTATAGTGCAATAATTTATCTCGAAGTGGGAAATTTTTGAGATGTGGAGCTTAATTACTTCAGTTTAGCATGATATATCAAATTATTGGAAAACACAGTACCCGACATGGGTTATGAAAGGACCAACATCGGTCACGTATGACCAACATCAGTCAGGAAAGTAGGAGCTGTCATCGGTAACCAACATCAGTTACCTGTGTGTGAGTGTTTTATTTAACTCATGGGAATTAGATCTAATTTTAGTATTAAAGAAAATCTATTGATTGTAATGGCATGGCTAAGTGCCCTAAGTTTTGATAAGGTATTTATGAGCTAGAAAGCTAGGGTCAGGATCGTGATTAGAGACATTCTTTAGATATAGCCACCTACTTATAGTAGCACTCCAGATGGATTTAGGGCTGATTTGTGGCTTCTTAGTCTTGACAGCTGCTTTGGTTTGCACTCATACAAGAGAAATTTCAATGCTAGATTCACTATACACCTCCTCCGAGATGCAACATGAATTTGGTGGAGGGATGAGGAGTGAAAGCTCCATTTGACTCATAATACAATGACTTGGGAGCTATTCGAGGAGTGATTTAGAGCATGTTACATGTTAGAGCATTTCATATAGAAGAGGATTGATGAGGTCCATGACCTACAACAGGGATCTGACATGGTAGAGTAGTATGAGAGCAGGTTTCAGGATCTATTACAATATGTGGACTACCTACAGGATGAGACATTGCAGGTTAACAAGTTTATTTGGGGCCTGCATGCAGACATAGTTGGGGAAGTTAGGATGATATCTCCTACCACTCTTGAGAAGGCCGTAGAGAAGGCCTACACCAGATCCCAAGAGAACAAAGACATAAATAGAGGAAAGTATCAGGAGAAGATGTAGAATTTTCAGAGTTAGAGGTCACGGGGTACACCACCACCCCATAGGTGAGGATTTAGGCCTCTTTAGTCAGTATTGAGGCCTCCAAAACACACACAACCATTTTCAAAACATCTTGCTCACCAGTAGCAGAGGGCTAGGAAAAATCAGAGCATGTAGAGAGGAGGATCTAGAGGAGGTGTTAGTGGGGGCAGAGATAGGAGACATGGTACCCAGCAAGTACAGTTAGCTCACACTCAACAGACTACTAGGGTTGGCTCAATAGGATCAGTACATCAGAGTACATGAGGAACTGTATCTCAGAGAGGGGCAGTAAGATGTTTCATTTACGGGTCCCCTGATCACTATGTGCATATGTGTCTGCAAAAACCAGCCACTTTTTATGGACAGAGAGATCATGTATCCGAGAAGACAGTGGGAGATATAGGATGTGCCCATCGTGTCTACGTAGTGGTAGATAACCACTAGGACAAGCATTAGGCCACTATTATTGAGATGACAAGTACTATCAGGGGTATTTTTGTCTCAGTCCTTTTTTGATTCAGGTGCTTTGGATTCATTTATATCTCATTCTATAGTGGACCAATGTGGGCTAGTGGTGGCTAGGTAGCTAGATAGTTGGTAGGTCAAGTTGGCCTCTGGGGCCAAATTCATAGTAGATACCTATGTGGAGAGTTGCACACTTGATTTGGGCATATTCTCCACCACCTTAGACCTTTGGGTCTTTCCATTAGGATCTTATGAGGTAGTTTTGGGCATGGATTTCCTCGAGTCTCATCGAGCCAAGGTAGATTGCAGGAGCAAGGTCATTGAGTGCTACAATGATCTTGGGAGTTCAGTTATGATTTTAGGGATGCAGAGGCCTATCTCTTTACACATGATCTTAGCTAATCAACTAAACCAATTCATGTGTAAGGTTTGTTAGTTATTTACTATCACTATTAGTGACCGATCAGAGAGTACTACATAGCAATCATCTCTTGATGATCATGTAGTGTTGAGGGATTTTGTAGATGCTTTTCTAGGTGAGATTCAAGGGTTATCGCCTCATAGAGAGGTGTATTTCACCATAGATCTAGTGCCAAGAGAAACATCAATTTCTAGGGCACCCTATCGAATGACGACCCAAGAGCTTTATGAGCTCAAGATTCAGTTAGAGGAGCTATTGGAGAAGGGTCTCATTCACCCTAGTGTATCTCCTTGGGGAGCGCCTGCTATTTTTTTGAAGAAGGACGGTTCTCTCAGGATTTGTGTCGACTTGAGATAGTTGAATAAGGTCACTATTAAGAACCGTTATCCTCTGCCATAGATTGAAGATTTGTTTGATCAGATGAGGGGAGCTAGAGTGTTCTCCAAGATTGATCTCAAGTCAGGATATCATCAGTTGTGCATTGTAGTTGTAAATATTCACAAGAAAACTTTCCACACTCGATATTGGCATTGTGAGTTCATGGTTGTTTGTTTTAGCTTGACCAATGCCGCAACTATCTTCATGAGCCTCATGAATGGAATATTCAGGACCTTTTTGGATCACTTTGTCTTGGTGTTCAAAGATGATATATTGATTTATTATCGTTCCAAGGAGAAACACAAGGAGCATTTGAGACAGGTGTTACAATTTTTGGGAGAGGATAAGTTGTTTGGGAACTTGGAAAAATGTAGTTTCTTTCAGATAGAGATTCAATACTTGGGACACAAAATTTTTGGAGAGGGTATCTCGGTAGATCCTTCTAAGATACAAGATATTCTTGATTGTCTAGTGCCCACATCGATTGAGGTGAGGGCCCCCAAATCAACATACCAAACATCACTAGATGACGTTGATGGTTCACTTGATTGAGCAGTGAACAAGTAGTCTTCATTGTCTGACTGTTCTTGTTGCTCAACAATATTTCCTTGCTAATGGGGTCTTCTTTTCCAGTTCCCCTTTTTCTACCCGTGATTGTTATTAGAATGTACCTTATAAGATTGTTGTTGTGGAGGTCCAGAGTTGCTTGATGAACCTTTCTTGTAAGTATTATACCAACAATCTTGTAAGTCATGTCCTCTTTTACAAATTAGACATTGCTTCTTCGGTTGTCTGTCCTGTTGATATTAATTTTGATTTTGGGACTTTTGATAGGAATTAGGTTTTCCTTTACCTTTTCCTTTCCATTTTTGATGTGAAGAAAGTGCCTGCTCCTCTTCATCATTCTTATTGTGCATTGCTTCCTCTTGTTGTAGTAGGTTTACCAATTTGTCAAAACTAATTGTCATATCTGACAAGTTTAGTGTTGTTACAAAAATACAGTATGAAGAAGGGAGTTCTCTCAAAACAATGGGAATGACATCATCATCTTTGAACGCTTCTCCTAGGGCTAGAAGTGAAGCCCTCAATTATGAAACTCTTCTTAAGAAAGCTTCTATTTTCTCATTTTGCTTGAACTTCAATGTGTGTAACTGACTCTATAAATTCAGTATAACATTCTTGTTTTTGGCCTCGTATACTATGCCCAACTTATCCCACGCTTATTTGGTTGTTTTGGCATCTCGAATGTGGGGTTGCACATTTTCAGACACTCCAAATAAGATGATGAGGCCTTTTGACTTTCTTTATCAAACTACCGTTGTTGTGTTGTATCAGTAGTTGATCTGGTCATAGTCCCATTCACAGCAGGAAAAATCTCTTCAAACTCAAGCTGTGTCTTGATTTTGTCTTCCATGCAACATAGTTGTTTCCTATGAGTAGTTGTGAATCCAGAAGAAAAAATTTGGGGGCACTGGTGCCCATTTTACAGAAATCACTAACAAGGTTTGGCTCTTATCACTCCAGGTATAAGGTCTCCCAATCTATATACCATCAGTCCGATATACCAAACCTTTCTATATACACGCCCTTCCGATATACCCGATGGTATGTGGAAGAATCTCACCCTTTCTATATACTTGGCGGTACGTGAAAGATGCGTTAACGTACGTGAAAGAATTCAATACATGGTACCAAGATAGTACTGAAAGGGGTCTGTGTGATTATTGACATCGACTCAAAGAAATATCATCATACGTGCATGAAAATTTTCTATATACTTGGATAATTTCTCAGTACGGATTTATGTCATGCAATCATTCACAGATGAATGGGATGGCTCATAGTGTGTGCATTATGACCTTATTACTCCCCGTCAATTTAAAGGGTCGATGCCCAGACAACGTTGTTGCAACTATATTAGGTGTTAAGTGCAATAGTAGTCATGACAACTTTACCCATAAGCGCTTCCTAGAGGCACTATATATACCGAACGCTGCGAATGAGATCTAGGATCTTGTGAGTGTTATAGAACCAATTTTATTGATTTTGAGTATAGTATTTTGCCATTTTTTGAGCAATTACAAAGTTTGTAGTTGACTATGGAAACCTACAAATTAGTGTAATATTCCGAAGTATACAAATTGCATTCAAAAATTTGGAAAAATTGAATGATAGGTAAATGTTTTTTTGTGTTGCGGGACTCAGTGGCCTCTAGAGCCCAAAATGACCTACTACGCCAAAAAATTGCAAAAATATAGTAGAAAATGTAATTTCTGGTTAGGCCTACTTTTGCAAAAAATTCTCGGAATGAAAAAACCAGCCTAATAGGAGAAGTTGTTTTTACCCTAAATTAGGGTTTGTCTCGCCAAATATTTAGTGACCTATTTAGCTACAACTAAATGGTTTAGTAGTGGTTTTTTCACTAAATCTTCCTCTAAATTTGGTGGGTTGGGAATTTTTCACTAAATTTCAAAATAGTGTAAAAAGGTGTATTGTTTAGGGGTTTAAACTTTGCACCACTCTCCTCTAAAGCGTTCTCACTAGTCAACCTAGCTGTTTGTGCTATTTGATAGAAGATTGAAGCAAATTGATTTTAACAAAGGATGAAAGTTGACTCACCTTATAGAATTCAACGAGGCCTACGTGGTTGGAGAAGAGACCACGTGGATGCATGAATTACACAACGTTTTTAGGGTTTCGCTTGAAATCAGGTCGACAACTTCTATCTCCTTTCCATTTCATTTTCCACTGATTTTTATTATTTGATCCGCTATTTTATTGGATACGATTATGTATTTATTTCTTAACTACATTTTTTTATTTGTGCAGCTTGCAACCTACGTGAGGAGAAGACCAGGGACGTTTTCTTCACCATTTTTCTGTATATGTAGGTCGTTTGAAGATGTCCACGGCTTTAGAGCTCGATGGGAGCTATGGCGATGACGAATGGAGAGAAGAGGAGCCCGATCACTGTTTATGAATCCCCTTGTATATTGTTTGACTATGCAGGATCATTTTTAATTTGAGATGGATCAAAACGATGGGTAAATGCCACAACTCGCCAATCAACAACTCAATCTAAAACAAATACACATCAATGTAATGTCAATCGTGGTAATGCAGAGCTCAGTCATAGTTGATGTGAAGAAAATGTTAGCTTGAATTCCCAATGCAAAGGGCAACCCGGTGTAAAACCCGATAGATAGATCAAATACGGCTTGGACTGGGATATAGCTGCTTGCCAATGCACAACTCGATGATAGTGCAGTTTGGCCTTCAATAGAACTCGATAAGAGCTTGACCCGTTCTATACACCAACTTGCTTGAATGCACAACTCGGTGACTCGAGAAGGAGTTTTGTGGATTTGGTGCAGACCCCATGCACATAATCCTCTAAATTTAGTACTGCTGCTAGTGTTAGTTACAACTAACACTGTCACCAATTTTAGTGACAAAACCCCTAATGGGGAAAAACATATATTTTTAAATTTTTTTAATCTAATTGCTATAAACTAGAAAATTCTGTAGAAGCAAATTTTCCAGAGCACCAAGGCAAAAAAATTTGCTTTCTGTTTACCTGGAGAACGCACAGGTGGTTGTGAGACTGCAGGGAGGTCTGGGAAGCTGCAGGAGGTAGCAATGGCTTTCCTGTGAAGCAAATTTCTTCTCCAAGACTTTTCCTTCCTTTGCACCCTTTCTCTAACCTTGCCAGGAGCTTCAATTCACTCTGGTACCAACTGTAGATTGAACAACATGGGCAGAAGCTTGATAAATTATATTAAACTCAATCAACCAAGAATACAATGGAGTGTTGCAATTCTTATATGAATTGTACAACATATGAATACAATAATAATTGTTACAACAACTTCCAAAATGCGTTCAGGAAGCATATAATTGTTATAACAATCATAACAATTATTCCTATGGAAATAAAAGACAAATATGGTTTAAAAACCATATAACAACATTAATTAAATAATTGATTATATGATGCATAATTAATATATTAGGTAAATAATAATTAACCTAACACTTTTCGTGCTTCTTTCTACTGAGTCCTCGAATTTTGCTTCAGCCTACCTCCAAACGACCACTCCTCTGAAGTCTGAATTTTGGACTTCAGAGTTTCTTCATTTCCTGAACTCCTCTATAATGTGCTCGACCCTCTTTAATCTATTCAGCCAATCCCAAAATTTGATCTCTCCTAACCGAATCTATCCCTCGTTTTTTCTTTGTGCAAGGTCATGTTTGTCCAATTTCTTCTTAGGGGTAAAATTGGATAACACTTGCACAACTGCCCCTTCACCAAGTCGCAGCCCTGAGCCCCGACCCTGGCCAACGTGGTTGCCCTCCCCCTTGTGAGGTTACCTCTCGCTAGCCCCCGTGGTGGCAATGCCATCCCTCCAATGTCCCTCAGTTATGCTCCTTTGCCATTAGTGTTGCCCCCAAAAACCTCCTGTTGTGAGAACCCAACAAACTATAACAAAAAAAAAAGAGTAAAACAAAACCTATAAAAAAGAAAATGCATTTTAACCAAATAACAAAACCCTTAAATAAAAGTGGACGAGTACTTAGGAAGTTAGGGTTTTGGTAAATGGTCAACGAAAATTAATGGTGGATTGGGTTTTTTTAGAAATATAAATATTTATCTTGTAGACAAGTCATTAGGGGCATCCCTATCATGTAAAAGGATAATTATTAAATAATTCATTTTATTGTATGAAGTTTAGTATACTTGGGTTTATTGGTCATGTGGGTATGTCATTTATAATAATACATTTAATAATATTAATAATTCATGAGCAGTTATAATTACATCAAGTAAAGTAGGGTAGATAGAGTAAGGATAATACGTTAATATATCGGTGTTACCAGAATTAGCCCTACTAGATTTGTATTTCTTATAAATAACCTAACATAATTTTCATCACATTATTAAAATGAGGTAAATGGATAAGATAATGTTATTTTGTGTGTTGCATTCATAATACGAGATTAAATATATGATTACGATGTTTTACTAAGGTAACAAATATCACGCGTAGAAGGGCCACCCTATAACAAACGTGTAACATCGTGACAACTTTATTTATGACATAAGCTTATATGTATAAAAATCATAATATATTTTATTGGGGACATATTGGTTATATCTCCAACAAATCACGTACATGGCTTCAAACACGTTTCATTCCTTAAAGAAAAAAAATTGTCTGAAAATCTTAGCTGGATTTATGTGTATTTGAATGTCGCATGATGGGGCATTACATATTAATTTACCAATACTAATATGTAGGAAATGATATCCTATAATTTAGGAGTCAAGCCATAACAATAAAAAAATAAGAGATCCCTATAATGTCTCACACAAAATCCTCTATGTGAGTTGTTACAAACAACCACACATAAGACATTAACAATATAACAATATAATGTTTGCACTAACAAATAATAATTTCCTAACATTCACTAAAAGAATCAAACTCTTCTTACAACAATTATTTTACAAAATCTCAACAATTCAATAGAATTGCAGAAAATTTAAGGCATCTATATAATGATTTCATAATTTATTTTGTAGGTTGTGTAGATGTTCAACAATTTTAATATAATTAGAAAAACTTGTAGAAAACCCACATTTATGGATATTTTTTTATTAATGACAAATGGTTTTTTGGGATGGACCATACCCCGAAACAAAGAGGGTCAAAACCCAGATACAACAAAAGAGAACACGGAAGAGAGAACTAACATCCTAGATGTTCAAAAAAGCACCACAAATGAAAAATGCAAACAACAGAATTGTAGCTAGTCAACACCCTACTCATTGAAGAACAACACAAAAACAAAAGGCCTACTGCCCAGATACAACAATCAAAACATTTGAAGAGACAAGATTCAAGCCTTGTCAGTGGCATTGGAGTGCTTTTGTTTGTTGTAACCTTTCTTTTTGCATTCCACCACCATCTGGTCCTCATTACCATCTTTCGTAGAGATCAGAAGGACAACTTCAAGATGCTTGATTGGAATTTTTCCCTCGCCAAGTGATCCATCTAGTTGCGTTTCTGAAACAACCTTTTAAGTAGAATAAATCTGGGTAATCCCTTCAGAACCAGGAAGATTGGGATGTGACTTTTTTGTGCTGAAGAGTCTTCAACCGCGTCTGAAATGGGGCTAACTGTAAAATGTTCTGGTAATGAATCCTTCCACCAAGTAGGTTTTCCCATGTGTTTGGAATACACGCAGTCATCCAAGAGATTCCTAGTTTGATATCACCTACGACATCTGAAGGCTAAACGCTCATAATATATCCTATGGATCCAATGTCAGTTGCATATCTGTAAGTTGATTTCTACTGGAAGGGATTGGGAGGTATCAATATCAACTAGGATTCTGGTGTACGTAGTATGGGTTTGACCCGTAGTTTTATCATCTGCGTTCACAGATGGAGAAGGGTATCTCCAATAGCAAAAAGGCAAGTTTTATTACAAAGATGTAGAGGGAGGCCAGGTTAATGAATCTAGACCGGGTTGGAATCAAAAGAATCTTTGAGGGGATCAAAAGATGGGTACCTTGGTTTGATCATGAGACCATGATCACCCCAAACCCAATATTTATAAAAAAGTTAGTTCCATGTCCTCAGGAGTTTCAAAAACAACAATAAAGTAGGCTCTAGCACAAGGATTGAGTTCAATCTTACCCTTAATCACTTGCCTCCAAATTTATGAAATCTAGTCATGGAGTTGTGATAGCTTGGGCCAGAATTTTTTGAATTTACAAATGAGGCCAAGTTGTTCCAAATTCTCCTCCTCCTTTAGAACTATTTGTAGTAGATCCTCCTCTATTTTTAGTACTGAAATTTTCTGTGCTGATATTAACTCTTTGTCAACATGTCTTGTATTATTATTATTTTTATTGTTGACCACTACAAAAAAAGATCTGGAGGAGCCACCATTCCCAAGCACCTCATTGTCATGCTTTCCCTAATTAGGTAGAGAGCCACCTACAACAGAGAGAGGGTTCCGGGTCTGGGAAGTGACGTCCCTTGTTTTGTCTACATGCTTGGCCCGAAAGCCAATACTACCCCCTCCATTGGTGTGGGAGCCATCATTAGAGTTGGCGAGTGCATAAACCGTGTTTTGTAGAGGGGCACGACTAAAGGCTAGATTGATCCATGATATTGGCCCTTCATTGATCCTTTTGATGCATTCTCTATCATTATGGCCATAGCCTCCATCCCTTACACATTTTAGGTTGGGGTTTCATATTCTTGTCCCGTCTTAACCCCAGGTTGGATGTGGGTATCCCCTCCCTCGGCCACACCATTTTCTCCACACAGAACAGGGGTGCCACCTCCATTACCTCCAGCAGGTGCCCTAACTCCAACAATGCTCGAAATAGGTGTGGCGTCATTGAGTAAAAACCCTCCTCCACCCTATTCAGAACTCACTCGATGTCTGTTATAAGTTGAGTCGCCATTGTAACCAAGGATCACAGAGTTATGGCATTTAGGCTTTGAGGATTAACATCACTTAGGGCTCGGCATATTGTGGAATAAATATTCACATTTCTGAATATTAATTATAGAAAATCCATATTTATTTAATTTTCTAGATATGTGATTAAAATAATATCGAGTACATTTATTTATTTTTGGAATAAATTTAAAAAACTAATATAAATTGTAATAGCACTATGGAGATGCCACATTAAATAGTATTTGAATGCTATATGTATATATATTTTTAAAATGCCCACATAAATAATTCTTGATACTTTTAGTACATTTTAAGATTACAAATATTAAATTATAATAGCGTGTAAATTCAACATTACACAAAATATATATTTATTACAATCCTTACGTGTTATATCATATCAAGTGTTCCTATGTGGTGAACTAGTATTTTCACCAATTCAACCATGTCTAATTAATATAAATGGTGTGGATGTTTCACAATTTAATTATATTTTTAAAATAAAAATTCTATTTTTTTAAAAAAAATATTAATTACTACAATATATTAAATATATTAATTATTACAATATATTAATTACTGCAAAAGTTAGTTTTGTGGAGGGTTGTATCTCAAGAAGGAAGAAAGTGGTGGAAGAAGTGGTTGTGATTGATGATTGACAAGGGTCTTCAATTTCAAATATAGTGTCTTTTTGTCTTCTCTGTATAGAAACACTATTATAATTAATTTTTTGTTCAATCTTTCGATGGGATTGGTCTACATGAGATCTTTTATGCCCCTAGTTATAGTATATTAGTATGTATACTTTTTCTTATGGTTGCAGGTTAGTTTCTGAATGAATCTACTTATTCACCCATGCTGGTTTTGTTCTCGAATTGTAAGGGTGGGGTTCCCATTAAGCCCCCCCGGTTCTTAGCTCTAGTAAAAAAACATTTTTTGTATAAAAAAACTCACATTTTCTCCTTGTGAAAAACTCACATCTACCTCACCTACCAATGGATGGGTGCAATTTGTTGTCACGAGACTTTGATTATGTAGTCGGAATATCTATGGATTAACACAGAAAACTAAAAATCTAGTTAGATCAATGCATACACTGCTAGATGATCTGCGAAGAAATGTCACGCATTCTTAGGTCTACACACTAAATGACACGAGTTGCACCCAACAAATTTTGACTTTAATAGTGGCTGGAAAATCTTCAAAAGTATCCTCAACTTTGAGTTTAATAAATTATTTTAAAATATTTATTTATTTATTAAATGTTTAATCACTACAACTTACAATGAATTTAATAAAAATCAATTTAGAAATATATGATATTTGGTGTAGTGATTGACATAATAAAATAATTGTTTGATTGATTTTATTGTTGATCAATTTCAATAATCACGGGGCGTTCACTCAGTAAAAGTATGGTATAATGCATTCGTTCGAAGGGTATTAAAGAATACCCTTAATATTAATACTCAGTTATGTTATCTTATTATAATGAAACCACCCCCTATTATTTTCATGTACCTTACTTACCTATTTTTCCATTACAATTTTATTTACACCTTTTTTTATTTCTACCCTAATATATCAAATAGATAATATATCATGTTTTCCACTCAATTATTATTTTCATAATATGCCTTCTCTCTAGAAAGATATCTTTAACACATTTAAGACATATTATCAATAAGGTTAATGTTAAACTTTATTCATTTACCAATAGTAATATATAGGAAATGATCTCCTATAATTTAGGAGTCAAGCCATAACAATAAACAAATAAGAGATCCCTAGAATGTCTCACACAAAATGCTCTATGTGAGTTGTTACAAACAAACTCACATAAACAGTAAAAAATATAACAATATAATGTTTTCACTAACAAACAATAATTTCCTCATTAAAACCATGGTTTCCATCATTCAACACTCTCACTGAATCTTTTTCATGAAAACCAATTTGGATCAGATTACCCCACTTACCCTTGTAATTTTGGGATAGTACCTGTCTTATATCCATAGGTAATACATCAGCCATCATCATAAAAATTGACTCCTAAACCTTTGACTTCACACATACAACCTACTTAAGAATCCTAGTTGAGCTTGATACTTCAAAGAATCTCCCATCCCACATTGAGCTTAAGAGGAAAAATTGTACTTGGACTCATCCTTTGTACTATGAGGGCTTTCCTTTCAGATGCAAGAGATGTTTTTCTTTGGGGCATTCAGTTGCTGATTTTGAGATAGTAAAATGTAAAAATGAGAATGTTAATTAGTGGAGAAACACCCTCCATGAACATCTGGTATTTGAATATAAGGATATCCCTGACTCGGATATAGAGGAGGAAGACCTGGTCAAATCGGTCCCAAAAGCCCCTTTTAGAGAGATCCCAGATCATGTAAATAAAGGGTTGTCCATGGGTGAAACTCAGAGGACCAGAAACATTGAAACAAAAGAGAATGTATCAGAAAAGGAGAATATTTCTCCTCATTTTCCTTATTCAAATAACACGCATCAGTCGATCACATATTTTATAATTGTCATTCCTTTACAGAAAGCTCTTGGTGAGTGGATAACAATCTATAACAAGAAGAAGTCTGTTAAAAAACAAACCAATCCCACCATGTAGAGACTTTGTCTCCTTTTCTGCTTCCCGACTATTCTTCTCCTGTTATTCTGTCGTCAGACAACAGCTGTGTCGTTGTTCTCCTTTTGTCTAGCAGCTTTTGGGTTGATGTTGTCCGTTGTTTTTTGGTTTCTCACCGGAAGTTTGTCCTTTATCTTTGTTCTTCATAGCTTTTCTAGCTTCTAGGCCTTATTTGCTGGGGAGTGGCCTCCACATGTCAAAAACCACCTTGGTTGTATAGTTTTAGCTGGCTTTTGAGCCCTTATCTGTAACACAGGGTATGTTCCCTTCAAAACCATTTACCAATAGTAAAAAAAAAACAAATAATAATTTCCTAACATTCACTACAACAAATAAACTCTTCTTACTACAATTATTCTACAAAATCTCAATAATTTAATAGAATTGTAGAAAATTTGAGGCATCTCTATAATGATTTCATAATTAATTTTGTAGGTTGTGTAGATGTTCCACAATTTTAATATGCTTAGAAAAACTTGTAGAAAACCCACATTTCTAAATATTGATTATGGAAAATCCACATTTATTTAATATTTTAGATATGTGATTAAAATAATATCTAGTACATTTATATTATTTTTGGAATAAATTTAAAAAACTAATATAAATTATTATAGCACTGTGGAGATGCCACATTAAATAGTGTTTGAATGCTATATAATTTATTTATTTTTGAAAATGCCCACATAAATAATTCTATAGACTTTTAGTACATTTTAAGATTACAAATATTAAATCATACTAGTGTGTAAATTTAACATTACAAAAAATATATATTTATTCTTTATTAAAATCCTTCAAGTTTTGTATCATATTAAGTGTTCTTATGTGACGAATTAGTATTTTCACCAATTCAACCATGTCTAATTAATATAAATGGTGTGGATGTTTCACAATTTAATTATATTTTTTAAAGAAAATGGATGGGTTTTTTTAAAAAGTTAAATATATTAATTAATACAATATATATTATTTTATTATACACTTATTGCTATATTATATATAAAATAAAAAGATAAGGGAAGATGGATGGGAAGCTCAAAGGGAAGATTGCAGGGAAGGTAGATGGCACATGGACGATGAAACTATTTGGAGAGTTGAATCATGCACATGCGAAGCTCTCACCTCTGTGGAAGGATGCAAAGCCATTGCTAGAGGTCTCGAAGGTCATCATTGATAGGGCCAAACAAATATTCCAATTTGAAATCATGGGAAGAATTGCTGGACTATGGCCGAATATTGATTTAGTGTGAGAGTGGGGCAGGAAAAAATGGTGATGTAAGGTTGAAGTAAGGGCTCTGGCCAGTGAAGGCTTCTTTTTTTATTCCAAAATGAGTAGGAATTATAGAAAGGTTAGAATGAAGGGCCATGTTTTTTTGGTAGTGTAGCCTTCACTTTCCACCAATTGGAACTTGGTATGCCTCACGATTTTTGTTTCCATGCTCTTCCAGTTTGGATCAAGCTTTTGGGTATTCCTCTGGAATTCTGGGAGCCTGAAGTCCTCCTGGGGATATCTAGGTCAATGGGGCTGCTTATTGTTTTGGATCCAACAACCAAAACCCGCTCCAGACTGGATTTTTCTAGGATTTGTATGAATATACTTGTGGGTTTCAAATTTCCTAAGAGATTTTTTTTACATTTTCCCACTGACAAATGGGAATAGGTGAATGAGGTAGAGAGCTCCCAGATCTTCTGTAGCAAGTACAGAATGGTAAGATACGAGATGAAAGAATGATATGGTCCTATGGAACCACCTTGTAAATTCAACTATCTCCAGGGAGATGATGAGCTAGAGGTTTCATTTGAAGAGGAGGACGATTTAGTGGAGAATGTGGAAGAAACCAATGTGCTTGGACAAGCTGCATTGGAAAAAATTGACCTGGTTCAGGAGGCACCGAGAAGTGTTGGGGAGATGGTTGCATTGAGGGGTATCGTGGTTTGGACGTTTTCTTTGTTCCTATCACTTGTGGATATTTTCTTAGTGTGGATTGATGTAGGGTTGATGGTGGATATTTTCTTAGGTGATGGGTAGAGCTGGTTTTGGCTATAAGGAGGACCAGTGGATTGGGCGGGAGTCAAATTTTAAATTTGGTTCTGAGCTGGATGAAACTACATTCAATTACTGTCATGTTTGTGTAGATGGGATTAGGTTAGCATTTAGCCCGATAACTTTGAACAAGGTGGTGGATCTTGGCGGGGGAAAGTTGAAAGTTTTCATTGGGGCTGATTTGGAGCCAATGGGTCCCTCTTCCCTCAATATTGATGGCAAGGGTTGGATAGAGGTCCACCATACAAAGCATTATATTACTTGTAGTCCAGAGAAGATTTTTGTGGCGGGTATTAGTATCTATGGGTTGTGTGAAGCCTCCTTGATGTGCCCCCTAATATTGGTTTTTCGCTACTTTGGTTTCATTTCTTCTGAATGTTGGGAGTGGTCTTTTCACTTGTTCTTTAATGCTTTATCTTATCCTCCTCCATACTTCTCATGATGTAGTTTTTTGTAAGGCCCATAGCAGCCACAATCCCTGTTTATTACCTAATCTAATAAAAAATATTATATTATATAATATCATATATTAATAAGTTCCAATTATACATATAAACACACTACAAAACAAAACTCACATCTGCCTCACCTACTAATGGATGAATACAATTTGACATCACGAGACTCTGATTATGAATGGAATGTAGTCAGAATATCAATTGATCAACACAAAAAAACTAAGTCTAGTTAGATCAATGCATACATTGCTAGATGATCTGCAGAGAAATGTCACACATTCTTAGGTCTGCACAATAAATGACAAGAGATGCACCAAACATATTTTGAAAAGGTTACATAATGGGAAAAAACGATAAAGAAGTATTCCTGATTTGAAAGTATATAAAGGAAAAGGAACCAATGGAGATTGTTAATTGCCATTTATGTGGAAAAATACATATATCCTCAATTTTTGTGTGCACATCTTTCTTAACCATCATTGATGAATATACCATGACGACATGGGTATAATTGCTAAATCATAAATATGAATCTTTTGGTTATTTTTTCTAATTCAAAAGCTTTATTTGAGAATCAAAGGAGCTATAATATAAATTTTTCCATAACAAATAGGGGTTTAGAATTTATTTCAAATATATTTATTAATTTTTCAAGTAATATGATATTCACAAGTAGTTCACTGCCAAGTATACACCTTAGTAGATTAGTGTAACAGAAAGTAACAATATGACAATCATGGAGATACCCCAAAGCATGTGGAAGGTTAAACATTTATCAAGTAAGTATTGGATAGTGTTTTTATCAACTATAGTCAATATTATGAATATATGTCCAACAAAAAATGTGAAGAATATGATTCTACAAGAAACATTGAGTGGTAGAAAAACATAATTTTGCACACATAATATTGTTTAGATGTGTGGCTTATGAACATGTCCAAAATGAATTAAAGGTAAACTTATATCAAAAAGAGAAGAAAACAAATCTGTATAGGATACAAAGAGGAAATTAAATGATATATTATGTATGATCCACTCATGGGGAAATAATAGTGAGATGAAATTTATAGAGGAAGAAGCATGGGATGGAAGTGTGGAGAAAACATTGAGTATAACCATAACCTTACCACATGAAGGTAGTGAGGATTTAGATCCATTAGGCATAACTAGGTTCCTCCTTCCAAACCCAATCAACTAACACAAGGTGGATAGAAAAACACCTCAATCAAGTATAAGGAGATCCTCATGTGTTCAAAAAACCAATCCTTCAAGTCAAGCATAAATAATAAAAGGCATAACAAAAGAAAAAGCTTCAACAAGCATTCAAGGTGAAATACTTTTAAGTTCAAATTCTACAAGATACTAGTCATACTGTCAAACATTAAAAAAATTATGACCCTGAAAGTATGTGCATGTAGTGCCACATCAAAATATACTGCAAACCTAAAAATCCTTGCATGACCACCGGTAACATGAGACACTATAGTGGAAACTTAACCAAGTTGTTTGAAATTAATTAATTTTCTTACATGTCAAATTTCTAAGCCCACTTAGATTATAAATCACTTGTAGTGACGTGCTCATTTTTATTAAAATGCAATCGGTTTCAACCTATAGATTACCTGCTTAGTTTGAGAGAAAATAAAAAAAAATTCCACCTATCCCTAGACCACCAGCAAGAGAATTCATTGTAATCCATGTTGTCATGTTAGTCAATGTTTTAATGCATTCGGATAACTAGTATTACAAGTGATGGTTTCAGGGCCCCACTGAGTTGCTGAGTGACATATGGTGATTGTTGTAACCACAAGTATGATAGTACTTGTACCCCAGAGTTTCCCTATGGGGTAACTTGATGTATTCTAACTCTTCATAAGTAATTACTTCTGTTATACCCTGTATATATACCATGTGTAAGACACTATGGTTAATGGGAATGAATCAACCATTTGTGTTAGTGATGTAATTATGTGTTATGTCAATGAACCTTACACTAGATGACCCTAAGGGAAGCAACCGTCAAGAGTGTATATGTGGAGAGAGGACGTGGACCATATTTTCATAATCTTGAGCTGAGTAAGAGTGAGGAAGTGGGTTTATATAGATTGAAAACCCACTTCTATATGTTTAGTATATTCTGAGCTTTCTCATATATTATGGATGCACAAACCTTAGGCTTAACTTATGCAAACTGCCTATTCCCCTTCGCTTTCCTATTGGGTTGTCCATCAAAAATCCTATGTGATTTTGACTATGTTGAGCCTTGTGGGAGTATGGAGGGATGATTCAGGTAGAGATGATGATAGTTACATTATTTGATATACTTATTTATGGTTTAATGTATATTTTTTGGGAGATGAGGCTCGATATCTGAGTGTCAGAAAATTGATGAGTACCCCTTTGGTGGCTATATGAGGCCACATAGTGATTAATGTGTTCATTCTTATGTATTTTATTTGGAACCAATATTTTTCTTGATTGAAGCCTTCTTATATTTTTGGCATTTTATTTGTTTTTTTGTACTAACATGGATTTTATGCACTAACTATGGCTAATTAGCCATTTGTTTTTCTTAGTTTTAAACTTTCTTTTCATGTTTAACAGTTTTATAGCCTTGCCCAAGGCTTACGATTTTTTCCACTTGCATTTGAAAGATTATTTATGTTGGTTCTAATGTCATAATATGTTGGAATAGGGTAATGGGATTCACCATGGAGTGGTTGAACCTATTGAACTGCTTCGTTGTATGGGGGTACAATCCCAAGGAGTTACAGATAACTAGCGGGTTGTTGAACCATAAGTTATTATGTCACTTAGGTTAGGGGTGATACAGGCTCTATGTCCCAGGGCCATAGGGTGACCCCACCTCATTAAAAGGAGAAAGGAGATGGGGATCTATGGTTGAGTGACCCGATATTCTTGATGACACTCTATGGTTTGAGTGACCTGATATTCTTGATAACCAACTCTATGGTCAAAGTGACCTGATATTTTCTATGGTGGATCTATGGTTGAGTGACCCATGATATTTTTAGCACTATGATCTTTCTCTTTGGGAGGTAATGGAGTTTTGTTGTGATGCTTTGGGGGATCACTATGATATTTTTTCTTTTTCTTTGTGGAGGCATATGGAGTTATATTACTCTTGTGATGTGCTTTAGGATTGGTATATGGCTTTGTTTTTGTGTTGCTTTAGGAGATATATGGATATTTTGCACTGTGATGTTCCGTTTGACTTGGTATGTGATACAAGTTATGTAAAACATCTTGTGAGTATTTGTTAGACATGGTTATGGATTGAGCCTTTGATGATCAGGATTGTAGAAATTTATTATGTACTACTTGTATTAATTTTCCATTGGAATTAAATACTTGTGATGGTACAGTCATGAAAGTAGTTTTGGGTCATGTGAAATGTCGTTTGTTTTATGTATCATATTGATGTCATTCTATTAGGAACCCACATAGTGTGTAATGTGACCCTATAACCTATGAATTCCTAAGATGGAGATTAGGAAATATTGTGAATCAATAATGATAAACAACTTAACTAGTTAACCTACATATTCACATAACATGTAATAACTTAAGCTATTGCCAAAACTAGTTTGCTTTCTTGTGGTCGTTTTAAATGAATGCTATGAAATGACACTGTGAGGATTAGGTTTTCTATTGATCTAGTAACCTTAATGTTTTATCTTGAAAATGTGTAAAAAATTTTTCTCCTTATAACAAGAGTATTTTTCCAAACAAGTGTAAACATTAAGGACTCTTTCAAATTGAAATCCTTAAATCATAATATTAGAAGGAACATTGTGTATATATCCTAAATACAATAAAATATATAAATTATTTGCACAAGTAAAAAATGTTAGAAGGAACAAAGTGAATATGTTAAACATGTGGCCTAGTTGTAAAGGAATGAAGGGTCTCATGTTATGTGTTTCTTTAGACAATTATAGTCAACTAAACAATTTTTAAGAAACAAACCTTTAACATAAGAATTGAATATTAGGAGACTCACAGTTGTTTACAATCAATTATTTAACAAATGAGCTATGGATAACTAATGGAATTAGAGAAAAGAACCAAATGTGTATTTTCCATTAAAAGACTAATACTCTACGAAATAAAGTAATTGAAGTTTGAAAAATAGGAAATCTAAAACCTTATGTGTTTAATTATTGAAAACTATAAGGTCATACTAATGGAAACCTAAATGTAATGAATATGTAAACCATGAAAAGGCCATGTAATGGAGTATGCTATCTGAGTGTGTTTCTTATTGTAATTGGGTCGTTGTCCTAGTTTACATCATTTGAGTAATACATTGGTGTGTACCCTATGTTATCATATTGTATGAGTGGGTTCATGTTTATGTAAGTTTCCTACGTGATGTCAAGTTTCTTTATTTAGATCCCATGTGGTGTTGTGTAGTGTGTAATTAAAGTGAAAAAAAATTATTTCGATAATTTTACTGTTGTATTTTGGTGTTGAAAATGTGGGCATTACACATGGTATGCAAGTGAGGTTCATGCTCTCGAACCTCAAGGATAGATTGGAGTTGTGATGATATTGCATGGTGGTGGTGGAGATGGGAAGAGTAATGTGATATATGTTGTGATGTGACTAATGTTGTAATTGTGATATTATGAACGCACATGTTATGCATGTCACTTAGTGCATATTTGTTATCATGTTGATGTGTTTGTAATGAGATTATTTTCTCTCTTTTTTGTGGACTCAATGAGGAGTTCATGTGTGATGTTTCGCCTTGTTGTGCATTAAAAGAATGTTATTGCGGATTACAAAGTGTTGGAGTGTTTTTTTATTATGTGATATGAAGGTGTTTTGCATGAAAAAATATGTGTATAGTGAATTGGATTTTATCATGATGTCGCCACTGTGTTGTGATGAATCATGTGTGTCACCATGTTATATTGTAATTGACTATATGTTGTAATGTTAGTCATTGTTTTCATCATATGTATAATTCGTGTAATATGTGATGGTTCATGTCATGAATTAGGGGAATATGGTGATCATATGACCCCTTTTGTGTAGTACTTACACCTTAGGTGCATTATGGGGAAAATTGATGTATTATAACCTGTCAAAGTAATGATTTTTTTATACCTTGTATATATACCATGTGTAAGATGCCATGGTTAATGGGCGTGAATCACCATTATGTTAGTGATGTAGTTATGTGTTATGTTAAATGAACCTTACACTATACGACCCTAAGGGGAGCAACTGTCAAGAGTGTACGTGTGGAGAGAGGAGGTGTGGACCAGGTTTTCATAATCTTGAGCTGAGTATGAGTGAGGAAGTGGAGTCTTATATAGACTGAAAACCCACTTCTATCTGTTTAGTATACTTTGAGCTTGCTCAGTATATTGTGGATGCACACCACCTTAGGCTCAACTTATTAAAACTAGCATCCCCTACTCTTTCCTATTGGGTTCTCCATCAAACAATCCTATGTGATTTTGACTATGTTGAGCCTTGTGGGAGTATGAAGGGATGATTCAAGTAGAGATGATGACAATTACATTATTTGATATACTTATTTTTGGTTACATGTATATTGTTTGCAAGCTGAGGCTCGATATCTGAGTGTCAGCAATTTGATGAGTACCCCTTTGGTGGCCATATGAGGCCACATAGTGATTGTAATGTGATATTTCTCAATGAATATTTTATTTGTAAATTGATCATTATCTCTTTTCTTACAAGAACCAACAATTTTTCTTGATTGATGTGTTCTTATATTTTGGGCATTTTATTTGGTTGTTGCACTAACATGCATATTTTTGCAGTAACTATGGCTAATTAGCCATTTATTTTTCTTAGTTTTAAACTTTCTTTTCATGTTTAAAAGTTTTATAGCCTACCTCAAGGCTTTGTATTTTTTCCACTTGGAAGTTGAAATTAATTGTTATGCTGGTTCTAATGTCATAATGTGTTGGAATAAGGTCATGGGATTCACCATGGAGTGGTTGAACCTATGGACCTGCTTCGTTGTATGGGGGTATGCCCCAAGGAGTTACAGATAACTAGTGGGTTTTGAACCACAAGTTATTATGTCACTTGGGTTAGGGGTGATGGGGCTCTATGTGCCTAGGGCCATAGGGTGACCCGGCCTCATTAAATGGAGAAAGGAGATGGGGCTCTATGGTTGAGTGACCTGATATTCTTGATGGAACTCTATGGTTGAGTGACCTGATGTTCTCGATGGCACTCTATGGTTGAGTGACCCGATATTCTTGATGGAGAGTTATGGTTAAGTAACCCGGCTTGGTTTTGGCACTATGATTCTTCTCTTTGGGAGGTATATGGAGTATTTTTGTGATGCTTTTGGAGTTATATGGAGTTATTTTGTGATGCTTTAGGACATATATGGAGTTGTTTTGTGATGTGTGGTGTTGGTAGTGTGAGTTATGGGTACTCTTGTGAGTCTTGTTAGACATGGTTATGATTGAGGTTTGATGCTCCTCTTGATTTTCATGTACTATTGTATATTGTCTTGGCACTGTGTTGGTATAGTCATGGTTTTGGGTCATGTGAAACCAGTTGTATATGTATCAATGTGATGATTCTCTTTATCAGTCGAATGTGTGTACTAGATTTATACCTATGACATAATTGTTGAAAAATCTTCCTTATGTGGACTACTTGTTGTCTTTCCATAGTGGAATCAAGAGGTCTTGTGATGAGATACAGTCGTGAATGTATGTAGTAATATGTTTTGTGGATCATTGGTGTTGTGTTTGGGTTTTATGTGTCATCTTGATGTCAACTACTATTTGGAACCCACAAAAATTAACAAATTGAAATCTAAAACAATGAAATACTAAGAGTTTGGGATTAAGAACTATTGTAAAGGAAAAGACTAATTGAGTAATAAAGTAAAAGATAACTACCAATCTTTGTAGAACATTAAAATTTAACATATCACTGAAATTAGTTACTTTCTTGTGGTCACGTTGTACCGACAAGTTATTTTGATAAACACCGTGTGTCATTACTTATTTTCTTACCTATGTATCCTTCGAGTTTCAGTGTTTATTCGCATTGAGTATGATGCTCTTATAAGGGGAAGGAGATCTAGTTCCCTCAGAGTTCACGCACCCCAATTAGAAGGACATTGTCAGACCTTTGCATCTTGCAACAGTGAAAGACAATGACACATCCTAGATGACCTTTCAAACTTGTAATGCCCCTTGCATGATAATACAAACATAGTATTTGTGATCCCAAGGCATTCTGGTAGAGAATGGTCGCCCTTAAGAACCTTTAGACCTATAAATTTTGTTTCACAATAATACATGCACTTTATTTTGACTAGAGACATTAACCACAATTAAAATCAAGTGAATATTACAAGTTTTTCAATGAATAGGTTAATGGTAGTGAGGGAAGAACATTTAAGGAACTGTGCTAAGAGGAGCTCTCTTCAATAACCATCTAAAATTAGTATGTTATGGATTAAAGCAGCCATGCACATAAAGATAATGTCTCCTCATTTTAGTTTTGCAAATGGGTTAATCTAGATCTATATCTGTTTGAAGTGGGTTCATTGTCTCTTAGAGGAAACGCCTACCTGTCACTGGTTTGTTTTTTGTACTTAGAGAAGAATAAGAATGAGGTGAGGGGCGTTTCAACCAGGTATAACATCTAGTTGTATGGATTTTTCTTCTTCTGCTCTTAAGCACCTGTGTCGTGTGCACTGTAACCTTTAGTGTGCCACTTGATTCTTTTGCATATCTTTTATTTCAAGTTGTTTGACCCATTTTTGTTTCCCCTCAGCTCGTCAGTACCATGGATCTTGGTTTTCTGCCATATATTTTCCTATGGAACTCTATTCTCTTTTCTTCCATTTATTTTTTTCTTTTCTCCACTAGTTCTCTATCCTATTTGAGTTGGGGGTGTTGTGCCTTAGCTTAGTCATATTTCTTTAATGAATTGTATTTTTTTTAGCTAAGCCAGTTTTCCTTCATTTATTTTACTAAACTTACTCGATGGTTTGTAACGTGATCTCTTTCCTAGGTCTGCATTCTTTTACCAAATTCAAGATGTGGGTTTTCAGATCTTATTTTCCACTTGTGACTCGAGTTCTTCTTGTGCTGAGTTAGCTTGTTATTTCGTAATTTCCCAACTCACCCACTTAGGAGCCCAACTCAAGCTTGATGTGTGTACTTTTTTGCATTGTGTGTCGTATATGCATTGATATTTTCCCCTTCATTTGAGCTCAAGGTTTCACCTGTCTATCTCAAACTCGGGGGTATGTTTTGGCTTGACTTATTTCATGTGTCTGCAACTAATTTTTCACATGAACTATTTGATAAAATGCCGAAGATTTAAGAATCCTTTAGGACTTTAGTGATTGTGGGATATGGTTTATTTTGGTTCATTGAGGAGACTTTAATAACTATGAAACAATGCATCTAGCACATTACCCAGTCAAGCCTGTAAATCATTTGATCAAATACCTGAAGGTTGTGTGGTCTCGTTGAATGTGGGGATATCAAGTTTTGTGTAAAAAAGGTATGGACTTTCCCTTTTCTCTGTATTAAATTCCTCTTTCATCATTTATTGCATTTGGAAATTAAATTTTAATTATTAGGAAATGTAACTCCAACCAATGATAAAACCTTACTTCATTTGGTATTGTCAAACATTAGATGTGAATGGAGTGCCACACCAAAATATACCGCAAACATGAAACTCCTTGCATGACCCATGGTAACATGAGATACTATAAGGAGCTTAACTAACTAGTTTGAACTTAATTAACACCCTTGCATGTCCAATTTATAATCCCACTTAGCTTATTAGTCACTTTTAGTGATGTGCTCTTTTTATTGAAACACAATCAGTTTCAGCCTACAGTTACCACTTAGTTCGAGCGAAAATGAAAACACCTTCCACCTATCCTGATACCACCAACAAGAGAATCATAATCCATCTGGATTTCAATAAAAATTTCTTCGGATGCTAGCTTTGCGAGTGGGTTTTGGGGCCCACTGGTTGTTGAGTAACAAGAGTTGTTGTCACAATTACGATAAATTTCCCCAAAGTTTCCCTTGTAACTTGAGCTCTTCTCTTTGTAATAACATTTCGTCAAACACGATAAATTCTATGTATATGGGAGAGTACGCAAGAATCATCAAAGTTTGTGTTCAAACTTAAAAAAAGTGTTTTCAAGGCCCAATTTGTGAGCACTTTAGATGTTTTGGCCACCTTGCACCAAAATTGTAACTTTAGCTAAACCCACCTTCTAAGGGTTTTGTTGACTCCTAACTAACTCGTGGAACCTTGTACATATTGTCTCCACAATTTATAGAGTATGAATTGATCAAATTATTTTATGAATGATTTTTGGGAAATTATGATGTTTCTCTCTCTTCCCTTTTCTCTTTCTAGAAGTAACTCTCATATTTTAACTAGTTCTAAAAATGTAAATGAGTTATAAATGTTCATCAGTTGGAAATGATATGAAAATTTTATAATGTATGTGATTATGATATGATGAACAGAAAGGAAAATGAAATCCATACTTTCTCTCTCTTCTCCTTTCTCTCTCTAGAGATAATTATGAAAATATTGATTGGGTTTTGAAAATAAAAATGAGTCAAAATTTTTACGAGTTGAAATGAAATGAAAATTGGATACGGGATGTTACGGTGATTTGAAAAGAAAATGAATCCTAGATTTTATTCCTCCTTCCCTTACTCTTCTCTCTCTCTCTCTCTCTCTCTCCCTCTCTCTCTCTATCTCTCTCTCTCTTCTTCTCCCCCTATCGCTATCTCTCTTTATTGTTTGTTCTGATTGTTTGAAATGATGGATGCATGGAAATTATGCTTGATTGTAGGGGATTTCCATACTTAGTCCTAGGACTAACGCATCATTGGTTGCAGGTACTCCGAACAAGAGGAATTTTATGGATGTGATATGTTGTAATTAATGAGTTATTATTGTAAATTTATATTCATCTTGCAATTCATGTATTACCATAGAATAATGATATGTATTGTTGTTCGAAGAATTGTTCTTGGTATATTTTGAAAAGAGAATACCAATGTGGGCATATTTTATAGTGTCGAATTGGATGTGAAGTTGTACTCAATGTTGTACCTATGTTATAAAGATATTAAACAAATATTTTCCTATGTTAATTATTGGTATATAACCACAATGCTAGGTAGAATCTCCTCTCATAAAAAATAATGAAAAATAAAAGAATGCGTTATAATTCCTATTGTACTTTATCCCCCAATTTTAGTCTTTTTTCAGGGTACAAAACATTGACCGTGTTAATAAAATACTCTGATCTCATTAATCATCTTCTTGATTCACACCTAAGACTTCTTATTAAGGACCTTTTTTCTTGAATATTTTTAGAGGTGGTGATTTTATGTTTTGAAAGCTATCATATTGGCATGAGTGAGGTGATCATGCATAGGTGTTGTAGGTATGACCATATCTTGAATAAGTTTTACTCTCTTGTGCGTGATTTCCCTTGGTACCCTAGTGGGTGGCCAAAGTCTTGCAAGATAGTTGGTGCTTGTAAATTCGATTGATCTCTTGTGAGATCTAAATTATGTGAGTGGAGACTATGTGTCGAATTATTTGCGTAATTACCTAAAAATTGGAAATAGGTCCTTAGGAGACTTTTGTAATGCATAAGATTATTATGGATATATCTCTTGCAATATGCACTTAATAATTACATGTCTAAGAGAAATGTAATGGGTTGTCTTGTGTGAGGTCGTACTCCTTGTAGTCTTAAATCCTTAAGTTTTACTTAAGTGTTCTAGGAATAAATTTGTTCCAAAATGATGTTATACAAGACCAAAGTAACCGCGTAAATGTAGTTAGTAAAAAAAGGTTAAATAAGATTAATCTATGGAATGCCTGCTATGAAAATGGGACACCTTTGAGTGATTTCAAAAACTAAATAAAATGTGAAATGTGATCATAAAATGAATGTAATAAAGTACTAGATGTCCACGACTAATACAACAACCTAATAAATCGAAAAACCAAATATGATGCATGATCACATGCTTTGTTTTTATAAATATGAATTAAACAACGATGCTAACGAAATAATAAAATGTAACCTTGAGAATGGGATACTTGCAATTGTAGCCAAGGTCTTGTGAGATAAGGAGATTACACTCTAGTTGGACTTGTAAAATTTAGTAGAACCCTTGTTGTAGTTAGGAATATATTAAATCTAGGATCACTCAGGAAGTAGAATTTATGGTCGAAACATGTACTTAACTCGTTGTCGCTACTAAGAGTAAACCCTTAAGATGATGAAACAAAAGTAGTTTGAAATGTGAAATTCATCACTTAGATTCAAGGAAAAATATCTATAAGGGGAACATAGGTGTAATGTACCCTTCCATGCGCAATATTATTGTGAAGATATGAATTCCCAATTGGAGCAAAAAATTGTGAATCAAGAATGATACAACTTAATTAGTTAACCTACATAGCTGGTTGTAATAACTTGAAGATTAAAATAATGTATTGTTAGTATTAAACAATGCTACGAAATAAACTCGGGATAGGTTTTCTATTGATCTAGTAACCTTCCTTTTTATTCTTGTGAATTTTCCTCCTTGTAATGAGAGTATTTTGTTCCAAACCAAATAAACATGACTCTTTCGAACAAATCCTTAAGTCAAATATTAGAAGGCGCATGTGTGTATATACGTTCCTAATCAAAATCAAGCCATATAAATTTATTTCCATAAGAGAAATGAGAAAATTCTAAAGGAACCACTATAGGTGAAATGTTAAAAAAAACATGTAGCCTAGTTGTAAAGTAACGAAGGGTCCCATGTTATGTGTTTTTCAGAAAATTATATTCAACTAAACAATTTTTGAGAAACAAACCTTTAACATAATAATTTAATTTTGGGAGACTCATAGTTGTTTAAAATGAATTATTTAACAAATGAGCTATGGATAACTAATGGAATGGGAGAAAAGAAATAACCAAAATAAAGTAATTGAAGTTTGAAAAATAGGAAATTTTCTTATTTTCCATTAAAAGACTAATGCCTATTGTGGAGTATGCCTATCATGTGTTTGTTATAGTAATTGGATCATTTTCCTAGTTTACACCATTTCAAGAAGACATTGATGTGTACCCTATGTTATCCTATTGTATGAGTGGGTTCATTTTTATGTAATTTTCCTACGTGATGTCGAGTCTCTTTATTTGGATCCCATGTGGTGTGGTGTAGTGTGCAATTAAATTTAAAAAAATATTATGATAATTTTAATGTTGTATTTTGGTGTTGATGCAATAGTCTTCGGGTCTCATTTCCTCGTATTATCAATGTCCACACGGAAATGACCACAATTTTGGAAAATATATGCAAGTGGCCGCCTCTTCTTTTTCCAATCAAGACTTAATTTACGTGTATGCAAGGGACTTGAGTCACATCCGCACTCGGAATTGTGATATATATATGTAATGGAGGCGGAGATCATTGTTATAGAAAAGAAATTAGTTGAAGAAGAAGTCATATGGAAGGAATAGGGAATGAAGGATATGAACTTCCGGGGTTCCGGTTCCATCCTACAGAAGAAGAGCTTGTGGGCTTCTATCTTAAGAAAAAATTGGAAGGCCAACAGTTCAGTCTTGATATAATTGGAACCTTGGATTTGTATAAACACGATCCATGGGAGCTCCCAGGTACTTATCATCAAAATAAACTGTGATGGTTTTCTGGTTTTAAGATTAGTACCTTCAGTGTTTATATAATGAATAAGCTATTTTCTTTTTGGGAATCTGATATTCCGGATCCAGTAGTGAGTTCTGAAACATCAGACATTAACATCTTTGCGCAGGTGATTCTTAAATGTTGTTGATCGTGTTTTGGGTCTCAAAATTTGGGATATAACAAGGGGAAGTAAATACTTTTGGATTCAATATGATAAAAAAATCCAAAAAACAAAAAAAGGGAAGGTGAAACCCATATGTTCATTCATAGCACAGATGATTTCAGAATAATCTTATTCAGAAAATAACTTCAGATGGAGCCGAAACATCAGAAAATAACTTCTTTGCACAGATGATTTCAGAATAGTCTTATTCATAAACGTTGTTAGGGTTTAATATTTTTTTTGTTGTTTTTATATTCTGTATTTGCTAATGCAGGTCTATCCTATATTCATGGAGAAAGAGAATGGTTCTTCTTTGTTCCGCGCGATACAAAAAGCGCGGTACCCAGAAGAAGCAGGCTGACAAAATCGGGTTACTGGAAGGCTACCGGATCAGACAAACCGGTTCGTAATAAGATGTTTCATTGCATTGGGCTTAGAAAAACTTTGGTGTTTTACAGAGGAAAAACGCCAACCGGAGAGAAGACAGATTGGATTATGAAAGAGTACAGAATGCCAGATTTTTGCCAAGCAATTAAGGTAAAATTTCACAACATAATTAGCGTCATTCTTTAGTACCAAGACAAACCTATTAGTGTTGTGTATTGCCGATGCAGAAGGAAGTGGTATTGTGCCGCATACACAGAAAAGTGACTTCTAAGAAGTTGGAGCAGCGAGCCATGGCGGAAGGAGAAGGATCCCTAAATTCGCTTGATTGGAGCCACCATGATTATAAGAAGATAAATAATGAGAGCGAGTCTTGGGTGAATAAATGTGATGATGGTGAAGAGGCGAGTATATTCAAAGAAAGAAAGATGAATCTCCCAGAGTTGCAAGTACCTGGTTTGTGTGTGGATAGCTTGTTCAGCCCATGGACAGACATCAACTCATGGACACCTTCTATCCTCTTTTGCACTCCCAAGGAGGACTGCATTAACATCTGACATGATGCTGCCATGGCGATTCCTCCATCGCTTTTAACAAAAATAGATATCCTCTTTGCATTATTTTATGTAGTTAGTTATGATAGAGATTCAATAACTTTTCTATGCTTGGAAAAGACTGCTACGCTTTGAAGTTCAATTTTTTAAGGATCAAATCATTTACTTTTCTTTCAAATAAGTGAGCACTTCGAGTAATTGACAACCGATTTGGAAAAAATGTGTTTAATTTTATATAAAATGTATAAACATATAATGTTAGCATGTTAATTTTACTCGTGTCAATTATGTCCACCCCCTTATTTTAGTATAAACTAGCAATACACATAAAATAAATAAATGAGAGTATTTCTAGTATGTGCATGCCATCCTTAAAAAAAAAAGATAAAATTCTAAAGAAATGCATGCTTTACACCCCCTACTTAACATTGTCATATATTTTATATATCAAAATTATCTACATTCTTTTTTCAATTCTTCTAATATCTTGAAGTAATTTAAAGGAATGTAGATGAGGAATAACGTTCAAATCCATTTGATTCTCATCTTTCATAGTGGAATGAACATGCTTTTAGTATTAGTATGTCTAGAAAAGAAAAATGGCTTCCTAATGATGTCTTTGGTACTAATATGTTTATTGACTGTACATTAATTACTGTTTTTATTATACATGATGTTAGGGAAAATCATCATAAGAACATGCTTTGATAATATGTTGGGCCAAAAGCATCATAAGCATAGGCCTTAATAATATTAGCTGACAATATTTTTGTCTCGACTTTGAATGTTGCATAGAAAATAAAATTTTCCACAAGTGTTTTTGTTATAAATATTAAACAATTTAATAATAGTAAATAGACATGTATTTGTTGTATCCTCTCTTACTCAAACTAAATTATGACTTGTTCTTGTTTTCCTATGTAGCATTGAAGCAATGGTGGTTGGAATCAAATAATTGTAAATTTAATTAGGAACTATGCAATGTTCTTGTCTTCTGATCTTCACTTGGTAACTCTATTTTCTACTAGTGCTCCCAATCATTGCCATTTCTACTTTTTTGGAACAAAAAAATACTTGTTGGCTATGTTGTTTTACATTTGGCACTTGCCTAGTGTCTCTACCTGAGCTTTGTCTGAGACATCTGATGGTGACGATAATGATCTCCATATGAGATCATGTGGCTCACTATTATTCTTAGACTTGGTCATTTAAACCATGTCCTCCTCCTCTCCATTCTTAAACTGACCTTGGTCTTTATAGACTCCCAAAATGTTGAACGATGCCCTCCAGCCTAACCACCAAATAGCTCACTACTCATTGAGTTCCAAACAACATCCATCCTTATCGCTAGTATACCTCCTATGGATGAATTTTCATGTCAACTAATTCTATGCCATCCCAAATGAACACCTCTTCCTTTATGATCCTCGTTACACATACACTCCTTTTGGTGAGTTCACAACATCTTTATTTCTAAGTGTTACCTTGAAAAAGGTGTTCTTCCAATATATAAATGTAATGCAAAAATATTGACATATATCAATGTTGGTGTTTAGATTTCATACATAATTTTTGATCAAATAAATATCATTTGTTTGTCTCTTTGATATGAATGTGTTGGTGGGAACAACCTAGTATGATTCACATGGCACGTTTGCAGTGTTGTTTCATCGAGCCACTAGGTTAAAGATGATGTGGATGAGAAGTCAACCAAAAACATGAGGTAGAAACTACAAGTCATAAAAATATTTCTCCATAGGTTGAGTGACCAAATGAGCTTGCCAAGGGAACAGATGCCTATTCCATTATTTTTAGTACACTTAACCATTTATCTCTTTTATGGGCACACATGGCATGGGAAAAGAAGTATGTCCCCTACATGACATGTTTTCATTGTTGTTGTGTCTTGGAACTAGGTTAATTAGAGCCAACATGGATCAAAATTTGATCAATATTAGGAGGCATAAACTCATAGTCATAATAATTATTTTTCCCCAAGCCTGAGAAGATGGTTGATCCTGTGAATGTGGTAGTTTCGTGATCTATCATTTTTAGTACACTTAACTGTTTGTCTCACTGATGGGAACACATGACATGCAAAAAAATAGGTTATCATGTGTGACGGGTGTACATCATTGTTTCATTGGTCGCTAAGTTAAAGGAAACATAGATGATGAACCGACAAATAATAGGAGGTCGAAACTACAAGTCACAAAAACTATTTTTCCACAAGTTCCCTGAGTAGGCAGATGATCCTTTGAAGGTGAAAATTTATTTTTCTTTCATTATTGGTACACATACAGATTCCATAAAAAGGATTGTTAGGATCAATGGCCAAATGTATTTTAATTCAAACAACTGCATCTATGTATATAACATCCCTTGGATCCATGGCCACCTTACCCACATATGATTTCATCAACATGAATAATTATCATCATAAGAACATGCCTTAATAATATGTTGGGCCAAAGCATAGACCTTAATAATATTAACTTATAATTTTTGTCTCGACTTTGAACATTGCATACAAATAAAATCTTGCATAAGTGTTTTTCTTATAAATATTAAATAATTTAATAACAATAATTAGACATGTAATTGTTGTTTCGTCTAGTCTTACTCAAATAAATTATGGCTTATTCTTGTTTTCTTACGCAACATTTAAGAAATGGTGAGTGGAATCATATGGTTTAAAATGTATTTTGGAAATATGCAATGTTCTTGTTTTTATTATTTCGAGTAGGCGACTCTATTTTGTACTAGTGCCTAAAACCATCACCATTTCTACCTTGTTAGAAAAAAACAAACCATTTAATGGCTACATTCTTTTACACTTGAAACTTTCCTAGTGTCTCTATTCGATCTTTGTCTGAGTCATTTCTTGGTGAGGGTTATGAGATCTACATGAGATCATCTCGCTCATTATCATTCTTAGACTTGGTCATTCAAACGATGTTCTCTTTCACTTCATTCTTCAACTAACCTTAGTTTTTATAGACTCCAAAAATGTTGAATGATGCCCTCCATCCTTACCATGAAATAGTTCATTACTCATCAACCTCCAAACAACATCACTCCTCACCATTGGTATACCTCTAATTGGCGAATCTTCATTTCCACTGCTTCCATGTCATCCCAAATGAATGTCTCTTCCTTTATGATCCTTGTGCCACACACACTCCTTTGGGTGAGTTCACAAAGTCTTTTTTTTTAATTTTTTTACATAAACTACAAGTCAATAAAATTATTTTCCCTGAGAAGACGATTGAACCAATGAAAGTGATAGTTCCCCGATCCATAATTTTTAGTATATTTAACATTTTATCTCTATAATGGGAACACATGGCATGTGAGAAACACAACACAACATGTTTAATAGGTCTACATCATTGCTTCATCAGTCACTAAGTTAAATGAGACATAGATGATTAACTATTAAAATAGTGTAATTGTTCATCACACTACACACATCTAAAGATGGCTTCTCTTTCATGGTATTTATAGTTTTTGTTCTTGTATTTATTAGGACTGAATATATTATAAGGAGTTTATAAGGATTCAGACATGCACGATGACATGCCTAAAGGAAATATTGTTAAAATGTAACACAAGAACAATGAAGAAGATGCAACATTCAATATAAAAGACTAAATGTTTGTGTGCAACTATAGATATATTTCATGGGATATTTCATCATTGAGATCATGTTGAAACTAGTGCTTGAGCAATTTTGTTTAGACTTATGTGTCATGCATAGAAGCTTCTTTTGACCATGTTTTGATTTCTTAGTCACACATACAAGTTTCTTTTGATAGAAACATAGCCCACCATTTATAAAATGTATATATAATCTCAATTAGTTCCTTCTCTTTCGATCATGTGTTGATTTATTTATCACGTGTGGATGTTTCTTTTGATAGTAATACAATGTATATATACTCTCAATTAGTTCCTTCTCTTTCAATCATGTGTTGATTTCTTTGTCATGCATAGAAGCTTATTTTGATAGTAATAGACTCCACCATTTATAAAATGTATATAGTCACTCAATTAGTTCCTTCTCTTTTGACCATATGTGTTGATTTCTTTGTCACACGTAGAAGCTTCTTTTGATAGCAACATAGCCCACCATTTATACAATGAATATATTATTTCAATTAGTTCCTTCTCTTTCAACTATGTGTTGATTTCTTTGTCACATGTACACGTTTTGTTTGACAACAACATAACCCACCATTAATTATATATATATATATATATATACTCTCAATTAGTTCATTCTCTTTCGACCATGTGTTGATTTCTTTGTCATGCGTAGAAGCTTCTTATGACAACAACATAGCCCACCATTTATACAATGTATATATGCTCTCAATTAGTTCTTCTCTTTCAATCATGTGTTGATTTGTTTGTCATGGATAGAAAATTATTTTGACAACAACATAGACACTACTTATACGATGTATATATACTCTCAATTAGTTCCTTCCCTTTCAACCACATATCTGTATTTCTCATTTATCACTTAGTATTTTTAACATACAAGCTCATTCGGGAAATTACAGAGTTTTTGTAGACATGTAAACCATCTCTATCCATAAGATTATGTTGAAGCATTATAAAGATGATTAAAAGTTTAAAAATTTTCACGTTGGTGATTAAAATACAGAGAAACATCTCCTTTACAAACTGAAAATATATCCGTAACGAATAATTTTTTAGCAGTTTTAATATATGCATTTATAATTTTAACATTTTGTAAGTAGTACTTATACAACAACAATATTAGTTTCTAGGGTACAAATTGTTATAATTGTTAATTTTCCTATATTTTATCTACAGTTTATAATCTGTAAAATTATTTGAATGATACTAAGAAATTATTGTAATCATATGTTTATCTTATATCATTTTTTAAAATATTGGCAAATAGTTTTTTGAAAGGGAGTATACTCTTGTACAGAAAGGCTCAATAGCTAGATGTTTTGGTTGTACCAAAATAAAAGAGTGATCAAAATCAATATTTTACAATAAAGCCAAAAAGCATAAAAATATTCTACCAATAAAAGTACCAAAGCCACCATCAAACAACAACAAAAATGAAAAAACACAGTGACAATACAATTACTTAATAGCTGGTTTCTATGTGAACAAATTTCTTTTTGTTCCGAACTGTAATCTAATCATCAAAAGCTTTCTGTAGAGGAATAAAAACTTCAAGATCTACTATCGGCTGATATGCAATGTATGAACAAGGAGATCGAGGGGGATTCTCCTTAGCCACTATAGACGCTTTTGGTTCAATGTTTTTGATCCTCTAAGTTTCATCTCTGGATGAATCCTTGTTTTCACGATCTATGATCTCTCTCAAAGGGGTTTCGGGGACCGTTTCCATCATGTCTTCCTACTCAGCATCAAAAACATGGATGTCTTAGGTTCAAATAACAGATTTTCCGGGAGGATGTTTTTCCACCAGTTAACATTCTCATTTATCTATTTTACCATCTCGTAATTAGCGGAAGAATGTACAAAATAGAAACATATCCTGCATCTAAAATTCATTCCTTCATAGTCGAAAGGATGAATCCAATTTCGATTTTTCACCTTTAGCTCAATGTGAGCTTGAAGATCCTTTGAAGTATTAACCTCAACAAGAATTCTTGCATAGATTGTATGTGTGAAATCAGAGGATAGGGAGTCAATGTTAATGATACTGCCCAAGGTATTGATTATAGATATGAGACAATTTTGATCCCAAAATTGAAGAGGTAGGTGGGGTAATCTGATACAGATTGGTTTGTGGGAGAAAGATTCAGTGAGAGGCTTAAATGATGAGAACCAGGGTTGTAAAATAAGGTATCTTTTCTAGCAAACCCAGAGTTGTTTAGAAATGATATCCTTATCAGTTATGGATTAAAAAAAAACAATAAAAATTCCCTTAGCACAAGGGTATAAATATAACCTTCCTTCTAGAAGTAGAATCCAATGCTTAGAGATCCATTCATGTAAGACAGGTAGGCTAGGAAAGAGTCCAATGAATATGTAAATTAAGGCATGATATTAATAAAATGACTCTATTTCAAGGAATTCATCTCCAAAGGTTACACATGGGTTGCTCTCAGCAGGCCTCATGGTTTTGAACTCTGGCTTCTTTTGTAAAACCTCTTTGAATGAGCAATGGGCCAAATCTTCCGTCGTTGTAGCAGGGGAGGAAACCTTAGTGACAGAGATTTCAGGCTTCTTCTTTCCTTCCATCGTGTTATTAGCAACATTTTTCCTTCTATCAAAACTTGCATGAGTCTAAGTGAATGCCCCAAAAGGAACCAAAGCCCCAAATGCCGCCGCCACAGAGATCTCAGAGAAAGGGTATTTTGGAGAGGGTTGTGATCTTCCTTTTCTCTACGTGTGAACAACACCACCACATCACTATTTGCTCCCAGATCCATGGCCGTGATTAGGATTTAGATCAAAATTTTCCTGGTTTACTTTGCCACATCCATAGTTGTAGGGGTAAACGCCTCCTGTAGCTCCACACAAATCGTTCCCACTCCCATCCGATGCATGTTCCCCACCATATGATCTTATATAAATTTAATCATCTAAATAAATTTATATTTATGATTTCAAAAAGTATATACGAAAAACATTAAAATCTAATATTATTGTAGAGGGCATAATCTCCAAAAACATATTATTCTTTTTTCTATTATACATATCATTTTTGTTTGTTGAGAGATTTGATGTAATTATTAGTGAAATTATATATCCACCAAAATCATCGCTCAAGTAACATGTTAATGATTAATTACAAACTAACATGCTAATAATTTATTAGAAAGATGCATGTAGGAATCGATCATTTTAATGCATTGTCAATAATGGGTTTAGATAAATGTTAAGGATCAAATGTCAAATGCCAATAGCTTATTTTTATACAACGTGCTTAATATTTCACATAAAATGCGAACCACTTGGCTACACATGGGTATTCCATGTACTTCCTTGTCAAAATGATTTATGTCATTTTTAGTTTTTTAGATTATTTCACTTTATTATTGTTGTAACTCTCCCTTCCTATGTAGAGAAAAGAATGTTCTCACAAAGTCCCATGTACATTGGATTTTGTTTCAGGATCTTTAGGCATGTAATATTTTATATCCAACTAATTTACTTTTGATATATATACACACAAGTCAAAATGACATAGAATGTAGACACCTATATTTATCCATGAGATATCTATTGACCATTAAATTGCATGCTTTTAGAATGGTTGTGTACTTGACCATTATTGGTCTAAAATAGTTGTTATTTTTGTGTTTTGTCGATTTATGATGGTCGGTGCACCCTCTCATCCATTTTTGGCCAATATTTTCCCTCTCGTGAGACTACCCATTATTTGTCAGAAGGCATCCACCTTTGAAGATGCCTTTGCTGGAAAGTGTCAAATTTTGGATACCTTTTCCAATAGTCAATTTCTCTCACACTATTCATACCTTCCTATACATTCCACTTGTCTTCTTTGGAATGGGCTTTGCTTGAAACTATTTGTTTCCGGGTGGCTCTTAAAAAATGCCCAATTTCATTTTTCTGTTATGGCCATAGTTAATGTTTTGTTTATGTATAAAAAATAATTGCCTCATCCGTTTCGTAATATATTTTAAGGGTCTTTAGTGACATTTTCTTTTTCAATGGCCTTCTTTTACGGGCATCAGCGTGTCATTGACTACAAGGCACCTAACCTTCACCATCTCCCTGCATTCCACGTCATGATATTTAATTGACCTCCGCATTAGTCTTTATTTTCTAGGGTTTCTCTTTTTGATACGAAAATGAAATCATTGCAAATTTTAAAGATTATTTTAAATGAGAATGGATTATTTTAAATATTTTCCAAGGTAAGGTGAAAAATAAGTTTATCCTACAGACCATGCCTAATAAGCATCAAACATTAATTATATATTTCAATAATGTTATGGAAATTTTAAGAGCTACCTAATCCTATTTAGGTAAAATAGATCTTATTTTATAGAAAAAAATACAACAAAAAAATAGTAATACAACCATCAAAATGCTGCAAAGTAATTTACATGGTATAAGTTAGCAATCGATCTGAATTTTCCTGTGATTTCAAAACCTAACCATTTTATTGTTTCTTCACTTTTTTATTATTTTCATGACCCTTAGGTGTAAAACGTCGGTGAGTTGAATTCTACCCACTCAGTCACATGCTCGGTCGAGATCTAGAAATTTACAGGCATCCTCTCTAAACTGTAAGATATTAGATACTACAGGATTAGGCTACTTTCATTTCAATATTTTTAATCATGGTAAACATTATATAAATGATAGTTTGATGGTTTCACATGAGAGTGGCATAGATGGCTCAAATAGTAGCGGGTCACATCCACATTATTTAATGTTAGTGTTCTTCTATTTAATCGCTTTACTCTTAACCTAGTTAAAAAGGAGTACTTTTGTTATTGTTATTATTATTTTTAAATCAACATTTTGGAAAGTTGAATGCTTAACACGCACATTCTAGATCAAATGATACTTGAGAAACAGAGATATGTTCAATAGATTTATATCTAAAAAGATGTAGATTGACTTTATCCCTCAAATAGTTGAAACAAGGAGTTTTTTTGGTAAATAGATGAGGACGATTTTCAGTTATTACTCCACATATTTTCCAATTGAAATTTTGTTCAACACACGCTTGAACCCATATGATCCATACAATGCTATTAATTAGTGTGCTCCAAAGTGAAATATTCATATGTTTCTTGTTGGGACAATTGACATTGATATTAAAAACAAAATGAAATTTAATATTTTTCACCAAATGCAACAAACAAATATTCAACCCAATTAACCCACCTTTTCCAGTATACTCACAACTCATAGTGAAATAAGAGCTTACCAACATTGTGTTGACACCCATCGAGTCATAATAGGAAGTAGTTTTTGTCAAATGTTGTAGTTTCCAAACATAGTTCACTCCTCATCACACGAACTTAAAACAATTTATGATAACATATATTACACTTCGAATTTCAACTCTAACAAATTAAACATTCTTATCCTCTCAGACATAATTTGTAACTCATGTGCAATTTCTAATTTTAAACCCTTTTTTATAATTTGCACATCAATATGATCAAGTGCTTGATTTTTAGTGGCCCGTCATAAATGTGTTTGTTCCTTGGTATAACATTTTTTACCTATTGACTGTTAGAGATTAGTAACCGATACACTTTTGATTTAAATGAACATTTTTTCTAAATTTACAAAAACATTCGAAGTCGTTGATCAATAAATAATCAAGAAGAGGTCAAAATAAAATAGGTCATTCAAAAGAGAAATGATTGAGTATTTTGGAAGCATTCTATAAATAAAAACAAAAAAATAACAAAAAACATTAATTGAATCACACACATTTAGTGTTAGGCATATATCATTCAATCATTGAGGTTTTATATTTTCAATATTATTCTTTTTTTAAGGACCTTTGAAAAATTCAAAAATAATTATGTTATGTTATTTTGTTGTTTACCGCACAACCCAATATGTTTTTCCCTTTAATTTTTAAGAAACTATTGCCTAATTAGGGCACAGTGGTTCACTTAGTAAAAATGTAATATAACAGGGTCGTTTAAAAGGTATTCAAGAATACCCTTAATGTTATTTTTTACGTCCAATTATTCAATTGATAAGACCCACTCTTGTCATATTATTAGAATGAAAATACCCCCTATGTTTTCCATGCACCTTACTTACCTATTTTTCCATTATAATTTTATTTACCCTTTTTTATTTCTACCCTAATATATAAAATAGAAAATATATCATGTTTTACACTTAATTATTATTTTCATAATATGCCTTTGCTCAAGAAAGATATTTTGAGTCCATTAAAGACATATTATACTCAATTCTAGTTTTCTACAATATTACTATTTCTTGGTCAAGAATATCCAGATTTCATATTCAAAGAGAGATTATAATTTAACTTCATGACAACACTCATTTTGTAATTCTAAGGTATTTAGTTTTAAAAACTAAAGGTCAAATATTTTAGTTTAATATTAAAATTAACCACACCTTTCTTTTGGCCAACCTCTCTAACCTACCCCCAATACCTAATTAAAAATATTATTAAATTAAAACATTTCACCCCCTAATATCTACCGGAATATTGAATTTGATTTTATCAATTTTAATTACTTAGCTAATGAACCCCTCGTGAATTAGAGTAAGAAAAAATTTATACTTTGTATGCGATCAAAGTGAAAGGCATAATAATATGAGTGAGATGAAAAAATTTATACTTTGTATGTGATTGAAGTGAAGGGCATAATAATATGAGTGAGATTTTTGAAGACTAGAATTGGGGAAAATAATTGTCTATTTTTTTTGGGACTTGTCTTCACTTTTGTCTAGAGTTTCAATATGCATTGTGCATCATTAAGAGACCACACTTGATTTGGAAACTTTTCATTATTTTGTTGAGTGATTCTTATCTTTTTCACTTTTGACCGTTGAGGTTGGGGTTTTGTTTTAAATTCAATATGTCTACATTAGGCATTCAAATGAGAAATTATTGAACATTTTATAAGTATTTTTAGAGCTAATAATATAATCAATATAAATAATTCATTGAATCCTATGTGTTTTTCTTTAGATATATACCGCAGCATTAGTTTTCTTGTTCTTGAGAGCTCCTTAAATAGTTTGTGTGATTTTTTTTATATTATTTTTGTTTAAGTGCTTTTGAAAAAAAAATGAAGATAATTATGTTGTTTTGTTGTTTAGCATATCCCTCTTGAAACATATTTATTTTCCTTATAGTTTTAAGGTAATATTGTTCTATTACATGATGGAAGAATTTCTATTTTGTAAATGATCAAAGTAAGAGCATGAAAATATGAGTGAAATTTTTCAAGATTAGAAGAAGGGAAAATGATTGTCATTTTCTTAGGGAGTTTCTTCACTTTTGTCCATGTCTTATACATTGTTAAGAAAGTACACATGATTTAGAAATTTTTTATTGTTTAATACAAATGTCTAGAATTAACTTTCTCTCATTTATAGATACACATTTCCCTATTAAATTCTATCAACAACTAAATTATATTTTAGAATATTCAAGATAATTTCTATACTAGATATGGTTATGTAGCCCAATTAAATATATTTATCTATATTGCACGTCTCAATATACTCTTCTTTCTTACAAATTAATTTCCTGTGTGTAATTTGATGGTTCTTGTGTATTAAAAAATGTCAAAATTTGGCAGGAAATTTGATAAGCAGATTGACTTGCAATAGTCTTCGGATATTGTTTGTTTAAATTAAATTTTCTCTTTGATGACAATTCAGGAGTTCATTCTTTTATCAATCTCCACACGGAAATGACTTTTATCGAAGTATCTCTTCTTTTCACAATCAAGACTTGACCTTCCATGCATTGTCGTCTTTAAATTTTATTATCTACGTCACGACCCACTTCAAATTTCTCGTATATATCTATCAATGGATGTGGAGATGATTGTTACAAAATTTATTAGTTTTAAAAGAATATAAAAGATTTGAAGGCCAACATTTCAGTTTTGATATAATTGAAACCCTGGATTTGTAAGAGCTCCCAACTACTTATAATGAACATTAATTATTAAGGTTTTATTATTAGTATTTTCTATGTAATAATGGATAAGATTCTTTTAGATTCCCACGTTTTAAATCTCACTACTTATTTCACTCTCTTTTTTAAAGATGGATTTAACAATGAGAAAATAACTTCTTTACAGAGGTGATTTAAGAAGAATCTTATTCATAATTTGATATGTACTTAATCATATATAGTTAATTGGGTTCATATATATATAGACACACACAATAGAATTACTCATATTTTTTGTTGACTGATACAAAAATTTACAATATAAAACCAATTAAAAAATGAATACTCTATCTAATAAACTTTCTACTATTATTTTTGAATAATTTAAGGTATAATTGGTTTTATACTTTTCAAAAATTTGGAATCATTCCTATGTAGCTCGCGACGAACCCTAACCCTGATATCAGTGGTTTTTAGCCCACCCTTCTTTTTTCACGAATGGATTTCAAAGCATTGGCTTCCCCTCATAGAAGGTAGGTTAGACATTTACCCATGTGAAGAAGGTTTCTTTGTTGTTGTTTTTACTTCTAATGTTGATAAAGCTACTATAGTTGATGAGATTTGGGCATGCCAGTCCCACTACATGGTCATGAAACCTTGGTTCCCATCATTTAATCCTACTACCGAGACACTTTCTTGTAGACTAGTGTGGAGTAGATTACTGTACTTGCTGTTGTAATTATGAGACCAAGCCTATCTTATATTGATTGGAAATACATTGGGAAGTATTTTAAGCATAGATGATCAAACCACAGATTTTACTCATACAACTTATGCTCAAATCATGGTTGAGATCAATAGCTCTAAAAACCTTCCTCCCAGCATTGAACTTAAGGTTCAAAATAGAGCCTGGAACCAACCTCTCGATTATGAAGGCTTTCCCTTCAGATGCAGGAACTATTTTGCTTTGGGGCATATTTTCGCAAATTGTAAGATGGCTAAGAGCAAGAATGAGAGGAAAATAAAATCTACGTGGTGGAAGAATGTTAATCCCAATAACATGTTTTTCCAATAGGATAGTGTTTTAGTGGATGCTTCTGTGCAAAAGATGTTCTGGCTACAGAGATTGTGAAGGATCCTCCTTCCCCTAATCGGGTTAGGCAAGATTTACCTCGTATTGCTACTTTGGATGTTGATTCCTTTCCTTTAGTGGCTCAACCTAGTGTTGATAAGGAAAACTTAGAAATCATCATTCTGATTCACAAGGAAAATGTAAATCCAAACAATGATGATGGTTGAACTACTGTGGGGAAGAAACAAAAAAAAAACAAGTGTAAAGGATCCCCCTAAAATGCATTTAAGATCACATGGGAAAAATCCTCAAAGATGAGGTGTGCTTCATTTGGTGTTTGTTCCTTATTGGTTTCTCTTAGCTACTTGTAGAGGTTGCGTCGTTTGATCTTCATTTTAATATCTTTTCCTTGATTGTATTTGTGGGTTTTTTGGTCCCCTCAAAACCAAAATAATTACCTTATCTAAAAATAATAATTTAAGACATAATTTGTATACAAATACAAGTAGCTAAAGCATTGTTTTTTAGCGAAGCGTGAAAAGGGGTTATGATTAGAACACAACCCAGGTACACAAAATTCCTAAATGCTAAGATATAACCATAGGCACAACAAGAAACAAAAGAAAAACAAATGTCCCAAAGCGCAAAGACAAGAAAAACAACTAGAGAGGAACAATGGCTTTTCAAGATTTTTTTATTCTATGAATCACTTTCCACTCCTTCGAGACATCCTCAATGTGAAGAACTTAAAAATATTTGATTGAATGATATGAGTTATCATTTATAAGAGATGTAGGAGGTACATTATCCTTTTCCACTTCATTGAGAATAGGTGCTTCAGGGACCCAATCTTCCAAGTCATAATTTGAATCAGGATATCCCTCTAGCTTCTCATGATTAACCACGATATGAAACAGAAGGGCATATTTCCACTAAGTGGATCTCACATGCTTTCGCCTCTCGAGCTGGAAATCTGTAGCAATTTGTCCCAATGTAAAACACCTTCTACATCTGAAGCGTAGTCATTCATAATCAAGGGGTTGAGTCTATGTTCTTTCATGAAATTTAAGGTCAATATTGGTGGGAAGTTCCTTTCAAGTGTCTACTTCAACAAGAATTCGGGCATAAGTTGTGTGGGTGTAGTCAATTGTTTCTAGATCAACATTTAAGAAATTTCCCAAGGTGTTGCCTATGAAAATGAGACATTTTTCCAACCAAAATTGAAGGGAAAAATGCAGCAATATAATTTTCAAACAACAATAAGAAGGGATTATGTCATTTTTTAAGCCCCATTTAGAAAATTCATTCACCATATCTACTATAAAATTATAGACATAAAATATGTTATTTCCATCATTTTAGTGAATATATTTTTTAAGTTATAATTTGTTTACTTCCATCATTTTGAATTTTTTGCATAGTTATATTTCTATTTATTAAAAATTAACATATCTTTAAATATGCAATTTAGGGTTTTTTTTCAGTATTTTTGACTAAACCGTTATTTTGTCCATATATGAGGTCCATAAAAGTGGCTACTTTGATATATATAGAACTGCATAATGTATTATGTTTTTTGGAAAGTGCAGATGTACCCTATAATCCTGAACAAAGAGAATGTTAATTTTTTGTCCCCCGCGATACAAAATCATGGAATCCAGAAGAAGCATGTTGATAGAATTAGAATAAACGAAGACTACCGGATCAGAAAAACTAGTACGTAATAAGAAATTTTATTGCATTGGGCTTACATAAGCATTGGTTTCTTACAGAGGAAAAACCCCAATTGGAGTGAAGACGTACTGGATTATGAAAGAGTACAGAATACCATATTTCTACCCACCAATCAAGGTAAAATTGTGTTATATAATTAGTGTCATTCTATGGTTCTAAGAAAAACATGTTAGTGTTTTGTGTATTGTCGGTGGAGAAGGAAGTGGTATTGTGTAGCATATGATGGAAAACAAATGTCAAACAAAATAAAATGCACAACAATGGAGGAAGATAACAAGATAAAAACACAAAATATAAATATATTCAACCCAATGTAAATTTTAGAAAAGATTAAACTTGTTTTTGATTGATGTTGCAAGCTGTTTGATTTCTCTTATTGCTTCTGCGAATTGAAAAATATGGACTATTGAAATTTGTGTTTCTCTAAAGTGGAAAAAAATTATATTGTTCTACATTGTTGTTATGTTTTGTTAAATAGCCCTATTATGCAGTTACCTGCACATACTTTTTACTGAGCTACTGCACTCTGTTGTTGCACACACACTCCTCTTCAACATTGTTGTGTACTTTTACATTTTTGTTTTGTTCTTCTTTTGCATGCTACTCTCATTTTCCAGTAACAATAAAAAATAACTTTTTTACACAATTAATTGTCACTCCCTACAAAAAGGAGAATTTCAAAATTTGATTTCTAAAATAGGCATTAAATGTAAATGAATTGTAAAGTGGGGTGGAGGGGGATATTAGAAATATAAATTCGAAATGGGGTCAAGATTAATAATATTTAGCACTCCCCTTAAACTTGAGCCACTACAAACTCATACAAAATTACCTTATACATAAAAAAAATTAATTGTAGATATTTGGAGATAACTATAAAATCTTAGGAGTTGGTGGTAGGATCTCTGAAGCTAGTTGTAGATTTCTGGAGTTGACTGGTAGGATCTTCAGAGTTGACTATTGGATCTCCAAAGATGTTTGAGCAGACTTCAAGGCTAGTTGTATGGTCTCTAGAGCTAGTTGAATGATCTCAAGAGCTAGATGAAAAATCTCCAGAGTTAACTTGTGTTGTATCAATGACATAAAAAATTTAACGTCAAATATTGAAAGTTGTCCTTTCACAAAGGCTTGGCAAACATTTCAGCAAGTTGTTACTCTAACATAAAAAATTTAAGTTCTATTTCACATTTTAAAACTAATTCTCGAATGAAATGATACATGATTGTAATATGTTTTCTTCTTCCATGAGACATATGATTCTTTAACAATGAAATGGAAGATAAGTTATCACAAAAGATATTATTTTCTGTTGCATGCAAATTCGATAGGATTCTTGTGATCCATATAGCCTAGCAAGTGGTTGAATTTTCTACTGTATATTTAGCTTCAGCTGTGGAAAGTGAAACAATTGAATATTTATTTAAAGCCCATGAAATGACTCCTGATTCAATATGAAACACATATATGGATGCACTCTTTCTATCATCATGGCTACCTTCCCAATCACTATCTGTTTATCCAATTAAGTGAAAATCGTTTACAAAATCATAACAAATTCCATAATTTATTATGCCATTAACCTACCTCAAAACATTTTTTCTTACTTGTCAATGTGTCTCTTTTGGAGTCTCCATGAACCTAGAAATTACGCCGATTGCATACATGATGTATGATCAAGTTGTAATCAAGTAGATCAAGCTTCCTAATAAGATTTTATACCATGTGGGATCTATATTATTGCTATAATATTCCTCGTGCAATTTCAAACTTGTTTCAACTCGTGTAGATGTTGGTTCCTTGTTCAAAATTCTAAATCTCTCCTAAATATCCATTGCATGTTTTCCTGTGACAAAAATATTCCAAGATCCATTTGTTTGACTTGAATACTGAGAAAATGTCTCAAAAAACCGAAATTAGTCATCTCAAAATCCTTCTTCATGGCTGATTTGAATTCTTCTATGGACTTGTTTAAATTTCTAGTAAATATTATATCATCTACATATAAGACTACAATCAAAATCTCAAATTATTTATTTAATTTGATGTAGAGTATAGGTTTGTTTCCTCTTTTAAGAAAGGAATTTCTTATCAAATAAGAGTCTATATGGTTGTACCACTCCCTGGGTACTTGTTTGAGTCCATACAATGCTTTCTTGAGCTTATAAATTATTTTTCATGCCTTGGAATCTCATAAGCTGGTGTTTGTCCCACATACACTTGTTCTTTTAACACGTCATTCAATAAGGCTAACATGACATTCATTTGATGTAGATTCCACTTATGTTGAGAATATATTTCAATGATTCTTCTCACAGTTTCTAGCCTTACTACTAGAGAAAATGTATCAATATAATCACATTCATGTCATTTTTCGTAGAATTTGACAACTAGCCTTTCCTTATGTTTCTCAATTTTTCCTTCAAGAGTGGTTTTGATTTTGTAATCCCACTTGAATCTAATGAATTATTTTCCTATTGGAAGGTCTACTAGTTCCCATGTTTTATTATTTTCTATTTCATGCATTTATTCAACCATTATTTCACACCACTTTCTATCCTTAACCACTTCTTCAAAATAAATATATTCAACTACTGAAAAGAATTTTTTTGATTGTTTCATTTTCATTTTCATCATATCTTGACTAATCATAAATATCTTGTACACTCCTTGTTATTATTTGGCACTAATTTTATTTATAGGATGTTGAAGTAGTCTCATGAGATTCTCCTTTTATACTTTGTTGGTTGATTCCACTAGATGATTCACCCCTTTTTGAGATAGGGCTCCAACTCTGTGCATTCTTAACTATACCATCTATTGTTTCAGCTTCAAGAAAAGGTCCACTAAACTTTTTTTACTACTTCACTTCTTGTATGTCTCCCCAAGATTCTTCTTCTATGAATTGGACATCTCAGATGATTATTAGTTCCTTTGTGATTGTATTGTACAATCTTTAATACTTGGATTTCTCACTATACCCAATGAAGATGCATTTTTATCCTATGTTATCCCACTTTGAACTTCTTTACTTAGGCACATGTGCGTATGCCACACACCCAAAAAATCTTAAGTTATTAACACTTGGTTTTTTTCCGCTCCATGCCTCTTGAGGTATCATGTTTCAAAAAATATTTGTACGACATATATTCAACAAATAACATGTTGTTCCAAATTATTCAAGCCAATAATCATTAGGCAATCCCCTAGCCTTAATCACACTTCTTTCCATATCTTGAATATTTTGATTTTTCATCTAAGCTATATCATTTTTTTGAAGTATATACCTCATTGTAAATTTTTTCTTGATCCCATGCTCCTAACAAAAAATCAAAAACTGATTTGATATATATTCTCCCCTATATTTGTTCTAAGTATTTTTTTTGTAATGGCCACTCTGGTTCTTAACCGTGGCCATGAATTTCTTGAATACTTCAAATGTCTCTGATTTATTTTTAAAAAATACAACCATGTGCTTCTATTAAATTCATATATGAATGTAATAGAATACTCATTCTTGGATAAGGAGGGAGTCTTCATAGAACCACCTAGGTCTAAATGTATCACCTCAAGTGCTGTAATTTCTCTCCCAAACTTACCTAAGGGAAATATATTTCTATGTTACTTCCCTCATACACAACCCTCACATATTTTATTTGGTTGTTCAATTGGGAGTGAACCTCTTATCATTTTATACCTATAAAGAACATTCAATCCACCAAAACTTAAATGCTCGTTACTGAGGTTGCATAGAATATATTGATCAATTGCCACTGTTTTAAACTTTGTTGATATCTCACTTTGCATCCTCAAAGGATACATCTTATTTTGTTTCTTCTTCATTGTTGCAAGCTACATATTGTTTCCAATTCTATCATAAATTATGCATCCTCCATTTTCAAATCTTGCCTTATATCCTTTCTAGACCAACTTCCCAATGCTTAGAATGTTATTCTTCAACCCTGGCACATAGAGGACACCCTTCAATGCCATCTCATTTCATAAACCTTAAAACTTTGATCTTCGTAACTCTTTCCTCATTGATTTGTAATATGTGGAATAAATAAAATTAATCACTAACTCAAGGTTTTAAAAGTCTGGGTCTTGACCTTTCCAAATATTTCCCCTCCTGGATATGAAGTGGATTAGTGAAAAATATAGAAATATACCCTCCCCCAATATAGCTGAGCTGAATTTGAGCCAATCGAATGGTCTCCTTTACTTTCTATTGATGGAAGACAACATGTTTCATCGGTAATTTGGAATCTTTCATGCTTTTGAAATTTTTAACTCTCGCCAAAAATTTATTGTAACATTGATGGTTCACACTTACATTGAATTGGGAAAACCTACATCTTCCAAAGAGTTGATTGTTGTGTTAAATTTGACTTCTTTGATTCAAATAGAATATGAAGAGTTAAATTTCAAGTGGAATATAAAAGCCATTTTGCCTCTAGAAAACAACAATCTTCTAGGTTTTCCTCTTGTTTCACCATTCACACATGTTTAACACATTCAACATGAAATATATACAAATAATAAGTGGTATTAAAAATATAATCTATAAACAAGTATATGCAATGACTAGTAATATAAGAGGTATTTAGTAATAGGATTTGTGTATTGGGAGGGGTATTAATAATATAGAATTAAGAATTATATAAATTAAAAAAAAGGTCTTATTTATTATAATATAAATGAATGTGATATTACATAAGTTTACTTATTGAATCCCCCATGGGAATAGCTCAAGAGATACCCAATAAGAGTATCATGAGGAGGTAAATGGGATTTGGAAGAAATAGGAGGCTCATCCCTCAACTCAACCAAATAATGATGCTTATGTGTTGGTGTAGACACACAATCATGCACTTTGGGTAATTATCTAGTCCTGATTACATATTACTATTCATGTGATTCTTAAGTAAGAAGAGTACTGATTAACCCATGTCTTTGGCCACCTTTCTTTACTTTCTATTGCTACTTTAATTTTTGCACCTTTACTTACTTAGTCTATATTTTTACTCTTCAACATTTGTCATCCTAGACACCAATTCCCAACTAGGACACTAGCACTAAGTGCCCTCATCCCCTCTGGGCACTCCTGTCCCATTTGTACTTTACTCTCAATTTTTAGGTCCTTCTAGCCGTTTGAGCATCTTATCTTTTTGGTAGTCGGTATTTTAAGGGTTAATTACAAAATTCGAGCAAATGAATCATATAAATATAAAGTTATGTGATCATAATAAGGGACCAAATGCTAAGCATCTACTATCACTGCCTAATGTTGCATCCATCAAGGCATCTAGGAGCTCCATTGCATCCATCTATCTCCATCATAAGGGACACAAAAGATAGTTCATTTGCATACACTGCATAGGAGGGAAGTTCATTCTATTCCATGCACACATTTACTACATTTATTTAAACATCTAGCTACTTTCTCACTATCCAAGTGTGACTAGCACAATAACAACCTAGGGCGCAATTCCACAAACACACAGAGAAGTACATTGGGTCTGAGATGTAATGCAAAAATTAGTTGTAATTCCACCATTGTGGTGGCTAAGGACAATTTGACCCCTCATTTTGCATCTTCATTTTTTAGGATTTGATGTTTATTTGAGGGTTTTGCAGATCTATAGTTCTTTACAAGTTTCCTTTGACTCCAACGATCAGTGTGCGAATCTATAACAATAAGAGGAAATCATCAATGAACATTTTCCAACCCTAAGAATTTGGATTTCTGAACCATTTCGTAGACCTGGGCACCCGTGGGCATCCCTATCCCTCTTTAGGTGCCCTAGCCCATCTTATCTACCAAATATGCATTTTCCTATTCTCCAGTGTGACAGTTTGTGCTTCAGATTTTCCAGTTTCCAGTTCTATACACCTTCGGTAATATTTTGAATCAGCTAAGGCATCTTACCCTTCTTTACACATTAGGGTTTTGTTATTTATTGCCTAGTTTGCTTTGGCATATTTTTGTACTTCATTTTTGCATTCATTTACTGCAACTATAACATTAGATTAGGCTTATATTTTACATTTTTCCTTAATAATTTTAGAGAACCAGACTCGATCTACATGCTATTAGAATATTTATTGCTTTATCATCATGAGTATATCAATTAACGTTTTCTTTCTTGTTAATCTTGAATTAAGACATAGAGTCCAAAATATTCTCGTTGCCACTCACATTCCTGCTGATATGCATCCATATTAAGTCTATCACTCATTTGTGGATGCATTTTCCCAACATATAGATTTCCCATCTAATCCTCATGATTATCTTTCTATTTTTGACAATGATCCACCTTTGCATATCATGATTCACATTTACAATATGGGTATCAATCATACTTTAATTGATAATGGATCTAAACTTAATCTATGTCTTATGTCATTCCTCAAAAATATAGGTCTTTATGTTGCTAATGTTAGTCCATCATATCTTTCCCTTCGTGCATATGATGGTTCTATTCATCTATGCGTAGGTCACAATGTTCTACCTATCACTGTAGGGCCAAAAAATATCAACATAGTCTTATATTTCATTAAATTTCTAGTTTCATATAACTATTTACTTGGTAGGCCACGACTCCATGCCATGTAAGTTTTTTCCCTCTAAAATGCATCATTGTGTCAAATTTATACATGAGGGTGTGAAGTATACTATTCTTCGTGAACTTCATCCACAAAAATATTGTGACCATGATCCAAATACTACACTTATTATTCCAAGAAATGACACTACTGATGACCTACAACCCATATATGAACTACCACCACTTGAAGGTTCCATTTGCATGATACATTTGGTCCCAACTACACCTACCCTGCTAATAATACTCCTATGGTCCTTTATCAAGGACCTATTTCTATATCGGACATCATGCCATCTTATGTACCTTCTCATATACAATTGACATCTACACCACCTCCCTTTACATGTACACATTTTATGAATGATTCTTATTAGGAGAACCCATTTGATCCTACTTGCGATATCACTATATGTTCACATGATGGTTTGAATTATCTAGGCTTTGATTTCAAGGATCTTTATCCTCCAACTCATGATGCTGAACTCTATTATGGATTCATCATTGTCACTGTCACTTATGTTCTGTGTGTGTTCCATCTCACCATCTACCTTACCCGAGCCCCTCGCTCTTCTCCACATATATTAGGACAATCTTAGCTTTCTTGCATTGGGGGCAAGTTATATCCTTATCACACCGATATATCATTTCCTATTTCATTTGATCCCATTTTCATTTGTAATGATTCATTCCTTGGTTATTCTCCCAATATGACTTGGTGGTATGCACACGGGTGTCCATTACTTCCTTTCAATGATGAGGAATACGTTATGGGCATGTACAACTTACGCTTAGATGGTGCTTTATGCGAATAACTTGACACTATAGCTTATCAGGTATCAGATGCCTCACCATACGATTTTTACCATAACAATGATGAATTTTTAGATGACTTCACTTGATCACCTTTACTATTACAAACTTGGGGGGAATTTCACTTACTCCCCACCACACCTTTTTAGCCTAATTAACTACCATAGAACTTACACACATAGCATCTAGTATTTTTACATTCATCCTACATATCTATATACATTTACACCAACATTTCCCTATGACACACTATTATGTTATGGTTCACACTTGAGTGTTGAGGGAATCATATCCATATGAACCTCACACACTACACATTAGATACTACTACCTCTTTCTTGCTAGATACTACATTATACATCATTCTATTTCGCATACATATTCACCACTATACATTTTACATTATCCTCATCTTCTACATCATACATGAATTGTGCCTCCACACATACACAATCTCCACATCTTGCATTATACATTACATATTCCACACTATACACTCTACACTACACAATACACATTCTCACAAACTTGAAACCTTCGTAGCACATCCTTCTCATCACTTCACCACATTAAACATTTTACACTTAGGCACATTTACAACCACATCCTTCTAGCATTGCTTAGTCACACTACAAATTACACATTACATACCTTGCACAACACACATTATACACATACAACATATCCCTCTTACAACTTTTATCACACACTAGGTGCATTACCCACTACATGCACAATATTTTCTCATTACCACATCTACTACACATATTACAAATTTTACTCATCCACTTCTACGCACTGCACTCATTACCTGATGACACACTTTATTCCCTCAGTCCATACTCAAGTGCTAAGGGTTTACCAATCAAATGGGCCTCATCACTCTCACATGTTTGATCAATCAATATTTTTATCATACTATTTGACATCTTTAGCCACCTCCTCCTTCACACATTTCATGATATATGCTCTTAGGATAAATCATCACCCCTTTCTAGCATCTTCTCTATAAATTTCGTGATATATGATTTTTTCTACATCATCATGTTTTCTATCCTTTCATTCATACCTTTCTTGATATACGCTCTATGCTACATCATCATGCTCTTTGGACATATTCCTCATAAGTTTAGTGATATACGCTTTAGGATAAATCATCACACATTCTACCACCTCATCAATTTTACATTGTTGCATTCAATCCTACACATCACATGACAAATTACAATCACCATCTTTCTTCAACACACATTTTAGACCATTTCTTGATGATGCACTATTGTTTATGGTTCATTCTTGACTGTTGAGGGGGTATAAATAAATGAACCCCGTTGCATAAATTTCCATCCACTTGGGGGGTATGTTGCACCTATCATTCACACTGCATTCCATTATGTACCATCCAAAACATAATATATATCTTGGTTTCATTTAATCTTGTATACTTATTCTTTTACATGTTCATCTTATTACACATGCTAGATAGATATCTTGTATGTCATTATCTTTATCATACACACATGCGCGTTCCCTTTTTTTTCTAGTTGTGTTCACATATTTTACAGATCCATTACACGTAACATGGATGATTGGTGCATTATATATTACCAGTCCCACAATGGCTCCTAGGGACATCCACTTGTTAGGAAATAAGAGATAAAATATGTGGAATAATCCCTCACAGAATCGCAACAGTAGAAACTAATATGCAGAAAAATATTATAGATCTCAAATAAAATTACAAAATTAAATAACACAACACAAAGAGACAGTATTTAACGTGGTTCACCCAATTTGGGCTACGTCCACCAATAATCACTTGCTCAGATTTTATTACAAGTAACCGCTCTCTCAATACAATACCCAGATCTATTTGGAGCTATGCTCAACAAACTCTATAGAATTCACATCCGAAATCAAAACACATCTGCAATGTTACATGATACCTACTATATGCACAAAACCATATAAATAGACAACTACTTAAGCTATTTTACAAAACCATGGGTATCAAAACCATGGGCCAAAACCATCCCATAAAACTATGGGTCAAAATCCCGCCCATATGAGAAAAGCACGTTTCCCAGTATATTGGGCGAGACAACCATGGAAAGTGTACAGTACTCTTAGTGTACAGTCTTCAACACTTTCTCACATGAAAACAGGCTTCAAAACCTAACACCACTTTTGTACATTATAGGTTCTCTTGTTTCATAGAACATTAATTTATCAGATTATACATGATTTGACATAATTTTTATCTTTCTAACATGCTAACGGGTGATTCATGTGAAACATTTGATATGTAGGACTATTTACTTCCATGGTTATTTATTACATTGTTTTCCATTGCTTGTCACTTTATGCTCTTGTTTGCGGGATTGTGCACACTTGTATCTTTGCACTCATTACATCCCTCATTGACTTGAAACATTGTGAGTGATTTCACATGTTTGTAACCCTCTTTTTGTGGTCTACATTATCTTCACGCGTGTTCACATACTTGCATATTAACTTACATATTGTCTTCACTTGTCTTTTACATACATGTTTGCATGTATTAAAATGTGTCTCCTAACCACTTGTTTGTGTGTGTTTTGGTCTATACCAAGAAAATTCCCTTCCCCATATAGGGTATAGTTTTAGCACAACAGTTGGTTTTCTTTTGGGCCACATACTCCTTCAGCGACATCACATGTACCCCAAACTAGCGAGGCATCATATGGGTGAATTACTCACTCCGTACAAATTTACACACATCACGGTACCAGTACAACTTAATTTCAGTTGTAGACAGGGCTCAAAATAATACTTGAGCCCATAATACATAGTGACCTTCTCTAAGTACCAATAATCAAGGGAAATTATAGAGTTCTTTGACATATCACAACGTATTTTGATAGGGAAGATTTTCCTTTATCATTGGTCATTTACATAGTGGATTTTACAGGGAAAAGAGTCCTCATCACATGCACATCATCTGTAATGGGTTTTTACACAAAGGGAAGCATTTAAAGGTTAGCGAATGAAACTAGAAAGTTCTCCCTACAGTTCTTCCATAACACTAGTGTGTGATCACCCCAAAAACTTGCACGTCAACATCATCCATAGGATCCTTTCTACACCATTTTTTCATCATGGATCAGTTGCACCTGTTCCTTTTTCATTTCCAAAATTTTACATACTTTCCTTACATAATTTGATCATATACATGTGTATTTGACTACTTATCAGCTTCTCTTTTGCAGGCCCGTCTCTATGGGAAGTGGTAGTCAACAACACCAACAATAATAACATCACACACATCGACATCAACAACAAGTACATTATGACATATACACATGTGCTTCCACCCTAGGTTCATTTTCATCATCAATTTTTACACTTTCTCCTCCTTAGCATCCACGCTTCACATTTTTATCACTCCATGTTTTGTCTAGTCCCTCAAAACTCTTTATACATCGATCTACATGGTCATCAGGTATGCATCTCTATCTACTTTATGTTACCAAGCTTTCCGCTCACCAACATAAAGTGGGGGAAAATATAGACACACAATCAAGAACTTTGGGTAATTATCTAGTCATGATTACATGTTACTATTCATGTGATTCGTAAGTAAGAAAAGTACTAATTAACTCATGTTTTTAGCCACCTCTCTTTTCTTTTTGTTTCTATTTTTAGTCTTTCACTCTTACTTGCTCAATCTTCCTTTTTGATCTTCAACATTTGTCATCATGGACACTAGCACCCAGCCAAGACACCAGCACAAGGTGCCCTCATCCAATCTAGGTGCTCTTATCCCCTTTGTACTTTAATATCAATTTTTAGGTCCTTTATAGCCATTTGAACATCTTATATTTTTGGTAGTCGGCCTTTTTGGGGTTAATTACAAAATTCAAGAAAAGGAATCATATAAATATAAAGTAATGTGATCATAATAAGGGACCAAACACTAAACATCTACTATCACCACCTAAGGTAGCATCCATCTAGCTCCATCACAAGGGACACAAGGGTTGGTTCATCTGCATACACTTCATAGGAGGGAAGTTTATTCTATTTCATGCACACATTTACTACATTTATTTACATCTAGCTATTTGCTCGCTATTCAAGTGTGAATGACACAAGAGCAACCTAGGGCATGATTCCACACACACACACAACTACATTGGGTCTGAGATTTAGTGCAACAATCAGTTTTAAGTCCACCATTATGGTTGTTGAGGATAGTCCAACCCCTCATTTTTCATCTTTATTTTTTAGGATTTGATGTCTATTTGAGGGTTTTATAGGTCTATACTTATTTACAGGTTTCTGGAGACTCCAGCGATCATTTTATGAATCTATAGCAAAAAGAGGTGAGCATCATTAAACATATCGTGACCCTGAGAATTTTGCTTTCTGAATTTTTTCGCAGACCCAGGTTCCCACAATCAGTACTCTAGCGCCCGTCCCTGTCCCTCTCCAAGAGAGACCCTTTCTAGATTTGTATTTTCCTGTGCTTCAATGCGATGGTTATTGCTTCAAATTTTTCCAATTTTTAGTCCTGTAAACCTTCGGTAACATTTTGAATCAGCTAAGGCATCTTATCCTTCTTTGCACATTAGGGTTTCATTATTTATTGCTTAGTTTACTTTAATATATTTATGTACTTCATTATTGCATTCATTTACTGCTACTATAACATCAAATTAGGCTTAGATTTTACATTTTATCTTAATCATTGGTTGGTATAAAAGTTATAATTCATGTCAATTAAGGCCTAATAGGATAACCAAGAAGACTAGATCTGTAAGAAGAAATGTGTGATGGGAAAGACCAAAGAAGAGGACTAAAGATTAATGGACATTAGATATAATGTGTGCACTAGGAGAATGATGAGGAGGACTAGAAGGGAATGGCCTACTAGACATAATGTACATATTATAAGAATGATAAGGAGGAATAGAAGCATGAGAGACACTAGAGATAATTTGTACAATAGAAGAACAATGAGGAAACCTAGGAGGGTGCGACCTTATAAAGGCATCTTATGAAGAAGAAGGCATTTATCAAGACCTAGGGAAATAATATCCATAAGATATAGCATGTGAAGTAGAAATACTATCTAGAGAACTAAGAATAAAAATAGTAACTATAGAAGGATGAAGAGGAAACATACAAAGAGAAGCTTCTAAAGGAATACCTCGAATTATGACAGCAAGTTGATTAGTAAGTTGAAAATTTAATGTAGGATAGATGAGACAACCATTAGAACACATGACCAAGGAATGCCTAAATTCATGGCACCTAAGCTACGAGTGGAAGCCACTAGAAATAGGACTCATTTAGTAAATTAACCATTAGTGATGGGTAAAATATTATGTAAAAAGTTTGAATTAGAATCACATGTGATTTTCCTCTTAGTACACCAAAGAGAATGAAGTAACTTAAGAGTACATAGTTTACGTTTATTAGAAACCAAAAAACAATGTATATGTACTTGATTAATGCTTGTATGAATATAAAAATTATCCGAGACAAGTGTGTCATCCATATAAAAGTAAAAAAAGGTAAGAACTAGTGGAGAAGGTGGAAAAGGAACAACACTTCCAATCGTTTGCATCCAATGGGTGATCATAAGAAGGAATAATTGTGATAATTGTGTAATTCTAATGTATTTTTTTTAGTTTCAAGATTAGGAAGTGGATCATTGAAAATTTTCTGCCTCACTTTATCATTACTAGGCTTAGAGGATTTAGTGGGATCATCCCATTAAATTGAATTTACATCAATAATATCTTGTATAACATAATGAAACTTGATACATTAATTAGTGAGGTGACCAATGCATCTATGATAGTCAAAATAGGCATTCGAATCAAAACTATAAACATGAATTTTTTTTGCATCAACCTCAAGTGGTGGAGGAAGAGACATGATATTACTTTAAAGTAAATATTTATGCATAATGTGTGTAGCATAAGGTAAATGCATGAATTTCCTTTATGTATGTTGTAATTTCAGCTTAGTGGGTTAGGATACAACATTAACAATGTCCTTACTAGTTGTCTTATTGTCATTTGTATTTCCTTTAAAAGTATCCTTACTTGGAAATTTGACACTAGATGTGGTAGAGGATCTAATCACATACTTAATTTTGTTCATATGTAGTAACTTGGCCTCACATTTTTTAGTGTATGACATGGACGATCCAATCAGGGTAACACTGTAGACACTAAAATTAGGTCACACTCCCCTTTGGTCCCTCGACAAATAAACACCATTGAAAACATTCATCTCGCTATGGTCCCCTTCACCCCACTAATATTAATTTAATTAATTAAATTATTTATCCTCACCATATTTATTATTTAAATATCTTAATTTAGATAATTCCCACCCTTACACCTCACCTAGACACCTCATCAAGCCAACTCACCCTAAGACCTATTCTTAGTAAGTTGCCATAACTAACTAAGACTTACCCAAACCCTAAAAATCAATGCCTACATTCCCTCTAACCACATTCCCACATGTTGACAAGAAGCTTCCAGTCTGATCCATGAGTGAATGACATGAGATCCCAGAAAATCAAGGGGATCTACCTAGTTTAGTAAACCTAGGAAATCCTGCCTTGACCGATGTCGGTTACCCCTAACCATCGCTGGTTAAGCCGGAACCACATCCAGTCACCTTTTAATCCCCAAAACAACCTCAAACATTGGGAATTTTCTTGAGAGATAAGACATCTTTTTAGAGAAAGTTTCCACAAGAACACGCATGTAAGGAAGAAGATCAAGAATTTTCTCTTGCGCAATCATCCTGTAACACTCACCCCAACACAGATTTGATCCAACCAAGAAAAAGGGAATGCACATGTAGCCCATGTAGGAGCTTTCCAATGTTTGGTGATCCTCAACAACATTCAACCTCTTACCGACAGCTTCATCCATCACTCACAAGCACCCAGAACTAGATTTCAAGTAGAATAGTTTACTCCTCAAGTTCATTCATTTTGTCATTGTATTGTCATCCTTTGTTCTCTTAGCCACCCATTGACCTCCTTTAATACTCACCCCTCCATATACCCATTAAAACCCCACCAAACCCCATCTAAATAGCCTAATACCTCGTTCCAGCCAACCAAGTCCTTTGTGTAATCACAAGGGAGACCCAAAGCTCATTCTGTGGCATTCTCAATTTTCCACAGTAACCGGCACCGGTTCTCCCAAACTGGAGTTGGTCACCCTTAACTGGCGTTAGTCTCTGTATTTACCAATAGAGTCTAGAATAGTGACCTACCCCACCTATTCTCACATCACCCTTAATCATCATGTGACCTTCCTGAGACCTATGTCAGACCTACAGAGACCTAGAACCAATTATTTGACCTTAAGATCTTATTTTAACTTAGCCTATTAGATTAGATCTTTCTTATTGTGTTTTAAATAAGATACCTAAATCATTTTAATTGCAATAGGATTTACTTCATTACCAGCATTAAATTGTTTTAAACAGTGGACTGACAGCCATCTAGGAAGTATCACACTTCTTGGATCTAGCACACGCTAGGTAGTTCACTACACATATTGTTTAACTTTTATTTGGTGGTCTTGTGTTCCATTTCAGGTAGTTCCTCCTAGCCAAAAGGAAGCTCTCACGATCAGTTGTGGATTCAGAAGTCATACGCATGCAACAACCCAACAACCAACATTCCAACAGGTATTCCTCCTACGCCCATTACCCTATCTATTTCGTCAATATTTCAAAGAAATGTCTAAGAATCAGGTGAAACATTTTGGCATGCCTAGTGGGACCCATCTGGGGTTCCTTACATTTTATTCATTCCTAGGAAAAGTTGTGTGTTTGTTTCCCTTCTGAAAAGCATACACATTAATTTTCTTCCTTGGTAACCCTCTTTTTCTTTCTATTTGCTCTAAAAGAAACCTTTCTTTTGGTGTACTTAAAAAGAATCATTTCTTCTTGTTTTCTACATTTTAGTGAAAGAGCATCCCTCTTCCTATTCATCCATTTGTGTCATCGAACTTCATATTTCGATTTGGGCTTAAAATAAGTGCATTGCATTCTGATTTATCGCATTAGCTCACATTAATTGAGGGCAACCTATATGTTGGAAGTCATTCCTAGTTGATGGTTGAAAAATGAATCATAGAAAGCACCTCTCTCTCTCTCTCTCTGAGTCTTGCCACATTGCACAAATTCAAAACAAATACATATTCTTAAACAACATATTTCCTGGGAATGCCTGTCAATGATCACACTGATATGAGGATTGGCAGGTACTCCCCAGCTCGCTGCTCTGTCGAGTCATACTTCAGAGTGAAGCCCGCCCCCGCCATAACATACCTGAAACCTCACCTTTTAGATCTCCTTCTTTGTAGGAAGCCATCCTCACCAAAAAATTCTATTCTACAGTTCATGAGTCAGTCCTTAAATAGCATAAGCTAAACAAACATAATAGAAAAGGCACTCTTAGGATCACATTTTTCTTAGTGTTTCTGCTTGGCTTGCGTTTTGAGGTGAGAGGTCACGTTCTTCATTCTTCTTGTTTATCCTTGCATGCTCCTCATCATAGTTGGTGTATTCTGGCTTCATCTGAGGGTGCCTGGACCATATTCTCATCATTCTCAGAATTATGGGTCTGATTCCACATCATATTTTAATTCACAACCATTTTCCTTTCATCACTGTTTCAATTTCACAGTGACCGGTGTTAGTCCAGCGACCGTCGTTGGTTACCCCCTGACCGTCGTCGGTTATACCCAACCAGCATCGGTTCACTGTCATTTTGGTTAACTTGCCCAAAAGGACATTTATTCACCTTCTTCAACTTTTCAGAGTCCCTATCACTATTATCATTCCCATTGACCTTGTAAAACTCATCAGGTTTGGCATACCTATCAGATTTGACCTTACACCTTGTTTTTGACTCATTGTCCATTTCCCACAGTGACCAGCCGTAGTTACTTATGACTGGAGGTGGTTTACCCTAACTGACATCGGTTATCCTGTGTCATTTTCCAGCCAACATTTGGTACCTAATCCACTTTTTACCACCTATTTCACCTGTTCCTACTGTTTTTCTATGTCATTTATAGAGAAGTGGCCTAACCTGATCAGTACTGGTTCACATGGTGCTGACCCGAAGACAAGCTAGCACCCTCGTATTCCATGCCAGTTGTCAACCACTCCCACCTATCCCTTAACCACCTTCCATTTTATCACCCGCCATGGATCCTATCCAACCTATCACTATCGCTACCGGAGATGAGGAGTTCGCATGACTCCTTGACCAAAACCCTGCCACCTTGCAATTTTACCTTTCCCACTCGTCCACTCGAGATGCCTCAGGTCAGTTGATATATGAAATGCCCATATCTATCCCCCCGAATCTCACTCCCACTCCTACGTCAGCCCCATTTGGCTCCACGTGTCCCACATCTACCTTACCCCTAGTCATTTTGCAGCTAGGGACTATACCCGCTATGACTGCCAAGTATGCTATATCAGTGACACCCGCCACATCCACCATACCTTCGACAACCACCCAAAACGTAACCTCTTCCACCCCTAATGTCTCGCATATACCCGTAGCTACACTACCACCTCTGGTGTCAGTGACCTCTACCCCTTTTCAGAATGTGGTCCTTTCCATTCCACAATCGTTAGCCCCCATTGCCACTAGGGTTACCATGACCCTTCCACCTCCATATACGTACTATCAGTAGCCTCCCGTTTCATCTATTATTCACTCTGGGTATGTACCCCCTATTTCACTACCTTCTTCTCAATCTACCTACACGGCAGCACCATATACTAGAATGCCACCCCCGTTATATGCCCAAAACCAACCCTCTTACATGCTACAGGAGGCACCCAATCATCACAACCTACCAATGACCTAATCAAATTGATGATGGACAAGATGCAAACATTAGAGGCATCGGTTTCTAGCTCCCGCAATACTCTCACCTATGATGAAATTTGCAATGAGCCCATCCACCCATCCATTCCTATTCATCCATACCCCATGCATTGGGAGATGCCTAAATTCAACCGCTTCAATAGCAAGGAAGACCCACAACAACATTTGCGGTCGTTCAAACACGGGTGCTACTTAATCGCTCACGATGATGCTTTACTCTTAAGGACCTTTCCCATGTCTCTGACTGGACCTATGTTAGATTGGTATAGTGGGTTACCTAGACACTCTATATTTTCATTTAATCAGGTAGCCCAAGCCTTCTTGGATCACTTCTCCATCAATATCATCAAGAAGGTTACCATGACTGACCTATACTCCACGCATCAGTATGAGGACAAATCTATTGTAGATTTTGTCACTCACTGGCGTAGCCTGATCAATCAACTCACCTTCCAACTGCCACAAATAGAACTCGTCGAGCTTTTCACACAGGCTTGTGCTAGACATATCTCACTGACCCTACAGGTTCAAACCTTCCAAACATTTGATGAAGCATTCACCATGGCACGAAAGTTAGAGATTCGGGCCATCGAAGAGAAGAAAATCCAATTACACAGTAAAAATTTGGCATTCAAGTCGAATGATACTTCTTCTTCTTCCAAACCATAGAACAATTATTCAAAGGCCAAGGGCACCGCTAACGCAGTGGTACTCAAAGCTGGTCTGACTCATCCATCAAATCAGGCTACCTCCTCATCTAATCTCTAACCCATCTAGACTTTTCAATTCAGACGAGAAAAACAGAAATACACCCCAATTGGGGAGCCTTACTCTTCTGTCTTAGAAAAGCTTTATCAAAGCTAGGGCCATCACCCTTCCACCTATAAAACCACACACTAGTTTTGACCCTGCTCGCCCCATGCCCACATGGTATAAAGAACATGACTTCTGTAACTATCATCGAGTAAAGGGTCATAGTGACGGCAATTGCATCACTTTCAAAAACATTGTCCAAGAAATGCTCGAGAAAGGTGAGTTAACTATGGATAATCCTAATGCACCTACCAACCAAAACCTACACATCTTCAAGAAACCATTTCCCAATCATGCCCCTTCATCTGATCAAACCAGTGAGACCTCAACTCATGATAGCCATACCCACGAGGTCCATGCTATTTTTAGTGATGCACCTATTGCTTCCCAATTATCCCATATTCCTTCCATAGAGGAGATTCTAGCTTGAAACCCTCCTTTTGCATTGGAACCTACCTCACCTATTCCTCCACCCATAGAGGAACACCTTTCACCTCCTTCCTCACCTATGGAGGAGCCTTCACTAATATCGAGACCATTTCACCTTTGGCTTCTCCACCTAGGGAACTGACACCCACAATACTTCTTCAGTTCATGGAGGATACTTGTTTACCTCCTCCACCCACAGAGGAGCTCCCACCCATCTCCTCCACCTATAGAGGAGCACCCATCATCTCCTCCACCTATCACAGACCCAATTGAGATACCTTTGCCTCTTGGTGAGCATTCTCCATCAACTACCCAAGATCCTGCAGACCTACTTTTGGCTCTCTTACCCACAAAAGCTGAAGCTAACAAATTTCCCATCTCTAAGACACGTTTTATGGGAATAGCCATTAGGTCCTCATCAACATCACCTACAGACGTGTCGTTCTCACGTTTGGCTGATCACCTAGATTATGTGGATAGAGCCTTATTGTGGGGGCATCTTCTGCTTCATGTTTCAACACAAATGCAGATGTCACTTGCTGATACTTCCACTATCTATCCAAAAATATTTTGACCAATCCAATTGAACACAACCACCTCTATCACAACTTCTTCCATGACACCCATCATAACTCAACATGTACCCTTACCCATAACCCAACCTACATCTAAATCCAAACCTACACATACATCATCTTCCTCGACTAAACCTATCACTACCTTAGGGGTCACCTCAACCACCATCCTTACTCATCCACCTATCAAAATGGATTTAGCTACATCCTCCAAAGTCAACACCATACCTACTCCGGCACCCAAACAGAAGAACCAAATCCATAGAACTCATACTTCGGCTACGCCAATCACACCTACACTTGTCCCATCTATCTTAGGACCTCTTCTTCCCAGCATGGTTAAGAAACTTCCACCCATCAATAAACCAAAAACACAACAGCCCACTCCTTCCTCGCAAACCTCTAACCTACCCAAGCGCCCGACATGACTTACACCTACACCTGCAACATCTTTACCACCCATACCCCCAATACTCTCCGCAACTTCTTCACTACCCACTACACTTCAGTCTTTGTCTCTCACACCCCCTATGCTACCTACATCATCTACCTTCATAGCACCCCCGTTATCCCCTTGGGTAACTCGTCCTCTTCCCCCATCTGATTTTCCTTCTAGATCTCGTGTACCCATATCACCTTTACCCAAGAAGGTGCAACCCAAAGACAAAACTCTGCTACCTCCCAATAAGGTAGTCAAAACAACCACACACCCTCCTACCTGTTCATCTACCACACCCCTACCTAGACAAACATGACCAACACCCAAGACCACTCTAGCACCCAAAACCATAGCTCGACCTATTCCCCCTCCTGTGAGGATTGTTCCTCAACAATCAGTCGTACCTACACCCAAACCCACTTTCACCTCTCATTGCGACCCACTAGCGGGGTCCTATGCCAAAATTTTAACCAACCTCCTTGAGACTTCTGTTATCACATTACCGCCACTCAGACCTTATGACCCCCTCAAACCCAAGCCAAAAGGGTTTGATGACACTAAAATTTGTGCCTACCATCGTGTGCCAGGGCATGATGTGGAGAACTGCAAGGCCTTGAAAACCATCCTTATCTAGTTGTGTCCTCTGGAAGCCAACTTTGATGATGACGACCTTCTCGATGAGGAAACTGCTTCACCGACACCCATTCCCATAGTCCTTCCTTCATTTCCCACTCGACAACCATGACCTCCACCACCACAGCTCCTAGAACCACCTCTAAGATTTGAAATTAACATGGTTCGCATCAGAGAACTTGCCACACCATCACCCAAATGTCGTTGTGTCCATCTCACCTCACAGGGTTTTCTCCTTTGGTAGGTTTTTTTCTGTCATGTCGTTATACCACTCACCCTCCCCTCAGATCAACATGATCCACATTACTACCCATGCTCAGAAGGATAAAGGTAAAGAAAAGGAAATTGACCCACCAACCAATCCTATACCCAACATACCATCTGCACCCATACCTAAAATCACTATCCACGGCCCCACATACCCCATTTCTAATGGAGTCACACATCGCACCATGCTAAAACAATTACACCAATCTCCCCTCAAAATGTCCTTATATGACCTCATCCAAACCTCAGAATCCCATCGTCAAGCTCTCATGGAGGTTCTTCAATCTATTGAGGTTTTACCCAATGACCCTACCCCTGTAGCCTCCATTATCACACCCCATCATGTAGCCTCTCTCACCAAATTGCCACCTTTATCCACACCGCACCCTACTCACCAAGTAGCCTCCCTTAGCTTCTCAGAGGAAGAGATCGCACCACACCAAATGGATGACCCAGACCCAACCCTCTTCATCTCTACCCACATCGATGATGTACGTGTACAATGTGTAATGATTGATGGGGGTGCTAGTATTAATATCATTTCATCCCACTCATTTTCTCAAATGTGTATAGCTGGAAATTACATGCGTAAACATCCTGTCATGTTGTGTTCATTCAATGACGCTATCACCTCCACATTAGGCACTATCATCCTCCACATTTGCGTGGGCCCCCACACTATCCCAAAATTATTTTATGTCTTGGAGGGGGAATTCCAATATAACTTGTTTCTTGGCAGACCCTAGATTCGTGTCATGGGTTGTGTTCCTTCCACTTTGCATCGTTGTGTAAAGTTTGAACATGAAGGACACACCTATACCATTCCAGCTGATCCATCACCTTTTAAAACATGTAACATGCTTTACCGACCTAATGACGTGCTTATACCCATTAAGGTGTCTACCTCCACAACCACTACCACTTCACCTACACTTCTGCTTACCAGTATAGTCGCCACCTCCACGGCACATACCTCTTCCACTCCTACCACTGCCACAACCTCCATGGCCAACCCATCAGTCTCCCAATCTGTTAACTCCACCTCCGCATTGACCTCCGACATATCATCTATTCCCACTACCCACATACCAACCACCAATCCCTTGGAAGGTGTTTTTCAATGCCTCACTCTGGGGGAATACCACCTATATAGTGTCAACACATTCCTTACTCCACAAGAGTATGGAAGTCTTCACCAACACCCTCACTATGATCACTGCATAGGAGAACACCTCCTTTATGGTCCTCCTCATCTTCGTACCAGTCTCACCTATGGGGGACTTGATACTACCACGTACACACCCAAACCACCGTCACAAACCCGCCCATTTTCCGCTGACTTCTAGCCTCTCACCAATCACCATTTTTCCCACACCTTCCTGCAGTGATGTGCATTGGAAGGGTTTTGGTTTTGGATTTTATGAGCAAGGCCACCATACCATTATTCCATGTACCACCTGCAAACATAATGACTGTAGTGGTATTGGATTTCCTGAACCACCTACCAAACAGGCCCGCATTGAACTCATCAAGGAAATTAGCCCTTCTCCACCTTCTTTAGCTGCTCCACCTTCATCACCACCTTCACCGACTGAGTCGATGGATCCTAAATCTATCCCTCGTAATTTTTTTTTCATAAACACCATTTCATTGGGGCCTTTGACTTATCAACAAGAGGGCGAGGCTCCTTCCTCTCTTCCCTTCCTGTATCCTGAAATATATACTCACCTACCTTGGTGCAGAAGACTCATATATTCATCGGTCGTTACCTTCTGAGATGCAAACCATGTTGAATGAATCGAATATCAAAATCAACATTCATACTCAGGATGACTCACACATCCTAAAGATCGGCCAATCTTTGGACGCTACTGAATAGGAAGCCATCACTTCTTTTCTCAAAGATCATAACCACACTTTTTCTTGGTCTTATGAAAACATGCCCGGTATTGACCCCACCATAGTGGTCCACAATATCGTAACCATTCCCAATGTCAAACCCATCAAAAAAAAGCTGAGGAAAATGCACCCTCTCATTTCCCTTCTTGTCAAGGAAGAACTTCAACGCCTTCTTTATGTTTCCTTCATATTACCCATTGATTATCCTCATTGGATTTCTAACATTATCCCTATCACTAAGGTGACAGGGAGACTCTGCATTTGCATGGATTTCCATGACCTCAACCTAGCCTACCCAAAAGATGACTTCCCCTTACCTGGTATTGACCAACTGGTCGACCTTACCGCTGGTCACGAGATGCTATCACTCATGGATGGCTTCTCAGGTTATAACCAAATCCTGCTTTCCCTAGAGGATCAACATAAAACTACATTCATCACCCCTTGGGGGACCTTCTACTATCGAGTCATGCCTTTTGGCCTTAAAAATGTTGGTGCCACATATCAATGGGCTATGACTTACATCTTCCATGATATCATGCATCGTATATTAGAAGATTATGTGGATGATCTCTTGGCCAAATCTAAATGCCAACTTTGAGCACCTTGCCATCCTAAAAACCATTTTTGACCATCTCATTAAATATTGCATTCACCTTCAGCCTAAGAATTTTGTCTTCACTGTCCTCTCCAGAAAAATCTTGAGCTTTATCATTTCCCTATGTGGTATAGAAGTTGACCCTACTAAAGTCAAGGCCATTCTCAAAATTCCTCCACCTACTAACCTTAGACAACTCCGTAGCCTACAAGGTAAGTTGCAGTCTATTCGACGTTTCATTTCACAATTATCTGATCGGTGCCAACCATTTCATCATCTGCTCAAGAAGGATGTCTCCTTTAAATGGGATGATGACTGCCACAAATATTTTGAGGCCCTAAAACAATACCTTCTCCAACCACCTGTACTCATTCCACCTAAAGATGATCAACCTTTCTACCTATACATCTCAGCTACCGATCACTCCTTGGGAGCCATGCTTACTCATCACGATGAACAACATAGTGAGCAGGTGGTTTATTACATAAGCCGTACTCTTTTGGATTACGAAACCTGATACACCCATCACAAAAAAAATTTCTTAGCCTTATTTTTTGTTGCCACCAAACTCTGCCATTACCTACTCAACCACAAAACCTATGTTGTGACCAACACCGACCCCTTACACTTCATGTATGCCAAACCTTACCAAAATCAGCGTGCCGCACGCTGGCTTATGCTTTTAGCTAACCTTGACCTCAAATTCATTCATCAAAATTCCATCAAGGGCCAAGCTATCACCGACCAATTGGCCGACGCACCTATTTCTGGGGATCAACCCTCTAATTTTGACTTTCCAGATGAGTCAATTACTACCCTTTCCCTGGAAAAACTCTCTTACCAAATGACACTCTTCTTCGATGGTTCCAAGTATTAGCGTGGGGGTGGGGCTGGCATTATCCTCATTCCACTTGATGGTGAGCCCATGCCTTTGTCTTTCAAACTTGATTTTGAATGCACAAACAATATCGCCGAATACGAAGCACTCGTATTAGGTCTCCAAGTTGCCTATGCCCTAGATGTCAAATCAATCAACATCTTTGGTGATTCTCAATTGGTCATAAACCAAGTCAATGGTATATACCAATGTCGTAACGAGATACTTCAAAAGTATAAACATCATGTAGACATACTTTTGACCACCTTTGACTGTTATGCCCTGCAAACCGTCCCTCATTCAACCAACAAATTTGTAGACACCATGGCCTGCTTGGCTTCTCAAATACCCACTTCGCCCACCAATTCTAAAATATTTGTCACCATACAATGACTCCAATCACCCTCTTACTTACCTCACAACGTATACTCTATTAGAATCACTACCCCCGACCCGAGTGACCTTTGGTATAAACAATACTCTGACTATCTTTCTCTCTCCATTTTACCCCCCAATCTCACCCGTAATGGACAACGTGCCTTCCTTAAAAATGTCTCTCGTTATGTCATCCTAGGGGGCCTCCTCTATAAGCATGGCTTTGATGGTATTCTCTTATGATGCCTCATGAGTTCTGAAATTCCTTATACCATTAAGGAATTTCATGATGGCATATGTGGAGGTCACTTCAGTGGCCTTGTTGTTGCTAAGCGTATCCTTCACCTAGGCTATTACTGGCTGACCCTTAACCTTGATTGTTGCAACTATGTCAAACATTGTATAAAATGCCAACAACATGCCAACCTTCATCATACACCTAGTCATGCCTTACAGGTCACCCGTGACCTTTGGCCCTTCTATCAATGGGGTTTAGATCTTTTCAGAGAGATAAACCCACATTCTTCCCAACAACGTCAATGGATCATCACCGCTACCGAATACTACACAAAATGAGTGGAGGCCATACCACTCATCTCCACAAAAGCCAAGAAAATATGTGAGTTCATTAATCATCACATCATTTTTCACTTTGATGTTCCTCATCACCTCATCATTGACAATAGAAAACAATTTAAAAATAAAACAATGGGAAAACTTTACAACGCCTTCGGCATTCAGCTAAGTTTCTCCTCACATTATTACCCACAAACCAACGCCAAGCTGAATCCACTAACAAAACCTTAAACAAAATTCTCATGAAAGTGATTAACGATACTGGTAAGGATTAGCATACGCACATTCCTTTTTCCCTATGGACATACCGCACTAGTATTCACACTTCCACTACCGCCACACCATTTTCTCTACTCTACGGTACCGAGGTAGTTCTACCTCTCGAATTCTAGATTCCCTCACTTCGTATTTCTCTCCATGACATGCTTAATGATGATGACTTTAGTCAAGACCATTTAGCACAACTTGAGTTATTAGAAAAATGTTGCTTTAACGCTCTTGATCACCTTCAAGTTTACCAAAAATGTATCAAACGTGCCTATGAAAAATGTGTCCATGAACGAACCTTCTAAGTTAGTGACCTTTTCTTGAAAGAAAATAAACACGTAACCAAAGCAGAAAAAATTAAATGGGGAAAAATTGCTCCTAATTGGCTTGGACCATACATCATGACTCATACTTATGGATCAGGTGCTTAGCGTTTATCTTCACTCGATGGTAAACCTGAACCTGAGCCCCTTAATGCCTTGCCCATTCTACTTTGACCTATAGCCTCTTTCCATGCTCATCCCTTGAGTGCTACCCACTTCCTACATCCTCACCAATGATCAAACAATAATCATGTGAGTACCCATCACTTTTCATCTTCTCTTGAATATGTGTACCATGGCACTGCACATAGCATGATTCTCATGGATACTTTTCATCCACCTTTAGATGAGATCCCATGGTCGTTTCACCCTAATTTTTGAACAAGAGTCCTATTCTTCACCTTGGTCTTTTCCATGACTTCAAAGCCCTCACATGGGACCCAACTCCTTGAGTCAAACTTCTCACAAAAAGATGACTCCCTCAAAAGGACATCTTCCTTGCAGCAATCGCTATTGTAAATATACTACTCCCTTGAAGGACAACTATGTAAAGCTAAAAAAAAGAAGATAAAAGTGGAAGCTTCCCGCATCGATCAGCTTCACGAAGACCTTAAGGAGTTAAATTATTCATCCCATATAGACTTCCCACATCGATCAGTCTATCTCAAATACAAGTCAAAACAAAGAAATTTTTAGTCATGGACTTTCCCATTGTGACCTCGGATCTCTTGCCAAAAAAGAGCATGGCTACCACAAATCATATAAAATTTAACCACCTTTCACCTTTCTCACCATTCCCACTCCCATTTCCTACCGCCTCAAGGGACCTCTTGGAAATCAAGACATTTGGTGATCGTGTGACTACTTTTCACCTTAGAACAATCAATCATGTAATGTCTTTAGGGTCTTACGTTCATCACCTCCTCCAAGGTATGATCTACTCGGTATGATCCTAACCTATCAGGTGGCTTTATTGCCTCCTCTATATATTTTAAAACGTCGTTATTTACGTTTTGATTACCTTATACAGGACTTGGTCCTTGATGCTTACCTTTGGGGTAATGTTCTTCTTTTACCACAATCGACATCACCTATATCATTTTACCTATAACCCCCCCACAATGGGAGAACTACATCATACCTACACCCACAACATGCCTAAAACCTACCAAATCATTTTCATCCCCCCTCATATTCTTCCCTAGCTTATGGGAGAACTACATCAGCCTGAGGTCCCTTTTTGCCAAGACTATGTAGGTAGCATTCCGAGGGCATGGGGCCCTTGGAGGTTAGCTCGGCCACTCTCTACCCTAACCAATCCATATTTCATCTTCCTAAAATACATTTTACCCTATTACCCCACCTATCCCTCCTTTTTTCCACACCTACCCTTCACCCTGACCATTTACCTCACCCAACTGTTACCCTGACTATTTACCTCACCCTCCTGACCTCATCATTTACTACCTACCTTTTCCCTCCTTTGGGGACTCATTATTTTACACATACCTCGGCCTTACCCGTGTCATGACCTAGATATTTGGACCTGAATCATCACTAGTGACCTCATGTGTTCGCTATACCTTGCAACACTGTTACATGTGTTGATTGACCTAATGACCTTACCTTGTCTCTTACCATGACCACTTATTCTGACCCTACCTTGGGTGTACTGGAACATACCTAAATGTTCCTACACCTCACCTACATTGTGCTTCATAACCATATCCTATACCTTGGATACCGGAACCACTTCGACCTTGTTTGGATGAACCTATCGACCTTAGACAATGTAGAGTTTACTTGCTCTTCAACTTGGTAATGTGTTGCAGTTTATACGTGTGCGTGCATTTGACTGTTCCTACCTTTGACCCTGACCCATTACCTAGATTACCTGAGTCAACCTTTTTCCTTTTCCACCCGCTCCTCACCTTTTCCCTTTCTCATATTTACCTATTATCAAACCACTCACTGATTCTACCTTCTACCTCATCAGTTCCTAGTTTGAGGAGGATCACAGTCACCCACACATGGGGCAACCAAATCTTTTTTTTTTCAGCGTCACTTACCAATGCAAGCTATGCAGCAAAAATGGGAAAAATGTAGACACTAAAATTAGGTCACATTCCCCTTTGGTCCCTCCACAAATAAACACCATTGAACACATTCATCTAGCTATGTCCCCCTTCACCCCACTAATATTAATTTAATTAAATTAATTAATTATCCTCACCGTATTTATTATTCAAATATCTTAATTTAGATAACACCCACACGTACACCTCACCTAGACACCTCATCAAGCCAACTCACCCTAAGACCTATTCTTAGTAAGTTACCATAACTAACTAAGACTTACCCAAACCCTAAAAATCAATGCCTACATTCCCTCTAACCACATTCCTACATGTTGACAAGAAGATTCCAGTTTGATCCATGGGTGAACGACACAAGATCCCAGAAAATCAAGGGGATCTTCCTAGTTTAGTAAACCTAGGAAATCTCGCCTTGACCGATGCCGGTTACCCCTAACCATCGCCGGTTAAGCCGGAACCATCGTCGGTCACCTTTTAATCCCCCAAAAAACCTTATTTTCAAGGTTGGAAAACATTGAGAATTTTCTTGAGAGATAAGACATCTTTTTAGAGCAATTTTCCACGAGAACACACATGCAAGGAAGGAGATCAAGCATTTTCTCTTGCACAATCATCCAACACTCACCCCAACACAGACTTGATCCAACCAAGCAAAAGGGAATGCACATGCATCCCATGCAAGAGATTTCCAACATTTGGTGATCCTCAAAATCATTCAACCTCTTACTGACACCTTCATCCATCACTCACAAGCACCAATAACCAGATTTCAAGTAAGTAGAATAGTTTACTCCTCTGGTTCATTCATTTTATCATTGTATTGTCATCCTTTATTCTCGTAGCCACCCATTGACCTCCCTATATACTCACCCCTCCACATACTCGTTAAAACCCCACCAAACCCCATCTAAACAGCCTAATACCTCATTCTGGCCAACCAAGTCCTTTGTGCAATCACAAGGGAGACCCAAAGCTCATTCTGTGGCATTCTCAGTTTTCCACAGTAATCAGCACTGGTTTTCCCAAACCGTCATTAGTCATCCTTAACCGGCATTGGTCTCTATATTTACCAATAGATCCTAGAACAATAACCTACCCCATCTATTCTCACATCACCCTTAATCACCTTTGACCTTCCTAAGACCTTTGTAGGACCTATAAAGACCCAGAACCAGTTATTTGACCTTCAGATCGTATTTTAACTTAGCATATTAGATTAGATATTTCTTATTGTGTTCTAAATGAGATACCTAAATCATTTTAATTGCAATAGGATTTACTTCATTACCAACATTAAATTGTTTTAAACAGTGGACTGATAGCCATCTAGGAAGTATCACACTTCCCGGATCTAGCACATGCTAGGCAGTTCACTGCACATATTTTTTAACTTTTATTTGGTGGTCTTGTGTTCCATTTCAGGTAGTTCCTCCTAGCCAAAAGGAATCTCTCATGATCAGCTGTGGATTCAGAAGTCATACGCGCGTAACAACTGAACAACCAGCATTCCAACAAGTATTCCTCCTACACCCATTACCCTATATGTTTCGTCAATATTCAAAGAAACGTCTAAGAATCAAGTGAAACAAACACATTGAATATAACTAATTCTTGCAAAGGGGAGATCAATCTTTGTGTGAAGATATATTGAAGCTCTTTATTATATAAGATATTGTTCATTTTAGTTAACATAGTATTGTAGTGTAAAACATAATCACCGATGTGCTCACTGGACCCTTATTTTATTTTAGACGTTTAAGCATAGTATTTTTTTATTTGATACTGATGAAAAGATATGTAAGAAAATATTTTAGAAAGTTTTGAAATAACATATTTAATTTTTTGGGAGATCATAAAAGCATTGTAAAGAAAATTCCTTGAGACTTATAGGGAAAATCTTTGTAAGTAATAGCGTTAGATGCATAGTCAAAGTAAGCAACATGGAATGATCGAAGGTGATATGTGGGTTCAATTTTGCTATCATAGGTAAGAAGTTTGGGAACAATGAAATCAAGAACTAGGGGATAAGAAGCCACTTCATGTGAAGGTTATGAAGTAATTGAGAAGAATCCATAGTATGAGAAGTAGTGGATGCACCTTGTTACAATTATAATATTTGATATTTTAAAGAATGAACAAGGGATTAGAGAGCTCGTGTTCCAAAAGAATAAATAAGAGACCCATTATGATTTCATGTAGGAAAAATGTTAGATGTAGGAATGAATATAGAAAATTTATGTTCAAAGATATGAGCTACCCTCTCAAATGTCAACATTGTAGAGATGGGAATAATAGATGTGTCAATATTAGATTGTTAAATACACTTAAATTTTTCCTAGATAACATATATAATAATGCCAATATTATAAGGATTTTACTATAGCAAACGTGCAAGATGTTGTGCCTCGTCATCAGGCATGCTATAGTATTGGTTATTAACATTAGTGTTAGAGCCTTCAACTTATACATGGTCAATATTGACAATCAAAACAATATATTAGCAAGATATAAACAATATAATAGGAGTCAATAGTAGGGACCATAATATCATGTTGTGTACCGGAATGAGGGGAATAATATATAATAATAGTAGGAGAAGGGGAGCCCATACTCTTAAAGAAAATATGATAAAACAGTAGAGGATTAATTATGATGATATATATTAGAATTAGTACAACAAGAAGAACAGATGAGAAGACCATATAAAAGTGAACCTTATTTTAACTAGAGTTTGATCAATAAAATTCAAAGGAAGATTCAAATTGATCAAATATTTACACCCGTATTAATATTTATAGAATGGTATGGAATGCACAACAATAAATAAGAATTTACTGTTTGTTACAAGGAGTTATTTTGATTAATTAAATTCCAAAATTAATCATATAATATCATAATAACATACTTACAATTACAAATTGTTTTTGCAATATGCTAAAAGATGGAAGGCATAAGAGGGAAGATGTAATTATCTATATATATATTAGTGAATGAGACATATTAGTGCAAAAAATAGGAATACTTGGAGTAATTATCAGTAGATTCCTCATTCTAGAAATTGTTGTACTAGAAACTTCCCTAGTACGGAATTGTATAGAATTACAAGGATTGTTTATATAATCATGATCGATATATATGGTATTATATCTACTTTGCATGAGGTTATGTAACTTTATATGACCTTCACTAATTTGTAAATATGTATTGATGTCAAACCCTAAGTTTCGCACAATCCTAAAACCATTTAAAATAATCTAAATGGAACTCAAACCCAAACCATGGGTGGGGAACCCTCCAAGAAAGTGTTAGGGTTGAAGTATAATCCATGCACTACCTATGTTGACTTTACTCTAAATAGGCCTCACATATTTATCCACATTACACATGATATATGGATAAATGATCTAGGTGACAACATGAATAAATTTGAACATGTTTGTGTAAACACAAAATCACAAACATATTACTATTTTATTAGACTGTCAAGTATGTTGTTATATGCATGGATATTGAGTAAGAAAATTATTCACTGGTGACACATTCCCTATTTAATTCACTTTCTTTGGTTATTTTTATTGTCTTTACCTATTACATCTGTCACCTCTACACCCAGTTATGGTTAGGTCACAAGGATCCCTATCTGTCAGTCTTCTTTCATTCGTTAGCAGCTATCCCATAATACCAACGCCCAGTCTGGACACTAGCGCTCAGGCGCTCCTATCCACCTTGGGTTCTCTTGTCCTCTTTATTCTTGTACACATTTTTGACATTTGTGGTTGGCATTTTCAATTTTCTTACTCCTATTCCGAGGTCCTATTAGGCATGTCATGCCACTAGTGGGTAAGTGCACCAAGTTGGGGGGCCAAAAGGGGGTCTTAAGTGGATGCATTTTTCTGAAGAAACAAAACTTCAACTTGTACGAGTTTTACGAAATAGTTAGACTCAAAATTGGAAGATGTTGTAGAAATATGAATCGTAGCATTTTGAGTCTAGTTTCTAAGCTAATAAAGTTTATTGAAAATGGATAAGTTTAAGTGGGTCAAAAAACTAAAATACCAACAGATGCTCCTGTTTTTGTTAAAAAACATAATAGAGTGACTTTCGTGCCCCCCACCATTTTTTGAGCACCATTTAGTATTTTTGAAAACCCTTTGGTAGAAAGATAGCTAGGAGCATCTAGTTTGGGCTCCATTTCTTAAATATTTTTTTAGCGAATATTTTTTTATTTATGATTTTTCTAGTACATAAATCTTATGTTTTGAAAAATAACAAAGCTCTGACTGTGCCCACCCCTAACTACCTCAAAAAAATATCAATTTTTTTAAAAAAAAATATATGTATAGAATTATGCCTAGTTTGGGCTAGTATAATTTTTTTAAAATTTCGATCACCCAAAAAAATACACCATAAAAGATAGACATATTTACACATCAAAAAATAGCTATAAAAAGGCATAGTTGGAAAATAAATAATATGGAAACCTTATATTAGTCAAAAAATTTGAAAAATTATATTATTAGAAAGTAGAAACTCTGCTCTACGTCATGGTATAGTTTTTTTAAATGGATCAATTGTTTTATTTTGATTTATCATAGAGGAAGTGGAATTTTTACATTTTCTTGCAAAAACACTTTTTTTTTTGTGTTTGTCCAGGTCCATGCCTCAGGCTTGGGGATCCAAACTGGATCCCAAGCCTTGAGGCATGGCTTGGAAAAAGAGAAAATATAAAATGCGTACACTTTATAATGTGTATGCATTTTTCTTTTTTTAATTTATTATGGCCCCCCAACGTCCCTTTCATATCTTTCACGGGAATTCTGCAAACATTCTATTTTGTCTGCAATTTACTCTACATTCTTGCATGATTTTTTAGTAGTTCATTTTGTCCCCTAGCTCACTAGTTGATTTTTTCTAATCATGGGTGATAAATGTCGAGCTAAGGACAAGAGGAAAGTCAAGAAAAAGACACTGGAGCAATTGGAAGAGAAGATATTAAAGAAATTGAAGAGAATGAAAAAAATTTGAGCAGGGCAAGATACATCCGCTATATCAAATGTAACTAATGTATTAGAAAATGGGGATGAAATAAATAATGAAAATGTAGATAATAATTATTTTGCAATGAATATTGATATTGAATTGAATGATAATGTTGGTATGGATGAAGAAATTTATATGAATCCAATTATTGAACCCTTACCTGAGAATCCAAATGTTAACCCCAAAATTTATATGAAAACACTGAATGAAGAAAGTAACCTTGTAAACGAATCTTCACCTCTAAGAACACCTCCTTCCATTTTGCAAAGAAAGCCAATTCACTTAATTGAAATTGATGAAAACATTATAAAAACAATGCCTAACAAAATGTCTAAAATAAATGTGAGAAGAAAAGCTAGTGGAATTTAGGATAATTACTTTGAGAATTTAAATGACACACAAAGATGTCAATTATTTGTTTCACTAATGAAATTAATTAAGATGAGACCTATAATGAAGACCCTAGGGTTAAGAACATCTAATGTTGTTGATCAAAATGTGTCAATTGTTGAAAAAATACATAAAGCATACCAAACTATAGAGGGCAAAAGACACACTAAAGATAGTAATGCTACATGGTGTGCACTTACTAATTGTATAGTAAGTGATAAAACAGTTAATAAATGCTTGATTAGAAAAATAAGCAGTGCTTTGAAGCTAAACATAAAAACACTAATGAAAGAAATAGAGAGACGTCTTGAGTTAGTCAATAACATTGACTATTGGGCTTTCTCTAGCAGACTTCCACAAAAAGATAAGAATACATCTGATATGTTAAAAGAATTAATTGTAAATTTTTGGAATGAGAACACAAGGGTGTCACCGAATAGAAGAGATACAGTCAAAAGAAGAATAGGTTCTCGTAATCGTGAATCGTGTGCAAAACATTTCTTAGATATGACTCAAACAGAATTGTTCTCTAAGTTTAAGAATGAAAATCCAAAAATTAACATTAGCCAAAGATTCTTTGAAATTAGCAAACCCTTTTATGTGAAAATCAATCACTCACATACCACTTGTTGTTACAGGCATCATGTTAAATTTTCAATGCATTATGATGTTTTTTGCCAAATACGTCGTGTTTTGCATACTGACATCATGTTGCAGGAGTGTGGAATAAATGTCCCACAAAAATCTTCAAGGGAATTTATTCCGACAATATTTTGTGAAAAATCAACAAGACAAATTTTTTATAACAAAGCATGTTTGGATGGAACATGCAATGTATGCGGTGGCTTGCCAAATCTAAAAATTTGTATCCACGAGGAGAGTACATATTCAATAGGAAAATAATTGGTTGATTTCACCAAATATAAATCGGTGGGATATCAATTAAAATATGGAAAATAATCTAAGAGGTTTGAGCTCGTTAGAAAATAATTACCTGTATCAAAATATATGGTCAAATTCAGAGAGGAAATTTTTTATGAGTATGCAAGGCACACACATAGAGCTCGATGGTTGGATGAAAAATTCAAGTTAAGAAAGGACACATTCCCACTTGGTAATATTGTTTCAGTAGTTGAATTTGTAGAGAATTACACATTGCAGCCACAAATGGAGGTTCAGTCTCAATATTATAACTCAGTGCAAGTTTCTATTTTTGTGCATATAACATTCATGCACTCTCCTGAAAGCACTAAGAAAGATCAAAAAATATTAAGAGATTATAATTTCTACATCAGTGATGATCAAACACATTCTATAGCATATGTACAAGGGTGTTTCCATGTGTTTTATGTGAACTTGAATGAGAGGAACATTAGTTTCGATCAACATTACATTTGGTCAGACAACTACACATCACAATCAAAGAATGCACAAATGTTTTATTAGCTAAGCAGGATGCACAAACAAACAAATGTACAACATATCTAGAGTTTTACTGAGGTAGGGCATGGAAAAGGAGAGCATGATGGTGTGAGATCATGTGTGGAAAGAGCACTTCCAAGAGAAGAGTTAAAGTTCAAGGAAGGTGCTAAATTTATAGATGCGAAAAACATTGTTGATTGGTGTGTTAAGAATATGGGCCATGAATCTCAAAAGAGATCAAAGGTTCATATATATTTTTGGTTGATAGAGGAACAACATCTAACAAACTTTGAAGATTGTATGATAGTTGTAGGATCAAGTGATATTCACTCATTCTGTAGTTTAGATGCAAATGCTTGGACTATTTATACTAGGTGCATGACATTTTTTTGTATATCATGCATTGATTTTGTGTGGAATGAATGTGAGTCACAAAAGTGGGTGGATGAATGGACTTGTAGACCTCTAATCCCACTCGACAGACATCAAGTTCCATGAGCATTATAACTTGCAAGGTCTTCAGATCAAATGACAACATCACCTAAATTTTGCCAAGTCTCTGATTTAGTACAATAAGGTACATACATATATGTACATTCCATGTTTTAGATTTATAAATTATTAAATGGTCAAATCTTAATGTATTTTTAAATTGACTGAACAGTTTTACTTTGTGATACATAGGGCACATTTTTGCAGTTATTGTGACGGAATTTAACGAAGAGGGAACAGACTACTTCTTGTCTCATTGTGTAGAGGGGGAAAAAATTGACTTCCATAGTCATTGATGATGAAGACCTTGAGTATCCCACTGGATCAGTGGTAGTCACTGGAACTTGGATTTGACGATATCCTATCAAAAAATCAAACATTTGGTTGTTTGAAGACTATGAAGTACATCAGAAGATACTTCACTATTCACATTTGATCCTTGCAACAAATATTAAATTAATCAAATATCAAGGTCAGCCATCAAACAAGAATCTGTGGAAGGTTCGTGAATCAGATCATGAAGAAATTCTTGCTACTGTTAAGAATAGAGTTGATCCTTGTGGTTCATTAGATTGAATTTACAAAGGTATGTTCTTCATGAATTTAATTTGAATATTTACTTAAATGATTTTGTTTAAATTTTGTATGATTTAAAATTCTATGTAATTGCTTACTAACATGTTTATGTAGGTTACTGGTGCCGAAAAATCTTCCAGCTTCACATGGTTGGCACTGTCAGTAGAGAATTTATTATTCTTAAAGCCAAGTGAAGCTAAGAGAAATTAAATATTAGAAAGGAACAACAAACATAAATTCTCATTTCACCACCTATATTGTAAAAATATCTTATTAAAATTCTCATTTCACTACCTATATTATATGAACCACCTAAATTATTCAAGTGATTGGAAATGGACAACCTTAGACTGACTCAGTCTGATGGAGATGGATAAAACCGTGATAGGATTTTGTAGAGGGCCCCAACATGGAGGTCTCAGATCTGACGAGATGTCTCTACGTGCCATGGAGTCTGAGAAATCACCCATCGAAGATATGGCATGTTTGGGCCTCATGGCTCTTAAGGGACTACACCCAGAAGAGGTAGCCCGAAAGCATGGGGAGTGTAGAGAACCAAAACAAAGACTCCACTAGCATTCACCAGGCCACCCCAACATGTTGGCGTAGCTGGTATGGTCCCACGAGCTACCGTTTGCAAAATACAGCCTCTAGCAGCCATACACTGACTTATATTGCACTATTTCATGCGTTTGCAAACAATAGGACAACGAGAGAACTAGATGGAGATGGAGAAAACCATGAGAGGATTTCATAGAGGGATTTAACATGGAGGTCTTAGATCTGACAAGACATCTCTAGGTGCCACGGAGTTTGAGAAATCACCCGTCAAAGATATGGTGTGTTTGGGCCTCATGGCTCTCAAATATCCATGTACGTGGCTGAGAAATCACTCGTCGAAGATATGGCATGTTTGGGCCTCATGACTCTTAAATATCCATGTACGTGGCACCTAGAGACATCTCATCAGATCCAAGAACTCCACGTTGGGCCCTCTATGAAATCCTCTCACATTTTTCTCCATCTCCATTCGGTTATCTTGTTGTCGTATTGTTTGCAAAGGCGCGAAATATTGGAGTTTGAGTTAGTATAGGGATGTCAGACACTGTATTTTGAAAACAAAAGCTCGTGGGACTGAACCAACTATGCCAACATGTTGGGGTGGCCAGGTGAACACTATTGGAGGCTTCGTTTTGGTTCCCTATGCTCCCCGTGCTGTCAGGATACCTTGTCCAGGTGTAGTCCCTTAAGAGCCCTGAGGCCAAAACATGCTATATCTTCGACGAGTGTTTTCTCGGACTGCATGACACCTAGAGATGTCTCGTTAAATCTGAGACCTCCATGTTGGGGCACTCTAGGAAATTCTCTCACGGTTTTCTCCATCTCCATTCGGTTCTCTCACTATCCTATTGTTTGCAAAGACACAAAATAATGTAGTCTGAGTCAGTGTAGGGCTACCAGAGGCTGTAGTTTTCAAACGGAAGCTCGTGGCACAAAACCAACTACACCAAAACGTCAAGGTGGCCAAGTGAACACTAGTGGAGGCTTCATTTTGGTTCAATTTTCTCCTCGTTCTTTTGGGCTACCTCGTCTGGGTGTAGTCCCTTAAGAACCTTGAGACCAAAACACGTCATATCTTCGACATGTTATTTCTAAGACTCTGTGGAACATAGAGACATCTCATCAGATCAAAGACCTCCATGTCAGGGCCCTCTACAAAATTATATCATGGTTTTATCCATATCCATTTGGTTCTTTCGCTGTCCTATTGTTTGTAAAGGCGTGAAATAGTGCAGTCTGAGTCAGTGTAGGGTTGCCAAATGTTGTAGTTTGCAAACGGAAGCTCGTGGGACCGAACCAACTATGCCAACATGTTTAGATGGCAAAGTGGATGCTAGTGGAGGCTTAGTTTTGGTTCCCTACACTCCCTGTGCTTTTGGGCTACCTCGTCCGGGTGTAGTCTCTTAAGATCCCTGAGGCCCAAACATGCCATATCTTCAACGAATGATTTCTCAAACTCCATGGCACCTAGAGATATCTCATCTGATTTGAGACCTCCATGTTGAATTCCTCTACGAAATCCTCTCGTGGTTTTCTCCATCTCCATCCAGTTCTCTCGTTGTCCTATTATTTGTAAAAGCGTGAAATACTGCAGTCTGAGTTAGTGTACGGCTACTAGAGGTTGTATTTTGTAGATGGTAGCTCATGGGACCAAACCAACTATGCCAACACATCAAGGTGGCTTGGTGAATGCTATTGGAGTCTTTTTTTTTGTTCCCTACGCTCCCTGTTTTTTCAAGCTATCTTGTCCGGGCGTAGTCCCTTAAGAGCCCTAAGGCCCAAACACACCATATTTTCGATGGGTGATTTCTTGGACTCCGTGGCACGTAGAGATGTCTCGTCAGATTCGAGACCTCCATGTTGGGGCTCTATATGAAATCCTATCGCAGTTTTATCCATATCCATTCATTTCTCTCATTGTCCTATTGTTTGCAAAGGCACAAAATAATGCAGTCTGAGTCAGTGTAGGGCTACTAGATGCTGTAGTTTTCAAACGGAAGCTCATGGGACCAATCCAACTACGCCAACACGTTGGGGTGTCTAGGTGAACGCTAGTGGAGTATTTGTTTTGGTTCCCTATTATCCTCGTGCTTTCAAGCTACCTTGTCTAGGCATATTCCCTTAAGATCCTTGAATGACTAGATTTTCTTAAGAATGAATTTGATAGGGGTACGTCTAAGAACACACTGGAGTTATCAATCACCTAGTAAATCTTTCTTGTTTAGTTATAGATGGGAGTTAGCTGGCCTACGGCTTAGTGACCTTCCATTCATTGATAATTTATGTTATTATAACCCCATGGATGCTTTCAAAAGCACCTTCAAAAGGATAGGGGTAGTCATCAAGCCTAGTGAAGGGTGTGATGTGATTTCCAAATAACTTGAAATGCCTACAGATTTAAAGGTAATAACACGAATTGGACAGGATTAGAGAATAAAGAATCATTGAGTGTCTAAATCAGATGTCATTACATCTGGATACTTTCTTAAGTATTGGAGTAATGTATATGGAGAGACATTCTCAAAATATCAACAGATGAAAGGCATCAAATTATGATGACTCTCGGGTGTTTTAATAGGGAAGAAGACTACAAATCATAGAAGAATGTAATAAGTGCATGATAAGATAGGAACTAGTACAAAGAGACCATGAGCAAGAAAAAGCACAAGTAAGGTAAATACACATATACACAGTGATAAATTGAATGAATAATTACTTAGATTAGGTAACTCTTTATATACATACATTATATAAATATTGATTTCCAAAGTTTGATGCATATTATACATTAAAAATGCTAGTACATGTACATCACTAATAAATGAAAAAATAATCCATAATGTCTTAAATATTGTCAAGTGCACATCATATTAGTTTTATGCAAAAATAATCTCAGAAATGTAAGGTCTCATACAAAATTATCAAGTTCCAAATAGTATTTTAATGTGCATAATAAATACAAAAATGCCCAAATAGGTCATATACCATCAAGTTAAAATGCCATATAGGTTTACATACAATGCCATGCACATAGGCATACAAAAAAATGTCATGTAAGACATATATATTTCATACTCATCAAAATCTATCCCTCTCTTGGCCTTACTCGAAGAAGGCCCTCCCTTAGAGGAAGATGGAGATCCATGAGATGACGTTGGATCGTTCGAGCCCATGCTTCGAGTCCTCTTTCACTGAATACTCACCTGTAGATGAGCCTGTAAATGCAAACAATGCTTTTTTGTCAAAACTTAATTTATATATAATTTCAACATGTATTTAAGACCATGCTAGAATGAAATTATTTACATAAATACAAAAACTTACCACAAGTTGTCGATCACACTGAATTTGCATCTCATGCTCAGATGAGTCATCGAGAGCTGTTGTAGTACAAATGGGGGTATGAAGACGACGAGATGGAGGATTCTGTGCCCTTGAAGTCACAATGGAGGGGGTTAAAGTTCCCTACATACACATAAGATCAGAAAATCTAACATCAAAATTAGTGAAAATAGAACTAAGTACATGTATGTACATAATGACAATATTTTAACTAATTTTATCAATATAGACCTATTGTTTTTACCCCGCCATTCTTGTGAATCAAATGAACAGTGTTGCTACCTGTCGTAGGTAACTCTTGGATATACACAATGAAGGACATTATTAACATAATTTAATAATTCTATAATGAAAGATATTACTAACATGTAATTTAACATAATATGAATTACATGAGAAATTTAACAAAATTTACGTGTTATTTGAATACCTCAGCGAGTTGCTGCGTAGATGAAATCGCAGCAACAACACCTTTATCTACTTGTCGTAGAGATGGTGGGGCGTCTAGTGAAGTCAACATAGTTATCAAACATGTATATATATACATGTATGTGAAAATTTTACATAATTAACATTCTAAATTACCTCTGTGAATGTATGTGTATGCATGGTGCTCGCCGCCTATGGTCAGGATAAAGATGTGCCTCTTACGTGATGTATATCAATGCATATACATGTACAAATACAATTATTTCAAAAATTTAACATATATAAGTAATTCAAGTACTCCAAAAATTTTGTAACACACATAACAAAACATAACAAATTTACCTGCGAAGGTGACGCCGATGAATGTAATCCAAATTTCTCACTCAAAATGACATCTGACATAGTGACATTAGCATGTGCACCCCTAGCACCAGGTGCACCGAAATCAGTACGCATGAAAGTATCGTCCTCCTCGAGGTCCAAAAATATGCTACCACATGATGAGCAAAGATGTGGCCTCATTCTAGTACTCCCTGAGGGAATACTCTGTGTACCTCTGCGAGCATCTGGCTCAGAAATCTCCCTTGTATGTTGAACAAGGGTCACAGATAGGCCCTGAAGCGCGTGGAGTGTATCAATCTCTACTGTCTCCTTCACTTCTTGAGGGACAATCTCAGGGTGAGGGGGATTCTTTGCGGGGAATCTACCTTTCTAAATAGGTACACATTGTGCACCTGGTCGATCCTGTGCATATCCTTTTCCTCGGCTCTGGAAATCTTAGAAATCAAAATAATTTGGGATCTCGTTGAGGATAAACTTGCAATAGAGTTTCCTCAGAAAGTATAGTGGCACCTCGTTGTTATTACAAGGTGGAAAATCAAACACCATCCACCATCAGTCTCAAAATTTATTTTTAATCAAATTATTATTGCACCAATGGATGGGAAACCATTTACATGACAACAAAATAGGAAAATTAGTGCGGGGGTCTGTGAATAAGGCACATATGAGGTCTTTTGAATTTTCTTTTTTTATTTACATCCACATATGACAATTTTTTGGAATAATAAACCCTACAACCCTCTTTGTAAGTTGTCCAATGACAAATTTTCCCCGTTGTCGCATCAATTTGAACAAGTAATGCCTCCAATGTGTTTGCAAGAGAGGTGCGGTGGGGGTTTGTAGATTGTGAATACCTCATTGTTTTGATTAAATCCTCAATTTCAATTTTTTTTTCAACTATGTGGGCTGCTAAATCTTCTTGAATACCCAGGGGATGTTGAGCAATTATGGGAGTGTCAGGAGGGATGAAAAAAATAGCAGGGTTTGGTTGTGGTTGATTCCCTCAACCTCTAATTGTAACAATAAAAAATATGTATTCAATTCAATTTTTAATCTATAATTATCATATTTCAATGTAATTTTGAGAAAATAATTGTGCTTACCTCTTCTCCATGGCGCCATCGTCGATTCAGATCTTCCTGACGATCTAGAAACGATCCTTTGAGCTTGAGATCCAACTGAATGAAAAAATGTGAGGGCACAGTTAAGCTCAAAAACTTACATTTGAGGGAGATAAGATGACAGAGGCTTGGGCCTCTTTTTTTTTATAGTAGGCATAATGCGTATGTGTTATGCTTCGGTAAATCCCAAACCTGAAAATTGAAAACGTGATCGTGTTATAATAGAACACGTATATGTTTTGCTTTTTTTTGAATTCTTGTCCGCTTTTTGTCCCCCCAACTTCTTGCACTCACCCTAGTGTCAGAATTCAAACAATATATCACTATATATACACAACATACATACCATTATAGGGACAGGAAATTCGTAAGGGAAAGCATATCTACATACTATCAAAAGGACTACATTTTTGGGCTGATTATTCTACATACACTACATAGTAAGGGGAAGTTCTAAATTCCATCCCACACAATTATATTTTATCTAGATTTAGCCCACTATCTTGGCGTCATTGGTGTGATGGCAACCTAAAGACAGTAGTTCACACACAAGCAAATAGAACTACATAGAGTCTTGAATGTAGTGCAATGCTCGGTCATAATTTCATCTTTCGGATGACCGTTGAGGTCAATAACTTCACATATTGCATTTTTTATTCCAATTTGATGTGTTTGTGAGCTTGTGTAGGTAGCTAGGGTTTTTTTACAGGTTACAGGTACCTTGACAGTCCAAGTGTGAAATATATATGATCAATAAAAAACAATTGTGAAACCCTAGTGACACAAGAAAAATCAGATTCTGAGCATTTACACAGTCATTGGTGCCTAAGATTGGTCTCTAGCACCCTTGCCCTGTACTAAGTTCCCGTGTCCATATTTTTTCACATCTTCCTGAATTTTTATCGAGAATTTTTGACATCCTTCCCATCTCGTTCATCACTTATTCTAGTTAATATATTTTCTAAGATAAGAAAAAATCAAATAAGTTCCCTATCTCTCTCATTTTCTTACACTATTGCATCTTTAGAGTGCTTGACAGTTTTATTTTTTTGTATATTACCATAGTGACATTGAAATTAGATTTAATATCTAATATTTTATTAAATCATTTGGTGAACCCCTCTCTTAGAATTCCTTTCCCTAGGATCTACAAAACCCTCATGGCTAAAAATAGATCCTCCTCTCTTAGGAAAGCTATGCATCATGTTAGTGTGACTGTTATCCTTGATGATGTTGTTAAGGATGAACTTAATGCCTTTTATTGCAATGCTTGATTTGATGATGAAGTTAGTGTGAATATTATACTCTCACCTTTCCCTTTCTGGGATCTTGGTTGATTAGAAATTGGAGAATGTAAAGGGGTACTATGGGTCAAGGTTGGTTATTTGATTTAAATCCCCTATGTTTGAATTGTGTTGTAATATATGTAAAACTCACAGAAGATGTCATTTTAGGCTAAGTGGTTTTCAGTTTTTCTTGATTATGTGGTGTGAGAGATTATGTTCCAATACTCAATCCATTGTATAACATTGTATACGGATTTTATTTCATGCATACCTTATGGTATATAGGAACTTCTTGGAAGTATTATTTTCTCCAATAGGAAACCTCTCAACCATTTGATTTTGTGGTGTAATAGTAAGTGATTAAGAAAAATATTGATAAATAAATACAATGCCTAATCTAATATGTAACAGAGATGTAAATTAAATATGTAATGGAGTATAAAATTTGACTCATGCAAATAAGCTAAAAAGTATAAAACCCTAGTTGTAAATGAGAGGAAAGAACACACTTAGTTGATTCACGATGATCTCGTAGATGTGCATAGCTGAAAGATTGATAAAAAGGAATGGAAAATCATCGTAATTTATGAAATAAAATTTTAGATCTCACTGATGAGGCCTTTCACGGGTGCCTACAGAAGGTTAGGAGTGCCCGTAGGCTCTACCGACCCAATCTGGGCACTGGTGTCCTGACAGGTCCTCAAGATCTAAATTTTTCTCGGTTAGAAAGGTGTCACAAATATTCACTTTTGGTTTCTTTTATGTCGCAATATGATCACCAAATTCACATGTAACATGTAATGAAGAAATTACCTGTAACACCCTCAAAGAACATCAAATCCCAAAAATAAATTAAAACAAATGTCCTTAGCTATCAAACAAGTGAAATTAGTACCAAGCTCTGCACTATATTTCAAACCCAATATAGTTCTATGTGTATGTATGTCGAAATCATGCCCTAGGTGGCTCTTGTGCATGTCGCACTTGATAGAAAGAAAATAGCTAGATGTAGAAAATGTAGATAGATGTGTGTATGAAAGAAGGAACTTGTCCTCCTATGTGTGTATGCAGAAGATATCAATACCTTATCCCTTATGTGGAGCTAGAATGGATACTTAAATGCTCTAGAATAGTCTTTGGATGCAACCTTAGGTGGTGATAGCTGATGTTTAGTGCTTGGGCCCTTATTATGATCCCAGTACTTTATATTTATATGATTCACTTGCTTGAATTTCGTAATTAACCCCGAAAAAGCTGACTACCAAAAAGATAAGATGCCCAAACGGCTAGAAAGGACCAAAAATATTTAAACAAAGTATAAAGATGTAATGTCCCCATTTTTGAAGACCCTTAGCCTATACTTCCCCATGGGCTTCAGGATGTTGCAAGGGGAACATTTTTATTAAATAATTAAATATTATTTCCTAGAGCAATAATTATTTAATTATTTAATTATGAAGATTATTTAATTTAATTCCCAAAATATAAAAATTAAATGGGGAATTAATTAAATAAATATTTAGGTGGATTTTATTGATAAAATTACCCTTTGAAAAGGGGATGCCACACCTAGGGAAAACAAATTGCTTTTATTTAAGAATTTCCCTCTCCTAGGGATTTCAAATTTTGTTCCTCCTTGCTTATAAAAGGAGTGCTAGGATCATTATTATTATTATGTTATGATGAAGTTATTTTGATACTCCATGCTTGGAGTTGGGATGCATGCTCATTGATGTTTTTTGTCTCTCATGCTTGGGAGATCTTTGAAGATGATATTTGAATATCAAATTGAAGAGATTATTTGTTTTGGTTGAATTTGCAAGTAGAAATCTACATGTTTTACTATAGCAATTCACTGTAGCAGCTAGGTTTTGGGTGTGATCTCTTACTCCTTGCATATCGATTTAGGATTGATTTAAATGCAATTTTCTATGTAATTCGATTGTATGGTTGTGTGATTGTTTCCTCTAGCTACAACGACTTCATTTGGTGTGTTAGGGGCTGATTTTGGATCTGAAATAAATTGTTGTTTTTCCCTTCCTAATAGCAACTCAGTTTGGGAGTGAATATTGGATGTTTGATGCATGTTTAGTGTTCTAAATATTTAGTGAACTGGATGATGTTAAATTGCTAAGCTACAGTGATTTGTTCAAGGCAATAGTTGTTTGAAAGATCCTCTAAACCCTTACTGGTTGTATATATTGTTTGGTGACTGTTTTGAGGATAAAATATGTGCAAAAATAAATACATGGGCAGCGATTTCTATTGGATAACATATTCTTCTTTATGGCTATTAAATCCCAGTTTAAGAAACTATATTTTACATGTGTTTGAGGTCCTTACTCGTTGATTCAGTTATGGCCACTACTGAAGTGTATTGATTGGTTTAGCATATGTTTTGAGATCTCTAGGGAAGCGATCTGGGTGATGTTATTTGGGTATAATATTCATTCCCTTTTGGAAGCGATTTAATATCTTTTGCAGCGATGTTTGATCTTCATATTTATGGGAAGTAATCTGATTTTTAGAGTTTAATTTCTTAAGCTATTTATTAGAGGTCATTAAATGCCTATCTTTGGGTTTATTGAGTCATCTATTTGACTGGTTCAAGTGGTTTGTGGTTGTGTTTTACAAATTTCAATGGATTAGAGTATTGAAGGGTTGTTGATTTGCATTTTCTATTGATCCCAGAAGTGGGATATTACAAAAGAGGTCAGGGGCACCCATAGGGGACAGGGGCACCTAGCGTTTACGTCTTGGCTGGGCACTGGTGTCTAGGAAAAATGTCGAAGTATAAAAATGTAGACTAGAAAAAAAAGAATGTACGATCAAAGGTAGCAACAGAAAGAAAAAAAAGATGGCCAAATACATGGGTCAATTAGTACTTTTCTTACTTAGGAATCATATAAATAGTAGTATATGATCAGGACTAGATAGACACCCAAAGTGCGTAATTTAGTGTTTCTATTTTCCACCACTTAATGTTGTTGAGAGAATTATCGATAACATAAAGTAGATAAGAGATGTGTGCCTGATAACCATGTAGATTGATGGAAAAAAAATGTGCTGAGAGACAAGAAAAAATGTGGAATGAGAAAAAAAAGTGAAGCATGGAAGCTAGAGAAGAGGAAGTGAAAAGTGAGGATGACGACCCTAGGGCGAGAGCATATGTGTAGATTTCACAACATTACCTATTGTTGATGTTAATGCTAGTGTGATTGATGATGTGGTTGATGTGATGTGACTACTGCTTCTCATAAGGATAAACTTGCAAAACAGAAGAATGTTCAAGTAGTCAAACACACAAGTATATGGTCAAAATGAGTAAAAAAGTGTGTATGTAAAAATATATGTGAAAATTAAAAAAAGAACATGTGCACCTGATCCATGATGAGAAAAGAGATAGAAAGGATCCTGAAGATGATGTAGAAGAAGGCATTTTTCTAGGTGATCTCATGCTAGTTGCGCTGACTGTGATTTTCTTGGGTGATCTCATGCCAAGAAATGGAAGAAGTGTAGGGAGAAATTTCTGGTGTCATCCTCAAACCTTTAACCACTTCCCAAAATTTATAACAAAACTATAGATGGTGTGTAAAAATATGATCCTTTTCGAATAGTTCTGATCCAACATGAAAGTATAAAATGTTGTGTAGTGCATACATCTCGAGTACTGAAGGACTGTCTATCTTGTAAATGCCACTGTGAAAATGCTAAAAATTTTGTTGAACTGAATAATGTTGCGTAGCTACCCCCTAGTCACAGGAATCCAAGAAGGGTCAGAGGCACCCTGTCACTACTATCCTGGTTTGGGTTGAAGTGTCTCTTTTCTGCTGAGGACCCAAGTCAGGATATGGGTCATTAATGTGACTGATAATTGTGTTGTACTGGTACTAAAATGTTGATGATTTTAATTACTATGTGGGTGGTTGATTCACCCAAGTGATGCTCCCCCACATTTGGGGTGCACACGATGTCACTGAGGAGTATGCAGACAAAATGAGGACCAACTGTTGTGTTGAAATTGTGCCCTGCAGGGGGGAGGGAGTGTGCTTGGTAGAAACCAAGGTGTTATCCATTTTTCCCCTCGGGAAAAATGAACAACAGGGAAGGATGAGACCTGAGCACTATCGGGGAATTCATAGGTGAATATGGGGTTTATAAGGTAGAAATAATGTTTCAAGATTGGTTGCAGTGTCTTGGGAAAGATTGGAATCAGTTGAGAATTTTTTCCTATTCTGGGTTTAGAAAGGACTCAGATTGACCTACATGTGAAAATGGGCCCTGACAAGTCCACATTTAGAAAAATAAGAAAAAATGGAAAAAATGGGTAACAGACATTATGATGTTTTCCTCTCTCCCTCATAACCCCATGTAAGGGAAAATTCGAAAAAAACCAAGAAAAGTCCACAAACAAGGAAAATTTACAAAAGGGGGCCATCAAAGGAATTGAGCTAAAAGTAGCTCAGTGAGCTATTTGGTGATCTAGGGTTTTGCATTGAGGAGACCAAGCTCCAGGTGGCTCGAGCAAGCTAATTAGATGCGCTTGGGCCAGGATGAATGAACTCCCCAAGGGATTCAGTGAGGTGTACATTGGGGCCTAGTCCTCAAACATCTTGGCGAGGAGAGGAAGTGGCTCATTGAGCCAACTGAGGGGATCAACTTGGCATTGGCCGAGTCATGTCAGTTAAGGTAGGTTCCGCAGTGGAGTGAGCCATGGTGGATTGAGGTTGAAGGAAAAAACTAACTCACAAAATGAGCTCAACCCAAGGAATGGAGGAACCCGTTATCGAGCTCGGAGGCATGGTTGTTCTTGTGAATAACACAAAGTCAGGGCCTGTTAGGGGAAATAACTTGACCAGGATCATTTTTAGAGTCCGAAGCATTTCAAACTTTGGGGGTGCTTGAATTTGGAGGTCAGAAGGGGAAAAATGTGTTCAGTGAGAAAAAAACTCTGAAACCCTATGAGCCCGAAGTCTGAAAAGCTCAAGTGAGGTCAACCCATGTTTTGGAGTCAACAAAAAGATCATTTTTGAAGTTAGATGTTCAAAACTCATGGGTGAGTTGGGGTAAAAATTGAGCTCAGAGTCCCAAAACTTAGAATTTTAAACTTCAAGTTTTGGGGTTCTCCAGCGAGTTAAGGGATAAACAATAACGAAGCTTGGTGGGGTCATAGATTCAAAAAAATATGAATGGAGTGATGTCCAATGTATTCACCGAGTCACTCAAGAGTTGTGTCAGGGGGTAGGTGGAGAGGCGATGATGAGGTGTTCGTAGTAAATGATGGGTCAATGCAAAGGGCTCGGTCCACGATACTATAGGTGGTGAATGTGGGGTGTTGGGAGAACTAATCTGAAGTTGGCCAATGTTAAACCATATGCGGGGAGATGTTTTCGCAGGTAAATCAAGAGCTCACCCAATCAATAAGAACGTAATACAGGGAGTAACTAATCTCTGAAGTAGTACGAAGCGGGTAAACCAAGGGTCACAACGGTAAGGAAAGTAGCTCACCCAACTAGAAGGATCTCGGTGCTCAAAGAAGAGAGAAAAGGTCACCATGAATGCATGCCAATGGGAACTGAATACAAAGCTTGCCAAGGATCTTAACGAGCCACTCGCCACCAATGCAAAACATAGAGCCCAGATACAAAAAAATATTCCTCTTCACTCAAAATAACATAGCTCAAGATTTGCATACCCATTTTTTACAAAATCATAGTCATTGGAATTGTGAGAAGAAGAGCTACAGGATGCAGGCATCAAAATGTATTTTTGGAGGTTTTGGTGTTCCAAAATTGCAAGCACTATCCCAATAGTGAACTGTGAAAAGGTAGGTGAAGGAACCATTAATGGATCATGGGCAACACCAAAGGACCCCATATCATGAAGCAAGCAAGGATGGAGCTCCATGCACTCTAGAAATCCAAAATTCCTCCTCCTTTACTCAAAATTCTTCCTATAAATTATAACAAGGGGCATATGCTTAATGGTTGGACATTCTTGTATCTTCCCCTCCCTTCTTTCTCACCCGTGAGTGGTTGTGGAAAATCAAGCCTCCATTTTTGGATCCCCGTAATAGAATTTTTTTTCTTTTTCCCATGTAATGCAATATTGTGTAAAATCATTGGAGTGATTAAATCACATCTTATGGTTATTGTCTATCCAAGTCTGGTGTTTTTGTTTCAGTTTGCCTTTATTCATGTTTATGGGTTTATTGTGCATGTCCTTATATCTATTGTAGTTTCAAATTTGATTTTGCTTAATGGAAGTAGGTTTGTTGTAGGTGTTATGATTTGTGGTGCTTGATCACCCTTTTCATTTTACTTGTTTTCATTTTCATGCAGGAAAGATTGTTCAACACCCCTTCTCTTGGTGCATCACTCCTTAGTGTAGGTTTTATTTCACGTGTCCCTCTATCCCTATCTTCTTGGAAGTATTAGAGTAGGATTAGATTAGGTGTTTTCTGTATTTTAGAGTAGTGTAGTGCTTAGTTTAGGAAGAGGAAGTTGGAATTCTCCAGAGAGATATCATATTTGCAAGGTCCCAAACTTTATGATAACTCCATGTTACCCAATCACACCAAATGCCACAATGAAATTCTAGCAATTCATGGGGTGTTGTGATTTGGTGATAACAGTTCTAGCATGCCTTGTGGAACAAAAGTCATATCTTCACAACATTGGAGGAACTTTGCAAGAAAATTTAGATTTTGAAAGTCCCTATGTATTTCATATTTAGGAGCTTTCAGATTGGATTTTAGAGGTTGCACTTTCCGTAATTGATTTTTGGGGGTTTCACATGTGCAAAATAGCTCCCAAGTTCTTGAAATGGTAAATCAGGGGTTAGAAGTTAGAAAATTGGTCTTAAATTTTGATTTTGGCATTTCACAATTTTAGGGTCGTTTTACATTTCATACTTCATACTTCGGAGGTTGATTACATTCTGTATTTTGGACTTCAAATGTTTCAAAATTTTAGAGATTGTTTTACATTTCAAGTTTAAGATTTTAGAGGTTGTGGTATATGAGCCAAGTTTTGAATTTTTAGATTTTGGAGACTGTCAACTTTAAACAAGTTAGTGGTTTTATAAGTCCAAGTTTCCCAAGTTCATGAGAAGGATTCGAACTAGATCTGAGATAAGAGAAGAAGGAATATTCATGTACTTGCAGCTATCTTGAGGTATAGGAAGGAGAGGAAGACAAATCTAGATGTCTCCATCTCCACCAAACAGAACCTTGTCAACACCTCCACTTGGTAAACATTTCCTTCAATTAACCAAGGTCCTTAGACCTATCAGAATGGCTCAACAACCACCACCGAATCCCTTTTTCAACTTCACAGGAAGCAGTCCACTTGCCCTCAATGCACAAAATCCTACTCTGGTGGTAGCATCGAATAACATTCCCTATTTCACTGGGGAGAATCATACAACTCTTATTGATCATATCCAAGACATTGCAAATGTCTGTTCCATACACAAGATCAATGAGATGGATGTTGCAGTTAAATTGTTAGCTTCATTTTTCAAGGGAAAGGCTTTGCAGTGGTTCAAAATATTAACAACAGAATTGATCACGAATTGGGATTAATTGTGCATAAATCTTTGTAATCAGTTTAGATAAAGGGAGGATAATATGTCTTTATTGGAAAAGTTGACCACAATTAAGAGGGCCCTAAATGAATAAATGGCTGATTTTAATTTCCAATTTCAAAAGACATGGCACAAAATCCCAATTTTCATGAGACCATTTACTCAAGGTGTGTTCCTCTACTTCTTGAAGGCTCTAAATTCAAACATAGCTAGGATGATACATTCTATTGGAATGACGAAACTGCTAGGATCATACAACATAGCCATCAGAGTGGAGAACTATTTGATTCAAGATGGAAAACTTGCACCAAGACCACCTATACCTCTGTATCTAGAAATGGGAAACCCCATAACCAGTCAAGAAATTGAATTGAATCCCATTCTAGCCCCTAGAAATCAGAGCAATAGTGAGTTATGCGCCATGTTCCCCGATTCCCGAATTCCGCTCAAGCCTTTGTAATCGGGTTTTCGGAAGTTCAATGCATCGGAACATTCGTGATTCAAAACATGTTTTGTGCTCCATGTTTTCCGAAGCCCGAAACCCGAAATGCACTAAATCTCCTCGTGTCGGGTTTTCGGACTCCTCCAACATACTGACCTGGCATTCAAGCCGAATGGTTGGTAAGTTGGCAAGTGCCGAGCTGAAGTGTATTTATTGCCATTTTCGTATAAAAATGCGGATTTCCACGTTGTTCTTACTGTTCATATTTTTAACTCGTGGATTTTTGCGCATGTTCTCCTGCTCCCAAAACCCGCAAGCTCGCGTTATCATACTGGATCGATTGTTTTCATTTTCACCTGTCTCGATTGGAAGGTATTAATCGTTCCTCCTTTGTTCTTGATTTAAGAAACGTTTTCCGTGTACTTCCTTGCCGATTGTTGAAGATTTTTCCTCCTTATTTCCTCTGAATCGTTTTCGAAAGCGTTTTGGGGTTTTCTAGGGTTTATTTTCTTCTTGCAAATATCAATTGGTGCTGTTCCTTCCAAACTCCAATTACTTGCATGATGTATGGGATATGAATAACAAAAAAAAGAAAGGAAGATGTGTATGTAGAAATTCAAAGGAAAGGCTCTGTTTTTGTTTCTCGGTTTTTGGAAGACTGTTTTGCAGATTCAAAAGTCCGAAATACAAAGGAAGCTCGCGGTGACGGGGTTTATCAACATTCCGACCTCAACAGTGGGTGTCGGGTTTTCTCCTGTTTCCGCCATTTAAAGCAAGTGTCGGGCTTGGCCGAGGTTCCAACAGAACAAACTTGTCGGGTTCCTCAAAGTTCCGACATCCTCTTCAGCGTGTTGGGTTCTTCTCTTCTTCCGGCGCATTCATTCAATCGGGATTTCCAGTTTGAACAGCATCACCTGAGTTCCGAGCCTTTCTCCCTCCAACATTCTTCATGTCGGACCCTGTTCCATTTCAGGAGAAGGCCGAGAAGTCAGCAGAGATGAGCTTAAGGAAAAAGTGGAGCAGTTGACAGAGATTTTGATTAAACTTTCAAAACCTCTTGAATCCATAACACCTTCTTCTGTTTCTGCCGGATTCGATTTCTCATCGGTGCCTACGATTGAGAAGATTGCTAATGGATCCAAAAGTTATTCCAACAGGGGAAGGAAGTAGTTCAAGATGATGATTCGGATTAAGTCCAGATGTCACATGCCATTTCTATTTTTAGAATGACATATCTTTTATTTCCGTTTTATCATTATTTTTAATTCATACTTTGACTTGATCTCCTGCGTGAGAGTCATGCAAAGTTGAAGCTCCAGTTAACAGGCTACTCTTTAGGATCTGTCCTATTTGATCTCTAGCTTCTTTTGTTATAAATAAGGGATGCTTGTGCATTCTAAAGGGTCGAGAATTCTTGAAGCATTAAGAGGCTATTGGAAAGGAGAAAAACTTTGTGTTTTCTTTCAATCATTTCAAAGAATAGAAGCTGATATTGTTTTACAGACTTTGTGTTGTGAAATATATCTTATTTAAGACAGTGTTCTTATGTCCATAATCTTAAAGCTATTCTTTGCATAGAATCTCAGTGTTTCTAATTATCTCGGACACTATATCTATGGTCTAAAACTCGTATGATTATTTCGTGCTCTGTGTTTACTCGAAAGAAAATACGTTTCTCCCATTTCTTTTCTACCGTGCTTCTTTCACTGTAACAGTTTCTAACCTATTTCACTTACGAAAGCAATATTCTTGAATCGTGTGAATGTGGATTTCGGGATTTCATCCCAACCCCCAATGGTTAGATTAGTGTGAATATTGTATATATTATTTACTGTGTTTTAGATTAGCAACAAACAGGCAGCCTCACCTGTCTTTGAGGAGGGATTTAATCCCATGTACTGTGGTTGAACCTCATATTTTGGTTTGACAAAATATCCAGCCAACAGTTTTTGGCGACTCCGCTGGGGAACGACGGATCCATAGTATAAAGCTTATCCTCTCGGTGTCTGGCGACTCCATATTTGCCTTATTTTTAATAAGATCTCCTTTCAGTTCAAGCTGGCCAGGAGGATCTTCACTCGGTCTCGCCGAGCTCAAGGTGAAATTGATCCACTCTTCGAGTTGCTGCAACAGCACAATTTCAGCCTTTCTCCCAACAGCGTTGTCTCTAACCGAGCCAGAAGTTCTTCACCTGTTCGGAGAAATCGGATCCCTGAAGAACGGGAAACATCTGCAACTTGTCGTGCACTACTCTTGTCTGATACCCGGATCCCTATACGCACTCTTTTCAGAAGGATGGCGGTTCAACCTGTGCCTTGGGGTGCAGTCATTGGTCCTCTTACTTTGACTCCCCCATTGCATGAGTTACCACGTGGATCACGTAAGAACATTCCCAAGTTCAATGGGGATGGGAAGCAGCATCCCGATGAGCATATTGCGTCTTTCTTTGTTGCATGCGGTGTCCTCGGAGTAGCCCACGAAGATGTCTCTGTTCGACTCTTCATTGAAACATTACAGGGAGTAGCAGCTGAATGGTTTTATCACCTCCCGAATGCATGCATTCCAGATTGGGCTACCATGCGGACCAAGTTTGAGGCACGTTTCAAACCAGCCGAAGATTCTCATGCGTTGTTAGCTCAGCTTACTCATATGAAGAAGGAATCGCATGAACCTATGCGGGAATTCGTGGCTAAGTTCAATAAGTTGATCCGGAAAATTCCAGTTCAAGCTGTACCAACTCTAGAAAATCAAAAGTGCTTCTTCATCAATGCTCAACCTCCTGATATAAGCTTTTTATTACGAAGGTCGGTTATCCCAGATCTGGCTACTGCTCAGTCAACAGCTACTGAAATAGAGGATGACCTCATCTTGGCTGGTAGGATCAAGAAGGACATACCCAAAATCAAAAATCAAGGTTCTCCTCAAGGTAACACAGATCCTATGTTTCAAAAAATGGCTAATGATTTGATTGCTTTAAAGAAGCAAGTGTCTCAGCAGGTGAGCAATGTTCCGTACCGGGATATCCCTAGGTGGAATTTTAATAACAATGGTGCACCTGCCAGAGATAGGCCACGGTTAGCTCCTGCTCAACTGAGATTAGCAATTGAAGCTCTGCCCGTTAATGCAGCAGTAGAACTAATTGAAGAAGATGATGAACCAGAAGAACAAGAATCCCATGAGGCTTTCGAAGCTTCAGGATATGCTGATGAGTCTTATGATGAGTCAGCTGGCGACTCCAGCATTGGGTATTTAAAATATGATGAAGATGAATGCAAGCCAGATGGTCAATCATTTGCTGTTTTCACTCGGTCCCAGTCTCAGGTTCCCAGAAAACCTCCGGAAAATACTAAGGAGAAGAATAAAGAACCTCCTGTATCCATAGTCAAAAGGGGTACCCCTATTTCGGTGCAAACTGAAAAAGAGGTTACTAAAAAGGCAGCTGCTCCTTATTCTCCTTCTCCTAAGGTCAGTGCCCCAGCACAAGCTCATATAATTAGATCTGAGCCTACCATCGTTCCTTCTTATACTGCTTTTGATATTATTGATCACGCAAAGAGAACCAAAATTCAAATGTCAGAAGCAGAATACCTTCAATCAAATCCTGAACAATTTGAAAAGCTGGCCAAGTTTATCAGAAGTAACGCGGCTATTCCATCACCTTCAAAAGGTCTTCTTCCAAATCCTACTCAACTCACACCTCAGAATAATCTAACCTCTGCTTCTTCCTTAGGAAAGATTGAACCATTTTATTTGTCTCTACTAATAAATGGGTTTAAACTCAGCAATTGCATTATTGACTCAGGGGCCTCTGATAATGTTATGCCCGCAAAAGTGGCCCATGCCCTCGGGCTTACTTTGATTAAATCATATGGACGGTGCTATTCCATGGAAACTAAACAAGTCCCTCTGATTGGTCAAATCAAGGACGCACAGTTTGCATTTGTTGCCTTCCCTGAGAAGAGAGTGAAAATGACAATTTTAGGGTCGTTTTACATTTCATACTTCATACTTCGGAGGTTGATTACATTCTGTATTTTGGACTTCAAATGTTTCAAAATTTTAGAGATTGTTTTACATTTCAAGTTTAAGATTTTAGAGGTTGTGGTATATGAGCCAAGTTTTGAATTTTTAGATTTTGGAGACTGTCAACTTTAAACAAGTTAGTGGTTTTATAAGTCCAAGTTTCCCAAGTTCATGAGAAGGATTCGAACTAGATCTGAGATAAGAGAAGAAGGAATATTCATGTACTTGCAGCTATCTTGAGGTATAGGAAGGAGAGGAAGACAAATCTAGATGTCTCCATCTCCACCAAACAGAACCTTGTCAACACCTCCACTTGGTAAACATTTCCTTCAATTAACCAAGGTCCTTAGACCTATCAGAATGGCTCAACAACCACCACCAAATCCCTTTTTCAACTTCACAGGAAGCAGTCCACTTGCCCTTAATGCAGAAAATCCTACTCTGGTGGTAGCATCGAATAACATTCCCTATTTCACTGGGGAGAATCATACAACTCTTATTGATCATATCCAAGACATTGCAAATGTCTGTTCCATACACAAGATCAATGAGATGGATGTTGCAGTTAAATTGTTAGCTTCATTTTTCAAGGGAAAGGCTTTGCAGTGGTTCAAAATATTAACAACAGAATTGATCACGAATTGGGATTAATTGTGCATAAATCTTTGTAATCAGTTTAGATAAAGGGAGGATAATATGTCTTTATTGGAAAAGTTGACCACAATTAAGAGGGCCCTAAATGAATAAATGGCTGATTTTAATTTCCAATTTCAAAAGACATGGCACAAAATCCCAATTTTCATGAGACCATTTACTCAAGGTGTGTTCCTCTACTTCTTGAAGGCTCTAAATTCAAACATAGCTAGGATGATACATTCTATTGGAATGACGAAACTGCTAGGATCATACAACCTTTGAAATCGGGTTTTCGGAAATTCAACGCATCGGAACGTACTTGTGTTAAAACATGCTTTGTGTCGCGTGACTTCCGAAACCCGAGACCCGCCTTGTGTTAAGACAATCCTTTGTATTCGGGTTTTTGGAACTCTAAAGCATCGGGACATTCATGTTCCAAAACATGTTTTATGCGCCATGTTCCCCGATTCCCGAATTCCGCTCAAGCCTTTGTAATCGGGTTTTCGGAAGTTCAATGCATCGGAACATTCGTGATTCAAAACATGTTTTGTGCTCCATGTTTTCCGAAGCCCGAAACCCGAAATGCACTAAATCTCCTCGTGTCGGGTTTTCGGACTCCTCCAACATACTGACCTGGCATTCAAGCCGAATGGTTGGTAAGTTGGCACGTGCCGAGCTGAAGTGTATTTATTGCCATTTTCGTATAAAAATGCGGATTTCCACGTCGTTCTTACTGTTCATATTTTTAACTCGTGGATTTTTGCGCATGTTCTCCTGCTCCCAAAACCCGCAAGCTCGCGTTATCATACTGGATCGATTGTTTTCATTTTCACCTGTCTCGATTGGAAGGTATTAATCGTTCCTCCTTTGTTCTTGATTTAAGAAACGTTTTCCGTGTACTTCCTTGCCGATTGTTGAAGATTTTTCTTCCTTATTTCCTCTGAATCGTTTTCGAAAGCGTTTTGGGGTTTTCTAGGGTTTATTTTCTTCTTGCAAATATCAATTGGTGCTGTTCCTTCCAAACTCCAATTACTTGCATGATGTATGGGATATGAATAACAAAAAAAAAGAAAGGAAGATGTGTATGTAGAAATTCAAAGGAAAGGCTCTGTTTTTGTTTCTCGGTTTTTGGAAGACTGTTTTGCAGATTCAAAAGTCCGAAATACAAAGGAAGCTCGCGGTGACGGGGTTTATCAACATTCCGACCTCAACAGTGGGTGTCGGGTTTTCTCCTGTTTCCGCCATTTAAAGCAAGTGTCGGGCTTGGCCGAGGTTCCGAGTAGTGTAGTGCTTAGTTTAGGAAGAGGAAGTTGGAATTCTCCAGAGAGATATCATATTTGCAAGGTCCCAAACTTTATGATAACTCCATGTTACCCAATCACACCAAATGCCACAATGAAATTCTAGCAATACATGGGGTGTTGTGATTTGGTGATAACAGTTCTAGCACGCCATGTGGAACAAAAGTCATATCTTCACAACATTGGAGGAACTTTGCAAGAAAATTTAGATTTTGAAAGTCCCTATGTATTTCATATTTAGGAGCTTTCAGATTGGATTTTAGAGGTTGCACTTTCCGTAATTGATTTTTGGGGGTTTCACATGTGCAAAATAGCTCCCAAGTTCTTGAAATGGTAAATCAGGGGGTTAGAAGTTAGAAAATTGGTCTTAAATTTTGATTTTGGCATTTCACAATTTTAGGGTCGTTTTACATTTCGTACTTCATACTTCGAAGGTTGATTACATTCCGTATTTTGGACTTCAAATGTCCTTCGTGAAAATTTAAACAGATTGTTTTACATTTCTTGTTTAAGATTTTAGAGGTTGTAGGTATATGAGCCAAGTTTTGAATTTTTAGATTTTGGAGACTGTTAACTTATAAACAAGTTAGTGGTTTTATGCAGTCCAAAGTTTCCCAGAGTTCATGAGAAGGATTTAGGGGCTAGATCTGAGATAAGAGAAGAAGGAATATTCATGTTTACATGCAGCTCATCTTGAGGTATAGGGAGTTGAGATCATTTTACAGACTTTGTGTTCTGGAATGTCTCCATCTCCACTTAAGACAGTGTTCTTATGTTCATGATCTTAAGCTATTCTTTGCATAGCATCTTAGTGTTTCTGATTATTTCAGACATTATATCTGAATGATCTAAATCTCGTATGATTATTTCGTGCTCTGTGTTTACTCGAAAGAAAATACGTTTCTCTCATTTCCTTTCTACTGTGCTTCTTTCATTGTAACAATTTCTAACCCAGTTCATTTATGAAAGAAATATCCTTGAATCGTGTGAATGTGGATTTCGGGATTCCATCCCACCCCCAATGGTTAGATTAGTGTGAATACTGTATATATCATTTTTACCGTGTTTTAGATTAGTAATAAGCAGGCAGCCTTGACCTGTCTTTGAGGAGGGATTTAATCTCATATACTGTGGTTTTGAACCTCATATTTTGGTTTGACAAAATATCCAACCAATTAAGACTTCCATAACTCGCTAATTAAACTTTTGGTGGTTGTGTGCACGTGTTCCACATTGGTACAAATGTACTTATGGCGCAAAATCCAAAATCATGAGTGCTGCAGTTACTCAAGGTGTGTTCCTCTACTTCTTGAAGGCTCTAAATTCAGACATAGCTATAATGATACAGTCCATGGGAGGGATGACACTTCCAATAGCCTACAACATAGCCATCAGGGTGGAGAACTGCTTGATTTAAATAGGCAAGCTTGCACCTAGGCCACCTATGCCTCTATATCTGGAAATGAGAAATCCTAAAACTAGTCAAACAACTGAGTTGAATCCCATTCTAGCCCCTAGAAATTAGAGCAATAGTGAGGCTTCCACTTCTAAAACTTCAAGAGGTTATGAAGTAGCTACAAACCTTGGGAAACGATCTAGTGACTATTAAGAGGAAACAAGACCAGAATTTCATAGGCCATATCATCCTCAAGATCAATAAAATAGGCCTCTGTATCAACCAAATAGACCTCCAGCTCAAGATGCAAATCAGAATCAGAACCAAGGACAATCTCAAGCTGCCAGGTCATTTCAATCGTATAATCCAAATGCAGTTTCAACATCCAGGGACTTGGTTCCAACAAAAAAAAACCTTGCATAAGAATATGAATGGTGTTTCCTATGAAACCAGCCTCATAATAAGACGATGTGCTTCAATGGTGCTTTGAATCAAGCCTTCATGGTGCAAAATTTGGTGTATCCCAAGATCCAATTGAGGAAGAAAATAAGCAAAAAATGAGCACACAAAAGACACCTCCAACCGAAACCACACTGGTCAATTGGAAAATGGAATAATTTTGCGGAGTTAACCAACCTCCTTTCCAAGGTGTAGCTGCCAACACGAGGTCAAAGAAGAGGAACATAGAGGAAGGGTAGCCATATAATCTGATTGTTTCTCAACCTCTTGCCATGCCACAAGGAATTAGCAACGCAAGAGCAGCCCCACACCCACAAAGTCAGCCCAAGGCACCTGTTGCAGTAATACATGTGCCCATTCAATCTCCAGAAAATATTGTGCTAAGGGGAAACAAAAGGATAATCCATCCCATTTTAACATTATTGATCAAATGAAGAAAATGCACATAATCATTTCCATGTAGGAGTCACTGGTAATCCTAGGACATCAAGACTTGTTGCAAGAAACTATGGAAAATTGGTCTGCTTCAAACGAGGCACCTAGGAATCAAGAGAAGGTTCTCACCAATGGAGTGCAGCAAGAAGGAGGTCAACCAAGAAAAATTTTGACGCCTCCACCATTATATGTGTCATTGATTTTTGGGAGCAACTTGGCACATAACTACATGATCGATTTAGGGACAAACAACTCAGTAATGCCAAAACAGATAGTTGATCAGTTGGGCCTAAAGTATGAACTGGTCTCTGAAGGAGTGATGCAATTAGACAGGAAAAAAATTGGAACAGTTGGAATGATTAAAGGATTAAGCCTAACCTTGCATATATGTCCCAACGTAACTGTCTTGTAGGATGTTTCGGTAATTGAATTACCACCACTTTTTTCCTTATATTTTTCAAGGGACTTCATGCTAAGATTGATGGGTACCTATCAGCAGACTAGTCACATATGCTCTTCAGGACGAGGTATGGAGCCAAAGATACAATCATATAAGAAACAAGTGTAAAATTTCACATTGAGCTCCATGTGCCGAGCCCAATAAATGCTGACTGCTCAGCCTTTGATCAGGAAGATTTCTCAAACACTTCATAAATGGGAACTAAAGTTGAAGGCATTCAAGATTTGACATTAGATGAATGGGAAAAAAATGCATGATTTTGATCCATACAATGAGATGGAAGAAGGCAAAGTAGGCATATATTGCTTGCATGAAGAGAATCCACCTCTCTGTAGCATCACCAAGCTAGAAGATAAGGATGAAAATGAAGTGTGGCAATTGTTTTTTATGGCTTAAGGAGCAGGCAGGGTGCTAGAGGATGTGCCATGTTGGTGTCGCCACAAAACATCAAATACTATTCATCCTTCCGAATTCAGTTTACGTGTTTCTTGTAACTTCCCCAAGAGTTGTAAATTTTCTTCTCCATTTTAAATTTTTTTCGGTAAGGTGACTATCAAAATGCCCTTGAAAAGGTCCCCTAAGAAAGAGCTAATTTCAAACAATTACTTGTTTTTCTAATTTTTGAGTTTTTGAGGCTTTTTCTTTGTTATGTGTGTATTTCAATTTTTTTTGTCCATCATGTCCCAAGTTCCTTTGGGCCTCCTGTTCCTCGATTTCTCGCTTTTCCCACATAGGGTCATGCTTTTCATCTATTTTTGGTCATTTCGGATTTTCGGATAAATCACTGTCCCGATTCCTAAAAGGACTGTATATGCCAACTTTTTTCATGACTTATTTGATCCCAATGTTTTGCACATATTTTGGCTTGCCATGTTCCTCATGAATCCCAAGTTCTTTGACCTTGAAGTTTCCTCATGCAAGCTCTAACTTTTATCCTTAAAATCAAAGCGTCATTAACACAAAATTGTCCCACTATCCAACATGGGTCATCTTTGTGCTACTTGAAAATTTTCTCTGCCTTTACCGCTTTTCGGAGATTATCTTAGGTTAGCATAGAGTATTTTGAACCTATTTATTTCACCTTTGTCGACCTACTTGAATCTGAAGATGTGCATAAATAGTTTGGGGTAATTGGTTGTTTTACCATTCACTTGTATTTGCTAAAGTGATTTTTAATAGTTTCTCCTAATCTCCACTAAAAATTTAGGAAGATATCTGTGAGTTGAGTGCCTCCTCCTGACATTACTTTCAAATTTGCAAGTACAAGGGAAGTTGTGAATTGTCAAAGTATATGGCTCGAAGAATGAAAATGATTTTAATCACAAATACCTTCTACTCCTGCCATAAAATGTTAAGATCAATTAGACAAGGGACACAAGCACCTATCCTCCTTTGGACACGGTTATACCAGAGATAGGTGATAGCGAGACTCATCACCTTGATTTGGATGATTTTTGGGCAAACATTAATTTGCAAGTTGTCAAAACCCTTCTCCCATTGCTCAATTCAAAATTAAGGATGTGTGGAATTGCAAGGCGAGGGGTTTACCAAGATCAATTCAGTGGGGCAAGATGCAACTCAACAATGCTTGAAAAACAAATTAGTTGATTAATTGGGCCTAATGTATGAATTGGTAAATCTAAAGGAGTGGTGCAATTAGATGGGACAAAATTTGGAATCAGTTGGAATGATATAAAGGATTAAGCCTAACCTTACATATACATGTCATCAATGTCACTGTCTTGCAGGATGTTTCGGTAATTGACTTACCACCACTTTTACCCTAAATGTTTGTCAAGACTTCATTGCTTAACCATTGATGGGTACTTAATCAATAGACTACCCACTTTATGATATTTAAAACGAGGTATGGAGCCAAAGATACAATATGATAAGAAAAATTGACAAATTTCACATTGAGTAAGTTGCATGTGATGTGGATATCGAAATTTTAAAGAAATGGGTGCCAACTAAAAACTTTTGATGCAGGGCAAGTACATGTTCTCAATGTTAACTCTAGAAATGGGAACTAAAGTTGAAGGCATTCCAGAAAATTTGATTTTTGAGCAGATGAATGGGAAAACAAAATGCATGATTTTGATCCATACAATGAGATGGAAGAAGGTGAAGTATTGCATATATTGTTGTTGCATGACTTGAGAATCCATGAATGTATGCCAACCTCTCCCTAACATTCACCAAGCTGCTGAAGATAAGTATGACAACTGAAGTGAAAAAAGCAACCTATTTATGAATTATGGCTCAAGGAGCAGGTAGGGTGTTGGAGGAGGTGCCAATGTCGGTGCACGCCACAAAACATCGAATATTATTCATCCTTCCAAATTCAGTTTCTAGTGACTATCGAAATGCTCAGAAGAAATAGTTGAATTTGTTGTAACTTCCCTAAGAGTTGTAAATTTTCTTCTCCATTTTTAAAATTTTGGGTATCATTGTATGACTATCAAAATGCCCTTATAAGAAGTCCCCTAAGATTAAGATGCTAATTTCAAATAGTTAGTCGTTTTTCAAAATTTTGATTTTTTGAGGCTTTTTCTTTGTTATTGCGGGTATTTCATCAATTGTTTTGTCCCTAACAGTCTGCCAAGTTCCTAGATGGGCCTCCTATTCCCCGATTTCCCACTTGTTCCTGCATAGTAGCATGTTTTTCCTCTATTTTTAGTCATTTCATCTTGATCAGAGAAATAAGCGTGTCTAAATGTAAAAAACCTAAGGACTGAAATGTGCCAATAAAATTCTGACTTACCAAATCCCAGTGTTTTGCGGACATTTCGGCTCACCATGTTCCTCATGTCCCAAGTGCTCATTGACCTCTTGAATAGCGTTTCCCCACAATTCCTTACTTTTTCTTCTTTCCATTCATCTGTAGGCTATTTCAGCTCCAAGCGTCCCAGGTGTCCCATTGTCCCATGGGTCAGTTGTGCACATTTTGCTCTACCTGAAAAGACTACTTTTCATTAAAATATCTTACAGGTCGACCATAGAGTATTTATTGCCTCATTTATTTCACCTCGCCGACATAACTTGAATCAAGATGTGCATAAATAGTTGGGGTAATTGGTTGTTTTACCTATCTGCACTTGTATTTGCTAAAGTCCTTTCAGTTTCTCCCTCTCTACTATTTGTAGTTGTGGTCGAGCTGACTCCATTATTTTCAGAATAAAATACACGGTACAAGGGATATATCTGTGAATTCATTCAAATTATTTAGCATTAGATGCAACTACAAATATATAAGCACATAGTTTCCTATAAATTAGGAAACTATTCTACTAACAAATACTAATCACGTGAGTTGTTTGTAACAACCAAACAACTCAGCACACATTTGTTATTAGTTGTTTTATATAACAACTAAATAACAAATTACTAATATAATAATAATTACCAAATGTAATTATTATCTACACAATGTAAATACTAATTCCTAACATTCCCCCCCTTAGTGTTTACATGGTAGAAAAACATCCACACACTCAACTGCAGTATGCTCACCCTTGTGGCATGTCCAACTCTGTGACTCATGACCTTGATCCAAAAGAAAGGCTCTCTCCTTCCATGGTTTTAAACAGGCTTACCACAAACCTTGACGTGACAGGAACCTCATCAACTGTCCACCTCGTGTGGTTTTCTGGATCCTCCCACAAACCCTTTCAAGATCCATGAACTGACTTACTCTGGTGCTACTGTTCACCACTATGCTTATACATCAGGGAATTATGTAGGAAACACAACATGCATATCTCAAAACTGCACAATAGAAGATATACTGAAAAATTTCACATTACTTCCTATAAGAATCGTAATGTTCTTAATCGTAGTCTCTGTCATTGATCGCTGCCACTCGATCTTGAACAACATAGAAAACTGCCACTGCCACTGGAAGCTTTCCTTGACTAAGTCGTTTTGGGTGCAGAATGGGAATGGAACATTGGTATGTATTCCCCCCCACAATGTGAAATTCCACTCAAATAGATACTGAGAAGCAAAATGCATCGAAGAACATACTCCTGAATGGATCTTGCTAGTTAGGTCTTGCTGCACATGGTCACTAATGCTAGTGAACGTATTCTTCTAGCTGACCATCTTCCAAAGAAGTACGGCAATCAGAGGACCAAGTCAGTCAGAGGATCACTGACAGTCATCTGCGCTCCAACACAACTCTCTTTCCAACATCCATCAAATACCACACAAAACAGGAACACTGCAAACTGAAGCACACTGAGAAAATGGAAACCACACTGAAAATCTAATACTCACACCATACATATGCCACCACAGCTTCTACGCGGCCCCGTCATTGGTGACTGACGAGAGGTCGTTGAATGACCTCCAGCCTCCTGTGCCTCCATTCTCCATTTTTTTTTGGCTTCTAACTCAGCCAAATGAATATTTTAAGCTCATTTGTTTCCACATTGAAGTTATTCTCCCCCCGCAATGTGAAACATTTTAGTTTTAGGACGTCGGGTACAACCGATAATGCGCCCCACAAAATTGCCAAAAAATATGATATTTTTCAAAGTGGATATTTTATCCCAAAATTAGAACCACTATAATGAGAATTAAAATTTAAACACTTTTGCAAATAACGGTGCTCAATTTTGAGTTACCGTGTAAAAGTTATTGAGGTTACAATTTCCCGTAAATTGGTCCAATTAAAATAAAATTGAATTGCCCTCAAAATTCAATTATTAAGAAAAAACTATAGAAATATATATATTATTAATACTATATACATTTTAAACTAAATAATGGAAAAAAAAATTGACCAATAAGAAAAAACCTGTGTGTTGCATTTCTTTTACCGGATGTGCATTTCCAGCCACAAAAACGTCTGTTTGACAGCAATTTTGTCATATCTACATGCTGAATCTGACCCTAATGTAAACTACAAAGTTGTGTATATTTTTCTCATCTTTTCAACCCAAAAATAATCGCCTCAATCCAATGTTTTATGAGGAAGATATGTTCATTTTACTGAACACTACTTGCTGTATTTTTTTGGACGGATTTTTTAATATTCTCTTTGGCCTCTTAAATCTTCTTGGCTCTCATAGGAATAACCTGCTCTAGTACCAAATGTAAGAGCTGGAATATATTTGCAGAATAAAATACACGGAATAATGATATATCTTTCAATTCATTCCAGATTATTTACATAAGATGCAATTACAAATATATAGGCACATAGTTTCCTATAAATTAGGAAACTATTCTACTAACAAATACTAATCACATGAGTTGTTTGTAACAACCAAACAACTCAGCACACATTTTTTATTAGTTGTTTTATATAACAACTAAATAAAAAATTACTAATATAATAATAATTACCAAATGTAATTATTATCTACACAATGTAAATACTAATTCCTAATAGGGGTCACTAGTGCCCTTGCTGCTATTGTTTAGGTATACAACACAGAGAAAATGAAAAATCTCAAATTTGTAAATAATCAATAGGAATTAGTACTACACCATACATTTTTTGGAAAAAAAATGGACTTACTAACTCCACAGTTGTGTGTGACGCTATGACGATCACCACCCTCTCAAACCGGCTAGGACGTGCTGCTCTCACTTGTGGCATGCTCACTTATTTTTTTCTCAATCTCAACATTTCCTAAAAAAAATGAAGTAACTAAACTTTTTTTCACTTCACTGTTTATAGTTAAATTTTTTTCACCTACTTTAATATAGTCATTATTTTGCACTTATTACAACAACTAATGCACACTACACCGTCTTTATCATATCTTGAGTGTTTCTACTCCAATTTGCACCCAGTTTGCAAAATTATTTTAAGAATTATCCTTACCACCATAACATACATATTACACACACATTATCTCTTTTCAACGTTGTCTTCCATCCAATTCATACACATTTTTTTCACTTTCTATCACTTTCTATCTATTTCGTGTTTACTTTCAGCTTAGTGATCGTTCCTCGGTCTATACTCGATTGTCGAGGGTTCAAAAATAAAATGGAACTTTTCATACTTACATGTTTTTCATTAACCCTTCCATCATGATAATTCCTAGGTTAGTGACATATGCCATAGACTAAATGATCTCCTACTCTATCTTCTTGTATTGGTATACGCTTTAAGATATATCACCACTCCCTCTATTCATCTTGTAGTGATATATGCCTTAAGATACATCATCACTCTTTCGATCATCTTGTCATGATATATGTTTTGGCTATAAGGTTCACACAAATCTCTTCTATATGTCACATATCCTCATCACCATGTATACACACTCATCACAACACATTAGATACAACACACACTTCAACAATTTCTTGATGACACACTCTCATTTATGGTTCATTCTTTACTGTTAAGGGGGAAAACCAAATGAACCTCATTGTATAAATTTCCATTCACTTGGGGGGCACACAACTCCTATCACTCCATTTTGCATTCCATTCCATCCATCCATAGCATACTGCATATTATGGTTGCTTTTATTCTTTCTTACTTTTACTTGTTTATGATATCTTTATTACACATGCTAGTTAGATTTACTTGTATTTCAGTTATCTATATCATCCACACATGCACGTTCACATTTTTGTAGATGTGATCGTAGATACATGTCTCTTACAAGCAACATGGATGCTCACCTTCTACCCTTCATACACAAGTCACTGGGGGCATCCACATTCATCTCTCACAAGTGTTATTATTTCATGTTGTACTTATCACTTTACATTACTTGGTTATACATGCTTTTGACATACTAGTTATCTTTCTAACATGCTAACGGGTGCTTCATGTGCATCACTTTTTTATGCAGGGATATTTATTTCCATACTTGTTTGTTATATTTCTTGTCTATTATTTTCTCTTGTTTGCGGGCCTTGCCCTATATATGGTGTGCACACTTTTTTGTTTGTATGCGGCCATGATTGCCTTACATGTCTTGCAACATCGTGAGTGATGTCCCATGTTTGTAACTAAATTTGTGTGGCTTACTTATCTTCTTATGTGTTTACATTAATTTTTTTGGTAGCTTACACATTATTTACGTAGATTAGATACTGTATTATACATGCATTTTTGTTTGTATAAACACTTGTCTTTAGCTAGCCTTTTGTTTATGCGCACCTTCATATCTACCAGAAACATTTCCTTCCTCCTTCATAGAGAAGTTACACAGTTCATTGGTTGGTCCTCTTTTGCGGCTGCATTATCCTATTAGTGACATTACATGCACCCCCAAATAGGGGGGCATCATTTGGGGTATTACATACTACACAATGGTTCTACATTGGTTCATTTTAGTGCACTTTACTCCCTTAGAATTTTGGGTTACATACAATGAGTAGGTTCAAACTAGTCTACAAACCCCGTACACATTGGACTTTACAGGACATAGTTGTCCCTAGCATTTTGGGTTACATACAATGAGTAGGTTTAGAACGATCTACGAACCACCGTACACAGTGGATTTTACAGGACATGGTTATCCTTAGAATTTTTTGGAGTAGTTAAAGGTTGGAGGATATATCGCAATTCCTACCTATAATTCTTCGTCCAGTGGCATTGGATTGCCTAAAAAATCATGATGTACAAAGATCTCTTCATAGACATTGATAGAAGTAAATAAAGGTTGGAGGATACAACGAAATTCCTCCCTACACTTCTTCGGTCTATGACGTCGGATTTCCTAAAAACCCCAGTAGTAGAGGATATCCTTCTACACTCTCTTTCTTGAGATGGATCAGGTGCACATGTTCCATTTACATTTTCCCTTTGTGTATTTTACATTCACATGAATTTTTTTACATTTATATACATACGTCTTTTACATTGTGTTTTTACACACACACACACACAGAGCTTATATTTTTGGAAAGACACACACACACACACACACACACACACACACACACACACACATATATTTGACTACTTGATCGTTTTCTCCTTGCAAATCTAGCTGTAAGGGAAAAAAAAGGTCAAATGGGGGAAAAAATAACAACATTTCATTGTAGCACACACCATACTAACCATCGGTAATTACATATGCATCTCCACCCTAGGTTCACTCTTATCACTTTTTTGCACTTTTTCATCTTTAGTTTCCATGATCTATTATCTTTTTGTCAGTCTGCAGTTTGTCTAGTCCTTTGACACGTTTTCTGCTACAATCTTCATGGACATCAAGTACGCATCTCTATCTACTTTATGTTACTGAGATTTCTACTCACCAACATAAAGGGGGGAAAACGTAGACAAAAAACATGCACTTTAGACATTATTTATTCTCGGTATCATACTACTATTTAGAAGGTTTTGGAGTGAAGAAAGTATTAATTAACCATCATCTTTTTTCCATCTTATTTTATTTTCTTTCATCATTCCGGACCTCTTTCACCCACATGCCAAGTCAGATTTCATAGTTTTGCATAATTTTAGCTTTGAATGGGGTGCCCAGGCTAGTACTTGGGCTCCTAGGCTAGTAATGGGGTGCTCATGGGTGCCCTGGTCCCACCACGGGGGGCCTAGTCCTTTTTGAAAATTTTCACCACTTTTTGGGAACTTTCTAGTTGTTTTAGCTTCTTATCTTTTTTGTAGTTGGAAATCTTAGGGTTAATTATGAAATTAGATCAAGAGAACCCTATAAATATAAAGTTATGAGACCATAATGAGGGACCAAGCACTAGTCATTACTATCATCCACTTAGGGTTGCATTCATCTAAAGCATTCAGAGATCATTTTAATCCACTTATCTCCATCACAAAAGAAAAGGTTGGTTCATTTGCATCATAAAATCATAGGAGGGTATTTTATTCTATTCCATCCACCATTCTACTACATTTGTTTACATCTAGTTATTGCTTGCACACACACTAGAACTATGTTCGGGTCCAAAATGTAGTGCACCACTTAGTTAGTAAGCCCACTATTGTGGCAAATGAGGTTATTCTAACCCATTCATTTGAATTTTTCATTTTTAGGGTTTTGTTACTTCTTGTGGTCTCTCTTGCAGGTATTTATTTCATCTTGGAATATCACTGACACCTAACACAGTGTAGTGAATCTGACATGACACACAACGAGGGTTTCAGACTCCTACCGAACCTGTGAAACTTATTTTTATACCTCTTTCATAGAACAATATCATAGATCAGGGCACCCACATGTGCCCCAGTCCCTCTCCAAGTTTTGCAATCCAACTAAATAACTTATATCCATCCTTTTCATGGCCTCTACACAATCATTCCTACTTCCTATTTCTCTAGTCACTTCAGTGACATAGTCTAGTGAGCTCCTCTAATCAACTCAGTCACTTATTCACTCTTCTTGCACATTAGGCTTTATACTTTTATTAGATTAGTTACTTGGATAATTTTCCATACTTTTTTATTGCATTCATTTATTATATTTAAGTGTTGTTCTAGATTAGATTAATTACACATTCACCATTTTTAGTTAATCAAAATGTAGGAATGTAAATAAATGTCTGGATGTCAAAAAGAACTTCTCCTCCTATAAATTATATGTAGATTTAGCAGTCCCTTGTCCCTTGAATGAAGCTCGATGGATGCTTTGATGCTCTTAGAATTCCTTTGGATTAAAAGGATTTATCAAACATAAGATTTTGTAAAACCCTAGTAGGCTATTTCAGAGTCACATGCAATAATATAGAAATAAAACACATAATGTGACATAAGCAATAAAAATGTAATTTGAAACCCTAAGTGCAAGAAGGAGGAAAGAAGACTTAGTTGATTCACAATAATTCCCAAAGCATGCAGAGCTAGAGAACTCATAAAACATGAATGTAGACTTTCGCAACTGAACCCAAAAAATTGCAAAAGTGTTAGAACAATCTTGACTAAGGTATCTAAACTAGTGTTGGGAAGCCTAGGAGTAAGATAACCTAATTGGGTGCTAAAGACTGTGTAAAACCTAGAAATATGAATTTCCCTGTGTCATGAGATGTTTTCTAACCCTCAATATTTTTCACTTGTATGTTGTTAGATGTTTGTATATGTCACATGTAACAATCCAGGCATTGCACTACATTTAAGAATCCCTGTAGTTCTTGTGAGTGTGCATGGAAAACATGCCCTAAAAAGTGATTAACTAAAAATATGTTTTTTGTGGTTTTTAACTATTTTATAAGTTAATATACATAGAAACTAAGTGGTGTATTGAAGTGCTAGATATAAATATTTTGGTTTTATATTTGAATGGATTGAAATAATAGAAATAAGAGGGATATGTTACTAACTTGTAAATAGATTACCTCACTCTGTGCTAGATTGTAGCAGATTGGTATGCAGACTGGGAAAGCTATGACCGAATGACTTCAGGAAGGATAGAAGTTGATTGCCTATTTGTGCTGAGGTGCCTGGGAGTGTGCTAGGGTTCCCTGCGACACCCTGGTCTGAATTTTGGGTACCGAGAACTATGAAAAATCTAAGGATCTATGTTTGGTAGTGTCACAAAGAGATCTTAAATATTTCCTGTCTGTCGTACTAGATTTTCCAGATGAACTAAATAATGACCTGTAAAAAAAAAGGTTAGTGGGGTCGGTGTTAAGTCATATAATAGTGTTGCACATATCTATAATCAGATAAATCATATAAGCAATGCATGTATAAATAATTAGAAGATGAAATAAAAAAAGAGAAAGATAACACCATATTTAATGTGGTTCACCCAGTGTGGGCTACGTCCACCAAGAAATAACTGCTATTATTATTCAATACTTTTTAGAGGAAATACAATGAAGATCTATTGTCTTCCAAAACCTCACTAGATGTTCAATGTTTTTCCCTCACTCAGCTACTCTTTCTTGCTCACCAAGAAAACTAACATGCAAAAATAATTACTACTTTCATCTCCCATACCCTCATACAATGCCTACATGCATATATAACTATTTTTGGAAACTAACTATGCTCTTACAATCAATAAATCATCTTTAAAGAAAGAGATTTATTCTAATTCTCATTTAAAGAACAAAAAACTGATACACAGGTGACAGTGTCGGTTCTTACCTGACCGATACTGGTAAATTCTTAACCGATGTCGGTTACCTTCTGACCAATTTCAGTTTCCTCCTGACCGATGTTGATCACTTTCAGAACTAGCAACATGTAAAATCAAGCTTCATGTGAAGCAATTAAGCTCCACACTCAACAATCTCCCACTTGGAGATTAATTGTTGCACTATATTATGCATCACCATCCTTGGTTCCATTTCCTTTTCCTGTTTCTTCCTCTTCAAGTCTAAAACTTGAAGACCAATAGAAGTGGAGTGAAGCTCAAACTTCTCCCTTACCAATGGATTCATTAGCATATCCGCAGGGTTCTCATCCATATGGATTTTCTCTAACTTTAGTTGCCCATCCTTCAACACCTGCCATATGAAGTGATACTTTAACTAAATGTGTTTCGTTACTGAATGAAATTTTGAGTTCTTTTCTAGATGAATCACGCTCTGACCATCACTATATAATCTACAATCCTTTTTCTCCTTACCCAACTCTTTCATGAACCTACTCATTCATATCATCTCCTTGCTAGATTTTGTAACTACAACATACTCTGCCTCTGTAGTAGATAAAGCCACAACCTTCTATAATCTTGAAATCTAGGTAACTGCTATTCCACCTACTAAGAAAACATATCTAGTGGTGTTCCTCCTACCATCCAAATCTCCAGCCATATCTGAATCAACATAGCCAAGCAAAAAAGTATCTAACCCTCTGCACCATAACTCCATACCGGATGTTCCACTCAAATACCTAAGAGTCCATTGGACTATTTTCCAATGTTCTTTACATGGATTAGCCATAAAAATACTCACAACTCCCACTACCTGTGCAATGTCTGGTCTAGTATAAACCATGGAATACATAAGACTTCCTACTGTTGAAGCATAGGGAACACATGCCATGTACTCAAATTCCTCTTTTGATGAAGAACACTAATATTTTCTCAACTTGAAATGTCCAGCCATAGGTGTAATAATAGGTTTTGAATTCTGCATGCTAAACCTTTCCAACAACTTATTGTTATAAGCTTCCTGAGACAAATACAACCTCTTGTTTTTTCTGTCTTGGTGAATTTGCATGCCAAGGATTTTCTTTGTAGCTCCCAAATCCTTCATTGCAAATGTGTGAGCTAACCTTTCTTTAAATTTATCAATGTCCTACATACTAGATCCTGCAATCAACATATCATCCACATACATTAAAAAAATAACATAGATCCCATTTTCAAGCTTCTTAAAATAATTAAGATGGTTAGATTCACATCTCATATAACCATGCTCATGCATAAAATAGTCAAATCTCAAATACCATTTCCTTGGATCTTGTTTGAGCCCATATAGGCTCTTTTTCAATGTGCACAAAAGTTTCTCCTTACCCTTGACTTCATAGCCAAGCGAATGCTACATATAAATCTCTTCCTCTAAATCACCTTGAAGAAAAGTCATCTTAACATCAATTTTTTCTAAATGTAAATATTCTGTTGTAACCAAACTTAGAATAGTACGAATAGAAGTCATTTTAACTACAGAAGAAAGGATCTCATCAAAATCAATACCTGCTTTCTATGTAAATCCCTTTACCACAAGCCTCGCCTTGTACCTTTTCTATCCAACCTCTTCTTCCTTAACTCTGTAAACCCATTCATTCTATAGAATTTTCTTACTTGTTGGAAACTTGACCAAATCCCATGTTTGATTTTGTTCCAAGGAGTCTATCACCTCATCCATGCCATGCTCCCACTACTTTTGGGTATCTACCTACATTGCTTCTTCAAATATTTCTAGTTCACCACTATGAGTCAATAATAAATAAGAAAAGGAAGGTGGAAATATCTCTGGAGGTGTACTTACCCTTTGTGACCCTCTCAATGACATTTGGGGTTTCTAGGGATTATTCTGTGCCTATTGCACATTCATGTCAATCTCTTTCAGTGAGTGACACTGATCACCTATAACCAACCACGGTTCCAGTGTCTTTCGACCGCCTTTGGTTTCCTTATTGACATTAGCTTGAAGATTATTGACACCAGTTCCAATGGTTTTCTATTCTAAACCCAATCTTGTCTCTCAATGTCAGTTAGCCTGACCAACATTGGTTTCTATAGAACCAATTTTTGTGTCTGTGGATGTATGCTTTAGGTATGAAAGTTGATTTTCCTTCAAAATTTGATCAACCTATTCATGTTTAGGCACCAAAACCTGATCCATGTATATTTTTTTTTCATTCCAATCAACATCATGACTCCTAACAATCTTAGAATATTCTAAATCCCAAAATCAATATCTAAAATCACTAGAGCCATAACCAATGAATGTGCATCTCTTAGATTTAGCATCCAAATTATTCCTATTTTCCCTATCAACATGCACAAAATATTCTCAGCCAAAAAATCTAAGAAAATAAAAAGCTACCTTTTTTCATACTAAGCTTCTTCAGGTATTCCACCATCCATTGCTATTGAAGGTCCACAATTGATCAAATACACTGATGTATCCATTGCTTCTGCCCAAAAATTCAAAAGCAAACCGACATGTATCCTCATGCTTCTAGCACATTCCATGATTGTCTTGTTCATTCTTTCTACAACTACATTCTCCTATGGAGTTGTAGGAGCCATTTTTCTCTCCGTATTCCATTCACCAAACAATAATCATTGAAATCCTTGTTGCATTACTCACCACCATTGTCAGATCTAAGGCACTTCAATTTTAAGTTTGTTTCATTTTTCAAAAGGGCTTTCCCCCTTTTAAAAGTCTCAAAAACATCATATTTATGCTTAGTAAAATAGATCCATACCTTCTTTGTGGCATCATCAATGAAATTCACATAATAATGGGATCCTCCAATAGAAGCTACCTAAGTTGGTCCCCACACATCTGGTTGTACAAGCTCTAATTAATGTTCCTTCTTTGTTGACCCAACCTTGATAAATATCACTCTCTTTTCCTTTCCAAATATTCAATGCTAAAATAATTCAAGATTTAACTATTTTAGATATGATAACTTACCCTTAGCGTTTAAGATCTACATTACTTTTGCAATCATATGAGCTAACTAATTATGCCACATGGTTGCATCTGAATCTGTAGTAGCTAACACAGAAAAGGAATCAGTAACACAAGTAGACAGATATAAAGTTAATACCTTCTTACCTCTTTCCACAACAAGAGATCACTTGGTAACCTTCCAAGAGTCGGTTTTGAATGTAACCATGCATACATATTCACCTAGTTTCCTTGCAGATATGAGATTTCTCTTTAGGCTTGGCACATGCCTCACATCCTTTAATACCCATGGATTTCCATTCTATAACTTTAGACGAACATCCACGTTACCAGTAATATTGGATGGCTCATCATCTCCTAAATAAATTTGTCTAAAATCACCTTGATTATAATTTCTAGAATAACCCTTATCAGGGGTAGCATGGAAAGAAGCTCTAGGATCTAAAACCCAAGATTCTAATTTATTATCCAATGAGAGAATAAGGGCATCTTGATTTACCTCACTTGGAACATTTTCCTCTTTATCTTTTTCTTTACCTTTTTCTATTGTATTCTATTTGTTTTCCTTCAACCAACACTCCTTTACGTTTCCTCTCTTTCCACAATTCCAACATAGTAAATTGTTGTACTTGGATCTAGATCTGCCATGTCTTGACTTTGATCTCCCATTCTTCTTTCTCTTGGATGATATCTCCTTAGCTCTTCCCCTTCTTTCTATAATTAAAGTGTTTCAAGATGATGTTTATCCTTATATTTTCCCATGTATTTTCCTCATTAAGGATTACACTAGCCACATCATCAAATTTCAAACCTTTAGAAGCAATTGTTGTATTACTAATATCCATTACCAAGTTATTCCAACTATCTGGCAAAGAGCATAAGAATAAAAGTGATTTCACTTCATCATCAAATGAAATTTCTACCAATTTTAATTGATTTACAATAGACTAGAAATCATTCAAATGATTAGATACAAATCCACCTTCTTGCATCTTATAATTAATTTTTTTTCATCAAATAAACCTTATTCGAAGCATAAGGAGTTTCATAAAAAATTGCTAAATATTTCATCAACTCTACCATGGTTTTTTCATCTATAAAATTTGAAGCCACCAATGCTACCTGGCTCAATCTTATAGATCCCAAAGCCTTTCTGTCAAGAACCTTCTATTCTTCATCAGTCATTGTGATCAGCTATGCATGCTCATTCAATGGTAGGTATAGATCCTTCTTATACAAATAATCATCCACCTTCATCTTCCATAGTTGATAATTACGACCATTAAATTTCTCTACTCGGTATTTACTATCTTATGTCATTGCTCTGCTCCCTCTCAATCAGAAAACCCTCTATGAGTAAATCCTGTCAACACAAAAAACCTCCAAATGAAGCTCTGATAGCAATTATTGGGGTTAAACCATATAACAATGTTGTACAAATCTATAATCAGATAAAACATACAAGCAATGAATGCGGAAATAACCAGAAGATGAAATAAAACAAGAGAAATACAACACCAGATTTAACATGGTTCACCTAGTGTGGGATACATCCCCCAAGCAATGACCAATATTATTATTCAGTGCTTTTCAGAGGAAATATAATGAAGATATGTTGTCTTCCAACACCTCAGAGGATGTTCAATGCTTTTCCCTCACTCATATACTCTTTCTTGCTCACCAAGAAAACTAACATGCAAAAACAATTACTATTTTCATCTCTCCTACCCTCATACAATGCCTACATATATATATATATATATATTCTAGGAAACTAACTATGATTTTACGATCAATAAATCAGCTTTAAATCAAGAGATTTATTCTAATTCTCGTTTAAAGAATAAAACACCATCACATAGGTGACCGATTTCGGTTCTTTCCTAACCAATGCCAGTCACTTCTTAACTGATTTTGGTTACCTTTTTTATCGATGCCAATTTCCTCCTGACCAATGTCTGTCACTGCCAAAATCAGCAACATGTAAATGTAAGATTCATGTGAAGCCAGTATGCTTCACACTCAACAGTTGGACTGTCCTCAGCCTCCAAACTAGTTGACTTATCACTTAGTGATGCACTACATTATGGACCCTAATGTACTTATTGCATGTATGTGTTATCTCATGCCTAGGATGCCCTAGCACCAATGCCGCAATATTAAGGGGAAATAACTAGATGTAAAATGTAAAATGGTGGATGGAATGGAAAGAATACAACCCTTTCCCCTAGTGCTTCTATGATGCAGATGTAGAAGAATCCCAAATGTAGTCCCTTGCCTTAGTAAATAACTACCGTTGATGTGTGAGATGTCTTCCCATAATGTAGTGAGTATAATTTGTTTATATAGGGATATCTTGCTCAAATTTTGAAAACATCTGACTATGACCTAGCGAAATACACGAGGTAATTGTTAGGACTGACCTCGAATAAAGAAATTTAGACTACAAATTATGATGACACGTGCACCTATAATAATGGACCGGGGTGCCTCGGGGCACCCTAGTGCAACCCTAGATGCCCCACCGTAGACCTAAGGATGACAATTGACCAAATTACGACATCTGAGAAACCCTAAAAGATGGCCAAAACTACAGAGAGAACTGACGACTGAACCGGAAAAAACACAATGACACCTAACTAACTGGCCAAAAGACCTAGAGATGGGTCACTAATGAATAATTTTATCATGCAAGATACATATATAAATTAACATACCTGGTGGTATAAATGTAATAGTAAGTGTGCGATTTTGTGACTACATTTTCCCCCACTGTATGTTAGTGAGCGAAAAGGCTCGGTAACAAAGTAGATAGAGATGTGTACTTGAGGAAAAGTCAGAGAATCCCAAACTGTAGAAGAACATGTAGATGTGTAGTAGAAGCATGCCGATAGAACCATAAAAGTGTTTCGAACCATAGATCAATAGGTTGATCCATGAAACGTAAAAGTGTAAGTGTCGCGATGAAGTGTGGAAAATGAAAATGATGATTACATAATTTTGAACATGATTAAATATCAAATAGGTGGGTAGGGAGTGATCAGTTCCCAACCTGAATGCTTTCATATGAATGGAATGATGAGAGGATTTGGGTGTCCTGACGCTGGAGGAAGAGTGTAGGGAGAAAAGTGTTTTATTCTCCAATTTTTAACTACATCCTTAAAATCTAGACATTGCTGACGAACTCAAATCACAATGTGGTGATTTTGGATCCAGATGAATTTAGTTTAAATAGTTGAACTATATATGAGTGATAATGGGAAACACATTATTTCCCCCACTTCACAGGTTCCATTGTAATGTAAAGGCTTCCAAGTTAGGTCATGAGGAAGTGGACGTGATAGAGAATGAGATGGATTCCAAGTTAGGTCATCTGGAAGTGAATGCGGAGTATAGAATAAAATACCAAGTTATGTTATCTGGGAATTGAATGGTGAATGTAACTCCCAAGTTAGGTCATATGGGAGACTGCTCATGGTTTTGAATGGTTTGATTTGATTATGTTGATTTTGACTGGTTGATTAGTTGTATTTAATTGGTTACTCGTGACGAGGTTTTTTGCTAATTTCCCTCATGTCAGGTCATTAGAGGAAAGTTGCTAGAAACTGATGAGATAATCGGTAAAATGATTTTTAGTCACTTGTTTCCCCCCAAGTTAGGTCATTAGGGGGAATTTATAAGTTATGATGTGTGAATGTATTTGGAAGATGTTAAACGATTGTTACCCCCAGATTAGGTCATTATGGGAGATTAATGGTGAAGAGTCACGGTGTAATTTGTGAGGTGTTGGATTCACGATATTGGGACACGTGGTGACATAAGGGGGATTATAGGGGACTCCGCAATGATATTCCCTAGTGTTGAGTGGAATGAACTCTAAGACGAAAGTAATGACAAGAGGTTAAAATGTGGTTATAAGGAGCGGTAAGATGTATAACATAGACATAACATGTGTATTTTTGTGGTAGGTGGAATTCTGAAAAGAATTCTACAAATGGGGTGCAAATTGGAGTAAAAAATCTCAAGATATGACTGAAATAGTGTTGCGTGTATTAGTTGTGGTGATAAGCACAAAATGTAGACCATAATAAAGGTGGAAATTGTAATGGGCTTATAAATGGTAAAGTGAAAAGGTATCTTATCACTTCATTTATTTTTGGCATGAGTGTAAGAGTGTATACGGAGTGAGTAAGGATGCCTCAAGCAAGACCATTACATCTGACCCGGTTTGAGAGAGTAGCAACCATGGTAGCATCGGGTACGACTGTGGAGTTGGTAAGTGCATTTATTTATTTTTTATTAAATGTAGGGTGGAATAGGTTGTTGAGGTGAATTTTTTAAAATTTGGGGTTTTTTATTATCTTGGCATTTGGGACCTAGACAAGAGCAATGAGGGCGCAAGCAAACCTTGGGACTAGAGCACCCAGATATGGGTGTTAGTGTCCTACTCTAGGGCACCTTAGTCCTAATGTTGGGCACCCTGGTCCAAAAATTTTTAGTTTTGGAGGTATTTCTATGGAATTTGTTTCTAATATGTTGAGTAGTTTGTTGTGATAATGTAAAGTGTTCTAATAATTACATTTGTGGTTGTTTTGTGTTATGTAGAGGGATATCCACTTGAGGGAGTTCTGCGGTGGGCGGCACTTGAGTACATTACTGAGATTGGATTTGTCAGATGATGAGTGAGATGTGTTAGAATGTGTCAGCCTACAACATATAGAACAGATGGGGGATGTACCCCATAATATTCCCATGTTAACTGCATTATGTGAGAGGTGGTGTGTAGACACATGAACATTTTGATTTCATACAGAAGAGATTATTGCGATGCTACATGATGTATATCGCATACTGCAGTTGTTAGTGGTTGGGGATAGAGTACAGGTGATGGCGGTAGTGGATATGGAGCGGAAAATGCACTTGGCCAGATGATATTTTGTATGGGCCTAGGTTCCGACGGAGGCCCCTATTAGTTTGGATGTGATATTGAAGTCATGGGTTCCGTGTTTGCAGAAGTTCATGACAGTGGTGATAGCGTCGTGTATAGTAGTGGAGGGAGTGGGTGTCGGCATATTGTATAAGATGCACAACATATGTCAGTGAATAGAAGAGGATGGGATGAGATATGCATGGGGGTGGTGTGTATTGGCTCACATGTACATGGACTTGTATCAGTTCACGCAGGATGAGCACGGTGGGGGTATAGGGGCCACCACATTGCTACATTTATAGGCATATGAACACATAGCTGTATTAAGACTGGTTGTAGGTCCATGAGGAGAGTGGGCTTGACCAAAGATATTTTCTCGATGGTGGGTGGATATCCATGGTAGGAAGATGGACACTGATAGCTTCAAGTCCCTGATAGACATGATGGGATCTGAGTTGGTGACATGGAGGCCATATCATGATTATAGGGGATAGACTGAGGATGTGACAGAGTTGTAATGTATTTGGAGGACCATCTAGGTAGAGGAAAAATTTCCAGGTTTACGAGAGCTGTTACTAGTGGAGAGAGTATCAAGGCAGTTTAGGATGACACATGATGTGCTCCCAGAACCATATATATGGTTATGGGTTGTTTGAGCTCCTATGAGGCCAGGGTTTAGGCTAGGGCCCATGACAGATCAGTTGATACCACTGGGATTAGATGTGGTAGACCCAGTGATAACGGATGTGGATGGAAATGATGCAAGGTAGATAGAGGATTATCGAGCAAGGTGGGAAGCGCATCAATGGGTGTTGCTATACCCAGTATTTTTGGGTGTTATGGAGTTACCGGTAAGAGGAGCATGTGAGGGAGGTGTCCCTGACCCTGTAATGGTGATGGTGGAAGATCATAAGTATTTTTGTATGCTTAATGTTGTAGTTAATACATTGTTGAGGTGGTTTTGTACATGGTTGACTAAAATGATGTTATATGTGATTTATGTAAGGGATGCCTATTGGTTGTTGATAATAGACACATTGATCTGCATGCTGACATGGAATGTTCCTAGCAATGTATTATGCAGGGGAATACTAGAGCATGTGGATGACATCACGGGTGAGCATGCCCCTTTGCTTGAGCCAGTACTTATAGAAATGATGACATGTACGATGTTGCTTAGCAAGAGGGACGAGGCATGTGAGAAGACTTGGTGTGCATGAGAAGTGGTAGGTGGTGGTCCCTTGGCTCAGGATGTTTTCACTCGTTATGTGGATTTGCAGTGTGTATTTTCAAAGTAGAACATGGAGATTTCCATGTTACATAGACAGGTGGAGAAGTTTCAGGACCGCGAAATACAACGTCACATCAGTGGCAAGGTGTCAAGTTATAGGGATCTTGTGGCACACAAGAGTGATAGTGATGATGTGATTTGATAATGATGATGATATATGATGTAGGGGTCCCTACACCTGAGTGATGAAACATATTTTTGTGATGATGATTGGTATAAGAGTTATATGTATGGACACCTTTTTTTGGATATAAAGGAAATCAATATTTGAGATATATTATCATTGTGATGTGATGGATATCACATGGCTATATGGTTATTTTTGTACCATGTGTATTGTTGTGTATGTGATGAGTATAAATTTGTATGATGATAATAGGAATGGTAGATAAAATGTACATGGTAAATGATGATGTAGATAACTAATGTTATGTGATTAATAAAATGACTAAAGTATGTAGTACATAGGCAATGTAATGTGGATAATAGAATACATGTGAAAATAGATTAGTGTGTCGTAATGAAGATGTGAAAGAAGGGGGAGAGTAATGATTTCCACCGGCGTATGGATGAATAGGATCAAGTAATAAAACCCCTCAGTAGTCAAGTATGAGCCACATAAGCAAGAGTGAATCATCGGGAAATGATTGGGGTGTGCTAGATGAACAAAGGAGCGAGTGAGGAAAGGTTCTTACAAATAATCCCTCAACCATCGTGTAAGAACCGTAAGTACACAAGTGCATCATTGGGGAATGATTGAGGTCCACTAGATGAAGAATGAAGCTCATGAGGAAAGGTTCTTTAAAATAATCTCTCAATAGTCGTGTAAGAACCATAAAAACACAAGTGTGTCATGGGGGGTGTAAGGTGATAATGATCACCTACCAATGACCAGGACAATGGGTGGAGGTGGATACATATGGAATGGATGGAGCATGAGTGTATGGACCAACATGTGTGTCATATGGAGTGACCATGAGTTAACAAAGACTAGTGAGTGAGGCGGATGTAATGAATATGGAGGTGAAATCAATGGAGTTGGTGGATAACATGCATTTGATAGTGATGATTGACGAAAAAACTAAGTACCAGGAGGAGAAGATACATTGATGTATTCCTAAGCTATCATGGTAAAGGAGACAATGATCACCCACAAGATGCAAAAGATATGACACCAGTGTCCTCTAAATGTTGTAACCACTCATGTAAAACAAGACATCCATTGTCATGATGGCAACTAATACGGTGGTAATTACACTAATACTGATCATATTGGCATTGTAAATGGTGTGGAGGGTGGTGGTGATTAGAAAGACGCCAAATTAATCACTCATTAACTAATATCAAGACATCATGAGGTTAAGAGTTAGGTGAAAAACACAGAGGCTCATGGTACTGAGGTGAAGTAGTAGTATTAGTAATTGGTCACAGAGGTGGATAGACATGTGTAGGAGATGGAAGAGGATAATGAGGTTGTTTCTTGTGCACTTTGGGTTGAGATAAGGTTTTCTTTAGATTATTAGTAGGAGGTGGAGTAGGAGTAGCATGGTTTGTTTGAGTTGTAGCTAAAGGTGGAGGTTGTTGAGGATGTAGAACTAGAGGTGTAGGTGGAAGAGTAGAGGTCCTAGTAATTAGAAAAATGTGGGAAGGATCTGATAGAGAAGAAGCAAGGAGGTCATGTTCTAGATATATAACCTTGTAACACAAAAGTATAAAGGACTCAAAAGTATCATACTATAAGTGTTGTTGTAGAGGAGGAATAATACCACGATAGAAGATTAACTACTTTTCCAAGTCACTAGGATGAAAAATAAGTTGATGTATACATGCATTAAAGCATAAGATGTAGTCATGTATTGGTTAAGAAGAGCCCTGATGGATAGTGGGAATGTGATCATATGTGACCCTAGGACCAGTATTGATAATAAACCTACGAAGGAAGGAATCCTCCATGTTAAAGAAAGTGCTAATAGAACCAAAAGGGAGATGGATATACCATTGAATTGCATCATCAACTAGACTAAACTGAAAATCCTTAAGTAATAGTCGATCATTGGAATAAGAGGCCATAAGAGTGCAATAATGTGCAATATGAGCATGAGGGTTGTTGGTACCATTGAAGCATGTAAATGTGGGCATGGTGAAATCCTTAGGAAAGGCTGAGTTATGGATCTTTTTGGGAATGAGATTACCATACAAGGAATTGTTATTTATAGATGCGTAGTAAGCTCTACTTTCTAAGGTGAGAGAGTGAACTTGAGACTGAAGTTGACCTATAACATGTATGAGGGATATGATGTCCTATGATGGAATAGAAGAAGATGACAACAATGTATTAAGAGGTTGGATATTTCTATTGTGTGTGATCATAGGTATATCAAAAGGTGGAATAGTAGGCCTCTGAATCTAAATACGCATGAGGAGTGTGTGTCGAAGGAGCCACATGAGATGATGAAGGGGAAGTTATACTAGTTATACTAGAAGTAACATGTGGTGTGGGTGAAGTGGAAAGAGGAAGTGTAAATAAAGTAGGAAGAGAATGAGAAGAAACAATAGTAGGTGGAGATTCATGTACTATGGTAGAATAAATCTCAGGAGAAAAAGAGGATGGAAGAGGGGAGGCACTCTCAATAGTGTAAAAAAGGAGACTTTGTAGGAATGAGAGATGAAGTAATATGGTCAATGCTAGCTGAAACACTACTATCAATGGGATCATAAAGGTAATAAGAATGTGTCGATTAACTAGAATGGGATGTTGGGGAAACACAATGAGAAGTGGTAGGAGACATGGGAGTAGTGATAGGAGTGGCTAGAGGAGAGGTATGAGGCATGCGAGGTTGGGAATCAACGCCTAACATATAACCAATGATAGAAGGATCTAAAACGTCAGGTGGCATATCAGAAGAAGAATAAGAAGGATCACAAGCCTTCCGATGGAATGGAGTACAATGAGTAAAAGTAATAGGGTCATCAATAAGGCATATGCCAATAGGAGAGTTAGAAATATTGGTTGGCACATGTTTTTGACCTTCCAGGAGGAGTTGTTGATTGGCATCGGGTAAGGTCATGGGAGTACTATATAAATTTGTATGTCCTGCGATGGTATCCTCATCCTAAATAGGGTTGACACTAAAATGTGACATGATAATAAAAGAAGAGCTATGCTAATGATAGATAATAATAAAAATGTTTGAAATGAAGGGTTCACCAAAATGATTAACTAAAAATAGGATATTTGTGGTTTTTAACTATTTTATAAGTTAATGTAAATAGAAAATAAGTACTATATTGAAGTGATAGATCTAAATACTTTTCTTTTATATTTAATTGGATTGAAATAACAAAAATAAGAGGGATATGTTACTAACATGTAAATAACTTACCTCATTATGCGTTGGACTGTAGTAGACTAGTATGTGGATTGGGAAGGCTATGACCGAATGACTTCAGGAAGGATAGATGTTAATTGGCTGTCTATATTGAGGCAACTGAGAGTGTACTGGGGCAACCCGGGGTTCCCTAGTATGAATTCTGGACACTGGAAACTGTGAAACAACTCAGGATATGTGTTCAGAAGTATCGCAAGGAGAGCTAAAATCCTGCATGTTTATCACACTGGATTTGCTAGATGATCTGAATAATGACCTGCAAAAAAAATCTTAGTGGGGTTGGACTTTCCTTAGCTGCCAATCTATTGGACTTATCACTAAGCATTACACTACATTATAGACCCTAATGTAGTTTTGGTTCATGTGTGTGTTATATTGCGGCTAGGATGCCCTAACACCAATGAAATGGTATTAGGGTGCAATAACTAGATGTCAAATGCAAAATGGTGGATGGAATGGAAAGAATACAATCCTTAACCCTTGTGCTTGTGTGATTAAGATGTAGAATAAGTCCAAATGCAGTCCCTTTCCTTAGTAGATAGATGCCCTTAATGTGTGAGATGTACGCCCATAATGTAGTGAGTATGCTTTGTTTATATAGGGATATCTTGCTCAAATTTTGACACTAATAACCTGAAACTGTTGACTATGACCTAGGGGAATACAAATCATAACCGTTAGGAAGGAACTTCAACAAAGAAATTAAGACCATAAGTTATGATGACATGGGTGCCTAAAATCATAGAATGTGGCACCCCGGGGAATTCTAATGCAACCATAGGTGCCCTAGTGTTGACCAAAGGACTACAAGTAACCAGATTACGACATTCGAGACACCCTGAAAGAAGGAAAAACATATAGAGACAACTGACGACTAAACTAGAAAAAACACAATGACACCTGACTAATTCACCACAAGACCTAGAGATTGGTCATCAGTGAATACTTTTATCATGTAAGATCCATATATGAATTAACATACCTGACAGTATAAATGTAATAGTAAGTGTGTGATTTTATGACTCCAGGAAGCTCTTGTGCAAGATACACTTGATAGCGAGCGAGAGATAGATGTAGTAATTTAAGTAGATGTGTGGATACAACAAAAAAACTTCCCTTACTATGCGTGTATGTAGAATTAACAGTCCCTTGTCCCTTGAATGAAGTTATATGGATGCTTTGATTCTCTCAGAATTCCTTTAGATGCAACCTTATGTGATGGTAATAGATTCTTAGAGCTTGGTCCTTTCATTTGATCACATAGCATTGTATTTATATGATTTCCTTTTTTAAATTTCATAATTAACCACTAAAAGGCTGACCCATAAGAAAACAAGATGCCCAACAGCTAGAAGAGGCCCAAATGTGGTGAGTAAGATATAAAGAGGCTAGGGTCACCTAGAAGGGACAGGGGTGCTAGGGTATTGGCGTCCTAGCTGGGCGTTGACATGCAGACTCGGAAAAGGTGTAGTAAAGAAAGTCATACTAGGAAATAGGGTGTGCAAGGCTAAGAAGGAAACCAGAAAGAAATAAAAGAGGCCAAAAATAGTGCTCAATTAGTACTTTTCTTGCTTAGGAATGATATGAATGCAAGTATGTGATTAGGACCCAGAAATGTACCCAAGTGCATGATTTAGTGTTTACATTCCCCCCCACTTTATGTTTTTGAGTTAAATATTGATAACATAAAGTAGATAAGATATGTGTGCCTAATAACCATGTAGATCGATGCCGAAAGCGTGTCAAGGAGATAATAAAAAACATGGAGTGAATAACATAAAGCGTGGAAGATAGAGGAAGGGTGGAGTTAAAATGACCCTAGGGGTGAAGTGTATGTAATGCATCATGTTGCACGTATTGTTTGCTTTCATGCTTGATGTTGTTGTGAGGATGCTTCTTGTTGCATATTAAGGATAAACCTACAAAAGAAGAGTGAAGAAGTATTCAAATACGTGTATAGAAGAATTTCAATCTAAATATGCAAAAGTGTGTAAAAATGCAAAAAAGTTGTAAAAGGAACATGTGCACTTGATCCGTGATCAGAAAAGGATAGAAAGATGTACTTAAATGCTAATGAAGAGAAAATATTTTAGGCGATCTCACGTGAAGTGCAAATTTTTAGGGAAATCTCACTCTATGGCAGAAGTGTGTAGGACGAAAGGTCTAGTGTTATTCTTCATCCTTTGACTGATTCCCTAAATTTATACACGACTGAAGATGGTGTGATCCTATCTTGTTCAAGTTCGATCTAAGGAAATAGAAAAATGGAAATATAATGCATTCTTATTGTTGGAGGATTGTTCCTGTACTATAAATCCACTTTGAAAACTTCTCAAAAAATTTATGATCAGAGAAAACTATGTAACTTCCCCTTGGTCACAGGTGCTCAAGAAAGGTGAGAAGTGCCTAGGAACCCATGTCTATATCTGCGCACTAGTGTTTGTGTTGAACCAAAGACCCAAGTTAGAATATGAGCCCCTTCTGTAACTGTAGATTGTGTTGAACTTGTACTATATAGGTCTGAGCTGTGACTGTGTATTGTTAAATGGGGTGACTGATTCACCCAATAGATTCCCCCCTTATTTAGGATGTATGTGACATTGCTAGTAGGATGTGGCCCAAAAGAGGACCCAATGCTGATATGAAACTATAGTCCTACAGGTGGAAGTAGATGTGCATGGTAGAAACCATGAAACATGCAAACAAAGTGGCTAGAAACAAGTGTTAGTGGAAATAAGATAAACATGCATGTAGAAGACAATGTGTAAGCTAACAAGCAATAGGAAAATGTAGACTTTGAAAAGTGGGTTACGAACATGGTACATCACTCACAATGTCGCAAGATAATCAGGGACAAACCGACCAAAGCATACAAGGAATGAACATATAAGAAATAGGGAAAATCCCGCAAACAATGGCATACAATAAAATACAGTGGTAAATAATGACAAGCAATCAAAAAACCATGGTGGAAAATAGTTCTTGCAAAGAAAATGGTGCACATGAAGCACCCGTTAGTATGTTAGAAAGATATAAAGTATTTCAAAGTGTGTAAGGATCGATACTAAGTAGTGTGCTAGTAGAAGTAGGAAATAGTAAATAATGAAACAATAACACCTAAAATGTGTATGAAAGTAGATGCCCCCAGGAGCCTCAATGGGACTGATAAGAGGTACAGTGCTAAGCATCAATGCTGCATGTAAATATTTGTGAAAGGTCTGCATTCACAACTTAAGAACAAGTGAACACACATGTGTATATAAAAAGATAATGAGATACAAAATATCTGACTAGTATAGTAACTAAAGTGTGAATGTGAGTATAACTAAGTAAGAATAATATGCGAACAAGATATGCAATATGATGTGGATGAGTGAAATGGAATGATATGAAAGATAAGTGTGATAGGGTCAGGGTGCCCCCCGAGCAGATATCTTTATGAATGATATGAGGTTCATTCCTAGAAGACCCCTCAATAGTCAAGAATGAACCATAGATCAAGATTGTTTCATCATGAAATGGTTTAAATAATGTGAATGCTAGAAAGAATTATCAATGGAGCACTGTTGGGTTTTTAAATGGAACTTTAACAAACCACAGTAAGGGGATAGCAAGTCCCTCCTCTTTAATGGGAGAGGTTCCCTTATTGAAAGCAAACAACAAAACTTATATACAAATGTACAACTTTCAAAGTGTGGATTCATGATACTTTGAAATTTTTTATGCCCAAAGATCATCAATACAAAAGAATGGAAGAATTGAGGAAATGAGAGAGGAAGAACATAACAATACATTCACGAAATAAAGATGGTAGAGTATAACCTTATACGTATTGAACAAGGGAGATGCAGAGTAGAATCATTCACTTTCATAACAAATATAATTCCAAAGACACAAAGTTACAAGAATCATATAAACACGAACAAAAAGTTTCCTATCATAAAAGATGGATGATTCCCAAATATTTAGACAAGGAAATAAGGAATAATAGAGGAAGAAAGGGGAAAAATTATGTATTGATTACTTCGAATCTATTACCTCTATAGAGTATCAGGATCCAACCCTAACAACAGAGTGGAGAAGTCACTAAATAGCTCTCAAGAACAGTTACATTTAGTTACAAAAATGATGAAACTGATTCAAGAAATCGACGTCTGAGCTTCTCCAACACCTTGGCCATTTCCATGCCTAGTGGAAAAACCAGACACATTGAATGGCAGCCGTTCAATTGGCCTTTGCAAAATTTGAATTTGAGCCGTCCACATCGGAGAGATTTAAACAGAAGTGGGCCTAAGGATGACTTTCGCATTTTTTTGGAGAAATAGAGGTTTGAAACATTTTGGCCCACCCACCTACTTTTGATGTAGGCATGACATGTGGTTTTACGTGAGTGGTGATGAAGTTGTGGCTCACTTTTTGCAATTTTACCTCTTTTTAATGTGGGCTCAAAAACTAAAATTACTCCGCTGACCCAATTCCCCGCTTTGAATTTTGATGCGGGCTCAACATTTGAATTTTTACCTTAGCATGGGTGGGGATGCGAAACAGTTCTTAGTGGAAAAAATGCCCAAAAACTCAAATCGCCCTGACGGCCTGCTTTCCTGCTTTGACTTTTCAATGCATCAAAACACAAAAAGGACCCGCCTCTCCGCCTTTTCTTGAAACGTGACCACATGTCCCTTTTGTTTGGTGGGGCTACATGTCTGACCTTGGACATGTGGTGGCTCAAGGCACCTTTGGGACCTGCCTCTAGATTTTTCCTTCGAAGTTGCACCAAGCTGACATGTGGAGGCTTTCATAAAACCTTCTATACTTATCTGATTCAATGGTCGACTCTTCCCCTTCTTTGACTCTGACCACGTGGTGAGCCCATGCACACTGGGGAACCTTCTCTTGATTCTTCCTTTGAAGTTACACCGTAGAGACACGTGGAGAGCTCTGCCAGTTCTTTTATACTTAGCCGATTTGGTCCTGCTTCTCACTTGACTTATGTTGAACCCTAAACATGTGGAGAGATGGCGCTCATTTGAGTTTCCACTTTGGATTTTCCTCCTAATAGGGTGCCGAGTTGACGCATAGCTCCTTCTACCAGTCTTGGAATTTTCAACAGCCAACTTTGTCTCTCCTTTGACTCTGACCACGTGGCGAGTTGGCACTCATTTATAGATTGGCCCTTTAGTTTTACTTCTAAATTTGTGTCGTTGAGGCACGTGGAGGATTTTGCCGACCCACTCATACTTAGTTAATTAAACGATTGACTCTGTCTCTTTTTTGGACCTGGGACACATGGAGGGATGGCGCAAGTTTGGGGAACCTCCCTTGGATTCGAACCTTGAATTTGTGCCAATGAGGCACGTGACACCATCCGCTGAACCTTCTATACTTAGCTAATTCCAGCTTGTTCTGTTTTCATTTTGGACTTGGGACGCATGGAAAGCCTGCGCTTATTTAAGAACTACCCCTTAGGCCATGTCCTTGGATTTGTGCCATTGAAATACATAGAGGTTTCCACTACCACTTGTAATATGGCCACACCGCATCCAATCAGAGATGTCCACATACTACCCATGGATGTTGGGGAAAAATTTGACACGGAAGATACACCCGTCATTCACGACTATGGAAAAATCACAAGAAAGGGAAAACCCCACCTTTACACTTGAATTTCTAATTTTTCTCCATAGAATGAGAAAATACAAAAAATACCAGGCTCGACGCAATCTATTACTCCAAGGTACCGACTTAAAATTTTCAAAACTTGACTCCAAAAAGAGGGGAATTTATAGGGCGACAACAACTGACTCTTTTTGGGGATGACTTGACAGAGGAATGAGGAAATATCAATAACCGTAGAAAAAACTCCAGGAAAGTAGACCAATGCTTTATCCATTGGGAAAATAGAGTCAAAGGAAAACAAACACAGAAGACAAAACACACGAAAAGAAAACAAACCAAAAAGGAAAGACAGAAACAAAACACAAAGGAATGACCAAAACCAAAACACTATACACAATATACAAAAGGAATGCCTAGTCACCTAGGACTTGAACAACTTCAAATAATGCCCACTATAAGGAAGTGGGAGAGGAGATCCATCCATATAATCCAAATAGAAATAATTTTCTTCAGTAAAGTGCCTGATTTTGAAAGGACCAAGCCAAAGAGAATCAAACTTACCATGGATTCCTCAAGGTTCATGTCTTTTGTCCCACAGTAGAACAATGTCTCCCACTTGAAAATATATGGGTCTAGATTTCTTGTTAAAAAAATCTTTCACCCTTAGTTGATGAGCTAATATTCTATCAAAAACCTACAACCTATCTTCATCCAACTTCTAAAGATACATGATCCTCTTGTTCAAGGAATTGGTAAAACTTGAATCTTCAATAGCCTTCATTAAGTGCAAGGTTGGTAGTTCCATTGTTACTGGTAACTGAGATTCAAAACCATACACCACTTGAAATGGAGACATTCCAATTTCTCTTTTAGGTGTAATTCTATCTAAATAGAGAGCATCATAAAGTTTCTTGTGCCAATTCCTCTGAGAGTCATTGACAATCTTCTGAACGATGGTTACTAGATTCTTGTTTGTTGATTCTACTTGTCCATTCCATTGGGGGTAGTAGTATGAAGAATGAGCAAGGGAAATTCCATAACCGTAGCAGAAATCCATCATCTTAGAAGAATAAAAATTTGAAGAATTATCAGTCACAATCTTGTTTGGTACCCCAAACCTTATCAATATGTTCTCCTTAATGAAATTACACACCACCTTAGAAGTAGTTCTTTTGAATGGAATGGCCTCTACCCACTTAGTGAAGTAGTCTGTAGCAGTTAGCACGTGAGTATGTCCAACACTAGAAGGTGGGTTAAAAGTTCTAATGAAATCCAATCCCCACTGTTGAAAAGGCTCATCAATCACTACTGGCTTTAGTGGCAAAGAAGCTAACTTAAGTCTCCCAACAAAATTATGACAAGCTTCACACTTACATACCCATTTTGATGCATCTCTAAACAATGTAGGCCAATAGTACCCAACATGAAGGATTTTATAGGCGGTGACATCAAAAGAGAAATGCCCTCCACAAGCCCAATCATGAAAAGCTGAGAACAACTTCTTTTGTTGTTCTTTGTCTACACACTTCAAGAATCTTCCATCTATGTCTCACTTGAACAAAGCATTCTCCCATAATACATATTGTGTAGACCTTAGCTTAATAGTCCTCTTTTCCTTGGCACTCAAGTGGGATGGACACTCTCCATAAGTAAGAAAATGTGCAATATCTGCATACCACTCATCTGTTAAACTGAGGAAGAGGACAATAGGAACATTAACTGCTTATTTGGACAACATTGCATCAGCTCCTTCACTAATAAGTTCACACAAGCCTTTACCCTAGACTAGCTTAGTTGGCTTGATATCAAGGTCATATTCTTAGAATTTTACTACCCAATTTCCTCTCTTAGTTCCAAACTCCTATTGTGTAAGAATGGACTTAATGGTTGTATCAGGTAATAACCCAACAGAGTGAGAACTAAGAATATAAAAATGAAACTACCTGACAACTTTGACCACTACAAAAGCATGTTTATCCATCATAGTATATTTCAACTCATGAGCTTTCAGAACATAGCTCATGAAGGATATTGTAAGTTCATGATCCTCATAATTCTTTTGAGTTAGCACAACAGCCGAGGTAATCTATGTAGCATAGCAATAGATGATAAATCCTTGCTGAAATCAGGACATGCCAAGATGGGAGTTTTAGCAATGGCTTTCTTGATACCTTCAAATGCTTCCTTACCCTCAAAATACCAACCAAATTTTTTCTTTACTTTCATCAAGTGAGAAATGCTCATAGTCAATTCAGAAAAATCAGGAATGAATCTCCTTAGGAAATTTATCTTACCAAAGAAAGAGTGCACACCCTTTTTTCTTGTGGGAAGAGGAATATGTTGGATTGCTTGAACTCTTTCTAGATCTATCTTAACTCCCTCTTTAGAGATAATATGCCCCAAAAAATTTCCTTTAGTGACACAAAATAAAGACTTCTTTGGATTGAGAGAAACTCCATGTTCTCTGCATTTCTGGAGGACTACTTCAAGATGCTGATAGTGATATGCCCATGTTTTGGAGAAAACCATCAAATCATTAAGGTACACACTGACACACTTTCCCTTTAGACTTCCAAAAGCCAATTCCATTTCCCTATGAAAGGTGGCACCAAAATTAATGAGACCAAAAGGCATTTTCTTGTAAGCAAAGGTGCCCCAAGGAGTAGTGAAAGCAATTTTGTGTTGATCTAGGGTACTGAATTCCACTTGATTGTATCCAGAGAATCCATCAAGCATAGATAACATCTCAGAGCCTGTGACAACTTGAAAAACTTGATCCATCATGGGGAGAGGGTAGTTGTCCTTCAGAGAGGCCTGATTCAAATTCCTGAAATCCACACAGATGTGAATTTCACCATTCTTCTTCCTAATAGGAACAATGTTGGAAATCCATGTTGAATGATGTATAGGGAAGATGATATTTTCCTTTAAAAAATTCTGGATCTTTTGAAAAATAGTGCCAGTAACCTTGGGATTGTATTTCCTTTGTTTCTATTTGAACGGTTTGATCCTAGGTTTCAAAGGGATAAAGTGTTACATCTCCTTTGGCTTGAAAGCCTTGAGATCATCTTACAAATAGGTGAGAACATCAACATACCTTTTTAGAAGGTTTACTGTCTTCCTCTTCTCCTCTTGAGTGCAATATTTCCCAATGTTCACCATCTTGGGTTCATCAAGACTCCCAATATTAACCTTTTCAAATTTAGCAGACTGTCAAGCTTCTTGGGAAGCTTTAGACTTAATGTACCTATCATGCTTATCAAAAAAATCTTCCAATCTCACTAGCCCTTTAGGGATCTTGTTACCTTTCAATTTGATGTAGCCATCTTGATCCATCTCTTCCTTGACATATCCTTCATTAGAGGATACACACTCTCGAGGAAAGATCTCACTTCCTTCAAAATATAGCTGGTCAAAATTATCCTTAAGCTCCAAGAATGAGAGCAAGTGTTGATCATCATTGAAAACCTACCAGTTATTTACATTATCTGATACACTGGGCCTATTAATCATTTCAATGGTAAATTTCTCCTAAAAGAAATCTGGGTGAGGAATCAACAACGATCTTGAGACACCTAGAGAATCAACTCTAGGGTTCCTTTCTCTTGGCACAACATCAATGGATAAATCATCAAGAAACTCAATGGAATCCCAAACAAGATTCCTATAATGCTTCAACCTCATGTTCTTCACTTGAAAAATATCTTTGACTTGTTTCAAAATCAGCTTTGCATCACCACAAGCATAAAGATTCTTCACTCCCATTTCTTTTGCCATGTTCAATCCAAGTATGAGTGCCTCATCTTTAGTTGTATTGTTTGTATTTTCAAAACAGAGCTTGAAAGAAAAAGGATGGTTGTTCCCTTCTGGAGAGGTCAACACCACTCCAGTTCGAAAACTAGCTGAAGAGTAGCTTCCATCAAACTCTAGAGTCCAAATGTCATTGGGGTCATGAATCACTCCCTTAGGAAGTGTTGCCTCATCGTGTGACATAATCATAGAGTTACCATGCCCTGTATCTTCATAGATTATTTGTGCTTTCATATCATCAGTCTTTTGCACAATGTACTCAGTCTATTTCTCTGGTAGTAACTTCTTCATTTTTCCATTGACTGGGATCAAAGCATACGACTAGTCCATTTGGATTTCACCTCCTACCTCCTTACAAAAATTTATACTCAGCAACATCCCATATGAGGGAGGAATATCAACTACCAAAATGTTGGCTAAGACCCTTTTCTCTAGAAAAGTAGCAAAAGCTACTTGTGCATCTTTAATTCTTCCAACCAAAGGCACTTTCCTACTTTCCATGGAATAATAGGAACGAAAGGCATGTGTTAGAGTCAGGCCCAAAGCATGAGCTAATTTTGTAGGCATTACATTATCTAATGCTCATGAGTCTATAACCTAATTACTGAGTTTATGACCAACTATGAGAATAGTCACATAAAATGGTTCAATTTTCTCATTAGGGGAAGTGACTGCAGCCACAAGGCTTGATTGAGGTAAGGAAGAGGGAGTGGGAAAAATACCTTTAGAAGTAATGGATGAGGCATTGGGTTTGGAATTGACAAAGTTTACCATTTTAGCAAAATATTTTGGATGAGTCTGGTAAAATTTTGCCTCTGAAATTTGGATTTTGGTATTTTTGAGGTGATCAACGATATAAAAAGATCCAAAGGTGGATGGGGCATCATGGCTAGGAAATTGAGAGAATTTTGATCTATCAGTTTTAGGATTTGAATGACAACGAGTTTTGGAAACAGAAGTAGGAGAAGGGGAATTAAAATTACTCACCTTTTGTGTGGGTGCATTGGGAATATGAGCTCCTCTTCTTGCAACCACTAGAATAGTTATTGGAAACTCCTTAGAATTCTTTGCAGTCTGCACCACTTTTTCTTTTCTATTCATTTACTCCTGAGTCATAACAAGATATGACTCACTCTTCATATCTGCCACTCTTTCATCATATTCATCTTCATCACCCATACCTTTGGTGGTGAGGAAATGAAATTAAGATCCACCAAGCTCCTCTAGTTCTTCATCAACCTATTCTTCTGGTTCTTCATAGAGTTCATTACACTCCTCATCATCAGGTTCTTTAACTTCACAAGTTGCATTGAATGGAACCTTGATGGTGGGCCTTCAATAGCCAATCCTGTTTGAGAAGCAGGAAGATGGTTCCTAGGCTGAAAATTCTTCCTTGGAACATCTTGGTAAGGAGTATGCTGATCCAATTGTTTCTTGAGAGTAATGAGATCATTTGCAAGATTTTGTACCAACTGATCAAATTTGGCTCCAGAGGAAGAGGAAGAAGAAGAATCTTTAGACTTGAAGGATTCTTTTTTCAGTTTACTAGACATGATTAAGTCATCCTCAACACTGATAGCTAACTATTGATCAACATCTAGAGTTACAAGGTTAGCTCTCCTTAGTGCGTAACTCACTTTAGGCAACTGGGCATTGAGGAAGAAGCACTTTTGGATTTGATCCACTAGACGAGTGTTCTGTGGAATTTATTAATTACCTTGTTGAATTTAGCCACAAAATCCCTCATGGGATCGAATGGTTCCTTCTTGATATGAGAAATTTGTGCTAATAGAGCATGCACATATTCAACAAGTTTGAAACGCTGTTGAAACTGAGTTATCATGGTATTCCAATTAGTGATCGTCCCAACAGGGAGATGATAAAACTAATCAACAGCATTATCCTGCAATGTCTCCACAAAAATCTTGACAGAGACATCTTCATGTTAAACCCCAAGAATCCCACATGCAACAATGAAGGCTATAATGTGTTCATTTGGATGAACTTTCCCATCACCCAGGAACTTGGGAAAACTTTTCCTGTTACCCCTAGGTAACTCATACAATGGCTAAGGAAGAGCAAGAGGCCTAACCTATTGCCCCCAAGGCAAAGGGGCTTCCATCTTTGGAAAAATTAACTGAAGGAGAATTGAAACACTAGAAAGTATCAAAGTACAAGGATTAGGAATGAGATGTTCTTGAGGAATGCTATCCTTGGAATTTCTGTCTTTAACATGAGGTGTGCTTGTAGATCGAGTTCCTCTATTACTTCTTATTGGAAGAGAACTTTTGTTGCTCTAGAAGTTGAAAATGGGAATCCTCAACCCCGAGAGCTTTCTTCCCACGTGTATACCATAGAATTGATAGACCAATAATGATCCTAAAGTTGTTCCTTTAGAAAGGGATCCGTTTGAAACAAAATCACTAGTGGAGTCACAAAAAACTATTGGGTTTTTAAATGGAACTTTAACAAACCACTGTCAAGGCACAACAAGTCCCCCCTCTTTAATGGGAGGGGTTTCCTTTTTGAAATTAAGCAACAAAAATTATATACAAATGTACAACTTTCAAAGTGTGGATTCCTGATACTTTGAAACATTTAATGCCCAAATATCATCAATACAAAAGAATGGAATAATTAAGGAGATGAGAGAGGAAGAACATAACAATACCTTCAGGAATTATGGATGGCAGAGCATAACCTTATACGTATTGAACAAGGGAGATGCAGAGTAGAATCATTCAATTTCATAACCAATATAATTCCAAAGACACAAAGTTCCAAAAATCATATAAACATGAACAAAAAGTTTCCTATCATAAAAGATGGATGATTCCCAAATATTCAGACAAGGAAAGAAGGAATAGAAGAGGAAGAAAGGGGAAAAATTCTATATTGATGACTTCGATTCTAGTACCTCTACAGTATATTAGGATCCAACCCTAAGAATAACATAGAGAAGCCACTAAATAGAACGGTTACATTAGGTTAAAAAAATGATGAAACTGATTCAAGAAACTGACGTCTGAGCTTCTCCAATGCCTCAGCTATTTCTATGCCTGGTGGAAAAACCAGATGCATTGAATCATAGTCGTTCAATCGGCCTTTACAAACTTTGAATTTGAGTTGTCCACATGGGAGAGATTTAAACAGAAGTGGGCCTGAGCAAGCCTTTTGCATTTTGTGCCTTTTAGAGAAATGGCACTTCAGAACATTTTGGCCCGCCCACCCGCTTTTGATATAGGCATGACACGTGGCTTTATGTGAGTGGCGACAGAGTCGTGGCTCACTTTTTGCAATTTTACCTCTTTTCAACGCGGGCTCAAAAACTTGAATTACTTCACCGACCCACTTCCCTGCTTTGAATTTTGATGCAGGCTCAACATTTGAATTTTTACCTTAGCATGGATAGGGTCGTGAGTCATTTTATAACTTTTACTTCTTAATGGAAACAAAGCCCAAAAACTCAAATCACCCCGATGGCCCACTTTCTGGCTTTGAATTTTCAATTCATCAAAACTCAAAAAGGACACGCCTCTCTGCCTTTTCTTGAAACATGACCATGTGTCCCTTTTTTTTGGTGCAGCTATATGTCTGACCCTGGACATGTGGTGGCTTAGCGCACCTTTGGGACCTACCTCCAGATTTTTCCTTCAAAGTTGCACCAAGCTGACACATGGAGGCTTCCACAAACCCTTATATACTTATCCGATTCAATGGCTAACTCTACCCCTTCTTTGACTTTGACCACGTGGGGAGTGTGCACACACTAGGGAACCCACTCTTGATTCTTCCTTTGAAGTTGTGTCGTAGAGACACGTGGAGAGCTCCTTTGGTTCTTTTATACTTATTCGATTCGGGATTGCTTCCCACTTGACTTATGTTGAACCCTAGACACGTGGAGAGATGGAACTCATTTGAGTTTCTACTTTGGATTCACCTCCTGACAGGGCACCGAGCTAGCGCGTGGTTGCTTCTGCCAGTTTTGGAATTTTCAATTACCAACTTTGTCTCTCCTTTGAATTTGACTACATGGTGAGATGATGCTCATTTGGAGATTGGTCCTTTAGTTTCACTTCTGAAATTGTGTCATTGAGGCAAGTGGAGGCTTCCACTGACCCCCTCATACTTAGTCAATTAAACGATCATCTCTATCTCTTTTTTGGACCTAGGACACATGGAGGGATGACACAAGTTTGGGGAACTGCCCTTGGCTTTGACCCTTGAAGTTGTGCCAATGAGGAACGTGATGCTATCCACTAAACCTTCCATACTTAGCCAATTCAGGCTTGTTCTATTTTCATTTTGGACCTAGGACACATGGAAAGCTTATGCGTATTTGATAACTACCCCTTAGACCCTGCCCTTGGAGTTATTCCATTGCAATGCGTGGAGGCTTTTGCTACTGCTTGAAACATGGCCACATTGCATCCAATTAGAGATTTTCATGTACTACTCGTGGATGTTGGGGAAAAAATTGACAGGGAAGATACGACCGTCATTCACAACTGTGGAAAAATAACAAGAGAGGGAAAACCCCACCTTTATGCTTGAATTTCTAATTTTTCTCCATGGAATGAGAAACTGCAAACAATACCAAGCTCGATGCGATCCATTACTCCAAGGTACCAACTCAATTTTTTCAAAACTTGACTCTAAAAAGAGGGGAATTTTGAGGGCGAAAAAAAGTGCAGTGTAGATTATAGAATGGTGTAGTATGATATGTGATAAGAAGATGTTAGAAATATTTAATGAGATGCTAGAAGGATTGATCGTGGAATGTAGAATGATGTGAATGAGATACTAGAAATATAGATCATCAAGTGTAGAACATACAATGTAGAATGGTGTAAGCTTCAATTAAGATATAGACCCTTAATAGTTGAGTATGAACCGTGAAACTACAGTGTGTCATCGAGAAGTCATTTGAATGATGTGTGTGTTAGAAAGATATATAATAGAGCATAGAGTGTATATTGTAGAATAGGGTCATATGATGTGTAAGAATAAGATGCTAGGAAGATTGAACGTGAAACTAGAAAGATTGATTGTGAAGCACAAAGCACAAATAATAGAATATGATAGTATGATGTGCGAAAATAAAATACTAGAAAAATGTGAAGTGAAAGTGTGTAGTGTGTGAGGTTCATATATTTAGTGAGCCCTCAATAGTCAAGTGTGAACCATAGTAAAAGACTGCATCATAGGGTAGCGATGATACAAGATGTGTATCAAGTTGTGTATGACGAATGTGAAATACTAGAAATGAAGCACAAAGTGTAATAAAAGACACTTGATAATTATAGGAGGGGGGATGAATAAGAATGATTCCCCCTCCCCCCTCCTAGGCGTATGAGAATGAATAAGGTCACGTAATATCATCTAAGTGATCATCATTTTCATAGTCAAAGAAAAATGGAGAAAGATCAGAGACCTGGTAAGTAATAGTATCTAGTTGATCACGTAAAGAGACATTGGGGCATAGATTGTACATGACCAATTTGTATTCTTCATAAGTGAAAGGAGGTAATGGAAAACCATGTGCATACAATTGAGTAATATTTATGAATAATTGCAAATGAAAACACATCCAAAAGGCATAGGAAATGAGATAACAATATGATCGCGATATAAAGTTCCCCCAATGTAGTTAAACCAAAATTTCCCAAGTGTAAGTGGAGAAGTGTGAGAAGTGCATGTAAGAAAGAATGAAATATGGAATACGTGAAGACCATAAATAGAAGTGATGTGAACATATCCATGGTAGATATTAGGATAATGAGGTGGAGGGATGAGATCATCCAATGCCAATCCTAGCCAAGATAAGCCATCATGTGTGTATACAATATCAAAACAAGTAGGATCAAAGGGAATATGTTTCCAATTTAATATTTATTCATGAAGAGAGTGCACGTGAAAGAAAGATATGCTGATGTAGGTTACTAATGAGAAGATGAGGAGGGTGGAATGACATTTGATGCATGAAAAAGCCACTGATAAAGTACCATAACATTAGTAGAAGTAGGGGGTGACAATGAGGCAGATGGGACAATGTCCAATCTACAAATATCTCCTTCGATTGGATAAAATTTATCCGTAGATTCCATGTGTTTTGGATCATTAGAATTAGTAGCATTTAGATTAGGTAAAGAAGTAGTTGAATCTAGGGTGCAATATTTGAATAGATCACGATCAACGATGTTTGTCTATTCTATTCCCTCATGTAATAATTTAACACATCAGTGCACTGTAGAAGGAACTACTTGCATGTCATGCAATCATGGCATACCAAGTAAGAAGTTTTATTGAATTGGGAAGTCGATGACAAAGAAAAATGTTGGGAGGGGTTTTGGCCCAATAATCATAGGTAATGTAATAGTGCCTATATATGGACATATAAAAGCATCATATGCATGGAGAGAAATGGATGATGGAATAACATAAGAAAAGGAGAGACCAATGTTTTCAATGAATGATAAAGTGCAAAGATCAAGATCAGACACATTTTTGACTATAGTTCACTTAACACCCACGTTATTGATGTGAATCGTGATGTATAAAAGAGGATCATTGTGATAAACAGAGAGATCATCAACGATGCGAGATGGAAAAGAAATTTGTTGAGAAAATACATCTACAAATGTTTTCTATACTATATCTGGATGAATGCTAGGGGTAACTACACCAATCTGGGGGGCAAAAGGTGGTCTTAAATGGACACTTTTTTCTGAAAAATAAAAAATCTTTAACTAGTATGAGTTATTTGAAATAGTTACACTCAAAATTGGAAGATGTTGAAAGGAATTGAATCGTATCATTTTGAGTCTAGTTTCTAAGCTACTTTTTTTTTTTTGAAAATGGTTAAGTTTAAGTGGGTTAAAGAACTAAAATACCAACAAGTGCTTTTATTTTTGTTAAAAAACATAGTAGACAGTCGGTCGTGCCCCACACCATTTTTTAGCACTATTTTTTTTTAAAACCTTTTGGTAGAGAGATAGATATGAGCATCTAGTTTGTGCTATAATTTTTTAAAGAGTTTTTAGCGAGTATTTTTGTTTTTATGATTTTTCTAGTACAAAAATTATAAAATTTGAAAAATAACAGAGCTCTCACCGTGTTGCCCCTAACTACCTCAAAAAATATTGAAAATTGGTTTCTTTTTTAATATGTATAAAATTAGTCCTAGCTTGTGTCTAAATTTTTTAATTCAATTTTGATGAGTCAAAAAAAAGATACAAGATGAAAGATAGACGTGTATAAAATCCAAAAAATAGCTACAAAAAGGCATAGTTAGAAAATAATTAGTATAAAAACATTATATTAGTTATAAAATTTGAAAAATTATATTTTTAGAAATAAGAAAGTTTTCTCGATGTCGTAGTCATAGTTTTATTAAATTTATTAATCGCTTTAGTGTGATTTATCATGGCGGAATAGCTATTTTACCAATTTTCAGAAAATGCATATGCATTTTACTTTCTATATATTTTGTGGCTACCCAACGTCGTTTTCATCTCTTTCACGATATTTTTGTCTCCTTTCTGTCTGGTCTACACATTCCTATACATTCTTACACAATTTTTGAGCAGTTTAACTTGTCCCCTACCCCAATATATATACTTGTAATCATGGGCGATAAAAGTCGAGGTAAGGACAAGAATAAAGTCAAGAACAAGACATCAGAGCAATTGGAAGAGATAAGAATAAAGAAAGTGAAGCTGATGTAAAAACTTCTTGCAGGGAAAGGTACATCTAATATATCAAATGTACCTAATGTTTTATAAAATGAGGATGAAATACATAATGAAAATGTAGATAATAATGATTTTTCAATGAATATTGATAATTAATTGAATGATAATGTTGGTATGGATGAAGAAATTGATATGAATCCAAATGTCGAACCTTTAACTGACAATTGAAATGTTGAACCTTTACTTGAAAATTGAAATGTTGAACCTTTACCTGAGAATCCAAATGTTAATCTTGAAATTTGCATGGAAACACTGAATGAAGAAAGTAACCTTGCTAATGAATCTTCACCTCTAAGAACACATCCTTCCATTTTGTGAAGAAAACCCATTCAATTAATTGAAATTGACGAAAACATTATAAAACCAATGCCTAACAAAATGTTTGAAAGAAATGTGAGAAGAAAAGCTAGGGAAATTTGAGATAATTACTTTGAGAATTTAAATGATACACAAAGATGTCAATTATTTGTTCCATTGATGAAATTAATTAATATGATAGACCTACAATGAAGACCCTAGGGTTAAGAAATCTAATGTTTATGATCAAAATGCGTTAATTGTTGAAAATATACATAAAGCATACCAAATTGTAGGTGTTAACAAATGCACCAAAGATAGTAATGCTACACGACGTGCACTTACTAATTGTATAGTAAGTGATAAAATAGTTAATGAATGCTTGATTAGAAAAACAAGTAGAGCTTTGAAGCTAAACAAAAAAATACTAATGAAAGCAATAGGGAGACGCAAAATTCTTGAGTCAGCCAATAACACTGACTATTGGGCATTCTCTAGTAGACTCCCTCAGAAAGAAAACGATACATCAAATATTATAAAATAATTACTTGTAAAATTTTGGAATGAGAACACAAGGGTGTCACCGAATAGAAAAGATACAATGAAAAGAAGAATAGGTTCTCGCAAGCATGAATCATGTGCAAAAAATTTCTTGGATATGACTCAAAAAAAATTGTTCTCTAAGTTTAAGAATGAAAATCCAAAAATTAACATTAACCAAATATTTTTGAAATGAACAAACCCTTTTATGTGTAAATCAATCACTCATGTACCACTTGTTCTTGTAGGCATCATGTTGAATTTTCAATGCATTATGATATTTGTTGTCAAGTATGTTATGTTTTACATACTGACATCATGTTGCAGGAGTGTGGATTAAATGTCCCAAAAAAATATGAAAGGGAATTTATTCTATGATATTTTGTGAAAAATCAACTTAGATAATTTTTTTATAACAAAACATGTTTGGATGGAATGTGCAATGTATGTGGTGGCTTGCCAAAATTGAAAAGTTGTATCCATGAGGAGAGTAAAAATTCAATAGGAAAATAATTAGTCAGTTTCAACAAATATAAATCCGCGGCATATCAATTAGAAGATGGAAAGGAATCTAAGAGGTATGAGCTTGTTATAGAACAATTACTTGTATTATAATATATGCTCAAATTCAAAGAGGAAATTGTTTATGAGTATGCAAGTCACACACATAGAGCTCAATGGTTGGATGAACAATTCAAGTTAAGAAAGGACACATTCCCACTTGGTACTATTGTTTTAAGTAGTTGACTTTGCAGAGAATTACACATTGCAACCACAAATGGAGGTTCAATCTCAATACTATAACTCAGTACAAGTTGCTATTTTTGTGCATATAACATTCATGCACTCTCCTAGAAAGCACTAAGAAAGATCGAAAAATATTAAGAGAGTATCATTTCTACATCAGTGATGATCAAACACATTCTACATAATATGTGCAAGGGTGTTTCTATGTGTTTTATGTGAACTTAAATGGAATGAACATTTTTTTCAATCAACATTAAATTTGGTCAGACAACTACACATCACAATTCAAGAATGCACAGATGTTTTATTGGCTAAGCAGGATGCACAAAGAAATAGGTGTACAACATATCTGTAGTTTTACTGAGGCAGGACATGGGAAAGGAGAGCATAATGGTATAAGAGCATGTGTGAAAAGAGTACTTGCAAGAGAAGAGTTAAAGTTCAAGGATGGTGCTAAATTTACAGTTGCAGAAAGCATTGTTGATTGGTGTGTCAAGAACATGGGCCATGAATCTCAAGAGAGTTCAATGGTTCATAGATATTTTTGGTTGATAGAGGAACAACATTTGACAAGCTATGAAGATTGTATGATAGTTGCAGGATCAAGTGATATGCACTCATTTTGTAGTTCAAATGTAAGTTCTTGGACTATTTATACTAGGTGCATGACATGTTTTTGTATATCATGCATTGATTTTGTGTGGAATGAATGTGAGTCACAACAGTGGGTGGATGAATGGACTTGTAGACCTCTAATTCCACTCGACACATATCAAGTTCCATGAGCATTACAACTTACATTGTCTTCAGATCATATGACAACATCACATGACTTTGACCAAGTCTCTAATTTAGTGCAACAAGGTACATATGTATGTCATGTTATAAATTTATAAATTATTAAATACAACAATCTTAATGTATTTTAAATTTGACTTGAGTTTTACTTTGTGATGTTGGGCACATTTTTGCAGTTATTGTGACGAAATTTAATGAAGAGGGAACACAATTATTTTTTTTCTCGTTGTGTAGAGGGGAAAAAATTTGACTTCCACAGTCATTGATGGTTGAAGACCTTGAGTATCCCACTGGGTCAGTGGTAGTCACTGGAACTTGGCTTCGACGATATCCTATCAAAAAATCAAATAATTGGTTGTTTGAAGACTATGAAGTACATCGAAAGATACTTCACTATTCACATTTGGTTCTTACAACAAATATTCAATTGATCAAATATCGAGGTAGGCCATTAAACAAGAATCTCATGGAAGGTTCGTGAATCAGATTATGAAGCAATTCTTACTACCCTCAAGAGTAGAGTTGATCCCTACAGTTCATTGGATTGAATTTGCAAAGGTATGTTCACTTAAGATTAGATATAAATCCACATGAATTTAATTTGAATATTTACTTTAATGATTTTTTTAAATTTTGTAGGTTTTAAAATTTTATTTAATTTCTTACTAACATGTTTATGTAGGTTAGTGGTGTCGAAAAATCTTTCACCTTCATGTGGTTGGCACTGTTAGTAGAGAATTTATTATTTTTGAAGATAAGAGAAGCTAAGGGAAATTAAATATTAGAAAGGAACAATAAATATAAATGATCATTTCACCACTTATATTGTATGAAAAATATCATCTTAAAATTCTCATTTCACCACCTATATTGTATGAACCACCTATATCATTCACGTGGTTGGCAATGGAAAACCTTATACTCACTCAAACTAGACTATTCGATTCTTTTGCAAAACAATAGGACAACGAGAGGACTGAAAATTGAGATGGAGAAAAATAGAGATGGTATTTTGTAGAGGGTACCAACAAAGGTGTAGGAATCAGATGAGACCTTTTAAGGTGCCACGATGATCAAGAAATTAACCAATGAACTTATACCATTTTTTGCTCTCGCATGGCTCTTAAGGGACTACACCGAGAATGAAGTAGCCCCGAAGCACCGAGGAGCATATTGAACCAAAAATAATCCTCCTAACTAATTTAGTAGGTCATCTCGATTCATGTGTGTGAGTCCATTTCAATTTCAGTGAGCAATCTTCTATTTGTAAAATATATCAATGGACAACCTTACACTGACTCAAACTGGACTATTCGGTGCTTTTACAAATAATAAGATAGCGAGATGACCGAATTGAGATGGAGAAAAATGAGATGGGATTTCCTAGGGGGTGCTAAGACAAAGGTCTAGGATCAAAGGAGACCTTTCAAGGTGCCACGGTGACCGAGAAATCACCCAGTGAACTTATACCATTTTTTTCTCTCAGGGCTCTTAAGGGACTGCGCTCGAACGAAGAAGCCCAGAAGCACCGAGAGAGTTGGGAACAAAAATAAAGATTCTAGAATCATTTACCAAGATATACTGATGTGTGTGTGAATTTAGTTCGGTGCCATGAGATTCCGTTTGCAAAATATAGCAATGGACAACCTTACACTAACTCAAATTGCACTATTTAGCGCAATTCCAAACAATAGGATAATGAAAGGACCAAATTGATATGGGGTAAACCAAGACATGATTTCATAGATGGTACCAAAACATAGGTGTAGGATCATATGAGACATTTCAAAGTGGTATGGTGACCGAGAAATGCCCTGACCAACTTATCCCGCTTTTTTTTCTCATGGCTCTTAAGGGACTACACTCGAAAGAAGTATCCCAGAAGCACCGAGAGTGTTGGAAAAAAAACAAAGACTCCCCAAGTGATTACCAAGATATCTCAACATTTTTACACATTTAGTTTGATTCCACAAGCTTCTATTAGTAAAATATAGCAATGGAAAACCTTACACCGACTCAAATTGCACTATTCAACGAAGTCGCAAACAATAGGACATCGAGGGGACCAAATTGATTTGGGGAAAATTGAGATAGGATTTTATAGAGAGTACTAACATGGAGGTGTAGGATCAAATGATACCTTTCAAGGTGCCACAGTGAGTGAGAAATAACCTCGCAAACTTATACCATTTTTTTCTCTTAGGGCTCTTAAGGAACTGCATCCGGGAAAAGTAGCTCGGAAGCACCGGGAGAATTGGGAACCAAAAAGAAGCCTCTAAAAGTGTTTAACAGGATATCCAAACATGAGTACATAGTCTCTTTGGTGCCACGATATTCTGTTTGATAAATATAGCAATGGATAACCTTACAATGACTCAAATTGCACTATTTGACACAATTGTAAACAATAGGACAGTAAGAGGACTGGGTTGATATGGGAAAAATAGAGATATGATTTTGTAGAGGGTACCAATTTGAAGGTGTAGGATCAAACAGGACCTTTCTAGGTGCCATGGTGAATGAGAAATCACCTGGTGAACTTATATTGTTTTTTGCTTTCATAGCTCTTAAGGGACTTCGCCCAGACGAAGTAGCCTGAAAGCACTGGGAGCATTGGGCACCTAATAAAAATCTCCCAAAGAATTTACCAGGACATCCTAATGAATTTATGTGGTCCGTTCGGTGCCATTAGCTTCCGTTTGTAAAATATAGCAATGGACAACCTTACACTGACTCAAATTGCACTTTTCAACGTAGTTACAAATAATAGGATAGCGAGAGGACCAAATTGATCTGGAAAAAACTGAGATAGGATTTCATAGAGGGTACCAACATGGAGGTGTAGGATCAAATGATTGAGAAATCACCCAGTGAACTTATATTGTATTTTCTCTAAGGGATCTTAAGGATCTATGCCTAAATGAAGTATCCTGGAAGCATTGGGAGTGGTTAGAATCAAAACAAAGCCTCCCTAAGTGTCTACCAGTCCATCATAACATGTGTGAATAATGCATGCCATGAGCTTCTTTTTGTAAAATATAGAAATGGACAACCTTACACTAACTCAAACTACACTATTCGTCTCAGTTGTAAACTATACGATAACGAGAGGACTAAATTGATCTGGGGAAAACTAAGATAGGCTTTCATAGAGGGTACCAAAATAGAGGTGTAGGATTCAACAATACCTTTTAATGTGTTGCGCTTACCAAGAGATCACCAAGTGAACTTATGCCATTTTATTCTCTAAGGGCTCTTAAGGGACTACACCTGGACGAAGTATCCTCGAAGCATCAGGAGTTTTGGGCACAAAAAAAAATCCTCTTCAAGCGTTTATGAGGACATCCCAATATGAGTGCATGGTCCAGTTGCTGCCATGAGATTTTGTTTACAAAATATCTCTCTCTCTATCTATCTATGTTTCTCTTACTTTCTCTCTCATTCTTGGTCTATGTTGATGTGTTAGTGGTATTAACTATTATGGAGTCAATGTTAAGGGAAATAATGTTGTGTATGACTCCTAATAAGTATGAAAAAGATGTTTTTTGTTCTCTGAACTATGTGCGGACTACTGGTGAACTATGGTGTCCTATTGCTTTTAGGTCTTTTTTGTCCTCTCTGGGGTCCAAATCATGCTATGTAAGAGTTAAGTTTGTTTAACTCATATTTATGGGACCCCTTTCTGGTTTTTTTTCCTGTTTTGTTTCTAGTTGCGTTCTTCTCTTTTGTTCTGGCTCCTGGGAGCCGATCCCTATTTTTTACCTAATCTAATAAAAAAGTATGAAAAAGGAGTAAATTATATTTTAAAAAGGTGGAAAAATCAAGTTCTATGTTTGAAAATGCATAATATGTAAGGGGAAAGTTAGTTAGGTATTAGGAATCCTATGTATTTGAGATAAATCTCACTTTTAGGAGTTATTTACTCATTTTATGGGCATGATGCTCATCATAAGAGCTCTACAAAAAGAATAATTTATAAGGATACTTTGAATGTAAATGTGGAGCTCTGTTTTTGCATGAATTATATTGTAAGTTTAGTGTATTTTCTTGTAATTTAGTGTTCTCTTGTGGACTAGATGGATAGATTCATGTGTATAACATCTTGTAGGAAGATTCAAGTCTATGTGAATGATTAATGAATCCCTTTTGGAAGGAAAATCTATTTTAACCCTTATTTGAGTGATTTAACAAGTATTAGAGTGATTTAATGATCAATTATGTGTATAAGCAATAAAGAAGGGTTTCCAAATCTTAAAATTATGATTCCAAGCTTGTTTATGTAATATTATTGAGTAAAGGTATCTTACTAACTTGTAAGAAACTCATTTTTTTCCTTTCCTTGATAATACCCAGTTTTTAGCCATTTGAAGTTGTATACATGTTGAGAATGATCAAGGAAAAACCATGTATTTTATGCATGATGGTTTTGTAAAAGTGGTCAGGGTAGAATTATTCAATTTTTGGATTACTTAAGTGCATGAACAAGCCATTGTGATAGTAACTATTGGAATCCATTTGTTTTCTATGATAGCCCACTGTGTGTGTGACTAGTACAATTGATTCAGTTTAATACTTTGAAGATGGTTTTGTCTAAAATGAGGAGGTTTTAAATCAATTTTTTGAAGGGTATATTAGGGAGACCCAAACCTCTAGGGAGCTAGATACATTGAGAATAATTTCATTATATTCTATAACTATGGGGATCAAACAGACTAGAAACCCTCATTTGAACGCAGGATAGAGAATTTTAGAGGTGTATTAGAAATTGACAGGTTGGTGAGCCCTTGATATCACAATGAAAAGCTTAAAAACATTGACAAAGACCACTGGATAAAGTGTCAAGTCTTAGAAGTAAAGTATTTATCTTCTATTTGTAAAATTAGCTTTCTCGAGTGTAGAGAAAACCTCTTAGGGTTTGATGAGATAAGGGTTGTTGGAGACTTTGGGAATGTATTAAGGACTAATGACTACATATAACCACTATAGGGTGTCTTAAGGAACAAATTCAAGTTATCAACTTTCTATATTACCTCTAGAATACCTAAGGAGACCTAAGAAGGTGAGTTTAAAGGAAGGGAGTTTACAAATTGGCCTCATTTCATATCAGTTAAAAACAAGCCTATAGATACATGGAGGAGGCTTTAATCACAGGTTCTTGAGAACTAAGACCTTGAATCTTAGAATTGAGACCTCAAAGTTATTACATATCATCTAAAATATGTGAAGAATATTATTTTGGAGATTTACTACTGTGACATTCCACCAATTAGTCTCAGATTTTATCAGTCCAATTGTAGGACCAAAACAATGACAAGAAGACCTAATAAAAAACAAAAGAAGTGGAGTTTTTGGAAGTTTTTTACAAAGCAAGTCATCTTGAAACCTTGAACATCAGGAGAAGGAAAAAATGGATCCTTAGAAATATGCTTGGTTTTATAAATGAGGATGTATAACAAAAGGTAATCTTGGAAAACAATGTTTTCAGGGCTACTAAACAATGCATTAAGCCAAGAGAGTGATAGAGAAGAAAAAGGATTTAAGATAAGACTAAAGAAACAAAACTTTTACCACACCTTTAGATGCCTAAAGGGTTCCTAAAAGTGTTTTTGTTTGATCTTGGAAGCTTGTAGTTTGTTCAACCTATCACCCTACCAGGAGCATGTCATTAAGAAGATAAAAAAATGATAGTTGTTTTGGTTGATTTGAGAAAGTATGATGGTTGGAATAGCATAGTGTGAGTTGAAGAAACATGTTGACATGATTTCCTAAGATAGTTTGAGCATTTAAACAAAAAATTACATGAGTTAGCAAGGTTCTTGTTAAGAAGAAGTAAGCCATTTTTGCAAGTTTTGTACAAGTTTGAATAATTTTCTTGATTCTATCATTGAGGGACAATTGTGTTTTTTGTGCTTGCATCAGTTGGGAACCTCATACTAGTGGATATATGCTACATAGTATAGTGTGACAAGGCTATTTAGTGCTTCAAGAGCGAAAATTGAAACAGTGAGTTCTAAGAAGTTGTAGAAGGAGTTGGAGTCTAAGATTTTGGGCACACCTTAAGGATGAAAAAAATGAACTAATGAATCTTGTAATAATTTATGGGTATCCTTAGATCCTTCTATCCATGCTTGTTGCAAAATACATTTTCTTAAGGGGCATAGTTGACAGTTTTGGCATGTTGACCAACAATGGTGTTCAAATCCTTATGAATAAAATTAGTGATGGTCTTGACGATTGTCTAAGGTATTTTAGCAGGTGGAAGACTTAGAAGCATTGAAGAAGGAAGTAGGTGAATGATAATATAGGAACCAATGCAAAGAGACCATGAGCAAGAAGAAGCAAAAGTAAGGTAAATACACATTGATAAATTGAATGAATAATTACTCAGATTAGATAACTCTTTATACATGTTATATAAATATTGATTTTTAAAGTTTCATGCATATTATTCATCAAAAATGGTCTAGTCTACAACACCAATAAATGAAAAACATCCATAATTTATTATATTGTCAAGTTTACATCATATTAGTTTTATACAAAAATAATCTCACAAATGTAAGGTCTAAGACAAAAATATTGAGTTCCAAATAGTATTTACGTGCACAACAAATATAAAAATGTGAACAGGTCATATAGTACCAAGTGAATGCCATATAGGCATACATATAATGTCGAACATGCATACAATGCCATGCATATAGACATAAAAAATAAATTTCATAACACACACACACACACACATATCCTATTCATCAAAATCTATCCCTCTCTTGGCCTTACTCAAAGAAGGCTCTCCCTTAGACGTAGTTAGATGTAGATGGATATCTATGAGATGATGTGGGATCCCCCATGGCCTTACTACGAGTCCTCTTCCGCTCTTAACTCACCTGTAGTATAGCATGTAAATTTAAATATTGTCAGAACTTAATATATAAGTTTTCAACATGTATAAGACTATGCTAATGAAAATGTTTTCATTTACACACACTTACCGCAGTCTCTCAGTCACGCCGAATCTACATCTCATGCTCACATGAATCATCATGAGCTACTTGATCATAAACGAGGGTATCAAAACAATGATCTCAAGGATTATGTGCCCTCGAAGTAAAATGGAAGGGGTTGAACCCTACATACACATAAGATTAAAAAATCAAAATCAAAATTAGCTTATAGAACTATATTAACAATAATTTTTTTCAATGAAGATCTAAACATTTACACCAACTAGGTACATGTATGTGTAATGATAATATTTTAACTAATTTTATTAGTATACAACTATTTTTTTACCACACCACACCTGTGAATCATATGAACAGGGTTGCTACTTGTTACAGGTAACTTCTACATATACATAATACAACCATGTTGATTATCTACATGATGCTACAATGAAGGAAATTATTAAAATAATTTAACATATTATATAAATTACACAAGCTATTTAACAAAAATACATAGTTTGAATACCTCAGTGAGTTACTACGCAGATGAAATCACAATGGTAATGTGTTTCTCTAATCCTCACAGAGATGGTGGTGTGTCTAGTGAGGTCATCAAATTTATCAAAAATATATCACGTCAAGTTAGTTGAGCATATATAATATATATACAAGAAAATAAATATATAGACATATATTTGAGTTCAAAAGTTATATATATTTTCATATGTGAAATTTTTACGCAATTAACATTCTAAATTACCTTTGTGAATTTATGCATAGGCATGGTGCTCGTAGCCTATGGTTCAGATGATGATGTCCCTCTTTTGCGCTGTAATATTAACATGCATACATGTACATATGTATGTGTAAGTTATTAAATTTGACCAAGTTCAAATACAATTATTTAAAAAATTTAACATATATAAGTAAATGAAGTAATCATATCTTATAATAACATACGTAATGAAAAATAACAAATACCTACGAAGGTGTCGTCGATGTATGGAATCTAAATGTATCACTCAAAAAGGTGTCAGACATAGCCACATTATAATGTGTACCACTAGTGGCAACTTCACTAACACAAGTATGCATGAAAGTATCATCCTCATTGGGTCCCAAACATGTGCTACCACATGACGTGTAAAGATGTGGCCTCATGTTACCACTTCCTGGAGGAATAATCTGTCTACCTCCATGAACATTTGTATTAGAAATATCCCTTGTATGTCGGAATAGGGTATCAGATAACGCATGAAGTGTGTGTAGTGTATCAATATCTACTGTCTCCTTCACTATTGGAGGGATAGTCTCAGGATGAGGGGTATTTTTTGTGAGGACTATACATTATGAACCTGGTCTATCTTGTAAATATCCTTTTCCTCAGATCTAAAACTCATGGAAATCATAATAGATTAGGATCTCGTTGAGGATAAAATCACAATAGAGGTTCCTCAAAAAGTATAGTGGAACCGCGTTGTTATTACAAGGTGGAATATCAAACATCATCCACCATCAGTCCTAAAAGTTGTTATTTATCAGATCATTATTGCACTAGTGGATTGGAAATCGTTTGTATGACAACAAAAAAGGAAAATTAGTTCTGGGGTTAGTGAATAATGCACATATGCAGTCTTTTGTAATTCATTTTTTCTTTACAAATGCATATGATATTTTTTGGCGTATTATTCCCTACAATGCACTCTATAATATGTCCAATGATCAATTTGATGCATTTCCATGTCAACCTAAGTCAATAATGCCTCCAATGTGTTTGCAAGTGAGACACTACGGGGGTTTGTAGAATGGGAATCCCTCATTGTTTTAATTAATTCCTCAATTTTAATTTTATTTCCCACTATATGGGCTATTAAATCCTCCTGAATACCTGGGGGATGTTCAACAAATAGAGGAGGTCTAGGAGGGTTCACATGATTTTTCGGGTTTTGTTATGGTTCTGGTGGAACTGTAATAATAAAAAATCATGTATTTAATTAAAATCTACAATATAATTGCCAAATTTCAATACAATTAGGATATTTTTTTTCCTTACCTCTTCTTTCTCTTCTCTGTGGCGGCGTTATCAATTCCAATCTTCACGGTGATTTGCAGAGGGATATTTCTATTGAATAAGAACCGTGATTGCATGGTTTTACTCTCAAAATCATGTTCGGGGGAAATGAAAATGAGGTAGGGCTCGGATATATATATTTTTAGTTTGGAAAAATGCGTACGCTTTCTATCTTGATGAATCACCAAACCAAAAAAACATAACATATACACATTTTGATTATTTTCACTTTTATGTCCGCTTTTTGACCCCTTAGATTGGTGCACATACAAGTAGAAGAAACATGAGTACTAGCCAAGAGGGTAATGATTTTAGCTTGACAATTAGTATTAGCTAGCAAGAAATCATGAATATAAATATCCATGTTGAGATGATCTTGGAAAAGTGCAAGAAATGCTAGAATGAAGATCGAAAAGTGTTCAAAGAGGACAAGTTCACAAAATGATTTATCAAAAATAAGATTTTTTTAAAACCCTAACTGGGTATTTTAGAGTCGCATGCAATAATATAGCATTGAAATACAAAATGTGAGACAAGAAATAAGCAAAGCAATTTGAAACCCTAAGTGCAAGAATAAGGAAAGAATACTACGCTGATTCATAATAATTTTTGAAGCATGTGGAGTTGGAGAACTAATGAAACATCAATACAAACCATCCTAACGGAACCAAAAAAATTATAGAAGTTTCGGAACAAGTTGGACCAGGGCACTTGGACTGGTGCTAAGGCGCTTAGGCACCTGAGACTATCTAAAACATCGAAATATGATTATTCCTGTGTTAAGAGATATTCACCAACCCTCATTGTTTGTCTCTTGTATGTCTTTGGATGTCCGCAAATGTCACATGTAATGATTCGGGAGCTACACTACAGTTCATAATCCATGTAGTTCTTGTGAGTGTGTGTGGAAATAGTGCCCTAGGAAGCTCTTGTGCAAGATGCACTTGATAACAAGAAATAAATAAATGTAGCAATGTAAGTAGATGTGTGGATGAAAGAAAATAAAATTCCCTTCCTATGTGTGTATGCATAATTAACACTCTCTTCTCCCTTGCATGAATCTAGATGGATGCTTTGTTTCTTTTATCTTGCCTTTAGATGCAACCTTAGGTGATGGTAATAGATACTTAGAGCTTGGTTCTTTAATTTGAACATATAACATTGTATTAATTTGATTTCCTTGTTTTCATTTTGTAATTGACCACTAAAGGCTGAAAAATGAGAAAACAATATTCCCAATGGCTAGAAGATGCCTTAAAGCAACAAGTAAGATACAAAGATGTCAGGGGCACTCAGAGGGTATGGGGGCACTTGGGCATTGGTATCTTGGTTGGGTGTTGATTTCTAGAATTATAAAAGGTGGAGTAACGAAACTAAAATTGGGAAATAGGGTGTGCAAAGCCAAAAAGGAAACCAAAAAGAAATCAAAGAGGATAAAAAGTAGTCAATTAGTACTTTTATCGCTTAGGAATCATATGAATGCAATATGTGATTAGGAGCTATAAATTTACCCAAGTGTGTGATTTAGTGTTTACAATAACCTTAGGTGATGATAGTAGATGCTTAGAGCTCTATCCTTTATTATGGTCACATAGATTTGTATTTATATGATTCCCTTGTTTGAATTTCTTATTTGACAACTAAAAGGCCGACCCATAAGAAAATAAGAGGCACAAAAGATAAAAGAGTCCCAAAAGAGGTTAGGTGTGCCAAGAGGGGACGAGGGATCCTAGGAATTGGTGTCATGGCTAGGTGATGGTGTCTAGAGTCAATAAAAATAAATAAATGAAGATTCAACTGGGTAGTGGGGTGTGCAAGACCAAAGATGAAACATGAAAGATAAAAAAGAGGCCAAAGGTAGATGTCATGCACTAGTTTTCTCGTTTAGGAATCATATTAATAGAAGTATGTGATTAGGACCTAGAAATGTTCCCAAGTGCATCATTTAGTGTCTACAAACATCAAATTTGAAAAACATAGTACATCATGTGTGATGAGTCTACATCATTGCTTCATCAATCACTAAGTTAAAGGAGACATAAATAATGAACCAACAAAATAGTGTAATTTATCATCACACTACATAGAGCTAAAGATGGTTTCTCTTTCATCGTATTTGTGGTTTGTGTTCTTTAATATATTAGGATTTAACATATTATATGGAGTTTATAAGGATGTAGACATGCACCGTGACATGCTAAAAGGAGATATTTTTAAAATGTAACACATTAGCAATGAAGAAGATGCAACATTTAATATCAAATAATAAATGTTTGTGTGTAAGTGTAGATTTATTTCATGGGATATTTCATCATTGAGATAATGTTAAAACTGGTACTCTATCAATTTTGTTTAGACTTATATGTCATGTGTAGAAGCTTCTTTTGACAATGTGTAGAAAATTCATTTTACAGCAACATAGCCCACTATTTATATAATTACGCCGAAGGCGTTCCCCCTATGGTAAAGGACCTCCGGACATTTCTGTAGGGATGTTAAATTTGACATCCATTTGAACATTTTTTCAAGGTGATTAAATTTGATGCCCGTTTTGAGGGTTTCGACGGGCATCCAGACGTTTCTGTGTTTTCATGCATTTTGCAGTTGGATGCTATATTTGCAATTGATTTAGGGTTTTTCATGAAAAATCATCTGCAACTCTTATGGTATCTATAGCCAACCAGGAATTTAGTGCAGTTGTCCCGTGTTTCAGCAATTTTTTATCTCGGGGATGGAAACCTGGTCACAGTGAAGCAACTGGAGGATACCTTGCAGTGTTACGGTGAGTTTCGAACCGAGATCACGACGGTGGGAATCCTGAGCCACGCCAACCTGTTTGTGAAGCCAATTAACGCTGGGGAGAAATTTTCTTCCAAAATAACGGCTCCGGATCAAATTTCCTCTGTCGGAATCTGTTCCTTGACAATTTCAACAAGGAGGCTTTCCTCTGAGAATTTATGATGAATTGGGCTTTAATAACTGCCGTGGAAAATTTCCGTAGTCTTCTACTTGTCTCAGAACAGTGTGTCATTTGATGGTATTTTGTTAAATCCCACTATGGTAACTCTTGGTGATGAATATAAGGAAAAAGGAACCTCGCAGCTGATGCATGAATATATACTAGGTATGATTTTCCCCTTCGTTTAACTTAATTTAGTCTATTCACATACTTAATGCCTTTTGAAGGATATGATATGGAAAGAGGAAAGAACTCTAATCTGCAGATTCACATTCACTTCAGCACAACATCCTAACAACTAATGGCTGTGATTATGACCTTGGTGCTCTTGACCATGATGGAGGGTCTATGGGAGATAGGTTGTGGTAGGTTTGAAGGTTAGCATCCTCAGTTTCCCCTCGGAAGGATGGAAGGAGGAAAACCATCAAATGGAAGAGGATTTTCTCAACCAGGTAATGCTTCGGGTAGGAAGTTGTGGTTTTAAATTTTGAACTAATTCAATTGTATAAAATAGCCATGGATTGGTTTATTATTTGTACTTGACCATGTCCTGTTGCTAATGTGTGAATATATATCAGGTATGATATTATTTTCCCTTGGCTTTAACTTAATGCAGTTTGTTCACTTATTTTATACCTTTTGTAGGATATGATATGAAAGGAGGGAAGAACTTTGTTTGTGCAGGTTCACATTCACCTTCACATCACATCCCAGAGCCTTCTGATTATGAATAAGACCTTGATCCTCCTCACCATGGTGGATAATTTTTGGGAGGAACAAATGGTGGTAAGTTTGAAGCCCAACATCCTCAGTTTCTCCTTGGAAGCATGGGAAGATGTACAACATCATATGGTAAAGGGTTTTTTGGGTAAAATTACGAGTGCATAGAGCGATTTCATCCTAAAGGACAAATCCTGAAAAGGAATCAAATTCCCACAAAAGGAGGAGATTGGGTGTGCTTAGAAGCCACATAAGTACATAATTTATGAATAATTAGGAGATTTCCACACAAGAACAACTCTTTCTCAAAGCACATGATCTCTGAATAGCTTCGTCATGTTTAGAGTACCAACATGTAGATCCTGGATTTGAGTGGGGTTTTGACCTTTCAAGCTTTCGTCCACCACCAGAATTCATCAACATCAAAATGGTCGAGAATATAAATATAGTGCCGAAGTAGTCTGTTTGCATGCAATAATTGAACACAACTTCTGAAAATGCAAACAAGAATAAACAAAATCTTCACTATAAGACGCTGAGAGGTCAAATTTATTGGGTGGGTTTTGTTCCCAAAATGGTAGCCAATATGTTGATTCTTTTCTCAAAAATAGCTACGAAATTCACTCCATGGAGGTGGTTCATAATAGCAGACAATAACACTTCAAAATGCAAAGTTGCAACTGCATCAGAGGACTCTTTCCAGTGATGTGGAATAATGGAGATTTGGGACTGTGCATTTCCTGCAATGAATTTCTTCGTGGCCATGTGGCAGGAAACATATTATTAAAACATTCTTTTCACTCCAAACTGAAATCTACCTCCAGTTTTTTCTTTACAAATTCTAGAGGGATTTTTTTATATGCTTGTTGATTTTGATGAAAAGGAAGCAAAATTTTAGTTATTACACATTAGGTGGGGTACTTGATCATTCTGGATTGGCTCACTGATTTTTATTGCACTTCTGTAGCTTATTTTTCATCTTGATGATCAAGATTTAAAGTATATTTATCAATTTTTTAAATGTATCAAAACACATCAGTATGGGTAGAGTTTGTTATTCTCCCATCAAATTTTACTATTCTGTTAGTTTGGTAAGGTTCCATAGTTTGAGGTTTTTAAAGTTGCTATTTATGATTTCTGAAGCTTAAATTTATTATTTTATACATCATTTCAAAATTTATTTGTCAAATTTGTAAGGCTTCTTGCATGGATTTTGGTTTTCTCAACTTTTTCTACATTACAAAAGCACGTGTGAGGTAAAATATGATACATTTGGACCTTTGCAAACTTAGTGTTAGTATTGAGAGTTTGTTTTCTTAATGGAGCATGGTAAATATTTATCCATTGTCGGCTTGAATATCCCATGTTCCAGTAGTTTCAATAGAAATGTTATGTCTCAAACTACGTCATTCATTATATTTTTGATTATATGCATAAGCTTGAAAATTGTAATAGTATCTTAGTAGATAATTTTTTAAAGCCCTTTGACTAAAAATATGTAGTAGCAAATGCTCATTTTTAAGTGCTAATTGTTATGAATTCAGAATTATTAACCTCCGCCCTAAATATCAACATGTAGCCCTGCATATTACTTGTTTATTGTTCAGGATATGTAGCAGAATAAACAATGAAACATATTTTTATAGATGTTTCATAAATTCTACCAGTTTGGGATTTAGTCCCTACAATTTCCAGAGGAGTTGTGAAATATTGTGCCGCAGGGTACATCTTCGCACTGCAAAAGCAGGCAAGGCTGCATGTGATCTCTACAGATGCTTCAGAGCATGATTATCCTCAAAGAGTCAGAAAGAGGTGTGGTATGTTGTAAGGCATTGAGGAAGTGCCAAAATTTTTACAAATCATAGTACACAAGAGTTTTATGTTGGGGATGAAAAGTGATTTCGTGGTGATGCACAAGTTACATGGAAGTGTACGAGTGTGTGCAACATTGTATAGGAGGCATAATTTATCAATTTGTGCGGAAGTGTATACTGAAAATAATGCTTAAAGCTGAAATGTTTGACTGATCATAAGGAAGAAAAATGATCATAATGAAGAAAAATGGATCTCTACATTATAGATTCATAAAAATCCAATCAATATCTAACCTTCTAATTAAAATGGATTGTTGGAGAATCTAAACGTGTTTTTTTTTAATTTTTATTTTTGTATAGAATCATAAAAGAAGATAAAGCTAGACTGGGACACTTGGCTAAAGATTTCTAATGTTGTTGCAGAAGGATTAACATATCTTCATCATGACTGTAACCCATGCATTGTTGACAGAGATGTGAACACTTATAACATTCTTTTGGATGATAATTTTGAGGGACATTTGTCATAATTTGGCATTGCCAAGTGCATTTCCTCAGCCAAAACCTACATTGACCCTGAATATGCAAGAACACCAAGGCTTGATAAGAAATTTGTTGTATACAACATGGATATTCTCATCTTGCCTTGAAAAATGCTCAGAAGCTTCACAAATTATTTTATTCAAGTATCATGTATAATAATACAAACTCGTTGGCTTGAAGTGAATATGACATCGAAAGTCTTGCTTTGTTTGGTCACTAATCACTCTCCACATTACAGCCACATGTACAAAATTTATTCTGTGCATTTTTCACAATGAAGGTACTTTATTCTGCATCATGGGTCTCCTCCCACATTTATCGAATCTCAATTTGAATCACAACATATTTTTGAGTTGGGTAAAACACAATTTAAAGGTAATGTAGGTAACTTAGGTGGAAATTGACATCCTATATATTCCATTGGAATTAAGAAAAAACCTATATGTGCTCCTTGCTATCCAACATTCATAGGCGCTGTAAGATTTCAGATAGGATGTTTATTACCCTTACAAAGCATATATGTTTTTAATGGGTTATTACTTCTACCCAAGTAGCAATTTTTGTAAAATAGTGTTTAATATGATACATTTAATATATGGAAAGAATATGGGTTCATTTAATAAATCGATAATTTTATTAAATTAATTATGAGTGTAAGAAGTAAAATCAATGTTTTTAATTAAATATTAATGCATTTAATTGTTTATTTAGGGAGTTTTTAACTAAAAAATAATTTGTTTAAGAGTATTTTTTCAAACTATTTACATTTTTTAAGATTTTTATGTTTTTACAGTGTGTATACAATTTTAGATCAAATTTCTGGATAAAATTGTGTTTAAATCATTCCCATGAATTAAAATAATATCAAAATTTTTATTGTTTATAAGTATTAAATAAATAAATAATATAATATTATACAATTTCTCCCCAAATAATTAAAAACCACAAATATATCCTTCTAAATCAAATAACTTATACTGTTTGGCATTAAATATCAACTCTTTGTTAAATTTTGTAATGAGATTACTAGGTCATTGAAACTCCCACCCAACGTGGATTTGAAAAAGATGGAAACCCTGCTCTTCTTGGTAATTTGGTTTGTGCGTATAAGGCTATAAGCGTTATATATATTGGTATTTTTTGATGTATATCTGTTTGGATTTTTCAAAAAATTGTTTTGTTTAAATATACAACTATAACTAAGAAAACCATAATCTTTAAGCACTGCAAGTGCAATGATATATCGAGAGAAATATTTCTAAAATTCAATTTTCCTACAAGTTAAAAAGAGTTAGATCTTATAAAGCAACCTTGATTGTCACTTGTCGTAGTCACAATATAATATGTATATGAGCCCAAGCAAGGTCACTCTGTAATATGCATACCTGATGTATGCCATGCTTTGGTGAATGAATAAAAGAATTCTGATTTTTCTTTTGGGTTAAATGCCTAGATTCATATAGTTTCTTTATTCAAATCTTGATGAGTAATCCCCTTTGGATGCCTAATTGGGTAAGGAAGCCCTCTTTCCATGTATGCAAAGGTGAGACCATTGGGATTTTATCATTCACTGAGACAATTGGGATTTTGTCCCATAGGCAGTATTTGGTAGCCTCGTTGACAATTAAATATCTTCTTCTTCTTCACTGGGTCGAGATAATTCCTCCTGCAACCAGGTTAGGTGCAATCCTAGTGTTCTTGATCATCTGCCTATGGTACCAGGAGCCTGCCCATGGTAATTCCTCCAATGCAAAAAAACTTAATATGAAGAGGGAAACTACCAAAGGAAAGAATTCATAAAAGAAAATGTAAATTTTTACAGTGAAAAAATGACATGTCAATTGATACATTGGATTTGATGTTGTGTTTGTAGTGGGGAAACATTCTCACTCAAGGTGCACATTTTCCCTTGCCTGCTCATCTTAAGGTCAGATTTTTACTCAAAATTTTAGTTGCAATGAGTTTTGTTATTTTACTCAACACTTCTTGTATCCAAACTGAAAATTTCATTCAAGGGATATCAAATGTATTCATGTTTAGTGCAAATAAAATTGGCCACAAAAGGCTACCACTCATGATATAAAATCTACAAATGTACGGATGTCTTCATGTATTCATGTTTAGTTAAGATCTTGTGATATAAGATTTGTAAATGTATATGTATGAATTTGAAATGTACAAATAGAACCTTTCAATGTAATGCTTCATCTATATTCCTACACTTACACTATTAATCACACCCCTTATCAACATGTGTTAACCACAATCCAAAAAAGGATTTAAAAAAAAAACCAACCAAAAAATCGATGCAATCACCATCTCAAACACGTTGCAACACTAAAAAAATTCCACCCAAATAATTAAATACCCCTATAAATCAAATAACATATACCATTCGGTGTTCACATTGCATTGTACACATGCGATTGCTAGTGTATATATACTCTCAATTAGTTCCTCCTTTCTAGACCATGGTGTTGGAGAATAAATTAATTTCACTCCATCCTATTATTAGAAAAAGATAGATTTTTTTCAGATCATGCATTCATTGTTATGGTATAAAATTAAAATTATTGTTATGTTTAGTTTAGTTCCTATGTTTAGGATATTCCAAATAAATCAAAAAACATTGTATTCATGCAAAAAATCATGCATTAATTTTAGAAGACCGCTATTCTAATTTTTAAGATGATCTTTTTAGAGTTTTGCATCGTGATTTTTAGGAAAAAGCTTGCTTATATTAAGAAGAAATTTGTAATTGTAGGATACATAAATTGTAAGGATCTAAATCTCAGAAATACAAGAGAAACTATATTTGGTTATGCACAACAATGCTGATTTTTTGTCAATTATGGATGTTATTATTATTTTTTATTTGCAGATTTTATTTAGTTTTGTTGTTCATTGTTTTAATTATCAGGTAATTTGTACAGATTGGTATCAAAGAGTTGTTTTTCAGTAAGTTTCTAAATTGAAAGAAATTTATGGCTTCTACATTTGGTCTACAAAAAACTCAATTTATAGGAAATAATTATGAATATGGGCCATTAACCATGAAGGCACTATTTGGATCCTAGGATGTGTGGGAAATTGCATAGAATGGGTACATAGAGCCCGCAAATGAAGCAATGTATAATGCATTATCACAGGGAGAGAAAGATAATTTGAATGAATTAAGAATGAAATACAGAAAATATATTTTATTTATTCATCAAGTCATGCATGAAAGCATCCCACCTAGAGTGGCACCAGCCAGTGAAGAAAAAATAGAACATGACACTCTCTAAGTTGCATATCAATGTAAATAAAAAGTAAAAACTACCAAACTACAACTACTTCAAAGACATTTTTAAAATATGTCAATGAAAGGTTCAGATTCTATAGAATCATTCTTTACTTTTGTAGTTCATTTAATCAATCAAATTAAATTCCATGGTGAAACTATTGAATACAACAAAATTATTGAAAATTTGCTTAGAAGTTTTCCTTCAAAATCTGATCCTTTGGTTGTTGTTATTAAAGAAACTAAGGATCTAAGTAAATTTTCAATTAATGAGTTACATACATCACTAATAAATCATGAGCTCATGAAATGGATTACGAAATAGCTTTGTGCGGAGATGGCTCATAAAGAACTAACCCTAACTAGTTGAATGTTGGCTCTCTTGGCGGCGCGAGCTCAAGAGGGAGTGGGTTGTCTATTCAAGTGCACAAATATGAAGGAATCTACCCTAAGAATAATGGATTCAATGTATTTGGAAAATATGACACTGTTGGTGGATTTGGTAGAGGACATGGCAGTATTTTCTCGGGTGGCTAGGGTTGTGGTTATCTATGTTACAGAGATCTTTGCAATGGGTGCCCCTTTTTTTGTGAAGACTCAGCCTATGGGAAAGACGTGGTGGATTTATCACTTAGAGTTTCACAGCTGGAAAATATCTCCCTTATTCTGACAGATCATGTTGGGTTTGGTTTGTAGCAGGGGGTTTCAGTCAATGGAGGTGGCACTACCTTTAGTGATGGTGGCTCTAACCTTGGGCGAAATAATTAAACTCTTTCCTAAGGAATGTAGAATCATTAGAGTGAAAATGTAGATAAAAATGTGCCCCTTATGTATTTTAAGGAACCATTATAGGGGAAATGGAATAGGAACAAAGGAATGGTAGATCTTAAGATTTATAAACCAATGGCTTATGCAAAATCAACCCCTTTAGTTCATTTTGGTGAAGAGGTAGTGAAATATGAAGCTTTCAATCGAAAAAATGGACTGATCAGTAGATTCAAAAAGTTTTGCACGGGTCTTCCCTCTCTTCATGCTTAGATGACCAGTCAGTTGGGTCCCATCATAGAAGGTAGGATGGATATTTACCCGAGTGCTCATGGATTTTTCATAGTTGTATTTGCTAAAATATCATATAGGGATCTTTTTTTTGGAAGATTTTTGGATTTTGAATCCCATTTGCTATTGATAAAACCTTGATACCCTCTATTTAATTTGGTGTTTGACACATTCCATGTTAAGCTGGTTTGGATTCATCTACCCTATTTTCCCCTTGAATTTTGAATGGAGATTTGTTTTACTACTATGGGAAATACTTTGGGGAAATTTTTGCCTATTGACCAAAAGACTGAGGATTATGATCAAACTATGTATGCGAGAATTTATGTTGACACAAATAATTCTATAAATTTTGTAGCCATTATTGAACTCAAAGTTGAGGATAGAACATGGATAAAAAAGTTGGACTATGCAAGGTTTCCCTTTAGATGCAGAACATGATTTTCCTTAGGCAATTTAGCTTCATATTGTCATATGGAGAGAAAACCTATTAAAAATATAAGCTCATTTTGAATGAATTCTAATCCTAGTCACTTGGTTGTAAAGGAACCGTAAAAGTGTGATTCTAATGTTGAATCTAAGAAATCAGTTGATATAGATACAGATAAGGAGGAAGTTCCTATTCCTCCTCAAATGGATTTCGTGAAATTGGAAAGCAAGAATGATGGAGATCCTTCAATTTTGAAAAATTCTACATCAGTCTCATCAGGGATGCAAAGTTTTGAGGAGTAATTTGAAGTGATGATTCCAATTCAGAATAGTGAAAATGAAAATCCAAACATTGAAAAAGATTAGAAGGTTGTGAACAGTAAAAATAAAGGGATTATCTCTCCCCTTAAGATGAACTTAAGATCCAATGCAAAGGGGTTAGAAAGATGAGATAACTACTAATTTGGTTTGTTGTTAGTTCTATTGTTTTCTTTGTTCTTTTGTTTTATTTTTGTTTCACAGTGCCACTGGTAGAGGAAGTTTCTTTTTCTCTTGAGTGCTTTATCTTTTTCTCCACTTATTTATGGGGTAGGGTCCCCTTCACCCTCCTTTATCTTTAATAAAAAAAAACCATGAATAGAGGTTTCATAGACCAAATGTAGTTGTAGATAAAGCTTTTTCATCATAGATATTAGGAATTCATGGAAGAGGAAGAGGAATATTTAGTCCCAGAGGAAGAGGAAAAAGATCATCTAGAGGACGCAAAAGTGATCCATAAAACTCAATTAGAAGATGACATAGTCAAGAGCACAATCATAATCATTTTTTGGTCAAAGACAAGAGAAGTCACATGTGTAATGTCACTATTACAAGAGATATGAGAACCATACTTATGATTATAGGAAAAAGTGATATGATAAGAACATGATGAATCAAAATTAGGTTGGGAGCTCTACTCAAAGCTCCATGTTTATTGCATGAAAAAATATTCTTGAAGCAATACTTTATTTATCACCTATTGAATGTAATTTATCACAAGAGAGTCCTTGTGATGTATGGTATTTGGATTTTGGCTACAATAATAACATGTCAGGGAACTTAGATTTATTTTCCAATTTGGATAAGTCAATTAAGAGATATGTTACCCTTGGGAATAATAATACAGTGTTAGTTAAGGATCATGGATGCCTGAACCCTGAAAAATATTCCCTTCCGTGAACCCTATTCTTCTATCCCCTGTGTGTGGAAATGGTGATTGTAGAGGTATAGGTTTGAAGAATGGAGACTCCTCTTCCCCTGTTCTAGCTCGTTCTCATATTGTGGAAGCTTCTCCAAACCCTAATGGATCCTCCCCTTTGAACCCTAAACATGGTGGAAATCGCAAGAGATCTGAGTATACGTAGTGTTTAGGGCATATGTAGTATGGAGACGGTGGTTTTTCACCAACACAGGGAGCTAGGTAGTTGACTAATGGAGGTGGCCTCTATAAAACTTAGTACCTTGTGCAAAATATGACACCCCCTAAAGATCTATTCTCTAAAATATTCATGGACGCTGGTGCTTCCAAGAGCTTGCAAGGAGGAAGGGAAAGCCTAATATTACTATTGGAGATGCCAAAAACCCACTGGGAGGTAGAGAAATGCTTGATTCTAGGGCATAATTCCCTTTTCAAAGCCAGGAAACTCTTTCTTCAGCTGATTCTTTGGTCTACCAATCATTCAGTGAGATATTATAAAAGAAGATGAAGACCAAAACCATGAAGCCTGCTGAGAGCAACCCCAGTGTAAAATTTGGCGATGAAGTCCTAAAAAAATTTATTCTACCAAGATCATGCCTTGATATGCATATTCGTTGGTCTCTGGCATACCCTCCCTGTCCTCTATTATTGGATCTCCAAACATTGGATACCGCTTCTATTAGGAAAGTTAGACCTCTACCCTTGTGCTAAGGGAATATTAATTATTGTTTTACCTCTATAGCTGATAAGGACATCATTCCAAAACAAATTTGGGTCTATCAACAAAGGTATCTTATCTTTAAACCATGGTTCCCATTATTTAACCCTATCACCGAATCTTTTTTGCCAAAACCCATTTGGATTAGATTACCCCACTTACCCTTGCAATTTTTCGATACTAGTTGTCTGATATCCATAGGCAATACCTTGGGAAACATCATAAACATCAACTCCCAAAACTCTAACTTCACACATACAACCTACGCAAGAATCCTATTTGATCTTGATACTTTAAAGAATCTCGTAGCCCACATTGAACTTAAAGTGAAAAATAGAACTTGGACTCAACCTCTGGAATATTAGGGCCTTCCTTTTAGATGAGGGAGATGTTTTTACTTGGGGCATGATGTTGCTGATTCCAAGATGGTAAAACATAAAATGAGAATGTTAATTGGTGGAAAATGCCTTCCCTAAACATTTGGTATTTGAATCTAAGGATATTCTTGACTCAAAGTATGAGGAGGAAGACTTGGTTGAATCGGTCCCAAAAACCCCTTTGATAGAGATCAAAAATCATGTAAACAAGGGGTTGTCTGTGGGTGAAACGTAGAGTACTGGAAACACTGAAATAAAAGAGCATGTAGCGGCAAAGGAGAATGTTTCTCCTCATTTTCCTTGTTCAAACAACACACATCAGTGTATCACAAATTTGGAAGTTGTTATTCCTTTACAGAAATCTCCATATGAGTGGACAATGATCCATAACAAGAAGAAATCTATCCACAAACAAACCATTCTCACCATGTAGAGACTTTGTATCCTTTGTTGCTGCCTAATTGTTCCTCTCCTGTCATTATGTTTCCAGACAACAATTTTGTTTCTTTTTTTATTTTGTCTTGCAACTTTTAGGTTGTTATTGTTTGTTGTTTTTTGGTTTCTCGCTGGTAGTTTGTACTCTTCCTTTGTTCTTCATTTCTTTTCTAGCTTTTAGGCCTTGTTTACTGGGGAGTTCCCTCCACTTATCAAAAAACCACCTTGGTTATATTGTTTTATTTAGATTTTGAGCACTTCTCTGTAACACAGTGTATGATCCCTTCACAACCATTTACCATTAATAAAAATAATAATAATAGAGTGTCTATAAAAGGAAAAGGAACAATCAACATTCTAATGAAAAAGGGTGAGAAAAATGTTTTGGATGATGTTTATTATGTTGTAGGTTTGAAGCACAATCTTATGAGCTTCAATTGGCATAAAAGGGATACAAAGTTTAGATTGAAGATAATTAATGTGTGATCATGGATAAATCTCGAAGTACTCAGTTGATTACTAAAGTAAAGATAAAAAACAATATAATGTTTCCTTTGAAGATTAGATCAACTAATTATGGAGCTTAGTATACATCCAGAGCCCATAATTCAAATCCATACAAAGAGAAATGAATTGAATTATCTTTACATTTAGTTGTGAAAGATGAATCGTGGCTATGACATCCCAGGTTTGGTCATTTCAATTTTTGTGGTCTGATTTTATTACATAGGAGAAATATAGTAAAAGGTTTTCCTTTGATTCAGAAACCAGAGAGAGTTTGTGAAGGTTGTATATTGGGGAAGAAACATAAATAGTCTATCCCAATTGGAAAAATAGTAAGTGAAAGTGCACCACTTGAAATTGTTCACTCATATTTATGTGGACCTATGCAAACAACTTGTATTGGAGGTTGTTCATTTTTTGTGATGTTCATTAATGATTATACAAGGATGACATCAGTATATTTTTTAAGACATAAATAAGATACTTTTGATATATTTTAGTACTTTAAGGTCTTAGTGGAGAAGAAAAGTGGATACTACATCAAAGTTCCAAGGAGAGACAAAGGAGGCAAGTATGTTTCCAATGCTTTTCTATTTTTTTTCAAATATCACAGTATACACAAGTAGTTTACTACCAGGTATACACCACAACCGAATGGTGTGGCATAGAGGAAGAATAAACCCATCATGGAGATGGAAAGAAGTATGATGAAGGTAAAACATATTTCAAATGAGTATTGGGTAGAAGTAGTAACACCTGTTGTTTACATTTTAAACAGGTGTCTAATGAATTTTTTTCGAAACATGGTTCCTCAACAGAATTGGACTCATAGAAAAAAAGATTCTCGTTTTAGAATTTTTGGTTATGTGGCATATGTACATATTTTTGATGAGCTAAGGAAGAAGTTAGAAAACAAAGGAGATAAGTGCATATTTATTAAATATTAACATAATACATAAGCTTACAAGTTATTTGATCCATTCACTAGAAAATTCATAATCAACAGAGATGTAAAGTTTTTTTAAAATGAGGTATGGGATGGACGTATTGAGAGAACAATCAGTATTGTATAATTTATTCCTCATGATGATATGGAGAATGAAATTATAGAATATAAAGGTATTTTATCTTCTTCAAATCTTGGAAATGTATCACAAGTTGTAGCACAAGCTTCACCTTCATCTACATATAAGAGGTCTCTAAAATTTCAGTCATGTTCAACCATGCAAGAGAAACTACAAAGAACACCAGAAGCAATGGGCCTTCAGTACAAAATAGTCCATCTCATATCCCTTCGGAGTAGAAAATGATTCTTAATGAGATTTATGAAGTTGATACAACTAACTCTTTTTCAATTTTTACATTGTTTCCTCAAGCTCTAGATCTAGTATGTTTTGAAGAGGCTAGAAAAAATGAAGTTTGGGCTCAAGTCATGGATGATGAGATAGATTCCATAGAGAAGAACCTGACATGGGAATTGGTAGATCTTCCAGAAGGAAAAGACGTTATAAGAGTGAAGTGGGTCTACAAGACCAAGTACAATGTTGATGGAAAAGTATGAAAATATAAAAAAAGGATGGTTACAAGAGGTTTTTGACAGAAATATGGAGTATATTACAACCAACCATTTGAACCTGTAGCATGTTTGGACATGGTAAGAATGGTTTTAGTAATTTTATCTTTAAAAAATGGTCTATATATCAGATGGATGTAAAATCAACATTATTGAATGATTTTATTGAAAAGGAAGATTATGTGAATAATCCAGAAGGTTATGAGATTGAAGGTCATGAAGGAAAGGTATATAGGTTGATAAAATCCCTCTATGGTCTCAAACAAACACCTAGATCTTGGTACAATAGAATTGACTCTTATTTTATTCATAATGGTTTCAATAGGAGTAGTAGTGATCCTACTTTATACATCAAGATAAATGAACAAAGTAATATTCTAATTGTTTGTTTGTTTTTGGATGATTTAATCATTAATGGAAATCTATCTAAAAATTCATTCAAATCAGCTATGAAAAAATAATTTGAGATGACAGTTCTAGGTCTCATGCACTATTTATTGGGCATTGAAGTTCAATAATCAGAAGTTGGAGGTTTTATTTCATAAGAAAAGTATGCTAATGTTTTTTTGAAGATATTTAACATGTTGAATTGTAATCCAATGCCAACACCAGTTGAGGTAGGTTTGAAGTTAAGTAAATAATACAATGGGTCATTTATGGATCCAACATTGTTCAAAAGGTTAGTTAGAAGTCTCACGTATTTGATGGCCATAAGGTCTGACGTTATGTATGGTGTGAGCCTCATATCAAGGTTTATGGAATATCCAAAAGATTAAAATTGGCATGCTACAAAAAGGATTTTTAGGTATGTATGTGGAACTAGAAATCGTTGAATTTTATATTCAACTTCACATGAGTTCAAAGTCATAGGTTATACATATAGTGACAATGTCGTGAGTATATACGATAGGAAAAGTAGATAGAGCTATACTTTTCACTTTAGAAAAGGTGTAGTATCAAGGGCATCAAAGAAGCATCACATAGTTCCATACTATCTTCAGTAGAAGCATAGTATGTAGTAGAAATAGTAGCAACATGTCAAGTTGTATGGATGAGAATGGTGTTGAATGAATTGAGGCGGAATCAAGAGGATGCTACATAATTTTTTTTGTGACAACAACTCAACAATAACATTGTCCAAAAATCACGTTCTTCAGTGGAGGAGAAAACATATAGACATGCAATATCACTTTATCAGGGAGTTAGTTAACAATAATGAAATTTGTATATCTAAAGATCAATTTACTAATATCTAAATATGAATGCGTTAAGAAAGGAATTTTTTGAGTATTTGAGAAGATATTTGGTAGTTTGTGATCACAGATATGTCAGATCTGAAAGTGCACACTTAGCTCCACAATGATAAAATGATTGAAGATAAAAATTAAGGAGTGTTAGATAATCAATTAATTATGCTCCATCCTATTAATAGAAAAATATATGGTTTTTTTAGAGCATGCATTAGTTGTTATTGTTTAAAATAGAAAAGCCTTGTTATGTTTTGTTTGGTTCCTATTTTTAGGATATTCAAATAAATAAAATAAAATTTATATTCACTCACAAAAGCATGCGTTAATTTTAGAAGACTTATATTATATTTTTAAGATACTCTTTTTAGATTCGTGCATCATTACTTTTAGGAGAAAGCTTGCTTATATTAAGAAGAAATTTGTAATTGCTGGATACACAAATTGTAAGGAGACGAATCTCAAGACAGATAAGAGGAACTATATCTGTTTGAGCACAAAAGTTATGATTTTGTGTCAATTGTGAATGTTATTATTTGTTTTTATTCACAAATTTAATTTAGTTTTGTTATTCATTATTTTAATTATCATCTAATTTCTACGCGTAGATCTTTATTTCACATTTATCGCAAGTAGTCTTTTTAATGTACAAGATCTTTAAGGAAATTATAGAGTTTTTAAGAAATGGAAACCATCTCTGTCCACAATATTATGCCTAATCATTACAGAGATGATTAAAAAAAATTCTATTGTCATGATGGTGATTAAAATATGGAAAAGTTCTTCTTTACAAACCAAAAATCTATTGGTAACCAAAAGTTTCTTAGTAGTTTTAATATATGCATTTATAATTCTAAATTTTTATGCCTAAGGCATTACCCCTATGGGAAAAAGCTTTGCAGACATTCATGGGACTGTGTCAAATTTGACGGCTTAATTGATGGTTTTACTATTTTTAACAATTTTGTTTTTGTTATTTTTAACAATTTTGTTTTTGCTATTTTTAACAATTTTGTTTTTCTGATTTTGTATGTTGCTTTGGCTTTAGTGTTTTTAAATTTTATTTTATAGCTTTTGCATGCATTAACCTTGAAATATTGGTCACTAACACTATAATTTCATTCTTCAGGCTCTCCAAGTTCTAGTCAATCCCCTGTGTTAAATTGGATTCTACAGGTATGCACTTAATTTTTGTTTATACTTGTATGTAGTAGTAGAACTATATTTCTTAGCCTCCTCTTATGCCCAGTTCTATATTTTTTTTTCTTGGTCAATGAGGTTTTGTTTTGTGTTGTGTATGTTTAGCTTTTGAGTCATTTTTACCAGTGTGGTTATACCAACCAGCCACCCCCTTAATGTAACCATCTATACTTTTATATTTTTTTATTAATATATATTTATCGATGTGTTCCAATAAAATAATTCTTAGCCTACTCAAGAAAACATTAGCTGGGAGGGCTGCATTGAGTGAGTTTTACCAACGAGGGATTAACAAATTTGAATTATTAAATGTCCAAATCAGAATGCTATCCAGATCTTTGCTTAAATTTTAGCATCTTCTATTACTTTAGTTCACAGAGAAGTTCCCAAGTTCACTGAGAACATAAAAGATAATAATTAGGAGGGTAGTCATATCTCCTCACTCTATTTTTAGCACCATGATTTCTAGGGTCAGAGGACAGACATATGTGAAAGAGTTCTAATAAAATAATTCTTAGCCTACTAGAGAAAACATTAGCTTGGAGGGCTACATGGAGTGAGGTTTAGTAGTGAGGGATATAAATGAGTCCAAAGCATGAGAATTCATAGCTTCAGAATGAGGTTCCATCTATTTTGGCTCCTGATTGATTGCTTTTTGTGCACCTCACCTTGTTCTATTAAGAATCAACTTGATTCAAGTCCGTTTTTTCATCTAACACTCTGCTCATAGATTTTTAATTTTTTTTCATATTGTAAATGAAGAAATCTATAATATTATTACTATATTTGATAGGAAAATGATTCACTTAATCATTCAATCTTAAGAAATTAAAACATACTCTTTAGATTCGAAAAGCTTGAGATGTTTTGCTTGTTTTTTTTCTGAACTCAACCAACCTTCTTCAAGTACTCCTCTGTAGGACCATATATTTAACAAAAACTTCTATTACAAAAAATTCTATTGTGCTTATGGTCCTTGCTGAAGAAATTTAATGTTTGTAATACATAACCAAGACACATAGAAAGTGGAATTTGGAAAGCCTTGGATATTTGCATCAATAATTTCTTGGATGCATATAGAGTTCTCCTTGTAACCATGGAACACCTACCACTTATAAGGAAATAAAATACGGAATTCATTCACAACAATATCAACCACATCTCCCTCACCTCTCCTTTTTCTCGCCCCTACCCGTGTTTCAGCATTCAACATCTCCACATCCACAATCCATGCAGCCCTCCATATTCCAATCAAACAACTGAAACTTCTTGAAGGCCACCCATTATCATATTTTCAAGAGTCACTGAAACATATAGAATATGTTCTTATTGATGAAATGAGTTTCATCAACCCAAATTTTCTAAGAAAAACTGACAGTAGGCTACACAAAGCTTTCCCACACTCAAAAATGTCTTAATTTGGGAACAGATCATTCATCCTCATTAGCGACCTCAGCCAATTACCATCGGTTTTGGAGAGTCCTCTTTATGTAAGTAAATCCTATGAAGCCACCCTTTGGAAGGGATTTCATTCTTCCATTACATTGCAAACTATATTTCAACAATAAGGAACAACTGATTCACAAGTGTCATCCCAGAATTTACTACTCAACATGTGAGATTCAACCCCTCTTATTGAGAACTGATAACTCCTAATGTCTCACACAGACATACACCTAACTCAATAAGATATCAAAAATTTTAAGGATGCACCACATTTGTTTGCAAAAAATGACCTCGTGGACTCCCACAACCTTCAAATGCTGAAGGCATTGAATGTTCTGATCGCCCAATCCATTATGGAAAGTAACAGGTGGGCTGGACCGAAAAATTCTGATGATGATAAGCTAGAGCACAAAGTTCTGTTGTGCAAACAATAAAAAAAGCATGCTGATTATAAATTTATGAGTTAATGCAGGCCTCGTAAATGTTGCTACAGGAACAATCAATGACATTTTCTATGAAACATCAATGCCACCATCAGCATTACCTTTATTCAAACATAATAGATTCTGCTGAGGAAAAACCAAAGTGAAGGAATATGAGCAATGATCTCAGTATTTCATTAAAAGAGAATGGAGAAATCCTCTTACCTAAATAGTGTCATAAAAATTCAAAATTAAATGTGTGACTCTTCGGAATGTGAAAGCTACGTCGGCCACAATGCATGCAAAGGGTAATAATGTTGGGAGAGCTCCAAAAATTTAAGGATGCACCACATTTTTTTGCAAATAACAACCTCATGGACTCCCACAACCTTCAGATGCTGAAGGAATTGAATGTTCCGATCGCCCAATCGATTGCTGAAAGTAACAGGTGGGCTGGACCAAAAAATCCTGATGATGATCAGTTGGAGCACAAAGTTCTATTGTGCAAACAACAAAAAATCATGATTATTACAAATTTATGGGTTGACGTAAACCTCATAAATGGTGCTACAGGAACAATCTCTGACATTTCCTACGACACATCAATGCCACCACCAGCATTACCTTTATTTGTTGTTGTCAAATTTGATAGATACAACGGCCCATGTTGGGATCCCTCCAACCCTTTACATATTCTGATACCCCCTATTTTGAGAGGGAATCAAAGACAATTTCCACTTAAAATGGCCTGGGCATTAACTATCCACAAGTCTCAGGGATTTACTATGCATAGAGTAACTGTCAACATTGGAACCAATGAAAGGTAGGGTCTAACATTCAAAAATTTCTCTAGAGTTGCCTCGCTTGCAAATATACGCATTTCACCTCCTTTTTCATTCTAAAGGTACTCAAAAACAGCGCACGTAGCAACACTTGGAGCAAGAAGAAAGGAGGAAGCAAGACTATTATCACTCAACCCTTCGTAAATACTACACTCTACTTTGATAGCACCTCCGCTACTACTTTACTCAACACTTCTTCTATCCTAGAGGACATCTTCGTTTGAGGGGTATCAAATGTACTCATGTTTACCAGAAATAAAATTACCCTCAAAAGGCTACCATTCATGATATAATTCTTCTCATGTTAAGTTCAAATAAAACAGCCAGCAAAACGATACCACTCATGATATGAGATTTGTAAATGTATATGTATGAATTTGTAACAAGTTTGAAATGAACAGATGAGACCTTTAAATGAAGTGGTTCGTCTATAATTACAAAATTACACTTTTCAACATACATGTTCAATTTTTCCTTTTTATTGTTGCTTGTTTATTTGTGTTAACCAACAACAACACATTTTTAATGTCTTCATTTGCACACAAATACCTACAATTTTAAGATGCCGAGAAAGAACAATGCAATTTATAGTTGTTTCCATCCAAAGCTTTGTACATTATATCACTTTTTTGCATTTTGAATATTTTTAAGGGTTAGACCTCATGTTTGCACTTTTTAAATGAAGTAACTCATCTATATCTCTACACATACAAAATCAATCACCCATAGTTTAAACAAACACAACTACAAAAGTAAAAACTATCCCTATAACACAAATAACATATACCATTTTTTGTTTGTAAACTGCCTCAAAGAAATTTGGCCTCATGGAATGTTATGATTTGTGAGATATGCACAAAATAGATTTGACAATGATGCTCTCAAAATTTTTGAGGTAATAAAGAAATTTGGAATGTACCATAACTAGTTCATATTTGTTTATATATAATTGTACCATATATTCTATCTCATTTTAATTTCATGGAGAGATAGTATGTTAAAGAACTTAGTCATTCCTTCAATCTACTTTGACAACAACACATCACATTCACTACATTCTTGAGTGAATATTAGCAAACTTACATGTCTCACTTGCATTTGTACTCAATTATTACACAACTAACAGTTATCTAACATCCCTTCTAATGTATTTTGCAACATTTGTTCTGGCTTTAATAGAAAATAAGTATTGTCAATCACACCCCTTATCAACATCAACTACAAAAGTAATAACTATCTTTCTAAATCTAAAAACATATACCATTCGGCGTTCACATTGCATTGTACACATGCGATTGCTAGTTTTAGTACCTGTAGAACAAGGTTATTAGTTGGCAAAGTAAAAATAGTAATTATTGTTAATTTTTCTATAGTTTATAATATTGAAAATTAATTGAATAATGATATTAAGAAAAGATTGTAATTATATATTTATCTTATATAAATTTAATCATCTAAATAAATTTATATTTAAGATTTCAAAAAATAAATATGAAAAATAATTAAATCTAATGTAATTATAGAGGGAATAGGCTCCAAAAACATATCATTATTTTTCTATCATACCTATCTTTTTAGTTCTGTTGAGAGATTTGATGTAGTTATTAGTGAAATTATATATATCCAAATACATCATTACTCAAGTAAGATGTTAATGATTAGTTACGAGCTAGCATGCTAACGATTAATTAGGAAATATCATGCTAATAATTAATTAAAGAGATACATGTACGAATGGGGAATTTTTATACATTATCATTAATGGGTTGAGATAAATGCTAAGGATCAAATGTCAAAGGACATTTTTTTATATTTATACTATATGTGTGTTTGATATTTCACATAGAATGCGAGGCACTTGGCTGCACATGGGTATTCCATGTACTTCCCAATAAAAATGATTTATATGTCATTTTTTTAATTTTTTTAGATTATTTCATTTTTATTACTATTCTAACTCTCCCTTCATATGTAGAGAAAATAATGTTTTCACAAAAGCCCATGTATATTGGATTTTGTTTCAAGATCTCTACGCATGTAATGTTTTGTATCTAACTAATTTATTTTTTATATATATACAAAAAAGTCAAAATGACCTAAAATGTAGACACCTATATTTTTCCATGACGTATTTATTGGTCATTAAATTGGATGTTTTTAGAATGGTTGTGTACTTGTAAATTATTGGTCCAAAATAGTTGTTATGTTTGTGTTTTTTCGACTTATGATGGTCCGTGGAACCTCTCATCCAATTTTAGCCAATATTTTCCCTCTCACAAGACTTCCCCTTATTGTAAACCTTTTTTTCAAAGAAGTTGTAGACTCTTAGGAATGTATGGAAAATCAATATGCTCCAAGGTGTTTATTTTTTGTTGGATCCTCGTAACTGTGTTTATTCCTTGGTCTCACCTTTTTCACCTATTGATTGTTGGAGATTAATCTGAACACCAATACAATTTTGATTTAAATTCAATTTTTTTAAATGTACGCAAACATTCTAAGTCACTGATCAATAAATAGTGAAGAATAAGTCATAATAAAATGTGCCATTTTAAAGATAAATTATTGAACATTTTGTGAGGATTCTAGAAATAAACAAAAAAACAAAAAAATATTCGTTGAATCACGCATATTTAGTGTTAGGAATATACCATAATATCATTTTACTTTCTATTGGAGATACTTCAATCATTGAGATATGATGTTTTAAATGTCATTTTTATTTAAGGACATTTGAAAAATACAAAAGATAATTATGATATTCTCTTGTTTATCACATAACCTAAGATGTTTTTCCCTTTAATTTTAAGGAACTATTGCCTAATTAGGGCACTAGGGTGTACTTAATAAAAGTATGGTATATCACATTCATTTGAAGGGTATTAAATAATACCCTTAATAATTTTTTACCTCCAATTATTCAATTAATAATACCCCTCCTATAATATTATTAGAATGAAAATACCACCTTTTTTTTTTCCATGTAGCTTACTTACCTATTTTTCTATTACAATTTGTTTTACCCCTTTTTTATTTCTACCCTAATATATCAAATAGAATTTTTTATTTTTTATTTTTACCCTAATATATCAAATAGAAAATATATCATGTTTTCCACTCAATTCTTATTTTCATAATATTCATTTTCTCTAAAAAGATATTTTGATTCAATTAAAGTCATATTATCAATTATGTTGATGTTAAACTTTATCCATTTACCAATATTTCTTGAAATAATAACGGTGGTGAAATAATACCATTTGTGTTGAAAAGTATACTCAATCCTAGTTTTCTACAGTATTACTATTTCTTGGTTAAGAATTTCCTAATTGAGATTTCTTTATTCAAAAAGAGATTATAATTTAACTTCATGACAACACTCCTTTTGTAATTTTAAGCTATTTCTAAGTTTTAATAACAAGGGTTCAATTTTTTAGTTTAATATTAAAACTAACCCCAACCTCTCTAACCTACCCCCCCAATACCCAATTCAAACTATTAGTAAATTAAAGCCTTTCACACCCCAATGTTTACTGGGATATTGACTTTTATTTTGTCAATTTTAATTACCTCAATATGAATGAACGTGCTAGGATATTTCTTAGCTAATGCACCCCCATGAATTAGGGTAAGAAATAATTTATACTTTGTAGGAGATCAAAGTGAAAGAATTAGAATATAAGTGAGATTTTTGAAGACTAGAACATGGGAAAACAATTGTCTATTTTTTGGGGACTTTTTGTCAAAAAATTCAGGATGCATTGTGCATCATTAAGAGAGCACACTTCATTTGAAATATTTTCATTATTTCGTTTAGAGATTCTTACCTTTGTCACTTTTTGATCGTTGGAGGTTAGGGGTTTGCTTTAAATTCAGTGTAAAAAAACATTCTAAGTCATTTATCAAAAATTAGTAAGGAGTCATAAGAACATTATGCATTCAAATGATAAATTATTGAACATTTTGTAAGCATTTGTAGAGAAAATCAGATTATCGATATAAAGAATTCATTAAACCCCATGTGTTTTTGTTTAGATATATACCATAAAATTAGTTTTCTTGTTATTGGAGCTGTCTATATAGATTATGTTTGACGTTTTTGATATTATTTTTGTTAAGATACTTTTGAAAAAAATCAAAATAATTATGTTGTTTTGTTGTTTAGCATATCCCTCTTGAAACATCTTTATTTCCCTTTTAGTTTTTAGGTGATATTGTCCAATTAGGGGAAGAAAGAATTTCTATTTTGTAAGTGATGAGAGTAAGAGCATGAAAATGTGAGGGAGATTTTTCATAATTAGAAGAAGGGAAAATGATTGTCATTTTCTTGGAGAGTAGTTTCTTCACTTTTGTCCATGTCCTATACATTGTTAAAAAAGTACATGTGATTTGGACAAAATTCATTATTAAATACAAATGCTTACAATTAGCTGTCTCATTTATACATACACATTTCCACTATCAAAATCTAACAACTAGATTATATATCACGATATTTAAGATACACCTCTAAACATTAGACATGTTTTTTTTTTAATTTTAAAATTAATTAAATAAATCATATTTCTATATTACATCTGATTATGTATCCCAATTAAATATATTTATCTATATTGTATGTCTTAATATACTTTGTAAAAGTTAACATTTCTTAATTAAATATATTTATCTATATTGCACGTCACAATATTTTTTTTTTAAATTTTCTTTTCTTAATTAAATATATATATTTATATTGCACGTCTCAATATAATTTTTAAAATTAACTTTTCTTTGTTACAAATTAATTTCCACTGTAATTTGATGGGTTCTTGTGTATTAAAAATTGTCTAGAATTAGGTGTCTCATTTATAGATACACTTTTCCACTATCAAATTCTATCAACAACTAAATTATATTTCATGATATCCAAAATACACCTCTTAACATTGGACATGAACTTTTTTTTAATTTTGAAATTAATTAAATAAATCATATTTCTATATTACTTATAGTTATGTAGCCCAATTAAATGTATTTATCTATGTTGCACGTCCCAATATAATTTTTAAAATTAACTTTTCTTTCTTACAAATTAATTTCCAATGTGTAATTTGATGGGTTTTTGTGTATTAAAAAATGTCAAAATTTGGCAGGAAATTTGATAAGGGTCTGGTTTGTTTGGATTAAATTTTCTCTTTGACTCCAACTCAGGAGTCCGCTCTTTTATCAATCTCCACACGGAAATGACTCTTATCAAAGTTTCGTTTCTTTTCCTAATCAAGACTTGACCTTCCCATCTTCATCTTTAAATTTTATTTTCTACTTCACGATCCACTTCTGTACTCGTATTTCTCGTATATATCTATCAATGGAGGCGGAGTTGATTTGTTACAAAATAAATAAGTTGAAAAATAATATGAAGGGCATAGGGAATGGAGGATTTGAACTTCCAGGGTTCAGGTTTGAAGGCCAAGAAACCAAAGAAAGAGATTGTGGGCTTTTATCCCAAGAAAATATTGGAAGGCCAACAATTCAAAAGAATAGCCAACATTCGAAGGCCAACATTTTAGCTTTCATATAATTGAAACCCTGGATTTGTAAAATAATTGAAACTCATGATTTAAAATCTGCACATGTACCGAAATCTTCATGTATACATGTTTACTTAGCAAAAATGCTATCACTAATGATATAAGATTTGCAAATGTATATGTATGATTTTGTAACAAGTTTGAAATGTAGAGATGATACCTTTAAATGTAATTCTTCATCTATATTCCTACAATTACAAATCAATCACACCTCTTATCAACTTCAACTACAAAAGCAATAACTATCCCTCTAAAGCAAAAAACATATACTGTTCGGCGTTCACATTACATTGTAAATATGTGATTTCTAGTTAAATATGCATTTAATTAGTTGTTTGGGTATATATATATATATAGAGTGAAATTGCTCTGAGTTTTTTGTATTTTTGTAGATTGAATATTTAGAAATTCATAAATTTACAATATAAAAAACAATAAAAAATTGAATACTCTAATCTAAAAACCTACTACTGTTATTTATGAATAATTTAAGGCAAAATTTGTATAAAATACAAGCAACTAAAGCATTTTCAATTTTCAAACAACAATAAGAAGGGATTATGTTCTGTTTTTTAAGCCCCATTTAGATTATTCATTCACCACATATACTATGAAGTTATAGACATAAAATATGTTTGTTTTATTAAAGGTAAAATTGGTTGAGGGGGCCCTACCTTGTTACAACATAATCAAGTGGAGATAAAGATATATCAATGAGGAACAAATAGGTCCAGCCTCTTCCAGTGGTACAACAAAGATACCAACAAACAAACACTATAACAAGAAACAAAAGTAAACAAACAAACATCTTATCCATGGAACACCTTCCCATGGGATCATAAATGCATCTTAAGGGCATCATTTTCATTTTTCCCTTTCTTCTTTTTGCACATAGTAGTCCAACCATCACCTATGTTTAGATTTTAATTTTCATTATTTTGAACCGGTATGATGATTTGAATGTTCTCCTTATCCGCATGAATTTCATGCTTTGTTGAAACAAGAGGATGAGAAATTGTACCAATTTAAACCTTTTCCAGACGAGAAGGAGGAGTGGCCTCGTCATTCTTAGAAACTAAATCATCGCCACTCTCTGAATCACTATCCAAGGGACCTTTTACAACCAAGTGACTAGGATTTGAATTCTTCCTCAAGGAGGTTCTACTCTTAACAAGTTTTATCACAATCTAAAAATTAGAAGCTAAGTGACCAAGAGAAAAAAAAAGGTTCTATAACTGAAGAGAAACCCTTCATAGTCTAAATTTTCATTCTATATTTTGTCCTCCACTTTGAGCTCAATAGAAACAAGAAAATCAACAGAAATATTCGTATCAACCAGTATGTCGACATATGTGGTATAGTCATATAAGGTCTTCTTTGGGTCAATAGCTAAGAATTTACCCAAGGTATTCTCAATGGAAAGTACACAATTCTCACTCCAAAACATGAGAGTAAAATAAGACAACTGAACCCAAACAGGTTTGACATGGAAAGTTTCAGTCTTAGGATTAAACAGAGGGAACCACAAATTCATAAGAAAAAAGTGGGACTGAGTATCCCAAAATTTTCCAAAAATTAGATCTTTATCAGAGGTTTCAGTAAACAAAAAAATGAATAAACCTCTAGATGTAGGGTAAATGTCCAGTTTACCTGTCACGAGAGGCCTCTAATGAGTCGAAATCCAATCATGTAGAGCTGGAAGACCTAGAAAAAAATTGTTGAATATGTAAATAAGCCCATTTTACTTGAAGTTAGCCTCAGATTTGAGAACATCTACATAAAAAAAATAGTTGGAGGTGTCTTTGCAAATGCCATGGGCTTAGTAGGGTTCTAGGTAGAGGATCTAGTGACTCCCACATAGCTCCTTGTTTTCCCCTTAGGCCCGCCTAAAACCTCATTTCTTAAGACGTCATCCACATCATCTTGCAGGGTCACGACATTGAAGAGAGGTTGAGGCTGAGGGAAAAGAACATACCCAATAAAAATAGGTCCTTTATTGGGAATGCCAAATCCAAACCCCTAAAACCATGCACAACACCAACTTCTATGCCATGGGTAGAGAGAAACCGGTTCACGCTAGAAGAAGAAACAAGGGAAATTATAGTCACAACCACCTGATTAGGGGAGCCTGGGTGACTAACACCAACCAACGAGCCAATATTTTTGACCCTTGTAACACCAAGGGAAAGGTCATCGCGCATCATTCCAACATCATGAGCACAACCGCAACTGCAGCCCTATGATTAAGGCATTGGTTGGGAGAAAGCTCCATTTCATGAAAATAGAAAGCTCCGTTTCATAAAATATGGCATTTCCATCATTTTAATTAATATATTATATATATTGTATATTTACTTCAATAATTTAGTATTTTTTGTATATTTATATTTCTATTTATTAAAAATTAACATTAGGGTATTTTTTAGTATTTTTCGATAGATGATTATTTTGTCCATATATGAGGTCCACGAAAGTGGCAACCTTGGTATACATAGAAATGCATAATCTATTATGTCTTTTGGTTAGTGTAGGTGTACCCTATAGTCATGAACAAAGAGAATGCTACATTTTTAGCCCTCGTGATACAAAAAACACAACACACAGAAGAAGTGTGTTGACAAAATTGAGTTATTGGAAGACTACTAGATCAAAAAAATCAGTACGTAATAAGACGTTTCTTTGCATTGCGCTTACAGAAAAATTGAGGTTTTACAGAGGAAAAGCCCCATTCGGAGTGGAGACGGATTAGATTATGAAAGAGTACAAAATGTTAGATTTCTGCACACCAATCAAGGTAAAATTCTATAACATAATTAGTGGCATTCTATATTACTAAGAAAAACTTGTTACTGTTGTGTGTATTGTTGATGGAGAAGAAAGTGGCATTGTGTCGCATATGTTGGAAAAAATATGCGAAACAAAAGAAAATTCACAACAATAGAGGCATATAACAAAATAAAAAACACAAAATATAAATAAATTCAATTTGAAAAGATTAAACTTGTTTTTGGTTGATGCTGCAAGCTCTCTAATTTCTCTAACTACTACTGCAAATTGAAAAAGATGGATCGTTCAAATTTATTTTGTTTTGCTGCTCTAAACTAGAAAACAATGTACTATTGTACATTGTTGTTTTGCTATGTTTTATTGCTCTATTATGTAGTTACATTCACATACTTTTTACTGCGATGCTACTCAATTTTCGCACACATACTCCTCTTTAACACTTATTTGTACTTTTCCATCTTTTTTTTAATCTTCTTTTACACACTACTCTCATTTTTAGGTTAAAAAAATATAATATTTTTACACAATTAATTGTCATTCCCTCCATAGGGAGAGTTTCAAAAATTGATTTCTCAAACAAAAATTGAATGTATATGAAATGAAACACAAGGTGGAGGGATAAATTCAAAATATAAATTTGAAATGGGGTCAATAATAATAATATTTAATAATCCCCCTATAACTTGAATACAAAATCAACTTATTCATTAAAAAAAGATTGTAGATCTCTGAAGCTAATTGCAAAATCTTAAGAGCTAGTTGTGGGATCTTTAAAGCTAGTTTTAGATTTCTAGATTTGACTCGTAGGATCTTTGGAGATGACTGTTGGATCTCCAAAGTTGTTCAAGTGGTCTTCAGATATGGTTGTATGGTCTCTAGAGCTATATGAAGGATCTCTTGACCTAACTTGTACCATATGAATGATGCCAAAATTTCCTCTCAAATATTCAAAGTTTTCCTTTGACAAAGGATTGGTAAAAATGTTTGGAATTTGTTTCTTTGAAATAAAAAATTTAAGTTCTATTTCACATTTTTCAACTAATTCTCGAATGAAATGATACATGACTATAATATGTTTACTTCTTCCATAAAAAATAGGATTCTTTAACAAGTAAATGGATTTTTTCATAAAATATATTATATGCTCCATGAGGAGGATTCTTTTGATCTATATAGCCTAGAAAATAGCTGAATTTTCTACTATGTACTGAGCTTCAGCTATGGCAAGTGAAACAATTGATTTTTTCATTAAATCCCACGAAATGACTCCTGATTGAACATGAAACACAATTTTTGATGTGCTATTTCTATCATCAATGTTTTTTTATTATTGGCAAATAGTTTTGAAGGGACTATACCCTATTACAAAAAGGATCAATAGCCAGATAAATGAGAGGGAAAAGTGAAAATGGGTCAAAGTATAGATATTACAATAAGCCTAGCTATTGTAAAAAAGGAACTACAAAAAGGAGACAAGATAGGGATATAACTGCAAAAATCAACGAGTAAGCAACAACTGAACAATATTAAAACAACATCAAGACAACTCTGCAATAGATTATTTCCTAAAATCCCTATCAATTCTTGACTTAAAAAATATACAATGAGGTAAAGAGAGCCAAGGTAGTGCCATGTGTAGGATCAATGACATCCAATTGAGAAAGGACATGACCCCTTTTAGCATCTGTGCCCCAAATTTCTTCAAAGATACCACTAAGCATGCTAATACTTATGACCTGTTGTTCCAAAAATTCACAAAAATCTTTAAAAACCGTAATGTTATGGTCATGTCTGTCTTTAAAATTCCCTAATACGTTATCAAGGGAATTCAACTTCTTGGAGATTTCATTGATGTGTTCTTCACCAGTGCCAACATCATCATTCAATTTCCCTTTTCCCTTTTGTTTGGTCAGTTGATGCACTTCCTTTTTGAGATTTTCTAGCTCCTCTTTCATGATTTCAATTCTTTTTATAAGGTCCTCCTTATCCTCCTGAGTATTATTGTTGTGTCATGTGGTGCTGATGTGTAAGAGATTATGTGCAGTTTCCATGTCCTTTTTAGTGTGAAGGACTCTTCCGGAGGGAGAAGGTTGCATTTTAGAAAAAGAGTGGTTTTTTGTTCTAATTTTCCTCTTACCAGGTATAGAAGTGGGGATGGAAAAATGAACAGAGTTGCATGGGTTAGGAATGGACAGAATGATAGGAGTAACAAGTATGGTAGGATGATGGGCAACACAGTGCAAGTGAAGGAGGAAAATTAATCCCTGGTGTAGGGGAATGGTACATATATGGTTTTGGTACTCCAGGATGGAGCATTCCATGGAATTTAGAATATAATGTGTGAAGCAAACAAGAAGACTCCTATGAAAATGGTTTTAAAAGACCAAATACTTAATTGGAACCATGATAGACCTACCTTCAAGGGTAATGAAATAGACCATCATCCTAGCAAGTTCATCAAATGCCATAGGGATGGAGTTTACCTTGATGTCATCTATGAAAAATTGAAACTCCTCCCCTACGTCGATGAATTTTCTAGCCTTTGTGTTCTTGTCTGGTCTCTTACTGAAGAATATGATGCCTTCTAAACTAAGGCCCGTGACTTCAGCTATTAAATCCTTTGTTATCTAGATTTCTATCCCTCCATACTTCACCTTTCTTTGCTTCTAGTCCGTGGAAAAATGTAGAGTAATGTTTTGATTGTACCCTTGAATTTTCTAAATGAAATTGGCAATCCCTCCAAGCTGCAAAAAATTCCAGAGATCATCATTCTCCTTCCACACAAGGTCATAGTGAAGTTCAATTTGGCAAGGAGATCCACCCATTCCTTCATGTCTATGCTTAAGCTGTTTGAAATAGGTAAAAAAGATGCATCTTTCATCCCCAATCAAATTTTTTAACATCCTTGTACAAATTTAATGACGCATGCAAAATTTTATGGAAATAAATTCTTTTACTCCTCCTACATGTGTGAGCTTGCATTCCTAATAAAGAAAAGGATATCTCAAGAAATATTTTGAGTAGGTAGTGATCTTTCACATTTATCATTAATGATATAATTTTTTTACCTCAATAGGGATATTATCCTCATTATACCAAGTGGTAAAGTTGCTATTAATCCCATAATTTTCCAATGTGTACGCCACTCTATTTCCTTCTCTATAGGTGTGTATAACTTTGAAGCTATTGAAAGAATGAAAAACACTTATAGACTCATGAATAAAATCTTGTATTGTCCAACTAGGGGGATGTAATTGATTCAGATGATTTATAAGATTCAATGAATCTCCGTCTATAATAATGTTCATAATATTACATTCCTTAGCAATTCTTAAGCCCCATAAAGCTAATAGGGCTTCAACATAGTGGTTTTTTTGATGTCCCATTCTTCTTGCAAAAGTAACATATTAAACAACCTTTGTGATCCCTTATTATTCCTCCTCTAACAACTGCTCTTGAGTTTCCTTTTGAAGCACCATCAATGTTGATCTTATACCAAGAGTTGGGAGGATGGATCCAATGTATTAAAGACATGTCAATTGTTAAATTCCTTTATCTCTAAAGGTTTCCAATATCAATTTTCCAATTTGAAAGAATAAACTTCTTCATTTTTAAGGATATTGTTTGTTATTGGGAGGCTTAAATCTCTCAATATTATCTTTTACAACATTCACAACCTTATTGAATTTGTTTTTATAGATATGTTTGTTGTTCCTTAACATTATATCATTCTTGGTTTTCTAGAGCCTATAGATGGTATCAAGAAAGATCAGTCTTCCAGAGTCTTCGAGCCATGCAATGTTTATATGGGGGATCCCATTGTTCCCAAGTTTGGAAGAAATCATTTGGCAGGGTCCAACAAATATTGAATATTTGAAAAAATGAAACTCCAAATTTTTGAAGCATACTCACAATAAAGAAAAAGGTGTTTAATATCCTCAACCTCCTATTTACACATGCAACACATATTTGGAATAATAAACCCCCTTTCTGATTAAATTATCATTCATGAGTATATTTCCTTTAAGAACGAGCCAAAAAAAGAAGTTAAACTTTGGGAGTTATCTCAGGAAACCAAATTATACTCCATTTGAAATCACAATGATCATTTTCAAAAAGAGGAGTTATACCCAAATTTGACAATATAATCACCATCAAAAGAATTACTCTAAACAAGTTTATGTTTGACATCAAACTGATTAAAAGGTATGATATATTGCTATGCTCTTGGAGAGCGAATACCAAAAGGTTTAGCTCAAGCATATCCAAACTTAGTTACTTCTATCTTCTTTCTATTTCCCTCTATATCAATGTATGTATTTGACTCTAAGACCATGCTTATCAGCTAGGATATCCTTGATAGAGGAAAATCTATCATTCAAAATGAAATTCTTCCAGTCTATCCCTCCAAAATTTTATATCACTATTCCATTTCCCACTTGTCCATCTACATCCTTTCTTGAGTAAAATTCCTTATTAGAGTCAAGTTATTCCAGAAAATAGATCTATGGGGAAGTTGTTCATCATAGAGGAGTGATTTCACATTTTGTTGAGCTAGATACTTGTCTTTGATTAAATCAATATAGGGCTATTCCTCCTTTAACATTCACCATCCCATTTTAGAAATTAAAGGAATATTCATTTTTTTAATGTCTTTGATACCAAGCCCACCTATCCTCTTAGGTATATAAACTTGAGATCCCATGCCACCAAGTGATACCTGAATTTTTCTTTAGTTCCCTACAAGAGAAATTGTTTTTAGATTCTTTCAATTCTATCAATAATTGTTGTAAGAATGATGAACATAGACATGATATATATGGGTAGGTTATGCAATGTGCTTTTGATAAGAAGACACTTTCCAGCACTGGAAAGAACAACCCCTTTCCATCTAGCAATTTTTTTCTAAAACCTATCAAGTAAAGCATTACACGCCGTTATGGGGACTTTATTAGTCCCAAGAGGTAGTCCTAGAAAAGTTGTAGGTAACGAGCTGATTTTACAGCCCAAAATATGAGCATTTTTTTTATGTTATTCGAAAGGAGTATTGAATAAGTAGATGGAACTCTTATCGAAATTAACCTGTTTCCTTGAGGCAACCTCATAGAATTTGAGAATGGTCTTGATTGCCTTAGCTTCAAGTATGGATGCCATCAAGAGTAAAATTGTATCATCAACAAATTGTTGATGTGAGGTTTTTTGATTTGAAGAAGTGGGTATAATTACTTTTAACAGACATGTATTAATAGCTTTAGTGATGGATGTGCTAAGGCTATCAGCCCTAAGTACGAAGAGAAGAGGATATATAGGATATCCTTGTCTTATGCCCCTACTACTGGAGAAGAAGCCCACCGACATGCCATTGAAAACAACCTAAAAAATCTAGCTATGGAGGTGCCAGTGTGGATGATCTTCCTAAATTTATTCTGAAAACCAAATTTGGCAAGGACCTTATCAAGGAAATGCCAAGAAACTATGTCAAAAGCCTTATTCACTTCAAGTTTCATTACCATACAAGTTTTTTTTTTATCCATTTAATGAATAGTTTCATGTACCATAATCACCCATCTTGTATTATCCTCCCTTTAATAAATCCACTTTGTTGCCTTGAGATTAGATCGTAGAGGATAGGCTAGATTATAGTAGCAATAATCTTGGTGAAGATTTTATAAATCACATTTACCAAACTAATAGGATGAAAATCCTTAAAATATTTGGCATCCATATTTTTGGGGGCAAGTACAATGTGAGTATTGTTCAACTCCTTAAGGAGGTTTCCTATTCTATAGAATTCATTTACTTCTTTGAGAAGGTATTTCGAACAAATTTCCCAAAAATTTTGGAAGAAATTTGCAAAGAAACCATTCGGGCCTAGTGCCTTATCACCTTCAAGAGAAAATACAACTTTTTGGAGTTCCTCAATGGTGACTAATTTTGTAAGATTATTGAATCTTTCTTCAGCAATGATATCTCTTGGAATAGATTCTAACAAAAAAGAGGTAGCCTCTTCATTGTAAGTGTTGTTTTCTGTTAGTATATTTTCATAGAATCTAAGAGCTTCATTCTTGATGTCATTCTAATCTTTGGTAACACTGCCATTTCCTTTTGATACTTTTGTGATCCTATTGTAGGCTTTGTGTTTAAGAGTGGTCATATGGATTTTTTTTGTATTTCTATATCCCTCTTTCAGCCCAATGGCCCTGGATTTGAGCCTTTGATAGGTCTCCTCCCTACTACATAACGTATGTAACTCGGATAGGAGTTTCTTTTCCAAAAGATTATAATCAGGTCTCATGCCTTTTGTGGATATTTTTAGTTCAAGCTCCTAAACCTGCTGTTTTAGATCCTTTGTCTATTCAAAAATATTACCAAAGACCTCTTTATTCCAATTTTTCACCTATTTTTTTTAACATTTTTAAGTTTCTGAATTAACATGTATTAAGAAGTTCCTTCTCCATCCTATGTCAACCATTCTTTAATCTGATCTAAAATGTATTCATGATCCAACCACATTTTTTCAAATTCAAAAGAGCTGTGTGAAGTCTTCGATCAGTTCAATAGGTTTAGCACAATTGGACCAATTTAATAGGTTTATGATCAGAGCCAATTATGGTTAAAGAAGATAGATGAAAATATTGATTTAAAATCTAGTTAGCAGATATAAGATCTCTATCTAGTCTAACCTAAATCATGTCATTTCTAACTCTTCTATTTATCCAGGTGAACTGATTTCCATGAAGTTCCACATCCATAAGATTTGAAGTAGAGACAAAGTCAGCAAATTCATCCATGCTAGTAGAGAAATCAGAATTACCACCTTGATTTTCACCTGGATTGAGTGGGGAGTTGAAATCTCCCATAACCAACCAGTTATCATTCTTATATTTGCTTCTAAAAAGTTTTAAATCTTCCCAAAGTCTCCTTCTTCCAGCCACAGAGTTGGGTGCATAAATGTTTAAGAGGATCCATTTAAATCATTTTTAATAGCATGAAAGTTAACAACAATATGAGTATTATAAGTAGAAATCACCATACCGTTAAGAAGGTTCTTGTCCTAAAAGATGGCCACTCCTCCTGACACTCCTTGAGAATAAAAAACAACAAATTTTGAGCTATCCCAAAAATTCTTCTTCCATTCCTCCAAAACATTTGTTTTCATCTTAGTTTCCTAAAGAATTAGAATACCAGGTCTACTAGATTTACTTAGTTATGTAAGCATTCTTTGCTTAACAATTCCATTCAGACCTCTAATATTCCAGGAAATAATCTTCATCCAAAAAATATGGGGGAGACATTTGCTGAATGGATCAATTGACTTTGATTCCCATCTGCAATATCTTTCTCCATTCATTTCTTTCTTAATTCCTTTTTTGAGAGTCTACCCTTTTTTCTACTGCCTCCAAAATCTACTACCCTTTTAGTAGAATATTTGGTTATTCTGGAAGTGGAAGCCTCTCAGTTTCCCATTTTCTTCTTTTTATCATTGTAAAGGGTATTATGGATCACCTCAAATCCTTGCATTATTCTTTTCTTTGATTTGACCTCAATGAAACCATTATTAAAATCATTATCACAATTAGAGAGTACCTTTGGTTATAATGTGGTAAGATCCCCCTCCTCCTTTTCACTTTGTTCCCACTCATCCTGTAACTATGAAATTGTTGGTTTGTCCCTGAAGAGAAGTTTTTCTCTTGCAAGAGAGTTAGGATTCAGAGGGGTGCTATTTCCTTCAATTTGAATTTCTAGATCATTATTCTCTTTATCGTTATCCTCTATGTTATCTAAACAATTATCCTGGATATTATTCCCCGAAGCTAAATCTTGCACCTCAGATTCCAAGTTGTTGTCTTGCAGCTGTTCCATAGACTTTGAGATCTCCTAGATAGTAAGATCATTATTTAGATTCAAAATTCACTCTGCATTCTTGGAGATAAGATTAATGATTACTTTAGAATTTTTCTCATTCACTTCCATAATTAATTTTACAAGTGCTTCCATTTCCTTATCTCCTTGATCTTTTATAGCTTCTTCTATTGGTTTTGCAATGCCAATTTTTTCTACATATTGGTGGTCACCTTATATGGGATCTGAATCCCTTTCTAAGCTTATTATATTTTATATATGGAGGATTGGAAACATTTTTTCTTGTTCCTTTTTGTTTATGCTCCTTATCTAGATCAACATATCCATCTATGGAATCCTTAGCCTCATTATCTCTCCTTACTTCTAGTGGTTCCTATGGATCCATTAGAGACATTATGATTTTTGTTAATATTTCTATCTTGTTGATGCCCTACTTCCTCAAGCTTTGTCAGAGTAGGAAATTTCTTGGTGAAATTCCCTAGTGTATGGCATTTTTTACATCTCAAATGAAAAGTTTCATATTCAATCTTCTGTTGCCATGTGCCAATTTTGGATTGTAGAACAACATGCTCTGGGAGTTCCTATTCCATCTCTAATGAGATGAAAAGTATGGAAAAAGCAATCCTGGATCTATTTCTTATAGGTCCATCCACTATAATCAGAAAACCAATAGATTTAGCTATATTTAGCAAGATATCATCATCACAGTATTAAAGAGGGAGACAAGTTAGTCTACACCATATGGGAATGGTGTGTATATTTTCAGTATTTGGGTCAAACCTTGGGTACCATATTTTAAAGAAAAGTCCCATATTACCCATGCACCAGGGTCCACCTAAAAGAATAGATTCTAGATCTAGCTATTGGTTAAAATTTGTGAGGAAGAAATAATAGGGCATGGTCGTAATAACTAGATCACCCTTGGGTTTTCATCTTCTTAACACCCATTTCCTAATCACATCAATATTGGGTCTAGATCCCAGAAACTTACCAATAATTGTAACATTCATTTTTCCCATTGCTTGATACAAACACCCATCTAGCACATGGATGTGGGTCACCCCCTCTTTGTTCTTAGTAATTTTGAATAAATAATGAGCAGTCGAGGGTCATTAAGGACCCACATGCTTGCCAGGTGGTACTGGCACACCCGGTGGGACCAAAAATCAGATCTGCATGCAAATTTTAGATTCTAGAGCAGATCAAAAGTAGATTTACAGCAAATAAAAGTTACTTTTGGGAGCAAAGCTGCAGCAAATTAATTCTAAAGATTCTATAATCTTTTTGCGACTCCGTAAAACTGATTTCAGACCAGTATTGTAGCATGTTCCATGCCTAAAGTGACTACAAGATCATCGATAAGAGGTATTCCTCCTGAGCTTGTTTCTTTACCTTTGAAATCTGCTAGAAGAAGAAGGGTTGGTAATAATTTGCCTTATAATAGACCTAGTTTTGAAAACCCTCCTGATATTCCTTCACCATGAATAAGTTTTTCAATCAATATCCCGGTTTTTCCAATGGCTATTCAACCACCCAGAAATTTTGCAGCCTTTACTAATGGCATCCCATTAGTAATTATAGTGTATCATGACATTCCTAATGCTACTCTGAAAAGTCTGCCATCATTTACTGGTGAAAATCAAGTTACACCAACTGAACACATCAAAGATGTTGCAGCCATATGTGTAGTCCACAATATTACTCATGAAGACATAGCTTTAAGACTTTTAGTTGTATCTTTTAAAGGACAAGCCTTGCAATGGTATAGGAACCTAGAGATTGGAAGCATAAGAACTTGGGATGGATTAGGAGAGAAATTGCTGGAACAGTTCCAAGACAATTCATATCATTTGTCCCTAATAGAAAAACTATCTACTATTAAGAGAGCCCCTCATGAATTTTTGTCTAGTTTCAACATTCGTTTTGCTAGAACTTGGGAAAGAATCCCAGCAAGTGTTAAGCCTCAAGCTGATCATGCTTTCCTTTATTACCTCAGAGCATTGAATAGTGATATTACAGCTATGATTCAATCCATGGGAGCTTTTACTCTTCCAAGGGCCTATGACACTGCTATAAAAGCTGAAAACAACCTTATTCAAGCTGGAAAGTTAGCACCAAGGCCTAAAATGCCATTTTTGGCAGATTTATCTCCTATCCCACTACCTATTACAATCGTAGAGCCTACTGTTGTAGCCCCATCCCCAGATATGTTTAAATCCTTGCAAACCATGGGAAATAAGCCGACATCAATTGAAAATAAGCTTACATTTCCTAATAGGCCATATTAAGCGCCTTATCAGCAAAACTAGCAGAATAGGTAGCCTTACTAATAGAATCAAAATTACAAGCAGCCTTATCAACAAAGGCAGTTTGATTCTAATGTTCCTAGTGCATCTAACGCTTTGGTTCCAGTTAATATGGCTACAGAAGAGTGGTGCCAACCTTGTAATCAACCTCATCAAACTACAAATTACCCAAATACATTCTTGAACCTGAATCTTATTGCGCAACCTCAATCTGAAGCATTGTTTATACCTCAAATGGAGGGTGGGCAGCAAGAAAGTTATGTTCATAAAACACCTGAACAAAATTTGGTTAGCTTTAATGAGGAGGATTTCATTGTTGTTAACACTAGAGATCAAGAGAAAGCTACCAAAAATAAAAAAAACAAAATAGACCTATGCTGCCCATTATTACTGATATATCAACATCTATAGTCTCGAAACTAGCCAACAGTCCTGCTGTCCCTCAGAAAACAACAAGTGTTGTAGCTGGTAAAGAGCAAAAAAAATAGCTTTAGCCTGATCCAAGAAGATTGTTTATCCCTCATATATCCAAGGCTGCCGAAGTAGAATCAGTTTTTGCTAAATCTTATGCTAAAACAGTCAAGTCTATCTCTAAGACTGTTGCTTCTTTTAATATTGTTGATGTGATGAAGAAGCACAATGTTAACATCTCGATGTGGGATGCCTTAAGCATTCCAGGACAACATGATTTACTCTCTCATGAACTAGCTAAACTGCAGATTTCTTCAAAAACAACAGTAAAGGAAGTCTAAAATATAGATATGGTCCTTGGAACACTTGATCAAGATCACATAAAGGATGTTAGATGGATGGTTCAAAAGGTTCTAAATGCTCATGACATAAAGATGCCACCACCCTTTTACCTATCTCTGATAATTGGAGAAAATTTAGTTCATAACTGTATGGTGGACAACGGTGTAAGTAGTACAGTCATGCCTAAGTCAATTGTTGAAAAATTAGGCCTGCAAAATGAACCTATAGAAAGGAGTGTTTTACAGCTTGATGGGACTGCAACCAATACAGTTGGAGTAATCAGAAATTTGGAGGTAACGTTATGTGCTTGCCCAAATGTTTCCATTTTACAAGATGTTACTGTTGTGGATTTACCTCCATATTTTGCTTTGTGCCTATCTAGAGACTTTATAGCAAAAATAGGAGGCTACCTCTCTTTTGATTAGTCTTTCTTATTTTTCACTACATGTTATGGCACTAAAGTTACCATAAATTCTGAGCCATTGGCTAGATTTCATATTGAGCCTCATTCACCAAATGCAGTAGCGAATTATTCAGCTTTAGATCAATTTGATTTTGATGATGTAGCTCAGATTTCAACACTAGAAGGTGTTTCTAACATGTTCCTGGATGAGAAAATAATTGAAGAACATCTTTTCAGTGTTTATTGCATGCACAAAGAAAGTGCAACAGTTCCTTTGTTGTCTAAAATAGAAAATAAAATAGAAGGGATTTGGAAGCTTCATTTTGATGGAGCTAAGAATAAAAATGGGCAGGGAGTAGGTCTAATACTCACTTCCCCAACAAATGAAAGGTATTTGACAGCTCTGAGTCTTCAATTTTCATGCACTTGTAATGTAGCTGAGTACGAAGCGTTAATTCATGGCTTACTTTGGGCCAGAAAAAGAGGAATCAGCACGTTACAAGTCTTTGGCGATTCTGGGTTAGTAATAAATCAAGTAAAAAACTTCGATGTATGTAAGAATCCATTAATGAAGTCTTACAGGCATAGAGTTTCAGACTTATTGGAAGATTTTGATGCCATTAATATTCAGTTTATTCCTAGAGCCGAAAATAAACATGCTGATAGACTGACAGCAGTTGGTGCTAGTTTCGAAGTGTTAGAACAAATAGAAAGCAGCAAAGTTTAGCCTCATGTTAAGTTGATTGTCAGACCTTCTATACCTGATAATGAATCTAATTGGCAGGCATTTGAGAGTGATGATCAAATCTGCAGGTTTTTACAGCAAGAAGCTGAATTTTCTGCAGTAAATCAGGATAAATTACAGCATCTATATGGTGACCAAATTGTTCAGTTAAAGACAAAAAAGTTTCCTCGAGGACTTGTCACATTGGAAGACATCTGCAGCACTGATGACCAATTAAGAAAGGACAAAGCTAAGATGTCTACTCATGCTGATAATTACGAAGAGGTTTCAGTTGATGAAGGAAAGAACTTATTTCTTGGAAAGGTATGTTCCTTATCCGAAAAACAATCTTTTATCAAGCTTTGCACTGAACTTAAAGATGTTTTCACTTGGAGATACCAAGACTTAAAAGGGTTTGACCCCAGTCTAGCACAACATAAGATTGAATTACAGCCAAATTCTAAACCAGTTAGGCAAAAACAAAGGCCTATAAATCCCAAAATAGAACCTCTTATTAGGAAAGAATTATCAAAATTGATTTAATCAGGAATTATTTTTCAAGTTAAGCATTCAAGTTGGGTAGAAAATATTTTTCCAGTTAGGAAAAAGAATGGAGAAATCAGATTATGTGTAGATTTTAGAGATCTTAACAAAGCATCATTAAAAGATCATTATCCACTACGAACATGGATCAGATTTTGAGAACAGTTTTAGGATCAGATAGACTATCCCTTCTAGATGGTTACAGTGGATATAATCAGATTTTAGTACGAGGAGAAGATAGATATAAAATATCTTTTACCACCAAGTGGGGTACTTACACTTATAAAAGAATGCCTATTGGTCTTTCAAATGCTGGTGCAACGTTTCAATGTGCAATGGACATGGCTTTTCGTAGCCTACTAAATAAATGCATACTTGTTTATTTAGATGATGTCACTGTATTCTCAAAAAATTCTGATGAACATCTAATGCATTTGAGACAGACTTTTCAGATTTGCAGGCAGTTTGGAATATCTTTGAATCCCAAAAAGTCTATCTTTTCAGTACATGAAGGTAAGTTACTCAGCCATATTATTTCCAAATAGGGTTTAGTAATTGATCCTTTCATAATTGAAGCCATATCACAACTATCATTACCTCATCACAAGAAGGCATTACAGAGCTTTATGGGAAAAATCAACTTTGTCAGAAGATTTGTCCCAAATTTTATATCATTGGTTAAGCCATTGAAAGCCATGCTAAGGAAAGAGAAAACATTCTCTTGGACCAGCGAAGGGAGAGAAGGTTTCGAGGCTATTAAAATAGCTATTTCTCAGGCTTCTACTCTTGTAAATCCAAATTTTGACAAAGATTTTACAATGTATGCACTTGCAGGAGCTGAAACAATCTCAGCTATTCTAACTCAGGTCAATGACGAGAATATCGAACAGCCAATTGCTTTCTTTAGACAGAGCTTGCATGATTATGAAACAAGGTACACATTCCTTGAAAAACAAGTACTTTCCGTAGTCAAAGGACTAAATAATTTTAAGTACATGCTTTCAAAAAATAGAATTCATGTTCTTGTTTCTCATCCAAATGTGAAAGCTTTCTTGTTGAACAAAGAGTTGAATGAGAAAAGAGTAGGCTGGCTAACGAAGGTTATGGAATATGATGTTGATATCCGAGTTTCCAAGATAGTTCGAGGTCAAGGTTTATGTGAGCATCTAATTGTTGATATAGAGAAACAACAAGATGCAAAACCTGAAGTTTAGAACACCATGCTGAAACCACGTATCAACAATCAAACGTTATGTTGCAACTAGAAAATCAGCAACCTGAACCTTCTCAAGAAATTCAGGAATCAAGATGGATGACTGATTTGGTTGACTATTTACAACATGGCACTTATCCAGAAGGTATGGATAAGAATAAACGAAGATATTTCATATTAAAATCTATTCCTTATCTTTTTCGTGGATGGTGTATTGTTTAAAAGAGATATAAATGGAATCTTGCTTCGATGTGTCGATTATGACAAAATTCAGAAGATATTATCAGAATTCCATGAAGAACCTGCAGGAGGTCACTTCTCAGCACGAGCTACAGCTTTGAAAATCATGAAAGCAAGTTATTATTGGCCTAGCATATTTAAGGACTGTTTCGAATGGATCAAAAAGTGCAAGAAATGTGGTTTTTTTGTCAAAAAATAACGTTTAGCTTTACTGCCTTTACAGCCTATTTCAGTTGATCAACCCTTTATGTAGTGGGGTCTTGACTTTATTGGGATGATTAACCCACCTTCTTCACAAGGACACAATTGGAATCTAACTACTACCGATTACTTTACACGATGGACTAAAGCAGTAGCTTTGAAGGATGTTAATGAAGCTTTAATACTAGCTTTCTATGAAGGTATAGTCTGCAGATTTGGTGTTCTAGCAACTATCATATCAGATAATATTTTAACATTTCTCGGTGCTAAAGTAACAGATTGGGTTGTTAGCCATGCAATCTACTTGAGCTCTTCATCTAATTATTACCCATAAGGTAATGGCTTAGCTAAAAGCACTAACAAGAATCTGTTAAGGATCATCAGAAGAACACTCAAGGATAATCAAAGAGCTTGGAATCTAATGTTGAATTCAGCACTTTGGGCTGATAGGGTGACCACTAAGAGATCAGTTGGAAACTCACCGTATAAACTTGTGTATGGGAAAGAAGTTAGAATGCCAATTTAAGTTGAGTTACCTACATTGGATTTACTGCATCAAATGGAATTACTTGAGAATGAACCATTGCAGGTCTGTTATGTAGGATTGATGGAATTACAAGAGCTAAGAGATCAAGCTCATTTGAATATGGAGAAAAATCAGAAATAGATGAAGAAGACTTTTGACAAGAAATCCAAATTCAGAATCTTCAATGAAGGAGATATTGTGTTGAAATGGGATGTTGATCGTGCTAAAACTCGAAACTTTGTTACAACAGACAACTTTGGTGAAGTATACCTAAGCTAAGGGATTTACGTCAGATTATTTTTGTTATTGCTGATTTGTGAAAGAGATTAAGTGGAATCTGCAGCTATGCGTGCTGTTACAAAACATAACAACTCACATAGTTTGCAATCTCATGAATATCCTCAGCAAGAGAACACAAGCCCCGAAGGACAGTTGTGTTATCCCGATGAAGACACCGGATTGCAGAATATGTAAGGTGTATAGTTTTAGAATAGCAGACATAGTGGCAATTTTCAGACAATCAGATTCATGGTTATTATCTTAATGCATATCAGTTTTATTTCTCTATGTTCATTAAAGTTGTTATGATTTATAAGTTTGCATTTATCTGTGCTACCATAAAATATTACTATTGACTCCTTTCCTACCACTTCCATCAAGAAAATATTAACAAACAAATAGTGACAACAATGTCCAAATCTGGAAAAGCAGAAAGGAGTCAAAATGAAGAATGGAAGCTAAGATAATCACAAAGCATGCAAAGAGACACGTTTCATTCAAAGATTATCCACTAGAGTTACAAGTATTCACTTCAATTTATCCCTTATGTTAATTCATTTCATTGAGAAATTGAGTTGCCTACATCATTGTACAATCAAAGGAAAACTGAATGCAGAAAGAGATAATCAACTCATTATTTCAATTTAATTCTTTATTCATAAGAGATCATAAGCTTTCCCACACAAGCCGTGGGATATGACTAAGTGACTCATCATATACATGGAGATGAGAATACTGCATGTGCTAAAGAACAAGAGTAGAGGAGTAAAAAGGAACCCATCATTGCCTTTTCTATCTTCTGTCTCCAATCCTTAGCCTTTCCATCTCCATCTCAACTCTTCCATCTTCCGCTTCCATCTCCGTTTCTTAACACCTGTAAGACAAGAGAAGTATCTATCAAATTAAGCTCAGGGTAAAATGTTATTCCAATACTCATGTTCTAAAGAAAACACATATTCTGAATTCAATGCATCTAATGCTACTTGAAAGAAAGAAATAAGATGAGTTGGTAGCAAGGAAAAGGTAGAGTTCATAAAGTGAATCTGAAAAGAGAAGATCAAAGAAGCTAAGAGTTGATTTAAAAGGGACAAAATCTGAAGTAGCTTGTGAAAGAAACAGATGAGTAAATGACACTGGAAGGAGGTTGAAAAAAAAAAGTTTCAGAAGAAGGAAAGAAAAAGAAATAAATCACATGGATACAAGAGAGGCCAAAAGGCCTATTTATTTCTAGCTCATTTTTGAATTTTGTAGGAACAGGTTGCAACATTGATTGAAAATCAGTCAATTGGTTAAGAAGAAAGCATCTACTGAATGAAGTACAAACATCATTTTCGGATGGTTTACAGAAGAAAGAAGTGTCAAAATGAGCTAATGAGAAGATATTTTGCAAATCTAGATCAAAAATCTAGAAAAGGAGAGAGGAAACAGGATTTTGAATTTTTTTTCCAGAGTCTCCCCTTGTAAAATTGACTTTTGATTTAAAAAAAATTGAAACTCATGCTTTTTTAGCTACTACATTGCTTTCTAAGCTATCTGAGCTTCAAAAGAAATAAAAAACAGTCAAGAATAGTATATGTTTCATCACTTCTAGGTTGACATCATGATCAAATGAAACATACAGGTATTCCAGATTCTCATCATGCAACAACTATCAAAGGTTCCTTTTAATTTCCAAATTCAAGTGTGGATCAAAGAGCAACTACTTTGCAAATTTTCAGGAGTTACAATGAATCAAGTAAAGTCAACATGGATAGCTCATTCAGATAATCAGATAAGCAAAGAGAGACGTTATATCTTTTTCAGAAAAGGTCAAATTATCAAAATCTGGAAAGAGAAGAATTTTGGAAAAATTGTGCTAGAGTTTCCCCTTGCAAAATGGACTTTTCCAGAAAAACAGAATTGAGAAATAATGCAAGAGGTGAAACAGAGCAACTACTATAACTTCTGGGAAGTAAATTACTATTACAGAAAAGAAAACTAAGCACTTTCTTTCACTTTCCAAAAAAGAGATATTTACTTCATTATGCAGACAGTATGCAATCATGTTTGCAACAAATGAAAAGCATACAACTTCCAGATTCTTCATTATCCTGAATGCAAATGTCAAACTAAAGAATATCGAAGATAACATTCATCTTCCAACTGAAGGAGTAAACTACAAAGCTCAGCAAAGGTCCAACTAAAGCATGCCTTACAGAAATAAGATCAACAAGTCAAGTATGCATGCACAGAGTTCATAAAAGTAGTTTGAATTACATCTACAAAGGGAAAATGAATCACAGAAGAAATAGACTACTAGTGCTAGGTTTTCATTTCCAAGATATAGTTCATAAACAACAACAACAAGTCAAGAAGCTTGAACTCATACAGGTCCAGGAAGGAAGCATGTCACGATGCCAAGCATACATCTACGAGGAAAAAATTACAAAGAAATGAAGTATTTTACCTCTATAGAATGCAAAAAGAGCATATCAAATAAAGGGCAAGATGAAACTATTTACAGGTCTACAATCAAATGGAGAGCTCTTTTAAGTTTACAAATGCTCAGTTGAGGATTACCAATTATCTACAAAATGGTGAAGAATGACAAACTGCAAGTGTGCACCTACAGAATGAAAGAGAAAATAACAAATCCCAAATATACATCTACAGGAAAATGAAACAAAGTTCAAAAATTGAGCTAAAAAGATCAAACAGTCTACACTTTTAAGTATGGAGCTAGATTTATAGGTTAAATATCCAAACCCGAGCACAGAAAGGTTCGTCAAAATGAAAATGAAGTAAGTTCCGAGCTCAAGGTCAAAGCAGAAAAGATAACCCACAAATATTTTCATTTTATGAACATTATAACCAAGGTTTTGCAAGATTCAGAGTACAGAATGAAAACTCGAGCTCGAAAGAAAAGAGAAACAGTGAAAAGAACTCACCAGAATGAAACAAGCAAACAAACTGTGTCAGCATCTCTTTCTACAGGCTCGTACCGAGCTCATTAGCTACCAAAAGTAGAGAACCAGAGAGAAAAACAAGGATTTATCATTCCTTGCAGGTGATACAGAGCAGAATAATAGATGAAAATGATCTTTAGATCATATACAGGAGGGAAACCGAACACAGAACCAAAAAAACAAAAATACCTTTGAATCGATCAAAAAACGCAGGCCCAGTCGAGCAACAATAGTGTTGAAGATCAAAGAACATGTATGCAGGCTCAAAAACGTCTAAATCTCCAAGCTTTCGTCAAAAAATGTAGAGCGGTAAAAATTTGTCAGGGCTTCACCCGCAGAATGAAAAACCAAATGAAATGACCAAATGCGAGCTCGTGAGTATAAACTTGCATTCAAACTAGGGTTCTAAAACCCTAACCCGTGATTAAAGAATCAATGATCAAGCAAATGCCAAGTGCCAAGATGAACGGTGGTCATTCTCCCTAGGTTCCCAGGTGATAAGGTTCACTTAAATGCCACCGAACGCATTAATTGCCCAGACCGGAACCCTAATCAGGGCTACATAATCAATGGTGGAAACAGAACCAAGGCACGGATCAGGGGCCATTAGTGCTCACGAAGATCTAGGTAAAACCAAGCAAGGTTAGGTTACTAACCGCCAAAATCCGCAAGGGGTGAGTCATCGTGGAGAGGGGCCAGCCCACGTCACCGAAGACTTTGTAAAGTCTAAACCACAGTCACCAAGAAAAATCAAATAAAATCATTATATATGCCAAGAGTCCCGAAAAGGGAAAAATTGTATTATGTGCCAAGACCAAAGGTGGCGAACCAAATATACATGGTGGGCTAGCCAAGGGTAGTCCCCTTTGATATTATATACATGCTTATGCCTAAGTCCACAATGTGGCAGCATCTAAAATCAAAGGTGGTCCCCACACGGGGTTTCAAACAAAATTCACAGGTGTCACTCATGTGACTATCCAGGAAAGTGAACAAAAATCAGAACATGTGCACTTTGGAGGTGGTCCCCACTTCATCTTAAAATTTGCAAATATGGCTAAGGTTGCATCCTTTTTCCTACACACAAGAGATAATTTTACATGCCTTCATAATAGGATAGAGCAGAGAAGATGACGAACTTGCATGTGTAAAGAGAGAAGACTTGCATAGCAAGTAATTTTTTAAATTTAGCAATTATTCATCTTTCTTTCCTAAAATAGAACAGTCAACTGCAATTTGACTGAATTGTATCTAAGGCTGATAATGCCTATTTTTATCACGTACTTTAGTTTGTATTATTTTATTCGTTTATTTATTATTAAATAAAGGATAAAATTAGGATACATGGGCGAGTACATCCTGGAGGCTATTTTAGGAAGTGGAGTGAACTTTTGCTATATATTGTGTGCTCTTGCAAAGCACAAAAGGGGGGAGGGATTTTTTCTGAGATTTTTCCTAGAAGAACTTTTGATATGAGTACTGAAGCAATTTCTACCAGTTTTACCCTCTGAGTGTTGAATTACTCTTTCCTTTCCAAGTTATTCTACAGTCTTATGTATGTCAGTATTAATCTTGTGAATCAATATTCCCTGATTAGTCACTTTACCCTGTTGTAGATCTACTATCTTCTGCTAAATTTCATTGTGCATGTTAGCTTACTAGTACTGTTGTGATTTTCCCTCAGTATCAATTAAGTGTTTTTGCCCTTACATTTTGCAGAAAGTACAAATTGGTTCATGCACACAAATAATTCTTCACAAGTCAGTTGTGTATTCCACTCAAGTCAAGTTCTTTACTCAAATTTGGTGTATCACCTTCGTAATTATTTCATTTTTAGTCACTTCCTAACCCTAAAACTCCCAGAAAGTAGTCTAGTGAACACCAATAAGGAACCGACCTTTTAACCCTGGAGGTTCACCTCAAAATAGGTATACCCATAGACCTGAGGTGTCCCCATTGTATCTACGAGAGAGAGAGAGATATTTTTTAGACTTAGAACACTATGGAAAATGTGAAAAATATCCTCCTTTCGCCGAGTGAGAAGACATGTAAAAAAAGATAAATAAACAAAGAGATATTAGATAAATGTGATAAAGTGTTTCTCGACAAGTGCACATCCCAAGAATCTAATGGGACTTCCTTGAAGGGTGTCAAATCATCTGATATAATTAAGTTGATTTGATAGTGATGATAAAATTAAAGAAAATAAAGATTGTTCAAAATTTAAGATGGACTGGAAGGTCTTGTTCGGCATCGTAAGTGACCTAGGATAGGGTTGTGGAAATATCAAAATCCTAAAAGTAGGTGTATTAGAACTCCTCAGTTTTTTTTCATATTTATTGGAAGATATCGAACTATTGTTTAATTTCCTAAAAGTTTTGTGTGAAGGTGATGGTGTACAAGGTGAGTTCATGGAGGATATCAAATTTCTCCCACACGAATGGTTGTTGTACGATCGAAAAAGCGTATGTGCTAGTGATAAGATGAGGCAAACCTGAAACAATCATCTAAAGAAGATCCATTCTTGGTAATAACTTGTTAGATCAAAATAAGACTGATAAATGTGTAAAATATGATAAAATGAATATAAATGACATGGATCGATGGTGATCAGAGACAATTTTTTTGTTATGTTAAAGTGTGAATAAAATAGACAAAAATGAATGCAAGAAGAAAATTAATGTTGCAAAGGAAAACTCGAGGAAGAGTCTAGGAGATTATGAAACTCAAAAAATGATATTCAAATGTGTTTGTGGGGCCAAAAGATAGAGCAAAGGGCTATGGACATTGATCCGCGGCGATCAGGATCAATGAGGATTAGGTATTAAATGTTTGATGTGACAAAAGGATTAATAAAACATTCACTAATAACTAATAGAGAGGCTTAACAATGCAAAGATGGGCTATATGGGATCTAGAAGCCTATATGGTAATGAAAATGGAGGTTTGGGATTGTTTTAGGTAGATTAATGGATGAAGCAAAGGCGAAAGGGCTGATCGTTGGAGATCAGAGGTTGACGGAAATCCTTATGGATATCATAAATTTTCTGTAGGTGGTATAAATGATTGAATGAGAGGAAGATTTCAAGAAACCTATGTAAGATTATGATAACAAAAAACTATAGAGTGTAACTTACTACAAAAGAAGATAACAAAGTGAGATGAATGATAATACTAACCTTTTATAATTGACTGCATGATAACAGAGCTTCCAAGGAGGTTGATTAGAGAATTGATGAAGTTCTTAGGGTCCTGCTAGCCTTGACAGTAGGGTGTTGATATCTTTGAACATGATGATGATGTTTACAAGGTAAGTAATTCATCTTCAAACATGGGTTGTGATTAATTGGAGAAGGGAGAAAAAGTTTGGTTAAATAGAATCAATGACATCTATAAGCACCATTGTTGATCACATACCAGAGTCGATTTTATTGAAGAGGTTAAAAAAACAAGAAGAAGAATGGAAAATAGTTAAAACCAATTTTGATCTAAGATATCAGGCTATTAGGAAATGGTGGGAGGTTAGGGATTTGAGTTGTAAGAAGGTATATGGTTAGGATAAGTGGGGTAAATTGGTTATGTTAGTATCTAGGTGGTTAGGGGAGAGTAAATTGGTTTTTACACAGGCAAAATGTGTTTTATGTTGGTAAGTTACATGAAAGCTAGGACATGGATAATAATATAGGTAATGATAATTTGATTGATGTGTGTTAGGTCACCTAGGGGTGAAAAAGGGGTGTCTACGTTTCCCCCTTTATGTGTAGCTACCTATAGGCACAAGTTGCAAGACAAAAACTATTACGAGGATGCCCCAATTTTTTGATTAGGATATTGTGATATTTATCCCCCTCAAGCCAATGATCGACTATGTTGGTCATTGGATTGAAAAGAGTTTATTGTTTTGAATAGATTTACTTTGAGATTCTCCATGATCTTGATTATAGTCTGAAATGACTAGGACGGAGGAGTTTGCACTGATGGTAGTAATATTTTAAAAACACTCAGTAGGGAACATGTAACATGGACCACCTATAGACATGTGTTGTAGAAAGACTACTACGTGTGGAGGGTCTAAGGGAAGTGATCTCATGAGAATGTGTTAAGTCGTGGGACCAAAGGGTAAAAGGAAACATCTGTAGGGTGTGCAAAATTTGATATATGGTCAAAAAATAGGGTTTTGATAGTTTTCTAAGCATCAAAGAAAAGGCATGAAGCTTTTGATAAAGTTGTGATGTGATAAGAGAGGTTTAGGTGACCAAAATAGATGTGTTTGTGTAAAAAGAAATAGAATCAACATCGATTATAAATCGTCGGCGTTTGGAAAGAAAATTGATGATGATTAGTGGTCACTAGCGATTCCTAGCATGAAAAATATATAAGCCACATGAATGTGTAAATAGTTCATTAGTGATGTGTTTGAGTGTGATTTGAGTGCTTTGCATTGTGATTTTGAGTGTTTTTGGAGAGATGGAGGCTAGTAGAAGTGGCATGAAGAGGAAGAGGACCAGAAGAGGGGTGAGTAAGATTGATTTTATGTTTTATTTTGTGTTTTTGTTTATTTTTCTGTATTTTTTTTTAAAAATGGGGTGGGAATGTTGAATTGGCATCGATTGTATGATAGGCGGAGATTAGGTAGGTCATCGAAGATTATATGAGTGCAATCATCAGTGATTAGTATTTGATGGAAATTAGTGTTGTTTTGGATAAAGATTGTAACTAATGTCTCTTGTTTGTGTGTTTACCAGGTGAGGGAGACTATTTATCTCTAAGATAGGGTTCCTAAGATGTTTGACAGGATCGAATTTGATTTGAATGATATGGAATGGGATTATGTGGTAGTTGTTGGATTATTAGGATTTCACCACTACCAATGGATTTCTTGAGACTCTGAGTTGTTAATAGCCTTGATTGAAATATGGGATCTGAGCATCGCGACATTCTGGTTCCCAACTTGTGAGATGATGATTATGATGAAGGATGTCTACATGATCCTTAGGATATCTATTCAAGGTGAGAATGTGATACCGATCACCCGAGAGGCCCACCATGACATGATGAGGTGATTATATGGTGATGATGTTGGGGAGATAGGATATAAAATAGGAGGATTTCATATTGAGTCCTATTATGATGAATATGTGTCAGGTAACCTATTAATGTTTATTATTATGATAGCTATATAATATTATGCACTACTTGATTCAGGGGGTGGTAGGTTTCCATGGACACTTGCGGGTGTTGTAGAGATTATGGAGCACTAGAAAATATGTTCCTGGGCTTCAACACTATTGGTTCAGATGTATTGTGAGATTTGGATGTTTGTTAGAGGGCAGAGATTTGGATAGGATGTGGGGTTTTGGCTATACTGTTGGGCCTATGAGAAAATTTTTGTTGTGAGGCCACTAAGGCTTCCATGAAGAGAAGGTGGCCCAACTGAGTATGTATTTGGATTCCTGAGATGGTGTTTTGATAGGTTGAGGGATGATATGGTTGAGAGAGACCAGACTTATTATTCTGATAGATTACAAATCTTTTCTGTAGATGATGTGGTATCGAGGCCATATGTGATATACCCTCCACAGCTAGGGATGGATGCAAGTTGGCAAGTTTATGGAGGGTGATGTAGGAGTGGGAGAGGAGACCAAACATGATAGAGGTTGTACAATTTCCCCGAGTGCAGAGTGAATTCAGGTTTCCTTGGTAGATTTTAGGTGAGATGATAGTATATTGGTATGATGATTCTATGAGTGATTTACCTACATTTTTATTTGATGTGGGAGGGTCACCTAAGGATACTGAGGAGGAGGATGTTGGGTTAGATGAGGGAATTATGGCTTGGTGGGAGCAACAGTGGGCTACTTGTGGAGATAAAATTGGTAGGAGGTTGTAGGGGGTGGAGAGGAGGAGGAGGGTGATGTTGGAGATGAGCTAGCCAAGATGTAGGAAAATCATGATAGTTTATAGGTGGAGAAGGATAGATTGATAGTGGAGGGTTTTAGAACTTACAAGGAGCATGATAGGGTGCAACAAGAGGTAGATCAAATCTGCACAGAGCATGATATATATCTACGGTAGCGAGACAAATATCAATGGTAGCGGGAGGTTCCATGGGAAAAATATGGAGAGGTAGTTACATCTTCAGAGGTAGTTGGTAGTGCTACTTAGGGAGAAAGGCCTGGTGCGAAGTAGGAAGTGGTACCGACAAGAAGAGTGTTTGATGGGACCTCTTGGTTTTGTGACCGTTGACTAGTATAGAGTGTTTGGAGAGGATATAAGATATTATGAGTGCTGATGGGGCCTTTCATACTTCTTCCCCTTCTGTGGTACAGATTATCCATTTAGTGTAGGGTAAGTGTCCAAAGATGGGGGGCCAAAAAGTGGACACAACTTTTTTTGACATTTTCGACATAATGCGCTCGCATTATGGCTCGAGTGCATTTTAACATGAAAAGGAAATTTGGGGCTTGTGTTATAACGTGAGTGTGTTATAAAGCACTCGCATTTCGATTGTAATAAAAAAAGTCCAAACATGAGATCTATTCATTTGCAAAAACAAAAAAACCCCAAAGGTAGCCAAAATGTGAACGAGGAAAGACACTCTTGTGTTTTAGAGAATTTTACATCCTCTACTCTCTAGGAAACTTGAATCAATGATGGAGGAGAGTAATGAAGGTCAGTCAATGTTGATTTTGGTTTTTTTCTTTGTAAATTTTAATTTTATAGATAATTGTTGATTTGTTATTTTTTTCATTTTTAGATGTTTCTTTACCTCCAAATCAATCCCACCATACAACCCCAAATGAAGAGGAAGAACAAAACATCCCTAGAACACCCCTTTCTATTGTCAGGCACCCTCTTAACACCCAACAAATTTTTTTGGGGGAAATTGCAAACCACAAATTACAAATTCAAGGTTTAATAAAACTTTAAACAACCCTAATGCCATGAATCCTCACCGTCAAAACCTAGCCACATCAATTAGGATCATTGTTATCTAATATTTATAATGTGGTAGGAAAAATTACCACATGGGATAGTTTCAAAAATAATTGTTGTAATTTTTATTCAGATAAGTTGTCATATGATGCGATGAAAAATTAAAAAAATCACAAAGGAAAATTTGTGTGAATTATTTACAGATCCCAAAACTAATGCACCATTACAATTGGATTGTATAAGATTCCCCATACATCGGTGCAATCACGAGGGGATTAAAAATAATTTTTGGGATAGGTGGTGGATGGTTTTTGACCAACCACCTTGTAATAATTTTGAGGTGCCTCAATATTTCTTGAGGAAACTCTATTATGAGTTCATCCTTTATAAAATACCTAACTATTATAACATTAGATATTTTCAGGGTAGAGGCCAAGGCTCTACATAGGATAGGGTGGGGGCACATCGTTTACCAAACCGTCCAACTAGGTCCATTGTTCACCCTCCTTTTCAACATGTTTCAGTCCCTTTTCTTGTGATGGAGACAATGGAGGTTCAAACTCTCAACTCCATTAGATCATTGATTCATTCATTTGTTCATAATGGCACTCATCTCTCCTAGGGAGAAAACATCATATACTATAAAGTGTCATGCTTGTGGGAGCATAGATACGTATGTGGTTGATGTGGCATATGCATAGTGTAGTGAGACAACTCCACAGTCTCACCAGATAGATCCACAGCCTTGTGACACAACTCCACAGCCTCACGAGACAAATCCATAGGATGTGCAGGGTGCCCAATTGAAGGAGGCACATCATGATTTTGTGTTGCAAAATATTATCATCACAGATTCTATACTAGAATCGACATTTGGTATTGACCTTCAGGTAATTTTACATGAAATTATTTGCAATTGAATATATATTTTGTACAAAATCTTATAATAAACCATGTTAATCAATTGTGAATGAAAATTAAAGAGATACCTTTGTTTTTTATAAATTTACATGGTCAAAGTATGCATCTAGTGTCACATTCCCCTTCTTCACAGGTGAATGTCGGTATGGGTTTGCATGCTGGTGAATTTACTAATGTAAGTTTTATTATTTTTATTAATCATATACATGAAGATAACATGAACTATAGTTAACATATGAATCTACTAATGTGAGTTTTATTATTATTTTAGTTGATGACAGCATTACAATCTCCCGTTGAGATTCGTCGATCATTAGATATCGGAGTTGATATGGCCATAACTTCTATCATCCCTCTTACACCTGTATATATGCTGGTAAAATTATTTATATAATGAACTGATTGTATTGAATAACATCATTTATTATTATTTAATTACATTCACACATGTATTCTAATTTTTGTCATCATGGTTTCCATATGAGGAGTTTGCTACTCTAGTTTGTGCATCTGGTACTGATGTTGATGATATTGAGAAGCAAATGATGATTGGAACTGATCATCAGATAACAGTAAGTATTAATTTTTAAGTAGTGTCATTTAATATATGTCATTAATTGTATACTAATGGGTATGTTGTTTATTTATATTAATAGATTGATCTACAAGCATCCTATGAGTAGAGGAGGTATGAACAAACTAAGAGAGGGAATTCCACTTATGTGTCTGAGTCATCTTCCACGTGCTCAAAGAGAACTAAATTACTTGATGATAGGGTCCCGTAGTTTAGATGTATATGGATTTTGTTGTCTGCCTTCATGGCATATTGGCGTAGATGTATATGGATTTATGTTTCGTCTATGTATATCATTGTATATGGCTACATGGCTTTATTAAGACATTCATTTTGATAAAACTTTGTATGTTATCAAGCATTTATGAAACAATATAATATATGCAAAAAAAATGTTTTAAAACTTGGATGTAAGTGGATTAGTATGATATCATGTATGCATGTTATTTTAATATGTATTATTAGTGTTAATTTATTTTCTGTTTTAAACATGGGAATTCAAATCCATATGGAACTAATTTTCAATTTTTCCAAGTTGGAATATAATCATTCAATGCCATCAATTATAATAATATAATGTCAATGTTAATGTTATCCACCTCCTGGAATCTCAATAATTCAAATGAAATGTATGTAACGAGACAATACAATATTAGATTAAGAATAATAATTAAATTGTAACTGCAGAGAGAAAGAGATAGAGGGAATGTAAGAGGGGTAGACATAGAAAGAGAGAATGGGGGTGAGAGAGAGAGAGTGAGAGTGAAAGTGAGAGAGAGTGTGAGAGAGACAGAGAGAGATAAAGAGAGAGAGAAAAAAGGGAGACAAAGAGTTCTATTGTCAAGATACTTAAGATTTTACATTAAGTGTTCAAAACATTTAATATACTTAAGATTTCACATTACATCTATGATATATAAATATTATATTCTTTATGTTTCTTCCATTTCCTTTGAGATTAATTTTTGTGTTGTGAAGGTGGCCATAAAACCTGTATGTGTGTGTGTGTGTGTGTGTGTGTGTGTGTGTGTAAGAGAACCGTGAGGAAATAGAGAAAATTGACATAGGATTTTGTAGAGGGTCCCGTCACAGAGGTGTAGGATCAGACAAGACATCTCTAGGTGCCACGAAGACTGAAATATCACCCGCCATAGTTACATCATTTTTTGGTCTTCGGGATCCTAAGGGAGGACTACACCTAGATGGAGTATCCTGAAAGCAATGACTCCATCTTGCATCAAAATGAATCCTCCACAAGATTTTACCATGACACCTAAATATGTTGACGTAGTCCGTTTGGATCTAAGTGCCACTGTTTGCAAAATATTGCATTTAACAATCTTACACTGACTTTAACTACACTATTTTGCATAGTTACAAGCAATAGAACACTAAGAGAACCATAAGGAGATGGAGAAAATTGATATTGGATTTTATAGATGGTCCCCATATAGAGGTTTAGGATTAGACGAGATGTGTCTAGGTGCCACGGAGACCTAAATATCACCCATCGAAGTTACATCCTTTTTTGGTCTCTAACCTCTTAAGGGACTACACCTGGACGAAGTAGCTTAGAAGAAAAGCACCATTCTACACCAAAATTGAGCCCCCACAATCATTTACTAGGCCACCTAGACATGTTGGCACATTCCATTTGGTTCCAAGAGCTACAGTTTGTAAAATATTGCATTTGATAGTCTTACACTGACTAAAACTACATTATTTTGTGCATTTGCAAACAATATAACATCAAGAGAACTATAAGTAGATGGAGAAAAATGAGATTGAATTTTGTAAAGGTTCCCCACATGGAGGTGTAGAATTATATGAGGTGTCTCTAGGTGCCAAGGAGACCGAGATATCACCCGTCGAAGTTACAACATTTTTTAGTCTCCAGATTCTTAATGGGCTACGCCCAGACGAAGTTTTTTTATTAGATTAGGTAAAAAACAGTTTTAGAAGGGACCCAGAAACCCTGAACAACCCAAAAGATAGAGAAAAGGGAAAACAAGAAGACAAATAGATAGAGAAACAGGTCCAGAGACCAAAGAGAAAGAGACTGACAAAGCAGAAAAAGAAGGGAGATAAGGAGAGAAGAAGAGGCAACACCAGTTAAGGAGGCTTGACCACGTAAGGCTCCTTTCCCCCAATGAGAACATCGAGATAAACCAGAAGGTGGAGGAACATTTTTTTTTCCTATTAGATACAAATGACCAACCATCCTTAAAACTGCAATTCAAGACATCTTTGTGCAAGGAGGGACTGCTACCCAGGTCCACCAAAAATGGCGAAGGACCCACAAGTGAGGGCCACCTGCTCCAATCCTCCATGAGGAACACATCTAGCCTACCTCCCAACACATAGACCACATCCACCTTCTCATCCTCGATACTTCCATCCACCTTGCCACCTTCCACAATAACTGCTCCAACATTCAAAATTTCCCTCCCAAACACTGGGTATAGCCCATCCAATTCACCACTTTGGCTGGTCACCAAAGCATCACATCCAGTCAGAGGAGAGAGCGCAAAACCTAGAGTAGAGCCATCAACATCCTCTTGTGCACCAACGACCACACGATCCATGCCCGGAATCAAACAACAAGAGGACTGTATATTTCTAGCTTTGCCACAGTTTGCACAGTAAAGTTTGGAACCTTCCACCTCAATTTTTTGCTGCCACTCTCGAAGGGAAGATTTCAGGGTGATCTTTTTGGGAATTTTGGTACCATCCAGGAAAGAAACATAGAGCCTAGCATAAACTAACCTTGATCTAGCCTTAGTAGCCGGATCCATAGCAATCAGAGCTCCCATTGCTTTCACCACACCAAGAAATATTTCAGACTCCCAGAATTCTAGAGGAAGAGTAGGGAGCCGAATCTAAAACCAGAGAATTTTAAACATAAGATTGAGAGGAACACAGGCTCCCATCTCCTAAATCTCAAGGCGGCATTACCATAAAACCAAGGTGCACCCAGAAAGGTATTTTGCATATCCCACCCATTCGGAAAGATGAATAAAAAACCATCTCCGGAAAGAGCTTTTACCTCAACTTTACACCTTCATTTTCAGCTGCACCAGTCCCGGAAAAAATCAATATTGGGTCTTATTCAAGCGAATCTGCCTAAAGATGCAAATTTTAATCTGTCCCTTGCTTTTTCAATCACATTTCCAGGGATCTCCAACAGAGGAATGTCCTCTTTCCAGATCAAAACCAGCTTGGTGGACTCGTTAATGGATGGGCCAAAAAAATTTTCTACCTAGGATCTCTCTTTTTCTTCAGCAGATGCAAAAATCTTCTTTGTAAACTTACCTACAATATGCATCCCCTCCCCATCTACACCTCCATTTCCATCCATCTCTCTAAATACACCTAGACGAAGTAACCCAGAAAAATGACACTATATTGCACTAAAATGGAGCCTCCATAAGCATTTACCAAGCCACCTAGACATGTTGGCATAATCCATTTGGTGCCAAGAGATACGGTTTACAAAATATTGCATTTGACAGTCTTACACTGACTTAAAGTACACTATTTTGCGTATTTGCAAACAATAAATCACCGAGAGAACCGAAAGGAGATGGATAAAACTGAGATAGGATTTTGTAGAGTGTCGCAACATAGAGGTGTAAGATTAGATGAGACATCTTTTGGTTCCACATAAACCAAGAAATCACCCATTGAAGTTAGAGCCTTTTTTGGTCTTAGGCTTGTTAAGGGACTATGTCCGAATGAAGTAGCCCAAAAGAAACAACACCTTCTTGCACCAAAAACAAGCCTCCATAAGCATTTACCAGGCCACCCAGACATGTTGGCACAGTCCGTTTGGTGCCAAGAGATACTGTTTGGAAAATAATGGATTGTATAACCTCTCTCTCTTTCTTCCTCTCATGTATTCTTTCTCTCTCACACACAATCTCAATATCATTGTCACTCTCTTTTCCTTTCTGAAAAAATTTTCTTATTTCTCATATTTCCATGTTTGAAACCTTGTGTTACATGTTCCTGACCTCCATAATGTATTGAGCTCACCATGTTCTTGTTAGTTGTTATTAAGTAACACTACCAAATTTTTAATTTTCAAGTTATAGTGACTACATTGATAGGGAAGTGGGAAACCATATTAGTCTTGTTGATAGTACTCATTACCCATGAAATCAAGTTCTCCATCTTTCATTTTCTTTTCTCATCTTCCACGTCATATTGATAAATTATTTGATAGGGAAGCTTCCCTATTCTATGGTGATACATCAAATATGAATATGATCCTTGAGATTCATTCCTCATCCCACCATAATACCATTACGAACTCTTATGTTGGTAATGTTGCATGGTCATTTTCCTTTTTGAGAGAGAAATACAAAGTTGAGGGAATGAAAGTTGAGGGCCATTACCATAAAAATATTCCAAGGCCTCAGGCGACATGGAAATTACAATCATAGCAATAAGAGACGTGGAAATTATGATGAATCTCTTTGAATGTTCTTCTTACAAAGCGGATGAGCCATTTTAAGTTAAATACTCTCTGTTAATACTAATAAGATATATGAACCAAATTACCCTTGTTGGTTTCCAAAAAACTTGAAATGCATTATTAATGAGAGTAGAATTAGAGGAGGAGGTTACTTGTAAGATGGCATACCAGTTGATGAGGCCTGAAGACAATTTAGAATGAGCAACAAGGTGCACCTCAATGAAAGTTATCATGGGTGAGAATCCCTCAAGGGTAGGGTACAACTTGTAAGAATGTTTGGAGAACGTGTAGCTTCCTCCCACATTAGCTGCCATCAACAAATTATCTCCATTCTTCATACCACCATCTTCTACACTAAAAGGATCAACAAACCTCATATATTTCTAGCCGATCTCATAAGTGAGTTAATCTTTTGGAATATCAATATTAGGATCAACCAATATTTTTCATTCCTTAGCTTCTCTTAAATTCAAGAATAAAAAATTATTTACTAACAGTGCCAACCATGTGAAGGTGGAATCTTTTTTGGCACCACCAACCTACATAAACATGTTAGTAAACAATTAAATAGAATTTTAAAACCTACACAATTTAAAAAATAATAATTAAAGTAAATATTCGAATTAAATTCATGTAGATGTACATATCTTGAATCTTAAGTGAACATACCTTTGACTTGAGAAAGTATTCCACTTGGTAGCCTCAAGGGCAGTTTTGTGTATCTTCATTTGTAAAAATTCAATCCAATGAGCCATCTAGGTCTGATCTAATATTTTGGGTGTCAAGTATTGCTTCATGGTCAGACTCATGAACTTTCCACAAGACCTTATTGTGCGGTCTACCTCCATATTTAATCAATTGAACATTAGATATAACAATTAGGTGAGAATAATGAAGAATCTTTCTATGAGTTTCAAAGTCCTCAAATAACCACATATTCAAATTATTTATTGGGTATCTTCTTAGCCATATTCTGGTAATAACCACATAACCCGTAGGATATTCTAGGCCTTATCCATATATGATTGGGGCTATCAATTTATTTTTTCCTGAACACAACGACACAAATAATAAGTTGTTCCTTATTTATTATATTCTTCTACAACAACTACAAAAACATGACCTACATCACATTGTACACAAAATCATTAGTTTCAATAATTGATTCATTTATAAGTTCACTAACATGAGAAAAACTTTTTTTTTACAAAATAATGCAAATATATAATACTTGGTTGTACTAGATCTGATATATGGTCAAAGTCAATTGTTGCTTCTCTCACTGTGAGTTGTAGAGCTAGTGGAGGTTGATAGGTGTTGAGTGGATATAATTGTCTACAACACCATTCATCAACCCACTCTTTTGACTCACATTCATCCCAAAATGAATACGTACATGAAGAGTAAAATCATGCCATTTTCCTTGTATAAATTGTCCAAGAACCTGCATTTGAACTTCTAAAAGCGTGCAACTCACTAGATCCAGTTAGTGTACTGTAATCTTCAAATTTTGCAAAATTAGCTTCTTTTACCAACGAAAAAAACCTATGAACTCTAGAATTACCCTCATTACCTAGACTCATTATTGAGTTACAATATTCCACGATGGATTTTTCATCGATCAACTTGGCACCATCTTTGTACTTCAATTATTCTCTTGCTAGGGATCTTTTAACACATGATCTTGCACCATCATGTTCTCTTTTTCCATGTCCGGCCTCAGTGAAATTCCAAAAATGTTGAACACCACTATTCCTATGCATCCTGCTCAACCAATATAACATTTGTGCATTCTTGAATTGTGAAGTACAATTATCTAACCATATGATGTTTATGTTATTCATATTTCCATAGAAGATCTCGAAACAACCTTTTACAAATTTTGATGAATGTCCATGATCATCACTAATATAGAAATAATATTATCTCAAAATATTTCTTTCTTCCTCTGTATTGTCGAGAGCATGAGTGAATACTATATGTACAAATATGGAAACCTGAATAGAGTAGTAGTATTGCGATTACACTTCATTTTGTGGCTGTAGAGTATAGTTCTTCGCAAAATCAACAAATCAAACAATGGTACCAAGAGGAAACGTGTCCTTGCATAACATGAATTATTCATCTAACAATCGAGCTTTGTGTGTATGTCATGCATACTCATACACTAGCTTCTCTCGAAATATAGTGATAAAATTTGTTGCACTTATTTCATTACTCACTAATTCACACCTCTTGGATTCATTACCATCTTTTGAAGTGTATGTCACTAACTTGTATTTTCCAAAACTAGCTAGTTCATTTCCGATCACATGTGTATTCTCTGTGTGTATACATCTTTACAAATGTTCTAAACCACCACAAATATCACAAGTTCCTTCTAAACATGGTTTGTTATAAAAATATTGTCCTTCTTCTCTTGTACAAAAAACACTTGAGATGAATTCTCTTGCTGATTTAGGTGGAAAATTTATCATACACTCCTGCAAAATATTATCAGTATGAAAATTAACATATATATGCTAGAAAATATCATAATGCGTAGCAAATTCAATATGGATCCTACAACAAGTAGTCCATGAGTGATTTATTTTAGCATAAAAAGGTTTTAACATTTCAAAATACCTTTGAATAATTTTTATTTCTAGATAAACCTCTATAAACTTATTAAAAAATTGTGTTTGTGTGATATCCAAAAAATGTTTAGGATGTGCTGTACGGTTTCTAGAAAATATTCTTCTTTTTAAAACATCATTTTGATTAGGTGAAATGCTTGTATTTATTTTCCAAAATTCTAAATTTTTTTATTTTAACTCATCAACTATGTCTTTGTCTTTTCTTGGCAATCTACCAGAGAATACTCATAATTCATTGTTATTTGTATCTTCAATTCTTTCACGATGCTCGAGAGCTTTGTATAGTGTTTTCCTGTTTATTTTTAGTGCACTACTTGTTTTTCTAATTAAACAAGATTTTTTTGTTGCTTTAATTACTATAGTCGATGTAATAACACGTCGAGTAACATTACTACCTTTGGTATGTGAGGCTGAACCTACTGATTGGTATTCGTTCATTAGATTATTTACAATAGAATTTTCATTTTCGGTCTTAGATGTTTTTAGACCAAGGGTTTTCATTGTAGGTCTATATTTAATATTTTTCATCATTTCAACAAATAATTGACATCTACCTATTTCATTTAAGTCATTAAAATATGTTTTCCATATATGATTAGATTTTCCTCTACAAGTGCATTGGCAAATCTTATTAGGCATTGGATTTAAAATATTTTCATCAATCTCAAGTAAAATTTTGGGTGTTTTCCACAAAATTTTAATGGGTGATTTCAATGGAGCTGATTTTTTAATATCATCTAAACATTGTTCATTTTTTATTTGTCGTTCATCTTCATAATTTAGTAAAGAGTGTGTGTTTTCAATAGGTTGGTCAACTGGTGTAACATCTATGTTTAAACTTGGAATTACATCATCATTCATTGACTCAATTGGTGTTTGAAGATATGTTACACCATCAATTTCATTTGGAAGAGATGACATACCTTCATCTTCATGCGTTGATTTCTTTTTTTCACATATTTCTTGTATTCACTCCCTTTTTTATTTTTTATTTATTATTTCTTGGCTTTGTTGGATGATATACAATTTTTGGCAACATCTTCAATCTCTCTTAAATACACGTTCAATTTCTTTTTTTCACTCCCTTTTTCCATCCGGTCCCTTTGTTTTTGCAATTGCTTGAGTGATTGATTTTTTGGTTTCCTCCCCATAATTCTCAAAAATATCTCACCACTACAAAATAATTCAAATTAAATGTTAGTGACTATTAGGAATATATTAAACAGTCGAAGAAAAATTGAATATATCAAATAATGCTTAAATATTTCAACAAACAATCTCTATATCACATAAACTATACAAAATTGTTAACAAGAATTAGAATGTGCAGAAATTTATAGAAAAATGCATGACCTATGGGACCAATATCAAATACTCTTTTTTCCTTGTGGGGGTCGACGTTCTATTTTAAGAAATCTATAAAGCGAGCGCATTATAATGCGCTCACGTTTCATCTTGTTCGGGTTTGGAACACCCAATACAAAGGCTTGGATTTGCCTTGAATTTCCAAACCAGAGGTTTGAACTATGTTTTGCGTGATGAAAACCGTGTTTAATAAAAAAGCCTCTAAATTTCACGTGTGCACCCCGATATCTTGTGCGTTAAAACATAATATTCAAAAATAAATTATACTACAATGTCAAGCTCGGTTTTACCTTGATGATGATATAATTCTTTATAAAATCTAATTAGTTTAAGGCTTTCATCCATATTTTCTTTTCCTAGTGCCTTGTTTTCTCGCAAAAACCTATGGTGCACAATTTATGAATTTTTCATCCAAATTTTTAAAAAGTGGTTTTTTCTAAACTCCATACTACACACACTAAAAAAAAAACTAAAAAACAACCTTTTTTTCTCAAAGTTATGGGGGTGCACACACAAATATTTCATTTTCAGGATATGTGCACTTTGAAAATTAATATAAATTATACATTCATCCAAAAATTATAAAAAATTAATGGGACCTCGTACATGGTCTTAGCTAACTTTCTACCAAAGGGATTTGAAAAAAAAATATAGAACTGAAAAACTTGGGGGGTGCACACACATTAGGTTCTTATCTTTTTTACACAAAAATAGACATAATTTGTGTGCGCACCACATTTGACCCTTTTAATATCAACCATTTAAAAAAATAGTAGTTTAGAAACTATATTCCGAGATCTAAATTACTTATTCTTATCACTTTGTCAAAGTTTGAGCATAGGCATGCAGAATTATTCGATGAAGTTCAGGTTTTGGTGATTTCAGGAAAAAGGTGTCCCTTTTTGACCCCCTTTTTATCCCCCATCTTTTTGCACTTACTCTGCAGAGTGCTTTCCCTTGACATAGAATGTGAATGAGTCCTAAACCTCCATAATCTCTAAGGAGGAAACAAGTCTCCCAAGAAAATATTTGAAAACCATTTCTGGAGGAAGCATTGGTCTATAGAAATTATCTGAGTAGTTTTTCTAACTTTTGCACATAGTTTTTGGAATGGACCCAGGAGGAGGAGTAATACACATCTGTGGCTTCAAGCACTTTGGAGTAGATAAGAAATTTTCCCGCTAAAGCTAACAACTTGGTAATCAAATATTACGATGTTTGAGCCACCCATTGCATGACATACTACCAAAGATCCACATGTGAAGCTTGAAAGGAAAATGGAACGCCGACAAATTTAAAAATTTCACCATGGTTGAGAAACTTCCATTCGTATATAGCCAACCAGGGGGGTGTTGGGAGGAATGATTGTCTAGAACATTACTTTTTATGCCATTGAATGGAAGAGCTACAAGTTAAATAGAAAGTTTTGAGGCACTGCATAACATTGCTAATGTCATTTTCATCTTTAATGAGTGTAAGGAAGGAGTCTTCGACAAAATGGCCATTTTGTAGTTGGGAGTTATTAGTAGAGGGAAAGAAAATTCCCCTGACAAGCCGCTGAGATTGATCTTTGGCTAGCAAATAGCCAAATCCTTCAACCGCAAGGACATATAGAGCGGGAGCCAATGGGCATCCTTGCCGAATGGATTTGAAAAGACTAAAGGGTGAAAAACCCTGGCCATTAATGGTGATGTTAGTGGATGTATGCAAGAAAAGCATAGTGACAGACTTAACGAAATTGATGCCAAAGTCCAGAGCTTGAAGCATAGCCAAAATGAAAAGCCATTATATTTAGTCGTAAGCATTCTTGAAGTCAATTTTGATGAAGAAGGCTTGTTGGTTAGATCTACATGCCCCTTCCATGCCTTCCCAGACCACAATGATATTGTCGAGGATATAATGCCCTTGGATGAAACAAGTTTGTTCTAGTCGGAAAATGGTAGGAACAATGTGTCATAGCCAAAGGGCAAGATATTTGGCTAGGAATTTGTAAGACACATTAAGAAAGGTTATAGGACGCCAATTGTTTATCAACTTGGGGTCCCTAGGCTTAGGAATGAACTTGATATTCCCTTTGTTGATATGGGGGCCAAGGGACTGACACGGAAACCCTTCCATGTAAACCTGATGAAGGTCTGGGTGAACAGTATCCCAAAGCGATTTGTAAAATTCGCAAGGGAAGCCATCGCAACCATGTTACTTGTCGTTGGCCATTTTCATGACCACTTTCCTATAAATCCTCAAGTGAGAGAAGGTGATCATAGGAAATTTTCTACGCCTGAGAGAGTTTGCATGGTACTGTGGCCAAGCATTGATCCAAGGTAGCTTGTCGTTCTGCCGAGGGCTCTCGAGCTTGGAAAAATTGCTTGTAGTGATTAACAAAGGCCTACAACATGAGTTGGGGATCTGTGAGATGAGCTTCGACATCAAATATTGCACAAATTTGTTGAAAGGAATGTTTGGCTTTGAGCGATTGAAAAAATATCTTCTAAACTCAATCCCTAACCTTAAGCCAGTGAAGTTGAGCACGGATCTACGTGCCTCGAGCATTATAGTTATTTGCAATTTAGATTTTTTGTCTAAGCTATGCCACGTGGAGATGCAATGCTTAAGCACTTCAAATTTTATCTCCAAAAAAAATAAAAAAAAATTAAACACAAACATATTTCCATTACAAAATAATTAAACATGGGTGCCCTTTCCAACATACATTACTTCTCAAATTAAAAAAAAATAAAACATGGACCGTGTCATTTCTAACATACGTTACTTCTCAAATTCAATTGCTAATCATATTACTCTAATTGAGGCAACTTCATATTTTAACGGTGCATTTGTGCATTATTGCTACTTAACGGCGCCCTTGTGTATAACTGTTATTTTCAAAAAAGTCAAATTTAAGCAGGAAAATTGATGCATTTACTCGTATTATCAATGTCCACACGGAAATGACCACGACTTCGGAAAATATATGCAAGTGGCTGCCGCTTCTTTTTCCAATCAAGACTTACTTTTCCATGGACTTGAGCTCCAATTCATCCTCTTTTTCCATGGATTTGAGCTCCAATGCATCTTCCTCGTTAACATTAATTTTCTACCTTGCGAGTCACATCCGCACTCGGAGTTGTGATATATATAGGGAGGCGGAGATCATTGTTATAAAAAAGAAATTAGTTGAAGAGGAATATGGAGGGAATAGGGAATGGAGGATTTGAACTTCCAGGGTTCCGGTTCCATCCGACAGAAGAAGAGCTTGTGGTCTTCTATCTTAAGAAACAATTGGTAGGCCAACAATTCAGTTTTGATATAATTGGAACCTTGGATTTGTATAATCACGATCCATGGGAGCTCCCAGGTACTTATCATTAACATAAACTGTGATGGTTTTCTGGTTTTAAGATTAGTACTTTCAGTGTTATAATGAATAAGATTTTCTTTGGGGATTCTGACATTTTGGATCTCACTAATTGGCTTCACTGTTCTCTTCCGTGAAGATGGATCCATTAGTGAGTTTCGAAACATCATAAATTAACTTCTTTGTATAGGTGATTTCAGATGAATCTTATTCCTAAACGTTGTTTGGGTTTAATATTTTTTGTTTTGTTTCTATGTTATGTATTTGTCAGTGCAGGTCTATCCTGTATTCATGGAGAAAGAGAATGGTTCTTCTTTGTTCCCCGTGATACAAAACGCGCGGCACCCAGAAGAAGCAGGCTGACAAAATCGGGTTACTGGAAGGCTACCGGATCAGACAAACCGATTCGTAATAAGATGTTTCATTGCATTGGGCTTAGAAAAACTCTGGTGTTTTACAGAGGAAAAGCGCCAACCGGAGAGAGGACGGATTGGATTATGAAAGAGTACAGAATGCCAGATTTTTGCCCACCAATTAAGGTAAAATGTCAGAGCATAATTAGCGTCATTCTTTAGTTCCAAAAAGGAGTATATAATATTGTGGATATACAATATGGGAAAAAAGGAACTTTTTTTTGTAAGTTTTATTTTCTAAAAATATTAATAATTCAACAATTGCTTTATAATAATATCACAATTATTACTGCTATTAAAAGTGATAAATTATTCCGAATCAAAAATATATAACTTAATCCGTTGTTTCTAAAAATAAAATAATAATAAAAAGGTATTTTTATTTAATCATGGCTGTTCTAAATTATATTTTTTCATAACCCAAAAAAGCATCACTTTTTACTTTTTTTTTTTGCGGTAGCTTTAGAAAAAGGAAAAAAAAATCGATGATTGCTCTATAAACCACTTTATTTGGTAACTATGTTTAGTACCAAGGAAAACATGTTACAAGTCTTGTATGTATTACATATGCAGAAGGAAGTGGTATTGTGTCGCATACATAGAAAAACAACTTCTAAGAAGATGTTGGAGCAGCGAGCCATGGCAGAAGGAGAAGGAGAAGGAGAAGGATCCCTAAATTCACTTGATTGGAGACACCACGATTATACGAAGATGAATAATGAGAGTGATTCCTGGGTGAATAAATGTGGTGATGGTGAAGAGGTAATGGAGTGCATGGATACATTCAAGCTAAAAAGTAACACGAATCTACCACAGTTGCAAGTACCTGGTCTGTGTGTCGATGGCTTGTTTAGCCCATTGTCAGACATCAATTCATGGACACCATCAATCCTCTTTTGCACTCCCAAGGAAGACTGCAATAACATCTGACTCGATGTTACCATAGCTATTTCTCCATTGCTTTTAACAAAAGTAGATATCTCTTTGCATTATTTTATGTAGTTAGTTATGGTAGAGAATCAATATTTTTTCAATGCCTGGGAAAGACTACTACGCTTTGAATTTCAATTTTGTTATGGTGTTTAACATCTAAAGCTTTCAAGTTCTATTTTAATGGAAGAAACTATATACATTTCAACTCATGGAAGTTAAAGATCAAGTCATTCACTTTTTTATTTTGTTTCAAATTAGTGGGAACTTGAGTAATTCATAATTGATATGGGAAAAATGTGTTAAATTTTATATAAACTTATGATATTAAAATGTTAATTTGATTAATTAATTATATAATTTAATATTTCTATCATAAATTTGTGAGTGTAATGCCATTAAAATCCCTCAGTTTGCGGCCTCTGTCACGTTTGTGTCTCCCCGTGTTGGTGCTTGAAAACTCTATCTTCCTTTTTGTTGTTGTAATCAATCCTTTCCTAGGCTGAGAATCATTTATGGATCCATGGTTGATTCCTCATTTCTCTGTTCATCTGAAAAAATATGTAAATTGGGTATAAAACTCGGGTTGTCCCGTTCTTTCCATTTTCCACAGTCAGGAATTGTTGTCCCTGTCATTTTTGTCCCAAATACCTGAAGAAAAATGAATGGATGTATCTCAGAGGAGTGTGTTTGAGGCTTGTAACATTTCCAAATTCTCTGTCCTCGAAGAAAATTTCATCTCCGGGCTCAAATAGTTGTCTTCCTGCATTTTACGGTTTGACGGGTGAGTTTTCCTGTCAAATTTTCATCTTTGCATCAATGGAAACGTGGCCCTTTTTGGTTGGATGTGGCTCGATGGGGCACTCTAAAAATTCTATGGCTCACCTCGACTCAAAATTTTTCCACGTGGAGGAACAACACTCATTTGAAAGTTCACTTTTTTGGTTTGGCCTTGAAATTACACTAGGGGGACACGTGGAGGATTCCGCTGCTTTTCCCAGACTTAGAAAATTTTTCATGCAGCTGATATAGTTTTGGTAGGCCGTGGACACGTGGTGGGCTAGCACTCATTTGAAGATCTGTCTCAGGGTCCCACCTTAACAAATGTGACAGAGGGACAGGTGGAGGTTTCCACCGGCTCCACTGGGGACTTAAAATTTTTAAAGAAATTTTCTAAGGCTTGGGACACATGGTGAGCCCACGCTCATTCAGGGTCTCCACTCTTGGGGACCATCTCGAAGTAGTGCCATAAGGACATGTGGAGGGACCGCGCATGTTCAGGGACCAGCCCTTGAGTTTTATTTTGAAGAAGCACCAGGAGGACACTTGGAGGCTTCCGCTCACTCTCCCTTTTTGCTTGGACTTTGTAATGACCAAAGAAGACTGTCTCAGACCTTGGACACATGGCTCCTTCCACTAAACTCTTAAACTTTTAACAGACTCTACCGGAATAAGACACATGTTGAGCCCACGCTTGTTTGGGGTCTCTACTTTTGGGGACCATCTCAAGATGTGCCATTGAAATGCGTGGCAATTTGAAAATTCAAAAGGTGGGGAGGCGGACTCTCGGGGAAAATTTGGAAAATTTTCCTTTCTTCCAAAAATAGGCAAAATAGCATAATTTAGCTGCGGTTCCTCTAGGACCCACATTGGGACAAGTGTCAGGCCCATTTTTCAAGGGCGGAGGGGCAGAAAAAATTGAGAAATTTTACATTTTTTCCAAAAGGTGTAAAAGGTAAAAAGGAACCCCCAGGCCCATCTTAACTCAGATCTCCCACGTGGATGGTCCAAATTCAAAAGGGAAATCGATGGCAATTGTGCATCTGTATCTGATTTTCTGCCATTTCTGCTCCAAAGCTCCTGGGGATGTGAATTTTTCTGGTTTTTATCATTTCTTGGAGTCTCCTGCATGCCAAATGAAGAGGAACATTAATTTGATATCCTGGTTCAGTGGGGAAGGTCTGAAAATGTCTTTCACCATTAAAGATGTAATCTGACTGTTGGATTTGACTTGATCTTTCTTTCCTTGGCACGCAAGAGACCTGTTGATATCTTGGTTTGGTGGGAAAAAATCTGAAAACGTCTTTTACCATTAAGATGTGATCTGACTATTGGCCTCGATCTGATTTTCCAGTTTTTCCTTCCTTGGCACGCAAAGAACCAGATTTGACATATTAGGGGTGGAAGTAGTTGGCGCATAAAAGGAAGAGTGATTTACCAGGTGAAAGAATTGAATGCTGAGATATTTGAAGAAATTTTCCTCCCTGAGCCTGACAACTTTTACAAATCTGATTCTGGGAATCATGATCGAGATCATGGCAAGCACTGGTACATTGAATGTTTCTACTTTTTGGGGGAAAAATCTGTTGTAAAAATGTTATAAATTACATGAATCTATCATGCAAATGGTTGGAGTGTTAGAGGTCGGGACTGATTTTCTAAGAGAAAAGCTTGATAGAGTCTGTCTTTCTAAGAAATTGTCTGAGAAACCTGTTTATCTCTTTTGTGTTAAATTTGATCATGTCAAGGTGGTTGCGAGTGTACAGCCATTGACAAGCTCTGAGATTGTTCTAGAAACTTTCCCCTGCTAATAAATTTAATCAAACTTGAGTTAATCTGTGTTATTTTTGGAAAAATTTGTGTTTTCTTCATTTCTGAATGTCTGCAAGTAGTTTCTCTTATTCCCGTTGCAATCTTACATTGAAATTTTTGTGAATCACACAAGATCTTATCCTTGTGATAGTTTGGTGGCATTTGCAATTTCATTTATCAGAAGATCTTTCATTTGATAGTGAAATAAAAAAATTTAAAATCACTGTGACTCCTAGCATGACTATAAGATTTTTTTGTTAGCCTTTGAGGGTATCTTAGGTGTGATGAAACAAAGATTGATAATGTTTAGTTAAGTTTTCAATTTGAGCCTTCATTTTGGATTCTTGAAGTTTGTGTGAAAATGTGCTAATCTGGGCCTCCATTGAAGCACATATTTCTAGTTAAAGGAACATCTTAGCTACCCTGAAGTATTCTGTTGTTTAAGCTCTCCATTTTTGTAAGATTTCTCGAAGATCTGGAAAATCAAGTTCATTCCGCCTCACCTCCCACCAAAAATTCATTTAAAAACAACCAATCTTACCCATACTACCCCTGTTTACCCCACGTGTATACAAATGCATAATTTCCATCACCAAAACATGCAGAAGCGATCAAGTTTTCATTGTCTTTAGTAGCCTGAACCTTGCCTAGGAAATATCTCCATTATCTAGAGTGACAACTCGTGAGAGTTAGGTTTTGTTGTATTGATCATATTTTCTTCAAGGTCTTCTGAATAACTTCACAAGGAAGGATATCTCCATCTCCTCCACAAACAACAGGCTACAGAAGGGTCCTCTCACCCTGGTTGAAAGGCACAACCATAAAGTAGTGAGGATAGGTCAAATCCTCTTGAGGGTGCTACCCATTTCTCCACGTTCTGAGTGACAGAGAGCAAGCTGCATTTCATCCCCAGCTACAAAATGACACAATACATGCTCTGCTTGTCTCTAAGCTTCCTGCCAAACCTGTGATGCTACTCAGCTTCTGAGGGAGAATCAATTTGGGTACCAACACTATTTCTGGCACTGTTGTCAGGGAATAAAATGATTACAGTTCATATTCAGACCCTGGTAAACACTTCTTGTATGCTCTAAGTGCTAATACATTGTTTCAAACATCATCTTGTGTTCAGGCCTGTAAGAAGTATTCAAAGTTGCAAGTGTTGTGTGCAATTCTTTCAGTTTCTACACCTATTGCACTAGCTTTCATTGATAAATCTGGGTAAGGAAAAGTCAGGTCTTTCCATTTCCAGTTTCTAGTGTTGACAGACATTTGACAGATCATATTTTAGTGCATTTGCACAACTAAGGTGGAAATCCTTAGTGGTGACTCCCTGTTGATCTAATTTCTGATAAATACCAGTGTCTTAACCTCTGTCAAGTGAGATTTGTACTAATCTTTGCAAATATGGAAGGAAGAAGATATTTCTTTGCTAGGGATCCTGCTAGGACATTATTTCCAGAGCTAGGAAAAACAAATTCAGAAGGAAGAAAGGCTTGGAGAGTTGTTGGAGATCAGCAGTCAAGAAAGGAGATCTCCATTGATGAAAGTGATCAACCTATCATTGAATATTACCATTCAAGTGCTTTTGAATCAGGTAGTCTCTTTATGGAATTGAATTCTCCATCTAGAGAGGGGCCTTCATTTGAATTTGAAAATTTTTCTTCTCATTCTACCCCAGTCTTTTCAAAAGTTGATAAGGTTTTCCAAGAAACAAGGCCTTTAGGGGATATCCATTTTGAAAGTTATACTCTTGTGTTTCAAAGACCCCCTACCCCTTATCAGTTTGATTCTCCTCCAAGGTCACCTCCTCAAAACAACATGGCCCAGCCCCCACCCAGACCTCCATTTGTTGTAAATAATTTTGGTCCTATAAATTTTAGAGGGATGGCCAGTTATCCAAATGTAGTTCCCCAAGATGTAAGAAATAAATTGCCAAAGTTCCAAGGAAACAATGCTATAACTGGTGATCAACATTTAAACTTTTTTATCAATATGATGGAAGACTTTGAGATTGAATATGAAGATGTGTATATCAAACTGTTTATCCATACTTTGGAAGAGGATGCAAGGGAGTGGTATAAAGCTTTGCCAGATAATTCCATTGATTCTTAGATTGAGATGAATAATGCATTTAGATTGCAGTATGGTGATAGAATGAATCCTAGGTTTCTTCTGTCAGAATTTTAAAACATCAAGAAGAATCCTAATGAGTCAGTACATGACTTCAACACAAGGTTTAATAAGACCTTGAGGATATTTCCTGTTAACTTAAGGCCATGTGATGAATCATGTTTGATCAAATATTCAGATGCATTTGATAAAAAAGTTGCTTACTACTTGAGGGACAAAAACCCTACCAATTTGAGGCAGGCCTTCACCATGGCTGTATAAATTGAGAACAACATCAAAGCAATTGGAAAACCTCCTAAGAGGGAGGGTGTGAAGCTAGTTAACCAGGAAAATCCTCAAACAAGTAAGGCCACTAATTTGGAGGAAGTTGTGAAAACTTTGGCAGGGGATGTCAAAGAAATCTCATACAAATTAGCCCGGGTAGAAAAGGGAATTGGGTAGAATTCACAAGGTCAGCACAAGCAACAAGGCCAAGACATGTTTACAAATCATCATAGAAATGATCAGAGATCTGATGACAGAGGCAAAGGACCTGTTGGATTTGGAAATAAACAGTCCCAAGCTAGGGAAAATAGAATGGTGCCTGATCCTTTAGCTGCCAGAGTTGTTGTTGTTGAGGAAAAAGATGTCATTGACTGGTGTGACAGATGTTTCATGCCCCATGCTCCATGTGAAGTAGATCAACAAACAGAAGAGGAAGCTGATGATGATGTTTGCATGATGGGTTGCTCCACGAGCTCACAACAAGGAGCAACTTCAACTGAAGTGATAAGTGCTCGAACTGCTACAAATTTCTAGGATTGCATCCACCGGGTACCCTTTCTTCCTCCCTCTCATACTTTAGAAATAGATATTGTACAAGCTTTTGAGATACCTAATAATGACTTTGAATACTTAAGAGCTTTAATGATAAAGAAGTATGATGGAGGAATCCCATATGAGGAGGACAGGTAGTTGTTGATGAACGTTGTTGTTACCCAAGAGAAGGAGTATAACACAAGAAGTAAGGTTATCAAAGGGGCAACGCCTCAGGCCAAGCCAAAAACTCCATTACTTTCAAATATTCCTAAAGAGGCTCCTAAGAAAGATGCATCTGCCAAAGGCCTTGCTGTCCCAAACAAAATTCATATTCCTCCTCATGCCCAAGCTGTCAAAAATCCTGTGCCATCTAATGAATGTGTCAATCTCCCTTCCAATGTTGCCTTGCCAAAGTATGTCCCTTATGATATTTCCCAAGTCTTGAGTCAGATCAAGATTTTAGTTCCAATTGTTGAGTTGCTTAGAATTCTTGAGCACAAGAAAAGGGCCTTTGAGTATTTGGGGCTGAAAGAGGAAAAGACTACCCTAGGCAGAAATGTAAACATTGTGGAGACTCCTCCAATCATTGAAGAGTTAGAAACACCACCAGCATTAGAGGAACTAGGTGAACCACCTGAGGTTTATCTGGGGACATCCTTGGTTGAGTCTCAGCTAAATGTAGACCCATTCTTCACTACTCTGATCATTAAGGACAAATTACTACACAACTGTATGTTTGACTCAGGGGCATCATGCAATGTTATGCCTCTGGAAGTCATGAATGAGATTGATATCAAGGTAACAGTAGCATATGGGAAGTGCACTGCCATGGATTCCAGAGAAGTGCCAGTGGTGGGATGTGTGAAAGGTTTGGTGGTGCAACTTGCAGCTTACCCAGGTAAGAACCTAAAACTTGATGTTGTTATTGTTGATTGCCCAGCCAAGTGGGGTATGTTGTTGTCTAGAAAGTGGGTTATAAGTGTTAGTGGGAGTGTTCAAATGGATATGTCCTATGCCACCATCTCAATTGAGGGAAGCCTTGTCAGGTTATATGGAGAAAAGAAGATGTTGCACCTTATTGAAGATCCCAACAATGCATCCTATGAAGTATTGTACACAAGTGTTGATGCTGATAACTTTGTAGGATTTGTTGATGGGAAAGAGCACAAAATTGAAGAGTGCAAGTTTCTTGAGCAGGAAGGCTCTCCTTGGACTTTATTGTTTGATGGAGCTTGCTCCAGATTTGGAAATGGTGTTGGTGTTGTTCTAATTTCTCCAGGCTAGGAAGAGTTTGTTTTTTCCTTCAAACTCAACTTTGAGTGCACTAACAACATTGCTGAGTATGAGGCACTGTTGTTAGGTTTGAGAATTGCTTGGAAATATGGTGTTAAGGACATCATTGTCAAAGGAGATTCAGAACTAATTGTCAAGCAATTCAGAAAGCTCTATCTTACTAAGAATCAATGAATGAAACAATACAAGCATGTAGTTTGGGATCTCATTGAGATGTTTGATTCATTCAATATTGTGCATCATGATAGGAAGTTTAATGATTTGGCAGAAAAACTTGCAGTATTAGGATCTTGGTTTGATAATTGTGCAATGTCCCCATATTGTGAATATGATGTTGAAGTGTTAACAAGGCCATCTATCCCTTACAACATTAAGCATTGGAAATTTTTTGATGATGATGCTCAGGTCAAAAGGTTTCTAGAAAACAAAGGGGATTTTGCTAATCAATGTATTGATTGGGAGCCGATGGTGTGTGCAGCAAAGGGGAAAGAAACCTTGTTTTGCAAGGATATCATCCAACTGAGAACTAATACCATCCCTAGAGGACTGGTTACTCTTGAATCAAACTTTGATAATGTTGATTGCATTATTAAAAGCCATATAGTAGCCTCGAGGGATGTTGAAGAATATGACCTAGGTACAAAGGATAAACTAAGGAATATCTGGTTGGGAAGCAATCTCAACAAGGAGGAAAAGTAGTCCTATATTCAATTGTTGAAGAAGTATCAAGATTGCATGGCTTGGACTTATTCTGAACTAAAGGCATACAGAGAAGATCTATTTCAACATGAGATTCCCTTGGAATCTAATGCAAAACCATTCAGGTAGAAACAGAGGCCAATCAACCCACTCCTATCTCTTAAAATGCAAGAAGAATTGAAGAAACTGAGGGATGGAGGAATTATTCAGCCCACAAGGTATTCTTCTTGGGTTGTAAACCTAGTACCAGTTAGAAAGAAGAATGGTGATATCAGGATGTGTGTGGATTTCAGAAATCTGAACAGAGCATCAATGAAGGATAATTATCCTTTACCAAACATGGAAAACATGTTACAATTAGTGACCAGTTCTGAGCTGCTTTCTACCTTGGATGGCTTCTCTGGTTATAACCAAGTTGTAAAGGAATCAGAAAGAATTAAGACAACCTTTACTACTCCTTGGGGAACTTATATTTATGTTAGAATGCCCTTTGGTTTGATGAATGTTGGAGAAACCTTTCAAAGAGCAATGGATGTTGCTTTTGCTGGTTACATTAATGATTTTATTGTTGTTTACCAAGATGATGTAACTGTGTTTTCCAGAAAGAGAGGTGATCACTTGCAGCACTTGGAAAAAATGTTGATAAGATGTAGAGAATATGGCATTTCACTCAATCCAAAGAAGTTCCATTTTGGAGTGCAGAAGGAAAAATTGCTTGGTCACATTGTGTCACAAGAGGGAGTAATGATTGATCTAGAAAGGGTAGAGGCCATAAACAAGGTCCCAATTCCAAGAACCAAGAAAGGAATTCAGTCCTTCTTTGGGTAGATAAACTTTATCAGAAGATTCATATCAAACTTTTCTGAGTTGACCATTCCAATTACTTGCATGCTAAAGAAGGACCAGGTCATCAAATGGGAGGAGGATGCCATTCAAGATTTCAATGGGATCAAAGAGGCATTAAAGCATGCCCCTGTTTTAGCAGCCCCAGATTATAAGAAGCCTTTCCAAATATTTTCTTTTGCTTCAGAGAGCACTATTGCATCTGTCCTGTTGCAGAAGGATGATGAAGGGGCTGAGAGGCCAATTTCCTTTTTCAGTAAGGCATTACAGGGGGTTGAGCTGAAATACACTATTATGGAGAAACAAGCATTTTCCTTGGTAAAAGCAAAAAAGGTTTTCAGGCCTTACATTTTGAGCTCTGAAATTGTTGCTTATGTTCCCCACACTATGGTGAAAGACATCTTATCAGAGATGGAAGTCTCAAGAAAAAGATGCAGATGGGTGAACAAGCTACAAGAATATGACATGGATATCCAAACCATGAAGTTGGTGAGAGGTTTGGGCTTGGCTAAGCTTATGGCTGAGAGAAACTTGCAGACTATTGAGGTGAATGAGGTAGAAGAAGGAAGGGTAGATGTCCTTGAAAAGTTGATGAGTTCTGAGTGGTACAAAGATGTAATTTTTTATCTCAGACATCTATACTACCCTGAGTATTTGAGTAAGAACTAGAAAAGAGCTCTTAAGTTGGCTTCCCATAAATATGTCATTACTGATTATGGGTTAGCCTGGAAGAACCCTGAGGGAGTTCTCTTAAGATGCATTACTGAAGATGAATCCCCCAAGATAATTGTTGATCTCCATGGAGGAGTTTGTGGGGGGAATTTTACTGGAAGAGTCACAACACACAAGGTCCTGAGGGCTGGTTATTGGTGGCCAACTCTCTTCAAGGATACAACTCTTTTGGTTAGAAGATGTGAGAGTTGTCAGCGCTTTTCTGGAAGACTGAAAGCTTCAGGCTCCCTACCTTTATAGCCTGTATCAATTGAAGCCCCATTCAAGCAATGGGGAATGGATTTCATTGGTGAGATTTCAGACCCTTCAAGTGCTGGCCATAAGTGGATTCTTGTAGCCACTGATTACTTCACTAAGTGGGTAGAGGAAATCCCCACCAAAAGAGCAACACACCAAATTATCATGGACTTTATGTTGAACCATATCATCTGCAGGTTTGGAGTGCCAGTTAAAATTGTTGTTGACAATGCCATGAGCTTCAGAGCTAAACCTTTGGTGGTAATGTGCAAAGAATATGGGATCAATTTGACATATGCTTCTAATTACAATCCCCAAGGAAATGGACAGGCTGAGTCCAGTAATAAAAATTTGTTGAAGATTATCAGAAGAACCTTGGAGCTGAACAAGAGAAAATGGGGTGAGTAGTTGAAGTTTGTTGTCTGGGCTGACCGAATTACTATTAAAAGAGCCACTAGAAAGAGTCCATTTGAGTTGGTGTATGGAACTCAGGCCCTGCTGCCCCTACATATGCAATTATCTTCATATCAGTTCATTCAACAGCTGGAGGATCAAGAAGTTAGTCCATATGATGCTCGTATTAACCAGATTGTTGAACTTGATGAAGAAAGGAGGGCATCCCACCAAAGGCATGTAAAGTTCAGAGAAAAGATGAAGAAGTTATTCGACAGGAAGGTCACTCCAAGAGCTTTCAATGTTGGAGATCTTGTGCTGCTATGGGATAGCAGGCATGAAGATAAGGGCAAGCATGGAAAATTTGACGCATTATGGATGGGCCCTTACTCCATTGATATTAGAATTGGTGAACATACCTTCTTCTTAAAGGACTTGGATGGGGAATTTCTCGAACTACCTATTAATGGAAGGCATTTGAAGCATTTCTTGGATTGATTCCCCAGAATCGAGGTGAACATCATTTGTACAGTGTATAGTTTTGTTGGTTGTTTGTTGTCTTTTGTGTTTTTATTCATTCTAGTCCCTGGTGGACTGGTTTTGCCAGTTTCTAAGTTCATCTTTGGGAGATGGTTCTAGTTTTGTGCTCTGTAAGATGACTCCTTTTCCCAATGGATGTTTTGGCACTTGGTCTATTATTTGGTTCTTGTGGCACTCACAGGGAGTGCCCATCCCTGAGCCAGAGCCGATGTTGGTGCTCAGATTGGTCTCACCCCATTTGCCATTAAAATCCCTCAGTTTGCGGCCTCTGTCACATTTGTGTCTCCCCGTGTTGGTGCTTGAAAACTCTATCTTCCTTTTTGTTGTTGTAATCAATCCTTTCCTGGGCTGAGAATCATTTATGGATCCATGGTTGATTCCTCATTTCTCTGTTCATCTGAAAAAGTCTATAAATTGGGTATAAAACTCAGGTTGTCCCGTTCTTTCCATTTTCCACGTTCAGGAGTTGTTGTCCCTGTCATTTTTGTCCCAAATACCTGAAGAAAAATGAATGGATGTAGCTCAGAGGAGTGTGTTTGAGCCTTGTAACATTTCCAAATTCTTTGTCCTCGAAGAAAATTTCATCTCTGGGCTCAAATAGTTGTCTTCCTGCATTTTACGGTTTGACGGGTGAGTTTTCCCCATCAAATTTTCATCTCTACATCAATGGAAATGTGGCCCTTTTTGGTTGGATGTGGCTTAGTGGGGCACTCTAAAAATTCTATGGCTCACCTCGACTCAAAATTTATCCATGTGGACGAATGATGCTCATTTGAAAGTTCACTTTTTGGTTCGGCCTTGGAGTTGCATCAGGGGGGACACGTGGAGGATTCCGCTACTTTGCCCAGACTTAGAAAATTTTTCATGCAGCTGATATAGTTTTGGTGGGCCATGGACATGTGGTGGGCTGGTGCTCATTTGAAGATCTGTCTCAGGGTCCCACCTTAACAAATGCAACAGAGGGACAGGTGGAAGTTTCCGTTAGCTCCACCGGGGACTTAAACTTTTTAAAATAAATTTTCTAAGGCTTGGGACATGTGGCAAGCCCCACTCATTCAGGGTCTCCACTCTTGGGGACCATCTCGAAGTAGTGCCATAAGGACACGACACGTGGAGGGACCACGCATGTTTGGGGACCAGCCCTTGAGTTTTATTTTGAAGAAGTGCCAGGAGGACACTTGGAGGCTTCCGCTCACTCTCCCTTTTTCTTGGACTTTGCAAAACCAAAGAGATTGTCTCAGACCTTGGACACATGGTGCCTTCCGCTGAACTCTTAAAATTTTAACAGACTCTTCCGAAATAAGACATGTGTTGAGCCCGTGCTTGTTTGGGGTCTCTACTTTTGGGGGACCATCTCAAGATGCGCCATTGAAACGCGTGGAAATTTGAAAAGTCAAAAGGAGGGGGAGGTGGAATCTCGGGGAAAATTTGGAAAATTTTCCTTTCTTCGAAAAATAGGCAAAATAGAAAAATTTAACAGTAGTTCCTCTGGGACCCACATTGGGACACGTGTCAGGCCTATTTTTCAAAGACAAAGGGGCAGAGCAAATTGAGAAATTCTACATTTTTTCCAAAAGGTGTAAAAGGTAAAAAGGAACCCCCAGGCCCGTCTTAACTCGGATCTCCCACGTGGATGGTCCAAATTCAAAAGGGAAATCGACAACAACTGTGCATATGTATCTGATTTTCTGCCATTTCTTCTCCAAAGCTCCTGGGGATGTGATTTTTTCTTTTTTTTTATCATTTCTTGGATTCTCCTGCATGCCAAATGAAGAGGAACATTAATTTGATATCCTGGTTTGGTGGGGAAGGTCTGAAAATGTCTTTCACCATTAAAGATGTAATCTGACTGTCAGATTCGACCTGATCTTTCTTTCCTTGGCATGCAAGAGACCTGTTGATATCTTGGTTTGGTGGGAAAAATCTGAAAATGTCTTTTACCATTAAGATGTGATCTGACTATTGGCCTCGATCTGATTTTCTAGTTTTTCCTTCCTTGGCACGCAAAGAACCAAGATTTGACAGATTAGGGGCAGAAGTAGTTGGCGCATAAAAGGAAGAGTGATTTACCAGGTGAAAGAATTGAATGCTGAGATATTTGAAGAAATTTCCTCCCTGAGTGCCTGATAACTTTTACAAATCTGATTCTGGGAATCACGATCGAGATCATGGCAAGCACTGGTACATTGAATGTTTCTACTTTTTGGGGGAAAACTCTGTTGTAAAAATGTTATAAATTGCATGAATCTTTCATGCAAATGGTTGGAGTGTTAGAGGTTGGGACTGATTTTCTAAGAGAAAAGCTTGATAGAGTCCGTCTTTCTGAGAAACTGTCTGAGAAACCTGTTTATCTCTTTTTTGTTAAATTTGATCATGTCAAGGTGGTTGCGAGTGTACAACTATTGACAAGCTCTGAGATTGTTCTAGAAACTTTCCCCTGCTGATAAATTTAATCAAACTTGAGTTAATCTGTGTTATTTTTGGGAAAAATTCATGTTTGCTTCATTTCTGAATGTCTGCAAGTAGTTTCTCTTGTTCCCGTTGCAATCTTACATTGAAATTTTTGTGAATCACACAAGATCTTATCCTTGTGATAGTTTGGTGGCATTTGCAATTTCATTTATCAGAAGAGCTTTCATTTGATAGTGAAATAAACAAATTTAAAATCACTGTGACTCCTAGCATGACTATAAGATTGTTTGTTAGCCTTTGAGGGTATCTTAGGCATGATGAAACAAAGATTGATAATGTTTAGTTAAGTTTTCAATTTGAGCCTTCATTTTGGATTCTTGAAGTTTGTGTGAAAATGTGCTAATTTGGGCCTCCATTGAAGCACATATTCTGGTTAAAGGAACATCTTAGCTACCCTGAAGCATTCTGTTGTTTAAGCTCTCCATTTTTGTAAGATTTCTCGAAGATCTGGAAAATCAAGTTCATTCCACCTCACCTCCCACCAAAAATTCATTTAAAAACAACCAATCTTACCCATACTACCCCTATTTGTCCTGTGTGTGTACAAATGCATAATTTCCATCACCAAAACATGCAGAAGCAATCAGGTTTTCATTGTCTTTAGTAGCCTGAACCTTGCCTAGGAAATATCTCTATTATCTAGAGTGACAACTCGTGAGAGTTAGGTTTTGTTGTATTGATCATATTTTCTTCAAGGTCTTCTGAATAACTTCACAAGGAAGGATATCTCCATCTCCTCCACAAACAACAGGCTATAGAAGGGTCCTCTCACCCTAGTTGAAAGGCACAACCATAAAGTAGTGAGGATAGGTCAAATCCTCTTGAGGGTGCTACCCATTTCTCCACGTTCTGAGTGACAGAGAGCAAGCTGGATTTCATCCCTTGCTACAAAATGAAACACTACATGATCTGCTTGTCTTTAAGCTTCCTGCAAACCTATGATGCTTCTCATTTTCTTAGGGAAAATCAATTTGGGTACTAACACCTGACTGGCGCCATTTCTGGGGAATAAAATGATTATAGTTCATATCCAGACCTTGGTAAACACTTCTTGAATGCTCTAAGTGCTAATACATTGTTTCAAACATCATCTTGTCTTTGGGCCTGTAAGAAGTATTCAAAGTTGCAAGTGTTGTGTGCAATTCTTTCAGTTTCTACACCTATTGAACTAGCTTTCATTGATAAATCTGGGTAAGGAAAAATCAGGTCTTTCCATTTCCAGCTTCTAGTGTTGACAGACATTTGACAGATCATATTTTAGTGCATTTGCACAACTAAGGTGTAAATCCTTAGTGGTGACTCCCTATTGATCTAATTTTTGATAAATACCAGTGTCTTAACCTCTGTCAAGTGATATTTGTACTAATCTTTGCAAATATGGAAGGAATAAGATCTTTCTTTGCTAGGGATCCTGCTAGGACATTATTTCCAGAGCTAGGAAAATAAATTCAGAAGGAAGAAAGGCTTGGAGATTTGTTGGAGATCAGCAGTCAAGAAAGGAGATCTCCATTGATGAAAGTGATCGAACTATCATTGAATATTGCTATTCAAGTGCTTCTAAATCAGGTAGTCTCTTTATGGAATTGAATTCTCCATCTGGAGAGGGGCCTTCATTTGAATTTGAAAAGTTTGCTTCTCATTCTGCCGCGATCTTTTCAAGAGTTGACAAGGTTTTCCAAGATACAAGGCCTTTAGGGGATATCCATTTTGAAAGTTATACTCCTATGTTTCAAAGGCCCCCTGCCCCTTATAAGTTTGATTCTCCTCCAAGGTCACCTCCTCAAAACAACATGGCCCAGCCCCCACCCAGACCTCCATTTGTTGTAAATACTTTTGGTCCTATAAATTTTAGAGGGATGGCCGGTTATCCAAATGCAGTTCCCCAAGATGTAAGAAATAGATTTCCAAAGTTCCAAGGAAACAATACTATAACTGGTGATCAACATTTAAAGCTTTTTATCTATATGATGGAAGACTTTGGGATTGAATATGAAGATGTATATATCAAATTGTTTATCCATAATTTGGAAGAGGATGCAAGGGACTGGTATAAAGCTTTTCCAAATATTTCCATTGATTCTTGGACTGAGATGAATAATGCATTTAGATTGCAGTATGGTGATAGAATGGATCCTAGGTTTCTTCTATCAGAATTTGAGAATATCAACAAGAATCCTAATGAGTCAGTGCATGACTTCAACACTAAATTTAATAAGACATTGAGGAGATTTCCTGTTAACTCGAGGCCATGTGATGAATCATGTTTGATCAAATATTCAGATGCATTTGATAAAAAGGTTGCTTACTACTTGAGGGACAAAAACCCTACCAATTTGAGGCAGACCTTCACCATGGCTCTATAGATTGAGAACAACATAAAGGCAATTGGAAAACCTCCTAAGAGGGAGGGCGTGAAGCTAGTTAACCCGAAAAATCCTCAAACGAGTAAGGCCACTGATTTGGAAGAAGTTGTTAAAACTTTGGCAGGGGCTGTCAAAGAAATCTCATACAAATTAGCCTAGGTAGAAAAGGAAATTGGGAAAAATTCACAAGGTCAGCACAAGCAACAAGGCCAAGACAGGTTTACAAATCATCATATAAATGATCAGAGATCTAATGACAGAGGTAAGGGACCTGTTGGATTTGGAAATAAATAGTCCCAGGCCAAGGAAAATAGAATGGTGTCTGATCCTTTGGTTGCCAAAGTTGTTGTTGTTGAGGAAAAAAATGTCATGTCATTGACTGGTGTGACAGATGTTTCATGCCCCATGCTCCATGTGAATAAGGTTAGAAAATAGAAGAAGAAAGTGATGATGAAAATGATGATGATGTTTGCATGATGGGTTGCTCTATGAGCTCACAACAAGGAGAAACTTCAACTGAAGTGATAAGTGCTCGAACTGCTGCAACTTTTTGGGATTGCATCCACTGGGTAACCTTTCTTTCTCCCTCTCATAATTTAGAAATAGATATTGTACAAGCTTTTGAGATACCTAATAATGACTTTTAATACTTGAGAGCTTTAATGAAAAGGAAGTATGATGGAAGAATCCCATCTGAGGAGGACCGATAGTTGTTGATGAATGTTGTTGTTGCCAAAGAGAAGGAGTATAACACAAGAAGTAAGGTTGTCAAAGGGGCAGGGCCTTAGGCCAAGCTAAAAACTCCATTACTTTCAAATATTCCTAAAGAGGCTCCTAAGAAAGATGCATCTGCCAAAGGCCTTTTTGTCCCAAACAAAATTCATATTCCTCCTCATGACCAAGATTTCAAAAATCCTATGCCATCTGATGAGTGTGTCCATCTCCCTTCCAATGTTGCCTTGCTAAAATATGTCGCTTATGATATTGCCTAAGTATTGAGTCAGATCAATATTTTAGTTCTAATTTTTGAGTTGCTTAGAATTCTTGAGCACAAGAAAAGGGCCTTTGAGTATTTGGGGTTGAAAGAGGAAAAGACTACCCTAGGCAGAAGTGTGAACATTGTGGAGATTGCTCCAATCATTGAAGAGTTAGAAACACCACCAACATTAGAGGAACTAGGTAAACCACTTGAGGTTTATCTGGGGACATCCTTCGTTGACTCTCAGCTAAATGTAGACCCATTCTTCACTACTATGATCATTAAGGACAAGATTACTACACAACTGTATGTTTGACTCAGGGGCATCATGCAATGTTATGCCTCTGGAAGTCATGAATGAGCTGGATATCAAGGTAACAACAACATATGGGAAGTGCACTTCCATGGATTCCAGAGAAGTGCCAGTGGTGGGATGTGTGAAAGGTTTGGTTGTGCAACTTGCAGCTTACCCAGGTAAGAACCTAAAACTTGATGTTGTTATTGTTGATTTCCCAGCCAAGTGGGGTATGTTGTTGTCTAGAAAGTCAACTGCAAGTGTTGGTGAGAATGTTCAAATGGATATGTCCTATGCCACCATCCCAATTGAGGGAAGCCTTGTCAGGTTGTATGGAGAAAAGAAGATGTTGCACCTTATTGAAGATTCTAACAATGCATCCTATGAAGTATTGTACATAAGTGTTGATGCTGATAAATTTGTAGGATTTTCTGATGGGAAAGAGCACAAAATTGAAGAGTGCAAGTGTCTTGAGCAGGCAGGCTCTCCTTAGAATTTATTGTTTGATAGAGCTTGCTCTAGATTTAGAAATGGTGTTGGTTTTGTTCTGATTTCTCCAGATTAGGAAGAGTTTGTTTTTTCCTTCAAACTTGACTTTGATTGCACTAACAACATTGATGGATACGAAGCACTGTTGTTAGGTTTGAGAATATCTTGGAAATATGGTGTTAAGGACATTAGTGTCAAAGGAGATTCAGAACTAATTGTCAAGCAAGTCAGAAAGTTCTATGCTACCACGAATTAGCGAATGAAACAATACAAGCATGTAGTTTGGGATCTCATTGAGATTTTTGATTCATTCAATATTGTGCATCATAACAGGAAGTTTAATGATTTGGAAGAAAAACTTGTAGTATTAGGATCTCGGTTTGATAATTGTGCATTGTGCCCATATTGTGTATATGATGTTGAAGTGTTAACAAGGCCATATGTCCTTGACAACATTAAGCATTGGCAAGTTTTTGATGATGATGATCAGGTCAAAAGGTTTCTATAGAACAAGGGGGAATTTGTGTATCAATGTATTGATTGGGAGCCAATGGTGTGTGTAGTAGAGGGGAAAGAAACTTTTTTTGGCAAGGATATCATCCAACTGAGAACTAATACCATCCCTAGAGGATTGGTTGCTCTTGAGTCAAACTTTAATAATGTCGATTGCATTATTAATAGGCATATAGAAACCTCAAGGGATATTGAATAATATGACTTGGGTATAGAGGAGAAACTAAGGAAGATCTGGTTGGGAAGCAATCTCAACAAGGAGGAAAAGTAGTCCTATATTCAATTGTTGAAGAAGTATCAAGATTGCATGGATTGGACTTATTTTGAAATAAAGGCATACAGAGAAGATCTATTTCAACATGAGATTCCCTTGGAATCCAATGCAAAACCATTCAGGTAGAAACAGAGGCCAATCAACCCACTCCTATCTCTTAAAATGCAAGAAGAATTGAAGAAACTGAGGGATGGAGAAATTATTCAGCCCACAAGGTATTCTTCTTGGGTTTTAAACCTAGTACCAGTTAGAAAGAAGAATGGTGATATCAGGGTGTGTGTGGATTTTAGAAATCTTAAGAGAGCATCAATAAAGGATAATTATCCTTTACCAAACATGGAAAACATGCTGCAATTAGTGACTAGTTCTGAGTTGTTTTCTACCTTGGATGGCTTCTCTGGTTATAACCAAGTTGTTGTAAGGGAATCAGAAAGAATTAAGACAACCTTTACTACTCCTTGGGGGACTTATGTTTATGTTAGAATGCCCTTTGGTTTGATGAATGTTGGGGAAACCTTTCAAAGAGTAATGGATGTTGCTTTTGTTGGTTACATTAATGATTTTATTGTTGTTTACCAAGATGATATAACTGTGTTTTCCAGAAAGAGAGGTGATCACTTTCAACACTTGGAAAAAATGTTGATAAGATGAAGAGAATATGGCATTTCACTCAATCCAAAGAAATTCCATTTCGAGGTGTAGAAGGAAAAATTTCTTGGTCACATTGTGTCATAAGTGGGAGTAATGATTGATCCAGAAAGGGTAGAGGCCATAAACAAGGTCCCAATTCCAAGAACCGAGAAAGTAATTCAGTCCTTCTTTGGGTAGATAAACTTTATCAGAAGATTCATATCAAACTTTGCTGAGTTGACCATTCTAATTACTTGCATGCTAAAGAAGGACCAGGTCATCAAATGGGAGGAGGATGTCATTCAAGCTTTCAATGGGATCAAAGAGGCATAAAAGCATGCCCCTATTTTAGTAGCCTTAGATTATATGAAGCCTTTCCAAATATTTTCTTTTTCTTCAGAAAGTAATCTTGCATCTATCTTGTTGCAGAAGGATGATGAAGGGGCTGAGAGGCCAATTTCCTTTTTCAGTAAGGCATTGCAGGGGGTTGAGCTGAAATACACTATTATAGAGAAACAAGCATTTGACTTGGTAAAAGCAATAGAGGTTTTTAGGCCTTGAATTTTGAGCTCTGAAATTGTTACATATGTTCCCCACACTATGGTGAAATACATCCTATCAGAAATGGAAGTCTCAAGAAAAAGATGTAGATGGGTGAATAAGCTGCAAGAATATGACATGGATATCCAAACCATGAAGTTGGTGAGAGGTTTGGGCTAGGCTAAGCTTATGGCTGAGAGCAACTTGCAGACTATTAAGGTGAATGATGTAGAAGAAGGAAGGGTAGATGTCCTTGAAAAGTTGATGAGTTCTGAGTGGTTCAAAGATGTAATTTTTTATCTCAGACATCTATACTGCCCTGAGTATTTGAGTCAGAACCAGAAAAGAGCTCTTAATTTGGCTTCCCAAAAATATGTCATTACTGATTATGGGTTAGCCGGGAAGAAGCCAGAGGGAGTTCTCTTAAGATGAATTACCGAAGATGAAGCCCCCAAGATAATTGTTGATCTCCATGGAGGAGTTTGTGGGGGGAATTTTGTTGGAAGAGTCACAACACACAAGATCCTGAGGGTTGGTTATTGGTGGCCAACTCTCTTTAAGGATACAACTCTTTTGGTTAGAAGATGTGAGAGTTGTCAGCACTTTTCTAGAAGACTGAAAGCTTCAGGCTCCCTACCTTTGCAGCTTGTGTCAATTGAAGCCCCATTCAAACAATGGGGAATGGATTTCATTGGTGAGATTTCATACCCTTCAAGTGATGGCCATAAGTGGATTATTATAGCCACTGATTACTTCACTAAGTGGGTAGAGACGATCCCCATTAAAAGAGAAACACACCAAATTATCATGGACTTTATGTTGAACCATATCATCTGCAGGTTTGGAGTGCCAATTAAAATTGTTGCTAACAATGCCATGAGCTTCAGAGCTAAACCTTTGGTGGATAATGTACAAGGAATATGGGATCAACTTGACATATGCTTCTAAATACAATCCCTAAGGAAATGGAAAGGCTTAGTCCAGTAATAAATTTTTTTTGAAGATTATTAGAAGGACCTTGGATCTAAACAAGAGAAAATGGGGTGAGCAACTGAAATTTGTTTTGGGCTGAATCGAGTTACTATTAAAAGAGCCACTGGAAAGAGTCCATTTGAGTTGGTGTATGGAACTCAAGCCCTACTACCCCTACATATGTAATTATCTTCATATTAGTTTATTCAATAGCTGGAGGATCAAGAAGTTAGTCCATATGATGCTCGTATTAACCATATTGTTGAACTTGATGAAGAAAGGAGGGCCTCCCACCAAAGGCATGTAAAGTTTAGAGAAAATATGAAGAAGCTATTTGACAGGAAGGTCACTCCAAGAGCTTTCAATGTTGGATATCTTGTGCTGTTATGGGATTGCAGGCATGAAGATAAGGGAAAGCATGGAAAATTTGGCACATTATGGATGGGCCCTTACTCCATTGATATTAGAATTGGTGAACATACCTCCTTCTTGAAGGACTTAGATGGGGAATTGCTCGAACTACCTATTAATGGAAGGCATTTGAAACATTTCCTGGATTGATTCCCGAGAATTGAGGTGAACATCATTTGTACAGTGTATAGATTGTTGGTTATTTGTTGTCTTTTGTCTTTTTGTTTGTTCTTGTCCCTGGGGGCCTAGTTTTTCTGGTTTCTCGGTTCATCCTTTTGAGACGGTTCTGGTTTTGTGCTCTGCAAGATGACACCTTTTCCCAATGGATGTTTTGGAACTTGATCTTTTATTTTGTTCTTGTGGTACTCACAGGGAGGGCCCATCCCTGAGCCAGAGCCGATGTTGGTGCTCAGATTAGTCTCGCCCCATTTGCCATTAAAATCCCTCAGTTTGCAGCCTCTGTCATGTTTTTGTCTCCCCATGTCAGTGCTTGAAAAATCTATCTTCCTTTTTTCTATCGTAATCAATCCTTTCCTGGGTTGAGAATCACTTATGGATCCATGGTTGATTCCTCGTTTCTCTGTTCATCTGAAAAAATCTGTAAATTGGGTATAAAACTCAGATTGTCCTGTTCTTTCCATTTTCCACAGTCGGGAGTTGTTGTCCCTGTCTTTCTGTCCCAAATAACTAAAGAAAAATGAATGGATGTAGCTCTGAGGATTGTGTTTAAGCCTTGTAACATTTCCAAATTCTCTATCCTTGAAGAAAATTTCATCTCTGGGCTCAAATAGTTGTCTTCCTGCATTTTACAGTGTGATGAATGAGTTTTTCCTATCAAATTTTCATTTTTACATCAATGGAAATGTGACCCTTTTTAGTTGGATGCAGCTTGGCAGGGCACCTAAAAATTCTATGGCTCACCTCAACTCAAAATTTGTCCACGTGGAGGAACGAAGCTCATTTGAAAGTTCACTTTTTTAGTTTGGCCTTGGAGTTACGCTGGGGGGACACGTGGAGGATTCCGCTACTTTGCGTGGACTTAGAAAATTTTTCATGTAGCCGATATAGTTTTGGCGGGCCGTGGAAACATGGTGGGCTGACACTCATTTTAAGATTTGTCTCAGGGTCCCTCCTTAATAAATGCAACAGAGGGACAGGTGGAAGTTTCCACCAGGTCCACCAGGGACTTGACATTTTTAAAAGAAATTTTCTAAGGCTTGGGACACGTGGTGAGCCCACGTTCATTCAGGGTCTCTACTCTTGGGGACCATCTTGAAGTAGCGCCATAAGGACACGTGGAGGGACCACGCATATTCGGGGACCAGCGCTTGAGTTTTATTTTGAATAAGTGCCAAGAGGACACTTGGAGGCTTCCGCTCACTCTCCCTTTTTTCTTGGAATTTGCAAAGAAGAATGTCTCGGAACTTGGATGCATGGCGCCTTCCACTGAACTCTTAAAATTTTAAGAGACTTTTCCGAAATAAGACACGTGCTAAGCCCGTGCTTGTTTGGGGTTTCTACCTTTGGGAACCATCTCAAGATGTGCCATTGAAACACGTGGCAATTTGAAAAGTCAAAAGGCGGGGAGGTGGAATCTCGGGGAAAATATGGAAAATTTTCCTTTCTTCCAAAAATAGGCAAAATAGCTGAATTTAGCCACGATTCCTCTGGGACCCACATTAGGACACATGTCAGGCCCATTTTTCAAAGGTAGAGGGGTGGATCAAATTGAAAAATTCTACATTTTTTCCAAAAGGTGTAAAAGGTAAAAAGGAACCCCTAGGCTCGTCTTAACTCGGATCTCCCACGTGGACGGTCCAAATTCAAAACGGAAATCGACAACAACTATGCATCTATATCTGATTTTTTGCCATTTCTGCTCCAAAGCTCCTGGGGATACGAGTTTTTCTGATTTTTTATCATTTCTCAGAGTCTCCTACATGCCAAATGAAGAGGAACATTAATTCAATATCCTGGTTCGGCGGGGAAGGTCTGAAAATGTCTTTCACCATTAAAGATGTAATCTGAGTGTCAGATTTGACTTGATCTTTCTTTCCTTGGCACGCAAGAGACCTGTTGATATCTTGGTTTGGTGGGAAACAATCTGAAAACGTCTTTTACCATTAAGATGTGATCTGACGATTTGGCCTCGATCTGATTTTCTAGTTTTTCCTTCATTGGCACGCAAAGAACCAAATTTGACAAATTAGGGGTGGAAGTAGTTGACGAATAAAAGGAAGAGTGATTTAGCAGGTGAGAGAATTGAATGCTGAGATATTTGAAGAAATTTACTTCCCTGAGTGCCTGATAACTTTTACAAATATGTTTATGGGAATCACGATCGAGACCATGGCAAGCACTGGTACATTGAATGTTTCTACTTTTTGGGGGAAAACTCTGTTGTAAAAATGTTATAAATTGGATGAATTTGTCATGTAAATGGTTGGAGTGTTAGAGGTTGGGATTGGTTTTCTAAGAGAAAATCTTGATAGAGTCCGTCTTTCTGAGAAACTGTTTGAGAAACCTGTTTATCACTTTTTTGTTAAATTTGATCATGTCAAGGTGGTTGCGAGTGTACAACTATTGACAAGCTTTGAGATTGTTCTAGAAAGTTTCCCCTGCTGATAAATTTAATCAAACTTGAGTTAATTTGTGTTATTTTTGGGCAAAATTTGTGTTTGCTTCATTTCTGAATGTCTGCAAGTAGTTTCTCTTGTTCCCGTTGTAATCTTACATTAAAATTTTTGTGAATCACACAAGATCTTATCCTTGTGATAGTTTGGTGGCATTTGCAATTTCATTTATCAGAAGAGCTTTCATTTGATAGTGAAATAAACAAATTTAAAATCACTGTTACTCCTAGTATGACTATAAGGTTACTTGTTAGCCTTTGAGGGTATCTTAGGCACGATGAAACTGAGATTGATAATGTTTAGTTAAGTTTTCAATTTGAGCCTTCATTTTGGATTCTTGAAGTTTGTGTGAAAATGTGCTAATCTGGGCCTCCATTGAAGCACATATTCTGGTTAAAGGAACATCTTAGCTACCCTGAATCATTCTATTGTTTAAGCTCTCCATTTTTGTAAGATTTCTCGAATATTTGGAAAATCAAGTTCATTCCACCTCACCTCCCACCAAAAATTCATTTAAAAAAAACCAATCTTACCCATACTACCCATGTTTGTCCTATGTGTGTACAAATGCATAATTTCCATCACCAAAACATGCAGAAGTAATTAGGTTTTCATTGTCTTTAGTATCCCAAACCTTGCCTAGGAAATATCTCCATTATCTAGAGTGACAACTCGTGAGAGTTAGGTTTTGTTGTATTGATCATATATTCTTCAAGGTATTCTGAATAACTTCACAGGGAATGATATCTCCATCTCCTCCACAAAAAATAGGCTACAAAAGGGCCCTCTCACCCTGGTTGAAAGAAATAACCATAAAGTAGTGAGGATAGGTCAAATCCTCTTGAGGGTGCTACCCATTTCTCCATGTTCTGAGTGATAGAGAGCAAGTTGTATTTCATCCCCAGCTACAAAATGACACACTACATGATCTTCTTGTCTTTAAGCTTCCTGCCAAACCTATGATGTTGCTCATCTTATGAGGGAGAATCAATTTGGGTACCAACAAAATTAATAGTAACATACTTATTTTATGCCAAAAGGCATCCTCTCAAGGAATTGGAGGTTCCTACCACTAACATATATACCCTATGAATGCCACATCAAATGGTTTGTATTTATTATCAATATTTATTGAATGATCAAAAACATCAAATGCAACTTGTCGATTATGTCCACCTTCTTTATTTTAATATAAACTAGCAATACATAGATAATAAATAAATGAGCTTGTATTTCTAGTGTGTTCATTCCATCCTTTCAAAAATATAAAATTCCAAAGAAATACATGCATTACACCCCTACTTAACACTTATATATAGTCTTCAGCGCTCTGTGCTTGACTTTCAAAAGCATGCCCGAGTTATTCCCTTATATCAGGGCCTTATCCTTTTACTTCACAAACTCTGTGTTGCCAAGTTCCCTGGCCTTCCGCTTGCTCCTAGCGAGCCACTCATTACTACCTCCTATGTTCCCATTCCCACTCCTGTCGCCCCTTCGAAGTCTAAATCCATGAACCCCATTAAAGCTAACATCCCTACCATTAGAAGGATCCTTAGAAGCTCCAAAGATTTGGAGGTTACCCAAAACCTGCTTCATATCAATAATGCTAGTATTGAATAGGCCCTGCATCCGGAAGATTCTCAAGTGCCTATTAGACTGGATGCCCTAGAGATTGAGATGAAACGGATGAAGAAGGACCTTCAGTGTTTGGGTTAAAAAAAAGGGAAGAGAAAATTTGATGAAGAGAGTGAAACTGACAAGGAACAGTTCTCTGATATTTACAAGAAGTTGAGCTCTCTTGATACCAAATTGGGGAGAGTAAAAGATAGACATGAGCATAATTTGGCTATCTTTAAAGCCATAAGTGATTTCTTAGAATAACAGGTTCGGAGCATTGCTATGCTAAGTGGGATCCCTGCAACTACATGGGGGAATGATAAAGAGAGGAATATGACCATTTCATAGCTGGATGCTTCAGACTCAACACACACAACCACTCTGGCACTTTTCACCTCATTGTAGATGATTTAGTCTAGAATTGAAAGAATATCCAAAAAATAATCTGACTTGGGCAGGCGGAATTCAGTTTTGAGGTTGTTTTTGTGCATTCTTTTTGTTGTGTAGATGCTTCTTTTTTGCGGTCTTGCTGCGGGCTACGTCCTTTTTTTGCTTCTTGTTGTTACCTGGTATTGGTTACCTTTGGTAACAATGTTACATTTGGATTTGATCTTTTGTTGTTGTATATTCATTTTTATATCTGGCTGGTGAGCCTTCCTTGTAATTGGGTATAGGCCCTCCGAAACTATTTACCAATAATAAAAAAAAAACTGATATATAGTGAAATATTCTATATTTCAAAATCATCCACACCTATTTTTGTTCATTCTTCTAATATCTGAAGTAATTCTATAAGAATGTAGATTGTGAATAAATTTCAAATCCTTTTGATTCTCATATTTCATAGTGGAATGAACATGCCTTTGGTATTAGTATGTCTAGAAAAGAAAAATAGCTTCCTAATGATGTCTTTGGTACTATTTTGTTCATTGCCTACATTAATTATTTTATTATTATACATAAATTAATGTTGGGAAAAATCACCATAAGGACATGGTTTGATTATATGTTAGGACAAAATTATCATAAGCATAGGCCCTAATAATATTAATTGACAATTTTTGTCTCGACTTTGAATGTTGTGTAGAAAAAATAATCTTGCATAACTATTTATTTTATAAATATTAAAGAATTTAATAACAGTAAATAGACATGTAATTGTTGTTTCCTCTCTTACTCAAACTAATTTACGACTTATTCTTTCTTTCCTATGTAGCATTGAAGCAATGGTGATTGAAATAATATGCTTGTAAATGCAGTTAGGAATTATGTAATTTGTTCTTCTTTCCTGATCCCCACATGACAACTCTATTTTCTACCAGTGCTCCCAACTTTGACCATATCTACCGTGTTGGGAAAAAATGTTGGCTACATTTTTTTACACCCGCGACTTGCCTAGTGTCTCTACTTGAGCTTTACATGAGACAAATCATGTGGTGAGGATAATGATCTCTGTATGAGATCATCTGTCTCACTGTTATTCTTAGACGTGGTCATTCAAACCATGTTCTCCTCCACTCCGTTCTTAAATTGACCTTGTTCTTTATACACCCCAAAATGTTGAACGATTCCCTCCAACCTTACCAACAAATAGCTCACTACTCAGCGACCTCTAAACAACATCCCTCCTTACCATTGGTATACCTCCAATGGATGGCTCTTCATGTTAGCTACTTCTATGTCATCCCTTAAATGAACACTTCTTACTTTATAATCATCGTTCCACATACACTCTTTTTGGTGAGTTCACAACATATTAATTTTTTTAATTTATTTATAGACGAATCATTACATATTATAGTTTAGAACAATCTCTACCAACCTCGCTATTATTTACCCTACCTGAGGGGAGGGACCACCAAGTCCACAAGTTTTAGACCGCCTCCGTTCAGCTCAAGCTTAGGTTTCATACTGCCTTTGTAAAAGTCATGTACACTTCATATCACCTTCGTACAACTGGCAAACACTTAGGGACGTTGGTCAGACTACTCTAGCAGAACCACCATAAAATTTTCGTATACAGGGACATTGGTCAGACTACTTGGGAAGCACTCAGGGAAATTGGTTGGGATATTCCTCGCGCAACGGATATGCCAATGGGGAGTTAAACCTTGGACCTCCTCTTAGTAAATGCCGGACTTTACCAATCAGCCAAGACCCCTTTGACACAACATATTCCTTTTTAATCGTTACCCTGAATGGTGTTCTTCCAAAATATAAATAAAATGCAAAAATGTTGACATATATCGATGGTAGTGTTTCGATTTCATACATGATTTTTGATCAAATACATCACATTTTTTTTTTGTTTGATAGGAACTAGTGATATGGGAACAACATAGCATGTTTCACATGGAATGTTTACAATGTTGTTTCATTGAATCACTAGGTTAAAGATTATGTGGATAAGCAGTCAACCAATAACAAGAGGTAGAAATTGAAAGTCATTAAAATATTTCTCCACAAGTTGAGTAACTAGATGATCCTATCAACAAAATGAATTCCTAGTCCTCTATTGTTAGTAAACTTTAACCATTTATCTCTTTGATGGGAAGAGATGGCATTTAAAAAATAATTATGTCCCAAATGGCATGTTTGCATCATTTTTATGTGGTGACACTTGGTCATACCTAACATGGATGAAAATTTGAGCAATAGAAGGAGTGTAACTCCCACATTTTACTCACACAAATACAACAGTAAAAATACCGGAATATTTTTTTTTGTTTCTCATTACTCATAACATGACACCACATGGGCTCAAAAAGAAAATTCAACATCACATAAGACACTTACATAAGCATGGACCCACACAGACAACATGATAACATAGCGTGCACATAAATATCTTACTCAAATGACGTAAAAACATACAATAACCAAACTACGGTAAGGGACACAAGATAGGCATACTCCACAACATGACCTTTTTATCATTTACAAATTTATTACATTTAGTTTTCCATTATATAACCTTATAGGTTTCTAGTGAATTAAACTGGTAAGGGTGTAAAATTTCCTTTTTTCTAAAACTTCAAATACTTTATTTTCGTATAGCATTGACCTTTAAAAGAGAATGCGTTGTTGGTTCCTTTCTCAATTTCCATTAATTATCCGCAACTCATTTGTTAGTTAAATTCATTTTAAACACCTATAAATCTCCTAATATCCATTCTTACGTTAAAGGTTTGTTTCTCAAAATATGTTTAATTGACAATAAATTTTATCCTCGTTATTAAAAGGAACTATTAATATGCTAAGGTTCTACTTTTCGAGATGTATAGACAAGGGGAACTATCGTGAGGTCAAGGAAGATATATTAGAGTTTAAAGGGTGACTTAGATTCAATATATCTCTTCCCATAAACATCCTTCCATGATAGTACCCTATTTTTGTTGTTACAACTGATATAGTTCAATAACTTGCTTGAATCCATTCAACTCTTTCACATCAAGAAATTTATTTAGATTTATATATATATTTTATTTTCTTGAAAGTTTTATCTCAACAAGGGAAATTCATATATATATTTAACCACATGAAAGTGTCTAGTTGATTTTTAAGGACTTTATGCATGACATTATTCCTAACCTAAAAATCTTGTTAACTATTGTACTCTTTACACTTCCATCATACTTTGGTCTCACTATTAATGTTTTTTGAAAAATTAAAAATTCAAATGATACATAATTTACACTTAGGGATTCACGACTATAATGAGTTGGGACATTGCACCTATCTACGTATTTCATTTCTCTTAGACCATAAAGAATTAAACACATATAACAAGACAATACAACAACTATACGCTTCTCACATTCCTTCCAAGAAACAATTTAAATCATTGTGTGAATAAGAATTAGTGTTTTCTTCACCAAAAACCTTAAGAGAGGCTTTACGATATCTTAACTTCAAAAGAATTTGGGGATGGTGGATAAAATACCCCATATGAGAACACATGGTAATCCACTACTACATACTAAGGGACACATTTATCTAAGAGGGACAAGAGGGGTTTAAATTCAAAATCTATAAAATTTTACATGTTCAACAACCTTCTTAAGCCATATTTACAATCATTGATAATTCTACATCATATCTGCTTTGTCCAATAACATAAAGAGAGGTCACTCAATAATTTGCATTTATTAATGCTCAAGGGTTTCTACACCTAACCACAAGATATAATTAGAGAAATCAAATGTCCATGTCTTGCAAGGAATTCATGTCACTCGAGTTATTCCAAGAATACATTTCCTCACTTTCGTTTAACATTTATCTTATAAAGAGTTATATTAGATTTGGTTCGTTTATTTAACTTTCAGTAAAATATATCACTTGATGGTTAATTTCAAATATCCTATCATATACAAATTTTACGTTTGATTATTAAATGGGAAACTATGTTTTCTTATTCACTTGTTCTCGCATGGATCAATTTGCATCCACCTTCACATCATAAGAAATATTTAAGTTTTTTAAAGCAATCTCCATGACCCTTGAAATGATTAGATCGACATCAAAAGGGTACGTTCCCAAACAAGGGAAAGTTACAAATTTTCCTTTACAATTAAAAAATTAATAGTGAAGTAATGCATAATCTAACTATCTTTTTGGTCCCACCCACTATTCATTACATTCCACTTCTAACATTTTTTAGTCTCTAAAAACAACCATGAGATTTCAAACTCAACATGTCATCTTGTATTCCATAAAAATGATGTTATGCCTCGCACTAAGGAATCTTACACACTTTCATACTTATGTGAATGCTCGCAACTAGGTTTCTAGGGAGGACTACACAAACACATACAATACCTCTATGCCTCTAAGACTACAAAATATGTTTGGAGCTAGCCTAACTTGGAGCTTACTAGAGAGGGTCATTACATTCAAAAAATTTAATTATTTTGAGTTATATGTTTGTTTGGTTGCTTCCCACTCCATATGAAAAAAAACACAACGTAATTTTATATTTTTATTTGATGATTAAGTGATTTCCTAGGTCATTGCAACACTGGGAAACAGGTAAAAACACTTCATTTTAAATTACTTGCTAGCAATTTTACTAGCACAATCATATCACTTTTTTTTCCTACGATAAACATTTTAAATGACAAGGACCCAATTTCATCCTCCTATAGTTATTGTGAAACTAAAAGAAGGAATCTTTGTATTATTTTTCCAAAGTACATAATACAATCAACTCCATTTACTTAACAAAATATACAATTACAACTAAGAGTAACATTCGTTAAATAGGAAAAAGTATAATTACATATGAAATAATACATTTTTCCAATACGCAACCACTATCATTTTCATCATGGAAATAATGAAAATAATACATTCTATTCATAAAAATATCATTGAAATAGTCTAAGCAATTACATTTCCTTCAAATAACATGGTAATAAAAGACACAAATATCGTTTTTACTACTCCTTTTGTTTAGGTACCTACAACCAATGTTGCTTCAGTCCTAGGACTGAGTATGGAAAACCCTTACACTCGAGCACAAATAAGACATTCATCATTTAGAGTAATTTCAAAAAAAGTACAGAGAGAGGAGAGATAATTTCCTTACATATTCATTTACTTTTTTTTCAAGAGAGAGAGAGAGAGAGTAGGGAAGAGAGAGAAACTATAAAACATTTTCTTTTCTATTCACAATATTTTGACCATTTCTCAATTCATACCCATTTTCATTTTATTTAAAACTCATTTGCATTTTAATCCATTCATGTTTTCAAGACCTACCACAATTTCATACTTATATTAAGAGATAAAGAGAGAGGGAGGAGAGAAAGAACACTTTAAATTGAAAAATACTTTCATAGAAAGTAATTGATTAAATAATACTCTACACACATTATAACACTATAAAAAGGGGATTAAAAGTAATATACATAACCAATGGGATCCTAAGAAAGATTTTCTATCTTAAGTTGTGAGTTTGCAAAAACTGACAAAAACAACTAATGTGCTTACAATATGTTTTCCAAAACCACTCATTTTATGTTCAAACATAAATTTCATCGATTCCTACCTACTCACCTGTAAAAAAAATAACTCACTGGATTCGACGGAATTTGATTATGTTAAACAAGGTTCAATTTAAGAAGGTGACTTTGAGACCAATTACCGTAAACACATCGAACACTTAAGTTGTACGATGACCGGTGACTCTAACATACACTTGAAATTCTAACATACGAAATTATTTTAATGAAACTGAGAGTTGGTTTCAATTCTTGCATTGGATTTCTAGAGGTAGATAAAGGTGTTTTCTAGTTACACCAAATCGATACGACAATTGTAAGCCAAAACCGATCACAATTTCATAAAGTGGGAATGTCACCAAAAGTGACTGAAGTGTTAAAAGGGTATCAAATATCATCTCATTAAGGCATCAAGTCGAGTTATTCATCCCGATTAAGAAATTTCATGGTGTCTTGGGTTGACATGGATCTTGTTTGAGGTTTTGGTTCCCATTAACAGTTCGACATGGCACTCCATGTGCATGGTTCCAAGTCCTAATCTTTTTTTTTTAAGTTTAAAGAAAAATATTTTGGGAAAGATAAAATCCATATCATTTATTCTAAGTTGCATTTATGTTCTAATATATAGCATACTAAAAGCCAATGCTAAACAAACAAATGATGAAATTTTTAGTTTGAAGCTAGAGGAAGAGTGATCCATACCTTTTCTCAGTGCTTGCTAGAGACATCAGCTAGGGGATTTTTCGCCATGGCTCTTGACTGGAGAAAATAATTTAGTTGAACATTTATGATTCCTTTTTTAGCCTCGAATCCATTTTTTGCATATCCAACAAACATGGCATTCCATGAAAACAAATCTCCTTTAGACATTTTTTATAAAAAAATTACATGTTTTGTGATTTCTTCCTCCAAATATGGCATTTTGTCGAATAAGGCACACACCATGCATCTTATTACACATTTTCTATAAATGTGAAAATACCAAACAAATCCAATGGACCCATTACTTCTAAGGTCAAACCCATAACACCACGCAATGACTAGAAGGAGAGGTACTAGTCAAGGTTGAAGGCGTTTGGATTTTTAACCATCTATTACATTTTTTCTTGTGTGTTTCAAATTCCTTTTCAACAAACATTATGTACATAACCTACCATCAATCCCTCTAGTGAGAATCATATCTTTGAGTCATTCTATAAAACAATTCACAAGCTTGTAATTTTCAACAATACAATAAGCTTATAGATCCGGGTGAGATTTCCAAGAGAGTTGGCGCTTGCCCAAACCATCCAATCACAACCTATAGTCCTCCATTTTACATTCTACATCCAGGAAAATGGGCACTTTCACATTATTTTTACTCTAGCAATACATACAACTACTCGAAAGTAAAATTAAAAGACATGATTATGATTAAGTTTAGAATCTCCATAAGATAGTTGTTACATGATTAACACATGCTGAGAGAAAACTGACGAGAAAGATTCCAACATGTCTACCTAAAACACATTAAAAAAACACTCAACATCAAATCAGACCTGCAAAGTCCATTTTTTCTCTTAGAGACTTGGGAGCAACCTACTTCATGCAACAGGGAGAAGAAAGGACATCAAGGACCATAGATTAAAATGAGGAGGATTTGGTTCACCTGTCAATACCTTCAATTAGCATTTATTGCTGTCAAGAATTCACAGCTACAACATCTGAAAAACATCTACCAGAATCCCTTCTTTTTATTTCTTTGAAAGATGTCCATGCATAGATTGGAACCTCCATTTTTGACATAGGCTGGAAGTATGCCAACGATGGTGATTAGTCATATTGCAGACCTATTTTATGAATATAGGGAAATTTTTTGTCTTGTGAAGATACTCATGAGTAAAACATGCCTCCAGGACCTTATATCCTACACATCATTTCCCTCGATACGAGGATCTGATTTTTTTATTATTCTTTCATTTTTGTCTTATGCTGGCACTACATATCCCTCCCCTTTTAAGAGCATTGTCCTCGATGCGACATGACACCAAATATCGAAGGATATGTAGGCAAGAAGGTCAATAATGATACATGTAGTTTAACAAAATAACTAGTCTGTACAAAGTGACCACAAGGAAGCAAACTTATTTTGGAAATATATTAAATTTTAATGTTATGAGAAGATTGGTAGTTAGTTATCTTTTATTTTACTTCTCAATTATTATTTTATTTTACAGTATTTCTTAATCTCAAACTCTTAGTATTCATTGTTTAGAATTTCAATTGTCTTATGTTCATGGGTGCCCAACAATAATTGGCCTCAAAGTGTCACACAAAACTCAACACAACACAAATGACCCATGAGACATCTTGTTCTATATTTTCACAAATGTATCACATCACAATACCTTTAACTCCACCATGGAGAGAAAACAAGTAGTCCACATAATGAAGAATTTCCAACAATTATGTCATATGCATCCAACACACACAGGTGAGTAACAAAAAATGAATCGTTATGCTGATACATATACAAATGGTATCACATGACCAAAAAACCATGAATGTACCAACATAGTGCTAAGATAATATACAATAGTACATAGTAATCCAAAAGGATCATCAATCCTCAATCATAACAATGTCTAACAAGACTCACAAGAGTACACATAACTCATAATACTAACTCCAAACATCACACAACATCATGAAACAACTCCATATATCTCCAAAAACATAAAAAAACTCCATATACCTCCCAAAGAGTCACCAAACAACTCCATATACCTCCCAAAGAGAAAGAATCATAGTGCCAAAACCAAGTCGGGTCACTCAACCATAGAGCCATGTCACTTGATTTCTCCATATCGGGTCACTCAACCTTAGAGCCCCATAAAGAATATCAGGTCACTCAACTATAGAGACCCATCAAGAATATCGGGTCACTCAACAATAGAGTGCCATTGAGAAAATCAAGTCACTCTCCCATAGAGCAACATCAAGAATATCAGGTCACTCTCCCATAGATCCCCATCTCCTTTCTCCATTTAATGAGGATAGGTCACCCTATGGCCCTGGAAACATAGAGTCCTGTCACCCCTAACCCAAGTGACATAATAACTCGTGGTTCAATAACCCAGTAGTTATCTGTAACTCCTTGGGGTGTACCCTCATACAATGAAGTGGGTCCATAGGTCCAACCACTCCATGGTGAATCCTATCACCCTATTCCAACAAATTACAACATTATAACCAGCATAGCAATCTGTCTCGAATGCCAAGTGGAAAAAATGCCAATCCTTGGGCAAGGATATAAAACTTTTAAACATGAAAATAAAGTTTAAAAATAATAAAAACAAATGGCTAATTAGCCACAGTGAGTGCAAAAATCCACATGTTAGTGCGAAAACCAAATAAAATGCCCAAAATATAAGAACACATAAATCAAGAAAACTTATGGTTATTGTAAGAAAAAATATAATGATAAATTTACGAATAAAATATGTATTGAGAAATAACACATTAAAATCACTATGTGGCCTCATACGGCCACAAAAGGGGTACTCATCGAGTTGTTGGCACTCGGATATCGAGCCTCAGCTCGCAAAAATATACATGTAACTAAAAATGAGTATATCTAATAATGTAAATGTCATCATCTCTTCTTGAATCATCCCTCCATACTCCCACAAGGCTCCACATATTCAAAATCACATAGGATTTTTTGATGGATAACCCAATAGAAAAGGTCAAGGGAAGCTAGTTTGCATAATTTGAGCCTAAAGTGGTGCGCATCCACAATATACTACACAAGATCAAAGTATACTAAATAGATAGAAGTATATATAATCCTCCACTTCCTCACTCGTACTTGGCTCAGGATTACGAAAACCTAGTCCATGCCTCCTCTCTCCACACATACACTCTTGATGGTTTCTTCCCTTAGGTTCGTTTAGTGTAAGGTTCACAACATAACACATAACTACATCACTAACATGTTGATGAATCACACACATTAACCATACCGTCTTACGCATGGTATATATACTGGGTATAAAATAATAATTACTTTCATGGGTTCTAATACATTACGTTTCCACATAATGCACCCAAAGTGCAAACACTATACAATAGGGGTCATACGATCACCATATGCCCCTAATTCATGACATGAACCATCACATATTACATGAATTATACGTATGATGAACACAATGACTAACATTACAACATATAGTCAATTACAATACAACATGGTGACACAAATTATTCATCATAACACGGTGGAGACATCAGGATAAAATCCAATTCACTATACACCAATTTTTTCATTAACACATCAACACACCTTCATATCACATAATAATAAAACACTCCAACATTCTGTAATCCACAATAACATTATTTTCACACACAACAAGACAAAACATCACACGTGAACTCCTTATTGAGTCCACAAAAAGGAGAGAATATTATCTCATTAAAAACACATCAACATGATAACAGATACACACTAAGTGACATGTATAACACATGTGTTCATAATATCACAATTATAACACTGTTCACATCACAACATTTATCAGATTACTCTTCTCATCTCCACCACCACCATGCAAAATCATCACAACTCCAATCCATACTAGAGGTTCGAGAGCATGAACCTCTACTCTCATACCATATGTAACGCCCACATTTTACACACACAAATACAACAGTAAAACTACTAGAATATGTTTTTTGTTTCTCATTACTCATAACATGACACCACATGGGCTCAAAAATAAAATTCAACATCACATTAGACACTTACATAAGCATGGACCCACACAGACAATATGATAACATAGGGTACACATCCATGTCTTACTCAAATGACGTAAACGAAGACAAACATCCAGCTACGGTAAGGCACAAATGATAGGCATACTCCACAACACATCCTTTTAATCCTTTACAAATTTATTACATTTAGTTTTCCATTATGTAACCTTATAGGTTTCTAGTGAATTAAACTAGTAAGGGTATAAAATTTTCTTTTTTCTAAAACTTCAAAGAGTTTATTTTTGTATAACATTGGCTTTTAAAAGAGAATGCATTGTTGGTTCCTTTCTCAATTTCCATTAATTATCCATAACTCATTTGTTAGTTAAATTCATTTTAAACACCTACGAGCCTCCTAATATTTTTTTTTGTTATTGGCAAATAGTTTTTTGAAAGGGACTATACCCTTGCACACCAAGGCTCAGAAGCCATAATTGAAACTTAAAGCACAAGAGATGGATCAAATATTTCCAAATAGACACAATAAATCCCGACTAACACAGAAAACTGTCAGCAAAGTAATAACAAACAACCGACAAAGCAACAACAAAAAAACAACTGAAGTATCAACAATTAAACTCTTACAATGCTTTAATCATAACAACGCCATTGGAAGCAACCTACTATCCGGCCAAGACAAAATGAGACCAGTATGTAACATCTTGAAGCCAGCTAATAGCATTAGATAACACATCATCAAGGCGAAGTGTTACCCTTTAGAGTGGTAGATTTTTTCTTTTTTACTGACCGTAACCCATCCTGATGGAGCCCATCAACATGTTGGACAAATTCGCACTAAGTGAGGATTTATTTTCACGTAGTCTCATAATGTCATAATTGGGACAGCCATGTTGTTCAATCACAGAGATATTTATCATTGGTTTCCATGCTCCCTCAACAGTTTGTGCAATGATCATCACAACTCCAATCTGATCCCATTTGGTTTCCGAGAGCATGAAATGCGCTGATACAATATTTGTAACTGCCCACAATTTTGACATCAAAATAGAAACATATTTTTTGACATGTAAAATTATTCATTTTTGTTTGAAGTGCGTCATTACATGACACCAGCTATGGGCTTCTCAATAGATAAGACGTTCAACATCACATAGACACACTTACAGTAAACATGGACCCATATCATGTGAACGTGATAACATAGGGTAAACATCAATGTCTTACTCAAATGACGTAAACCAGGACAATGACCCAATTACAGTAAGACAACGTAGGATATGTATGCTCCATAACATGGCCTTTTTCATGGTTTACATATTCATTAATTGATGGTTTTCCATTAGTATATACCTTATAGGTTTCTCGTGAATTAGATTCGAGGGTTAAAATTTCCTTTTTCTAAGGACTTCAAGCCTATCAAACTTTATTACTTTATTATAGCATTAGTCCTTTAAAAGAGAATACACTGTTGATTCCTTTCTCCAATTTCCATTAAGTTATCCATAGATCATTTGTTAATGTCAAATTCATTTTATGACACCTACAAGCCTCCTAATATTCATTCTTATGATAAAGGTTTGTTTCTCAAAATATGTTTAATTGATGTTCAATTTTATCCTCACTACGAAAAGGAACTAACAAGATGCTAAGGTTCTACTTTTCGAGACGGATATTTGATGTTTAAATTTTACCTTTTCTAGACAAGGGGAAGTATTGTGAGTTCAAGGAAGATATATTAGAGTTTAAAGGGTGATTTTGATTCAATATATCTCTTCCCATAAACATCCTTCCATCATAGTACCCTATTTTCATATTATAGCCGATATAGTTCAATAACTTTTTTGAATCCATTCAATTGTTTCACATCAAGAAATTTTATTTAGATATATATATATATATATAATCTTTTGTTTTCTTAAAATATTTGATCTCACCAAGGGCAATTCATATTTATTTTTAACCACATCAAAGTGTCTAGTTGAGTTATGAGGACTTCAAGCATGACATTATTGCTAACCCCAAAATCTTGTTAACTCTTGTAGTCTTTACACTTACATCATACTTTTCTCTCACTATTGATATTTTCTTGAACAAGTTGAATATTAAAATGATATGTAATTTACACTCAGGGATTCATGGACTGATAAGAAGTTGTGAAACTGCACATATATACTTATTTCATTTCCTCTTATACCATCAAGAATCAAAGGCATATAACAAGACAACCCAACAACTATATGCTTCTCAAATGCCTTCCAAGGAACAATTTAAATCATTGTGTGAATAAGCATTAGTGTTTCCTTCACCAAATCTTAAGAGAGGCATTATGATCTCCTAGCTTCAAAAGCATTTAGGGATGGTTGATAAACTACCCCATATGAGAAACACATGGTAATCTGCTACAACATAATAAGGGAAAATTTTATCTAAGAGGGAAAAGAGGGGTTAAAATGTAAAAACTATAAAATTTTAATACATGTTCAATAACATTCTTAAGCCATATTTACAATCATTGATAATCATACATCATATCCCCTTTGTCTAAAAACATCAAGAGAGGTCACTTGATAATTTGCATTTGTTAGTGCTCGAGGATTTCTACACCCTACCACAAGATAAAATTAGAGAAATCAAATGTCCATGTCTTGCAAAGAATTCATGTCAGTCAAGGTATTCCAAGAATACATTTCCTCACTTTCATTTAACATTTATGTTATAAAGGGTTCTAGTAGATTTGGTTCGTTTATTTAAATGCCAATAAAATATATCACTCGATAGTTAATTTCAAATATCCTATCATATACACATTGTAGGTTTGATTCTTAAATGGTAAACTATGTTTTCTTATTCAATTTTTCTCGTGTGGATCAATTCACGTCCACCTTCACATCATTATAAATATTTAATATGTTGTAAGCAATCTCCATGACCCTTGAAATGATTAGATTGACATCCCAAGGGTACGTTCCCAAATGAGGGCAAGTTACAAATTTTCCTTTACAATTAACAACTTAATAGTGAAGTAATGCACAATCTAACTATCTTTGTGGTTCCACCCACTATTCATTACATTCTATTTCTAACTTTGTTTAGTCTCTAAAAACAACCATGAGATTTCAAGCTCAACATGTCATCTTGTATGCCATAAAAATGATGTTATACCTCATACTATGGAATCTTACACACTTTCGTACCTATGTGAATGCTCTCAACTAGGTTTCTAGGGAGGAATACACAAATACATACAATACCTCTATGTCTCTAAGACTACCAAAGATGTTCGGAGCTAGCCTAAATTGGAACTTACTAGAGAGGGTCATTACATTCAACAAAGGTAATTATTTTGAGCTATATGTTTGTTTATTCGTTTCCCGCTCCATATGAAAAAACACACACAATGTAGGTTGATATTTTTGTTTGAAGATTAAGTGATTTCCTAGGTCATTACAACACTAGAAGATAGGTAAAAAACTTCATTTTAAATTACTTGCTAACAATTTTACTAGCACAATCATATCCAAAATGTTTGGCTGCAATAAACATTTTAAATGACAAGGTTCCAATTTCATCCTCATATATTAATTTTGACACTAAAAGAAGGAATATTTGACATATTTTTCCAAAGTACATAATACAATCAACTCCATTTACTTAACAGAATATACAATTACAAATAAGAGTAACATTTGTTAAATAGGAAAAAGTACAATTACGTATGAAATAGTACATTTTCCCAATATGCAACCACTATCATTTTCATCATGAAAATAATGAAAATAATACATTATATTCATAAAAATATCATTGAAATATTCTAAGCAATTACATTGCCTTCAAATAACATGCTAATAAAAGACACAAATATCGTTTTACTAATCCCTTTTTTTAGGTACCTACAACCAACGTTGCTTTAGTCCTATGACTTAGTATGGAAAACCCTTACAATCAAGCACAAATAAGACATTCATCATTTCAAGTAATTTCAAAAAAATTACAAAGAGAGGTAGAGATAAGGAGAGAGAGGAGAGATAATTTCCTCACATATTCATTTACTTTTTGAGAGAGAGAGAGAGAGAGAGAGAGAGAAGGGAAGAGAGAGAAACTGTTAAACATTTTCCTTACTATTCACAATTTTTTTTTACCATTTCTCAATTCTTACCCATTTTAATTTTACTTAAAACTCATTTACATTTTAATCCATTCATGTTTCCAAGACTAACCACAATTTCATATATAATTTAAGAGATAGAGAGGGAGGGAGGAGAGAAATAACACTTTATATTGCAAAATCCTTTCATAGAAAGTAATTGATTAAATAATACTCTACACACACTATAACTCTATAAAAATGGGTTTACAAGTAATTTACAGAACCGATGGGATTCTAAGAAATCTTGTCTTAAGTTGCGAGTGCACAAAAACTGACAAAATCAACTAAAGTGCTTACAATATGTTTTCCAAAACCACTCGTTTTATGTTCAAACATAAATTTTATTGATTCATACCTACTCACCTATAAACAAATAACTCACTGGATTCGATGGAATTCGATTACGTCAACCAAGTTTCAATTTAAGAAGGTGACTTTGAGACCAATTATCGTAAAGACATCAAACACTTTAGTTGTACGATGACTGGTGACTCTAACATCCACTTGAAACTCTAACATATGAAATTATTTTTATGAAACTGAGAGTTGGTTTCAATTCTTGCATAGCAGTGCTAGAGGTAGATGAAGTTGTTTTCCAGTTACACCAAATCAATACAACAATTGTAAGCCAAAACCGATCACAAGTTCATAAACTGGGAACATCACCAAAAGTGACTGAAGTGTTAAAAGGGTATCCAATCTCACCTCGTTAAGGAATCAAGTCTAATTATTCATCCTGGTTAAGAAATTTCATGGTGTCTTGGATTGACATGGATCTTTTTTGAGGTTTTGGTACCCATTAACAATTTGACATGGTGCTCCATGTGCATGGTTCCAAGTCCTAATCTTTTTTTATTTTAATGTTTAAAGAAAAATATTTTCGGGAAATGTAAAAGCCATATCATTTATTCTAAGCTGCATTTCTATTCTAATGCACAACATACTGAAATCCAATGTTGAACAAATAAATGATGAAATGTTTAGTTTGAATCAAGAGGAAGAGTGATCCATACCTTTTCCCGATGCTTGCTAGAGACATCAACGAGGGGATTTTCGACATGGCTCTTGACCAAAGAAAAACATTTAATTGAAATTTTCCGATTCCTTTTTTTTTTTTTTTCCCCATGAATCCATTTCATGTATATCCAAAAATCATGGCATTCCATGAAAACAAAGCTCCTTCAGAAATTTTTACAAACAAATCACATGTTTTGTGCTTGCTTCCTCCAAACATGGTATTTTTTCAGACAAGGCACACACCATGCATCGTCTTCCACATTTTGTATAAATGATAAAATACCAAACAAATCCAATTCACCCTTTGCTTCCAAGGTCAAACCCATAACACCACGTGGTGACCAGAAGGAGAGGGTGAAGACGTTTGGATTTGTACCCATCTATTACATTTATTTTTCTTGTGTGTTTCAGGTTACTTTTCAACAAACCTCATGTGCATAACGTACCATCAATCCATTCAATGCGAATAATATCTTTGAGGCATTCTATAAAACAGTTCATAGACCTGTAATTTTCAGCAATAGAAGAAGCTTATAGATACAGTTGGCTGATCCTAAACATCACGCACGTTCGCGTGGTTCCAGCCAAAATGGAACCCACGACCTGCTGCCCGCCAATTTAGGTCCCCACCACTGCACCAAAGCACTTTTCAGTGATGTAAAGTCAAAAAATTAGATTTAGCAAGGACTGCGAACGTACGTGATGTTTAGGCATACCGGATACAGTTGAGAGTTCCAAGAGATGTGGAGCTTGCCCAAACTGTCCAATAACAACCTATATTCCTCCATTTTACATTCTGCATCCACAAGATTTTGCAATATTTTACTCTAGAACTAGGTGTATGCTGCAATCATATAACTACTCAAAAATTTTAAAAGACATGATTGTGATTAAGTTTAGAATCTCCATAAGATAGTTGTTCCATGATTAACATAAGCTGAGAGAGGACTGACGAGAAATCTTCAACCATGTCTACCTAAAACACATTAAAAAAGACACTCAAACTCAAACCAGAGCTACAAAGTCCATTTTTTTGGTGCTCGGGAGATTCACGCAACAAGGAGAAGAAAGGACATGGACCGATAGATAAGGATTTGCACCTGTCAATACCTTCAATTAGCAATTATTGCTGTCAAGAATTCACAACTGTAACATCTGACAAAAATCTACTAGGATCCCTTCTTTAATTGTTTTTAACTAATCAAGCAATATTTTACTCAACCCAAAATTATAAATACAAGTTACGAAATAAAAATTTGACGAGAAAGGGTGAGAAACATGCGTGTAGGAAATGGAGATGGTAAAATTTGCGGAGCTCGATTCCGCATCTCCACAAGGAATTTTATTGAACGGTGTTCATGCCAAGTGCAAGATTTTACATTTTGAATACATGTTCGCCCAACAATTTCAACTATAAACACTGACAAAATACCATCCTTGCTCCTATCATTGCACTCCAACAATCTCTATTTCCATTTGATACTTTCAAAAATAGATTGTGTATTTTCATATTGCTGCATTTGGCATACATATCAACAGGGGAACTTTCCAAAATAAATTAGAGTAAAATCCTATTCTAGTTACATGCCCAAGAATCTCTTTACCCTACTGTGGAGCTCCCATCCCGGTTCGTGCTCTAAGCACCTTGGTCAATGTAATGTCATCCAACTTAATGCATGCCTCTTGCTATTACACAGAGATTAAAGGTATCTGCTGCATAACCATTCTGAGAAAACACTACCCCCCCTTAAGTATCAAATTCCACAACACCTTATATTGCACACATATTCGACAGTAAAACATAATTTTCCACAAGGGCATTCTCCAGAGACATACGTGGGATATCATGAAAGGTAAATTTCACAGTCTTAATCGATACAACAACTACTTGAAATAAGAGAAAAAGAGAAATAAAAAAAAGAGATAGTCAGAATCTACCCCGAGAATAGTGCTACAAATGTTATAGTGCACACAACATAGGTGCATAAAATTAGAAGAAGAAAAATAAATACAACTAAACATCACGCCTGAATGAAGAACCTCCTAATCCTCAATCGTCTTCTTCCTACAATGAACAAAATAGTGACACGAATGAAATTTCCTTTCACCTAAAAAAATTGAAATTGCTTCAGGTTCAGATACAGAGCCATATCTATCAATTTGTGTAATGTAAAATGAGGAGATATTCGGGTTACAGATTCACCTCCGCATGCAAGGATGATTTTACCCATAATGGGACTGATTTTAGGACGACTATTAGCGAGATATTCTTTTAACACAGTTCCTTGTAACATTCTGTTTATTTAAATATGTGAGCACAAAACCCCTTCTTTACCGTTGTTAGTAAAGCAGATCTCCGCTTTTTCACTCACTGTAACTATCCAATTACTGCTAAATCTGCAACATTAACTTGGTTTTCTCCATCGTTAACGCTTCTGGATCTCTAATTGATTTCTTGTATTATTTTGCAAGGAAATGACATGTCTAAAAGGCTATTTAGGATGTGTCTTACTCAAATCTTTCCTTTAATGCCTTCAATGGTGATTATAACTACCCATCTGATAACTCCCTCTAACGTGGATTTAAAGGACTGTCCCAATAGCTATCCCACGACTCCAAATTAGATATTCATATGGAGGGTGATGAAAGAGGTTGTGGAGCTGGAATTAATACCATTCAATTGCGTGTGATTGAAGTTTCCAACCCCTTTCCTCCTCATTATTTTCATTCCCTCCACCTTCTCTTCATTAATCCTCTAACTTTTCCAAATGCCCATACCTCAAAATTTCAGCCATACTCTACGCCATTCTCTTTTATTAAAAAAAATATTTCATTTTATTATATTAATTTTTTTAATTTCTTTTCTTATTTTATTTTGTTTAATTTAAATTCATACTTTTTCTTGCTTCGTTTTACTCAATTATTTGATTAATATCAGTATTATTTTGGTATCAAGGAACGATTGTGATCATGAGTATGATCTTGTCATCGAATAAAATTGGATCCCGAACTCCCACGAGCATAGTATATAACACGAAGATGAGAGGGGCATTGTGAAAGTAGTTACCCCTTTCCTGATGGTGTATCACAATGGGGGCATTACACATATGAATAGGGGGTTGGAATAGATCCATAGGTTTTCCTGTCTGGAATAATAGAAAAATCAGAGCATGATGCAATGACGTTTCCACTTTCTCATTTTGATAATAAATGATAGAAGAAGAAAGGGATGTCAATAGAAGTAAGGGAAATATCATGGCTTGGTTCCTATGTAGGTAATTTAGGATGGAGAGATTGTAAGAAAAAATCTTTCTAAATTTCCCTTCCAAGGTAAGATACTTCATAACAATCATCCACACATCTAGCCAACGCTCAAGGAGACAACTTCTTGTTATACCATCATCAAATATAATAATTCATTTGTCCTACCCAAAGAATGAATCTTGATGCACATTAATTATTTACTAGATTGATGGTTTCCCTCACTACATTCTCACATTTCAACAATGTTATCGAAAATGTATCTATTTTTAGTAAATGTAGGTTTATCTGGAGTGAAAATTAAAGAAAATATATGCACACACAATGATGTATCTAGCTATAATACTATTTAAGAAACTTTTAATTTATTGTGATAAGCAACCAATTGTTTTTATAATTTATGATCCAAGGTTTTTTGACTGGGATCCTACCCAGGGTACAAAAGGCCAAAGACCAGATTTTCAAGAAATATCAACATACAAAATTACATCGAGCACAACAAAGGAAGAGCAATACAACAATAACAACATCAATCACAACTACTATCTGAATAGAAAGAATAATAAGAGATAAACGAACAAAAAAAAAGATCCCACATTGTAAGATAAACACATCAGCACGAGAAACATGATACCACAGTTAACCCAACATTGAAGAATGTGATCTGAGAGTCATATGTGAAGGGGTTGATTACCTTTTACTGGAATGTTTCTTTTTTTGAACCACTATCCAATCCTCCTCCTTACATTCAACATCAGATATAGGATCACATAAGATGACAACATTGATTATAGAGATAGGTATAGAACACAACCTAACAAGAGTAAAGGGGATTTCCCTCTCCAAGACCACCTCAATAGTAGCTTGATGGAGATGATTTTCTGGTTCAACAAGAGGAAACTGAGGGGGGTTTACATGAGCGGCTGAAATAGGATGAGAATGGATTGAAGTAGAATATGAAATAGGGGCAAAAGCGTCATTAACAGTGAGGTGAGAGGGTTTTGAATCCACCCACCAAGAAGTATTTGTCCCTTTTTTCTTCTTGGATCATCCCTCTACTACATGTCTTGTTTCAAAACACCTTTGACACTGAAATGTCAGTCTTTTGTAATGTAATCTTTGGGTCTGGACTCTATCCCCAATCTGCAGATTGATATTCTTAGGAAGGTCATGGGAGATGTCTAAATCTACCAATATTTGAGCATAGGTTGTAAACAACTGCAAGGTAGTGTTATCATTAACTTTTTCAAAGCCCCCTAACTTATCTTCAATAGCTCTTAGGTAGGTCTCATCCCAAAATTGCAATGGGAGTCCAGGGAGTCTAACCCAAATGGGCATAGTGTCAAAGGAGTCTTTCATTGAGTCAAAAAGGGGATACCAGGGTTTGGTCATCAAACTATATTGATCCCCCCATAACCAATACACATTTTTTATGAATTCATAGTCTTCATTAGAATAAAATAACCTTTGGAGCATGGGACAAGCTCGATCTTATCCTGAATTTTGGAGCTCCATTTTTTAGTGACCCATTCATGCAACTATGAGAGTTTGGGCCAGAAAATTTTAAATCTGCATATGAGAGCCTAGTTTTTGTATGTCTCTTCCAGATCTCAAACTTTGAGAAAAGCTTCATCATTCAGTTTCAGGACTGGTGTATCTTTTGATGGTTTCAGGGCATTCTTCTGTAGAGTGCCCCCTGCAGCACCAGTAACAGTAGCAAAGGAAGGATATTAGCAACCAATTATGAGTCATTTTTTGAAACATAATATTGGGTATTAAATTAATATGACCTTGCGAAAGGAATTGAACCAGGTATTTGGTCTTGAAAGATCTAGTTTATGCATGCAAAGGTTCATCTAACATATCACTTCCCAAAAACCTTCTAAAGATAACATGGAAGTACATCAAAATAAGTTGATTAATCATTATCTATATTCAAACCATTCCCATTTAAGTCTGGATTGTAAACGACATATTCATAAGGAATTTGGTGTGTTTGACGTAAATTGCAAAGGACAACTAAAATTATTTGTTGAAGTGATTAATCACTGACAAAAAGGGTGTCGAAATTTAAAAACCTATTGGTAAAGGCATGTAAAGGATAAAACCGTATCTTATACCCCATTACTTTGTTAATCATGTTTTCTAATCACCATAATATGGGAAAGAGTATAGACCTTAATAAGTTAAATAAAATAATTGTTAATAATTCTTCAGCTTTAAGAAAATGATGTCTGGATTTTGTTTGTGAAATCTACAATCTTGATACATTTCTATAGATCCATTAATCATCATTACATATGCTCACATCCAATGACATTCTCAACATTGTTGTTGTTGAGGAGTAAGTATTTAAGGGGATGCATGCTAATTTATAGAGTTAATTATGAATGAGACATATTGTGCATGTGATGACATTTGACAACTAGCCAATCCATCCATTATATTATTCTAGGTAAGTGGACAAGTTCCAAATTTATTTAATATAAACTAAGCCATTCCCATATTGTATTAAGAAACAAGGCCATGATATGGCATATCCTGCCAAAGATAATACAATTCATAAATATGACATGTCTGTTATCCCAAATTTGCCCCCCCCAGCAAATTTGGTCAAGACAACTCCTGCACATAAGGAAATTATGAAGGAAACAACTCATACCTGCGATCTCACATTCCAGGACGACAAACAAGGTTGCAGGGAGACCCTACAATGGAATGGTGGGGCGTGCGAAAGTGTAAACCGCCCTGTGCAAGAAAAAAGAGAAGCTCAAACAAGTGCCGCATCTCCACGTGTCTCAAGATGAAACGGAGGCAGGGGAAAATGGTCAAGAAAAGTCAAAAGGTGGAGCTTCGGGGCCGCAGGGGGGTTTTATGAGTTTTGCATTTCACAAAAATGGGAAAAGATGAATTATGAACCTGTGAGCCTGATTTTTTCTCTAATCTGACCGCCACGTGTCCCATATCAAAGGGGACCCATTTTACAAGTTGTTTTCCCACCCTCCTGTATGCACCCGATAAAAACCTCAAAGGGGCATATCTTTTGACTCAAGGCTCAAAATATTGCAAATATGACACCATTGGAAAGATCTCGGCCTCACCTACGCCATGGAGGTCTGAGACTTTAATTTTTAATGGGGTTAGGTAAAGGAAAATGGAGGAATTATCTTCAGGCCTTCAATGTAGGATCCATTTGTCTCAACAACCAGATTGGATTCAATCTATCTTTGTCATTTCCTTTTCTTTCAAGGCACCAAACCAAGGAATCATGTAGTAAAGATAGATTTGGGGCATATTTTATCAAAAGCATTAATAGTAGTGGTTGAGCTTCAACCCACTTTTCCCATTTCCCTCTCTCTTTCTTCTCTCTGATCAAATCTGTAAGGTAAAATATTCTCTGAGACTTTAATTTTTGAGGAGGTTAGGTAAAGGAAAATGGAGGAATTGTCTTCAGGACTTCAATACAGGATCCATCTGTCTCAACAACTAGATCAGATTCGATCTGTTTCCATCATTTCCTCTTCTTTCAAGGTGCCAAATCAAGGAATCATGCAGTAAAGATGGATTTGGGGCATATTTTATCAAAAGAATTAACAGTAGTGGTTGAGCTTCAACCCACTTTTCTCGTTTCCCTCTCTCTTTCTTGTCTTTGATCAAATCTATAAATATAGGGGCAGGATTCATTGTAAAGGGTTGTTCATTCTTCTTCCCTACCCCCCTCTCTCTTTCTTCTCCAGGGTCGAATGTGGAGTTTAAGTCTCCTCCATTGGCTTTGTAATGGCATTTTCTTGCCTCTTGCCCATTAATGGTGTACTGTGTGAACTCCTGGAGCAATAAAACATATTTTTGTGATTTTTTTGTCCATCCTTTTCTCATTTTGTTGTCTCTTCTCGCCTCTCACCATTGCAGGGTATATTGTGCATATCTATGATGCCCATTACAGGTTTTGGGAGATTTGTTTAAGGGGTTTGAAATGGTTTTATTTGTGAACTTTATCCTTGGTCTGTGATGCATTTTTCCATCCTCTCCATTGCTCACCTCTCTCCATTTCAGGCAGTTGGGTTTGTGATCAGCAGTTCCCTTTTCTTAGTGCTATCACCTCTTTAGTGTAGGATTTATTTATTTTCATGCTCTCTCTCTCTCCTTGGTCCCTTGGAATTGTTAGATTAGGAGTAGATAGTCACATTTTCTTCCTTAGTAGTAGTTTAGTGCTAGGATTAGGAAGAGGAACCAGCCTTATCTAGAGGATCATTCCCATTTGCAAGTCCCACAGCTTGGGGAATGATCCAATGTTATGCAAATCACACCAAATGACCCTGCCTTAGAAAAGTAGATCCATAACTCATTTGCAGGTGTTGTGATTTCACACTAACAATGTCTTATTTAAGTAAATGTAATTAATATATCTGACATATCTTGCTGAAAAAAATGCATTTGATAGATATGGTATATGTAAATAATTGTTATTATATATATGTTTTACTGTGCTTATTAATTATTGACATGAAATTATTTTACTGTTGTAATATTAATGTATTTGTGTATTTAATTTTTTTTAGATTAGTTAATAGTTGGTTTTTGAGGGGAACAAAAAACCCATAGTAAAAAGGAGGAAAAGATAAAACAATGAAGCATAAAGGGGATGACTCTACGACTAACACAAGGATAAGCTACATCACAACCATAACAGAAATTGGGCCACACCCAAAGATTAAACCAAGAGAAGCCATGGCCCACAAGATAGGAGGAGATACTTCAAGAACCCTCAAAAGCATGGTGGCTATGAAGCACTTGCTCCAATCTCACAAATTTGGATTTCTGAGGTAGCACCATAGTCCACCCATCCCTAAATGTTGAACCCGAACCTAGGTCCACCATAAGTCTGCCTTCATTCTATAGCACTTCTAAAGGCTCATAGTTCATTACCATACCCGCACCAAAAACCTCCTTTCTTCCATCTATATGACATTCCCCATCCTACTTTGCAAGCATTTATCTTTTGTGACATCATCATCCATAATTCTTGATTCAAAAATTGATCCCCCTCAATTCACTGGTAGACAACAGACCATTCGTCGTACCTAACATCCTTCATCCTACCATTACTCACCAATCTATTAACCGACATCTTCTGCTCAGACGCATTTAATGAGTTATTTGAATTTGAAATCGAAGATCGTTCCCTCTGTCCACTTCGACCTAACTTCTTTTCCATGTTGGATTCCTTCATTATCCCCTGCATACCTTCCTCCATGTCACCTCCACTCCTCTCCTTTTCGGAGCTACCAACATTCATCTCAGCTCTCGTTTTTGTCTCCTCCACATAGCACGCCAGAATTTCACCATCTTCGTCATCCTTGTGTTCACCCTCACTCGCCTCCTCATCAGACATCATATCATCAAACTGAGAAATGGGTTTATAAAAATCTTCCCCTATATCATGCTCAGACTATGAGGCTGGAGGAACATGACAACACTTTATTGCATCATAACCAACCCTCCTGCATGTTTCACATATATTCTATATTTTCTCCACAATAATTTCATGAATACATAAAAAAAATTACTATTGTTAAATGGTTTTTAAGGGACCATACCCTATAGTACAAAAAGGCTCAAAAGCTAGATAGGACAATAATAACAAAGCAGTTTTTTGATACGTGGGGGCCACACCCCAACCAAAAGCCTAAGATCAAGATAAATATAAAATAAACAAAGGCAGGGGCCAACTGCCTACAAGGAGCTCAAATCCAAGAAAAAATAGTGAAACATAAGCACTATAACAGTAAAATAGAAGCACCAATACAACAATAAAATAACAAACTTAACTAAATCAGGGATTTTTCATATACTTTTAGAGCAATCTTCAAGATTTTGTAGATATTAGTTGCATTTTACATAACTAGGTCATGATTTCTCTCTATGAGTGCCTTCTTCTTAACTTTATTGTTCTGCCAAGCAGACTCCAAAATGCCATAAGAATCACAAACATGTTAAACATTAACATGTATAAAATCCAGCACTGCCTTGTGTATAACAAGATGGTTAGAATGCATTTCTTCCATTTGTAAAAACTTTTCCTCTAATTCCAATAGGTGAGTGGAGAGGTTTTTCATATTCTTCTCCAAGTTAGAGATAATGGAGGGATCCACACTGGTTTTAATACCTGCCTTGATCAACATGTCCACATTTTCTTCAATTCCTTTAAGTGCCTCGGCATGCTATTTTACCTAAGCTGATAGACCCTAGCTAGAAGGAGGGTCATGTGTAGTTTGGATAATTTTTAACAGACTCTCTGCTCCTATTGAATATTTTCCTTTTGAGATACTATGTAGAACGCGTTTAGCAGGGTGGATCAAAAATGGGTTCATGAACATTAAGGTTCTTGGACCTAATTCTTGGTTGCTGAGGGAGAGAGGGTGTAGAGAGGGAGCATGGTAATTATCGGTGACATAAATAAAATAGTGATGCAATAAGAAGATAAAACCTTTGGGAAGGGGAAGGACACACATGTGAGATTGAACCTCCTTAATAGGCTTTTCAAGTGACTGGAGGATATAAAAAGGGAAACTCACCTTGTAAGTATGACAAAAGTGATTTAGAAGGACAAAATGGTACAGAGGCAGTGTCGAGAATCTTCCCACCAAGGTGATGTGGCAGACCACCATTTTTTCTACCTCATTGTAAGGTTGAGGGATGGAAGAGCAGAGGATTCCATATTTGCCAATCTGAAGAGTCTCTTCACCCATCAAAAACCGTTGTTCCTCAATATCTTTGTTAAATTTATTTCAAAAAAAATTCACCCCTCCATGCTCATGCCTGTGATGAAGGAAATCATCTCTTCCGTAATAACAAATTCCTTTTCCTTGAAATGGATGATTCTGTCTTTCCATTTCCTTGCAAAATTAAGGGAGACTTGGATGTCATGACCCTTAATTCTCTACATAAAATCGGTGAAACCATCAAGACTTAAAATATTCCATAGCACTACATTATTCCGCCAAGAGGGATCACAAATGGGTTCCACTTTGCATGACGGACCCCCCATAATGTAGTCAGACTTAGTAAACAAAGTAGTGTCTTCCAAAATGCAACTATGAAACAACCTAATAGCATAATCATTGGCACCTCTAAATGGCAGAGCTTTGAGACTTGAACCTTTATATTGCAAAATAAAATTGAAGAACCTTCTACTAAAGCTCAAACTCAAAAATCAATGCAAAAGGATCCATTTGGGAGAGTGCATTCATATAAGGAAAGAGTACAAGCACTCATTTCCCACATGTGTCATGACCATCGACTTAACATGATTATAGTTTTAAGTGTCTCTAACCTCATTAATGATGATGGATTTGGCTGTGAAGGGGATCTCCTCAAAATCATACAAAAATTTGAAATTATCAATGATGACCCCATCATTAGCAAGTACATCCACCGCCCCATTCCCTTCTCTATAAACATGACGAATTTTTATGTTTGAAAAACCTTTGCATAAAATATTGGATTCAATAATGAAGTCTTTAATAGCCCATATTAGGGTTTGGGAGCCAATAAGATTATTGATAACATTCAAGGAGTCACCTTCAATAATTAAATTAGTGACCTTGAGATACCTAATAATTTTGATTCCCCAAAGAGCTGTAAGGAACTCCACATAATGGTTAGATTATTTTCTCATAGGGCCTGCATACATAAATGATCTAGGGTGTTCGGAGAGATTTTATTTGGTACCTTTTCTCCTAGAGGTACATTTATGCACATTCAGTCAAACACCAATCTCAATCTTTCCTTTGTAGCTAGGTCTACAATGATGAGAACTCCCATGGATCTTGCTATGCCAAAGAAAAATTCCAATTCCCAAAATGCCAGGGGGAGACTAGGTAATTTAATCCACACAGGAAGCTTTAGGAACTTGTAATCTAGTTATAGGTCTGGGCTCCATTGACAAATGGTGAGTGTTGCCTTCCCATAAAACCATCATCCATCAAGAATCACCTTTTACAGAGCTGATTCTTCATGGAAGAGAAAATGGAAGAAATCACCCCCAAGAGATTTTACTTCTAGCTTCAAATCCCATTTTCTCTTACACCATTCTCTAACAAAGTTTATATTTGGTCCTAGTCCTGAAAATCTCCCCATAGCTACACATTTAAATCTGTTCTTGACTCTGTTCAACACCTCGTATGAGACTTCTAGTTGCGGCACATATTCTACCTATGAAGGCATGATTTTGAGGGGTACTTTGGCATCCCCACCAAATAGGGGAGAAACTCATGTTCTTCCCTCTGTCGATACTTCCTTGGGTGCAACAGGGTTTTTTTTAGGTGCTCCAACAATTCACTCCTCCATTTGCATGTATTTGTGTATTTATTAATTATTATATTAGTATGCAATTTAATAGCTCTTTAATTTATCTATGTTTTTATTATAGATATGAGAATAATCAATTGTTATTCTTCATCATAATTTTTATATACATCATTTATAATTATGACGCATCTTACAAGATAAATTTTCCAATATTTAAGAAAGCATTAAGAATTTATGCATTATACAGAATAATCATAATTTTGACAAATTTAATAAGTGAAATATAAAAACAAATGATAGCTTGGAATAATGGAACATTGTTGTAACCCCCAAATCACCTTCAAAAATACTATTTATATTTTTATTTCAAAAACTTGAAATAGGTTACCGTGAATGTAATCATTGTCTATGAGGCTCACGAAGTAGTAGCTATCTTGCACCTACAAGTTTAGAAATATTGAATTCAACCTATTTTTTTCAACCCATATCGATTACTACTTCCTTAAATAAAAAGAAATCAAAATTTTGAAATGTAAACATGCATGTCGACAAACTAAGTGAAGAGCTTACTTCATTGAGGATATTTCTCGAAGGGTCTTCATATGGATATGAAGATTCCTAATGTTTTTCTAAGGATTAGAATATTTAATCCTTGGCTTTCTCAACCACTGCATTCAACTTCTCTGCATAGCGAAAAAAATCCACATGGCCTTTTGATAAATGTACCTTCCTACCCCTCCACATCCTGTAATGAAATCAATATCATATAAAACATTGTGAAATATTAACTATTGGATTAGGTTATGAATTTTAAAAAGGCATATAAAGGTGTCTACAAATGCATCAAGCATAAGCCATACATCATGAAGGGATGTTATGAAATTTTATTTTGGGGAGGACATGATACATTTACCACAAAAACTATGCTCAAAATATGTATAACCAAAACAATGCAAGGACCTAGTTCACTAGAAATGTAGTTTCAAAAATTAGAATAGCATAACATCACAACCAAACTTTCATTTATGTTGAAAGAAAGGTGTAAAATTACAACAATAAAATTTTCTTAGCTATTAAATCAAAGTATCATTAACAAGTTAAATGTAGAATTTTACATTATACTGATTCTAAAATCCATGGTTTGTGCTTTCAAATAAGGTTGAAAACAAAAAAGACAACAAACTATAAGAGAGTTGTGATTCTTTGTCTAGAAGGAAATCCGTTGGGTGATGGGCTTCAGTACGACAAGCTAGAAGGCCTTAAGGGACATGTTTATAAGAAAAAAAATAAGCGGGTTTGTTCCCTCCCAATGTTGAAATTGGGGACAAAAATATAAGAAAATACTAGAATTATAATTCTTACTTGAAATGACTCACCACTACTGTGGTCTATGTAGTCATATTATAAGGATTATACAAAAAAATATTGTAACCAAGCTATCAACAAAGGGGTCCCACATATCATCGAAGAGTAAAAACCTAACTTTGTAAATAAATTTGCATTGAGTATTAAGAAATATCTGAAAATAGCGTTGAGTATTAAGAAATTTCATGGCATCCTATTATTTAAAGGGTAATAATTAGTTGCAAGAGAAGAGATTACCTTGGAGTTCAGTTCACCCTACACTCTATACTCTTGGCAAATTTCATCACTTTGAAGGTTCCTTCAAGACCCAAAATAAGAAATCAATTGCTAGCTTCTAGGTGACATCATATCCTCAGTTTTTGAAATGGAGGTTGTCAAGTAGATTTTTCTCTCACCCATAAAAAGAAGTGTTTTGTAAAATACATTACCAACATCAAAAGAACCAGGTGCCACATGAAAAACATATCTTCAAAATATAGTTTTCTTTGGTGTCATGTGTGTATACATATCCATATAATTATTGTAGCACATATAGATAAAAACTTTGAAATAAGCATCAAGATGTTCCAAACAACATGGAATAACTAAATTTTATTTCTGAACGAACAAAAGATGAAAATATATTTAAAACAATCGAGACTTCAATAAGTTTCTCACCTAGATCATTGTCTTCTTACCCTTATTAGATGATCGAATGTATGGATTTTATCCATCTTAAGAAACTACCAAATATCAAACAGAACTAAAAGAAATTATCACGAATGAAATGGAGTACTGCATAATGATGGATCTAGATCACATTTAGTAGATAAAGGTTGTGTGGCAGACTCTACTCAATTCCAATTTATGTGGAGCAATATATTCAATGCACAACTATCTTTATTCAATGTGAATGTATTTGTAATTAATATGTACGTATTTTGTAATAATTTTTGTGTCATTTCAAAAAAAATTCAGAGGCATGCAAACAAAACCACCATAAGTATTGATGGCATATAGTCATTTTTATTTTTTATTTTATTATTGGCAAATAGTTTTTTGAAAGGGACTATACCCTTGTACAAGTAGGATCAAGAAGCCAAATTTAAACTATTAAAACACAACAAAATGATCAAAATCAAGATACATCATGAATTTCGAGCAGTAGAAAATAGTCTACTCAGAAAAATACCAAAAACCAACAACTGATCAGTAAAAAACAACTGATGTACAATGAGAAAATAGTTGCTGCTTGGTGAAGAACAACCAAACAACAATCATAAAATAACAAGGCAGGGAGGCGGTATTCTTAGAAATATTTTTTTTCTTTTTATGCACCATTACCCAGCCTGTTATAGACTCCGCAATTGCAGGATTAACTAAAGGAGGTATATTTTCCTTATCCTCAATGATTCCAGTTGGGACAACAATATTGTTATAATGAGTTAAATCTTTTGCATCGTTGGTATTTTCTTTGCTGTCAACAACTGGAATTTATGATAGAGGGGTTTCTGGGATAGAAACAGATTCATCTTCAGCAACTGCATTTAATTCAAGATCCTCTTGGCTTCGAAAACCAGGTGTTCTGAGAGGTGTCTTTCCACCAATTAGGTCTCTTATGTTGGTGCTTTGCCATCCCACAATCAGTAGTGGTGTGGCCTAAACAAAAAAACCTTCTACACCTAAATGTTAGGCCTTCGTAATCTATAGATTGCAACCAAGTTTTGTTTGGCACTCTAAGATGAATGGTTGTAGGAAGGTTTTTAGCAGTGTCAAGCTCCACCAAGATCTGGGCATAGGTAGTATGGGTGTAATCAGAGGTTTGAGAATCTATATAAAGGATAGTTCCCAAGGCGTTGCCAATAGAAACCAGGCAGCCGTGACTCCCAAAATTGAAGAGGTAGAAGGGGCATCCTAATCCATACAGGTTTAGATGAGAATGATTCAGTAAGTAGGTTAAGAGAGGGGAACCAGGGTTTCATAACCAAGTACCTAGATTGGCAGATCCAAAGCTTGGATGCGATGGTGTTCTTATCAACTATTGAAGAAAAAACAACAATGAAAATACCTTTAGCACACGGGTACATATCCAACCTTCCTGCTAGAATCAGAGTTCAATGCTTGGAGATCCAATCATGAAGTATAGGAAGACTGGGCCATAGACCTACAAATCTACAGATTAATGCATGTTCCTCGTAGTATTTTTCATATGATATAACCTCTTCCCCAAATCTAATGCTTGGGGTAATGTCTACAAATTTCATGGGGGATCCCTTACCATTCAATACATCTTTGAGGGAGGTGTTCATGGTAAAGGCTCCCTTGCCAACCCTGCTAGCCTTAGGAGTGCCACCATCGCCACTAGAAGGAACCTATAAAACATCTCCATTTTTTCCTGCAGAACCTTTTCCTTTATCCGCACCAGGAGCTTGAGATTCACGGCTAGATTTAGTGCCGCCGCCATGAGGTAGGGACAGAGGTTGTTTACGAGCATTGAAATCCATATTGATCCAGGATAAAGTCGGATCCCCCAAGTTGTTAGAACCACTTCTTCCTGTAGACTTGTAGTGTCACCCCCAACAACGCCACCGCAAGATCCATGTCTGTTGTCCTAGTTAGGGATTTTTTCGTTTAGGGTTTTAACAGGAAGCAAAGCAACCATCACAGAAGACATATTAGGACATCCTTATAGTTTATTATTGTTTATTGACATTATGGTTTATTAATATTTTTTTTATGTGATATGTTTTGATTGGTTATAGAAAAATAACAAATTTTAACCAATTGAAAATTGGTAGAAGACTAGAAAATTGTTACAACCCATAAGAAAAAAAGAAAGTCCTTTTTCTATACAATTACTAAATAAATTTATTTTCATAATCATTATTAAACAATTAGAAATTGAAACATATTCCATTGTGATTTTCTAATAAAAAATAAAAATTAAAAAAATAATAACTGTATTTATTGCCTCTATATAGAACTGAGGCCGAGGGTATCGAGAGATCGAGGAGGGGGAGGATTCCCTATCTATATATGGGGCACCCTATAGATAGATAGGCAGATAGATAGATATGACGCCCCGGCCAGCTGCGCCCTATAGATATGGGTCTGGGCCCGCCAACTCACCTAGCCGCCACTTCGGTCGACGGCCCTGGATGGGTTGGGTGCTTCCTCGACCGACTAGTAGAGTGGAGCCCTATCTACTCCACTCAGGGCTGGCTTATCTATCCGCCAGCAGGATAATAACTTTATTTTTGAATGTCGAGAGACTATAATACAGAATTTGAAATACAAAAACACATTCGAATAAAAACAAGATAAAAAGGAAAATGAAAAGTAGAGATTGCCTTTCATGAATATCATTGCATTTTCCACCTATTTGAAGATTGTTTTACCTGGAACAAGCTAGACCACACGTACCTGCAAATAATAAAATTCCAGTCACATGAATAAATTAGTTAATAAAATTCAAAGTTATTAATCCCCATATGGAATTCGCTATTTATCCAACTCAATTGAAGTCTGTGCATATAGAAATGCATCTACAACCCAACCATCGTTACTAAATTGTGGAGTACCGAAATAACCAAAACATGCAGTAGCAAAAATCAAAACTCCACCAAAAGAGGTTTCAAACTCATTTCTGTTTATTATTAATTACCGTATTTTTTTCAGTAATAAGTTGCTACGTTGGTGTAAACAGTACATGCCTAATTTTCCTAACGTTTTCTGTAGAGCATTTACTTATCTCTGCACATTTCTGTTTCGAATCCGATTCATTTTCTTTTTTGGGATGATACTTGTTTATTTCATTTTCAATTTCTGATGAGAATCCAATGAAAATCTATTTATAAGCCACGCAAAGCGAAAGTGGTGATAGAAATTGTTCTGTGCAAAGGAAGAAGGTAACAATGGCAGGTGGACCTAGTAAAGTACTAGCGGTTGTGACGGCCATTACGATATGTGTCAATCTTTTACTGATCTCACCATCTTCTGCATCTGCCTCTGTTCAAGGTAATTCTGGAGCTCTTTCAATTCCAATTGATTTTTGGTTTTCGCTATATTTTACAAAGTATTAACTATTATCAAATTTATCTGAGTAGTTTCTGAGTTATCGGCAGCTACATCTGAAAAGAATTTGAATATAGAGGGGAATATTGGTCGTAAAATCCGTGCCTGTAAACTTTGTCGCGAAGGAAAATTTCACTATTGTACGTTTTGTTGCGGAAAAACAATATGCCAGTTCTGATATGCACACATACATTCTCTTTCGCTCGCTCATCAGTTCTTATAGACTCCTTTGATATTCTTAAATTAAAAATATTAGCATTTATGTAGTTCAACAACTTCAAATCTTTTATATTTACGGCAATTTTGCAACATAACTGCAATAAAATAAAATGTCAGTTCTGATATGCGGATAAATGATTCGCTTTGTTATTGTAGACTCGTTTGGATGTTATTTTAATATAAAAAATTAGTATTTATATAGTTCAGCAATCTCAAATCCCTTATCTTTTATATTAAAATATAGAGGAGAATTTCTTAATATTGTGTCCATTGTTGCCAGAAAATAAAATGTCAATTCTGATATGCGCACAAAAGATTCTCTTTCACTCATCAGGACTACATCTGTTATTATAGACTAGTTTAGATATTACTTAAATACAAAAATATTGGTTTTTAACACCTCAAATCCTTTTCAGTTATAGCTTTTATATTATGGGTCACTCCATCAGTTATTATAGACAATGTTTTTCAACTGCTAATCAATGTATATACATCTACTTATGTTATGAATGTGGAAATTACAAAGTTTCTCAGAAAGCTTTTACTCAATAAAACAAAAGTTGGTTATGAAAGGAAATATTATCATCACATTTCCAATATCTAAAATTAAAAGAAAGAATTTCTGTTTACAGTCAATACTGCAATCAAATCTTTCAATGTAGATGCCATTATAATGTGTATGTATTGGAAATACAAAAACTAATAGGTGTAGTTTATACTCCCCCACAAGTTTTATCATTTATAAAAGGCTATTGACAATAATTTTTGGTATTGTCGAGAGTACATTAGACAACTTATATTCAAGGGAGCATAATAAACTAAAGTTCACAAAAAATAATTGAAAGTATTATAGAAATACTAGGGAACCATTATATAGGAAGTAGATCCCTATGATATGGATTGTCGAGGTCATTATCTAAAAATAAAAATTTCATTAGAACATAGTTTGAACATAGTCTCAATTGTTTACATTCTTTCTGGTAGATTATAAAATAACATGTAGAATTCAGCTAGCCAAATTCAAATAGGAGAAATCAAGTTTGTTTCGTGGTATGGAGGGAGAGATGCCTAACTTCCTTGCTAAATAGGTGGAGGATAGTGAGGACATGCTAAATGTCGTGGCAAAATTAAACGTTGTGGGAGTTGTGGAAAGAACATATTCAATAGTGTACTTGTCTTTTTGGTGTGCAACCTCTATAGAGATTGAAGAATAACAGATATGAGAAAATTGTGCATGACACATTGTCACAACCGTCCAAGAGGGTTTTCAACTGAGAGACCTAAAAAAAATCACTTTTGATCTTATACTTGAATCTACATTAACATATTTGAAACAATCATGTATCTTATATAGAAAACATGGACCAATCAATTACAAGATATTTTTTTATATGAAGGGATCTAATGTAAAAGTTTTGAAGAATTCAAGGATCTAAGAGTATAGTCCCATTATAGGGGCTACTGCTCCTATTAATTTGGGAAATATGGTTGCATGCGGAAAAAGTAATTATTTCTGATGCTAAAATCTAACAAAGTTCCTGAGAAGCTATTCTTTAGGGAGAGGATTTCTAGCCCCATGAAACAGTTGGGGGCACAAAAAAAAAAAATCAGTTGCTTCAAAAATTTTGGGAGATTTTTTGACATTTGGCATTTATGTTTAAGCTTCCCTTTCCATTTTCCATCGAAGAGACCCTTCTTTTGCTAGTGTTAAATCTTCCTATTTTATCTCGACATAGGAAAATAAAAAATCATGGGACCCTATTAATCCTAAAATATCATATTTTCCCTCTCCTGCATCCACTCAAAAAATTTAGCTTTCCCCTTGCACGGTATTACAAAAAAAAATGAAATGGGTGTTATTTTTTGAAAGTGTACAAAATAGAAAATCAGATTGGGGTTTGCAAGAAATAAGAAAATGACCATAGGGGAACATGTTAAAGTAGACACTTTGCCAAGTATTCCAACTTTCAAGGCTCCAACTTAACATCATGGAATATTAAAAATTGTCACATCTAAATATAAAAAATTGAGTGAAGAGACAAATTAGCATTTGATATTGAAAATTTTGAGTAAACATGGTGGAAATATCTCAATTATTTCATCTAGAACAACCTCTTACTACTTGTAATATTTTAATCATTGAGATGTAATCCTTTAACCGTTGCTATGTAATCTTTTAATCATTGTTAGAAAGATTATACATGATCTTAACTTCTCATTAAGCAAAACTTTTTTGTTTTCCTATAGAAAACAAGTTTCTCTTTAAGAATTCCTCACCAAGAATATTTAGTGTATGGATCCATGGGACCTTAGTAGGAGGTGTTGTTGACCAGTTTTGGTCAATCATCGGAGGGGGGTACAACAAAATTTCACTTGTGGAGTTCTAGGCAGTTTTTGGATGAATTGAAAGCAAACTGGTAGTTGTAGGTGTTGTTGCAGGGTGCAACATGTCACTGTTGCTACCATTCCAAGTGTCATCTTCAGAAAAGTCATATAGAAACCCTGTAAGACTAATGCACGACCTTGGTGAAGGGGGGGAAAGTAGAAGTTTTCAGAAGTTGTGCCTCATAATAGTAATCACAGTTGCAGTTTGTAGAGCAAGGAAGAAGTTTTTGTTTAAAGTAAGTGATATTTCTTATGTTCTTATAAAATAGATCAAGTAGAGGTGCATTTATTTCTAATTATTAATTTATGTTTAAATGAAGTTATTTGATGTGTTGAGTTGTTTAATTCATTCCACATTTACAAGTTACATAAATCAAATGCAAAAGGAAATAAACAACTCAATTACAGAAATAATCCCATTTGTTCATAAAGAAATAATATTTCCCACACAAGCCCTGGGAGATAACTTATGTGTACAAGAAAAATTAAATACATATACATAAATCTATAAGTAAATGAGGACATCTATTTAAATCTCCAAGATGTGCTTTATAACAAAGAAGAAAAAATCATCAAGTACAAATTGGGCATCAAAGCCATAACCATACATTTATGGGAACAAACTCTTTGCAAATAAGTAAACAAGGGAAAAAGAGATCCTTCAAGAGAATTAGGTTAAATAGAACTCCAACAAATTGAATAGAACCATACAATTTTAAGTTTTACCTTGGTAAGAATGGCGGTTGGGCCAATACAACTTCAAGCAATCAAACCCAAAAAACTCGAAACAATAATGATTTGCACATCAACACAGAGAGTACAACGAGTTCAACAAAAGCCCAACTCATAATATTTCGAACAATGAGCTCATGGACTGCCATAGCAAAAAACAAATCTTAGCGGAGCTCTCTGATGGTAACAACTCGTGTACAAAGCAAAAGGGTAAAGTTTGAAACAAAAAATAAAGATTTACTTCAAAAATAATACTTCAAAACCATGGAAAGAAATACATATGAGCTCACCTTTTTAAAGAATGAGCAGTCATTGGGAAAAGAGCTCTAACAGCTAGTATGTGAGCCAACTCGAATGCACAACTCCTTCATGGCCAGGCTTATATGGTGCGAACCTCAGATTTTACTGCATGAAAATTGTGACCCGGCTTTATAAATTAGAGATCCCAAGCACATGAGAAGAATTAAGTAAAATCCCCCGTTTTGTTATGGAGTGTAAAATAAAACCCACATCGAGCCCATTCTAGAAAGAGAGTCACGTAATAGCGCCAGGTTATAGATCTAACAACAAGCTACCCATTAAAGTGGCGGGTTGATTGGAAATATAGAGCAAAGCCTCGCCTAGAAGTGGCAAAAATGCACAACCAAACCCGCACATTGAAGTTTCCAGCACTAGTGATAAAGGCACGGCCTGGTAAAAAATAAGCTCTGAATGCAATGAGGAATTAGGAAAATACCCTCAGGTGCAGCAACAATTGTGGCTTATAAGCTGAAAAACCCAGCAATCCACAAAATTTAGGCATATATCCCAACGAGCTAGCCACACAAGTTGGATTTGCAGTTAGCTAGCAAGACTATCAATGGATGTTACAAAACAGAGCAGCCCAGAACAAATAGTTTTCTTACTTAGAAAGGGTGGCCACATACAAATAGTCAGTCCCATGAAAACAAATGGTCGTTCCTCCAAAATGGCGGGCATGCAAAAATTCTACAGTCTCCTTCTACTCCTTAGCCTCCACCGCCAAGGTGGAAAGTGCAAAATGATTATGGTAGGGTTTTGACCGTAATGGGTTTGATTGGATCAATCATTATATGATCTAACTATCATCAGTCTAATCATGGTCAGAATTGTTTACTAAAAGAACTTTAAAGCATGGCATTTAGCCAGGTTGAAGAAGGAAAGAAAGGATATACTTGCATGAGATGACAGAGTAATCAATTATATACGGTTGTCCGCATCAGAAAAAGACAAAATAAAAATCATAACTTTTATATGGATGTGCCAGCTGTAAAGTTGGGCAATTATTTTTTGCCATGCACTAGGAGTTTAAAATGGACTTTTGGAGCCTAATAATACAAGGTGCATACCTTATTCTTTCCAAGAGCCCATAAACACACTTAGGTGCATGGACGAGGGAGATTGGCTAGTCAAAAATAGTTTTACTCAAGCTAAGGAGTGACTTGGCATTGAAAATGCATTTTTGGGGAAGGATCGAGATGCATGAGGAGGCGATTTTGATGCATTAGGGGCTATTATTAGCATGTACTATTTTTGGAGGGGCTGGGTGGAAACGTTTTTCTATATATTCATGCTTGACAAATATTATAGGGGGGCTGATTTTTGCACTATTATGCTGCAAAGACTTTGTATTTTTTCACCTAATGATTGAATAAAAGACGGTTTCCTCCATTTGCAAGTTTTTTGATAGCGTGTTGTAGCATATGAAAGGAATTTTTTAGTGAATTGATTATTCCTTTACATGTTAATAGTTTTACAGCACCTCCATTAAGTAATTTTGATTGTTTTGCAAGACACGCAAGTGCATTGTAATGTCTTTTGAGTGTAAATCGATTAGAAAGCTATTGTAATGAAATTCAACAGTTCTTTTACCAGTCAATAGTTGTGTTTGTGCATGCCCAAGCCCAAATAAATTTTGGTGTATCATATTTTGCCAACCTTCAGTTTTACATTTTCTTCTAACCCTCAACCCAAACAAGTTTAAAAATTTAGGTGATCCATAAAGGGAGCCAGCCCTCTCTAGAGGTTCTCCTTAGTTCAAGTTACCCACATCTTGGAGGAGATCCCATTATACCGACTGAAGTCAAAGTCAAATATCTCATCAAGCGAAGGTGTACTTCAGACCAATAAAAGTATTTTGACACGCCCGATGGGACTGCAAATTCAATTTTTCATAGTTTTTGCAGGTTTGATTTGTTCTTGGTAAAATTTCATCCTTTCAAAGGTAATTTTCTATATAGATCTGGTTATATTTCTTTTCCAAACAACTTATTTTCATTTCCAGCATACCTGATTTCCGTTTTTTCCAATCTTGTATGAGGTCGTGCAATCATGACATCAATTCCTTAGTGAAATTCCTCTATCCAAGAGTTGTATTACTCAAATCTATAATCGTTTTACCCATAAACTCCACCAGATCATTATTACAACCCTTATCAAAATCCATATCCCTATATTCCAATTTTTCCAATCAATATGGTCATTCTTATAACCATTATGTTGTTCACAAATAAGGATATCTTGTAGATTGTGCAGATTATGCAAGATATGAGAGTAGTTGCATGCCTAACGATGAGTTTGATAATGAACTTCAATAGTTGTGGCAAGAGTATCAGGTTCTCAAGGAATGATTGGAACATTTGCAGGCATTAAAGGACATCAAGATCAAGGAAGAGGAAACCTGTCAATGGGATGCTCCCACTTACCTCCCTCATCAAAATCAAGTGCCTATTCCCAGTAAACCAATTCAGCCTACCTATCAGATTCCAAGATTTCTTATTGTTGTTGTTCCCACTTCCCCTTGCTCGCATGAAAATTTTGAACCCCATCCCTTTGTACAAAAATTACAAAATTAGGTTGAGACCCAACCCACCCCTCCTTCATCCTCAAACCCAATTCATGAAGGTGAATATCAAAAATTCAGTCAGGAGGGGCATCCCATTCAAGACAGCAAACTGGAATTTATGACAAATCTGCAACAATGGGTCTCCAAGTTTTAGTTTGATCATATTCCATAGTTGGAGAAAGGTTGCATGTAAGAGGTGAATTTTGATTTTGTAGAGGAGAAATCAGATTTCGAGCAGAGGATGGATGATCTGCATGAGTTTATAGAAGAACAAGAAGAAGAGGACACAAGTGTGTCTGAAGATGAGATTGAGATTAACATTCCTAAAGGAGAACTTGCATATTTTTCATAGGAAACCAAAAGAGAACAAAATATTTGTGAATTGGAAGAATTTCCATGCTACATTAAGGAGGAAGATCAGGTCCATGCTAGCATGATAGGCCTTGATAAAAATCCAAGGTATGATACATGCCCATTTGATAAAGTTATAGTTAAGGAGGTCATGATACAACAAGTTACAACTGCACTTGAGCATGCAAAAGTTCATCAAGAGATTAAAGAAGACCTTGGGTAGAAATAAGAGGCTAAATGCATGAAGGAAAATCAAGATTAAATTGTAGAAGTCGATGGTTAAGAGGTACTTCCATCCCCAATTGTGGAGAAAGAAATCTCTTGTAGCCCAAAAATCAGCTTGGAGAAGGTGGAAGACTTAGATTCAGATTCAGAGGAGTATTTTCAGCTCCTTGATGAGATTCAAATTCTTTGTAGTCCTCTTAATTTATCTGAGGAGATTATTTGTTTGAGGAACATTAGGAAGGAGCAAGTTCAGGAGGTGTTTGATCATAGTTTATCTCCTGAATAATGTGATGAAGATTGGGAGTAATATATGCAGCTCCTAGATGAGTTGGAAGGACTTGCAGGTGAAGACAAGAAGGATGATGCCTCCCAAGTTGTCATGAAGCATCAAGACATCCATTTTTCACCACCAATTGAGTGGGTTTTTGTTGGGGATATGTTTATCCAAAATAAGATAGATTGCAATGTGCCTATGAAACCCATAAGCATGGGTTGTGGTCTAATGAGAAGTTTTCTTCCTTTTTTTGTGGCCTCATGGAGATGAAATCACAAATTTCCCTTTTGACCCAGGAGGGCCAGCAAGGTGGAGGTTAGTTAGTACGTAATTTTTTTTAATTTCAATAAATGGTTGTGCCAAATCAATTGACAAGCATCGTAGGTGTTGTTTACTTCCTCCAAGTTCCTTGTGTGCATGTTGCACTATGTTGGTACCCAAATTTAATCTCCTTCAAAGGCCAAGCAGGATCATGGATTTGACAGGACACTCAGAGGTAGATAGATGCTTATGTATGTCGTTTTGTAGCCAGGGAAGAAATCTACCTGAATTTTTAGCACTCAGGCTTTGAAAAGGAGTGGGTAGCACCTTAAGAGGATTTGATCTATCCTCACTATTTTAGGTTGTGCCTTTCAAGAAAGGTAAGAGAACCCTTTTGTAGCCTATTGTTTATGGAGGAGATGGAGATATCCTTTCTAATGAAGTTTTTAAGGAGACCTTGAAGAAAATATGATCAATGCAATGAATTTGTTAGAGTAGGTATTTACCTTAGCTCATGTTCACCTAGGTACATTATTTACCTTTATTGTATTTATCCTCACCCACTTATGTGTGTGGATATTTCTTTTTATTTATTTAGATATTAGGAGATATTATCTAGTTGTTAGGTATAGTTCTTTCCTTGATCTATGGTATTGACTAGTTCTTTTCTAGATCTATGGTATTGACTAGATCATTGATGTCTAGTTCTCTCATAAATCTATGGACTTGACTAGTTCTTTGATGACTAGTACTTTCCATGATTTATGGCTTGATCTACGACCTTGACTGGTTCTTAGATTGTTATTCCTTGGCTATATAAGCAAGTTCCATTCTCATTGTATTTCATTGAGTTCCATAATAATATATGATATTGCTTCTCATTTGTTTGCAAAGGTTTTATGTAAAGTTATTCTGGTGAATTACTTTCATCTTATTGATCATGGTGTTTGATTAGCATCTATGTTCTTGGCTTGGTACGATCTAGTTATCGTTCCTTTCATGGTATCAGAGTAGGAGATTGTTGTTGACATTCATCTGTAAGTTTTATTTTGCAAATAAAATCTTTGTATATTCATATATTTGGGATTTGGTCATATTTTGTTGTTGCATGCATTTTTATGCAAAACAGAGGTTTCCATTGGATCAGGAAGGCATGAAAACCATACGATTGACTATAAAATCAGCCATTTCTGGAGGTAGTCAGTTTTTTGTGTTTTTTTGTGGTTGTAGTGAAATATACAGGTTCACCTCGGTATTCACGCCACACGGTTAAGAATCCGGTGAAACATTTTTTGGATCATTTTTGGATTGCGTGCAGAATAATTTTGGAACTTTCCTTTTTTGGCAGGATTCTACGGATGTTGTGCACATTTTTTGCTATTTCGGGAAAATCTGCAGGTTGCTATTTTCGGCAATAAAGGTCACTGTCTACATAGTCCATAAATAGTAATTTTTACCAAAAGAGGCAGTTGGATGTGACTTTCTCGAAAACATGTGACACACCCTAGAATAGTAAGTTGTGCAAACACTCATTAAAATCCTTAGCCCTTGGTCATATGGCATGGTCATATGAGGGCTTAAAGCTTGTGATTTCTACTAGTATGTGCTTAAATTCCGACCCCTTTTATTTCATTTGTGTGGTGAATGCAACAACAAATTATTTTGTTTTAGTGGCAACTAAAATAAATAACAGAGAAAAACTATTAAAAAGCTCCTAACTTTTGATCGGTAACTCGGTTTTGAGTGCCGTTTTTTGTAAAAGTGCTTGTTTTTTCATGCTCTTTCCATTGGAAATATTTATTTTGAGACTTTCACTATAACTATAAAGTGTCAAATATGGAGGAGTGTTGTAATCAATTATGGATGCAATTTTTGTTGAGCCCGACGTCCTAACTTTTGGGAATTGCAATTTGTACCTATCATGGATTCTAAGAATGATATGCTTTTCTCTAAAGTATGTGGACTTTAAGAGGATATTATAAAATTTGTGGAAGAAAATAGATCGCTAAGAAGAGAACTTATCTTCTACAATCACTCATTCACGATAAGGATATAATAATACACTCTTTGTAGAACAAACTTGCTAGCCTACAACATCACCATCATATTGTGGACAACCATATCCATGCTCCTAGTCCACTTGCAGCTATTGCTCCTGAACCCACTAACATTGATTTGTCAGTCTTTGAGTCTGTTCTTGCTCTTGATGCTCATACACCTATGAAGCTTGTTACTACATGCTCTTCCACATCTATGCCTATTACAATACCACATGTTGTGTATCCTACTTCTTATCAGTTGCATGGATTTTTTAAGAAGCATAACACTGCATTTAGTTCTCACATGCACCATTCTATGGGTCTCACTAGTGGAGTCATTGAAAAACATTCACAGGGTATGGTTTCCTCTATTCCACATGTTAAGTGGAATTCTCGTCATGACATTGGTTTTCGAGAAGATATTTCATTGGGATCACATTTTGACAAAGCTCCTTTTTTAGTTTGCTCGACTCTTTCTGAGGATCATGAACAACACATGAGTTCTGCACCTTCACTCAAGATTGAGAAACTTGAGATTTCAACTGTCAGACATGATCAACCTAACACAGATTTTGATGTTCTTTTGCATGCACCCATTGTGCATTTTACACCAAGTCATATGTAGGCATCTTCTTCATCCATACATGTTGATTTGGGGTGAATATTTGATCACTCGTGGAGGCAACATAGGCATTCATTGAGAGGACTCTACAGGCATGGCTCCTCCACCATTCGGCCTCTTTCTCCACTTCCTATACCTTCTACATTGTGATGCTTCTTGTTTTGAGCATTTTTCTTTAGCAGGTGTAGTGTATCTCTCTTGTTTGTTGAGAGATTTTGTATCTATATTTTCTACACTTTTGGCATGTTGACAGTCTCTCTTGTGGAGGAGCTATTCTCGTGGAGCCCAGTGTTAGTTTGTAAGTGTTCAAGTAGTTGTTTTGACAACTCATATAGATTTGTAGCACCACTCCACCCATTCAATAGTATGGGAGGGTGTGGTTGATCCTGCTTCTTTAGGTTTTATGTCCTTCCCTTGTTACCTTGGCTTTTCTTGGATCGTGACACTCTGGATTTTGTCTCCTTGCCTTGTTGCTTTAGTTATCGTTCTTGGATCGCGGCACACCTATTTGCAGTACTTGATGAAATTATGTTTGGTGTTTTTTTTGTACTTTCGACATCACTATGTTGATAGTCTCCTTGTATGGAGCTATTCTGGTGGAGCCTAGTGTCATTTGTTTTTTATTTTTGTGATCGAGTAGTAGATTTAGACCACAGTGCACACCAAACTTCTTTAGCATTATACGAGTTTTTGAGTCGAGCTTCTTGGGATGCCTTGGAGCGGGTCTTTACTCTCTTTACTTTTTTGTTACTAGTTTTGGGTACCTTGCGGTGTCCCTTTTCCCCTAGTTATTATACATGAGTACCTCATCAGGCCTAGTTTCTGGGACTCATACTTTGGACATGCCACTTCTATTTTGGCCCCTAGCTTCACTTGAGGGGGGGTGTTAGAGTAGGTATTTACCTTAGCTCATGTTCACCTAGGTACATTATTTACCTTTATTGTATTTATCCTCACCCACTTATGTGTGTGGATATTTCTTTTTATTTATTTAGATATTAGGAGATATTATCTAGTTGTTAGGTATAGTTCTTTCCTTGATCTATGGTATTGACTAGTTCTTTTCTAGATCTATGGTATTGACTAGATCTTTGATTTCTAGTTCTCTCATAAATCTATGGACTTGACTAGCTCTTTGATGACTAGTTCTGTCCATGATTTATGGCTTGATTTACGACCTTGACTGGTTCTTAGATTGTTATTCCTTGACTATATAAGCAAGACCTATTCTCATTATATTTCATTGAGTTCCATAATAATATATGATATTGATTCTCATTTGTTTGCAAAAGTTTTATGTAAAGTTATTCTGACGAATTGATTTCATCTTATTGATCGTGGTGTTTGATTAGCATCTGTGTTCTTGGCTTGGTACGATCTAGTTATTGTTCCTTTTAGAAATCTATCTGAATTTTTAGCACTTAGGCTTTGAAAAGGAGTGGGTACCACCTTAAGAGGATTTGATCTATCCTCACTGTTTATGGAGGAGATGGAGATATCCTTCCTAATGAAGTTGTTAAGGAGACCTTGAAGAAAATATGATCAATGCAACAAAATCTAACTCTCACGAGTTGTCACTCTAGATAGTGGAGATATTCTCTAGGTAAGGTTCAGACTACTAAAGACATTTGGAATGCTGATTGTTTTTGCAAGCTTTGGTAATGGAAACTGAGCATTTGTGCACACATAGGACAAACATGGGTAGTATGGGTAGGAGTAGTTGTTTTTAAATGAATTTTGGTGGGAGGTGAGGCAGGATGAACTTGATTCATCGGATCCTTGAGAGCTTTTACAAAATGGAAGACTAAACCAGTAGAACGCCATAGAAAAACTAAAATGTTTCTTTAACCAGAATATGTGCTTCAAAGGAGTCCTAGATTAGCACTTTTCAATATAACCTATGAGACCTTAACACGAAGGCTCAAGTTGGAAGACCCAACGAAGCATCAAGATCTGAGCCAAATCATGCCTGAGGTGCACCCAGAGGCTTATAGATTATCTCTGTCAATAAATGAAAGAAAAGTGATTTTAAATCATTTGTTTCACTCCCAGATGAAGGATCTACCGAGAAATGAAATTTCAGATGCCACTAAAATTTCACAACGATTGAGACCTTTGTGATTGGAACAGATTTAATACAAGATTGCAACAAGAATAAGAAAAGCTCTTCGAATACACTCAGAGATAAAACAAACACATTTTTCTCAAGATCAACATAGAATAACTCAAGCCTGATCAAATTTATTAACAGGGGAAAGTTGTTAGAACAATCTCAGAGCTTGTCAATGGTTATAGAATCACAACTACCTTGACACAATCATATTTGATACAAAAGAGATATACAGGCTTCTCAAATAGCTTCTCAAAAGGATGGGCTTTGTCAAGATTTTTTCTATTAGAAAAATCAATCCTGACCCCTAACACTCTAACCATTTGCATGATAAATTTGTGTCATTTATAACATTTACAACAGATCTCCTTTTCCCCTCCAAAATCTAGACCTTGAGTGCTATCAGTGCTCACCATGATCACGATCACGATTCTCAAAATCAGATCTGTAAAAATTTGTCAAGTGCTCATGGGGAAGATCTCTTCAAAAATCTCAGCATTCAAATCCTTCATCTGCTAGAACACTCCTCCTTCAAATCGCCAACCACTTCTGCCCCTAATATGTCAAATTTGGTTTCTTGTGTGCTCGAGAGAAGAAAAACAGAAAATCACTATCGAGCCCGATAGTCAGACCATTTTAATGGTGAAAGACGTTTCTAGATCTCTCCCACCAAACTGAGATATCAAAATTAACTCCCCTCTCTATTTGGTGTGTAAGAAATATCAAGAAATCATGAAGACTTGCACTTCCAGGTGTGTTTCAATAAAAATGGGGGGAAAATCAGATTCAGACTCATAGCTGTCGTTGACCCTTACTTTGAATTTGGGTCGTCCACTTGGAAGACTCAACCTGGGGGTTTCCTTTGACCTTTTACAAACTTTTGAAGAAATGGAAAAATTTCACATTTTGTCCCACACGTCTTCCTTTGAGAAATGAGCCTGACACATGTCCTGAGGTGGGGCCCAAAGGAACTGCAGACAAATTCTGTAATTTCACCTCTTTTTGGAAAAGGGAAAATTTTCCAAGTTTTCCCCGCAGCTCTGCCTTTGAGAAATGGGCCTGACACATGTCCCAGTGTGGGTCTTAGTGGAACCGCACTTCCTTTTTCACTTTTAACTCTTTTCTCCCAAAAGGAATTTTTTCTAAATTTCCCCCGAGAGTCTGCACCTCCGCCATTGACTGGAGCAAGCTTTGACCTTTCCTTTATCAAGTTTGTAGGCCATTTTGATGTTTTGATATTTTGAATATCAGGTGGAAAAAATCCAACATACCCCCGATGGTCCGCTTCCCCACCCCTTTTGACTTTTCAAACTGCCACGCGTCATAATGGCGCACCTTGGGATGGTCCCCAAAATTTGACACCTTGGAAGAGCGCGGGCTCTCCACGTGTCCTAGCCCGACAAAACTTGTCTAAACGCTTGAAGCTCAGTGGAAGGCGCCATGTGTCATGCTCTAAGGCAGACTCCTTTTGCCATTGAAGAGTCCAAGTAAAATGCAAAGTGAACAGAGGCCTCCAAGTGTCCTCTTAGTGCTTCTTTAAAATGAAACTTAAGGGCTAGTCCCCAAACATGCATGGTTCCTCCATGTGTCTCTCTGGCGCAATTTCAAAATGCCAAGTTTGAGACCCTGAATGAGTGTGTTCTCGCCACGTGTCCTAATCCCGCCAAACTATATTTAGATGTATAAAAAGTTCCTAAGTCTGGGAAAAGCAATGGAAATCTCCACATGTCCTCCTGGCACTGCTCCAAAGCCAAACCAAAAAGTAGACCTTCAAACGATCATCGTTTCTCCATGTGGAAAAATTTTGAGTTGATGCTTTTCACAAAATTTATGAAGTACCCAACCGAGTCACGCCCAACCAAAAGAGACCACATTCCTTGTCGATGCAAGGATGTAAATTTGACCAAGAGAAACACCCGTCAAACCGTACAATGTAGAAAAATGACCATTTGAGCCCGAAGATGAAATTTTCTTCAAGGATAAAGAATTTAGGACTGTTATGAGGCTCAAATACGTTCCTCAAAGTTACATCCAGTCATTTTTCTTCATGTATTCAAGGCAAAATGACAAGGGTAGCAAATCTCGATTGTAAAAAATGGAAAGAACAAGAAAGCCTGAGTTTTTGAATGGATAGAGGATGTGAGACTCAAATTTCATACCTCTTCGGAGAAACATAGAAACAAGGACACAAATATGGATCCATACATGATCTTTGGCGCAAGGAAAGATTAATTATGGACACCAAGGAAGGCAGAGGCATTTCGTGCACAACACAGGGGGATAAAATGTGGTAGATGACGTAAATCAATGGATTTCAAAGGAAAATTGGGGCAAGACTATTTTGAGCACCAACATCGGCTTCGACTCGGGGATGGGCACTCCCTATGATTGCCACAAGAACAACTGTAGACCAAGTTCCAAAACAATATCCATTTGGCAACAGAGTCATCTCGTAGAGCACAGAAATAGAGCCGTCTCAAAATGAACAGAGAAACCAGAAAAAATAGGCCACCAAGGACTAAAGCGAGCAAAAACAGAAAAAAAACAAGAAACAAACAACCAATTATACACTGTACAAAAGATTTTTACCTTGATTCTGGGGAATCAATCCAAGAAATTCCTCTAATGCCTACCATTAACATGCAATTCAAGCAAATCACCATCCAAATCCTTCAAGAATAAGGTGTGTTCACCAATCCTAATATCAATGGAATAAGGGCCCATACATAATGAGTCAAATTTGCCATGTTTTCCCTTATCTTCATGCCTGCTATCCCATAGCAGCACAATATCTCCAACATTGAAAGCTCTGGGAGTGACCTTATTGTCAAATAACTTCTTTATCCTTTCTCTAAACTTTACATACCTCTGGTGGGATGCCCTCCTCTCTTCATCAAGCTCAACAATCTAGTTAATGCGGGCATCATAGGGACTTTCCTCTTGATCCTCCAGGTGTTGAATGAACTGATATGAAGATAGTTTCATATGAAGGGGCAGCAGGGCTTGAGTCCCATATACCAACTCAAATGGACTCTTTCGAGTAACTCTCTTGACAATGATCCTATCTGCCCAAACAACAAACTTCAATTGTTCACCCCACCTTCTCTTGTTTAGCTCCAAGGTTCTTCTAATAATCTCCAGTAAATTTTTACTACTGGACTCAGCTTGTCCATTTCCTTGGGGATTGTAAGTAGATGCATATGTCAAGTTGATCCCATATTCTTTGCACATTGCCACCAAAGGTTTACCTCTGAAGCTCATGGCATTATCAGCTACAATCTTGACTAGTACTCCAAACCTACAGATGATGTTGTTTAGCACAAAGTCCATGACAACTTGGTGTTTTTCCTTCTTGGTGGGGATTACCTCCACCCATTTAGTAAAGTAATCAATGGCTACAAGAATCCACTTATGGCCAGCCCTTGAAGGTTCTGAAATATCAAACAATGAAATCCATTCCCCATTGCTTGAATGGAGCTTCAATTGATACAGGCTGCAAAGGAAGGGAGCCTGAAGCTTTCAGCCTTCTAGAGAAGCACTGACAATTATCACATCTTCTAACCAACAAGGTTGTATCCTTGAAGAGAGTTGGCCACCAATAACCAGCCCTCGGGATCTTGTGTGCTGTGACTCTTGCAGCAAAATGCTCCCCACACACTCCTCCATGGAGATCAGCAATTATCTCAGGGGCTTCTTCTTTAGTAATGCACCTTACGAGGACTCCTTCTGGGTTTTTCCAAGATAACCCATAATCAGTAATGACATATTTCTCGGATGCCAACTTAAGATCTCTTTTCTGGTTCTTGCTTAAATTTTCAAGGTAGTATAAGTTTTTGAGATAGAAAATTACATCCTTGTACCACTTAGAACTCATCAACCTTTCAAAAACACCTGTCCTTTCTTCTTCTACCTCATTTACCTCAACAGTTTACAAGTTTCTCTCATCCATAAGCTTAGCCAAGCCAAAACCTCTCACCAACTTCATGGTTTTGATATTCATATCATATTCTTACAACTTGTTCACCCACCTACATCTTTTGCTTGATACTTCCATCTCTGATAAGATGTATTTAACCATGGTGTGGGGAACATAAGCAACCACTTTAGAACTTAGAATGTAAGGTGTAAAAAACCTTTGTTCCTTTTACCAAGGTAAATGCCTTCTTTTCCATTATAGTGTACTTCAACTCAGCCCCCTGCAAGGACTTACTAAAAAATGCAATTGGCCTCTCAGCCCCTTCATCATCCTTTTGTAGTAGGACAGAAGCAATAGTGTTCTCTGAAGCAGCAGAAAATAGTTGGAAATGCTTCCTATAGTCTAGAGCTTCCAAAACAGGGGCATACTTTAGTGCCTCTTTAATCCCAACAAAATCTTGGATGACAGCTTCCTCCCACTTGATGACCTAGTCCTTCTTTAACATGGAAGTGATTGGAATGGTCAACTCAGCAAAGTTTGATATGAATCTCCTAATGAAGTTTATCTACCCAAAGAAAGATTACATTCCTTTCTTGATTCTTGGAATAGAAACCTTGCTGATGGCCTCTACCCTCTATCTACCATCTACAATGTGAATAACTGGGCAAAGATCATCCATCTCTAGTATAAACTTCATATAACTAGTATGCAATATGGTGAGAAAGTAGAGGAATTCTTACATCGTGTGGTATAACTACGAGCAGAGCTTATGGCGCTCGGTGAAAATATGGTGGACAAACTACTAATCTTGATCAAATTGAGAGTTATTCCTTCCCAGTTCATTACTTTTTTTGTGACATTGAACATCACAAAACAAATGGTGTCATTTGAAGAACTGGTAAATATACTCTTGCAGGAAGAAGCCATGTATAGACAATGCACAAGGAGTTTGAAGACAAGGTAGTGATTTCGAGACATCAAGAGAGTCACAAGTCTTGAAAGGGACAACAAGAGAAGTAGCCCTGGAAGCAACCACAACAACATAAGTCTCAGAAATAAAATCAACGAGGTCACATATGTACTACAAATATGCATAACACTTCTAGTTGTTGGTATGATGGATGGACTCAAGGAAATCTTGGAAAAGAGAACACATCTAGTTGTAGTGATTGAAAAAAATCCAAACATCATCTTCACAACATGAAGCACAAAGGACACATGTGGCAACTCAAAAATATGATGACTCAGAAGAGGAAGTACTAGAGGTAGAAAATTGCGGCACACATAATAACATTGTTCTAGTCTCCCAAACATTGCAACCTTCACATAACATTGGGTTGATTATCTTAGCTGGTAGTAAACATATGACAGGTGATAGAAATATTTTTGATTCATTGACTGATCAACCCACTCGAGATTGTGTTCACCTTACAGATAAAAAGTAGTATGTTATAAAAGGGATTAGAATGGTCACCATTTCTCTTGGGAAGATAAGTTGTACCTTCATAAAGGTGTTATATGTCCCTTGCTTGACCAAAAATATCCTATCTATCTCTAAAATATTGAATCACAAGCTCAAGGTGAGTTCATGGTCCCAATAGGCATCAAATCTTGTTTGATCTCACTAGAAGGTACAATACTTGCTTGAGATTTTTTAAAGGATCCATTTTTGCATTAGATGTAGTTTCTCTATATGCCTCTAAAGAGGAGTCTACTGCACTCTAGAATTATCAACACGGGCACCTTTCTACCGAATATCTCTACCAGCTCAACTCGAAGGAGATGGTATGAGGACTTCCTCCACTCTCCGAGTCCTTTCATATCTCTTTTGGATGTTTGGCAAGGAAACAACATTAGGATCCATTTAAGCAGACTTCTTTCCATTCCAAAATTCGTTTTGAGGTCATGCATACCAATCTATGTGGATCCCTTCCTACTTCCTTTCCGGGATTTCAGTACTTCTAGTTGATGATAGATGACTATTCTCATAATAAATTTGTGTCCTTTCTCTAGAAGAAGAGTAAATCATTTTCCAATTTTTAGGCCTTCTATCAGTGTGTTGTTTAGTAGACTGAGAAGCCCCTTCTTCTCCTCCGTTCATATCAAGGGAAATTCATGTCAAATAAATCCTTGGAATTCCTACAAGATCCCGCCATCATACAACACTTGACTTCCCCCTACATACCCCAATAGAATGGGATTACAGAACATCGCAAACAAAATGTCATGGAGATGGCTTGTTACATGGTTTCCACTTCCAAGTTGGAGGACAAATTTTGGGCAAAAGTAATCTAGATAGTTGTATATCTTCTGAACTAGGAACCTATAAAGATCTTGTAGTACAAGACATAATAACAAGTATGGAGTAATAAAAATCATTCAATCTCCCATCTTAGAGTGTTTGGTTGTACATCAGACATGTACGTCTCTGATAAAATAAGAAGATGATCGATCTAAAGACACTCCAAAATATATTTTTGGGATACAATACTACCTCAAAGGAATTTCATCTCATGGATCCTGAGACACAGAAGATATATGAGAGTCAATATGTGGTTTTTAATGAGTCATCATTTTACTTATTTCGACACAAAGAAGATTCAATATTGACCTCCTCTAACATATTTTTCTCACAGTCAGATGATGAGAAATAAGAATCTTCACACAAGGAAAATAGGCTGCATGGAGAATTCTTCATTGATCTTGGTCCTTTGAGAAATAATTCTTCAAATCAATAGTAACAATGTCTGAAATGTGTCCAAATCACCATTAGGGTCTCCTATTTTAAATCTTTCCTAGATACTTCAACTAATATCAAAATTAGGAGTTTAGTGGTAGATAGCTCTAAACCTGATACAATTTGAAAGGCACTCAGTCAACCAAAGTGGAAGAAAGCTATGGATTCATAATATGACTCCCTGATTGAGAATCAAACATGGGAACTTATTGATCTACATACAAGATCAAAATCCATTGGCTACAAATGGAATCTAAAAAAATTACAAGAAAGGTGGATCTATCAACAAGTACAAAGCACAACTAGCTGCAAAGGGATATTCTAAACAAGAAGGAATTGACTATGAGAAGAGATTTGCACCCATTATGAAGATCATGACTATCAAAGTTGTCAATGCATAGGAAACACAAAAGCATCAAAACTTCAACATATATACGTAGACAATACTCTCTTAAATGGTGATCTCAAAGAAGAAGTATACATGACCCAACTAGAAGGATTTTTCAACGAGCAATATCCTAATAAGGTATGTTATATAATTAAGTCTCTTTATGGACATAAACAAGCAAGTAAGGCATGGTATATTAAGATAGATGATCACCTATTATAACATGGATTCACTCATAGCCCATGATCATATTCAAATTTGTATATTAAGAAGGTAGGCAAAAAGATTATCATTATTATTTTTTGTATGTGGATGATCTTGTGATCATAGGGAGCAAAAATAAATAAATTCGAAGAAGTAAATAATGATCTTAAGAAATCCTTTGACGTAACATATTTGGGGCTACTTCATTACTATATTGGATTGGAAATAAGGTATAAGAATAATCATATTTTTGTCTCGTACATGAAATATACCAATACACTCCTAGAAAAGTATGAAATGTATGGTTTTATACCCATGTCCACTCTAATAGAGAAAGGTTTTCAAATTTCAATATTTTAGGATTAACCTCAAGTAGATTCTACTCACTACATAAAACTTGTTGGGAGTCTCATTTACTTGACTTATACTAGACCATATTTATGCTTTGTTGTTGGGTATCTTTCCAGATTGATGTAGGAGTGAAAGAAATGTTACTAGGTAGCAGAAAATGATGTTTTGAATCTATATGTCTAAGGTATAGTTGATTATGGTCTAGAATATAAGAAGAACTCTTAGTTATTTTCACAGGGATATATTGACTTAGACTATGTTGGATCTATTGATGATAGGAAATCAACTTGAGGATATGTTTTTCATCTTGGATCTGGACCTATCTCGTGGATTAATAAGAAATAAATTGTTGTTTCTCTCGAACACCGAGGCAGAGTATCGCACTGAACAAGGAGCTATGTGTGAATTGATTTTGTTATGTCATATTCTTGCTAATATGGAAATTCCTGAAGAAAAGTTGCCTATTTTTCATTGCAACAATCAAGGTGTGTTGAAGCTTGTGAAGAATCCAATTTTTCATGAATGAATAAAGGACATTGAGTTTGAATGTCATTAAATTTGAGAAAAATTTTCAAACCACCACATCCATCTCCAATTTTTCCCAAAATATTCTCAAGTGACTAATATGCTCACCAAGTGCCTTGGCAAGGTGAAATTTGAGTTATTTCGGGGTTCATTTGTAAAAATAGTGTAATAAGGGGGGAATGTTTGTGTAACATATTACATTGCTTGAGTATGTTTGTAATCTTGTGACCAAATACCTTTGAGGTCCATGCATGTCAGTTGGTATTCTTCCTAATCCCTCGAAATGTATATATTTCCTCCTTAATCATTGAATAATGCATCCAATAGAATATTTTTCTGCTATTCTATGAAAACAATGTTATAGATTATTAGTGGAAAGGTACACTTTATAGCTATATGTTCTAGTATACAGTATCAAATTTCTCATGTGTGGATAAAGATCAGTTTAATTTCTTTCATGATCCAAGAGTAACATACTTAAGGCAATTCATGCTGGAAATTAAGAATCTCACAGTAGATTTAGGGATTGAGAGCTTCCCCATGGAAATCTAAAGTACCCATTGTGTGAGTAGCACATATAGGAAGGCATGGAAGCAAGAAATTGGATTAGGAGTGGATTCTTCCAATGATATCGTGCTGAGGAGGAAACAATATGAATAAGTGTGTAAAAATGATATAGCTAAATGGGAACTACTTCGAATGGAAGATTCAAAATCAAGAACTATAGAGGGGGACCACAGACATTGGCTCAAGTAGGAGGGTGAATTAAGCGATGAAGCATAACAAGAGTATGATAAGATGTGTGCTGAATCAAAAACTTAAGAAGATGAAGAGGAAAATTATGATGCAAATGGAATTTTCATTATGAGAACCCTTTCCCTATCTACCACACATTATCATGTTATGAGATCTCAATATTTAGATGACCAAGTGCTGATTGAAAATGAAAACTAATAGGAAATGAAAAAAATAAAGGGAAAGGAGGCACTTGATAATAAATTTCCATTTTTATTATAGAAAATTAACTTGATACCAAAAAGGAAATAATTCAACCCAAATATGCCAAAGAAACAAAGATTTGGGATGATCAAAAGTAATCAAATAGCTCAGGAACCAGGAGATGTGTAAATTTTCCCACAACCTAGTGTTGTGCAAAGGAATATTACATAAGGGAATTGTGTTCCATCACAAAAAATAGTAACGGTCACTACAAAAATCATCAGTAGTGAAGGGGTAGCTCCTCATTAGGAATTAAGGCTTGTACCGAGCCATAATAAATTATGGTAGTAGCTACAAAATAAGCACTAATCCCCCAAATATTCTATGACATGTTGTTTCATCTTCCAGAATATCATGGCATTGAAAATGTGGCAAAATATGTCCATAAATGTGAGTTGATATGGAACAAAAAGGGGATTATTTCTCTTGAGTGCAAGGCAAGTTAGTTTTCCACTACTCTATTGGAGTAGGATCATACATGGTACATGAAATATGACCCACAATATGTAGTTAGTTATTATGAATTTCTCAATGATGCATTCCTGAAAGAGTTTGACAATACAAATTCTGAACAACAGAGCATTTTTGGCACTCATGGAAATTAAGAAAGAGATTAATGAGAGTTTCCAAACTTATGATGTATGGTTTAAACCCTTGATCTCCAAACTATCTTATGAGATACATCCAACTCAACACATACAATGGTTTCTTGGGGGCTTACTACTCCATTTTTTATGCGATCTCTCATATAAAATTTTTATAGATCCACACAAATTTCTAGAAGCATCCTTGTGTACAAAATGCATAGGGGGCATTAACATAGGCCTAAACCCATTCATGGAGGTGTTTATGATGTCAATGGTGAGACAATTGGATAAGCTAATAGTGAATAGTGCTATATAAATACATAGTGGTATATGGTGTTTTGATTATGAAGTAAAAGTCCATACAAAAAATAATTTTCGCAAGCATAATGTACAAGAAATGTTTATAGGATGTAGAATATGTGGCAAAATAAATGATGTCAGGAGGTGTCTATCATTGCAATGTGAAATTCAGATGAAGGTATCATTGTATTGTAGAATATGTGACAAAAACACTCATAACACTGAGGATTATCAGATAATTGATCAAATACATGAAGCAAATTCTTTAGGATTAAGGTAAGAAATCATGGGACACATTAAAAATGACTATAACGTAGAGAACAATGAGAACATGCGAGGAGAAGTTCACATCCTAGGCTATAGAGGTAGGGGAAGGTTCCTAATAGGGACTCGCTATAAGTGTGAATTTCACGGTCATTACCAATCAAATTTTTCTCTGTTCCACATATGTAGATATTATGGAAAGGATCATAAGGTATAGGATTATTCTATCCTCTACATGACTATGAAGGATAAAAGTGAAAAGGGCATATGAATGATAAATATTGCATGCAACATAATAACCTCAGACAAAGTATATACTCTTAAGTTAAACCAAGGATGAAGGATTCACATAATAACTAGTATGTTGTAGCATATGCACATGCCTAATAATACCAAAATATAATGTTCAATGAGAAATACCTAAGATTGGAAATGAGTACCCAAACTTGCAACAACAAAAATAAATTCTTAAGGAAATGAAATAATTGGTGTGTAAAATGCAAGGTGAAATTTAGTTCCTAAGGGAAGAAGTGTGCACTGGAACTAAAGAACAAAGGATGTTTGCCTTGGAAAATGTGGAAAGGAATGAATTCCATGAATTTTTTAGGATTCTAAAATGGAATGAGTAATTCCTTGAATCATTCAATGGTTATCTCATTAAATACGGGGCATGGTGCATAGATATCAACTTTGACAGGTGAAAAAGAAATAAGTCAAATTGTCTTGGAAAGAAGACTATGAAAGGGATATCCTAGTTGAAACTTGTATAGATGGATGGAATATTAACAATATACTAGTAGATAAAGGTGTTGAAGTAAACATTATCATAGTAGGTTCTTGGAACAAAGTGGGGTGACCAAAACTCCACCCTTCACCAAATGTCCTCTTCATATAAAATAAGATGAGTGTCACCTCGATAGGAGTATTGAAACATGATGTCATTAGTATTAGGGGTGTCAAATTATTTTATTACTTTGAGGTGATAAATCTTGCTAAGGTATATAATTTCCCTATGTTCCTTAATAGACCATGGTGCTATATGAGAAATCCCCAAGATTGTAAATGAGTATCGAAACCTGCAACACTAAAAATAAATTCTTAAGGAAATAAAATAATTGGAGCATAAAATAAAAGGTGAGATTGAGTTCCAAAGGGAAGAAGTGTGCATTAGGACTAAAGAATAAAGGATGTCTAACTTGGAAAATGTGGAAATGAATGAATTCCATGAAGTATGTAGGATGCTGCAACAAAAGGAGTAATTGATTTACTAAGTCAATGGTTATCTCATCAAAGACGGGGCATGGTGCTTGGAAAGTAACTTAGATAGGTGAAAAATAAATAAGTTAGGTTTTCTGGGAAGGAAGAGTGTGAAAAGGAAATCCTAGTTGATACTTGTAAAAATGGATGGAGTACTAAAGATATATTAGTAGATATGTGTTTTGAAGTAAACATTCTCCTAGAAGATGCTTGGAACAAAATGGGGTGATTAACACTCCACCCTTCACCACATGTCCTCCTCATAGAAAATAAGAGGTGCATCAAACCCCTAGGAGTTTTGAAACATGTCGTCATTAGTATCATGGGCATTAAATTCTTTGGTGAATTTAAGGTGATAAATCTTTCTAAGATATCTATGCTTTAAGAATGGGGCAAAAAGTGTAATACTACCTATGGACACAAAACAAAGTGCCCAGATATTGAAAACGCACATGATCATGAAGACCTATAATATCAATACAATACCAACATTGAGGGGCTAGATAATTTTGAACTATATCAAAATGGAGTTATAAAATGGAATTATGCATAATGAGTCTCATAGACTACAAGTGCAGCGTGTGAAAAGTAGGCACATTGATCATATGATTTGATTAGATGTGATAGTGATTTTGTAAAAAAATAATAATAAAATAAGGGGAGGATTTGTAATGAAATTACTAGTATAATTCATATTATGAGCAGCAATAGAACACCAAATAACACAATATTTCAGAATAATGATCTCAATATGCAATTATAATAGCTTCACCACTTCGAGTGGGCAACCTCCAAACCATATAATAAGACTCAAATGCTCAAATGATAATGAACTACTACCTACAATCCTCTATATATACTATTCATATGTTATGGCCATCACCCATGTCAACCTATTAAGCATGAGAAAGTATAAATAATATGGTAAGCCACAAGTCGACTACTCATATCCTAATAGAAGCAATAGGTTAAGGGCATAGCATGCCCTTCCCATTCAAACCAACGTTGTCCTCAACATTGAATAATCCTAGATGTTGCTGTAGAAAACCTTCATCCTCCCAGGTTGCATCTTCTATGCTCAGATTCTTCCACTTGATAAGATAATCCTTAAAGTCTCTGGTTCTCAGCCTCTTAGTACGTGTTTGTAGAATCTTCTCTGGCTCCAAAATGATTCTTCCTTCCTCGTCAAGTTCTAGTAACTCTTTCTGGGCTTAAAATTTCTATCTAATAACCTTCTTCAGGCATGAAACATGGAATACTAGGTGTATGTGTGAAGATGGAGGCAACTCTAGTTTATAAGCAACACTGCCCAATTTCTGTAGAACTTGATAAGGGCCATAGTATTTAGGAGCGAGTTTGTTGTCCTTTTTCTGTTGCTTTAGAGACATCTGTTTGTAAGGCTGGAGACATACAAAAACCCAGTCACCAATTTCAAAATTTCTTTCACTACGATGTTGATTTTCTTGTTGTTTCATCTTGTTTTGTGCTAATGCTAAATTCTCCTTCAAACTAGCCAAAACTTGTTGTTGATGTTGAATGTGTTCCTCAACATATCTGACCGTAGTTTGCACCCTCAAGGAGGAAGTGATAGAAGGTGGATGGTAACCATATAATGCTAAAAAAGGGGTCATTTGAGAAGAGGTATGAAAATATGTGTTATACCACCATTCTGCAAGTGGTAGCCATTTAATCCATCTTTCCTACTTATCTGATACAAAACAACGTAGATACCCCTTTAAGAATTTGTTGACAACTTCCATTTTCCCATCAGTTTGAGGATGATAAGATGAACTGCGAGCTAGCTGAGTACCCAAACATGAAAATAATTCTGTCCAAAAATTACTTGTGAAAATAGGATCACAATCACTTACAATTATCTGTGGGGTTCCATATAGCCTTTGAACTGTCTCCAAAAAAGTAACTACGAATGTATTAGCTGAACATGAATGTGATAGGGCAAAACAATGGGCATATTTTGTGAGCCTATCCACAATCACGAAAATAACATTCTTACCCTCTGAACAAGACAATCCGGTGATGAAATCCATGGAGACCTCCTCCCATCTCTAGCTAGGAATTGGTAAGGGTTACAATAGACATGGTGTCTTAATTATTTCCCCTTTGTTCTTTTGGCACACTAAACACTCTGATACAACATTTTTTACATCCCCCTTGAGTCCTTCCCAAAATAATTCTCTTTTTATTCTATGATATGTCTTCAAAAACCTAGAGTGTCCTCCAATAGGCAAGGCATGTAGCTCTGCAAGAATTTTATGCTTCAATTTAGAATCTTTACTCAAGTATAACCTTTCCTTGTACCATAGGGCATTACCTTTCCACTAAAATTTGTTAGATGTCATAGATCTTTGCTTGATATTCTATATTAGAGATTTTGTATCCTTGTCTTGATCCCATTCCAATCTTGCTTCATCCACCCAATCGACCGTCAACATGGACATTCCACATAGTAAGGCATCTATGGATGTATCCCTTCTGGACAACACATCAACTACTACATTTTCTTTACCCTTTTTGTATATGATTTCAAAATCATAACCCAACATTTTTGTTACCCAATTTTGTTGTTCCTCAGATGATAACCTTTGCTCCAAAAAGTATTTGAGACTATCATGATCATTTTTTACCTTGAATTGTCTACCCATGAGATAGGGCCTCCATTGCTTGACCGCATGAAGAATAGCCATTGTTTCTTTCTCATAGACAGGCTTGAGTAGATCTTTTCCTTTGAATTGGTGACTCTAAAATGCAATTGGTATTCTTTCTTGCATTAGAACTGCTCCCAATCCTAATCCTAAAGTGTCACATTCAACAATGAAGGTTTTTGAGAAGTTGGGAGTAGCCAAAACTGGGGTGCTATACAAGGCTTCCTTCAGCTACTCAAAGGATTTAGTTGCTAAGTCTGTCAAATGGAAGGCATCCTTCTTTAGCAATGTAGTGAGTGGGGTTGCTATTCTACCATATCCCTGCACAAATCTTCTGTAGTGCCCTGTTAGTCGTAGGAGCCCACGAAGATTTTTGAGAGTTTTCGGCCTTGGTCATTCCACCATAGATTTGATCGTCTGAGGATCAAATTTGATGCTTTCATGGGATACAATGTGACCCAAGTACTCTACCTTTTGTACACCAAAAGAACATTTAGATGACTTTGCATATAGAGTATGTTTCTCCAAAACTTCCAACACTTTATTTACATTTTGGAAGTGTTCTTCCCATGTCTTACTATAACTCAATATGTCATCAAAGAAAACTAATACAAATTTCCTTTAAAATGGTCTGAAAATAGTGTTCATCAAGCTTTGAAAGGTTGAAGGCACATTTGTAAGACCAAAAGGCATTACCAAAAACTCATAATGGACCTCATGAGTCCTAAAAGCCATTTTATGAACATCTTCCTCTTTTATTCTAATTTGATGGTACCCAGAATGAAGATCTAATTTTTTGAAATAAATAACACCATGTAATTCATCAAGTAAATCATCAATTACTAGCATAGGAAACTTATCTTTGATGGTGTACTTGTTGAGTTATCGGTAATATAGACACATCCTCCATGTTTCATCCTTCTTACGTACCATGACCACTGGTGAAGAATATGCACTTTGGCTAGGTCTGATGATACCCGCCTTTAACATTTCCTGAACCATTTTCTTGATCTCACATTTCTAGGAGTATGGGTATCTATATGGTCTGATGTTAGGTGTTTTGGATCCCTAGAATTAACTGAATGGCATGATTATGATCCCTAACTGGTGGTAGTCCCTTTGGAATTGCATCAAAAATAGATGAGTGAGCATCAATAATCTTCTGAAGATTAGGTGACATTGAAGACTTTGTATTTTGTATTTCTATGGAAAAATAACTTTGTCTATAAATCCATCTAATCCTTTTCTGAGAAACCTTCTGCATCTAATGAGAGATAATAATCTGTGGAGACTTAGCTACCATCCCATTCAATTTTATTATCCTTCCATCTGAATGAAACCGTATGAACAATTCTTGGAAATTCATCTCTATAGTACCTAAGGTTGTGATCCGTTGGACACCCAAAACAATATCTACCCCTCCCATAGAAATAACAAACATAGGTGAGTCTAACATGTAGTCTCCCATGGAAAGCTTGATACTATGGCACTTTCCTATGCACTTGACAGGTCCCACCATTCACGTAATCATAACTTGCATTTCTGGAGTTGGGTAAATAAAACAATTGAGGCGGGTAGCTAACTTATTATTTATGAAGTTATGAGTACTCCCCGAGTCAATCAACACTGTCACCTTCTATTTTCTGAGATAGCCAATAACCTTGAGTGTTTTGAGGATTACTAATGCCTAACAATGCATGGCAATAAATTGTAGGTTGGTGATCCTCTACTTCATCTTCTATTAGTTCCTTAGCCTCTCCCATAATTTCAGTGTCCCTCATCATCCTCATTACCTCTGTCAATATAGAAAAACTTCTTCTCAGCACATTTATGTCTTTGGTCCATAATTTTCTATCACAATTAAAAAATAATCCTTTTGTTCTCTTTTCTTCCATTTGTTGAGGAGTCAGTCTAATTAGCCTAGAAAATGAAGGGAAAGAGATACTACGGTCTCTGGGTGTTAATGAAAGGTGGCCTTCGTACTACAAAGAAATTTTTCCTCTAATCGACATGCCATGATAATAGAATCCATAAAGCTTGAGTGGATTAAATATACGTACCTCATGCTCGATGTGGTCCTTAAGACCCCCAAGAAATATGTCATTCAGATTCTCTTATGGTATATTCTCCACCCTTAAGGTTAGGTTCTAGAATTGATGCACATAATCTTTGACTGATCCTGTTTTATTGTAACTTTGCTAGTTGACTAAAATAGTTCTCTGAAACACTGGAACTATAGTGCAATTGTAACTCCTCCAGTAAAAACTATCCAAGTGACACCGAGACCATTCTTTTGCCTCTGGAGCACATAACCCATCAATACCTAACAAATTGGTTTGGTTCAAGATACAGGGATTCCAATGTCCACCTTTTTTCTTGATGGTGTTTGATTTAGCTCAAATAATTTATCTCCATTTGATTTATCGCAATTCAAGTGGATATTTACCATCAAATTTGTGCATATCCACTTTCGGCATCATGTTCTGTGGTTGCGAATAAGTTGGATTCTGATTGGGCTAGAAAAGTGATCCAAAATGGTTATTTTTGTCCATGATTTTTGAACTTAAGATCCTCATTGGTTGATATGGGCTAGATTTGGGCGCATACTATTTACCCTTTACATGTTGCATGATATCATCCAACTGATGATTGATTTGGGCTATGTCTCCTTTAGAGGCCATCTCAGATTGTACCATTTTGTACAGCTCATACTCAAGTTGGCTCACCTTATGATCAACGGAGGTAAACCCTAGTGCTGAGGAATATGTATTTACCACCTTCTGAACTCCATCTCTTCAATCACTATCACATATTTATCTAGGGTTTTTACCCGAGAGTAACCGAATTCTTTTTTGCTCTTGTGGAAGGCCCCGCCATGATATCAAACCTTACGGTTTAGGGTTTTGATAAAAATTCGGGCCAAGCAAGAAAAAACACAGAGAATATACTAATAATATATTTTTAGAGATTTCTGAAAATGTAAAGAACTTGAAAAAATTCCACAATTTGCACCCTAGGGAGTGATTTTATGAAAAAAACTAAATTTGTATTAAATTGTGCCAAATTAAATTTTAAAAAGTCTGAAATTTTCAGGGAACCTTACTTGAAATATGTTTTGCACAACTATGGTAAAAATATATCCTACCCAATTCACTCTGGTTCAGAAATATATTGTAGAAACAAAAAAACTAGGGTTTTTTGGCTCTAATTTTGGCCCAGATCACAGCTCTGATGCCACTTGTAATGAAATTACTAGTATAATTCAGATCATGAGCAGAAATATAACTCTAAATAAAAACAATATTTTAGAATAATGATCTCAATATGCAATTATAATAGCTTCGCCACTTCGAGGGGGCAACCTTCAAACCATATAATAAGACTCAAGTGATAATGAACTACTACCTACAATCCCCTATATAGACTATTCATATGCTATGGCCATCACCAAGGCTGACCTATTAAGCATGAGAAAGTATAAATAATATGGTAAGCCACAAGTTGGCTACTCATATCCTAATAGAAGCAATAGGTTAAGGGTGTCGTAGGATTACTCTCATGTAAATAATGTCAGAAGAATGAGAAAGAAAAAAAGTGACAACACTAAGTTATCAAGGTAGTGGGAGTGTATGAAAACATTTGTTTTAAATGGAAACATATATGCCCCCAAATTAGGTATGGGTAAACTACATGGTTTGTACAGTAAGTTGGGAAACAAAATATGGTGGGCTATGCATCAACAACAACTACAAATATGGGATAAGATATGTGAATCCATGCACACAAGGTTTGAATATAGAAATAAGACGTAAATACTTCCAGTTTATAACAAGGTCACAAAACTAGAGGCACATATAAAGTAATGCATGGAAGTATGGAATTAAGGAACTAAAAGTCTAAAACCATAATTATGAGTTCATGCATTTTTCCATAAATTACAAATTTGGGTGCACACATGGTATGTGGATCATGAAGTGCATTCAGGAAAAATCACTTGAAAATGATTAAAAGAGAACTTTGTTCACACATTCTCTTTCACTTCAAATACTCAAGGGTTGAATCCTTTAAATTACAAATAATTAATAATGTAATATTTGGAAATGAGGTCATAATGGAAGATATGATATTTAAAATATAAAACAAAAAACTTATGGTGCTCCCAAAGATATTAGAAGATAAAATCACAAATGATGATTGTAGTGAAGAAGATGAGGATGTATGACTAGAGAGAAATTTAAAGCGCTAGGGAAAATAGAAGATATTCTACGATGTAGATAAGGAAGTGGACACAAATCACCTATATTTTAAAGCTTCTTATAGCTCGCAAGAAATATTATATAAGAAGGATAAAAGTAAAATGCCATACAATGAACCCATTAACTTAAGAAAAGTTAACATTGGAACTAAATATACACCAAATATTGCAACCATTAGGGGTTATTGGTTTGAAGCTAAGGTGAAATAATAATCAAAATCTTGCATGACTATGAAGATATTTTACCAAGAAACTACTATAAGATGAAAGGTTTTCACCCATCCTTGCAAAAAATGCATATCAAATAATTGAAGGTGTTAATCGTGTTTACAAATGACCTTAGAGTACGAATCCCAATTTGTGCACCAAATTCAAGGAAGAAATTCATAGAATGTTGGCCACCGAAATTATTATACCAATAGAAATATTTGACTTGGTAACCCCAATGGTTATTAACATGAATAAGGATGGGTGCATACAAATTTGTGTGAACTATCACGCGATAAATTCAATACATGGTAGTAGACCCATTCCCCACACCATTTATAGAATAAATACTTTAGGGAGTGGCCATAAGAGACATATTCACCTTTATAGATGGATTTTAAAAATATCATTAGATCAAAATAATAGAGGAAGATCATGTAAAAAACACTTTTTCTATAGACCATGGCTCGCTTGCCTAACGATTAATTTCATTGGGATAAATAACATGCCCATGGTATTTTAATGCATTTTTGTAGCCACATTCGAGGAATTCATCCTTATATTATTACAAGTCTACCTGGATGATTGGAATGTATATGGGATGGTAAAATGTCATTTGTAAATGCTTACGATTATTGTTTGAGCACTATAGAAAGTTGCAAATATCCTTGAGCTTAAAGAAATTTTTATTTTCCAATCCTTTTGGGACACTTTTGGGGAACATAGTTTGCAAAGATAGATTACTTCTTGACCTTCCCAAGATTTTAGTTATTCTACAACTAGAGACCCCTCACACTTAAAGTGATGTGTGTGCATTTCTTGGAAGTTATGGTTATTATATAAATTTTATAGGGGGTATACCAAGATTTTTGTGCCTTTAGAAATCTCTTAAATAAATAAGGACCATTTGAATAGGGTGAATAACAACAAGGGGTATTTGAAGAATTGAAGGAGTGACTCTCTAGCGCACCAATCTTGAGGTTTCTAGATTTGATGAAACCATTCCATATTCATGTGGATTCATTAGGGATGGAAATTGGGGCAATAATTACATAACCAGGGGAAGAAAATGTGGATCGTATTATCTTCTTTGCAAGTAGAAAGTTTATTCCTACAGAACATAATTACCACAAAAAATATAGAGAAGGGTTTTTTATGGTCTATGCACTACAAAAATTTCACCAATATCTTATAGTGATGCCCTTCATCTTATACACTAATTATACAACACAAAAGCATTTTGTTAATATCAAGTCTTGTATGGATGAATATGTAGATGGACCATCTTGATCCAAGAATTTCAATTATCCATACTAGTAAATACAATTAAAACTAAAGTGGGACTTGATCATATCTCTTGAATCACTACTGGAGAAGAGGAATAAATAATATAAGATGGGGTTCAAGACACATAATTTTTAAAGGTAAATAGTTCCCAAAATGAATTAAATGAAATTATGTTGTTCCTAAAAACGGGAATCACACAAGCTAGTTTGAGTACATAACAAAAGAAAGTGGTTCCCTATATAAGATGGGAAGGGATCAAGTGTAAAGGTACCATGTAATTGAGAATGTACAATAGGATATATTACATGAAACACATTAAGGGGTAGCATGATGAAATTATTTTGGGGATGCAACTATGTGGAAAGTACTTATGGTAGGGTTATGGTAGTAAAATTTGTTTCATAATGAAAGATAATACACACACAATTGAGATATTTTCCAGTAGGTTGAAAATCCAAACAAGAGAGATGTGATGTTCTTGTGACCAATTATTACCTAAGAACCATTAGAAAAATGGGCAATAGATATTGTGGGGAAAATCAATCTAGCTAGCCAATGAATTGGAGCACTTGATATTATAATAACAACATAATATTTGACTTGTTGGGTTGAAGTGTGACCAAAAATGATTATATAATAACAACCGCAATATTTATATGGGAAAACATAATAAGTCAATATGGATGTTCTTTGATCCTTAGAAGTGATAGAGGGACACATTTCCTCAATGATACCATGTGTATATTATAGTCAAAATTCATGGTCACACACCATAAAATAACACCATACCATTTGCAAGTGAATGGAATGATTGAAGCATTTAAAAACATATTGAGTAATACACTGACTAAAATATGCTATGTTTGGTAGAAATATTAGGATGATAAAGTTTGGGTTGTATAATGGGAATACATGATAACATACAAGATATTGAAAAAGGAAACACCCTCCGTACTAGTGTTAGGTACAGAAGTAGTTCTAATGCTTTATTTTATGATTCCATATTTGAGAATCACATGCCTTTCCAATTTATGTGATGAACCTTAAGTATGTATTTCTTAAATAAACTAGTGTAGTTGGATGAAAGAAGGTCACGTGACATGTGGATCTAAGAAAAAAAAGGTATGATATAAAGCATGACATGATAAAAAATCAAGAATAAGACATTGAATTTTGGAAACAAAGTGCTATTATATGACTCAAAATTTATGTGAAATTCAAGAAAATTGAAGAAGCATTGGTTGGGACCATATGAGATACATTTTATTTTACTAATAGGGGCATGTAAATTGAAGGGCCTAAGTGATGAGTTTTTACTAGGTAACTTCAAGGGGAGTAGGCTAAAACCCTATTTCTAATGAAGGTCTTCTTTTTAATTGAATAAGCCATGTTCCATTATAATAGATCTTATTTTAATCTTTAGGGTAGATGCTATTGGATGCTCAAGGATACTTTTTTCGTCCATTTAGGTTTATTTTTCTTTCATGTATGTTTATCTCTATTTGTAATAATCATGCACTTTGTGGTATAATGTTGACCTCCAAATATATAAGTAAATGATTTTAAATAACAATGGTTTCTTTCATGTGAAAGTCTTAATAACAATTATGGATAAAATATTTCCATGCAGAGGACCCCATGCACAATTGTTGAGGGAGGAAAATGCTTATTGAAAAACTAGGATAAAAATCTGAAATTTATGCACCTCAAGGGGTAGTAAAATAAAGCATTATGTGTATGATTATGCATAAGAAAAAGGGACATCAAACTAGTGTGTGGTAGAGAGAGTATTTCGCAAGTAATGGGCACTACAAAAATAAGGTACCTAGATGGGATTTTAAAAGGTTGACAGAAAAGGAAGGATAGTTGCACAAAATACAAAGAAATATTGGTTGCAAAATCACTTGTCCAAGGCAATTAGGAAGGAAGAAAATGGAAAAAAGGGAGTGGATAAGTATGATGTTTGCAAGAAGGATATGGGGAAAAGAAGCACATAAGGAAATAAGTCCATAGGAAAATGTGACACATCCCAAGAACATAAGATACCTATCATAGCTAGAGGTGTTGGGAGAAAAGAAACACAAATCCACAAATCTTGCGACATAAATTGGTAAGTAGAATTCATTTATAGAATGTTTAAAATAAATAAAAAGTAATGAGTAGGAGATAGTTGTCAAGAAATCAAAATTGAATGCAATTGGTAAGAGAAGTACGTGATTATAATATGAGAGATAATTATTTTTGGCTTTATTAATAGGGATGAAGAGGTATAAAAGGGTGTTAAAACTCATTTACAAGTTACCAAGTACTCAAAAAAACATGAGATAAGAGTGAAAACAACAAATAAAAGTGATTAAACTAATCAGAGCATGAATAAATGAAGTTTTTTATTTTCCACTAATGAACCAATTAAGAATAGAGAATGATTTGACATGTAACAAAGCCAAGGGTTAAGTTAAAAGAATGGTTGAAGAAATTGAATAACAAATGGATCGATAAGTTGTAGAAAAAGACGTCTTTACAAAACTTGTAAACCTTTCTCAGTCATCATTAATGCGGAGGTTGTAGTTTCGAGATAAGATAAGGATTTTTAGGGAACTTAACCACCATAGAGTAAAAAAGAGTGTATTTCAAACAAGGAAGAGTAATAAGAATAGGTGTAAAGAGGAATTCAAAGAAGGGGTCGTATATAAGTCTAGTTCTTCAAGAAAGTTAAGTTCAATAAGTTCCACAGAGTCAAGGTCAGGTGAATACTTAGGTATTAATTTCATAAGTGAAGATTCAAAGGAAGGGTTAGAAAATATAATTGACGAGGAGTTAAAAATAAAGGATGATGAAGTGGAAGCACAAGCTACTTCTTGTGCACAAGAGAAAAAACGTCACAAAACCATTGTTGTTCATTCAAAAGGAAAAGAAAGACTAGAGTTTCATCACCTCAACCCCTAAATTTTAAGATGTAGTATCCCAAAGATGTGTTGGAGGCTGAAAAATGGAATTTTAATCTTGGTACATGCAACATTTCTTATTTCAATCATCTCATGCCTTGGTCATAAGGATTGATAAGTGGAGATCTTGTTCGTGCCACATGGATAATTATCATATTGTATTGTATCATACGAGGTAAAAACCTATATGCAATTACATTCTATTTTTAAGGAAAAATTCACTAAAAAACTACCTCCTTATATCTAATTATGTGGCTTATTGTAACTCCACAACAACTCACTCACTTACCCAAGTTAGCACTGTGAACATTAATTTGTAAATATTGTAACTAGATTTATGTTGATATTATTAAAGAACACAATAATGTTATCTATTAATCTCAAAAAGTTAAAAAACCATTAGAATGTAATATTTTAAAGGTTTGTGTCTATTTATGCATTTAATATTAAGTAAATATTGTATTGAAAATTTCCCTCACATCTTGTGCTAAGGGTGGTGCTTTATTAGAATGATAATCCATGACACAAATTCTCAAGCTTTTAATTGAAAATTTTGTTGTTTCCAAATGGTCAATGCCTTGATAAGTTTCCAATTCTCTCTTTTATATATTCAATGAAATAATTTGAGTCCAAATATGAGTCCTTAGGAATTACTTTGTCACATAAACAAATTAAAAAAAAAATCTTTTGGAATTTATAGTAAAATGGTATTAGTTTGAAAAAAATCATGTTGTATGATTTGAGGTCCCATATTGGAATGACACCTCCAAAAAAATTCAAGTCTTCAAGTTTCATATTCAAAACAAATCTATATAATAGCAGGCCTCATATCCAAATGACTATTGATATCATTAACAATCACAATAATAATGAATGCATTTTTTCATTTATTATTAGAAGGAAGATAGACGGTGTACATGAAATGGATGAGATAAAATACTTCTTCCGTATGGCATATTTATTGATGTAGTCCACTCCTTTTCCATTTAATTTTCAAACCAATCCCTTGTTACAACTGTGACAAACACATAAAAGAATAGGTGAAATTGAAGAATGATATTTAACATCTCCTGGTAATTCTTGCCCTTCTATCTCATTCTTTATCATCTTAATTCCTCCCATATTATTTTTCATATTTTCCTTCTAAACTATTTACATCATGCACATGTCAAGTTAAATAAAACCGTAATAAAAGGATTATCAACATCATTCGGACTATCTTGGAGACTATTTTGTGAGTGTAGGTGGAAATTAGAGTTTTCTGGTGACTTCTTCCTGACATGTTGGGCATATTTTACAATGGAAACCAATGGAATAATTTTTGAAAGAGGGTTTTTGTGGCTCTAAAATATTCCCTTTATTTTTTAACCTTATCTTGTCTCTTACCAAAGAGCATATGCTAGAAAATGAGGACATGATCTCTATTCTTAGGGTGAACCATAATATGTTCTTTATATTTCTCTCTATCTTTCAACTTTTATTGTTCTTGATTAGGACTCATTTTTGTGGTTGTTTTACATTGTAATGGTAGGAAGAAAATGATATTTCAATAAATGAACCTGATGGTATGACCCAAAGAAAGGAATATACTAAGATGGAAGGCATGGAGGGAAAGGGTATACATGTCAGAGAATCTTCTCTATTTGTAAGGGGTGGTGAAAGGGATATCTTATGCCCCCACATAGACCAATCCTATTATGGACCCACCACCTAGGACATCACCACCACTAATGGAATAGTTTGTGTTTAAGAAGGAAATGACACCACCACTGCACCAAACATGTGGATCGTCTCTATTGATGGAAAAACACACCATATAATTTATTTTTATCTTTAATATTCTAATTTTATTATTCTTGGTCTAAATTTCGTTTATGTTTGGTTTTGCAAGACAAGGTGGAGGGTGTGGTGGAAAATGACACAAGGGTGAGCATTTTAATCATCTATAATCTACCCTAACTGAAAACGGTGGTGAAGAACATATTGTTAATGCATCCACATAATCCCCTACTCTCATGGGATTACCTCTACACATAATACACATGTTTGAATCTATCCTCTAAATTGTTGTTAATGATGGACAAGAATGTTAGTGTGCACATAAGCCCAAAAATTGTCAATTACAATGGTACAAAATGGAAATATTATAAAGGACTTAAATAAACAAGGTTTCGAGATTCCTTTATAGTATTAAAAAATTTTGATGGAGGAGGGTATATTTTATATTTTGGGAGGTTTTAATTGGGTTAAATGTTCCCCAACATTGCATACAGGAATCTCCTCTTAATCACTCATGTTTTAATCACCTTATTCCATGTGTAAATGAATCAATTAGAAATATAATCGAAGGAAAAAATATGGCTCCATAAACCTATTGAGTTATACCATACCCTAAGAATCTAATAAATCATTCTTCTTATCAAATTCTTGGCATAAAATTCTTACCCAAACAAATTGTCATATAATTAGAAGTCTCATGGTTTAATGAAAACTCCATACAATTTCAAGACCCTTATTGAATATTTCCATTTCTACTCATATCGTCTTCTCCATCGTGCATACATGAAGTGACCAGTAACTTTGGAATGTATTTCATTTAATGAGATCACTTGATCATAGTCTTACAAAAAATAACATATTGTGAATAAATGGAAAAAATGCTCTATGTCTATAGTAGTTCATGTCTTCCCTAAATTTTATCATATTTCCACTCAAGAAACAAATTCTTTTTGATGTTCTAGTTGGAGTGAAATCCTATACAATCCTTTTCAAAATATTATTCTAATAGATTGAATTGATCATTTCTAATTGTGAGCTTCTATGAGACAATTACCAACCTTGGCATGTCATGTGAGACCCGTTTTTGACCGAACAAACTTAAAGAGAGGAGTCTACTAATAATTATGAAATAAAAAGAGAATATAATTAAATGGATAAATGAGATTTGTTATCAAAATTCCATCTCAAAAATCACATAGTCCTTGATTTGCTAGGTCATCTAGAGTTCGACATCCATCACAACTAGTCTAATACTGATGTTCCTACTTCTTTATAGTATATCAGACCATCTTTCAAAGAGGCATGCATGGACACTAGAAAAGTCCCACACAATCAATGAAAATACGCATAAGATTCTTTTACTTTATCTCTAGAATAATAACATGCATTTGATACTATCTCGGATCACTTCATGTAGAGACACAAGTTGCAAGAGATTAGAAGGAACACATTATTCCTCCAGGAATAATTAAGCTAACGATGTGTTAAAGGCTCAACAATATAAATTAAAATAAATTTTATAGGTCAAATAATATCACTAATGCACACAATCAAAATACATGACAATTAATTTATTGAGGTCATGAGTTCAAGAAAAAAATGATGATGCAATTATGTCATGTGCATATAAAAATGACAATAAGATTCTATGTCCTTAATTAAATCTCGTTCATTACATTTACCAAACCAAAGTAGATGAAACTATTTTTTTGTAGGAAAAGAAAAAAGACCATTATTTATGTTAAGCAAAATATCTAAATTTATAGGGATTAATAGTTAAATTATATATAAGTGTGTACATAGGCCCAAGAAAAAAAAAATAGAGTGAATTCAAATAATCCATCACACACCTTTTATTTTATCTTTACATAAGGAATTTTTTGTACAACCATTCAGAGGAATAATTAGAAAAAAGAAAGAGTGAAACACCAAAAAAAGAGAATTTCTTGTTATATTTCAAAATATATACAATTTTTGACTAATGAGAAATTCAAACATTGTGCATTCTTAAACCTCCTTTCAATATTATTTCCCATTAATATTTTCTCTTTCAAAATTTTTTTTTTTTCATGATTTACCTTCACATTTTCTATCCCAATATACATATCCCCAACTATTCTCACATGTCCTCAATTATTTGTCTCCACAACAAACTTTTCCTCCCATGCCACCCTTTTTCCCCTATAAAATTTTCAATCGTTCATATTCAAACTTCCTATCTCATTCGTTTCAACATATCCATTTCACAACCCATGTATGATGCTATGGTGCATGTCTAAAACCATGCAAACTCATTTTAATCTATACAATCCCAATAAATATAAGGATATGTACACTGAAAATTTCCATGAAAGAGAAACCATCTTTAGATTTTTGTAGTGTAGAGAAAGAGGAAGAGGGAAATGAGATGGAGAAACATTGCGTCTGCATATTGATAATAATAATATTATAGGCATGAATGGAAGTGAAATTACCTCACCCCTTTCTCCAATGTACTTAGGGGTCGTGTGTATAATCATTGACAAGAAAGGTTATTTTTTTGAAAAGATTAAGTCCTAAAGATGAACTTTAAAGGTTATTATTTGAAGTAGGCCTCTATAGACACTCAAATTTGGTAATTCTACTATTTGACATTGTTAGTCTTTAGAATGCTATTTTGCTCAAACAAATGCAATTTACCCATTTTGGTACATCTCTAGGTATCTTTTCTAGTTTTCTTTCTCTTACACACTTATATATCAATAGTTTATGATAATTGAATACATTAAATTCATTTAGAAACTCCACTTTCTAGCTTCCAAACTTCACACTTTATACTTCTCCTATAGGTTCAAAAATGTATGGTGAGGTTATCTTGTGGCATATGGTCCTAGCCCTATTTTACAGGTTTGAAATTACTCTATTTGATCCCAAACTTTGAGTTACACATTATTATTTGGGTCATTTACTCCTATGTCAGACGTTGTAACTTAAATCACATTCAAAATTGTATATGAGAAAGTGAGGCTTGCCTCATTTAGAACCTAATAGTCTCATGGAATCCTATTGTAAGATCTATCACAAAAGGAACCCAAAGCTTCCTACACTCAAAACATACCTCTACACATTCATTAAGGTATCACCATCTACAAGTATAAATCTTCCCACTAGGTCTAGGGGAATGTTTCCCATATTTACAAATTCAAAGTCGCTCACTCAAGTAGATTGGCAAGAGAGAAACTCAAGTCAAGATTTATCAAAGGAAGGATTTCAAATTTGATTGAAATAAAAATATATTTCACATGTGAAGTGGATAATTACGCGTGGTTTTAGGCCTCTTCAGAGTAGTGCTAACATCGGTAGTGTATAAGGGTTCCTACAACCAAAATAATGTTGTATTTGCAGGAGTTTTCATTCATAGTTAGGGTTTTAAAATTTGAGTAGAGAATTTAGATACCCCTATAGTGTGACTGAAAATGAATGATAGAGAGTGATGAGGATATTAATATAAGTGAAAAACCCAAAAAATTGCAGGTCAAATTTCTTAGCAGGTTAAAGACAAAAAAAAGAGGTAAAGAATGTATAGATGTTCTTGGACCTACTGTATGGTCCTGACCAAGATCATTTTCAGACTACAATCTCAATTATGAAGCATTTTCAAGACCATATATCCCTATTTCACCATTCAAATCACCCATATTTTCTCAAAATCATCTATAATCAACTAAGTGTATTTAATCCCTTGTGTTTGTGAACTTGTATTTTACAGTGTACATTTTCTGTGAGTATTATTGCATTATTATAATATTTAATGGATAATATTAGAAGTTAATTATTAATAATCCATAGATTCTGTTTCATTCCTTGTTTGATTACAGTGTAAAAAATCCAACCAAACCTAAAATGGGTGAAAACATTTAGTGAAATCTACATGAAAATTGGATAATTGTTCTCTTATTTCCCTAGGGTTTCTCCTTTTTAGAAGTATATGCTATTTTTCATTCTTAATATTTTCATTTTATTTCAGTTTGTATATGTTTTTATCATATTCCCTTGAAACATAGTGCTTGGTTCATAAATAAAATTATGGAGCATATTGATCTTTCTCCTTCTACTCATAATCATCATACTCTCATTGCCTCATCTCCTATGCCTACTAATGTAAATCCATCTATCCTTGATAATACTCATGAAGTCCCACTACACGATATTGAAACTCATAGTGAGCATTCTTAAATTGATGATGAAAATGCCATAGACCAAGGCCAAGTTCCACTTTTATCTAATTTTCATGCTAAAATTTGTGAGAATCCCCATCATACTCAACGTATTATCAAAATTATTCTTTCTACCAAGTTTTCTCGCGATCAAACATCCAATAAATCTTCCCTTTTAGGAAATTCTATAACTTCTCTCATCACAGAGACATCTACTATCCCTACATCTACGATGTCCATATTCTCATCGGAAATTCATATTTAAATGCAAAAATTTTATATTCCTATTCCTAGATCCATTATTTCTACCAAACCTCCCATATTTAATGGTTCATATGCTTCTTCATTTAGAACATAATCTCTTGAAACCGTTGTTAACACATTATAAGCTCAAATCTTACAATTGTAACAAGGTGTGTCCAATTCTCCTCATGATATGGACTATACTTAATTATTATGTAATCCACTGTCTTCTGAGGTGGCCTTTTATTCTATGCCTTGTTTTTTTTGCACATATACTTCCTATCTATTATGGAAAACATGATCTCGTGGAACATCTTACATCATCTCATATGTCTTTCATCGATTATGCCTCTTATGACATCTTTCTTAGTAATTTTTTTATGAGGAGTCTTAAGGAATATGCATTACAATGGTTCTATGATCTCCCGACACATTTTATACACTCTTTTCGCACATTAGAAAATAAATTTTTGGAACGCTTTTCTATCAAGCTTGGGGGTAAGGTTTCTAATGCAAAAATTACCAAGCTATGCCAAGAATTTGATGAACATATAAAATATTATGTCTTGTGTTATCAAACCATGTTTATCAAGATGAATAATATCCTAGTTGATAGTGAGTTACGAACCCTCTTTAATAGTACTCGTAAAGAGTGCGAAGCTAAGTTCAATTATATTGCTAGTACTTGTAATACATCTCATGCCAAATTTTAAAGAATGTATATAATTAAGGGAAATAATAATGATAATAAGGATCCTCCTAAACACACTATCAATGCTATACATCAACCTAATAAGATATAATTACAGTCCACTCAATGATAGTTTACATGTTTATCATGTCGGCCTAATATATTCCTAAAACAACTAATTGAGTGAAATATTGTGTCTCTCCCTCCACCATTTGAGGTTGATATGAGTAAGTGTAATTGCGACATTTTACACATAGAAAAAAACACTAAAAATACTAGAATAAATTTTTTTGAGTTACATTGTAGTATACACGACAGTACATGAGATCACTTAGGACAATACACAACACATGATAGGTTTGCAAAAACATCAACCCACATACATAACATGAAACATGTGATGCACAACAAGGCCACTATATTTTTTTCCAATGACAAGACACAACATAATGATTCAAGTACAATATAAAATTATAGGTAGGACCTTCCCATGATATGATATTTTTAGAATTATACATTTATTACAATGATGTTTTAGTCTTTAGCATCATTCCTCGAAAGGATCATAATATGTGAAGCATACAATCCTTTTATTTTATTTTATTTTTCTAGATCTCCTTTATGTCGTTTAACATATAATTTACGATGTATCTTATTGAATAATTATCTTCTACATTATTTCAATTACTAATTTAATCCCCTCGTTCATTAATAGGGTATTTATTTGTACACAAGGATACCTACCTACACACAAGGCTACTAGGTATTATCCCTAGGATTAACTCTTAAGGGCATGCATCTTGATCTTATATCATACATCCGTTACACAAAAGAATAAGTGTGAGTCCGAAGGAGGGAAGGTTCGCATATTTTTCTCAAGGATTCAGGGTCAAAAAAATTTCATTCATTTATAAATTGATAATTGAGTTAGTACACAATAAGTATTATAGGAAATAGGTTCTTTATCCACAACAAGAGGGCTTAATCAGATTACAAAGAAGATTATATTTCACTTTTACTATAGAATAAAATCTCATGATTACACTTCATAAGGCCAGGCATCTATTATATTATAATTTTACTATGGTTATGATCTAACAATTAGTTAAGGTTTTGTAGGCTCTTAACATGGAAACATACTTCTTTATTTTCTTGTTTCTAGATTAGGTTTCCTGAGTATTGTTTATGTCCAAATTAAGAGGGTTTTCCCTATATAGTTTCAAATGCCTCTTGTGATGAATTGTGTAACCTATTTGTTAACATGGGAATTTGTATCCTTATGAGACTACTACTCCCTATCTTAAGGGATTTGTCTCTAAGAGCACGATCACATAGTTTCACATCATACATCCATTACATACTAAAACAAGTGGGAGAGAAGGATGGAGTATTCCATCGTTTAAAGGGTTAAGGATCACATTAGAGTTTACACAACGTGGATCCATTTTCCTCACCACAACATGGTTTAAACATGTTATAAGAATGATTTAAATTTCACCTTTCTCTAAGCACATAATCTTACGGTTACATTTTCACAAACAAATCTTAGTATTGTACCATAGAACCCAAAACGATAATATAAATTTGGGTAGTGAGTTCATTTATAATCCCAACTCCTAAGGTGACTGCAAGGGCAGTTAGTGATCTTTGCCACCGAACACGTGTGCTGGGCCAAGAGGGTTTTACATTATGTTAAGGGTTGGTTTACCATGGAATACTACCTTAAGAAGACACATTCTCCTAACAACGTATATAACTACCAATCCTAGCAGGGAACCCCATACTACAAACAAAGTTTAACTATGTCTTTCCTTACTTTCGGGTTCCCGACAATGTCACTAAGCATACAAGCTAAGGTGATAAAATCTAACTTGGGATATTCTTTCCTTAAGCTAGAATTTTCCATTGAGTTTAAAGATATAAGTTCACCCTATGGTTTTAGTTTTTCCATGTTAAGAAGGATCACGTGAGAAGGTAGTTATGCATAAATTTTATACTAGGATTGACTATTTAATTTAGATTTTCTTTCTATGTTATCAAGGAAATTAACACAACACTGTAAGATGTCAAAATCCATTACATTATATATATATATATATATATATATATATATATATATATATATATATATATATATATTAAATGTGTGATTCCTCTTAATTACAGTCATATATGCAACTAAGTTTAATTAATTACCTTCCAACATATGGTGTAATTTAACACAAAGTGATTATATGAAATCCTCTTATTCATTTCTTTAATACGAGATAAAACAAATTTTCCTAAATATAGTGTAAGCCTCATAATTTCACCTTTTAGAATTTATACATATAACCAGGCAGATTGGATCTCATTAACCAAAACAATAAAAAGGTACTTCATTTACTCAAGAATACAACATGTAATACAATTCATATTTCTTTAGTCAATAGGATAAATGCAACATTTAAAAGGCCATCTTCCTTTCATACTTTAAGTGGTTCATCTGCAAAAAGTGTTAACACCTGTCAATTCATACAATATGGCATGAAAATACACTTCCCAATCTAACTACTTCAATACAAGATAAATAAATATTATATGATTTTTTTAATGATAACAACTCATGTGCATGAATTTAAACTGGCTTATGGGATTTTCTAGTATTTCATTTTATTGCCTATAAATGTTCAATCATCCACATTAAAATACAACAAGCATTAAACAAGGGTATAACCTCTATCAATGTTATCTTCTTTCCCCACATAATTTTAAGGTAACCTTTCTCATTACTCTCTCACATAAATTTGTATTAGGAATTGAGAGTAATTCATAAAAGCACTTCTATGCAAGTTTATAAGAAAACACAAGTTTATGTTTAGAGCCTGACAAAACTAAAGCTATCAACTGAATTATGATATTCTCAAAACCACCTTGAAGGACTTATTGAAATTATCAATGGTATTTATATCCCTAAAATAGGTACAAGAATCTAACAATACTTAACCACTCAAGGAGTGCATGCATCAATGGCATTCAATCGCTGAAATAAATCACATATTCATAGTACAATGATTTCATGAAATAAAGAGTAACTAACCCCTTATAATAACCTTAAGATTTTATATCATAAATTAGATCCGACCATCTCATATTATAATATAGTATCCTATCACTGAAAATGCAACGACAATCTACCCCAAGACTAGGTATATAATATGAGCACAAATTTTTAAAAGGTTCGTAGGTGTGATACATAGGGTCCGAACCATACCATCTAGGATTTGGTTTTCATTATTACGACACCCAACCTAATACCAACATCGACTATACATGACTCAACATAATGTCATTTCAAGCTCCAATATAGGGTGATAAATATTAGCACTGTAATCGTTAACATTGAACGTACAACTAATTCTATAGATTCAAACCTAGACCATTCTTTGTAAATGAACATCACAACATACCTACCAGACTTATGTTGCTGATAAAAAAATGTATTTAGAGTAATATAGTTTCAAATTGAGATAATTCGGTGGCACAACTTGATGATACTAAAAGGAATAACTTTCCCAAGTGTCAAGAATGCCATAACCAGAGCCCATAAAACCCTAAGTAGAATGTACGAGATGTACTTATAAAAATATCCAAAAACCTAAATGGGTTTTATGGAGTTCAACGTATGAGAAAGAAAAATATGATTCGACCCCCAACAAGGCCAAACATAGAGTAATCATATCAATAGTTTTCACACACAACAAGTCGTTTAGTCACTGGAAAAGTGAGAAGAAATTTTATGTATTATCGACCATGTAAATCCCATTAGTTACTAGTTATTACACACAACCCATGCCATAAAAATTCAAAAGTTTTCCTCTACCATCTTCCGTTAAAAAAACAAAGTAAGTAATAATTATAGGATGCACTGTAATTTACCAAAAAGTATACTCATCCTAGATTCAATTAATAAACAAAACAACATTATCCATATCGATAAAATCTCAAATCACCCAAGCCCAAAAAGGTACACTTGTTGTGAAGATTTAATACATGCTTGAAGATTTAATACATTACGAACCATGGTGACTACAAAGAACATGCTTCAAGTGCCCATTCCTCGAAAGGACCATATTCCAAACATCCCCCCCTTCTGGGTAAGATCCGATGTCCACCAAAAGAACCACACATCCGCTATCACTTCTTCCAATGTCCTCTGTGCCACTATGCTTATAGCTTTCCATCGTCACGACATCACCATTGCAATTTAATTCAAATTTATCCATCATTTGTTGACCTACACTAGACCGTTCACTGTCCTTCAACCCTTTAATGTTCCCCAACTTGGTACTTGACATAATGTTATGAGAATTTAATATTTTTTGAATTTGAAATTACATACTGTTCACCCAAGCCATCTCGACCTAAAAAAATTTCCATGTTTGAAGCCAAACCCTCTCCTCCGTGTTGATAACCTTCCTCCCGAAGGAAGCCAAAGACTGTGGCATTTCCAGCAGAACTTAACCATCTTCCTTAGCCTTCATTTCTTCCTCACTCAAATCTTCATCAGGCATTCCAGCGTCTTCTTGTAGGTTGGTGTTATTGGCAAAGAGTTTCTGAGGAACCCCATCCTCCCTAGGTGACCCTAGATCCTCCAACTAGTTAACGAGAGGTACTAACATGGACTGAGAAGACGGGCCAATACAACTACAAGACATTGCCACATAACTAGTGCGCCTACATTTCTTGAAACAAAACCGAGATTTCTCTATGACAATTTCTTGCTCATGTTTGTATTGTGGGGTGTTCATGAAGATTCTACTAGGCAGTTGGGCTCCAACTAGAACATTGATACAAAACTTGACACATATTAAATGTGAATGAGCCCTTGTCGTAGGGTCAACAACAATGAACACCCCTAAGGAACATCGAAATGCCAAGGAAGACATCTGAATCCCATAATTCTAGAGGAAAGCTAGAAAAGTAGATCAACATAGGGAGAAATGGAAAATAATTTGATTTTATCCTGGGGCTCCATCGAAAAATGCTAAGAGTCACTTTTCCGTAAAACCAAGCCCCTTTAATGATTAGATTTTGCAAATCTTCATCCCTTTGGAAGCAGAAGAGAAACCTATCCTCTTCCAATGACCAAACTTCAAGCCTACAAGACCATTTTTCGCTTACACCATTCATGACGAAATCAATATTCGGTCGTAAACCTCCAAATCTTCCCACCGCTGCATTCATAAAAATACTTCTTTCTCTTCCCACCAAATCCTCTGGGATTACAAGCTGAGGATTACCCTCCTCCCATGAAGGGATAATCTTTATAGGATCTCTGGCATTTCCTGCAAACAATTGTGAAGCCCATGATTGTGTCATGGCTGCAGGATCTGGGCTTGGAGAGGAACTCACGGCACTCTTCATTGCAATTGAGAAAAATTAAATGACAAACATAATAAGAAAATCCCTGATAATTATTATTATTATTATTATTATTATTATGATGTTATTTTCAAACAATACCTTACTCTATACAATTTACATATTATATACAAGTATGATAATGTTAGTATCAATAATACTCTACCAAAATGGTTAAGGGCGACAAATTACCTTAAGTCAAGTATCACATTCGACATCCAGAGAGGTATCGTTGTCCCTCAATAGGTTGCAACAATAACTGAGAACTAACTTATGTCCTAAAATGATCTTGAATCATCTCATATGACTTACATAAAATACATACGGAATCTAATACCTCATAGCTTTTTGAGACAAAGGGGAACTACGCTCTTGAATATACCGACAGCTAGGTGCAGAGGTGGTACCCGCACCTCAATGGAGCAGGGCATTACATTCCCCTCCGCTTATGAAATCATCATTATCGATGTGACATGAAGCGAGGCTACAGGTGTGCTTATGGTAAGAAATCAACAATGAAAAATATTATCTAGGGAAACGAGCTATGTCACTAAAACGTGACTACAAGGTATAAGGAAATTTTTGATGATTTATTAATGTTCTGACAAAGTTGGTAGTTCCAGTTTACATTATTACCTAATTACTCTTTTCCCTTAACAATATTTATTAATCTCAAGCTCCTAATATTTCATTATTTTTAAGATTTTAGTTTATTTATTTTTGTGGGTGCCTAACAGAAACTGACATCACAATACCACACCAGTGTCAAACAAAACACTAATGGTTCACAAGACATCATGATATGTACCTTCACAACTATATCACATCACAAGAACTCAACTGAACCATGGAAAGACACACATATCCATCAAAACATAGTACTTGTCACACACATGCCCCTCACATCAAAGTACTTGTAACATAAATAGATTATAACAACATGAAATTCCCAACAAGTCCACATATAAAGGTTTCACACAACTTGGGACAATAAATATAGTTACATAGTGTTAAAAAGGGGTCAAATCATACCCTCAAGTAGGAGCATCAATCATCAACATCAAAAAACATAACTGATTCATATCAATACACATAAATCATAATACCAACACCATACACCTCCCAAGGCATCACAAAACAACTACATATACCTCCCAAAGCATCACAACAAAACTCCATATACTTCCTGAAGCATCAAAAAACAACTACATATGCATCCTAAAGCATCAAAAACACACACAAGTCTCTTATGTCTCCAGCAGGTCTCTTATGTATCCCTCAAGTCTCTTATGCTTCCCTCAACTCTCTTATGCTTCCCTCAAGTCTCTTATGTCTCCCTCAAGTCTCTTATGCCTCCCTCAAAGAGGTTAGTCATCCTATGACCCTAGGCACATAGATTCCAAACACCTCTAACCCAAGTGACATAATAACTCGTGGTTCAACAAACCGCTAGTTATTTTTAACTCCTTTGGGCATACCCCCATACAACGAAGTGGGTCCATAGGTTCAACCACTCCATGGTGAATCTCGTTACCGTATTCCAACACATTATGACATTAGAACCAACATAAAAATTTGTTTCAAATGCCAAGTGTCAAAATCCCAAGCCTTGGGCTAGGCTATGAAAAAATTAAAATTGATAAGCAAATTTAAAACTAAGCAAAACAAATGGCTAAATAACCATAGCTAGTGCAAAATCCAAATGTTAGTGCAACAACCAAATAAAATTCCCAAAATATAACAACACATCAATCAAGAAAACTGTTGGTTCTGACAAGAAAAGAGATAATGATCAATTTATGAATAAAATATATATAGATAAATAACACATTACAAGCAATATGTAGCCTCATACAACCACCAAAGGGGTACTCATTGATTTGTTGACACTCAGACATCGAGCCTTGGATCATATATTAACATATCAAATAATACAACTGTCATAATCTCTACCTAAATCATCCCTCCATATTCCCACAAGGATTAACATAGTCAAAACCACATAGGATTGTTCAATAGAAAACCCAATAAGAGAGAGAAGGGGATGCTAGTTTGCATAAGTTGATCCTAAGGTTGTGCGCATCCACAATATACTGAGCAAGCTCAAAGTATAGTAAATAGATAGAAGTGAGTTTTTTAGTCTATATGAGACTCCACTTCCTCACTCATACTAGGCTTAAGATTATGAAAACCTGGTCCATGCCTCCTCTCTCCACACATACACTCTTAATGATTGCTCCCCTTAGGGTCGTCTAGTGTAAGGTTCACAACATAACACATAACTACATCACTAACATAATGGTGATTCAAGCACATTAACCATATTGTCTTACACATGGTATATATACAAGATATAACAAAATCATTAATTTCATGGGTTATAATACATCACGTTTCCACCTAATACACCCAAAGTACAAGTACTTTACAATAGGGGTCATACGTTCACCATATGCCCCTAAATCACGATATGAACCATCACATATTACAAAAATTATACGTAAGATGAACATAGTGACTAAAATTACAACATACGATCAATTACAACATAACATGGTGACACCATCACGATAAAATCAAATTCACTCTACACCAATTTTTTCATGCAACACTTAAACACACATTCATATCAGACAATAAAAAAATTCTCCAACACTCCACAATCCATATTAACATTCTTTTCACACATAACAAGGTGGTACATCACACATGAAATCCTCATTGAATCCAAAAAAAGGAGAGTGAATACTCTCATCAATAACACATCACATGATAATAAATATGCACTAAGTGACATGCACAAGATGTGCATTCATAATATCACAATTACAATGTCGGTCACATCAAAGCATATATCACATTACTCTTCCCATCTCCACCACCACCATGCAAAAATCATCACAACTCCAATCCATCCCAGAGGTTCAAGAGCATGAACCTTCGCTCTGATACCAGTTGTAACGCCCACATTTTACAAACATAAACACAAAAATAAAAATACCAGAATAATTTATTTTGACTTACATTGTAGTATACACAACACTACACAAGATCACTTAGGACAATGCATAACACATGATAGGTTTTCACAAACATTAAACCACATAGATAACATGAAACATGTGATGCACAACAAGGCCACTATATATTTTTTTTCTAATGAAAAGACATAACATAGCGATTCAACTATATTATAAACTTATAGGTAGGGCCTTCCCACGACACGATATTTTTAGAGTTACAAATTTATTACAATGATGTTTCAGTTTTTAGCGTATTTCCAAGAAAAGATCATAATGTGTGAATTATACAATCCTTTTCTTTGTTTTTTTATAGATAACCTTTATGTCGTTTAACATTTAATTTACGGTGTATCTCATTGAATAAGGATCTTCTACATTATTTCAATTACTTGTTTATTTCACTTGTTCGATAATAGGGTATTTATTTACACACAAGTCTACTTACCTACACATAAGGCTACTAGGTATTATGCCTAGAATTCACTCCTAAGGGAATACATCTTGATCTTATAGCATACCTTTGTTACACAACAGAACAAGTGTCAGTCCAAAGGAAGGAAGGTTCACATCTTTTTCTTAAGGATTTATGGTTAAGTTTTTTTCATTCATTTATAAATTGATAGTTGAGTATTTACACAATAAACAATATAGGAAATAGATTCTTTATCCACAACAAGAGGGATCAATCACATTACAAAGAACATTATGTTTCACTTTTCCTGTAGAATAGCATCTCACGATTACACTTCACAAGGCCAAACGTCAATTATAATTTTACTATGGTTATGCTCCAACAATTAGTTAAGGTTTCAAAGGATCTTAACATGGCAACATAATTCTTTATTTTATTATTTCTAGATTAGGTTTCTTGAGTATCATTTACGTCCAAATTAAGAGGGTTTTCCCTCACTAGGTTCACATGCCTCTTTTGATGAATTATGTAACCCATTTTTTAACAGAGGAATTTGTATCCTCATGAGACTACTAGTCCTTATCTTAAGGGATTTTTCTCTAAGACCATGATCACATAGTTTCACATCATACATCCATTACATACTAGGAAAAGTGGGAGAGCAAGATGGAGTAGTCCAACATGTAAAGTGTTAAGGATCAAATTAGATTTTACACAATGTGGATCCATTTTGTCACCATGATATGGTTTAAACATGTTATATAAGAATGATGTAAATTTCACCTTTCTCTAGGCACATCATCTTATGGTTACATTTTCACCAACTAATCATAAATTAAAATGTTGTTAAGTTTCACAAAAAAACTTAGTATTGTACCATAAAACCCAAAATGATAATAGAAATTTGGGTAATGAGTTCATTTATAATCCCAACTCCTGAGGTGATTGCAAGGGTAGTCGGTGATCTTCGTGACCCAACACGTGTGTTGAGAAAAGAGGGTTTTAAATTATGTTAAGGGTTTGTTTTTCATGGAGTACTACCTTAAGAAGACATATTCTCCTAACAACGCACATGACTACCAATCCTAGGAGGGAACCCCATACTGAAGACAAATTTTAACCATGACATTCCTAGCTGTCAGGTTCTTGACAATATCGCTAAGCATACAGGTTAAGGTGATAATATCTAACTAGGGCTCTTATTTTCTTAAGCGAGTGTTTTCCATCGAGTTTGAATATATAGGTTCACTTTATGGTTTTAGTTTTTACACTTTAAGAAGGATCATGTGATAAGGTAGTTATGCATGAATTTTATACTAGGATTGACTATTTAATTTAGATTTTCTTTCTATTTTATCAAAGAAATTAACACAACATACCAAATATTTATTCATCAATTCCACCCTAAAAGGATAGTATAAGATGTCAAAATCCATTACATTTAACATTTTTGTGTGTGTGTGTGTGTGATTCCTCCTAATTATAGTCATATATGAAACTAAGTTTAATAAACTACCTTGCAATATCTGGTGTAATTTAACGCAATTATTATATGAAAGCCTATTATAATCAAAACAATACAAATGTACTTCATTTATTGACAAATACAACAAGTAATACATTGCATATTTATTCATTCAATAGGGTAAATGCAACATTTACAATTGCATCTTCCTTTCATCCTTCAAGTAGTCCATCTGTAAGAAGTGTTAGCAACTGTGAATTCATATGAAATGGCATGGAAATACACTTCCTGGTCTAACTACTTCAATATATGATAAATAAATATCATCTAATTGGTTTAATGATAACAACTCATGTGCATGAATTCAAACCAACATTACAATATTGTCTAAGAGTTCATTTCATTTCCTATAAATTATCAATCTTCCACACTAAAATTCATCAAACAGCAAACAAGGGTACAACTTCTATCAATGTTATCTTATTTCCCCACATACTTTTAAGATAACATTTCTCATTACTATCTCACAAAAACTTGTATTAGGAATTGAGAGTAATTCATAAAAATATTTCTAGGAAAGTTTATAAGAAAACACAAAGTTATGTTCAGAGTCAGTCAAGACTAAAACTATTAACCGAATGATGATATTCTCAAAACCACCTTGAAGGACTTATCAAAAGTATCAATGGTATTTGTATCCCTCAAAGAGGTATAAGAATCTAACAATACTTAACCACTCAAGGAGTGTATGCGTCAATGGAATTCAATCACTGAAATAAATCACCTATTCATAGTACAATGATTTCACGAAAGAAAAAGTAACTAACGCCTTATAATAACCTTAAGATTTTTTATCATAACTTAGATCCGACCATCTCATATTATAATATAGTAACCTACTACTAAAAATACATCAGCAATCTATCTTAAGACTTGGTATATAAGACGAGCATGAATTTCTAAAAATTCATAGGTGTGATACATAGGGTTGGAACCAGACCATCTAAGATATGGTTTTCATTATTACGATACCCAACCTAATACTAACATCGACTATACATGACTCGACATAATGTCATTTCTAGATGTAATATAGGGTGATCAGTATTAACATTGTAATTGTTATCATTAAACGTAAAACTAATTCTGGAGATTCAAACCCACACCATTCTTTATAAATGAACAACACAACATACCTACCAAAATTACACTGTCGATAACAAAAAAAGTATTTAGAGTGATATAGTGTCAAATTGAGACAAGTCGGTGGCACAACCCAATTATACTAAAAGGATTAACATTCCTAACTTTCAGGAATGCCATAACAAGATCCCATAAAACCCTAAGCTGACTATACGGGATGTAGTTATCAAAATATTTGAAAACCCAAATGGGTTTTATGGAGTTCAACGTATGAGAAAGAAAAATATGATTCAACCCCCAACCAAGCCAAACATAAAGTACTCATATCAATAATTTTCACACACAACAAGCCATTTAATCACCCAAAAATGATAAGAGAGTTTATGTATTATTATCCATGGAAATCCCCCGAGTTACTAGTTATTACACACAACCTATGCCATAAAAAATCATAAGTTTTCCCCTACCATATTCCGTTAAAAAAAGTAAGTAATAATTATAGGGTGCACTGTAATTTACCAAAAAATATACTCAACCTAGATTCAATTAATAAATAAAATGACATTACCTAGATCAATTAAATCTCAAATCACCCATTCCAATGAGCTCAGAAAGGTAAAATTGTTGCAGAGATTTAATACATGAAAATAATAAATAAAAGAAACTAATAAGAGAGGAGAATAACCAATCATGCAATAACCCAGAAAGAATAAAACCAGAAATGTACGACATGAAGAGGATACCCTTCATGTCAAAACACATCTACTCAAATAAACACCCAGTTAATGTTTATTTATTTTGTAGTGAAAATTTTATAAAAACGAAGTATATAACCATTCCTGAAAGAACTTAAAAGCTTCTTCACTAATCCTTTCCACGCAAGTTAGAGAACCACATAAGCAACAAGATTTATTTGGCTCCATTTCAACCATCTTTAGGAAATTGAACCTCCACATCCTCATCTTTTAAATACAACATATTATTAGCCTAGAACAATGGAATCTCAGCCACTTGCACATGCACTATTTCCTAAAATGGAGAGCTACAAGTTGACTAGTGTAAAATATTTAGCTTCTTCACATGCACTGATTTATCATGGTGAAAACCCAGATGGAGGAAGAGCTCTAAGTTAAGAGAGAGATCAAAATAGAGTCCCAAACCTAAAACTCGATGGATTGTTTGAGAATCTCTGAGTTTCCTCACATTTATACATTTATTGAATGTATTTTCATCTATTCTATTGGATTATTTAAATAGAACTTTAACAAACCACAGTAAGGGTACTGCAAGTCCCTCCTCTTTAATGGGAGAGTTTCCCTTATTGAAAGCAAGCAACTAAACTTATATACAAATGTACAACTCTCGAAGTGTGGATTCATAATACTTTGAAATGTTTTATGCCCAAAGATCATTAATATGAAAGAATGGAATAACTAAGGAGATGAGAGAGGAAGAACATGAAAATACCTTTAGGAAATATAGATGGAAGAGTATAACCTTATACATATTGAACCAAGGAGATGCAGAGTAGAATCATTCACTTTCATAACCAATATGATTCCACATACACAAAGTTCCAGAAATCATATAAACAAGAACACAAATTTTCTTATCATAAAAGATGGATGATTCACAAATTTTTAGACAAGGAAAGAAAGAATAGTAGAGGAAGAAAAGGGAAAAAATTCTATATTTATTACTTCAAATCTATTACATCTACAGAGTACTAGGATCCAACCCTAACAACAGTGTGGAGAAACCATTAAATAGCTTCCAAGAATGGTTACATTCGGTTACAAAAATGATGAAAACTGATTCAAGAAACTAACGTCTAAACTTCTCCAATGCCTTGGCCATTTCGAGGCCTGGCAGAAAAACCAGACACATTGAATCATAGATGCTCATCTGGATTTTGAAAAATTTTAATTGGAGCCATCCACGTGGGAGACATTTAAATTGAAGCGGGCCTGAGGATGCCTTTTATATCTTGTGCCTTTTAGAGAAATGGCACTTTGGAAATTTTTAGCCCACCCACCCACTTTTGATATAGGACTTGACACATGGCTTCACTTGAGTAGAGACAGAGTCATGACTCACTTTTTCAATTTTACCTCTTTTCAATACATTGGCTCAAAAACTCAAATTGCTCCACCGACCCGCCTCCCTCACTTTGACTTTTGATTGCGGGCTCAACATTTGACTTTATCCCTTGGCATGGGTGGGGCTGTGGATCATTTTATAACTTTAAGCTCTTTATGGAAACAAAGCAAAAATTCCAAAATTGCTCTGACGACCCGCTTTCCTGATTTGAATTTTCAAAGCATCAAAACACAAAAAGGGCCTACCTTCACTTGAAACAGGACCATGTGTCCCTTTGTGGGCCAGTTTAATATTTTTGTGTTTTTGACTAAGTCCATTTTTTTTGGCGAGGCCATATGTCTGACCCTAGACACGTGGAGGCTCAGCACACATTTGGGACCTACCTCCAGATTTTACCTTTGAAGTTGCAACGAGCTGACACGTGGATTCTTTCACAAACCCTTTTATACTTAGGTAATTCAATAGCTGGCTCTTCCCCCTCTTTGACTATGACTACATGTGGCGAGTATGCGCACACTTAGGGACTCACTCTTGATTCTTCCTTTGAAGTTACACTTAAGAGACACATGGATACTTCTACCAGTTCTTGTCTACTTAGCTGATTCAGGCTTACTGCCCACTTGAATTGTGTGGGACCCTAGACACATGGAGATTTTATGCTCATTTGTGTTTCTACTTTAGATTTTCCCCCTGAAATGGCACCGAGATGATACATGGATCCTTCCACCAGTCTTATACTCTCCTTTGACTCTAACCATGTGGCAAGCTGGCACTCATTTAGATACTGGCCCTTTGGTCTCACTTCTTAAATTGTGTCATTGAGGCACATGGAGGCTTCCACCAACCCTCTCACATTTAGTCAATTAAATGGATGGCTCTGTCCCCTTTTTGGACCTAGGACACATGGAGAGCTGGAAAAAGTTTTAGGAACTACCTTTGGCCTTGACCCTTGAAGTTACACCATTTAGATGCGTGGATGATTCCATTACCACTTGAAACATGGCCATGCCTTCGCATCCAATTAGAGATGTCTTCATGTACAAACTCGTAGGACATGTTGGGGAAAAAATGTGCTTAGGGAAGGACTACGCCCATGGGCCTTTCAAGACTATGGAGTTGCATAAGAATAGAAGTGTGAAAACTTCTGCCACCACTTGATACATGCCCACAATTTATAAATTATTCTCAGATGTCCATGAAAAAATACAAACATGGATATTAGGCTCGACACAATCCACATCCAAATAGAAGGATTGACACCTGAAATTCACGACTATGAAGAAAAAGATTGTTAAGTAGAAGCACGGATTACTCCAAGGTACCAGAGTTCAAAATTTTCATAGACTTGAATTTGAAATCAGAGGTGGAAAATACTTGAGGGTGAATAACAATGATGATGGTCGTTAATGCCTCACCAGGTAATAATTTCAATCTGGGTTTGTTTCTGAAAGAATTGTATGCATTAAGAGAATAAATTCTTGTGAAAGTAACTCGTTTAAACACACAACCAGAGACTTGCATAAAATAAATCACACTTGCATAACCTTGTAAAGGCACACTTGCAGAAATGAAAGTCATTGTATGAAAGTCTACACACCTTGCATGACACATGTCAGCGAGGCATGCTTTCTTAAAGGAAATCACATCGTGTGATTCATAAATAATCTCCATGTTACACATCAAAGAACCTGAAACTGACGCACATCAAATGAACCTTGTTGAATAAAAAATAAACATAACCTTGAATGAAACACGTACAGGTTTACAATAGACTAAATTTTCACAATACGTTAGATAAAAATCGTTGACAACAGGATGAATTAAAAACAAACTGAATAAACATGTGACAACATAAATACATAGATCCATGCTTCCTTGCAATGAGTGGCCTCCCTCTATTCACTTGGACAGAGCATTTAAATCATACATGTCTAAGATCTTAAAAATATAGAATATTTGTCGAGAGGTCTACTTCCTAAACACTCCTGTCAATGTGTTTAACAAACTGTCCTCAGTCATATGTTAACTATAGGTTTTGCCAATCAAGAGTCAACAATATAATTGTCGCGCATTAGTGAGCCTATAATCCTCAGGAAAAAGTGTATTTAGACTCCGCCGTCAAAAGTTCGCATAATTAAAAAACAACATAAGTACAAATGGAAAATCTGAGAAAGGTATTTGAGTCAAAATCAGTAGTGTTCTGACTTGGCAAATACTTCTATCCAATAATGTAGAGGAATAAAATCATTATGATTCTTGTTAGCCGAAAGGCTAAGGAGAAGATTTGGGAGAACTATAATTCTTAAAATAAGTGAGATACAGATCATTGACCTTCACCATAATATATCACCTCTCCATATTTGGTGGAGATGAAGATCTTAGTATGTTAGGATTGGAATACAAGATATTCACCACTAAGATTGTATTTCCTAAAATAAGGATTTGTTTGGATGCATAAATTATAATGCCACCTTCTCACACTTAGATATGTAATACTTTTCTCCAAAGAAATACCAAGATCTATTCTTTCCTCAGCCAAAGTGAATGATTTACAATGACCTCTTCCAGGGAATGAGATGGACACTCATTTCCAAGGAAGATGGATTTGTGTATTTATGTTTATGTTTATTCATTTGTCTTTAATTCATTCTATTATACTTGAACTTAAACTTTGTATTGTGAAAATTCAGTTTGTTGTACAACCTACTGGGTGTTTCATGGGGATTGTGTTGATATTTTTACGAGGCAAAAATTGAGATTCATAGCAATTGTGTCTTTGGGAATTCATGACCAAGTGTGTTTACTTCATTGGGCAAATAGAGTCATTTATGAAAGTGTGTTTCAATTCATAAGTACAATTTTTTTTATGCAAGTGTGCCTTTTAATTCAATGCAAGTTTGTTTCTAATACAAACTTTATTTCTACAAAGTGTGCCTTTCAATTTCCACAAGTGTGATTTATTTTATGCAAGTTTGGTTTGTGTTTAAAGGAATGCCTAATTTTCTAAGATTTTCTTCTTTTAATGCATACACCCTTTGGACACCAACCTGGACTATACATTATTAATGGCGAGGATTGATGAACCTCATCCATTTTGGTGCCATTTCCAGGGACAACGATATTATTCTCCAGATTCAAAGTTCTCTAAAAGAATATTCTAGTGATAGTACCAATACCTTTTAGAAAATTCTATGACTTAAGATGGCTATCCTTGGTAAGGAGTTTCTTTAGACTTTTATTTTCTTCAAGTAGCATTAACAATGTCTCCCATTTCTGAAAATATCTGGAATACTAGCTTTCTTGTCAAACATAGCTCTCACCCACAGTTGATGAGCTGATATTGTATAAGAAAAAATGCAACTGTGATGTTTGATCAAGAAGGTAGAATGGTATGAACAAAGAATCCTCTTGATCTAAGGAACTAGGTAATACTTGAATCATTAATCCCCTTGTATTAACTATGCAACTTAGTGATGCTTATTACACATAACCTTAGTCAAAAACTAGGCTTTATGTAGTTTGTACACCACTTGAGATTGGTAGCATATTCTAATTAACTCCATCTATATTCAGGGATTTCATTATATCCAAAATAAAAACCCACTCATAAATCCACCCATCCAAAGTTATCTTGTTTCAATCTCATAATAAAATTCAATCCCTGAACCATATCCATTCCGAAACATTTGTTTTCATGTCTTTCAATATTCTTTATTTTTTTATTATGCTTGTCCATAACATTGGGGGAAGCAATTATGGTAAGATATCAAGGAAGGGAAATTTTTTGCTTACTAACACCTAGTAGAAATCTATCATCTCATAAGATGAAAATTTCTAGAGCATTGTTCATTCAATATCAGTATGCAGATTTTGGTAGCACCAACACCTATCAACCAAGGATGCATACATATTTTAGAGGGATCTATGGACCACCTTCACTAATTAGTGCTTTTGAATAGACTCTCCATCTACCTAAGATCACTTAGTCTAGGAGTCTGTGGAGATTAGCTATGTGTGTATGTCCGATAATGCACAATTCAAGATGGGATTTGAAGATATAGAAATTGTCTACATAATTTTGGAAATCTTCTTGGAGTTAGCAAGTATGCAAAAAGTTTTTTATGAGATCTCAGACATTGTCTCCTATCTTTAGTGGCACAAGTTGCCAACTTTGGTCTCCTAATATAGGTATGATGATGGATTCAAATTTTTCTCTAATCCATTCTTGATGCTATCATTTCAGAACAATGTAGGTCAATATTACCCAACACGAAGGACTTTGATTGGAAGTGACTAGCTTATTGGCCAAGAGAAATGGCTTCAAGAAAAATAAAAATAAAAAAGATTTGATTGAACAACCATTCTTGCTGTTGCCAATCAAAGTCCAAAGAAAAAAAGAAAAAAAACTTCCATAAAAGCTTTGATTGGAAAACAAAGCATTGCTGGCCAATCAAAGGTAAATAAAAAATAAAAAAAAATTAGATTGGAATAGCCCTAGCTTGCTTGGCACTCAAGTCAGAAGGACACTCTCCAAAAATAAGAAAATTTGCAATATAAGCAAACCAGCTTGCATGGCTAATCAATTGAGGAAGAGGACAACAGGAACATCAACTGCTTCTTCAAAGGAAAGTTCTACATCAGCTCTACCTAGTGACTTTATTCTTAGCACTATTTCTACCCAATTGCCTCTAACAAAAGGATGACAAAGACAACTAGAGTGTATGATCATAGACTTGATGGTTGTATCAGGTACTATTTTATTTTTACAGCTTGAAAATGTAAGTTTTTTTATTACAATACTGCTTGATCCAGCTTTTTACCAATATTTCCAAGGAAGGCAAGATAAAATTCATATCATCCCCTACTTATATGAAAAATCATGTGCACCTCTTTACAATCATAACTTTTGGAGTCAATTGGAATTTCATGGGTAGTCACAAATTAAACTGAGTTATGCATGAGGACATGCAATGTAGCTTAGGTGTGGGAGAGAAGGCAGATAGCATGAGCTATACATCCTTGATTTTAAATATGAGGACATGCAATAGATGGGAGTATCCAGCACAAGAACCTGTTCTTAAGAGACTTCAAAAGAATATAAAAAGCAACAAAAGGAGATCCACACAAGAACTTGTTATAAAGAAAATAATATGAAAAGCAATAGAAGGAGATCTAGACAAGAACCTGTTGTAGAAGAAGGAAATCAATAACAACATAAGGAGATCTACATAAGAACCTGTTGTAAAAGAAAAGAAATGAACCCCCCTTTTTCTTATGGAAAGAGGAATCTGCTACATTGCTTAGAACTCTGTTGTAAAAGATCTAGCATGATTCTTTAAGAACAGATAGGAGATGCCACAACAACGAACCTATTAGTGACAAAGAAAGAAATAAAAAATATCACAAGGGAACCATTCGTCTTCCTGATAGGCACAATTTTGGAAATCCATGTTGAATGATGTATAGGGAACCTTCTTTGCATTTAGAAACGTTTGGATCTCTTGACAAATAGTGCAAAGCAATTTCCCTTGGGATTGCCAAATTGCCAAGTTTGTTTCGTCTATGAATGGTTTGCATCCTACAGGTTGATAGAGGGACCAAAGTGTTGCATCTCCTCTTGGCTAGGCAAATCCTTGAGATCATCATACGAAGAGGTATTGAACATCAACATAAATTTTTAGTAGATTTACTGCCTTCTTCAATCTCCTCTTGATTGTATGCAAAGAATCCATCCAATCATAGACACCATCTCAGGGTTCTGTCACAGACTCCCAATATTATTGTTTTCATCATTCAGGCAGACTTCCATAGTTTTCCTTCAGGGAAGCTTTATAATCGAATGTATCTGATCATTCTTATCAAAAATATATTCTGAAATCACCACCCCTTTAGGGATTCTTGTTTCCTGATAGGCACAATGTTGATGCAATCCATCTTGAATCCATCTCTTCCTTGAATATGATCCTTGCCATTAGAGGATACTACTGGACTCTCTAGAAAAATAGTCTCTCTTCCTTCAAAATACAACTGGTCAAAATTATCCTTAAGCTCCAAGAATGAGAGCAAGTATTGATCATCATTGAAAACCTACCAATTGCTTGCATTATTTGGCACACTGGGCCTATAAATCATTTCAATGGTAAATTTTTCCTAAGATAAATCTGGGTGAGAAATCAACAGTGATCCTGAGACAGGTAGATAATTAGCTCTATTGTTCCTTTCTCTTGGCACAAATTCAATGGAGAGAGCATCAAGAAACTCAATAGAATCCCAGAAAAAATTTCTATAATGCTTCAATATCCTATTGTTCACTTAAAAAAGATCTCTGACTTGTTTCACAATCAGGTCTGCATCTCCACGAGCAAAAAGATTCTTCACTCCCATTTCTTTTGCCATGTTCAATCCAAGTATGAGTGCCCCATATTCAATTGTATTGTTTGTATTTTCAAAACAAAGCTTGAAAGAGAAAGGATGAATGTTCCCTTCTAAAGAGGTCAACACCACTCTAGCTCCAAAACTAGCTAAAGAGCAACTTCCATCAAACTCTAGAGTCTAAATGCCATAGGGGTCATGAATCACTCCCTTAGGAATTTTTGCCTCATCTTGTGACATAATCATGTAGTTACCATGCCCTATATCTTCATAGAGTATCTATGCTTTTGGATCGTCAGTCTTTTGCACAATGTATTTAGTTTGTTTCTTAGGTAGTAGCTTCTTCATTTTTCCATTGACCGGGATCAAATCATGAAAACATTCTATTTGAATTTCACCTCCCACCTCCTTACAAAAAATTCTACTCAATAACATCCCATATGAGGAGGAATATCAACTACCAAAATAGTGGCTAAGACCCTTTTCTCTGGAAAAGTAACAAAAGCTACTTGTGCATCTTTAATAATCTTCCAACCAAAGTAACTATCCTACTCTCCATGGAATACCAGGAACCAAATGAACGTGTTAGATTCAGGCCCAAAGCATGAGCTACTTTTACAGACATTACATTTTCTGATGCTCCTAAGTCTATAACATAATTACTAAGTTTATGGCCAAGTATGAGAAGATTCATATAGAATGGTTCAATTTTCTCATTAGGGGAAGTGAATGCAACCACAAGGCTTGATTGAGGTGAGGAAGAGGGAGTGGGAAAAAGAACTTTAGAAGTACTGGATGATGCTTTAGATTTAGAATTAACAAATTTTACCATTTTAACAAAATATTTTAGATGGGTTTGGTAAAACTTTACCTCTAAAATTTGGATTTTAGTATTTTTGAGGTGATCAATTGATATTAAAATATCCAGAGGTAGATGGGGCATCATTGCTAGGAACTTGAGATAATTTTGATCTATCAGTTTTAGGATTTGAAAGGAAAGAATTTTTGGAAATAGAAGTAGAAGGAGGAGGATTATAATTACTTTGCCTTTTGTGTGGGGGCAGTAGGAATAGGATATCCTCTTCTTGAAACCAGTTGAGAATAGTTATAGGAAACTCCTTTTACTTCTTAGCAGGCTACACCACTTTTTATTTTTTGTTCATTTTCTCTCCAAGTCATAACAAGATATGAATCACTATTCATATCTATCACTCTTTCATCATATTCATCTTCATCATCCATACCTTTAGTGGTTAAGAAATGAAGATTGAGATCCACCAAGCTCCTCTATTTCATTCATCAACCTATTCTTCTGGTTCTTCACATAGTTCATTAAACTCCTCATCATTAGGTTCTTCAACTTCACAAGTTGACATTAACTGAAACCTTGATGGGTGGGCCTTACATTAGCCAATCTAGTCTGAGAAGAAGGCAAATGGTTCCTAGGCTGAAAATTATTCCTTGGAACATCTTGATAAGGGGTAATGTTGAGCTAATTGTTTCTTGATAGCAATGAGATAATTTGCAAGCTTTTATACTAAATGATCAGAATTGGCTCTAAGGGAAGAGGAAGAAGAAGAAGCTTTAGATTTGGAAGGATTATATTTTCAGTTTACCAGACATGATCAGGTCATCCTCCACACTGACAGCTAGACCATTGATCATCCTCTAGAGTTGCAAGGTTAGTTCTCCTTAGTGCATAACTCACTTTGGGTAATATGAGCATTTAGGAATAATCACTTTTGAATTTGATCCACCGGATGAGTGTTCTATGGAATTTTATGAATCAGATTGTTGAATTTTAGCCACAAACTCCCTCATGGGATCGAATGGTTCCTTCTTGATATGAGAAACTTGAGCTAATAGAGCATGCACATCTTCTAGCAGGTTTGAAACACTCCTCAAATTGAGTTGTCATGGTATTCTAATTAGTGATCGTCCCAACAGGAAGATGATAAAACCAATCAGTAGCATTGTCCTGCAATGTCTCCATAAAAATCCTAACAGAGACATCTTCATGTTCAACCCCAAGAATCCCACATGCAACAATGAAGGTTGTAATGTGTTCATCTAGATGAACCTTCCCATCACCCTAGAATTTGGGAAAAACGTTTCCTGTTACCCCTAAGTAATTCATGCAATGACAGATGAAGAGAAAGAGGCCCAACCTATTGTCCCCAAGACAAAGGGGCTTCCATCTTTGGAAAAATTGACTGGAGGGGAATTGAAAACACAAGTAGGTATCACAAGCATGGAGATTATGAACTGAGATGTTCCTAAGGAATGCTATCCTTGGAATTTATGTCTTTAATAAGAGGTCATACTTTTAGAATGAGTTCCTCTATTCCTTCTTGCTGGAAGAGAGAAGTTTTGTTGCAGTAGAAGTTCAAAATGGGAATCTTCTATTCCGAGAGGATTTCTTACCACGAGTATATCTCATAGACTCACCATATCACAAATGATCTTGAAGTTTTTCTTTTAGAAAGGGATCCGTTTAAAATGAAATCCCTTGGGGAGTCACCAAAAATTGTTGGGTTTATAAACGGGACTTTAACAAACCACAGTTCAGGGGATTGCAAGTCCCTCCTCTTTAATGGGAGAGGTTTCCTTATTGAAAGCAAGTAAGAAAACCTTATATACAAATGTACAACTTTCAAAGTGTGGATTCCTAATACTTTGAAACGTTTTGTGCTCAAAGATCATCATTACAAAAGAATGGAAGAATTGCAGGAGATGAGAGAGGAAGAACATGACAATACCTTCAGGAAATATAGATGACAGAGTATAACCTTATACGTACTGAGCCAAGGAGATGCAAGAGTACAACCATTCACTTTCATAACCAATATGATTCCACAAACACAAAGTTCCAAAAATCATATAAACAAGAACACAAAGTTTCTTATCATAAAAGATGGATGATTCATAAATTTTTAGACGAGGAAAGAAAGAATAGCAGAGGAAGAAAAGGTAAAAACTTTTGTATTGATTACTTCAAATGTATTACATCTACATAGTACCAAGATCCAACCCTAACAACGGCATGGAGAAGCCATTAAATAGCTTCCAAGAATGGTCACATTCGGTAACAAAAATGATGAAAACTGATTCAAGAAACTGACGTCTGAACTTCTCCAATGCCTCGGCCATTTCCATGCTTGGTGGAAAAACCATATGCATTGAATCATAGACGTTCATCCGGCCTTTGAAAACTTTGTATTTGAGTCATCCATGAGGGAGAGATTTAAAATGAAACAAGCCTGAGGATGCCTTTTGTATTTTATGCCTTTTAGAGAAATGGCACTTCAAAACATTTTGGCCCGCCCACCTGATTTTGATATAGGCTTGACACGTGGCTTCACTCGAGTGGTGATGGATTCATGGATCACTTTTGTAATTTTACCTCTATTCAGCGCGGGCTCAAAAACTCAAATTGCTCTGCCGACCCGCCTCCCTAATTTGACTTTTGATGTGGGCTTAACATTTGACTTTATCCCTTGGCATGGGTGGGGCCGCAGGCCACTTTATAAATTTAAGCTCTTTATGGAAACAAAGCCAAAATTCCTAAATTGCTCCGACAACCCGCTTTCCCGCTTTGACTTTTCAAAGCATCAAAACACAAAAAGGGCCCGCGTTTCCGCCTTCACTTGAAACATGACCACATGTCCATTTGTGGACTAGTTCAGTATTTTTTATGTTTTTGACTAAGTCCCTTTTGTTTGGGAGGGCCATATGTTTGACACTGGACATATGGAGGCTCAACGCACATTTGGGACCTTCCTCCGGATTTTTCCTTTGAAGTTATGCCAAGTTGACACGTGGATGCTTTTGCAAACCCTTCTATACTTAGCCGATTCAACGGCCGACTCTTCCCCCTCTTTGACTATGACCACGTGGCGAGCCTACCCACACTTGGGGACCCGCTCTTGATTCCTCCTTTGAAGTTGCACTGAAGAGACATGTGGAGACTTCTGCTGGTTCTCTTATACTTAGCCGATTTGGGATTCTTGCCCACTTGACTTGTGTGGGACCCTATACACATCGAGAGTTGACGCTTATTTAAGTTTTGGCTTTGGATTCGCCCCCTGAAAGAGTGTCAAGATAATGCATGGATCATTCTGCTGGTCCTAGACTCTCCTTTGACTCTGACCACGTGGCGAGCTGGCGCTCATTTGGAGACAGACCCTTTGGTCTCACTTCTAAAATTGTGTTGTCGAGGCACGTGGAGGATTTTGTCGAGCTTCTAAAACTTAGTCGATTAAATGGTCGGCTCTGCCCCTTTTTGAACCTGGGACATGTGGATACTTGGTGCAAGTTTGGGGAAATTCCATTGGCCTTGACCCTTGAAGTTGCACCGATGAGACATGTGGTGTCGTCCGCTGAACCTCCTATACTTAGCCGATTCGGGCTTTTTTATTTTCATTTCGGACCTGGGACACATGGAAATCCTGCGCTTATTTAAGGACTATCCCTTCGGCCCTACCCTTGGAGTTGCTCCATTTGGACGCGTGGAGGCTTCCACTGCTACTTGAAACATGGCCATGCCGCATCCAATTAGAGATGTCCATGTACTACCCATGGATGTTGGGGAAAAAATTGACAGGGAAGATATGTCTGTCGTTCACGACTGTGGAAAAATAAGAATAAAAGGTAAAACCCCACCTTTACACCCAAATTTTAAATTATTCTCCATGTAATGAAAAACTGCAAACAATACCAGGCTCTATGTGATTCATAACCAAAGAGAAGGATTAGCAACGACATCTGAATGAAGGAAAATATTTTCAAGCAAAAACACAGATTACTCCATGGTACCAACTAAAAATTTTCAAAACTTGACTTCAAAAGAGGGGAATTTTGAGGGCAACAACATGTTCAATGCCACATTTATGGCTTATTAAATCTGAATAATAATTCCCTCTAGAATGACAATTTAGGCTTTAAGATATGGACCAACTTAGAATAAGCATATGTCAATAGTCCATCACCAACTCCCACATCTCCATCAAATGAATCCACCTCTTTTAAATTTCACTAAACAACTCCACCAAATTCATCAAATGTTCCCTTTTAATTAATTGATTATTTTAGTTTATTTTATTTTACTTTTTTTATTATATTATTTATTGATCACCATTAATTTAAACCCATTTAGTTTACTCCATTATCTTTAAAATATATTATTATATTCATTTATTATTATTATTATTATAATGATTATTATTATTATTATGCTATTTTCAAACAATATCTTACTCTATATAATTTATGTATTATATACAAGTATAATAATATTAGTTTGTTAGTATGATTACGGAATCTAATACCTCACACCTTGTTTGAGGCAAAGGTGAACTACGCTCTCGAATATACTGACTGATAGGTGCAGAGGCGGTACATGAACCTCAACAATTAGGAGAAATGGAGCGGGGCATTACAATAAGAATCAAAGTAATATTTTGTATCCAAAATACTATTGCGATTATCATTGATGTGGTGTTCATTCAACAAAAAATTGTATAAATTTTTATCATTGATGTGTTAGTCATTCAACAAAAAGTTGCATAGTTTTTTATCATGTTATTAAGGATTTTATTGACTTTAATTTCATGAAATGAGATAAGCGTACTAAAATTAAAAATATTAAATGATCCACTCCCCAAGCATATAGGTGATACATCTAATTTTGAAGTTCATAATTGTAATTATGTTGTACCATCATCTTGCTCTTATGACCATCCCTTAGATACTATGATTGGTACTATTACTTGTATCCCACTTTCAACACTATACATTACTTTCAATGACTCTAATATAGATGACACTTTTATTCATGATACCATGTCTATTGGTATCTCTTTTCATCAAGTACCTATACATGGTGTATTGGTTGATCCCCACAACAAAGAGAATGTGTGTTCTTAGTTATTACCTCAATCTCTCAGTATCTCTGCAAGGAATTTTACATTTGATTTTTATCCACGCTATCATCCTATCAAAATACTTATCACTTTTGGTCCTTTTCACACACACATTTACTTATTTATTACTATCTCTCTTAGCTCTAGTACCGTACATCTCAGTCTCCCTTAATGACACCCTCTTAATATTATCCCATTAGTTATTCACCAGTGTATCTAGTTCATTCATAATCAGTAGGTTGTTATTATTCGAGGTAACCCTTTTGAGGATCTATCCACTAGCATGCCTAGTCATTCTCCAACAACCTCTATCTCTAATCATAGTACACCTATAGATATGTCTTTGGATTCACACACTAATTAACAAATCTCTAATCATCCTAGGTATTCTAATAGGTCCCTAGATTTGCACACTGATTCAAATAGATCTAGTCCTTCTACTAGGCATGTGGTTGTGCACATTGATTCACATAGATCTTTTTTTAAGAACTAGACTTTTGGTTGTAGATTTTGATTCACATATCTCTAGTCTTACTTGATATTTTTTTATCCCTTCATCGACATATATTTCCTCTTATGCCTTACATTCTCATAGGATTCCCCATTGATCCTTCTTCACTCTACATCTCCTCATCAATCTTCAAAGAATGCTTGTTCTTCTAGCCCAAAATACATATCTCATACACCATATATATTTTCCATTGCACTATTATACATTGCTCTTCTCCCAAGCCCTCTTTGAAACATATTAGTATCACTTTTACATTTGCACTAGAAACACATTATTTGGTACATATGAGGCCTAGGAATCCATCATCTGAGGTGGTTGATTGATCTCTTCCAAAAGTTCTCATCGGGTATCTTTCATGATATCCCTTTCTTCTGTACACATATATGCAATAGAAAATACAAAAACATTGATATAATGACACAAAGTAATAACATTGACATATTGTCAAAATTGTAGAAATCGGGACTTCTTCTTCTAGCACACATTATTAGCACTTTGTATTATACATGTTCTTTATCCTTTTTAATTTATAGGAGGAATTGTTTTTATTTGTACAAATTTATTCACAGGGAATGAGCATGATGTAAGACATAGAAATTAATGCATGATTATGAGAGCTATCATGGTTCCTTACATACTTCTTCTAGGGGAATCCCTCCATACAAACCAGGTGCTATTATTTCATTATAATATAATTTCACTTCCTCATTACGCTTGATTATATACATATTGTATTTGATATCCTATGAACTAACATGCCAAACATATTTATTGTACGTTAATGAAAACTCTTGGTTTCATATGCTCTTGTATATCACTTGTTATGTCATTTCATCGCATTATGATACTCTATCTTTCTATATATGCTTGCTAGTTGTTTTTGTAGTTAATTGTTTGTTACTATGATTGTGTCCTAAGGGCCTTGTTGGTCTTGAGACACCATGGGTGTCCCATGTTTATGGCATCATCCATTTCTTGTATGATATTCTATCTCTTTTTATTAGACACAATGACTATGATTCTCTTGCAAAACAATGGGTGTCCCATGTTTTCCAGAGTTAAGTCTTTTCTGCATGATATTGTTTGCATTAGTATATTTTCACTTACATCTTTTTACTATTGTTGATTACTACTAATTCTCTTGCTGACATTATTTCTACTATTATTATTGTTGTTATTATTTATTTTTTTGCATGTCATGGTCTTTGCCATGTGCATCCTTTTTTAGGTATAGGTTCTTCTTGGCAGCCACAAAATCAACCCTTCAATGTAGATTATCATAATTATAATACATTATTACACATACATTATTTTGAGTTGCACCCTCAATCTTTTTATCACACACACCTTAAAAGAGGGAGAATTCAGTTGGGAATATTATACACCTATAGTAGACATAGAAAAAATTATAGGCACATGCACACTGAAAAATTAATAAGAAACAACATCAGACACAAAAATTTAGAAAAATAAACACAAGGTAAAACTATATAGTAATATCAGGAATGTCTATTAGGAACATATAGACATTCCTAACTGATTTATATGGTTTTTCCCTATGGTTTTCTCAGCATTTTCATATTTTAACCTATAGACACATATTTTTGAAAGAGTTTTAGATTCAAATGACTCAGTTTAGATTAGTTTCATGAGCACGAAATGTTTCATTCCTTACTATCTACAACACCGAGTTTCAATTCCAATTTCATGGATATTGGGGGAATGGGTTCACTTTCTCCAACTACATAAATTAACACATTTCATTTCTTTGAATTTATACTTAGTTGTGTGGTACATGGGGAGAGTATGGTGGAAATTCATTCTCTTTTATATTATGTGTCCTAATTTGTGAAATTAGACCTAGATCAATCTGTATTAGTGTTTTTCGCGTGGTAATGGAAGGTATTGAAGAAGATAAGTTCTTTGTAGTTAGTCCTCCCTCTCCTCTTACACATAAAGGGGAAAATATCATAATTTTTGAATGACTTTTATACATGGTCTTCTTCGTTCACATGATTCTTCAAACACTCATTATTTGTATTTCTTTTCGGTATTCATATGTTAGGTTCCATACACTCAATACTCTGATACATCCTTAGCATAATTGGGGATTTATCACCTTGAATCCTTTGGTAGAGTTTAATAATCCAAGTATCAAAGTATAAGAAAAAAACAAGAAAATATTCTCTCCACAAAACAAATTTGTGTATTCCTTCAACATTTTTCATCTCTTTATTTCACTATTCATAGTTTACAAATTTCATTTGCATTACATATTTTCAGTTGATTTAAAGTTCAATTATTTATCATGGAAATTTACTACACTTTTTGTTATAGGTTTCATCATGGAGTGTGTCAACACCAATAAAATGAGATATTGAAAAATAAATATTGAGTGATTATAAAGTGTGTCTACACACTCAGGTATATTTTCCTTGAAGCATATAATTTCATTTCATACTTGGGGGGGGGGGGGGGGGGGGGGGGGGGGGGGGGGGGCGGGGGGGGAATTCATACACTCAAAATTAGTAATTATACTCTGAAATTTCTAGTCTTGACATTTATCTCTTGCTCAAACAAGTGCACTTCACCCATTCTCTTTTGGTACATCTATAGGTCTATTGTCTAGTTTGTTTGGTCATACAAACTCATATGTTGACATTTTTTTAGAATTGAATGTATTAAATCCATTTAGAAACTCCAATTTTCAGCTTGCAAACATCACACTTCATATGTATTCTCTAGGGTAAAAAATGTATGTGGGGTCAGTTTGTGGTGTATGATCTTGACCCTATTCTACGGTTTTGACCTTTATTTATTTGATCCCAAACTTTGAGTTACACATTATTCTCTAGGTCATTTAATCCTCTTATGTAATTATTCATAATTTTAATCAAATTCAGAAGCCTATATAAGAAAGTGAAGCTTGCCTCATTTATAAACTAATACTATCATGGAATCCTATTGCGAAAATCTATCACAAAAGGCACCCAAAGCTCCCTACACTCAAAATATACCTTTGGACATTCATTAAGGAATCACCATCTACAAGTCTAAGGCTTCTTATAAGGTCTAAGGGAATGCTTCCCATATTTGAAATCACTCAAAGTCAAGTTGACTCATGTAAATTTCCAAGAGAGAAACTTAAGTCGATATTTTTCAAAGGAAGAATGTGAAACTTGATTGCACTACAAATAGATATCACATGCTATGTGGAGAAGGATTTGTGGTTTGAGGAATCTTTAGAGTAGTCAATGTCAGTGGTAGATGGTGGTGCCCATAACCCAACTAATGTTTATTTTACATGACTTCTCATCCATAGTTATGGTTTAAAATATTGAGAAAAGCATTTAGAGACACTTACAATGTGACTGACAATGACCAAAAGAGATTGAAAAAGATATTTAGACACATGACAAACCTAGACAGTTGTAGGTCACTGTTTTGAGTAGGTTTAAGATTGTACAAAGAGGTAATACCATACAAACATTATTACCCCTACTATATAGTCCTACCTATAAGTATTTTCATGTTACAATCTTATTTCCAAAGAATTATCAAGTCTAGATACCACTGTTTCAACATTTACATCACCCAAAATTTCCCAGAATCATCTATAATCAACTAACTAAACTCAATCCCTTGTGTTAGTGTACTTGTATTATACCGTGTACATTTTTTTGCAAGTTTTAATACATTATTATGATATTCAATAGTAAATGTTAGAAGTTAATTATTCATAATAACCCAACATAATTCCTATTTCATTCCTTATTTGATTATAGTGTAAAAACCCTAATCAAACCTAGTAAGAGTGAAAATAACCTATAGAAAGTGTATATCACATTATTATTTATAATTTCATGTAAGATGAAATTTCTAGGTAATTATTTCTAGAAAACCTTTATAAAGTGTTCATCACATTATAATTTTGACTTACATACATGATTTGTATGAATTACATGTCTAGCTCAATATTTGAATTCAAACTTGAAGTAGATGAGGTGAGATGGAAAATGGCCATCTTAATTGAAATGAAGCAAATTATATAAATATTTAAAATCACATTCTTATTACTAGCACAATAGTTAAATGTAGCCACCCCTTTATTACTCCAAGAGGGGTTGTTATAATGATACTATTTGTTTCCAATTATTTTTTAAATTGGTGTACATTTGACAAAAAAGTGATAAGACCATTATTTGATTATAAGCTTTCCCAAAATAATTTACAATTTCCACTTCCCCGAATAAATTGATAGTTATTGTTAAGAAGTACTGATGAAGCCAACGGGTTCTTGTATGATTGGTAAAGTCTGAATATTTACTAAGATGAGGTTCAAGGTTCAAACCCCATTAGCATTTCTGTGCATGAGGAAAAGTCTAACCAAAGTCCCTGAGTGCTGACGAAGTAGTCCGAACAACGTCCCTAAGTGTGCGCTAGAAGTATGAAGGCGGTATAAAACCTAGGAACCGGTTGAATGGAGGAGGTATGAAACTTGTGCACCTTGTGATCCCTTCATCACACAAAGCTACAATTTACTGAGGTTGCAAGACTGTGCCTAATTGTAATATATGAAAAATACGTAGTTATAAAATATCTAACTATAGGAATAATAATAGTTACATATTGTATGGTTTTATACCTATTTCATTTAGTTGTTTCATCAAACAAGTGCATCATATTTCTTTGTGGAAAGATAAATTGTTGATATTTACTTAAGTGTTGCAGTTTGGAAGATGCACACAATGTTTTTTATAACATTTAATGATATGTGTTTTGGAGCTCCATGGTTGCAGAGTTTATGCAAAATTGATGCTGGGAGGAAGCGTTGGGGATTTAGTCTAACATTTTAATGGGAAGCAAAAATTTTGGCTTCCATCGATTGGGATTTGGTATTTTCATGTTATTATTTTTTGTTTACCACATCATTTTTGTGTTGTTCTTATATATTTTTTCTATGTCTCATAGGTCATGTGTTATATTGTTAACTAGTTATTTTTGTGTTCTGACTTAGAATTTGAGGGGAAATGGATGAATTGGCAAAACATGATAATAATCATAAAAATATCCTTGGTTTAAAAGGAGAATATATGGCATAGGAGTCATTTTTGTGTGGGGAACTAGTTATTTTTGTGGGGGGGGGGGGAATTCATACACTCAAAATTAGTAATTATACTCTGAAATTTCTAGTCTTGACATTTATCTCTTGCTCAAACAAGTGCACTTCACCCATTCTCTTTTGGTACATCTATAGGTCTATTGTCTAGTTTGTTTGGTCATACAAACTCATATGTTGACATTTTTTTAGAATTGAATGTATTAAATCCATTTAGAAACTCCAATTTTCAGCTTGCAAACATCACACTTCATATGTATTCTCTAGGGTAAAAAATGTATGTGGGGTCAGTTTGTGGTGTATGATCTTGACCCTATTCTACGGTTTTGACCTTTATTTATTTGATCCCAAACTTTGAGTTACACATTATTCTCTAGGTCATTTAATCCTCTTATGTAATTATTCATAATTTTAATCAAATTCAGAAGCCTATATAAGAAAGTGAAGCTTGCCTCATTTATAAACTAATACTATCATGGAATCCTATTGCGAAATCTATCACAAAAGGCACCCAAAGCTCCCTACACTCAAAATATACCTTTGGACATTCATTAAGGAATCACCATCTACAAGTCTAAGGCTTCTTATAAGGTCTAAGGGAATGCTTCCCATATTTGAAATCACTCAAAGTCAAGTTGACTCATGTAAATTTCCAAGAGAGAAACTTAAGTCGATATTTTTCAAAGGAAGAATGTGAAACTTGATTGCACTACAAATAGATATCACATGCTATGTGGAGAAGGATTTGTGGTTTGAGGAATCTTTAGAGTAGTCAATGTCAGTGGTAGATGGTGGTGCCCATAACCCAACTAATGTTTATTTTACATGACTTCTCATCCATAGTTATGGTTTAAAATATTGAGAAAAGCATTTAGAGACACTTACAATGTGACTGACAATGACCAAAAGAGATTGAAAAAGATATTTAGACACATGACAAACCTAGACAGTTGTAGGTCACTGTTTTGAGTAGGTTTAAGATTGTACAAAGAGGTAATACCATACAAACATTATTACCCCTACTATATAGTCCTACCTATAAGTATTTTCATGTTACAATCTTATTTCCAAAGAATTATCAAGTCTAGATACCACTGTTTCAACATTTACATCACCCAAAATTTCCCAGAATCATCTATAATCAACTAACTAAACTCAATCCCTTGTGTTAGTGTACTTGTATTATACCGTGTACATTTTTTGCAAGTTTTAATACATTATTATGATATTCAATAGTAAATGTTAGAAGTTAATTATTCATAATAACCCAACATAATTCCTATTTCATTCCTTATTTGATTATAGTGTAAAAACCCTAATCAAACCTAGTAAGAGTGAAAATAACCTATAGAAAGTGTATATCACATTATTATTTATAATTTCATGTAAGATGAAATTTCTAGGTAATTATTTCTAGAAAACCTTTATAAAGTGTTCATCACATTATAATTTTGACTTACATACATGATTTGTATGAATTACATGTCTAGCTCAATATTTGAATTCAAACTTGAAGTAGATGAGGTGAGATGGAAAATGGCCATCTTAATTGAAATGAAGCAAATTATATAAATATTTAAAATCACATTCTTATTACTAGCACAATAGTTAAATGTAGCCACCCCTTTATTACTCCAAGAGGGGTTGTTATAATGATACTATTTGTTTCCAATTATTTTTTAAATTGGTGTACATTTGACAAAAAAGTGATAAGACCATTATTTGATTATAAGCTTTCCCAAAATAATTTACAATTTCCACTTCCCCGAATAAATTGATAGTTATTGTTAAGAAGTACTGATGAAGCCAACGGGTTCTTGTATGATTGGTAAAGTCTGAATATTTACTAAGATGAGGTTCAAGGTTCAAACCCCATTAGCATTTCTGTGCATGAGGAAAAGTCTAACCAAAGTCCCTGAGTGCTGACGAAGTAGTCCGAACAACGTCCCTAAGTGTGCGCTAGAAGTATGAAGGCGGTATAAAACCTAGGAACCGGTTGAATGGAGGAGGTATGAAACTTGTGCACCTTGTGATCCCTTCATCACACAAAGCTACAATTTACTGAGGTTGCAAGACTGTGCCTAATTGTAATATATGAAAAATACGTAGTTATAAATATCTAACTATAGGAATAATAATAGTTACATATTGTATGGTTTTATACCTATTTCATTTAGTTGTTTCATCAAACAAGTGCATCATATTTCTTTGTGGAAAGATAAATTGTTGATATTTACTTAAGTGTTGCAGTTTGGAAGATGCACACAATGTTTTTTATAACATTTAATGATATGTGTTTTGGAGCTCCATGGTTGCAGAGTTTATGCAAAATTGATGCTGGGAGGAAGCGTTGGGGATTTAGTCTAACATTTTAATGGGAAGCAAAAATTTTGGCTTCCATCGATTGGGATTTGGTATTTTCATGTTATTATTTTTTGTTTACCACATCATTTTTGTGTTGTTCTTATATATTTTTTCTATGTCTCATAGGTCATGTGTTATATTGTTAACTAGTTATTTTTGTGTTCTGACTTAGAATTTGAGGGGAAATGGATGAATTGGCAAAACATGATAATAATCATAAAAATATCCTTGGTTTAAAAGGAGAATATATGGCATAGGAGTCATTTTTGTGTGGGGAACTAGTGAAATTCTGAAGAAAGACCACATTGACATTCATAGTTAATCATTATTTTCGGACTATATTTTGAAGCTAGATTTATTCAAAGCAATTTCAAAATACATATTTGAACACCTTTTAAAAGTAAAACACAAATGTATTCCCCACACCATCTTAGAGATGAATGCGACTTTCTAGGATAAGTCTGGAATGGGAAATACTATTATATTTTGTCTTTCATCATTATATAAGAGTGAACCTATGCAGGGGAAAGTTGAGGCTTATGTGGAAACTTTGGTAAATTGATAGGAATGCAAAATTTTCCCATAGGTTGTGAATGGTCTAATAATCTTATAAATTTGGTTATTATAACCATAAATCAAAATTAGGGATTTGTTGTTGGATATCTTATTTGTTTGGGGTATCATGCACCATATATCCATCTTAGACTTTTAGAATATCCATATCTTAATTTATTTGTTATAATTTGGTGAAGGATAATATACTCAACTAAGAAAAGAAATGGCCAAAAAATTATTCAAGTGAAATATTTTTTTGTTTATAAGAGTTTGACATTAATAAATGCTATAATCTAATTGAACTTTCGTAGAACACTAAGAGACTTTATTTCCTAAGGAAAACTACATCCCAGTTGTTCTTCCAACTAGCTTTTCAAGACCAACTTTACTAAAGAATATAAAATAAGGTGGGTGTCTTCTACCACAAAATATTTGAGAGTTTTCATCATTTAAAATTCAACACATTAAATAATAAAAAATTTCCTCTTAACAATAACTTTAAGCATGCTTCTGCGATTATTATTTTTTAATAAATAATTTATATTTTGTACAATTGAAGTTACCATGTATACAAATAGTACTTAATATAATATGATGGTTGAATTGGAAGAGACATGTTGTCTAAAGATATTTTTACTTTTTACAAATGGGCTTCCAAATTTCTTGTAAGGAAAAAATATGTAAAATAATGAACATGATCTTTGGAATCTAACAAACACAATTTTCAATATGTGACATTGGACAATAATAAGAAATGTTCATGGCTTGTAGTATGATTTTTGGTCAGGTTTACGAGTGGGATTAGTTTAGTGGGTATAAAATTTGGAGCTTTAAGAAAGGGAATGAATATTTTCAATACTAGGTTTGTCAACCACTCAAAAATGTAGAGAGCGATTTTTGTGTGTGCTTATTTAGCTTAAAAAATACCCCCATCGTTATGATGACACAAAGTGGAGATGTGGTCCAGGCCAAGGAAAATAGAGAGAAGGAAATAATGTTAATAAGAAGTAGTGGAGAAGATGGGAAATGAGATAATATAATATTGGATATCTTGGGAAGAATATTGAAAATGTTAATGAAAGGTCACAATTAAAATCCATCCTTTAAAAATAAATAAAACTGGAGCTGAAAAATGAGTTGAAGAAGGGTTGCTATCTGATGAGAGGAAAGTATCTTACTACATTGAAATAAGTAGTATAGTAATAATATGTTACGTTGTTTTTTGTTCTTCATGTTCTTAAACATGATACCTAATGATTCAATACTAAACCTGAGATCCTTATGTCTAAATCCTAGAGCATAAAAACAAGCTGAGAGTGATAACTAAGAATGAGGAAAAGGGAATCATAAAGACTAAAATGTCAAACCCAAAGAGAAACACTAAGGTTGGACATCAAAACATTAGTGTGAACCCCATCTTGTGTTTCACATTTGGTGTTTGTTTCATACTATGTATAACATAGTGTTCATGTTATAAACAACACAATGAGGGTGAACAATAATGCACCACCTTAAATTCTCAATTTATAAATTGAAAATTTACTATGATAAAATTAAATTTTAATTATATTTACATTTTAGTATGTGTTATGATTTTTTTATTATTGGAAAATAGTTTTGAAGGGACCATACCCATTGATATAGAGAAGGGCTCAAAATCCATATAAAACATTACAACTAAGGTGGGTTTTTAATAAGTGGGGGCCACTCCCTAGAAAACAAGGCCTAGAAGCCAAAAAAGACATGAAGAAAAAAGACAGAGGACAAAATGCCAACGAGAAACCAAAACAAACAAACAACAACCCAAAAGTTGTTAGATAGAAGAATAAAAACAATACAACTGTTGTCCGACAACAGAATGACAGGAGAGGAATAGCCGGGCAATAGCGAAGGAGACAAAGTATCTATGTGGTGGGAGTGGTTTATTTGTGAACAAGTTTCTTCTTGTTATGGATCCCTATCCACTCATCTGGAGCTTTCTGCAAAGGAAGAACAACTTCAAAATATGCGATCGGATGATGTATGTTGTTTGAACAAGGAGAACGAGGAGAAAAATCTCCTTTTCTGCTACATGCTCTTTTATTTTAGTGTTTCTAGTCCTATGAGTTTCACCCAAGGAAAAATACTTGTTTACATGATTTTTTATCTTACTCAAAGGGGTTTTTGGAACCGATTCAACCAGGTCGTCCTCATTATTTCAGTAACGGATATCCTTAGATTCAAATACCATATGTTCAAGGAGGGAATGTCTCCACCAATTAACATTCTCATTTTTATGTTTTACCATCTCACAATCAGCAGAAGAATTCTCCAAAGAAAAACATCTCCTACATTTGAAAGGAAGACCCTCATAGTTAAGAGGTTGAGTCTAAGTTCAATTTTGCACTTAATTCAATGTGGGTTGGGAGATTCTTCAAATTATCAAGCTCAACTAGGATTCTTGCGTAGGTTGTATGTATGAAGTTAGAGGTTTGGGATTCAATATTTATGATACTGCCAAAGGTATTACCTATGGATATTAGAAAAGTACTATCCAAAAATTGCAAGGGTAAGTGGGATAATCTGATCCAGATTGGTTTTCGCAAAAAAAATTCAGTGATAGGGTTAAATGAAGGGAACCACAGTTTTAAGATAAGGTATGTATTATGATTATTAAGTGTTGTACAAAATGAATGTTATGGGTTGGAGGCATTGCAACTGAAGCATTTCCTTATGAGAGGAATCCATTTCACTACATTGAAATAAGTAGTTTATTAACAACATGTTGAGTTATTTTTTTATGTATCATGTTTTTATACTTATAATATATTAAATTTCTATTATTTATATATAGTAGTTTATGTAGTCTAATTATAAAATATAATATATTTGTAAGGCAATTTTTATTAAAAATTTATATTTTGTTAATTAATATATTAATTAATTAATTAATTAATTAATAATAATAATGGTTGTGGACATGTAGGAGAGAGAACCTGCCAATGCAGACACGAAGGAGTTGGATACAAAGGAGTGGAGAAAGGCATCGGATGAGCAGCATCCATAGTGGGGTAAAAATATTTTCGAGAGATAGTTCCAGGAAGTTTTGGAAAAGATTGAACCCGAATGGGAAAATGACACCCCTCAGTTGAAGGTCCTAGACACTGTGGTGGACAAATCCTATGACGGGTTCAATTTTTCCTCAACAAGATGTTTTTCAGGGATCAAGCCAAATATTGGCCAAGTTAGAAGCTTGATTAGGAGGAAGTGGGGATTTTGGGGCAAGTTAATACATTTTCGCTATCTAATCAGAGATTTTTGTTTGTTTTCTCCCTCGAATAAGACCTCATCCGAGTACTGCAAGCTGGGTCGTGGTTCTATGGATGAACTACTCTTTCTATTTCCAGATAAAATCCAAGCTCTAAGAGTTATGTTCTGTCTCCATGCCCTTTCTAGGCTAGGATTCCTAGCCTGACTTTGGAGTTATAGGAAGTGGATTTACTGGCTGGAATCGCTAAGGAATTTGGAGTTATGATAGCCCTTGACTCAAATATAGCTACCAAATCTCGTCTCATTTCAACTAGAATATGTGTTAATGTTCCATCAGGATCTTCTCCACTAGAGACCATAAATTTGGTGTCAAGGGATGAGATATAGATATAAAAGTTAATGTTTTAATACTCCCATGTCTTTTGTGGAAAATGCAAGAGAATAGGCCATGGTTTGTATGGATGCAAATAAAAATAACCAAAAATAGAAATGCAGCAAACTAGACCAAAGCCGACTAGTGCTCTAGTGGTGAAATATTCCTTTGTGGAGGTTAATGAAGCTCATGGAATTGAGAATTTGGTCGTGGATCTAATCCTAGATGTTGGAGAGGTGACATTGGATCAAATTGGGGGTGACATGTTGTACTCTACATCCCAAGTAGGTGATGTGGAGATCAATTTAAATTGGGATCAGGTGGGAACTTTGGAGCTTAGTCAAAGGAAGTTGGTGGATGTGAAGGAAACCCCACCCAAAGAATTTTCAAACTCGTTGCTTTGTAAAACATGAGGTGATGTATTGGTTAGTAGTTGAATGGGATAGGGTCCCCTAATTAACGCCAACAAAAAGTAGCACACTGCTGGAAAGTGGATAGACACAAAAACTAAAGGAGATAGGAATTACATTCATGAAGTATATTTTGTGAATTTTGAGAATCCCCAAAAGGAATTCATTCGAATGGTGATAAAAGTGGAAGCCCTTGCTAAAACGGGTAGTAAAGTAGCAAATTTAGCTAGTAATGGAGTGAAAGAAGGTTAGATGAGCATCAAAAGAAAATTCCGCACTCTCTTTTTCACCCCCTAAGAGTGACTATGATTCGTGGCACTAATGCTAAAACCTAGGTCTCTTGTCTTCTGTTCTAGTCCTGGTTTCTTCTTGGTTTTATTCTAGCTTTTGATCATCCTTAGACTAGATTTACCAGGTGTTTGGTTTTTAGTCTCTTGTTGTTCCTTCAAATATTCATTCCTTTATCTAGATGGTAGATCCTTGACTGTAACAGGGAAGGGACCCTAGAAACCCCCCCTTTTACCAATTATAAAAAAATTAATATATGAAATTAATACTAGTTATTATAATATATTGTAATATTATATATATATAATATAATCGCTTATGTAATAACTATTTGAATCTTATTGTATAATATTTAAAAATTAATCAATAATATGTATAATATAAATATAATTATAATATATATAAGATATTATATTACTATTAATTCATTTTACATATAATATGTTATAATATAAATACTAAGTATAGAAAAAATATAATATAATATTTAAATGTTAAATACTAATAAGTACAATATTAATATCTATGTTAAATTTATAATATATTTGTAAATATGTAATATATTAGAATACAACTAATTAATTTTATGTTTTATAAAATATTTGTAATATTTATAATATATTATATCAACATTAATTGATGTAATATATAATATAGTATAATTATTAAATACAATAAAATAATTTATGTAATAAATATATAAAATATGAAAACCACGATGATCCCTAAATGCCTTTTTTCCCCTTCTCAAAATCCTAAGGAGGACGACATATGCTCTGCTGTGGAGGGTATTGGTGGCCACTCTAAGGGCGATACCAGATCAAAATATTTTGTAGGTGGGAATAATGAAAATACTCACCCAAATTTAGGATTCTCAAACCCTAAACTCTCGTCTCCTTCCAAACGAACAAAGGGTGGCTGTGGACCTCTGTTTAGATTTAAAATGGTTCAGGGGAAAAAAAGACAAACACTCCTTGGAGGTGGTAGTGTGCAGTTTTTTGCAGGAGCTGATGGATAAACCGACATGTCCTAGTATTGGTCTTGCTTTTAGATGCTTCACAAATGGAGGTGGAAAGGCTAATGGGAATCCAGGGAGTGATTGGTAGAATATCATGGTTATAGGGGATAGGTTGAGGAATGGAGGTTACCCCAAATATTTTTCTACTATGGTCTTAAATAAAAAAATAGTGTAAAACATGTTAGCAAGCTACTAAAACCATCCCATAAGACTCTTGTGTTGCAGATCGAGGAGGATCTACTACAAGAGGTCCTTAAGAAAGAGGAGAAACTGATAAAACTTGGCCTCATTTGTAGATTCCACAAGCTTTGGCCCAAGATATCATAGCCCCATGATTGGATTTCATAGATATGGAGACAAGTGATCAAGGGTAAGATCAAGCTCTATCGCTGTGATAAAGCCTATTTTATTTCTATTTTTGAAACACCAGAGGATAGGGATCTAATTTTTGACAAATATTGGGTTTGGGGAGAACATGGTCTCATGCTCAAGCCATGGTACCTGTCCTTTGATCCTTTAAAAGATGCCTTCGATTCTCACTCGGTTTAGATTTGCTAACCTGGACTCCCTTTGCAGTTTTTGAATAAATCTTACCTTTTTCTTATTGGAAGTACCCTAGGATCTACTATGAAAGCAGATGATAAAACCACGAATCAAACTCATAAAACTTATGCCAATATTCTTGTTGATCTCATTACATCCCAATCTATCCTAGCAGATATTAACTTGTAGATCAGTGACATACATTGGATTCAGGGGATTAACTATGAGGGTTTATCCTTTAGATGCCGATGATTCTATCAAATAGGGCATCTCTTGGATTATTGCACACATTCCAAATGCAAGGTAAAATTTGCATGGTGGAAGGAATCTTGACCAAAAAATCTTCCAATAAGCCCTCATTCAAATCTGGTTAAGGACTATTTAAATGCATTAGATGATCTTCCACATAAGAAGTCACATCTCTCAGGATCTGAAGGGTTATTTTAGATTTCTTCTACGCCAGAGGTTATTTTAGAAACTAAGATAGATGGTGCCTTAGACAAGGGTAACATTCCCATCAAGAATCTTAAAGTATTTCTTCTGATCTTTGCAGAATATGGTAACGAAGATTGGATGTTGGTGGAGTGAAGGAAGAAAGGTCACATCAAACTAACTCACACCATCGTTTCTGACAAGGTTTGAGCCTTGCCCCATCTTATACTTTTATAGTTGTATCTGTGCTGGAGGCCTACTATTTCTGTGCTTTTTTTCTCCTTTGGGAAGGCCGTTGGTTGGCTATATGTCTGTTATTTGTTATTTATATCGGTTGGGCTTAGTTGACTATCTAGGTTTTCAGACATGCCTTTCTGTGCTCTTTTGTTTTATCTGGTTTTTTTTACCCTTTTTGTAAGGGGGTATGGTCCCCCCCCCCAAAAAAAAATATTTACTAATAGTAAAAAAATAAATATATTAAATATATGATATGTTGTTCAAAATTAAGATATTGATAAATTAAAGTAGAGATTTACCCCTGCGTTAGAGGATTTTTTATTATGGTTTTTAATGTTGTTGAAGATAGAGATATTATCTTCTCCATGTTATGGGAGCTACAAATATGATCACTTGCTGATGAAACCATGGTTTCCATCTTTCAATAAAATCACAAAAAAATTAGTATTCATCCTGTTTGGGTTGAATTAACTCATATTCTGTTGCAAATTTGGGGGAGAAGAGTTTGATTTCTATTAGTAATGCATTGGGCAAGTGTTTTTCCATTGATTCTAAAACTGAACTTTACACCCACACTACCTACATGCACATTTTGGTAGATATGGATACCTCTCATGATCTATCTTCTTCCATTAAACTCAAAGTTTGGATAGGATATGGACTTAACATCTTGAATATGAAGGCTTTCCCTTAAGATGTAGGAAATGTTTGCCTTGGGTCACCTAGCTTCCGATTTTCAAAAAGTGAAACAAAAAGTGAATGAAATTTTTTCTTAGTGGAAGGATTCCAAACCCAAATTTTTGGTTGTCAGGAATGTTTTAGACAATTCATTAGAATATTTGGTGGAGCATGTTCATGAGGATAATCAGGAGGCGTCAGAAAATAGATGGGGTGATTCAGCTACAGGTTGAGACTCCAAATTTCCCCCTTGTAGTGGGGTTTTTGGGGTTGGTTTCATGCTAGTTTGCAAAGGTGAGGCTACTCCCTTCAAGGTCGGACTTATTTGGTACTAAATACCATATCTTGAAGGAGGATTCAAATTTTGGTAAGAAGGAGATATTCAAAATCCAGATTCCAATCCATCCTGATGAAAACATGGATCCTAATAGGTGTGATGGTTGGATAGTTGTGAATAGAAAAAAGAAAGGAAAGACTTTTAGCGTTCCTCTCAAAATGAGCTTACAATCCCATGCTCGAGATCCTCATGGATAAAATTCCCATTGCACCTAGATAAGTTTGTTCATTATAGGTTTAAAGGGTTTCTTAAGGAAGGTGAAATATGTTTGATCAACTTTTTGTAATTTTCTTTTCCCTCTTTTGTACCTTCCTAGTTTTGGTTTTGGGTGGTTTCTCTATATGCTCTACTGACCATGCTTCACTTTGTTTTTTGTTGTTCTTAGACGTCTATTTTTCAGTTGTACAGGGTTCTTGACCCTTTCAAAATCACTCTTTTTACCTTATCTAAAAAAATAAAAAAATAAAAATTCATTGCATTGCTATATATATCACCTTGTTCATAAAATCACTCTTTTTACGTTATCTAAAAAAAATTTCATTGCATTGCTATATATATCACCTTGTTCATAACATCAAAGGCGTTATTGTTAGTAATATGATCTTCCATTGTTTTAGGAGCCTCAAAAACATAATATAATTCATGTAAATTTCTTGACCAATAAACACCATTCAAGTTACCAAGATCCCACAAATATTTGATATTAGAATGTTGTATACAAACTTGTAGTAAATTGAAATAGTATAGGACCCACTATAAAAGTGGTTTATAGATAAATAATTTAAAAATTTATAAAATAGTTTATTGTAGATCTATGTATTAATAGGAAATATATTTGCAACTAGCTATTTAGAATGTGTAGGAAAGAAGTGGGAAAAAATTTACATGTCTATTTCTATTCTATCTTGTGGACTATGAGGATTGATGATTAATCTAAGATTTGGTAATATGAAAATTTAGTATTTGGTTTATTTTTTTAGTTTTACGTGAGATTTTTTTTTGTAAGAGGTAATAATTGTAAATTGATTATTATTTAATATTTTCATAAAAACTAACTTTTTATTTGATATAGAATGTAATATGAGAGAAATTTATATTATATATTTGAAAGGTTTAATAATATTATTAATTTATGTTAGTTATGTGACAATAAAGTTAAATGTTATATCCCTTTGTGGCATGGTTTGTAGCTCACTTTCAGAAGGGGAGGTGTGGGGGGAAACACCATCTCCCTATTGTTATAGAGGGGCAAAGGGGCAGTGGCATGTTTTAAAATACCCCCATCCCCGAAGCAAAAACAAAGGAGTCAATCTCATGTTTTTAGAGAGACCAATTCTACCAATTTTTATTTTTTAAGTAGGAAAATCTTAATGGAATTTTTTGAATCTATTTTTTGGGAGGAATCCGAACCATATTTATTCAATTAGGTCTTTTTCTCTTTATAGAGAGTCAAAGTAGTTCATAACAAGTTCGCATGTAATTTGTTCAAGACTCTAATAGATTCAATTTTAATTTTATAAAAATGAGGGTATCTAAATTTGATGTTGGAATTCCAAGAGACAATATGTTTTCAAGGGTTAATAATATTTTCTATGAATATGGTTCCAAAGTAATTAGGAACAAAGATGGAAACTAACGAACATGATTTTTTGTATGTTTACACTAGGTGATAATAAGCAATGTTCATAGTGAGGTTCGAGAGTGTGATTAACTATGTAGGTATAAAAATTGGAACTTTAAGAAATGTCATGGATATTTTTGATATTAGGCTTGTCAACTAGTCAATAAATGTAAAGAGAGGTTTTTTTTTTTGGGGGCTCATTTTGCAAACTCATCACTCCATTGTTATGATGGTGTAGAATGGAGATGTGGCCCAGGCCAATGTAGATATTTATGAAGAAATAATGTCAATAAAAACTGGTAGAATGCAATTCTTCTTTGACGATTTAATATTAGAGAGCTTGGGAAAAGGATTGGCAGTGTTGATAAAATATTACAATAAAATTTTAACTTTTGGAAACGAATAAATCTGAAGGAAAGAAAATTTGTCAGAGTATACATTTTTTATTGTTTGTAATGATCAGTTTTTATAAGATGGTTCTCTTGTTTTAGTAGCCTAAAAAAAACATGGTATCTTTAAATCTGTTAAGTTATAAACACTGGTCAGGTTACCTATATCTTATATCATACATATGTAATATTGGAAATTTGTTGTAGTTCCCACTCCTCTTTGACAGTTATTATATTTTGATTTTGATTACTATGGACTATAGACACGAATTTTACTATATTATTTTGGTTTATCATGATAATAAATGGTAGAGATATTCTGAATATTAATATGTTGTGATTCATATTATGGTTACATGGATTCTTAGAAGCATGGATAGACATTATGCATTAATGATGATGATGATGTGTTGATTAGCTTATATATATTAATGACATTCTCAATTTTCGTCATGTTGACTATGTTTTGGTGTTTGAACTAATCTTGCAACCTCACTGATATTAATGAAATGGTAGAATTGAGATGTTTTTTAAATGATAAACAAATGATAACATTGCTTAGCTTGGATGATGAATTCGTGATATGATGATGTTTATTGATGGATGTGCATGTATTTTATTATTGATGTATTTGATGTGGCCATGAGGCCGAAGGAGGTATTGTTGATATTTGTAAGTGATTATATCACAACAAACAAAAGGGGGATAGGAGACCAACCATAGTGGAATGTTGGATGGACACAAAGAAAGTCACCATGACATCTTTATGTTCAGTTTTATTGTTGTGTGTTGTTAAATTGATAGGAGATCCCCATGGGGGGATGACCTCAAATTGTGACCATAGGCTGTGTGTTTTTCCCCTTTTTGTTTTATTATTTGTGGAGTATGTAATTTATTTTGTAATGTAATTCACTTTATTATTGTTAGTTAATGTACTCTTATTTAAGCTAATTAATCTTGTTAACTAAAATAAATTGAAATGTGACCAAGGGGTATTTAATTTTTGTAGATTGTTCTTGATTTTACTTTAGATTTGAAAGGATTTTTATTGGTTCAGATTTGGGATTAAGGGCTATTTTTGGAAGCTTATGGGACAAGATAAGATTGTCCCAAAACTCTTAAATTCATCTACCAACTCTACCTATGGGTTAAGGGGTAGAAAATAGACCCCATTATGTGATTTGTAAGGTAAAAGGTGATATTTATTGTAATTTCGTACATGGGTTTTTAATTGTGTCCTTTAGAGGTGTGGGTAAGAGTTTGTGTGTGCAAGAGGTTTGTCATTTTCTCAACCACCAATTTATTAACCTTGGGTTTGATGTCTGACTTGGTGATGTGAAGTTGAGGAGAAGTGATGTGGTATCCTACATGGAGCCACCTCACCCTCCTCTTCTCTTTTTCTATATATGCAAGTTAATTTGATGGTTTTGGGGTTACTTCATTTTGTTTTGCATGGTTATTTTGGAGTTCTTAGCTTGAGTTTCTTGTTTGGGAGTCTTAGAGCTTGCTTGCATATGGGATTGAGATTGGAAGGAGCTTAGAGTTGTGATTTTGGATCAAGTCCTTGCAATGTCAAGGTAGGAACTTCACAAATGAAATTTATTTTTATATATGTGTGTTTATGTAAATAAATTAATGTTGTGTGTGTATATTTTTGGGCTTGGGTAGTATGGTCTTAAGTATGGAGTAGGAGAAGGTTTATGGGGATCTTTTAGAGGGAACCATAAGAGTATTGTTGCAGATTTTGGGAGGGAGCTGGGTTGGGTGCCCCACCTTTTAGATAAGAAAAATTCTTACTTATCTTATATGTTTTATTAGAGGGAGGCATAAGAGATTGTGGAAGGCATAAGAGAATTTGAGGGAGGCATAAAATTCTTGTTTTGTGTTTTGGAGGATTCAAGGTGGGCACCTAATCCCATTGGAAAACATAAGTGGTTTCTCGATAGTTCTTTGCTCCATTGGCTTAGAGATTTCAAGCCTTGTTTGGAAAAGTTGCATTCTTTGATATTGTTATTTTTGTGCTTGTGTGTGTGTGTTGAAATATCGTTGGCATGTGTGTTGTAATGTGGAATCATTTTTGAAAGTTTCCATTGGTTGTATCCATTTTTTATTTCTCTATGGTTGGTGCTTGGGAGCCAATAAGGAGAATAGCTTCTTCTCCTCATTAGATTATTGGTTAGGAGGAGAGCATTGCCTACTCCCCCTTCTTGTTGTTTTGTCCTTGAAGAGAAGAAAATGGTGGAGCTCAAGTTGAAGATTTGGACTTAGACTATTTTTTTGAAGACAAAAAAGGGGAATCCTACATTTGTAAAATTTATCCATGTTGTTTCAATTTAGATTGGAATGCTTGTAATTCTTGCATTTTAAAAGAAAGCCTTATAAATTCTATTTATCAAGTTACAATTTTGTAGTGAAAGGAATAAACTTAAGTTGTATTTTTGATTGGAAATAAAACTCTCCAAATTCTGGATTCTATTCAAGTTGTGATATGTATTCTTTGGAAGGAATGATGTTGTTGTATAGAAAGTATTGTTTGATTCTTCTCGTTGTATTGTTTGCAAGTTTGAAATGAAAGTAAAAATTTTATTATGTTGTATCGTATTCTTCTCTCCAAAATTTATATGTGAAAAATAATGAAATAGAGTTGATATTATACTCATGTTATATACCTTATTACAAAGGAAAGAATGCCACAAATTTAGTTATTGAATCCAGAAATGAATTTGGTTGCTTTTCATAGTTGTTTTCTATTCTTTATATATATATATATATATATATATATATATATATATATATATATATCCCTTTTTATAGCATTTTTCTTTCCAGAGTGACTAATACTAGTATGCTTAATCGGAATCAGAAGACCCTGTATCGACATCAATCACTGTATGTAAGGAAATAAGAGATAAAATATGTGGAATAATCCCTTACAAAATTGCAACAATAGAAACTAATATGCAGAAAATATTACAGATCTCAAATAAAAGTGTAGAATAAATAACACAACACAAAGAGACAAGTATTTAACGTGGTTCACCCAATTTGGGCTATGTCCACCAAGAATCACTTGCTCAGATTTTATTACAAGCCTCTACTATCTCAATACAATACCCAGATCCATTTGGAGCTATGCTAAACAAACTCTATAGAATTCACACCTGAATTAAAAGCACATTTGCAATGCATTTGCTTATATTTGTACCATATGCATAAGACCATATAAATAGACAATTGCTTAAATAGTTTGATACAAAACCATGGGCAAAACCATGGGTATCAAAACAATGGGTACCAAAAAAAAAACATGGGCCCAAAAATAGCCCATAATGGTTACCCATTACCCATGGGTTAATAAACCACCCATGAAAATTTGCTTCGAGGGCTTTGCCCCTGAGTCCCCATTGATCGGGGGTCTTCACCCCCCCGAACCCCCTTGACCTGATCACTGGTGAGCGGGACTACCGTAAAAATACCTGAGTGTAACACATAGAAGGTGTACCACACTCTAACATGAAAATAGGCTCCACAAACATAACAATCTCCCACTTAGAGACTGATTTCCACTGAGCAAGCTTCTCAACCCTTCACTATCATCTGTGAAGGCCAACCAAAGTTGAACATAGCTTTAGTTTATCCCTTGTGACCACCTTGGTCATCATGTCTGCAGGATTCTGACTGGTATGCATCTTCTCCAACTTTAACTTATCTTCCTCCAAAGTTGTCCTGATGAAGTGATATCTCAACTGTATATGCTTCGTCCTAGAGTGGAAAGTAGAGTTCTTAGCTAGGTGTATAGCACTTTGACTATCACTATGCAACTTTCCTTCCTCCTACTTATTCCCCAACTCCTCAAGCAATTGTTGTAACCAAATCATCTCTTTGCTTGCCTTTGTGGCAGTAACATACTCAGCCTCCGTGGTTGACAAAGCCACCAGCTTCTGTAGTTGTGAAATCCAGCTTACTGTTGTCCCACCTACAATGTAAATATAACATGTCGTGCTCCTCCTGCTGTCTACATCTCCAGCCATGTCTGAATCTACATAACCATGTAAAGTGGTGTTTGATCCACTGTAGCACAAAATTGTCCCCATGGTCCCTCTCAAATACCGAAGGATCCACTTTACTGCTTGTCAATGCTCTTTACCTGGATCACTCATAAATCTACTCACAGCTCCTACTGCATGGGCAATATCAGGCCTAGTGCATACCATAGCATACATCAAACTGTTAACCATGCTGATGAGTAAGGTACCTTGGACATATGGTTTCTTTCCTGCTTTGTCTTGGGACACTGCTCCTTTGATAACTTAAAATGGCCTGCCAAAGGAGTCCCAACCGGTTTAGCATCCTGCATGTTAAACCTATCCAATACCTTCTTAATGTACTCTTCCTAAGATAAATTCAGCTTCCGTTCCTTCCTATCCCGTCCTATCCGAGTTATCCTCATACCAAGGATTTTTTTGGCAGCCCCCAAATCCTTCATATCAAAGGATTCACTTAGATGTTTCTTGAGTAATTTTATTTCATACATGTTTTTACCTGCAACCAACATGTCAACAGGATAATATAACTTCCATCCTCAAATTTCTTTGTATACACACAATGGTCAGAATGACATCTAATATAACCTTGCTCCATCATGAAGCTATCAAAATTCTTATACCATTGACGTGGACCTTGTTTCAAGCCATACAAGATCTTCTTCAGTTTACACACCATCTCATCTTTACCTTTGACCTCATCCCTCCTGCTGCCGCATATATAGCTCCTCCTCCAAATCACCATGGAGAAATGCAGTCTTTACATCTAACTTTTCTAAGTGCAAGTCTTCTGCTGCTACTATTCCAAGAAACAGTTCTAATAGAAGTCATTTTTACTATAGGATAAAAGATCTCATCAAAATCTATACCTTGTTTCTGTGTAAACCCCTTGACCACCAACCGGGCCTTATATCTTTTCTTTCCTCCTTCTTCGTCTTTAACTCTATACACCCACTTGTTCTGCAATGCTCTTTTTCCTTTCGGTAGCTTCACAAAATCCCAAGTCTGGTTCTCCATGAGAGACTTGTGCTCTTCATCCATGGCTTGCTCCCACTTCTTACTGGCATTTACCTACATTGCTTCATCAAATCTCTCTGGCTTTCCACTATCAGTGAGTAATAAATAATAAAGAGAGGGAGAAAAATGTTCAGGTTCTTTTCTTACCCTAGAAGACCTCCTCACTGTAGGAGTTTGGGGTTCCTGTTGAGTAGGTTCCTGAACTGATTCATGGGTCACTTTCCCATCTGGGAGATCCTCTACCACTGCATATTCTTTCTTGGATTCTTCCCTGTTTTCCTGCAACTATTGCTTATACATGGTTTTCTCATTAAAGACGACATCCCTAGACCGAATGATTTTCATTGTCTTTAATACTCCAACATTTAAATCTAAAGTCATCACCACCATAACCAATAAAAGTGCATTTTTCTGATTTAGCCTCTAGCTTGGTCCTATCATCCTTGTCAATATGAACAAACACCTCACATCGAAAGACTCTAATAAATGAGTAAACAACTTTCTTACCGTACCAAGCCTCCTCGGGTATGCCTCCATCCAAGGCACTTGAGGGTCCTCTGTTTATCAAGTACATAGTTGTGCTCACTGCTTCTGCCCAAAAATAAAGAGGCAGTCCTGCATGTATCCTCATGCTCCTAACACGTTCCATTATTGTTCTGTTCATCCTTTCTAACACCCCATTCTGATGCGGAGTTCCTGGAACCATCTTTTTCCTACAGATTCCATTCTTAAAACAATAATCATTAAATTCATTGCTGCAATACTCCCCTCCATTATCTGACCTGAGACATTTTAGCTTAAGACCTATTTCATTTTCTACCAAGGCTTTGCATTTTAAAAAAGTGTCAAATACATCAGATTTGTTTCTAATACAATAAACCCAAAATTTCCTTGTTGCATCATCAATAAAATTAACATAATAACTTGAACCCCCAAGAGATGATACCTGAGCTGGCCCCCACACATCAGAATGCACCAGCTCTAACTTACTCTCTTCCTTTGTAGGTCCAACCTTGAGAAACCTTACTTGCTTCTATTTCCCAAATATGCAGTCCTCACAAAACTCTCAAATATGTTTCTGTATATCCAGGAAAATTCTTCATTTATGATGTCAATGCCCTTATGGCTCATATGACCGAGCCTTTAGTGCCATAATGTTGTATCTGCATCTGAAGCCACAATACTACAATTATTAGTACTATCATTGGATAAATACAAGGTTCCAACCTTCTTACCTCTTGCCACCATAAGAGCACCCTTGGTAACCTTCTAAGAGTCAGTTGTAAATATCACAGTACAACCATCACTTCCCAATTGCCCCGCCGATATCAAATTTCTCCTTAATGTAGGAACATGTCTGACATCCTTCAATAGCCATGTATTCCCATTCTGCATCTTAACCTGAATAGAACCTTTTTCAACTATACTGCAAGGCTCATCATCACCAAGAAAAACATGCCCAAAATCCCCTTGAACATAATCAACAAAATAATGCCTATGTGGAGTAGCATGAAAAGAAGCCCCTGAATCTAAAACCCAAGATTCAGTAATATTATGTAAAGAAAGAATCAAAGCATCCTGGCATACATTACCCGATGCCACATTTGCCTCCTTGTTTTCTTCCTGTTGTTTCTTCTTGTCCTGAAGCTCCCAACAGTCCTTTGCATGCCCAGACTTTCCACAGTTCCAACATACAATCTTGCTCTTGGATTTTGACCTTTCCTGATTTTTCAATTTTCCACAGTTTCCTTTATTCTTCTGTCTCCCTCTAGTTTCCACTGTCAAAGCATTCCCTGAAGTAGAAGATTCCCCAGAGCTTTTTCTTCACATTTCCTCGCTTAGAATCACCCCTACAACATCCTCAAACTTCAAGTTTGAGTTAGCTGGAACTGAGTTGCTTACCGCCATTACCAAGCTATTCCAACTTTCAGGTAAAGAGCACAGAATTAATAAAGCCCTAACTTCTTCATCAAATTCTATTGTAACTGAAGCTAGCATATTCACAACCGTATTGAAATCATTTAAATGAGTTGTTACTGAAATATTCTCAGACATCTTCATATTAAACAATTTTTTCATTAAAAATATCTTATTACAGGTAGAGGTTTTTTCATACAACTTCCCTAATGCATCCATCAGTTCTTTTGTAGTCTTTTCCTTTAAAACATTAGATAATACCAAAGATGCAAGACATAGCCGGATCGTTCCAAGTGCCTTTCGATCCAAACAATCTCATTCTGCATATGTCATACACAAGGGTTTGTTCACCTTCTTAGACAACGGAGTATAAATATCCTTCTGATAAAGGTAATCTTTCATATGCATCTTCCAAAGACTGAAATTATGCTCGTTTAATTTATCAACCTTAGATCTTCCATCATCTGCCATAGCTCCCACTCAAGATAAAACTTTCCCTGTGATTCAACACTTCAGCAAACCAAACTAGGCTCTGATACCAATTGTTAGGAAATAAGAGATAAAATATATGCAATAATCCCTTACAGAATCACAACAATAGAAACTAATATGCAGAAAATATTACAGATCTCAAATAAAAGTGCAGAATAAATAACACAACACATAGAGACAAGATTTAACGTGGTTCACCCAATTTGGGCTATGTCCACCAAGAATCACTTGCTCAGATTTTATTACAAGCCTCCACTCTCTCAATACAATACCCAAATCCGTTTGGAGCTATGCTCAACAAACTCTACAAAATTCACACCCGAATTCAAAGCACATCTGCAATACATTTGCTTATCTATCTATCATATGCATAAGACCATATAAATAGACAATTGCTTAAGTAGTTTGATACAAAACCGTGGGTATCAAAACCATGGGCAAAAACCGTGGGTATCAAAACAATGGGTACTGAAAAACCATGGGCCCATAAATATCCCATAAAAGTTACCCATTACCCATGGGTTAATAAACCACCCATTAAAATTTGCTTCGAGGGCTTCACCCTGAACCCCCTTGACCCATTCACTGACATAGAAGGTATACCACACTCTAACATGAAAACATGCTCCACAAACATAACACTGTATAGTATTACAAGTTTATAAAATTTGACCTCCAACTTAAGTTTAACGATTTATTTCTTAGAAAACATGGCACATCATCTATGGAAACCTTGCTTATCTGTTTTAGATTCACGTAGATAAATATAATGGAAAATCTCTATAACTTCCCTTATGATATTTTAAATATATCAAATCTACAGTAACTAACATCGGCATGCGTGTGATCAACACCGCTCACTATAATCTGTACACAAACCACACTTTTAACTTTAAACATAGAAATTTTTGCTTTATGTGTAAACCAGTGAATGTAAAGCCTGCAGTGGACTTAAAATAGTATAAGGAGGTATACAGATGAATACATTTGAGGATTTATTCATTTGTATACCTCATTGTTTAAAATTTACCAAATTTTCTGGAACCGGCACTAGTAGTGGAACTAATGTTGGTATCTAGTGAATACCGTGACCGGTCAAACGACCGTTACCACTCGCCTGTGCGTAGAAACAATTTTATAAAAAAACATGATTTTTGGACAACCCTGTGGTTTTAAAGAAATGAAACTTGAACAGAATGTAGATCTAATGATCTATAAGCATATATACATTTATATACATATATACACTCATGTATATATGTATATAAATGTGTTTTCACTTAGATCCTTGAAATGAGTTTCCCTAAATGTAACTCAAGAAAATGAGAACCATTAAACAAATTCAAACATATTTGTAGAAGAATCCTTCCAATTTAATGAATGAAAATAACTACACTGTATAAGATCTATGCAAACAAATAAGTGAGCCAAATGGGAAAGGATATTTCCTTCCATTGCTATACTAAAACCTAGAGGAAATTCCTACATGATTTCTATCATACTTTCATGGCTTCCTCTCCTCCAACCTACAAAACAAAGAGAGAGAGAGAGAGAACAAATGAGGAAAACTAGGGTAAGAAAAAGGTTAAAAGGAATTCATAAGGATGATTAGGGTTAGATTGAAAACCTTAAGATCTAATGGTCCTAAAATGAATCAATCTAAGGGTAGAAAATCAATTCCTACCACTTTTAGGTGAGGATATTTTATGGGAATATCTATTTTAATTGAATGTATGTGTAATCTTGTGAATGGGGCCACTTAGGGCCTTAGTATTTTAAGTTAAAAATATGACCCTCTTATTATGGTTTAGTAAATAATTAAATGGAAGTAAAACTATAGTAACTAAATAATGGTATGGTGGATGGACATTAAAGATAATGACTTAAGGGGATTAATTTAACCAAGGGTAAATGTTATAAGTGTGGAGTATGGATATTAATTGCCTAAAGGAATTAAACTTAAACTAAACAAAGGAATTAATGGATGCATTGTTAGAATATTATAACCGGAGAATAACTTTAGAAATAGATTAATAATATTTAATTATTAATCTATGTTGAATCTACCTAATGTAATGTAGGAAATTATTGGTAGAGTTAATTAAATGTACTCTAGGGTTTAACACCCTCACAACCCTTTAAACAAAAAAAATAAATCTACATTTCCTAAGTATTTATTTAAGATTTAATGTGGTTTGGAATGTCAAAAATGTGGGCATTACACTTGGTATCAAGAGTCGTGGGTTCAACGCTTGAACCTTGGGCACACTTGCAAACAAACAATAAACTTAGTGTAACTCTAAAACTTAGAACACATGACGTGATAACTTAAAATGAAGAAACTTAGAAAAATAAAAAAAACCTAGATGATGATGAACTAACTCTCGCCTTGGTCTGTGCAAGAGGCACAGACTAGACGATGAGTTCTTGCACATCAAGTTAAATCTACCACCTCTAGATCATGTTGTTTCCGCTATACTATTGTAGATTTTACAGACCTTACAGGAGGTCAATGCAACCATACAAGGTGGAGTAGTAGGGGCACGACCTAGCTAGCATGATAGGGAGTCATCACATGAGGCTCAACACCCTTCACTACACAACAAGGAGCATAGAACAGAGAAATCCCATGTGAAGTCAGCTAGACAAGGTTCACCTTAGATGGGATATGGAGATAGGGCTACAGGACATAAAGAGAGATTTAGGAGCTACACACATAGAGACGAATGTGATGAGAGACCTAGAGGTAGACAGTCTATAGTGGAAAATCATATCAGGGAGATCCTGAAGCTACGCCCGTCTCATTTTGCTGGAGACACTGGGGGATTTCAGGCAGAGGCATGATTGGTTAGCTTGAGCAGATGCTTTAAGCTATGTCCATGTACCAACAACATGAAGGCTCGTGTTTCCATCTACCTTCTGAGAGATGGAGCCTGGGTTTAGTGGAGGACTGAGGAGAAAAATCTCCATGCGGATTCAAATATAGTTACATGGGAGCTCTTTTAGGAGTGTTTCAGGAGTCGATACTTGTCTAGACAACTTATACAATAGAGGATCAAAGAGTTTCATGATCTGTGACAGGCTAGCATGAAAGTGGCAGAGTATGAGAGTAGGTTTTTGGATTTTATTTAGTATGTTCGACAACATGCAGGATGAGAAGGTCAGGATCCATAGGTTCATCACGGGCCTGAACCTAGATTTGGGAGGGGCAGTGCACATTCATTATCCACATACTTTAGCTGAGGTCGTAGAGAAGGCCTACATTACAGAGGAGACCAAGTGGGAAGACACAGAAGGACATAGATAGAGTGAGGAGTCCATATTCAGTAGATGTAAGATAGTCCGGTTGAGGTGGTCAACTCCTCCTCCTCATGGTGGTCATGGTTCAACACAATATTATTTTAGACCCCCACAGTACAATTAGAAGTATACTCGTCCACCTGTATAGACCTCCAAAGAGAGTTGATACACAGAGGTGACAGAGTATGGGGCCTCCTCCTAGGGGACCCGTTAGGACTCAGGTGCACCACCGAGAGCTCAGTCTATTGGAGCTTGACAGCAGTGGCCACAATAATCCATGGAAAGATCATCGAGGATCCACGACACAGACCACTAGAGTACCTACATGAGCCACATCTCATTGGAGGGGACCAGGTAGTTGTTATAGATGAAATGTACAAGGGCATCATTGGAGAGAGATTCTAGAGAACCCTAAAAATAAGGGTAAGGGACCTATTTCAGATCCTATAGTGTGTGATATGGCTAGGAGCCACAAGATTTATGTTGCGGTCGATAACCGCATGGCTGAGCACTAGGGGACAACTATTGAGACTTTAGGTAGCATTGGTGGTATTTTTACCTCTATTTTATTTGATTCAGGATCCTCATATTCTTTTATTTCTCCTTCATTAGTAGATCAATGCAGGCTGGCAGTAGTTAAGAAGGTCCTTAGTTGGGATGTTTAGATGGATTATAGAGGCAAGATCTTAGTGGACTCCTTAGTCAAGGAGTTTGTAGTTGACCTAGGACCCTTTACAATGACTTTGGATCTTTCGTATCCTTCCCTTTTAGTTCATATGGAGTTATCTTGGGCATGGATAGGTTATCTACACATAGAGCTAGAGTAGATTGTTACAACAATGTTATATCTTGTGTTGATGATCTAGGATTTGAGTCAGTGATTTCTAGAGTTAGGAGACATGTATCCATTTACACCATATCCCATATACAGCTTAAGTGGTGTGCATGACGAGGTTACAAGTTGTATGCTATCATTGTTAGTGACAGGTCAGGGGATGAGTCTAGTGGGCCGTCACTTGATGATCACCCTATTTTGAGGGAGTTTTCTGATGTTTTTCCCAGGGAGTTTCTAGGTCTACCTCCCCCACGTGAGATAGACTTTCATATTAATTTGGTTCCTCGAGAAGATCCTATCTCACACATGCCATATAGGATGACTACCCCTGAGCTTTGTGAGCTCAAGTTGTAGCTGGAGGGCCTTCTTGAGAAAGGCCTAATTCATCCTAGTGTATCTCCTTAGGGTGCACCAATGATTTTTGTGATGAAGAAGGATGAATCCTTGAGATTGTGTATTGATTACCACCAGCTGAACAAAGTAACGATCAATAATCATTACCCCCTTCCCCACATTGATGATTTGTTTGATTAGATGAAGGGTACCACAATATTTTCTAAGATAGATCTTAAGTCTGGTTACCATCACTTAAGGATCACAAAGGTAGATATTCATAAGATAACCTTCCGTACTTGATATGGCCACTATGAGTTCATGATTGTGTCATTCAGTCTGATGAATGCCCCCACAGTGTTCATGAGTTTGATGAATGGGGTATTCAAAACATTTTTAGATCGCTTCATGCTCATATTAATTGATAACATATTGATATACTCACACATGTGTGAGGAGCATGAGGAGCACCTTTGACATGTTCTACAATGTCTTCATGAGCAATAGATTTATGGGAACCTATAGAAGTGTGAATTCTTTTAGTCTGAGGTTTATTATCTTGGCCAAATTATTTGTGGGGAAGGTATCGCAGTCGATCCTTCCAAGATTAGATCCATTATGGATTGGATAGTACTGACTAGTGTGACCGAGGTGTGTACATTCATGGGGTTGCTAGTATATTATAGGAGATTTGTTCAGGATTTCTTGTGTATTTTGCATCCCATCACTTCCCTTTAGAGGAAAGGGAATAAGTTTGTTTGGTTGGACAAATGTGAGTAGGCCTTCAGGACACTAAAGGAATGCCTTATGACAACACCTATTCTAGTAGTGCCTAGATCCACAGAGGGATTTATTTATGTGTACAAATGCTTCTTTGGTAGGATTAAGAGGTGTTTTGATGTATGATGGTCGTGTAGTTTCCTTTGAGTCCCATAAACTCAAGGATTATGAGTTTAATTATCCAACTCGTGACCTTGAGCTAGTGGTAGTGGTACAAGATTTGGTGCGTCGATGACATTTCCTTTTAGGAAAAAGATTCATCCTCAAGACTCATCATTTGAGCATATGACATCTCTTCACGCAGCCCAATCTCAATGCCTGTCAATGGCATTGGATGGAGCTTCTTTGTGAGTATGACATGGAGATTGAGCATGTGAAAGGGAAGGAAAATTTGGTTGTAGAAGCTATGAGTTGTCAGAGGCATTTGGTTATGGTTACTTTAGTGGACACAGATTTATAGAGCAAGATATTGTAGTAGCTTCCACATGACAGCTTCTACCTTTCAACTAGAGTGGAGATTGAGTCTCAGAGACCCCTTGAGGGGAATTTTGATGGATTTACATTAGAGTCAAATGGACTTCTCAGACATAGAGATGGATCTATGTACCTAGGGATGGAGGTTTGAGACAGGATATATTGACAGAGGATCATCATGCACCTTATTCATCCCATCTAGGGGTGAAGAAGATGCACACCACTTTGAGATAGTTATACCACTAGAGAGGACTTTAGAGAGATGTAGCTCATTTTGTGTCTCATTATTTGGAGTTCCAGAGGGTGAAGGTTGAACATCAACATCCAAATGGCCTTCTTTACCCGTATGTCATACCAGAGTGGAAATGAGATACCAGTTCCATGGATTTTATAGTACGGCTACCTACGTCGAGATACCACCACGATGCCATCATGGTCACGGTGGATAGATTGACGAAAGTGGCTCATTTTTCTCTAGTAAAGACCACATATATAACTAGTGCAATGGCTAGAGTGTACTTGGATGAGATTGTCATATTGCATATGATTCCATGGAAGATCATTTGTGATCGTGATCCCTTATATACATCACACTTCTGGACTACCATGCAGTATGCCCTTAGGATGAGAATCAACTTCAGCACAACCTATCACCCAAAGACAGATGGTCAGACTGAGTGGGTGAACAAGATTTTAGAGGACATGCTTTGGATGTACGTCATGGATCATCAATCAAGATGGGAGGAGTATTTGTACTTGGTTGAGTTTGCATACAATAATAAATTTGAGAGTTCTATTGGTATGGATCCTTTTCAGGTGTTATATGGTAGGGAGTGTAGGAAACCTTTGGGTTAGGACAGACTAGAGGAAAAAGTATCTCTTGGGCTAGTTATGTTATAGGACATGGATTAGAAGGTTGTTTTGATCTGATAGAGATTGCAGGAGGCACAAGATAGACATAAGAAGTATGCAATCAGAGGAGAGTTGACTGTAGTTATGAGGTGGGTGTGAAGGTGTTTCTTCATGTCAGACCTCATAAGATCCCTATCCATTATGGGAAAGGCTCTAAGCTAGCTCCTAGATTTTTGGGTCCATTCGAGATCTTGGAGTGGATCGGTCCTTTAGCCTACCTTCTAGCCTTTCCACCTAGCTTGTCTCATGTGCATGATGTGTTCCATGTTTATGTTCTTAGGAGATACATTCCAGATCCTTCTCATGTATTAGATCAGACCACATTGTAGGTAGGAGTAGGGCAGGTGACTATGGATCCGATATGCATCATAGAATGTAGGACCCTGGGCCTTCGAGGCCGTGAGATTGATCAGGTGCGAGTCCAGTGGGATAGGTATGATGAGAATGCAGCTTCATGGGAGGATGCTACTTTATTACGGGCCCATTTTCCACACCTATTTTAGTGACTTCTAGGAGGAAGTTGAGTCTAACGGGAGGGGGATGTAGTGTCCACTCCTCTTCGACACTTATCATATTTTGATTTCAATTACTATGGACTATAGACATGGACTTTATTATGTTATTTTGGTTTAGCATGATGATAGATGGTAGAGATATTCTAACTATTTATATATTATGATTCATATTATGGTTACATGAATTCTTAGAGGCATGGATAGGCATTCTGCATTGATTATGATGATGTGTTAACTTATATTATTCTTATATATATATATATATATGGACTATATATATATATATTTATTAGCATATGATAGATGGTAGAGTATATATATCTGCATATATATATATATCTGTATATATATATATGACATTCTAAATTATCTGACATTGTCATGTTGACTATGTTTTGGTGTTTGAACTAATCTTGTGATCTCACTGATATTGATGAAATGGTAGAATTGAGATGTTTTTGAAATGATAAACAAATGATAGCATTGCTTAGCTTGGATGATGAATTCGTGATATGATGATGTTTATTGATGGATGTGCATGTATTTTATTATTGATGTATTTGATGTGGCCATGAGGCTGAAGGAGGTATTATTTGATTTTTTGCAGGTGATTATATCACATCAAACAAAACGGGGATATGAGACCAACCATAGTGGAATATTGGATGGACACAATGAAGGTCACCATGGCATATTTATGTTAAGTTTTATTGTTGTGTGTTGTTAGATTGTTGGAGGTTCCCATGGGGGGATGACCTCAAATTGTGACCATGGGCTATGTGTGTTTTCCCCTTTCCTTTTTATTATTTGTGAGTATGTGAGTTATTTTAGTAATGTGATTCACTTTATTATTGTTAGTTAATGTACTCTTATTTAAGCTAATTAATCTTGTTAATTAAAGTAAATTGGGATGTGACCAAGGGGTATTTAATTTTGGTAGATTGTCCTTGATTTTATTTTGGATTTGAAAGGATTTTTATTGGTTTAAGTGTTGTGTACTCAACCTTTCATGTCAAATTCGGATTTGGGCTTAAGGGCCATTTTTGGAGGCTTGTGGGACAAGTTAAGCTTGTCCCACACCTCTTAAATTCATCTACCAACTATACCTATGGGTTAAGGGGTAAAAAATAGACCCCATTATGTGATTTGTAAGGTAAAAGGTGATATTTATTGCACTTTCTTACATGAGTTTTTAATTGTGTCCTTTAGAGGTGTGGGTAAGAGTTTGTGTGTGTAAGAGGTTTGTCATTTCCTCAACCACCAATTTATTAACCTTGGGTTTGATGTTTGACTTGGTGATGTGGAGTTGAGGAGAAGTGATGTGGCATCCTACATGGAGCCACCTCACCCTCCTCTCCTCTTTTTCTATATATGCAAGTTAATTTGATGGTTTTGGGGTTACTTCATTTTGTTGTGCATGGTTATTTTGGAGTTTTTAGCTTGAGTTGCTTGCTTGGGAGTCTTGGAGCTTGCTTGGATTTGGGCTTGAGCTTGGAAGGAGCTTAGAGTTGTGATTTTGGATCAAGTTTCTTGCAATGGCAAGGTAGGAACTTCACCATGCAATTTATTTTTATATATGTGTGTGTATGTAAATAAATGAATGTTGTGTGTGCATATTTTTGGCTTGGGTAGTATGGCCTTAAGTATGGTGTAGGAGAAGGTTTATGGGGATATTTTGGAGGGAGGCATAAGAGTATTGTTGCACATTTTGGGAGGGAGTTGGGTTGGGTGCCCCACCTTTTAGATAAGAAAAATTCTTACTTATCTTATATGTTTTATTTGAGGGAGGCATAAGAGATTGTGGGCAGAATAAGAGAATTTGAGGGAGGCATAAGAGTCTTGTTTTTTTTTTTTAATGTATTTGAGGCTTCAAGGTGGGCACCTAATCCCATTGGGAGGCATAAGTTATTTCCCCATAGTTCCTTGCTCCATTGGCTTAGATATTTCAAGCCTTGTTTGGAAAAGTTACATTCTTTGATATTGTTATTTTTGTGCTTGTGTGTGTGTTGAAATATTGTTGGCATGTGTGTTGTAATGTGGAAGCATTTTTGAAAATTTCCATTGGTTGTATCCATTTCTTATTGTTCTATGGTTGGGGCTCGGGGGCCAATGAGGAGAATAACTTCTCCTCATTGGATTATTGGTTGGGTGAAGAGCATTGTCTACTCCCCCTTCTTGTTGTTGTGTGCTTGAAGAGAAGAAAATGGTGGAGCTCAAGTTAAAGATTTGGACTTAGAGTATTTTGTAGAAGACAAAAAAAGGAATCCTACATTTGTAAAGTTTAGCCATGTTGTTTCCACTTAGAGTGGAAGGCTTGTAATTCTTGCATTTTAAAAGAAAGCCTTGTAAATTCTATTTATCAAGTTACAATGTATTAGTTGAAAGGAATAAGATTAAGTTATATTTTTTGTTGGAAATAAAACTCTCCAAATTCTGGATTTTATTCGAAGTTGTAATATGTATTCTTTGGAAAGGAATGATGCTTTTGTAAAGAAAGTATTGTTTAGTTCTTTGTGTTGTATTGTTTGCAAGTTTGAAATGAAAAAGGAGTTTATTAAGTGTGTTGTATCTTATTCTTCTCTCCAAATAGTATATGTGAAAATAATGATTTAGAGTTGATATTATACTCAAGTTTTATACCTTATTGCAAAGGAAAGAATACCACAAACTTAGTGTTTTAATCCATAAATGAATTTGGTTTCTTTTCATAATTGTTTTCTATTTTTAAAACAATTCATTGAACTTTGATATATAAAGATATATATATATATATATCACTTGATACATATATTATATATATATATATATATATCCTTTTTTATATCATTCTAATTTCCACAGTGACCAATACCGATAGGCTTAACTGGCATCGACAGACCCTGTACTGACATTGGTCACTGTATAGTATTACAATTTTATAAAATTTGACCTTCAACTTAAGTTTATCAATTTATTTCTTAGAAAACATGGCACAACATCTATGGAAACCTTTCTTATCTGTTTTAGATTCACATAAATGAATATAATGGAAAATCTCTATAACTACCCTTATGATATTTTAAAAATATCAAATCTATATAACCGACGTCGGCTAATGTATCAGCATTGACATCCCTTTGACCAACACCGATCACTTGAATCTGTACGTAAACCACGCTTTTTAACTTTGAATGTAGAAATGTTTGCTTTCTGTGCAAACTAGTGAATGTAAATCCTGCAATAGACTTAAAATAGTATAAGGAGGTATAAAAATGAATATATCTGAGGATATATGCATTTGTATACCTCATTGTTTAAAATTTACCAATTTTTTTGTAACCCGCGCTAGTAGTGGTACCAGTGTCGGTAGCCAGTGCATAGCACGACCACTCAAGTGACCACCACTGGTCGCATGTGCGTAGAAACCGTTTTATAAAAATCATGATTTTTTGCCAAACCAGTAGTTTTACAGAAATGAAACTTTAACAGAATGTAGATCTAACGATCTATAAGCATATATACATGTATATACATATATACACTCATGTATATATGTATATATGTATATATGTATATAAATATGTATTCATTTAGATCCTTGAAATGAGTTTCCCCAAGTGTAACTCAAGAAAATGAGAGCCATTAAACAACTTTAACCAGATTTGTGGATGAATCCTTCCAATTTAATGAATGAAAATAACTACACTCTATAAGATCTATGCAAACAAATAAGTGAGCCAAATGGGGAAGGATCTTTCCTTCCATTGCTATACTAAAACCTAGAGGAAATTCCTCCATGGTTTCTCTCATACTTTCATGGTTTCCTCTCCTCCAACCTGTAAAACAAAGAAAAGAAAAGAGAACAAATGAGGAAACTAGGGAAATAAAAAAATTAAAAGGAATTCATAAGGATGATTAGGGTTAGAATGAAAACCTAAGATCTAAGGTCCTAAAATGAATCAATCTAAGGGTAGGGAATCAATCCTACAACTTTTAGGTGAGGGTATTTTATGGGAATGTATGTTTTAATTAAATGTATGTGTAATTTGTGAATGGGGCCACTTAGGACCTTAGTGTTTTAAGTTAAAATGTAACCCTCTTATTATGGTTTAGTAAATAATTAAATGGAATTAAAACTATAGTAACTAAATAATTTAATGGTGGATGGACATTAAAGATAATGTCTTAGGGGGATTAATTGAACCAAGGGTGAATGCATAACTGTGGAATATGGATATTAATTTGATTAAAGGAATTAAACTTAGATTAACCAAAGGAATTAATGGATGCATGGATAGAACATTATAACCAGAAATAACTTTAGAAATAGATTAATAACATTTAATTATTAATCTAGGATGGATCAACCTAATGTAATGTAGGAAATTATTGGTGGAAGTTAATTAAATGTACCCTAGGGTTTAACACCCTTACAACCCCTTAAATAATTTTATTTTTTCACAATTTTCTAAGTATTTATTTAATATTTAATGTGGTTTGGAATGTCAAAAATATGGGCGTTACAGTTGTATTTGGGTAAGTAAGAGAATTCACGTAGTATACATGACACACTAAACAAGTGGTTTAGAGATAATGTAAACATATGTAACATAGTTTATTGGGGGAAATATATTTCATATAAAGAGTAGAAAATCTATTTGAAAAAACTATGTAAAATGTGTATGAACGGTAGGAAAATTCTATGTAACAAATATGAACAGTAGGATAATCCTATGTAATATATTTTCTTGCGAGGTATATTTCATGTAAGGAGCTGAAAATCTGTTATCAAAAAATATGTAAATTGTATTCCTACAAGAGGGTTGTATGTGGTAAATACCATAACACACAAATAAAGTAACATGCAACACATAACAGCGGAGCTACGGGAAGGCGAGGAGCTGTGGGAAGACAGGGAGCAGGACACAGGAAACAATGAGAAGGCAGTGGATGGAAAATAGAACGTGAGGCAGCGAGAAAGCTAAAGGAACTCATGGGCCTTAAAGTTATTTAGAACTCAACCAAAGGAGGTCTTGCAAAAACTCAACCTTGAGTGGAAATATGAGACTCCTTGGCTGAAATTTTTAGATTCAATGATCCAGAGAGCTTAGGGTAGATTCAAATTTACACTAATGGGAGATTTTGCTGGAATAAGACTGAATATTCATCAAGTCAGGACCTAGACCAGGAAGAAGTGGAACATCTTGGGAGAGGTAAACACCTTTGATTTATCTTACAGAAGCTTTATGTTTGTTTTCTCTCTTGAAGAGGATCTTTTCCAAGTCATGCATGGAGGGCCTTGGTTTTATGGGAGAACCACTCTCTCCATTGCTAGATGGAAACCCAGTTCTAAAACACACATTCCAAATGCATTCCCTATTTGGTTAAGGCTACTAGGATTGCCTCTTGAGTTCTGGGAGGTTGATTTGTTGGCTGGAATTGCTAAAGCTATTGGGGATCTTATTGCTCTGGACCCAACCAAAATGGCTAAGAGCAGATTCATTGCTGCAAGGATGTGTGTCAACATCATCTCTAGTTCCTCCCCTATGGATTTTATTAATCTGGAGACCAGATATGAGATTCAGAAAAAAAAATAGTATACGAAGAATCACCAGTTTACTGCAGTAGTTGCAGGAAAGTGGGGCATAGAGGCAATAGTTGTAATAAAAAAAATTCAAGCTACAAAATGGTCAGGACTGGAGAGCACCTCATACCCATGGCATCAATCCGGTGGTTGAATTAAATCACTAAACACACACGGATTCACAGGGCAATGGATGGCTGAGCCTTTCTACTCATTCCTTTGATGTTGTGAATGGAGGATCGAACCCCACAATCTCAGCTATGATCCACATGGAATTAATGGCGGATTTCCCAATGGACAAACAATTTGAATAGGTCGTGGAAGCACCCTTTGAAAAATTTAAAATGGCTAACTTGGAATTGTGGAAGGAAGCACAAACTGTTGGAGTAATTAATGGCGAGGACAACTTGCCCAATTCAAATTCAAACAAGGCATTAAATTCAAAAAATAATAATCATTCAAAACCAACAGCTATGAATGATGGCGCATCCGTGAATTTGACCATGTATCTCGCAGTTGTTGAGTCATCCTATCGTGACTCACTGTGTGCATGTGTACTTTGCTTAAGCTAAATTACATGAAGCAAGAACTACCACATAAAAATAGTTCTATAATCTAGCTAAGACAAATTCTAAACACCATCAAGATAAAGAGATAAACAAGATCTAAACTAACATCATAACTTTGAAAACATAAGATCAAAACTAGCATGCTATTTAAAATCTCTACTCTCCTAGATTACCAACAAGAATGAATGGACCTATGTAACTCCAATGGCAATCAAAAATTGCTTGTTTTATCCTTAAAGAATGCAAGAATAGGAAGCTTAGCTCTTAACAATGGTGACCTCTCAAGAAAATAAAAGGCAAGCTCTTAGTCTCTTTGCTATATGCTTTGCATTTGCTCTCTTAAGAAGTTTAGGTGTAGGTATAAAGGTAGAAGGAGGGCTCCTTATATAGCCCAATGGATAAAGAAAAAACTTCATCCCTTTGCACGTGGGATAAAGGTAAAACATGATTAGGAATAGATAAGGTTGCTTTATAAAAGGTAACCTTACTTTAGAAGGGTTTAATTTATGCTTAGCAAGTCATGGGAGTTGGGGGTGTTTTAATAATCAAAGGTGATTAACTAATAGGTAGATGTAAGATTATAGAAGCTAATTAGAGGAATATTAGTATGATTTAGGCTATTAGAAGGGGATTAAATCAGTTAAATATTGATTTATTGGTTAAATGGAAGGGAAAACTAATTAATTAATAATAATTAATTAGTCTAGGTAGAAGGAGTGATTTATTAATGGAAGGTTGTTAATTAGGTTGTTAGCTGGATAGGCGACTTAATCAATTAGCGTAATGTAATTAATTACTGACAATAAGAGGGAATATGAGTGCTTTTGACAATATGTCATCAATTTGTGAGAAAGGGAATAATTAGCGCAATTTAAGTATTTAAATTACTTAGGCATAATTGTAGGTGTCTACATTTTCCCCTCTTTGGGGTGGTGTAAGTGACGCCACTTCAAAGATAGTAGACGAAAGAAAATTTTGAAAGAATAGAAGAAAAATTAGTAGGAGGGAGAGATGCCCCCTCAAGTGTCGATGGGGTGATGAAAGAAGACAATCGATGATTGAAAAATGGGAAGATGCAAGATGCCCCAGTGAGACAGAAGATTAGGGGTGAGAAGAAAGTGAAGCAAAAGAAATAGGGAGGAGGGGAGAGAAGAGCTTATCCTCTAGCCACTGTGTATTGGAACAATTTTGATGTCATCATATTACCACAAGAGCTACGTTATCAGTCCTTATGAAAAATATAAGCATACGACAAAGGTATAATGACATGAAAAGCCATACTATAAATAATTGTCCATTTCTGAAAATACCAACTCTACACAACATACATCTATGTAATGCAATACGAGAAGGAAACAAGCTTAGCTAATAGGGAAAACAAGTACGAACGCACATACCCAACCCAACAATGGTCAAGAAAGTTGTACAAATGTTTTGTTAACAGTGCTAAAGAGATCCACAAGTTCGTGATTGATGAAAAAGGGTTAAAAATGATGCCCCGAGCAAGGATACATGCAAGGGGAAATGATAATGGACACAAGGTCCAAGAAAAGCGTTGTGTGCAATGAAACAAAACTAGGCAACAAATGTGCCCCAGAGTATCGACGAAGCAAGCAACTAGCTTTGTAAATAGTTGTGAATTTGGCAATCCACAAGTCATATTAATCAGGGAAGATGTGAGACAAACCAATAGGATATGGAGAAAATACCATGCGCAAGACACAAGTTTCAACCGTAATAAGCAAGTTACCATTTTTGTAGGTTTTTTACTTTTTAGGATTTTGTGAAAAAAATTTCCCTGACTTTTTTTTTAGATTTTTGATATATATATATATTGTTTTTATTTTCTGGTTTTCCAAAATGTAGTGGATAGTAGAAGAAAATAGAAGAAATAAAATGAGGGGGCTATTAGCTGATGAGTGATTTGATATTTTGCAGAGATTGTTGCCAGTTTTACAGATGTGGGAGTGCCACTCCCGGATAGCAGAGCTAGAGGGGAGTATGCGCCGACAAGACCGGCAGGCCATGGCTATACTCCTCGAGGTGGCGGGGCTAGGCCCCATGTCTTAGGTGCCCTCCATTACATTGAACCATGGCCTACTGACTGCGCTAGCTAAGCGATGGCATAGTGAGAGTCAGTGTTTAAAATTTCCTACAGGGGAGATGATCGTGACCCTTGAGGACATATGGTGGATCCTTTACATGCCGATCATAGGCACCTTGATTAAGTATAGCTCCGATGTGAGGCTGATCATAACAACATACAATGATATTTTTGATGTAGATGACATACCACACGATAGTATGACCATAGCTCTACACGAGTTTATTTCCAACCCTTCATTGCATCAAGGTCCTCTCTACATTATGTCTCTTATCAATGGGTTCTTACTCACTGGTAAGACAGGGACATCATTCTTGAGAGGACTATTACCTTTGGTACATGGCATTTTCAGTGGCGAGAGATACTACTGGGGACAATACATTTTGGCCCACTTATATTGGGATTTACATTTGATTACCTACCATGGTCAGAAGACTGTGGGTCTAGCCTCTTTACTACATATTTGGTCATGGGACCATATTTCCATTAGACACCTTGTGGGCACTTTGCATGTCCAAGACCACGAGGAGCCATCTTACATGGTGTGGGTATCAGCTGGTGGTGATGTACGCGGCCATCTAGGCAACCTATTTAGATATAGGCGAGAGTTCGATGAGCTGTCAGAGATAGATATTATCTGGTGACCTTATAGACATTTCCAGTGGCCAGAGGATGCCACAAAACTTAGTGTGAGCTTAGTAGAGCACTTTATCATTGGCAGTTGTAGCTACATTATAGATTTATACCGAGTTGACAGGAGCCAACGACAACTTGGGAGAGTACAGGGGGTCCCACAACCGGATATATGGTATGCACGTAGAGATTCAGATAGGCATACCATGGGGCCTCGCATACCGGTGGCCCGAGCGAGGGAAAGTTTCACATAGGTGGTCCCACAGGCATGGGACCTAGCATGGCAGGTGTAGGACCTGAGGACTATAATAGACTATGCAGCTTGGTACGCCACTGTGGTACCCCAATGTCTCACTATCCCAAAGGAGTCCTGGGTAGTAGGTGCTCGCCCACCTATAGAGATCTGGCATGGGTTCAAGTGGAGAGATAGAGTCATGGGGCCAGATCTAGAGGATATTTTTGATGGCATTCCGCATGATGGGTAGGGTGCCACATAAGCACAGGGACTGAGGCCGTACGGCCCAGTATAGGCACCAATTCAGCCTCCTAGAGTGAGGGTCCTAAAGCAGGGCCAGTCATCCAGAGCACCCCAGAGACTAGTCCTGGTGGCACAGATAGCCACACAGCCAGTGACATAGATAGCCACAATACAACAGCAACCACATCAGGCTTTAGCTGAGAGAGACACTGCTAGAGCAGAGAGGGATGAGGCCCGAGGCTGGTGTGTGACCGCTATAGCGGAGCGTGATGAGGCTTGGACCCATATTGTCACATTACTTTCAGAGTGAGATCAGGCTCGGGCTAAGGCTGGCCCAAGAGATGACAGAGCAGCATGGCAGAGTTAGATGTGAGAGATGGCCACATAGGGGGCTCAGATATTGACCTCCTACACCGGTCCCAGACTCAGGTGCAAATGGTCATTTCTTAGAGGGATCATGTATACATACATTCACAAGGCCTTCTTGCACAGAGGGATTAGGCATGAGCTGAGGTGTAGACTGTTACCACAGAGAGACATTGAGAGGTTGCCTCTTTGAGATAGGCTGAGGCCAATTTAGGCAGAGTGACAAGTAAGCGTGATGTTTCCCTTCAGGAAGCCCTCGCCTCTGGAGATGCTGACTTGATACGTGCTGCTATGAGGCTCGGTGGCGAGGCTTTATTTTATAGGAATGCCTAATTCAGGGTAGTTCCCCCAGAGTAGCGAGTGGTACTGCCTCGACAATCAGAGATGAGCACGACAGGCTCTTCGTCACGGAGATCAGGCCAGTTGATGAGATCAGTTAGGAAGCCTATGCCAGAGTAGCCGGCTGGACCGGGGCCATCTTAGCCACCATTTTTCTGTCGACCAGGTGACAGACCTATGAGTCCCAATGATGGCGAGCATTGTGGTTGAGCTCCACATTATTTTTGTTGTACAAATTGTTTGTATACATGCCTCTTATGAAGGTTGGTTTTGATATATAGTTTCGTATACTTTTATTTTGATGATGCCTCGTGATGAAGGCTTGATTCTTTTTTATGCATGCCTCCTTTTTTTATGGCACATTATATAGATGATGTATCATTTTGATTACTAATCTAGACAGTTTATACTTGTATAGATATATGGACATTTTTTATGTATCATCTTTGTATGTCTCAGCTGAAGGCATTTTTGATATAGAGCAATTTTGATACATGCCTCTAATGAAGGCTTTTATCTTGCTATATGTACCATTCTTTTGTATACCTCAAATGAAGGCATTTATGATGCACTTTCGTGATGTATATCCTTTTTTTGACACAGATAAAGCATACATGTATGATTTAGACATTTGTATATGACATATGTCTATATGAGATGGACACGTGTTAATTATTTCTCATGGATAGATAGATGTGTTTATGATGTATTCTGTTTTGATTTGACATGTATATGTATCATGATCTTATTTATGTATCACATGTGTTTTTATTTCCAAATGATGTGATCTTGTAGAATATATCAAATGTGCTTTGTTTATGAGATGTGTCATACTTAGTGGACGGGATGATATGATGATAAGGGTGCGGGGGGGATAGATTTTGATATTTGTGATCCCTCTTCCCCCCATTTGATGATACGATCTGTGATGATTAGCTTAGCATTCATGTATGATGTATACTTAGATTTTTCTTGATATATGATGTATAGATGATGATAAATGTGATGATAATGATGGTAATGTGATGTTATGATAACAAAATAATGCACATGCAATAAACACAATCAAATTTAAAAAAAAAAACACAATGAAATAACATAATAATGCACCAGGATTCACAAGCATGCAAAAACACACCTGAATATGCACAAGTAAGAATAAATCTAATCTAAGCAAGAAAAGATGAATCCTAACAAATTACACCCAAGAAACAAACAACCCAAAAGCAAAAACATAAAACAACTATACAAGCAACAAGCAAAGTAAGAAACAAGACCATTTCAGCCAGTCTTGCTACCCAGTAATCCTCATCTTTATCTAAATAGTCCCTAAGAGAAATTATTAGGTAAGGAAGTTCGATCTCTAAGGGGATGATAGATTCTGTCCCAAACACTAGAGAATATGGTGTCGCACCCATAGGAGTGCGAATGGAGGTTTTGTAAGCCCAGAGGGCTGGATGGATTTGTAAGTGCCAATTACGACCTATTTTGCTGACCATCTTCTCCACTATCCTCACCAAATTTTTGTTTATGGCTTCAACCTGTCCATTACCTTGAGGATAATATGGCATGGACCATTTTAACCTAATTTGGAACCATTGACAAAGACCTTTTATAGTTTTGTTCTTAAATGAATTCCCATTATCTGTAACGATGGCTGCGGGAATGCCATATCGATAAATGATATGATTCATGATAAATTTAGAAATCTGGGCTCCTGTTACATAGGTGAAAGGGATAACCTCCACCCATTTTGTAAAGTATTCCGTTACCGTGATGATATGTGTATGACCATCCGATGAGGTAGGAGTGAGTTTTCCTATAAAGCCAAGTCCCCACTTAGAGAATGGCCATGGAGTAGTGATAGGTTGCAATGGTTGTGATGGAGAATGGATAAAATTTCCATATTTCTGGCACAGTACACATTTCCTGAAATAATTGCAACAATCGATTTCCATGGTAGGCTAATAGTATCCTACTCTTAACAATTTCTTAGCTAAGACCATTCCGTTTGTATGTGCTCCACACACCCCTTCATGTATTTCTTTGATCACTTGGATCGACTATGTCATATCAAGACAACGTAATAGATTCCCATCATAGCCATGATGATAAAGTGTACCTCCTAAAAGGGTGTAATGGGCTATTTGGTGAATCATGTTTTTCTTTTCAGAATAGGAGATATCTGGAGGGAACGTGTTGTCCTTGAGATAGGTAAAGATGGGCTCGTATCCTAGGGAATTGGGACCAACAACATCACAAGCCAAAAAATATTATGGCATATCATATGCAAGCTGGCGTAAATTTTCTACAAAGAATGGCATGTCATTATTCCCTGGTGGAATATGAAGCATAGAACCCACTATTGCCATGACATCTACCGATCTGTTTTGTGCTCTTGGGATTTGTTCAAATGTAATGCACGCGAAGTACTCCTTTAGAGTTTCTACTAGCTTGTTGTAAGGTATAAGCTTGTCATCCTTAACCTTATATTTATCATTAACCTGTTTGATAATTCACTGAGAATCACCCACAACCTTGACATGATGAATATCCACTTGATAGCTAGCTTCATCCCTGCAATAAGTGCCTCAGACTCTGCAATATTGTTTGTGTAAGGGAAGCCCACATGAAAATCCCGTGGTATAGGATCACCAGAAGGAATAATAAGGACTACCCCCGCACCTGAACCGTGAAATGTAAAGGACCTGTCAAAATGTATCCGCCATAATGTACGATAGATTCTTCAATGTAGAGTAAGGAGGCATTTAGCAGATCCATATTCAAAGCTTTAGTGCCTTACAAAGGTGCTTCTGCTAGCTGTTCAGCAAGTACCTGTCCTTAAACTGACTTCTAATGTACAAATTATATGTCAAACTAACTAATTATAATGATCCAATTAGCCATTCTACCTGTGAGGGTAGGTTTATACAATAAGTACTTGTGTGGGTCAACCTTGGATATTAGCTTGGTTTTGGTATTCAATAGATAATGGTGAAGTTTTTGAAAAGTAAAAATGACAGCCAAGTAAGATTTTTTAATTTGAGGATAATTGAGCTCATAGGTGATGAGGGTGTGACTGAGATAATACACCACTTTTTCCTTATGACCAAGGTCGTATTGGGCAAGCAGCACACCAATAGAAAATTGCGTAGCATAAATATAGAGCAAGAGTGGTTCTCTAGGAGTTGGAGGCATGAGGACAGGCGGATTAAGCAAGTATTGTTTAAGAAAAGCAAATGCATGTTGTTGCTCAGATCCCCACATGAAAGTGACATCCTTTTTAAGAAAATGGGTGAATGAGTGGCACTTATCTACAAGCTGGGAAATAAAGTAGAAAATGGCTTGAATTTTCCCCTGTAATCTACGTAGTTGCTTGATATTATTAGGTGGAGGCATTTCAGTAATAGCAAACACTTTAGGAAGGTCTACCTCAATACCTCATCTTAATACAATGAAGCCCAATAGTTTTCTTGATAGCACACCAAAAACACACTTCTTTGGATTCAACTTGACCTTGTACTCTCGTAGGCACCCAAAGATACACCACAAAATGACAGGGTGATCCTCTCTTGTTTTAGACTTTCCAAGGATGTCATCCACGTAGTCCTCCATGATATCATGAATCATATCATGAAAAATTATTGTCATTTTCCACTGATAAGTAGCTCCTGCATTTTTGAGGCCAAATGGCATCACTTGATAGCATAAGGTGCCCTAAGGAGTCGTGAAAGCTGTTTTGTGTTGGTCTTCTTCAACTATCTTGATTTGGTTGTATCCTGGAAATCCATCCATGAGAGATAACATCTCGTACCCTGCTATTGAGTCTACAATAATGTCAATATTTGGCAGCAGAAAATCATATTTAGGGAAAGCCTTATTAATTTCTCTAAAATCCATGCAGATTCAGATATCGACAGGATTTTCTGGATAGGAACAATGTTCGATATCCACTCACAATAATCAATAGGCTAGACAAATCCTACCACAAGTAATTTTTCCAACTCTTCTTTAACCAGTAAGGCCACTCTTGGCTACATCTTTCAGAGTTTTTGTTTGATAGGCTTAGCGTCTGCGTGCACAACTAGGTTGTGCATGACCAAGGCTGGATCTAAGCTAGACATGTCTTTGTAAGACCATGCAAACACATCTATAAACTCTCACAGTAGCATAGTGAATGTCTTCTGTTCTCTAGCTGAGAGTGATGCTCCCAATTTTACTATCTTGGGTTCTTCTTCTGTACCAATATTCACATCAATGGTTTCTTCGACTAATAATTTTGATAAGTCCTCCATATGTGTAGGATCAGGAGGGAGGTTGATATCTTCATCCAAGGATGTCTCCACGATATTTTCATCCTTGGTGTGGTCACTTTGTTTGTCCTTTGATTTTTTTATTTGTTTTTCGGCCAGTGCCTTAAAGAGGTTTTCACTGTGCAACTTGGACTTTGATTTTTTCCGAGGCTTTACGTTGGAACTTTCCCTCAATTTTCTGTAAGTTTTGCTAACCATGAAGCTCAACCTCCTCACTAAAGTAGGCATACATATCCAAGTCAATAAATAAAACCTTCTTGTGATCTCCAATGGGAATTGTATCCCTTATACCCATGAACTCTGTGATAGCTTTGTCATTCTCGAATAAATCTAGTGACATGTGACGTTATTGGTCTCATTCAACAAGGGAAGGGTACAAAAGGTCAAGGGCTGGTTCCATGGGGGTTATGGTTAGGACAACATTTTTCATGAAGATATTTGTGGAGGCTAGATCCTTGTATTGGCTACAATGGGAATCCATATCACTGTCTAGATAGTCAAATTTATCCTCACGTTCAGAACAAGTAGCGTCCTGATCATTGGGGTCTACTCCATAAGGGTGAATCCCAATACCTAATATTTCTATTTTGAAATGTGAAAGAGGCACTGGTTCTCTTTGTCCTTGTTCATTTCATCCACATCCTAGGCCCTTATAGCCCATGGAGTACATCATTTTACTGGATTTCTCATATTCTGAGGTTCGATAACAGGATGGTTGAGTATCCTCTAGGACCCAAGTTATAGGTGGATCAAGTAATTTTTCCTCAGCTAACAAGCCTCTAGGTAGGAATTACCCAATAGTATGTTCATTTCTAGATCTTTTGAAGCGGTAGTTTGGTCAACCTCTAGTCTTGGGTGACAATGAGAGGTTTGAAACCAAGAGGTCTTGTTGTACATTGTATTCCCCGTAGCCATATTCAAGGATTTTCATTTCCCATGAATCAAAAGGAGATGTTGATGTAGACGCCCCATGGGCACAAGAACTAAGATAATATGAATCCACCTGGGATTCCATGGCCTTAGATTGGAGAGGGACCACTATATAAGTGGAGGGACATGCATATGTGCCCTTACGTCAAAAACAGTTGAGAGCTCTACACTGAGCAAAGGGCTCTAAATCTCCTTGTATTGTAATGGTGTGTCCCTCACGCTTCAATTTAATTCATTGATGAAATTTCGATGGCATGGCTTGTATGGCATGAATCCATGGTCAGCCTAGAAGCATATTATACGGAAGTTCCAAGTCTAGGACATGAAACTTTGTCTGATGGCAAGTGGGACCCACCTCCATTGGTAATGTGATTGTGCCCATTGACTCCCTTTCCGCGTTATCGTATGCGGTGATAGTGATGATATTGGACTCAAGATCTACCTCAGTATGTCCTAGCTTTTTAACCAACTTGAGTGTACAAATGTTTAACCCAGATCTGTTATCCATAAGCACCCGTTTGATCTTCCTGTGGGTGACAACTACCTCAATATATAAAGGAAGATTATGTGTTGGATTCTCAATAGGGATATCCCTATGGTTGAAGGCAATATGTTCATTTGGTATGATGTTTGCCACTGCGGCTTGAAGGTGTGTAGGATCGACATCTAAAGGCACTCCCGATACCTGAAGAGTTTGGTACAGAATGTCTTTGTGTACATTGGGTATCTTAAGAAGATCTAAGATCGAAATCTTAGTAGACTTCTTCTCAAGTTGTTATAAAATGTTATATTTACCAGTTTTTGGGGTTGACGGAGAAGGTTCCGAAATCACAAGGCAGGCACGCCTTATTACTGCAGTGCAGTCCTTTCCCTTGATTTGGATGGTGTTGATATGGTTAGTAGGAGAGTGAATACATTCAATAAGAGAATCATAATGATTGTTGTCTTTCTTGGTGTATAAGTAATTCACTACTTTATAACCTTGAGATGACTCTCCCCGATCCGGCTTTGACTTTTCTGATTTATCATGATTTGGGAATTGCTCTTTATATATCCCCATTTTCTCGTTAGGTGTCTGCGTTTTTCCTGGGTTGTCCACCTCTATCTCCGCATTGTCAATGAGGTTCGTAATAGAGTCACAAACATTTTTCTATCTTATGCCCCTTGACACGATGCATTTTGCAATATTCATGCTCCTTGTACCATGGAGGTTTTGGAGCATTGTCGTCAAATGGTTGCGTCATAGGATATGTCATCATGTGGGCCACATCTAATTGTTTTAGTATAACTGATAAAGGTTCATTAAGAGAGGTGAATGTTCTTCACTTTGGTGGTGGTTGAATTGGTCTTTTGGTTAGTTTAAAAGGTTGACTGGTTTGGACCGTTTGCACACATTTGGAATTAGTGATCCCATCTCCCACCACATTTTTATTTTTGTTAAAGACCTTCGGCTTCTCCGGGGATTTGACATTTTGATTATCTCTAGATTGGGTTTTGAGGGTTCCTTTAGCAATGAGAGATTTCTCTATCTATACCCCTTTTTTGATGACCTCCTCAAAAGTGTGTACACAATGCATTTAGAGGCGGAAAGCTATATCTAGGTTTAGGTTGGGAATGAAAATACTAACTAGTTATTTTTCAGGGAAAGCACAAGGGAAGTGACTAGCTATCCCTCTCCACCATTAAAGGAATCTGGTGAAAGTCTCATTAGGGTGTTTTTTGGTGCCACATAAATCTACCATGGTGACATCACTCTCTATGTTGTACAAGAAGTGACGCATGAAACTTTCTGCTAATTCTGGCTTGGTGAAAATTGATCCATGTGGTAAGCGTGTAAACCATTACAGGGCTTGACCTTCAAGACTCTTGGGGAAAATTTTGATGAGATAATTGTCACTGTAAGACACCTCTTGACATACCATATAGAAACCTTTGACATGATCCCATGGATCTCCCTTCCCTTTATATTTTTCAAATTTTGGCATATAGAATTTCTTAGGAAAGGGTTGAAGGGTCATAGTCTTGTTAAAAGGATAGGGGCATAATTCTTCATATTGATACTTTATAATGCTCCCTATATTGCTCTCTTATAGGCTCGTGAGTGTCGCTTTCATAGACTGAACCTCTTGTGCGAGAAATTGTTCTCTAGTGGGAGAAGCGGGAATATATACGCAATGATATTCTGTATCGTCTTCTCCTTGGTTTTCTCTATGGAGTTCATTGATCTTAACCTTAGGCTTCGACTTTTGAACATTTTTGTTTGCTTCATTCTATACATGGGAGGTCAGCAAAGCTAATTGTTAGCTTAGGTTACTAATCTGTTGTTGAATTGTGGTTTCTTCTTCTAAAGGTTCTTCCTCCTCGTATTGTGGAGGTTCTTCACCCATCTTATGTTATGTCTTGTTTCTACGTGGAACTTTGATAAAGGGCATTCTATGTCCCACCACTTTATCATTCCCTGTGTTGGAGGTAGAAGCATGTCCATGCATCAAAATATCCTCCACATTGATAAGGGGTTGTTCTTCCTCAGTAACATTATTCACAGGCGGGATTGTTTCATTTTTAGTGGGTAATTTGGCCCCTAATTCTACAACCCGTGCTAGCACTCTATCTTTATTTCTAAAAAATTCGTCTAATAGAGTAGGGTCAAAATTAAATTCTGTGTGTGGGGATTCTAATTCATTTCCACTATGATCGACCATATCTACTATCTCTTTTTCCACAGAAAACAGAGGTTCTAGATCATGGCCAATGAAGGTATTCGACCCTTTTCTGTTAGAGGCTTCCCGAGCTTGCGCTTGTTGTTCCTCGTATGTCTGTGTCTTGAGTCCTAATAATTTTTTAGGAGCCATGTTTTTGTGATAGCTTCACTAGGGTAAGTTTTAAATGTGTTCAAAACTTTGGGACCACACCTCAGTGAAATGCAAGATGTATTGTCAAGAATATGAAGGAATTAACAATGTGAGAATACCAATGTGATAGAGTGATAAATCACTAGTGATACAAATGTTTGGTACCTAAACCTATCAAATGAAGTACCTCCTAGACTACGTTTCAAAAAGCAATTTCGCGTGGCAAGATAATTAACAAGATGTTCTTACTTATGCTAAGTTCACAAAAATGAACAAAACGTAAGTAAATACAAAAAGTCAATGTGACCCCCTAACAAGATATACTAGGAGCGAGCTCAAACTCTATTAAGACCTATATCTCAAAAAGTGCCAATTACAATTCGTGAATGACAAAACAATATCACCAAGATATGTTAACCAAACTTTACGAGAAAGTAAGGTATTGATATCAAGGTGCTATTGGTATAACACGCACAAATGGTAACACCCAACACTCTTCAAAATCGAGGTAATAATAGAACCGAACTAAAAATCTCAAAGTATAGCTAGGAATAGTTAAAAATGTGTGCAACGTAACCTTACAATATAGATATTTATGTCGAGTTTACAAGAAACAAGACGTAAATATCAAAATTATAGTGATACGATACAAACAAGCTAACCCTTCTAAGGAAGTTCAAGATGATGAACCACACCTAACTACAATGACAATCTTAACATAATTATCAAGTTCATAATGGCCACCAATGATATGAATACATCTTCGTGCACTTTATACATTTAACTTACCTAGCCGCAAACATGGATGGACGTAAATGGAAAAAAAAGTGTCAGAAACAATCGATTAGTAACACAAAGGTAGTCACTCTCCTTCTGATCAACAAAGTGTCAAAAGAATGTGAAGGAAGAAAATAAAAAATGTGATGAAAAATGTTGGCTTCACTTCAGAAGAGTTTTGCCTCGCCCTAAGGCAAGTAAAAAACTAAGTGAAAGTAATGCGTCACACGTTTTGCAATAAAAAGATGGTTCACAACTCAACACTATTTTACAATAGTCAAAGTGGGCTCCTGGCCAAAGTATATTTTCCTAGGTGGTTCTCTCGTCCTAGGTGTTACAAAGATTATCCGCGAGTGGGACGATTTACCCAAATAGCCATGACTATCTTGGGAGTATCTTGACTTTTCCCCCTTCAAGCATAGTGGGCATTAAATGCATCCATCGTGTACTTAAAAGGGTCACGTAGGGACAACTTGTAACTCTATCTCACAAAGAAATCACTAGTTAGATAGGTAGTGCAGAGCATTTCTCATTTCATCAAAAAGGTTCCCTCATGCATGAACTACTTTAGGGTTCCTAGAACCACCCCCATTGTTGTAGCTTAAGGCATTATGCCAAAGGGGTTATGTTCCAGTTAAGCAGAGAGGGATGTACCCTTTTTTGATACCTGTAATACAATGTTTTGAATATGTTGTTTGTTTTATCATTTTTAATTTAGGTGTGGTTTGCGTGAACACCATTTGACAACCTGTATAACAATTGTATTAGTAGTTTTCGAATTTTGTTTTAATTCCTCCATTCTTTGACAAGCGATGGCGTTTTGGTACTGTATGAGGATTTTTATTAGTTTTCCATCAAAAGAGAAGGCACAATTTCTGATTCTCTAGATCATCCAAGGACGCAAGATAAGAGCATGCGTGATGTCTTCAAAATCCAAAAATATATCAAATGGAAAAACACTTTAATTTAATTATGCCAAGTTAACCAATTCCAACTCAAATATTCCTAACAACCTCTAAGCATCAAAAAGACTTAAGAATCATTTCTAATTACCAAGATCGCCCCAAGGGATGTGAGGGAAGAGCATATGCGATCTTATTCCTATAAGTAAATAATGTAAAAATCCATCTAATCAAGTACAAACATGTAAAAACAGCCTGTAAAGACAAGTATATGATTAGATAAAACCTGCAAGAATGTTAGAACCTCAACACATTAATTTCAAAAACACAAAAAGACACCTACGCCTCTTTTTTGGCATCTGCGCGCGTGAGCTAGGCCGTATGCGCCACTCCTGTACTTTTCTAAATTACAATGCACCTGCACCACCTGAGAGGCGTGTGCACCATGAAAACAATGTATGCGCTACTCTATGTGTTTTTTGCTTACCATGCACCTGCGCCACCAGAGAGGCGTGTGTGCCACAAAAGTAATGTATGAGCCACCTTCAAGAAAAATAGATAGGAAATCAGATAGAACGCTTGTGCTACTGGGAAAATGTGTGCACCACTGGAAAAACATGTGTGCTACTGTGAAAACATGTCCCCACCAATTTATAAAATAGTCCCAGATTCTGACAGAACATCTGCACCACCAAAAATGTGTCTATGCCACTAAAATAGCATGTGCGCTCTAGTTAGGGTGTATGCACCGATCTGAAAGGTTTCAAAATGTAGTGAAGGTATAGTATGAAACGATGTCTACGCCCAGGTTAGTGCATCCGCGAGCTGATTAGGGTGTGTGCCGAGGTTAGCGCCCATGTGCCAAGGTTGGTAAACAAAGAACTAGGTTTTGACAGTGTGCCTGCGCCACCAGAGAGGCATGTGCACCTTAAAAACCATGCCTGCGCTCCTAAAAATGTTCCTGCACCACACCTGCAACCAAAATACGAAAAAAAATAGAAGAAAACTCACAAAATCTCAAATTTTGACAATTTAGTTTAAGAACGGCAACAACCCATTAAAATGATGGCTATGAACAAGAAGTTACACATATCAAATTAGCAAAAATTCTAAGAAATTGGACATTAATTACTACATGTGCATATCAAAAGTTAGTGAAAACAATGAAACTTAAACTAAAATGCCATGGGACTAAGGGTCCCACCGTGCGTGCCAAATGTGTGCATGTGTACTTTGCTTAAGCCAAATTAAATGAAGCAAGAATTACCACCTAAAAATAGTTCTATAATCTAGCTAAGACAAAGCCTAAGCACCATCAAGATAAAGAGCTAAACAAGATCTAAACTAACATCATAACTTTGAAAACATAAGATCAAAACCAACATGCTATTTAAAATCTCTACTCTCCTAGATTATCAACAAGAATGAATGGACCTATTTAACTCCAATGGCAATCAAAAATTTCTTGTTTGATCCTTAAAGAATGCAAGAATAGGAAGCTTAGCTCTTAACAATGGTGACCTCTCAAGAAAACAAAAGGCAAGCTTTTAGTCTCTTTGCTATATGCTTTGCATTTTCTCTCTTAAGAAGTTTAGGTGTAGGTATAAAGGTAGAAGGAGGGCTCCTTTTATAGCCCAATGGATAAAGAAAACACTTCATCCCTTTGCATGTGGGATAAAGGTAAAACATGATTACACTACAAGATAATGGGTCATGTATCCACAAATTTTCTACAAATTTGTTGTGGATTTCTTATCTAAATTTGAATCCAATTTTGTGGACTCCACCTACAATTTATTTGTGGAAACATCAAATGTGACAAAAAAATGTGGCAAAATCTACACTCAAAATTATTGTTAAAATTCCACAATATTATAATTGTGGAATTTGTGACAATTTCAATATTGTAACATTTCTACAATGTGACTCATTGTGAAATTTTTCACAACTAAAAAATTTTGATCCACAATTTAAAATTGGTAATGTACCACTACATTAATAATGATATGGGTCCACAAGTTTAAAATTTTAATTCTTTCCACAATTTTAAAATTGTAACTATTTTAGCCCACGCACGCACGCACGCACGCACGCACGCACACGCACACGCACACGCACACGCACGCACACGCACACGCACGCACACGCACGCACGCACGCACGCACGCACGCACGCACGCACGCACACACACACACACACGCGCACACACACACACACACACACACACACACACACACACACACACACACACACACACACATATATTCCACAATATTATAATTGTGGAATTTGTGACAATTTCAATATTGTAACATTTCTACAATGTGACTCATTGTGAAATTTTTCACAATTAAAAAATTTCGATCCACAATTTAAAATTGGTAATGTACCACTACATTAATAATGATATGGGTCCACAAGTTAAAAATTTTAATTCTTTCCACAATTTTAAAATTGTAACTATTTTTACATACATACATACATATATATATATATATATATAAATTAAAAATTATAATTTCAATACAAAATTTAATATGTCAAAATTATTATAACTTTATAAATCATATATATCACAATTAAAATGAAAATATAATATGTGATAGTAGATTATTTGTAGAATATTTACATAATATTATAAATAATGTTCCATAAAAACAAAATTATTACTTTTAATTATAAAAATGTTTTATTTATTTATTATAAAATGAACCATAGTTTCAAAGGAATGTAAAAATAATATTAGTAGAAAAAGTTTTGATTTCATACATCATCAATGCTTAGAAGTAATAAAATATGTATTACGGTGGATATTATTTTCCTTCATTATCTATTTCTTTATATATTTGAAATCCTTAATTTTCATAACATTCTTTTATTTTTAATGAAAATATAATTTAAAAATTATGTTATATAAAAATTATAATTTCTTTAAGATAATTTCATAATTTTACTAATACACTATCATTGCCTTTCTCTCTGATTCAAGCAATTTGTGTCTGATAAATCCAAAAAATAAAATAGTTCCTGTAGAATAAATTCCTCTGCAACAAACTTTAAAAACACATAAATTTTGTTAATTTTTTTGAAAATTAGTATATTTATTATATTACAACAGATCTCATAAAAGACACTAAAGATTACAACTTGTATTGCGAAATATAAAAAAAAAAAAATCTAAAATTTACCACAACATAGTTTTTCTGCATATTCATGGCCTCCTCCACAAACATAAATTTGTTAATCTGTTTAAATCCATTTTCAATCATGGTAAATTTAAACATATATAATAATTGCTCATATTATTAAAATAAATCAACTTAATCGGTGATCTATAGAAAATGATACCCTTTAAAATACCACACCCTTTTTCGTTCTTTCTGCAAAACACTCAAAAAAACCTACAAGCATACCCAACCATTGAGGCCGAATTCAATATTGTTGAATATTTATTTACAAAACTATAGAAAATCACTTTCTTCCCTTGGATTTTTTTGAAGAGATATATTAATAGCACGCCAAACACATCTGAGTCGTTAGATTTTCTTTCTTCATAAATGGTTCAAAACAAACAATATTCAATCCATCCACAATCGATACGATTGCATGCTTCAGTTACACTTACAGGTTTAGTTCACTACAACAAATAAGATCTTTTTACCACAATTATTCTACAAAATTTCAACAATTTAAGAGAATTGTAGAAAATTCGTGGCATGTCTATGATAATTTCATAATTTATTTTGTAGGTTGTGTAGATGTTCTACAATTTAAATATACTTAGAAAAACTTGTAGAAAATCAACACTTCTAAATATTTATTATAGAAAATCCACATTTTTTTATTTATTAGATATATAATTTAAATAATTTCTACTATATTTATATTACTTTTGGGATAATTAAAAAAATAATATAAATTATAATAGCATTGCGGAGATGCCACATTAAATAGTGCTTGAATGCTATATAATTGTTTTTGTGGAAATGCCACATAACTAATTCTTTAGATTTTTAGTACATTTTAAGATGAAAAATATTACATTATAATACTCTGTAAATTCAAAGTACAAAAAATATATATCTATACTTTATAAAAATATTTGAAGTGTCACATCACCATAATTATTCTACAAACTTTAAATAAATTAGGAGAATTGTAGAAAATTTGTAGCATTTCTATAGTGATTTAATAATTTAATTTTTTGGTTTGTAGGTGTTCCACAATTTTAATGTATTTATAAAATTTTGTAGAAAATTCATATTCATAAACATTCATTACGGAAATTCCAATTTTTTAAAATTTTTTTAGAAATATAATTTCAATATGTCTACCATATTTATATTGATTTTAGAAGAAAATAAAAAATCTAACATAAATTACAATAACACTAACTAGAGATGCCACGAAAAATAATGTTTGAATAACATTTATGGATTTATAGGCAACTTTATATTTAAATTTTTAATACATTTAAAAATAAAAATATATAATAATGTGTATATTAAACATAGACAATTTATTTATAGTTATAAATTTTTATACCAAATCCACATCTCTAAATGTTTTAAGTTTTTTATTATTTAAATATAATGAGTTCCAACAATATATACACACCACATTACCTAGTTAACTATATTTTTTCTTATAAATTCCTACATATGCTACATGAATTATATATTATTTTTTTCATTTTCTTTTAAATATATATTTGTAAAATATGTTTTTAATTTAACTTGAAAATATTTATAATAAATTTTATTCTATTTATTAATTATTATGATATTAATATTAACATATATATATTTAACAAATAAATATTTTTTATTTTATTAATATTAAACTAAAAATATCTATGTTAGCTCTCAAATTACATGATTTATAGGACAATGTTATAGGTTTGAATAACATCTATTTAAACATGTTTTCTACAATTTTATAGGAGTTGATAAATTATAATAAAAACAAAATAAAAATAAAAATAAAAATAAACAGTGTTTAAAGATTAAAATATTACCATGTAGTTTTAAAGAATAAATTGTAATATCAAATTGTAGATGATCCATGTTTTTGAGAAATTTGTCCATTCAATTATTTTTATTTCGACACCACATATGATTCTTAGGCATCTTAGGTTACGGGGACAAAGTTACAATGTAATAAAGATTGTTTGTTGTGATTTGCTTTGTAACTATATTCCTAAAAAAATTAGGGCACTCCTAAATCGCGGAAATCATGAAGCATTTATTTAGGGATTTTTATTTTCCAATGATAAGATTTTGTCAATTTGCTTACAATACGCAATTACAGAAAGCCATTCACTACAAATTATTTTGCATGTTTCAAGTCTTCCTTCTTACCTTCTCATAGATTTGGTGCAACATTACATAGGTGCGATGCAGAAGCTCTTCATTTCAAAAGACGAAATGGTTTTCTCCAAGATGTTTGCAGGAATAATAAGCTAAATAATAGAAGGAAAATGTTTTTAATATCGATAAGCTAAATGCAATTCTCTATAATCATTCAATTTTATAAGTATTTATGTAGATCTGCAGTTGCAATGTCACAGAATGATCATAATCTTACGTGTTATTAGCATTTACTTTTGGTTTCGCTGCACATTACTATTTTAATATTTAGGCCAGGGTTTTCTACTGCCAATGATAATTTGGGAACTAGGAAGATCCATGCTGCATAATCAACTGATATTATTCGAACTATTGTAACTGTGTAAGAAATTAGAATCAAATCAATTCTCGGGATTTGTTTTTTTAGTTTATACTCATAAATGGTATTATTTTTTCTCTTGTGGTATGATTTGGCTCACATGGTTTGGAGCTTAGTGTGGGCCAGACATAGATGGCCTTAATAAAATAGAGAGGAACTTGGGCTATTTTGACAGTGCATAAGAATGCATTCACATGAAACATGGTGCATCAATACAAAGAGGACTTTTAGAAACATTTTGAAGCTTCAAGTTGATGGATGATGCCAATAATGTGAATATGATTGTTCATTCTGATTTTGATGTTATCCAAGATATTCACACTATGTACATTCTATATACAAAACTCTTCATCGTGCCTTCAAACTGCAAGTCTTATGCGAGGGAGGATAACTTATACGGTTTAACTTTACCATACCATTCTTTCTTTCCGAGGACAATAGGATTTTAATTATTTATTGACCTCTTTTAAATTTTTCCTATCATGTTAGGATAGTTCTATTGTTTTCTTCCTTTTATTATTATTCTAATAGTATTTATAATAATTATTTTGTTTTTTAATTTATCAAGATGCCAAGTGTATTTTTTTGGATTTATATAATAACAAAAAATTAATTTCAATTTACTTGCATAAAACTTAGAAAGCAAACACGTTTTTAGGATATATTTTAATTTAATGTTTATATAATTTAGACGTGGCTAAGTAAGTTTGAATTGAAATTCACTATTAATATTATAATAAATCTATTGTTTTATTAAAAATTACAAAATATTATTGTATTATATTAATTTTATGTAGATAAGTATTATTATTTAATATGTATGTTGAAAATGTAGACAATTGATATATAGAATTTTGTAAAAGAATGTGAAATCAATAAACCAGTTATAGTTACATTTCTACATTGTTTTTATAGATATTCCACATATTATTATTGTGGAAATCAAATTGTAGCCTCCACCTACAAGTTTCATGTGGTAATCTTAATTGTAGATAAATTTGTATATATTATCACATATATTATATTAATATAAAAGTGTAGAAAATCAATAATATCATAATACATGGAAAGACTACAATTTTAAGAAATAGTGGAATATTCACAATCCTAAAAATTGTTGAAAAATTACAATCTATAAAAATTGTGGATAAACTTCACTACAAAATATTGTAGGGTAGCTTCAAATTTTATAAATTGTGGAATATCAATAGTCTTATAAATTGTGGAAACACAACAATAATATATGAAATTGTGGATGAGCTATAACTTCAAATCCACATTTTTAATTTTGAGAATTCCTTATAACCATAATCACAATGTAGAAAAATTGTCGCAAAAAGTCTTATTTGTTGTAGTGGTTAAATAACCATCCACTTTAAACGGATGAAAACAAGCCTCTAAATCATGGGAATATTAAGCATTGAATGAGCACGTGGATGTTAGAGTCACTCTAGATTACTAATTAATGCCTAGAAAATAGAATAATGGTATGAAAACAATTTATTATGGGACATTCTTGGTAGACACAATGGGGATAGTTTCATATATATATAGCTATGGGAAAATAACTATTAACAATAAGTATAATAATAATGTGTTAACTTTAGTTCCAATTTTTTTTTTACATGTTGTTATTAGTTTTCTAATGTTTATTTGAAGTTATTGTTTTTCTCTTTTTTATTACCAAGACTTGAGTGCTCATTTTATGTTTAACATGCATATATAATATAACTACATTTCTCTTTAATAATTGCCTTAAATATTTATTCATATCATTAAAAAAATAGATTTTTTAAATATAAATATTTTTTAGTAAGAATTTTTTATTTCGATAATTGAAAATCAATATATTATTTAATTTTAATTGAGATTATGTTTTTAAAAACTTAATTTTCTTCCTTCAAAATAATATATATTTAATTTCTTTCTAATAATTAGTGTTTTACATGGTTTATTATTAGTATCAGTAGTAATCAAACTTAAGATTATCATTTTTAAAGTTGATATAGAGTTATATATTGTAAAAAAATTACAATGAAAAATTGAGGGAAAGTTATATATTTTTAAAATTGTGAATAATAAACCATGATGGTAAAAATTGTAGGTTAACTACAAAATTTCATTAATTAAAAGATTGTTTTAATTATAAAAATAGAGTTAAAAAGTTGGGATTGTGTTACATTATATAATGTAAATTATAAACAATTAGAGATATATGTTCATCCACAATAGATATAGTTTACATTTTTGGATATTGAAAAATTAATTTTTTTTTATAAGTTTTGCTTGAACCTTAGAAATGGTGTGAAAATGAATTCATCATTCAATATTTTTGGATTGTTTAGAAAATGACTAATTCTTGTTTAAAAATATAAATGTTTTATAATTATATGTAGAAAATTTGATTTATCCACAATGAAATTTTAAGAATATAGATATTCCAAATTTTTATATTTGATTATTATGAATTTGTGGAATTTTTACATTATACTTTTTAATTCTAACCATTTAATATTGATAATTCACATTTTTTTCACAAAACAATTATTTTGTGGATAAGAATGTGGATAAATAAGCTTACATCTAGTAGTGTTAGGAATGGATAAGGTTGCTTTATAAAAGGTAACCTTACTTTAGAAGGGTTTAATTTATGCTTAGCAAGTCATAGGAGTTGGAGGTGTTTTAATTAATCAAAGGTGATTAACTAATAGGTAGATGTAAGCTTATAGAAGCTAATTAGAGGAATATTAGTACGATTTAGGCTATTAGAAGGGGATTAAATAAATTAAATATATATTTATTGGTTAAATGGAAGGGAAAGCTAATTAATTAATAATAATTAATTAGTCTAGGTAGAAGGGGTGATTTATTAACAAAAGGTTGTTAATTAGGTTATTAGCTGGATAGGCGACTTAATCAATTAGCGTATTGTAATTAATTAGTGACAATAATAGGTAATATGAGCGCTTTTGACGATATGTTGTCGATTTGTGAGAAAGGGGATAAGTAGCACAATTTAAGTATTTAAATTGCTTGGGCGTAATTATAGGTGTCGACACTCACTACAACAAAGAGATATAGGCCCTCCTTTCATGGGGAAGGGTGATTCAAATAATAAAATAGATGTAATCTTCGAGGCGCTTATGATGGAGTCATTGCTCAATGATCTTGAGTGGAAACATAAAAAATAAATAATGCAGTGAATTTGGTGGGTGCCAACATTAATTGTGCTACCAAGGAGGTTTGTCGTCTCACAAAGAACATTAAAGCATCCTCGGTCTTTACTGAGTCTCTTCGTAAGGTGGACATCTTTGCTACATTTACGGATGATGATGGTTGGAAAAAGGTCAAAAAGAAAATGCCACACACCGTCCATCCCGCCACAACCTGGGGTCATGGTAAGAAATTTTATTTGTTTCTTGTTGACCTGGCACAGCTGCTATGCAACTATAGTCTTGTTGTTTTTTAGTTTCTTGTCAACAGATTTTCCTTTGCTTCTGGGCTTCTCTGATCATTCTAGCTTCTAGGCCTTTTCTATTTTTGATCTTCTTTTTTTTTCTAGCTTTTGAGCCTCTTTGTCTCTCAGGGTATGCCCCCCCACCCCGCGCCCCCCCCCCAACAAAAACAATTTACCATTAATTAAAAAAATATATGTAAAATGTATATGAGTGTAGGAAAATCATATGTACGATATTTTTTGCCCCATTTATCCTATATGTGGAGGATATTAACAATAAAATTTATTTATTCCGTGCACTATGATGTTTGTCAATTAATCTAATCTTTTCTTTGATCAAATTTTAGTATCTGGTCCATTGTACTTTTAGGTTGTGTGAGAAATATTTATTGTGTAACAGGTTATGATTATAAATTGATGATTTTTTCAATATTTCAAGATTACTGTCACTAAATTTTATTAAAATTCCACTTTCTATTTAATATAAAATGCAACATGAAAGAAATTTACATTATCTATTTGTAATACTTCATCTATACCATAACTAGACATGATTATGGGTTTTTTTCATATAAAACACTCCCAGCCATTGAACCATATGAATGTATGATTTGTGTAATCTTCTAAATATTGATTTTATAGTATGTTAATCATTCCATTCTTAATCATACTTAAAGTTATAATTTTGCAACTCCCCCAATTTTTTATATACACTTGTGTAAGAGGAAATCCATGAAATTTGAGGTGTACTAAAACTTAAATACTCAACGATTAAAGTTTCTTATTAATTCAATGTATTAAGTTCAGTCATAAAAATTATGTCTTTTTAAAAAAACATTGTTTAAAAAAATATGGCGAAAAAAATGGATGAAGGAATTTTAATTATTTGAATCTTTATATTTGATCGATATGCAAGGATAAAAGAAAATACTAACGAATCCTAAATACAAACATCTATTAAATGTCAACAAAATATTTCATTGCTTCCACCCAACATTAAGGTTGCAACTATTTCAAGATTTATTTTCTACAAACACTGGTCAATTTTATGATTTTGTTCTCCTTGGGAGTGCAAAAGTTGAACTTCAAACCATACCAGTCTTTTGCAAGCATGGAAAAGCTATTCATTGGCTACCGTAACAAGCTATATAAAATAACATAGAGGATAACTACTTTTGTTAAGAGGAATGTTGGAATAGTTATGGCAGCAACATCTCAGATGTTATTGCAGTCCTCCTTGGGAGTGTAAAGGAGGATTAAAGGTTTCCATGAGTTGATGTCTGTCCATGGGATGAACAAGCTATCCACACACAAACCAGGGACTTGCAACTCTGGGAGATTCATCTTACTTAATTTCATTGAATGTACTCATGCACTCCATCACCTCTTCATGATCATCACATTTATTCACATAAGACTCGCTATCAATATTATTCATCATCTGATAATCATGGTGACTCCATTCAAGTGAATTTAGGGATCCTTCTCTTTCTCCTTCTCCTTCTCCTTTTGTCATGGCTCGCTGCTCCAACACCTTCTTAGAAGTCACTTTTCTGTGCATCCGACACAATACCACTTCCTTATGTATCAGCAATACATACAACACTAATAGTTTTTTCTTGGTACTAAAGAATGACGCTAATAATGTTATGAAATTTTACCTCATATGCTGGGTGAAAATCTGGCATTCTGTACTCTTTCATAATCCAGTCCGTCTTCTCATCGGCTGGTGATTTTCCTCTGTAAAACACCAAATTTTTTCTAAGCCCAATGCAATGAAACATCTTATTACGAACTAATTTGTCTGATCTGGTAGCCTTCCAATAACCTGATTTTGTCAGCCTGCTTCTTCTGGGTGCCGCACATTTTGTATCATGGGGAACAAAGAAGAACTATTATCTTTTTCCATGAATATAGGATAGACCTGTGCTAGCAAATATTAAACCCTAACAAACAAATATTAAACCCTAACAACGTTTATCAATAAGATTATTCTGAAATTTTCTGTGTAAAGAAGTTATTTTATGATGTTTCAGAACTCACTACTAGATCCATCGTCATGGAAGAGGAGTGACGCAAATTAGTGAGATCCAAAATATCAAGAATCAACAAAATATCTTATCCATTACTACACTAAAAATAGTTTATGTTGATGATAAGTACCTAGGAGCTCCCATGGATCGTGTTTATACAAATCCAGGGTTCCAATTATATCTGGACTGAATTGTTGGCCTTCCAATTTTTTCTTAAGACAGAAGTTCACACGCTCTTCTTCTATAGGATGGAACCTAAACCCCGGAAGTTCAAATCCTCCATTCCCTATGCCTTCCATATTCTTCTTCAACTAATTTTTTTTTTTTTAATTGTAACAATGATCTCCGCCTCTTTGCATATATATAGCTTTTGATCATCTTTGTCTCTCTGGGTATGGTCCCCTCAAAAAAACAATTTACCATTAATTAAAAATAAATATGAAAAATTTATATGAGTGTAGGAAAATCATATGTACGATACTTTCTGCTCCATTTATCATATATGTTTAGGATATTAACAAAGATATTGCTTTATTCCATGCACTATGATGTTTTTCAATTAATCTAAGCTTTTCTTTGATAAAATTTCAGTATCTGGTCCATTGTTTTAGGTTGTGTGAGAACTATTTATTGTGTAACAGGTAATGATTATAAATTGATGACCATTTCAATATTTCAACATTACTGTCACTAAATTTTATTAAAAGTCCACTTTAAATTTAATATAAAATGCAACATGAGAAAAATTTACATTATCTATTTGTGATACTTCATCTATACCATAACTAGACATGATTATGGGTTTTTTTCATAGAAAACAAGTCCTAGACATTGAACCATATGAATGTATGATTTTTGTAATCCCTTCTAAATCTTGATTTTATAGTATGTTAATCATTCCATTTTTAATCATACTTGAAGTTATAATTTTACAACTCCCCCAATTTTCTATATACACTTGTGTAAGAGGAACTCCATGAAATTTGAGGTGTACTACGACTTAAATATTCAACGATTAAAGTTTCTTATTAATTCAATGTATTAAGTTCAGTCATAAAAATTACGTCTTTTTAAAAGAACATTGTTTAAAAAAATATAGCGAAAAAATGGATGAAGGAATTTTAATTATTTGAATCTTTATATTTGATCGATATGCAAGGATAAAAAAAAATACTAACGACTCCTAAATACAAACATCTATTAAATGTCAACAAAATATTTCATTGCTTCCACCCAACATTAAGGTTGCAACTATTTCAAGATTTATTTTCTACAAACACTGGTCGATTTTATGATTTTGTTCTCCTTGGGAGTGCAAAAGTTGAACTTCAAACCGTACCAGTTTTTTGCAAGCAGAGAAAAGTTATTCATTGGCTACCATAACAAACTATATAAAATAACACAGAGGATAACTACTTTTGTTAAGAGGAATGTTGGAATAGCTATGGCAGCAGCATCTCAGATGTTATTACAGTCCTCCTTGGGAGTGCAAAGGAGGATTGAAGGTGTCCATGAGTTGATGTCTGTCCACAGGCTGGACAAGCTATCCACACACAAACCAGGTACTTGCAACTCTGGGAGATTCATCTTACTTTCCTTGAATGTACTCATGCACTCCATCACCTCTTCACGATCATCACATTTATTAACACAAGACTCGCTATCATTATTCATCAACTGATAATCGTGGTGGCTCCATTCAAGCGAATTTAGGGATCCTTCTCCTTCTCCTTCTCCTTCTGCCATGGCTCGCTGCTCCAACACCTTCTTAGAAGTCGCTTTTCTGTGTATCCGACACAATACCACTTCCTTCTGCATCGGCAATACATATAACACTAACAGTTTTTTATTGGTACTAAAGACTGACGCTAATAATGTTATGAAATTTTACCTTATATGCTGGGTGAAAATCTGGCATTCTGTACTCTTTCATAATCCAGTCCGTCTTCTCACCGGTTGGCGATTTTCCTCTGTAAAACACCAAATTTTTTCTAAGCCCAATGCAACGAAACATCTTATTACGAACCAGTTTGTCCGATCCGGTAGCCTTCCAGTAACCCGATTTTGTCAGCCTGCTTCTTCTGGGTGCCGCGCGTTTTGTATCGCGGGGAACAAAGAAGAACCATTCTCTTTCTCCATGAAGATAGGATAGACCTGCGCTTGCAAATATTAAACCCTAACAACGTTTATGAATAAGATTATTCCGAAATTATCTGTGCAAAGAAGTTATTTTCTGATGTTTCGGAACTCATTACTGGATCCATCTTCACGGAAGAGAAGAGTGACGCAAGTTAGTGAGATTCAAAATATCAAGAATCAACAAAATATCTTATCCATTACTACACTGAAAATAGTTTATGTTGATGATAAGTACCTGGGAGCTCCCATGGATCATGTTTATACAAATCCAGGGTTCCAATTATATCCGGACTGAATTGTTGGCCTTCCAATTTTTTCTTAAGATAGAAGTTCACAAGCTCTTCTTCTGTAGGATGGAATCTGAACCCCGGAAGTTCAAATCCTCCATTCCCTATGCCTTCCATATTCTTCTTCAACTAATTTTTATTTTTCTATTGTAACAATGATCTCCGCCTTTTTGCATATATATACCATAAGTCCGAGTAGGGATGCGACTCGTGGTGTAGAAAAGTAAACTTAAGTCTTGCATACGTACATTGAGTCTTGATTGGAAAAATAAGAGGCACCCACTATTTGTCGATACTTCGACGGGGTATTTTTTTCCAGAACCGTGTCCTTTCCGTGTTGAGATTGATGAACAGGAGGACTCCTGACTTCGCGTCTAAGCGAAAAGTTAGTGCGACTCGCGAGCAAATGAGACCCAAATACTATTCAGACCTTCATGTGGTAATGGGCGCGTAAATGCATTAATTTTCCTGCCTACATTTAAACTTTTTAAAATAGGCGCAGTTATACACACATACGCAGTTAAATTAGGGAACGGCTATTCTCTATCCACAGTTTGGAGATGGTTATTCTTTATACAGAATGAATTAGATGGCATGCATGGCGCATAGAATTCATTGTTTCTTGTTATTTTTCTCGATATCTTAATCTTTTCCCATACATCTCATTTTTCCTTGTCATTTTTGTTAGGTTTTTCTCCAATATTTTAGTCTTTTTCCCCACGGTTTAATTGAAAAACATTTTGTGTTTTCAGTTATGTTGAGAAATATATATTGTGTTTTTCAATCAAAAATTGTTTCTTAGCAACTATAATTCCACCCAGTCATCTGAGCTCTTGCAAATCTTTTATCGACCATTGGCAATCTTTGTAGCTTCTTTTATTTATTAAAAACAAATAGAAGTTATTTTTTGAGTTACACGACAATTGTCAACATGTTGGAGTTGTCATGTCAGTGCTATGTATATATGTGGTATTTTATCGGTATGATGCATTTTGTATAGATCTTAACCATTTGGCGTTAAATTACATAGTTGCCTCATTGAAAGTAATATGACTAATAATTAATACTCCAAGTTTAAAACATCACATTAATACTCCATAGGATTTCCTGGCGATTTCTTGGCCCTTTTCCTAGTGATTTCCTGGCCCTAACCGGCGATGGTTTCTTGCCCTAAACGTCTCCTCACCGGCACTTCCAGTCTCAAGGCGCATGGCGACAGCAGGGCATCGGGTGAGAGAGGCTCGAACGAAAATACAAACTGCATTCCCCCTACTGGCGGCAGAGCTCTTCAAAAAAATGCCAAATCATTCTTTGGACGCGGCCATGGTTCTGGAGATGTGCAAAGATTTGCAGATCTATTTCCTGAGATTTCAGTGGCAGCCGCCAGTTTCAGAAACCCTAACCAGTCTCCTTGCTGCGTGATTGAAGGAGGCTGCAGATTTTCGGGTGGGCATGGATCCACTGGAATCACTGAAGCTTCGATTCCATTTGGGGATCTCACTTAGAACCCCACCAATAAGGATTCCTCCCCTGTTACAATGACAAAAGCTTTTGATAAGAGATAATTCATGGAGGTTTTGCAGAAAAAGCCAGAGATTGCAAGCATGAAGCCTGCTGAGACCAACCCATGTATAACCTTTGGAGATGAAGTCCTCAAAATAGAAGCATTCTATCAAGCTCATGCCTTGATTTGTCGATTTGTTGGACTCTGGCCTAGCCTACCTACCTTACATCCATGGATCTCCAAACATTGGATCCCACTCCTATAAGGAAGGTTAGATCTCTACCCTTGTGCTAAGGGAATTTTTATTATTACTTTCGAATCCATTGTTGATAAGAATTTCATTGCTAAGTAGCTCTAGATCTGTCAGCAAAAATACCTTATTCTAAAACCCTGGTTCCCATCATTTAACCCACTCACCAAATCTTTCTCCTGTAAACCAATCTGGATTTGATTACCCCACCTTCCTCTGCAAATTTGGGATCAAAAGTGTCTGATATCCATAGGTAATGCCTTAGGCAGTATCATTAACATTGACTCCCAAACCTCTGATTTTACCCATACAACCTATGCACGAATTCTTGTTGAGATTGATACTTCAAAGGATCTTCCAGCTCATATTGAGCTAAAGGTACAAAATAGATCCTGGACTCAGCCTCTGGACTATGAAGGCCTTCCTTTTCGATGCAGGAGATGTATCTCTTTAAGACATTCAGCCACTAATTGTGAGATAGTAAAATAGAAAAATGATAAGGCCAACTGGTGGAAAAATGCCCTACCAGAACATATGGTGTTCGAACCTAAAGTCGACATTCCCGAAGAGGATGAGGAGGTGGCTACTGTCCCTGATACTAATGTTGATACTGGCATGGACATCATGATAGAAAAAGACCCCTTTGAGTGAAGATTCAGCCGGGGATGAAATTAAAAGGACCAGAAACTTTGAACCAAACATGTCTTTAGCGGCTATGGACCCCCCTGGCTCAAGCAATACTTATCAGCCGATAGCTGATCTTGAAGTTCTTATTCCAATGCAGGAAATTTCGGATGCTTGGATCATAGTTCGAAAAAATAAAAAATCCTTTGCCAAGAAAACTGCCTTTTTCTCGAGGTATTTCTTCACTGTTGTTCAACTAATCCATATTGCTATACTTCTCTAAGCTGGAAAACAACTGCTTGTTGGCTGCTCATCAGTTGTTTATTCGCTATTGTGCTATTGGTTTTTGGTTCTTCTCTTGGCAGATTACTCTCTTTTCTGCCGTTTGGGCCATAAATGTTTAATCTGGTTTTCAGAGCCCCTTTGTTCAAGGGTATAGTCCCTTTCAAAAAACTATTTGCCCATAATAAAAAAATATATATGACTAATAATTACACTTGAGTTGTAAACTGCATTGGAAGGGATTTAATATTTAATAACTTCCTAAAGGAAATATGTTAATGTTTAATTGGTTTCTTTTTATTTTTGTAGATCTAAAAGGTTTTTTTTGTGTTATGAAATTAGTTGCCTTACTTGTATATCTGACACATGGTGAACAACCAATTTAGAATTTAAAATGTGGGTTCCTTGTTTGAATGGCTTCTAGATTTTTTTGGGGTTTGCATAGCAATGAGGTGCAAAACAATTGAAAATCTAACATGCGGCTCGTCTCTCCATTTTCTTCAAGCATACTCATTTCCTTCTAAATTTCCACTTCTTCTCCCTCTCAATATAGATTTTCACCATAGAGTTCTATAGTGGGAGGGAGTTTAACGTTGTCACTCCTCTATGATAGAATTTTAAACATGAATAACATCGTATATTATTGTCATTTTAATGATAAATTTTAGATCTTACTCAAGATAGCTAGCGCAATGAAGAAGGTTAACCATACACATGTAATAATCCATTGTACTTATACAACAAATAATAATCACTCATGTAAGTGAAGTATTTACAAACCTTATCCATTATACTTGCATGGCTACATGAAAACAAAAAAAAATCAAAGCTTACATGGTCAAGAGTGAATCCAATATACTTACATTTGCTTGGAAATTTCTTAAGCCCTTATTAATAAGCTCAATTTGTGTATATCTAGCAATGACGAAACTCTATGACACCACACTTAGTTGTTTTTTTTTTTTAAGTACAAACCTCATTAAGAACACCAATTTGTACATATGGTACAATCATCACATTCTCATAGACCAAATTTCATCGAGGCATTTCTTTGGCAAGCCTTTGACCATGTCAATAACACCAATTTTTGCATATCCTATAATAATTGTGCATTTGCATTGTGTTCTTTTTTTTCAAAAAATTAGTGCTCCTTTGAATGATTCCACATTTGGCATACATGTCTATCAAGGAATTCACAATATAAAATCAGTCAAAATAAAAAAAAAGCTTACAATTATCTTTTTGGACTTCCATACGTTGTTTGAATTCTACTAGTTTGGAAAAAGTCAAAAGAGTAATACCAAGGGTGAGGTGATATGGTTGTGTTTCTATTTGTTTCATTTCATTTAAAGTGATGTAAATGTCTCTTAAGGATCTCCATTCTTTCGTAAGTTGTTATTACCATTTCCAATGAGAAGTGATTTGGGTTAGTCATTTTTTGTAACACTTTGCAAGGATCTATAAAAATTCCACATTTTCCATATTTGTTAATAAGCGTAATTTGTAGAAAAAATTCTTTTCATTCTCGATGATGTGGTCATGAATGAGCATAACCTATGAAAGGGAATTCCCAAACATGCATGTGTGCAATAGTTGAATATGCATGGCCTCCTTTAAGCAACCATATATATTCATTCCTTAGATAGCCATAACCATTTCCATGTTGAGTGTTTGAATCTCAATCTACATTCCATTAGAGACAAGATGAGTGTCCCCAAATTTCCTATGATGTGCACACAATATTTCCTTATAAATAAGACATTATGTTACTCAAACTGAAGGAATGACCATAACAATTGTTATGGTATAATGTCCTTTATTTTTAGTAAGAATTGATCCATTTTAGGTTTCTTATGAGTGACTCCACTTTATTAATGGAAATGACCACTTGTCCTATGATTGAATATGTAAAGCCCTCCTTATCCTACTCAATATGAATCCTTTAAGCACCACAACTTTAATAATTATTCTTCCATTTTTAATTTATATTTTTTTAAAGTTTTCACAAGGATTATTATTTGTCAAGACTTAAAAATTTATTAATTTAATATATACAAATACAATAACCACATCTTAATACCCACTTCATATTCTTGTCTTAAAACTTACTTCATATACTTGTGGAAGCAATCTAATTCTTACATATATAAATACAACTTGTATATAAATTTATATATAATAAATTGTAAAGACCCGTAGCACATAGGAAATTACATCTAGTGGTAGTTAAAAATTTGGGTATTTTTTAAAGAAGTAAAAGTAAACAAATACTATACTTATCTATTTGCCATTCTTAATTATGTTATACCAATTTGATTTACCCAATTAATTAAGTATTTTTCCAATTCCAACTTTAATAATTTATTTCTCATCATAGTTACTCTGCTAAACATTTACTAGGGTCACATTAGAAAGTCTACACACCCCTTTTAAATTAATTAACCCCCAATACACCCTTCTTTAATTTTATTTCATAAACCCGCAAATTCCCATGACTTAAAAGTTGTGTAGGATTTAATGTGAACCCTAGGATCAAACTAAGCTTGGCCCTTGATTTAAAAGTTTCCCTAGAGTTTCCCTAATCCATCCTTATGTTTTTATTTTCCTTTATTTTCTCTTCCATTTGTTTCATTTTGTTTAATCTTTGTGTAGGTTGAGGAGGAGCCATGGAAGTTTTGGATTCATGAGGTTGCTCAAGTTATTCCCATTATTTTTATTTTTTAAAATTATTTTATCAGAAATATTCTCTAGTTGGGTATACATTATACCCATGTTTTTTTAAATGAAGGCAAAAATGCCTATATTTATATATATATATATATATATAACAAAAATCCAATTTAAAGGAACTTTGAATAAAACAATCCGCAGAGTATTAAAAATACTAAGGGAGATGGTGGTTTGGAGAGATTTTATGATGGTGGAGGGGATTGGGAAACCATGGTGGCGAGGGAGTTTGGGGGGGAGTTTGCGGAGGGCAGGGATAATTTTAGCGGCGAATATTTGTAATATGGCGAAAATTTCATTTTAGGAAAATTTGAAAAGGCGAATTATTCGGAGTGGGTCGGTGTCCTGTTCACCTAAAATATATAGTATATTTTTTTGGGGGGTCGGCTTTGCCTTCATTTGAAAACATCTCCTATAAAAACCTATGTGATTCGTCGGGTAGTATACCTCAAGTAGCTTACCAAATTACCAATACTGTGAAATTTGAACTCGCATACCCTTGAGCACCAGAGATTCATATTACTGTTAGCCTGTGATTGTTGACGTGCGACAAATGCAGTGTTGACGCGCGACAAGGGCATTATTGACGCGCGAAAAGAGCTGTACTGACGCGCGACAAGAGTTGTACTGATGCGCGACAAGAGTTGTACTGACACGCGACAAGAGTTATATTAACGCGCAACAAGAGCTTTAATGACGCATGACTTGGGCTAGGAAGTGACGCGCGACAGAGGAAGGGTTGATGCGCGACAGAAGGAAGTGTTGACACGCGACTTGGGCAGAGTTGACGCGCGACCTCAGACAGTTCACGCGCGACAAGACCTCAGAGACTGGACAGAGTCACTTCTTGGTTCTTTTGCTGACGCAGGACTCTTTTCAGAATAATGGAAGGTGCCAGCTCAAACACTACTACAAGGGGGGGTCATTTGAGACATTAATAGAGACAAAATTTGACTAAATTGTCTCAAATAGAGACAATAAAAAAGTTGCATATCGTCTCTATTATTGTCTCAAAGCGGGTGTCTCTAATATTGTCTCTAATTATTGTCTCTCAAGAGACAATAATGATTGATACATATTTTGTCTCTTGAGAGACAATATCATTTTCGTCTCTCTAGAGACAATATCATTATTGTCTCCTTAGAGACAATACCGAATACTAACATTTTGTCTCTCTGGAGACAATACTAATTTCAATTTTTATTGTCTCTCTAGAGACGATATGAATTTAAAGAATGAAAAATATGAATTTTAAAACTACATAATAACCAAATATCAACGAAGTTACATATCATCTATGATATCGAAGTGGTCTAGTAATTAATATTATAAATTAACAACAATTTGATTTAAATATTGTGCCCAATAATGGGTCCACAAATATTTTATTAATATCAAATAAGATAAGATACAAAAGGGTGTCTGAATTCCGTTAACCCTTGAAATACAATGAAAAAATACAAAAGGGTGTCTGAATTCCGTTAACCCTTGATATACAATATTAGCACCTTCTCTCCACCAAACTTCAAGTGATCCATATGATTCCCTAGTGCTACTTTGAAGTTATTTTTCTTAACTTCGATTTTGAGCAACTTCCTTTTTGAGCAATTGTCTCTCCATCGACAGCAATCAAATCCCATGAATTGTTACCTGTAAACAATCAAATCCCCATAAATATCACATGAATGAAGAGGTGCCAAGATGAAGGCAAAAAAAGTGAACAAACATATAAGAATGTATGAATAATGCATATCATAAGCACAGCCCTGGTACGATGTTGTTATTAAGACTTCGGCACCAGCTTCAAGATATTCTTCATGATCCTAATTAATGATACAATAGTAATGCATGTAGGAAATCACAGGAATAAGACACAAAGTATATTATCTGTTTAACAGTACAAGAACATTGTTAAGCTTAATGTGAAGTCATATTTACAAAGTAATGGTAAGTCATACCTATTAAATCATCTATCTGGATCTCTTCTCGATGTAGCTGGGGGCATATGTACAGATGGGGTATGGATGACAATTCGATTGGATGCAAAATGCCTTTATGTACTTATGGACTTTGAAGGACTGGGGAGCTTTGAGAGGACAGAGCAAAAGGACATGCTTCTCTCTGTCCTTAATGCAGCTATCAGTAATCTAACGAACTTCAATAAAAAGGTAGGCCGGAAGTCATTATGTATCTTCTCTTCATTTTCTGCTTTGATTTGCATGTTTTACTTGGCTTTGTTACCTTTTAAACTAGTGTAGATACTTGAGATTAACTGGAAATCTGATATGTTACATCTCATGTAGAGGAGCAAGAGATGGCAATTCTTTTATAGCCCAACAGTTACCTATGCTGAGATTCACCAGGTTTCTCGAATCAGCAATCCCTAATAAATCTGTCAAAACACTACAACTGTCCACCTCAAGAGAAGAGAGTGCTGTTATCCTTGATAAATTCACTTCTATCAGATCTGCCAGGAAGTGGAGGCGGAGGGACTTGAGACTGGGACAATGCTGCCCGCTGATACAGATCTTTTTTACGTCTTTTACAAACTGAATATTTATGATTTCATGCCTATACATGCGGGCGCTCATGAAAGCCTCAATACCATCTGAATTGTTGCTCAAATCCAGTTCACCACTTAATCTGAAATGCCTGAAAATCAAACTGCTTAGATTTATAAGTAATTTCAGGACTTGGGATAGAGTACTCCCTTCAATTAGCATTCTGTCAGATCCCCCATTTCCTGTTAGAACTAGATTTTGCAGATGCCTAAATACACTACATGAGTTCCGAAACTCTCCAAATGATACCGTATCAATCAGTTGCAGCTCTTTCAACTGGACAGGACCCTGACATTTTTAGACATACTTTTTTATAAGGATGGTCTTGTCAAAATATATAATTTATTGCCAAATTTTAAGTTTGACCCAAACTCCCATAAAAACAAAAGGCTTTACCTGTACATCTGTGTGCCACAATCTTGTTGTGTTTCCATTGATTATTTCTAGAGCTTGCAAATTTTGGAGAGGAATCCATGAAGGAATTTCTGTGTTGCTTACGTCCTCCAGAGGAAGAAATGACTTGCTTGCTCTCTATTTTTGCTCCCTCAGTTCAATCGACATCCACAGCAAAAGTGTTGATGTTCCTGCTTGCCGGAGATCTGAATTTCGATTTCCTATAAAATATGTAATTTGAGCGCCATTGGAATCATCAAAAAAGGAATAGAGACACCTAACAGATTCTGTGGTTCTCATGAGTCTATTTCTGAGGTCGACAGATTCCTGCATTTCAAACAGAGCGTAATTTGCTTTTTTCCTAAATTTAGGTAAAGGATAAATTCTTGAACATCACCAAAAGTAGGTTTTATTTAAGAGGGAATCCCCATACCAGTGAATGGTGAGGACGCCAGAGGCGACGAGGATGTTTGATTCCATCTGCCATTTCATCTGCCATTTCTCTTCCGAAATCGCACAAGACTTGGCGAATTTGACCCCCCCTTGTAGTAGTGGGGTGTAATCCCACAAGACTTGGCGAATTTGACTGCACTTAAAAGATTAGATCTTGGCAGTAACTTTCTGAATGGCCTCATTCCCTCTAAGCTCGGTGCTCTCAGGCATTTAAGAGTACTCATTCTTCATTCAAATGGGCTTTCAGAACAAATACCCAAGTCTCTAAGTAACTGCACAAAATTGCGAGTCTTGTCGCTGTATGAAAATGTGCTTGAGGGATCGATTCCATCCGAGATTTTAACATCATTGACCAGATTAAAATATCTCTATCTTGATTCCAACAGACTCAATGGTATCATCCCGGAAGAGATTGGCAAATTATGGAAACTATCTAAGCTTTTTTTGTACAACAATTTATTTGAAGGTGGTATTCCCGTGGCCCTCGGAAACTGTTCTTCTCTGAAGGTGTTATCTTTATTTTCGAATTCCTTGTATGGCTACATTCCAGCAGAATTGGGTTTGCTTTTCCAGTTGCAGGAACTACGGCTCAATGAAAACAGCCTTGCGGGATCGATTCCATATTCTCTCATGAACTGTACAGAATTGAGAAAGTTGAATCTAGGGAACAACTAATTTGTTGGAACAATTCCAAAGGATATAGGCTATAAGCTACCCAAATTGCAAGCCATGGATCTGGGCCGGAATAACCTAAGGGGCAGCATCCCAAAATCTCTAGGAAATTGCTCGGATATCTATTTTCTTCAAGCAGTAGAGAACCAGTTAAGCGGAGTCATACCCCGAGAACTGGGAATGCTGCCTGGTCTACAAATACTTACGCTTGGTCGTAACAGCTTCACGGGAGACGTTCTATCTTTTCTTTTAAATTGTACACAATTGCAGAGCCTTGGTCTGGAACTGAACAGGTTCATGGGATCCATTCCGGCAGAGATTGGCCTTAAGCTTACCAATCTACAAGAAATTGATATAGGAGGGAATCAATTCAGTGGGAGAATCCCAAAGTCTCTAGCAAATTGTACACAGCTCTCACTTGTTGCACTATACAAAAATCAGCTAATTGGCGTAGTACCTCAAGAATTGGGAATGTTAGCTGCCCTGCAATCATTGTCACTCCAAGAAAATAGTTTGTCAAGCGGAAAATGCGGTGCAATATGTGTTCTAGATGTGCTTTCCAACTGCTCCATCCTTGAAGAGCTAAATCTCTCCTTCAACAAGTTCAGTGGCACTTTGTCGAGGGGCATAGGAAACCTCTCTCGCAGGCTCTCAATACTCTTTTTAGATAACAACAATAATATAACTGGCAATATACCAGAAGAAATTGGCAACCTTACTGCCCTGACTCAACTTACTCTTGCGGGTAACAATGTTACTGGCGAAATTCCCAGTGCACTAGGCCGTCTGAATAACCTTCAAGCATTAGACTTGAGTTTTAACAAATTGAAAGGTAGCATTCCGCCAGAAAGTAATAAACTGGTTAACTTAGAGTATCTATACCTGGATCAAAATCATATTTCTGGAGATATTCCTTCATCAATCGGCAGTCTGAAACAACTGCGGCAAATCGGGCTCAGTTATAATAAGCTAACAGGAAGGATACCGAAAGCCATTGGAAAATGTTTTCGTCTTGAGATGATTGACATCTCTTACAACAGGTACGTCTGAATTTGACGACTGTAAGAAAACAGGGGAATTTCAATGTTACTTTTCTGATTCATAATGTGAAAGATGGTTGTTTTCCTGGCATCTAGATTTATATATGAAAACATATTGTTGTGCTACGACAGGATTCCTAGAGAAGAAAGTGACGGAAGCGACTCTGAACTCAAGTATCTCAGCACTGATTCCTAGAGTGATTGCAGTGATAATGATAAATTATCTAGCTCTTTAAGCAATACCAGCGACAGATCTGAAGGGACCTAGGATGCTGTTTATGAAGATTCAGGGTTTGATCGTGAAAATTCATGGCATTTACGTGACAGAGACAGGCTTGGCAGCCTTTATTTTGAGTACTTCGAGAAATCAAAACCTTATGCAAGAGTGCCTCTGATTGACAAGGTAAACCTTAATATTCTTATTATAGTTAATTAGTCTGGAAACAACCGTGTTCTATCCTTTCTCGTCGCCTAACAGAGGCAAATTCATTCATGTGGTTTCTAGGGAGAATAAGACACAAAAAGCCTGGTGTAAGGGTCGCCCTCAATTCTTATCAAACTAAATGAATGGCAGAGTCCTGAAGTTGACCCCTACTGTTTGGAATTCTCTGTATTTGACAGTTTGTTCTTGCAGACCCTTGATTGCAGAGGTAAATTCTAATTTATTAGTTGACATTTGCCTTCAGATCAATGATTTTGCACGAGGTTATCCACAGCTAAATCCATACACAGCTACCCCAGAGGTGTTTAATCAAAATTTCCTTCTTCCGCTTATTCTGAATTTACTTCTGTAACTAATAACCTTATTGATCTGGATTTCAGGTATCCTATTTATCATATCCCATCAGGAAGAACCATTAAAGATTTGTCAGCATGCTTCTTAACTTATCACACACTGTCACTCTCATTCCAAGATGGTCGGCAACTCTTTCACAAGTACAGACCAGATTTACACAATATGCTCAATAAATCATGGGATGTTGGAAAAACTGTCAACATAAAAAAATGGTGGAAAATGTACGAAACAAGATCATAATATGCATGCGTATAAAAGATCAACAAAATATCAAATAAAACTTATACCTAATAAACATCAAATATTCAGCACTAAACACGCAAAAGCCAAAATGTTATCACCATATTAAAGACAACACAAATAGTAAGTTCTTATGATTTATAACCTGGAAAGGTAACATTCATAGGGAAACAAAAATATTGGTTTGGATGTCTGCAATGAAAACTATGAAAAAAAGAAAACAGAAATCAAGTGATGACTTCAAAAAATAAACAAAATATGCAAACACAGGCTACATAAATTTACAATAATCTATTTTCAATTGCTTTTAAATCATGTAAAGACCAACCAACATTGCAACATTCAACAAATTAACTAGGCATGCGTTCTGATACAAGTAACATACATACTTGACCAAAATATAAAAAGGATGCCTACATTGAGGAACACTGGAGGTTTTCCTTATAATGTACACATATTCAAGGTTGGATATTTCATACCCTTACTCCAGATATATTAGCAGCACCCTCTGAAACACTTCCTGAACCAAACAAGTTGTCTTCTTCATTTACAAACATTGGCTCATCGAGCTCCCCTCTATCATGGATCGCATCTTCATAACCCGTTTCTAGAATTCGAATGCTTGATATTATGGAGATCTCCTCCACAAGATCTTGAAAATACGTCAAGCCATCTACAAGATTCAAAGGAATACGATACAATTCATCATTTCAAAGCCATTCCATGGGATAATGAAAAGTAACGGAAGGTTTAAATCACAACCTGTATCAATATTCTTTAGCTCTTCAATTTGGTATTCTGAAGCAGGACATGGAGTTTTCTTGAGAATACCAACTACCAGGGTATTAGCCTTTTCAATCATCTTTAGCAAATCATCTTCTGATGTTTGATAGATATTGCACAACGATGATATATGATCAACTCCCTTAGTACCTTTCCTAACTGAAAGAACAGATATGTTATTCTAAATCATACTAAACAGAAATAAGAAAAATAATCCAAAATAACAAACAGCAGGCAAACATACATGGACAAACATACAAATGTCTTATATGGACTGGGTTTGGACAACTGCTATTGAAAACTAGCATGTTAAACTATTCTCCTTTGTACATTGTAATTACAACAATAATCAACAAAGAGCTACTTAAACTTTTGGTCTGTACATAATTTTATTTTTGATAATTACTCGGTGTTCTTCCCTTCGACAGCTGCATATACCCATTTCTTCCACTCCTATACACAGATAATCTTGTTTCAATCACAACTACAACTCAAAGCCTAACGGATCATCTGAAAGCTTTAGAACTTTTTAGCAAAGAGGTCTTAATGCAATTTAACAATTCTCCAGTAATAAAATGTCAGAAATTACAATTCTTACCACACTGCTTGCATCTCTTCCTCCACAAAGCAAAAGTAGACCATCTGAACGAGCACTTGCAATTGCATACCTATCAATGCAAGCAAATGATTAGCAATGGAAGATTCAACAGATACATTACTGACTTATTGAAACGAGATCAATACATTTGTCTACAAACCAAAAGATAATACCTGGGGGCTGCAAACCAAAAGATAATGACCATAATAGAATTAAAGATCAATCAACCTTATTGAGTATATTATAGCCATCTCATCAAAAAGAAGGTTATAGAAGTTCTTATGAGGCAAAAAAAGCCATCTTAAAATGTATAGATACATACTATAAATCTGGCTATCACATAAATATCTGTGTTTGACACGCATTTGAGCAGTTTTATAGACCGATCAAACTCTCAATAAGTTCATAAAACAAACCAATAAGTTCACTGGTAATGAAATAGCCAATAATTCATAAAATAACAGTCAATTTAAATCTATTTAGCCGGATAGGAAAAATGTCTATTCTTTTTTGTCCTCTTTTGACGAGGAACTATAATAGATGGTGCAACATGATAATCATCCTGAACTCTTGTCTGTTGGATTTCTGGGTTGTTTTCCAGATGAGTTCCAAGAAGGTCAATCGATTCATTTTGTCCAGCAACAAAATCATCACATCCTTCTGTGGCATCTTCATGTTCACTGTCAGTTGCACCCTTTAAGGAGTTTGATTGTTGCACATCCTATTAAACAACATACTTTAGTTAATTAAATTATCACAACATTGATACTTAAATGTTTTATTATGTCATCAAATACTATAATAAACTTACCTCAGATTCATGCTCAATGACCAATTTCTCCCCTCGATCTATCATATGTTGCCGGAGCCCTTGGGAACCATGCATTAGTGCATATTTCAGATCTTCATCTGAAGCTTCCTTTCGAAAGTGGTGAACCTAAGTGTACAAAGACATTTTAATTTATCAAGTATCATTTGTCATCCAATACATTCAAGTCACCGAAAAAATATAAAAAAATTAAATGAAAGTATTCACTTACCAAGCTCCCACGAATACTATTATACCCACCCGACCCCAATTTATGGGACCCAATACTTGACAACCTAGCTTGGGTAGCCTTTGTTGTATCTCGAAGGCGTCTTTTACCTCCTTCTCGTGCAGATGGCATGTAGTTTGGATTTTTGAAGGACTTTCTCTTGAATTTGGCATCTTTGATAAGCTCATCCCATGTTGTTTGGTTAGTGATCCAAGCTGGTCGGGGATATCTCAAGTCATTTGTTAGCTTTGACCTTATTTTGTCTCTTTTAGAATGAATGAATTTCCGTGCATAATCCATTATGAAATCCTTGTTAAAACCGGGATTTCCAAACTCTTTTATGACATCTTCAAAGAGTTCATCTTTCTTAGAATTGGCTTGCTTTCTCCAATCCACTTGTATGGTATTTCCAAATAGGCATTCTGCGCGATGAAATAGAAATTGGAAAAATTTCGACCCCATTTCATCTTTTAAGACATTTCCATCCGAGGTTAACAAGATTGTAACCTCTTTCTTTCCTTTTGTGTTCACTGTGGAGATTGTTGCAGTCGTAGGGGTCACAGTAGCTTCCCCATTAGGTACATCAGGGGGCATGCCATTTTCTTCCTGTATGTATAGAGCATGAATGTTTGTTAGGACTGTTGTAAACCATGCAATATGAAAAATTGCTGTTATGACTGTTTTATAGCACATGAATGATAATTAGGACTGTTAGGAATATTTTATACATAATTAATTATCATAAGCATACCTGTTCAGGTGCAGCAAGACCTGTACTTTCCAGCAATGTAGACTCCAATGCATGAATTTGCTTAATTACTTCCTGTCTAACTTCATAAAATTCAGGAGTATGTGGTAGGAGCGTTAAAATTTTGGCTTGTGATTCTATGATACTTGTCAAGGAGGCATGTTGTGGTGTTGGAGGGTGAATTCGGAGAGAACCCACACATGAAGGGTTACTCCTTAACTCTGGTGCTATATTATGTGTTGGCATGCTTGACGGAATTGGAATACTAAATGTTTCAATGTTGGATGTAGAAAGTATGGTACGGGATTTACTTGTCGGCGGCACTCTCATGTTAGGATTTTCTAGTGCATATGTAGAGGGCCTGCCACGATCCTTCAAAATATCATAAAACAAAATTATTAATAGTCAAAAAAAACCTATATTCAAAAATATATATATTCAAAAGGACCAAAAGGTGTGCATCTTCATATAATCTTCAATAAGGAAACATTTAATGAAACAAGGAAACATGTGCAATGTATGCATTGACATAGAGAAAAAAACATTAGCAATCCACTCATACAATATATCAAATTGTGTTATGTCCTTACAATGAATTTAAGGTTTACATTATGATTAAATAAAATCATCTTCATCTGACATTACAATTTCCTCATCTGGAGGCATGAATACACCATAATTAATGGGCCCCAGATCCACAAATAAATTAATACCATGGTTCTCATGATCTTCATCCCCTTCAGCCATAGGTAAATGATGATCAATAAACTCATCATGTTCATGTATTTCATCACCAAAATGTTGTTCTTGTCCTACTGGAACTTCATCTTGTTCATATTCATCATCAATAGTCATGTTATCATCATCCTCCACTTGGTCATCTATGTCTTCAAGTGGATCTTCTACCTCTTCAATTACATCATGGCCTTCTACATCTTCGGAAAAGGTGACTCTTCGCCCTCTTGGATCATAATCTATCACAAAGGACCAGCCAGGGTGTTCTAAATTTGGAACAAGAAATATTTGACTACATTGGTTTGGAAACACATAAGGTTCAGAAGTAGATTCAAACCTCGATGTATTTATCATATTGAATCCATTCTCATGCAACAAAATAGTTTTGTCAAGGCCCACTTCAATGAGCCTATACCATTCAACACGAAAAATAACTTTTTTAAAAGATGTGAAATCAAGCTCTATTATATCCTCCAACACTCCATAATACCGAAGTGTACTCGTGATTGTGTTTGTGTCATATGCATGTGAACGACACTCCACTTCAAATGGTGCTGAAATTCCACTATCATAAGTTTTCCGCTTCTCATCGATCTTCCTGATTCGAAAATGATGACCGCTAATCCACATTGCTTTGTAATATGTTACCTAAATGCATATGTACATATTATCCAATTAGATTCAAGGACACAAAGTTAACTAACTAGTTTCAACGATAAAAAAATCTTTAGATTAAACAATTTTCATCATAATACTTTATTTGTATATTACCTCCCCATTTATAGATCCTTTAACGAAATCTACTTGTTTTTTTGTCACTGCTTTCATTCCCTTGGTTGCCTCGTGTTCAACATTTGTCTTTAACCAATGCCATGAGCATCTATCTGGCCATTTTCTTTTATGGCATGCAGGAAGTCCTCTATTAGAGTTTTGACCATGTCTATTATATATATCAGCCCATGCCTTTTCATCTTCTATTTTCTTTTGTTCAGCATACTTCTCCATCCATTGTAACATAAATTTAGAGTTGTATGCAACATACAAATGCAATGACTCCCACTCCTTAGCATCTACAACAAAAAGTATTTAACTAATCATTGATCTAACCATTCTTTAAAGGATACATCATACAATACTTAGGATTAAAAAACTACTACTAACATTTAAGATTACCTTTTATCCTCTTTGAAGTTCCTTGACCCTCTAGTTTTCTATCTCCAATGGATTGAGGTTGCTGATCACCCCATAATCTTGGAGCCTCCAGATGCAATTGAGGCAAGTACTCAGATAAATGAACCATGGTTTGAAAAACCATGTACCCTTCAACCATAGAACCTTCAGGTCGAGCTCTTTGCCTCACAAAATGTTTTAGGACCTTCATATATCTCTCTACAAGCCACATTGTCCTGAGATGGATGGGCCCACATTGTTCAATCTCTTCTACCAGGTGTATAAGGTAGTGCTCTTGAGAATTGAAGAAACTTGGAGGGAAACACATTTGAATGTCACACATCAAAAGAGCAACATTCCTCTTCCAATAGTTCAGCTCATCTGGATGTATCTCTTTAGAAGATACCCACCTATAAATTTTACTAACAAGCATTAACATATCACCAGTTATAATATTTGCAAAATATATGTTAAAACAATTATAAAGACATTGAAAATGATATTTATAGAAGGAAAAAAATTAATTATTGAATAACAATTGATGGTTTACAATACCTCAAATATTTGGACAATTTGTAAATTGTTTGTGCGATGTCATGGTTGAAAGTGCTTTGTATTGCTGTAGGAAGCACATACTACACCAACATTGAAAAATAGCGTTTAAAATATATATTATCTTCTACATTACTAATATATTGAAAATTTCAATTATACTATCAAGAAATATAAGATATCACGAATTACCTTTATCCAATTATGCCAATCATGTGTTTTCATTCCAGAAAACTCTGAACCATCTCTTGTGAATACGGTTTTTAATGTCGCACCAAAACCAGTTGGAAATCTTATGGCACGCATAGTATCAAACATATATTGTTTCTCCTCTGCTGTAAGAACCCATGGCGCAGGATCATATGTGTTATTTTCATGTAACCACATGTTTGGCATCATATTGACGGTTTTGAGGTCCTTCCTTAATTTTATTTGGTCTTCATTGTTGGTTCCCTTTAGATGTTTCCATAAGCACTCTGCCACATTTTTTCCAATATGCATTGTATCAAATAAATGAGCTATTGGGAGATGCTCGTAATAATCTAACTTATAAAACTTAGATAGTCTTTTCATTCCCAATGGATAAGCTCTCCCTTCCTTTTTGTCATATGCTGATTTCCACCTCAAAGGGTTCATCCTTTTTGGCCGCCTCCTTTCCTCTTCCTTTCCATTGAACTTATTTTTCTCATGCATGCGATAACGATGGTTTTGAGGTAAGAAGTGTCTGTATTCATCGTACACGGTTTTTTTAAGATCCTTTGATTGCCTAGATACAGTGTTTGGCCCACATGATGGACAACCATGTTTCCCTTTAGTTTGTAGGCCTGAAAAATCAGTATGGAAACCATATTTAATTAATGGGCAGCAACATAAATAGAATGATTACAAATGAATATGATAAATAGATTACCACAACACACAGAGAGCCCCGGAGCGTCGTGAATTGTCCACATAAGTATTGCACGAAAAAGGAAGATCCTATCATTGCTAGGTCTTGATACATCATACATGTTGACACCCTTCCATAATTCGCATAACTCATCAATGAGAGGCTCCATGTATGTGTCCATATCTTTCACCTGGTGTTTTCCTATGAAGAAAATGTGAATTAAAATTTAAATATATTCATGTAAATGTACATCATTTTCAAGAGAACATAACACTAAGAAGTTCATATACCTGGTATTATTAGAGTTAGCATTGCATGCTCTTTTTTCATTGCCATCCAAGGGGGAAGATTATTGTTAACAAGGAAAACCGGCCAAACAGAGTATGTTGTTCTAAGATCTCCGAAAGGATTGACACCATCCATTGCCAATGAAAGTCTTGCATTCCTTGGCTCATTTCTTAAATCAGGCCATTTTTCTTCAAGCTCCTTCCAATCTTTGCTATCAGCCACCATACGCATGACACCATCTTGGCTCCTTCTTAGTGCATGATAGTCCATAAATTTTGCCAAATCTTTACATTTGAACATCCTCTCAAACCTCGGTGTTATTGGAATGTGGCGTAGAACCTTATAAGGAACTTTCTTGGACACTTGATCTTCACGATATCTATTGGTGAAACATATTGGACATTGCTGTAAATTTTCATTTTCACCATAGTATAAGATATGATCATTTGGACATGCATCATATGTTTTGTACTCCATCCCAATGTCTTTCATTGCTGAAGATACTTCCTTTTGTGAACGAGGCATCTTATTTTCCTTTGGAAGTATCTTATCTGCCAAAAGTCTGCATAAAACAACAAAAGATCTTTATATTATTCACTATACACAATATTCAAAACTTGAATCACATGGAGAGATATAGTTTAGAGGAGTTTAAAATATACCTCAAGATATCAGTGAAGCATGTATTCGTCATTCCATGCATAACTTTCAAGTTCAAAAATAACATAAGTGTTGCCAATACAGACAAATTTGCATTTGGGTATAGAGGCGTCCTAGCAAGTTGAGTTAGGGGCGAATCATCAACTTCTTCAGCATATGTGTAGAAGTCTTGTAAAAATTCGTTCACCCCATCTTCATTTAATTGAGAAGTGGTATCACCCATATATGTGTCTTCTTCTTCATTGTGAGTGCCACTATCATCATTGTCATATGCCCTTTCCTCAACATTGTTATGAACTTGGATTGGCTAAACATTACAATATCATTTAAAATAGTCAATGCGATATGAAAAGTTTATATTTTTTAATAACAAGCATTTTTGAAATTTCATTATAGTATACCTCTTCTATATAAACTCCATACTTCAACCTATGGATACCAACGAGTCGACGCTTCTTTAATTTTCTATTTTTGCACTTTTCACAAGTACAATATATCATTTCATTAAAATATTCATTTGTCCCTGGAGTAGGTCTTGGTATATGTTCATCTGAACATTCAGATGAAGATATACTATTTTCCTGCATAAATCATATACTTTAAATAGTGAGCATCTACCTCTCAACTTGAGACTTTTATTTTTATAGTTTGGAAATGGGTAATTCTGTTATGATGTTTTCGTAAACTAAAACATCATTAGTTTGAACTATGAGATGCCTAAAACGCTCACTATGGGTCTGAAACGTGGCTTATTTAACGTGGCTTGTTTAACGTGGCTTGTTAAATAAGCCACATTTCATAATCCATTTTTTGTAAGCTAAAATAGGGTCCATTATGAGTGTTATTTAAGATCTGAGTATTATTAAAAAAACTCATGACTATGATAATATTAATCTTTATTGACATTAAATTCATTAAAGAAATAATACAAGTGGCAGAAAATGAAAGTACCTGTCTTTCCATTTTTTCCACGAATAATGGCTAATTAGGTAATAGTGTCCTACAAAAAAAGTAACACTCGTCATAATAATAAAGAAAAATATTTTTAAAAAATGAATAAAAGTATCTGCATGTTCTAATTATTTACCAATATATCTAGGACTAGAATGTCATCTTATCTTACCTTCTTGCAGTAAAGCCACTCCACACCAACTAGAGCAAGAGAAGACAATGAAACCTGGAAAAAAAGAAAAGACGAAGAACTTAGACAAGGAAAAGCAATCTAATTTATTAAAAATGAAAACAAAATAGCATGAGAAGGTCCACATATTCAAAACCATGCTGCAATAAGACCTATGATAAGTTACAAGGTTAACTTGGAAGCAAACTTGAATCTTGGAACTTATCATAGGTCTTTGTTTTCATTACAAATAAAGTAGATTGCTTTTCATTGTCTAGTATCCAGTATCAATCCAATTTATACTCTACAAGCTCCGTCATTATAATATCTAATGACCAAATATGTGCCTTGATAAGAGGCTTCTCTGCCCAAATGTACAAGTCATGAAATATTTTAATTCCTTTCTCAAATGAAAGGAGGGTAGAAAAGCCTCTTATCAAAGCACGTATCTTGTGATTATATATTATAATGACAAGAGATTATTCTACTTTATTATTGTGTTACTCCACTTAATCTTTTCGAATATAGCTTTTATTTCTGATCTTAGAATTTTCCAAACCCGAGAATAAGTTACAGTGTGCTCAGCTGTAATGTATTATAACATTAAAACTATACTAACAACGAGGAACATTAATCAAGCCTAAAGAGGTAGGCAACATCCAGAATACATCAGGGCATTGAAAAAGGCTTGGGCAGCATATGCAAGGCTTCGTGGCTTCAACATGCAAGATAGAAGTGTTGCACAACAAGAGACAAGGTATAACAAATCTTGGACATCGTAACATAACTTACGCAAATTCAACAAAGGTCTAATAGAGAAAGTCAAATGACAAGTTTATCCAATCGATACATAACCCTTTGGCTACATAAATAGTTAATCGTCCCCTACCGACATGATTTGGGGCACCTAAGATCATAAAATTCGCTAGCAAGGGTGATCACGAGCAACACCTAAGGAATCTCCATGTGGTATGCCTAGATTATATGGGTAACAATAGACTATTAACCAAGATTCTCCTAATAAGCCTAAAAGACTATTTTGAATGTTTTTTGCATGCTTCCTCAAGGTTCAATTTAGGCCTTTAATTCATAGATAAACAATTTATTGGCTAAATTTAAACTTAACATGAGTCAAAAGTTATCCTTTGCTAAAATTTCCTAACTCAGACAAAGACATAATAAGGCCATTGCTGATTGTGTACCTTGATTTAAGACTACGCTTTTCCAAATGTCACATGTTCTGAATTATAATGAGTTACAATAAGTCTTTATTTCAAGCCCGATCTCATCCCTTACAAACTCCCTATTCTTTTAGAGTTTCCATCCTTCAAACTTGCATTTGTTAAGACTCTTTCATATCACGTCTTGTTAATAGAAATCATGTTATAGAACAACCACAGACAAGAAGCTTGATTTTCTATTTTGGTTTGAGACCCCAGAGCATAAACAAAAAAATTCCATAACAGTCTCTCTTCTATATGTCATTCAGATTTTGATGATAATGAAAATGATTGCAGTATGGTAAAATACATTTTTGTTTTGTTATTTCTCAGTACATGCCACATAATCTTTCAAATTTGTATGTGGGTTATTTATTACCAGTGCAGGTCAGGTATCTCCATACATGACTCCCAACATGATTATGGTGATACATAACTTATTGGACTGATTTGACAGAAACATTGTGATACCCAGTAAACTATGGACCCTAACATTAAGTTTGTCATACACAGTTATTTTTGCAGAACGGGCCCTAACGTTTGTTTTTTCATGTACAATTTTGTTGCAGAATGGCATCAGAAGAGCTTGAGCAGTCAGTCAGAAGTCATGAAATCTGAAGCAATTATGAATGCAAACAACAATGATCAGAAACGCCCAAAGCTGGAAGATTTCTTGGGAGGAGCGTTTGTAGGTGTTCAATTTTCAGATGATGCAGAAACTCATGACATTCAGACATCAGAACTGGATCAAATTTATGGCAAGGCACCTGCACCTGCATTAAACAGAGATTTAGATCACAGCTCAGCAATGAATACCAGCATTGTGGGAGATCATATGCATGTCAATGGATCCTCAGACTTAACCAGTGATTCATCTAAGCACTCCCAGGATCAGTCTGACCAAGCTCATGCTTCGACTGCAATGCAAGACATATACAACGATAATGGGGATCAGGCCTACAACATGTTTTCAGACTGCAACCTCCAGCTTTCTCAGAGCTCAGTAAACAACAATAATAATATGCACGAGCTCTCAGATTTCAGGACATGGCTGAGAATCCAATCATCTGAAGAACACATAGAAGCATGAGGTAGAACTGGAAAACAGGGCAATCTTGTTCCACAATACTCTCCTTCTCAAGGTCAAACTCATGTGGGTATATTTATATAGTTGTTCCTTTATACCTACACCACATACCCTCTGATATGACTATATTATCAGATATCATTTGCACTATCATGTACATGAATAGGTCATTCAAAATGCATCTGGTGCCTTATAATACACCTTTGAACAAAAAGGGTATCCACTGCCAGAATTAAAGCCTAATCACTGAAGATCTCAGCTATATCTGTATCAGGAATTAATCCTTGTGAATATGTATGCTGTCAAGAGTGACTTGTGCTCTATTTGTTCATACTAAGAATCAAAACATTGTAGTACGGGATATTTGGTGGGGTAATTAATCTGTGGTTTTTCATCCTAGTATCTCTTTTTTCACTTTACTATTGCTTATTTCCCTTTGACAAGGAATAATGGTCATCTATATCTTTTTTAGTATGGATTGGTACATGTTGCTGCTGGAGACTTGCTAAGAGCAGAAGTTGCAGCAGGGACAGAGAATGGGAAGAGAGCCAAGGAGTGCATGGAAAGGGGGTCTTTGATTCTTGATGAAATTGTTTTCACAGTAGATCTGCTTCTATATTTTGTGCATTCATCTCATTTTTTGTGTGTTAATTTGTTATTAATGCTCTCTCCTTGATCTTTTGGGAGTATAGATGGTGAAGGAGCGGCTGTCACAAGAAGATTCAAAAGAAAAGAGATGGCTACGAGATGGTTATCCTCGAAGCCTGTCACAAGTAGCAGCCCTTGAGAGTCTTGGGATCATGCCAGATCTCTTTATTCTCTTATATGTAATCTACTTTCTAATGACACTCATAATATCACTAGGAATTCAACGTGAATATTAAGTAGGCTATAGATGGATTGCACACTAATACAACACAAAATATTTTGGACCGAGATCTTGATCTACACTGTGTAAATTTATAAACTGATGAAGAGGTCAATTCTGAACAATATCCAACTTGGGATCATCAACTTTGGCTTACACCGAATTCAGCTCTTCACTGTACTTGGCATAGTTATTACTAGTGTATTCTACTAAGGAGGCAAAGCTAAAAAATATGCCTGAAAGTGCAAAGCAAAGATCACTTTATAAGAAAGGATTAACATTGGTATCCAAACCGCTGAAACCTCAACAGATGTGGGCTGCCCTATAAATATCCTATGCCATTAAAAATTTAAAACACTACAATGGACTAATGTTTTTCATTCAACCTTAATATTCATCATCAATAAGTCAATAGCATAATCATAGTATATTATTGCAATTGGATTCCAAAATGAACATATACTGATTAGTGCATAGGATGAGGAACCAAATAAGATAATCCAGTGCCATATGGCATACATCTTGAGGGATAATAAAAACATTAACCACCTCTCCTCTATGGCCAAGTGATTACTGGAACTGCTACTTGTAAAGTCAGGACCTTGTAGTGTTGTAAATAAGTCAAAAATATAAAGCAAAAATATAATCAATTGCAATGCAATTACTGCGCAGGTAAATTTTGGGCAGTGGTTCTCAATATTGAATTTACAAATAGGTTGAGTGTAAATTTCTAATTTTCATTACTAGTAATAGAAAGCAATAAATACTTCTCTCAAAACCTTTGCATAAAACACTTTACCATATTGTATGAGAAACATATGATGATGCACCACTGCAATGAAGGATGACAAACTTAAGTTCAAAATATATTTCTACGTTTTACGTAATGAGCAAATTTGTGCAATATAAACTTTCCCCTCAATTTTACATAATAAATTTACAATACACATTTCATAACATACAACAAACTAACACTAATGAAACAAATACAGGCAATGTTCAGTATTGGTATTGCCAACCTAAGTTATTATCAAGATAGCAGAGATGCTTGAGCCAAAGCCCATTCAAATAGGACAAACACTCTAGCCGATTATACAGAGGTGACAGCAAGGGCTTTTATCATTCGCAAGCAGGAAAGGTATTTTCTTTAGCAGTGGACACCCATTCTCATCTGCAGTTGGATAAATCCCAAGATCAGTGGGGTTGCTAGCAAGCGGGATGCCACCGTTGCAGTAGCACATGCCAAGGGTGGAAAATTGTGGTATGAACTCAGAGAGCTCCCATAGTGACTGGGGTTAGAACCCAGACAAATGTAAGAATCATGACACAAGTATTTGAACCCTGACCAAAATCAAACTCATATTTTGGAAACCCTGATATAAAATAATACTGATAGATTTGTACAAAAATATACATCAAACACACTCTCAGACATAGCCATGGTTTAACTGTATTGGGAAAGCACATCTACCCACTAAGGAATGCAATGTCAAAAGAATCCCCATGGCCGAATAACACCCGAGTAATAGAAGCTAATAGAAATAAACAGAGCTCACCCAAATTTTGACACAACGATCCAACTCGACCCTCAACCACACAGTGAATCGCATGATTTCAATGAGAACAACGAGATAAACAACAAAAACTCCCAAATGGAGGTAGGTTCATTCTCCAGATATTGGGCCGAGCTATTAAATAAAACACAGAGCTTGTCTATACTGAAACTAAGGTCTCCATGTTATAAAAATCATTCATTGTTTATTGTCTCTTTGCCTTCCTGATCTTCTTATCTAATACTCCCGTAGCAAGAAGTAAGGGCTCAAATAAGCACCTATTTCCCAAGCAAATTCCAGATCTCAGCAACCATGGTGAGATACATAACCCATGGCCAAGCTAAATACAAAATCCAAGATGGTGATCGGGCTCCCTGGTAAATTCAGATCTCGGGGAAAAACGAACGCAAAATAGACAATAATGCATAAAACAAGGAAACCCTTCGATCGAGCACCACAAGGATACAAAGCTCTCCAACTGAAAAATAGAGCCATACATGATATTCGGTATATATTTTTAAGAAATCAAAACTGTGTTATAATATGACCAGGAAACACTGACCATGCTAGGGTTTTTCAAGGATTCAACCAGCTGATCTCGACCCATTAATCAAAAATCCCGCACATAGCTCATAACCAGGATTGAACCATGAAAAACAGGTAAAACAAAAACAGGGCAAAAGAAATGGATGCGCGCGGATACCTGCTCGCGGCCCTCCTCCTCGCCTAAGATCCGCATGCGAGAATGAAATGATCCTCTCCCGCCCAATGCAATTTTCCATTTTGCTCGCGGCATTCATTTTTCCCGCAGTTTCCCCGCTTTACAAGCCGCTGCAAAAACAGAGTATTTTTAATTAAAATTTCTTATATTAAAGATATTAACAAAAGACATGTTATATTGAAGGTATTAACTAGAGACAAAATTAGGAGGGTGTATTAATTAGAGACAAAAATATATTTTTGTCTCTAATTAATGTCTCTAAACACCCCTCCATGTAGTAGTGAAAGAATACGAATAACCTAAAAGTAAGTAAGAAATCTCAGAAATCACTCTTCAAGTATTTTGGAAACTCTGCGGATATAGATATTGTAAATACCAATCATATAGATGCCACCGAAAAGAATTAAAATACTGACTGTGTGGAAGGTATTATTGAGGTGGACATGCATTCTGCACAGTATCACAGTCAAACAAATGAAACCTACGATAATATGCCAGATCTTGAAGATATTGTTCCTGTTGGGGTGCAACCAGAAGTGCAGCTAGATATCACAGATATAAACACTCAGCAAAATGGAAGACAGAAATCAAAATCAAACTCTGGTCCAAGAAAGAGGAAACCAGGTGATTGTGATATTGCTCAAAATTCTACTCAAAAAAGTAAAGCATTGAAAACGAACAAGAATATGTGGACCATTGGCAGGACATACAAGTTTGATTGGGCAGCTAAATTTTCATTTATTGAACCTGTATAATCATCTAATTCTGAAGAAATCCCATGTGAATGTACATGTACAATATGTACGTGGAAATTGGGAAAGCAAAAAAAAATGCAACTGAAGCTGGACACTATAGAAAAACATTGTGGAAAACAATATTTAACTGTAACGGTGGCAGATGGCCAGAAAATCAAAACACATAAGTGGAAAACTGAAAAGGAGTGCATGCATGTTAGATACGCAGCGGAATATGAGGCAGAGCAGAAAAAACACAGACATCTGTTGGAAAAGGGAGGAACGATCACATCGCATATTGGTAAGATGAAAGAAACAAATCTACATGCAAAATTCATACAATTCTCTACTCTTTTTCAAATACTTAAAAAAGGAAGAGCGATGTCGGATTTCCTCAATTTCAAATTTTTGTATCAATTTAATGGAATGCTGAATGTACCTCAGTCTCATTGGTCTGAGAGTAATGGATGGAAAATGGCAAAATGCCTCTCGATGATAGAGAAGGAAGATTTGAAAGAGAATGTAAAAAAAGCAAACTTTATCTCTCTTTCAATTGATGAGGTGACAGCAGTCGACAACACCGCATGGGTATGTATCCACATCTATACATTAGAATCATATAAGGACACCTCATCTGTTGGGTGTTATGAAAATGGTTGAAAACTGCAATGCTGAAAACCTATATAAAATAGTTGTTTCTCATTTGAAAGATGTTGCTGGTATGACTGATTATGAAATTGCTATGAAGTTGGTATGTGTTGGAACAGATGGTGCATCTGTCATGCAGGGTCACCGAACAGGGTTGTGTGTTAGATTACAAACAACAGTGGCCCCATATATGCTACCAATTCACTGTATGGCTCACAGAATGAATTTAGCATATAAAATGGTAAGCAACCACGAAAATGTTGCTAAATTAGAAGACATCATAAGAGAACTTCATGCCTATATGTCAAGCAGCCCAAAGCATTTTCTCGAGTTCCAAAAATTTGTAATTGGAATTACAGATGGCAAAAAACTTCTGAAGGATGTGGAGACTAGATGGATATCTTTGTATGAACCTGCATGCAGAGTTCGTGAGGAGTATCCTTCATTGGTTGGTTTCATGCACAAATACCGTCATGAAGTTGATAGGGCAAGGGACCTGATGTTCCACTTAACTGATTTGGAGACATTGCTTACATTGGTTGGTATTCTTCCAATGTTAAAGGAGATCAGTACACTGATGAAGCATGCACAGGGAAGATTAATCTATATTGTGGATTTTATACGGATGAGGAAAATGGTATGTCAAAGTCTTGATATATTGTACTGTTCCCAGGATAGTTTTGATGCACCTGTTTTTGAAAATTGGAGAGATTTATTAGATCTTAAAAATCCTAACACCTTTTTGAGATTTAATATCCACGATCACCTATGCATCTCTGTTAATGGGAGGGAAATACCAATGCACATTTTGCAAAAACGTCAAGATATTACAGGATCGGAACGAGAAGATGTTCCCGTGACACGTAATTTGTTTGAGTCTGTGATAGTTGAAACCAGAATAAAGCTTAAAAAAATTTCAGAAACCTTGTCATCAGAAATTAGGGAACGTTTCTGTAAAGATAAAATTTTGGAAGCCATGGGTGTGATGAATCCGAATTTTTGGAATACAGAAGGTGGCCGTGCAGACTTTGTTAGTAAGCATTTCCATAAATCAATGGGTACAATAATGGAACAATTTACAAAGACGTCAGAGCTCAAGGGTACGGAAATCAAAGGTATACTGAATGCCGATTTATTAAAGTTTCAGTCAACAAATTTTGTAACAACAATGAGGAACCAATATAGGAATTTAGATCAACCTTCTGAAAGTGGTGCTATTACAAGGCTGTGGCGAGGAATCTATCAAAGTTCTATCTTACAAGAAGATATCAGTGAATATTTCAGACTATATGAGTTATGCCAAACAATGATTTTGGGGTCTGTGGAGGATGAAAGGGTTTTCAGTGCATTGTCATTTATAAAATCAAAACTGAGAAACAGGTTGGATAAAAATCTGGAAAGTTGCATGAGGTGTTACGTTTCTCGATACTCCCTCGAAACCTTTCCGTTTGACAGAGCAATTGCGCACTAGAATTCCCTTTGCGAAAGAAGAGGTGTAAATAATACAGCTACAAGTACAAATATTCCCAACCTTGAGAGTGTAATTGGCTCTTCGTCACATTCTACAGAAGACAACATCGACTTTGATGAAGCTATTGATAATGGATTGTTTCAACTTTAAGTAGGTATCTTCTTTATCTATCTTTTATTTTTATCATTAAAGATGTTACAGGTCTATATACTAAAAATGTTAGGCAATTCACCCATCTATCTACTAATCCATTTCTCATGTTGGAATTTTTTAAAACACAGATCTAGCTCATTACCAGTGGCAGTGATGATTTCAACTTTAAGCAGGTATCTTTTTCCCCTTAATCTTATTGTTTGTTTCTATTCATTTTTTGACAGAGCAATTGCTCACTGGAATACCCTTTGCGAAAGAAGAGGTGTAAATAATACAGCTACAAGTACAAATATTCCCAACCTTGAGAGTGTAATTGGCTCTTCGTCACATTCTACAGAAGACAACATCGACTTTGATGAAGATATTGATAATGGATTGTTTCAACTTTAAGTAGGTATCTTCTTTATCTATCTTTTATCTTTATCATTAAAGATGTTACAGGTCTATATACTAAAAATGTCAGGCAATTAACCCATCTATCTACTAATCCATTTCTCATGTTGGATTTTTTTAAAACAAATATCTAGCTCATTACCAGTGGCAGTGATGATTTCAACTTTAAGTAGGTATCTTTTTCCCCTTAATCTTATTGTTTGTTACTATTCATTTTTTCAGCTATGGTTATAATTAAAGATGTTACAGGTGTATGTATTTACATTTAGTTAAATACAATCTTTTTATTTTTTGAAAATGTGGGTTGACATCCGTCCGAGGAAGCTGTTACTTCTCGGGACTGACAATGTCAGGCAACTCACCCATCTATCTACTAATCAATTTTTTGTGTTGAATTTTTTAAGACAAAGATATAGCACATTACCGGTGATGATTTCAATTTTAAATAGGTATCTTCTTCAACATAATCTTATTGTTTGTTACTTTACAATTTTCAGCTCTTGTTATCATTAAAGACGTTACAGGTCTAATTCTTTATATTTACATTTATTTAAAGACATTGTTGGTCTATATATTTAAAGATGTTGCTGGCACTTCTCAGGACTGACAATGTCAGGCAACTCACCCCTCCATCTACAATGTCATGTTACCCTTGATGATTGCAATACGCAAGAGGTAAGCTAAACCCTAGCATATTTACAATTATGTTTAATTTCTTACCAGTGATGATTCTTTCTTGATTTCTTAGAATTATATTTAATTTATTTTTAAATACAAGTCCACATAAATCCTAATAAAATTCACATAAAAATCGGGATAAACAATACATTATACGATTTTAAATATAAGTCCACATAAAATTCCTCATCATCCATATATATCATATCATCACCATATCATTATCATATCCTCATTATCATCATCTATCATTAATTATCAATTATCATCATTCATCATCTACGTCCACATACAATTCATGACATTGCAAGTAAACAAGAAACATACATATAATTCATGATAATTATTAATCAACATCTAATGCAATTAAAATTAAAGATTGTATGTAAATCCATATAATTAAATTCAAATACCATAGTACATACACAATAGACAATAGTAGAAGTTTTCAAATTCATTATTTAAAGTTTCCACAATAATAAAAGTTTCTAGTTTTCAAAACCCTCTTTTTCTTTATCCAATTATACTCCTCTGCACTATTCCCCAACAGCTTCTTCCAGTGTGGCTGTACCTCTTTCCTAAACACCAGAAATCTCCATGCGATAGCAAATTTGAATCAGCTGCAGCGTATAAACTATCCCGTTGCCAATAATTTTCGTAACGACTAATAATCTCATTGATAAGAACCTTAGCCCTTATGTCCCATTCTATAAGCTGATTGATATGAGGAAGCATCTCCATCTTTCTCATCAACCCACACAAAATCTTTTTTGTGCTTGTCCAAATCTATGAAATACTCCTTGCCCTCTTTAGAAGTACTTGTGCCCAAACCGGGAACCCTGTATGGTCCAAGCAACAAGTGATACCTAATCAGCAAGTGAACAAAACCAGAACTTGAAAACATATAAAGAGAAAACAAACTAGCATTACTTTGTTGCACTATATGGTCCAGCCGGTTATCGATCCACTCAATGATTCTCTCCAAGCTTCATACTCAGGAATTGTGTAGAAAGATAACACATTTCCATTTTTGTGAGTTGCCTACATCAACATGTGCCGACATTAGACATGGAGATACATAACATCTGGAGGCTTAGAAAACAAATATAAAAAGTCTCGAAACACAACCAAATATACAGGGGGAACATTTACAGAAACTAAACAGCGCTATATAAATATCATGTACCTGGTCTGTCATTATCATCAAATGGCCATATCTTAAAGATTTAATGCTGTCATATATTTTATCTTCCTGTAGACCAAGGATTTTTTTTCTATTTACTATCTCTTTATTCTCCATTTGTTGCTGAGTGGTAGCTTCCCAAAAAATAGATATTCCTGCCACCTGATAGGATAAAGATAACTAAAATAACAAAAAATTAAATTAGAAAGTGATGTCGAAACATGTCACAATACTACCAAATTCAGTATTCACATTTCCCTGATTCAAGGCACAAACACTTACAGCGACTGCAAGAGCCTTGGCTGAGTCACCCTCCGTTAATATTAAAGTACATTGATCAAAATTCTTCCCCCCTGCTTGATTTGTATCATCAGGTTTGGGAACATCAATTAATTTCCCCTTCTTGGTTCCATTAGTTTTCTTAAGATCTTTTTTTTGTTTAAACTTTTCCACTGCACTCATCAGGTAAAAAAAAGTTACAAATCTCATCTTAGACACTAGCATTGCAAAAATTACATGTACTCAGAAATGCTACATATTAGACACCACGCCTAGATATATGGACATGGGCTAAAAATTTGAGAAAATTCTTACAATTCGAGAAAATTTACTAGTTATACTTACAATCAACATGGAAACCAAACGTTGATTCGAGAAAATTCTTTTCTTCCACGAGTGTTGCCTTGGTTGTAACAATTGGTAAATTTTTGAACGGAAGGCCCGTAAAACGATGGATGTCATTTGCTTCGATACTGAATTGAAAAATTTGGCAATCGTTCAGAGTCACATAAAAAATGTCGTCCTCTGAATTGTAGGATGACAGAAACTAATTCAAAATATCCGGATCTGTTTCGAAATGGGGCATATTAACGATATGGATGTGAGGGCATAAGGGACATCGATTGAATTGGATTCTCTTGATTTTTGTTACTGAACTTGCAGTTGGGAAGCATTGAGACCTGCAAAACTTCAAGAGCCGGAAGATGAAAACGAGAAAATGACCGGTTGAAGGGTATTTATAGGCTAAATCGGGCGTCAATGGCTTCACTTGACACACGTCAATAGATGTCAGTGACGTGCGTCAATAGATGCCAGTGACGTGCGTCAATAGATGCCAATGACGCGCGTCAATAGATGCTAGTGACGCGCGTCAATAGGTGCCAGTGACGCGCGTCAATAGGTGCCAGTGACGCGCGTCAATAGGTGCCAGTGACGCGCATCAGTAGGTGCCAGTGACGCGCGTCAATAGATGCCAGTGATGCACGTCAATAGATGCAAGTGATGCACGTCACCTCTTTTGCACTAGAGGAAATTCCCTTCATGTTTGCAATGCAACCAATTGAGATGAAGACTTCAAATTTATCCCCAGACCAAAGAAACAAACAGTGATTGGTGTGTACTTGATGATGATAGGGTCTTGTTTGATAAGTTCATAAAGAAACTTCATGATATATGCTAAGACTGAGTTTGAGATGAGGTACCAGTAAGGCACTCTTGACAAAATTTACACAATGTTACCTTTTTAAGATGATCCAACCTTGCACTCTTGACAAAATTTACACAACGTTACCTTTTTAAGACGATCCAACCTTGCACAGAGAACTTTATGTTGAGCTGTAAAAAAAAATTCAATATTTTAGACACTTGATTTTATAGATTGTACTTCAAGAAGATCATGATTAATCAATTCAAGGCATAGAAATGGTGGAGCTTCAAGAAAATTGTCTTCAAACATACACTTGAACATTGTATCTTCAGCAAAGGAAAACAAAACAAGGTGGTAGCAGGAATTTTATACTTTGATACTCATTGCATGGGTCAACCAAGTATTTCATCAGCTCAACAATGATAATTGGAAGAAAGTAAAAACAACTTTCTGTAAAAACCTTACCCTTATTGTATCTTTCAAACCTTCTTGTAACTAATACGATATGTAAACAACCTTATTGAGCTATGATCATATGCACCACCTTAAAAATTTGAAAAAAAAAGAGATTTTTTAATTCAACCACTCCAAGAATCAGTCCCGAAGAGAGAATCTCAATATGTGAATCCTATACAACATATTTTACTATAATCATGTTTGCAAAATTCAATATTTTCTTATACACTCAAAATTATTCCAAGTCCAACTTATAGCCTCCCAGTTCTAATCCACAATTATTCTTCACCCTTATCAAATATAAAAAAATGATCCAGTTCTTCAACCTATGAACTTGATCTATACAGACTAATCTTCATGATAAAAACCTTGTATGTTTTACATTAAACTTCAAAGTTCTGTATCGAGCTTGACCTATCTTTTAATCACATGGTTATTCCAACTTTGGTTAATCTAGCCTCCATAGCCTCCATAATCTACTCTACACAAAACAATATCCATGATAAAAAAACCATATCTTTTAAACCATGGTCTTGATTATTTCCCAAGCTCTAATTCTTATGCCCTGGAATTTAACTATTTCATAATTGGCTAATCTAGCCTCTACATCAATGATTGTTTCCAGCAAAACGTTATTTTCTGACAAATGGTCTTGACTATTTTGGATGTCAAACAAGCTCTGTAATGAGAGATTATGCACTAATATAGAGGTGAATCTCTTTAAAATAGAATTTTCTGACACCATAAGTCTATTAAGGAGAAATCCTAAATGGTAAAGATTTGTTTCAAATCTTAGTTGCTATTTTTTCCCCAAAGACAATTTTCAAGATAATTAAAGTCCCACAAAATATTTAGGCACTAAATTTAACATTATACACATTAAATTGATCATCGTCTTTCATCATCATCTATCATTGATTATCAATTGTCATCATTCATCATCTACGTCCACATACAATTCATGACAATGCAAGTAAACAAGAAACATACATATAATTCTTGATAATCACCATCTAATCACCATATAATTAAATTCAAATACCATAGTACATACTCAATAGTAGAAGTTTTCAAATTCAATATTTAAAGTTTCCTCAATAATAAAAGTTTCTAATTTTCAAAACCCTCTTTTTCTGTAGACAATTCTACTCTGCTCTCTTCCCCAACGGCTTCTTCCATTGTGGCTGTACCTCTTTCCCCAACACCAGAAATAACCCCTGAACTTATAAGATCTTCAGCAGCGCCGTCCAGATTTTTTAAAATTCTTTCTTCTTGATTTGTTGCATCTCCATGCGACAGCAAATTTGGATCAGCAGCTGCTTTGGCTTTGAACAATATGTCAGGGTCGAGACCATGCTCTTTAATTATCCGCTTTAGTGTATTGTTTTGTTTGTTAACCAAAACAATATTTTGCTTCAAATTTTTTGCTGCGGATAAACTGTTCTTTGCTGTTTCCAAGTGAACTTGCAAAACCTTCGCCTAACTCTTCAAATTTTCATATTTCAACTGCGCAAAAAGAGTAATGTCAATTTAAAATATTAATGTAAATTCAAAATTTCAAATTAACAAAAATGATTGTTTGAATGTAATAGTACTTACAACCGCTCTATCTCTTTCGGCATTTGCGATTGATACCAAATCCTTGTCCTTGGACCATTTGTTAAAATATGCCTGGGCCTCGGCACTAATATTTTCCAATTTGTTTAGTGCCTTATCTAAAATGTCATCTTTATAGTTGTTGTTAAACGTGACAGTCCCACATTTTACTTGGGTAAGTAAGGAATCCATCTTCGCAGGTTGATTCTGGACTGCAGCGTATAAACTATCCCGTTGCCAATAATTTTCATAATGACTAATAATCTCATTGATAAGAACTTTAGCCCTTCTCTCCCATTCTATCAGCTGTTGGATATGAGGAACAATAAACTCACTGACATGGGATTGATAATCATTACCTATTAAGTTTTCCAAAGGAAAAGGTGGGAACTCTTCACTATCTGAATCTGATGCAGATGATCTTGCTGGAGAAGAATGGGGGCTTTCACAAAGATCAACTGCTCCTTGTTTCTGCCTTTGGGTGGGTTGATCCTGTTTTTGAAAAAATAAATCAAGATTTAGATAAATAAATTTAAATCAGAATGTAATTCAAAATTGTAAAGCATATTAAAATTGAAATTTGAAGTATACCTTCTGGCCTTGAATCATCTCGCAGGTATCGAAAAAACTAGTTGGGTCATTGCTATCAATGCCCAAATAATCTTCATCTAAATTTATATTGTTCAAAATAGATATGCCCGTTGCACTGGGCAAGCCACCAAGTGAGAGAGTTGGAATTCGAAACGAGGTGTCAAGGTTTAGTGTCCCACTAGGGGCCGAAGCAAAAGGCATGCGTTTACCAATGTTCTTTTTCACTGTTCCTCTGGTTGGCATTTTAAAAATTAATGGTTGAGTGGGTGTCGGTGCCGTGGTTTGATCATGACTGACATGTGCTGAAAAGTACAAGAAAAAAATGAAAAATATTAAAACAATTCATAAAGTCAAAACTACGAAATTAAACGTACTATAGAAAAGTTGTACCTTGTTGTCGAGGGGTTGTTTTTTTCGATGCCACGGGTGGCCTTGTAGGAGTTGAACTCAGTGGCTGTTCAGAAGATATGAATGCATGCGACTGTATGGAGTGAGTTGCGGAAGAAGGTTCCATATTCCCTGCAATTCATCAATATTAAATGTTGTCAATTCATTTGGTTAAAATTTAAATTGAAAAATAAATATGCAACTTTGGAATTTGTAAATAATATATGAGAATGTATTACTTCTCTGGCGTTTAATGAGTTCAAATGCTTGAGGGTTTGGAGAGTGAGATTCCATTTCAAATTGGGAGTCCCCCGAAGCCTCCGCGTGTTGTTGGCCTCTTCCTCTCGACATCTTTTTTTTTCTTGGAATGGCTTCAAGATATCTTCTCTGCAAAACATTAAAATTTAAGTTTTAATAACTGTGCACTGTAATGATGAAAATTGTAATACAATTACAAACTAAATAGTTTATACCTGTTGTTCATCAAATGGAATTGAGAATTTCTTCAAAGCCTCATCAGAGCAAGTAGGAATTTCTTTATGTTTTAAATTTAAAAGTGCCTCATAGTAGAATCCGAGGAGATAGTTTGTTGAATAAATGAAAGGTTTATCTGAGAGTTTTGAATTTGTTATTTCAGTTCTTATTTTTTTGGATAGATATGTGACCAATCGAATTTATGTTTTGAGATAGTGGCACAAATATATGCAATGGCCCAATTTGGTATATCCGTTTGGCAACCCTGCAAAACAATTCTGGCTTGGAAAAATGAAATAAGTGCAGCAAGAAAGTGGTGTGCAATTGATTGTGTATCTACACCACACCTGGATTTATTGACACGGGCTGCAAATGCGAAACAGTGAAAATTACTTTAAATCTATAACAGCAAATTGTATCAGAATAAAAAACAGATTAAAAAATATGAATTAAAAGGAATTATACTTATAATCAACATGGAAACCGTACGTTGATTCGAGATATTTCTTTTCTTCTTCCACTAGTGTTGCCTTGGTTGTAACAATTGGTAAATTTCTGATAGAAAGGCCAGTAAACCGATGTATGTCATTTGCTTCAATAGTGAATTGGAACATTTGGCCATCGTTCAGAGTCATATAAAATATACCATCCTCTAAATTGTAGCATGACAGAAGGTAATTCAAAATATCTGGATCTGTTTCGAAATGGGGCATATTAACAAGCCCTATAAATTCACACTCTTCCATTATAGCTTGATATTCTAAAGACGTCTTTAAAGCCGTATGGATGTGAGGGCATAAGGGATTCCTGTAGTTGATCTTGGAAATCGATTGAGTTGGATTCTCTTGATTTTATTACTGAACTTGCAATTGGGAAGCATGTGAAGTCGACATTATAGTCGTTATTGCATCTTTGTCGAAGATTTAGACCTGCAAAAATTTGAGAACGGGAAAATGAAAAGAAGAAAATGAGCGGCACAAGGGTATTTATAACCTAAATAGGGCGTCACTGGCCCCTATTGATGCGTGTCAACAGGTTACAATGACGCGCATCATTTGATTAAAATGTCGTGCGTCAATACAAGATAGTGTCGTGCGTCAATAGAAGATAGTGTCGCGCGTCAATAGATGATAGTGTCGCACGTCAATAGAATATTGTGTCGTGCGTCAATAGAAGATGGTGTCGCACGTCAATAGAAGATGGTGTCGTGCGTCAATAGAAGATAGTTTCGCGTGTCAATAGAAGATAGCGTCTCGCGTCAATAGAAGATGGTGTCGCGCGTCAATAGAAGATAGTGTCGCGCATCAGTCGAAGCAAATGACGCACGTCAATAGGAGCAAGTGATGCGCGTCAGTATTAGCAAATGACGTGCGTCATCAGGGGCTAGTGACGTTGTTACGAACCAGTGTCGTGCGTCATTTTGAGCTGGTGTCGCGCCAGTGTCGCGTGTCATTACTATCTAGTGTCGCTCCAGTGTCGCGCGTCATTACTATCTAGTGTCGCTCCAGTGTCGCACGTCATTATGAAACAAGTGTCACGCCAGTGACGTGCGTCATTACGAACTAGTGTTGTCAGACGTCACTGATGGAGCCTTGAAAAACGAGGAAAAAAATTTGTTTTTTAATACTTTCAAATTCGCCTTTCGCTGAAACTGGTTACGGGGATATTCGCCAGGTATTTTCCACCTTCAATTTTATAGGGGTGTCTTAAAATGAACCCTGGCGGAGGGGTGCAAGATTGGGGTTTGGGGGAAGGCGCAATGGGTGCAATGGTATGGGGTGGGAGTTTGGGGGGTTGGTGTGGTCATAGGCCACACCACAATTTGTTGTGGTGTGGCCTACGACCATAACACCTACAATGTTTGGCACAGGGTTTAGGGGGGCTCAGCCCTTCCCCAATTCATTTAATATTTTTTGTTATTACAATACAAACTTTTCCACCGAATTTGTTATTACTTTTTTTTGTTATTTGATATTTTATTATTATTATTTTTTATATTTATAAAATATATATATCAAACTATATTATATAATATAAACGATAGTAAATATATTTTAATATATTTATATTATATAATATATTAAAAGTATTACAATTTTTAAAATTATTGGTTCTATTTGTAAATATATATAAATACCAAGTTTATTTACTTACATATCAATGTCTCAAATGAACTATTTTAAAAATCTGAATCATTTATGAGAAATAGGTTTTATTCACAAACAATTTTAACTATATAAGTCTTAAAATGGATTCTTAGAAATAAAACTTTTTGATTGAGAAGTAATAATCAAATCTATACAACTTGTATGGAAATAGGAGAAAATTTAAATCTAGTTTTTGATCAATCCCCCCATTCTATAATATTAAAAAAAATAAGAATACTCATATTGCAAGAAATGGTATTAAAATGCCTCTACTTCAAATCTTAGTCTACACTACCCATGTATAATGAATAATGCAAGTTTTCTTTTCAAAAGAAAATAAATCAATCCATACAACTTCTACAACAAGATATAAAAAAATTCACTTCATTTGAAGATCAAAATAATTGCATACTAAACCGTTTTTCAGTAGAAGAAGTTACACTTAATAATCCTTCCATTTCCTTTCAAGATGCAACCATTCTTACAACATTTATCATGCAATAATAGTGTATATCACAATGAAGTTTAAGCTCTAAAATTAATACCACAATTAAATCATATGTCAAGATACTTAAGATGCAAAAAGAAACACTTTACAAGATTTCTTTTCAAGATCGAAGGAGGATGCACAAACTAATGTAATTCTTGTTTACAAGGCAATCCCAATCTCAAAATGGGAACCTCACAAAGAAAAAGAAAATTTCAACATATTCATATCCATATGATTACAATGAGAGTAGTTTTCACAAAATTTGAAGAAAACAATGAAAAACTAAGATATCAAGGAAACTCCAACCATCTTCCAAATTTGAGCTACAACTTTTGTGCTCTTCAAAGGATTAAACATATAGAGACAAGCTTATTTTACCACCCAACCTATAGGAATCATTAGATGCCTTTCCAAAGGTTGGAAGACTTGCTAGCCTCCCCCAAGTCCATGGGGGAGAGAGCTAGCTTCCATAAATGTGCACAAGAATAAGGGAGAAATACACACAAGCATATCACATACAAAACTAATTCATACACTAAAGAAACACAACATTTACCAACCAAATAAAAAGAGAATAAATCCATATTCATCCTCAACAATGGGGAAGAGTAGATGAGACATCCAATAATACCAAAGAGTGTGGTCCAACCATAGGATGCACAATTAAAAGTTCTTCAAAAAAAACTCCTTATCCCTCAGAGACAACAATCCCTCCTTATTGCTCCTCCCATTCGCCTAAAATCCTCCTTGGGAGGATTTTCAAACCCATTGGGTTTCCTCTCTAAGGACGGGGAATGAGGTTCAAACCATATGAACCACCTTCCCCACCTCAAACCATATGAGGGAATGAAATATAACCAACATGGCTTGCCCATCAAGCCATGGGGTCTAAGAGGGAAAATCCCTCGCTCTTCCCCAATAAAACTCCCAAATCCATCAAGCCATATGATGGATGGAGAAAAATAACAAATAACACAAACAAGTAACCATACAATTACACATGCAACAAAACAAAACTTTCAACCATAAAAAAATCTAAATCTAACATGCCAAATAATAGAACATAAGATCAAAGAGCTACCTCCACAAGCTCTCCAAATCTCTAAGATTTTCCCAATTCCTTGTCCAAGCAAAAATCCAACTCCAAAAGCCTCCAAGCACAAAGCAAAATCCAAACAAAATTATCTTTCTCCCCCACGAGGGATAATTTTAAGAAAAATAAATAAATTTCCTCACAAATGAGGGGATGACATGTGTAACCCCTCTCTTCCTTTCAAGTCAAGATTTCCAAAACAAAATAGAGAAAAGATAAACTCACATTTAAGCACCCTTCTCCCAAATTACCCAAAAATAAAATTAGACAAGCTTATGTAACTTTTCACAACACACAAATTCCAACCCATATTACATGGATGGTGACAAAAGAAAGGCTAAATGGGAGGGAAAATCCCTCCATGCCTTGTAATTAAGCCCCCTACCTAATAGGTAAGGTCCAAGGGATTATTTTCATGCTAAGTGAACTCCCAAAACTAAAAGGGGTCACTTAAAATGCCAAAAATAGTCCAATTTCGGGTTTGACACATTTGTACATTTATGTAGAGGATTTGGGGCCCACTCAAGGGTGCTCATGTGATCCCAGTCCTACTTAATGAACACAAACTTACCCAAATACATACTTAATGCAAGTGGGGACCATTAAGTCTCCCAACCTAGTTACTAACAAAATTAAACAACCTAAACACAATTAATTTTACATAAACTTTAACATTACAAATAAGGGTCACTCATGGTGCCTAAATAATAAAAGAAAATAATATGGCCTCATAAATTAACATGGTTAGGACTTAGCCCCATGGGCTGCTTGTGCACAATTTACGTAGCCGCCATGAAACCCACGTTCTCCTGTTCCTTATAACCTACACACTCAATGCACACATTAAACGCATCTGCCCATTACAAGTGTAAATCAACTACTCAGTAAACGATCAAGTCTAAATATGCAATCTATGCTATCATGACATCAACATGGAATTGTAAATGAGAAACATGCACAATTTGACACAAATTCACCATGTGTTAGCCAATGCAATACATATAAATGACATATATCCATAATATCAATAATCGAATAATCTATATCATCAAGGTGTGCGACTAAACTAAGTGTTTATCATATATCAATTAGGCCTAAATACCTTAGCAATATGTTAGTATCCACAACATCTATTAAAATGTGTCAACATACTAATCAAAGATAAATTGGGGCTACGCACCCAAATCACCATACATGTCCATGAAGATCAAATAATAATGACAAATATCCATACTATCAATAATCGAATAATCAATATCATCAAGGTGTGCGACTAAACTAAGTATTTATCATATATCAGCTAGGCCCAAATACCTTAGCAATATGTTAGTATCCACAACATCTATTAAAATGTGTCAACATACTAATCAAAGATAAATTGGGGCTGCACACCCAAATCACCATACATGTCCATGAAGATCAAATAACATAACATAATGTCCAAAATATGTCAAATACTTTGCAAAATGTAACTATGAGTAAAGAAGTCAGCAGATAACTGAGGCTATAAAATGTGGGCACTACATCTCCCTCTCCTAAAATTAGACGTCCTCGTGAAAGTCACTTAAAGAGATATGGATATCTAGGCCTCAATGGTGTAGCATCCTCCCAAGTAGTTGTTGTCTCATCGTATCTGTCCTAATGCACCCTAACCTCGTCCACGTCTTGACCCCAAAGGGCCAACCTATGGTGCTCCAATGTACATACAGGCTCCAGCCTCCATCGTCCTCCTTCCTCTACCTATAATGCCAACCAATCCAAAACATGAGAGATATCAGGTACATATCTACGCAGTACATAAACATAAAATACATCGTGGGCACGTGCAAGGTGTGGTGGAAAAGCTAGGTGATAGGCAACTATACCGATGACCTCCAAAATATCAAAAGTTCCCATAAAACGAGACGATACATTAGAACCCTTTCTAAAGTAGATTGGGCTCTTATGTGGATGAAATCTCAAGAAGACTTTGTCGCCCACTATGAAGTGACGATCAGTCCTCCTGGTGTCTGCACATGCCTTTTGGTGTGCTTTGGCCTACTCAAGACACTGCCTAATTAGAGCAACCTGCTGCTCTAAGTCCTCTAGGTAAGTTGGTCCCAGAATAATCATATCATCTAGTTTGTCCCAACTTAGAGGTGTCCTACAACGTTGACCATAAAAATCCTGGTAGGGAGCCATACTAATAGAACTTTGATATTTGTTATTGTATGCAAACTCAACTAAATCTAGGTAATCTTCCCATCTCTTTTGTTGGTCCATCACATACATCCTCAACATGTCCTCAAGTACCTGATTAACCCTATCTGTCTGTCCATTTATCTTTGGATGATATGTTGAGCTGAAATTAATCTATGTACCCAGAGCAGCCTGAAAGGAAGTCCAGAAAACTAATGTGTAAATGGTATCTCCATCATTGATGATGGTCTTTGGAATCCCATGTAATCTAACAATGTCCTCCATAAATACTTTGGCGATGCCCTGTGCATTATAGGTGACTTGGTTGATGATAAATGCGCAAGCTTGGTCAGTTTATCCATGGAGATCACATAGGGAGTCCTATTATGAAATCCATGGAGATCACATCCCATTTCCACTCGAGAATATCATGAGGGGGTAATATTATTGCGGGATGAGAATGCTCTGTCTTGACCCTCTGGCACTCAAGGCAACGTGCTACAAAATATGCTATGTCCCATCGAAGACCAGGCCAGTAATATAACTCCCTCAAATTAGCGTGCATTTTCTTTACTCCTGGATGTGCTGAATATGGGGCTCGATGAGCCTCTGTAAGGATGAAGCTATGAAAATCACATGACTTAGGCACATAGATGCACCTATGGAGCTGAAGTGAACCATCTACATATAAGATTCACCTTTAATATCTTCTCTCTAAAGAACCCTTTGACTCAAACATATGTCTAGCACCATCATAAAACCTATCCTCTAGAAGATGCTGAAGGATCTTACCTCTCACGTCTAACTATAATGTAAAGGATGCAAGCACATGACATCATCTACTAAGTGCATCTACAAAAAAAATTACCTTTCCTTTGATATACTACACTTCCATGTCGTACTCACATAGGAACTCCATCTAATGATGTTGTCGAGCGTTGAGGTTTGGTTGTGAGAAGATATAATCCAAACTACGGTGATTTTTCCTCAAAATGAATGGCCTACCCAAAAGGAAATGAGGCCAACAAACAAGAGAATGAACAACTGCTGCAAGCTCTAAGTCATGAGTGGGATAGTTAAGCTCGTAATATTTGAGCTTACATGAATCAAAGGTAATAACCTGATCCTCCTGCATAAGAACTACTCCCAAATCCTTTAGTGATGCATCAGTACAAACAAAAAATCTTTTGTTGGGTCTCGAAATGCTAAGATAGGTGCCATGGTTAACCTTTTCTTAAACAAATAGAAGGCTTGCTCACACTTTTATAACCAATCAAACTTCTTCCCTTTCTCTAAAGGGAATTAATAGGGGGAGAAATCATGGAACAATCATGTACAAACCTGCGGTAATAACCTGCTAACCCCATGAAACTCCTCACCTCAGTAACTGATGTGCGCACTCGCCAATCAAGAATTGTATGTATCTTAGAGGGATCTATTGAGATACCCTCACCTTATATGATGTGTCCCAAGCACTGAATCTCTGTCTCGAAGAAGCTGCATTTTTCCAAACTCCCAGACAACTTCTGCTTTCTCAAAACCTATAGTACTTGTCTTAAATTCTCCTCGTGTTCCTTCTTGGAATGAGAATAAATCAATATATAATCTAGGAACACTAAGAAAAATCAGTCTAGAAATTCCTTGAATACTACATTCATTAGGCTCATGAAGACAACTAGGGCATTTGTTAAACTAAAAGGGACAAGCGTGAAATCATAATGCCCATATCGTGTGTAGAAAATTATCTTATGGATGTATGCATCTGATATGCGCAATTGATGGTAACCTGACTTGAGATCGATTTTTTAGAACCCCCTTACTCCCCGCATTTGATCAAACAAGTCATCAATCCTAGGGAGTGGATAACAATTATTTATTGTGACTTTGTTGAGCTTCCTGAAGTCTACAAAAATCCTGAGAGAACCTTCCTTCTTCACAAATATGAATAGTGATCCCCAAGGAGATACACTAGGGAAAATGATACCCTTCTCCAATAACTCCTATAACTGTATCTTGAGCTCATGAAGCTAAGGATTCGTCATCCAATAGGGTGCCCTAGAAAATAATGCTGATCCTGACACTAAATCAATGGTGAAATCCACCTCTCTACAGGGTGGTAACCCTAGAAGCTCTCCTGGAAATACATCTGCATACTCCCTCAAAATTTCATGATCATCTAAGGGTGAATGCTCTGGAGTGCTCTCTAATCGATCACTAATGGTGATAGCAAATAACTGACAACCTTTATGCATGCTCTGTTTGAGTTGCTTAGCCAAAATCATGCGCAAATAGACAGGCCTTCTCATCCTTGAAATCAAAAATGAACTCTTAAGATCATCCTAACACTCAATGACCTTATTTCTGCATTCCACCTTGGTTTGATGATCCTCAAGCCAATCCATACCTAAAACACCCTGATAGGATCCTAGAGGTATAACTCAGAGGTCAAGAGTAGTGGAGAAGAATCCCAAATCAAGTACACAACTCTGCACATACGAGTCCACAACGAGTTTGGCTCTAGATTCCAACTCAACCTTCTAATTTGTGGCTTCCTAGAAATCACTAGCCCACAGTAGTCCACTACAGAAGGAGATATACAAGAATCTAAAGCACCTGAATCAAAGAGTAGTGAGACAAAAATACCCCTGATAGTACCTGTCATCTCAATAACTGTGGCCAAATGCTCAGCCTGATGGTTATCAACCATTACATATACATGATGGAAACATCCTACATCCCCCACTATCTACTCAAATCTAAGGGATCTCATTATATCCAAGGTAGCTGGTTTGTGCGGACACATACACACATAGTGATCAAGGGACCCACAAATAAAACATCCACATGTACCCCTCTAAGATGGGGTCCACTTGGGTCACACATAGGATTTCAAATTCCTCCCTCTCCCTTCTCTCATTTTTCCTATAGTATAAGGAGGGTCTCATTTCAAAAGGTTGGATAATCTTTCTTTTCACCCTCCTTTCTTCTCTAATCTGTAAGTGAATTTGTGGAGTTCAAACCTCCCATTCAAATTGTAAATGCATTTTTTTCCTCTTGGCCATTATAATGCATTGTATCAAATCTATGGAGCAATAATATAAGTCTATGGATGAATTTCAACCCTCTCTTGTTTTCATTGCATCTTTATGATCTCTCATTAAAAATTTGGTTAACTATGTAATTTAAGTTGTGTTGCATGTTTTGATAGTTGTGTTCAATGGCGAATGAATTTGTGATAAGAAACTGATTTTTGGTTATGTTCATCCTCTTCAATCTTATTTCAATTTCATTTCCATGCAAGATAAGTTATTTAACATTCCTTTGGGTGCATCACCTCTTGTAGATTATATTTAATTTCTTGCAATATTTTCAACCCTGTCTCCTTGGCAAGTTAGAGAAGATTTTAGGATAGATCCCCTACAATTTTAGTGTGTGTATCAAAATAGAGGAATATGAACCAACCTTTAGCCAAAGAGCCTTATCAATATCAAATTCCCACACTTTGGGAAAATCTCCATGCTATGCAATAACATTGAGAGTTTCAATCTATCGAGTTGTAAACAATTAGGGGTATTGTGATTACACATCAACATTGCCTTTTCGGGGTTAATTACAAAATTAGATCAAGATAAACCTGTAAATATAAAGTTATGAAACCATAATGAGGGACTAGCATCGTCTATTACTATCACTCATCTAGAGTTACATCCATCTAGTCCATTGGCATCCACATAGCTCCATCATCAAGGAAAAATCTAGGACATTAGCATCACACTTCGTAGGGGAGGGATTCTATTCTATTTCATGCAAACATTCTATTACATTTTATACATTTAGTTATTACTCCCTATTTTACAAAGTGCAACTTGCACAAGAGCACATACAGCATGACATGCACACACTTACCAGAATGACATCTGGGTTTGAAATATAGTGCAACGCTTAGTTAATAATCCCACTATTGTGGTAGTTGAGATCAGACCGATGCATTCAATTGCATATTTCTTTTTTTAGGGTTTTGATACTTCTTTCAGTCCTCTGCAAGTCATTCTTCCTCTTGGAATATTTGGAGCATTGGGAGCAATACAGGAAAATTAATGAAATAGAAATTGAAGGTTACAAGTCATCTCTAAGACCCGTGAAGACCAATTCAGGATATTTTTTCCAGATTGGGGTGCCTTTTCTATTCACCAGAGCACCCATGGGTGCCCCAGTCATCTCTTAGGTGCTCTAGTCCAGCCATACCACCCAAATCTGCCCTCTACGGGACTTCTGTGATATTTTCTAACAGACATCTATTATTTAGCTGAGTTCTTTCCTCTTCTTTCATGCTCATTAGGGTTAGCATTTCATCTTGCATAGCATTTAAGATTATTAATTTTTTTTTTTTCACTACTTCTAGTTACTTTATTATAGTTGTTCATAGCTTAGATTGACTATCCATTTACTACATTAGTTTAGTAAATTTTATTTAGTCATTTTTGTGAACCCCACTCGATCGTCCATGCCTTTAAGTACTTTATCCATTGCTTTCTCTCCCCTCTTTTCCATTTGTTGACTCATCATAAACATCTCCATTCATTCTTATCTATAAAATCACCTTGATTATATCAAAAAGTTTAAGAAGTACGTGTCTAACAATTATATTCCCCATCATACTTCACCTAAATATTTATATCATAAGTTCACTACAGCTCTATCCCTTAATGAGGATCAAATAAATTTCACAACAAATGATCTACCTCCTCAAAAGATACTACAACATGACCCTCCCTTGTATATCAAATTTGTATTAACATAGTCGGAGTCAAGTGCACTTTAGTCAAAAAAGGATCTGGCCTCAACATTTGCAATGTCACTTTCCTTCAACACATAGGTATGTCAAAAGCATTGTTATTCCCATCATCTATCTCTATTCGTGGCTTTGATAACATCCCTAAGCATGTTTTAGGTACTATTAATTTACCAATCACTATTGGTCAATAAAAATTGATATTCTATGTCATGTCTTGCCTAATGATGTTAATTATAATATCCTCCTTGAGAGACCATGGATCCATGATATGAATGTAATCTCCTCTACACTTCATGCACAACTGAAATTATGGTATCAAGGTACTATTTACGATGTGCCAGTTGATCCATCACCTTTTGAATATTGTAATTCTATCGAACAAGCTACTGATATCCCTACTTCCTCTGATAGTGCTCATGAATTTTCTAAGTATGGTTTAGGGTATGAATATCTCTATCATTTTGGCTTCTCTAATACACAAGTAGATCAACAAAAATATAAAATCACAGAGCTTTTGGACTTCACCCCACGGTCGTACAAGTTTGTTTTAGGGTATCAACCTCCTTCCCTTCCAGCCATGGATTCCTATACCTCCTTCCATATCCCTTCACTACCCTTGTTTCATCTGGAACTCATTAGTGATGATACATCTATTATTAGGGATATTTTTGATACTTTTTCTACCAATAGCGCACTATTGGAGTAAATGGGTTTTTATGATCATCTTCCCTCTTTCCACCATAAGAGACATCATCCTTTTTCCATCACTAACATAGTTTTCCTTGGGGAAGATGATGTCCCCACTGATAATGTTGATCCACCCGATACTATTCCTACTAACGCATATATCAAGGATCATTCAACCCTTTTAAATAAACAAATGATACAATATAACTTAGGCACATATGAAATTCCATGCATATTTTTTGTTGTCACTTCTCTCACCCCTACTAAAAAAAAGGATACCAAGAAATTCCTTCATGATTTTTCTAATATTTTTGCATGGGATTATAGTGATATGCTAGGTATTGATACATCTGTAGCAATGCATAATATTGTCCTTAACCTGAATGCTAAAAAGGTCTAACAAAAAATTAGTAAAAATGCACCCTAAAGTAACTATCTTAGTTCAAGAAGAAATTCAAGAGCTTCTCAACGCAGCTTTTATTCGCATTGTCAATTATCTTGAATGGGTATCTAACATTTTCCCAATAATGAAAATTGATGGATGGGTTCGTTGTTGCAATGATTTTCATGATTTTAAAAAATATTTCCCTAAGGATAGTTTTCCTTTATGTCACATCGACGCTATTGTTGATTCTACAATTGGATATGATATCCTCTCTTTCATGGATGGATTTGTGGGTTACAATCAAATCAAGATCAATCCCGCTGAACAATAAAAAACTTCCTTCACCACACCATGGCGTACATTTTGTTACACATTCATGTCATTCGTGTTAGGAATTATTCCTAACACAAGAAAATAAATATAATGTATATTTATTATGTAGTTGTTGTAACAACTCACGTAGTGCTTTTAGGTTTAAAGGTTGTTAGAAAAACCATCCCATATTTATGTTAGGAGAAGTTAGTTATTATTGTTAGAACAAATAACTTATTATATGATGAATGGTTATACAACCATTCTTATATATTGCATTGTTCCTGATTAATTAACTTATTGAAGATGATTGACTAATCATGCCTGTGTACATTTGAGCCTTCGACTCTTCCCAGAAATGGGGTTGCATTTTCATTTGGTATCACAAAAGGTTCTCTGAACCTCTATTCTCACCATCCATTCAAGTGTTTTTAACTCAAAATTATTTAATGTAAATATAGTGAAGACCACATGTTCTTGCATGTTATTAACAAAATTACGGAGTGGACCTCGTGTTATTTTGGTGACATTCACCATCCATTTTCATCTCCTCTCTTCTCTTCCATCTTGTTCATTCTTTCCACAGTGATTTCATTCCAAATTGTTCACCATTTGCATTCCCATAAATCAGAACATATATATATAAGCTTCTTATTTTATTTTTTCTGTGTGTATTTTTTTTGGATCATTCTAATTGGTTTGAAAAATCTGCATTGTGAAAGTTAGATATATATTGACTCGGCCCTCTCCATATTCCACTGCCATCTCATTCAATCTGCAGATTTTGTGTTGACAGTTAGACTCTCAGATACCCTCATGTCTTTGCATTTGTAGAGGCTCATATTTTTTTATCTTCAACTACATATATATCCAGCTATGGCTAACATGACTTGTATTATTCTTTGGGCATTCGGTTTTTGCACCATGGAATCCCTGTCAAAACAAAAATTGACGCTCTTATTAGTGACTACTCATGCAGATCATTGGAAATTTCTAAATTGATATACTGAGGAAGGCTATTCTTATGCAGGTTTTGAATAATGGGAATGTTGTTCACGAGGACGTGAATGTAAAAAGGTTTGGGATTGACGACATGAACCAACAAATTGAGAAGACTTTTTGCATTACAGAAGAAGATAATGAAGGATTCTTGATCAATATTCAGGATAGAATTGATAGGGTGGGCATTGACCTACCAAAAATTGAAGTGCAATTTAAACATTTGATGGTGGATGCAAAAGTATATGTCAAATCTCATTATTTCACATCCACATTAGGGTTTCATGGATCAGTTATTCTATAAAAAATGGGTCAATACATGCATTGAAAACAAGGAAGATCGAGCAGTATATTCTTCTAGTGAAGGAGTTGGATCTGAAGTTGAGTATGAGTCTTTCTCTATTCGAGAAAAAGTTAACACACTTGTGTTATTCTGATGGGGACTGTTTACACCTACACACCTCAGCCATGTTGAACCAATTTTCCTACCCTGTTTTAATTGATATGGCTCAAATAGTTATGGAAGTGTATAGTCGAACTCAACATAAGTATTTTCCTTCGAACACTAAGGCTTGATATTCATTAAATTAAAACTATTGATAAATGAAGAACTAAAATTCACTTTTCAACTGAGTATTTTAAAAAGTTAAAATGTAAATGGAGGCTGAGGGGCCAACCTGAAATAATCTCCCTAAGTATGGTTTTCGATTAAAATTATTTTTATAGGATTTTTATTTTAGGAGGATATATTTTCCCGTATGGAAAATTTTGTAAAAAAAAGGAAGATTTTTCAAAAAGGGGGGAAATATAAAATTCAAGAGAAAATTGTGATTGGATGCATTAACGGTTGAAACCGACATCCATGGTTTTTATAATTAAGGGGGGGAAATACAAAACAAATGTATAACAATCAAATGCAAAAATCAGAAGATGAAGGCAACGACCGAACAAATCAAACCGTCTCTATACGGTTCTAGAAAGTTCCTCACCCCATGTTAGAACTAAGGGGGGGATGTTAGGAATTATTCCTAACATTAGGAAATAAATATAATGTATATTTATTATTGATTTGGTTTAACAACTCATGTAGTGCTTTAAGGTGTAAAAGTTGTTAGAACAACCATCCCATATTTGTGTTAGGAGAAGTTAGTTGTTATTGTTAGAAAAACTAACTTATTATAGGATGAATGGTTATATGATGATTCTTATATATTTTATTGTTCCTAATTAATTAATATAATGAAGATGATTGAATAATCCTGCCTATGCACATTTGAGCCTTCATCTCTTCCCAGAAATGAGGTTGTATTTTAAATTTGTCCTTAAAAATCCTAGAGCTACTTATCAATGGGAAATGACATATATATTCCACGACTACATTCACAAGATCATAGACCATTATGTAGATGATATCTTAGCAAAATATAAGTGATATTCCTCCCATGCAAAGGATTTACGAACACTATTTGAATGATTACGACAATATCATGTCCGCTTGAATCTAAAGAAATGTGTTTTTTGGGTCACAAACGGTAAATTCCTTGGATATATTATCTCCCAACGTGGTACTAAGATTGATCCTAAAAAAATCTAGGCCATAATAGATATGCCTCCACCCAAAAATATGCATCAATTACAATCATTATAGGGTAAAATTCATGTTATTCAATGCTTCATTGCACAACTTGTGGACAAGACCCAACCATTTACATGACTCATGAAGAAAGATACCAAGTTTTTTTGGGATGAACAATGTCAATAAGCCTTCGACAATACCAAATCTTAGTTGTTACATTATCTTGTCCTTACTTGATTGACCTTATTTATTGTATATATCTACTATATTTCATGCATTAGGAACTTTATTGGCACAACATGATGATTCTCAACGTCAAAAATCCATATATTATATCATTCATACTCTACTCTCTTACGAATGTAACTATAGCTATATTGAAAAATTGTGCCTCGGTCTTATGTTTGTTGTGGCCAAATTGCAACACAATATCCTTATAATTGAGGTGCATATTATAGCCATAGTTGACCCCTTATGCTACCTCCTTTCCCACGCACATCTATAAGGATGTTAGGCATGTTGGGCCATGCTCTTTACAGAATTTGATTTTAAGTTTGTAGCACAAAAATAAATCAAAGAATAGGTTATCATTGATCAAATAGCTGTGGCACCCCTCCCAGATGCATCACCCATTTAAGACTCCTTTTGTGACAATTTCACCACCTATACCATTGAGCCATATACGTGGACCACGTACTTTTATGTCTCTCATTATCAATCTAGCGCCAGGGCTAGGATAGTCTTTATTATACCACACAATGACCCACTCCCCTTTGCATACCGATTAGTGTTCTCTTGTACAAACCAAATTTCTGAGTACAAAGCTCTTATTTTGAGATTGATTACCACTCAAAATCTCCTCATTCACAATTTAGGCATACACGTTGATTCTTAATTAGTCATCAATCAGGTTAATAATATGTAAAATATTAATGAGGAGCATCTCATTCCATATAACACCCTTGTGAAGGATCTTTTAGCTACTTTTGATTCCTATTCCATTTCTACTATTCCTCGCAAGGATAATCACCATGTAGATCCTATGGTTAGTGTTGCATCACTCATCCCATAAGACATCACTGATAAATAAGATACTTTCGTAATTACACACTTATAACATCCCTCTATCTCTGCATTACCTCTTGCAGCTTGCGCCATCACACATAGTCACGACAACGTTGAATGGTTCATGCCTATTTATAACTACTTAAATAAGAAAACTATCCCCGACACCCTACAGTTGTAAAAATTTCACCACTTACGTCGTGAGTCTATTCATTATGTTATTGTTGGGACCAAATTATTCAAGTGTGCTATCGACGGTCATCTCCTTCATTTTGTTTCGCTTGCAGATATACCCACAACCATCTCCCAAATTCATGATAGCATATACGGTGGCCACTTTTCAGGTAAAGACATGACACAAAACATTCTACGCCAAGGGTACTACTAGCCTACGATGGAAAAATATTTCCTTGAATATGGTACTCATTGTGACAAATGTCAAAAATATAGTAATCTCCATCATGCACCTGCATATGAACTACATCCAATTGCACCTACTTGGCCTTTATCCCTTTGGGGACTTGATCTAATCAATATGATTAATCCTGAATCGGCCCACAAACATAAATTTATCATTACAAAAACTGACTATTTCACAAAATGGGTCGAGGTGGATCCTCTATGAAACACAACTCGTCTTGAAATGTATAAATTTCTCACCACACATATTATCATACATTTCAGAGTCCCTTCTACACTAATCATTGATAATGGCACCTCATTTAAAAATAAAAATGTTAAGAAGTTTTTTGCTAAACTCAAAATTAAACTATCATTCTCCACACCTTATTACCCACAAAGTAATGACCAAGCTGAGGCCACTAACATAACTAATGTCAAAATGTTACGCAAGATTGTTTACTCTAGTGGTAATGATTAGAATAACCATCTATTCTACGCTCTATGGACTTATCACACTATTTTTTGAACACCTATTAATGCCACACCTTTCTCATTAGTCTACATTGTTGAGGTCATTATTCCACTCAAGCTTGAGATACCTTCCATGTGGGTTTCTCTCAAAGTCATCCATAAGGACAAAAACTATTGTGAGAACTACCTACATGAACTGGAAATGTTAGAACCACATCATGTGCAAGTGTTAAAACACCTTCGCGCATATACATCTCGCATCTCTCATTCATATAATTGCAAAACTTTCTCTCAAGAGTTCAACATTGGTGACCTTGTCTTGAAAGAAAATCATAAGAATTTTAATGCTGATGCACCTAAATAAGGTAAATTCAAACCCAATTGGCTAGGTCAATACATTACTACTGATAAGCTTGGTGGTGGGGTATATCGACTCGCAACCATTTTAGGTAAACCACTCAAAAAATCACTCAACATTATGCACCTTAAGAAATAATACGCTTAGATTACTACTATTTGACCATTATCCGATGACACACTCTTCTGCTTACATTCACACTTGATTGTAGAGGGTTTACTACACATAAAATCCACACACTCCACAATAGACATTACATATTGCATATCATCACATACCCTGCCTCATAGATTCTACATTTAGTCTAACACATTTTGACATCTGCGCATTTACATATCATACATCATACTAGTCTTCATTACATATGACTTTAATCATCTCACATACTATGTTATTAGTCTATCTACATACATGCCACTATATACATTACACTCTACATGTTCGACACATTTTACATTACATTCTACACATTACGTCCTTACACATTCCATTTAGCACATGGTCATCTTTTATCCTTACATATACTACATTATCTTCTATGTGATGCACTCACTACCCAATGACACACTCTTGTGCTTCAGTTCACACTTGACTATTGAGCGCTTACCACACATGAACCTAACACACTGCATAATAGACATTACACATTATGTTTCATCACATAGCACCCATCATACATTCTACATTTAGTCTACCATATTTTGACATGTGTGCATTAACATATCATACATCATACTAGTCTTCATTATATATGACTTTAATCATCTCACATACTGCGTTATTAGTCTATCTACATACATGTCACTCTATACATTGCACTCTACACATTCTACACATTTTGCATTACATTCTACACATTGCATCCTTCCACATTCCGCTCATTGTATGGTCTTCTTTTATCCTTACATATACTACATTTTCTTATATGCATTGCACTCACTACCCGATGATGCACTTTAGTTCCTCGGTCCATGCTCAAATTCCTAGGGTTTACTTATCAAATGGACCTTACATTCATCACATGATTATCATTCCACATTCCATCATACGAAATTTCATTGCTAGTGACATACGTGCTTTAGGCTAAATCATCACATATTCTATCATTTGGTAGTGGTATACACCTTAGGTTACATCACCACTCCCTCTTTTCAACTTGTAGTTGTATACTATTTAGGTAACATCACCATTCCTTACTATTTAATCTTGTAGTGACATATGCTAAAGGCTACATCATCACTCCTACTCTATCATCATATATTGATATACCCTTAGGGCTAAATCATCACTCCACATTTCATTTTGTCATGATATACGCTTTGGCTATAGGGTTCACACACACATCATCACTAGATCACATCTCAAAACTACGCATATACACCTTCATCACAACATGCTAAACACAACACACACTACTCGACCATTTCCCAATGATGCACTCTCATTTACATTTCATTTGTGACTGCTGAAGGGGAAAAAAATTAACCTCACTGCATACACTTCCATTCGCTCAAGGGGCACACAGCTCCTATCATTCAATCTTGTATTCCATTCCATTCATCCACAACATACTAGATATTATGGTTACTTTTATCCTTGCTTACTTTTACTTGTTCACGGTCACTTTAGTACACCATATAGTTTTTATTACTTGTTTGTCATTTATCTATATCATACACACATGTGCATTCACGTATTTTTCTAGTTATGATCATAGATACAGGTCTCTTACACGCAACATGGATGCTCGCCTTCTACACTTCCTATACTAGTCGCTGGGGGCATCCACATTCATCTCTCACTTGTGCTATTGTTTCATTTTGTACTTATCTTACTTTCTTATACATGCTTTGGACATACTAGCTATATTTCTAACATGTTAACGTGTGTTTTATGTGCAACATTTGTTATGCAGGGTTATTTTTCTCCATATTTGTTTGATACATTGTTTGCTATTAGATGTTGGTATTTCCCTATGTTTGGTGTGCACACTTGTTTTCTTATTTTCAGCCATGATGGCCTTACGTATTCTGTGACATCAGGAGTGATGTCCCATGTCTGTAGCCCACTTTATGCAACTTACTTTTTTTCTTGTGTGTTTACATTGCTACATTTATTTCATATATTACACATGATTTCCATCCACGTGCATGTTTACACTTTTCTTTGGATAGCCTTCTTGTTTATGTGTGCCTTTGTTTTTACCAATCACTTTCCACGGTCACAACGTATATGCGGTTGGTCATCATTTAGGGACACATGTATCCTATCAAATACTTCACATGCACTCCCAAAGAGGGGGGCATCATTTGGGGGTTTCTACTAACACGACACATTTACACTGGTTTAATTCAGTGCATTTTCTGCCCTTTGGCATTGTGGGTTACATACAGCGAGTGGGTTCATACCTTTCTATGAACACCATACACAACGAATTTTATAGTACATGGTGTCCTTAGCATTTTGGGAAGTAGTTATAGGCTTAGAGGTTACAGTGGGTGTGCCTCTCTACACTACTTCGGATAGTAGTGTCAGATCACCCAAAAATCTAGGACGGTATTGAGATCTCTACACAAAATTCATGGAAGCAATTAGATCTTGAAGGACATAGACAATTTCCTCCCTGCACTTTTTTGGCCTATGGCATGAGATCACCCAAAAAATTCACATTACAAGATATCATTCTACATTTTCTTTCTCAATATGGATCAGGTGCACATGTTCCATTTCCATTTACATTTTTGTATTTACACTTTTTCATTAGCCAATTTTACATTTACACAGAAGTCTTTTATATTGCATTCTTACACAAACATACATATATATTTGACTGCTTGATCATTTTCTTCTTACAGGTCCAGTCATATGAGATTCAAGTTGTAAAATGGGGGCAACAACAACATTATGCGGTAAAACACATTTTACTAACCATGCAAGTAAACTACACACAACAATAACTACACACGTGTTCCACCCTAGGTGCACTCTCATCAATTTTTCTTTTCCATTTTTTTCATCTTTAGTTTGCACGCTCCTCCATAATTTTTATCATTCCACACTTTGTCTAGTCCTTTGGTGCATTTTCTACAACACTCTTCATGGACATCAGGTATGCATCTCTATCTACTTTAAGTTACCGATCTTTCAACTCACCAACATAAAGTGGGGCCAAAATGTGGTCACAAAATCATGCACTTTAGACATTTATTTATCCTGGTCTTATATAACTATTTAGAATATTCTTGAGTGAAGAAAGTACTAATTAACCCTTGTCCTTTAGTCATCTTGTTTATTTTATTTTATCATTTGCGACCTATTGCACACATATGCCCAGCCACTTACTAACATCCTACATTATTTTAGCCTTGGATGGGGTGCCCAAAGTTTTACAAGGGTGCTAGTTAGCGCTGTGGTCCTTTTTGCAATTTCCCATAACTTTTTGGGCCACTTCTACCCATTTTACATCTTTATATTTTTTGTGGTTGGACTTTTCAAGGTTAACTATGAAATTAGATCAAGAGGAACCTATAAATATAAAGATGTGAGACCATAATGCGGGACCTAGCATCATATACTACTATCACTCAACTAGAGTTGCATCCATCTATTGGAATGACATCCATATAGCTATATCATCAAGGCACAAACTAGGGTATCTACAACACACTTCATAGGGGGAGGGATTCTATTATATTTTATGCACAAATTCTATTACATTTTCTAAATTTCCATATTTATCGCTACTTCAAAAAGTGTGATTGGCACAAGAGCACCTAGGGCATGACATACACACACTCACCATAACTACATTCAGGTCCAAAATGTAGTGCAATGCTTAGTTAATAATCCTACTGTTGTGGTAGCTGAGGTCAGTCTGATCCATTCATTTGTAAATTTAATTTTTTATGGTTTTGATACTACTTCTTGTCCTTTGCAAGTCATTCTTCCTCTTGGAATATTTGGAGCATTTGGTGTAGTACAAGAAAATTAATGCAATAGATAGTGAAGGTTTCTAGTCATCTATAGGACCTATGAAGACCAGGTTCATATCTTTTTCTGAGACCAGGGCACCTGTTCTTCTTACCAGAGTACCCATGGGTTCCCTAGTCTTATCCCAAGCACTCTATTCCAGCCATATCACCCAGATCTACCCTCTACAGGACCCCTGCACAGTCGTTCCTACTTTTGATTTATCGAGTTACTTCTGTGATACTGTCTGACAAGAATCTATTGTTCATCTAAGTTAATTCCTCTTCCTTCTTGTTCATTAGGGTTATCATTTCATCTTACATAGTTTCTTAGATTATTTTCATATTGCTTTCACTTCTTTTATTTACATTATTACAACTGCTCATAGCTTAGATTAGCTATCCATTTACTACATTAGTTTAGTCAATTTTGGTTAATCAATTGAAGTATTAGGATACCTCTTCCATATCATATTCTAACAAGATTAAAGATAAATGCACAATCAAATCATCCAATAAGCATACCAATTATGAACTTTCAATGGTAACCAACGACGCAAAACTTTACTAACCTAGCCTATGCAACTTGGTTCCTATTACCACAACTCACTGAAAGTTATCTTATTACTATCCCTCCACCACTCAATCTACATCCTTATCAACCACATGGCTTTAATTATGATGTAAATGCACATGGTGGTTAAAACCAATGCAATGGAAACGTTATTCATCGTTGTTTTAAAATAAGATATATCATTTAAGATCTTATAATTGACAATGGGATTGGTATCTTAGGGCTATCAACTTCCAAACCAGTCAATGATAATCAAAATATTAAAATATTCAATGACCTATTACTAAAACATGACAAGAAAACGATTGATTCCTCTACTAACCATACATATCACGTTGCACCTCCTCCTTCATCGGAGCCAATTGATTTCCTCATTTATACTACTGACATGCCGCTGTCAGTTATCACCATCTCACATCATGATTAACATGCTACATTTTCCTCTTATTCATAACATATTAATGCCTCCATTAGAACCCATAAAGTAAAGAGTATTATCTTCCATCATTTGACTCTTTCCAATGCATGCTCTACGGCACTCCTTCGAGCCATTAACTTTCCAACCTCTCAAATCACATTATTGGTTCCTAATTCTTACAGTCATGTCATCCTTTCCATTTTTATTTGGTCCTTTACAATACATATACCATTCCTCGTTACATCTGAAATCAAATTCTTTGACATGATATTAGGTCTTCCTTGGCTTCAGGTTATCCAGACTATCCCTTCCATGCTTAACGTATGTCTTAAGTTCATACATAACAAGAAATTTGTCACCATGAAAGGTATTCCACCATGTACACCATTACCTCGCCCCACTCTTTCCTCTATTCCCACACCAGTCACGACAACTAGGACTCCTACACCTCTCAAGTCTAAATATATTTTTGTACCTATCTCTACCATTTTCACACAACCTACATCACAACCCCATCATCCTCACTAGTCCATTAGTCCACCTCATCGACCTAAGTCCCTTATCTAGGAATCCCATTCCTATAGGTTTTCTCTACCTCCTGTACCACATCGGTCTTCCTCACATACACAAGTATTCTCCTACACCACTAGTCCTAGGCCATAGTCACATGCCTTCTTTTTCTTAGATAACATTTAAATCCCCCCCTATTTGCCATCATTGGATAACCTTCCATAACTTACACACATGGGGGAATTTCAATTTCTCCCCCACCCCGCTCCATCACTATTGGTTGTATCTATTATCTTCTCACATCTTCTTTACTACACTTCATGATTCATGATTTATGATACATATTTCATTGCATATTTTTTCAATTGCAAACAATACCTTTATTACTCGATGACACACTCTATGTATATGGTTCATAATTTAATGTTGAGGGGATGATTCTTAAATGAACCTCACATCACCAAATCTTAGCTTATTTTGTATACGTTGTGTGCTTCGCAATAAAACCTTTCCTAGCAATCTCACATCTCTAGTACACACATTGTACCATCATTACCTGACGATGCACACTTGTCCTATGGTTCATAATTGAAGGTTAAGGGAGATCACCTAATTGAACCTCATCTCATATAGATCCATTGAGGGGAAACATGTCCCTTCTCATATTCCATATCATAGAAAGACATCACATTCGCACACAACATCTGAAAATATTTGTTGCATTCACTCTTGTTAGCTTCTACTACTGAGTTGTTACACTTTATTTCCTATGCTATTTGAGTACTTAGTATGTCATTATATTTTTCTATACACACATGCGTGTCACGTTTTATCTTAAGGTGAATGCATGAATTTTTACTAATTATTAGATGATGAATGATGCTCAACACTACTCTTTATTAGTCCCACCATGGCTACTGGGGGAATATACCCTTTGCTATTATCATACTATAAACATTACAAGTACAATTGTTACAATATTTACTACTTCTTAACACTATCTCTTTGCTTTTCATTAGCATATATGTGATTTGACATACTTCTTATCTTTATAACATGTTAACGGGTGTTGTATGTGTAGTAGTTGCATTGCAGGAATCTACAAAACCATGGTTATTTGTTGATTTTTATTGCTATTATTTGTCATTATTTACAGTTCATTCCTTATGTCCTACTTGATCATTGTTTTCTTATAGATGCTTTAGACCTGATTATCTTCTGACGTTGTGAGAAAATTCCCATGTATGCAACCTTGTTTTCGTAGTACCTCTTGTCTTCATAGTTAATTTTTACATTGTACTCTATTGCATGCTATCTCTTTTCCAATAACACATTTTTCTAGCCTATCTTGTTTACATGTGCCTTGGTTTCCACCATACACATCCCCTACCCCTTACAAGTACCAACTCTAAGATATTCACATTAGTTTCAACTCCACTCCTTTAGGCCACAGCCTCCTACATTCGTCACAAGCACCCCACACGAGGGGGAATCTATTGGGTAATCAAATAACTCTTCAAAAAGCTCAAATCTCTAAACCAAAACATCACAATACATAATTTTTATAGGAACAAAGTCATAATGTGGTCTAGAATAAGACTTAGGTCATACAAACAGAGCAAACACTAACACCTAGTAGTAGATGGAAACGTTAGGTGCATGTGTCCTAGAGAAAAACATAGTTTATTAGTATAATATAGTTTCCAGTACTTTCAAAAGAAATCTCTAGTATCAGGCACTTTCCTTAAGTTACAAAATACATCCATTCAGATACAATTCAGTTATAATAAAGTTACAATTGGTTACAAATCGGGACATTCCATCTGTAGTGGCACTTATTTGAGATGTGTTATGGCAGGACAAAAAAACAAACCTATCTCCCCAAAAAACTCACTCTCGGTGTGAGATCGCCCAAAAATATCACTCTTGGACTGAGATTACCCAAAAAACTCACTCTTTGTTTGAGATCAGCCAAAAAACTCATCAATGGTGTGATATTTCCCAAAAATATCTCCCTTGGTGTCAGATCACCCAAAAACCTCACCCTCGGCAATAAGACATTCAAATCAAGAAACAACTCCAAATCAAAATTAAAAACTGTATATCATATACTATCTTATACATCAAGTGCACCCTTTCCTTAACTATCACTTTGTACACATTTTTACTAACTTATACATATGTTTTTCATATACAGGACTTTGAATATTCTTTCACTCTTATTTTACATGTTCTTCCTTATAAGAAGCATCTAACATTAGTGATCACATACTCCAACAAAACACTACTAAGCATAGTCATACAATTCACCCCTAGGGTCTACCTCCCTTTCCTACTTTTCATGTTTCACATTATGATCACTCCATGCTTCACTTGTCCACACGGCACAATATTGGCTACACTCTTCTTTGCAGGAGTAAAACATACACAACTTCTATCTACATTATGTTATTGAGTATTCACTCAAAAACATAAACTGGGGGAAAAATTATAAATAAAATCTATTCACTTAAGTACATCTCTAGGTCATAAGGAATACTAATGTATTCATGATTCCTAAGAAAGAAAGTTATTAGTTTACAACTTATTTTGACCTTTTGGTTAGTATCTCTTGCACTTTATTGGCCTTAAACATCTTATAGTAGTTCCGACACTTAATTGATTTACCTTTCAATGGCCTCGAACACTACTGACTAGTTAAGAAAGAATATCTTAGGTGTTCCTATCCCTCTTATCCCTCCTAAATGCTCTTATCCATCCTTTTCTTCTTCTTACTATTTTGTGTCTTTTTAACTTCTTGGACACCTTTTAGAACTTCTGGTCAGCCTGTCAGTTGTCAATTACAAAATTCAAACAAGTGAATCATATATATACTTACTTCTCACAAATAAGGGGAAAATTACTATAAGCATTATCGATCATCACCTAAAATTACATCAAAGACATAAGATCATTACACGACATACTTTTAGTGTATGCATACAAGGGACAAGGAATGCATCAATTTGCATACACAACATAAAATGAGAGTTCATTCTATTTCAACACACACATGTTGCATACTTGGAGAAATATAGATCTAGGTTGCTATCATCATGCAACTTGTATAAGGGAAACCTGGGGCATAATTACAGACATAAGAAAAAACAACTATATGGAGTTTGAGAGGTAGTGTAGCACTCAGTCGTAAGTTCACGGTTTGGGTGACCATTGGGGTCAGTATGAATTCACATTATTCATCTTTTATATTGGATCTGATGTGGTTTGAGTAAATGTGTAGGTAGAAATTTGTTTTACAGGTTATAGGTACGACCGATGGCATTGTAAAAAAAACCAAAGTGAGAAAATAAGATTAACAGTGAAGCTCCTCTAGCCTTGAAAAGACTAGAACCTAACCATTTGATCAGACACAAGCACCGATTTCATTCGCTAGCTCCATATTGCTCCTTTTCTCGTGTGGGCGCTTTTGTCCTTTATAGTTCAGTCAGTCCATATCACTCCTAGATTGTACCAAATCAGCTAAGTCATCTTTCTCTCTCATTTACTTAGGGTTTTTACATCTTTGAATGCTTATTTGTTGCGTCTAATTATACTTAATTACCTTAATATCATATATTATAGTAGTTACTCTAAACTTAAGGTTTAATTAAATTTATATTAAATCAAAAAATTATAATTTTTGCATTTACAATCAAGTACAATAATCCTAATCAGATAATAAGTATCATAATATGATGAAATCATGAGAAACCACTCAAATAAATTACTTCACAAGGATTAATCAGTCTTGCATGCTGTAGGAAAGAGAAAATTAGATGCATGGTCAGATCTATGAACTTGCATGAATTTTCCACTCAACTTATGTTTCTTTAATTTGAAATAAAATAATATGATATGGCTTTCTTAAGTGATAACTTTTAAGATTCTTAATTAATCAAATAAACTATATCATATTAAATTGGAAAGATTATAATGCATAAGGAAGCCATCTCTACAATATTAGTTTCCAACAACCATTATTCTGATAAAGGTAATAGAATTTAAACCTCCTTTTAAAAATAACATGTAATTTAACTAACAAGTTCAAAAAAAATTTAACAACCACCGTCAAACTATTAAAATTGTTGAACATAAATTTCTTAAATCAAGATCAAACTATATTCCAATTTTCATATCATGCCCAATAGAGTACACTTTTAAAAGTTCGACCTTCATGATAAGGTTTGCTTGTGGGATAACAAGTAAACTTCATGATTCTATGAACAAGTTTAAATTACATCAAGAAAATATAATGATGTCACCTAATGAAGCTAGTTTACTAGATATCAACAAAAATATTTTGTAAATTGTTATAACTTTTGTTTATAATTTATTAAAATCATGACCAAACAATGTTCCTATTCTTGAAATCATCAACTAATATCGATGCCAACTTCTTACACAAGAAAATCAAACTGTCACTTCAACCCTCTAAGGAATAATTATATGGTGGATAAAAAGATCCACGTCTTAATATAACCAAACAATTTTTGAACTTCTATTACGTGATCATCATGTCACAGTGTCAATTTACCAGACTTTCTCATTACTACTAAGAAGATCCAAAAAAAAAATTATAAATGAAAATAAACATATCCTCTTACCCTTCTCGGAATGAATCAACTACTCTTATTTCAAATAATCTATTACGTAAATTTTGTTTAATCAACAATCATAATATATTTATACCTAGAAATATTGCAACAACCCTACAAGAGATTTCTTTTCTTTTCTGAAGTCATGAATTCTTTGCGCAATAGATAGAGATAATGGAAGCCAACTAATGCATATACTCACATATGTTCATAATGACCAACTACAACAATATCAACATTGATCTCATTCCTTATTAGCTTATCAATAACTAAACTAGATTTAATGTCGACTAGGAAAGTTCGACTGGGCTGGAAATTCCCATCTTACATAAGGTAATTAAAAGTTAAAACTACCATTCCCCAATAATAATACAACTACAAAAACCAAGTTACCAACATTAATAGGGAGAGACCAATTCTCTAAATACGCACAAAAATCCCAAAATATCTTTTAAACCATTTTTTTTTATCATTTTCCTCGAAGACCCAGTTGTGCTATTTTTTTCTCTATGATTTCTTCTTCAAAACTCCATAACAATCCAATCATATTATCATTTTAGGATATAATTTATCATATTTCAATCTTTTAATTTTTATAGAGCAAGTTAAATGGGTTATACATATAAATTACAATAATAACTATATCTGAACTGCATAAGGTAAAACGGTATAGATAAATTTACATTTAACAAGATGACCCCATATCTGTTGGAACCGATTCAAGTATCAAACCGTAAACTTGAATAAAATTAAACCCATATCCTAATATGGATTCGATTCATATTACATCTGTATCAATAAATATTTATGGGCACGTAAGTATTTAGCAAGACAATCACTTGGTAAAATCAAATACCCATAACACACTAGCTCAAATACCGTGACTCACTTACTACAGAAAAAACCAGATTGCTATCAAATAAATGTTTTACAAATCAAAACGTCCTTCCCAAAAATGTAATCATCGAAGGAACGTTATTTTCTTTGTTATACTAGAAACCTAATTATTTTATTGCTTTTGAAAATATAAATCTTTCCTGATTTAAATTATTCAATTTCAAAGGAAACCATCTAATATTTCTTTACTTGGAATCAAAACATCAAGGATAGAGTGAAGAATTCATGGCTTGGCCCATAAGTTTTTCCAACGAACTTTCTTCTTGCTAAACTGAAATTTGATGGCAAGAATCGACTTCCAAATTTTCCTCCAAAAGCTAAAATGAAGACCAGGCCGCCATTCATAGATATAGCTTCATATTTTCATGTTAAAATATAAAAAAAGTCTCCTATATGCATGCAACAAATTTGCATAAATAGAGCTCTCCAAATCTTCATTTTCCCCTCCTAAAACGGCCATCAAACTCCGAAAATGCGACTGGAGGATCATGGTGAACTTTCCATATTTTTGGCTTGCTTTACAATCTTACGCTTCCAAGAAATGCATGCCAACAATAAATGCCATTTATTTTTTCTAGTTACCTTTTATTTCCCTCCAACTATCCACTTTCCCATGCCATGCGCATTTCGATTTACCATAGAAGGTTTGGTTTTGATTTAATTATCATTGCAATTTATTTAAAAAAATTATAAAATCCGAATACAAATCATATGGTTGGTGACTAAGTTAACAATCAAAACTAATTGAAATATAATTACCTTTTCCATTTCCAAGTTGAAATCATGGTTTTCAATAGCCATCCAAATTTAAATGATAACCATGGTCAAAACTAACTAACATAACCTTTACTAAATGCAAGGTTTGCATGGTCCATCACCATTATATTCTGTCATAAACAATAAACATTCAACCATTCAAAATTTATATGGTTTTTGACCATTTCCCAATAACAAAAATAAAAATACTTATCAAAAGGTCAATGACCATTTAGATAATATGCATGCTAAGTAACAAGGTCAATGACCATCATCCCTCAAAATCAATAGTCAATATTAAACATTTCCCTTTAATCCTCCGTATGACACATGGTTGTTGAATGATTTAATAATAGTAATAATCTTTCACCTTATCGTTGGTCCAAGAGCATTATTCAACAACATTAATAATAATTTAATTTCCTTAAATCATAAAATTAAAACATAACAATCCCTGTACCTTCCATTTTAATACACAATGCAACATTAGTTATACACTTAAATTTACTTTGTGGTATATGATCCATCAATAATAATAATAACCTAACAATCAACAATATTACACTTATTACCTCGTAATGGTTTTTGGCCACATTTGTGATGCCAAGGAGGAGTCATGATTATCAATCGTGAACAATGCAACAAGGTCTAAGATCGATGGTTAATGTCATTTATATTTACCCTTAACAATTATTGATAACACTAGTAACCGAAAATGAAGTCAATGCAAATTGTTATCGTGAAATAGTATTAACCAAAAAGTGGTGGTCAAACAAATAAGTATCGCACAATTATGCAATCAAGAAAATGGTTAGTTACACAAAAATATTGTTCTCTGAAAATAATTGCTCACATTTACTTATATGTTTATATATGCATCTATTTACGTATATGTATATGATTTTACATATACATATATGTACATATATTTGTAAACAATAATATAAGTATAATTATTAACCAAAATATATTACTAATTAAATCGTCAATTATGTCAAGGTGACAAAAAACTAATTAATTGTGGGGTGTGACATCTTTGGTGTTCACCTTTCTTAATTTTTCTGCCATTATCAAACCCTAGTTTTTGCACATGTATTGAGGCTCTCTAAATGGATTATTATTATCTTAAACCATATCTTTGGATGAAGAGTCTCACAAAAAAAACATTAAAAGGGTTGTGGGCACCCAAATGCACCAGATCCATTGGCACTACTCTAAAGAGGCCTCCAACTCTATGTAATTTTACACCTAGCATGTGATATATAGATAAACCAATCAGATTTGGTAATTTACTTTGACTGCGCTTGTTTGGAATTAAATCTGGCTAAAACATGTGGAAATATTATGCTTGAGTGTTTGTATATGAGATATGTGGATTTCTTGAATTATTTTACAGCTACAAAAATTATGTGGGTGCTTCCCTAATGACTTAAAATGTGGCAATACAAGATTTAGGCACCTTGGGTTCCTTTTGCAAGTGTATGAAAGTAATGCACTAGTAAATTGTCTTAGGATTTCTAGGTTATGAAATGAGGTAGTGTTTAGTTTCTTATATAGGATTCCATGGATGACTAATCTAAGAATGGATGACCCAGATGAAGTATAAGACCGAAAAAATATTAAATTGAATGTGTAGTAGGAAGACATGTCCATATAAAATTATACATATTGGTAATGAAAATGTATAAATTCATGACCAAACTATAAACTAATGACACAAAGAAGGAAATATGCCAAATGAAGTTTGGAGTTAATAAACTGGGGTTTTGGTATTGATTATGTGCATTGTATTCTTAGAATGTGTCAACATGTCAATGTACAAGGAAAAATTATCTAAACAACGGACCTCAGAAAGTGTTGATTGGGAAGGGAGAACTTGTGCTTATATAGCAATAGTACATAGCCAAATCAAGAGTTTTTAAAGTAAAAATTGTCAAATTTCAATGTCTGCAATATGCCTAATTCACAAAATATATTTATTTGTATTCACCAATGGATAATTATTCCGGTCTATAAATTCCTAGCTTGTGATTGACATTTACTCCAAAAATATTGAAGCTAATTTCCAAATGCCTTCATCGTAGAAATTAAAATAGCCATACTCTCTTTAGAAAATATCCAATCCATTAAATGATGTTTTGTGGAAAAATTAATTTATAACACACAATATTTACAACATTTAAAAAATAAGGACACTATATTTTAATGGGATGATTACTTTCTAATAGCCTATGATGATATCAAGTAATATCTCCTCAATGCACACATGCTAGCCCCACCCATCCCTGATAAGTCACTCCTATTATACATATATTCTACAAACCATGCCCTTAGGTCCTTTCTCATTCATTATGATGATAAGAATCATTAGCACTATAATTATTAAATCAATCATAAATTACTTTCATATGAACATAATTCTAGTATCATTGAGAAATTTTATGTAGGCTTGATCTTTACTATTAAATTTTATTTTTTATATTTAACACTAATTCCTCTCATTTTTAAGGACCCATTTTACAAAATTAATATACATATATTTACCGATATAAGTTAAAAATTGTTGAGTAAACCTTACATGTAGGAGAAAACAACATAGAAAAGAATGAATAAATTAAATAATGTAAATAGGTGACAAATATAAAACAAAGAGAAGCAGTTAGTAGTCAGTTGAAAATCCAACGTGTACAGGTTGTTTATAACCGAGTCATTAGAAACGTAATACATGCTAACAATATTCCCCCCTTATTACGATGTTTTTTCTAAACATCATATTTTTCTATAGTTGACCCCCTTATTTCATACACGGTAAAAAAAATTACACTCTCTATGTAGCCTTCTCACCTTTGAGGTAGTATGTAATCTTGTGGCTTCATGGTCTTGGTGACACCTTGGTTTTTTCTTACAGGATTACAAAAAACCTAGAAGTGAGAGGAGTACATCTCTCTGTTAACACCTTCTGTGGTTTCAAGGATTACCATTAACCCTTATGGTTTTCAGTCTGTAGGTTGACCATGAACATGGAGGTGATAGAAGATCTCAACGATACACTTCAGTGGTTTCTCAGATTTCCACAACCCTTTTTACAAGAACCAATCACTACTTTAGTGATTTTTCTCCTCGCAATGTTCTTCATCAAGAGGTACCAAACTGGAAAATAATGCTCAAAATTTTATTTAAAAAATCACACCACCCAAAAAAAAAGTAAACTAAAAAAATGTCACCAAATCAATGATACAACCCCATTGTAGGTGACTCACGAGAGGATGCCAATTTTTCTCCAATCTTCGTTTATCTTCCATCCTCCAACAATTTTCTACCTAGTTAATAGATATGAATTTTAGGCTAACTATGTTATAATTTATTCAAAACATCTCCACACATCTTTGATCTCCTCACCAATTTCTTAGAAGCACAAGGTCCAATCTTTAGCTCATGAAGAAACATTTTTCTGCTAGTTTTTATGCGTTGCTCTTTCCACACAATTCTTGGCCTTACATGCTCCTCCTCTAGCTTGTCATGGTTGTCTTGGGAAAGGTCTTTATCTGATTTCTTGGCCCATAGGTGGGGCATCTGCATCTGAAGGGTTTCCAAGGGAAACATCTGGCTTCATAGAGAGTGTCCACAACATTATTGGCACTACCAATCGGTTCTATGCTCACTGCATAGAAAACCAAATGTTTTTTGAACTCAATGTTGGAATGTAGTCTCCTCCCACATGTGTTTTTTGGCCTTCTTGTGCCAAACATGATGATGTCACCATGAGCGATCCATATATTCTTATGCTGATTGCCACAAATATGAAAAATCTATTTGGTTCCATTGATGCAGAGGGCCTCGCAACACCCATAACCAAGAAATTAAAAAAATTAGGTATATGGATATTATTTCCCGTTAGATGTGTTGTGCATTTTTTGTGGTTACGCTAAGGGAAAGGAATGACTTCACATCACAACAAATTCACTAATGAATTTCATCTTGCCCTTGTCACTCAACAACGAAGTAGTCCTTTTCAACTTTATTGACACATGCACGGATGTGATTGTGTGCCTTTCAAATTGACATTTTTGTGGCTTAAAAAAAATCCAATAAAAGACACCAATGAATTCTCAATGTGCAGGGAGGGAAAGGTAGAAACCCAAATGGTGAGAATCCTTGGTAGGCTAGTATTCTTTCTCCACTATCTGATGTTCCACTCTTGTTCCCCCTCACTTTGATACCAATGTAGGTGAACACAATGTAGAAAAGTCTAAATAAATAAAACAGTGTAAACATGTAACATATATACAACAAAGAGAAGTGTCTAGCAGTCAGTTATAAAGACAACATGTACATGTTGGTTATAACTGATTCATTAACAATCTAGTACATACTAACATTCCACCCATGTGTGATTTCATGTTCTATGTATTGCCTAACCAAGGTGACACACGTATGGAAAAATATGCGGAAAAAATCAAACCTTGGATAATGTAAAATTATGATGTGTTTTGAAAGGATTATTTCATAATTGGTGCACATTTTAGTGGTCACTCAAGATTATTTTACATGATGCACATGTTATCGGTCTAAAGTACACTTTCACTAGATGGGCTATCTAAATCTGACTTTTGTTGGTACAATGGGATCTCCTCCGAGTTGTGGGTGCCTCAAACTGAAGAGAACCTCCAAGAGGGTTGAATGCCTTGATGGATTATCTAAATTTCTAAATTTTTCAAGGTTGAGGGTTAGAAGAAAAGTAAAATTGAAGGTTGGTAAAAGGTGATACACCAAAATTGTATGGGGCTTAGGCTTGCAAAAACATGCTTATTGACTGGTAAAAGATTTGTTGAATTTTGCTCAATAGATTTCTAATTGATTTACACTCACACGACATTATAATGCACTTCCATGCCTTACAAAACAATCAAAATTGCTTAATGGAGGTGTTGTAAAACTATTAACATGCAAAGGAATAATAAATTCACTAAAACATGACTTTAATATGCTACAACACACTATCAAAAATCTTGCAAATAGAGGGGAAAATATTTTATTCAATCATAAGGTGGGAAAATACAAAGTTTATGTAGCATAATAGTGCAAAAACCATCCCCCTTACAATTCTTACAAAGCATGAATATATAGCAAACAATTTCCACCCAACCCCTCCACAAATAGGACATGCTAATAATAGCCCCTCATGCATCAAAAGCTCCTCCTCATGCAGCTCAAGCCTTCCCTAAAAATACATTTTCAGTGTCAAGTCACTCCTTACCTAGATTCAAACTGATGTTGACTACCGACGCTCTTTCATCCATGCACCTAAGTGTGTTTACGGGCTCTTGAAAATAATAAGGTATGCACCTTGTATTATTAGCCTCAAAATGTTCATTTTTAACTCCTAGTGTATGGAAAAGGAATAATTTTCCAACTTTACCGCTGGCACATGCATACACAAGGTGGTTCTTTTTGGTTTTTCTTTATCTGATGCGGACACCTGTATGTAACTGATTACTTTTTCATCTCATGCAAGTATAGAGTTTCTTCCCTTCATGCAAATAATCTTTGACCCTTCAATGTGGCTAAATTGCATGCTTTAAAGTTCTTTTAATAAACAATTTTGACCATGGTTAGATTGAAGATAGTTAGATCATATCACGACTGACCCAATCAAACCCATTAGGGTCAAAACCCTAAGCTAATCATTTTACACATTCAACCTTGGTAGCGGAGGCTAAGGAGTAGAAGGAGACTCTGCCTAATTTTTGCATGGCCTCCATTATGGAGGAAGGAGATTTTGCTGCCATGGAACTGAATATTTGTATGTGGCCTCTCTTTCTAAGTAAGAAAACTATGTTTTCTGGGTTACTATCTTTTGTAACATCCATCGATAGTTTTGATAGCTCAGTGCGAATCCAACATTTGTGGTTAGCTTGTTGGGATGCAGGCCTGATTTTTTTGGATTGTTGGGTTTGTCAGCTTGTAAGACGCTATTGTTGCTACACTTGAGGGTATTTTCCTAATTCCTCATTGCATTCAGAGCTTATTTTTTACCGGGTTGTGCCTTTATCACCAATGTTGGAAACTTCAATGTGCAGGTTTGGCTATGCATTTGTTGCACTTTTGGGTGAGGGTTTGCTTTGTATTTCCACATGACCCGCCACTTTAATGGGTAGCTCGTTAATATATCTATTATCTTGTGCTATTACGTGCCTCTCTTTCCATAATGGGCTCGATGTGGGGTTGATTTTACACTCCATTATTCTCATGTGCTTGGGATCTATTTTATAAAGACGAGTCACCATTTTCATGTTGTAGAACCTGGGGTTTGCACTGTATAAGCCTGGCTATGAAGGAGTTGGCATTCTAGTTGGCTCACATACTTGTTGTTGGAGCTTGGTTCTCAAAAACTACTCATTCTAAAAAAAGGTGAGATCATACGTATTTCTTTTCTAGGTTTTGAAGAAATATTTTTTAGGGAAAGATCTATTTTATTTATTTCAAACATTACACTTTTGCTTTGTACACGAGTTGTTACCGTCAGAGAGCTCTACTCAGATTTGTTTGTTACTATGGTGTTCCACGAGCTCACTATTTGTAATATTCCTAGTTGGGGTTTTATATAACTCGCTGTACTCTCTATGTTGATATGCAAATCACTATTATTTGCAGTTTTCTGTGTTTGATTTCTTGATGGCCCAGCCGCCATTCTTAGTAAGTTAAAACATTAGATTATAGGGTTTTCTTCTGTTTGTTGGAGTTCTGTTTCAGCTAATTTTCCTGAAGGATCTCTTTTTCCCTTGTTTACTCGTTTGTAAAGAGTTCGTTCCAATAAATGTATGATTATGGATTTGATGCCCAATCTGTACTAGATGATTTTTTCTTCTTTTCTATAAAGCACATCTTGGTGATTTAAATAGTTGTCCTCATTTACTTATAGATTTATGTATATGTATTTATTTTTTTCTTGTACACATAAGTTACCTCCCACGGCTTGTGTTGGAAACATTATATCTTAATGAACAAATGGGATTATTTCTTTAGTTGAGTTATCTATTTCCTTTTACATTTGATTTATGTAACTTATAAATGTGGAATGAACTAACAACTCAACACATCACATAACTTCATTTAAACATAAAGAAATATTTGAAATAAATGCACCTCTACTTGATCTGTTTCATAAGAACATAAGCAATATCACTGATTGTAAACCAAAACCTCTTCTATGCTCTACAAACTACAACTATGCTTGTTGTTATGAGGTACAACTTCTGACATCTGCTACTATTCTTGCCTTCACCAAGGTTGTGAATTAGTCTTCCAAGGCTTCTGCATGACTTTGTTGAAGACCACACTTGGAATGGTAGTAGTTGTGAGGCGTTGCACCCTGCAACAACACCTATAGCTTCCAGTTTGATTTTAATTCATCCAAAAACTTCCTAGAACTCCGCAACTGAAGATTTTTCATACTTCCCTCCGATGATTGAAAAAAATGGTCATCTTTGGAAAATTTGTTGATTTCGTTTCCTGCTAAAAAATTAGAACACCTAAAAATGGATTTTCCAGCCATGAATGCAAATTGAAAACTTGTTTCAAGCTTGAACATGCATGTCAATGGCTGCATAACATTGATAAGGACTGAAAATCCCTCCCTAGAAAACAAGAACAACTACAACTGTGTGTTAGTGCTCAAAATAGTCTCACCCCATTTTACCTTTGAAATCCATTGATTTATGGCCTCTACAACATTTTATCCCCGTGTGTTGTGCTCGAAAGATCTCTGCCTTCCTTGGTGTCCATAATTAATCTTTCCTTGGGCTGAAGATCACGTATGGATGCATATTTGTGTCCTTGTTTATCTGTTTCTCAGAAGAGGTATGAAATTTGAGTCTCTCGTCCTCTATCCATTCAAAAACTCAAGCTTTACTGTTCTTTCCATTTTTACAGTTAGGATTTACTGCCCTTATCATTTTTCCTTGAATACATGAAGAAAAATGAGTGGAGGTAACTTTGAGGAATGTATTTGAGCCTTGTAACAGTCCTAAATTCTTTATCCTTGGAGAAAATTTCATCTCCAAGCTCAAATGGTCGTGTTTCTGCATTGTACGGTTTGACGAGCGTTTCTCCTGGTCAAATTTGCATCCTTGCATCAACAGGGAATGTGGCCTCTTTTTGTTGGACGTGCCTCAGCTGGGTACTTCATAAATTTTGTGAAAAGCCTCAACTCAAAAAATTTCCATGTGGAAGAACGACGCTCGTTTGAAAGTCTACTTTTTGGTTCAGCCTTGGAGTAGTGCCAGGAGGACATGTGGAGATTTTCGCTACTTTTCCCGGACTTAGTAAATTTTTATACATCTAAATACTATTTTGCGGGACAGGGACACATGGTGAGCCCGCGATCATTCAGGGTCTCAAACTTGGGCACCATTTTGAAATTGCACCACAGAGTTACGTGGAGAAACCATGCATGTTTGGGGACTGGCCCTTAAGTTTCATTTTAAAGAAGTGTCAGGAGGACACATGGAGGCCTCCACTCACTTTGAATTTTACTTAGACTCTTCAATGGCCAAAAGAGACTGCCTCATAGCATGACACATGGCACCTTCTGCAGAGCTTCAAGCCTTCTGACAAGTTTTGTCAGGCCAAGACACGTGGAGAGCCCGCGCTCTTCCAAGGTCTCAAATTTTGGGACCATCTTAAGGTGCGCCATTATGACATGTGGTAGTTTGAAAAGTCAGAAGGGGCAGGGAAGCAGACCATTGGGGGTAACTTGGACTTTTTCCCCCTGATATTCAAAAGATTAAAACATCAAAATGGCCCGCAAGCCCAATAAAGGAAAGGTCAAAGCTTACTCCAGTTAATGGCGGACATGCGGACTCTCGGGGGAAATTTGGAAAAAATAACTTTTGGGAGAAAAGAGTTAAAAGTGAAAAAGGAAGTGTGGTTCCACTAAGACCCACATTGGGACACGTGTTAGGCCCATTTCTCAAGGGCAGAGCTGCAGAGAAAACATGAAAAAAATTCACTTTTCCAAAAAAGAGGTGAAAATGTAGAATTTCATCATGGTTCCTTTGGGTCCCACCTCAGGACATGTGTCAGGCTCATTTCTCAAAGGCGGAGGTGCGGAACAAAATGTGAAATTTTTCCATTTCTTCAAAAGTTTGTAAAAGGTCAAAGGAAACCCCCGGGCCCATTTTAAATTGAGTCTTCCACATGGAAGACTCGAATTCAAAGTAAGGATCAACGACAGTTGTGAGTCTGAATCTTATTTTCCCCCCATTTTTACTGAAACACGCATGGAAGTGTGAGTATTCATGATTTCTTGATATTTATTACACACCAAACAGAGAGGGGAGTTAATTTTGATACCTAATTTTGGTGGGAGAGATATGGAGATGTCTTTCATCATTAAAATGGTCTGAATGGTCTGACTATCGGGCTCCATAATGATTTTCCGCTTTTCTTCTCCCGAGCATGCAAGAAACCAAATTTGATAGATTAGGGGTGGAAGTGGTTGGGGAGTTGAAGGAGGAGTGTTCTACCAGATGAAGGAGTTGAATGCTGAGACTTTCGAAGAGATCTTTCACATGAGCACCTGACAACTTTTTATAGATCTGATTTTGAGAATCACGATCGTGATCATGGAGAGCACGTATAGCACTCAAGGTTTGAATTTTGGAGGGTAAAAGGGGATCTATTTTAAATGTTATAAATGACACAAATTTATCGTGTAAATGGTTAGAGTGTTAGGGGTCGGGACTGATTTTTCTAATAGAAAAAACCTTGACAGAGCCCATCCTTTTGAGAAGCTATTTGAGAAGCCTGTATATCTCTTTTGTATCAAATCTGATCGTGTCAAGGTGGTTTCGAGTGCACAAAAATTGACAAGCTCTGAGATTGTTCTAGAAAATTTCCCTTGCTAATAAATTTGATCAAACTCAAGTTATTCTGTGTTGATCTTGAGCAAAATGTGTTTGTTTTATCTCTGAGTGTATGCGAAGAGCTTTTCTTGTTCCTGTTGCAATCTTGTATTAAAACCTGTTCCAATCACACAGGTATCAATCATTGTGACAGTTTAGTGGCACCTGCAATTTCATTTCTTGGAAGAGCCTTCATCTGGGAGTGAAATAAATGATTTAAAATCACTTTTCTTTCATTTGTTGGCAGAGATTGTCTGTAAGCCTTTGGGTGCACCTCAGGCATGATTTGGCTCAGATATTGATGCTTCATTGGGTCTTCCAACTCGATCCTTTGTGTTAGAGTCTCATAAGTTGTATGAAAAAGTGATAATCTAGGCCTCCATTGAAGCACATATTTTGGTTAAAGAAACATTTTAGTTCTTCTATGGCATTCTGCTGGTTTAGTCTTCCATTTTGTAAAAGCTCTCAAGGATGTGGTGAATTAAGTTCATCCTGCATCACCTCCCACAAAAATTCATTTAAAAACAACTACTCCTACACATACTACCCATATTTTTCTTGTGTGTACACAAATGCTCAGTTTCCATTACCAAAGCATGCAGAAACAATCAGGATTCCAAATGTCCTTAGTAGCTTGAACCTTGCCTATAGAATATCTCCACTATCTAGAGTGACAACTTGTGAGAGTTATATTTTGTTACATTGATCATATTTTCTTCAAGGTCTCCTTAACAACTTCATTAGGAAGGATATCTCGATCTCCTCCAGAAACAATAAGCTACAAAAGGGTTCTCTTACCTTGGTTGAAAGGTACAACCTAAAACAGTGAGGATAGATCAAATCCTCTTAAGGTGCTACCCACTCCTTTTAAAAGCCTGAGTGCTAAGAAGTCAGATAGATTTCTTCCGCAGCTACAAAATGACATACATAATAATCTATCTTCCTGTGAGCATCCTTTCAAATCCATGATGTTATTTTGTCTTTGAAGGAGATTAAATTTGGGTACCAACATGCTTCTGGCACCATTACCAGGGACATAGTTATTGCAGTTCATGTTCAGATCCTGGTAAACATTTCTTGCATGCTCAAAGTGCTAATACATATTTTCAGGCATTATCTTATGTTTAGGCCTGTGATAAGTTTTAAGGTTACAAGAATTGTGTACAATATTTCCATTTCTACAATTATTACACTAGGTTTCATTTACAGATCTAGTTAAAGAAAGGCCAAAATCTTTCTGTTTCTAGTTCCTAGTGTGGAAAAACATTAGACACATCATATTTAGTGCATTTACACAACTAAGGTGGAAGTCCTTAGTGGCGACTCCCTGTTGATCTGATTCTTAATGAATACCAATGTCTTAACCTCTATCAAGTGAGATTTGTTACTAACCTTTGCAAAGTTGGAAGGAAGAAGGTCTTTCTTTGCTAGGGATCCTACTAGGACATTATTTTCAGAGCTAGGAAAAGCAAAATCAGAAGGAAGAAAATCCTAGAGAGTTATGGGAGATCAACATACAAGAAGGGGGATCTCCATTGATGAAAGTGATCAGCCTATCATCGAAGACTGCCATTCAAGTAATTCTAAATCAGGTAGCCTCTTTGTGGAATTGAATTCTCCAACTGGAGAAGGGCCTTCATTTGATTTTGAAAAATTTGTTTCACATTCTACACCTATCTTTTCTAAGGTTGATAGGGATTTCCAAGAGATGAGGCGTTTAGGAGATATCCATTTTGAAATTTATACTTTTGTTGTAATGCCCCCAACCTACCTTGTCTTGGTCAGCTTTACCTCCTGCTTGGCGTGGGCTGGAGGGAATCCTTTTTTTTATTGTTGTTAGGGGCCTCATTGTGCTGGCTGTCTGCGTGGAGGGTGGATGCACTCCATTTATTAACCCTGATTTGCAAATCTTCCTTGTTCTGGTTGACTGTCACATTTTTCTACCTTGCGTGAGAAAGAGGGAGTCCGTGGAAGCCTGTTTTCTTCACCTAGATCTTTGTTTTGATCCTTTCATTCAATGCTTTGGGTGCAGTCTGAATTGACGTACAAGCAAGTGAAATAGGCGTGGAAATCGCTGGAGAATACATGTTTTTATGTTGTTTCCAGGATGCGTTTGGGGGAGAAAGGCGCGTTGTTTCCTTTTGCTGGCCGCGCACAACTACCAGCAAGTGAAGTAGGCACGTTTCCTCCATTTCCTTGGGCGCTGTGAGGTGTGTTCTTGTCGGTGATCCTCAGCAACAGCCGGCGACAGTAAGTAGCCATGGCAACAGACAGGTTGCAGAGTAGTAGAGGCATTTTTGAGTGCTTCCAACAGGCAGGCTGTCCAACTATGTTGCTTTCGGTTCAGTATCGACTGCATCCTCAAATTCGGGATTCTCCTTCAAGGTGACAGATCACACCCACGGGCACAGGAGATCTATGCAATGTTGGAGAAAATGTCTTGGGAGATGAAGGTAGCAGGATATTTTTCAGATCCAGAACATGTACTGAGTTGTACATTCAAAATCGATTATGTGACAGTGAGGGTGTTACCAGCAGACCTAATGAAATTTATTTACAAAGATTCTCTATTGTTTTCTTACTTGTTTTACGATGTAACTCATGGAAGAGGATCTCATAGGGGTGGATCTGTTTCATATCAGAATATTCCTGAAGCACATTTTGCCTTGCAATTATGTGAACTACTTCAACGAGTCACTAAGTTGGCAGGCATAAAGGTTTTTGTGGAATTATCACACCTTCAAGCTGCAACTGAAATGCCTGCTTCATGAGCTGCTGACTGGGGTTTTGTAGAGGGAGATGGTGATTGTATATGCTAAGTGACATGAAAAGCCGATTTTTAGTGAATGGGAAACCGATCTTTCACTTCATGGGTACATCAACATTCAGCCAGTACACTGTTGTACATGATGTGAGCGTTGCAAAAGTGGACCCACAAGCTCCTTTAGAGAAGATTTGCTTACTTCGTTGTGGTGTGCCCACAGGTCTTGGAGCAGTTTGGAATACAGCAAAAGTAGAAGCTGGATCAATAGTTGCAATATTTGGTCTTGGTACAGTCGAACTCGCGGTTGCAAAGGGTGCTAAAACAGTGGGTGCTTCACGTGTTATTGGCATTGACATTGATTCTAAGAAATTTGAAACTGCTAAGGATTTTGGAGTCACGGAGTTTGTTAATCCTAAAGATCATGATAAACCCATTCAGCAGGTGCTTGTTGATATGACCGATGGAGGTGGTGACTACAGCTTTGAGTGTATTGGAAATGTTAGTATAATGCGAGCTGCTCTAGAGTGTTGTCATAAGGGTCGGGGGACGTCTGTTATTGTTGGTGTTGCAGCCTCTGGATAGGAAATTTCTACCTGACCTTTTCAGCTGGTTACAGGCCGTGTATGGAAAGGAACTGCTTTTGGTGGCTTCAAAAGTCACTCTCAAGTACCATGGCTTGTTGAAAAATACATGAATAAGGAGATCAAAGTTGACGAGTGCATTACACACAATTTGACACTAGACCAAATCAATGATGCATTTCATCTGATGCATGGTGGGAATTGCTTGCGAGTTGTACTGAAGATGAATGCTACTTCAGGAAATCTTTAATTGCATTGAATTCTATGTCAATAGGTGAAGCCATGGGTGCTACATATTTATTATATATTTGAGGTAAGGTAAATATGACTTGGGAATTTTGTTGTTTTGGAATGGGTTTGTTGAGGAGGCATAGGAAGTTGAAACAAATTTGAGTAACTTGGGTAAATCCATCTCCTACAACCTTTGCTTGCCGTGACATCCTTCCTAGGTTCTTCTCTAAAAATATCTCCTCCAGCCTTGTGTAGATCACTTGTATTTGTGGTAGCATGTATAGGGTATGTGAGTTGGTTGTCGAATCCCACAAGAAGTAAAAGCTCAAGGAAAGAAATAGTTGAGCACTAGTGCATGGAGTCACTTCAAATACAACAATGCTCGTGAACTGTTTGACAAAAATCCTCTTCTATTGCATGGTCTCGCGGATCGTGAATGTGGACCTTTAGAACTGATGCACCCGAATTCCAGTACCTACAGTTCTTATGCTGACCCATGCGGAGTCTGTACGACCTATTGAAGCTGGAGAAACAGGCAAGATATTTCTACACCTTTCCACTGTTATTTTTATTTAAAATTATTGTGAAATCGAACCACTTTTTCCTTGCATTGTTTTGTCAGTTGGATGTCATGATGGGAGATTTCCCCTTTCTGCTTATTTCTCCTTGTTTTAGCTTTTATCGTTGTCATTATGTTGGTCGAAAGGATGCGTGTGCCCTCCCCTCTAGGTGTTATGTTTCTCTTGCTCGAGTGATAGACCTTCGTCTGCTTGTTTATGTATTATTCTTCTCTGCGATTGAGTTGCAAGTTATTATGTTGATCAAACTAGTATTTTCGATAACATGGAAGTAAGTTTACGATAACTATGAAGCCCCTCCCTAGCACCCAAGTTTGTCTTTGACACTTTTTGTTAGCTCCTTCGCAAGTCCCTTTGATAACCTTTTGGCATCGAGAAAGAAAGGTTGTAAGATCGTGTGAGCAATGCGTGGGCTAGCCAGCTTAGAGTTTTGGTATTAAAACTGGTAGAATGAAAAGGTTTGTGTGCAATGTGTTTTTCCATCTTGCTTGTTTAGACTCTTATACTATCTTTCATCTTGTTTTTAGGCTTTTAAGGCCATCCTCAAGAAGCACCTTGACCATCCCTATCAACTTGAACCATAACTAGCTTTTTAGATCAACTAAGCTAGAGGTTTCATTGTGCGAATCCAGTACCTCGTTGACACTAGAATAGTTTTTGGTCTAATCCCCCCCATCTCAGAACGATTGCTGATGGCACTCTTCTATTTTTTCCTAACTTGCATTATTTTCTCCCTTGTGATGTTAACGCTATTTATTAATATTGGTCGGTTTTTATGCACGTAATTACCGTAATAGTTTGTGATGGAAATTTTCTTAAATGTGATTAATCTTCGCGAAAAACTCAGCTTTCATTTGATAGTCTCATAGATTCATAGTGGAAGGTTTTGTTTTGATAATGTCACTTAGAAGTTATGTTTGCATCTTTGTGTGACGGTTGACTGTGTTACCAAGGGTTGCCTAAAAATATGGTTGTTTTGGGAAATGGGTAATTTATTTTAAATTAACCAAACATTAGTAGTGTTGTAGAGGTTTGCAAATCTTTAGTGTTATAAAATTTGTTGATGACATTATTGTATACCCTGGTGTGACGGAACTCCCTTCTTCTCTCGCGTGTTGGTTACTAGCCTGTAAGACTTTGACCCTTCTTGGATGATTGGAAAATCTTTGTAGTTAATGGTCAAAACTAGAATACTTTGCCTTCGCTTCAAAACTTATGTTGTACATATACTCTAATTGATTTCCGGTTTGAAACTCAATCATGCATGCCCTTTTGTGTTAAATTCTGAAACCCGTGATTTCCCTTTCTTGTGCTGATCAACTCTTGTTCTTTTAGAAATATATTATTTTAACCTACGCATTTGGTACCTGTGATAAATTTTTCTAGATGGTTGGTACTTTATATCAAATCGCACTCTTGTGATTGTTTTTAATTATTACTTGATGGGAATCCTACTTTTGTTAGATTGGTTTTTTCTCCTTATAGGGCCAAGGGCCATTCTCTTTCGGTTGTTATATTTCGTTGTCTTTACTCCTAACTGAAGTACAAGGTCTTCTTCTTGTTTATTGGCATGGTGGAAACTTATTATAACTTGAAGTGTTGATAGTGTTTAGAGGTTTGACCCAAATTCTTGTAATAAAGTCAGTGCTTCTTTTCATGATTTTGTTAGATAATAGTTATGGTGGTTTTGTGTAGCCTTATCTTGCTCAATTCTCGTGAACTTACTCTTGTAGAAAATTTGCTGCAGATGGATTTTGCGTGTAGATGAGGGATAGATTTATAGACTTTTGTCATCAACCTCAATTGAGAAGATCCTTTGCTCGAAACCTTTTTATGTTGTTCAACTATTGTTAACATCCAGTGGAAGGTTTAAAAGAGGATTAATGTCTTAGTATAAAGTATTGTGGACTTTGTCATCTGAACTTTGGAAACCTTGTATTGTTTGACCATCATTGAAATTATAAGAAAATTTGGTTATTATTGTTGAGTGACTTTGTTGGAGTATCAGTATTTTAAGAATTGATGTGATCTTGTTTTGTTCTTGTAAATGAGTGTTGCTACAACCTTGCCTTGGGAATAGATTTTGAGCTAAACCTTGACATGAATTAGTAATAAAGTGTCATAAGTAAACTAACATGAGATTGTTTAATGCTTCTAGAAGTTAAATTTAAAATTGTATTCAAATAAAGTAACGTAGGGGTCACCAACTTGAGAGAAAGAAATTCTTTAAGTAAACAAGGGCAGGACTATCTCTGCAAGTAAACTTTATATCATGATAACCCTAGCTCCTCTAGTGAACATTATTCCTTTTACGGTGAAATTTTTAAAATGACCCTAAGGTGAAATGAACTGTTAGTTGTTTGAAGATGATAAGATTTAATAAGCCAGAGAAAACAAATTGGAGATCTCACCATCTTTCTCACAGCCATTTGGAAAGTAAATTTTTACTCCTTGTTAATACTTTTAGCGAAGCCTAAGTAAAGTTGTTGATAATTCTAGTTAAGATCCCTAGCTTCAATTAAATACTGGCAATAACTAATGAGGTCCTAAAGATGTTTCATCTCGACCTTCTCCCTCTAACCCTTTTTCAAGGCACCTTGTATCACTTCTCTTAGGTGTGTTGAACTTAAAACCATGTTGTCTTGTGGGCAAGAACGAATCTTAGCAGCGTTAGTGGTGAGCAGATGGCCTTGTGGAATTTAAATACTCCTTTTTCTTGATAAACGAATTAAGCAAATAAAGTTATAATAGAGAAGATTTAAAGATAATTACTCTGTGTCAAAAGAATAAACTTAACTTGGTAAGATGAATTGTACGAATCATATCTTGAGCCTCCTTGAAAATGTAAGCTAAGAATTGCAAGATGTCCTTTAAAAATAAATAACCCTCAAGAATATCTTATTGTGGTTGGCCCTAACTGTAAGTGTGTTTAGTGGTTGGACTTCTATGTTGTCTTGTCAAAAAGAAAAGTAAATTGTCCTTGATAGGTGTGAACGTTTCCGTGCTGCCTTTATGGCCATCCTTGTATCAAGTTGTTCACAGTGTTAGTTGTATCCTTGGTGACGACATGTTGAGTCATGTTATGTGTCAAGCAAGTCAAAAAAAAAAGTTATCCTGTATTTCATTGTGTTGTTCGTGTGTGGTTTTTTGGGTCGTTACACTTGGTATCAAAGCATAGGTTCATGCTCTCGAACCTATGGGCCGAATTGGTGTTGTATGATGATGTTACATGGTGGTGGTGGTGTTACATGATGATATACTGCATGATGATGATGATGTTTGCATGATGGTGGTAGATATTGGAAGAGTAATGTGCTTTAAACATGTGTGATTATTGTCGTAATTGTGATATTGTGAACGCACGTGATGTGTATGTCACCTTGTGCGTGTTTTGTGATCATGTTGATATGTTGGGGATGGGAGTATTCTCTCTCCTTCTTGTGGATTCTATGAAGAGTTCACGTGTGAATTACTGTTTGTGGGGCGTGTGAAAAGAATTATAATGTGGATGACGTAGTGTTTAGAGCATTGTGACATATTGTGATATGTAAGTGTATCAATGTGTGTTTATGACTAGATTGATGTTAAAAGAAATGAGTTGTATCATGATTGTTTTACCATGTTTTGAAGAAATGGTGTGTACCACCTTGTTATGCAGCAATGGATGTTATGTTGAGATGTACTTGTTCATCATATGTATGAATTTGTGCAAATATGTAATGCTTCATGTTGTGATTTGGGGTCATACGGTGAGCGTAGGAACCCTATCGTATGGTGATTGCACTTTGGGTGCAGAATGTGGTAAAGTGATGTGTTATAACTCAGTGAATGTATGATTGTGATCTACCTTGTATATGTACCACCAAGATGTTTTTTATTTTATGAGATGCCACCGTTATGTTAGTGATTGTTAATGTTGTGAACCTTACGCTAACCGACCTTGAGGGAAATCAGTAGAAGTGTATGTTGAGAGTGAGGAATGGTGTACCATGGGTCAATAACTTGAGCCAAAACTCAGTTTAGTAGATAACATGTGATTCTTTCCTCTCTCCCTATGTGGTTGTATGTACGCAACCTAAGTGCAACTATGACTATGTTTAGCCTTGTCGAAGTGGGCGGGATGATTCAGATGAGATGATGACAGTTGTATTAATTGATATGTATTTTACGAGCTAGGCTCGATGTTCTGAGTGCTAGCAACTCGTTGAGTACCCCTTTGGTGGCCAGATAAGGCCACACAGTTATCGTAATGTGACATTATTATAAGTTTATTTTATTCGTAATTGAGATTTTTACCTTATTTTGTAAGGACCATCAGCTTTTCTTGATTGCCAATGCTTTACAATTTTGGGGGAATTTCCCTTGGTTTTGTGGCACCAACATGGGGATTTTGATACTAACTATGGCTATTTGGCCATTATTTTTTACGCTTGATTTTGGGGTCTTCTTTTAAATTTTGAATTTTTTACCAACCGCCTTGCCAAGGCTTGTACTTTGCCACTTGGACTTTGATTGGATTGTTGTCTGGTTCTATTATCGTGATGTGTGGAATAGGGTCATAGGGATGCACCATGGATTGGTTGACACCTATGGACCCTCTTCGTTGTATGGGGGATACGCCCAAGGAGTTACTAACATATCCTAGTATTTTAGTTGAACCACGCGTTATTATGTCACTTGGGTTTATGGAGTGTTCGGGAACTTTATTGTCTTGGACCATACGGTCAACCTCCTTGGCCTTTTGAGGGAGGAATAAGAGTTTGAGGGAGGCATAAGAGAGTTTTTGAGGGAGGCAGTAGGATCTCTTGAGGCATAAGAGTTTGAGGGAGGCATAAGAGACTTTGAGGGAGGCAATAATTGAGTAAGATTTGGGGAGGCTTATGATATTTGTATATGTTGATGCTGTTTCAGGATATATGTTAGTTCATGTGATGTTTTCGGTAGTGGTCTTTTGATGTATGTGTTACTCATGTCAATGGATATGTGTTGTGATGTTGTGGTTATGTCATTGATTCCCTTGTGGACCTATGTACATGTAGCATTTTTATGTGAGTCATGGGAAAATGAGTTCATACGTGAATTGAGGAAATGTCTGGTGGATTGTATACTCTTTTTTGTTTGAGTATTTTGTATGTCAGTCCAATTGATGTGTGATGAGTACTATTTATGTCAGACGGTGCCTATTCATATCCGTATTTGTGTAACCTTTTGTGGTGTAATACAATCTTAAAGTATATACTTGTGTGCTTGTGAATTTGGAGTGTTAGGTCTTGTGAACCTGATAGGGTGTTTGTTTAGCAGTTCAGGTTTGGGCACCCACAATAAGGAATAAACCAAAACTCTTCATGATAATTTTTAAAAGAAATGTAAAATATCTAAGAAAAATGTTTAATGGAAATGAACTAATGAAATAATAAATCCTCAATGAACTTGCCAATCTTCACAGAACATTGAAAGTTAAAAGTTTGTTGCCAAATGATTCCTAAGGCTAAACTATGACCATAGCTATAATCAACTAAAATTTTAAACCATAGGGTGGAGTATTCCTTGGATGGTCTAGCCACTTGTTGCGATTACCATTAAGCTAAAAAATCCTTTCATAATTCCTCTGTGTAATATTCATCGTGGACGAGTCACTTTATCTGATAGGGGAGGGTGTTATGTTTTTTTACTTGTTCTATGTCAAAAAGACCGTCCTGCTTGGCGAATAATTTGGTCAGCTGAATCCTTTTTTTTATTGTTGGGAGGGGACATCCTATTATGTTTGTTCATGTTTGGTCGTGTTCCTTTGGATGTCTTTATTAACCCAAGTGTCGTTTGTAAAGTTCCTGAAAGTTTAGGTTGACTGTCACATTTTTTCTAATTGCGTTAGAAAGAGGGAGTTGGAGGCATGTTAGGCTCTCAAACCTAGATCTTGCATTAACATTGACCTATCTTTCATTCATGATGCCACATGGTTTTCGGACATATGCCCCTGAATTTACATGTACCAGCTATTTGATCAAGATGGGTGAAATATATCGCCACAACTTACGCTGTGTGGATAATGTTTCAAGGTTGTTTGTTTTCCCGGAAATTTGTGGGGAGAAATCGTGCAAAATTAACTTCATGCATTTTCCTTTTGGTGTCGCGTAGGGGGGATGGGCTTTTAACAACTAATTAGTGGAGCAACGAAGGGTGAATACAAATGGCTAGTTATTGGTGCATTTTCCTTTCCTTATGGGGGGCTTCTGAGAAGAAATGGGTTGTCCTTGTGGTCGGTTATTGGAAGAAAATAACAATAGTGACTGAAAGAATGTATGCCATGGCAATGAACCATAGTTGTGAGAGTTTGAGATGGCACTTTGTGGTGAGCACTCCGGGGTGTCAGGCTTTCAACTGATTGTGCCATAACATTTAGGCTTCATGTACTGCATCCTCAAATTTTAATTTGCTAATCCGCATTAAAAGGGATTGAGCTCGTGTCACCCTACCAGTTTACGTGCCACCGATTAGGATCTATGTTACCCATGACTTGTTGGCTGTAGTGTACGATTCAAGGGAAGTCAGTACAAACTATTGTAATGTCACATTTGATTCAGAAGGGTCATTGTACGGTGAGTTAACATTCGGGAAAGTCGAGGCTTTCTTACTGTTCCTTTCACTTGGGTTGGCCTAAGGAGGGTAAAGTGGTGGTTAGAAGGCAGACGTCATATCAATGATTAAATTTCCTTGTATAAAACGCACATTGTGTTTGATGTAGCATTCCATTTTTTGAATTTGCGGAATTTCCTAAACCATAGGAGAATCGGTAATGTCCTTTTACCTACTTGTGGAAATATCAGTTTAATTTTTTGTCATCGACATCAGGCCCGCCTCGTTCCCATCAGAAGAAGAGAATTTTTAGTGAGGTTTGCATGCCTTAAAGATATATGTGTTTTTTTTTTATTGATTTGTTTAATTTTAGCCCTTGTTTTATACTTTGTTTAGAATTAAGACGAAATTTCTTACTTTGCGGCTAATATCTTTTGTGGGGTATTACAGTTAATTGGTGCATGTATTTTTTTGGACTCAGGCGAGAATTTAGAATTTTTGAGTACCAAATATGGTTATTGCCAGCATAAGGGTGACGAGGAAATGGTGGGGGGGAGTTTTAAGAAGCAATACAAGGTTCGATTATCCCTCTTCCAGAAGATTATGGTGTGATGACATTGAATACATCAGGAGCTAAAATTGTAAAAAAATGATTGAAGGGCTGAATGTGGCTGACTCGGGTTTGGAACGTTGGTGCGTGGGGAAACCAATTGCGATGGATTATTCATACTTACCTGTGGGTTTGTGGCCAATTTTTTTGGATGATTAGGGTCTTCTTTTCTTTTTTAATCTAACAAGTTTGGTGTTGGCACCGGTTATTAAAGGTGTTATAGGACTGCATACCAAATTATAGAATTTGTAATTCCATTGCAAACAATGGGATAACTCCACTTCTAGGTCGGTTGGTCCTTTGGCACTTAGCTGGGCCCGACAAACAAGTTTGGATTCATTAAAACTCTAGTGGCGGGTTGTGGTTGAGTGTTACATTCACACTTGGTGGATATTGTGAAAGAATCTGGACTAAGGAATCATTGGATCCTCAACCAAGGGTTTGAAAAAGTGAATCGGATATTTTTCACCAAATCAACAGCTTTAGATAAGGGTTTGAGGGTTTTCGAACGTGGTCTTGGAGCACAGGTTGGGGTTACACCTACGATCTTGTTTTTCTCCATTCAAGTTTTGGATAGGAGGGAATAGTGCATTTGTTTATTGCGGAGGTCAGTTGGAGAAACATGACCTTTTGCAACAAGAGCGAAATTGGAATCCTTGATTGCAAGTCAGGCTTGAGGGTGGCATAATTCCCAGTTTGATGGGTAGGTAAATAGAAAGCAGACTGCATTAGGGAAATATTGAATAGTCTAAAATGAGGCATAAAGCCCGGTAAAGTGGTGGCTTTGCAGAGGTGGGGTAGGTGGGATTTAAAAGGAATGGTCAGGAAAACAAGTGGTTGTGATGTCCAATCCACCAATGTCTGATGGGCAATGTGGATGTGATCCCGGGAAATGGGGCATGGGACACACTCGGTAAAGATGCGGGGAAGGTCGGTTAGTTCTCATGGGCTTTTATTGAGGTACGGTACGGGATCGTACAATACGTGGAATTGAAGAAGTCCAGTTTTGGATTGTTGCGCAAAGTACTCTTTGTTGGGTTTTTGAATTTGTTTTTTTACGAGTCTAAATGGTTGGCCTGGTAAAATATTCCGGCTGGGCAACTTTGGGTTGAAATCTGTGAATGGGGTGCCCACAAGATTTTGAAGATATTCTCCTTGCGTGCAAACACTATTATTCATCGAATTGGAGGTCTCCATTGCTTGAAGATTGAGACATGAGAGAACAGACATTCATATGTTTGGGGACCCACGTATTAGGATGGGATCCAAAACTCTGGGTCTGATGAAGCTTGGGCTCGGAAACAATGTGTTTTTCAGGGTGAAAATGTCTGAAACAAAGTATAATTCTCATTTTTTAGATGTGCGGGATATGCAAAGAATTTGGTAGGGTCAATAGATGGGGGCCAGGATAGTTTTATGTCGATTTCTCACCAGGAATTCAGTTGCCTTGGGGCAGGATATAGACCGGGTGGTGTCATTTAGAATAAGAGGGAATTGGAAGTAGGTAAAGTGGTTGACAAAGTAAAGTTCTCAATCGGATTTAGTGAAAGATTATCATGATACTTTTAAATGATTCCCTGGGACGATTCTAATTGGGGATGCGAGACGATGATTTCTTCAGATCAATATGAGTATGTAATTTTGGAGTTTTGTTTCTAGTAGAGGGGACCAAGTGGAACACTTGATTGCTTATGGGGTCACTTTTTCTCCGTCACTGACAGATATTTGAGCAGTGAACGTCACATTTGACACTGTCATTTGGAGACGAGTCTGATTTTTTCGGTGCTGCATTTTTGAACCCTGGTGTGTGAATCTCTAAACCATTATGTTTGCAATACAACATCGGTGCCCTAGGTAAGCTTTATAATTTTAAAAAGGCGGGGTTGGATTCTATTGCTCAATTGGGGTGGGTTTGTTGAAATCATAATGTGGTTTTTCAAGTGAGATGTTAGTCTAGTGTAAGGAAGGAAGGATTCCGTCATTGTGGCCAATGTTTGTGTTCAAGGGTGTCTTGAAGAACTGTTGAGGACATTGCCAAGCCCTTGGTCTCTCTTTACTGGGGATGACGGGTCCATAGCCATGAACTTCGGAGAACCAACCTGGTTTTTGTGGATAGTGACAATAGCCTCTGGAGTGGTGGGCCGGGGACGGAACATTGACTGCCTTCTTATGGTTCGAGGGGGGATGGTATTGAATCAGAAAAGGGTGTCATAGCCAATGTACGTTTGATTCTTTGTGGATGGTTCGAGGAAAATGGCATGTTGCACAGGTTGGTTTGGTCCTATTTCAGACCTGGTAAACAGGTGATTTCCCAACCCGAACCTTTCTCCTGGCAATTAGGTAAATCCCCAAAATGCCCGAAGCTTTCCCTTAATTTGCCCCATAAACCAGGGGACCTGATGACCCTTCTTATATGGGGAGATTAGGCGGTTGTTATGCCTCCATAAGTTAGGGATGTAAATATAAGGTGTTGCTTTTGGAGCCCCCTAAACAAATTATGTCGTTGTGGTGCATCTGCTAAGAACCACATTTGTGATCCTTAACTAGGTACTCGTCAAGTTGATTTTTCAAGTTGGAAGTAACTCTTATGGAGAGGATCTCTAGGGGTTGTGAAGAGGGAAGGAAACTGACCAATTTTTACTCATGATGAGCCTCGAAGTCGGGGATATCACAAGCTTCTTTGCAAAGCGCAGTAAGAGCAGCTTGGGAAAGGAATTCATAACCCTTCAATTAAAGCAACAGACTTGAAGTTGGCATAATAAAGGTTTTTTTTTTATGACCGAGGTCCTGGGCTTTAACAAGTACAGGCACTTCTAGTGAGAGCATACAAATGAAAGCCTGAATTGTTTCCCTTCGAAAGCGAGTTGATGGCAGATTCTTATGCTAAGTGCCATCCCCTACCAGAAAAAGACAGTTTTCAGTGAATGGGAAACGCTCATTTTCCATGGGGCAGTAAATGTCTTACATGGATTTGTATCTGAGACATTCAGCCAGATACACAATGTTTTACATGATGTGAGCATGTGCAAAAGTTGGACCCACAAGCTCCTTTTTTGGGAAGATTTGCTTACTTGGTTGTGGTGTGTGAAAACCCACAGGTCTTGGAAGCCAATTTGGAATACAGCACAAATAGAAGCCCATCTTGATCAATTAAGTTGTAATTATTTGGTCTTGGGTACAGTCGGACTCGCGGTTTGTAACCAGATGGGTGCATAAAACAGCTGGTTGCTTTACGTGTGTTAGCAGGGCATGACATTGATTCTAAGAAATTGGAAACTGCATGAGATGTAAGATTTTGGGTCAACCCACAGTTTGTTAATCTAAAGATCATGATAAACCCATTGTCAGCAGGTGCTTGTTGATATGACCGATTGAATGGTGGTGACTACAATTGAGTGTATTGGAAATGTTAGTATAATGCGAGCTGCTCTAGAGTGTTGACACAAGGGTCCTGGGGGACGTCTTGTTATTGTTGGTTGTTGCAGTTCCTCTTGGATAGCAAATTTTCTACCATGACCTTTTCAGCTGGGATTGCGGCCGTGGATGGAAAGGAACTGCTTTTGGTGGCTTCAAAAGTCACTCTCCAAGTAATGGGCTCATGGCTTGTTGAAAAAAATTTTGGTCTGAATCTAGGGAGATCAAAGTTGACGATGCATTACACACAATTTGACACTAGACCAAATCAATGATGCACTTTTGACATCTGATGCATGGTGGGAATTGCTTGCGAGTTGTACTGAAGATGAATGCCACTTCAGGAAATCTTTAATTGCATTGAATTCTATGTCAATAGGTGAAGCCATGGGTGCTACATATTTAATTATTTTGAGGTAGAGTGTAAATTGGATGACTTGGGAATTTTGCTGTTTTGGAATGGGTTTGTTGAGGAGGCATAGGAAGTTGAAACAAATTTGAGTAACTTGGGTAAATCCATCTCCTAAAACCATTGCTTTCCGTGACATCCTTGCTAGGTTCTTCTCTGAAAATATCTCCTCCAGCCTTGTGTAGATCACTTGTGCTTGTGGTAGCACGTATAGGATATGTGAGTTGGTTGTCGAATCCCACAAGAAGTAAAAGCTCAAGGAAAGAAATAGTTGAGCACAAGTGCATGGAGTCACTTCGAATACAACAATGCTCATGAACTTTTGAAAAAAATCCTCTTCTATTGCATGGTCTCGCAGATCGTGAATGTGGACTGCTTAGAACTGAAACACCCGGATTCCAGTACCTACAGTTCTTATGCTGACCCGTGCGGAGTCTGTACGACCTGTTGAAGCTGGAGAAACAGGCAAGATATTTCTACACCTTTCCACTGTTATTTTTATTTAAAATTATTGTGAAATCGAACCACTTTTTCCTTGCATTGTTTTGTCAGTTGGATGTCATGATGGGAGATTTCCCCTTTCTGCCTGTTTCTCCTTGTTTTAGCTTTTATCGTTGTCAGTATGTTGGTCGAAAGGATGCGTGTGCCCTCCCCTTTGGGTGTTATGTTTCTCTTGCTCGAGTGATAGACCTTCGTCTGCTTGTTTTATGTATTATTCTTCTCTGCGATTGAGTTGCAAGTTATTATGTTGTGATCAAACTAGTATTTTTGATAACATGGAAGTAAGTTTTGATAACTATGAAGCCCCTCCCTAGCACCCAAGTTTTGTCTTTGACGCTTTTTGTTAGCTCCTTCGCAAGTCCCTTTGATAACCTTTTGGCATCGAGAAAGAAAGGTTGTAGGATCGTGTGAGCAATGCGTGGGCTAGCCAGCTTAGAGTTTTGGTATTAAAACTGGTAGAATGAAAAGGTTTGTGTGTGCAATGTGTTTTGCCGTCTCACGTGTTTAGACTCTTATACTATCTTTCATCTTGTTTTAGGCTTTTAAGGCCATCCTCAAGAAGTACCTTTTGACCATCCCTATCAACTTGAACCATAACTAGCTTTTCAGATCAACTAAGCTGGAGGTTTCATTGTGCAAATCCAGTACCTCTCGTTGACACTAGAATAGTTTTGGTCTAATCCCCCCTCTCAGAACGATTTGTTGATGGCGCTCTTCTTCTATTTTTTTCCTAACTTACATTATTTTCTCCCTTGTGATGTTAACGCTATTATTAATATTGGTCGGTTTTTTTATGCACGTAATTACCGTAATAGTTTGTGATGGAAATTTTTCTTAAATGTGATTAATCTTCGCGAAAAACTCAGCTTTCATTTGATAGTCTCATAGATTCATAGCGGAAAGGTTTGTTTGATAATGTCACTTAGAAGTTATGTTTGCATCTTTGTGTGAACGGTTGACTGTGTTACCAGGGTTTGCCTAAAAATATGGTTGTTTTGGGAAATGGGTAATTTATTTTAAATTAACCAACCATTAGTAGTGTTGTGGAGGTTTGCAAATCTTTAGTGTTATAAAATTTGTTGATGACATTATTGTATACCCTGGTGTGACGGAACTCCCTTCTTCTCTCGCATGTTGGTTACTAGCCTGTAAGACTTTGACCCTTCTTGGATGATTGGAAAATCTTTGTAGTTAATGGTCAAAACTAGAATACTTTGCCTTCGCTTCGAAACTTATGTTGTACATATACTCTAATTGATTTCCGGTTTGAAACTCAATCATGCATGGCCTTTTGTGTTAAATTTTGAAACCTGTGATTTCCCTTTCTTGGGCCGATCAACTCTTGTTCTTTTAGAAATATATTATTTTAACCTACGCATTTGGTACCTGTGATAAAATTCTGGAGGGTTGGTACTTTATATCAAATCGCACTCTTGTGATTGTTATTTAATTGGGAATCCTGCTTTGTTAGATTTGGTTTTTCTTCTCCTTTAGGGCCAAGGGCCTTTCTCTTTCGGGTTGTTATATTTTCATTGTCTTTACTCCTAACGGAAGTACATGGTCTTCTTCCTTGTTTAGCATGGTGGAAACTTATTATACTTTGAAGTGTTGATAGTGTTTAGAGGTTTGACCCAAATTCTTGTAATAAAGTGTTTATTTTCAAGATTTTGTTAGATAATAGTTATGGTGGTTTTGTGTAGCCTTATCTTGCTCAATTCTCGTGAACTGACTCTTGTAGAAAATTTGCTGCAGATGGATTTTGCATGTAGATGAGGGATGGCTGGTTATCCAAATGCAGTGCCTCAAGATGTAAGGAACAAACTACCAAATTTCCAAGGAAACAATGCTATAATTTGTGATCAACATTTAAAGCTTTTTATCAACATGATGGAAGACTTTGAGATTGAACATGAAGATGTATATATCAAGTTGTTTATCCATACTTTGGAAGAGGATACTAGGGATTGGTATAAGGATTTTCCAGATAAATCTATTGATTCTTGGACTAAGATGAGCAATGCATTTAGATTGCAATAAGGTGATAGAACTGACCCTAGGTTTCTTTTGACAGAATTTGAAAACATCAAAAAGAATCCTAATGATTTAGTACATGATTTCAACACAAGGTTTAATAAGACCTTGAGGAGATTGCCTATTAGGATAATGCCATGTGATAAATCATGTTTGATCAAATACTTGGATGTATTTGATAAAAAGGTTGCTTACTACTTGAGGGACAAAAGATGATTACTCAATGTAAAAACAATAAACTTAGCTTGGTAAGATGAATTGTATGAATCATATCTTGAGCCTCTTTGAAAACGTAAGCTAAGAATTGTAAGATGTCTTTTTAAAATAAATAAACCTCAAGAATATCTCATTGTGGTTGGCCCTAACTGTAAGTGAGTTCTGTGGTTGGACTTCTATGTTGTCATGTCAAAAAAAAAAGTGTATTATCCTTTTGGGTGTGAACGTTTCCATGATGACCTTGTGGTCATCCCCGTAACAAGTGGTTCCCAGAGTTGGTTGTAACTTTGTGACGACATGTTGTGTCGTGTTATGTGTGGAAGCAAGTCAAAAAAAATTTATCTTGTCTTTTTCTGATAGAGTTGTTCGTTGTGTGAGGAAACATTTGGGTCGTTTCAGATAGAACTAAGTCGATTAAGCCACCGTATTCAAATGCCTCCACTATGCTTCAACTGACAGAATGGAGCCTCATTAGTTGGATAGGATGCCTGCATGGTGATCCCAAATTTTGCATATAAACTATTGATGGGTTCTTTCACGAGCTCAGAATATAGGGACTTTCTCGCCCCATCCAGGTCCCCACAAGTTTCTCACGGAATCCAATGCCATCCTTGTCAGATTGTAAGCATAGGGTACCCATCCAATGTCACTCCATGATCATACTTCAGTTCCACAGTAGATCCACTGAACACACCCTGTACTTGAATTCCCCAACAATGACTGTTAGAATATTTACAGGTTGATTCGCAATGATAAATTCAAGTCAATGATGGAAAAAACTCATATTAGGAATATAAGTTCATGTACTTATAGAATGTTGTAGAACTGAAAATCCTTCCCAGTAGCCTCGAATATAACACAATGAAGTAAGGTTGCTGATGTGACAGCAACCTTTTTCAAGCGACATTTCATCATTGGCTCGGCACATACTTCATACCCATCAATTTTCACTACATGGGAATTTTTTTGCCTAAAATATAGATGCATCTGCCAATTGCCCTGAAGTTTTTATAACAATATTATCTTTTATTCACAAATTTTCAATGCCAAAGTAGTACAACAATGCTTGTACACATCCATCAGTAAATCTAATAAAATATCTTGGGTAGCAAAAAATAGATAGCCAATATGCATACTCCCATATGTCACAGGTGTCGTCAAGTTTCTTTGTAAGGGTAATCTTCTTCACTGTTGTATGCCGCCATTGTTGAGTTGCTTAGGATTGAAATGCCAGATCACATCATAGAGAGCATTTGACATCCTTGATTGATTGAAGTGTCACAATCGACCAGTTCTTTCTCTAGACAGAGAGATGTAGCTCATCGGTGACAGTTTGATTAATCCCTTCCACTGCTGCAATTGCAGAGGAATGCCCAGTAACTTCTTGCAGGAAATACGTGAAGTACCCGATGTTTATTCTATTTAGTTGGGGACATATATTAGTCAGTTGACTCTTAGTTGAACGTGGATCAATTTATAATACCACCACAAAAATCAAAAATGAACAAAACATGAATTTAAAAAAAAACTATATTGTTGTTACTCAGGGGCATCATGTACCTGTAATGCCTCTAGCAGGCATGACAATGCCTTTCTTTCTCCAAGTCCATAGCATCATATGGTAAAGTGCGCTTGCCATGTGTACTACTAGATAACGAGGACTCGGAGTAGCGTGGGATGGGTAGAAGGATTATGGTGATGCAACTTGCGGCTTACCCAAATACATGATCTTAAAACTTTTCTTCATGTCATGATTGATCTGCCTAAATTGATGTTGTCACACCCCAGACGATATGAGGTTAAACTTCATTCAAAACGTTGTGAGTGCTCTATGTACAACCAGGATTTTACGTAAGCCTTAATATATGTGGAAGTGTGTTTCTCTCATCAAATTTTTTTCTGTAAGCCTTCGCTGTGCTAATGACCATTTCCCATACTTCTTCGAATTTAAGACATCGAGAGCAGTTTTGCATCATCAGAAGACAGATCATAGCAAATCGGCCCTTTCAACCGCTGATAGGATCGAAAAAGAGAAAGAAAAATTAAAAGCAGGGCGAAGAGAGCACAACCCTCTAAGACATGGGTGACGGATTCTTCCCATCTTTGTTGCAATTGCAATCCAATCTAAAGCTAGCCAAGGCTCTTTGTTTTCTTCTCTGGAAAGTGTTATGTCTTTCTTAAATAAACAGCACGGAGTTTAATTGAATAGGTGGGATTTCCAATAACATGGACAAGCGTACATAGTTGCAAGCAGTACTCACTTTCAAAGCTTATTGTGTGGTTTTAAGACAATCTGAGTTGTATCGATAAGACAATCCCAGAATAGAAGGTCCTTAAGACCTAAAAGATCCATCTTTAAAAATAGCGTCGACCTCTAATAAACAGAGGAAAATGGAATACTATACACACAAGGTTTAGAAGGATCATACATGATCAATTCCTACTGGTCATCTTAGGAATCTGAGCGATATCAAGTGATCTCTCAACAGCTGTTTCAGACAACACTTATTTGACAACTTGCCAGGTGTTTGCTGCATCTGGAAGTGGGAGGAGATTACCAATGACCACTCATCATGCCCTAGATTGCATCAAGTTTTATCTTCTAAAAGCAGATTATTCAACAAATTATTCAATCCGCATAAAACATTTTCCTCTTCATACTCCCTTTCTTCTGAAGTCTCTTTATAGTCATCGCAATCATGGTCGTTGCCGCTTCCTACTTCACTCACACGCCAGCTTCCCGATACCAATATTTGTAAATTGTAAAAGCTGAGAATATCTCAAGATTAGAAGTAGATATACTGAATATGTCTATCCTAAGGAAGAAATATATACATGCACATGGAATAGGAAGAATACCAACTTAGATGCATGAACCTGGTAGATCACAGGTCACAAGAAGATAAACAGACTCCAACAATGTAATATGTTACACCAACAAACACGTGTCCAAGTCGTGTCATGTTTCGAAAGCTGCTAGTGTGCTCAAGATTCCAAGGATACTTCCTTGCCAGATTCGAACTTTTCCCTAGGTAATATGTTGCTAACCAAGCATAGAGGTTATCACGAAGTTTGATGAAGAAAGTCTCATAGAGCTCGTCATACAGCTTCTTTTACATGAAGTCCTTGGAGGTAAATTGGGAGAAAACTTCTTGCAACACGGATGATTTTGTGTGAAAGCTTCTTCTACCTTATCTTGCCAAAGCTCAATGGTCTCCTATATAAGTGGAACCATTTTTTCCTTTTTTCTGTCAACGTAGTTTAACAGTAATGGTTCTTGGTAAAATAATAAAAATGTTTGTGTCTAATTTCATTATTTATTCATGTATAGTTCATTCTACTTTGACATGTGTATGTCACTATTTCCTTGTATCGCCCTATCACACTAAAGCAAAGAATCTTAATATGCTCACCTGAAGCACGAGATATTTCGGTCTCACATCTAATTTAGCATATCAATAGTGAAGTACTTAGTTGAAAATAACATAATCGTAAATGTGTATAAAAAGAACAATTAAGTTATGCATGCAAAAACATGCAAATAATTGATTCCATAACATTTACTTCATATTCAACAAATAAATTCTCCATACAATGAATCAATGCTCTAAGCTAAAACAATAGTAATTCTCTTGCAAATCCTTATCAGATCATTTCCATTGCTTTTCATCATCTATTACAATTCCTTCAATGGGTAGTTATACTGTTGGGGATTTACACTTCACTAGTTGCAATAAGTCTACAATTAGCCTCAAGTCTTAAAATAGATCATAACTATTACATAGTGTGGTGTTTATCCCAGTTGTCTTCATCTCCTTGTTTCTTACCTTACATGAAAGTTTCATTGTTTGCTTTTCTACTTGACATGCTTTAACTTCCTCTTCAAGTTGCTATTTTTATCCATCCTGTCTTTTTTGTGCACCACCTACATTATTCCTATACCGAGCTTGTTTATTTCTGGTGCACCGTCTTTCTTACCCATGCACTCCCGCTTTATTTTACTTCTATAACTTTGTGCCTTTCAGGATTTTGCACATAGATCTTCATTGATATTTTCACGCACTGCTTCCTTCTCTTTCCCGAAATTTTTCACATGGCTCCTCTTCAAAATTCTCGCTCTCAGTCATTTGTTCTTTTCTTCCACGCAAGACCTTACTAAAATTCATTTGCATGTTGCAAATAATGTAAAGAATAATGAATGAGTCTCAATGTGGAACTTAACCAACCAAATTATAATATAGTAATTTTGGGGCCCAACACAAACTGTATCGGGATTAAACTCGTCTGGAGGCTATGAACCTATCTGGGAGAGACTACTTAAAAATTTAATTAAATCTAGTGTGAGTTATAACTTGTCTTGGATGTATAATTATTATTTTACACACTATATTTCTATGACGTGTAATGCCCACAAATTTGACACACAAATACAACACTAAAATTATCCAAATAATTTTATTTTTGTTTGAATGCTCACTACACAACACCACATGGACTCTAATAGATAAACTTAACATCACATAAGACACTTACACAAAACCTCCACCCACATAGACAACATGATAAGACAATATATCCATCGATGCCACATGTCCAAAAATGACAAAGTATAACAACTACCCACTACAATATACACTTACTCAAAAGCATTTCCCACAATACGTCGTTCTTTTTGGTGAAATATTTATTACAATCCTTTTTTTATTAGTTGACTATAATTTTCTGAAGAACACATAACATGGGACCCTTTGTTCCTCTACAACTAGGTTGCATGTTTTTGTTGAACATTTCACCTATAGTGGCTCCTTTAGAATTTTCTTGTTTCTCTTATGGAAATAACTTTATATAGCAAGATTGTGAATAGGAACATATATAAACACATGTGCCTTTTAATATTTGACTTAAGGTTTGTTTGAAAGAGTCGTGTTTACTTGGTTTATAAAAATACTCTCATTACAAGGAGGAAAATTCACAGGAAGAAAAAGGAAGGCTACTAGATCAATAGAAAACCTATCCCGAGTTCATTTCATAGCATTGTTTAATACTAGCAATACACTCTTTTCATCTTCGAGTTATTACAACCAACTATGAAGGTTAACTAATTAAGTTGTATCATTCGTGATTCACAATCCGTTGCTCCAATTAGGAATTCATATTTTCACAATCATATTGCGCATGGAAGGGTACATTACACCTATGTTCCCATTATAGATATTTTTCCTTGAATTTAAGTGATGAATTTCACATTTCAAACTACTTTTGTTTCATCATCTTAAGGATTCACTCTCAGTAGCAATGGGTTAATTACATATTTCATCCATAAATTCTACTTCAAGAGTGATCCTAGATTTAATATATCCCTATCTAGGCCGAGTGTTCTACTAACTTTTACAAGTCCAACTAGAGCACAATCTCCTTAACTCACAAGACCTTGGCTACAGTTGAAGGTATCCCATTCTCAAGGATACATTTTATTATTTCATTAGCATCGTTGTTTAATCCACATTTATGGAAGAAAAGCATGTGATCATGCATCATATTTGGTTTTTCAATTTATTAGGTCATTGTATTATTCGTGGAGCTCTACTTTATTGCATTCATTTTATGATCACATTTGACATTTTATTTTTTTTTGACATCACCCAATGGCATACCATTTTTCGTAGCAGTCATTCCTTAGTTTAATCTTATTTACCCTTTTTTACCAACTACATTTACGTGGTTACTTTGGTCCTTAATTAACACCATTTTGGAACAAATGTAATTCCTATAACACTTACATAACACTCAGAGATTTAAGACTACAAGGATTACGACCTCACACAAGACAACTCAACAACTATATGTTTTTTTTTCAAATTTCTTCCTAGGAACTATTTAAATCATTTAGTAAAATGCATCAGTGATTCTTTCACCACTACCCTTAAAAGAGGTTACATGATCTATTAACTTCAAAAGAAATAATGGATGGGGGAAACTACAACCTACGAGAAAACACATGGTAAATTGCTACTAAGGATCACAATTATCTAGGAGGGACAAAGGGAGATCCAAAGAAAAAGTTGTTAAATTTTATGAATTTCAAAATCCTTTTAAGGTAATTTTTACAATCATTGGTAACAATACATCATAGCTCCTTTTTCATTAAAATCATAAGAGGTCGCTCGATGTATTACATTCATTTCTATTCAAGGGTTTCTACAACCTACCACAAGTTAAAATTAGAGTAATCAAATATCCCTTCCTTGCAAAGCCTTCGTGCCACTTGAGGTATTCCAAGACTACAATTTCTCACTTTCATTAACACTTAGTGTATAAAGGGGGTTCATTAGGTTTAGTTAAATTCCAATAGCACTTAGGGCTCTACGCCTTACTATAGGTCACTTAAGGTGTGAAAACATATTTATCCCATTAAACCTTCGTAAGGGACAAAAGGTGTAAAATTGTTGCTAGCCAAGGTGACATATTTATCTGTTAGGAACTAAAGAGATCATTAACAAGAGTTTAATGCATAGTACACTAGTGCACTAACTCCACTTGTGTCATCAGGATTTTATGAAGGGTTCATTCAATGATAAAGGTATCCCAAACTATATTCTTAAGAATATGGTTGACCACTAGGACACCAAGGTCCAATGTGAACATCAAACTCTAACTCATCCATGCAGATGAGTAGACCTATAACACCAAGAATTTTTAGTCCTATTTACCCTATGAATGACAAGGTTACTCAACTGATTTTTTGCTTCGTGTAAGCACACTTAAGTTATAGAAATGGTCTTTGAATATTTTTCTTAAGTGTACGACACAAAGCCTAATTGTGAGGATTAAAGTATTTCTTAAGACATTAGGGTTTTTCAACCTATATGTGACATGATTGAGAGGGAGGGTACAAAAAAGGTTGAATAATCGTTGTATTTGTATGGTTTAAAAAATGATAAGTTACTTCCAAATATTTTGATTTTATCTATGAGCAATAATAACTATTAGGTGGGAGATTGTTTCAATCGTTTAAACCATGAAATCCCTATTTAAATTCAAATGGGTTTAACACCTATTACATGAATGGTATGCTTTTTACCCAGTTACAAGATTCAACTATCTTCATCATTTATCTAGCTAACATATTTGTTCCTTCACTAATTATGTGTCACTCCTACTAGTGTTGTAAGGTTAGCTTTAACACAAGGCAGATACAAACAACATAGTTTTCCATGAACAATGCTAGAAATATAAGAGTCCAAGAGGAACAATAGTCTTCAACACACTACTTTTGATAATGCAATTAACTTTAATTAAAATTCATTTAGCATTCGTATTTATATCAATATACAATATCTTGATATCATTTCACTAATTACATCATATCATACTCTAATCCTTCTTATTCGAAGTACCTGCAACCAACATTGCGTCAATCCCAGGACTGAGTAAGGAAATCCCCTACACTCAAGCATAAATCCACACCAGGGATAATTTTAGAGGGGAATATTCGTAATATGGCGAAAATTTCATTTTATGAAAATTTGAAAAGGCAAATTTTTCAGAGCACGTCAGTTTCGTGTTCACCTAAAATTTACAATATATTTTTTTTAGGGGGCGGCTTCAGCTACATTTGAAAACATCTCCTATAAAAAACCTAGGTGATTCACTGAGTAGTGTACTACCACTAGTACCTTACCAATATCGTGAACTTGCATACCTTAAGCACCAGAGCACATGACATATTTGATTACTGTTAGTAGTTTTCAGTCGGGTGACAGGTGTTATTTGTTGACACGTGACTATAAATATTATCTGTAGACGAGTGATAAGGAGAACTTGCTGACGCGTGAAAAGGGTTTTCTTGTTAACACCCGACAATGATCTTGTTGACACACAACTATACTATTATTGACGCAGAACAGATTTTTTCTCTCACGCGCGATAAGGATATTTGTTGATGTGTGACTTATTACATTTTTTGACATGCCACAAATATTTTCTATGGATGGGAAATAAGGATATATTGCTAACGTGTTACATGGGTTTGTTTGTTGACACACAAAACTGCTCTTCTTGACACACGACAGTACTTTTGTTGACACACGACAGAATTTTATATAACACGTGAATTATTATATATGTTGATGCACAAATCGGGTTTCTCTGACGCATGACTTAGTGTATTTATTGACGCATGACTCAGTTTTCTTTGACACATGAATTAGTGTGTTTGCTGACGCATAACTCAGTTTTCTCTTATGCACAACTTAGTGTATTTGCTAACGCACGACTCAATTTTCACTGACTTACGACTTAGTGTGTTTTTTGATGCACGAATTAGTTCAAAATAATGGTAGGTATTAGTGCTCAAAATGAAAAGACCCAAAAAGTAAATAAGAAATCTCATAAGCCCCTGTTCAATTATTTTGGAAACTTTGTTACTACAGATACTGCAACCACCAGCACCCATATAGTTTCCACTAGAATGAATCAGAGTATAGACTATGTGGAAGGTAATATTGAGGTTGACATGCATTCTGCACAGTATCAACCAAATGACACCTATGATGATACCATGCCAGATCTTAAAGATATACCTATTGAGATGTCATATCTTGGAGATATTCAACCTATTGGAGTGCAACCAAGAGTGCATCAAAATATCACACATACAAATACTTAGTAAAATGGAACATAAAAATAAAATTCAAATTCTGGTTCATGAAAGAGGAAACCAAGTGATTGTGATAATGCTCAAAATTCTACTCAAAAAAGTAAAACATTGAAAACGAACAAGAATAATGTGGACAATTAGGAGTACATACAAGTTTGATCGGGCTGTCAAATTTCTTTTTATGGAACTTGTACAACCATCTAATTCAGAAGATATCCCATCTGAATGTACATGTACAATATGTATGTGGAAATTGGGAAAGCAACAAAAAATGCAACTGAAGCTGGAAACTATAGAAAAACACTATGGAAAACAATATTTAATTGTAACAGGGGAGGATGGTGAGAAAATCAAAACACACAGGTGGAAAACTCAAAAAGAATGCATGCATGCTAAATATGTAGCAAATTATGAAGTAGAGAAGAAAAAATGGCAAACATCTTGTGGAAAAGGGAGGAACGATCACATCGTAAATTGGTAAGATGAATCAAACAAATCTGCATGCAAAACTCATACTGTTCTCTACTTTATTTCACATACTAAAGAAAGGAAGACTGATTTTGGATTTCCTCGATTTCAAATTTTTATATCAATATAATTGAAAGCCCAATGTTCCTCAATCTCATTGGTCTGACAGTAGTGCATGGGAAATGGATAAATTCCTTTCGATGATAGAGAAGGAAGATTTGAAAGAGAATGTAAAAAAAGAAAAGTTTATCTCTCTTTCAATTGATGAAGTGATAGCAGTCAAAAACAATGTGTTGGTGCTCTTTTTGATCTCACACCATTTGCCCTGATTTTCCTCTGATCTGCATGTTATGAAACGTTTTATCTCTCAATGTGGATGTTCTAAAGCTTTTACATCCCTTTAAATGCCTTGAATTGTTTTCAAAATTCATTGTCATGCCCTTTTTTGAAGAAGTCTCCGAGTTTTCCCTGTTTTTTCCCTAATTTCTTCAAAATCCACGGGCTCTATCGTTTTTCCTATTTTGCCCCAACCATGGAATCTTGAGAATGATAAATTTATATTTGTATGCCTTTGAAAATCCAAATCCATGGTTAAAAGATGATTGGAATCATGATTCACTTGGTTTTGTTTCAAAAAAATATATCCTTAGCGAAAAATTGGATTATGGGCATGAATGGTGAATTTCTATGTTTTTTACGGTCTGGCGAGTGTCTTTTTCCTGTCAAATTATTCCTAGCATTTGGCGGTCATGTGGCTTCTTCTAACTGGATGAGGCACAACCGCTTTGTTTTATGACCTTGTTCTTTTTGGCTACTTTGGCAAAAAGTTTGAACTCACCCAGTGGCCCCGCCAGGCTCTGATTAAAGCAAAATTTAAGTGGCGGGGAAGATTTCTTATTTTTTTCCGTGAAGGTGTATACGTGTTCATTTTTTATTTGATGCGGCCTAGTGGGTCTTTTTGGTGAAATTTTCCACTTTGATCACATTTGTAAAAAATATCAAATTGGCCCCGCGGCCTCGATAGCATCTAATTGGTTATTCAACAGATATGAAGCGGCAAGGAAAAATTCTTACTTTGACACCACAGAAGGACACGTGGAAAAGTTAAAAGTAGAGATGCTGGCCATCGGAAGCAAGTTGGGTACTTTTCCCTTTTAGAAAAATGGAGTAAAGATTCTAAAATGGAAGCGTGCCCCCACCAAATCATATTGAAGCCCTATAAGGTTCTTGAAGTTACACCATAAAGACACGTGGAAGTTTCCACCGGGTCTTCCTTCATTAGACTTTTCAACAACTTCCTAAAGTTCCCAAGACACATGGTGAGCCCGCACTCATTTAGGGTCTCTACTTTTGGGGACCATCTCAAGATGCACCATTGAGATGTGTGGCGGTTTGAAAAGTCAAGAGGCAGGGAGGTGGGCCATCGGGGGCAACTTGGATTTTTTTCCCCTTGTTATTTAAAAGATTACAATCATCAAAATGACCTACGGGCCTGACAGAGAATAGTCAAAATTTTGCTCCAGTCAACGGCAAAGGTGCAAACTTTCAAGGGAAATTTGAAAAAATTTCCTTTTGTGGAGAAAGGAGTTAAAAGTGTAAAAGGAAGCATGGTTCCGCTGGAACCCACATCAAAAACTATAAGTAGAAGGGCGGAGCTGCAAGGAAAACTTGGAAAAATTTCCCTTTTCTGAAAAAGAGGTGAAATAGTAGAATTTAGCTGCGGTTCCTTTGGGACCCACATTGGGACATGTGTCAAGCCCATTTTTCAAAGGTGGAGGGGTGGAGCAAATTGATAAATTTTGCATTTTTTCCAAAAGGGTGTAAAAGGTAAAAAAGAACCCCTGGGCCCATCTTAACTTGGATATCCCATGTGAACGGTCCAAATTCAAAAGAAAGATCAACGGCAACTGTGCATCTGTATCTGATTTTCTGCCATTTTTCTCCAAAGCTCCTAGGGATGCATATTTTTATGGTTTTTTATCGTTTCTTGGAGTCTCCTGCATGTCAAATGAAGAGGAACATTAATTTGGTAGCCTGGTTGGGTGGGAAAAATTTGAAGAAGTCTTTTGCCATTAAGATGTGATCTAACCATTGGCTTCAATTTGATTTTCTATTTTTTCTTTCCTTGACATGCAAAGAACTAGATTTGACAGATTAGAGGAGGAAGTAGTTGGCGCACGAGATGTAGAATGACTTACCAGGTGAAGAATTGAATGCTGGAAATATTTGGAGAGATTTTCCCTCTGCACACCTGACAACGTTTTTGCAAATCTGATTCTAGGAGTCTCAACACGCAATGGTGCTTTGAATGTCTCTGGTTTTGGGGGAAAACTCTATCGCAAATGAAGTATTATAAATTACATGAATTTTTTGTACAAATGGTTGGAGTGTTAAAGGTCAGCAATGATTTTTCTAAGAGAAAATCTTGATAGAACCTCTCCTTCTAAGAAACCATCTGAAGAAACATGTTTATCTCCTTTGTGTTGAATTTGATCATGTCAAGGTGGTTGTGAGTGTACAGCCATTGAAAATCTCTGAGATTGTCCTAGAAACTTTCCCCTACTAATAAATTTAATCAAACTTGAGTTAATCTATGTTATTTTTGGGCAAAATTTATGTTTGCTTCATTTATGAATGTCTACAAGTAGTTTTCTTGTTCTCGTTGCAATCTTACATTGAAATATTTGTGAATCACACAAGATCTTATCCTTGTGATAGTTTGGTGGAATTTGTAATTTCATTTATCAGAAGAGCTTTCATTTGATAGTGAAATAAACAAATTTAAAATCATTGTTACTCCTAGCATGACTATAAGATTGTTTGTTAGCCTTTGAGGGTATCTTAGGCATGATGGAATAGAGGTTGATAATTTTTAGTTAAGTTTTCCAATTTGAGCCTTCATTTTGGATCCTTGAAGTTTGTGTGAAAAGTGCTGATTTAGGCCTCCATTGAAGCACATATTCTAGTTAAAGGAACATCCTAGCTATCCCGAAGCATTATGTTGTTCAAGCTCTCCATTTTTGTAAAATTTCTCAAGGATCTAGTGAATCAAGTTCATCTCTGCCTCACCTCCCACCAAAAATTCATTTAAAAACAACAAATCATGCCCATACTACCCCTACTTGTCCTATGTGTATACAAATGCATAATTTCTACTACCAAAACATGTAGAAACAATCAGGTTTTCATTGTCTTTAATGTCCTGAACCTTGCTTAGAAAATATCTCCATTATCTAGAGTGACAACTCGTGAGAGTTAGGTTTTGTTGCATTGATCATATTTTCTTCAAGGTCTTCTTAATAACTTTGCAAGGAATGATAACTCCATCTCCTCCACAAATAGCAGGATACAAAAAGGGTCCTTTCACCCTGGTTGAAAGGCAAAACCATAAAGTAGTGAGGATAGGTCAAATCCTCTTGAGGGTGATACCCATTTCTCCACATCTAAGTGACAAAGAGCAAGCTGCATTTCATCTCCGGCTACAAAACGAAACACTACATGCTCTTCTTGTCTCTAAGCTTCCTGCCAAACCTGTGATGCTTCTCAGCTTCTGAGGGAGAATCAATTTGGGTACCAACACACTGCATGGGTATGTATTCACTTATATACTTTAGAAAATCATATAAGGACACCTCATCTACTGGGTGCTATGAAAATGGTTGAAAATTGTAATGTCGAAAACCTACATAAAATAGTTGTTTCTCATTTGAAATATATTGTTGGAATGACGAATTATGAAATTGCTACAAAGTTGGTATGCATCAGAGAAGATGGTGCATCAGTCATGCAATATCACCGAACAAGGTTATGTGTTAGATTGCAAACAACAGTGGCCCCTTATATGCTAGCAATTCAATGTATGGTTCACAGAATGAATTTAACATATAAAATGGTAAAAAACTACGAAATTGTTGCTGAAGTAGAAGACCTTATAAGATAACTTCATGCCTATATGAAAAGCAGCCCAAAGAATTTTCTTGAATTCCAAAAATTCATAATTGGAATTATAAATGGTAAAAAACTTCTGAAGGATGTTGAGACAAGATGGATTTCTTTGTATGAACCTGCATGTAGAGTTCATGAGGAGTATCCTTCATTGGTTGGTTTCTTGCACAAATATCGTCATGAAGTTGATAGGGTGAGGGACTTGTTATTCTGTTTAACTGATTTGGAGACATTTCTTACATTGGTTGGTATTTTTCCAATGTTACAAGAGATCAATACATTGATGAAGCATGTATAGGGTAGATTAATCTTTATTGTGGCTTTTATACGGATGAGAAAAATAGTATGTCAAATTCTTAATGTCTTGTATTGTTCCCAAGATATTTTTGATATGCCTGTTTTCAAGAATTGGAAACGTTTATTAGATCTTAAAAATCCCAGTAACCATTTGAGAGTCATATCCACGATCAAATTTGTATCAATGTTAATGGGAGGGACATACCACTACACATTTTGCAAAAATGTTGAGATATTATAGGATTGGAAAGAGAATATGTTCCTATCGCATGTAATCTCTTTGAGTCTATTACAACAGAAACAAGAATGAAGCTTAAAAAAATTAGAATCCTTATCATCAAAAATTAGAAAAGGTTTATCCAAAGATAAAATTATTGAAGCAATAGGTGTGATGAATCCTATCTATTGGAATACTAAGGTGCTCATGTAGACTTTGTAAGAAAGCATTTCCATAAATCCATGGGTACAATAATGGAACATTTCATAAATACTTCAAAGGTCAAGGGTATGGAAATCAAAGGTATACTGAATGTCAAGATTTATTAAAGTCTCAATCAACAAATTTTGTAACAACAATGAAGAACCAATATAAAACTTTAGACGAACCTTCTGAGAGTGGTGCTATTATAAGGCTCTGGCAAGGAATCTATCAAAGTATTGTATTATAACAAGACATCAGTGAATATTTCAGACTATATGAGTTATGTGAAACAATGATTTTGGGGTCTATGGAGGACGAAAGGGTTTTCAGTGCTTTATCATTCATAAAATCAAAATTGAGAAATAGGTTGGATAAAAATATGGAAAGTTGCATGAGGTGTTATGTTTCTCGCTACCCCATGGAAACCTTTCCTTTCGTCAGAGAAATTTCGCATTGGAATTCCCTTTCCAAAAGAAGATGTGTAAATAATATAACTACAAGTACAACTGTTCCCAACGATGAGACTAGAATTTGTGTGTCATCACACTCTACAGAAGAGAACATCGACTTTGAAGAAGCTATTGATAATGGATTGTTTCAGCATCAAATAATTATCTCCTTGACCTTACTTTTATTGTTTGTCCCCTTACATTTTAACAATGGTTATTTATTCAAATTCATATTAACTCTATAGATGCAAATATTGACTAAGTAGGTTTTTTATCAAACTTTGTTTCATCTCTTGTTATCATTAAAGATGTTACAGGTATATATATTTACATTTATTTAAATATAATTATTTATAGAAAATATATTTATATAATTAATATTTTTGATTTGTCGAATACCAAATTCTGTTTTAAAAATCTTTTTGTTACATGCATTTGTCGAATACTAATTTGTAAGGCCTTCAGAGTTCAAATCTGCATACTCTTCCACTTTTATACTCTTCCAGACTTCCAAAATTTTACTTTCTAGACATGTACAAGTTATCATTTGCATTTTCTTTAATCTTTTCGTTTCTTCCTTAATCCGCTCAATCATTATTTCATCTTTTTTTCTTGAAAACTTGCGTTGACATCCATCCGGCGAATCTCTCACTTCTCAGGACTGACAATTTCAAGAAACTCACCCATTTATATACTAATCCATTTCTCATGTTGATTTTTCTTGAATCGAAGATCTTCTAGCATGCTACAAAGGATGATTTCTCATTTTCCTTCCATATGCTTTGTCACAGCCATCTAAAATATAAGAGGTAACTTAAACCCTATCATATGACATTGATTGAGCTTTTACAATTATATTTAATTTATTTTTGTATTTGCAAAATGCTTTGATAAAGTGTTTAAACTTTGTGGGATAAAATCACACATTCGAATTTTACAAGTAGAGAGAGGAAGATTTTTCCATATTAAGATGTTTCTGTCATAACACATTACAATTTTTCTTAAAACAATTATCCATTATACAATTCATCATCCTCAATCATGTTTGAAGCTAAATCTACATCCACATACAATTCATCATCGTCCATATATATTTTAATGTCATCATCCACATCTAATGTCATCATATCATTGATTGATTACTGTTGGGGTTATACCAAATAACAGTGTTGCACATATCTATAATCAGATAAAACATACAAGTAATGAATGTAGAAATAACCAGAAGATAAAATGAACAAGAGAAAGATTACACTAGATTTAACGTGGTTCACCTAGTGTGGGCTACGTCCACCAAGAAATGGCCAATATTATTATTCAGTGCTTTACAAAGAAAATACAAAGAAGATTTGTTGTCTTCCAACACCTCACAGGATGTTGAATGCTTTTTTCTCACTCAACTACTCTTTCTTGCTCAACAAGAAAACTTACATGCAAACAATTGTTATTATTCTTCTCTTCTTATTACTTTCCCTCTTATAATGCATACATACATATATCACTATTTTGGGTAACTTAACTATGCTTTTACAATCAATAAATCATATTTAAAACAAGTTATTTATTTTAATTTTCGTCAAAAAACAAAAGCAGCATCGTATAGGTAACAGTCGACGGTTACTGCCTAACCGTCGATGGTCACTTCTCGACCTATACTGAACGACACTAGTTACACCCTAATCGATGTCGATTACATCCTAACCAATGTTGATTACTGTCAGAACTAGTAACATGTCAAAGAAAGTTTCTTGTGAAGCAATTAAGCTCCATACTCAACAATCTCCCACTTGGAGATTTATTTTTGCACTCTACTATACATCACCATCCTTAGTTCTTTTTCCTTGGCTCATATATTCCTCTTCAAGTCTTAAACTCGAAGACCAACAGAAGTGGACTGAAGCTCCAACTTCTCCCTTACCAATGGCTTCGTTAGCATGTCTGCATGGTTCTCATCTGTATGGATTTTCTCTAACTTCAGTTGTCCATCCTTTAACACCTGCCATATGAAGTGATACCTCAACTGAATATATTTCGTCCTTGAATGAAATGATGAGTTTTTTTCCAGATGAATCGTTCTCTGACTATCACTGTATAATCTACAATCCTCTTACTCCTTGCCCAACTCTTCCATGAACCTTCTGATCCATATCATCTCCTTGCTAGCTTCTGTAGCTGCAACATACTCTACCTCTCTAATAGAAAAAGACACAACCTTCTGCAATCTTGAAATCCAGCTAATTGTCATTCCACCTACTGTGAAAATATCTAGTAGTGCTCCTCCTTCCATCAAAATCTCCAGCCATATCTAAATCAACATAGCCACATAAAGAAGTATCTGACCCTCCATAGCATAACTCCATGCCAGATGTCCCTCTCAAATCCTTGAGAATCCATTGGACTACTTTCTAATGTTCTTTACCTGGATTAGCCATAAACCTGCTCACAACTCCCACTGCCTGTGTAATGTCTGGTCTAGTAAAAACCATGGCATACATAAGACTTCCTACTGCTGAAGCATAGGGAACATGTGTCATGTACTCAACCTCCTCGTGTGATGAAGGACACTGATATTTTCTCAATTTGAAGTGTCCAGCCATAGGTGTACGAACAAGTTTTGATTTTTACATATTAAACCTTTCCAACACCTTACTGATATAAGCCTCCTGAGACAAATAAAACTTCTTGTTTTTCCTGTCTCAGTGAATTTGCATGCCAAGGATTTTCTTTATAGCTCCTAAATCCTTCATTGCAAATGTGTGAACTAACCTTTCTTTAAGTTTACCAATGTCCTACATACTAGATCCTGCAATCAGCATATCATCCACATACAGTAACAAAATAACATAGCTCCCATTTTCAAGATTTTTAAAATAAACACAATGGTCATACTCACATATCATATAACCATGCTCATGCATAAAACTTTCAAATCTCAAATATCATTGCCTTGGGGCTTGCTTGAGCCCATATAGGCTTTTTTTAATCTACACACAATTTTCTCCTTACCCTTGACTTCATAACCAAGCATCTGCTGCATATAAATCTCTTCCTCCAAATCACCATGAAGAAAATTCATCTTAACATCAAGCTATTCTAAATACAAATCTTATGTTGCAACCAAACTTATAACAATATGAATAGAAGTCATCTTAATTACAAGAGAAAAAATCTCATCAAAGTCAGTACCTGCTTTATGTGCAAATCCCTTTACCACAAGCCTCGCCTTGTACCTTTTCGGTCCACCCTCTTCTTCCTTGATTCTGTAAACCCATTTGTTTTACAGTGTTTTCTTACCTGCTGGCAACTTAACCAAATCCCATGTCTGATTTTGTTCCAAGGAGTCCATCTCCTCATCCATGCCATGCTCCTACTACTCATGGGTATCTACCTGCATTGCTTCTTCAAAGATTTCTAGTTCGCCACTATCAGTCAGCAATAAATAAGAAAAGGAAGGTGAAAATCTCTCTGGAGGTCTACTTACCCTTTGTGACCTTCTCATTGAGATATGGGGTATCTAGGGATCATTTTGTGCCTATTTCACATTCATGTCAATCTCTGTCAATGACCAATGTCAGTCACCTGTAACCGACTGTGGTTCCTCTGCCTGTTGACCGACTGCAGTTGCCTTACTGACAACAGTTCTAGGAGTACTGAATCTGGTTCATGTAGTTGACTTCTTTGAACCTGATCCTATCAGCCGATGTTAGTTAGCCTAACTGAAATCAGTTCCTGTAGAACCAATGTCGATGTCTTCGAATGTCTACTTTAGGTCCAAAAATTGATTTTCCTTTAAAATATCCTCAACCTGTTCATCTTTAGGTACCAAAACCTGATCCATGTACATTCTTTTTTCATTACAATCAACATCACGAATCCTAACAATATTAGAATCTTCTAAATCCCAAAATTGATAACAAAAATCACCAGAGCCATAACCAATGAAATTACATCTCTTATATTTAGCATCCAACTTCCTCCTATTTTCCCTATCAACATGCACAAAAGATTCTAAGCCAAAAACTCTAAGAAAAGAAAAATCTACCTCTTTTCTAGACCAAGCTTCTTCTAGTATTCCACCATCCATTGTTGTAAAAGGCCCACAGTTGATCAAGTATATTGTTGTATCCACTGCTTCTGCCCAAAACTCCAAAGGCAAGCCAACATGTATCCTCATGCTTCTAGCACTTTTCGTGATTATTCTGTTCATTCTTTCTGCAACTCCATTCTGTTGTGGAGTTCTAGGAGCCGTTCTTTCTCTTTTTATTTCATTCTCTGAAATATAATCATTAAAATCCTTGTTGTAGTACTCACCACCATTTTCAGATCTAAGGCACTTCAATTTTAAATATGTTTCATTTTCTACAAGGGCTTTCCATCTTTTAAAAGTTTCAAAAACATCAAATTTATGCTTAATGCAATAGATCCATACCTTCCTTGTGGTATCATCAATGAAAGTCATATAATATTAGGATCCTCAAATAGAAGTTACTGGGGTTGGTCCCCACACATCTGAGTGTACAAGCTCCAATTTCTGCTCCTTCTTTTTTGACCCAACCTTGAGAAATCTCACTCTATTCTGCTTTCCAAATATGCAGTGCTCACAAAAATCAATATTTAATTGTTTCAAATTTGATAGGTTACCCTGAGCCTTTAAGATTTGCATTCCTTTTTCACTCATATGGCCTAGCCGATTATGCCATATGTTTGCATCTGAATTTTTAGTAGATAGTGCAAAAAAGGAATTAAGTAATACAAGTAGACAAATATAAAGTTCCTACCTTCTTACCTCTTGCCACAACAAGAGATCCCTTGGTAACCTTCAAAGAGTCAGCTGTGAATGTAACCACGCATCTAGATTCACCAATTTTCCCTATAGCTATTAGATTTATTTTAAGGCTTGGCACATGCCTCACATATTTCAATACCCATGGGTTTCCATTCTGCAAATTTAGATAAACATCACCTTTACGAGTAATATTACACGACTCATCATCACCTAAATAAACTTATCCAAAATCACCCTAAACATAATTTCTAAAATAACCCTTATTAGGGGTAGCATGGAAAGAAGCTCCAGAATCTAACACCCAAGATTCTAATTTATTATCCAAGGAGAGAATAAGGTCATCTTTCTTTACCTCACTTACAATGTTTTCCTCCTTACCTTTTTCTTTACCTTTTTCTGATGTATTCTCTTTGTTTTCTTTGGACCAACACTCCTTCTTTATGTGTCCTCTCTTTCCACAATTCCAAAAAATTAAATCTCTATACCTCGATCTAGATCTGCCATGTCTTGACTTTGATCCCCCATTCTTCTTGCTCTTAGATGATCTCTCCTTAGATCTTCCCCTGCTTTCAACAGTTAAAGTGTTTCTAGATGATGCTTCTCCTGATCTTTTCCTACATATTTCCTCATTAAGGATTACACTAACCACATCATCAAATTTCAAACCTTTAGAAGCAGTCATTGTATTACTAACAGCCATTACCAATTTATCCCAACTATCTGGCAAAGAGCATAAGAATCAAAGTTCTTTTACTTCATCATCAAACGGAATTTCTACCAATTTTAATTGATTTACAATAGACCAGAAATCATTCAAATGATTAGATACAGATCCACCTTCTTGCATCTTAGAATTAAACTATTTTTTCATCAAATATACCTTATTCCAAGCACTAGGAGTTTCATACAAATTTTCTAAATATTTCAGCAACTCTACTGTGGTTTTTGCATCTATAAAATTTGAAGCCACCGATGCTGTCAGGCTCAATATTAAAGATCCCAGAGTTTTTTTGTCAAGAACCTTCTATTCTTCATCAATCATCATACTTGGATTTCCATGCTCATCCAATGGTAAGTATAGATCTTTTTGATACAAATAATCCTCCACCTACATCTTACATAGTTGATAATTACAACTGTCAAATTTCTCTACTCGGTATTTACTATCTTCTATCATTGCTCTGCTCCCACTGAATCAGAAAACCCTTTGAAAGTAAATCCTGTAAACACACAAAACCTCCAAAAAAAGCTCTGATACCAGTTGTTGGGGTTAAACCAAATAACAGTGTTGCACAAATCTATAATCAAATAAATCATACAAGCAATGAATGTGGAAATAACCAGAAGATAAAATAAACAAGAGAAAGATTACACCAAATTTAACTTAGTTCACCCAGTGTGGGCTACGTCCACCAATAAATGACCAATATTATTATTTAGTTATTTACAAAGGAAATACAATGAAGATATGTTGTCTTCCAACACCTCACAGGATGTTCAATGTTTTTCTCTCACTCAACTACTCTTTCTTGCTCACCAAGAAAACTTACATGCAAACAATTGTTATTCTTCTTCTCTTCTTCTTACTTACCCTCTTACAATGCATACATACATATATCACTATTTTGGGTAACTTAACTATGCTCTTACAATCAATAAATCATCTTTAAAACAAGTGATTTATTTTTATTTTTGTCAAAAAACAAAAGCAGAGTTGCACAGGTAACCGTCAACGGTTACTGCCTGACCGTCAACGGTCACTTCTTAACCTGTATTGACCAACGCCGGTTACATCCTAACTGATGTCGGCTACATCCTAAGTAACATGTAAAAGCAAGTTTCTTGAGAAGCAATTAAGCTCCATACTCAACAGTTACAAGTAGAGAGAAACAAATTTTCAAAAGGTTTAAATGCAAAGAAACCTGATACAGATTTCTAATTTTACAAGTAGAGAGAAGAATATTTTACTGTATTAAGATTTCTCTGTCCTAATACATTCCAAAATTATCCATTATCATCATCCATGATCGTGCATGAAGCTAAATCTATGTCCAAACAATTCATCGTAATCTATATCTATTTTAATGTCATCATCCACATCTAATGCCATCATATCATTGATTCATTACGAGTAGAGAGAAAAAGATTTTGAGAAGGTTTAAATGTGCAGAAACCTAAATCCTGATACATATTTCATTACAAGTAGAGAGAATAATATTTTGAGAAGGTTTAAATGTGTAGAAACCTGATACAGAGTTCAAATTTTACAAGTAGAGAGAAGATGTCTCTGTCCTAGACTCCTGACACACTCCAATTATTATTAAAACAATTATTTATCCATTATCATCATCCATGATCGTGCTTGAAGCTAAATCCAAGTCCACACAATTCATCATCATCCATATCTATTTTAATGTCATCATCCACATCCAATATCATCATATCATTGATTCATTACAAGTAGAGAGAAGAAGATTTTGAGAAGTTTTAAATGTGCAGAAACCTAATACAGAGTTTGAATTTTACAAATATAGAGAAGATTTCTATCCTAAGACATTCCAATTTTTCTTAAAACAATTATCCATTATCATCATTCATCATCATCTATATCCATTCTAATTGCATCATATCATTACAAATAAAGAGAAGAAGATTTTGAGAAGGTTTAAATGTCTCTATCATGCTTGAAGTTAAATCTACATCCACATACAATTCATCGTAATCCATATCTATGATTCTATTCTATGTCATCATCCACATCTAATGCAATCATCATTACAATTAGAGAGAAGATTCTGAGAAGGATTAAATTTGAAGATTCCTAATACAGAGTTTAAATTTTAGAAGTAGAGAGAAGAATATTTAACTCTATAAATATTAAGATGTCTCTGTCATACCACATTCCATATTTTCTTATAACAAATAATAAACCATTATCATAATGCCATCACATTCAAATGAAACATAAAAACCATATACAATCTATAAATTCTATATATAATATATAACAAGATAAAAAATTCCAAATTATAAAGTATTTAAAATTTTCAAATGCCATCACATTCAAGTTTCAAATTTCAAATCTAGATAATAAAGTATTTCAAATTTTCAAACCCCATGACCATCACAATCAAGTTTCAAATTTTCAAATCCAGACTATAAATTATTACAAATTTTCAAATTTAAGGTTTCAATTTTTCACCCCTAATCATGAAATTTTTCAACCCTCAATTTTTTGTACCCCTTTCTCCAATGGCTTGAATAATCCCAAAACTAATCAGATCTTCCACAACATTTTATAGATTCTTTATGATTCTTTTTTCTTCCTTTGTCGCATCTCCATGGGATAGCAAACTAGGATATGCAGTTGCCTTAGTTTTGAATAAAATTTCAGGGTCGAAGCCATTCTCTTTAATTATCCACTTTAGTGTATTATTTTGTTTGTTAACTAAAAAATATTTTCTTTCATCTCCATTGTTGTGGATAAACTGTTCTTCACGGTTTCCAAGTGAACTTGCAACACCTTTGCTTAACTCTTCAAATTTTCATAATTCAACTGCACCAAAAAAGTGATCTCAATTAAACATATTACTAAAATAAGAAAATTTCAAATCAACAAAAAATATTGTTTCAAAGTGATAATACTTACAACTGCTCTATCTCTCTCGGCATTTGCAATTGCCACCAAATCCATGTCCTTAGACCATTTCTTAAAATATGTTTGGGCTTCAACACTAATATTTTTCAATTTGTTTAATGATTTATATAAAATATCATCTTTAAAATTGTTGTTATATGTGACAGTCCCACTTATTAATTGGGTAAGTAAGGAATCCATCTTTGCAGGTAGATTCTGGATTGCAGCATATAAATTGTCCCTTTGCCAATAATTTTTAAAACGACTTATTATCTCATTGATTAGTACTTTTTCCCTTCTCTCCCATTCTATGAGTTGACTGATATGAGGTACAATAAACTCTTTGACATGGGATTGACAATCATAACCAATCAAATTCTCTAAAGGAAATGGTAGTAACTATTCACCATCTGTATCTGAAGAAGATGATGTCTCTAGAGAGGTATCGGGGATTTTGGGTTGATCATAAACTACTACCTCTTTTTTCCTTTGAGTGGCCTGATCCTATTTGTAATAAAATAAATCAATATTCAAATACATAAATCGAAAGTGAAATGCAATGAAAGTTGAATAAATTACGTTGAAAAAGAAGTATATTTGTTGGCCTTGAATCATCTCATGTGTATTGAAAAATCCTGTTGGGACTTTGTTATCAATTCCCAAGTAATCTTCGTCTAAATTTATATTGTTTAAAGCTTATACACCTGTTGCACTGGGTAAGACACCGAGAGAGAGGGTTGAAATTTGAAACAAGGAGGCAATATTTAGTGTCCCAGTAGGGGCCGAAGGAACTGGCATGCATTTACCTATGTTATTTTTTCCTGAACCTCTGGTTGGCATTTTGAATCGTATTGGTGGAGGAGGTGGCAGTGACACTATTTTTATAGAAGGAAAAGGACTACAATGTACTGAAAAGTGCATGAAAAATTGTTAAACTATGTAAAAACTATGAAAAACTATTCAAAACTTGTTCTAAAGCAATAAAATCATAACTTGTTGTTAAGGGGTAACTTGTCATGGTGCTTGAGGTGACCATGTTGGAGTAGTAATTGGTTGTGTTTGAGCTATGTGTGGCTGAGATTTCTGATCAAGGTGTTGAGAAGAGACAATTGCATACGACTGAACTGAGTGAGTTGGCAAAGACAGTTGACTTTGAGAAGCACGCGTATTGTCCAAAGTCCCTGCAATGTCAATAACAATCGATTGTATGTCAATTCAATATGGTAAATGGTAAATTGAAAATAGAAAATGGGAATTTTTAAATAGTAAATGTTAGGGTATTACGTCTCTGGCATTTGACTAATGCAAACACTTAGCTGTTTAGAGATGAGTGAACTTCCATTTCAGATTGCAAATCTACCGACACCTCAGCATGTTGTTGGCCTCGTCCTCTTGATGCTGCTTTTTTCGTGGAAGGGCCTTGAAAATCTTCTCTGTAAATGATCAATATTTAATCAAATTCCAGATGAACATAGTGTTAGTCTAATGTCGAAATATAAACTTTATACTTGTTCTTGAAATGGAATTGATAAATTCTTCATTGTCTCGTCTGTGTAAGTAGGAATTGGTTTTTCTTTTAAATTAAAAAGATCCTCATAATAAGGGCCAAGGAGATAGTTTGTGGAGTGAATGACTGGTTTTTTCAACAGCGATGCATTTGTAATGTCAGTTTTTATTTTATTGGATAAAAAGGTGCACCAATCAAATTTTAGATTTCCATAGTTGCAAGAATGTATGCAATAGCCCGGTTAGGTATATCTGTTTGCCGACCCTGTAAAACAATTCTAGATTGAAAGAAAGAAATCATAGCAGCAATAAAGTGGTGTGCAATTCCTTGCGTATCCACACCACATCCTGATTTATTAACATGAGATGTGAATGCTAAAAATTCATTGGAATTACTATCGATTTAAATTGTATCAAAATTTAAAACTAAAAAATATAAAATAAAAATTGAAAACAAATTACACATACAATCAACATGGAAACTGAAAGTAGATTCGAGCTACTTATTATCATTTTTGACAAAGATTGCTTTTGTTGTAACAATGGGGGAATTTTTATATGGAAGGCCTGTTAACCAATGGATATCAGCTGGATCAACACAGAATTAAAACATATGACCGTCATCCACAGTAACAGTAAATAGACCATCCTCTATATTGTACGAGGAGAGAAGGTAATTCATAATGTCATGATCAATTTCAAAGTAAGGAATCTTAATGAGCCCATCAAAATCACATGCATCTAGCAAATCCTTGTATTTTGTATTCATTTGCAAAACTATCTGAATGCGGGGGCACAACAAGTTCCTGTAGAGTATATTTCCATTGGATAGGGTTTATGGGTTGTTTGGAATTTCCAATTGATCTTGGTCTTGAGCTTGGGCTGCACTTGTAGTTGCCATTGTACTTGAGCTTGATTGTACCTAAGCTTGATTCCTGCAAACGTGAAAATTTGGGAGCTGGGAAGTGTAAAGGTGAAAATGAGCGACAAGAGGGTATTTATAGGATAAAATTAGGGTTTCCGAGCCTTAGACACATGACAACAAGACTACTGACGCACGTCAGGAAATATTGGTGACACGCGACATCAAGCCTTGTCGTTGTGCGACAACAACCCTTGTCGTCGTGCGACAACAACCCTTGTCGTCGCATGCCAACAAGTTTTTCTTATCTGCGATAGCAAGGCTTGTTGTCGTGCGTTAGCAAAGTTTGTTGACGCGTGATAACAAAGCCTTGATATCATGCATCAGTAAGCCTTGCTAACACACATCAACAAGTTTTACTGATGCGTGTTAATAGGATTATTGATGCACGTCAGCAAGGCTTATTGTCACGCATCAGCAATGCTTGTTGACGTGCGATAGCAAGGCCTGTTGTCACACAAAAACAAGCCTTGTTGTCTCGCGACAACTTTGTGTCAATATCTGTAGAATTATTTTCCCATGATACAATCACTTTCGCTCAAATAATAGCAGGAAAAACTTTAGTTCTCAAAAATCAAAAAAATTTCCTTTACACAAAATTGGTTCCAGGTATATTTGTTAGGGATTTTCCCCCTCCATTTTACCAGAGGCTTCTTAAAATGAACCCTGATCCACACAAATTCATCATTTCTAACATTTTTAATTAAATATAAGAGAGAGATGTGGAGAGGGAAGAATACAAAGTTCATTTCTCATGCAATCACGCTTTCACATTCAGTTGCACTTAATATTTTCGTACTAGAGAGAGAGTAAGGATGAGAGAGAAAGTTAAGAGACATTTTATTTTTGATTCACAATATCATAACCATTTTCCTTTCATATTTATTATCATAAACCGATTCACATTTCCCAATTCATTTTCATTTTCAAATCAATCAGGTATCATATTCATTTCTAGAGAGAGAAGAGGGTGGAGAGAGAAAATTACCATACACTTCAAAATTCATTTATACAATATAAAATATCGAATAAAATTCTACATAGTATTGTAATGATATTATGAGGTCACACGCGTGGCTAGAAGTCAAACGAGACTCAAAAAGGAGATTGTAGTTAAAGTTGAGGAAACTGACCAAAACATCAAAAGTGCCTACAAACTAGGTCTTGAAAACACTCGGTTTAAGTTTTATCACAAAGTTTAACAGTTCCTAATTACTCTCCCATATATAGAGAATTCTTCTTTTCTAACAAAATTTTATTATGATGAGAAAAGATAAAGTTATAAGGGAAACTTCAGGGCCAGTTATCGTAATTGCGTCAGCATCTCTTGTCACACAACGACCAGTGGACCCCAAAACCTACTTGCAAAATTAGTTCCCAAAGCCATTTTCATTGAATTGAAGGTGGGTTATGATTTTCTTGTTGGCATTCTAGAGGTAAGAGGTAGTGGTTTTAAGTTTTGCTAAAGCTAAGCAATAATCGTAGGCCGAAACCGATCGTGTTTTATTAAAACAACCATTTCACTATAAGTGACTGATAAGCTAAGAGGGTTTAGGAATACAACTTGCAAGTGCGTAAATAATTTCAAGAAACTCGGTTAAGGTCCCCTAAGGCATTCAATGTCACTAGGGGTCATGCAAAGAGTTTCGGTTTTGCAATACATTTGGGTGTGGCACTCCATGCACATGAATTTCAAGATCATTTTTTCTTCTAATGTTTTAAGATTTCACTTTAAGGTAATATTTTTTCAATTGTTGGGATTACATTCCCTATCATTCAGCATTTAATTTAAAAATTTATAAATGATGAAGCAAAATTTAGTGCAAGCAAAAAGGGGAAAACCATACCTTTTCACGAAAAACTCACAATCCCCGCATTCAACGAGGCCACATCAGCTTTAGGCATCCTGGAAGCAATTTTTGGGCTTGTTCATACTTCCTCACTTGACACACAGAAAAACAACACATTTACAACTACAACATCTTGCCTTCCTGCATTTAAAGGATATAACTTTTAGAGTAGAGATTATGCCCACTCGAGCTGCTTATCCACTTCATCCTAACTTTGAGGCTCTGATTGGAGAGAAGTTTATCTATTGGGTTGTCAAAATAGTTCCAAATGATCTCCGAGGAGTTATCCAACATGACCAAATTACCATATTTTCCAGCAAATACAGCTCTCTTCACTCTAAGCATGGTCAAACCATTTCACAACAGTTAAAAGAACCTGAACATGCCCTAATACCATATCAAACCATCCTAGTATAAGATTTTGAGCACTTATTAGACCACTCCAATTCAAATCCTTCATAAAATCATTACTATCAAATGACTGGGATTCCTTTATTTTATTTTATTTTTGAGGAGGAATTAGGTAGACTCCAGGTTGAAAGATATCTTTCATGAGTCAATCTGGAATCTTCTCGCAATGCCTAAACCTATTAAAAATGACTAAGATCCCTAAAAACTAAAAAGGCACAATTTACTCCATACAACAAACCAATAGCAACAGGCAGACGTTTCCTTGTTTCATTCATAGCTCCCTTTGGCACAGGAAGGATGAATGAGACAAAGCTTGTAGAGATATACATGGGATAACAAGAAAGGGAACTTCTAATGTCTTAATCAATACAACAACTTCTCACAATAAAAAAATAAAGAGAAAGAAAACAAAGTGGTAGGTACTTATGGTTACAGTGCATAGGTAGACCCTCTTCTCCTCTCAGAGATAGTCGAACCCGCTACAGAAAAAGATACAAATCCTGAAAAATCAATGTGCATGTAGGACTTATTTATCCAAACCATAAACTAATATTAGGATGGCTATAGGTAGAGCTATGTTTAGCATGGTTCCCTGTAATGTTTAATTTATTTAATTATGACGGTGCAAATCCCTACTTTACCATTGGTGGTAAAGCAGAGCTCTAACTCTGCACTCACTACAACTATCCAATTACTACTAAATTCACTATGTTAACTTGGGTCTCACATGGTTGCCGCCTCTGGACCTCAAAAAATGTGCTTGGATTATTATGCAAGGAAGATGACATGTCCTAAAAAGGTGTTTAAGATGTGTCGCTCTCCATCGCATGAAAGGACTGAAAAGGCTACGCCTCCTCTGACACACACCAGTATTCAAAATTATTTTATTTCAATTTGTTTTATTATTATTATTATTATTATTATTATTTGGTGTTATGTGGGGCACTACATGACAAGACCTCTGTAATATTGTTGCATTGCCTTCTCTTTTTCCAAATCCTAGCTTGGCTCACCCTGAAGTTGAACAAATTTTAAAAGGGGTTTTGTTTTGGGTTAGATTGGCCCCAACCTATCTGATGAACTCAAAATTGAAAGATGTCTAATATCTATCTAGAATACTTTACAGGTTTTGTATAGAGTGATGTAATTATGGTGATGTAAACTTGAAGAATAGAGTTAATCTAGTGGATTGGAAAGTTTTGAAAAGACAAAAATATGCTTGAATAAGGTCGATCATGTAATTAAGACCAAATGTCTGTAAAATTACAAAATGTATCTAATTTCTATGTACTTCAAAAAAATTTAGGTTACTACACCATCTTGCTAATAGAAACTAATCTATACCAATAATTACGTTGATAGGCATTTTATAATGACAAGGGGATATATGTAATCCAGTGTGAGTGTGTTCACTTTCATTCTCAATCTTGAATTTGACATCCATTTTATCATCATAGTAGAACTCAATCCTTAAATTTGAAATTCATTTGATTGTCATAGGGCAATTTCATCCTTGAATTTAACATACGTTTGATTGTTACATAAAACATTTTTCTTTTTGTTGGGAAAAGTCAATAAAAATTAGTAATATGTATGCCATATAGTAAAATTTGGGCCCTTTTTTCCCAAATCAATATGTAAATTCATATTAACATTGTACAATTTAACAATTAATACATGTATATTAGAGCAACCCAAATTCAAATCACAATAATCCTTTATACGAAAATGATAAAATTATAGAACAAAATAACATATTAAAATTTAGAAATTGATATCCTTATAATTGGGTTTATGATGGATGTTGAAATTCCCTTAATTGTGTCTCAAATGAATGTGGGCCCATTTAAATTCCTCATTTAGTCAATAATAAATGATAAATAAAAAAGTCTAATGCATAATAATAATAACATTTGCTTATGTGAACGGGCGTACAAACTTATTGACGATCAGAAGGTGGAAATATCAAAGTGCGATATTATTGTAAGTTTGATTCCAAGCCACCCATTTACTTTCTTAACTTATTCGAGTTGACGCCAAGTCAAAAGTCAAGTCTTTTTCTTCGCCACAACGTGTAAGTTACTGCGGATCGGAGAAAAATACAAAACCAGGCGAAATAACGTGTTATAGTGGCCCTTCTTCCAAGTCTGCCAGACTTATCAATGTAAGGACATTATTATATTATAACATGTCATGGAATTCACTTTCCATGCATCTTCCTCAAATTTTCCACTGCCACTTCCATACACTCCATATATTTATATGTATATATATGTGCTGTTTAGGTTGAGTGTAATCGAGAAGAAGTTACAAAAAATTAGTTGAAGATGAACATGGAAAACAAAGGAAATGGAGAATTCGACCTTCCGGGATTCAGATTCCATCCTACTGAAGAAGAACTTGTGAGCTTCTATCTCAAGAAAAATTTGGAAGGCCAACGATTTAGCTTTGAAATAATTGGAACCCTGGATTTGTATAAATACGATCCATGGCAGCTCCCAGGTACTTATCATCGACATAAATTATTATTGTTTTAAGATTAGTATTTTTCAGTCGAATAATGATATCGAAAACATTATGTTATGTTCAGACGTTTTCAATATCATTATTTGGTGTTATTCTTCTCTTCCCTGAAGATGGATCCAGTAGTGAGGTCCGAAACATCAAAAACTAACTTCTTTACACAGGTGATTTCAGAAAAATCTTATCCATAAATGGGTTTAGATTTTTTTATTTTATTGTTTTTATAGAGCTGCATGGTGTATTCTGTGATTTGTTCGTGCAGGTCTAGCCCATATTCGTGGAGAAAGAGAATGGTTTTTCTTCGTTCCTCGTGAGAAAAATTGCATGGCACCGAGAAGAAGCAGGCTTACAGTATCTGGGTATTGGAAGGCTACTGGTTCCGACAAACCAGTGCGCAATCGATTGTTTCAACGTATTGGGCTTAAAAAAACTCTGGTGTTTTACAGAGGGAAAGCCCCCCGCGGGGAGAAGACGGACTGGATCATGAACGAGTACAGAATGCCAGATTCACATTTTTCTATTCAGGTAAACCCAATTTTCATAGATTTAATTGTTATACTGATGGAATTACAATGACAGAATCCTTTGTAATATTGTGGATGCAGAAGGATGTAACATTGTGTCGCATATACAGAAAAGCCGCCTCTCAGAAAACATTGGAGCAGCGAGCCATGGGGGAAAGAGAAGATAAATCTCCTCCACAGCGCTGCCAAGTTTCTTTGAAGAATTGTGAATGTGAGTTGATGGATGAGCTTGGATTGGCTTGTGTGAATGATGAAGATTTGTTGGATTGCATGAATGCATTCATGGAGGATAAACTAATGAAACCTGGGGAGTTGCAGGTTCCCATGATGTCTGCTGTGGATAAGTTGTTTAGCCCATTGACAGACAATACATCTTGGACACATTCAATCGTGCTATCTACTCCCAAGGGCGACGGGAATAACATCTCGCCCTGTAAATTGGAGACTCTAAATATGTGAACTTTTTGAGAGTTTGCTAGAATTTCCCTATGTTTCTATGTGCCATGGAAGAATATAGAACTGTGTTTTTCACCACTTTAATCCCTATTGTGAAAGATGCGCTCTTAGGTTCTGAAAATCTCACCTTTTATTTTAAAGAATTCATAGTGAAATAATTAGGAAACAACTCTAAGTGTAATACCATATAAAATTGTTTTTGAGGTAATGGCAACTCATATTATTGCTTCATTATTGTCAGGACACTAAGAATTTGAACAATTTTACTAATACAACACTTCAAGTATAATGTACTTCAACAGAGAATCTAGTATACTGTAAGCAAATTCCAACCCTTGTTCTTTCAATGCTCTAATCAATATAAAAAAAGAAATACTAGTTTTTTTTAATACGTAAATTATGTTTTGGCATAGGGATGTTCTTAAATTAAATAAATTCCATATTATTACAAATTATATTAATGTTGATGAATTTTGACCATCAATAAATGTGTGGCAAGGCCTTATCCATCCAGTACATTCTATTTTTCACAGATTTCCACATCAGTTAATATAAATATAGTCGAGGCACGTATCTACCATTTGTGTGTGCAACAATAAACCAATAAGACTGTGTGCTTGTATTCTGGAGGTCACTAAGTCAAATCCTTTTACCACATTCTATGTCGGTGAGTTACACTCATTCTTGTATATGTGTGTGAATGGAGTAATTGATCTAAGACTTGGATAAAAATATTACACAAGAGATTGCATGTTTTAGTAACAAGTTTGTTGTAGCTAACACATTTACATTCTCTTTTATTAACAAGAAAATAGAGCCCCACTTTTAAATAAGTTAATAGACTAAGTTTTAAGCTTCAAACTGAACTTTGAGAGTCATATAGGTAGACAATAATTTCTAGTTTTTAAAACAAATTATAAACAACTCTGACATGAATAAGAAGATCTCTGACATTCCGTTCTAAGTTAACTATAATAAACATCAGATTATTCAATAAAAACTTAAATTTAAAGTTGTTTGGCTCACAAAGAGTCCACTAGGATTCAATTCTTGCTGAGGCAAAGGCTCAGAGATACATAAGGGATGAGTCTGGGATCATACCCCGGGCGGATTTTGGTGGATTGGAACCCCTTAGTCCTTGGCCGCTTAGCCGAAGAATTATGTGGCGATCTATGACCTACCAGGTTTCAAACAAAAAAATGTTTTCAAAGTTTGACATGGCCTTGCTTTTGATTTATTCATTGCTTTATCTATCAAAAAGTGCTCTGAAGGGTATATTTTAGTGTTGAACATGTGTGTAGAAAAATTGGGAGAATCCAATTTTTGGATACAAAGAAAAATCAAAGAACATATGTAGATCATCCATAGCAAAGTTGAGTCATCACATTTAGAAGACTTATTTTTTTTTATGAAAAAATATCTTATATAATATTAAATGAAACATTATACAAGATTCTCTCAACAAAAAAAGTAGCCGGTATGAGAGCACGCCCCAAAACACAAACACATTAGGCCATGCGTAGGAAATTACAAAAAATTAAAAACAAAACCACTCAGAGGAACATAAGGAACATAAGGACCAGAAGAACCGAAGGACCCTTGACAGGAAGGAGCAAAAAAGCACCCCTTCTTCTCCCTATATTTTGTGAAAACAGTCCACGGAGCTTACGGAGGAGCAAATGCAAGTGGAGTAACTGGGCGAGGGATATCCAAAATCGGGTCAGAATTAGATATTTAGAAGACTATTGTGGCTACGACATTACAAACTATTCACTAGCGTGAATAAGGGAAAAAGATATATAAAGAGCGGCTAAATAGAAATTTTCATGAGCTTCTGTCGAGTGGATACAAAACTAGACAACATGAAAATAGGACAATAGTGAGAGCACTAGATATTTCGAGCTATTTTTGTAAGAGATGATGTTGGGCTACATATAGGCTCTAAACAAAAAGGATTAAGAAGAAAGGAGAACATTCCATTCTAGTTAATCATAAAAAAGCAATGGGGGTTGTTTACTCTAAGATTTTGAGAGCTTTTTTACAAAGGAGATTATCAGTTCTAATTAATCACATTATGTTATTAGTTAATGTTTCAAAAAATAGTCCATTATTTAGGGTAAATTATTGTTAATTATGGGAGAATGTTCTAAAAAAAAGTGTTTTTCCCAACTATTAGCTTTAGTTTTAATTTTAGTTTTTCCTATTTTGGTTCTAAATTATTATTTTTATATAAGAGTTCCAAAAACATGCAAAGAATGTGGTTGAGTCCCATCGCTCTATAAATACACTCAAATTCTATTGTAAAAAGATCTTGATATTGAATTTAATATATATTAGAAATTTTAGAGGTTCACATAGTGGATGTGAGCTATTTAGTTGTTTTCAATTGAGAATTCATGTCTTGTTCCTATAAAATAAATCTCTTGTAGTTATTAAGTAGAGTTTGCACTTTTGGTTTTAATTGAATTTGCATAATAAAAAATTGAGCTTTAACTTATCTTACTTTGATTAGTTGGCGTTTCCTACACTTAGATCTATATATGTGCTTTGCAATCTTACATAATTAAGTTCTCTAGAGATTTTAGCGAGTGGGATTTATTTTACTATGTTATGGAATCTGATTAGCTTGAACAAGTGTTACGCTAATTAAACTCTTATATAAGATTTGTGAATTAAGTTTCATTATTTTCTTAGATGATGTAGATATGTGATTACTTTTGTTGACTTCCTTTGACTGATTTTTTTAAAATTTATAAAGAATTGAGGTAAGCATATTTCTTTTATTCTCTAGCTTGTGTGTAGTTTGATAGAGATCAAGGTTTTTTTCATGCACAGAGAGAGAGAGGTTTTCTTTTCTATTTTATCCTTCCTCTTTTTTTAGTTTTTTTATAAAGCCCCAAAAGAATTGAACCATTTTAAATACTACTAGGTTGAGATTAATTCAGATCAGGATAATTAAATATAGAAATCTAAGGTTTTAATAGGTGGCTTTCCTAAACACACTAGTCCCTTTGTAGGTTAACACTTGGCCATATAGTTCCTAATTGAATCTATATGTCCATAGTTATCCTTACCTTCAATCATATTTCTATTAGAGGTCTTAACACAAGAAGGATTAATTTCTTATCTTCCTTTAAATCCTATGACAACAAACTTACATCAACATGAAAAATGACGCTAGAAGGAGGGCCCTTAAACCTTTGGTTTGGGCTTACCTTGTAGTTTGAGATTTACTTCTTTGGAATCATCTTGTTTGTTATCCCCTTTTATTAAAAAAAACTCAAAAAAATAGAGAGCTAGTGATTTTGTCTAATTTATGCCCTATGCTAGGAATGTGAATTCACCATAGCAATTAGTTATACATATGTAGACTCCAGAATTAGGTCACCCTAGTTCCTACGCACATGTACATACCTTAGGACATCCTTCCATAAACCCACATGACCAGTTCACCCATTTTACCGACCTATATTTACCATTTTACCACATGTAACCACTTGTAACCATAAAATAAATAAAATAAAAACAATCTAAACAACCCTAAACAACCCTAAACCCCTAACAAACTCCCCACGAGCATAAAACCATTATAAATCACGTAAACCCTGAAAAGGGAGATGGTTAGAACAAAATTCAACCATTCTCCTTAGAAAAAGATAGAAATCAGTACCGATCCCTTGAATTGATGTCGATCAATGTGGATCAACACCAATTTTGTTAAATGGTATTGATCCCATAAAAATTTCCACGGGTCATTTCCCAAGGATTCAGATAATTTATAAGTGATAGGAACATCTAAAATGAATATCTAGAGAGATGAATCAAGGTCCATTATTAACGTGATGAAATAGAGCTCCTTTATGTGCTAACCTCACTTTGGAGAAGACATCTTTGGTGCTTGACCATCTAAGTCACCTCTACCACAAAAGGTATGCCATTTCATTTGAATCTATAATTCATTCTTTTCAAACAAAAATTATAGCACTATTCACCGTATCTAAGTATCTAAACCCCAAAGCACCCCCATCTAACCCTTCTATCAGAAAATCCACCTTGTTAAACATTATTAATTTTATATTCTATGATCGACACCGATCATACAAATAGATCTCAATCTTCCTGATCGACGATGATCCCTATAAAATATCCAACTTTGCATATCTAGAAAATTTTGATATATTTCCTCCATGTTTTGAAGTCTTGGATAGTTTGCTCCTACTTGTAACCTTGGATTTTTGTTAGATTATTGTTCCATTAGCATTATACGAATTGGTAAGCATTTACGACCTACCTGGATAGTCTAGTAACCCTTCATGTGGGAACAATATGATATCAACCATGAGTTGAGAATATGCATCATCATCCTTAGACCTAATCTATATGACATTCTTAAACTGTTGGATCTCCTTCTTAAACACAGTGACGAGGCCAACCTCTATTATGATAACATTTTTGATCCACCTCAAATTATCATCAACGATGTCGATTGAATCATACAATATATACATTGTGTATCTATAGTTTGTTATCCACATCACTTTATCAACTATAATCTTATTATTGATCACTTTTAGCTCTTGATTGTCTAAAAGCGAGTTGAAATCCGTTAAAGGAAACTCTTTGATTCTTGGAATTGGCCTTTTCCAAGAAAATCACCTCATAATTATCTAATATCTCTTTTGTCAAGTTGTTTGAGTGTGTGCAGGTTTCCAGTTCTATAGAAGAGGATCTTCTTGTGTACATTTAGATCTGCCATTTTACATCATCATCTACACAGCTTTCGTTAAACCCTGTCATTTCTAATTTTTAGTGATTTATTTCATAAAGTAAAATTGAATTCTAAATTGTACTAAAAATTTTGGCACACCCAGTGGGACCTTAGTCCTTTTTTATTAAATTCTACATTTCCATAAGTAGAATCCATTTCTTGTTTACTTCTTGCAAGTTGACTAAATTTTTAGTCCGTGTTCTCCAGTGACTTCTTGGAGAGTGTAAAACAAAAGGATTATTTAGCGAATAGGGGTATTTCTTTTTTATTGTGTTGGTGCTCAAATTTGTCTCGCCCTATTTGTCATTGAAATTCTTCATTTTATGGCCTCTATTATGTTTTCTGTCTCCTCGGGCTCAAATGGTGCTTCTCCTGCATTTTACAATTTGACGGGTGTAGTTTCTCAGTAAAAATAACTTCTCGGCATCAGTTGGAATGTGTCCCTTTCTTGTTGGATGTGGCTCTATGGGGCACTTTAAAAATTATAAGGCTCACTTCAACCCAAAACATGTCCACATGGTGAGCCCGTGCTTTCTCAGGGTCTCCGCTCTTGGGAACCATCTTGAAGTTGCACCATAAAGACACCTGGAGGCTTCCGCTAGGCCTTCCTATACTTAAAATTTTAAAGAAAATTCCAAAAGGGCCTGGGACACATGGAGGGACTGCACATGTTTGGGGACTGGCCCCTGAGTTTTATTTTGAAGAAGCACCAGGAGGACACTTGGAGGCTTCCGCTCACTCTACCTTTTTCAATTGGACTTTTCAACCAAAGGAAACTGCCTCGAGACCCTAGACACATTCAGCCTTCCATTGAACCTTCAAAATTTTTAATCGACTTTTCTACCAGACTGATAAACGTGTGTTAGTTAAAACACTATTTTGGGGTATCTACTTTTCGGGACCATCTCAAAATGTGCCATTGAGACACGTAGAAGACGGGGAAATGGAGAAATAGAGCTTCAGGGTTATTTAAGATTTTTTTCCTTTTGTAAAAAGGGATAAAATTGTAAGTTGAAGTGTGGCCCCGATAGGAAAGTAATGCCAATGTTGAATAGTCAATAACGGAGGTGCGGGCCTGTGAGAAAAATTTGGAATTTTTTCCTTTTTTCCAAAAGTTATAAAATTTCAAAAAGGTGCTCCCAGGTCCATTTCCAATCACATTTTTCCATGTGGAGGGCTTAGATTAAAATTTGAAAGACATGATCAATCGTAGATGTGCATTTCATTTTATTTTGCCTCTATTGAAGCTTCAAGATGTTTGGAGATGCATTTTTTACATCATTCTTCGTCAATTTTTTGGCAAATTTGTGTCGTTTTGGTCTGCAGAGATTTCAATTAAATCAATTTAGGATCTCAATTTGTAGATTTGGATTACTTTTGAAGTGTATTTCTACTCAGGCTCATGCAAAAATAGCAAAATGCCAGACCCATAGAAATTGCAGAGAAAAACTTTAGAGGAAAATAAGGGAAAAGGGATAAAATGATTAAAGTGCAGGCAGCAAAAGGTGAAAAAGGCATTGCCTCGAGAGCAAAAAGGGATGACCTATCAGGTCCAACTACGTAGAGGCTCTGAAAAATTATTAAAAAGGATAATTTATTACATGACTAGAATCATAATGATTAGAAGGACTCCTAAAAAGTTATGGCATGACATCCTAGTCATTATTCAAGGATCCTAAAGACGTGATTAGTTCTTTATTGGTCCATGTGGTGAGATTTCGGATCTAAATTTGTTAAATGTTTCTGTCTGAAAAAAATTGTTAACAAGTAAATGTTCCTCAAATACTCTTCTCTTTTGAGGGGAAAAGATGTTGTAGGCACCAAGGGTGAAGAATATGCCTCCAGTTAGAACAATCATGATGCAAATATTTACAATTGATTCACCTTTTCTGAAAACACCTGGTAACCTTTTTGTACGAATCTGTTGAATGTCACTTTCTACAAATCATAATCCGATACGTGCAATAAAGGTGCTTTGTGTATTCCTCTTTGGGGGGTGGGGTAATTAGATGTGAAGGTTGTATTATAAATTCAATGAGATTACTCTTGCAAATGGTCGAGAGTATGAATTCTTGAGAATTTTTTTGAGAAATTCCGACTTCCCCGAGAGACCAAAGCCAAGATTACTTGTTATTTTCTTTCTGTGTTGGATTTCTCTATTGTGTCAAGTTGGTTGCAGATGTATAGACATTGAAAATCTCAGAGATTGCTCTGGAAGCTTTCCCATGCTGATGAATCCAAGAAATTTTGGTATTAATCTATATCTAATCACTAACAATTTTGTGTCTGCTTTATTTTTAGAATGTCTTGCAAATAGTTTCTTTCATTTCTATTGCAATGTTACATTTGATTGGTTTTGTGAAATCACACAGGATCTCATCAATTATAACAGTCTAATGGTATTTGCAATTTCATTTCAAGGAGAGCTTTCATATTGGATGAGATAAACAAATTTAAAATCAATTTGCTATCATTTGTTGATAAAGATTGTTATGTAAGTCTTTGGGTGTACCTTAGGCATGATTAATCAGAAACTTTAGTGTTTAATTGAGTCTTTAAATTCTAAGCCTTTATGTTGGAGTCTCAAAGATTGTGTGAAAACATGTGTGATTCTGGGCCTCCGTTAAAGCACCACCTTCTAGTTGAAGGAACATTCTTAACTGTTCTGAAGCTTTCTGTTGTGAAGGTTGTTCATTATTGTGAAGTCCCTACAAAGATCTGGTATAATTAAATTTATCCATGCTTCATATCCCACAAACAATGATTTAAAAAACCATCGATCGATGTTGAACTACCCTTATTTGCCTTGTGTATCAACAAAGGAACAAAATCTACTTGCAAAAATATGCAGAACAATCAGGATTCCATAATGTCTTTAGTAAACTTAACCTTATGTTGAAAATATCTCCATAATCTAGAAGTGACAACTCGTGAGAGTCAGATTTGGTGTGTTGATCATATTTTCCGAAGGTTTTTTTTTATAAAACTTTTGCAAAAGAAAGGAATCTACGTCTCCTTCAATAACAGAGATTACAAAATATGTTCTCTTACCTTGGTTGAAAGGAACAACCTAAAATAGTTAGCATAAGATCAAATCCTTCAAGGTGCTACCCACTTCTTCAAATCCTGAGTGCTAAAAAGTCAGATAAATTGCTTCCCCAGCTACAAAATGACATACATAATCATTTATATGCCTTTGAGTGTCCTGTCAAATCCATGATGCTACTCGGTTTGTGAAGAAGAGTAAATCTAGGTAAATCTCTGACACCGTTGTACCAACACTATGTGCTTATTTGAGTTCATATCCATTTGACCCATCATCATTGACGCCGGGGACTGAGATTTACGTTGTTGGGATCTGATTTGCATTGTCAAGACTAATTTGTTGATTTATTGCTAGTTCGTATCCATTTGGCCCATCAACACACTTCTAGAAACATGTATCAGGGACTCTTTAAAGTATTTGAACAAATTTGTATGTGTACAGACCCTAGTAATGCTTTCTTGCAGATTATTAAAGTAGCAAATACATTTAGCCTGTAAACATCATTCTTCTGTTCACATCTGTAAGAATTGTTCAAATTTGTAAGTTCAAAGGTGTGTTGTCGTATCCAGACCTTAGTAGCAGTTATTGCACTAAGTTTTGTGTCACCATTGATAAATTTAGGTAGAAGGAAGAGTCTGATCTTGTAACTCTTTGCATGATCTGTAAGTATTAACAGACATGTGATAGGTTATTTTAGTGCATTTGCACAAACTAAGGTGAAAATCCTTAGTGGCGAATCTATGTTCATTTGTTTAAATTCTTAATATATCACCAGTGTCTTAATATTTGGGTCAAGTAAGACTTGTTATGTAATCTTTACAAAGCTGGAAGGAAGAAATATTTCTTCACCGCAGACCCTAGTAGAAGGTTGTTTCTAGAGTTTGGAAAGTCTAATTCAGAAGGAGGAAGAATTTGGAAGGTTGTTGGAGATCAAGCATCAAGAAAAGAGATCTCCATTGGTGAAACTGATCGGCACGTGATTGAAGATTGCAATGCTTCCTCAACTACTTCTGAATCAGGTAGTCTCTTTGTAAATTTGAATTCTCCATCTGGAGAGGGGCCTTATCATTCTATCCTTGTATTTGAAAGATTTACATCTCATTCTACCCCTGTATTTTCCAAATCTGATAGTGTCTTCCGTGAAAAAGAGCCATTAGAGGGATAGTCATTCTGAAAATTCTATCCCTATACCACACAGACCCCTCACTCCTCATCACTTTGTTTCCCCTATAAGATCACCTCCTCAGAATAATATGGCTCAGCCTCCACCCAGACCTCCATTTTTCATTAATACTTTTGGTCCCATTAGTTTTAGAGGTATGGATGGCTATCCGAATGCTGTGCCACAGGATGTAAGAAACAATATTGCCTAAGTTTCAAGGAAATAATGCAATAACTAGTGATCAGCACTTGAAACTCTTTGTCAATATGATGGAGGATTTCAAAATAGAGTTTGAAGATGTATACATTAAATTATTTATTCATACTCTAGAAGAGGATGTAAGGGACTGGTATAAAGCTCTCCCTAATAACTCTATTGATTCTTGGACTGAAATGAAGAATGCATTTAGATTGCAGTATGGTGATAAAACAAACCCTAGGTTTCTTTTGTCAGAATTTGAGAATATTAAAAATAAATCCTAATGAATCAATGCATGATTTTAATTTGAGATTCAATAAGACATTGAGAAGATTGCCTATGAATTTAAGGACATGTGATGAATCTTGTCTTATAAAGTATGGTGATGCATTTGACAAGAAGGTTGCATACTATTTGAGGGATAAAAACCCTGGCACTTTGAGGCAGACCTTTACTATGGATCTGTAAATTGAGAACAACATAAAGGTAGTTGGAAAATATCCTAAGATGAAAGGTGTTAAACTGATAAACCCAGAAAAATCCTCAAGCAAGTAAGAGTGTGAATCTTGGGGAGGTTATTAAAACTTTGGTAGGGGTTATCAAAGAAATCTCCTACAAACTAGCCCAGGCAGAGAAAGGAATTGGGTAGAGTTCACAAGGTCAGCAAAAGGCACAAAATCATGAAAAATTTGGAAATCATCCTAGGGATGATCAGAGGTTAGATGACAAAGGTAAAGGACCCATGGGATCTGAAAGTAGACATCCCCAAGCATGTGAAAGTAGAATCATGTCAGATCCTCTGATTGACCAGGTTACTGCTGTTAATGAAGCCAATGTGATTGATTGGTGTTATAGATGCTTTTTTACCCCATCCTCCATGTTAATTAAATTAGAAATAAGAAGAAGCTAATAATGATGGTGGTACTGATAATGATGTTTTGTATGATGGGTTTCTCTTCAAGCTCACAACCAGGAGAAACTTTAACTGAAGTGATAAGTGCTTGAGCTGCTGCAAATTTTTGGGATTGTATTCATCAGGTACCACTTCTTCCTCCTTCTCATACTTTTGAAGTAGATGTAGTGCAAGCTTTTAAAATACCTAATCATTAATTTGAGGATTTAAGATATTTAATGATAAATAAGCATGATGAAGGAATTCCTTTGGAGGAGGATAGGCAGTTATTGATAAAGGATGTTACTGCTCAAGAAAAGGAGTATAACACTAAGAAGTAAAGTTGTCAAAGGAGTGGGGCCTCAAGACAAACATAAAACTCCATTGCTGACTAGTATTCCTAAAGAGGATCCTAAGAAATATATAGCTTCTAAAGGCCTCGCTGTCCCAAAAAATATTCATACTTCTCCTCATGCCCAAACTGTCAAGAGTCCCATGCAATATGATGAGTTTGCTAATCTCTCTTCCAATGTTTCCTTGCCAAAGAATGTTACATATGACATTTCCCAAGTTTTGAGTCATATAAAAGTTAGTATTCCAATTTTTGAGTTGCTTAGGATTCCTAAGCATAAGAAGAGAGAATTTGAGTACTTGGTATTGAAAGAAGAAAATAGTACCCCAGGTAGAAATGTAAACATTGTAGAAAACTCCTTCTCCAACCATTACAGACCTTGAAACACCACTAGCATTGGAAGAGCTTGGAGAAGCACCTGAGGTTTACTTGGGGACATATTTGGTTGAATCCCAATTAAATGTTGATCCATTTGTTACAACTACTGATTATTAAAGATAGATTGTTGTACAATTGTAAGTTTGATTCCGAATCATCATGCAATATTATGCCTCTTGAAGGTCATGAATGAATTAAACATTAAAGTAACAGTAGCTTATGGCAAGATGTAACTTGCAGTGGACTCTAGAGAGGTGACCATTGTTGGATGTGTGAAATGCTTGGTTGTATAACTTGTACATCTTATCTGGGTAAGAACCTGAAACTTGTTGTTGTCATTGTCAATTGCCCTGCCAAATGGGGTATGCTGTTATAAACAAAGTGGACTGTGCAAGTTTTGGTGGAAATTTTCAGATGGACATGTCTTATGACACAATACCAATTGAGGGAAACCTTGTGAAGTTACTTGGAGAAAATAAGATGTTATATCTTATTGAGGACCCCAACAATACTTCTTATGAAGTATTACATGTAGATATTGATATTGATAACTCTATGAGCTATGTTACTTTCAAGGAATATGAAATTGATCGATGCAGGTATCATAAGCATGATGATTTTCCTGAGGCTTTGATGTTTGATGCATCCTTGAAAGATGTTAGAAAAATTGACTCAGGCACAAAGGATAAGCCTGAAAAAATCTGGTCAGATTGTGACTTGGATTGAAAAGAGAGGCAATCATATGACTAGCTATTCAAAACATATCAGAACTACTTAGCATGGTCATATCCAGAATGGAAGGCACTTGAAGTTTTTCCTTGATTGTTTTATTTGAAATCAAGGATGTTGTCTATTTGTATAGTGTACAGTTATTTTTTTTCGTTCTACTTTTTTGTTTTTGTTCGTTCTAGTTCTGGGTGACCTAGTTTTACTAGTTTCTCGGTTTGTTTTTTGGAGGATGGTTATGATTGTTCTGCTCTTCAAGCTTATTTTTTGACTCTGTTACCCAATGGTCTATTTTTGGCACTTGGTCTATTATTTTTTCTTGTGGCACTCACAAGGAGTGTCCATCCCCAAGTCGGAGATGATGTTGGTGCTCAAATTAGTCTTGCCCCATTTTTCATTGACATTCCTTAGTTTACAGCCTCTATCATGTTTTCTATCTCCCCGTATTGGTGCTTGAAAACTTTATCTTCCATTTGGTTGCCATGATCCGTCCTTTCCTTGGTCGAGGATCACTTAAAGGTCTAGAATTTGTTTTTTCATTCCTCTGTCCATCTGAAAGAGTCTGTAACTTGGGCGTAAAACTCAGGTTTTTCCTTTCCTTCCATTTTCCATAGTCACGTTTTGTTATCCCTGTCATTTTTGTCCCAAATACCTATGGAAACGTGATTGGATGTAGCTCAAAATTTTCAAACAAATTCCTAAAGGGCCTAGGACACATGGAGGGAGTGCTCATGTTTGGCATCTCTACTTTTCGGAACCATTTGAAAATGCGTCATTGAGCCACGTAGCATGTGGGGAAATGGAGAAACGGAGCTTCGTGGTCATTTAAGGTTTTTTTTTGCCTTTTTTTTAAAAGGGATAAAATTGTAAGTTGAAGCACAGGTCCAGTGGGACCCTCATTAGAAGATAAAGGTGGAAGGGTGGAGCTACGGAAAAAAAATTGGAATATTTTCCTTTTTGCCAAAAATGAGGTGAAATAGCATAATCTAGCCACGGTTCCTCTGGGACCCACTTTGGGACATGTGTCAAGCCCATTTTCTGAGGGCGGAGGGGCGGAGGAAAATGTCAACATTTTACTTGTTTCCAAAAGTTATAAAATGTCAAAAAGGTACTCCCAATCCCTTTTCCAATCACATTTTTCCATGTGGAGGGCTCAGATTAAAAGTTGAAAGGAAAGATCAACGGTAGCTGTGCATTTCATTTGATTTTTCCACCATTGAAGCTCCAGGATGTTTGGAGATGCATTTTTTACATCATTCTTCATTAAATATTTGGAAAATTTATGTCGTTTTGGTCTGCAAAGTTTAATTGAATCAATTTGGGAGCTCAATTTGTAAATCTGAAGTACTCTTGAAGTGGATTTTTTGTCAAGATCATGCAAAAATGCAAAACACCAGATATCGAAGTTATAGAGTAAAATTTCAGAGGAAAAGGAGGGAAAAAGGATGAAATGATGAAAGTGCAGGTGCAAAAGGTGAAAAAGGCGTTGCCTCGAGAGAAAAAAGGGATGACCTATCAAGTCCAACTAGGCAGAGGCTCCAAAAAATGATTAAAAGGGGTATTTCTTGCATGACACAATCAAAATGATTAGAAGGACTCCCGAAAATTTATGGCATGGCATCCTAGTCATTATTTGAGGGTCCCAGAGATGTGATTAGTTCATAATTGGTCCACCTGGTAGATTTCATATCTGAATTTGTTAAATGTCTCTGTCCAAAAAAAATGGTAATAAGCAAAGGTCCCTCGAATATTCTTCCCTTTTGAGGGGAAAAGGTGTTGCAGGTGCCAAGGGTGAAGAATATGTCTCCAGTTACAACAATGATGCAAATATTCGTAATGATTCACCTTTTTTTAAAACACCTGGCAACTTTTTTACAAATCTGTTGAATGTCACTTTCTGCAAATCATGATCTGATATGTGCAACAAAGGTGCTTTGAATATTCCTCTTTTGGGGGGAAATTAGATGTAAAGGGTGTATTATAAATGCAATGAGATTACTCTTGCAAATGGTCAGAGTATGAATTCTTGAGAAAAAAATTGAGAAAGTCGTCTTCCCGAGAGGACAAAGCTGAAATTACCTGTTATTTTCTTTTGTGCTAGATTTTATGTCATGTTAAGTTGGTTGTAGATGTATAGCCATTGACAAGCATGGAGATTATTCTGGAAGCTTTCCCCTGCTAATGAATCTAAGAAATTTTGGAATTAATTTGTGTTTAATCTCTAGCAATTTTGTGTCTGCTTTATTTTCAGAATGTTTGCGAATAGTTTCTTTCATTCCTATTACAATCTTATACTGATTTTTTTGTGAAATCACACGGGATCTCATCCCTATGACAGTCTAATGGTATTTGTAATTTCATTTCAAGAATATCCTTCATCTTTGATGAGATAAACAAATTTAAAATCAATTCACTGTCATTTGTTGATAAAGATTGTTTGTAAGTCTTCAGGTGTACCTTAGGCGTGATTAATCAGAAAATTTAGTGTTTAATTGAGTCTTCCAATTCGATCCTTTGTGTTGGAGTCTCAAATATTATGGGAAAACGTGTGTATCTAGGCATCCATTGAAGCACACGTTCTAGTTGAAGGAACGTCTTGACTATTCTGAAGCTTTCTGTTGTGAAGTTGTTCATTATTGTGAAGTCCCTCCAAAGATCCGGTATAATCAACTTTATCCTACTTCATCTCCCACCAAAATCATTTAAAACCCATTGATCCACCCTGAAATACCCCTGTTTTCCTTGTGTATCAACTAAGGAACAAAATCTACTTCCAAAAATATGCAGAACAATCAGGATATCTTAATGTCTTTAGTAACCTTTGCCTTGTATTGAAAATATCTCCATAATTTGGAAGTGACAACTCGTGAGAGTCATATTTGGTGTGTTGGTCATATTTTCCCAAGGTTTTCTTTATAAAATTTGTGCAAAAGAAAGGTATATGTGTCTCCTTTAATAACAGAGGTTACAAAATAGGTTCTCTTACCTTGGTTGAAAGGCACAACCTAAAATAGTTAAGATAATTTCAAATCCTTATAAGGTGCTACCCACTTCTTCAAGGCCTGAGTGATAAAAAGTCAGATAAATTACTTCCCCAGCTACAAGACGACATACATAATCATCTATCTTCCTCTGAGTGTCTTGTCAAATCCATGATGCTACTCGGTTTGTGAAGAAGAGTAAATCTGGGTACCAACATATTGTTTCCATTCTCTTTTCAAGAATTACATTTCATGTGTTTTCCTCATTGAAAATAAACTTTTCATTTCAAAACTTAAAATGAAATTTTATTTTCATCCTTGACTGATCACAATAGAGGTTGAAATCGAAGTTCACCATTTTCCACCACATGCTACCATACCACTTATAATCAAACTTACATACTAAGTATCCCCTCCCATATCCACCTACTTAGATTTAATTACCAAGGGGGAAGATGACTTGATGTTCTGGACGAGTATAAATAATTGGTGGGTGTTATATTAACAAAGCACATAACACCCTTATCATTACAGGACCATGAAATGAGGGGTTAATTCATAGTACCACTCCTCGTATTGACACTAATATAGATATGGGCCTCACGTAAATTTAGGTATCTCAGGGACTCCAACTTAAATACGCCTAAAACCAACCCTAGTAAGCCCAATTCCTCAATACCTTCTAGAATTCATTCTCTTTTCACACATTTCTAAAGCTAATTAATATCATTTAAACTTTCTCATTGATTGTGTGATTTGCATTAAATAACAATATTTTTCTTATTGTTTGTTTTTTATCTCATGTTTTTGACTTGAAAAAAATCATGAACCCAAAATATTATAGATATGTCAAACTTGCTACAAACATCGATAGCTATGACCCAAGAATCACCACGATCTCCTAACGCTAGATCAAACACTTCAAAAACTCTCGAGCCACCCCTCTCACAGTTCTTAACTAGTGGATATCCTACCTTCAAAGAACTTCTTGACACCAACCATGTCACCCTTAGTAGTTACCTTGTTTCACGATTTATTTAAATTCCCCATCACAACCTAGAACCCCAACTAGACTTTTTTTCCGTTACATGTAATCCCACCTAGCACGTCGATCCAACATACCAACCTGTCATTGAAAAAATTATTCCTTATTCTACCTCCAACTATATTAAAGAAGTAAAATTTTCCTCTTCAGTACCCTAACCACTTTCCAACTTAATACCATCTCTTTTCAGAATATGATTAGCCAATCAATATCCCTTTCATCCGCCTCTTCCACCATCTCTCATGGTGCATCCACACATGACTACCCCTCACCTATAATTATCCACACAACCTTCACTTATCTCCCTCTCTCAATAGGATCCTCTGATGTACCACATTTTGTGATCTTCTTGATCACATCCCATCCCATAAACTCATAACAATCCTCATCGTCTATCTATAACCTAATCATATTCATCCCTACATCCTTACTTCCTATCAATGAAATTATTATCACAAGCGTTTGTCCCCTCTCCAAACCAGCACCCACGGCTCATATCTCACAATATAGTCCCATTCTTATTCAACAAAATTCATAACCCTCACATCCCTTCCTCAACACTTTTGTCCCCCAATCTTAACAATATATCTACTATTCATCACAACCATTAAGTTTTCAGCCAACTTATAGTGGGATTAGAAACCTTCCCCCTTTAAAAACCCTCATTTACTATATCAACATTATTGTTAGGTGTTACCATCATGAATGAAGAGACAATTTAATGTTTAGATATTAATATACAGAATAAAGAAAACTAAAATTACATAGAAAAAAAAGTGACACAAATTTAACGTGGTTCACCCTTTCCTGGGCTACATCCACCATCAACAACAGTCCCTTTTATTATTTATCTAGTGAAATATAACTACAATAAACCTGCAGCAATACACTGCAACATGCAAAATCCATGCATAAATATTTAGTTTCAGATCTGCAACGAAGCTTCCCTCCCTCTTTTTACGAAGTTCTTCTTTCTTCTCACACCACTCTTATTTTCATGCTTCTCGATGATGCCATGCATCTAGCATAACCAATAGTTATCAAATTCCCATGCCCCTTCCTCTTCCATGTATTCATATTCCAAAACAAGAAGAACTCACATGGTTAAACAATAGTTACAAATTTGTATTTCAATGCATCATGCAACAAAAAAAGTAGAAAATATATATAATGCCTTGCTTCAAATCCAACACATGATATTTAGGAATATGTAGCAAAAATAAATTATTATAATATATAAAATGCCTTTGGTTTGATTGGTCTCCACAACCAATAATCTTCCACTTGGATAATGATCAACACTAAACCAACTCCCACTAGAATTTAATGCCCTCGGAAACTATTGTTTTGTTATTATTATTTTAATCATAAATTCCAATAGAAGATGAAGAGGAAATCAGCTTCTCTCGAGTCACAACCTTCATAAACATATCCATTGGATTTTCATCTATTTCAATCTTCTCTAGCTTTATATGTCCATCCTCCAATACTAACCATATGAAGTGATATCTCAGTTGTATGTGTTTTTTCTTCAAATGCAAGGCAAAATTTTTAGCAAGATGAATGACACTCTGGTTGTCTGTAAATAAGTAATTATTAGCCTACTGATTTCCCAATTCTTCTAAGAAAAATGTTAGCCAAATCATCTCTTTGCTCACCTGTGTTGCAACAACATATTCTTCCTCTGTGGTTGATAAAGAAACAAAATTTTGCAGCCTTGAAATCCAACTAACGATTTTCCTACCAATAGTAAATACATAACTTGTAGTGCTTCACCTGTTCTTAATATCACCCATCAAATCTATGTCAACATAGCCATGTAGAATAGTATTAGATCCCTAAAACATAAATGATTATTGGATTTTCCTCTCAAGTACCTAAGAATCCATTTAACCGCATTCCAATGCTCCATTTTGGGATTACTCATAAATCTTCTCACAACTCCAATGGCATGAGAAATATTTGGCCTTGTGCATACCATGGCGTACATTAAACTACCAATGGTTGAAGAATATGGAATCTTGTACATTTTTTCTTCCTCCTCTTGTATCTTAAGACACATCTCTTTAGTCAATTTAAAATGATGGCAAAGATATGCTAACAACTTTAGCATTTTCCATGTTAAATATTTCTAGTACCTTATCAATATACTCACTTTGAGACAAAGATAAATTTTTGTTTTTCCTATCTCTATAAATCCTCATACCAAGTATTTTATTCATTGCCCCCAAATCCTTCATAGAAAAATACTTTCCTAACATTTGTTTTAACTCATTAATATTATCCATGTTGGAACCCACAACAAGCATGTCATCAACATATAAACATAGGATAATATAACTACCATTATCCAACCTCTTAAAATAAACACAATGATCTGAATGACACCTATTGTAGCCATGCTCAACCATAAAACTATCAAATTTTAAATACCATTGTTGAGGTGCTTGTTTCAAGCCATACAAACTCTTTTTCAATCAACACACTAATTTTTCCTTACCTTTGACCTCAAATCCTTTTGGTTACTACATATATATTTCTTCTTCCAAATCCCCATGGATAAATGTTGTTTTCACATCTAGGTGTTCAAGATGCAAGTCTTCTCCAGCAACAAGACTTATAACAATATGAATAGAAGTTAATTTTAACAACCGGAAATAATATTTCATCAAAATCAATACCCTTTTTCTGTCTAAATTATTTTACCACAAGTTTTTCTTTAAATATTTTCTTACCTCCTCCTTCCTCTTTCAGCCTATAAACCCATTTATTTGGTAAATCGATTTTACCTATATGTAGATTGCATAAATCCCAAATCTTATTTTGCAGTAGGGAATCCATTTCTTCTTTCATCCCTTGCTGCCATTATTTCCTTGTATTCACTTGCATAGCCTCTACATACCCTTCCGATTCACCAACATCAGTCAATAAAATAGAATATAAAGAAGGAGAAAATCTATTGAGAGGTCTACTTACCCTTTTAGAACATCTAACATTTACTGGAGTTTGTGGTATTTATTGTTGTTGTTCAACATGAGGAACCACGGGAGTATTACAAACTAGAATATCATCCAGCACCACATATTCATTTCTTGTCTTCTCATGCTTATTTTCCTGTATCGTATCTTTATACAACACCTTCTCATTGAACACAACATTCTTTCTTCTAATAACTGTAAGATTTTAAAAAACCCATAATATATAACCAAAGTCAACAATGTCATATCCAACGAAGGTATACTTTTTATATTTTTTTTTCTTTCTTGTGTCTATATTTAGAATCAACAAGTAAAAAAGCTTCACAAGTGAAGGTTTTAAGAAAAGAATAATCTTTCTTCTTACCGGTCTACGATTCCTCTAAAATACCATAACCCAAAGGAACTGAATGTCCTCTGTTGATTAGATAAACAACAGTATTAACAGCCTCTACCCATTAGAACAAGGGCAGCCCCGCATGCAATATCATACTCCTTGCACACTCCATAATTGTTTTGTTCATCCATTTAGCCACACCATTTTCCTATGGAATCCCTAGAAATATTTTCTACCTCTAGATTCCATTTAATGAACAATAGTTTTTAAACTTTTTTCGGCAATACTCACCACCATTATCGGACCTGAGACATAATAATATTTTACCTATCTCATTCTCAACCAAGATTTTCCATTTCTTACAAGTTTCAAATACATCTTATTTATTGTTAATAAAATACACTCATGTCCTCCTATTTGCATCATCAATGAATGTAACATAATAATAAGAGCCACCATGAGAATTTACCCAAGCTATTCCCCATACATTTATATAAAAAATCTCCCATTTCTCATCTTTCTTTGTTCTCCCATCCTTGAGAAAACTCACTCTATTTTGTTTTCCATACACAAAACTTTCACATAAGTCCATATTAATACATTTCAGACCTGGTAATAACTTATTATAATGAAGTAATTTCAATCCTTTTTCACTCATGTGCCCAATTCTATGATGCGACATTTTTGTCTCAGAGTTTGCAGCAATTGTAAATCTATCCGCAATAACTGTTGTTGTTCCTACAACACCTGCAGCAACCAATGATGTGCCTGCAGTTCTTGTAACAACGGTTTTTATGTCTACAAAAACTGTTGTTTTGCCCACAACAATTGTTGTAGCTGATTTTCTAGTAATTTTTCTTGTTATATTACTTCCTACAAAAATTAGAGTAGCAGAAACAATATGACATGTACAAAGATATAAATTTTCAACCTTCGTACCTTTAGCTACCACTAAATCACCTTTTGTAACCTCCCAAATTTTATCTGTAAAAATAATTATGCAACCTTCATCACATAGCTTCCTTGCTGAAATTAAAGTTCTCCTCGGCCTTGGAACATTTCTTTCCTCCTATAGTAGCCATTGATTTCCATTCTAAAATTTAATCTTGATTCTTCCCTTTCCAACAATCTGACATGGTTCATTATCTCATAAATACACCAGTCCAAAATCTTCTTGCACATAATCAAGAAAATAATTTCTATGGGGCGTAGCATGAAATGAGGCCCCTAAATCTAATACCCATGAATCATCATCATTATCTAGGGAAAAAATTAAAGCATCGTCTTCATATTTACTTACCACATTTTCTTCTTTGTTTCCTTCTTATTTGTCTCCTTCGTTATTCTTCTGAGACTAGCAATCCTTCTTTACATGACCCCGTTTTCCAAAATACCAGCAAAATTTCTTGTCCTGGGATTGAAACCTTCCATTCTTGGATCTCCCTTGTGATTTCCCATGACCTCCAAGATTTCTTCCTCTCTCTTTTGATCTTCCCTTGTTTTCTACATTCAAAACATTACCAAATGTGGGAGTTTCACCAGTGTTTTTCCTTCAAATTTCCTCACTCATAATCACACCAAAAAAATCATCAAATTTCAATGTATTTGAACCAAAAACAGAACTACTAACCGCCATAACCAAGCTATTCCATATTTAAGACAGAAAACATAAAATCAAGAGAGCTCTAGCTTCTTCTTCAAAATTAACATTTACAGAAGTTAATTGACTAGTAATTGTATTAAAATCATTTAAATGCTCTGTAATAGAACCACCTTCTACCAATTTCATATTAAATATTCACTTCATCAAGAATACCTTATTTGAAGCAGAGGTCTTTTCATATAGTTTTGCTAATGATTGCATCAATTCATATGTTGTCTTTTCTTTTGAAATATTAAATGCCACTTATTATACTAGGCACAACCGAATACTTCCCAGTGCCTTTTTATCTAAAATTTCTCATTCCGCATCTATCATTGTTGATGGTTTCTTTGATTTCCCTTGCAAAAACTGCTACAAATCCTTTAAATATAAATATTCTTCCATCTACATCTTCCACAATTGATAATTCTAGCCTTTGAATTTATCAACCTTTAATTTTCTCTCTTCTGACATTGCTCCCACTCAATCGTGAGACTTTCTTGCTAATCAAACAAACACCACCACTCTAATACTAGTGGGTAGGTGTTACCAATAGGAATGAAGAGAAAATTAACATGCAGATATTAATATATAGAATAAAGAAAACTAAAATTACACAAAACAAAAAATTGACACAGATTTAACGTGGTTCACCCTTTCCTGGGCTACATCCACCAACAATAATAATGCCATTTATTATTTATCTAGTGAAATATAATTACAATAAATATGTAGAAATACACTACAACATGCAAACTCCATGCATAAATCTGTAGTTTTAGATCTGTAGCAAAGTTACCCTCCCTCTTTTTACCAAATGTTTCCTTCTTCTCATGTCACTCTTAATTTCACACTTCTCTACGTTGCCATGCATCAAGCATAACTAGTAATGTATATATATAAATACCCACTCCCCTACCTCTTTCATTTGTTCAATGTCCACAATAAGAAGAGATCACACAGTTATGCATCAGTTTCAACGTTTTATTCCAACACATAGTGCAACCAAAAAAATAGAAAAAAAAATATAACACCTTTATTTAAATCCAACGCATGCTATTTAAGAATATGAAACAAAAAAGAATTATTATAATATATATATAATTTCTTTGGTTTAATTGGTATCCACAACCAAAAAGTACCAATCAAATCCTTTTATCTATGGGTAGACTAATCCTTTTGTAAGAAATATCCAACCCCCTCAAAATGGTCACATCCAAGCCTTGAGGAGTAAAATCACAAATCTAGAAGCTGCTACCATAGTACCCAAAAACTTATTCTCTTTCAAACAAATTTTTAATGAACACATAAATCTAATAGTTCCCTTCAAACCATACCCTCCACATTGGGAACTTATGAAATTCACCAACAGCAAGGAAGATCCACAATAACATCTCATAGCCTTCCAAAACCTTATACTAAGGACATTCCCAATATCGTTGGTCGGGCCCACTCTTCATTGATATAACAAAATCCCCTAATATTCTTTTTACTCATTCACGCAGTTAACCCAAAGTTTTATAGAAAATTTCTCCATCATCATTGCATACAAAAAATCCATCACCGATCTATATTATATCAAACAATTTAAAGAAAATTCTATCACCAACTTCATCGTTAGGTGGCAAGGAATCATTAATTAATTATCTTTTTCTCTGTTTTAGACACAAAATCACACACTTTTGGTATCTATTTAGTAGCACAACATGGGACCATCTCTCAAGCTGTGGGACTTGCGGACTTGAGATGGCCCTCCAGAGAAAGCCAACTTCTTCTTCCTAAACTACCTACCACAAGCTACTCTAGTGTAGGAAAAGCTAATGTAATCCTAATCTAACCATTCCAAGGAGACAGGGAGAGAGAGAGAAATACATGAGAAACAGAGAGCCTACACTAAGTGGTGATACACCAGAAAAGGAAGTGGCTGATCAGAAATCCAACTGCCTGAAGTGGAGAGAGGTGAGCAAAGGAGAGGGTGGAAAGATGCACCACAGACCAAAGATAAATTCACACAGAACACCACTTCAACCCATTAAACACAGCTCCCAGAACCTGCAATAGACATCAGAGTATGCACAATATACCCTGCAATGATGAGAGGCAAGAAGAGACAATAAAATAAGCAAAGGATGGACAAAATGCATCAAAAAATAGATTTTATTGCTCCATGAGTTCACATAGTACATCATCAGTGGGAAAGAGGCAAGAAAATGCCATTACAGAGCCAAGAGAGGAGGCTTAGACTCCACATTCTACCCTAAGGAAGAAAGAGAGAGGGGGGAAGAGAGAAACAATGACCAACCTTTTGAAATATGCCCCTCCTTTACAATATATAGGAAGAATAAGAGGGGAGAGGGAAGAATTCAAACCCTACTCCAACCACCCCTGGAAGAACATTGAATCCACCTACTCAATAATGATGAGTCTTGCTGCAACACCCATGCCCCTGTTGTTGTCCCTTACTGGGCAAGAAAGAGGCCTATTCTTCATCATGGCAGCAGGTGGGAGACTTGACAACCTTGAAATGGTGGACTAAAACATAATGGTGGTGGGTGAGAAGTCTGAGCGCTGAGAGCTTTCCAAAACATCCCTTCTCGCCCAAATCCAAGCTTCTAGTTGAAATATATGGCTATTTGAAGATCAGGGACATGGGTTCACAATATTTAAAAGAGTCCATCCGTGCAAGACCCACGTGGTAGCCTCGCGCACCTTGAAGATTTAGCCCCTTCCTCTCACTCTTGATGTTGCACCAAACTGACATGTGGCGGCTTCCACGGGCTCCTCAGTTTCCTTTGTATTCTTCCTGAGTCCTTCTATTGGCGGAGACACTGTGCCCGACTCGAGACACATGGAGGATTCACGCTCATTTGGAAACTGCCCCCAGATTTTACCTTTAAAAGTTAACTAGAAGAGACACATGGAGGCCTTTGGATTTTGGATTTTTCAATGCTCACCTTTTAGGGTCTAGCACTCATTTCTGGTCCCTTTTGAATTTGCTAAAGAGACATGTCATGCACCATCCGTGGCTCTCCTATTTCTTTGTGCTTTTGGCTAAGTCCTCTTTTGTTTTGGGACTTTTGTCTGACCCTGGACATGTGGAGGCTCTGCGCACATTTGGGACCCACTCTTGATTCTTCCTGGAGGGCTAACACACTTTTGGAACCTTTGTTGTTCAGGGTTCTACTTTGGGTTGTGACTTTGAATTTTCACCGATGAGATACGTGGCGCCTTCCGCTAGCTCTTCTATACTTATTTGATTCAGGCCTACTGCCCATTTGAATTTTGTTGGACCTTAGACACGTGGAGAGTTGGTGCACATTTCAGGGATTGTCCCTTGGGTACACTTCTGAAGTTGTGGTGATCAGGCACGTGGAGGCTTCCGTCGACCCTCTTATACTTAGCCGATTAAACGGCTCTACTCTATCCTTTTTTTGGACCTGGGACACGTGGAAGCTCCATGTACATTTGGGAACCCACTCCGTATTTTAACCTTGAAGTTGCACCAAGCTGACATGTGGCTCCTTCCACCGGTCCTAGACTCTTCAACGTCTGACTCTGTCTTCTTTTTTTACTTTGACCACGTGGCAAGCCTGCACTTGTTTGAGATTTCCTCTTGGGTTTAACCTTTGGAGTTTGCTTCATTGAGGCATGTGGCACCTTCGCAGGGTCTGTGACTTTACATTTTTAGGCTTGCGGGCCTGCACTTTAAAACAACACCATTTTGGAAAAGTGCAAAATTTCCAAAATACCCTTAGACCACAAACCTCCGACCTGCATTTACACTTGGGTAAATTTTTTCCTCCGTAAAACATTGCATTTGGTGCAAAATTCATCCTCAGGCCCGTCGGCCCGCATTTTCCACTTAGCCCTTAAGTTCCTTCTCGTGCCCGCAGGCCTGTAATTATAACTTGTGTTTTTTGAGAAACTGGAAAAATTTCCAAATTTTCCCTCCATGGCCCACTTCCCTGCAGTTGAAAAATCCTGACCCATGGCTTCTCTAGGCGTCGTGGAGGTGCCTTACTTTTATAATTTAACTTGTGCCTTTTTACAAAAGCCAAAAATTCAAACTACCTGGCAACCCGCTTTGACTTGAAAATGGCCATCTCCCACCGGGCCTTAGGCATTATTTTTTATTTCTCAGGCTCGTGGTATTTCTCTACAATTTTCCCATTGGCAAAAAATCTTCCTCATGCCCGTCGGCCCACTTTTGGGAAAAAATCCTTCCAAGGCTTGTCGGCCCACCATTTGCAAAATATGAGGAGTTAGAAGGACTTCTTTATATTTCTGGAAAGGGGAAGAAATTTCCTATCTGATGGAAATGCTTTTAGGGGACCTTAAGTGCTTAAAATATGTAAAAAATTAGATTAAAGCACAAAAGGGGGAAAATGGTGTTAGTTGACCAAAAATAAGTGTGAGCTTATTTTGGTCAATAATTTGGTGACTCATGGGGATCACCTGCCTACTAGGTGAAATGATCAGTTGCCTTGAAGCATCCATTGGGCATGGAGTCATGAATGATAGTCTAGTAAACACAAATATGATCATAATATCTAAAATCTGATCCCTGAGCCACTTGGAACACCACTGGAACTGGAGCTGATCTCACCAAATGCTACTTCCAATGTATTGTGCATGAGCAACAAAAAACCACAACACACTATGTACAAAACTAGAAATCATACATACCCCAAGTGGGATATGCAGAGTGTGCACAAGCACTTGTTTTACTGAAAGCAAACCTAAACTAACCTACACTAACTGGGAGCAAAAGGGAACTCAAACAAATCCTGCAATTGCAGGGAGAAGTAGCTTCCCTTTCTCACAAATTAGCAACCATGCAAATGATTTGACACTGAATATGGCTGCTTGTATGAGTGAAAAACTGACTATAAGCCAATCCTCCACCCAAATCATCAAGGTATCAACTGGAAGCAAGACAAATTCCTCTTTTAGTTTCTCTTCATTTGGATTGAAGAGGCATTGCAACTGATCCTTGGTACTTTGATACTCATCCTCATGCCTGAAGTAAGCATGACTGGTTTTGGCTTCTCCCTTGGCTCCAATGAAGCCAAGTACCTGATTGGGCATGGTCTGATCTGATGGATGTGCCCATGGTTCTAAATTTCAACTCCAAGAGTGGATTCTTCTTATGGACCTTCTTGGGTGGATGGTGTGGGAGAGATGGGATCCTTCACTGTTTCCTTCCTCCTCCTGAGAAGAACATGGAAGATTAAGATCCTCCAACCTTGGTTCCAGAGGGCCGTTGTGAGATGCAGGATGTTGTCCTTGAATGTTCTCCTCCATGGCAGTGGACTCATGTGCTTGGAAGGTGGATGATGGAGGAGAAAATGATGTGATCTCCTCAGGCTCCTCTCCATCAAAGCAATCCTCCAAGTCTGACAGATAATTTGCCTCCTCATTTTCCTGCTGCGTGTGTTTGACCTCCTCCATGGTGTCCTCCAGATCTGCAATTTTCTCACCATGGTTCCCTCATATTCAAACATGAATTTTGAAAGCTCAAACTCTTCTTCGACATCAGAGCTTGAAGGGGATGAAGTGGGAGGAAGAACTGAAGGTTCTTCTATGGCCTTCTCCACACTTGGAGCCTCTAAAACTACATGGTTCTCCTCCACAGCTGGAATGTACTCCTCTTCTTTTGGATTTGGAGTAGCTCCTTCTTCCCATGCTTGTGCTGTAGCTGAAGCTTCCACCACTTGTGGCTTGACCTCAGCCTCCTCCATAGGCTTAACCAACAAGGGAATCTTTGTAATTCTGAATCTAAGAGCCAAGCTTACCAAGTTTTTAATCATCTCTTCTTTGGCTGGCTCTTCTTCTTGTTGCTCTCCTTGACTAGTTTTTGGATTCTCTCCCTGACATGGACTTGGGAGAGTAGGAGGAGTGGTGGGTGGGGTCTCCACTAGTTTTTTGTTTATCTATGGTGGAGGGGAAGGTATTGCCTTTGGCTCTTGTGGAGGGGACTTGGATTTGGAAGGGAAAAGAGATGAGATGGAAGACTAGGGAGATGGAGAAGGGAAATCAACACTTGGGGCAGCAGATGGGAAGCTTGGAAATTGAATCCCAGGTTGAGATGGTGTTCTTGGGGAATGGAGAGGAAATCACTAGATGATGGTGTAGGACTTACCCATTGACAAGGCTCCCTGACACCAAGTTTGTAGGCCTCTATCTCCTCAGCCCACTATGCAAGTTGGGGAAACATCTCAATCATGAAGTCTAGCTTCTCCTACGGGCTGAAATGTCTTGGCATAGGGCCTACCCATGGACAAGGTGCCCTGCAACCAATCCTGAATGCCTTCATTTGAGTTGCAGCCCTAGAATGCACCATGCATGCCTCTATTCTTTGAATCATCTCCAGCGAATCAACATTCTCCATTTGAATTTTGTCACATATGCATACCTTTTTTCCTGATAAGCTCCATGGCCAAAATGGCTTTGACATTGCTCATATGGGTAAGCATAATGATTCTGAATCTGATCATAATGCTGATATGGAGGATTCATGAAATACATTGTAGGTGGACTGCACTGCGGTTACTGCAAGTGTGAGTTCCAAGATGGAAATGAAGTCATGATTGCACAACTTCATGGGATGGAAGAAAATGAAAGATGTGGAAAGAATAGTGGGTGATGAAATGGATGGGAAAGTATGTAACTCAAAGAATGGGTTTTTTACCAGATGGAGTAGCCAGATGTGCTTTGCATGTGCCTCAAAAGGCTGAATCTCACCAAGAACACATCAACTTGATGAAATGAAGTGGTAAGGTGCTTCAGACCTTGTCCCACCTGGAATGTGCCAAAACTATTGAGTGGTCGCATGGTGGCTTAAGATTTGTTGTTTGATAATGAGACACCTTGGAAAGATGAGAAAATCTAACCTCAGTGTCCCACCGGGCATGCCAAAACTGTTGATGCAAAATCACAACACCCCCGAATGGCCTCAGATCTGAGTGGGGCATTTGGTGTGATTGCACAACATGGGACCATCTCTCAAGCTGTGGGACTTGCGGACTTGAGATGGCCCTCCAGAGAAAGTTGGCTTCTTCTTCCTAAACTACCTGCCACAAGCTACTCTAGTGCAGGAAAAACCTATCTAATCCTAATCTAACCATTCCAAGGAGATAGGGAGAGAGAGAAATACGTGGAAATAGAGCCTACACCAGGCAGTGATACACCAAAAAAGGAAGTGGCTGATCAAAAATCCAACTGCCTGAAGTGGAGAGAGGTGAGAAAAGGAGAGGGTGGATAGATGCACCACAGACCAGAGATAAATTCACACAGAACACCACTTCAAAACCCATTAAACACAGCTCCCAAAACCTACAATAGACATCAGAGTATGCACAGTATACCCTGCAATGATGAGAGGTAAGAAGAGACAATAAAATAAGAAAAGGATGGACAAAATGCATCACAAAATAGATTTTATTGCTCCATAAGTTCACACAGTACATCATCAGTGGGCAAGAGGCAAGAAAATTCCATTACAGAGCCATGAGAGGAGGCTTAGACTCCACATTCTACCCTAAGGAAGAAAGAGAGAGGGGGTAGGAGAGAAACAATGACCAACCTTTTGAAATATGCCCCTCCTTTACAATATATAGGAAGAATAAGAGAGAGAGGAGGGAAGAATTTGAACCCTGCTTCAACCACCACCCCTGGAAGAGCATTGAATCCACCTACCACAATGATGAGTCTCGCTGCAACACCCATGCCCCCCATGTGCTATCCCTTACTGGAAAGAAAGGAGGCCCATTCTTCATCATGGAAACAGGTGGGAGACTTGACAGCCCCTGAAAATGGCGGACCGAATAATTAACAGAGGCATGTGAGAAGCTGGCGCCGAGAGCTTTCCAAAACATCCTTTCTCACCTCAAAATCTGAGCTTCCAGTTGAAAGATATGGCTATCTGAAGATCAGGGTCAGGCGTTTAACATGGGCTCTCAATATTTAAAAGAGTCCATCTGTGCAAGACCCATGTGGTAGCCCCACACATCTTGAAGATTCAACCCCTTCCTCTCACTCTTGAAGTTGTGCCAAACTGACATGTGGCAGCTTCCACGGGCCTGCTTGGTTTCCTTTGTATTCTTCCTGAGTTCCTCCTGTTGGCGGAGACACTGTGCCTGACCCGAGACACGTGGAGGCTTCACGCTCATTTGGAAACTACCCCCAGATTTTACTTTTGAAGTTACACAGATGAGACACGTGGAGGCCTCTGCAGGCTTTTGGAATTTTCAACGGTCAACCTTACCTTTTCATTTGGGGTTCTACCTTTGGGGACTACCTTTTGGGCCACGACCTTTGAAGTTGCACCTGATGAGACACATGGCACCTTCCGTGGCTCTTTCTATTACTTTGTGTTTTGACATTTAAGTCCCTTTTGATTGGCGGGGCCATATGTCTGACCCTGGACACATGGAGGCTTCTGTGCACATTTGGGGTCTCCCTTTGATTCTGCCTTTGAAGTTACACCGATGTTGACATGTGGCACATTCGCTGACTCTTCTAGCTTATTGACACGTGGCTACCCTTTTTGACTCTGGGACACTTTGACTTTTCAAAATTTCTGGAGGACATGTGGAATCTTCTCCTTTATACTGATCTGATTTGGACTACTAGGACACATGGAAGCTTGCACTCATTTGAGTCTCCCTTTGGGTCTGACCCTTGAAGTTGCACTCGATGAGGCACGTGGAGGCTTCTGCTGACCCTCTTATACTTAGTCGATTAAACAATGGCTTCTCTTCCACTTTTTGGACCTGGGACATGTGGAATCTCCATGGCACATTTGGGAACCCACTTTGGATTTTGACTTTGAAGTTGTGCCAAGTTGACACGTGGCTCCTTCCACTGGTCCTAGACTCTTCAATGGCTCCGGACTCTGTCTTCTTTTTTACTCTGACCATGTGGTGATCCCACGCTTGTTTGGAGACTACCCTCTTGGGCTTAACCTTTGGAGTTGTGTTGAGGCATGTGGCACCTTTATGATTCTATGGCTTTACATTTGGTGAAAAGACTCGGTGGGCTCTCGGGCCCACACTTGAAAAATGTGTCATTTTGTGAAAAGTGAAAAAGTTCCAAAATGCCCCGCAGACCCACCGGCCCAAATTTACACTTGGGAAAAATTTCCTCCTCGAAATATGGCAACACAGAAAAAACCTTTGCAGGCTCATCCTGCTTTCCAAAATAAATCATCCGGGCCTGTGGGCCCACAATTATAACGGCCCACTTTTTGAGAAAGTTTTCCAAACTCATTAGCAAAAGTCCTAATCATCCTTCCGGGCTCGCAGGTGTGGCCCACAATTTTAAACTTACTGCCTTTTTTGACAAAAAGTAAAAAATGCCAAAATATCTCCCATGCCCCACCAGTCCACAATCTTCCCATTTGGCGAAAAATCTTCCCCAGGCCCGTCGGCCCGCTTTTGTCCAAAAAATCCTTCCAAGGCCCGCCGGCCCGCCATTTGCAAAATATGAGGAGTTAGAAGGACTTCTTTATATTTCTAGAAAGGGGAAGAAATTTTCTATCTGATGGAAATACTTTTAGGGGACCTTAAGTGCTTAAAATATATAAAAATTCAGATTGAAGCACAAAAAGGGGGAAAATGGTGTTAGTTGACCAAAAATAAGTGTGAGCTTTCTATTTCCACTTTTGGTCTAACACTCTTACTTTCCCAGTCTATGTTTTCAAACCTCAACATTTATCATCCTAGACACCAACACCCAGCCAGGATTCCAGCGCCAGCCGTCATTGTCCCCTCTAGGTGCCCCAGACCTCTTTATACTTTGTTCACATCTTTCAAGTCATTTCTATTTGTTTGAGCATCTTATCTTTTTGGTAGTTTGAATTTTTGGGGTTAATTACAAAATTCAAACAAGGGAATCATATAAATATAAAGTTATGTGATCATAATAAAGGACCAAGCACTAAGCATTAGCTATCACCACCTAAGGTTGCATCCATCAAACATCTAAGAACTCCACTACATCCATCTAACACCATCCAAGGGACACAAGGACTGGTTATTCTACATACACTTCATATGAGGGAAGTTCATTCTATTCCATGCACACATCTATTACATTTATTTACATCTAGCTACTTTTCTTGCTATCAAGTGTGACACACAAAAGAGCCACCTAGGGCACAATTCTACACATAAACATGTTAGAATTACATTGGTTCTAAGATGTAGTGCAACACTCAGTCCTAAGTTCACCATTGTGATAGCTGAGGATAGTCTGACCCCTCATTTTGCATCTTTATTTTTTAGGATTTGATGTCTTTTTGAGGGTTTTGCAGGTCATTACTTCATTGCAAGTTTCCAGTGACTTTGGGGATCATTGTGTGACCTCATAGTGACCAAAGGTGAACAACAATGAATATCTCATGACCACTCAAAGGAGGTTTCCTGAGCATTTCCATAGACATAGGTGCCTAGAAAAAGGTCTAGGGCACCCGCAAGCACCCCTATCCCTCTCCAGGTGCCCCAGTCCAGGAAGGATCATCAACTCACACACTTTTTTGATGCTCTGTGTGACGTGCTTCTCCCTCTCTATTCATCCGGTCAACAATTCACCATAGTTTAGGGTATTTCACTGCAAAATAACTAAGGTCATCTTACCTCTTCTTTGTAATTAGGGTTTCATATATTTATGGCTTAGCTTACTTGGCTTAATTTTTGTACTTTATTATTTATTCATTTACTTCTACAATAACAATCAGATTAGGATTATATTTCCATATTAAGCTTAATAATTTTGATGAACCCACTCATGATCGGCATCTTTCATATCCTTCTTTGGCATATCATCTTCTCTATCATGGATCCTAAAATTCCTCAAATTTATTTGTATGATTTAATTCAAATGCATCCTAATTGCCAAGTTGTTCTGAAAAAATACCTAGACACCATGTATCTCCCTAGTGATATGTCACCACATCAAGTGAGTGATATTTTAGATCATCTATCTGACAACCCTAGTCTTCGTGATCCTCCATCTAATCAATCCATGTTGGACTCAATTCAATATTTACATTATTTATTTCAAGACAAATTTCAGGCTATGGAATCCATGATTACATCTCTCAAATATGAAATCCAACATCTTAAGGATGCTTCTCAGGCTCATGTTTTTTCTCCTTCTACATCTCATCTTCATTTTATGTATTCTACATGTGCTCATATCAGTGAGCCTCAAGTCATACCATTACCAGAGCCTCTCACCTTTGATCACAATACTAAGCAACATGACATTATTACTGAGCTCCTTAGTCATCAATTGATCACTTTACCATCTACTCAAGGCTATCCTCCTTACCGACTTGCAAAATATCAAGGTCTCCCATATTACAATTATCATTGAATCAATGGACATAATGAAAATTATTTATATGCTTTACAATTAAGAATCAAGCATCTTGAGCATCAAGGTTTTATCTCATTCACTACACGAAATCCTCTTACATCTTCAATTGTTACATCCTAATGGGTTCCTAAATCTGATTTGTCTATGTCTAATGAACATCATGCCATCACCTCTCACATTACTTCTATAGAAAATCAAATGCCCAAAAAAATCCATCTCAAAATTAATCTAACACTGTCTCATATCAAGTCATCTACAAAACTATCAACTCCACCAAAGCAACCTCCATTAAAAATAATTCCAACACCTCCTCCTACTAAGTCATCTACAATATTACCAAGTCAAACTAAGCAACCTCCTCTAAAGATCAATACAACTCCTCCACCTCTCAAGTCATCTACAGTAAATAAGAAACCACTCGCTACGCAAGACCACCAAAATCTAGTTAACCTATTTCAACTTCCACCGCTCAAGGCTCCTACGACATCACCACCTCAACATCCCATCACTTTTATTAAGGAAATTAATCATTACATTGATCCACTTAGTGTCTTTGACTAGATATGCAATTCTTACATAGTTGGGGAGCATCATAGCTTCTCCACCCTTTCATTACTATCAAATTTAAATATCATCTCATACACTTGACACTTCATACTAATCTTCTGTAAGAATTATTACAAACCTCTTGATACATTCACATCGTCATTCTCTGATAACACATGTGTCCTCTTATGGTTCTTACATGACTGTTGAGGGATATCTTGCATCAAGAACCTTGTTTCACCTTCACATCTCATACTCCATTTATCTATCTATCTATTACATACTCATTCATACATGCATACATTACGATATCTACCATCTACACATACAATGCATACAATTTATCACATCACTCAATGCATCACTATCTATTATACTTCACCACCTTCAAACATCACCTATTCATAAAATAACACACTCATCACCATACAATTTGGGGGGCATCATTCCCACCCCCATCTTCTAGCGTCATTAGCCATCTTCCATCTTACACACATCACATCTAGTCTTTTACATTCATCATACACATCACTCATACATTTGCATCGTCATTTCCCGATGACACACTCTTGTGCTTTGGTTCACACTTGACTGTTGAGGGCATACTATACACATGAACCTCACACACTACTATACACACTACACATTACACACTACACACTTCACATCATGTACATTTTCACCCCATCTCTTTCTACGCATACTATCTACTCTATGCACATTTACACTACATATGATTCTTCATCACATCTACTTCTACATGTTGTGCTCATTACCCTATGACACACTCTAGTTTCATGGTTCATACTCGACTACTGAGGGTTTCAATCTAAAATGGACCTCACCACACTCACACATTCACTCACTCACTCACACACTCCATGCTTTGCACTTTGACGATCACATATTTTTAGTACACACAATTCAACCATTTCCCGACGATGCACTCTCGTTTATGGTTCGTTCTTGGCTGTTGAGGGGCATTTACAAATGAACCTCATCTCATGCATACACATCCAATTGAGGGGGATGTGGATCCTATCATTCACATTACATTCCATTCTATCTCATCCACAACATACTGCATATCTTGGTTGCATTTACTCTTGCTTAATTTTACTTACATGTTCACTTTATTACAAATGCTAGATAGATATCTTGTATGTCATTATCTTATCATACACACATGCACGTTCAATTTCCTTTCTAGTTATGATCACAGATTATATAGATATATTACACACATAATGGATGCTTGGAATAGTACCTATTACCAATCCCACAATGGCTCCTGGGGGCATCCACTTTCGTACACTATAGGTACTATTATTTCATTGTTTCATAACACATTATTATTAGATTATACATGATTTTACATACTTTTTATCTTTATAACATGCTAACGGGTGCTTCATGTGCAACATTTGTTATGTAGGACTATTTTCTTCCATGGTTGTCTATTATAGTTCTTGTCATTGTTTTCTCTTTGTATGACATTTTTTGCGGGGTTTTCCCTTTATCTTGTGTGCACATTGTTTTCTTTTAGCTTCGTCGGCCTTGATTTTATTGTGACATTGTGAGTGGTGTCCCATATTTGCAACCCTTTTTTCATTGTCTATGTTATCTTCTTGTGTGTTTACATTGTCTTCTTAGCTTACATTGACGTTGTATGTCTAGATTACATCTTGTCTTCTACATGCATGTATGTTTTTTATTGTACTAACACTTGTCTCCTAGCCACTTTGTTTTTGCATGTGCCTTGGTTTCTACCAAGCACATTCCCTTCCCCCTACAGAGCATAGTTTCAACACATCAGTTGGTCCTCCTTTGGGCTGCATACTCCTTCAGGGACATCACATGTACCCCAAATGAGGGGGGAATAATTTGGGTGAATCAGTCACCCCATACAATGTCATACAGTCATAGTTCACCATAGCACAATACCAATATAACACAATTGTTAGTATCAGATAGTGCTCATAATCAGACTTGGGTCCTTAGCATAACACAAACATCAATATCCAGACCAAGACAGTAATGCACTGGGTGCCCCTGACCCTTCCTAGATACCTATGACCAAGGGGAAGTTACACAACATTTGGCAGTTCAACACAGTCTATAGAACTCCACACAGTGGATTTTATAGGGCACACAGTCCTTAGCACTCAACATGCATGCACTACACAACACTTTTTACTTTCATGTTGGATCAAATTGTTTGAATTGTTTGAATTTGTACACACCATCTGTAGTGGTGTTCTAAATTATGGGAATCAATTAAAGGTTGGAGGATGACACCAGAATTTTCTCCCTACACTTCTTCCATGACTTGGTGTGAGATTACTCTAAAAACTCATGGCTGACACAACTGGCGTGAGATCACCCAAAAAAAAATTCTTCTACAACATCTTCAGGATCCTTTTTACACCCTTTTACTCATCATGGATCAGGTGCACATGTTCCTTTTTCATTTTCATATTTTACATATTTTTTACACATTTTTCAATCATATACATGTGTATTTGACTACTTGATCATTCTTCTCTTTTACAGGTCCATCCTTATGGGAAGCGGTAGTCACATCACATCACATCAACAATCAAAATCAAAAATAGGCGTATCAGGACATCTACACATGTGTTTTCCGCCCTAGGGTCACTTTCATCATCAATTTTTACACTTTTTCCTCCTCAGTATCCATGCTTCGTATTTTTTCTTTTCACTCCACACTTTGTCATGTCCCTTAGCACACATTCTTCATCGATCTACATGGTTCTCAGGTATGCATCTCTTATCTAATTTATGTTATTCAACTTTCACTCAACAACATAAAGTGGGGGAAAATGTAGACACAAAATCATGCACTTTGGGTATCTATTTAGTCCTGATTGCATACTACTATTCATATGATTCATAAGTAAGAAAAGTACTAATTAACCCATGTCTTTGGCCACCTTTCTTTACTTTCTGTTACCACTTTTTGTCTTGCACCCTTACTTGCTCAGTATGTCTTTTTATACCTCAACATTTATCATCCTGGACACCAACACCAAGCAAGGATGCCAATGTCAAGTGCCCTCATCCCATTTAGGTGCCTCTAACCTCAATATACTTTGTTAACACTTTTTGTGTCCTTTCTAGCCATTTAAGCATCTTATCCTTTTTGGTATTCGCATCCTTTTCAGGGTTAATTATGAAATTCAAGCAAGGGAATCATATAAATATAAAGTTATGTGATCATAATAAAGGACCAAGCACTAAGAATTAACTATCACCACCTAAGGTTACATCCATCAAGCATTTAAGAGCTCCATTGCATCCATCTAGCACCATTCAAGGGACACAAGAGGTTGGTTATTCTTCATACACTTCATGGAGAGGAGGTTCATTCTATTCCATGCACACATCTATTACATTTCTCTACAGTTACCTACTTTCTCTCCATCAAGTGTGACACACTCAAGAGCCACCTAGGGCCCAATTCCACAGACACACAAAACTACCTTGGGTTTGAGATGTAGTGGAACAATCAATCGTAAGTTCACCATTGTAACAGATGAGGACAATCCGACCCCTCATTTTGCATATTTCTTTTTTAGGATTTGATGTCTCTTTGAGGGTTTTGTAGGTCATTTCTTCATTGTAGGTTTCTAGTGACTTCGATGATCATTGTGCGACCTCATAACAACCATAGGCAAAAAACAACGAATACCTCATGACCACTCAGAGGACATTTCCTGAGAATTTCCATAGACATAGGCACATAAAATAAAGTATAGGGAGCTTGCAAGTGCCCCTATCCCTCTACAGGTTCCCTAGTATAGGAAGATAATCAGGTCACACACTTTTTTGAGGCTCTATGCGACATGCTTCTAACCTCTATGTTCATCAATGGTCAACACTTCAGGCACAGTATCATGGGTAATTTAATGCAAATCAGCTAAGACTTCATCTTACCTCCTCTTTACAACTTAGGGTTTCTTAAATTTTGTCTTAGTTTACTTGGGTTAATTTTTGTAATTAACTATTTATTCATTTATTGCTATAATAGAAATCAAATTAGTCATATATTTCCATATTTAGCTTAATTATCTGCCACAGACTCAATTGATGGATTTTTTCCCCGATCATACACCAAACACATATCTTCCACTCTCTAGATCCATTAATTCCAAGAATTCAACAAAGCCTTCACCATGGCCCAAAAATTAGAACTTTGAGCCTTCAAATACAATAAATTTTAACTGCAATATAAAAATCCTAAAAATGATTCTTCTAAGAATTTTTCCAACAATGAAAAATTCAAAGGATTTTTGTCATAAAAAATACATCTAAAATCCATTCAAACCATGACCAATCAAGACCTCCTCTGAAATACACACCTTTGGGGGGGACGGTTTCCCCTCAATGTATGTGTGTAAAGTGAGGTTCATGTAGGTAAGTGCACCCTCAACAATCATGTTTGAACCTAGAACAAGAGTATGTCATCGGGTAACAAGGAGGGATAACACAAGAGCTACCAAATAACATTGTCAACATAGTGAGGGTAGAATTCTATAGATTCTAAGATCCCAACTGTATGAGTAGTAAGTGCAATAACATAAACAATAAGAGTGTGATCATTAGAAGAAACTAGAATAGGTGTAACATTGGTAAGAAATAAGTGCAATTTGGGAATATATGAAGCATTAAAGTTTTATGTAATAGCTCTTACATGACTATAGAAGAAACCATGTATATAAATGTGGAAAGATGATGATTGATTTCCCCCATGGATGCAACAACATGAAGTGTATTCATAACATATAAGTCATGCGTCACTATCAAATCAACACATTGTGTTTGTACTTGTGGTGGAGAAGTGGTGGTAAGTGATGTAATATTGGATTCAATAAGCATAAGATCATTAGAATTTCATCGAGATTTGGGAAAAGTAATAGATTTGAAATCCATGGTCATTATGAAGGGGGATATCGTAAATATTAATAATATGAAGTTTGGAATGTATTTTAGAATTATCCATGGAAGAAGGTGTTGTAAGGGCCTTGTATGCTATGATATGGGTATAAGGGATTGCATACATAGTATGTATCCAAGGATATCCTAGAAGGCTATTATAATTGAGATTATTAGGCATAATGTTACATATAACATTAAGAGTGCAAGGTCCTATAGTAATGGGTAGAATTATTTCTCCCAACACTCACTTAGGTGTATTGTCAAAACCATGAATACATAGAGTAGATGGAGTTAAATCGAAAACAGAAAGTCCTATTTGATGGGAAAAAAGATATATTACATATATTAAGACCATATCCATACATAACCAAAACATTCTTAACAATCATATTATGAATGTGAACTTCAATATAGAATGGATGAGCATTTTCAACTATTGTTTGGGAATGAAAAATAGACTCGAGAGCATGTATACTAGATGAATATACATGGGATATGTGATAGCTAGGAGATGTAAGCAAGCTAGGTATTGATAATGATCCATGGGAGTCTATATGATGAATGAAATATGTTGAAATCCACAACCAAAGAAATAACTCTAAGGTTACTAGGTTTAGGGGTACGATGAAGCAAAAAAAATGCGGGATCCTATAGAAATATAGGGTTTGATCAATAATAAGGTTCACCAAATGATTTAACAAAATTAAATATTTATCAGAGGACTAAGATCAATCAGATAATATTATAAACATGCAAGATAAAATATCCAATGATAAATAAGCATAATCAACAAGAGGATAACAGTGACTTAGCTGATAACTCATTATTTGTGTCGGACCTGAGTTGGGATACTAATGGAAAAATATCAATTTGGGTTGTATATGCTTTGTCTGGAAAATGGGGATCTGTAAATCTTCTAGATGGTAGCGCTAAAAAGGGAACATAACCATTCCAAGTGCTAGTGTCTAGGTTGGGAACTATTGTCCTGGTAGTGAGTCTCGATCTGATCTTTTTAGGGTCTGATCATGTCACCTTCACTTTTTTATATCACTCTAAATTTACTCTTAGGTTTTATTGTCGCACATGTACCTACAAAACAATCCTTAAATACTTGCAGAAGGATCTAACACACATTATATGGGATAAAATATGCAAATGCTTGAGTCAAAATGACCTCGGAAGTCACCCCAATTTGATTATTACTGGGTGTTGCAATACATTTTAGACTCAATGTAGTTCTTGTGTGTATGCTAGGATAGTGTCCCTTGAAGTTATGTTTCCCTTGTACCATTTGCACCAAGATAACATGATACAACTATTTTTTCCCCAAGTTAATGTGTGTGATGGAATTCATAATTTTCCCTTCCTATGTAATGAATAATGCAACCCAAATGTAGTCCTTGGGTGTTGCTCTTGTCTAAGTAGTAGATAGAAAGTAATCTCCCAATTTCCTAGTTGTCCTCTTGTCCCTTAGAATATCTAGTAAGTCATGTATGTATATGATTCCTTTGCTTGAATTTTTTCATTAAGAACTCTAAAAATGAACCAAAAGTGATGAATAGAAGTTAAGAAAGGATAATAAATTTATGTGGTGTTTTAAACATAAGAGAAGAAGAGAAAAGGACAAAAGCACCCAAAGGGGACATTAGCCAAGTAGCATACTATGTAATGTCCAAAAGCAAAGAGACAATTCAAGAAAAACAAAGGATGAGAGTATGAAAATATAAGACACTATCAAACTAAATCAAAACCAATGTTGTTAATGTCTAGTTTTAATACTTAGGAATCATGCATATAATGACATACCATAGGGGTGATGTACTAGTACTAAGTGCATAATTTTGTGTCTACAATTAGAATATTAAGTGGTTGAGTGATTTGTTATTTTTTAGTGAAGTTTTTTACAATAATTAACATATATAGATTTTAAGAGTTTGTGTGAGAGATTTTAGGGATCTCTTAGTTATTTGTTGTTATGACTTGACTCCTAATTTATAGGAGAAACATTAGCCTATAAATATGTAAGATTTAATATTATTCTAAATGAATTCAAAGCATATTTTATTGTGTTAATCTATATACTAAATTACAACCATCTTCCATTCACATAGGATCGGGAAGGAGGTTAATTTCTTCATCTATTGGCATATCTACAATATTTTCACCAACAAAATGGTCACTTTTATTTTCTCTTTATGATTTTTGATATTAATTTTCTGCAAGTGCCTCAAAAAGGTGTTCACTGTGGGAATCAGATTTTTTGTTTTTTTTGTTTTTGATGATATTTTTAGATTTTTAGATTTTTTTACCATAGAATTCAACCTCCTCCTTGAAGTAAGTGTATGTATAGAAGTTGGTGGAAAAAACCTTTTTATGATCCTTGAAGGGGATGAGATTGTGCAGTCCCATGCACTTTGTTATCACTATCTCATTTTGAAATAAATTGATTGGTATGTGATCTTACTAGTCCCATGGGATGAGGGAGGGGTACATGAGTTCTATCGATATTTTAACACATGTGGGAATTGCAACAAAAATTATTTTGTGATCTCCGTGCAATTTTTGGTGCATTGCAATTGCAATTGTCTTGTGATATGATTCAGGTATACTTATCATTTTCATTTACTATTTTTTCATTTCAAATCAATAAAATGTATTTATATCCTTAAAATTGTTAGGGATCTAACTAAGGTAGGTTACCTAAACACCAAAAACAACTAACATTTTTCAAGTGTGCTTGTGTGCAGTTTTAGATTCAGATGTGGAAGAGTTTTACCCACTTTATTCAATAAAAGAAACTAAAATTATCTCTCTCATCACAATAGTAGCATAAACCCATTTTGTTTTAGTAGCATTAATTTAGATTTTTCATATTAATTAATCCATCTTGCAAGTGATCAAAATCAATGCATACATTTGGATCACTTACAAGATGGATTAGTTAATATAAAAACACCAAATCAATGTTACTAAAATAAAATGGTCTTATGATTGAATTGTGAAGAGAGGGACAATTGTAGTTTCTTTCATTGAATAAAGTGGGTAAAACTCTTAAATATCTGAATTTAAACCTACACACAAGCACACTTGAAAAATGTTAGTTATTTTTCATGGTTAGGGGACCTACCTTGGTCATATCCCTAACCCTTTTAAGGAGATAAAATACATTTTACTGATGTAAAATGAAAAATGGTAAATGAAAATGATAAGTATATTTGACTCAAATCTCAAGACAATCACAATTGTGATTCACTAAAAAATCACACAAAGATCATAATCCAATCGCAGTTGGGATTCTCACCTATTTGAAATATATCTAGAATAGATTAATTTAGGACAAAAATAGATTGATAAATGATGATAGGTTTCTTATTATTCCCTTATGAATAAAACTAATCTTTAGGGGATTCTATTACACTATACATGTGTTTTTCTTTCATTACATTTACTTTCTACCTCCTCATTATGCTCAGCTACTTAAATGGTGTATATGCAATCTTTTGAGATAACATGATGTACACATGTCTTTTATAGTACCAACCTATCTTATTATATATGCTTTCATTACCATTGTGTGTTATAATTTCTTGGATAGATTATTTTCCTGCTTGATTTTTGTGCCTAATTGATTATATTTGTAAGAGGCTTGAGTTCCTTAATTATCTTTCAACATTGTGCATGTCCCATATTTCTAGCTATATGCCTATATTTTATTCTTTTTTGTATTTATATACATCCTAAGTTCCATCTATGAGATTCACTTGTGAAACTTTGGGCTTCCCATGTTTATGCCTTTATGCCTTCATGTGACTATTTTCTATGTTATTAATTATGTTAGCTTGATTGACTATTTATTCAATGTTGTCCTTACTTACACACACACACACACACACACACACACACACACACACACACACACACACACACACACACATGTGAGCACACACACACACACACACACAGCACACACACACACATGTGTGTGTGTGTATACATACATACAATTATATATAATATATATATATATATATATATATATATATATATATATAATCCATATACATACATACATACATACATACATGTGTGTGTGTGTGTGTAGTTATATGTGTGTGTGTGTGTGTGGTGTGTGTGTGTGTGTGTGTGTGTGTGTGTATTGTTACTTCTTATGTATTACATGTTGTTTTCCTTTTTGCATCATGGTCTCCATCATATACAACCCTTGTAAGAATGGGATCCTAACGGTGGACACTATTACAACTTTCTATCTGATCCAATGTAGATTATCAAACTTATTTGACATGGGTGTACATATTTTATATTAAGTCATGTAGTCAAACAATTTATCACACCTGACTCAAAATAAGGATCGTTCATTAAGGTATGTTCTACACCTACAACTAACACAAAAAGAGTACAAGGTATAGAGATATTTTTACAGTGTATCCCAAAAAATAGTTACACATGTAGAAAAATTACAAACTTTATATTGGTTACAACCATAAATTCAAGTCAAGATTGTAGTATGGTTTAGAATCTATTATAAGCTCCTAACTTGGGAATTTTTTTTAGAAAATTGTAACTATTTGGATTCTTATAGGTATATATAGACTTCTAGTAAAAATTCAGAGATATATGACACAATTTAGAGAATTAGATAGGGGGCATGAATACTTCACTCATTTTCTATCACATTACTCATATACATTTACAATAAAATTGTTTGAGGGCATGGACATTCTTCTCCTTTTCATTATTTAGTATTTTCATATTCAAAATCAGTTCTATAACACATTTTTGGGGCATGGTGCATCCATTCCTTTTTTACTGTTTGATTTACTTATGAAACTAGGAATTGATCCATTTGCAACGGTGTGGCCCATGTGGTTTAGAAGGTACCATAGTGGATAAATTATTCACAAGTTATAATTCCTCTCCTATTTCACATTTATGTGGGAAGATATCAAGGTTACCAACAATATATGTACACTTATATTTCCTCTTAATATGGTGCTTCATTATCTCTAATATTATGTGTTGGTTCATATGCACTCAAATCCATATATTATAGTTTCTCCTTCATCACAATTCATGGCTAATCACCCCCAATTATTTAGCATTTCGGCGATAAATCCAAGTCTTTAAAGCACAAAAATAATCAAATCTTTTCCCTCTACAAAATGAACAATTGTAATCCTTTCATGTTTTGCGTCTCTTTACTTTACTACTTGTACAAGCTCAATTTTTCAAAGTCACTATCATTATTTACATTTGAGCTATAGTTTAATTTATACTTTGGAAATTAAGTGCACTCTATTTGTAGGTTTTACAATGGAGCTATTACATACCAAAGGTAGAACCCTTGATTTTATCATGGAAGATCAAGTACTTTGGTTAACATGGGATTGTCTTCAAAGTGTGGGACTTTTCTACTTCATACAAACCTCCAAATAAGGTTTGTTCCTTCTCTCCTATCCCAACACACACTAACCTAAACTACTCAAACTGTAACTAAATATATAAATAAAACTAATACATACATGATATAAAGTTGAGAGAAAATGGAAAAAATGCACAATGAAATAATGGTGATGGGCCAACACTAAGACATGGTTCAAATCCAACCTAGAAAGACATAAAATATTTTCATACGTGGATATTTTAATAGAAACATAGAAATTAGAAATAAATGAACGCATAACACTTAATGAAAATAAGAGGGAAACCATCTATAGAAAATATAGATAATTTGAAGGTAAAAACAACCACATGTGTGTTGCACTTATTAAGTATCCATAATTCTTACAAAGTATGTGTTAGGAATCTCATGTAAAATGCAAAGTTATAGGGTTCTGGAGATAATACAACATGTTTCTCCTAGGAAGAATATGTAAATTTGGATAAAAGGAACCTAAAATAATGTGCCTAAGCACCTATATTTATAAAATAAGAGAATTGGAGAGAGGAAGAGATGGAGGGAAATTCAAATTTGGATCTTCGATGGAGGAAGACAACCTACCACCCACAAATCCTATCACCATTAATGTCCCCAACAGACCATCATTTTCTCTTGCAATATGCCATCAAATTTTGAAGGAAAAGGTGTGGGTGTCATTTGGGCTTTTACTCTAGGTAGGGGAGGTGGTTGGGAACTTGAAACAAGAAACTTCACATTTTTGTTATTTTTTCTGATCACTCACAATTTTCCCCAAAATTTATTTCAATCCAATGATTTTTTATTTGATCATGGGGTCCCAAAGGGATGAAACCAATGTAGAAAATCCCATGAAAATTGAACTTTAGATCATAAGATATGGTAGAAATTTGGTTCTTCCTTATATCATGGATTTGAGTGTGATTTGGTATGTCCTAAAAAATATCCTTTCATTATGCATAATTTAGACTTTTGTGGGTCCCTTTGAATGCTACCTAGCTTTCAACATGGCTCTTGAGATTGAAAGTCCCTGCAGATTGAGAAACTTGTGATATAATACCCCATGTGGACTTTTGAAACTCTTACATTATCATATATATGTCATGGGTAATATTTCCTCATTATGTTACATTTATCCTATGACCATGTTCATTTATTCTATGTCCCTAAGAGAAACCTCACAACCTTATAATTATGAAACCATGAGACACTAGTTTAGTGTCTCGCCGTTTCAAAACTAAGTTTTTTTTATTATTGGTAAATATTTTTAAAGGGACTATAACTTGTTACAAAAAGGGCTCAATAGCCAAATATAGCTATAAAGGAACAACAAAAGAGGATCAAAATCTAGATTAAACACTATGTCCAATAGTAACCAAAAGATAGTTAGAAGCAAGAAACAAAACAGAACATAAACTGCATCAATACAACACAAAAGTAGCATAGAAACAACAAAAAGACCAAAAAAGAGCAACGACTAAAATGATGCCTGCCAACCCGAGTGAGTTTACTTCTTGGATGCTCTGTCAATTCTGGACTAGATAGTTTACAACAAGGTGAACAATGCCAATGTGGTGATGTGCGTTGGGTTAGTTGCATTTAACTGCGAGATGGTCTTGCTTCTCTCTTTTTTATTCCCTCAAATAGTGTCAGGGATCGTGCTAAACATGGTAATTATTCGAACATGCTGCTCTAAGAAGTCACTAATGGCATTTAAGATAGCCATGTTATAATCATGCATGTCTTTTTCTCTCCCCAATATATTGTCCAGAGAGTTTATCTTCTTATAAATGTCAGAAATCTGATCCTTCCCAATGTCATTATCATCATCAATTTTTCTTTTTCCTTTCTACTTGTCCGTGCGCTATAGGTCCTTCTTAAGCTGCTTCATCTCTTTCTCCAGAGACTCCAATCTATGAGGTACATTATTCTCCTCTTGATGCAGGGCCATATCTAGGCCAACATTGCTAATATGTAGCAAGTTTTACACAACTTCTAGCTCTTTGGTGCTTCTAAGAACCTGGGCAAAGTGAGGGGTGTCATTTTTTGGAAGCTTAGGGTTCTTGGTCTTGGGTTTGGAAGAGGTGTCCAGTATGGGAGTGGGAGCAGTGGAGGTAGTGATGTGTGGATCGCTAGGAGTGGTCAGGAAGCTGGGGAATTTGGAGACACAAAGCTTATAGAGCATGAAGATGAGGCCCTGGTGGAGAGGGATAGCATGGGAGTGCTTCTGAAAGTCCAAAATGGAGTGCTGAAGGGAATTTAACAAGTAGTGCGGGAAGCAAACCACAAATTGCCTTCTAAAATGATTAAGAAAGACCATGTGCTTAACAGAGATAGTTTTGTATCACCCTTCCAGATAAATATACTTAACCATCATATTTGTCACTTCATCAAATGGCTTGGGGATAGAACTTACCTTAATACCCGTAGAAAATAATTCGAGCTCCTCTCCCTCATTAGAGAATTTCTTAGCCTCGGTGACCCTATCAATCCTTTTGCTGAAAAAATGATAACCCTCCAACTCGAGGCTTATAGCCTTAGCAATCAACTCTTCATTAATAGTAACACAGTGGCCACCATATTTCACCTTTCTATCCTTCCATTCCATTACGAAATGCACCAAAATATTCTAATCGTGGCCCTGAATGCGTTCTATAAAATTGGAAATGCCGCCCTTGTGTAAGAGGTTCCATAGCTCCTCATTATTCTTCCAGGCCGGATCACTATAGGGCTCCAATTGGCATAGGGCACCTCCCATTTTCTTCTTCTCCCTGTTGTTCCTTCAAATTTTCTGCTCAAAACCCTCATTTGAATATTTGTCTTCCTTATGTTTGTCCCGGTTTTTAAGAACCTATCTACTTGTGTGAGGTTCATGGGCATTAATATGGCCGTAGTTAGGATGATAATTCTCACATGTGTGATCTTTCACCTCCACTAAAGCCCGCTCCATACCATTATTATTTCTACTCCACATTTGAATGCCCATATTTTTCTGCATTAATGCTATTATGTACCTCCTTATGGATGTAATTTTCATTATCCCATATGGTTAGATTATTATTGATGCCAACATTGGCCAAGGTATCTGCAACCTTATTCCCCTCCCTATAAGTATGCCTAATGATGATATTCTTGAAATTTTGACAAATACTTATGGATTCCATAATAAAGTCCTTGACAGTCCAGCTAGCAAGAGAAATTATATTTAGGTGATTGATGATGTTTAGTGAATCTCCTTCCAAAATTAAGTTTTGTATATTATAATCTTTGGTAACCCTTATCCCCCATAGAGCAGCTAGGGCTTTTACATAATGATTTGTCTGAATCTCCATTTTACTAGCATAAGCAACAACTAAACAGCCTTTATGATCCTAAATTACATCTCCCCCAGCAGAAAAACTAGGATTACCATCAGAGGCACCATCAAAGTTTAGTTTATGTCAGTTAATATCAGGAGGGATCTAATGAATCAGAGACCTATCAATGTTTGAGGTATTCCTAATCTACAAATTTGCATCTCCTATCTTCTAGTTGGAAAGTATATATTCTTCATTCTCAGGATATTTCTTATTTTTGGGAGGTTTGAATCTCTCAATATTATCTTTAATAGCATGACCAATCTTAACAAAGTTAAGCTTGCAATGTTTTTTATTGTTTCTGAAAATGATATCATTCCTATCTTTCCAAATCCTCCAGATAATATGGGGCATGACCAGTTTCCAAAGTCTTCTCACAACACGGTGCTTAAAAGGAGGATTCCACTAGATCCAAAACTAAATGAAATCCTTAGGCACAATCCAAAAAACACTGAACTTGGAAAAGGAATAACTCCATATCATTGAAGCATACTCACAGTGGACAAAAAAGTGATTAATATTCTCATATTCTTTTTTGCAAAGGTGACACCAGTTTCCAAACTAAGTTACATTTGAAATTTTTTCCTTTATCGCGTGGTGCCTAGTGGCATATTTTTCCTCTTCATCATGGATTTTAGACTTGGTGGAATTCATATTTGATTCTATAGAATTGAAAAAAAAATTGGAATGATATGTCTTCCAAGTCCACATGACACTATGCTCCTACAAACCATGAAGCACTGATCTTCTCATTCCTTTTCTTTCAATGTGAATCTTGTCCTTAGCTGATTTTATAATCTTTTCATGGGCATTAAACCCCGTGGTGTTCTTAATTTCCTTTGACCCATGAGAGAATGATTTGGTTTCTGTAAAAGAATAACTTTCCCAATGCCACGAAGGTCTAAAAAATTATGCAAAATATTACCTCCATAAAAATTTACTTAATTCTCTACTCAATGTTTCCTTATTTTATGGGTTAAGCGAACTTGCAAAACACTATGTAGTTGCACTCCATGGAAGACTAACCTAGTTTTTGTGACTTTCTTGGGGAAAAAATGGCTAATTCTATTTATTATGAATTGTTCAAAATTACATGGGATGTAATTTTGGACACCATGAGCATGATAACACCAACACAATGGGAAAAAATTCAAGCAAAAAAAATAAGTGTTTACACACTCGAATTTATTTTACTTTAAACATGTAATTTTCAGTTCATAATTAAGGGTGGTAAGGAGAGAGGAATGTAGACACTAAATTTTGGCAACTTATCATTTCAAAATGAAAATTTTTGATTTATTCATATGGTGATACAAATACTCACAATTTAGTCCCAATCAATACATATCTCTCTCTTGATTTTCTCACCTTTACACACTAATTTTTCACGCATACAAGGAATATTAATTGACCAAAGAAATATATCAATTCTAGGAATCATTCCTAAACCTTATCTTTCTCATCATTATTTACTTGGGAAAAATTGTATAGTTATGGTCCATAGTGAACGATGGTTTTAGAAAACCTCTATAGTCCTACACCACTCCATATAACAAATTTTTTTATAATTTGAAAATCATGAGGTGATTCATCTTCCTAGGTCAGCCATAATTTTAATATCTAACTAAGGAATTCTATAGAAGAAATTTAATTTTGCTTCATAACTCACCTCACACTCTCATATGATACTATTGAAATATAAATATTAGATCACCCAAGGATCTCATAGATCTTCCTAAGTTAGTTTCACATCGATTAGTGTAGCCACTATAGTATTTGTTAAGAAATTAAATAAGTTAAAGAGTGTAGATTCCTCCATTATCAAGCATCTAAAGAGAAAAGATTCATGCCTTAACAAGGTAAAAATCACTTACAAGCATTGTCAATTGGTCAAGTATCTAAAATGGTTACATTCTATATAGATATCGCATGAAAATTGGAGAACTACATTTGTTTTAAGGATTATTTAAAGTACTACAAGCGTAGGCAGTACATGGATTTCACTTCAACCCAAAAACTAAACTTTTTACAAGGTTTCCTCCATGATTAGGGTTTGAGTTTGGATTACATCATTCATATGGTTTCAAAAATATGTGACACCTAGTTTTTCCATGTGAAGATCATTAGATTCACTCACAACCACGTAAAAATTTATAGAGACCCATTTTGCATACATCTAATACTTTAGAAGAGTTCAAAACTATAAATTGGAAGGTTGAGATTATACAATAGTTGTGTAGTCCTAGATAAGAGACGTTTTCAGTTACAGTTTGAAAGACATTTTCTAGATCCATAGCATTCTTTTCATCCATTCTGCACACTCATATACTTCATATACCCCTTTTTATAGCTACGTACTTATTCATGTGTATGTTTCAATAAATTATCTTATCATTTTATTATATAGTTATAAGTATTAATGGGTTACCATGGATGTGCACAATTATTAATTAATTAATTTAGAATAATCCTCTATAAAAAAAACCCTTACATCCTAATATTATGTTAAACTCTTTTATATTTTTAGGGTGTAAGAAGATGTGAAATTACCCATTAAAAGATATTAAATTAGAAAATGAATTTTTGGAGAAGGGAAATGGGACCATTTGGCTTGGGACCAAACCATGGGATATTTTTTTCTAGTAGTATGATCTAATACAATAAATTTAAGGAATTGTTAAAGATTATAGAAAAGATACATTTGGAAACTATACAATTATAGATTGAGGTGATGTGTTTCTTAAGTTACTAAATAGTGTGAGTAGATAATAAATTCACAAAAAGGACTCAGGGATAAGTCACTTAGGATTGTAATTTGCACACAATTGATGCTCAAGGTATAAGGCTAAATTTTTCATTTCCAAAGCATTTGTATGAGAAACCACGAGGTTATGTAGTTTTTTATTCATTCGTGATAATTGACCTCATGTCATGATAATTGAGATGTTAAGATTAGGAATAAAAAATTACTTGTGCCTATAATTAAAACTATGGTTATTCTAATTTAATAAAGTGGTGATTTAAATTTCATAAAGTTTTTTATGATAATAATTGGGAAAGACTAATCTATGTACAGCTTAAGAAAAATGTAGCAACCATATGTACACCATCAATCACTATTCATTTTGCTCACATAATTTTGAATTGAAAATTTTTGACATTACACCTCTTATAAGATAATAGGTGGAAGGTAAAAACTGGTGAAGAAATAAATACTACCATTACAATAAATGGCCTCAAGTTTGAACAATCCCCTTACCTTAATAAAGTAAAAATGAATATATATGTGTAGTTAAAAACCAAGAAAAAATAATGGATGTGTAAATGTAAAAGGAAAATAGAAAATGAAACCAAAAGAAAAGAAAAACATGGGAAAAAAGGAAATGAAATATAGATAAACAAAATATGAAATGTAATAAAGGGTATCCACTAGTGGAAAAAAATATATCAAAGAATGAGGTATGGAAATATGAACATAAGTGAGGTTAGAGGATTGTAAAATGGAGTGGAAGTACTTTGAAGATATTTGATGATTGGGATACATGAAATTACTATTAGTTATGAAATGATTATTTAGGAATTGGATATTGTGTATTCGGTGGGCCTTAATTGGTTAAGTGGTGTGTTATTACTACACTTATTCATATAGGTCATGTTTTTCTTATATTAAATTTTATTCTTTTAATTTTATATTGTGATTGGATCATGGGTATACATTGGTTGTATATGGTTAGTCTTATGCAAGTTATGTCATGTGTGTATTACCACACCCATGCGCATGTGCCACGCTCTTACAAAAATGTTATTTTCTAATTATTTTTATGATTAGGCAGTGAGTATACATTGCACATATCCAATAAATTCTAGACTAGTTATGTGGTGGGTGTAATATTATACATATCCATATAGTCTGAAGTTGATTTAGTATGATGTGAATGTGGTTGGGTGTGTGTATATAATATATAATGGAGGTGAAAGTAGTGTTTTGAACCTAAAATTTGAAAGTTAAGAGCAAAAATGAAGATGAATGTGAAGGAAAATAAAGAAAAAAAAATGCATTGTGCAAAATTTTTGAGTTGGTATTTTGCATATTCCTATGAGGAAATTATACTTACAGTTATTGAAATGAATTCTAGGAGGAGCTAGTTTTAATGGGTTGAGTATGCAATGGTGTTTTTTTACCCTTTTCCTTTTGTTTCATATGATTATTTGATGTTTGGTATGTACAAATTAGTGTATACATAGAAATATGGATAATGGTAGTTTGTGTCCAAATTGTCTATGACCGTAATGATGTTAAATTGATATAGTTTGATAGGATAACCCTGCATTAGTAATGGCCCATTTTCACCCTTATTTGACATTGTGTGGTCACTCAAGAAAATAACAAAAAATGTAAGAGATTATGTGCATATTATAAATAGTGACAATACTTTTATGAGTGAATCAAATGAATCTACATCTCAATTGACCTAGTATGACCATTTTAGTAATGCCTAAATTTTACAAGATATGCTTTTGTATAGAAAAAAATTATTTTGTATGGAAAAACATGTACATGGATGTGTTGGTGTGTTTCAATTGAACTTTTCTTACTATCTTTGATAATTTTGATGTGTATAAGGAATTATTGTGATGAATTATAAAACAAATTACATTTTGTAAATTTAAAAACATGATACTACATTTATGACATTATTTATTGATCTCTTTGCATTATTTAACAATGTTGAAAATAATGGATTTATGATGATCAAAAAATTTGTGACACCTTTTTCAATATTTCAAGAAGAGTAGAGAACTTAGATGACTCATGACCGAAGATTTAGCTGAAATTTATGTCAAACTTCGTAATCACTTATACTTGAAAGAATGTTTTATAATATTACAAGGAACCTTAAATAATCATGATTTAAATAAAATTATAATTTAAAATAAAAATAAATGGAAAATGGAAATTAAAAATATAAAATAAAATATTAACACCTAAGTAGATAATTTTAATAAAGTGAAAAATAAAAACTATCTAAATTTTGTACATGGAGGAAGACACTAATCTTGAAAAATAAGAAAAGGAAGAGAAAAACCCTTCAAATGTGATTAAATGTTATACTATTGATATTCCAAGGGAAGAGGAATAAATGAAGAGAAAGAAGAGGGATTGCATACAAGGTGATGTGCATAACAAATTGGCACGAGAATGAGCATCCTAAAGAAAGAGACCAACATAGTTAAATTTGTGAATATATTCACATTTTATAAAGGTATTATCAAATTGAAAATCCATGTGGTAAGAGAGTGGATTTGTTTTTGATACTTTGACAATATAATATTAAATTTTGAATTTATTTTAAATAATAAATATGCATGCAAAAATTTAAATGACCCGTACGTCATGCCCATATTTTTCAACCCAAAAAGTAGTTAGAACATGGTTAAAGAAATTATTATTATTATTACTTGTATACAATATAAATTTAATATTATAGACATAAAATCATGCACTTGGGTACATTTCTAGGTCTTAAAAGCATACTAGCATTCGTATGATTCATAAGCAAGAAAACTAGTAATTGATAACTATCTTTGGCCTCTTTTATTTTATTCTTGTTTTCTATTTGGTCTTGCACACCATACAGCCCAATCAGAACCTTACTTATTTATCTTATAGGATTCGGATAGCAATGCCTAGGTGCCCTTTTCCCCTCTGGTTGTACTTAACCCTTGTTCACCTTACTTGCTCTTTTTGGGCCTCTTTTATCTTTTGGGCATCCTTTTTACTTATGTGTCGACCTTCTAGTTGTCAATTACGAAATTCAAACAAGGGAATCATACAAATACATAGTTATGTGTTTAAAATCAAGGACTAAGCACTAAACATTAATATCATCTCCTAAGCTTACATTCAAAAGGTACCTAAAGAACTCTAAAGCATTCATCTAGCATCCATGTAAGGGACAAGGGTTGCATTAATTCTGTATATAAAACATATGAAGGGGAAGTTCATTCTATGAACTATCCACACATTCTACTGCATTTCTATATTTAGTTACAACCTGTTATCAAGTGTAACTTGCATAAGGGCATCTTAGGGCACAATTTCTACACACACTCACCAAAACTACATGAAGTCTAAGATGTAGTACAATGCTCAGTTATAAGTTCACTCTTAGGGTGATCCTTGAAGTCAGTCTGACTCCCCATATTGCATCTTTATTTTTAGGTTTAATGAAGCATATGGGATTGTGTATGTGAACTCTTCTTTTATAGGTTATCGGTATCTTTAGCGATGATTTTGTGACTATCAATCGATCAATAGGAAGAAACAGAAAAGGTCTTGAAACACACCGGAAAGTAAATCTTGAGCTCTTGTGCAGTCCATTAGCACCCATAAGTGGTCTTTAGTTCCCAGGTGCTCCTTTCTTGGCATGGGCACCCGTGTCTAGCCTCATTCCTATATTTTATAATTTACAGTGAGAATTAACGACACTTTTCCTAGCATTTTCAGCACTTTTCCCTACCTAGATCAATCGTAGATTGAGGGTAAATAAGCTAAGTCTATTCATCTATATCTTTTGCTTAGGTTTTCATATTTATATCTTAGTTTTCTTGTGTCATTTTTGTATTTTATTATTTAAATATCATTTATTTTAGTAGTGACTCTACAATATTATATTTAATTTAACTTAAATTAAATCATTTGGTGAACCCAAGGTGAATCGAACACGCAACCTAATTGGCTCATACCCTATGTCATCACTGAAAAGATTAGGGGCGGCATTTATCGTCTTTCCACTCTCCTTGGCAAGCCACTTAAAAAACCACTCAATGTGATGCATCTCAAGTGCTATTATGCATTAACATATTTATTACCCTATGACGCACTCTAGTTCCATAATTCATACTCACCTGCTAAGGGTATAAATCTGAAATAAACCTTACCACATTCACTCTTCACACTCTATGCTTCATGGTATATCTTTCTATTACACATTTTTCAAACCATTTCCCAATGATGAATCTTGTTATATGGTTCATTCTTGATTGTTGAGAAGTTTTTTATAAACGAACTGCATCTTATACATATCTACTTTGGGGCATGTTTCTCCTACCATCTTCACACATTGCATACCATCTCATTCACACTCACTGCGTATTGTATATCTTGGTTCCACTTATTCTTGATTTGTTATACTATTTACATGATCCACTTTTCCTAATATGTTAGTGTAGTTCCCACTTTCCTTGGACACTATTGAGATAAAAAAAAATCATGCATATTATAATTTGCATAATATAACTCTTTATATGTATTGTATTGGCACAAGATTCCTAGACTCATAGTTATATAGACTACATCCTTTTTGTGACATAAAGTATGTATGGGGTACCAAACTTATTATTTGACTAACATCACCATGTGATATAGTGTTTTTTAATAGCTATACATGGTTAGTGTTGCATGATTGTGAATTTCATACATTCTGAGTTATATTTTATAAACGTGAAGTAGATTGGTAGTTATTTTTTTATAAGAGGTAAAAAGGGTTGAGGGGACCCTACCCCGTACAAAATATGAAGATCTAGAACAAAAAAGATGCCAAGGGTATACCCATTAGAACCCCACAAGAACAAAAAATAAAACTACAAGGTAGTGATCATACTATCCATACTAACAGTCCAACTATACCAAACTAACAACAAGAGCCAGAGAACTAACAACAAAACAAAAAGGGGGCCATGCCACCAAAGAGACTAGAATCCATTCATTATTTTATCATATCTCCCACTGCATGCATGAAAAAATTATATTCCTTGACTGGGCTAGCAATGGTGAACTTCCAGTACTAATAATCAGGTTTAGCAATCTCCACATTAGGCCATGTTCCTTCCCTTTCCATTTTCTTGGTTATTTTTCGTGGAGTGTATAATTTCTGGCAAGAGTTTAAGATGGTGAATGGTTCTCTTAACACTGAGAATGTGGACATCCCTAATCTACAAAATGATCCGAGCAATTTAAATACTTAAATTGCACTAATTATCTCCTTTCCTGCAAATTGGTGACATATCATCAAAAGCGCTCATCTTCTCTCCTATCGTCATTAATTAATTACACTACACTAATTAATTAAGTCACCTATCCAACAAATACCCTAATTAACGACCTTCTGTTAATAAATCCTCCCTTCTATCTAGACTAATTAATTATTATTAATTAATTAGCTTCCCCTTTCATTTAACCAATAAATCAATATTTAATTGATTTAATCCCCTTCTATAGTCTAAATCATGCTAATATTCCTCTAAAAAGCTTCTATAAGCTTGCACATCTATTAATTAATCATCTTGATCAATTAATAAGCCCCCTTTATCCACATGAGTCACTAAAGGACAAGCTAAACTCTCCTAAAGTTAACTCAACCCTATCTAAACCCCCCTTATCCACAACTAACTCAACATCTCTATTATCCCACATGCAAAGGGATGTAGTGATTCCTTTATCCATTGGGCTATATAAAGAGCCCTCCTCCTACCTTTACACTTACACCTAATTCCTTGAGAAGACAAAAGCAAAGCACATAGCAAATAGACTATAAGCTTTTCTTTGTTATTCTTGAGAAATTCACCATTTGAAGAGCTAAGCCTCCTTTCTTGCATTTTCTAGCCAAGTGCTTGGGTCATATGGGAATAGTCAAAGGGGTCTTGTAGCCAAGCTTTGATGAGCTCCCATTCCTAGGTTCTTAAGATCAAAACAATCAATTTGATTGCCATGGAGTCTACATAGGTCCATTTGCTTTTGTTGGTAATCTAGAGAAGTAGAGGTTTTGAATACTTTAGCATGTTAATTTGATCTTAGTTCAAAGTTAATGCATTATGCTTAGTATTGATCTTGTTTAGCTCTCATCTTGATGGTGCCTAGATTTTGACTTAGCTTTGTTATAGAACTATTTAGGTGGTAGTTCTTATTCATCTAACTTAGCTTAAGCAAAAATACATGCACACATTTGGCATGCCCGGTGGGACGGATCCTTAGTCCCTTAGCATTTTTTAGCTTGAATTCTATTGTTTTTGGCTAACCTTTGATATGCACATATAGTAAATAATGTTCAATTTCTTGGGATTTTTGCTAGTATTATATGTGTAGGTTCTCATTTATAGCTATCATTTTAATGGGTTGTTGCCAATTTCAAGCTAACTTGTTAAAATTTGAAGTATTGTGAGATTTTTTGTGTTTTTTTCCATACTTTGGTTGCAGGAGTGGCGCAGGCACACTAACGGGGTGCAGACACACTTATCCTAGTGCAGGCACCTCTCGGGTGGCGCAGGCACTGTCGAAGCTTGAATCTCTATTTTCCAACCCTGGCGCACATGCACTAACCCCGACGCACATACCCTAACCAGGGCGCAGGTGCACTAACCCAGGTGCAGACACTATTTCATATTGTACCTTCACTACAATGGGAAAACCTGTCAGACCGGCGCATACACACTAACCCAGGTGCAGGCGTCTCTCTAGTGGTGCAGGCACTTTTCTGGTGGCAAGCAGGTGGCGCTCTGTCAGAATCTGGTACTATTTTTTATCGGTTGTGGCGCACATGCCCTAACCTTGGCGTATGCACCTCTCTGGTGGCACAGGCACTCTGTCGGATCTTAATACTGTTGTTTACCTCCCTGGTGCACACGCCCTGATCCTAGCGCACACACCTTTCTGGTGGCACAGGTGCACTGTAAGTCAGAAAAACACAGAGGGGCGCATCCGCCCTAACCCGCATGCACATGCCTAAACCGGGGCACATGTGTCTTTCAGTTTTCTTGAGATTAAGGTGTTAAAGTGCTAACTTCTTTATAGGTTTTATCTAATTAATGCCTATTTTTGCAGGGTATGTTTACATGCTTTTGCTAGATTAGATAGACTTTATGTGCTTGCTTATAAGAATAAGGTCAGGTATGCTCTTCCCTCACATCCCTTGGGGTGATCTTGGGAATCAGAAATGATTCTTAGGTCTTTTTGATGCTTTGAAATTGTTAGGAATATCTGAATTGGAATGAGTTAACTTGGTGTGTTTGAATTAAGTGTTTTTCCATTTGGCATCTTCTTGGATTTTGGAAACGTCACGTATGCTCTTCTCTTGCATCCTTGGATGATCTTGAGAATCAGAAATGATGTTTACTCTTTTTATGGAAAATTACTAAACTCGTTGTGCAGGACCAAAACACACGCTTGTCAAAGAAAGGTGGAATCGAAACAAAGTCAAACTACTAATACAGTTGTCGTACAGGTTGCCAAAAGGTGTTCAAGAAAACCACATCAAAATTAAACAAGATAAAAAGAACAACATATTCAAAACATTGTATTGCAGGTTTCAGAAAAGGGTACGTCCCTATCCGCTCAACTGGAACATAACCCCTTTGGCATAACGCCTTAAGCTACAACAATGGGGGTGGTACCAGGAACCCCAAAGTAGTCCACGCAAGAGGGAACCTTGTGGATGAAACGGGAAGTGCTCCGCACTACCTACTTGACTAGTATTACCTTGTGAGTTAGCGTTACTGGTTGTCCATATGGTGACCCCAGGGAGAGCACACGTGGATGCACTAGTTGCCCTTTGTGCTCGAAGGGGGTAAAGTAAAGCTGAGATACTCCCAAGATAGTCAGGGTGACTATTTGGGTAAATCGAGCTCGCTTAAGACAACTTTGTAACACCTAGGAAGAGAGAACCACCTAGGAAGATATTCTTTGGCCAGGAGCCCACTTTGACCATTTCAAAATAGTGTTGAGTTGTGAGCCATCATTCATCATGAAACATGGGAAGCGTTACTTTTGTTTAGTTTTTCACTTGCCTTAAGGCGAGGTGAAACTCTGCCGAAGTAAAGCCAACATTTTTCATCCCCATTTTGATCTACTTCCTTCACATTCTTTTGACACTTTGTTGATCAAAAGAAGGGTGACTACCTTTGTGTTACCAATTGATTGTTTCTGCCACTTTTTTGTCTGTTTACGCCCATCCATGTTTGCGGCTGGGTAAGTTAAATGTCTAAAGTGTGTGGAGGCATATTCATATCATTGGTGGCCTTTGTGATCTTGATACCCATGTCAGGATCGTCATCGTAGTTAGGCATGGTTCATCATCTTGAACTTCCTTAGAAAGGTTACCTTGTTTATATCGTATCACTACAATTTTGGTATTTACGTCTTGTTTCTTGTAAACTTGACCTAAATATCTATATTGTAAGGTTATGCTATACACATTTTAACAATTCTTAGTTATACTTTAAGCTTTTAGTTTGATTCTATTACTACCTCAATTTTGAAGAGTGCTACGTGTTACCACTTGTGTGTGTTATATCAATATCATCTTGATATCAATACCTTACTTTCTCACAAAGTTTGGTTAACATATCTTGGTGACATTGTTGTGTCACTCACAAATTGTAACTGGCACTTTTTGGGATATAGGTATTAATTGAATTTGAGCTTGCTTCTAGTATACCTTGTTAGGAGGTCACATTAACTTCTTGTATTTACTTACGTCTTGTTCATTCCCTTGAACTTGGCATAAGTGAGGACATCTTGTTAATTATCTTGCGACACCAACTACTTTTTGAAGCACAATCTAGGAAGTACTTCATTCATTTGATAGGCTTAGGTACCAAACATTGTGTCACTATTGATTTATCACTCTATCACATTGGTATTCTAACATTTATACTCATTCATATTCTTGACATTCATTTTGCATTTCACTTAGGTGTGATCACAAATTTTTGAACACATTTACAACTTACCTTAGTGAAACTATTGCACATCATGGCTCCTAAAACATGATTAGGGCTCAAGAAGCAAACATATGAGGCACAACAAGCGCAAGCTTGGGAAGCCTCAAACAAACAAGGGTCAAACCCTTTTATTGGTCATGATCTAGGGCCTCTATTTTCCGTAGAAAAAGAGATAGAAGACATGGTAGATCATAGTGGTGATGAATTGGAATCCCCACATGTGGAGTTTGACTTTGACCCCACCTTATTAGATGAGTTCCTTTTTAGAAACAAGGATAGGGTGCTAGCACGGGTTGTAGAATTGGGGGCCAAAATGCCCACTGAAAATGAAACAATCCCACCTACAAATAACGCTAATGAGGAGGAGTGACCTCTTATCAACATGGAGGATATTTTAACACATGGACATGCTTCTACCTCCAAATGCAGGAAATGATAATGTAGTGGGACATAGAATACCCTTTATCAAAGTGCCACGTAAAATCAGGTCAGGACACGAGAATGTTGAAGAACCTCCACAATATGAAGAAGAAGAGGAACCTTTGGAAGAATAAGTCACTATACAGCAAAAAATTAGCAACCTTAGTCGACAATTAGCCTTGCTAACCTCTCATGTACAAAAGGAAGCAAGCAAGAATGTCCAAAAGCCAAGGCCTAAGGTCAAAATCAGTGAACTTCATAGGGAAAATCAAGGAGAAGACAATACAGAGTATCATCGTGTATATATCCCTACTTCTCCTACTAAAGAACAATTTCTCACACAAGAAGTACAATCTATGAAAGCAACACTCACAAGCCTTCAAGAGAGAAATGTGGGGAGCATTAGAAAATATCAATATGAAGAACTATGTCCCCATCCTTTTGACAAAGCTATGACACTTCAACCTTTCCCTAAAAAATTTGACATGCCAAAATTTGACAAATATAGAGGAAAGGGAGACCCACGAGATCATGTCAAGGATTTCTATATGGCATGTCAAGAGGTGTCCTATAGTGATAATTATCTCATATGACTTTTTCCCAAGAGTCTAGGAGGTCAAGCCTTGGAGTGGTTTACTCGTTTACCTCGGGGGTCTATTTTTACCTGGCCAGAATTGGTAGAGAGGTTTGTGTGTCACTTCTCATACAATATAGAAAGTGATATCACCATGGCAGACTTATGTGGCACCAAACAACATCCTAATGAGACTTTTTCCAGCTTCCTACAATGGTGGAGAGGGATAGCTAGTCGCTTCCCTTGCACTTTCCCTGAAAAATAGCTGGTAAGTATCTTTGTGCCCAACCTAAATCCAGACATTGCTTTCCACCTTCAAATGCATTGTGTTCACACTTTTGAGGAGGTCATTGAAAAAGGTGTTCAAATAGAGAAAGCCCTTATTGCCAAAGGAACTCTTAAGTCACAATCTAAGGATAATCAAAGTGTTAAACCTACGGAGAAGCTGAAAATATTTAACAAAAACAAAAACGTGGTGGGAGACGGGATCACAGATTCCAAACGTGTACAAACGGTTCAAACTGGTCAACCTTTTAAACTGACCAAAGGACCTATTCAACCACCACCTAAATGAAGAATGTTCACTCCTCTCAATGAGCCTTTGTTGGTTATATTAAAACAATTGGATGTGGCTCACATGGTGACTTATCCCATGACACAACCCTTTGATGAAAGTGCTCCAAAACCATCATGGTACAAGGAGCATGACTATTGTGAATTACATCGTGTCAAGGGACATAAAACAGACAAATGTCTGTGACTTCGTCACTATATCCAAGACCTCATCGACAATGGGGAGATAGAGGTGGACAACCCAGAGAAAACTCAGACACCCAATGAAAATATGGGGATATATAAAGAACCATTCCCCAAACATGGTAAATCAGAAGAGTCAAAGCCAGATCGAGGAGAGTCATCCCAGAGTTATAAAGCAGTGAATTATTTATATACCAAGAGAGACAACAATCATTATGATTCACTTATTAGATGTATTCACTCTCCTAGTGACCATGTGAACACCATCTGAATCAAGGGAAAGGATTGCGTCGTGGTAACAAGGTGTGCCCACCTCATGATTCCTGAACCCTCTCCATCAACCCCACAAAATGGTAGGTATGACCTCTTAGAACAACTTGAGAAAACATCTGCCAAGATTTTGATCTTGGATCTTCTTAAGATATCAAATGTGCATAAAGACATTTTGTACCAAACTCTTCAGGGGTCAGGAGTGCCACTAGAGGTAGATCCTACACATCTTCAGGCCGCAGTAGCAAACATTGTACCAACTGAACACATTTCCTTCGATCATAGGGAAATCCCTACTGAAAATCCAACACATAATCTCCCTTTGTATATTGAGGTATTTGTTACCCGTAAGAAGATCAAATGGGTGCTTGTGGACAATGGATCAGGGTTGAATATATGCACACTGAAGTTGGTTAAGCAGCTGGGACATACTGAAGCAGACCTTGAGTCAAACATCATTACTATAACCACTTACGACAATGTGGAAAGGGAGTCAACTAGGCACAATCATGTTGCCCATGGAAGTCGGTCCCACTTGTCATCACACAAAGTTTCATGTCCTGGACTTAGAACTTCCATACAATATGCTTCTAGGCCGACCATGGATTCATGCCATGCAGGTCGTGCCATCAATGTTCCATCAATGCATTAAACTGAAGCATGAGGGACACACTATCACAATACAAGGAGATTCAGAGCCCTTCGCTCACTGCAGAGCTCTCAATAGTTTTGCACGTAAGGGTACCTATGTGTGTCCCTCCACCGATATAGTTGTTCCTCTCCAATCTGAAGCCATGGAGTCCCCAGGTAGATTCAGATTCTCTCAGTTCTTGCACCCATGGTTCCTCGACATCAACTTATCCTTTTGATTCATGGGAGATGAAGGTCCTAGAATATGGATGTGGAGAATATAATGTGCAACAAGCCCTCTAGTTTCAGACCTCTCATTGTCACCTAAGACTAGAGGTCGACCCAACTATCATTTCAGATGACCTAGAAATGAGCAAACTATTGGGTCATTTTTACCTGGAGGCTTGCTGGCTGAAGAAAAATTGTTGGATCCACCTACGACTTGGGTCCCAGAGGATACTCAGCCAACCTACTATCAAACCCCTGAATATGAGAAATCTAGTAGAATGATGTACTCCATGGGCTACAAGGGCCTAGGATGTGGAAGGAATGAGCAAGGACAACGAGAACCAGTGCCTCTCCCACATTTTAAAATAGAAATATATGGCATTGGAATTCTCCCTTATGGGGCACATCCCAATGATCAAGATGCTACCTTCTCTGAACGTGAGGATAGCTCTGACTATCTAGACAGCGATACAGATTCCCATTGTAGCCAATATGAGGATCTTGCCTCCACAAACCTATTCATGAATACCACTGTCCTAACCATAACCCCTATGGAACCTACACTTGACCTCGTTTACCCTTCCCTTGTTGAATGGGACCAACAACGTCATATGTCACTAGATCTATTTGAGAATGATGAAGCTATCGCAGAGTTCATGGGCATTCGGGATACAATTCCCATTGGAGACCACAAAAAGGGCTTCTATATTGACTTGGATACCTGTGCCTACTTCGGGGAGGAGGCTGAGCTTCATGGTCAGCAAAACTTAAGAAAAAGTGAGGGAAAAAGTTCCAACGCAAAGCCTCGGAAAAAATCAAAGTCCAAGTCACACAGTGAAAACCTCTTTGAGGCACTGGCAGACAAACAGGTGCAAAAATCAAGGGACAATAAAAGTGACCATGCCAAGGATGAAAATCTCATGGAGACATCCTTGGATGAAGATCTCAACCTTCCTCCTGATCCTACGTGTATGGAGGACTTGTCAAAGTTACTAGTAGAGGAAACTATCGATGTAAACATTGGCACAGAAGAGGACCCAAAAATAGTCAAATTGGGAGCTTCACTCTCGGCACGGGAACAGAAAACATTCACCATGCTGCTACGGGAGTTTATAGATGTATTCACATGGTCCTATAAGGATATGCCAGGCTTAGATCCAACTTTGGTCATGCACAACTTAGTTGTACATGCAGACGCTAAGCCTATTAAGCAGAAGCTCAGAAAGATGCACCCAAGGGTGGCTCTCCTGGTTAAAGAGGAATTAGAAAGATTGCTTGTGGCAGGATTCATTCAGCCCATTGATTACTCCAAATGGATATCCAACATCATCCCTATGTCTAGAAAAATCCTGTTGGGATCAGAATCTACATGGATTTTAGTGACATTAATAAGGCCTGCCCTAAGGATGATTTTCCACTACCAAATATTGATATGATTGTGGATTCAACAACAGGATATGAGATGTTATCTCTTATGGATGGATTTTCAGGTTACAACCAAATTAAGATAGCTGATGAAGATCAACACAAGATGGATTTTACAACTCCTTGGGGTACCTTCTGTTATCAGGTAATGCCATTTGGTCTTAAAAATGTAGGAGCTACCTATCAGAGGGAAATGATGGTAATTTTCCATGATATGATCCATGATATCATGGAAGACTATGTGGATGACATCCTCAGAAAATCTAAGACAAGGGAGGATCACCCTATTATTTTGTGGTGTATCTTTGAGCACCTACGAGAGTACAAGGTCTGTCTGAACCCAAAGAAATGTGTGTTTGGCGTGCTATCAGGAAAATTGTTGGGTTTCATTGTATCAAGAAGGGGAATTGAGGTAGACCCTGCTAAAGTGTCTGCTATTACTGAGATGCCTCCTCCTAAAAACATTAAGCAACTACGCAGCTTGCAGGGAAAAATATAGGCTATTCACCGCTTCATCTCCCAGCTTGCCGATAAGTGTCATTCGTTCACCCACCTACTTAAAAAGGATGTTGCCTTCATCTAGGGACCAGAGCAACAACAGGCCTTCACCTTGCTTAAGCAATACTTGGCCAATCCACCTGTCCTCATGCCTCCAACTCCTGGTGAGCCACTCCTGCTTTATATCTCTGCTACTCAATTTTCTATTGGTGTGTTGCTCACCCAATATGACCTTGGTCACAAAGAAAAAGTGGTCTACTACCTCAGTCGCACTCTCATCGCTTATGAGCTCAACTATCCCCAAATTGAAAAAGCTTGTTTGGCTGTAGTTTTTACCTTTCAAAAACTTCACCATTATCTATTGAATACCAAAACCAAGCTTATATCCAAAGTTGACCCACTCAAATACTTGTTGTCTAAACCCGCCCTCACAGGTAGAATGGCTAATTGGATCATTCTACTAAGTGAATTTGACATCGAGTTTGTGCATCAAAAGTCAGTTAAAGGACAGGTACTCACTGATCAATTAGTAGAAGCACCTTTACAAGGCACTGAACCTTTGAATCTGGATCTACCAGATGCCTCATTACTATACATTGAAGAATCTATGTCATGTGGCAGATACACTTTGATGGGTCTTTTACTTTTCATGGTTCAGGGGCAGGTGTGGTCCTCATTACTCCTTCTGGTGACCCCATACCTCAGGATTTTCATCTTGGTTTTCCTTGCATGAACAATATCACAGAGTATGAGGCACTCATCACAGGGATGAAGCTCACCATCAAATGGGACATTCATCATGTTAAGATTGTTGGTGACTCTCAGTTAATCATCAAGCAAGTTAATGATGAATACAAAGTTAAGGATGAGAAACTCATACCTTACAAGAAGCTGGTAGAAACTCTGAAAGAGTATTTTGTGTGCATCACATTTGAACAAATTCCAAGAGCACAAAATAGATCTACAGATGCTATGGCAACAGTGGGTTCTATGCTCCGCATTCCACTGGAAAGTAATGACATGCCATTCTTTGTGGAAAATCTACGCCAACCTACGTATGACATGCCAGAATCATGTCTGGCTTGTGATGTTGTTGGTCCCAATTCCCCATGGTATGAGCCCATCTTTACCTATCTCAAAGACAACACGTTCCCTCCCGACATCTCCCATTCTGAGAAACAAATCCTAATTCACCAAATAGCCCGTTATACCCTTTTAGGAGGTACACTTTATCATCATGGCTATGATGGGAATCTGTTACGTTGTCTCGATATGACAAAGTTGGTCCAAGCAATTAAAGAGGTGCATGAAGGGGTGTGTGGAGCACATACTAATGGAATGGTTTTAGCCAAGAAATTGTTAAGAGTAGGCTACTATTGGCCTACCATGGAAACCGACTGTTGCAACTATGTAAGGAAGTGTGTACTTTGTCAGAAGTATGGAAATTTCATCCATGCTCCATCACAGCCATTGCAACCCATCACCACCCCATGGCCATTTTCTAAATGGGGACTTGATTTAATAGGGAAGCTTACCCCTACTTCATCTGATGGCCATACCCACATCATTACGGCTACTGAATACTTTACCAAGTGGGTGGAAGTTGTCCCTTTAACCTATGTAACAGGAGCTCAGATTTCCAAATTCATCATGAATCATATTATTTTCCGGTATGGCATTCCTGCAGCCATTGTTACTGATAATGGAAATTCATTCAAGAATAAAATGGTAAAGGATCTCTGTCATCGGTTCCAAATCAGGTTAAAATGGTCTACACCATATTATCCCCAAGGAAATGGGCAGGCCGAGGCCACAAATAAGACTTTGGTGCGAATAATGGAGAAGATGGTAAGTAAGACAGGTCGTAATTGGCATTTGCAAATACACCCAGTTATTTGGGCTTACAAGACCTCTATTCACACTCATATGGGTGCAATGCCATATTCCCTGGTATTTGGAATGGAATCTATCATCCCATAGAAATTGAGCTTCCTTCCCTAAGAATCTCTCTTAGGGATTATCTAGATAAAGATGAAGATTACCGAGTGGCTAGACTGGCAGAGTTAGAGCTCCTAGATGAGAAGCACATCCGTGCCCTTAATCACCTCAAAGTGTATCAGAACAGAGTCTCCAGAAATTACAACAAAAGAATCATACCTCGTCAGTTTGAGGTTGGTGATTTGGTCATGAAGGAGAATCAATTCAACACAAGGGCAGAATGAGAAAAGAAAGGAAAGTTTGAACCGCATTGGTTAGGACCTTATGTTATCGTGGCCAAGTATGGCACAGGAGCATACAAACTTGCTCACCCCAATGGTGATGAGCTCTGTGAGCCCATGAATGCCATGCACCTTAAGCGGTTCTATGCTTAAACATGGCACAAAAATCAGAAAAAGCAAAATAAAAAACATGGTAAAATAATCAAAATACAAAAAAAAATTAAAAAAAGAGAAAAAGAAAAAGAGAAAATAGGTCATCCATAAGTGAAAACCACGCAATTGTGGCACTTTGGATAAGTCCTTGGGTGAAAACCAGTTTCTGGCGCCTTGGGAGGATTCATTGTTCACAAGCATCTTGCATCTGGAGGGTACTTTTACTTAGCCTAGGGCTAGTTCTGCCTCCGAGATTCCCTGTGAGCCCAATCTTGTCAAGCCTTGATCCAGATTTGTCTCCTTTTGTTCGTCTGTGAAGGGCATGGTCTTTGTCTATTCCCCATCTTACGTTGGGGGCACTTCTGTGACTTCACCTTCTTGTTTATAAGCGCGTGGCATTTTCCCTTGTATATTCCCCATCTAACGCTGGGGGCATCCATGCTTTCTTGGTTACCTGTGCATAGCTCTAGAAAACTGTTAGAAAAACACAAAAACATTAGAAAATTGTTTCAAAAACTAAACAATAGAAAAACGCAAAAAATTCAAAAATGTCTAAACAATAGAAAATTGTTTCTCAAAACTCAAAAACAATAGAAAATTGTTTCCCAAAAACTCTAAACAATAGAAAATTGTTTCACAAAACAAATCTTACAAAAACATTTACTTTAGTTTACTTGCATTGTCTTGTTTCTTGCTTTGCTTGATTGCTTGTATAGTTGCTTCATGTTTGTGCATTTGTATTGTTTGTTGCTTGGACATACTTTGTTAGGATTCATCTTTTCTTGATTAGATTAGATTTATTATTACTTGTGCATATTGAAGTGTGTTTTTGCATGCTAGTGAATCATGGTACATTGTTGTATTGGTTCATTATGTTCTTTGTTAGCATTTGATTGTGTTTTCTTGTTGCATGTGCATCATTTTGTTATCACATCATCATATTTCCATCAATATCATCACATCTAACATCATCTATACATCATATATCAAGAAAAAGCTAAGTATACATCATACATGAATGCTAAGCTAATCATCACATATCGTATCATCAAATGGGGGCAAGAGGGATCAAAAATATCAAAATCTATCCCCCCACACCCATATCATCATATCATCCCGTCCACTAAGTCTGGCACATCACATGAGCAAATACATTTGATATACTCTACAAGATCTATCATCTAGAAATCAAAACACATGCGATACATCAACAAATCAGGATACATATACATGTGAAATCAAATTAGCTAACATCACAAACACATCTATCTATCCATATGCTCAATCAAAAATAACAAACAATGTCCATCTCATAAACATGTGTCATGTCAAAAATGTCCATATATATACACATGTGTGGTATATCTGTATCAAAAATGGATATACATCATACTATACATCAAAAATGCCTTCATCTGAGGCATACAAAAGGGATGATATACATCAATCAAAGAATACAAAGGCCTTCATCAGAGGCATGTGTCAAAAAAATATCAAAAAGGCCTTATACAATAAAGAATGTTTGTACATCAAGCACAAACTGCTCATAGCCTTCATCAAGAGGCATATGTATCAATACAATCATCAAGGCTGACTCGAGCCCTCAGATGGGGTGGCTGAGTCTGTCTCGTGGTGGTGGCATAGCATGAGCATCACTCGATCTCATTTTGTACTATCCTCGTGGCTGCTCCACTGAGGCCTGAGGCCTCTCTGACCTGGTCCCTCTACTCGACTGCTGGCTATAGGAAGGTGTCCTGCCAGCTCAGCCAGAACTACCTCAAAATATAATGCGGATCTATAGTAAGATGCTCTGCCCTCTGCTGTAGCTAGATCTCTGTGAGTTCGGGATGTCACTACTATGCCATCTGTGCATCGGAAGGACGCTATCTCTAACTGATGCTCGGGAAAGCTCAGCCTGGCCCACTATATGCTCTGCTCTCAGCCTGTCTCTCTCCAGTATCATAGGCTGTAGCTGGGCCTGTGTATATCGATATAGGCTCATCACCTGAGCCATCTATCAAATCTGTTGAAAGTGAAAAACACTATCATCTCCCTGGCCAACCTAAGCCCAAGCCTAATCCTGCTCTACTCTCACTGCTAAAGTAATGGGCTCAGGCCTGGTCTCTCTCTTGTTGTGGCCTGGTCTCTCTTGCTAGGGCCTACTGTAGCTACTACTGTAAGGTGGCTATCTGTGCCACTGGCTGCACCACCGGGGCCTGTCCCTGTGCGCTCTGGATGACTATCCCTACTCTCATAATCTATGTTGGGAAACTATGCAAGTGCTTGTACTGGTCCTTACGGCCTCAATCCTTGTACCTGTGCTACACCCTGCTCATCATGTGGTAGCCCATCAAATGGATCAGCTGGGTCACGGGCTACTACATCTCTCTCTCATCACCACCATGATGAAGCTCTCACGTGGTCGAGTACCTACTGCCCAGGCCTCATCTAGGATAGTCAAGTGCATAGTGGTAAAATAGTAGCATACCAAGCCATGTAAGTAATAGTGGTGCCTGGATCTCTGACCTGTATGAGCTGGATCCCATACCTATGGAACCACCTATAAAAAACTAGCCCTAGCTCAGGTCACCTGTATGCATGGCCCCATGGTCGGCCTCTCAGAGTCTCAGCGGGCATACCAAAAGTCTAGCTATGGAACCCCCTGCACCATGCCCAGCTATCGCTGACATCTATCTACCCTGTATAACTCAATGATATAGCTGTGACTGCCGAGAAGGAAATGCTCCACTATACAAACCTTGAGCTCTACTGCATCCTCTAGCCACTGTATCAGCCTATAGGGACTCCATATGATATCCTTGTCTAATAGCTCATCAAACTCTCGTCGATATGAGTACAAGCTACCTAGGTGACCTCGTATGTCATCACCTATTTTGAAACCCATGCCATATAGAAGAGATCCTCTGGGGCTCACATGTAATGTGCCTAAGGATTACCCGATAGCTATGTGGTCCCATGACCAAATCTGTAGTAGAGAGGCAGGCCCCACCATCTTTTGAGTGGTGGTAGGTAATAAGATGTAGGATCCCAGTATAGATGTGCCAGTATGCACTGGCCCCAGCTAATAATGCTCACCACTGAAGATCCCATGCACTAATGTCATCAGACCTCTAGGAAAGGATGTTCCCAGTCTTATTAGTGAGCAAAAACCCACTGATAAGTGACATCACGTATAATGGCCCCCGGTGCAGTGTCTTTGGATCTACGATGCACTCATGAAATGCAACTTAGGTCATACCATCATGCGGTATATCATTTCTGTCGAATAGGTCACTAACAGCCACCCTGATCCACCCAAGGTCGCTAGTATACTCGATCAATGAGCCTAGATAGGCCAGAGAATCCACCACACGTCCTCTGAAGTCATTGTCATCTCTCCAATAGGGAGCCTAAAGCACTAGCTCTCATTGTACCACCGCTCAGCCAATATAGTAATTAGACCATGAACCAAGGTGATAGATGGCATTCGGGATATGGGGCCTAGGCTTTAACCACTGTAGCTCTAGGAGTATTGCCACCGCATGATTTGTCTCATCAATGCATGCTCCCCTCAGCTCTGCAATGCATGAATGACACTCACGATCTGAAGCATGGGAATGCGTCTCTGCAAAATCATTCCATTGTCAGTTACTAACATTTCTTCTAAATTCTAGCTATCATTTTTAGGGTTAACCCAAAAATCCTAAATTTTCTTCTAAGTGCCATCATGTGTTTTGGCATTTTTCTATCTGTCCTCAAGACAATGTAATCAAGCAAGTGTGCTATGTGCACAAAGTGGGACCATTAAAAAGTGTGTTCCAAATATGGGACATCACTGCACAATGCACAAGACAATCTTAGGCCGGTGCCTTAAAGCATCATCAATGATCATACAAGACGTGTAGGGCATGTCCCGCAAACAAAGACATACTGTGTGGTGTAATGTGCATGCGAAAAATGTATGGCAGAAAACGCATGGTGGCATATGTGTCCCTACAAAGCAAATGTTGCACATGAAGCACCCATCAACATGTTAGAAAGATAGCCAAAGTATGTCAAGATGCGTATGTATAAATGGCAAAGTAATGTGCTAGTACCCTAATATACTAGTAAGTGCATGAAACAATATCACCTGTAATGAGGATTAGATACTCACAAGTAGATGCTCCCAGGAGCCATCGCCTGTGTACAGTGTCGTAGCATCATTGCAACATGTAAGTCTACCTGCAAATGAGATCTACATGCTCATGACTATAGATCAAGTGAATGCACATGTCAGTGTATATAGAAAGATAATCATATAGTGAGTATTTGACTAACAAATGAATTGGTGCGGTGATAATTACCCCCAAGTATGGGGTATATCAACCTATTTTTCACCGGCCGTGGTGTGATGAGGCTTGTTTGGAATGTCGTTTTCTCCTAGGAGCAACATCCAATAATTATTTTGATTAAATAATTATTTTAATTTATAATTTTTCACGTGCTGGGGCATTTTTTGAAGCATCTAACACCCCTTGACTTCTCACTAATGACAATTTTTATTGCTCTAGGAAATTTTTCTTCTTATCCACACTCTCTAGAATAAGTGTGATGAGGTGAGGTTCATTTAGATTTAGACCACTCAACAGGGACATTATTTGTGCCTTGTTTCTTCGGTCCTCCCCCTGGTCGGCATTTTCTTTTGCGTCTAGGCACTTCATTCTATTTCTTAGTTATTTTCTTTCTATTGTCACATTTTAGAAAACACCTGAAATTCTCTCCTTGATATTATCATATATATATATATAATATATATAATATATAGTTCACTGTGTACAAGCCCAAAAACTGGGCACATTCTCAAAATCCTAAAAAGAAAAAAACCTGCAAAAATAGGTAACCCTGACTTCATTACGGTGAACTTGACCGAGTCTTGCACATGGTATCTCTTTCCATGTATCTTACTGAGTTTGTTTCAGAGAGATCAACATGACTCTTTAGGATGCCCTTGATTCAAGTGCATTCATAGCAGGCTATATGCTTGAATATCGTCTGTACTATGGGGAATGTCTTGTTGAATGGTGAACTGTTTCGTTATGCACAAAGCTTTCTACTTGGACCCAGTGTCCATCCTCATTTCCCCTTGCATGTATCCTTTCTCAGGGCATCATTTTTAACCCTTGTCATCAATCATGAACATGTGGACCTCTTTAGCTTGATAACAAAACATTGGTACAATTGTCTTGACCGTTGTTGGGTTGGATATGTGTGTTCATACTTTTTTTCCTTGTTAAAAGAGCTTGTTTCCTTCTCATATTGCATTGCATTTTGTATGTTGCATGGAGTTGGTGTTTTCAGCAATGGACAATTGTTCGTAGTATGGCTTTTCATGTCATTCTGTACTTTTGTCCTATGCTTATATTTTTCATAAGGACTAATGACATAGATATTTTGGCAATATGATGACACTAAAGTTGTTCCAATACAAAGGCTAGAGGCTAAGTTCTTCTCTCCACTTCTCCATATTTCTTCTACATCACTTTCCTCTCACCCCTAATCTTCTATTTCACTTGGGCATTCAGTCCCTGCCCATTCTTCTATTTATTTCTCACCTTTTTCGATTGTCTATCATCTTCCTTCATCACCCCATCAACACTCGAGGGGGCATCTCTCACTTCTACTAATTTTTCTTCTACCCCTTCAAAATTTTATCTATCTACTATCTTTAAAGTGGCATCACTTACTTCACCCCAAAGAGGGGCAAATGTAGACACCCATAATTATGCCCAAGAAATTTAAATACTTAAATTGCGCTAATTATCTCCTTTCCTGCAAATTGGTGACATATCATCAAAAGCACTCATCTTCTCTCCTATCGTCGTTAATTAATTACACTACACTAATTAATTAAGTCACCTATCCAACAAGTACCCTAATTAACGACCTTCCGTTAATTAATCCTTCCTTCTATCTAGACTAATTAATTATTATTAATTAATTAGCTTCCCCTTTCATTGAACCAATAAATCAATATTTAATTGATTTAATCCCCTTCTATAGTCTAAATCATGCTAATATTCCTCTAAAAATCTTTTATAAGCTTGCACATCTATTAATTAATCATCTTGATCAATTAATAAACCCCCTTTATCCACATGAGTCACTAAAGGACAAGCTAAACTCTCCTAAAGTTAACTCAACCCTATCTAAACCCCCCTTATCCACAACTAACTCAACATCCCTATTATCCCACATGCAAAGGGATGTAGTGATTCCTTTATCCATTGGGCTATATAAAGAGCCCTCCTCCTACCTTTACACTTACACCTAAATTCCTTGAGAAGACAAAAGCAAAAGCACATAGCAAATAGACTATAAGCTTTTTTTGTTACTCTTGAGAAATTCACCATTTGAAGAGCTAAGCCTCCTTTCTTGCATTTTCTCCAAGTGCTTGGGTCATATGGGAATAGTCAAAGGGGTCTTGTAGCCAAGATTTGATGAGCTCCCATTCCTAGGTTATTGAAGATCAAAACAATCAATTTGATTGCCATGGAGTCTACATAGGTCCATTTGCTTTTGTTGGTTATCTAGAGAAGTAGAGGTTTTGAATACTTTAGCATATTAATTTGATCTTAGTTCAAAGTTAATGCATTATTCTTAGTGTTGATCTTGTTTAGCTCTCATCTTGATGGTGCCTATATTTTACTAAGCTTTGTTATAGAACTATTTAGGTGGTAATTCTCATTCATCTAACTTATCTTAAGCAAAAATACACGCACACTTTTTTTTCTCTTATTCTTTACAATTTCTTTGGCCAAACTTGACCTAGTCCTTTTGGCCACCGATTTCCCCACTTCCTCCATGAATGTAATATCAATTTTAGCTTCAAAAATGTCATCCTTCCCCAAATTTTCCTAACCAGGGTTCACCAAATTAGCCCCAAAAGTTTCATTTTTCCCAATGAGAGGATTACCCAACTTCAGCATTGCTTTAATTAGCTTTTGGTGCAATGGATGGGTAAAAATTCTTTTTCTAACCTGCACAATAGGTCTGGCTAGTGAAATATATAGATAATTTGGAAATTTTTAGAGTCTGCCATTTCTTATGTGATTAAACATTGGGAAATGATACCCATAAACAACCTTATAACGCCCTTCCAGGGTTATGTACAACATCAAAAAAAAAAAAAATTTCATCATATGGTGAAGGAAAATCCTCCCTAGCATAACCATTATCAAGTTGTTTAAGAGCGCCCTTACCTTGCATTCAAATTTTTCAATCTCCAAGCTATAATCAAACTTAGATTTAAAAATACATCTTCCTTCTAGGGTAAGCCCTATCACTCTAGCAATAAACTTTAGAGATATAGTGAAGGAAAAATTATGAACGCAAACATGGATTTCGTTCCAAGTTTTAGCCACTTCCACACTAATATATTCATTAAAAACATCAAAAAATTTAAAAAATTGCATCAAACCTACCTTATCCAACTTCTCAGGAGCTTCCTTCAACATTTTAGGGATCATGTCAAGCTCAGTTCTCACTAGATCACCTCCCATATTTCCACTGTAGCCCTTCTTCCTATTGTGATCCTGCAAATTATGGTTCCACTATATATTCAAGTAGCCACTTTTACCAAATATGTTTGAATGGCTCAAATTAATGAAAATGTATTCCCTATTAATCCAATATTTGGGATGATTGAATGTTATGTTTGGCACGAGTCTAAGAATCATGATTTCCAGTGACGGCATCCTGGAGGCCACCTCATCCTTATTTTTCATCATTATAGAGATATGGAATTGGGATCATAATCCCATTTTAGAGTATGAATTATTTTAGCTTCCAAGTTAGTTGAATCTTTAACCACATTAAAATCTATAGCCTCCGCCCCTTTGTTAACATAGATATCTACTAATTTATTACCTTCCTGATAGATATGTTGGAATGATATTTCAGTGAAAGAAGACATTTTCCTTTTTGCATTTTTAATAAAGTATTCAATAGATAAAGAATATGTGTTTTTCCCCTTCATACATGAGATGATATTCAAAGAGTCCCCTTCCACAATTAGGGACTTGAAACCTCTCTCTTCCGAAACCTTAACTTCCCAATACATCGCCACTACCTCAAATACATGGTTAGTTTGTAGGGCCAAATTAAATAAGTAAGTGAGGATAAACTTACCATTTGCATCACAAAACACCTCCTCCTCCAGTCTTTCTAGGGTTCCCTTTAGCAGCTTCGTCAAAATTTAGTTTGATAAAACCCTCCCCGGGATTAGTCCATCTTATCCCTTCTCTAGGATTACTTTTCTTAGGTTAGGGGTCATAAGTTAAGTTTCAGTTGTTGATGATGTTATTTTCTCTTTCCATGACTTCCACGTCTTTATTCTTAAAGATAGAGAAAAAAATTCTAACAACTTGTGTGCATTTGTTAAAAATCAGCCTGTTCAGAAGTGTTTTACCTTTGAAAATCCTTCGATTTCATTCTTTCCAAACTTCCCACCACATATGTCCAAGACTCATAATCTAAATATTCTTTATACCTTGGCTCTTGAACAGACATCTCCATTGATTCCAAGCATATTGAACCTCCTTTGGGCTTACCCAGTTAACCAAAAACAATCCAAGGATAAAAGATAGAATTTGAAAAGAAAAAATGCAGTCCAAAAATAAATGATTTGCTGTTTCCAAATTCTTTTCACATAGTACACATCTATTTACCATATGAAACCCTCTTTTAGTAAGGTTGTCAACTATTAGAATCTTATTTATCACCATAAGCTAGCTGAAAATATTAACCTTAGGACTAATATTTTTGTTCCATATCTTGTCATCTAATAGATCTTCCTCACTTGTCTCCTCCTCAAAGAATAAATCATAAGCTAATTTGACTAAGAAGATTCCATTTTCTTCTTTGTACCACACTATTCTATCTTGTTCTTCACTGTTATAAGACACATGGTTTTTTAGGAATTCATTAAGGATATCTATGTGTTATCTAAGATCCTAATTTTCTAATTCAAGATACTTCCAAGTTTGAAATATCCTGGGGTCCGCCATATAATTGTTTACTTTTCTCCCATATTTTCCTTCTAATAGCTTCAAAATTTGGGGAAATTTATCTTCAAGCTTAAAGATACCAACCCATTTATCACTCTATAATAGGATTTTTGTGTCGTTTCCTATTTTCCATTTGTTACCTTTTCCCACAAGTTCCTTCACAAAATTAATAGTTTTCCATATACTTGGCCCATTGAAGGAAACTGGTTTGAAAACCCATCTCTTATCTTTAGCATCCTCCCAATACTTTTTCCTTAAAATTCTATTCCACACCCCATCTTCTTTAACTATCCTCCATCCAATTTTGGATAATAGGGATTTATTCATTTTAATCCAATCTCTAAGTCCTAAACCTCCCATATTTCTTGGTTTATAAACTCTTTTCCATGCCACCAATGGAATTATATCTTTACTTTCATTTCCACTCCATAAAAACATCTTTGAGTCCGTTCAAGTTTATCCACAATTTTCAATGGGATTTGATAGAGGAACATCACATACACAGAAAGACATTGTAGAGATATTTTAAGGAGAGTGATTTACCCAGCTTATGATAGTAGATTAGCTTTCCATCCAACTAGTTTCCTCTCAAACCTTTCAATAAGAAAATTCCATTCTCCACTAAGAGATATCTTATCCCCAAGATGCATACCCAGATAAAAGGATGGTAAGGGATTTATGTCACATTCCAATATTTCAACAATCTTCTTAAATTGAATTTCCATAATGTTAAGGAAAAATTGGATCTTTTTCTATAGTTCACCAGTTGTCTCGAAACCTTCATGTAATCATCTAACAACCTTTTAAAATGCTTATCTTTTGGAATTAAAGCTTCCCCCACAAAAATAGTATCATCTATGAAATGATTATGTGAAACACTTTCCATGCCCCTAGTCGGAAATATTCCTTTGGTTGTGTCGTTACTAGTTTCCACATTGAGTCTTCTACCAAGAGCTTCTGCCATTATTATAAAAAGAAAAGGGAATAATGGATCCCCTTGCCTCAAACCTTGTGAGCTAGGAAAGAAACCACATGGGGCCCCATTGATAAGAATGGAGAACCAAGAATTGGATATACAAGCCTTAACTAAACTTCGAAAGGAGGATTCAAATCCAAACTTGTTGAGAATTTTATAAAGAAAATTCCATGAGACCCTATCATAGGCCTTGGCCATATCCAATTTGAGAATCATAGCATCCTTTTTGTTGAGTTTTGTTAAGTGAATCATCTCTTTGATAGTAATGATCCCATCTTGAATTTGTCTTCCCGAAACAAATCCCCCTGTTTGTTTAGATATAATAGTATGAGGGAGAAATTATAAGTGGAGAATAAATATTTTTGTGCATATTATTTAGGTAGTGCTAAAATTACTTATAGGCCTAAAGTATTTAAATTCCATAGCATTACCATATTTCCAAACAAGGGCTAGAAAATTAGAATTCATATCCATAAGCATTTTCTTATGACTGAAAAAATCTTCCACCGTTTTGTAAACATCCTTTTTGATGTATCCCAAAAATGATGGAAGAAGAAAGCCTTAAATCCATCTGAGCCTAGAGCCTTATATGGATTGAGATGTTTAACTGTAAATTCAACCTCCTCCATGGAAGGGATCACTGAGAGTAGCTTGTTATCTTCTTCGGTTACCATGGAATAAATGCAATTAAGGAATTCATTCTCCTTAGCCAAGTTGGGTACACTTTGATTAGTTAACAAGTTTTTTTAAAAAGATATGTCTTCATCTTCTATTTCTTCCTTCTCTTCCAAGAGATTCCCTTCCCCTTTTCTGATTTTGTTTATTTGATTGAAGATTCTTCTCTTGAGGGTGATCAGATGGAAAAATATATTATTTTTAACCCCCTCTTTGAGCCAAGTAACTCTAGGATTTTTCCTCTAGAAGGATTATTCCTTAGATAAAATTATTGTAGTATTCCAACAGAATAATTCTTTCCTTTTCATAGTCTTCCAAATCTGCTTCATATTCACTCCTTTCACTCTGCCTTTGGAATTTTTGTATATCTGTTTTAAGTTCCACTATCTTCTAGAATATATTCCCAAAACACTTCTTGTTCCATTTTTTAAGATTCATTTTGAAATTCTACAATTTTTTGGTTAATTTGTACATCATTGTTCCCTGGACATTAAACATCCACCTTTCGTTGACTAGTTATTTGGGTTCCTTACTATGAAGCCACATTTTTTAATAACAAAAGGGGATTTTTCTTCTTGTTGGATCCATAATCATCAAAAGGATTGGGTTATGATCTGACCCTATCCTTGGTAGAGAAAAGAGGGATATATCCTTTTTTAACCATTCCTCCTAAACCAAGACCCTATCCAGTCTCACTTGAATAAATTGGGATCCAGCTCTTCTTTTTCACCAAGTATATTTACTATCTGTTAGATCTATATCAAGAAGATAAGAATTTAGAAGAAAATTATGAAAATCCTCCATTCCAATAGTATTCCTTTAGTTCTTTCATATTGTTTATAAATCTACTTAAGAATGTTAACTTATTGGTTGTATCTCTTTATGTGGCAATTAAACCAATTGATTTTAGATTCATAAACTCACAATTTTACAAATATAAGAACTATTAAGTTCTAATTCCTTAACTCTAAACATACATATACTACCCTCCTTTATTTATGATATTGCTTAATAGTACCCCACAATCTATGCCAAAGAAGGTATTTCTATAAGGTAGAAATCAACAATCATCACATTATTTAATCATCAAAAAGGAGTGATAAATTCATTGAATCCGAAATTCTTTCAGAGATTACAAAGAGTCATAATAGGAGTACAAAACTATTTTTATCATGACTCTCTTTTCCGAGAAGTACATCTCAAGTAATGACGCCATGTATCATCATAATAAAGATACAATTTCTTTAGTAAAATAGATGTAACTTTCTATATGTCTTTCTCCTTTCATATTTTAAAAAATCCATCTGCAAAATTGTTAGAATGGGTCAGTTCATTTGAACTGAGCATGTTAAGCACTATAATATTAAAATGTTGTGCTTTTAACTAACTGTTTTATAAAAAAAACTCTGATGTTTATGAAACAGTCTTGAAAATGTAACCATAAAAATAGAAATACTTTTCCATAAAAGATTACAATCAAGAAGGGGAGAAAATATTTAAGGTTCAATATGTAGATTTAATCAGTCAACATAGAAACCCCATCTTTCCATCATAAAACTCTTTCAACATATAGGAAATAATACAGCAAAGTTTAAGAAGAAGAAGACTCATTTCATGTATCCAAATTAAAATCCTTCAATAAGCCAGTTCTAATTTTCAAGAAGAATACAAGATACATAAACTATCTTTCAGATTAAATATATTGTTTATACAACAATGAATATTTCATTCCAGCTAAATGTCATACCATCTCAGACTCATCCTATAGCCTAGGAAATACATTTATTATAAACAATTTCACACAAACAATTAAGGGTGACTTAATCACTATAAACAATCAAATTAATTCTTGGTTGAAGCATCTTAAGGGTCCTGAGTTCCTTTTTCTATATTTAATTCAAGGTATTAGTCAACCATATTTTGATTACTTCTAATAGTCTAAGAGAACAAGCTATCTTTCAGGTTCACTCACCAGCTTAATCTAATCGTTATTATTCCAGAAAAGATTAGATTAGTTGAAGTTCAGAACTTATAGGAGGCTCGATACTTTCTCATGGCATAACATAACTCTAAAACATTGCATTAAGGTCCATAAAAACATGAATACCTTTCACAAAGCTAAAAAGTGATAAAAATTGAGCAACCCGAAGAAGGGAAAAGAACGATACCCAAGTAAACAATTTCCCCAACCTACGATTAATGAGGAAATGAGTGAGATTGTAGTCTCCTCATCTATCTAGAATCAACTGAAGAAGAGTTATAATTTCTTTATGAAAATAATAATGAAAGGATATAAAATAGATTTCTGTATGATCGATGCACATCAAGTGTTGAAACAAATAAGGAGAAATCACTTACAACCAACAAAATCTTAATAGAGATTCAACATAGTCTAGAATTGGATGAATATAAAATAACTAGGAAAAGGAATGGAAACTAAAAATTCCAACCTTTACCTATCATCTTTTCAAGAAATACAAGTCCTAAAGCATGATTCTATCAAAGGATAAAGAATCGATTCATTTCCTAACAACATAGTAAAGGAATGAAAAAGAGAACAATAGGTCTAATCCAAAACAAACCTCCAATCAACTCAAAAAAATTTAACAAGAAGGCAGACAAGAATTCGAGCATCCTCCAAAATAAGAGTTAAACATTCATCAATAATTTAGGAAATATACCTCAGATCCAAAAGACCTGTTACGGAGCTACGAAGCTCAAAAATCCCAAAGTGGGTTTAAGAGAACATGAAAAAATATACAAAAGGACAAAAATTACTTTCTCAGATATACCTTCCTCTATACTTTCAATGAAATGAGAAAATACAACAATATGATACCCAAAATGGGTTTTCATATTTGAACACAAAGTGGGCATTCCTATAATAACCTACAGTCTCAAAGCAAGTTGAAACAGAATAACGGTTCCCACTATCATTATCAATCAACCAAACTTAGCATTAAACATGTTATACTTCCCAAAACGATGGTGTAATGTCTACATAAATAATCCTTCAAAATTCATTTAATGACAATAGAAAGAAGACATACAAGTTGAAATCTAAGGATTTCTACATAGCCATGCTAATGTTTAATACATACAACTATTAGCATATTTTTTTGTAAACCAAGAAAAAATTATGGTCTTCGAAGTCTATAACAACAAGAAAATCAAAGGCAAACACCAGATCATCAAGGTCCCTGACCTACGTCTCTATACTTGACATGATTTCCTATATTTAAGACTTCCTACAGTGATAAAAAGGGAAAACATTCAAGTAAGATTTTTCAGATTCTAACAAACCAAGATACATACATTACAAGAACAACATGCAGTCAAAACATCACTTAACAAAGCACAACTCTATTTCAAGCCACTATTATAAGGATTCGAGCAGAAGCAAAATTACCCATAAGTATGAAAATGATACTCCCATATCTCATTTTCCAACTATCATAGCAAAATCAATAATGCATCCAAAGCAACAAAACAAAAACACCATTGAAGCAAAAACTTAAACAATCATAGAATTAGAACCAGAAGATTTCCATAAAGAGTAGAGTTGATTTTATGAAGAACTTAAATAAAAGCATAATACTTAATGAATAGGGCCTATCATGCCTAATAGATCTCTTGTCTTCACTTTTTCATGGAAAATCACCAAGAAGAGCTTTGATTCTTTCCAATGAACACCAATAATATCCTCAAAACCTTCTCTACTTCCTCCTATAGCTCCATAATTTCATCTTCTAACACCATGCAAGGAAAAACAAATCATGCAATGATTTGAACTGTGGTTTGAAGAGAAAAAACCACATGCAGAGCTAAAGATCGAAAAATACCAAATGACCAAAACAAAACCGAAACCCCTTTTCTCTCCATCTTCCTCTTTCCTAGGCGGTTATTCGCCATTTCCAAAAATATTAAATGCCCAACAAGACTGAAATTCGTTACCTTTCTCCCATCAATGCCATCTTATGTTTGGCAATGACTAAATTCAAAAATGCATACAACTAATACTTGGTAGAGGTGCCAACTCAACCCCCTAACTTTCCTCATGCATTCTTCAAATTTGGCAGCATAAAGGAGATAAGACCATATTAATTCCTCATAAATTTCTAAAGGTTGGTTCCTCCGACCTTCCCTCTCTATATGTCATCCTATAGGCCCTTCTTAGGTTAGCCAAACAATAGGTTAGATTCAAAATTAGTTTAGGAACTAACATAGGTCCTTAGGTCTAAGTCTAAAGGTTTAGTCTTAGGTCCTTTAGTTATTAACATCCCACATTAACAAAAGAACATAGTTACTTAGGCTAGGTTATAGCTTTAGGATAGAGTTTCCAATTTAATGAACATAACTTAATTAGGTTCCTTAGTCTATAGTAAGAATTGCATCCCAACTTATCAAAGAATAACAAGATTACCATCCAAGTTCAGATACGAAGCAGGGAACCATGGGGATCACTCCTGACTTCAAGACAGTCAAAGTTCTAAGATCATTTGACTTTTCCAGCTTGATAAATATGACCACAAGCTCATGAATTAGAAGTATACCTTGGATCAATGAAATTGATCCAAGGTAATGTCTGCATCCAAAAATTATGAAAATTGAAGCACAATTTCAAGTGCAACAAAGACTCATGGATTAATTTCTCATTTCCCAAGCAGTGAATTATTCAGCATAAGAAGAGATGAATTACTTCATTTTCTATTCGGCACAAATATGATAGAATTGTACCTATTTCAGCAGATAACATATTATCTACAACAAACATGATTTCATAGATCATAAGAGTACACCGTCTTAAAATAAGAATCACTAGTCAACGTTTGAAACTTCCAAAACAGAAGTCATCATAGATATCTTCTATGTTAGAGGTGTTACATTAATCATGGGTTGAACCCGTGTGAAGGAATGAATGGAAGGTGGAGCCGATACAAGAGCCAATGTAAGAACATTGGGAGGACCAAGAGACTGAGCAACATGGACTTTAAGAGTAGGTACCTCAATAGTGGAGGAAGATGGTATTTTGAATTGAAGCTTAAGCCTTGAGGAAACTATTTTCCTAGTGTCTGGCTCTTTGATTTTCACATCATCTTCTTCTACAACACTTTATTTCTCTTCACCATTATTTTCATGTTCTTCATCCTCTTTCTCAAATTCATCTTTTTTTTCTTCAATGACTTTCTCTTCTCCTTCTGAAGGCTAAGATATTAGTTTAATCACAAGGAAAACTTTTTCAGTTGATTCATGAGCCTTCTCCTGCTCTACTTCCTTCTCAAGTGTTTCCTAAATCTTTTCTATCTCCTTGGACTTATTTTTGTTTGTATACACCTTGGTTGTTGAATCCAAAGGTGAAGAAGAAGGAGTTAATTAAGTTGGAACTTTTTGAGGAGTGGAGGACTCTTTATGTGAAGTGGAGGATTCATGGGAAGAAGATTGTTTCGTTATTGTATTATACTCCTTCGTCCTTTTTTTGAACCATTGTATTGTTCTTACAATCACTGGATGGTTCGTGTCAGAAGGATCATCCCTTTATTTTTGAGAAAAATCAATAGTAAGGAGAGGAATATGTTGAATATTTTTGATATACTCTACGAATAAAATTCTCATTATCATCCTCTAGGTCCTTAGGAATTTGAACTTGATACACATTGAAATCCTTGATTTTCTATAGAGAAAGTCTCCCAAAATACCTCTTCCTCACGTCATATTCATCAGTACAATCTACCCAATAATCTACAATGGTGGGAAGATGATAATTAAACATCCTCAAATGATTTGAAATGAAACCCTTAATATCAAAGGAGGATCTTCATTGATATGAATGGAACTTGAAATCATTAATTGTCCTTTCAAATTTTTGAGCATCCAAAATAGATATGTATGTATAGTTTCCAAAGGAGATAGGGAACTAGATGTCAATGATTTTATTATGTATACATGTCCTATGTAGCATATCTACCTATCTCCAAACTTCCATAAGTAACAATTTATCATTGTAATACATGGAAAAAAAATTAGGTGCACCTTCAAAAGCAACTAATCTTATATAGGAAAAAATTCTGAACTAGATGAAGAGGATGCCATAAATTGAAATCAACTACTTTTCCTCTGCAAACACTCTTTCAGTTATGTTTCCTTTAAGGATCCTTAATATGAACATTGTAAAAACATCATTTACCCTCCAGTGATGAAATTTACTATTCTTAAAATCGAGCTGGAGATTAAACTCATAAAATGGTGCATTTTTATTATCATCTTGAGAAGACAACCCTACCCACACTGTATAGGTTACAATTGTATACCTGAGGTAGGAAGTCATATGAAATATTTTACTTTGTTTCACATTAACCAGGAAGAATGGTTCCTTCACAAGGTCTTCAACATAGTTTGAATTTTTGAAAAAGGGTGAGAAATGAGAAAGATAAGGCTAGAAATGTCCTCGAGGGAATGAGAGTGACAAATGACAGCACACAGTTAAAATTCACAACTTGAAATAGTGAAAATAATTTATGTTTACCCTCCTTTTATAACCCATCATTTTAAAAAATAGGAAATTTAATAAACATAATAGATTGTGGGGAACGAGAATGCCAATGGAACTTTTTTAAAAATTTACTCTACACCGCGGACAAGACGGATTTTTAGGGAAATGAAGGCCCAAGGGAACAAGTATCAAAAGTTCCAAAAACCTCTAAAATACCCACGATATAATTAAGTGTAGATGGTGGAACCTTACGAGGAACATGGTGTCGAGAGGAACAAGAGCCGCGAGTACCAAATATATCTACAATATAAGTATACTATAGTTAATGTGGACAAAACCCGTGTGTGGGGAAAATAAGGTCCAAGGGAACGAGTAATGTGGGTTATCAAAACATACGAACCACCCATCCACCAAAAGTTAAAACAATTTACAGATGACAAGGGGGTGCGGGGAACAAAGACCAAATAAAAAAGAGTTCTGTCGGGAACTTAAAAATCTGCATAACACAAAATCTAGGAGAAATGAGGGGAAAGCACGGATAGGGGAATGGGAGGCCTAAAGGAACTTATTCCTCTTGTTCCTCTAGAACCCGCATTAACTACAATACACTCAAATTAACCCAAAACAACTCAAAATGACTAATTTTTTTTATTTTTTTCACTCCTTAGACTTGAAAAAGGAAAACAAACCGAGGAAAAGGGTCACTTAGGCAAAATTTCAAAAAAAATCAAAAATTACACATTTTTGGGAAAGTGACAACATGATGATAAACTTGATTAAATCCCTTGTTAGGATTTGGATAATTTATATATGATTGGGCTTGTTGTTTCTCTAAGGATGCAAACTTATTTGACAAATTATAATCAAGGATTTCATTTCATCATCATCGTTTTTGCTTTTAGAATAATAAAATGTAGAGGCAACAAATAGGGAATTTTTCTCTGGAATGGGAGCAATAGATGGCTGAGAAGCTTGAGGAAATTCAAGAAAAAAAACATAAGAAGTCTAGGAGATATCTTTCCATCATGTATTAAACAATTTTCATCCCTAACATGGTTATTGGATATGCATCAGGAAATTACATAGCACCCATAGATTGTATCACAACTTCTATATAATAATTCAATGCTCTTAAGAAATAAAGGAAGGAACCTTGTGGAGTTGGTCTCAAAAGAAGTGGAATTATGTCCCATGTTTTTTGAAATCTGAAATTAAAATCAGTCATAATCTCATTAGGATATCTCTTGATAGTTTTTAGTTGTTGTAGCAAAGATATGTTGTCTGCTTTCTACTCAAACTGCTAACATAAAGTGGTTTGAATTTCATCCAAAGTATGTGATACAACATAGAATTTATAGTAAATGACCTAGGCGTGCTTGCACATCACTTAGTCTAAGATGAGTTCTCACCCGAAGCACACACATGTACCAGGTTCCTCTTTAGAGTTTCTTGTAAAGAATGTTAGCATGATGATGTTTAAACATATTTAGATTCATGATTAATAGTAAACAACCCATAGTGCATAAACCATTTTTGGATCTTAGATTATATGAAAGGAAAACTAAACAATGACTATGATAAGATTAACCATACAAGAGCCAGATTCAATCATGTCTAATACTATTATCTAGCCAATATATTCCATTGCATTAAATGCTTTAAAACACAGAATCTTCTTAGAATACATCAATACCTCCATGAGTCATGTGCACGTCAAAACCAACAACACAACTCTAAAATAACTTTCCACTACTAAACTATGCAAATCAATACATATTTATAGGGGTGGGTACTTTCCTTTCACTGGCCATGCAATCCTCAAAATAGGTCACATGCTAATAATATACATGCGCCTTTACAATAGTATGCACAACATGCAAGTGTTTTAACAATAGATTTCCTATAGTTAGCTCCAAGTAGAAATTCTATATTTAGCTTTTAAACTATGCATGACACTTATCTGCAGCCTGATCCCAAAATACCATTGCATGGATAACAATTCTTCACCTCTATGTGTACTCTGTATGCTATCTCTAAAAATATCCCTTATCCATAAAAATGGTTAAGTCCTTATTCTAGGTGCTTTAATCCTATCATAGCGTCATGCGCTTTCAGTTCCCTATCTCCGCACACCCAATACTTAGATTTTTTTTTTTTTCAACATTACCCCACACTAGAGTACATTGTCATCCTAGCAATGGAAATTATTTCTTTTGTCTCCAATAATAAATAATGAATTAAACTTTGTACAAAAGAATTAATTTTACTCTGCAGCACCCTCTTCTTCAACTAGACGGATGAACTCTGGATATTCACTTTTAAATTTAGCCTCCAAGGTTTTCTAGTCACTATCAGTGGCTATGGTATCCAATTCATCCTTAGTGATCTTCTCTTTCTCATTTTGTAGCACCTGGACAGCATTAGTGATACCTGATAGCATTCCTTCCATTAGATCCATCTTTTACACTATGAGCTTCCCAATCTCATAAATCCTATCCTTGTGTAGATCCTAGGCTACTACGAGGGCCTCGCACTTTTTCTTTACCAATGCTAACCTTTCTACGTGCCCAAGTGTTTCATCTTTCATCACCTTAATAACTTCATTGTCTTCTATTATAGTTTGGGTCCTTATTATGGTGTTTGACACTGCACATAAATTGAGAGCTTGGTCGGCCTTCTTTAGCTCTTCTTCGTACTTCTTAATTTTTTTCTCAAGTTTGTAAGGTAGCAAATGATGTTGAAAACTCTGAATTTAAACTAAGTTTCAAAAATTCCCTTCATTAATCACTCCACCTACCACCATACACAACACTAACTCCTATTGAGTGTGTTGTGTGTCTCCTTATCCTGCGCTTCAATTACACACACCTCAACCTTTTTCACCTCAATCATAATTTCTTGGCGTGCCACTACTTATCCATCACATATCTCCTCTACCCACGCTTTCCTTAAGCCAAAGTATTTTATCCATTGTGACTCATCATACGTAGTCTCAAATGTTGCAACCCCCCTTGAATTATACATAGTGCCCAATGTCTTACGCATGGTCTTAATTTTTTAGCAATTCTTCATAAGTTCTCATGAATTTTGAAATCTTGTTCCTTCTGTTTCTTTTATGGTCACCCATGAATTTATTTCTTTTCCATACCTCTGTTATCCACCCCACACTAAGGGTATGTGTAGTCCTCTGCGTATAGAAACACTTCAGACTATGATCAACTTCTAGCGCGCAAACACGCTTATTACATAAAACATTGAACTAAATGGACAAAGCATAATGACGAAGAAGGAAACACATTAAATGAAATACATTAAGGGAATCTAATCTAAATGGAAATACTATTGTATTACAACCACCAAGAAGGCTTATTTATGGTAGGGCTTCAACCTACTCCCATTAAAGTAACCAGGTAACTGTGTTCCATCAAGCACCTCTAACTGACAAGTGCATGAGTCAAGTATGTGAATGATAACATACAGTCCTAACCAATGAACCTTAAGCTTGCCTGGGTGGTGCATAAACTTTGAATCATAAAGAAGTATCATCTACATGACCTCAAGCTTCTTGTCCTTGATGTGTCTGTCATGACATGCTTTTTACCTAGCCTTCTTCTTCTTCTCACTCCAACATGTTATGGCGCATCTCTCATCCAGCTATATAAATTTGTCGATTCTTTCTTCCAAGGCTTGCTCATCAACTAGACCTCCCACATGCACAATATTTAAAGAAGGTAACATAAATTCCATGGGAAAAAACTGCTTCTGTGCCAAACACCAACTAAAAGGGTGTGGCCTTATTCAACATTTTGTAGGTTGTTTTATATGCCCAAAGTACAGTAGAAACTTTATCATCCCAATATTTCCTTCCAACATCACAAATTTTTGTCAAGTTCTGGCTCAATATCTTGTTGAAGGACTCAGTAATCCCATTTTCTTAAGGGTGATATGGTGTAGTCTTGTGGTGCATGACCATAAATTCATCCAATAATATTCTAATAGTCTCATTCAAGAAATGTGTGCCCCTATCACTTGTCAAACTCAACAGACATCCATACCTGGTAAGAATATTTTCCCACAAGAACCTTGTTGTTGTAGGAACTGTACAATCCCTTATAGGTGTTGCTTCCACCCATCTTGTAAGATAATTTTTACAAGTGATGATGTAGCGCAACCTAGTTCTACATGCGGCTGGGGAAATAGGACCCACAAAGTCAATTGTCCATTTCTCGAAAGGCTCTGCACTTAGAACAAGCCTCAAAGGAATTTCATCGCACTAACCAGGTTTCCAAGGCACTGACAGTGATCATATGCCTTATAATACTCTTTACAATCCTTGTATAGGGTCTCCTACTAGAAAGCAGCGAGTAGAATCTTGTGCATGATGGTGTCACCTGCATAGTGCCCACCTACAATACCGCCATGAGCCTCTTCCATGATTTTCATACGCTCATGTTCTAGTACACACCAATGTAATACTTCATCTCAGCCTAGTTTGTATAAGTCACCACTAATCAACATGAAAGGTGTGACATGAATTTCAAATTGTTTCTTTTCTGAGGCTTTCATTCCTTCTGGCGACATACATGTCTATAAAAAGATAGCAATATCCTCCAATTCTAAGTGTGATATGCCTTTTTCCCATTTAATAATCTTGATATTTTACCATATAAAAATCCTCATAATATCTTTTAAACTAATAAAAACAATAGTTTAAAGATTAAACATAACACAATGGGAAGGACTCGATGTCCCTCAAGTAATCCCTAAGTGACACTTTATATATGCATATCTAGGTGAGGACTATGTGTGGCTCAGGAAACTCCTAAGTGATACCAAAGATTCAACACCTCAAGCTATGGCCACATTATCAAGAGGAAATATGTAACAAATAATCTTCTTGCCCTGGCCAGGAACCATCGTGGGTTATACTTTACGTACCTCAGTTAGGACACCCCTCTAGAATTCCCCTCTCCAATGCCCACCACTTGCTTTCACTCGGTATCAAATAACAATTACTTGATCAAACATATTCATATGGGTATTAAAACCTCATGCCACAAGTTTAAATAAAATACTTTTTACCCAGGTAGGTTTTCAACCAGCATACCCATTCAAAAAAAAATTATTAATTAAATTACCAATATTAATATACATTACAAATGGTACTCATTAATTCCCCTTCTCAACACATCCGTTTGAGAAGTTATTTTTATTTAATCTACCCTAATTAAAGAGATCTTTAAATATATAAAATATTTCATACTCCCTATATTAAAGGGTCCTCAAATATATACAATATTTCATGCTCCATTCTAAAGTTTGTCCTCTTATTTATAATTTTCAAGAGGTGGTTATGAATCATCACACCTCTTTATTATTTATAAAATTACTTCATTATATCTTATAAACAATTCACACCAATTTACCGAATAATGATAACTACTCTTTTATTTTATTAATTCTTTATCTACTCATATTACTTTACTTTTACACCTATATACATATAAATTAGGGTGATTATTTTATTTATTACATATTACCATTACTTAGATACACCCATAATGGGTTCATTATATAACTTTTAATCCTTCTTTTAAAAGGAGTTCGGGAACTCTCATAACTCTTTTATTTTACCGCAATTTTAAAGGGGTTCCTATGTACATATCTCTCACCCTATTCAAAATGGGTCTTCTTATACATATTTCAAATATCTATATAGTATTAAATTTTGAATTCAAATATAATTTACTATGTCTTTTCACGTATCAATTAAATATAAATGTAAGTCTAATGTGGTAAGTATTAAAATAAACATTGTAATGTTTCTACTTTATTATTATTTTTAATTTTATATTTTAAATATATAATTATTTAATATTGAATACTCTTTTTTTAAATAATTTTGATATTTATTTATTTACATTATTTATACAATTATTTAACCCATGTCAAAAGCCTTATAGGATTAATAGTTTTGATACCAAAATGTGATATGCCCTTTTCCCATTTAATAATCCTAATATTTTACCATATAAAAGTCCTCCTAACATCTTTTAAACCAAAAAAAAACAATAGTTCAAAGATTAAACATAACACAATGGGAATGACTCTGTGTGCTTCAAGTAATCCCTACGTGACACTTTAGATATGCATATCTAGGTGAGGACTATGTGTGGTTCAAGCAACTCCTAAGTGATACCAGAGATTCAGCACCTCAAGTTATGGCCACATTATTAGGAGGAAATATGTAACAAATAATCTTCTTGCCCTGGCCAAGAACCATCTTGGGTTATACTTTACGTACCCCAATTAGGACACCCCTCTAGAATTTCCCTCTCTAATGTCCACCACTTGCTTTCACTCGGTATCAAATAACTTTTACTTGATCACACATATTCATATGGGTATTAAAACCCCATAACACAAGTTTAAATAAAATACTTTTTACCCGAGTATTCAAAACAACTTTTATCAATTACTTTACCAATATTAATATATATTACAAATGGTACTCATTAATTCCCCTTCTCAACACATTCGTTTGAGAAGTTCTTTTTATTTAATCCACCCTAATTAAAGGGATCTTTAAATATATTAAATATTTTATACTCCCTATATTAAAGGGTCCTCAAATATATATAATATTTCATGCTCTCCATTCTAAAGTTTGTCCTTCTATTTATAATTTTGCGAGAGGTGGTTATGAATCATCACACACCAATTTACTGAATAATGATAACCACTCTTTTATTTTATTAATTCTTTATTTACTCATGTTACTTTACTTTTACACCCATATACATATAAATTGGGGTTTTTATTTTATTTATTACATATTACCATTACTTACATACACCCATAATGGGTTCATTATATAACTTTTAATCCTTCTTTTAAAAGGAGTTCAGGAAATCTTATAACTCTTTTATTTTACCACTATTTTAAAGGGGTTCCTATGTACATATCTCTCGTCCTATTCAAAATGAGTCTTCTTATACATATTTCTTTAACATTTAAACCTTTAATTATTTCTTTCCAATTTTAATTTTATGGCTTAATCTCTTGATTAAATCTTCCAAAATTAACTCATTTCATTTTAATTATTTACTAACTTCTAGAACTTAATATTTTATCAATGGGGAATTTGTCACATAACACCAAGGGTGCATGATTTAACCTGTATAACTGTGTATCTGACATTGTATCTTCAATATTTTACATGTCCTCTCCTGATTGAATCCTTGATAAGTGGTCTAGGCTAGAATTACTTTTTCCTGGCTTTATCACGACTGTAAAGTCAAACTCTTGGAATAATAGAACCCATCAACATATGTGCCCCTGTAAAATGGGCTTGTTCACCAATTATTTTAATGCCATGTGATTTGTATAAAACATAAAAGGTGATGCTAGCAAGTATTATCTAAATTAATGTAGCACATATATGATTGACAAGGCCTCGTGCTTTGTGGCTATATAATTTTGTTTCGCAGGAGTCAACTTTCTGCTAACAAAAAAAATAAGATGATCTACAATACCTTCTCCAGGTTGAGCTAATACTGCACCAATGGTCATGCCAGAGGCATCCACATGTATGTAAAAGGGTAGATTCCATGAAGGAAAATGTAAAATAGGCACCGTAGTAAGTCTCTCCTTCAGTGCTTCAAATGCACGTTGTTGTGATTTTCCCCTTTTCCTTTTAATAACTCCTCCAATGGCACAAAAATCTTAGTATATCATTTGATAAATTTTCTGTAATACCCTATGTGGCCCAAGAATCCGCACACCTCACTCAAATTGGTAGGCTCCTCCATGCCTATGATAATTGCAACCTTAGCTGGATCTACTAGCAAACCTTCCTTATAAATGATATGGCCTAATAGTGTTCCAAAAGGTGTAGCAAATATGCACTTCTTGATGTTTAAAGAAATGTTTAACTGTCTACACCTCTCAAACATTAATCAAAAGTTGTCACAATGATCCTTGACAAACCCATATATTGTTCAATTGTCTAAGTAAACCTGTAAGAATTTGTGTATAAAATCCTATAATGATTGAACAACTATGCATGAAAATATTGTGTTTGCATTCTTCAAACCAAAGGGAATCATTGTATATGAAAAAATTCCCCATTCAGTTGTGAACATTTTTTTCTCTTTATCTTCTCTGATAATTCTTACCTGATGATACCTAGACAATCAATCTGTAAAAGAGTAGATTTCACGCCCTACAACGCCTTCTAATATTTCTTCAGTAAAAAGAGTAGGGAAAGGATCAATCACATATGTAGCATTCAACTCCATGTAGTCCACACAAATCCTAATCCTACCATCTTTATTTATACTAATTACCATGGCGATAACCCACTTTGACTCTTCTATGGGCTCAATGATGCCATATTTAAACATCTTGTCAATTTATGTTTTAACTAGGTTAGGGTTCATCCTATAAGGTCTCTTTCTAACTGGGTGCACTCCTTCCTTTAACTTAATCTTCATCTCACCCAAAGACTCATGCACTCCCTTTAACTCATGGTAGCCCCTATGAAATAAATCTTGTTAATCACATAATACCTTAATTATCTTATTCACCTCAGAATCAGACCAATAGTCTCCAATTATGGCCTCCTTAGGCTCAGCATCTGTTCCAATGTTCCCTTTCTTGGTCCTTATAGGTTAATGATAGGCGCACACCTTCTTATCCACACTATCTAAGACGTCGTGCATACCCTTTGACTGATCTATGTCTGAATTTTCTACTTCTTCATCACTCACTATGTAGACCATCTTTCCTTTCTCCTTCTCAAGGAAAACATGCTCGAGTAGTTATGCATCTGTCTCATCTACTTCGTCAAAAAGTGCTCCTCGGTCTGACTCATCAAATAACTCCTAAATGAGTTCTTCAGCCTTTACAGTAGCTCCCATAGTCAATTGCTCCATAACCTATAGTGCCTTTTTGACTAGAGGTTTAGTGGAGAAGTAGTCAAAATTCTGGATCATTCCAAAAGTCTAATCTTGCCAATTTCTAGTCTCCCTATGCAGCTCCGCATAAACATACCAAGCACATGCATAGCCTCATAAGATGAAATAAAACTTGTGTACCCACAACAAAGGTGGTAAACCTTCCTGCCCCTCATTCCAAAGTATTTCACACTATTAAACATGGTGTTGAACAAGATTATTACCATGATACACGCATATTTGAGTAGGCGCATTGATCCTAAGAAATTGGGTTGATAAAGAAATTCTCACTTCTCTCCATTCTATGAGATTATCCTAATGAACCATCCACCAACACACTGATGTCCCGCATAGGTTATACACTAACATATTCCTTCTATCCATTTGATCCTTGCACTATACTTCAATGGCGCATAGGAATACCTCAGGGTCTCCCTCACCAGTGTACTGGGATACAAGATTGATACCTATCCTCCTAATACAACAAGGTCAACCCCTGTGCGTAGATTCACTTATTACTTTGTTCCCAACCACCTCATAGGTGTCATGCACCCAATTATCACAGGAAATACTTGTAGTATCACTAATGGACTATGCTTCATCCCACTGGAGGATTCCTTCCTTAGATGGCTCAAGTACTTCTGGATCTTGGATTGTGCACACATAAATATTATTTACATCTTCCTCACTCAAAGGTTCAACATAAGGTGCATATTTCCCATATGTCAAAGGAATAATGACCCATTCTTCCTTTTTCTCAAAATTGATATACCCCTTGTTAAACCGTGGATCAACATTATTTTCATAACACCAAGGGCACCCAAGTAGAGTTGGGAAGTGGTCTGCCTCTACAAGCGCTAATACCTCAAAGTCCCCAATGAACTTGGCCCCTTGTATATTAAAGGATGCATCCTTCAATACTCCAATTGGCGTGGCCTTAGTTCAATTTTCCATAAACAGGACATTAGAGGATGGTTGTAATGGAGTTCTACCCATCTGTACCCATGCATCTAAAGTAAGCACATTAACTTATGTGTCTATGTCAATCAAGATGTTTCTCAAAAGCTACCCATCCAAAATAGCATTTAGGGTTATCTCTTTGTCATAATCCAAGCTATGAGGAGGGAGATTAGCCTGCAGGATTTGTCATCTATTCTCAATATCTATGTGTGGAGTGTTTCCTTTTAACCATTTCCCTAGTAATGAAATAATATTCTCCTGGTGCAACATATTACATACCTCTTTCAAATTATCAACATCTGACTGGGTCGTATCCACTACCTTCTTTTACTCTAACTTCCATGACTACTCCTTTAAACATTGTATTTGACTCTGAAGATTTTTTACCACCTCCATGGTTTCCTAATAAACCTCCTTCTAATGCATAGGATCTAGGTACCTTGCATGTAATACCTCCTTTTTAGTAATGGTAGTATTTTGTTGCAACGTTTCTCTAGTGCACATAGCTTCAGCATGAATAGTAATCTTCACAGGTACTACCTCAGGATCTGGTACCAACTTTAGCATCCATTGGTTTTCCATGGCACGTTGTATTCTAACCATCCATGTGCCCTTGTTCTCCTGTTTGTACTGCTTGGTAAGATGCTCATATAATTATGGGCATTCTTCATAGGTATGATTATTTCTACAAAAATAACAAGTAATATTTTGAGGAAATTTGTTCCTGTAGTGGTTAGGAGATCTACACATATAACATGTTCCACAAGGAAACTCACCTCGTCCACTACCATGGCCTCAACTCTTGAATCTACCACAGTAACCTTGGCACCTACCACGACTGCCTTCAAATCACCCTTCGTTCTGATCGTAGCACCTTTGAGTTTGATCATAATCATGGTGCTCATTTTTACCCTTAGAGTTATTTGGAACTCTTATCTATCATACACCAATATCAATGGAATCATGGATCTACTCAATCAATTCGTAATCTTCAGTATTGTGAGTCATGGATAAAAAAATCTTACAGAGCAAGATACATTATTCCTTATCACACACTGCAATAATGGGTAGTGGCTTGCATCATGGTCTAAATGACATATCTCACAGTCCAGCAATAATGAGCATACTGATCTATGGGGACAACTATCCTTAGTGTTACCTTCCACTTCACAATCTGTAAACCAAACTCCCATGTGTGTATCAAGTGCTGAATTGGCCGATAGTTTCTCCAACTTCTTTGGCATTGTTATAATATAAGTTTCTAGGAATGGGCTCACTCTAGTGTCTATACTCCCGATTGTTTCAGCATGTAACGCTATTTCTAACACTTTGCACGGATCTGTATATGTCTTGTGTGATAAAACCCTCCTAAAAGAAGTGATCAAGCCTCCGATGAACCATTGTGCATACTTGTTTGCATGGATATTATAAGAAATTTTAGACAAAATCGTTTTGAAACAGGTATCATATTCCTGAATGCTCTTAGTAGTTCCTTGTTTAATATCCTTGAGCATGCTTATACTTTTATGCTCAAACTCAGGGATATAAAATTCCTTAAGGAAAGCATTCCGTAACACTGTATAATCCACGCAAATCTAATCAAGGTCAAACTTCCTATACCAATTGTGCATGTGGCCCTACAATGTTGTTGTAAATAGACTTTCCTTGTGCTTATAATTCATGATCCTTTTTGCGTGCCACAATATCTCACACATATGCACATGCTCAGCAACATCATATAGTCCCATATACTATGGAAGATGAAGCGACATATCCATATAAATATTTTGGGTTTGGTGACAACCGTGCCCACCAGATCCAGTACCTCTTATGTTACCTCTTCCTCTAGATCCACCAAATCCAGAGCCACATATGCCCCATGATCCCCCGCCTATAGCTTGGATTAAACTAGAGGATGCACTACCCTATGTCCCAATAGTGGTACTAAGCTCAACTCTTATAGTCTGTGAAGTTGTGTTACTCCCATATGTGAGTATAAAGTTTTTCTCGCCTATGTTCTACGCCGACAACATGCCTAAAAAAGTACCTCCAACAGGTCCTCCAGATAAAAAGGAAGACTTTTTCCCAGCCATAAATTTACTTGCTATTTGATTCACTCATGTTCTTGTTGATAATTTAACTCCACTTTTTTCTAGTCTACTAGTAAAACTAGTTTGTTGACTACTTGTTGTATTAGAAAATGGAAAACCAAGCGCAAGGGCTAGGTCACCAGGTAGATTCAGATGCGTGCCCTCGACTCATATTGTCTCTACTGGTGCGGTCTCATAAGAGGTCAAGGAGGGTTCCCAGTCATTTTTCCCATATGGGGGAGTTCTAAATTCTCTAGCTCCACGTGCTCTATATGAGATCTAAATCCTTCACAGGCCATCTCTCTCCTTAACACCATCTACTTTGAAACCTCGTGCTACTTTGATAAATCCCTCTCATGCGCCTCATTAAAATTAAGCCACCTTTCTTCTCTTTGTATCTTTGCCGCCAAGTCCACCATCTTTCGCCAAACTTGCTCCTTCCCCCGCGTTTGGTGGGGTTTAGCTAGCCATCGGTTTCTCCTCCAAGTTTAAGGTTATCAACAAGACCTTAATCACCAGTGGGATGCCTTGAAGATAGGTTCCCTTGGGATAATGTAAAAATTTAAACTCAGCTACCTCCAGGTTAGAGTAAGTGGAAATTGAGTACTCCAGAATATACCTATTCAAAATAGTGTGAAACCAAGTATTCACAACGTGCATCTAAATCAAATCATCATCATAGAGGGCCTAAAATTCTTCCTGTGTCTAGACAAGGGTGTGATACCTCCAATTACTTTTAGATGTATAAGAAACCAACCACTCTTATAGCTCTATTGGAAAGATAGCAAAGAAAATATCATATAAACAATCATACAAGTTCTGTTCCACCCACCCTCGCACGTCAAACTCAGATCTAGTGTTGAATCTCCAATATTATTCTTCTTTCAGGTCTACTATCCACTCCTCAACACTTGATAAGGTCAACTCATATGTCTTCATCATGAAACATCCTAAAAACAACTGAAAAAGAGGCCTTGACAACGAAACCAATGATGCAACCTAGAATTTGCAGTAAATGACCTAGGCGCGATGACACATCACTCATCCTAAGTTAAACGCTCACTCAAAGCATGTTTAGGTACCAGGTCCCTCTTTAGAGTTTCTTGTACAAAATTTTAGTGTGATGATGTTTAAACATATTCATATTCATGACTAATAGTAAACAACCCACATTGCATAAACCAAGTCTAGATCTTATATTATATGAAAGGCAAACTAAACAATGACTATGATAAGATTAACCATACAAGAACCAGATTCAGTCATGTCTAATACCATTATCCATCCAATATATTTCATTGTTTTAAATGTTGTAAAACACGGAAGCTTTTTATAATACATTAGTATCTCCATAAGTCATGTGAGCGTCAAAACCAGCAGCACAACTCTACAATAAGTCACCATTACTAAACTATGTAAATCAATACATATTTATAGGGGTGGGAAATTTCCCTTTACCGCCCATGCACTTCTAAAAATAGGTCACATTTTAATAATAGCCATGTGCCTTTACAATAGTATGTACAACATACAAGTGTTTTAACAATAGATTTCCTATAGTCATCTCCAAGTAGAAATCCTATATTTAGATTTAAACTATGCATGGCACTTATCTTCTATTTGATCCCAAAATACCATTACGTGGAGCACAAGTTTTCACCTTTATGTGTGCTCCATAAGCTATCTTTGAAAATAGCCCTTATCTAGAAAAATGACTAAGTCCTGATCCTGAGCGCTTTAATCCTATCATAGTGTCACACGCTTTCAGTGCCCTATCTTTGCATGCCCAATACTTAGATTATTTTTGGCTGATCAAAAGTATGAATTGAATAAGGTTTTAAAATTTTGTACCATTGAAGCACTTTTCCTTTTAGTGAAGAAATAAGAAATCTGGCTACAACATCATCTTAGATAACTAGATGAACTAAACACACATTTACAAGTATTGGAAGCACAATTACTGAGAGGTAGGGGGTGAATCGGTGAGCAATACAAATTTTCATTCACTTCATCAATTTCAACCATTAACCATTTAATGAACCATTAAACATATATCTATAAGAACATAAGCATAAAAGATTAAATGAGAGTGCAATAACAGAAGAACACCAGATGTAAGTGGGAAACCCTCAAAGGAAAGAAAACCCACTGAAACAAAAATTTATTAAAGCTATGAATCAAATTTAGTTGAGCACTAACTCAACAAAGATCACCAACCCCTAGGTTTAGTGAGGCACTAACCCCACAAGGAGCACCAACCCCTGCTTTAGTAGATAACTGACCCTATAAGGAGACACCAACCCCTAAGATGACTTAGCACCATCCAAAGCCACTTGAAAATTTTTTCACCTCTGATTTGTTGCTGCAACAACTAATGATGACACTGAATCTCTCTTTCTTTCCTTCTTCTTCAAATATGCTCTCTAGGTCAACTCACTATAGATCTTATTCTCCAAGATGATTAGGCCTAAAGACCTATCACTTCAATGCATGCAAGCCATATAGAATATCTACACAATATCTTTTCCCTATATTTTTCGTCAAAAATACCATATACACCTTCTCCTCTCTTCCTTCTAGCTCACACTTTTTCAACTAACTCAAATGAGCCACACAAATTAATTTTATACATGTCCTATGAACTTAAAACATGTAGGTATGCCATCATAGAGTAAAATACATCAAAATAATAATAATAAAATGATAAAAAGAAGCATTCATAAGACCATATACTTTTCTAACATCATCTAGAACCATCTATACCTCCATTATGACTCAAGAAGCATTAAACACCAAAATAACCAACTTGCCAAAAATGAAATGTTATAGAGAAAAAAAAACCTCCAAAAAAACATGGAACATACTTTAAAAAAAAATTTGAGCCTTCAAAAAACTCCAAAAACCATAAAAAACAATGCATCATCATCTCATGCCATGAAACCACTCAAGAACAAACACAACTATTATGCCGCAAAAACTAGTCTTCAAATATAAAGGCATAACTTCATCAAATGACCTCATCCATAAAAATTTAATATACCAATGGAAATATTATAACCTTGGGTTCATCACCAAGTATATAGGATTCCATAAATTAGACTATAAAACCTCCAAAAATCTTTTGTAACTATGTCATCTGAAATTGCCTAAATCTAGTCTTGCAAAAATAGACCACAACATACCTTCTAAGGACTCAAACATGATTTGAAGCCATTGTTGAATATCACAAGCACTAATAGGGGGTGAATAATTGCTTGAATCACTAGTTAGACAAAGAGAAAAATAAAAGCTTGAAACAAGTGAAAAAAATTAAATTGACACGAAGTTTATAGTGGGAAGCTCAAGAAGGGAAAAATCTATTTTGAAATAATCCTTTTATAAGAACACCAATTATGAACACTAATTTATAATTGATAAAGCACACACTTGATCTATGAAGCATCAACTTTAGATAACACCTAGCACCAACTAGATAAATAACTGAGCATTCACTCAACCGATAGAGAAAGAAGCACCAAATCCTTATATTCTAAGCACCTACTTGGATAATTCAAGCATACAAGAAGATCATATAGTTATCTTGTTGTTGCATCAACTGGTTATGATCACTTTACTAGTTTTCTAATTCAACAAAAATTTAATCCACCTATTATTTTGATTGTGTACCCTGTAATGACTCTAACTTCACTCTTTGGTTCATCAAACAATCAACATTCATCATCAATCTGCTATCTCTATTTTCCTATCTCATTCATTATCTATGTATGTGATCTATAACTAATATTTGATGTGTGTGTGTGTGTGTGTGTGTGGTTGAGAGAGAGAGAAAGAGATAGCTAGAACTAATCTATGATATATCTATATATGTTAACTATTAAACCTTTCAGGATGTCTGAATTTTGTAGTTTATCTATTGACTATTTTTCCTTATTCAACCCACTGTATTTAACTTATATTCTTTTTATGTTATTCAACATCCTACACTTTGTTCATTGTCTTCTATATTGTAATGTATGTGCTCATATTTCACAGTTTTCCCTGTTTTATGTACCACAATCTCTTCATACACCTTTGTTGCTCACTGTTATTCTCTTGTTTTCTTAGTTCACACTACTTTTACTAGATTACTCCTCATATTTAACATTCACCACATGTCCTTTCATATCTAGGAATTTGAAATATAAGCATGTGATTGTTTGTTCAACTTTACCAATATTATTCTTACTCAATATTCTTCAAAGAAAAGAAAAGCCAATTTATAAATACAAACAACAACTCTTCAACTTCGATCAAGAGGTTCAAACTTGGTTTACTTTGAGTTCATCATGTTTTGTTTAACCTTTCAAATTTTCCAAGTTGACATGACACTTCATCTTCACAGGAAACTCTCCAAATTAATGGGAAGACCAAATAGTGGTTATAAAACTTCAAACATCCCTTTTATGCTTTGTGCTCTAACTTTGAGTGCAAATTTCATCTCAACCCTGCCTCAAGGAAACACTCAATAAATTAAAACCATTGGAACATGTTGAATAATATGTGCCAACATATTTTTGATATTCATTAGGCCATACAAAGATTTGAACTATTCACTACTAGGATAACCTTGCATTTTAACCTTTACAATGAAACTCAAGATGTGAACACCAATATTCACCTTTGAGCATGAATTTCTAGGAAAATTGTGACATCAACATCTTTACAAAGTTAAATGGATTTGGAATATTTTTCTTGCAACATGAAATGTCACATTTTCTCTTTTCTTAAATGAGCGTTGTCCCTGTTATTAGCTAGAGAATGTTTCTTACACTTAGCACGAATCAAGAATCAACCAAGTTCAAACAATGACCTCATGAGTTCATTCAACATTCCATTTCATTTATTTAACCATGAAATATCTATATATTTTAATCAATTTCATAAAGGAAGGAGAAAAAATGGTTTTCTCAAACTGTGCACGAAGAATCAAACTTCTGCTACAAAAATATTACTAGACACTCAACCATTCTCCAAAATTTATTTTGCAAACATTTTCTATAGTCATTACAGATATTATTTCACAAAAAATCAAATATTAGATGGTGGAATCTTCTTATTCGAACAAAACCTCTTTATAGAAACCCTAGTTCAGGGTATAAATATAGTGTAGGGCTCAAGAGCACCAAAACAAATATTTCTTCCTCTATAGCCAATGAAATTGAAGAGTTTAAAAAAATTTGGGTGAAGGAAGCTTAACTCTATATTGTCCAACCATTTTCATGTCAAGAAATCCTCTATTTCTCTTATGATTTACTATTATGATGCAAAGAAGAGGAATTGATTGCATAGTCACACAGTTAAGCAAGAAATCTTAATAAATAACCCTAAACGTCTTATTCATAAGGAATAGGCTCCTTTAATTGATCTCCAATAGTCATGAAAGGTTTGAAACATTCCAATTTTGCCTTAGAAACCACTGAAATAGTGCACAGATGAAGAAGACAACTATAAATTTCCTTGTTGGAAAATAAGACTTGAGATGTATCCTAAAAAACTATTCCAACTATCTTAAAGGAAAATAATAGACTTTGAGAAATCCTATCTTGATCCTTCAAGAATATGGTTCATTGTTGCTATATCAAAAACATGTTCTTATGCTCTCATATTTGACTGTTACATTACAAGAATGAATGGCCTCTAATATGCAGTCACTAGGTGAGAAGAAAGGTGTAAGTAAACCTTTCATATACTCTTAAAACACCATTTAGAGGGGTTAACAAGCATGCACTAGACATTTTCCATTTGTCATTCATACTACTGACCTTTGTAGAAGCTTGAAGAATCTCATTGAAGAGTAAGATGGACAAGCTCAAGAAGACTGTTCCTTGAGAAAAGTGGTCATTTGTAGCACTCAGCAGATATTGAGGACTTGAGCAAAAAATAATGACCAAAAAATCATGTAGATACATCAAAAACATCTAAAAAATATTGCAAATCCTCAAACTAATGAATTTTAGACCAAAAAGTGATTTCCTTACTAAAATGAATAGAAATTTTTACTTATTCCTCATTTTACCAAAATTATTTTTACACATGAATTATAGGACAATTTTCTACAAAAAAAAAGTCTCTTATGAATTATTTGAGCATTCCTTCATTTTTTTTTGACACCTAAGAATCTAGGCAACTCTAATTGAACTTCTCAAGAAACCAGTTTTACAAAAACTTGATTAACTTGCTCAAATGACCTCCTGAGGACCTGAAATTTTGCATGAATCACAAAGACACCTTCCTTCATCATATCCCATGATTTTTTTGATAGGTATAGCTTTTAAATTATATTTTTCATCCCATTTGTATGCAAGAACAATTGGGTGTCTCAAAGGTAGTTTTGGCTAAAAGTAACATTTTCCCTCAAAGCTTGTTTATTAGACATTCTGAGTTCTAGATTGAGTCCATCCATTTGAGATACACCTTGCTAGAATTATTTTATTGATTCACTTTATAGCACAGAGACTCACATGTCTCCCATGCACCAAAGAGGAATCTTAATTTGACATAACATGGACTAACAAGAACCCAACACCCTATGACTCCTTAGACACATTGTTTCCATGAAAAAGAAGCACTGGGACAACACAAAGACATAAATTACAACTAGACACAAAGGTGGGCATCAAAATCCCCCTTTGTCATTGATGTCAACACCCAGACAATCCAAGACAAATTGATGAAAACATGACTAACCACATGACATACCAACAACATATTCATGTTCCTTATGTACATATTCTCCCCCTTTGACATCCATGACAAATATGGGACACACAAAGAAATGACAAGCAACAACAAGAGAAAAAAAATGTACCTCATAGATTGCTCCCCCTGGGCTTAAGGCATAAATTAGCTAAAACAAACACCAAACATGACCCAAGACCATTTGACAAGACCGATATAAATACATAATTGAGCTGACCAAGGACATAAAAACAATAAACTTAAGAGAAATAATGTCATGAACAACACCATGAGCTAGTAGACTAGTTCCCCCTCTCTTGAATCTCTTTTTGGCACATTACATGAGTTGATTTTTCAAGGTAAATTCTCCCTTGAGTTGTCCAAGACCTCTTAACATCTGGTAGGATTAGGAATGGCTCCCAATTCATCCCCAAGATGCTCAAATTCTACCTTTGGAAGTGCCTTTTTCATAATGTCTGCAATCTCTTCTTTTGTGCTCACATATACAAGATTAATCTTCTTATCATTCACTTGTTCCCTCAAGAAATGAAATCTGATTGGAATATGTTTAGTCTTTGAATGGTATACTAGATTTTTAGAGACACTAATGGCACTAGTGATATCACAAAGCAAGGGAGTTGGTTCATCAAAACTTACCTTGTAGTCTTCCAACGTTTGCCTCATCCAAAGAACATGAGTGCAACACATGGCAATAGCTACATACTCTTCTTCACAAGTAGATAATTCTACTGAAGATTGATTTTTACTTAACCGTGACACTAGAAATTTTCCAGCAAAGAATTCTTGACCACTTGTGTTCTTCCTGTCATCCATATTTCCAGCCCAATCTACATCATTGTATGCTCTTATACTAAAGTATTTTCTTGTAGGATAACAAAGGCCATACTCTAGAGTTCCCATGAGATATCTAATTATCCTCTTGACTGCCTTGCGATTTGTTTCTCTTGGATTCTCTTGAAACCTTCCTACTAAAACAACAACTTACATGATATCTAGCCTTGATGTAGTGGAATAGAGAAGGTTTCCTATCATAGATCTGTATAGTATTGTGTCCACTTTAGGTGATTCATATTATTTTCTTAACTTGCATCTTACCTCTATTGGTGTGCTTATAGGTCTGCAATCTTCCATTTTTAATCTTTTTAGCATTTCCTTGATGTATTTAGCCTTGATCTAATTGGTTTAGATGAAGACCTAGAAATTATGAAAGATCACCAAGCATAGACATTTCAAACTCTTTACTCATCACATCAGAACATTCATGAGTAATTATTTTATGATACCCTCCAAAAATGATGTCATCAACATAAACTATGCTAGCATCTTGTCTTCTTCTTCTTTGATGTAGAGATTACTATCAGCTAATCCCTTTCTGAAGCCTTGTTCAATGAGATAGCATCCAACCTGCTATACTAAGCTTTAAGAGCTTGTTTGAGCCCATACAAATCCTTTTTCAATCTGCATACATAGTCCTTATCTCCACTCAAAGAAAATCCTTCAAGCTACTCAATGTACACCTCCTATTTTAAGTTTCCATTTAGAAAGGTATATTTGACATCCATTTGAAAAATAATAATTTTCTTGTGAGCTACATATGCCAAGAATAATCTAATTGCTTCCATTCTTGCCACTGGTGGCAAAGATTTCATCAAATTCAACTCCTTCCATTTGCACATAGCCTTTATACACAAGTGTTGCTTTATTTCTTATTACTTCACCTTTTTAATTCATTTTTTTCCTAAAGACCCATTTTTTCCTCTGATTCTTTTCTTTTGGCCTATGCACAAGCTCCCGTGTTTCATTTTTCTCAATTTGATCAAGTTCTTCATTCATTACATCTATCCAATATTTTCATCATTACATGCTTCCTTCACATTTTTTGGTTATATTATAGATGAGAGGGTTGTGTTTTCATGGTTTTGTACTGACTTCTTAGCTTACTTCTTGTGAGCACACCACCTTCTTTACTTCCTATAATCAAATTTGTAGGGTGGTCTCTTATAACTTGCCTTGAAGGTGCCTTGGTGTCATGCCTTTCTTCTTCTTCTTCCACTTCTTCTACCTCTTCATGTGTGATTTTTATTTCATTATCATCATCATGATTTTCAGTGGTATGTGCATCATCTTCATGGTTGTCCTTAGACTGATTTCTTATTTTTGAAGGTTGAGTTTCATCTATTTTTACATTTGTTTTAACCACCTTTTTAGGTCTCTTGTTGTAGCATCTATAGGATACACTAACTGATGAATAACCAAGGAATATGGCCCTCATCACACCTAGAATCAAACTTTCCCAAATATTCTTCATCTCTCTTGATGTAGCACATTGCTCCCAAAGACTCTTATGTGCTTCACATTAGATGGTACTCCTTTCCATAGTTTATAGGGTGTTTTTCTGCTATTTACTCTAAATTTGGATCTATTTATAATATATGCAGTTGTCCCAACTGTTTCACTCCAATGGATATCAGGAAGTCTAGATTCATTCAACATAATTTTGCTCATCTCTTGCACAGTCCTTGTTCTTCCTTTCAACCACACCATTTTATTATGGTGTCCTAGTAGCTGAGAATTTCCTTTGTATTCCATGTTCTTTGCAATAGTCATCAAATTCATTAGACAAAATTTCTACACCCCTGTCTGATCTTAAGTATTTTATTTTTTTGTTCTTCTCATTCTCCACAAGTGCTTTAAAGGCTTTGAATCTATCCAAGGCTTCTGATTTGTGTTTCAGGAAAGGCTACCCATGTGATCCTGGTAAAATCATCTTATTAAAAGCATGAAGTACTCATCTCCTTGCATACTTACAGTTCTAGTAGGCCCACATAAATTTGTATGAATCAGATCTAAAGGTTGAGTAGTTGAATACTCTTTTGATTTGAATGTTATTCTTGTATTTTTTCATGTAAACAATATTTTCACATAGAATCTGCTAGTTTCACAATTTTTGGCATGTTTATAACTCCCTCTTTAGCACTCAATTACACAAGTTTATCAACGTTGATGTGTCTTAATCTCTTGTGCCATAAACCTAACTGTCATCAAGCTTTCTTGTAAAAAACTTTTCTTTGTTTACCTCTTTGAGTACATACATGTTATTTTTTTCCTTTTTTTCTTTTCCAACTCTCTTCCTTGTTTTTCCATCAATAATTTTACATCCTTTATCATTTAAAATCAGATTGTAGCCTTATTTGCACATTTAGCTAACACTTATCAAGTTATGTTTGAGTCCTTCAACATATAGCACATTTTTTGTAACTATTTTTCCATTATCAAGACTAAGAGTTCCCTTGCCCACAATATTTGCATAATTATTATCATCAAATCGTACAGCCCCTGAAGAATTATTTGAAAAAGAGATGAATTTACTTTTATCACATGTCATATGATTAGAGAAACCACTATACAAGTACCAAAGCATCCCTTTATCTTACACATGAAATGTATTTTGGGCTATCATACCATTCTCTTCTTTTTTGTTTGATCTATCTTTCACAACATATACCCACTTGCTTTGTTTGAATGTTTGTAAGTTGTACATACTAGCTATATGGCATTCCTTTTGACATTTGAAACACACATGATTATGATTTACTCTTATATGTTGCAAGTTGTAATTCCTCCTGCTACCTCTAACATTTCTTCTACACTTTGAATCTTTGTGACCAAATTGATTACATGAAAAACAATAGCCATAGAAGGAATGAGATTACCTCATAGCATATATGATTCTTGGAGAGTTTTTCTTTCTTGTAGATTTAGTGGCCTCATTATTTCTGATATATGAGACACTTGATGTAGATTTCTCTTCTTTCTTCTTTGATGGTTCATCTTCCTTATTCTCTTCCTTGAAGCCAATACTTGTTTTGTCACTTATATCCCTTTGAGTGCTTAGAATGTTTATTAGGACTCTTGAGATCCTTTATAGCTTCTCATACATCTTGATTTTTCTATTTTATTGTTCTAATTCAGCCTTGTGGAGTTATAAATCTGATTTCAACCTTTGAAATTATTCTTCCTTTTCTTTAAAGGATTGGGAAATATTTTCCATCTAATTTTCAATCTCTTTTAGTTCATTGATTTCATCTTCTTCTTTTTGGATTTGCTTCTTTTCAAGAATGTGGATTTGTTCTTCATAATCCTTTAGGGTGCATTTTATCTTTTGGTTCCTTCTTCTGCAAATTGGAGTTCTTCAAGAGCACTTACTAATTCAGCCTCTAAATTTACTTGTGCTTCTTCTTCATCTGAATCTTCATAGTTGACCATATTCTTCCCTTTATCACTGCATTCATTTGAAATTTCCAGAGCCATAAATAAGGTTTCACTTTTGGTTCCATCACTCGCATTTTCTAAGTTGCTTAAAGCACTTGATTCTGAGTCACTTGAAATTTCTGTAGAGTAGAAGTTTTTCTTATTCTTGAAATACTTCTTCTTGCTTGCCCTTCTTCTTATAGTCCATATTTTTCTTACCATGTTTATGATCTTATTATACATTCAAACTCAACCTCCTTATTTTTGTTTGGACATTTAGCAACAAAGTGTCCTACTTGACCACAATTAAAGCATTTTAAAGGAAGCTTACCTTTATATTTTTCTTTGCCTCTTACCAATCTTTACAAATAAAGCTTCAATCTTCTCAGCATCTTCTTCATTCTCCAAATCTGATTCCTCTTTCTCTTGCTTAGAATGAATCTCTTTATTGGATTTGAAGGAAAATTCTTTCTTGGCTGATTTGACTCCATTTTTCCTCATTTCATAGGCTAATAGAATACTTTGTAGTTCATCCAAGGTCAAGGTCTTCATGTCTTTTGCTTCCTCAATGGCTAATACTTTTACATCATATTTGGAGGTTAAGGATCTCAGAAATTTCTAAAGAATGTCTATCTCTTCTAGATTCTCTCATAATCCTTTGATCATGTTTATTATCTCATCTACCCTCTGCATGTATGATGTTATGCTTTCATCTTATTTCATCTTAAGCTTTTAAATTGTGCTCGGTAGGTCTGTAATTTTGCAATCTTGAATTTGTCATCTCCCTCATAAATTCTTTGTAGTTTGGTCCAAATCTCCTAGGTTGTGGTACAGTGCATCACCTTTAAAAATTCAGTTTCATTTAGCCCACATAAAATTGCATTCATGGATCTTGAATTATTCTCATATTCAATCTTATCTGCTGCAACTGTAATTGGAGTGGTTGGAGGATTGTAACCATTTTCCACACTTTCCCATATGTCAAAACCAAGTGACTTGAGATAAATATTCATTCTTATTTTCCAGAGAGCATAATTTGTTCCTGTAAAGAGTGGTGACCTTGAGATTGATAGACCACCTTAAGCTTGATTGTTTGTTATGCTTGTGAAGAGAGGATCACCTTGAAGTTGTTAAAATTTCACTAAAGGCCCTACTCTGAAACTAATTGTTGAATATCACAAGCACTGAGAGGGGGGGGTGAATCAGTGCATAGCACAATCTAATTCTTTTAAAAATTTCTATCATACTTAACTTGAATCACTAGTTAGATTAAGAGCACAAGAAATTATTGAAACAAGTAACACAAATGAGGTGGACACGGATTTTATAGTGGGAAACCCAAGAAGGGAAAAAACCACTTTGAAATCAACCTTTTATTAGAACACCAATTCTGAACACTGATTTACAATTGATCAAGCACCCACTTGATTTGTGAAGCACCAACTTCATGTGACACCTAACACCAACTAGATGTAGGAGTTGAGCACCCACTCAGCTAATAGAGAAAGAAGCACCAACTTCTTCTAGTCTAAGCACCTACTTAGATAATTCAAGTATAACACATGACCATATAGTTGCTTATGTTGCTCCTTCAACTGATTATGGTCACTTTACTAAAGCTCTTCATTTAACAATGCATGATTCATTCATTTCTCTGATTGTTTCACCTTATAATGACTCTAATTTTACTTGTAAGATCACTGTCACACTGATTTTCAAGTGTCCAACTTAGTTATTAGGCCTTCTCATCATTCTGCATTTTCATGTTTTCATTGTATTTTCTATAGTGTCACTGATAAGCCATCCTCCATATTGTCATGATAAGGTTTACTTTCACAATTTTTTCAGGTTTGCACTCAAACACACCCACTCCTATCAAATTCCACTCCCTCTATCTTAATTTCTCTTCATAGTTCATCCTTATTCTATTTTGTCTCAATCATTCATTCATATTCTCTCTATCCTTATCTTCAAGCAATGAATACCACCAATTATGTTGTCCTCTCACTGTCACTCTACTTCTGTTGCTATCCACTTAGTGAGCTACTTTCTACACCTCTGTATTACCACTATTTTCTTCATCACAATCATCTAGAACAGTGTCTCTTTGTTAGAAATACTTATCTTTCCACTATTTTTCAAACCACCTCTGATATCTTCTATGCATATGAAACTTGTAAAATACCACTTGTCTTTCTTATGTCACTGTCATACCTATCACACTTTCACACTCCTTTTTATTAACTTGTGTATTAATTTTTGATGAAGGAGAGTGACCCTCTGCAACTTCATATTCACTATGTGATCTTTGACAATGATGGTTTATAACTTATCAAGACTCTTAGGCTTCTGATTTCTTCGAGTCAAGCCACCTTTCAAGACTTTTCAAGTGACTCAATGACACTTTACAACATTACAAGACCTTCTCTGTTTCAAGACTAAGAAAAAGATGCATTTTTGACATTTTGTTCATACAAGTTTGAAGTTCAAATTTGAATACCCCCTCTTCGAGTTTGGAGATAATGTCATCAAGGTGGTAATTGATCGTGAATGGTTCATACCAGTCAAATTATTACTTAGGCCATACTTAGCTCTTTGTCTGCTCATATCAGTTACTAGCAAGGTTCATGACACTATTACACAACCTGAGGTGTACGAACAAACATATTAATTTTCATAAATTTCACTAGGAACAATTTGATGACAGGGCTCAACATCTTTAATATTTTATTAACTGAATTCAAGTGTTATTTTTGAAGAAACAAACTCTTTCAGAGTTCACAGGTTTGACTGAGACAATGTATCAGTGTTTGAGTTCTTCAAAAGACATAACTCTTTCACTATTTCAAATCTTCAAACTGGAAAGTTTGGATCCCCTCATTAGCATGAATCAAATTTCATTTGCATTCAATGTCCAGAAACCTATTGTATGGAGGATTTAAAGCCCCAAAATGTCAAATTTTGTATTTATTTGACTTACCCTGCGTATACAAACATGTAAAACGACTATTAGTGGAGACAGTGCACAAATTATCCTCTACTCCATCAATTGCACTTGAAACCTTTCTGAAATAGAGATCATATTGCCTAGACAGAGATAAGATTGTAGTTTTGATGGTTTTTTAATGGATAAAACTTTAGATACGAGAAAATTTCCTCCTTAATAAACCCTAGGTGTAGGGTTTTGTGGATAGTACAAGGCTCGAGAGTGGTAAAAACTGAAACTTTATTCCTTCAAATTTGATTGAATTTTCAAAATTTACACTTGTTGTGGTTAGATGAGGTTCTTAGCCTTCTTCTTTAACCATTTACCAAGCTTGAAACATATCAAAACTCTCCATGGATTCAAAATTGTAGAGGTTTACTGTTATGCTAAATAACATGACAATGTCCTAAAAGAATGTTCTTCACAGTTAATCCTTATGAGGATTTTAGGGAAACACCGCTTATTTGGAGGGGAATAAATGTGTTTCTTGACATATCAAAAACTCTTGGGAAGGTTCTGAGACTTGGACAACCAATTTTCCCAACAACACTTACCTGAATAAAGATTGGAGACAGTGCAGATTTAGTATATGCTTCTTAGACTGTGAGCTCATTTCCATGAAGCTTTGAGACAAGAAGGAACGTGAGAGCTCTTCCACACCATCACACATATAATAATGAGCATTTCAAGGATAGAGGGATGACATCAAGGATATCCCTATACACATTTCTAAAAACTTGAAAACATAGTTTAGCAGGGGAACCTTCAAACACAATACAATTACATTGCCTACTAATCAATGGATTCCATCGGGTAGACTAAGTGAGGTAATGAGATTTAGACCTCTCAGAGACCAATTTCAAATGAATACAAGAAGCTCCAATAGTTCATATTCTACTTGTATAAAGTTATTTCAACCAATGCTACAACATCAATTATAACTTGAAGTTATCCTTCAAACACCTTAAATTTGATCTCACTAAGATTTTGTAAGAACATAGTACAAACCATACTGTAGCACTTAGCTACATGACTAGCACTTGAGCACCAACATCATGAAATAAATTAGAGATGAGATACATCTATAATTATGGGATGTTGCACTATCTTGCAAAAATCAATTGAGGTAAACGCAAAAACTCCAATTGAGCCTTGAAAGCTCAAGACACATGTCAGGAAGGAGAAGAAGCTACCTGTACTGAAAAATGAATCATTACTATTTCAAAACATACCTCTAATTGTCCTGAAATTTTTTTACAGTATCTCAAGCTTGGAGTCCTCTACAAAAATTCCTTACTTATTAATTTATCTGAAGGAGTCCTTCATATTTTTTTCTTGACACTTAAGAAGCCATACAGGCCTCCAAATGCACTTTTCAAGAAGGCTATTTTGCAAAAACTTGAGTAACTTGCTCAAATGACCTCCTAATGAACCTAAAATTTTGTATGAAGCATAAATGACACCTTAATCTTAATCATATCCCATGATTTATTTGATAAAAATAGCTCTTAAATTGTTCTATCCCCATCTCATTTGTATGCAATAACAACTGGGTGTCTCAGCGACAGTTTTGGCTAGAAGTAGCATTTTTCTCCATAACCCATTTCTTGACTTTATGAACCTTGGAATGAGTACATTCACCTGTTATACACATGCTCTGAGAACTTCACTACTTCACTTTATACCACAAAGACTCACATGACTCCCGTGTACTTAAAGGACAACAATTTGGATTAGCATGGATTGACAAGAAACCATCACTCTAAGACTCCCTAGACACACTACTTCCATGAAAAAGAAGCACTGGGAAAAAATAGAGACATCAATGACAACTAGAAACAAAGGTGGGAAACAACCATCATGGACATGTATAAAAACTACCATACTCAAAAACCAATTTATTCACCTGATACGATGAAAAACTTTGATAAAAAAATTACACTTCTTTATAAACTTGTATTTTTGAGTGGGGTCCACACATAACCAAAAAATATAAATACCACCAACAAAAATATTGAGGATTCCTCTACAATATACAATTATGAAATTTGATCAAACAATCAATTATAGGCATGGTAAAACAAGTTATTCTCCATCGCTCTAGGACTATGGTTTTGAGAGGGTTTAAAACTAGTTTTTCTTCTTAATGATTGTTCATAAAACTATGAAAATCAAATTACCTCATTCCAATTGGAAAAAAATATCAATACACCTATTCAACTACCCCCAAGATCTTGGATCCCCATATAAAGAACATACATGCCAATGAGCATCAGAATAACCAAATTTGACCTAAGTTTCTTACTTCCAAAACCCGGTTAGGAAAAAATGAAACATCTCAGAAAATATTCAACATTAGGACCTAAAATTTGGACCACACCTTTATATCATCATGGAAATACATATCCAATACTCATTTTTTCTTAACTACACTTATAAATGTTGACTCCATCACACTAGGGCATGTTTTCTCAAGGAGCTAGGTTTAAGAACATACTTAAAAACAACCTTCTATGTAAATTGATTAAATATAAAACCTTAATCTCCACTAACATGATAGAAAAATCATTCCATTGCTATGACATAGCTCACATTTTCATTTCCAAGCTAAAACCATACCAAATTACCTTGTTAGGTTTAGGCCTTGAGAATAGGTCTAGTGTAGACCTAGAAACCATGTCTTCTCCTCATATCTACACTCTAAGAAATTTTTGAGTGTCCCTTAATCTCATCTAAATGCTCAAAAAAACTTATACATACATGTACTCCATCATCGCCTTAGTAGGCCTCCAAATTAGGCCACTAGACCATGTTTGCTACACTAAATATGACTTCCTCATCCCTTTGGAAAAAAATTATACCTTCTAATACCTTCAAAAAACTAGATAAAATCATCACAAAATCCTCCATACCTATATAAGTCTCTATGACACTCCAAAAATCACTACACTGCTCAAGAACCCATGCACTATCACCAGGACCAAAAAATCTCATCAAGAAAATCAACTTGACTTGACACTACCAATCAACCTTCACACCTCTTAGCTCTTTTGAAATCAATTCAACCTAATGACATCAATGACAAAATCTCTCTTTAAAATCAATCACAACACTATGCATAAAATATCCCCCTTTGTCATTGATGGCAAAAAAAAAACACAAAACAAAATCTCCGCCTAAGGTACTCTCATTCGATTAGAAAATTATACCCCTTTTGACATTAATGAAAAAGAAACATACGTAAAACACTTATCTTTATAATACAATAGTCTCACCTTCTAGTTAGAAACACCAACCAACATAATCAATGTCCATTTGACCTTCTTCATTTTTGATTTAACTCTTAGAAGAAATCTGATCCCACTTAGCAAATGCATACTTTTCAACTTTGACTCAAGCCTTTACTATGCACTTATCACTATAAAAATGATGAAAATAAACGTAAATCAACATACCAAATACTTGAAATAAAGAAAAAATTATTACCTTTCAATGACAACTTAAACTCATCATGCCACATATGAATTGTATTGACTTCACACATGCCTTCATAGCTCCTACTTACCTTCCTTCTTGAGCCGAGAAACATGAATGACTCCCCTTGATTCATATACTCCTCTAGACATCTTACCAACAACACCATCGAACTATCTTGACATAACTAACCCTTCTCAACCATCTATATAACTCCCCCTTGATTTTTATCTAACACAAACCATCATAACACCAAACACTTGCTAGGTACATCATACTTATGAAATTACTCTTTCTTAGCTACTTAAGAAATTAAACAAATTACCTTGTATGCAGAAATAATTATGGCTTTAACGTACCTTTCATGATACCAACAATTCTTCTCAAACTCTATCAATGTGTTTCAAGTTGTTTTTATACTTCACATACCTTCTTCATACTTCTATCCTATTCATGGAGCTATAATAAACTTTCTAAAACTCTATCAATGTGTTTCAAATTGGTTTTATACTTCACATACCCAATTCATTCTTCTATCCTATTCATGGAGATAGAAAAACCTTATTCATCTCCATTGACTTCTTAACACCTTCTAAAACTCTGATGAATCCCTTCTCAACTCCTTAACAGTCCCAAAAACCTAGAACTCAAGCATAGATAACCTTGTTTGATTATGACCAACCAATACTCTAGTCTAATAAAGTGGTCTTCATGTATATTTTCTTCTTGAGATTACTTTTCACAGATGTATGAAAACGTGACTCAATGGCATCAAACCTCATATCACCCATGTAACTCATCTTCATTGCATTCATTCAATATATCAACCTTAAAATAAAAACCATTCCTTGAATTCAATAACACACACATATAGGTCCATCTAGGTCTTCATAATTGTAAGAACATATTGGTCTTATCAGACCTATCCTTCAATATCAGGTCTTAATACATAAACCCTAGATTCATACATGTAAACTTATGCTCACCATACTTCTTTTAGAGGGATAAATTTTCTTACAACAAGATTGAATAGACTTAAGGAATAAAAAACTTACCTTTGTAAGAATCCATCATTACTATCTTCAAGCATACCTTGAACAAGCTCATCAAACCAAACATAATTTTATCCTTTCCAATATACTACTTTTCTTTTCCATGATGTTTCCCAGATTTCAAACCTTTAATTCTGAATCATGATCTCAAGAACACTCTTGAGAAAAATGTATGCCCATATTTTTCTCAAACATTTATTTTCCTTATGCCAACAACTTCATTTTGATCCTTAAAAGAACACCTATAGCCATCTTCCTCCCCTAAAAGGACATATTTTTCTTGCATAATAATTTATTGTACTTCAAGGTCTTAAAACACTTTTAAAATAATTTACCAATACAAAATCCTTTTTCATAGCTTGGAAACACTAGTCGTGACATGATACAAATGAAAGAAATCCTTAAAGCATAAGCTTAAGCCTCAAACATGCTTCTACTGTTAATTCACCTTCTAGGAATTCACACATTATCTCATCATATCTTCTTAAGTGATAACACATACCACATAACTATATCATACTCAGTGAGTACTTAAATAACATAAACATACCTTATCATTTGAATAACAAAACCGCCAAGCTCATCCTTAGTCCTAACACACATGTACTCTGTCAACAACTAGGTCTCTTATATTGCCATCTTGTCTTGAATAGGTTCACAAGAACCCAATGAGTCATTCAATTTTCATGAATTATACAACAAATTTTACAGACATCATCATGGCATCATATTTCAAAAAATGATCAAATAGACCCACATAACCAACTTTGACCAATAAACATAGAGTATCTGCCTACATTCCCTATTTTATGATCTCATCTACAATTCCATGCTTCACTTATCCCCTTCATATGCCACATGACAATCAAATATGACACACACCTGAAGCTAACTTGTATCTTAATCTATCCTAACTATATAGTCCTTGTAGACTTTAAGAACATATTGGTCTTAGTAGACCAATCATCACCTTCTTGTTGTACTTGATATATGTCAATATCCCTCATACATTTTTTATACTTCTCAAGACAATATAACAAAGTGATAAAACTTAATAGATCATAAAGTAATTACAATGTATCTTGAATAACCTTTTATTGCATCCATTTAAGCTATATCTCCCAGTAGCTCACCTTGATGCTTCTTATGAATGAATCTTATTGCTTGGACTTGAGACCTTACTTCCTAGATTTGACTCTTACATCCCAATAATATCACATATATTTGAACATCTTCATCACTTTCCAAGCATAAACCATACCTAAGAACTTATTTTCTTGACTGTTGTGGGGCTCATTAGATCTCCACACATCTCAAATAGTCCATAATGAGCATCATAGACCTAAATGAGGTCTTGAGACACTACATTCATACATGCTCAATAGTAATAGAATAGCACAAACCTAAATAAGGTATTAAAACACATTACTAATCTCCTATGTACATGTCACAATCCTTCAAACACCTCACACACTCTTGCTATATCCTTCAAGGCTAAATAAACCTATGACAAAAAATGAAAAACTCTGTAACATACCTCATAATTCCTTGACTATAGCATTATTACACAACACCACATATTCCTTGTATCCACTCAAGATCCCCTTATCTTCATGCTTCCTCCAAGTGATGAATGTCTCTAATAAGCTTAGTAGAGACACCATAAGTCATAGGGATCTAGAAGAACTTTAGGAGATTCCAAGACCTCCTTGAAACCTGTGATACCAAATTTTCATCCTTCTTCAGATCAAAAATCTGTCTACATCCTTGAATTGCTCCAATAACTAACCTAGGTAGGTTTTATTGATTTAATCTTGGTTCCCATTCCCTATATTGGCTATTCTCTTGTACTCTAGGAGCCTTAAACCTCTTTCTTTATCTTGAAGGATCATGATTTTTTTTGGTAATGTGACCAACATGATTAAAATTATAAAACAAAACATCATTCTTACCTTTTTGATAGTATGATCTAAAACTTCTTCAATGATTCCATGAGTCCTCATACTTGAATGACCTTCTAAACTCTTTTTCTCTATGTCCAAAACCATTACAACTATAACAATAACCATTAAAGGACTTATCATACATTGAAGCATTTGGTTTTATAATAGAAATTTTATTCTCATAGCCCTTGAAGTTTTCCTTTTTTTATCCCCCTTGGAACTTGTACCAACAACCTCCTTACTCTGAGTGACATCTTCTTGCATCACCTCTTTACCTTTAAGGCTTTCCTTGAACCATGGACAAGTGTTGTCTTCTGCAGTCTTTTGAATATGTAAGAGGTCATTTAGATCCTTAGAGATATTCTCAAATATCTAAAATGATCTTGCCTTACTAGATAATTTAGTCAATTCTTCCCTTATAGATACTACTTCCTTTTCAAATATGATGCAATCTTCATCCTTATATTTTAGGCTTGTAGTTATAGTATCCATCTGAATCTCTAACTATTTGATGATCTTTTCATACTCATTGGTGTCATTCCAATGCATCTCCTTAAGAACACAAATATATTATTCATACTCAATGACATGTGCCTTGAGTTTCTTATTCTACATCTTTGCATGCTTCAAGTTTTCTTGAATACACATCAGCTTAGTTTTAAGATCAAATTCTTCTTATTTTGAATGCATACACGAGCCTCCATATATGGAACCTTAATTCTTAAATCTTATATATAATTTGGAAATGAAAATAAATTCATTTCCAACCTCTTCATAATCATACTACAAATCAGAATTAGAATCATAAGCATCACTACTTACCTCTAATGAGCTATAATTTTCCTTGGAGTAAAATATTTTCTTGGACTTCTTCTTATCCTCAAAATTCCTAAACTTATTCTTAATCTTGTTATACTTGTGGGACTTCTTGTCATCATCATGATCATCATCAAGCTCTTTTCATTTATGCTTGTGAGGACACTTGTTTGCAAAATGTCCAATCTCTCAATCATTGAAACACTTGAAGGACAACTTACCCTTATACTTTCCCAAACCATTTTTAAACTTCCTAAAAAACATAAAAAATAAACTCATGATCTTCAATATCATAAATATCATTGTCTAAGTTCTTCTCACCTTTTGAATTCTTCTAAACTTTGAAGGGTGCTTTCTTTTTTAGGGTTTTTTCCACACCAGTCCTCATCTCATAAGCAATCGAGATACCATGAAGGTTCATCCATCAAAATAGTGCTTGGATCCTTGGATTCTTATATACATGAGACTTTGGGATCAAATTTAGGATTGAGAGATCTCAAGACATTCTGAAACATAAAAAATTCCTTCACATATTCACCTAATCTTGGTATAGACAACTTGATCAAATCTGAGAAGACCTTATCATCACCAATTGTTTTTTATTATTTCATCTTTAGACTTTCAAACTAGTTTCTATAGGTCTAGAGATTTTATAACTTCACCTTAGATTCACCTTCATAGATAAATTTTAGATTATCCCACATGACCTTATCTATAGTATATTTTGTCACCTTGACAAAATATTACTATGTCAATCCACACAAAATAGCATTCAAAACTTTATAAATGTCATTACTATCCTTCTTACCTATTGCATTAGTTGGAAGGTTTTGAGGAATGGTGTGTCCATATACAACTTCTTTCCATATATGTCATCCAAAATAAATGATGTGATTTCTCATCCTACTACTCCAAAATTCATAATTTGTCGCATTAAACATAATACATTTGCTAGTAGAGGAAACACTTTGTTGAATTGCTATTTTTGTGCTTTAGAAGATAACCTTAAGATAATTAAGATTTATTTAGAGGACCCAATATTATACTAAATTTTGGAAGTGAAATAATTGGGGGTGAATTAGTGAGCAATAAAAAAATTCATTCACTTAAGCAATTTGAACCATTAAACATTCAATTAATCATTAAGCATGCATCCATAAGAACATAAACATAAAGAGAATAAATAAGATTGAAACAACACAAGAACATCAGATGTAAGTGGGGAAAACATCAAGGGGAATAAAAAACAACTAAAAAATAGCTTCATTAGAGCTATAAATTTAATTTAGTTAAGCAATAACTCAACAAGAAGCACCAAACCCTAGGATTAGTGAGGCATCAACCCCACAAGGAGGACTAATCCTTGATTTAGTAAAACACCAACCCTGCAAGGAGGCACAAAAACCTAAGATGAATAAACACAAAAAAATCCACCTGAAATGTTTTTCACCTTTTATTTTTTACTACAACAACTAAAAATGACACTTTGAAACTCTCTCTCCTTCCTTCTTCAAATTTTCTCTCTAGGTCAACTCGCTCTAAATCTTCTTCTCCAATTTGATTAGGCCTAATGACCTATCAATTTAACAATTAAAAACTATCTATAACATATCCATACACTATTTTCCCTATCTTTGTGGTCACAAATACCTTTTACACCTTCTCTTCTCTTCCTTCTAGCTTGCATTTTTTCAACTAACTCAAATGAGCCACATGACTTGCTTTTATGCCTATCTTATGAACTTAAAACATGTAGGTAGGCCATAATAGAGTAAAATAAATAATAAAATAATAATAACATGATAAAAAAATCATTTATAATACCATATAGGTCTCTAACATCATCTAGAACTATCTAGACCTCCATTAGGACTTAAGAATCCCTAAAACACCAAAACAACCAACTCGTTAAAAAGGGAATGTTCTAGAGAAAAACCACATTCAAAAAAATATGTAACATAATTACACATGTTTTATAATACTTTATAAAAATAAAAAACCATGAAACACCATGCATCATCATCTCATTCCATGAAACCACTCAAGAACAAACTCAACTACCATGCCCCAAAAACTAGTCTTCAAAGATCAAGCCATAACTTCATCAAATGACCTCATCCATGCAAGTGTAATACAGCAATGGAAATATCATGAACTCAAGGTAATCACCAATTACATAGGGTTCCTTAAATAATACTTTAGCACCTCCAAAAATCTTCTTTGACTAGGTCACCTAAAACTACCCAAAACTGCCCCAAATATAGCCTTGTAAAATGGACCACGATAGACCACATAAGGGCTTAACCATGATCTGAAAGAATCATGGAAATGTAGAGAAAGCAATATACTTCCTCAAAAAACAATTTAGTCACTTTTTCTAATACAAAAATTGATCAAAAAATGAACTTCTTTAGAAACTCACATTTTTGAGTGGGGTCCACACACATCCAAAAACTCTAAATTCCACCAAAATAAATCTGGAGGAGTCCTATACCGATTTAACAAAAATAAGCTTTAAAAAAAAAACCCTAATTGTATAGTAGTGTAATGTAAACTATGATACAAAACTACTAGATACATTGTGACACAAGTAAACATGAAACCCTAAGCACAAGAGAGAGAGGAAAGGACTTAGCTGATTTGCACTTGATTTGGGATTGATGCAGACTAGGAAAACTGCTATATGGGAGGTGATATTTTTCATCAGAGCTTAGAATAAATTATATAGGTCATGAAATAGGCTAGACATATGCGCCTAGACTAGGTTAGTGATGCTAGAGTCTGCTACTGAGCGCCCATGACTGTAAAAATGCTTAGAACCTAGTTTTTATTGTATCACACAAGTGTCACTAATATTCACTTTTGGTCACCTATATGTCATGCTTTGATCACTGAGTGTTCTTGTAACTTGAAAAATAGAAGTTCAATTACAAAACCCACAAAACCACATCAAATCCAAAAAATATATACAATATGGAGATTCATACTGACCATGGCAATCACCCGACAAAGTTAACTTACAAATGAATGTTGTAATACATCTAAGACTCCATGTCGTTCTTGTGAGTGTGTGAAAAAATCATGCCCTAAGACTCCCTAGTACAAGATGCACTAGGTAGCAATCTAGATTTTCTATAATATGTAAATGTGTGGATGAAATAGAATATACTTCTTCTTCCTATGTATTGTATGCAGTCCCTTGTCCCTTGAATAGATGCTAGATGGATGCTTTTGAGTGCATTAGATGTATTTTGATGCAAAATTAGGTGATAGTAAGTATGCTTAGATCTTGGTCTTTTATTTTGATCACATAGCTATATATTTATATGATTTCCTTGTTTTAATTTCATAATTGACAATTGGAAGGCCAACCCATAAGAAATTAATATGCCCAAAAGATAAAAGAATCCAAAAAAAGAGTGAGTAAAGTGGAAATAGGCCAAGGGCACCCAGAGGGAACGCAGGTGCCTGGGCACTGGAAACTTGGCTGGAAACTAGTGTCTGAAGTCATAAAATATAAGAAAGTAAAGTTATGACTAGGTTGTAGGGTGTGTAAGACCAAATATAAAATAAGAAAGATAGAAAAGAGGACAAATATATCTGCCAATTATTATTTTTCTCGCTTAGGAATCATATGAATGCTAGTATGATTTTAGGACATAAAAATGTACCCAAGTATGTGATTTTGTGTCTATATTTTCCACCGCATTATGTTGCTAATTTATTACTCAATAACATAAATTAGTTAGAAGATGTATACCTTTTGTTCTTGTAGAGTGTGATGATGATAGTGTGCTGAAGATACAAGTGAAAGTGTGAAGTGGTAAAAATGAAGCATGGAAACTAAGAAAGAGGAATTGACCCTAGGAGTGAAGTGTATTGTGTTGTGTAATGTTGTATATGTCATTTAATTTATATCATGCTTGATGTAGGACTTATTCTTGTTGTATATTAAGGAGGGACCTATAAAAGAAGAGAAAAAGAGTAGACAAAGTCGTGTATTATGAAAATTCTATAAAAATATGTAAAAGTGTGTAAAAAGAAAATGTGCACCTGATGGGAAAGAGTGTAAAGGATAGAAAGATGTCCTGAAATGCTTTGTAGAGTGATTTTTTCAAGCGATCTCATGCCAAGATATTTTTTTGGGTGATCTCACACTAAAGAGCAAGTGTTGGGGAGAGAGTTTTAGTGTTACTCTCCTTCCATGAATCTACCCAATAAACACCACTGCAGATGGTGTGTCCTTGTTTGGTTCCGAGTTGTACCAAATTAGTTCTGAATTTGTTCTAAGTTTTACTAATTTCCATGGAGATAAAATGCATTCTATTAGTGGACTATGCATGTACTATAAAAATTGATCTGTGAAATTTTATTAACTATGATGATATTAGAAAATGAGTGCATCTTCCCACATGACATAGGTGCCTAGGGGAGTTTAGGAGTGCCCAGGCACTAGTGTCTGTATCTGGGCACTTGTGTTCATGTTGAAATGAGGACCTAAGTTAGGTTGTGGGCCATTTTTGTAACTATATCCTGTGTTGATTCTACAATGTGAATTTCCTAATTGTAGCTCTGAGTTGTTGTATGGGGTGAATGATTCACCCAATGTATCCTTGTTCATTTGGGATGCATGTGACACTGATAGAAGCATGCGGTCTAAAGGAGAAGACCTGATACTAGTTTGAATTGTATCCCTGTAGGGGGAGGGGATGTGCATGGTAGAAACTGAGGCACATGCAAATAAAGTGGCTAGTAACATGTGTTAGTGAAATCAAAACTAGTATGCAATTAGAAGACAATGTGTAATCAATCAAACAAGAATACAAGATAGATCAAAAAAATAGGTTTCAGACATGGGACATTGCTCACAATGTCACAATAGAATCAGAGTTGAAGCAGCCAAAATCATATAGTGTACATATAAGACAAAAGGAAAAGCTCAAAAATAATAGCATACAATAGAAGACAAATAGCAAGTAAGATGTAATAGACAACCATGGTGGCATATATTCCTGCAAAGGAAATGTTGTACATGAAGCACCAGTTAACATGTTAGAAAGATAAAGTGTATGTCGAAACGTGTATAGATCAATGGAAAGTAATGTGCTAGTAAGAATAATTAGTAGATAATGAAACAATAGAACATTTGATGTGTAAGAGTAGTAAATTTAGATTCCCCCAGGAGCCTCGATGGGACTAGTAAGAGGTATAGTGCCAAGAATCATTGTTGCATGTCAATATCTATAGGAAGTCTAAATTCAAAACTAAAGACCAAGTGAACACGTATGTGTATATAGAAAATATATTTACATACTAAATATCTATCTAATAAGGGAAACAAAGTGTACATATAAGTATAAGCAAGAAAGAATAATTTTAACCGAGATATGTAGTATGTTGTGTATGAGTGATATGGACTGGTATGCAATGTGAATGTGATAGGAGAAACGTACCCCCCAGTGGATATGGATGAGTATGAGATGAGGTTAATTTATAAAAAACCCTTCAATAATCAAGAATGAACCATAAAACAAAAGTGTGTCATCAAGAAATAGTTTGAAAATAGATGCTAGAAAGATAGATGATGAAGCATAGAGCATAATGTGTATAAGAGGTGAGGTTCATTCCATATTTAAACCTTCAGCAGTTGAGTATAAACCATGGAACTAGAGTGTATCATAAGGTAATGATGTTATGTGAGAATGGAATGCTAGAAAGGTGTATCGTGAAGCATAAAGTGTGAAATATGTAGTGTTTCAGGTTCAAGGATGTAGTACGCCCTCAACAGTCAAATGTGAATCTTAGCACAAGATTTCCTCACAAGTTTATGTTAATATAAGTGTGTGTATCATAATGTCAAAGAAAGATGAAAAAGACTAGATGTCAAGAACTGAGTGTAATAGTAGAAGCGATAATTAAGAAATGATATTACGAGGGGGGAGGATTAAACGTTATTCCCCCAAGTGTGTGATGTAGAAAATAATTAGGTAAAGTCTTCTAAAATATCGGCATTATCAAGATCATAGCTAATTAGACCTGAATCAGAGACTTGGTAAGCAATAGTGTGAGGTTGATCATATAGAGATCCCATGCAGTGTAAATTGTAAATTCCCATCGCATATTATTCATCAGTGAAAGGTGGTTGTGGAAAATCATGTGCATACCATCAAGTGAGATGTAGATAATGTCTAAAGAAAGAGTCATTTCAAATAGGAATGCAGCCAAAAGGCATAGGAAATGTGATATCAGTATGATTTGGATCTATTTTGCCACCAATATAATCAAGCCAAGATTTCCAGAGTATAAGTGAAAAAGAATGAGGATCACATGTATAAGGAAGACTACCAAATGAAATACATAGAGGCCATAAGTAGTAGTAATGAATATACAACTCTGATAAAGGCGAGGAGAGTGAGATGGAGAAAGGAGGTCAACAAATGTGAATCCTAACTGAGCCAAGCCATCATATGTGCAAATAATCTTGGAGTAAGTGGGATTAAATGGAATGTGAGGTAAATAAGATTCATGTATGAAAAAAGAGCATGTGAAAGGAGGATATTCTGACACAGAGGGTTTTTGGAGAGACAAAGTGGATGACATGATGTCTAATGCACAAATAGATCCTTGGAGAAGAAGCATGTTGGTGGTAGGGGTATGAGGTTCCATGAGTTGATAATCATCAGTGAGATATGTAGGAGTATAGGGATGATCAACATCATGATATAGAAGTGGAGTACAGAGTGTAGTGAATGGGTCTAGGGGGTAGTATTTGAATGGGTAACAATCAATAACAACAAGATATGCATAGCCATAATGTAGGAATTTAACACACTGATGAGTTGTAGAAGGTACTATCAGTATAATGTGAAGTCATGGCCTGCCAAGTAAGTAATTAAAATGGACTTTAGTGTTGATAAAAAATAATACCGTATGAATGGTTTTAGGCCAAACTATGAGAGGTAAGGTGATAGTGACCATGCATGGGCATGTAGAAAAATCATAGCTACTGATAGAAATGGATGTTGGGATGACATGAGATGACGAAAGGCCATGATATTTCATAAACATGAAATTACAAATATTGAGCTGAGATTCATTATCGAATAGTACTCACCTAATGCCTATGTTATAGATGCAATATTGAATATAAATAGGAGGATCATTCTCATAAACAAAAAAAGTGGTAGCTACATCAGATGGGAAAGTAAGTTGTTTAGAAAAGGTAGATACATATAACTGATATACATGGTTTAGAGAATTATTGGAAGGAATGCAATTATTAATTAAAAGAGAGTTGATTTTAGCCTTACAATCAGGATTAGTGTGTAAGAAGGCATGGAAGAAAAAATCCCTGGTGAGAGGATCTTAGGGTAAGGAAGTTAGGAAGAAGTAAGGATCTAAGAGTTTTTGAATGTGGGTTCACCAAATGATTTAAAAATAATCAACTTTTTGTAAAAGGCTAATTACAGAATAATTGAATGTAAAATATGATACACAACTATTAGATACACTATGACAAAAAAATCAAGTAAACATGAAACCATAAGTGCCATAGAGAGAGGAAAGGACTTAGCTAATTTGCGATTAATCTGGGACTGATGCAAACTAGGAAAACTGATGAACAGTAGGTGATCTTTGTTGTCAGAACTGAAAATAAATTATGTAAGTCATGAAACAAGATAGACATGGGTGCCTAGACTGGTTCAGGGGCATATGGGTCTTAGAGTCTTCTACTGGGTTCCCATGACTATGAAAATGGTCAGAACTTGATTTTTATTGTGTTGTATAAGTGTTGATGATATTCACTTTTGGTCCCCTGTATGTCACACCTTGATTTCTTAGTGTTCCTATTACCTACAAAATAGAAGTTCACTTGCAAAAGCCATAAAACCACATCAAATCCAAAAAAATAAAGATGAAATATGGGGATTTGGAATGACCTCGGTGGTCACCCAATAGAGTGAACTTACAACCAAGCATTGCACTACATATCATACTCCATGTAGTTTTTGTGAGTGTGTGAAAGAATCACACCCTAGGATTCCCTTGTGTAAGATGTACTAGATAGCGAGTTAGATTTGTTAATAGATGTAAATGTGTGGATGAAATAGAATATACTTCCTCTTCCTATGCAATGTATCCAAAAAACATAGTTCCTTATCCCTCGAATGGATGCTAGATGGATGTCTTTTCATGCCTTAGATGCCTTTTGATGCAAGCTTAGGTGATAGTAATTATGCTTAGAGCTTTCTCCTTTATTTTGATCACATAACTATGTAATTAACAACTGGAAGGCCAACCCATAAAAAAATAAGATGCCCAAAAGATAAGAGAATCCCAAAAAGAGTGAGTAAGGTGGAAAGATGTAAGGGGCACCCAAAGGGGATGAGGGAACCTTGGCACTAATGTCCTAACTGGGTGTTGGTGTCCAAAGTCATAAAAAATAAGAAAATAAAGTTTTTACTGGGCAGTAAGGTGTGTAAATGCTAATATTATTTTAGGACCTATAAATGTACCCAAGTATGTGATTTTATGTCTACATATACAACATCCAATCATCAAATTTGATCAAACAATCAATGTTGGGCATGATATAACAAGTTCTTCTACATCACTCTAGGACTAAGATTTTGAGAGGGTTTAAAACCAGTTTTCTTTCTTAACGATTATTTATAAAAATATGACAATAAAATTAACTCATTCCACTTGGAAAACCTTATTAGTATACCTCTTCAACTATCTCCAACAGATCTTGTGTCCCTATGCAATGCACATACATGTCAATGAACATCAAAAAGACCAAATTTGACCTAGGTTTCTCACTTCCAAAACTTGGTAAGGGAAAACATGCAATATCTCACAAAATATTCAACATTATGACCTAAAATTTGGACCAAATATTCATATCATAATTCCAATACATCCCTAATACTCATCTTTTTTTCAAATACACTCAGAAACATTGACTCTATCACATTAGGGCATGCCTTCTCAAGGAGTTAGGTCTAGGAATAGACTTAAAAACAACTTTCCATGAAAAAATCTCAAAGATTAGACCTAAATATTCACTAACATGCTAGGAAAATTATTCTATTACTTTTCAATATATCACATTTTCATTTCCAAGTTGAAACCACACCAACTTATCCCATTAGATCACCTAGGGATTGAGAATAGGTCTAGTGTAGACCTGGAAATCATGTCTTTTCCTCATATCTACACTTTGAGAAAATTTTGAGTCTCCCTAAACCTAATTTACATGATCCCTATGATCTCACCATGCCCAAAACTCTCAGACATACATGTACCCTATCATCACATACCATGCCTACTGACTAGGCCTTCAAATTAGGCCACTAAAACATGTTTGCTACACTAAATTTGGCTTCATCATCACTTTAACACACTTGTACACTTGTTAAGACCTTAAACACACTAAATGACATCATCAAAAAATCCTCCATACCTCTTCAAGTCACTATCACACTCCAACAAGCCACTACACTATCAAAGATCCCATGCATCATCACTAGAACCAAACAATCTCAACAAGAAACTCAATTGACTTGACACTAGCAATCAACCTTCATGTCTCTTAGATATTTTGAAATTAATGACATCTAATGACATCAATGAAAACATCATTCTTTAACATCAATGACAACACTATACTAACAATAACATCTTGAATATAATCAATTGGGGTAGCAAGATTTTCACTAGTGAAAAAGGGAATACTTTTAAGGGAAACCACTGGTATATCATGTTGGGCATTAATAAGTAAAGTAATACCACCATTAAATCTTATAAAATGCATATTTATTGGTTTGTTATGATTATAATAGGTCTTAAATCTCTAGGGAGAGCACAAATGTCCTACAAGGAGGAGGAGTGGAAAGAGTTCTATTTAGAGGAGATGGTGACCTCTAAACTGTTATGCCCCTTATTCTTCTTGGTGAAAACTATAGATATTCAGAAGATTCAATAATTGTTGAACTTTTTCTTGTATGTATTATTTTAATGAAAATAAGCACCTTGACTACTGAAACCAATAGATATAGAGTTGGGAGTCGCCAAATGTGTTGAGAATTCCTCCAAAGGATGAAGTCACTAAGTTACACACAAAAAATTAGAAATTATACAATTTAATCTTGATCAAGGTCCCACCAGGCATGCCAAAATTGTTGGAGCTAAAAAACTACACCTTACCCTAAGTCATGGACAACCCAATATTTTGAGACAACATGGGGTTGTCTCCAAGCAATGGGACTTGCGCTTGAGACAAACCTCCAGAGAAGGTTGGTTCCTTTACCTATTACTTATACTAAAACTAATCCTAAAAATAGAAATACAACTGACTGATCCTAATATACAAGGGACCAGAGGAAGAGAAAGATGCATGGAAGGGGAAATCCTAAGATACGAAAGTTGATAACACCAAGTGAAGGGGTAAATACACTCTCAGATGAGTGAAAATGGGATAAAATGAAGGAGGAGAAGGAAGAAAAGAGTTCCACAACCCATAAAAACATTTAGACATCCCTTTTCATGGAGTAAAATAGAAAATAGACTCTATAAAGTGAAGATCATACACAACACACATGCAGATAATAAGGAGGCAAGGGAAAATAATAAAACACAAGATAGTGTAGACAATATCCACAAAGCATGACATTGTATTACTTTATCAAGACGCATAGATCATTATAGTGAAAAAAGAAGGTAAAAATGTAGAGAAAAAGTCCAAATATGAGGTTTACAACTCAAAACACTAATGCAACACATTGAATGATGCACATGTATTATGAGAGGGTCCAACCTTTACAAATGGGCATCATCTTACAATATATAACAGAAGGGGGGCAAAAAGAGAGGGAAAAAAAAGAAGTAAACAAGGATTCCAAACCTCAACCAAAAACAACATGAACTAATCATCTAGAAAACATCATGGGAAGCTTTTCAAATACATTCCCCCATGTCATTTGGCTAACAGAAGAAGGAAAAATACCCATACTTCATAAATCTGGGAGGTTGAGCCATTTGTAACTCTGTTTTAAATGCTCAGTCTGTCTTTCCTATTTATTCCCAATAAATACCATTAACTTCTACATTTCTTTATTTCATCATAAAGATATTCTTGGGACCTTTCCAATGATATATATTATGCCTGATTTGGAGCTCTATGGAAAAATTTATGTTAATTTTAAATTTGTAGGTCAAAATGCACATGAAAACAACACATGGAAAAATTTTACTATCTATTTTGATTTTCTTTACCACGTATGCATTACTTTTTCCTTTGTCATGTATTTTATTGGTTGAAGGGGTTCAGATTTTGTTTACATATTACACACTGAGTGATCTTTTGTTTTAAACCCCCCATGGACCCAAAAGTTTCATCATTCGTGGTTGATTCCACAGAACTTGCATCTACCGAGTGTATCTTCTTGAGGCATTCATAGAATGCCTCCATTTGTCTTCATTAAAATTCCCAATTTTCACCATATATCATCCTTCTAAAACCCATTGTGTGTCTTCCATGACCGTTCAATTTTTCTCACCGCTTTCTAGACCTAACGTGTTATGAAATGTGGCTCATTCCATAGGGTTGGGACAATTGACTACAAGGGCCACTTTGACTCACCACCATGTGACGCCTTAGGATTGGAGTGGAGAGTGAGTCTCATATTGAAAGGGTAAGGATCCATGACGAGGGAATCCCATAAGCATGTGAAGGAATGTAGTGGAGCTCGGGGCATGGAATGCAAACTTACATGAGCATACAGAGTTACATGAGGGGCCAAAAGACCTACCAAGTTAGGTTGTGGAGCTCAAGAGCATGGATTCTTATGTGTAGCCTTTAACTATAAAATATAAAACCATTTCCCTCACAAAATTATGCAAGTTTTTAAGATGGGAATTTTTGCAAACACTCTAGAATGGCACCATGAAATCCAAGGAAACATCACGAAGCCTGCAACTATGGAATTTTTTTCTAAATTAAAAGGAAATCACCTACAATGCGCAATCCCTATGAAAACATAATGTCAAATCCAAAGTGAAATGTAATTTGCCAAAATATCTCTGGAGAGTTATTTTGGGAAACACCTTGGTTGTAATATCTACAACATCCCTTCCTTTTACCTTGGCATGCACCTTTTTCATGGTAGAGTCCCACGAGATGTCTGGAACTCTTTTCTGAATCACTTTTAAAGGAATTTGGTAGGCTTAAAAGGTTTTTTTTTATCCCAATATGGTAAGTGTTTTCTGATTAAGATCACCCTCCAAAATCTTCCCATTTATTTAATGTCTCTTTTCAGAGTCCCCTACATAGTCATTGATAAAATTAAAAAAATTCAAACACTTTTTCTTTGGTTAGGGATGAAGGAGGAAAGGATAATTCCTCTTGTGACATGGGATAAGGTGTGCCTCCCTAAAGCTTTGGAGGGCTTAGGTATAAAAAATATTAAGTTTATGAACAAATCCTTGATTGTCAAAATGGGCTAGAGTATTATTAAGGAGATTCACCCTTGGACGTGGTTCTAAAAGAAAAATATATAGCAAATCATGACAATGCTAATTGGATGATTTGTGAAGATATTCTCCTCAGTTCCACCTTCTAGATATCTCTTATGAAGTGTAAATATCCCATTACTAATAGAAGAAAATGAAAGATAGGGAGCTGTACGATGGAAAAGTGACAAGCGAGCGTGGGAATCTACAAGTAACTCTTCCTCACACCCGACCTCCCGAGGTTGTGTCGAGACAACTGATGGGGATGGACTATACATGGGATGTAGACAAGCTAGCTATGCAATCTTATGTCTTCGATGTGCACTAATGGAATCTGTGAATCTAAGGCAAAGAAGGCCCTCCTAACTTGAACTGGCGTGATAGATCGGTCAGCGAGGATGACTGCTCAAAGGCTCCAATCAATATCAAGCTCTGGCGTGATAGATCGATCAGCGAGGATGACTGCTCAAAGGCTCCAATCAATATCAAGCTCTAGCGTGATCTGATCTATAGGTTGTGGGATACGAGGAAAATGACTGGAATTGTTTCGTGTATATCTCCAGATAGGGTCATAGGATGGATGATGGATATATAGTGGATTCTACTGTCGATTCTCTGGTCTAGTCTAGAAATCTTTAGCTTTGTTAGCTGTTATATCTAACAAGGATAACTGTGTGATAATGGTTGGTAGAAGTGGAGTGGATCTAAATACTAATGTGTGTAAGCCAACGTAAATGTCTGATTGACCTGTGGACTCGTTGGGTTGTGGGATTTGTGGGTCACAACCGTAGATTTGTGTTTGTTGTGGACCTGCTATGGTCATATGTAGAATCAATTTCTAATCCCTAATATCCATTAGTCGTATCCCTTTTCAGCCTCTATATTTAGAACTGCAAGTTGTGCAATCTTCTCAGAGTACCTTGCAGGCATTTTGGCAACCTGAATTCTTAAGCTAGTGTCTATATCAGCGAGAATGTCTCCTGCATCTGGCTATGGGACCAAAGGGTCATAGCCGAATGTTTTCTCTTTCAAGCCCTTCTACAGTCATGTGGATATTTTTCTAGGGTAATCTGTAGTTTGGCTGGTTTGACCAAAACGTGTGTGCTTGGTCGTCTTCTAAGTTTAACCCTCTTAATTGTGAGCTTATATGTTGTAAGTCTGTTGTTGTTCAGAAGACTTGGATTCTAAGATTCTGATCTATATCAGCTATTACTGTAATAAGATCAGGTTGAGGCACGATTGGTCGAATACGTATTCTCTGGGCTCTCTAGGTCCCGTGATTGTCATGCAAAAGAAACAATGTAAATCTAACTGCATCAAAGTAAAATTAGTTATGTAAAGTATATCTACAGCATATATGACTTCTCTATTTTTGTGTTTTTCTGATAAACTATTTGAACGATCTTGAAAGAATAACTATTTAAGATATCTAGAAATTGACAACTAACTAATAACGAAATTAAAACAAACAAAGCAGCCGAGTATAGCTACTTGTCTGTGCAGTTGTAAATCTATTTTCAATAACCAGATGACTCATCTAATCTATTTGAAAGACTCTCGATCCTACCTTAGAAGTGAGGAGTGAATCATAGTTTCTCAGAAACTATCAATCCCCACAGCTTCCCTGGCAATATCGAAAGTAAGATTAACTGAAATGAAATGATTGACTACTCTATCTGATATGTTTTAACTAGAAATTCGAAAGCTTGAACCTGGATTTTACAGAACAGTGGTGAATCCGGTTTGTGTGGCTTTGTCCCCTCAGTGTGATCTCTTTTTTCCTTTGTGCTCACATGAATCCAAAAAAGCATGTAATGTCAGCATCAATAGAAATAGGTATTGGGACAGTGGCAGTTTAGGATGAAGACCGAATACAATGCGAGTAGGAGAGGGATAGCGCAAGAGAACAGAGCTTGGCTTATGTAATTCCTAGCGGGATTTATTGCGAGTCATATAACATGAAATGCCCAAAACCTGAAACTATCTTGTTTGACGAACAAAACCTGTAACTTTAATGGCTTCCTACTGAAAATCAAACTATCATATTCCAATGAATTGCATGAAACAGTAACAACACTAGCACAAGAAGATTAGGTGGCTTCCTAACAGCTAAACAATACTAACCATGCATGCAATAAATAAAACTATGAATCCTAAGCAAAATTGAAAGACTAAGCTATTGAAATGAGAAATTCAGAGGCAAATTTGAGGGGCCATTTGCTTGAGCACAAGCCAGCTATTTATAGAATTCCCATTTACCCAAAGGTGAAAACCAAATTGAACTCTTTAACCATAAACAATGCCAAAACATTATTCTAGGGAACCACAATCATAAATACAAGCAAAGGCGGTGAAAAAAGATGGTAAACGTTGAATTTTTACGTGGGTCGCATTAAAAGAACATTCTGGAAAACGCGTGAAGGACCGCCGCCCTGCCTGGGCGACGGTCATAAGACCGCCGCCCAGGCAGGGCGGCGGTTTCGTCACCGAAGATCAAAACATAAAGAAAAAGGAGGGGAGCAGAGAAAACAAAGCACGCAGGGGCTAAGCGGGGCATGCGGGATGTTAACGCATACTTGGAGAGCTTTTCTAGATCTCGAACACCTTGCGAGGAGACCTACATCATCATTGGGGCACGTGTACCTGTGTTCTGGTGGTGCAGTACCCTACAATTTTGGGTACGTATAGGAACTTTGACCTCATTTTATTTTGGAATGATAAATGGATATGTCCTCACGCGCTCAAAAATGTGGAAAATTGGACTACCATTTAGGAATATCTTATAGTCAATTATTGTGAAAAGTTAGGAACTATATCACCTCTATTAATGGTTACAAAATATGGGTCAATATCACCTAGGATAGGGCATCTAGAGATAATCATGTCTTGGACTCATTGGATCTCTCCTTACAAATATAGTGTCATCAAAAAGCTCTAGACCATCTCTTTTTCTCACATAATTTGGTAGATTTTAAAAGCAATAAATATGAGGATATTTGAAGAAAACGATTTGAAACCTACCCACCTCTTCAAAATTATGGTGGATGAAATTAGGTAAAATATTCTTAAATTCATACCTCCTAAAAATCAAAAGTTTAGGTATGTTGAAATTAAGGTTTGAGATAAATGGAAAATCTATCGGTTACCTTCTCTCTATCAAAAAGAGATTATTGATATGACTTAAATTCAATGACATCCCCCTCCATTGATCTGGTGCAAATTGAACTTTGATTGTGCATTTAAGGTTAATCTTGGGAGAGTTGGTTGTGGTGGTTTTATCCGAGATAATAAAGGCAGGGTCATTGCATTGTATGTTAGCCCTATGTGAGTTCAAACTAACCATTATACCAAATCCCTTTCTTCCCTCTAGGGTATTGGATTTTCTAATATGATAAATGTTTCTAACATCATTATTGAATGGGACTTGATGAACATTGTCAAGTGCCTATATGGAAATACCCCTGCTAGTTGGACCGCGAAATAAATCATTGAAGAGGCTACCTTATTAATTTCGAGATTTTCCAACTTTATCATTCAAAATACTAACTGAGAGGGAAATGAGGTGGTGTATCTCTTTGCTAAATTTTTGTTAATGATGAATATAATTTCAATTGGTTTATTTGAGAGGAGATCCCCATCTATTCATATGTTATTATTCATATTGAAGAAGATAATCATAAGTGATATCTTTCATATTTTTTCCCATGTGGAAAAGTCTAGGATTTTATCAATCACAAATTTTCATCAAAGTGAGGAATGTGGCACGAGTTTTTTGGCCTAAATTTAGCTTTACAACCCACAAATATTTGAATTTCCTACTCAGAATATTAATAAAAACATTTTTCTTTAGTGTTTTAGAATCTCTCTTTCCCCAAAATAGACATGTGTGAGAGGATTACGATGGGAAGAGATATTTTTAGGGTCGAACCATTTTGTAACGAAGTCTGGAAGCTGAACTTTTAGATTTGGAACATATTAAATAAAGGGGATTTTTGAAACTTTGTGGAGAAAGTTAGGGGTCAAAATACCCATATTTATTTGGAATTTTTTAAAAATTGGAATAATAGAGTGGTCAATTTTAAGGGAATATCCTATGAGATCAATGAAGAGTTGAATACTAGGGTCATTAGGCTCAAGATGCAGGGTCTTAAATTTTATAAAAATAAATTTTTCCTCACCGAAGAGGGGAGGAAATTTTTGGAGGGCACCAAAGCCCTTATACATGTCAAAGGTGGATTTCAAAGAAAATATATTCCTGAGACGTTTGATGACATTGGTTTTCTCCTTATGAAGTTCGTCACTCATGAGGGGTAGTATTAAGTAATGCATTATTACTATAAATTATGAGAGAGCTTTGCACAACTAAACAATTGATTTCTTTTGTACTATATTTTTTGTTCCAATATCTTGTGCAATACATTAGGCTATTATATAGCCATCATAAAAGCTAAACAACCTCCTAGAAAATAGGAAGGTGTTACAAAAATTAACCCAGAATTTTATTCATGGGTATAACAAACTCTATGAATAATATATTGTTGTCTGCAACAGTATAATAATTATACTAACAAACTATATTACTGTATTTACTCATGATAACAGTAAATAATAATTTACCCATGTAAATATTAATTTCCTAACATTCCCCCCCTTAATGTTTACATGGTAGCAAACAACTTTCGTACTTCTTGTGCAGCTTGCCACCTCTACACGCTCATGATCTTGGCACACACTCGAACTAAAGGTAGATGAAGGAACACATCAACTTCTTATCAAAAATGCACTGTCAGGAACACATCTGACCGACGAGTATGGGAACACAATCAAGAATCATCTTCTTATCAACTAGTCACTCTAGGGAACACATCTAACCTAGTAGTGTGGGAACTCAAGCAAGAACACATATGAATAGCCTTCAATGGTTTTCAGGATGCTAACCACAAACGTAGGTACAAACAGGAACACATCTAACTATTCTACCTCAAAGACTCATGATGTTGCATTTCATTGTGTTATTTTCTCTTCACTATGCTCTAGCATTGGGGAATTATGTAGGAATAACCACATACTAGTGAATAGGAACATACCATGTCTGTTTTTATTTTTCACACCACGTTGAAATGATAAAATCCACACTATACTACAAAACAAGTACTATGAAACTGAAGCACACAACTGAAATCAAATTCACACCACAAAATGCCACCACAGCTTCGTGTGGCCCCATCATTGGTGACTGATGAGAGGTCATTGTCTGACCTCCAACCTCTAATGCCTCTGTCCTCCAATAACATGTTGTTATCTCGACAATATGTAAACATGAAGTACATATGTTTCCACATTGAACTTATTATATATTCCCTCCCACAATGTGAAACACTTTATTTTTTCAGACGTCGGGTAACACCGAAAATGCATCCGTGAGGCGATTTTTTAAAAAAAAATTATTATTACTTTTCAAAATTTTGTCATTGACTCTTGACACCACCTACAATCACCTATTTGACATGACATTACAAAATAACTCTTGACTCGGGTTTGATTTCACCTAACCGTAATTACTTTTTTTACTTAATGTTTATGTCAAACTATGCCCTGAGAGTGAGGAAATGATGAAAGATATATAAAATTAGACATTGAATTGGACTATTGATAACTCATAATTAACTTGACAATGTTACAATTTAATAAACATCTAAAACTTAATAATTGATACAACGACTTTTGATGACAATTTATAAATTTAAAAAACAACAAACGACATGATTTAATCACATAGTCTATGTGATAAAATCAAACAAAACAATAACTAAAGTGACACTTGTAAACAATATTTTTGAATGCACCGGAAGACCCTTTTACCAAACAACATTAAATATTAAATTTCCTAAACTCGACCACCTACACAAGGAAATTTAAAAAGACCATTGTATCGAACTAACAATCCTAACAAATATTTTGACCCATTACTTTGAATAGATATAACTTTTTTTGACATATGTGAATAGTTGTCCGCGGCTATGCGAAACTTCCAGCTAGTCTTGAATGCTTCTCTAAAAATAGAGACACTATTATAATTTACAAATAGATACTGCTTCACGTGTATAAAGTAACAAAAAACCTGAATATTGCACGTATTTGGAAATTATTGCAGGCCAAACCATAGAGATTGCTGAGTCAGGATTTTGTTTCTCAATGCATGTCACTCCAGCAACAATAGTTTTGGATGAGGATTTGAACCATTTTCACAGGAGCTCGCAGTTCTAAGCATCAAAGTCTTATAATCCGTCCACAGACTTCTTAGTCACTATGCCACCTTTTGTATGGTGAATCGGTTGACAACTTGTTCAAACTTGCAAATCCATACAATGGACAAAGGATGCCAAACATGATGGACACAATGTTAGATGTGGCTAGAGCATGCATTGCCTAGACATGTGGTAAGGAAATACTTTCTCTTTTCAATGGAAAAAATCTGATATTTGACAGTATTGAATTTTTTAAATACGCAGGTATGAGATATAACGTTTTGATAAGAAGGAATCACGGATGCAAATCTTCTAAAATTCAACATAAATCAAGAACTCCATGACCAATCTCAAGATTATCAATCCTCAAACCTCAATGCTCTCGGCTAAAATCCTTGTAGAATGTTGACAACACGTGGGAAGAATTTTTATTGCATTCCCGTCGAAGTAGAAAACAGACCTGCAAATGACGTTGGAGTAGTTCTGCACAAGTTTTCGTGGAGGACGACTTGCACATACACACAAAATTAACTGTGCACATGAACAATTCTTGAAGAAAGTTGAACAAGTAAATAAATAGATAGATATGTGCTGGTGTGATCAGATCATTGACACTTAAACTATACCGAATTAAAATCTCCATATATATATATATATATATATATATTTCATCTACAGGGAAATGAAGAATCCTAGTTGCCCTTAGAAAATAATTATTTTTCCATCTCCAATCCAACTCGCTCTCATACCAAATATAAATTATCATAGAGCTTGGCACAACTAAACAATTGATTTCTTTTGTACTAAATTTTTTGTTCCAATATCTCGTTTAATACATCAGGCTATTATATAGCCATCATAAAAGTTAAACAACCTCTTAGAAAATAGGAAGGTGTTACAACAATTAACCCGGAATGTTATTCACGGGTATAATAAACCCTATGAATAATATATTGTTATCTGCAATAATATAATAATTATACTAACAAACTATATTACCGTAGTTACTCATGGTAACAGTAAATAATAATTTACCCATGTAAATATTAATTTCCTAACAATTACTACCCGATACTTCTCATCCATTTTTTTTTGTCATTTTCATGTGAGTTTCCCATTTTACATCCTCCATTTTCTTGAACACTCCATTAAGCTAGTCTAGTGGGGAAAGAAGGTATTTCCTCTTCACTAGGTTGTCATTTTATTACTCTAAAAACACTTTGAATAGTCCAATCCCATTCTCCCTCCCTTCTTCTTCCCTTAGTTGGGGACCCCTCTTCTCCTCCTAAGGTTGGGGCTTGCAAAAAAATACCCAGAGATGAACCCTCCGTAGAACCCTGCCTATTCATGTTGTTAAAGATAAGGTTACTGGGGGTGATTCTTACTCCCCAAGGATGGTAAGGGTGAATTGGTTGTTCTCATCCTTCTTTCCTTTGGTAATACTTCTATTTGGAATTCTAAATGAAATTTTTAAAATATTTGTGTTGAGTTTCATCTTCATATGGACAAGATCAATTGTCTTAGAAAGGACATTCGAGCTCTTAAGGACAGGGTCATGGGGTGCAAGCTTGCTATGGAAGGTGGAAAAATGGACAATAATTTTAGGGAAGATATCTCCAAGAGGATATTGTTATTGGATAAAGAGATAGGGATCATTAGAAACAAAAAAATGTTACTTTGTTTCTGTTTACAAAGATGTACTGGATTTTCTCACTCTTCAAGTTTCTTAGTTGGTTCTACTAAGGAATCTCTCCCCTTCAAGGGTGATAAAAAGGAAAAAAGAAAGGCACTGGACAAGCTAAATTCTGGAGACCCTAATTGGAATATATACATGAATCTTATTAAGGTCTTAAAGAATTTAAAGAAGGATTTTTCTAAAATCCTCAAGTAGTTTGTTATTGTTTGTTGTCTTTGCCCCCCTTTTAGGGTTATTTTTGCATCCTAGTCAGGGTGTTTCTATTGTAGCTTGGCTACTTTTAATTTTTCTCTAGTTATTTATATTGCTAAATCTAGGTTTCAAACCCTTTTTTACCTAGGTAGATTCTCATTCAATAAACTCCTTTTTACCCTTATCTAAAAAAATAATAGTACAATTTGAGATAACTAGATTAGAAAAAATGATATTTTGATAAATATATTGATTACAAATAATAAATTCTAATCAATTTATGATCTAACTTAAATAAATTTTCATATTTTTGTCGGTAAGTTAGGCAAGTATAGTGATTATATATATTTATCCTACTAGAAAATGTTGTATATTTTGCATATTGTACACCCAAGATTACTGTACACTTATGCTACAAACATTAGCTATGATTTTCAAATCCCTATTTTTTGGGAGTATAGATATGTGGTTTTTTATCTACACATGCATATGGGTGGCGTCAATAATCATGATTGAAGGGGAACCATTATGGATTGTTTTCTTCCCCCCCCCCCCCCCCCCCCATGGTAATTTTGGTACTCATTGTATTGTAAAACCACTTTGACGATTTCCTATTAATGTGCTTACATACAATTGGACGTGCAGTAGAGTAGAGAAGAACTTGGAAGTAAATTATTGTATTATAAATGGTTAATTTAATTCAATAAGATAGATAATTTATTACATTTAGTTTTTTTCCTAAAAGTAATTCCTAGGATAAATCTTGTGTTATCTTGTGTATGCCTTCTGCATTTTCTGTTTATCTTGAATATTTTGTTAAGTATAACTTCTCATTTATTTGTTTATCATTTTAAATCTCTACATATCTAACTTAAAGAAAATAGATAAGTGTTGTTTTGATTTAGTCAGGGACATTCGGGCCAAAAGTATGTGGAAGACGCAGATCGGCCGGTTTGGCGCAAAACAGTACTATAAGAGCGGGTCAACACAGAGATTATGTCCCAGGCAGTTTGGGACAGTTGGGACAAAAGTGCGTGGAGGACGTGACACTGGCTGGTTCGACTCGAAACAGAACTTTCGTCTGGGAAGCTCGGGACAAAAGTATATAAGTTATGCGAAAAGTGGAAATAGCCGAGAGGCTCTCTAATCAATAATCTTGTACGTGATAATGAAAAAATAAGAACACAAGAAGAAGCCCGAAGAAAGGGTGGTAACAAATGAAGATTTTTGTCCCAGAAGAAATGGAAGTAGCATAGGAAGAAAAAGAAGAAGAAAGGGACGTGATAATACTCGGAAGAAGCCGCCAACGAATCAGAGCGTAGAACGTGTCTTAAGGTGGGGGGAGTAATGGAGCTAATGGGGAGGACTTAGAAAATTTAGCAAAGGTTTTGGCCAACAAAGGAACTAAGAATAACAGGTTCTCACCCATGCCCCTAGTCAACGAAACTCAATGCATGCCACGTGTCCCAAAAAGGCGGGTATAAGTTGGAATGAATGAGAATTTTTGGGATAAGTATAATGATAAGGTCGAAATTTCTAAAAAAGCCTGCGGAAATGATGCTTGGAGAGAGAATGCTCATCCAATCAGCACCGACATAGTGTTTACGTCCAAGTGGCAAAGCGCGGGAAAATTTCAAATACCCGTTTTTTCACCTATTACATGCCCTGAGTCTTCAGATCGCCATATCTTTCGATGGGCAAAGCTCTATATTTTCACGTTCTACTACTATCAAGTTGGGAAAGCTAGTGAAATTCTCTTCAGGTGATTCTTTTTTGGTGCTAATCTTGTGAGATTGGTTGAGTTTGAATTTTGAAAAATTGAGAAATGCCTCTGAGTGCGTAATAATAGACAGTTTGGTCCGACGTTTCAAACAACACCGAGCTGTGGGAATAGCAACAGACAGTTCACCGTTTAAAAAAAAAATGCATAGATTAAAGTTTCAACGCAACATATTTGCTAGGATTCGTCGCTTCTGCCATAAAGATGAGTTAGAAGAAACCTAAAGTGGTTAGGGGTAGATCTAGATTTCTTCTCTCTAACTGAAAATCATTCTTCCTATATATTGTAATGAGGGGCTTCTTTCGGAAAGGATCGAAATTATACTAGAATAAATTTGACCCCTCCAAGAGGCTCAATCAGGTGAAGTTTCTGTAGGAGTTCTAAGAATTTAGAAATCAATAAGGATGGAATCGTGCTGCTCTTGGCATTCTATAGTGTATTGTGATCGACCTTTGGAGCAAGTAATGCATGTCTGTGGTCACACATCTCAACCCTCTCTAGAAATTAGGTTCACTTCTCTGCATCCTCCTACCATCTTGGTAATTCTGCAATTTTGTTATCTAGTGCCCCTATGATCTATGCATCAGCATTATTAATGGTTTACAGTTTATTGGCAAGACTAGGAAGTTCTTCATTCCTCAAGAGTGCAGTCACCTTTGTTAGCTTAGGTTTATCTTTATGCATTTTCTTCACCTTCATCTCCTTGGCAAGTTAATTAGGTTTCTGAGTAAGCCCTTCTAGCGTCCTTCATGCCCCTGTGCATCTGAACAGAGGAATAGGAACCAGCCTTCTCTGAAAGAACCCTCCCCTCATTCTTGCTAAGAGGGCACACTTCAAAGAAAGGATTCCATGTTGGTGTAGAAAACACTGGATCTAGTATGATCAACCTAAAATCCTGATCAACATCCAGGGGTACTATGATTTTGCAATAATCAGGTATGTTTTACTAAAGACCGGATGGTTTTGGCAGCTCAATGTAATGTAGAAACCACTTTGAGGGATTTCCTATTGATGTTCTTACATATAGAAAGAAAGTGAAGGCCCTAAAGAGGAAACTATGGAAGTGAATTATTGTCACAATACAATGGTTAATCATCTGGCAATAAGAGAGAGAATTTATTACATTTAGTTTTTTCCTAAAAGGATTTCCTAAGATAAATCTTGTGACATTATCTTGTGATACCTGAAGAGTTTTTTACAGGAGGCTATGTATGCACTTGAAGTGATTACAAATAAGTATAAGATTCTCAAATTTGCAACCTATTGTTTAACATGTTCAAATCTCTTGACATATCTAACTTAAAGAAAATAGATAATTTTGTCAGTTTACTAGAAAGGATACATAATAAGTATGGTATCTAAATAAAAATCATACATAAGTTGAAACAAAACAAAAAATATGCAAAATGGAAAGTTGTTTTGTCGAACAAACACTTCTTGTTGTACTCTCCAATTTTAAGCTCACAAAACATAAGACTCTGCAAAACTATAGAAGTTATCTAAGATGATGAATCTCAAGAGGCTCTCCAAGCTCAAGAATTTGTAAGAGATGATGAAAAAATAAGAACATGAGAAGAAGAAGAAGAAAGGGAGGTAAAAAATGAAGAATAAGAAGAAATGGAAGTAGAATATGAAGAAAAAGAAGAAGAAAGGGAGGTAACAAAGGAAGAATAAGAAGAAAAATTACCTCCACATAAAGGATTTCCAAACTTTCATTATATCAAGGATATAGATGAAGATAATTGTTTCGCTAACATTTAAGAATGTGAGATTATGTGTAATATAATAAAGTTCCAATCCATAGAGATATAAAAAAATATTTTCCCCAAGATATCTTATTGGTAACTCTCAATTAATAGAAAAAATAGCTTGATGTAGAGATATGGTTTCTATTTTTTATTTATTCGGAATTGATTAAAAAAACCAGTAACATGAAAGACTCCATGATACAAAACTACATGATACTCTCAATGTTATTGGTAGTTTCTATTATAGTAAATACCTTTTTGCAATGTGTAGATCTATATTGACTACCTTATTGGGTCTAGAGACAACCAAAAAGTGATAAATCAAAGCAATTGTAAATTCTTAAGTGGTAAATGTACAAGAACTATAACAATATATATGCAAATCAAGGTTAAATTATATGATAGTATGAAAGTGAATTGAGCATTGATATGTAGGGATCTTTGAAGAAACAAATTTCTAATGATATAAAATGTTTTGTTGTTGATTATTGGAAAACTTGTAGTCATGTTTCTTCCAATTCTAAGGACACTTTAAAAACTAGGTTTGGTCTAGGTGGTTTAAAGAAAGAACATCAATTTTTTTTAATATAACATAGAGTGATGTTTATATAAATTTTAGAGATGACCATTCATACATAAACATCATGCAACACACATTTAAGAATTTAAAGCCACCATATGTAAGGGTAAATACATATGTGAGACATGTTTTTATACTCATATAGAGTCTAATCTATACTTTTCCAAAAGAAAAATATTTAGGGAGCAAATGAAAGTAGATGTTATACCCTCTCCACATACAAGTCAATTTTTTAGCTCTATTCTTTGTCAGAAAATGGATGATATAAGTGACTTTAATGCTGATTGTATCAAAGGGGATTGCATAGAATTGGAAATTTAGAAAATATCCCAGAAGTAGTGTATGATCAATCAACATACCACAAATTTATGTGGAAGAGGTTTGAGTATGAAATTTATATTCAAAATTTATGAAAGCAATCAAGGAAAACTTGCCTAATAAAATATGAATTTCTGGTTTGTGATTTCATGGCCAAATTCTAGAAAAAAATCCGTATATATAACATAGCCATGGTTCAAGGTGGAAAGCTTCACAATTTTTAAAGCTAAATAATGTTTTCTTATTGGTTGTATCTTGTCAGTGATTGAATTTACTGAGAATTATAATTTTAGTGCAAAAAAGAGATATAAAGTTAGTACTATCATTTAGATCAAGTGACCATGATGATGCATGTGTCTTATAGGCATGTATGAAAATATGTTGATGGTGGGATTCAAAGTAAAATTAAAAATCAAGTAATTACAAAAGAGGTTCATATTTATATCAGTGATAACATGAGCCATGCTATATTTTACCAATTCCTTATTTTGAAATGTTCTTCAAGAACATCATAACAAATTTCATGAACATTTTGTGTGGTCAGATGGATGTGAAATCTAGTTCAAGTCATAAAAATCATTCAATTGATTATACCATATGTATTGTAAGCATAATGTATGACATTTGTGGAATTTTTTTGAGAGTAGACATGGAAAGTGGGAGCATGATGATAAAAATTCTTGTATCAAGCATGTAGTTTGATGACAACTCAAATATGATGGAGTTCCACTTCGTAATGTCTATGAAGTTGTTAACTGGTGTAAGTCACATTTTGGTGTTGTTCAAATAAAATTAGCTCCAAAATCTCTGATAATATTCTTTTAGGAAGTGAAATTTATTTTTTTCTATCAAATTTTTTGTTTTATTTATGCAAAATTGATTATAAAATTTAATAATATGCATGTATACTTGTTACTGACCTTTTTAATATGATAAAAAAACATTGACAATGTTATTTAAACTTATATTCATCACTCATGGGAATACAATTGTATAAATATTGTTGGTGTGAGGTATATTCATCACATGATGAATACAACTCAAAATACCCTGGCAATATTTAAAGTGGGAGGTTATTCATGATTTTGTGATCATTGTGTACATGGAGATGAAAATTCAAGTGTATGGGAAAACATTACTATAAAATATGTTTATGACTATAGTCGCAAATCAATTGATTTAAAATTTCTTTTTGAAGATGATGATGTTGAGGGATCCTATTTTTACTCTTGATTATGGTCTTTTATCTAGATTTTTGGGATAAGGTATTGTAAATATGAATATTTGTGCCTGAAAAGATAGAGTTTGGTACTCAACCTCTTTTGTATGGATCAAGTTGGAGTTAAAAATGGAGTGATAAACACGCATTGGATAAGAACAAGAAGACTTGTGGACAAAGAAATGGCTATTTTTGGAGAAATTGGAAGATCAAACATCATGCAAAGTTTGAGCTAATAATAGGATTAGGTCTAGAGTTAATTATAGGTAATATATTATTAGTCGAAGCTTGCATGCTTCCTTAGTTCCTTTTGTAGCGGCACATAGCTATTTTTGAGCATGTTACCAATTTTGTGAAGTCCATGGGTCCGATGAAGGTAAATTTCCCCATCCCTATATCTATATATTGATTTACACAATTTAGAGGGGCATTGAATTCAGGATTGAGTTACGGAGTTATGTTGCTGGTATGATTTTGTGTGCATGACTTTGTGATGTTAATTATGATTGTATTCAACTATTATGGTTTGTGATGAGAGTAATTTAATGAATCTTTTTGGATGGATATTAATTTTTGATGTCTATGTTAGTAGTTATTGTTTGGTAAATTTGATTTTGATCCTTGTTTAGATTCACCTTGCACTATGGTTGAGATCTAGTTTACATGTTATGCTTTACCTATTAGTTTATTTGTTATTGTTATGTAATGTATGTGTCATGCATGCTAATTCCTTGACAAAGATGGTCCATAAAAAGAGTTACCTGGTACCTTTACGCATGCTTCGGGTGAGCATGCTCAGACCTTCTGTCTTAGATGATGGTGTCAGCGTGCCTATGAGGTGTTGAGGTAAAGAAAAATAGAGTACATTTTGGTTTCATTGTCAGGACCTCTTTTCAAGCTTTTGCAAGGATATTTCGTGATGAAGACGTATCGATTAACTTTGGACAGCATTGAAAGTTAGGTTGTGGACTTAGAAAGACCGGTTTTCTCATATATATAATATTGGACCTTGATTTCGATGCTTGTGTGTGGGTTGAAGAACATCTATATCATGAGACTCTATGAGACGTTCTTTTTAGTTGTTTACCTATAAAATTGTACAAGTGGTTGGTAGCATATGCCTCAAAGTGGGATTGCAGGTATAGAAAAATTGTTTGGACATAAGAAGATCACTAGGCTCTGTATGATGCTAATGTGACTTGGACACGCACTATAGATAATTGGTGGAGTGGTTTTTTGCATAGTTACACATTGGAGTATGTTGTTTTTTACTTATTCCTGATCTAGAGGTTGCTGAGTTTTTAGTTCTTGCACAAACCCAGAGGATATTAGTTTGCACATTCTCCCTTTAGTGATGAAGATCTTGTTAGTGACTATGGATTTGGAAGAACAACCTATGACTAGATAAACCTCCATCATGCACGTGGGGTAAGGAGCATAGGTGTGGTGGAAGATGGTAGATGGGTTTTACAGAAGAAAAGGAAAAGAGAGGAAAGGATGACTTAAGTATAATGAAGCACGATGAGAGGGAATTGGTGAAGAAGCGTGAAATTGAGGAGTCTGTGGAGTTGTGGAGGATGATGTCTCCTTAAGGATTTGAAGCTCACGTGGAAGACTTCGAGCCTGTAACATCAAGATCTCCCCCACTTAGGAAAGTGTGGAAGAGAATCACCTTCAGCTTTAGATGAGAGTGCACGTCTGATGAAGAAATATTGAGGGTACCATAGGTGCACATCTGATCCCACATGGTGACCTTTCCCTTGCATTTGATGTTCCACTTCTTGAAATAGTTGTTGAGAAATAAGATAGTGTTGGTAAGAGAGTAGCAACAGGTAGATTTCATTTTCCGTTGAATATATAATTTCTTCAAAAAACACATTCATCTATGGCATCACAAGTTATAACATCTTCTTGCTGTTTGGTGGCCTAATTAGTGGTATATTTTTTGGCATGTCATCATCAGGACAGCGCATTGGGTACGTGCAAAACGTTGGTAATGCATATGGAAGTAGCAAAATTTTTGTAGAATTGTGGGGTTGTTAAAATTTAATGTACAATAGTTCGAACACAGGGGTAGCTCATCCATCTGGTCTGGTGCCCAGCTACAAGAGGTGGATCAGGAGGATCATGAGGTTCGGGATCTAGTGGATTTGGTGCTTCTAGAGGTGGAGGGAATACTAGAGGTAATATAGGTTCTAGATCTTATGGACATGGTCCGCACCAACCACAGCAAGTCTATTACGAGATGTCTCTTCACCTTCTAGAATACATAGGTATTGAGGATGTAGTTGAGCATGTGCACACTGTGTGAGATACAATAGCAATGCTAATTGAATTACAGTTCTTGAGTGATAAGGAAAGTCAGTTTGTTACTACTTTGCAAGGGCACATGCATATAGTTGGTATAGGAAGTATGATCCAAATCATAGACTACTATAGATTACAATGCGCATTATGTGATGATTTATTTGCTGAGTTTCATATACCCAATTTTGAACAAAAAAGCATTAGTGCAGTGAAGGAGATTAAGCAGGGCATGGTCTGAGAGCGTAAGGTAGTATGATGCATGCTTTAAAAACTTTGCTATCAAAGTTGTCTTATGATATTCACCCCTAGCCAACATACATAATGTTTTGTTGGCGGTTTGATCACACCTTTTAGAAGGGTGCTCTTGCATAAGAGGTTTACAGATCCGTGCGAGGCTTTGGAGGTAGCTCTATGCGTTAAGGTAGCTAGGAGCATAAACAGTGGAGTTAGCCCATTCTTGGAGGCACAAATTGTGTCTATGGTGAAATAGTTGGAGAAAATTTTAGTTAATTCAACTCATGAGACACGTAGTGGAATATGGTGTATAGATTACGAGTTGGAAGGACATACTAAGGATAGATTCCCTTGTAAATTGGTGTGCGCCATGTTACTAAATTGTGAGATTTATCACCTGGATCATGATTCGAGTAGGTTCCCATTGTTGCAGCACATGATCTAGAAGAATGTGTCTTGCTATTGGAATTTTTTTTAGTCTTACACTCATTACGAAGAATTGTAGACTGATTGATCATATTCATGAAGCTATTGAGACTGGCGTGTGGTAGACTAGTGTTGTGATTAATTCAAAGAAGTAGGAATGACAGCATCATGAAGGGAACCCTAATGGAGGTGGTAGAGGTAAACATTACTGTACAAAAGAAAATCAACACGTGACCTCCTTCGCACCTGACTTCCCGAGGTTGTGCCAAGACAATCGGTGTAGAGTAGAAGTGGATGTGAATATGGTGATGATGGGTAAAATAATGATGCGACCTTATATCTTTGACACACAATATCAGGATCTATGAATCTAAAAGAAATAATTCTCTCCTAACCTGAAGTGGTGTGATGGATCAATTTGATATAATAGTTTCTCAGAGACTCCAGTCAATATTGAGCTCTACTGAGATTCTATTCACTGGTTATTGAACACACGGAAAGTGACATGTGGGCGCCTTATATAGATTTCCAAGAAAGGTCATGGAAGTGAGAATGAGAGGTGTAATGAAACCATAGGGACTATGGACAATTTTCTAGTATAGTTCAGAAATTCTTAGCTTGATCGGCTACTATGTTTAATAATGAAAGTTATGCAATGATATCAGGTGGAAGTGGTGAGGACCTAAATACCAATGTGCACAAACTAGTGTCGATGCTCAACTAGTCATCAAGACCATTGGGTTGCGATACGTGAGGATCACAACCAAAAACTCGTGGGGGTTGTATTACTTATATGGTCATGTGTGTAATCAAACCTTGTTGTTAGAATAATTCCAATAATCGTAGGCTTGATTAGCTACAATGTTTAGCGTTTTTAATTGTTCAATCTTCTCAAAAAACCTAGAAGGTGTGCGTAAAACTTGCAAGCATAAACCCGTATCAATGTTCTTCAACAATTTTGGCCCATTGGGTTGTGGGACCAAAGGATCAAAACCATACATCTTTTCTTGTGGTGGACCATTGATGGTCATATAGAATGAATTTAAATGATCTTGGTAAAACAAGCTAACTATCAAAGGAAATTTAATCTATGTTTTTGGTGTTTTCACAGCATATCAGAACAAAACAATGAAATCAAACTAATCTAATGAAAGTAAATATTTTTTATATTTTCTAGTTTTTAAGCAATTTTCCTAATCTAATCAACAAAACTAAATACAAATAACTAGCCGGATGTAGCTAACTACTTGTGAAAATACGTGAATTTAAATCTAAAACAGATAACCTAATTTAATCAAAACCCTTCAAACCCTACCTCAGAGGTGAAAAACAAATAATAACCCTAGAAGAGGTATTTTTCCCCACAACTTCCCTGGTAATGTCAAAGAGCAAGCTATTTAAAGATTTGATCTACTTGTAATTACCTAATCAATTGAAATGAACAATTTTACTACTCTATTTGATATGTAATTGAAACTAATGATTCAAAATTAATAATTTGACAAATGAAACAAACAAATAAGTAATTCCAACCTGGACAAGCAAGTTCTTTGGAAAATTTGGTTGTATTTGTATTTGTCCCCTCAAGTTGTTCATTTCTTTCTTTGTGTATCCATATGAGTCCAAGGGATTGGGAATGCAAGAACAATAGCAGAAGAAGACACTTGTGTAATGGTAGCTTGAAGGCAATCTGGTTGCAATGCAAGTAGAAGAGAGATAGCATAAGAGATTTGAGCTTGGATATGCAATTCCTAGCAGGATTGTGGCAGCAATACTATGCAAGATATACAAAAATTCTTAGTCCATTTACTTGAATACAAGCATGGAATATATAGGAATTGGGATTGGGATGTGCCTTTATGCACAAAGCAAGAAAAGGCAGTTCCAACTAACTAAATCTATTTAAAATAGAAGAGGGGAGGATAACCAAGAAATCAAAACTATTTTTAGACAATTTGGTTCACAAACACATCCTAAAAGTGAAGTTAAGTGAAGCGTCGCATGTTAAAAACACACGTGATGGGTTTTGAAAAAAGTGGGCAGGACCGTCACCCTACGCACAGTGGCGGTCCTAGCACTGAAGGTCAAAACCTGCACAGAAAGAGGTGAGAAGATGGAAGAAAGCATGGAAAGGCTAAGTAAGGATGTTTAGGCTACAAATATACATTGCAGATGGGTTAGCAACTCGAAAATCTTCTGAAAGGACATGAATCATCATTGGGGACTTTTGTAACCATTTTCCAACAATGTGGCACATGAAATTTTGGGTGCATACATATTACGCCCTTGGAGAAGCGTCTTAGCCATGAAGAGGCATAAAATCTAGAGTCTGAGTATGGCATTCCTAAAATGGTGAGTGTTGCGGTTAGCACAAAGTTGTACAGATAATATATCATATCTAAGCATACATGCAATAAAACGGATATTCTACCAGAAGAAATATATAGAAAAAGACATATAAATCAACACCAAATTTAATGTGGTTCACCCTGTGTGGGCTACATCCACCAAGAAACAAGTCAATCTGTTATCCAAATCTTTCACAAGATATACAATAAAGATTTATAATCTTCCACACCTCTTAGATGTACAGTACTTTCCTTCTCTCAAGCTTCTCCTTCTCCAAGAATTCTCTCTCTCACAATTATTCTCACAATAATCATTAACACACACATCTAAACCCTAGCTTTCATGCTTATATAGGCACATACAAAATTAGGGCACTTATCCATGCAATTACAATTAATAGATCTGCTTTAATGCTAAAATTAGATCTAATTCCCAAGAGTTAAATAAAACACTCCTGCACAGGTAACTAATGTCAGTTAGCCCTAATCGATGTCAGTTCCTCCTTTCCTAACTGATGTCGGTCATAGGTGACCGATGTCAGTCCCTCCATAACTGATGTCAATTATTGTGTTTTCCTGCAAGTTCAATATAGCATGTTAAACTAAAGTAATTGAGCTCCACAACTCAACAGTATCCCACTTAGAGATAAATTACTATACTATACATGTACAGCGTCATTCTTGGATCCTTTCCTTAGCTTTGTTTCTTCCTCTTCAAGTCTCAAACTCGAAGACTAATAGAAGTGGAGTGTAGCTCCAACTTCTATTTTACTAATGGCTTCGTTAGCATATTCGTAGGGTTTCTACTCATATGAATCTTCTCCAGTTTTAGTTTTCCATCCTCCAATACATGTCGTATGAATTGATACCTCAACTAAATGTGTTTCGTTATAGAATGAAATGTTGAGTTCTTTTCCAAATGAATTGCACTTTGACTATCATTGAACAATTTACAATCATCTTACTCCTTTCCCAACTCTTCCATGAAATTGCTCATCCATATCATATCCTTTCTAGCCTCTGTAGTTGCAACTTACTCTGCCTCTATAGTAGACAAAGCCACAACCTTCTACAATCTCAAAATCCAGCTAACTATCGTCCCACCTACTGTGAAAATATATCCAGTACTGATCCTTCTACCATCTAGATCTCTATCCATATCTGAATCAACAAAACCACATAAATAAATATCCGAACCTCCATAGCATAACTGCATGCTAGATGTCCCTCTCAAATACTTGGGTATCCATTGGACTACTTTCTAATGCTTTTTACCTAGATTGGCCATAAATATACTCACAAATCCCACTGCCTATGCAATGTCTAGTCTAGTACAAACCATAACATACATTATATTCCCAACTGTTGAAGCATATGGTACTCGTGTCATGTATTTGACCTCCTCATGTGATGACGGACACTGATTTTTACTCAATTTGAAGTGTCCTTCCATAGGTGTACTCACAGGTTTTTAATCTTGCATGTTAAACCTTTCCAAGATCTTATTGATATAAGCCTCCTGAGACAAGTACAATTTCTTGTTCTTCCTGTGTCTGTGTATTTGCATGTCAAGGATTCTTTTTTTGTTATGTTTCTTGATCCTATTTTCATGTTAGAGTGTGGTACACCTTCTATGTGTTACACTCGGGTATTTTTATGGCGGTCCTACTTGAAGGGGGTTCGGGGACGAAGGGGGGTCATCGAACGGGGGTCAGGGGGGTTCGGGGGGGTGAAGCCCCCCGATCAAAGGGGGTTCGGGGATGAAGCCCCCGAAGTAAATTTTCATGGGTGGTTTATGAACCCATGGGTAATGGGTAACCATTATGGGCTATTTTTGGGGCCATGGTTTTTCGGTATCCATTGTTTTGTAAAACCGCCTCTTCGGCTACCCATAGGTTTATGGGACGGTTTTTTTTTTCTCAAATAAAAGTGTAGAATAAAATAACACAACACAAAGAGACAATATTTAACGTGGTTCACCCAATTTTAGCTACGTCCACCAAGAATCACTTACTTTTATTTTATGACAAGTCACCACTCTCTCAATACAATACCCATATATGTTTAGAGCTATGCTCAACAAACTCTACAGAATTCACACCCGAATTCAAACACATTTGCAATGTTACATTATTGTCCTACCATATGCATGAAACCACATAAGTATACAAATTCTTAAGTAGTTTTACAAAACTGTGGGTATTAAAACCATGGGCCAAAACCATCCCATAAACCTATGGGTCGAAAAACCTGCCCCTATGAGAAAATCACGTCTCCCAGTATATCGGGCACATTTTAAGGCCAAACAATTTTTTTTGGGGGTTGCGCCCCCAACCCTTGATGAGACAACTATCCGAAAGTGTACTAGTACTCTTAGTGTACAGTACATCATCCACACACACTAACATGAATAATATAGCTCTCATTTCTAAGAATCTTGAACATAAACACAAAGGTATCATTCACATCTCAAATAACCACACTCATGCATGAAACTATAAAGCCTCATATACCATATCCTTGGAGCTTGTTTGAGCCCATATAGGCTCTTTTTCAATATGCACACTAAGTTTTTCCTTACCGTTGACTTCATACCCAAGTGGTTGAATAATTCATATAAATATCTTCCTCTAAATCACCATGAAGAAAATGTCGTCTTCACATCAAGTTGTATCTAAATGAAAATCCTATACTACAACTAAACTCAATAACAATACGAATATAAATCATCTTAACAATAGGGAGAAAATATTTCACTAAAGTCAATACCTAATTTTTATGTAAACCCATTTACTACAAGCCTTGTCTTTATATCTCTTTATGTGCACCATCTTCTTCCTTTATTCATATAAACCCACTTACTATGTAATGATCCTTTTACCTGATAGGTAACTTAACCAAATACCAATTCTGATTTTACTCTAAGGAGTCAATCTCCTTATCCATTCCATGTTCCCAATGCACGTGATTGGCTTTAACCTGTATTGCTTTTTCAAATACTTTCTAGCTCACCACTATCAATCAATAATAAATAAGACAAAGAAGGTGAAAATATCTTTCTGGAGGTATACTTACCCCTTGAGACTTTCCCACAGAAGATTTTGGATGTCAAAGGCTCAATTTCGATCATCCTGTAGATTAGTAACTGACTTTTGATAGTGATTGACACCAGTCACCTTTTGCAACCGATGTTGGTTCAGACTAATCTGACATTGATATGTCTCTTTTTTAACTGATGCCAGTATCTGGGGACTGGTGTCAGTCAGGGGTAAACTAATACTGGTTACTATGTAAACCTAGTCGATGTTAATTTTCAAATCTGAGAGTTCTTTTTCATCCACAAAATTATCTCAACTGGTTCATCCTTTGGGTACCAAAACTTGATCCCTATACATTCTCTTTTCATTCTAATCAATTTAACGACTCATAATTATCTTATAACCTCTCTAAATCCCAAAAACTGGAATCTGAAATCACTAGAGGCATAACTAATGAAAGTAAATATTTTGGATTTTACATCCAACTTTCTTCATATTTTCCTTATCAATATGCACGAAAGATTCTTAGCCAAATAACTCTAAAAAAATATAGATCTACCTCTTTTCTATGTCAAAGCTTCTTCTGGTATTCAACCATCCAATGTATTTGAAGGTCCACGGTTAATTAAATAAACCACCATGTCTACTACTTGTACTCAAAACTGTAAAGAGTCAATCGATAACATGTATCCTTATACTTATATCATCATTCCATGATTGTCTTATTCATTCTCTCTGCAACACCATTCTCCTGTGGTGTTCTAGGAATCATCATTTCTCTTTATATTCCATTCAATGAAAAATAATTATTGAAAGCCTTGTTATAGTACTAACCACCATTGTCAAATCTAAGGCACTTTATCTTTTAATTTGATATCATTTTCCACAAGAGCTTTCTATATTTTAAAACTTTCAAAAACATAAAATTTATGATTTAATGCAATAAACCCATTACCTTTCTTGTAGCATCATCCATGAAAGTAACATAGTATTGGGATCCTCCATTAGAAGCTACTTGAGGATGGTTCCCACACATCTGAGTGCACAAGCTCCAAATTTATGCTTCCTTCTTTGTTACCCCAAATATGAGAAATCTCACTCTCTTATTACATTCTAAAAATACAATGCTCACAGAAATCAAGATCTAAATATTTCAAATATGATAACTTACCCTTATCCTTTAATATTTGCATTCCATTTTTGACTCATATGGCCGAACCGATTATGCCACATGCATGTATCTGAATCTGAAGTAGATAACATAGAAAAGGAATAAGTAATACAGGTAGATAAATATAACATTCCTACCTTCTACCTATTGCCACAACAAAACACCCTTGGTGACTTTCCAAGAGTCTGTTGTGAATGTGACCATGCAACCAAGTTTCACACTAGTTATCCCTGCAGAAATAAGATTTCTTTTGAGTCTTGGCACATGCCTCACATCTTTCAATACCCATGTATTTTCATTCTGCAATTTTAGATGAACTTCCCCTTTACTAAGTAATACTGCAAGGTTCATCATCTACCCAAATAAACATGCCCAAAATTTACCTGGAAATAATTTCTAAAATAACCCTTATTAGGGGTTGCATGGAAAGAAGCTCCTGAATCTAAAACTCACGATTATATTATATTATCCAAAGAAAGAATAAGAGAATCTTGCATTACCTCTATTGCAATATTTGCCTCCTTATTTGACTCTTTTCCTTTATCTGGATGTTGATTCTCTTTATCCTTGAGACCAACAATATTTATTTGCATGACCTTTCTTTCCACATTTCCAACAAATAATTCCCTTACCTCTAGATTTAGATCTTCCATCCCTTGACTTTGATTTCCCATTATTCTTACTCTTAGATCTCTCCTTCTTCATTGGCCTCTACTTTCTACATTCAAAGCATTCCCAGATGATAATTCCTCTTTACTTTTCTTATGAATTTCTTCATTCAATATTATACTAACCACATCATCAAACTTCAAAATATTATTAGAACAGATGTTGTATTACTAATAGCCATTACCAAGTTATCCCAACTATCAAGAAAATAACATAAGAATAAAAGTGCTTTCACTTCATCATCAAATAGAATATCAACCGATTTTAATTGATTTACAATAGATTAGAAATCATTCAAATGACTAGATGTAGATCCACCTTCATGCATCTTAGAAATAAATAGTTTCTTCATCAAATAAAATTTATTTGAAGCACTAGGTTTTTCATATAAATTAACAAGAGATTTCATTAACTCTACCGTAGTATCACTTCAATAATATTAGAAGCCATAGATGTTGCCAGACTCAATCTTATAGATCCCAAAGCCTTTATGTAAAAAATATTCCATTCTTCATCAGCCATATCTGTAGGTCTAGACTCTTCATCTAACGGCAAGTACAAATCTCTTTGATACAAATAATCCTCAATTTGCATCTTCCATAATTGATAATTTCATGGCGTGAAAATTTATCTACTCTTGTATTTATTTTCTTCTACCATTACTTTGTAGCTCTCACTTAATCAGAAAACCCTCTGTGAGTAAATCTATCACGAAACAAAACCCTCAAATAAAGCTATGATACCAATTGTTGGGGTTATAAAAAGGTTGTACAAATAATATATTAGATCAAAGCATACATGTACTCAAAATGGATTTTCTACTAGAAGAAATACACAAAACAAGAAATATAAATCAACACCATATTTAACGTGGTTCACCCAGTGTGGGCTATATGCATAAAAAAAAAAGCCAATATATTATCCAAAGCTTTCACAAGATATACAATGAATATTTACAAACTTCCACACCTCTCAGATGTACTTGTACTTTCTTTCTCTCAAGCTTCAGCTTCTTCTCCAAGGAATTCTCTCTCTCACAACTATTCTCACAATAATCATTAAGTTTTTCACACATCTAAACCCTAGCTTTCATGCTTATATAGGCATCTACAAACTTAGGGCACTTAGCCATGCAATTACAATCAATATATCTTACTTTACATACTAAAATTAGATCTAATTCCCACAGACTTAATTTTAGTAGTCACGCATAGGTAACCAATGCGTCGGTTAGCCTTAACCGATGTTGGTTCCAATCCTTGCCCTAACCTGATGTCGGTTCCTCAGGTTCCTGATTGATACTAGTCCCTAGGTGACTGACAATGGTTCATCAACTGACACCAATTACTGTGTACTCCCACAAGTTCATTAAAAGCATTCTAAAGTTAAGGAATTAAGCTCCATAATTCAGCACAGGATTTTTCAAGCTATGGAGGGACATGTCCTGTATTTCAAAACATCACCAGTCCTAACTCCCAGTAGATGCCAAGACCATCTAAAGTGGACCCTAGTACAAACCCCTAAACACATCAAAAAATAAACACTAAATCAAAATGACAAGAGGACTTACCATTTATACGGGGATATAGATATATGTCATTGCGACCAACCCTCCTAACTTTGTGAAAACATATACTTAAAACGATTTTGTCAAAAAAACATATATATATCAAAACAAACTCATTTTCCAATTCATTTGCGTCATATCGATTTGGTTGATTTTGGAGCTCTGGACCTACGGTGACCATTTTCGATGAGAGTACAGCTTTGAAATGACCGTTACGAGATCGTGAGGGGTCATGCCTCCATGAGTTGGGAGATCAATAATAGTTTTGTGGTCTAAGGTTGGTTTTTTTCACTTTTGCATTTTTAAACCTAAAATGTAAAAATGTTGAGAAGTTTACTTAAGGGGGATAATTTTCAAAATTTCTTATCTTAATTTCCAAGTCTCTAGGGGGGTTCCCAAAGGGAAGTCTTTTATTTTGTCTGAAATGGTCTATTTTTTGTGTGCAAACTTGAGGGTTTTCTAGGGTTGAAAAACATAAGTTTGGAAAATTGGTATCAGGACTTGTTCACCCTAAGCAGGGCAGTGGTCCTAGAGCCGTAGCATTCACTAAACGATTCTTAACAGAATGACCAAAATGAGTGCTAACTTAATTTTTTTGGACATTTTTGATGTTTTATCAGATTTCTGGTGAGCTGTATCCTTTGATATACATTACTAACTTGCTCTTTTTCTATGTTTTGACTAGATGCAGAAAAAGGAGGAATACATCTATGCTCTAGATGAGTCTGTGAGAGGGAGTGTGATTAGGATCCAGGCGATTTTAGACCAACTGACTCAAGATGAGACAGATATTCTCTAAAGGGCAGGGATTTGGAGTATTGCACAAGTGCCCCATGTCACTCCTGCTAATGACATACTGTGTGAATTTTTTTCTTACTAAGATGCAGACCAGAACACTTTCTAGTTGCCAAGTGTCAGGGGTGAGTGGAATATCACCCTAGAGGATGTCCTACCACATAGCTTGGGGATTCGGTGATAGCTTGGGTAGACAATGGACTGCTCGGAGACAGCAGGATCCTAAGTCAACGATGAATGTAGTGGGCCACAGTATATGGGGGATGTTGATAGTGTGAACATCAGTTTGGAGTAAAAGAAGGGAATAAAGGTTAAATCACATTGCCTACTGCTCCGATCCCTGATTATTCGCAGAGCCATCATGGAAACTTTGTACCTCGCGGTTGATTGAGGACAAGGGAGATGACACACTCGGCCTATCGTGTTGGGCTGGACTATCGATTGCACAGATTAAGGAGCATGGTCTTAATCTACAACCTGGGGAGCAGACATACTGGGTAGCTACTTATCATGACCTATATCAGGATTGTCAATCAATTACAAGGACTCAAGCTTATTTGAGCACATCCACATGAGAGTTATGAGTTAGGTGTATGAGCGGATTTCCCCCTATGGGAGGGGTATACTAGTACAGAACCTGGGGGCTATCTGGGAAGCAAGGTGGATAGCAATGTTAGTTCTTCAGACATCCACATCATCCAATGGCTTCTTTGACCATGGCAAACATGGTTGCTAACAAGGATATGGCAGGGTTGTGGGGCCAGAAGGTGACCACAGTGGTAGCTTTCTCTACCATGGGGTTAGTCATACAAGGCTAATCAGGGGTAGGGAGAGTCAAGATTCATCCATTGGCAGACTAGGTTCCTCAGCAGTTTGCCCTCCCTTATGTAGATATGCTTCCTCCAGTGGCACCAGTATACAAGACTATTCAGGAGGCCCAGAAGGGCACTAAAGGGGATCCTGGTTGGACTATGGTTACTCTAAGTGTGCCTATTACAGCTAGGTGTGTGGTCCGTGCCCGAAAGGTAGTTGGTGCCCCTCGAGTGCTAAGAGCGACATGGGAGAGGTGAGTGCATTTCCTTAGAGATGCCTTGGTCTCAAAGGGACCACTTCCTCGAGATGGAGAGGGATATTATGAGTCTGTGATAGGATAGTGTCTTACCTCTGGCTTTGGGGAGGCCCTGCAGCCACCACCAGCAGTAGCAATAACCACTGAGCCTTCCTGGAGATCTGAGTACATTAATACTCTTCTCTTGATTTTGTTAGTTAGAAATGTTGGTACTTCTCTTCTTTTCTTGTAATTTCCTAACTCACTGTTTCTTCTTCTTTTCTTGCTTACAGTGACTACACAGGAGTGACGAGAGCTCATTCGACAGGTGTGTGTGGACACCCTATTGATCCCCTTAGGGAGGACCCACGCCAAATTGACTGATGACTCAGGCTAGCTACTAGTAGCAAGCAGACACACTAATGTGTTTGCACCCATCTAGCGAATACCAGAGGTAGTGACCTCCCTTCGTACCTAGGTGACTGCGTATGATACAGTCGAGTGACTAATGAGACATAGTCATTCTTGTAGCAAGACCATGGCCAACGGCCGCCACCACAAGAACTCACACCATTCAGTACGTTCTCATCATCATAGCCATAGTAGGAGTTCTGGACGTGGCCTTGAACTGTTCAAGGGATCCTAAAGGGATTGATGGGCCATTGGGCCTTTATTGATTTGTTTTCGTTTTATCGGGCATTATATGAATTTTTTGTATATTTCAGGCTCATTGCGAGTGTTTTGACCATGCCCAACATGTGATGTCCTTGTACACAAACTTGACTCATTATGATATATATAGACTCTTCTTTTTGGTTTGATAATCCATTATATCTTAGTTGACTTCCTCTTGGATTATTTCACATGTGTACTCTAGATGTTTAGAGTTCCCATTTTTGTATGCCTTTCAGATAGTATGCAATGAATATGAATGCTAACAGGATGATTTCTTTTTTATTTTATAATCTTGATATACGATAATGTAAACACCTTGTAATGTTGAACTTTAGTTTCTTTAAGCAATATTTGGTACTTCGTATTGTTTTGGAAAAATATGGTGATACAGTGATATGATAAGTGAATGAACTTTCCCCACTCCTAACTTCATGCAACTAGTAAGATGTGATGGCTCAACACCAAGAGCCAAAAAGGGCACAAGTTATGAAAAATTGTTGAATGGTAGTGATGAGAGAAAGGCAATAATTTGGAAAAACCAAATTGAGATGTTACAACCTCACTCTACTTAAGTTACTTCATAGTTAAGAATTTGAATTGCTTTCCAGTTTATCTAGACTTAGATCCATAGATGACCACTTGGTTGACAAAATCTAGTTTTGAGGTTTTAAACTCCTTTGGAATTTTGGACATCTAACTCACTTTGTTTTGATTTATGATTTCACAATATTTGAATGAACTGCTTCTAACTTTCAAGTTTGTCAAAGAGACCCCCTACACCTTTCCCCATACTACCAGTAGGAAGTATGGGCTTATCACCATGGACAAGGCATATGTGAGTAAGGGAATTTCTCTCCTTTCCCAACCCTACATCACCAGTAAGAGACGCAGGCTCAACACCAAAGGTTGGTAGAGCAAAGAAATGTGTAAAATAAAACTTTTTTTTGGGTTTGCAATTGACTTATTTATCTAGGAAAAATTTTTACAATGTTCTTATTTCCAAATATATGTGCATGGGATAGATGCGACACCATGAAGCTTCTAGAACAGACTATAGGAAAAGACACCTAATCTAGAAAGAGACTATAAGTAGAACCAAGTATGCAGGCCTTGGTATGGTTACTGTCAAAACTTTGTCTTATCTTGTTTGGATCAATGAAATGATTTGGAAATAATTGATGATACCGTGAAGATTTGTAGAGGCATGATTTGAATGTTTTGCCAACATTTTCAGAAGTTTTTAGGAATTTCTATAAGAATAAGTCCCTTGATCAAAAATTTTACAGAATGAACTGGAAGATGAAAATGTAATGCAGATGCAATAATGTACATATGAAAAATGCTAATGGATCATGTGTAATACCTCTTCATGTGAAGAGAGTTTACACATTTTCTAAACTCCTCACCTCTATAGTGTACATAGGCGAAATGCCCCATTTTTGTAGTCTTCTATTACTCGATATAGACCCAACCACCTGGGTCATAATTTCCTTCCTTCAACCGTCTTTTTGTCTATTCGGCTGTCAAGTCTTAAAACCAAATCTCCCTCATATATTTCACACTCATAGAATTTCTTGTTGTATTTCCAAGCCATCCAGTCAGTGTAAACGTTATGTCATTTTTCAACATTGAGTCTAGCTTCATCAAGAATTTCTAGTTGAGAGAGTCGTGCCTCTTGATAACCTTCTTCTCCTAGAATTCCTTGCAATGAGATACAAAGACTAGATATTTTGACTTTGAGTGGTAAAACCACTTCTACACCAAATACCAAAGAAAAGGGGGTTTCCCTTGTCAACATTAATACTGATGTCTAATAGGCCCATAAGGCCGAAAAATAAATTTTAGCTCCAATCTCATTTGTTCTCCTTAAGAGAATGGATTTCAATGTCTTGTTCATAGACTCAGCATATCCATTGGCCTAAGGGTAATAGAGAGAAGTCGTGCGGTGACTTATTTTGAATTTTTCACACAGTTCACTTACTTCATCATTTTTTAAAGATGTGTCATTATCTGAGATAATGACTTGTAGGACCCCATACCTACAAATGATCTTGTTTAGAATGAACTTAGCAATTATAGATCTAAACACGAGTGGTAAGAGGCATGGCTTCTACCCACTTAGTAAAGTACTTTGTGGTCGTGATTATGAAGTTATGACCATTTATTTATGAGGGAGAGAATTTTCCTATCAAATCTAGGTCCCATGTGGAAAAGGTCCATGGTGTTGCAATTGGTTGCAGAGTCTGTGACAGTATTTGGATCTCATGGGAGAAATCTTGACATATATGGAATTTGCACACAAACTCTACTGTGTCATGTTCTAGCATGGGCCAGAAGTATCCCATTCACTATATCTTCTGAGTAGTGGTGTGGCTGCTGAAGTGACCTCCACATACTCCGCTATGTGATTCATAAAGAATATATTTAAATTTTTATTTCTCAACACATCTTAACAACATTCCATCAAATGATCTACGGTAGAGCACTTGTTCTAATATAACATACTTAGTGACTATAACACATGATCACCTTATTTTTGTGGTGTTGCCCCTTCTAGGTATGTATGGTCCACTATAAAATTGATGATGTCAGTGTACCATGGAAACGTAGAAATGGGTGGATTGGTTTCAAAGAAATACACACACTCATCGAGGAAGTATAGATTTACTAGATCACCTCCATCAAATGGGTTATCAACCAACCAGTCCACAATGATTTTTCCTTTGAAAATTTTCTAATTTACAAATGTTAACTCAAATTATCTCATTAGAGTTATGAAATTCCCTGTTTTCTTAGATAAGAACCCTTGTGTGAGGAATGTCTGTAGGTTATTTGTTTTAACAATAACCCTTGTTTCCTAATTTACCATGTAATGTCTTAAGCACTTTGTCAGAAAGACAATAGCAAGGCATTCCTTCTCTTCCTATGTATAATGTGTCTCATAATCAAGTAATATTCAACTAATAAAATAGACAACACATTCTTTTTTATCATCATCTTATTAAGCTAACATGCATGCTAACGAGACATCCGTAACTCATGAATATAGGATCAAGGGGTGATCTAATCTAGGTAGCATGAGTGTGGGAGGAGACAATAAGAAATATTTAACCAACTCAAATACCTCATTGCATTTTTCCGTCCAATCGATGCAGTAATCCTTTTTCAAAAAATTGTTGATAGGGTGAATAAAAAAGGTCAAATTAGGGATAAACCTTTGGATTGCATTGAGTTTTCCAAGAAAATATCTTATGCCAGACTTGTGTGATAGTGGATTCATTTCCATTACAGCTCATATTTTTGTTGGGTCTATATCAATCCCTTATGAGCATATGATCTATCCCAAAATATTTCCCCCCATTACACCAAACATGCATTTTTCTTGATTCAATGTGACTTCGTATTTGATTAAGTGAGATAGGATGATACGAAGCACCTCTAGGTGATCGCACCATTTTCTAACCTTAACTAGAAGTCCATCCATGTAGGATTCCATAATATTATGTATAAGATCATGAAATATATAATTCATTGTCTGTTGGTATGTGGCACCATCGTTCTTAAGTCCGAATAGCATGACAACATAACAGTAGGTTCCCAAAGGAGTTATGAATGTAGTTTTGGCCTGATCTTCCTTATATATTTTGATTTGATTATACTCAGAAAATCCATCCATAAGAGACAACAACTCAAAACCATGTTGTTACATTGATAATAATATCGATGGATGATAATTGGAAATCATCTTTGGGACAAGACTTGTTTATATCCAAAAAGTATATGAAAATGTGGATCTATCCATTCTTCTTGAGAATGAGGGATGATATTAGACACCCATTGTGAGTATTCGAACTGGCTTGATGAACCCTACCTATAGGAGTTTCATTACTTCTCCCTTCACCATGAGGGCTACCTTTGGCTTCATGGGCCTTGAATTTGCTTAATTGGCTTAGCATATGGCTTAGTGATGAGATTGTGAACTGTAATGTGTGGTGCAATTCTTGTCATTTCCTTGTAGCTAAACGTGAAATATTTTTGATGTTCCTTAAGGATATGGGTATGTATTTCAACCTCTTCAGGAGTTAGAGAGGATCCCAGTTTAAATATTTTTGGTTCCTCCTTTGTCCCGATGTTTATATCAATTGTTCCCTCAATTAAGGAGGAATTTACCTCCTTCAAACTTAGGAGGGGATGGAGGTAACTCTAAATCCCCCTCTTATCCCACCTCATAAATTTTGAGCTCCTTCCCAGGGGAAGATTCTATCATGGGATTTCTAAAATATGAAGAAGAATGTGGGATTAGGGAAAGATCAACCTCGTGATGAATAATATGTAATTATGCAAAAGCGTTTAGATATCCCAAAATTTCTCTATCATTATCAATGTGATGTGAGATGATAGAATCTCTCTCAGTTTCTATGTATGTTAACATTGGGGTTATTGGTGTTTTATGAACCAAAGGTTCAGCAAAAACTGATACCGTGAAGTTTCTATCCTCCAAATCACTGCTTGGAGTGAAGCGAGAAGAAGAAGTTGCTATAGAGTCTGTGAGGAGATTTTTTTCTCATGGAATTGCTTCAATCGATATGAAGTCAAACCCCTTTGTCAGGTTTAGCACTTTTTTTTTGTAGAGTTGTAGATGCTTGGCTCTAGTCTCATATACCTTAGATATTTGATTTGTGACCAGTTGTGAATCACCCAACACCCTAATATTAAGAACACCCATTATTTTGGATATAATGAGACTGAGTACGAGGGCTTCATATTCAACCCCATTATTTGTAGATTCAAATTTTAACTTGAATAAAAAATGTAGAATCCTTTCCTCAGGAGAGGTAAGGATCATACCTTTCCTGATGCCGAAATGGCACTTGGCTCCATCAAAATGGAGAGTCCAAAAATTACTTGGAAAAATGGATGTTGGATCATCCTTTGTATCTTCCTCCTTTACCTCAGTTAGTTCAACGATACAAATTTCATCTGTTGGAAGAGAACTAAGTCCCAAGGTACGTCCCATACCCATAGAATCAAATGGAAGGAGAATAGGTAAATCCTTCTCCAATAGCTCAACAATATTTTTTGTGATTCTAAATGACACTGTCTCTATGATGATGGTTTCATCCTTGACTGCTAGAATGCCTTTGATCAAGCCCATGACTTCTAATTTTGTTATAGGAACCATCTATTCTTCTAGTGCTAAGCTTGTAGGCTTATTTAAATTATTTTTAGGAAGCTCAAACTTAGATTGGACCCCTAGCCTCTTCTTTAAGTTAGCTAAATGTATGTCAAAGAGTTTTGGATCACCTTGCTGCCATAAAGACCTTCCCTAAGTGTAGGAACTTGAACTTCCTAAAATAAATTGTAGGGAATCTCCTTCATGTGATGAATCCAAGGATGGCCAAGGATAATATTATATTTTGTTTCCCAATCTATAATATAAAACTTATTTAGCACTGTCTTAGGTCCGACAGTGACTTGCAATGCTATAGTCTTGATTGACTTTGCTTTGAGGTTGTTGTAGCTTCTTAGCGTGTTTCACATTCAGGAGCAATTGGTCTCTCCATAACCTAAATTTTGAAGGAAAGAGAAGGGGACTATGTTAACCACTACCCCATCATAAATCATCACACATTTTTCATAGTTGTTGTAAATCAAAACTTGTAAAAACAAAATCAGATCACCTCTACGAGTTATTTCAGCATTTTTGGGCATCTTGCTGATGTCAAATACAAATCCAACATTTCTTTCAGGTTTCCCTAGAGGATAGACATCAAAGTCCATGTGGTTTATATGTGTTTCTGGAGGAGGGGTGACGTTAATCAAATGGCCAAGACCTAGTTCTTATAATAGAGAGGCTCTATGTGAGTCAGGGGATTTCTTTAATAGATCCAAGAAGGAAATGTGAGAGAAGGTCTTAGTTAGGTCATTGATCAAGTCATAAGTTGCTATCAGCTTGCCTAGTGTATCGTGAATGTCATCCAATATAGTTGGGTAGATAAGGATAGGCTATGAGGAATAATATTTTTTTCTAGTAGCAACATTAATCTAAGGTTCATTTTCCAACTCTACCAATACCACAATTTTAATTTATTGGCGGCCATCCAAGGGAGGTGCCACCTGTGGGTTCAATGAAGTTGAGGTTTCATGATCGTTAGTTCCTATTAAAATACTAGTTTTTGAGCCATTGGGATCAATTATACCATCTTTTGGGTCATGTGGGGAGAGGATCATTAAAGATTCCAAGTGGTGTGTTTTTGTGGGGATACCAGTCCCATGTAAGTGTTCGTAGTTGGCTTGGTTGGGTTTGCCAAAAACATGTCAACAAATAACTATATTTGATCCTTCGATAAGCTATTGTATAAACTTGGTTGTACAATCATGGCATGTTCTTGCTTCATGCTTGTGAACCCTATGGAAAAATGCAATACAAATCAGAGATCATAATCTCAAGGCCTTTGGTTTATGCACCTTATTGTAGTCTGAAGTTACAGATTATTGTTTGGTTGCTGGTTTTTATAGTTCAAATTTGGGAACCCTTTCCCTTGGTTTTGGAATTAGTTTGGATACCCTCCTAGGTATTGGTTAGGGCCTTGGGTCTTTCATTTTTCTTGATTTCTAAGGTTGTTGTTGTTATTGCTGCTGAGGATGATTAAAATATACAATGTTGAATGAGGGCGAGAAGTTATTGTTTCTCTTATTATTGTCATTTTTGTTGTTATTGGTAGTATTTGTATTAGGAGAACTAACAACATTAGGTTTCTTGGGTTCATCAGTAACACCATCAGTTGTGACCTCGTGGTTCTTATTAAGGACCTTCGTTCCTTGATTATTTCTCGTGTTGTTGGAGTAATCGAGATTATTTTGGTTATGAGTTACTAACTTCCCGTTTGTTCCATAAGTCTTACGACCATTGTCAATGGTTGTTTGGTCAATTCAAAGAGTACCCTCGAACACCTTTTCATAGATCCTTAGTGGGAATTTTTGAACTTCTTCCTTTGTCTCCATATTGAGGGAGTGGAGGAACAAATCATAAAGCTCCATCTAATCCATGTTTGGAAAACTTGCAGAGGAGTAAAGAACCTATCACCACCTTTGAATGAAGTGGGTGTGGACTCATTGTGCTCTTGTTTGATATGAAGGAATTATCCTATTCATGTCCTTAAAATTTTATTCATATCAAAATCCTTAATAAAGTCTGATGTGAGTTGTTTGAAGGAGTGTATTGAAGCCTCTAGTATCCTATAGTACCAGTCAAGAGCGTTGTCGTCTAGCATCTTAGGGAAAATTTTTGCAATAATTGCATCCCACGGGAGAAGCTCTCAAATGGCCATTGTGTAAGCTTTGATGTGAACATTAGGATAACTCTACCCTTTGAACTTAGGAAGGTCAAGAAAGGGTCTTGGGAGCATGACTGTCCAAATGGAGAAGTCTAGAGGCTCCTTAAGATATTCAAAATAGGTCCCCATTGCGTATGTTTCAACCATTGAAGATCATTGGTGGGGAAGTGGAGGTTACATCGGTTGCTGAAATGGGAAAACATAATTTTTTTTTGGGGTGTATGGCATCCCTTGTGGATGACCATAAGGAAATGGGTAAGTATACATATGCCCCCCTGTGGTGATTTAGAGCACATGTGCACATAGGGGGGTTGACTACTTTGATATGGAGTCGAAGGCCCAAAGCCAAGGAATGTTAGATTTCTGGCTAGTATGGCATTTGAGAATGCACTTTCATGCTAGTGCCTATTGTAGATATGACATATGTGGCATGAGGGGGCATACCCAAGGTTCCCATCCCAGTTAGTAAATATCCAGGGCTTGGAGCACCCATATGAACCAGAGGATTCTACGCAGTAGGTACTTGTCCATAATTATGCGAGATAGTTAGAAGTCCTTACTTGCCCTACATATGAACTTTGAGCATTTTGGGAAAGCTCTAACTCTTTGACCTTGTCAACTAATGCTGAGATGACATCACCCATTAATGGGATGATGTTTTTTCCTAGGTCCTTATTGTTGAACTTTTGGAGGTTGTTGAGGATTTTGATATCCTACTATGAATTGTTCAGTATGTTATCACCCCTCGTTAGCAATTTTTTCAATTGTTAGAGGGGTAGTGTTATTTTATTGAAGCAAGACATCACCATGTCCTTCCATCCTATCAAAATCCTAGTTCATATCCTTGAAGAATTGTTCATTCTTGGTGAATTTTGATAAGTAATCCTCATCTAGCTGTGGGATCTGGTCTGATTGCATGTTAATGGGTTGTCGAAACAATACCCGAGGAGATGAACTTTCTTCCCCATTAAAATTCATGTTGTTTGAACTTGATTGTTCATGAGGATATGTCTAAGTGATCTGGTCAAGTTCCTCAATACACAGAGAGGAACCAACATTGGTTCCCTAAAGAAGAGGATTTTTAGCAGTTGAGCGGTTATCTACCCATGTTGAGAGTGAAGGTGATTGTTGTGGTATACCAATGTTTGATAATTGTACATATCATAACCTCGGGATGGGTCAATCATACTCATCATATCCCACCATATTCAGGGGGTATAAGAATACCCACTAAATAAAGGGAAAGTGGAAGGCAGACGAAGAAAGTGGAAATGTTTAGATACAAGCTCTTCACGTTAGGTTCACCAATTTGTACAAAAGAGAATCAACATGTGACATTCTTCGCACCTGACTTCCCGAGGTAGTGCTGAGACAACCGATGTAGAGTAGAAGTGGATGTGAATGTGGTGATGATGGGTAAACTAATGAGGCAACCTTGTATCTTTGACACACAATATTGAGATATGTGAATCTAAGGTAAAGAATGCTCTCCTAACCTAAGGTGGTGTGATAGATCGATCTGATATAATAGCTTCTCAAAGACTCCAATCAATATTGAGCGCTATTGAGATTCTATTCACTAGTTATTGAACACATGAAAAGTGACTTGCGGACACCTCTTATAGATTTCAAGACAAGTTCATGGAAGTGAGAATGAGATGCTTAATGGAACCATAGGGACTATGGACTATTTTCTGGTCTAGTCTAGAAAGTCTTAGCCTGATTGGTTACTATGTTCAATAATGAAAGTTGTGCATTGATATCAGGTGGAAGTGGTGAAAGTTCGAATAATATCCTAAGTTATATGAGCACATGAGTAAGAAATATAAGAATAATGATAAGGGCGCGGAGATGATTAAAGTGCAGCATGTCATAGAAGATCAGTGGATGCCTAAGATTGTGTTTGATCCTGAGATGATGCCTGTGTTAGTGACTACACGCATTGAGGTTACATGTGCTCATGAGAGCCTGAAGCAAAAAAATGTTATTACAAAGAAAGAGGTGATCAACGTGAAATATCCTGATCCTATGCATCAGAAGGAAGTTTATCAAGAGACTATGGAGGTCCTTAGAAACTTGCAGCGTGAGATACAATGCTTGAAGTAGCAATCACAAAATTTGGAGCAGTAAAAGGTAGTTGAGATTCCTTAGAAAGATCTTGATGACTTAAAGGAGGTTTGTAAGATGCTGCTCTAGGAGAATATCATTCCTTTTTTAGGGGAATGGCTGAGGGAAAATATACCACGCATTGGATCTGATCACAAGAAACAGATATTGCATGAAAACTTACCTCCTCACAGTGTTGTATATGGTGAATAGTACTAGATCCATGCCCATTGGAGTATTGAAGGATGCCACTATTACTATCCAAGGGGCAAAGTTTACTGAGGACTTTTAGGTCTTGACACTTGCTGAAGAGGATAGTTTTCCAGCATTACTTGGGAACCCTTGGTGTTACGCAAATAATGTTGATCTACGCTTTACTACAGGCTACATCAGTTTTGAGAACAAAGAAAAGTGTGTGATTATTCCTTTGACATATGGGAAGGCAACACCGTATGTAGAATTTTTGAGTGAAGAGGATATGAATAAGATATACGCACATATAGTTATAGATCATGAATTACTTAAGCCATCTAAGGAAGGTGTTATACAGTGGGATGATATTCAGTTTATGAGTGATACAACCAGTATTGCCTATGACAACTATGTGCATGGAACATATGAACTGGTTGGGAGAGAGATCAAGAATACAGTTACACACATGATTAAGCCATGTGTTGTTTGGCACTTGAGTCACAACCAAGTACCTCAGTACATTGGTGAAGGAAATCCTGATGTATTTATGCATGCCATGGAAGCCCAGTGGAAGGATGATGGTTATAGAAGGAATATTTTGATTTATACCTTACATGGGATAGCAGCACATTGGTGGACAACACACAGAGATAACCTTTTGGAGTGGTAAGAGGTGAGAATCACCTTCTCTACTAGGTTTCTAAGGAACAATGTACCTTCATAGATATGTGAATTCCATGGGAAGGATTCTTCTTCACATCATGTTTAGAAGTATGAGATACTCTGGATAGAGGGGTAGTAGGTCTTGCCACCATCACTCTAGGTACATAAGTTCTACACCACCTTAAGTGGTTGTGCGTGCATGATATGTTCATGCAGAGCTAATAAGAGAAACCATTAATTGACAGGAGATGACTTCAAGTATGATTCAGACCTTTAAATATTTTTCTACTAAACCTTCGGTGAATGAAGCATTACAGATCATGAAGCACATTACAATGGGATATAATGCAAAGGTTGAGGAACTCATGTTAGATATGTTTGGAGGATTAGATTTGGAGGCACGCTTTGAAGAATAAGAGATAGATGAGGAACAACTTGGGTAAGCCCGGTAAGAAAAATAAAAGGGTAAGTTAGTTTACATGATTGATAATGAAGAAGTAGAAAATCTAGATGTTGATCAAACTATACGTATGTGTGTGAGGTCTTAGATAGTGTTGATGAGAAGCAGCGTACTTATCATGAACCTATGAAAATGAAGAAGGTCAACATTGGGATAGATACATAAGCTAAAGAGGCTATTAATAGTGAATATTAGTCTAAACAAAAGGTGGAAAAGATTATTAATCTGTGGCATGACTCCCAGGACTTATTCCTGCGAAGTTATCATGAATTGAAAGGATTACACCCTTCTTTAGGGGATATGTGGATCAAGTTAAAGGAAGGTGTGCACCCAATTAAGAAGAGGCCTTACATGATCAATCCTAATCTACGCATTAAAGTAAAGGAAGAGATTGATAAGATGTTGAAACCTTGAATCATGGATCCCATTGAGGACTCAGAGTGGGTTAGCCCTATGGTGATAAGCATAAAGAAAGATGGTAGGATAAGGATCTATGTGGATTAATGAGATTTGAATGTTTCATGTGTTATAGATCCTTTCCCCGCACCTTTTACTAAGGATATCTTGGAGGGCATTGCAGGGCGCAAGATTTACTCTTTCACTAATGGATTCTTTGAATATCATCGGGTGTGGATTGCTAAAGAAGACCAAGAAAACACAACTTTCACCACTAAGTGGGGAATTTTTTCATATATAGTTATGCCCTTTCGGTTGAATAATATGTCTATCATCTTTTTGGGCATTTTTGTACAAGAATTTGAGGACTTTATACATAAGCTTATAGGTTTACTTGGATGATTCGATTGTATATGGGCTCGTAAAAGATCACTGTGACAACTTGAGACTCATGTTTGAGAGGTATAAGTAGTTAATCATCTCTTTAAATATTAAGAAGTCTATCTTTTCTACACCCTTTGGAACTTTGTTGGGACATATTATTTGCAAAGAAGGTTTGTTGGTAGATCCTACTAAGGTCACAATTATCATAGGCTTAGAGGAGCCTACCAATCAGAGCGAGGTGCATTGGTTCTTAAGACATATAGGATACTACATGAAGTTCATTAAGGGATATGCTAAGATTGTCATGACCTTGGAAGAGTTGTTGAAGAGTAAAGGAAATTTTCATTGGGATGAGGCACAACAGTTGGCATTTGAGACATTGAAGGAGAGACTTACTTTTGCGCCCATTATGTGCTTTCCTTCTTGGGACAAACCTTTCCATGTACATGTTGATGCCTCTAGCATAGCCATTGTCACAGTATTAGCACATCCCGGTGAAGGTATTGTTGATCATCTTATTTGTTTCACGAGAAGGAAGTTGACCCTAGCTTAACAGAATTATACAGCTACAGAGCATGAAATATTGTTCATGATTCATGCATTGCACAAGTTTCAAAAATACTTGTTGGCAACTCCCTTTATATTTTATAAAAATCACATGGCACTTAAGTACTTGATTAATAAGCTCGTTTTTCAAGGGCACATATATCAATGGATTCTCTTATTTCTAGAATTTGACTTTATAGTTGTGGTAAATCCAGGAAAGAACAATTCCGTACCGGATCATTTATTAAGAATTAACTCATGTAAGGATGTGTAGAGCATTGAGGAAATAATGTCAAATACATAGTTATTTAGATTAAATTGTGTTCCCTCTGATTTGGAAGACATTGTTTTATTTTTATGTACACGTGAGGTGCCTGAAGGGATAAGAAGCATAAAGAAGAAACAACTTGCCATACACATTGCACCTTACATTTTAATCAATGGAGATTTGTACAAGTAATGTCGTGACGATATTTTTCACTGGTGGGTGTTGGAGTATGAGTGTGAAGCTATAATGGAGGAATCTTGTGGTGGAATTACAGGAGGAGATTATGCAGGTAATGCTACCGCGGGTAAGATTTTATTGGCTGGCCTTTGGTGGGAAACAATATATAAGGATTGTAAAGAGTATGCCAGGGCATATGATCATTGTTAGCACCTTAGGAAACTTGAGCATAGAGATGAGATGCCTTTGAGACCTATTGCGAGTGCAGAACCTTTTGATAAATGGGCAGTTGACTTTATGGGGCCTATTTCCTCATCAGTGTGCAATACTGGGTCGTGCTATATTATTACATGTACATATTATCTGGCCAAGTGGACAGAAGTAGCACCTACAAAGGATTACACAACACTTATGGCAGCAATGTTCTTATAGCAAAACATTATCAACAGATATGGGTGTCTATTTGAGCTTGAACAAGTGAGAGGATCACACAATTTTTGAATGAGACCATCAAAATATTATTAGATGAGTTTATGGTGGCACATCATAAGACAAACACCCTATCACCCACAGGCTAATGGTACTACTAAGGCTTTTAACAAGATATTGGGGACATACATTGACAATGATTTGTAATGTTGGAAAGAAAGACTAGGATGATAAAGTCTCTGTGTACTTTGGGCCTATAGGACAACTTACAAATGATTAAACACACCTACACCATTTAAGTTGGTGTTTGGCGTAGAGGTTATTTTACCAGTGGAATTTATGTTACCCTTTGTACGTATTACACATGCAAGAGGACTGGATGATGAAGAAGCACTTGAAGAGAATATATATAAACTGATGCAGTTGTGATGAGTGGCATGCGCCATCACATGTTGGAGCCAGAAAGACAGAAAAATGCCAGGTAAAAGGCATGGCATGATAGGCACATTAAGAATAAGTAGTTTAAATTTGGAAAGATGGTTATTCTTTATGACTCCAAGTTTATGTGCCACCCTAGGAAGTTGAAGGTGTATTGGTTAGGATCGTATGTGGTGACATTATACTTGATTTAAGTGCTTGTCAGTTACAATTGTTGGATGGAACATGGTTACCTAGTTATTTCAATGGGATTAGGCTGAAGCCTTACTATAAATAAGTCTTCTTGGTGTTTGTAATAAGGTAGTGGTGTCATTTAGATTAGGTTTCCCTTTAATGCATCTTCTTTAAATGTGTTTCCTTACATTGTTGTTATGCGTTGTCAATTTAGTTCAGTGTTTTGTTGTAATAAGTGTGTTTACGCACCAGTAGATGATTACTATCTATTGAATTCATACGTAGAGGACCGTGCATACTTTTAGTGTGGGGCGAATCAGAAAGAATAAGTGGTTGGTGTTATGTTACCAATTGGTGCGTGCCGAGAAAAAGAAACAGGTGCTCGGATCGAAGGTGTTTAAGGAAAATTTTCTCAGATTAGAGACAACGTGTAGATGAATGGACATGTAGTGTAATGCGCAATAAGCAGCAGCATGGGGAACTACTTGATATAAGGCACAGTGGATAGGTACTTTGGCGCAAGGAAGCACACGAAAGGAGTTTTGTGGCTGAGAAGAAGTGGGCGCGCTAGAAGGTTATAACTGGGGGCATGGAAGAATATGGCATGATGCACGGAAAAGTGAAAGGGAAGAGTTAATGTCGCGTACGATGCTAGTTAGAAGCAATTAATGTAGGAAAATAGATAAATTTTGAACACAAACATAATAAAGGAGGATCATGTGAACTTAATTCTTACCTTTCATCCTTGTATTTTTGAGTTATGAAGAACGATGAAGTGTAGTGTAAAGAGCGATTGATTGAATGAAGAAACAGGTAGATTTAAAACACGACATTGATAGAGCTCTATGGAGAAGGGTGTTTGAGCATGGTGGGTGTGTAAGGAAGGAAGGTTCCCATAGTTAGGGTTTCAATGGAGACAAATTTGCAACTAGGGCACAGGATATTGGAAGAGGTAGAGAAAATCGAGATGTGCGAAGATAAGATAGTGTAAAGATTACATGTTTCATAGCATGCTACCATATTAAGAGAAACAATGGCGCCAAAGAGAGCTCAGACCGTTGAGAAGGAGACCGAGGAATCACCACACGAGTGGTTTTCAGAAATGTAATACGCAGAAGAGGTTATCGAATGGGATATCATGGACATCAAGGCTAACAAAATGTAAAATAAGTAATTTTAATCATTGCACAGTGGCCACCTAGAAGGACATACATAAAGAGATGGTTTTGAGGAAAAAAAGGTGGACTACAGATGGGTAGTGAGTAATGGACAACTCGATTTATAAACTACTTGAAAGTGTGGGGGTTATGCTATTGTTTGAGTTGCCATTATTTGGGAAGCCCGAGCACATGTACTAGTGGCTTATGTCATGAGTTCATGAAGATTTCTTTTATTTTACAGGAAGAATGATGCGAATAACAATGAAATTAATTGGCAAAGTTACATGGTTTCGCGACTCCAGACTAGAGATTGAAGGAGACCTGTTAGATGATGATGAAGTAAAAGCAACTGCTATTGCTTTTAAGTATCATAAGGGAGGCTGAGCTTTCAATGTCATAAATATAATGGATTTGGCTACAAGGGTAGTGACACAACTTGTTAGTTGTAAACTTGGAGCCTTTGAAAGGTGGAAGGAAGTAAACAAGTGTTGGTTGTATATAGCATACAAAAATGGAAAACAAAAGATATTATAATATTACAAGCTATATTGTAGAGGGTATAGTGGAGGAGGTGCGCGTCCAAGTAGACAAAGGTGAGAAAATAACGTGGGGCACCTTTTTTTGTTAATTGTGTTTAGTGAAATCGGTGTGCCCAGCTGGCCAAAGGACAAGATGTGGGTATATCCTGGAAAAAACAAGTCACCTGTAAGGAATTTTGTGAGCTTCACGTGTCAAGGCACTATAACAAGAACTTATAAGCAACATACGAAGAATCGGTATAAGAGGTTGCGTGACATGTTTGAAGAATAATGGCGCATCCCGTGGGAATTTCTTGGTGTACTGAAGGGGCAAGCAGAGTTCTCGACCTATCAACACTTCTTCCTCAGGCATTTTTACATAAAGACCAGTGAAAAATCCCTTAGTGTAAGTTTCCTTTCGCCTTTACTACCCATTACTTCAAGGATTCAATGAACATATTACATAACATGTGTAAGTTGCAATTCGATGTTGATAAGGTAGACATAGATATCCACATTCTACGTAAAACATATGTCTACCCCAACAAGGAGGTGTATATAGAGACAATGGAGTTTAACAATATTGACATCACTCTAGAGGTCATGGATGTAGGGTAGATTTAGCCCACATGCGTATATGTGTATTTAAGGTTGAGGTCTAAGGAAGGAAAGATTATTTGAAGGTGAGGAATTGTCACTCCGAGGCCCTCTAAAAGGTAAACATATTGTGGGCACGAGGAAGCCACTCGAAAGGACATCTCTGAAACATGGAAGATAAGAATAGAAGGGATTGTAGAGTGTTCTTGAATAATAATTAGAAAAGGAGGACAATACTACGTTAGATCATGGTAGAAGGAAACTACGCAGGGGGTGGAAGACTGTAGAAGTGGGCAGCGGGTACTTCTCAGCCTCTAAGGACATCACCCCACGTAATGCCCATTAAAAAGGTTGAAGAAGAAAGAAAGAAAAGGTACATGTATGTGTAGGTGAAGGACGGTGATAAGGAGAAGTCCTCGTATGGAAGCGCACACAAGGATGTTGCCACACGTATCCTGGAGGTGTGAGAAGATGAAGAGATAGGTGACAAACAATCATTGTTTGAAGTAGATGTCCCTAGTGTAAGTATGCATGGTCCTGAAGAAGAAAGCTATGTTGGTGGAGATACGGAGATTGAAGAAAATGTTGTGCACCCAACCAGGGGACATGAGGGAGAAGATGGAGAAGAAAAGAATGAGGGCATTAGAACACTAGAACATATAGGTGAGTGTGTTAGTGAGCACAAGGAAGATGAGATAGTGCAGGCATGGAACCTTGGGTACATTTATGACCCAACAAATATTATACACACAAGGTTCCAGAGCACTCTTTCCATGGGAAAGTTATATGGATGGGAACTGATGGACCCAGAGATGGTGACCACATGCACAAAGAAATAATTATCATGGAATATGCATAGAATCATGTAGATGAGCCTGAATTTGATGTGTGTGAGGAGTCGTGTTCCTTGAGGAGAATGAAGAAGGCTCCACATTCTAGGCATGTGACCATCAAGCCTATTGTGTTCTTTGATGAACAAGAAAGTAACTCCTTGACAAAGATAGCTGCAGAGGTCACGCATAGAAATGTTGACAACGCAATCACCTTGAGAACTTTGTTCAAGGATAGGAAGGATAAGGATGAATAAATTAAGTGCCTAAAGGAGGAAAAGAAAAGGACATAAAAGAAAGTGAAGGTTTTCCTCAAGATGGCCAAGGAAATGTGGGATGAAATTCTGATGACATGACCATAGTATAAGAAACATGTAAATGGTACTTTTCCTTTGGCCTTACATTATTTACATACTTGGGGCACTTGTTATTGAATGAAGGAACAAATATGTGTGGCATGACTACAGAGGAGGTAACAACGATGAAAGAGAAAATGACTGAGGTTTCAAGAGACAAAATGAAGGCACAAATAGCATGTAAAATAGTTGAATATGACGTCATTCTTGATACATTAAGGGATAAATTGAAGATGGAAAATTTGGCATTCAAAATGTGTGAAGAGCCTGAGAATATCATTGAGACAATGACACTAGAGGAAGAAAATGTAGTCCTTATGGTAAAGAATAATGACACTTTGGGGCATGAGGAGAGGTTGGCATTACTAACAGAGAAGTGTGACATGCTTAAAGTAGCCAGGGACCCTCATGATGACAGGATCAAATAATTGGGGAAGTTAATGGCATGTCGTATGGATGTTATGGATGGCATGGTATCAAGATTGGTGAATTTAATCAGAGTGTTGAAGAACACAAGAGAATATATTACTTTAGATGAAATGGATGTTGTACTTGGTGATGTCCCTGTTAAAGCCAAGAATGGACTCAGTGATTGGGAGGAGTTAGAAGCAGACATCAAGAATGAGTACCTTGAGTTGTAAATACCTATAGATATATTAGTGTGTTTATTGTTGAGATAGCTTATTATTCTTTCATTCTTTCTATAAATGTAGTTGTTATACTTTGTTCCTTATTCTTGGAGGGACAAGGCATGATTACCCATTACCGAGGGTGGCAATGAAGTTAGTGTGGGGTAATGTTGATTGGACAAAATATTGACTAAGTATAAGAGGGAACGTGGATAGGTGATGAAGTTTGACATAGTTGCACCCTGAATATCTGCATATGGAAAGACAAAGTTTGGTACTTTACCTCTTTTACATGGATCAAGCTGGAGTTAAATGTGAAGTGATGAGAATGCATTGGATAAGAAAAAGAAGACTTATGGAAGAAGTAATGGCGATTTTTGGAACAAGTGGAAGATTAAACACATACAACCCAAATCCATCCCATTCCATCATTATTCTAACCTAGGTCTAACTGATTTAACAAAATTAAATCTTAATAAGAGGACTGAGAGCAAATAGATATAATAGCTTAATAAACAAGATATATCATGTAAGAGACAATCAAGTGTAATCAATATTGAGATAATAATGACTTATCTTATATTTGAAGATCTATATTGATTCTAGACTAGAAACTAGGTGGAATAGATTGGATCTTGACTAAGAAACCTTTTTCTAAGAAACTATAATTTAAAACTCCTTTGAACAGAAACACTCAGAGGAGGACAGAACCATTTGGGTACTAGTGTCTGAACTGGGTGCTTGTGTCCTAGAAATTGCTCTACTTCTAATCTTCTTAGGGCTTGTTTTTTTCTTATACCTTTCTCTCTTTATCGCACCAAATTTTTTGTAGGGTTCTTATGTCACACTTGAACCAGTAATATAAACCCTAGCTACTTGCACAATGATCAAGAAAACTTTAAATGAAATAAATAATGCATATGTTTGAGTCAGACTGACCTTGGCAGTCATCCCAATGTGATTTTCATTTATCATTACACTACATTTTAGACTCTATATAGTTCTAGTGTGCATTGATTAAATCATGTCCCTTAAAGCTAGGTTTCCCTTGTGTTAGTTGCATCAAGATAATGGGATACAACTACTTTTACCCCAATATGAATATGTGATATGGAATTTTGAAACAACCCCTCTTATGAAGTGAATAGTGTATCTCAAATGCAATCTTTGAATGTTTCTCTTTGCCCAAGTAGTTGATAGTAAGTAATATCTTGGATTACCCATCCCCTAATAATGGTGAGTAAGTCATGTATATATATGATTTCCTTGTATGAATTTTTTCATTAACAACTAAGAAGGTTGGCCTAAAGTGATAAGAAAGGTTTTAGAAAAGATAACAAGTAATGTGGTATTTCAAAATTGAGAAAAGGGGGGAAAAGGACATAAGCACCCAAAGAGGATAGTAGTTCTTGGGTAGTCTTGTCCCTAATGGGTGGTACTATCCAAGATGTTTAAATGATATAATGGGAAATAAAGAGCCAGGTCAAATGTTGTCCAATTTCCAAAAGTAAAGTAGTCATTATAGAAAAGTAAACGATAAGAGTATCAAAAGAATAAAGCAAATCAAAAGCAAAACAAGTGTTGTTATTGTCTAGTCTTCTTGCTTAGGAATCATACATATAATGACTTATTTAGAGGTGTGATGTAAATAATAAGTGCATGATTTTTTTTCTACACTGACACAAACAACGAGTTATCGGCTAAGTCCCTCTCATCCTCTCATTACTTACATTTGATTGTCATTACATGTTGTATCTTGTATGTTTATGATATTATATGATTGATCTCAGTCCTTTGATTAAGATTTAATTTTGTTAAATCATTTTGGGAGCCCCCACCATAACCATGAATTGGATCCCTTTCCTTTCTTATTCCTCTTTTCAGGTTATGGCTAATTCTTCATCTTTCATTCACACCCATGTTTATTCCCAAGTGGTCGTCCAAGTTGATTCCATACCAATTGTCACTCAACATTTGTCTCACTTCATGACCACGTCTGTATACCCCATTATGAATTTTGTAGCTACTCATCCAAATAAAAAAACCTTGGGGCTTCCTACCTCTCACCCCCTCTTATTAATGCACCACACCTCGACTTGTCGATTAATCTAAAGACTATGATATCATTAAGCAACTAAAGAATACCTCAACTAGGATACCTCTCTTTGATATTTTGTTTAAGGCCCCTAATTGTCATCATAAACTAGAAACAACATTGCAATCAAGTCAAATACAAAGTGATGACCCTCCCATAGATTTTTTAAATATCACAGAATCTTTTAAGAAAATAAGTAATTTTATTACATTTATCAATGAAGATATTCCACACGTGTTTGTTGTTGATTCTCCTCCTCTTCTTATCATGGCTCGGGTTTAGAGTTTTCAAATTAAGCGTGTGCTAATTGATAATGGTTATGTATTGAATATATGTATTTTATCATTACTAACACAATTAGGCATACCTTTTAGTGTAATTAAACAATCTATTATTTTTTATGTTGTTATGACACTACTACTTGTGCATACATTAGTATTGTTAAATTATAATTACAAGGAAGGCATCGCAAGCTCATCACCCCATTTTATGTTATGTATACACTGTTACAATTTAATATACTCCTTGGTCAACTTTGGATCCGCATCATGCAAGCTATTTCCTCTACATTCCATCGTTGTGTCAAGTTTATATTTGAGGGCTATGAGAATATTATTACTGTTGACCCTAAACCATTCAAATATTGTTGCATGGATTCCAATACTTCTATGGTTATTACCCTAGCTCAACCAATTGCCTCATATAGTCTTAATACATACGATATTAAGGAGTCTAAAAATCCCAACCCTATCTCACCACCACCCCTTACTTCCTCTATTCAAACCAATACTACCAATCTCATCTCTCCCGCCACATCCCCTCCTACACCTTCCACATCTATTCCCAATCTCCTAGAGACTTCTGTACAATATTTTAATGTTGAAACTGATGATTCTAATGATTATGTTGATACTATTGAGCTTATTGATGAAACCTTGTGTGCTTTGGATGTTACTCATGTGTACTTTGATGATTCTTTGTTTCATAGTAATTACATTGTTACTTGTCCTGGTGAATATCAATTCAAAACTCATCCTACACAGGTTATTACTACTACTATGATTCATTATCATAATATTGTGCATACCCTTGATTTTATTCCTCCTCCTATAATTTCTCGTATGCTTACTACTAATGCCAAAAGTTGTGTTGGTGTAGGATTTTACCCACCTTGTGGCATTACCTACACGGTATAATTTAGATTTCTTAGGTCATAATAGGTCATTAAAGGGAAATTTACTTTAAGTCATTTTCTATTTCTTCATTAAGAAGTTAACTTTTTAGGTGACCTAATTTCTCACTATCTAATGTACATTCATATGTACTTTTTTATCTAATGAAGGCTAATCACTTAATGAAGAGTTAGATTGCTCATGTACTTGTTCTTGTTGTAGAAGTATTGCGTCTTCATCATTCAAGTATTTTTTTATCTCATTACTACATACAGGTTTCTTCGTTCATTCAATCCTATCCAGTACTAGTCCTTGATTGTGACCTGCTCCTATATGGTATCAGTGCAATTTTGGAAGCCAAATGCCATAACCTTTGTGTGAGATCTTGCATTCTAGATATTTCTATTTTTCATTGATTTCAGTTTTCAATGGTTTGGTGGGGTTTCTATAAAATCTGTGTAGATCTATTCCTCCAAAATCTCTACATGGAAAATAGACAATGCCATTGACTTCAAAATTAGCAAATCCGTGTAAGTTTTAGCTCAAATAGTAAAAAAAATTCTGTATTTTTCTGGGTTTCTCAAATAACTTGGTGGGTATTTGTTTTTTTATATTATAAACTTAAGGTTTTCTCATATCTAAAGGTTTTAGGGTTTGAACGTTTTTTCAAATTTATAAAATCAATACAAATTTGGGCTTAAATAGAAAAATCCCTTTTGGGTTTTTTGAATAAATTGGTGGGTATTTTCTATTTTGTACATAAAACTAACCATTTTCTCATATATGGAAGTTCCTCACATTTTTCTCATTTGCAGTGTGACAGGTTTATTACCCTGTTTTGCACATGTCGGGTTTCGACACCTGTTTTGCACTCGTCAAGTTCCGACATCTACTTTGCACCCGTCGGGTTTCGACACCTTCTTTGAACCCATCAGGTTCTGATACCTGCTTTACACCTATCAGGTTCTGACCCCTACTTTACATCACTTAAACTCTGATTTCGCATAACTTTTAACTAGTTGCTCCGTTTTAGGTGCCATTTTTTTGAAAGTGCATTTTTTTCATGCTCTTTGTATTGGAGGTATCTTCATTCTTTGAAACGTTGAGCCTCTATAATTTTAGGGGGTGTACTTTGTGAGCTCTTTTTTCTCGTGATTTCCTTTCTGTCTTCAGCACAATTGTTTGATAATGCATATCAGTTATGTGACACCACTCACACCATTTAACTATCTTGAAAGGAATTCAGAAATACAACTCATTTTGAGGGGTGAGGGTCTACATCGAATAACAATGGGGCTTGAGACAGAACTAACTTCATATTCAGACAAAGTGAAATGGTTTAACCATTGTGATGAAGCCTTTGAGTTTTTGTGTCTGTCAATGTCTCTAGATCTTCTCTTTCATGTTGATGTTGCTAAATCTCCCAATGAAGTCTTGACCATATTGGAAAGTCTCTTTCGTAAAAGAAATGAAATAAGAGCACATGAACTAGAAAATGAACTCATTAGCTTGAGCCCCACCAACTTTGACACACTCCAAGACTTCTTCAAAAAGGTCAAATCAATAAGATTATAGCTGAATGAATGTGGAACTAATAAAAAGGACTGTCAACTCATTCTTTCTATCCTTTCTAAATTGGGTCTGAATTTCTCAATTTGTATCTCCACCTTCCATGCCACCAAGGATGCACTTGGAGCATCATGGATAATTCCCTCATTTGATGTGTTTGTTGGTTATCCAACTAGGTAACAAGATAAGTTGATACAAATGGTCACTTTGAAGTCTTCCAAATCACATGTCTTGATTGTCAAGTAATACAAAACCTAAGGCTTCTAACAAAAAGGATAAGAAACATGAGAATAAGGATTACAGACATAAGAAGGATCATAAACCATCCCAACCAAAATCTAATACTAAATCCTCCTCCTCCTCTGAAGATAAACCTAAGAAGGAAAAGGTAAAGTGTGCCTATTGCAAGAAAATTACCCATGATGAACACAAGTGTATGAAAAAATAGATTGACAACCTTACTCATCTTCTTGAGAAAAACAACATAGGGGTCCCTGAATCTATCAAACATAATTCATTTAACTAAGAAAATTCTAAGGAAAAAAACACCAGTAAATAGAAGAAGAAGGGCACAAGGATTTAGTGGATATTAGTGGCTTTGACTTCATCTTGGGTCATCAATTTTTGTGCTTCACACCACATGGGTTCCTCACAAGTTTAATTTTCATATGTGAAACCATGCAATATGTATTCTATAAAACTAGGTGATGACACCTTTGTAGTAGATTGCAGGGTGTGGATCAGTATAAGTAGATGGCAGAGCATTCAAAAATGTCTCTAAGTGATCCCAAAACTTTCCACCAATATGTACTATCAATTTACCAAATCACTCACATTTGGAAATGGCATTAGAATTCGAATTTAACCCATATTTAGTTATCATCAGAGAGATACACATTGAAAATTTAGTTACAGAGGGAAGGAGTCGACTCACCAGGAATTCTTGTATACCTTATCTCATTTTTCTCCAAACTTTTTTCCATCAACATTGTTGACTCATTAAAATGGGATTAACAAAATTATGACATGATTTACTTGGCCATATTAACTATTGCATTACTTGGAGACAATTAAGTAAACGTGGAATGGTTAAAGGATTTCCTAAAGTTAGTTTCTCTAAATATCTCTCTGAGGGATGACACCCTTAGAAAGCATCAAAAAGAGAGATTTGACAAAGGTAAATATTAAAGAGCTACACATGTATTGGATTTGGTTCACAGTGATGTCTCACGGCCATTTCCCAAACCTTTCTTCACCAAGACATGATATATTCTCACTTTCATTTAATGATTTTTCAGGATATACCTAGGTCTATTATCTTCATCAGAAGTCATATGGTTATGACTTCTTTCACTACTTCAAGGACCCTTGCAAAGAAACAATATGGGAAAATTCATCAAGGTTATATGAATAAACAATGGTGGGGAATATGTCACCAAAAATTTTGAGTAGTTTTGTACTACAGAAGGGATTAAGTTACAAAAATAGTTACCTATATTCTTTCACATAATGGATTTGCAAAACGAAATAACATGTTTCTAAAAGAGATGGTCAACTATATGCTTCACTCCAAATCTTTGGCACCGCAATACTGGGTAAGAAGCTTTTAACTATGCAAATTACATACATAATCATGTGTCCCTCATAAATACATTGAACGGAGTCACTCCTTTTGAAGGTTGGTGTGGTTAAACAACCACCAGTTAAGAACCTTCATAGTCTTTGGATCTCCATCTATAGATCAAATCCCTACAGAATAAATGGAATTCTATAAAACCTTAGAGTTGATCATGCATATCTTTGTACGATGCCTAGATGGTGTTGATGGGTACTTGTCTTCTTCATCCAACTGCACACGAGTTAATTCATCTAGAGGAGTATAAAATTTCATGAAGGCCAACTAGATTCCACACATGACTTTTCTCCACTTCCATCAAAATCACTTGGAATTTCTGAGGATGATTCTAACAGTTCAAAGGAGTTTGAGAAAGTTCTTGTGATTAATCTTGTTACCGAGGACTCTTCTTATTCTATTTCTAACACTAAATATAGTGAGGGAGCTTCATATCCTTCCACATCTTTCCATAACTCGGAACAATGAAGAGTCTTATTCCTAACACTCCCATACCACTAGTCCTCATTGGGCTAGATGGACTTTGTAGAGTCCAATGTACTTGGTTAGGGGATCTAATAGATGTCAGCACGTACATAATTAGAGTTTAGGGATAGGCCTCATGCTTTCATTTTTATTTTCCTCTGATCCAAAAACATTTAGAGAGACTTCTAGAAATCCTGAGTGGGACACTGTTATGCAGGAGGAGTACAACTTCTCAATCAACAACCGCACTTGGGATTTGACACCACTTCCTAAGGGAAGAAAGATGGTTCGATGCAGATGGATATATCAGAATCAAATATATAGCAGCAGATGGGTCTGTTGACAATTTCAAAGAACTGTTAGTTACAAAAGGTTTCTCTCAAGATTCATAGAATTGAATATTATAAGTACATTTGACAATGTCACCAAAATAAACTCAATCAAACTTACGCTTGTCATTTTCTTTCGCTCATCACTGGGATGTTTAGCAGATGGATGTGAAGAGTGTCCTTTCTTCATAATGACCTAGAGGATGAAGATATACATGGAACAATCTGTAGGGTTTTGTCCGTGATTCTTCCTTGGTTTGTAGACTTAGGAAATCCTTATATGGTCTCAAACAGGACCCTCGGGCTTGGTATGCCAAAAAGGATTCTTTTCTTATTTTTTCAGGTTTCACCCAATGTCATTAAGATCCCAATGTATATATTTTATGGCAATATGATTCACTTCTAGTTTTAGTTATTTATGTTGATGAACTTTTGATCACATGGATCTCATCGTCGTCCATTGCAACAGTGGAATATGTAACACCCTTGACAACTGATATATTCCTCTTTTCCATTCAAGTTTTGACATGTGATTTTCTAGATAAAGATGTGTTCTTTTGACTGTTGAATATCATGCTTGATAAGGATAAATCTTTTCTATTCTTAAAATCATTAGACTAAAATTATATGGTTATCAAGAATTCATTTTCACTTTCGAAAAGATGAGCTGCAATCTAGATTTAAGAGTTGCAGACTTAATTCTTCTTCTAACTCATCCTTGGATCGATTTCAGTGATCCAAGGAATGTTTCAAATCCTCTTCATAGACTGAATGATAAATTGGCATTCAGTAGTTTAAGGGACATAGAAGACTGAACTTTGTATGATACTAATTCTTGGTCTTATTTGAACATGTTTTCGTTCAGTTATATGTTGTGCTCGGCTCTTTGGTGATTGATCTTGGCAGGACTATAAGGACTTAAGCAAAATTCAATTCATAAAGGATGAATACGGAGTCCTAAAACCTAAGGATTATCCTAACAGTAACCTAAGCTAGGTAAGAACACCTATGTTCTAGCTACGTTTACTTATTTGAATTATGTTCTAACCTAAGTATTCTAATTGTGGGGTTGGTGTCCTAACCTAAGCATTGTGATAAAGGAATAAGGGAAGAGGATTACTAAAGTATACTAGGTTACTTTTAGCTATTACCTAATACTAAAGGGTTATGAATTGAACCTAACCTAAGGTGGGAATTCTAATGGCAAATGTTTTAAGACCTATGTTGGTAATTGTTAAATTAACCTAAGTTTTATTTGAATCTATCCTAAACTATTAAGGGAACCTAAAGGGTCGCATGTCATAAGGGTGATGGTTCCAATGACATTTAAATGAGTTGAAAGGGGTTTAAATGGTGGAAGTACTACCAGATTTGGTAGGGGTTAGTAGACTTGGTGGAGGCTTACGTGGAAGCTCCACTAAAGGATGGAATTGTATTTTTGTGTTGAATTGGCATTCGCCAGATTTAGGAGGTGGTGGCAAGGAAAGATAAGCGGGAATTTTGGAATGAATGGCATTTATGAGCCTTGGTCTTTGTGTGCAAACCGTCTTGGAAACTTAGGAGGTGGGTTTGTAGGAGGTCATTTGGTTTTGCATGCATGGCGGATTTTTCTCTGCATAGAGCTAACTGGTTCTTCGAACCAGCAGTTCGACCTTCACTTCAAAGCTATTTTTGGTTTCTTCAGCCTATTTTTGATCGAAGGAAAATATATGAGGCATAGGAGGAAAAGAAGTTTGATTGTTGATCTTTCGTGGAGGAGAAGAAGAGTTGGAAGCTCGGCTAGAAGTCTCCTTTGATTTGGTGGAAGCACCATCAGGCATGATAGGCTCTAACTATTAAAATTCTTTGCGTTCTTCTAAATGATTCATTAGAACAACTCTGCTCTCATGAGATTCATGTTTTCATTCATGTCTGGGTATTTTTGCTTGTTGGGTTTGGTGAATCTTTGTGTTGTTTGGATTTGTATCCATGGTAAAAAAAATAGTAATGTTTGGAAACTACCTTTCTGTGTAAGTTTTATGACCTGCATGCAAGTGAAAATGGTATTAGAAACTTGTTCTGTATCTCCATTTTTCTCTCTAGATCTTGTATTCAAAGTTAATGTGCTTTGAACTGAATTTCATGACAATATAAGGATATGAGCTTAGGGAAACTTGAGTTCTGTATTATTTTGCTTCTAGGTTGCGAATTTGGAGGTAGAATTGTGTTGGTATGTTGTGTTTTTATTTAATTTGGGTTGGATCTTCATTTTGATCGGAACCAGTGTTGGAAAACTTATGCAATGTTGAATTATTGTTGGGAGTTCATATTTTGGCACTGTTTTCACTTTATCTTTCTTGTGAAGTTCTAAACATTTGTGCGTGAAGCTTGGGTTTGACACTGAACTCTGATTTAACACTTGAGTGTTATGAGTTTATATTTGGGTTGATATATTTGATTCTGTTTAGGCATTTTTGTATTGGGTTATTCTTTTATAAAAGATTTAACTTATAACTCTTTATTTTTAGAAACTCACTCTCCATGAGACTGGGTGAAAGCTTGTTTGGGTTGTTTGAAATCTCTTTGAGATTTGGAACTAGAAACGTCTTGCCTAAAGGAATGTTGAACTTCTGTTTATTACTGTATCGACTTCTTGAGATGGTATTGGCATGGGGATAGAAGGGAGTGTTCTTTCCCTGTTGTTTAGAGGAAACCCACCTTATGGGTTGACAATAATGTTTTGAACCAAGTCACCCCTGTCGCAATTTTATGGTTGTGAAGTTTTGTTTTAAATTTCTGTTTCTTTTGCATTAGAATGGATTGGGTTATTAACCTTGGACACTGAAACTATTCAGGAAGGATACTTTCTTCATTCTATTGTTTGTGCTTAGTTCCTTGAATCAAGAACTATTACTTTTTGTAATAATTGGTGAGGTAATTGTAAGTCTCCAGTCTTGGGTTCGTAGGTAATTCTAAACCTTATTGTTTATTGTTTTGGGATGTTATTCTCGACTGATACAGTGAATAAGACTTTGGTTTCTCTTTGAGAAAGAAAATATATATATATATATGTATGTATGTATGTATGTATGTATGTATGTATGTATGTATTCTTTTGTGAGTAGTATACTGGTTCAGGTCTGAAGTATGCTTTCATCCTGAATTGGTTGGAAACTAGAACTTCTTATTCAGTTAAACGAAACGATTTATCATTGGTTCTTTTCTTATTTGAGTTACCATTCCTCTGTCCTTGGATAAGATCGCTATTTGAACTTCTCTATACTCGATTCTCTTTTGAGATGGTGATTTCTTTTGACCTGTTGGTCTACCCTGTTTGAATCATTGATGAAATAATGTAGAGAACCAGTAGCCAAGAGGGTTCTGTTGATAAGTAAATTTATACTTATGGGTTTGACTGTTGTTGACTAGTCTTGCCTAGTTTATATGGATAGGAGTAGGTTTGTCTCTTGTACTCTTTATCGTTTGTGAAGAACTTGAGTAGAGATTAACTCCTCTTCAAGGCTACTTTGTTTATGAACTTTGATTTCTGATCTTTGATTGATAACTTCTAACATGAAGAGTTGTAATTGGAATTACAATTGGACTGTTTTGATTTTCCTTACCTTCTTGTATTGTTATGGAATTATGTTTTGACGTATATTCTAATTTTGAATGTGCAAGATTGTTACCAGGAAAGGAACAGGCAATTCATGTATGAACCTAGTCTATCTTTTAGATGTAATAAGTTGGGTATGGTATGCATTGGTTCTTTTTATTCCTTACTTATGATTTAGATGAATCATCCTAGAATGAACCATGTTGTATTCATTTATTTTGTCTTTTAGAAAAGATAAATGTGGTATTCTATTAGGATAGAATTATGAGACAATGGAATGACAGGATTTATTATTTGTTACAGTCCATTGATAGGATTAATAGAACTTTAAGATCTTAGGCAGATATTGTTTATTATATTTTGCTCTTCTCTTTAAAGTGGATCTAAATTTATTAATGTACTTCCTTTCTATTTGGTATCACTTATGCTGATTTTATGATGTTTTTATTATCTCATTAAAGCAGTGTTGCTTTAATGAAAAAATTAGTGGAATGCACTTCGTTTTAATGCTTAGTGTTTATCATGCTCAGTTCATTGAACTGACCCGTGCTAGCTATTTTTGCAGATGGACGACTTAAGTCGTAAAAGAAGGAAAAAACTTATATGATGCATCGACTGATATATGTATAATTCTTAGTAAAGAATTATGATTCATTCTTTTGTTGTATTGTAAAAGAAAAGTTGCATAATTTATAGAATGAGGGCTATTGTTATGCAGTTGCCCTAAGTGCATGGTCTTGTAAATTTTATAAGTTGTAATGATGAATTGCAAGTTGTGATTTATTTGCATTGGTTGTGTAAATTATCTCGTACTTTTATAAACAAGATGAAAGTTCCATCTTGTTGATATTCTTTATATTATGTTATGCTTATCTTGTTATCTTTGATATGATGGATAATGGGAATTAGTTCAATTTCCCTTATAATGAAACAACTTGTTGAGTTGCATAATACGATGTGTTTTATATAAACAATTTAACACAGTAATGTGTTACGTAAGAAACATGAAGTAAGAACTAGGGATATTGGGAATAATATACCCTAATACTTAATCATTTAGAGGAAGACTCTCTCTCTCTATCTCAATTGAATATAAACCTAAAAGGTTTGGAGATATGAATACTAATTATTAGTCTTCATTTTGTATGAAGTCTACTTTAATTGGATATATGCGGTTGTTAAACCTTCTTGGAAATTAAAGTACATTTTAATGAAACTTATGATATCACTGTCTTGTTTTGGTCAACTGCTGGTTACACCATGAAAATGAACATTAAAAGCAACCATGATTTTAATGAAGTTCTTTAATACTCAATTGATACAAGTATACAATAAGAACTTAAGGAGAGTTGGATTAGGGTTTAGCATGGTTACTAAAACCAGTGTATTAATCCAAATTAAAAATGTATTAATAATCTCCTGGGGGTATGTACATCTCGATGAGGTAGTTTCTGTAGGATGTTGGCACACGCCAACTACAGGGCTATACTTTTGAGAAGACTTGGGTCTTCTCGAGAATACAGCATTGTAATTGACATGTGGCATCACCCTTCCGAATTGATCATCCAGATCTACACACTATAAGAACTTGGACTTGAACTTATTTTCTCTCTAAGTCAGGTTAGTGGCATATTTAGGATAGGAAGTAGCTTCCAATGGCTCAGGGTACCTTGGCACATCCGGTTGACTTAGGTCAACCGAGTATGCCCATTTACCCTAAGCCATTGTGAGGGTCTTCCTATAATAAGTTATGTTTCTAACTAGGGCTACGGTTAAACCTGGGACAAGTGGACTGACGGTAGTCAGTAAAGACCAATCATGATAATAGAGGATTGAGGTGAAGGATGTATTCCAATATGACAAATATGTCATCTAGGAATAGTGACATACACAGTATGTTGTAAAAATTTGGCCAAAGTATCACAAGTTGTTGGTTGCATTCTCCTACGTCACCAAGTTTAAAACAACGTGATATCAGATGAATATTAGTAACAAATATTTAGATATGTTCTTTAAACAAATCACTCAGTACCCGGCGTATGGTAGGAAAACCAATTATACGAAGTATACAATATGTATTCAATACTTAGGATAACATAAATAGATCGGTAGCTTATCGAGTTATGGAATGAATAGATCGGTGGATCATCGAGTCATTACAGTTGCATATGGTTATCTATTTGAATTTGATTGGCATGGAATGTTTGTTCTAAATAATGCTTTATTTAGAACAGTGAACATTATATATTTTTTAAAAAAAAATTCCCTTGTTTCTAAAGTCTTTAAATGGGAATGTTTGTCGTCCATTGCAATGGTGAAATAAGCCCTCCATCATAGATTCTCCATGACATACTTAGGTTTTTTACACTGCTTCCTTGGGATTTATATGTCAGAATCTGACCTAGGGATATTCATTACACAAACTAAGTATGCTCTTGATATTTTCTCTCGGTTTCACATGGTTGATTGTAAGCCAAATCCAACTCCCTTCTTGTCTAGATTCAAGCTTGAGGTTGATTGCACTTCACCATTGGTTGATGTTGCTTTGTATCAACAACTTATAGGTAGTCTCATTTATTTGACTCATAATCGACCTGGAATTTCATATGTTGTAGGCCTAGTCTCTAGGTTCATGTAAGAGCCTCACGAGCTGCACTAGAAAGAAGCTAAGATAATTATCCACTGCATTCAGGGTACATGATGAGGCCAAAAATTGGCCATAAATTACCATTATTTTGTCCTTACATGAAATATCTCTTGTTCATTCTTTAGAAATATTTTTTATCTATTTTTTTTACTAATCCTATTAATTATTTGGGAAAAGATGCAAATTCTTGTGTATGCATGTCATAAAGGAAAGATGATGCTAGTTTTGGGGAAAATGGAACTGATCATGAATAGTACATCTAAACTCAAATATGATTTAATATCTAGATTCCTCTCGAAAAATTATGCAAGTTCAAAAAAAAATCATCTCAATCTGAGATCGCATGTAAAATTTATAGTTATTTTAATTAACTTTGGAACCATTGGAGTTAGCTCTAGAACCTGCAACGTTAGCTCCAAAACCATTGGAGTTAGTTCTGGAACCTACAATGTTAGCTTTGTAAACAATGGAGTTAGCTCTAGAACCTGTAACAATAGCTCTGGAACCATTGAATTAAGCTCCAAAACTTGCATCAACAGAGTAACGTTAGCTCCGAAACCATTGGAGTTAGCTCCGGAACCTGCATCAATAGAGTAACGTGAGCTCTAGAACATGCATCAATGGAATGACAGTTTTTGAGAAATTGTGAATAAACAGAGAATCCAATGGGAAATCTGAGATATTTTTTTGTTCATAGCAATGCGTTTCACAAAAAAATCATTCATATTTTCTACAGGTTTTACCAATGAAGAGAAATCTAACTTTTAGTGAGTTACAATCTACGGAAAAAGTGTATCAGATGAACACTAAAAGTTCCATAAACGAAAACAAAAAAGTTAAATGGAAAATATGATAGAGGTTTTTGTTCATAGAAATGTTTTTAACAAAAACCTTATTCAAATTTTCTACAGGTTTTACCAATGAAAAGAAATCTAAGTTTTAGTGACCTGCAATCTAAGGAAAAGGTGTGTCAAATAAGTGTCAAAAGTTCCACAATCAAAAACAACAAAGTCAAATGGAAAATCTGGGAAAGTTATTTAGTCAAAATAATATTTTGAGGAAAAACCTCCTTCCAATAATGTAGGAGAATAAAATCATTGTGATTATTGTTACCAAAAAACAAGGAGAAGATTTGGTAGCAAATCTTCCTAAAACAACGAGATAAGACTTGGACTCCAATAATATATCTCTCTCCATATTTTGTGGAGATGGAGATCTTAGTTGTTAGGATTGGAATAAAGATAAGATCAAATTGTATTTCCTAAAATAAGGAGTTGGTTAGAAGCATGAATTATAAATGAAACCTTCCATACTGAGATATGTAATTTTTTCTCCCAAGGAATAAAGATCCATTCTTTCTTTCCAATCTTCTGAGTGAAATCATTCTACAAGTTTTTAATTAAAAGTTTGAATTAAGTCCTCTTCCTAGGAATGAGTTGGCCACTCATTCCAAGGAAGATGGATCAATGTGTTATGTTAATTTATTTATTATTTTCATTCTCCTTTGTTGTAAACTTCTAATTTCATGTTATGTGATCCTTCTTCAGTACAATTTCTGTTGTGAACCTGTAGGTGTCTTTTTATCTTTCAGTGATTTTTAATTCAGCAATTTCATTTACACAATTTTAATTTCTTTCATGCAAGTTTTATTTATGCAAGTGTGTTTATATTTATGTAAGTGTGCCTTCAAATTTTTGCATGTGTGATTTATTTTATGCAAATTTGGATTGTGTTTAAAGGAGTTGTTTTCCAAGATCTTCTTCTCTTAATGCATACAGCCTTCAGACACCAGCTCTGGATTAACATTATTAATGAAAAGGATTGACGACCCTCATTAGTACACACATATTTGGGATTCATTATGGAGTTGGTGTTGACATTGACTTGATTGGATATACAAACTCAGACTTGTCAAGTGATGTTCAGAATTGCAAATTCACATCAGGTTATAGTTTCTCTTTAGGTTATGGTCCTATTAGTTGGTCAAGAAAAAATCATAATGTTATTACTTTATCTTATACTAAGGATGAATACAGAGGAGTTGTAAATCTTGCTACGAAGGCCATCTAGCTTTAAGGGATTTTGAAAGAGTTTTGTATTTAGTACAAGTGACCCACAGTCATCTTCTGTGAAAACCAGAGCACCATCCAGATTTGTAGGAATTCAGTTCATCATCTACAAACTAAACACATTGAGATTTACATGCATTTCATCAGAGAGCTAATTCATGGGAGGGTCATTGATCTTCAATATTTTCATACATCGGCTCAAGTTGCTGACATCTTCACCAAACCTTTCACTAAGAGCAAGCTTCTTCACTTACGAGCTCTTCTTGGGGTGCGGGACACATTAGCATCATATTTTGGTGGGATTTATATTCCTTGTTTCTTATTTTCTCTATTTTGGAGGAGTTTTTTCCTACAAGGTTTTCTACTTTTCTCTTCTTTATCAAAGATTTGCATTATTGTTGGGTACCTCATCAGGCCTTGTTGTCAGGACCCATTCTTCTACCCACCTAAACTACACTTAAGTGGGGGTGTTAGTTTAGGATTTTACCCACCTTGTGACATTACCTACACAGTCTAATTTAGCTTTCTTAGGTCATATTAGGTCATTAAAGGGAAATGTACTTTAAGCCATTTTATTTTTCTTCATTGAGAAGTTCCCTTTTTGGGTGACCTAATTTCTCGCTATATAATGTACCTTCCTATGTACTTTTTTGGCTAATGAAGGATAATCACTTAATGAAGAGTTAGATTTCTCATGTAATTTTTCTTGTTTTAGAAGTATTATTTCTTCATCATTTGAGTATTTTTTTGATCTTATTGCTACATATAGGTTTCTTCATGCATTCGATCCTATCCAATATTGGTCCTTGATTGTGACTTGCTCCTATAAGTTGCACCCTTTGAATATTCATGGATGAATATCCATAACTTTGGGTAACATGTGGTGATCTGGAAAGCGTGGGACCTTACAGTGAGATCAACCTCTGGAGAAGGTCATATTCTTGCTTCTCTAGCCTATCGAAACTAACATATAACCTAAGAATGAAACTAAACTAACACCAAACTATGTTTTCACAGGATTCAAAGGTGAGAGGGAAAGGGAAAGAGGTTGTAAACTAAAAGAAGGTGATGTACCAAACTAAAACATGGTCCAAACTTGACTTATGTTGACATGGTTGAAATCACCAAACATAGAGATTAAACAGACTCAAAGTTTTGTAAATGGAGAACACGTAGATATAAAGAAATATAAAAGGGTTAAGGATTCACATCCAATACGTAAATTATGAAAGAAAAAACATAGTCATATTTCATTAAATGATATCATTTACATTTACAAAGAAAATTCTTAACAATACTCCACGAAATGTAATTATAGCAGTCAAAAAACATGGAATTAAAGACAAATCTTACAAATCTGCAAGTTGAAACTCTTTTTATGTGTAAGAGAACTCATATTTATATAATTCGTGGCATAAGGAAAGAGAAGAAAGAAATATAAAAGGACCGTCGAGTTGGAACTGAACACCTCTAAAAGGGGCATTGAATGAATTTTGGCGCTATGAATTCTCTACCGGGGTTTCTTGTAGTACATGCATGGATGACCCTAATTGCAGCCAACAACCACAACATGACCCTTGAATCTATCGCACGCCATCAAAATGTTCAGAATGACGTCATATTTCATTTCATTTTGTTGGTTAGGTGGTTATCTTTCTGGTTCTAGTTTGACATAGTTTTTAAACTTCCCGCAACTTTTTCTATGTTTCACAGCTTCCATCACGGTATTTCAAATTTGTCTTACTTTGTGGTTTTTCACACTTCCCCCGTTGCCTTGATGATCAGAAATCCTTTACTCCATCTATGAGGTTCTAACTCTTTGACCTGTGACTTTTGACCCTGTGACTATTTACCTTTGTTTCCCAGGTTTGAGAAAACTAAGACGTTATATTTTAGTGAACCCACAGAACACTAGACTAGTGTTCGACAACTTTTGAACCTAGCCAACTTCTTCTCTTCACCATGGATGGACAACTTTGTGGTATTCTTTCTTGTCTTTGATTTATAAGGGGTTTGCTTCCTTAATGTTACAAAAGGTCTGTGTAACACTAAATTCCATCATTTCCCTCCTAAATCCCCACACTAATATTTTCTTTGTTTTTTAGGTTAGGAGAACCCATAGAACACTAAACTCCTACATTCCATGGTAGACTGAACTAGTGTCTCATGAATTTTCTAGACCATCAAAATAGTTAAGTCGTTTTGACGAGTTGTTCAAAATTACCTGGGGTGTAATTTTGGACAACAGTTTAGCAACTTTCAAGGGAAATCTACCTGCTACATGATGAATACCAATTTCCTTGAATCATCCATCAGGCATAGAGTCAAACTTAACTTTAGAGAAAGTTGATCTTACCCTTGAAAACGCATCTATTGAATCTACATGAACTTAGTATTAGACTGGAATTGTTTTGTGGGATTTTGAAAGATACATACTGAAATTTGCTCCAACATCTAATTTTTTCCATGGACCTACCCTAAGATGATTCGTGTGTAATTGCAAATGGCTCCAAAACTTTTGTACAAAATAGAAGATCATATATGTCTCAAATGAAACATGCAGAGAGTGCAAAAGAACTTATTATAAAGAAAACCTACACCACCAACAAAACATGTGTTTAAAAATACTTGGAGGAATTTAAAATAAACTACTATGTACAATGTGGGATCCCCCTTTCAAAATAAATTCTTCAAATAGACCCAATTGAGTGGGATTATAAGTTCCTCTCCATTTAATTTTGACAATTGAAAGACATTTCTTGGCTTGCAGTTGGAGATCACATAAGGGGCGCTCCACATTGTATAAAAATTTGAATGTAACCTAGCTTGGCTCTATCTTGATCCCATTTTAGCACAAGATAACCTTCTTGAAAGCTTCTATCCACCGCCTTCCTATCAAAATATTTCTTGATCTGAGCCTAATTCAGCTCCATAGCTTTCATGGCCTGGTTTCTCAATTCTTCGAGCTCCATGAGTTCTGCATATCTGATTTCCATTATGCAAAACTTAGACATTTTTAACTATTGATAAGTTCTAATACAGGCAATTCAATAGATATTGGCAGTCTCACTTCTTTACCATAAACCAGCTTGCATGGTGAACTTCCTTTTTTCACCGAATCACATCACCCTTAGGTTTGCACAAGTGTGTGTGCTTGAGCTCATAGTGTGACTGGATAACATGGGTACTATCTCTAAGTTATGAGACTTGCTACTTGAGATAGACCTCCAAAGAAAGTTGGTTCTTGTTCCTAAACTACCTGCCACAATGTACTCTAATGCAGGAAAAACTATATTTTCCTAATCTAACTTTCCAATGGACCAAGGAGAGAGAGAGTACATGAAAACAAAGTCTACACTAAAGTGGTGATACACCAGAAAAGGAGGGTGTGAGAAAAGTCTTCCAATGTGTGAAAATTAGAGGCAAAGTGCATACTAGAAAGGGTGATAATAGTTCTCCACAGTTCAGCAAATGCATTCACAATTACGTTTCATACATGCACAATAATAATGAATCCCTACAAGAACATGAATATACACAATATATAGGCAATGATATTGAAAGGGCAAGAAGAGTGCAAATAAACATAGTCGGGGAAGAGATATCCACAAACTTGTATTTATTGCTTTCATTGATATGCGCAGTTCAATCTATTATAGAATAAGGGCCTGGATCACCATGTAAAGATTCCACTCTAAGGGCCTACAATACATTGGCTTCACAAAACAAATTTGACAGATCTTTGCTACTCCAAACTATCTCTCTTTATAATGAACCCAACACTCCAATTTATAGAATTCTAAGGGGAGAGAGAGAGAGGAATGAAAATATTGAAATATATCTTCCCACCACTTGAAATATGTCATAAATGGATTTAAATATGGTATGTTTCTTGCAAAATTCCCCCCATACTATCCCATACCTTGCAATGGTGAGAAATGTTTGCCCATGCTTCACTAAATGCATCCCAACTACCAATAAAATCATTATTCTGAAATGGGCACGTTTTCTACAAAATCACCATAATTCCTTCATCAAATTCTATATTTCTTGAATTTTTTCATTGGGCTCAGAACCACAATTCCAAGGGTACCAATTTTGTGCGATTCCGTTGAGAAATACAAAAGATATGGCATTTTGAGTGTAGGCGGCTATTTTGGGTTTGTCAGGCATTTCTGTCATTTAACGAGATTGGATATTTAATTGATTGGAGCTGAATATGTTTATTTTATCCTCAAATACCTAACCTCATTAAAAATAATAAATCCTAGTGTAGAGGACGTCGTGCCCATTCCAAAAAGTCAAATTTCATGAAAAACGGAGCTTTAGGTCAAAAGTTGTGGTCGTTTGAAGTTCGGAGGTTAGGCATCAACTTTTCCTTTGTATTAAGGTTATTTCACCTTTTCAGAGAATGCATGTCCTAGCTGCACTTGGACCATGTGGGCTTCCATTCTCCACATCACCTAATTCAGGATTTCCTATCCCAACTGTCCCGGCGTTGACTGGGTCATCGGGGCCATTGACCTCTTCATTTGTCGCATCCCACTTGCCTGCGGCGATTTCAAGTTTTCGGGTCCCATGCGTCCCAACTATCCTGTAGATTTCTTGGGAAAAAAACTTCCACATTTTCTAATTCCTTTGTTGTGTGGTGATTTCGGCAATTTTGAGCTCGACTGTCCTCGACATGTTTCTCTGCATTTGCTGCATCACACTCGACCCGCCTTACAAATCGGTAAAGTCACCTTTTCAGAGCCCAACTGTCCCACTATCCCATAGACCACCTAGGAAAAAAATTTCCAATTTTTCCACAATACACTACCTTCTTTACAAATCAGACCTGAACTCGGTATAACGAACCTTGGTACAATCCACACTGGTACCATCAGCAGCCTCCAGACCCTTAATGCATTAAAACAAGCCCTTGACTTCATTTTTTTGGATTTTTGCAATTTTTTCTAACTCCTTGGATGGGGAAGTTAGATAAAAGCCAAAGGGACCCCCAAAACCTAACTTTTGGGCCTCGAACCAATTCTACTTGCTCAAGCCTGAAGAAACTATGCAGGTTATCCAAATTTACCTCGAGGGGTGAATTCGGGATAACACTTCCTATTGACCTTTTTGGAGTGATCTTATCCGCACATAGGGATGATTTTAGCTTAGTTTTCATGTCCTCTAATTTTCTTCCAAGGTTTTTCTTATAATCTTTAATAGGTTCTTGTGATTTGACTCGGCCTATCTATTTCTTTGGGGCTAATAATTTGATGAGGTCCTCAGATAGATTCCATTCTTGACAGCTCAATCAAAGATCTTTGTGTCAAAAAACACCAAAGCATTATCAGAGATGAGTGTTGAAGGGACACTAAATCTAGTCACAACGCCTTCATAGAAATATAAAATTTTGGTTTCATTTGCTTCCTTTAATACAACCAACTACGTCCACTTGATGAAGTAATATGTGGTTGTCGAGATCCATTTGTGTCCCAAACTGGAGGGTGGGTGGTGATTTAATATAAATTGAATTAAATATAATTATAGAGTAACTATTGTAATGAATGATGTACAAATTCTAATATACAGTAAGATGCAAGCAAACACACATATAGATGTGAAACCAAGCAGGAGAGGGAGATAAAGAGACTTAGCTCATTCTTGAAGCAACTTGGAGGTGATCTAGATAGGTGAATAGTTAAAATGAACTGGGCATAGTGTTGTAAATACTCGTTGGAGGTTTTGGATTCTGAAATTGTGCCAGAGAGGAATGCTTGGGAGAGGAAAGGAGTGCCTGGTGCTAGTTTTTAGATCTAGACACTAGTGTCTAGGTAGATGTGGTGGATTTGGTTCTTTCAAGGCTAGATGTTTTTTTTGTTCTTTTCTATTTATCACTCTAGACTCGTTGTTTGATATGTGAATGTACCTATAACCTGCAATAAATAATTTCACCTACACATACCCATAAACTGCATAAAACCTAAAAAGGAAAACATAGAATGGGGAGTTGAACTAAACCAAGCAGTCACCTGAAGACTAAACTTAAGACTGAGCATTACACTACATCTCAAACTCCATGTAGCTCTTTGTGTAAGTGTGTGTAATGATACCCTAAGAATCCTTTGGGTAAGTTGCATAATGATAGTGGGCTAGATCTAGAATGTAGAAGATGTATAGAATGTGTAGGATGAAATAGAATAAACTTCCCCTCCTATATTGTGTATACAAAATAATGAAGCCCGTGTCCCTTGAATGAGCATGTCGGATGAATGTCTTTGATGCTCTCGTGCCTTTTGGAAGAAAGCTTAGGTGATAGTAAGTAATGCTATTTCTTGATCCTTTATTTGAAAGCATAAATGTGTATTTATATCATTACCTTGTTTGAATTTTGTAATTGACAAATGGAAGGCTGAACCAAAGTAGTAAAAAGTGATTAAGAAGCGAAAGGGGTCTAAAAGGATAAGAAAAAGGTTAAAAAGGATAGAAGCGCATGGCGCTAGTGTTCCAATTAGGCACTAGAGTCTGAGGCCATAGAAAGATAAAAAATTCAAATTTCAATGAGAGTGCAAGATGTATAAAGCCAATAAAAGTTTAGAAGATGAAGAAAAAGGTTGAAGGGAGTTGTCAATTACTAATTTTCTTGCTTAGGAATCATGTAAATGCTAGCATGTTTTTAGGACCTAGAAATATACCCAAGTGCATAGATTTTGTTTCTACGGGTCGATTACTCCTATCAAATTCAATCCCTACTACATGAATGGTTGATCTGCTGAAATAGGGTGAAGTGGGAGAGATGTAAATTTTTCCTTGCCTATGAAAAAGGCACAATTTTTGCATTTCCTGATCCATGCATGACATTTCTTGGAGAGACTTGGCCAATAATAGTTGCCCTTCATGATTATAAGTGTTGTGGTTCTTGGAGCAAAATTCACCCCCCCCCCCCACTTCTCCATTATGGAACTCATTTATAACCTTCTCAACTTGATTTGATTCGATGCATCTTCAAAGGACACCCTTTACATATTTTTTGAACAAAGTCCCATCAATAAGCACATAAGGGATGGATTGGAGTCTAAAATACATTTTTTGGGTTTTACTTAGGCCTTGAGGATATTGACCTGTCCAAAGGAAATGGGTTACCTCATGGTTTCAACAATTTGCACGCGGAGTATCCACGAATATTTCTTAACCATGTTGGATCACTAAAATGCTCTCTTCCTCGTTTTGTGGCTCTGAATCCATTTGTTCACATAACCTTTTTCCTTTAACCAACTTAGTCACCTTGATATCAATATCATACTCTATAACCTTGGTTATCCAACCAGCTCTATTTTCATTCAAATCCTTAATTAGAAGAAAATAATTTACCCCAGAATTAGACACCATGAGGTGAATTTTGTTATTAGACACCAAGTGCCTAAATTTCTTCAAACGTATTATAACAGCCAAGGCATGTTTCTCAATAGAAGAATATCTCACCTCGTAATCTTTTAGACTCTAGCTGAACAATGCAATTGGTTGATCTAAGCTTTCTTCGTTTATCTTCACCAACATGGCAGATATTGTGTCAGTGCCTCTAAAGGCATATAAGGTGAAATACTTGGTAAAATAAGGGTTGATGAGAGTTGGGTCTTGTGTAATTACTTGTTTAATAGCTTTGAAGCTATTTTTTCCTTTTGTGGTCCACTTGAACATAAAATTCCTTTTCAACATGGATGTTAGCGGCTTAACATAATTTGTGAAATTTGGGTTGAACCGCCTAACAAATTTAATCCTACATAGGAAACTTTGCAACACCTTATTATGACTTGGCAATGACATGGCCAAAATAACACTCACCCTTTCCGGATCTATTGCAAGCCCTTTTTTGGAGACAATGTGGCATGGGAGCTTGCCTTCATGAGATAGGAAGACACATTTCTTTAGGCTAAGAGAGACCCCAAATTGTGTACACCTTTCAAATACCTTCCTACATTGAAAGAGATGGTCTTCTACATCTTTGGAGAATATTGTGATATCATTAAGGTAGATCAGAACGATGTTGATGATCAGTCCCTTAAATTCCATATCCATTACTCTTTGGAAAGTTACTCCCGTGTTAGATAGACCAAAACGAATTTTCTTGTAGGCATAGGTTCTCCACTTTGTGGTGAATGTGGTCTTGAACTGATCCTCTTCTTTTAGGATGACCTAATTGTATCCTAAATAACCATCTAGAAGAGAAAACCTTTCTGAACCTACTACCATCTCAAGAATTTTCTCCATGGAAGGAAAGAGATAGTGATCCTTCAAATATTTTCTACGTAGGTCTCTAATTTCAACACAGAGCCTGATTTATCCATTTCTTTTCCATACTAGGACCAAGTTTATAACCCATGTTGAATGTTTGATGGGGAAGATGATATTCGCTTCAATCAGCTTGTTGAGTTCATTTTTCATGAGCTGCTCAATCCATGGATTGACATGCCTCTATTTTTTCTTATAGGATTAACTGTGAGATCCAATTCAATAGTGTGTTGTGCTAGATCAGGATAAAAACCCCAAATATCTTCATAGTTTCATACAAGGATTTTGGATAATTATTGACAAATTTCCACAAAAAAATATTTTTCTTGCGGAGTGCATCCCTTGCCAATCTTGAGTAACTTGACCTTACCAACTAGAATGGGTTCATAATCCTCATCCTTGACCATCATGTTTATCTTTTATTTTCTCATATGGTCATCTGGGTTGAAGATGGATTCCAAAGTGATCAGGCCTTTGGGAAACTTCTTTGACCTTAGTTAGACAATTTGGTCTTTGTATTGTTGCTTTAACTTTTTCTTGTTTCTTGAAGAGAGCTCGACTTCTTCTTAGATGAATTTGATGATATGTTGATCATTCTCAAAGACTTGGTTGTTGATATTATTATCTGGTAACGTAGGCCTTACAACTACTTTGATATGCGGTTGTTCCTTTCTCTTTTTAACTTCTTCAGTAACATTAAACCTTGCTCCTATCACGGATAGTTTGTCTACCTACTTATTTTATTCCCTTGGTATGATGCAAATATTAAAAGCTTCAAAATCCTCTATGAGGTCTCATACCCTATGTTTTTATGCTCTAATTTGATGACTCTTGACCACATTTAGTCATATGACTTGATTTACACTCAAATCGTTATCCCCAAAGGTGTGCAACTGTTAGATATTCTTCACCCTTTCCCAATGGATCCTTGTATGTTAGATTCATACTCCACCGAGTTGTTAGAACAACTAAATTAGAATATGAAAGTGGAGAAATACCTCATACCAATGGAGCATATAAGTGTCACACCTCCTCATGCTCATTGTTTTCTTCTTGAACCATCAAAAAACATTTTCCAAAAGCCATTGTCTTGTTCATCTTCTAGTTTCATGATGTCAGGAATATGGGAATTTTTCCCCTACAGGTAGTAAATACCAAGGCTATCTTCTTCAACTTGTTTATATGGATCAAAACTATGACACTCAGTTCCTCATTCATTTAACAATCAATTTGGGATACCTTCAATTTGAGTATCTGCCTCTTGAATGCTTAAATGATCTTCTTGATAAACAATAAGGCAATTTTGTTTGATGAGGTTGGGTGTATAAGGCTCTATATGGTATGTAACAATAGGTTAAGACCTTATAACAACCTTGGTACCATACTTGGTCATGAAAAGCATATGTGACCAATCCGCTGTTAGGTATCCGCCAATTTTGGTAGTTAAATCCCGTGAGAGGCACAAGGCAAAAAATGGGGGTAAGTCAATGATGAAAACATTCTACAGAATTGAGAAGTTAGGGTATACAAGTAGCATAATATTTAGGCCTCTTAAAACCCCAACAATCCTAACTGTGGTTCCATCTAATTACACCACTCCCTTAGATAGTGACTCATATTCAACACCAAGATAGGTTATTTGTTTAGGCATCACTGAACTACTTTCCCCTGAGTCTATCAAGCAATTGTGCACTAGATGATTAGCTATGATAAGAGACACATTTAAGGTCAGTGAATTTATGGCCTTACTTTATTTATCATCCTTTTGTTGAGATGCATTAGTGAGCACATCCTTTTCCTTCTCCTTAGGATTTTATAGCAAAGTGGGAGATTGGTCATGGCGGCTTGTATAATATCTCTCTATCCATGAATAGTCAAGGATTCCCACATGGAGATGCTTACATTGGGTTTCTTAATTTGATCCATGATGTTGAAGGAGGTAGCAGCGGGCTTCTGCAATAGAGGTGTGGTATTTTCCCTTCTTGCTCATTCAATTTGTAGGCTTTCTTTGACTAACAGGTCTACAACAAGTCGTAGCCTTTCCCCATCTTGCGAACTAATAATTTTCTATGGATTTGAAACATTATGTGGATACATTGTCGAATCCTAAAGTTTTCATGAGTCTGCAGGTTTCCTAACTTGAGGATACAAACCTAGATGGGTAAAGGGTAGAATTTTTGTTCTGCCTATCTTATTTTTTCCCCGGTGTTTATGGCCACACTTTATATAAGTGCTTGATTACTCTCTTGCAGTTGGTTGATTTTACACAACTTCTCCATTTCCCAATTTACAAGAGAAATATCACTCGTTGGCATTTCCTATGTGGTTCCTTGTTGTGAACTTCACTCCACAGATGTATCTCATTGGAAAGAAACATTTCACTATACTAAATCTTGGTTAAGAATACCATTAGTACAAGTTTCTTGGTTATGAGGAAGGTTACAAGGAAAGTACCATTCATAATCTTACACAAGATTATTTTGTATTAGGACCAAAGCCTTAGATGATCTAGTCGTGTTCGTGTTATAACATTGGAAAGGTTTTCTAAGGGTGAATTAATTATACATAGCCACTTGGAATAGTGATCTGGTTGGCGGATAAGGAGGCTTATTGGGTTGTTATGGGGGTTGATGAGGCTTAAATCTTTGATCTTGTTGCCTCTTTAAGGAAACTAACTTGTTTCTGAAATTCTACAATTGTTTCATGACCTCCTATAATTTTCGCTTGAAGATCTTGCGAAGGTGGATGTTTGGTTTAAGCTTTGGCTTCTTGGGGAAGGAATAGGTACTATCTCGGGGGTTTGGTAAGGTGGGGTGTCCCTAGCTCTGGGAATACAAGCATTGGAGACCTAGGGAAAAGCTTCCCTACCTGATTAGACTATTCTCATCCCTAATGACAATGTCATAAGCATCTGGTAGAGTTCTTACCCCTATGGATTTAATCATGAATGAAATGTCATTATTTAAAGCCTTAAGACAATAAAGAAATGCATATTGAGGGGTAGGCCTTACCACTTGTGGAATCTAGTCCCAACTCCTTTATAATCTAATGTTGAAATCAGATATTGGCTCATTAGGTGTTCTTTTTGTTGTTTTTTAGTTGTTACACCAAGGATAAGTGATCTAACTTATGTTCAAAATGATTACAGAGAGATTCTCCTAACTCATCCCAAGTGGTGATAATGTTAATCCTTGAGCCTTTATACCATTGTAGAGCTTTTCCTTTAAAAGAATATGTCAGTAACTTGACTGCTACATTGTCTTGTGTAACATGGTATACATAACATATGTTAGCAACATCTTTAATGTGCTCAACAGGAGTTGTGGTGTTCTCTCCAATGAAGAAGGGAATGCTCTTCAAGGTCGTAACTAGAAATTCATCATACTAGACTAGAAGTATAGGAATCCCCCCATTAAAAGTGACAAAATTTTGATTCTTTTGATGGGCCATGAATGTAATAGGTCTTGAGACCCTAGAAGACAGTGAGAAGGGCCTACTAGGATGAGGGGTTTAAAGAACTTGGTTTGGAGGTGATGGGGATCTTTGAATCTATCTGCCTCTTCTCATTTTTTTCTATATCTTATCTAGATTATCCTCATAAGAAACAAGCACTTTTACTACTTAAACGAGTAGATGAGATATTTGGAGTCACCAGATGTGTTAAGGAATCACCTCAAAAGGTTGAAATCAATAAGTTAGACACTAGAACTTATTGAAAGAATAATAAAGTCCCACTAAACATGCCACAACTATTAACACGAAAAGTTACACCCTTTGAATTTCACGGATGAATATCTAGAACTTTGGGTAATATGGGATAATATCAAAAGTGTGGGACCTTGAAGTGAGATCTACCTCTGGAGAAAGTTGGCTTCTTGTTGCTCTAGCCTGCCACAGCTAAACTACAACCTAATAATGTAACTAAACTAACACTAAACTATGTTTTCATAAGATTCAAAGTTGAGAGGGAAAGAGATAGAGGTTGTTAACTAAAATAAGGTGATGTACCAAACTAAAACAAGGTCTAAACCTTGCTTATGTGGACATGGTTGAAACCACAAAAAATGGAGTTTAAATAGACCCAGAGTTCTATGAATGGAGAACACATAGATTTAAAGAAAGACAAAAGGGTTAAGGATTCACATCCAATACAAAAAGTATGAAGGAAAAACCATAGTCATATTTCATTAAACAATATCAGTTACATTTACAGAGCAAAGGCTCAACAATCCTCCACAAGATGTAATTACAATGGTTGAAAAACATGGAATTAAATACAAATATTACAATTTCGTAGGTGGGAACACTTTTTATGTGCAAGAGAACTCATATTTATATTATTCCTAGCATAAGGAAAGAGAAAAAAGAGAGGGAAAAGAACCATTGAGCTGGAATTGAATGCCTCTGAAAGGGGCATTAAATGACAATTGGCACCATGAATTCTCTACAGGGGTTTCTTGTAATACAAAAATTGATGCCCCAAATTATATCCAACAACCACAACATGACCCTTGAGTATATCTTATGCCATCAAAATGGTTAGAATGGCACCACACTTCATTAAATTCTAGTGGTTGGGGTGTAGTCTTTCTAGTTCTAGTTCGGCGTAGTATTAAGACTTCCCGCAACTTTTACTATGTTTCGTGGCTTCTATCGTGTTATTTTAAGTTTTTCTTTCTTCACAGTTTTTCACACTTTCCCCCACTGCCTTGATGAGCGGAAATGATTTACTTCATCCACGAGGGTATAACTCTTTGAACCATGGCTTTTGACCTTGTGACTATTTTCCTTCATTCCACAGGTTTGAGAAAACCCACGAGACGTTATATTTTGGTGAACCTGCAGAACACCAGACTAGTGTTTTGTGGCTTTTGAACTCAATTAGCTTCTTCTCTTCACCACATATGGAAAACTTCAAGGTACTCTTTCTATATTTGACTTACAAGGGGCTCGCTTTCTCGGTGTTTCAAAAGGTCTGCGTAACACTAAATTCCACCATTTTCTACCTAAATCCTCATACTGCTCTTTTCTTTGTTATGTGGGTTAGGAGAACCTGTGGAACACTAAGTTCTTGAATTTTGTGGTAGAATTAACTAGTATCTCGCAACTTTTCTAGAACATCAAAATTGTTAATTCCTTTTGATGAGTTGTTCAAAATTACATGGGGTGTAATTTTGGACAACACTTATTAATCATGGACCTCTTTTTTTTACGGTTTCTCCCCCCATACCACTTATTTCTTTTGATCAGTTCACTTGCACACTATATATCAATCAAGAGTATTGGAAGCATGTGCCTTTTGATCCTAATTTTCCTAAAAACATATGTACATACAAGGATCTAACTCACTGAGGCCACACCCCTGTTGATGTCATTATCTTTTTCGAACCACATGATGAATATCAACTCCACATATTTCTCTTAATAGCTTATGGTACAAGGGTATTTTACATACATGTTTGGGTTGCACCTTATCCACTTACACTTGGGCAGTCTTGGCTAGATTACATTAGTGGTATCATTAATATGCATAATATTGTTCTTACTTATCTCATAGCCTCTAGGAACATTGACATTTATAATGATTCTCCCTAATTACACTCCTAAATTGTCACGATGGAATGCACATAAGCACCCTAGTACACCTTTTACTGATGAAGAATGTGTCATGAGCATGTATGACTTATTTTTTACGAGATTCTTTAAAGATAAACCAAAATCTCTTTCATTCTATACATCTAAACCAACTCCATTTAGTTATGACTCAGATTTAGAAGACTCTCTCGATGACATTGCTTAGATCACTATAACATTCACACCTGAGGGACATCTCATTTCCCCCTTGATACCTAATGACACACTCTTGTTCTAGGTTCAAACATGACTCTTGAGGGAACACTTACCTATATGAATCTCACTTTTAGAACATACACTAGGGGGTAACCTTGCTCCCCTCCCCTAGTCATAGTATTTCATATTATAATAATATAAAAACATTCATATATTTACAAATATACAAAAACATTATCCTAGATCTTGGTTGCATGTATCCCTGCTTGCTTATACTATTCCTTGTTGCACTTCACTTATAATGTTAGCTTGATTCATAATATGTTCTATCCTTTTACATATATACATGTGTGTTCACATGGTATTTTGAGGTGAATGCAAGTTATCTATAGGTTATCACACAATCCATGATGCTTGACATTGTTCTCTACTAGTCCAATTGAGGCTCCTAGGGACATCTACCTTCCCTACTTCTCTATATTCAGGTGCTATCATTGCAATATCCAATACTTTCATGTATATTTTCAGCTCTATCTATTCTCACATACTATTAATTATTCTAACATACTAACAATTTTTTCATGTGTAGCATTTTTCTTGTAGACTCACTTCCAACCATGGTTATCTGATTTGCTTGTATCTTGTTTATGTTTGTGTCTTGATTGTCATTATTTGTAGGCTATACCCTATGATTGTTTTCTTGTTTTCTTATATGGTCTTACAGGTCTTAAGTATCTTGTGACATCCTGAATGGTGTCCCATGATTTCCACCAGTAGCTATGTTATTCTCTTGTTGTATTATTATGTGTTTGACTAGTTTCTATTACATTATGTCATGATTGTTTGTTATTAACACTTTTTGCTAGTTTTCTCCTCATTGTTTTGTATGTGTTAGTGTTGTTACCATGTGCATCCCTTATCCCCCTATAGGATTTCTTTTTTAGATGTGCACCTAGCTTTGAATTCCCTCATTTAGGTTGCACTCACATTGATTCATCTCACACACCCCAAATGAGTGGGGGCAATCATCGGGTGATTATTTCACCCTCTTAGTAGTCCAAAAACTAGACACATAATGGTACACAACAAAAAATTTCCAAACAGAGCTAACAAAATGGTTTAGAATCAGACTTGGATCAAAAATATCATAAGGACAAAAATGCCCAGATCAGGATGGAATGATGGGTGTTAGTATCCCACTTGGGTTGTTTTGTACTAGAGGAAAAAAACATGTACTTTACATATTTAATAGGTCCTCAGTGACATGTTTTCTCATAGAATCCGGTAGTAGATACTCTAATATAATTTACCATCCAATACATAGGAACACAATCAGTGGCATGTTTCACACTTTGAGAAAGGGAACTAATTACTCTCTCATTCTCAATTCACATCTTTTCTACTGGTATCAAATAAGGAGTGACACCTAAGGCATATGGAGGGACAAAAATATGCCTGGAACAATGTGTCATCCATGGCTAATTACTATTGGGCTGGTGACCATTTACATTGGCACTTATCTATGGGGAAGTGTCACTGGGTGGAGGAGAAAATATGATAACTCTCCTAACACTCTTCCTCTGGCAACATGATGCCTAAATCCTCAATATATTCACATTAGTTTAGGAATTGATCACTCTCAACCCTTCCAACCATCTCTAAGGCAATAAACACACAAGAATAATTATATCCTTTCTCTCACAACATTAAGTTGTATTCTATCATTTATTCAATTATTTATCATACACACACTTCTATTCTAATTTCTCTAAGTTAAAGTTCAATTTCATATACCATGAGAATTGAATACACTTTTCTTCTTGAACAAATTTGTCCTTATCCTGAAAAAAAGGCAACACAAATGGAACAAGGAACACTCCCAAGCACAAAGAGCTTAAGCAAAGACAATATTCAATTATCAACACATGTATCACTTCTACTACATACATAGGTCACCCCTAGGGTTCTTATTAGCTCTTGGACTCCACAATACACATCCTACAATTCCCATTTGACACATTATCAGTTACAACCTTCTTCGTATCTCCACAAGGTACGCTCTTCCTATCTACGTTATGATGTTGAATATTCATTCACCAACATAAAGTGGGGACAAATATAGACAAAAAATTATGCACTTAATATTATTGCATCATGCCTCTAGTATGTCACTATATACATGATTCCTAAACAAGAAAACTAGACATTGACAACACTTGTTTTTTTACTTTGACGTTGTTTTATCCTCCCATGCTTTTGTCATTTGCCTTTCTAGCATTATCCCTTTAATTTTGGATATTGCACAATGTGTCACCCAACTCAGTACTTTCTGTTTTATCTTTGGATCTATTTGGATATTGGTGTCAAGTGAGGAATGCGAATACCCATGCACTACTATCCCCTTTGGGTGCTTTTGTCCCATTTACCCCTTGTTTCTTATGTTTAAAATGCCACATCACTTTTTAATATTTTCATAACTTCTATTTATCACTTTGGGTTAGCTTTTAGGGTTGTTAATGAAGACATTCAAGTAAAGTAATTGTATATATACATGAATTACTAACTATTATAATGAGCAATCTAAAACTAAGGGTTAGGAATATAAGCAATGTGGCTATTAATTTTAATCTACTACTTGGGAAAAAGGAAACACTTGAGGAATGCATTTGGGTTACATTATTCACTTCATAGGAAGGGATAATTTTTTTGAATTCCATCACACACAGAATCTTAGGGGAAAAGAAGTTGTAGGCCTTTATCTTATTTTGAACTGGCACAAGGGAAAACTAGCTTCAAGGGACACGATTCTATCACATACACTAGAACTGCATTTAGTTTGAAATATAGTATAGTGCTCAGTGACAATCACATTGGGGTGACCTATTGAGGTCAATTTGACTCGAACATATGCATATTTTATTCCATATAATGTTTGTTTGAGCCTTGTACAAGTAGTTAGGTTTTTTTGTAGGTACACGTGTAATACAAAAAACATACATCAACTTCATAATGACATAACATGTAGTAAAGGCAAGCTTATTAGAACCTAAAAGAGCCAGATCCAAACTCAATTCTAGGATACTAGTTTCCTGTACAAACACTACCTAGCGCTTGGGGTGGTAGTGTCCCCTTATGGGCACTACTGTCTAGAACACTTGTAGACCACTTTCCTCTAAATGAAGAACATACAATCCAGATCCATCTTATTTCATCATCATTTTATCCTAGGTCTAGTACAAACAACAAGTTATCAACTAAGTCATTCTCATCCTCTCATTATTTACACTTAATTTCCATTACATGTTGTATATTATATATTTATGATATTATCTTATTGATCTTAGTCCTCTAATTATAATTTGGTTTTAATTAACAAAACATTGATCATTTTTATCAATGAATAAGATATTAGTTAATTAATGAAAGGTCATTAATTAAATGGTGATGATGAGAAAGATAACAATTATTGAAATTTTTAGTATAAAAATTGTGTGGCGGAAAGTAGGTGTCTACAATTATGAAAGACTTCACTTCCTCTGTGGCATTACATAGTTTTACAATTTTACACTTAGGGGTATGGGTGTAGACATTTAATCACGCACTTGGGCACATTTCTAGGTTCTAATCACATACCACTATTCATATGATTCCCGAGTGAGAAAACTAGTAATTGACTACTATCTTTGGCCTTTTTCTCATCTTTTTACTTTCTCTTTGGTCTTGCACACCCCACAACCCAGTTCTATCTTCATTGCTTTATCTTTCTTGACTCTGGGCACCAGCGCCTAGCCAAGACGTCAGTGTCCAGGCACCCTCATCCCCTCTAAGTGCCCCCAACTCTTTATATCTTACTCACCCCTTTTAGGCCTCTTTTTATCTTTTGGGAATCTTTTTTTCTTATGGTTTGGCCTTTTAGTTGTCAAGAAATTAAAACAAGGGAATCATATAAATACAAAGGTATGTGACTATAATAAAGGACCAAACCATAAGCATATACTATCATCACCTAAGGTTACATCTAAAGGCTTCTCAGAGCATCAAAGGCACTCATCTAGCATTCATTCAAGGGATAAGGAACTGCATTTTCTGCATACATGCATAGGAGGGAAAGTTGATTTTTCCATTCACGCATATATTTACATTTCTACATTTAGTTATTGTTTGCTATCAAGTGCATATTGCACAAAATCTTCCTTGGGCATGATTCTACACACAAACACAAAGAACTACATGGAGTCTGAGATGTAGTGTAATGCTCAGTCGTAAGTTCACTCAGTCGGGTGACCATTGGGGTCATTCTGACTCCCCATTTACATACTTTTTAAAGATTTGATGTGTTTTGGGGTTTTGCAGGTGAATATTGTTTTATAGGTTCAGGAGAATTCGACGATCATCCAATGACATACATGTGACCAAGAGCAAAGGTTAGTGACACTTGTGTAACACCAAAAAAATTATATTCCAAGCCCCAGCGTAGTCACAGGTGACCAATAAAGGTCTCTAGTGCCTAGGCACCCTAGCCCCGTCCCATGTGCCTTGGTCCAGCCAAATCTGACAGCTCCACAATTTTTTTAGCAACGTTGCGATAGACTGCCATCTTCGTTCATCAGTTTTCCAATCCAAAATACTTCAGGATTGAGCGAATACAAGCTAAGTCATTTGTCTTTCTCTCTTACACTTAGGGATTCTATTTCATTAAGTTATTGGATTGTGTTGAATCATTTATTTATCATATGTGACTCTGTAATATCCTGGGGTTTAATAATTTCACATTTTGTTAAATAATTTGGTTAACTCGGCGCATTTAAACACTCTAAGATCTTCATTTTACTCATTTTTTCCAGTCTTCTTTCATGGCTTCTCAAGCTCCTCAAGTCCCCTTATTTAAACTACTTCAAATGCACCCATCTTGCAAAGATGCTCTCCAAAAATTTGTATACTCTATATGTCTCCCTCTTGATATGCTACCTCCTCAAGTTGGTGTTATCTTTGATCATCTTTTTAATGACTCTCTTAGCGCTAAGTCCAACAATCTATTTGCAAATCCATTCAAGCTTTACATTATTTATTTCAAGATAAATTTCAGGCTATGGAATCCATGATTACATCTCTTAAATTTGAAATCCAACTTCTCAAGGACGCTTCTCAGGCTCATGTTAGTTCTTATTTTCATCCTCGTTCTATGTCTTTTACATGTACTCATATCAGTGAACCTCAACTCATACCATTACCAACACCTCTCAAGTTTGATCTTAATGTTAAGCAATAAAATCTTCTTCCATAGCTCCTCACACATCAATTGATCATCTTTCCATCTACTCATTGTTATCCTCCTTATCAGCTTGCAAAATATCAAGGTCATCCATATTGCAATTACCATCGAATCAATGGACATAATGATAATGATTGTTAAGCTTTACAACAAAGACTCAAACATCTTGAGTCTTAAGGTTTTATCTCATTCGCTACACAACATTCTGCTACATGCCCATCTCCAGATGTTGCATCCAGATAGGTTCCTAAATCTAATTCATGAACGTCTAATGAGCATTATGTTATCACTTCTAATGTTCCTTCTTCAGTAAATCAAGTGTCGCTTATTCAACCCATTCCAACTAAAAAACCACCTCTCAAAATAAGTCTAACACCTCCTCCTCTTAAGTCATCTACAACACTACTAAGTCAAACTAAGAAATCGCCTCCCAAAATCAGTCCACCCTCTTCTCCTATCAAGTCTTTTGCAGTGCCATCAATTCCACACAATCTACAATCAATCATTTTTTTCAAAGAAACTACTCCTTATAGTGATGGCCAAAACACATTTCAAAGTCTGCCACCATGGCATTGTCCTACTGTTGTTCCTACCTACCATTGTGTTGGCCCTCTCTCTTATCATGACATAGATAACACTCTCCCACAATGGCATGGTATCTCTCACATCACCACATAAATCTCCATCATTAACACACTTGGGGGGCATCGTGCTTATTCTTCTCCCTCTCCTAACATTATCAAGTATCTCGCATTTCTACTATCACGCTCTATGTTTCATATTTAGCATTTCTCATTCATTCTATGTGCATTGATACACACAACTTGTATCATCAATATCCCATAACACACTCTTGTGCCACGGTTCGCACTTGATTGTTGAGGGCATACTATATTCATGAACCTCACACACTACACATTTCATGCTTTTCGCTTTACAATACATCTTTCTATCATTCTCTTCTCACACATCATACTACAATCTATGCTTTACACTTCATATTGCATCGTGTTAGCGTACATTCATCTCAACATCACCCTATGATGCCTTCTAGTTCCACGGTCCATACTTGAATGCTAAGGGTCTAAATCTGAAATGAACCTCACCACATTCACACTTCTTATGCTTTGTGCTTCATGATCTATCTTTCTAGCGCGCATTTTCAAACCATTTCTCGATGATGAACTCTTATTCTATGGTTCATTCTTGATGTCGATGGGGTATTTTATAAATGAACCTCATCTCATACTCATACACATCCACTTGGGGGGCACGATATTCCTATCACATTCACATTACATATCATTTAATCTCACCCATTCACAACATACTACATATCTAGGTTGTATCTATTCTTGCTTGCTTATACTAGTTACATGCACACTTTGTTTCACATGCTAGACAGATACTTTGTATGTCATTATATTTTCTATATACACATGTGTGTTCACTTGTTCTCTAGTTTTGAATGCAAAATTTACACATATATTTACACACAACATGGATGCTTAACATTATACCTCTTACCAATCCCACCGAGGCTCGTGGGGGCATCTACTTTTGTATACACTACATGTGTTATTATTTCATTTTATACTACTTCTTATTCTTACTAGCACACTACTTTCTTGATATAAACACATCTTGACATACTTTTTATCTTTCTAACATGCTAACAAGTGAGTCATTTACAACATTTACTTTGTAGGAATTATTTTCCACCACGGTTGTTTGTTCTTTTATTTGTTATTGTTTGTCATTGTTTGTGGGCTATGCCCTATGTCTTATTTGTTCATTGCTTGTATGATTTTAGACGCTTGGGCCCTGATTGTCATGGGACATCGTGAGAAACATCCCATGTTTGAAACTCACCGAGAAAAAAATTTGAGTGGACAAACTTGTAGATTTCCTGCCAACGCTTTGGGAATCTAAGTTCCTCTACTTAACTGGTGCAGCTGTCGTATATGCATGCACATGAAAAGGTGGATTTTTGTGGTGGCCTTTCAACTAGGGATCCAACAGGGGCACTCCACTGACCATGCGACAAAGCTAGCAATCTCTTGCTAGGGAATAATTTTTCTGAAAGTGGGAAAGGGAGTGAGAATTGAGGTAGGAGAACTAATGTTGTAGGTAGGAAATCAGATTCCTGCACACACTAGTCAGAAGTATCATCACATGCATTTATGAGAAGAAACAACTTTGTAAGCATCATTAAGACCAAATGAAATTTGATGAACACAAAGTATCAAGAAATATCTTAGTCAAAGAAAGATAGAAACTCCTTCTTCTTGTATTAATTTCTCAAACAAAATTTGTACATAGTGGAGGAATGGAGGAAATTGAGAAGGGGGGAAAGTAGAAGAAAAATGGCTATCTCCTTTGCTTTCTCTAGGTACAATGCACTCTTGAGTTTACAAGATCAATCGCCAACCCTTTGAAATGGGAATGGTGTTACAATTTATAGAGTAGAATATGACTCTTCATTTACCCCCCAATGCCTTTTCATATGTCCTTGCACAACTTAAAACTTTTCAACTTCCTAGGAAACTTTTAAGTCCCTTTTTATAACATAAAGGTGACTTATTACATTAGGAACATTAGGACATGTGAAAAAGTGTAACCCCAACGCAAAATTAGAATATTGGAAAGTGAGAGAAAGTTGGGGGGAGAAGAGGAGAGAGAAAGAGAGAGAGAAGAAGAAGAGGAGATGTCATTCCCGATGAATTTCGTTGATCCTCGTTGATGGAAAGCTCCAAATGTAGTGAAACTCTAAATCTTTGAATTCCTTGCACACTGTGAAACTCTTTCAAATTGGCTCACGAATCACTCTCCAAGTTGAGTGAATTTTTTCGCTGATGATCACAATTGTGGTACCATTGTCAGATTGGATGGTTCGTGTCTCGGGCTCGTTGTGGAAAGAGCTGGATAGGACTAGCTCGAGACTCTGCACAGACACTAGGTGTCATGCAGCGGTGAACAAGCCACTTGTGAATATTTGGTCTTTGATCCTCCTTCGGTCCTTGAAGGCCATGTGAGTCTTAAGGTCATTCAGGCCCATGTACGAGACATCGTTGTCTTCCACATCATACTCACAGGCGAAGGGTTGTGTCGGCTTCTGACCCATCCACTTCAGCTTCATGTCTCCCTTAGAAAAAGTAACTTACTATTTTTAGTAAGTGTGAAAAATCAAGTCCCTGGAACTTCTATTGAGTGTTGTGACCTTGATTCCTCTTTCTCCATGCGTTCCTCATTCCTTCTGGATCAACTTTCTATTTTTAGAAGGTGCTCATGGGCCCACTTTCTATTTTTAGTAAGTGCCAAAAATTCCCATTCTGGTGAGTTCTCGATTGTATTGCACCTCCAATGTCCCCGTCTCCTTCGCAAGCTCTTATGTCGCTTACTTTCCCAAAATAACAGTCCTTTATGTAGAAGACCTGCTATTTTTAGAAAGTGGGATTCTGGAGGTTGGATTGATGTGCAAAAAAGTTTTTTGATATGGGTTTTTTCCCAATATCACCCCTCTGAAATTTCAGGCCCACCCGCTTAATAGTCTAGGAGATTTTAAAGTTTTAATTTTCGGACCTGACAGTGCTTCTGGGTACGGCAACCATTAATGGACCTCAAAATTGTAGGTCTGGTTTTCTCCTCCATTTGTGAATAAAATTATATTTTTGATGTGGGTTTTTTCTTCTCGTGCTTCACATGTGATCTTACTTCAATCCGACAACCGGTTTGATGGGAAATCCCACTTATTTCTTCGTTGAGCCGGAAGTGGGATTTCTTCGCTGCGAGATGCTCTTGTGCAAAGAGGAGAGTTTAAAGGTGTCTTCTTGATGGCCTTGGGTAGAGGAATGAACTCAAAAATATAATGGTGTTGTTTCACGCATCCGTTTGGGAGAATTCTTCGACTATTCGTTTCATGGCTATGAAGTTTTCTTTGTGCTTCTCCTTCTGTGTTTGCTCAAATTCTCCTTCTAGAACCTGCATGATTTTATGGAGTGAATTTAATTATCTCTATGGTAGGTCTAGTTTTATTTTTGAAATGGTGTAATGATGGAGGAGAGTTGCAGAGGAAGGATGAATTTTGTCTGTGCATTGGAGTGGAAGCAATTGGAAGCACTAAGAAACACTAAGCGACAGTTAGAATTTTTGAATTTTAAATGCATGAAGGGAGAAGCTTGGGTAAAGTTTTTCATGTTTGATTTCCCTGACCTCAAGGATGTGAGGGACATAAAATTCCATGGTGGTTAAGAAGATGACATGTGGCGGTGATCCAACGACAGGGAATGAAGGTGAGAAAAGTTGCTTTAAAGGACTGGGAGCTGAAATTCGGTCACGTGGGTGTCCAAATGATTCCCCATAGGGAATGGATACATTTTTCCATATTTTATGTCCCCCACCTTAGGGACATAAGGGACATTAGTTTCCACGGTGGTCTTGGAGCTGACACGTGGCACCAGATCCGACGGTAGGGAATGGATGCTCCAAAAATGCACCTAGGAGCTGAAAGTCGGTCACGTGGGTGTCCAAATGATTCCCCATAGGGGATGGGAGAATTTTTCAAGGTTTGATGTCTCTCACCTCAGGGACATAAGGGAAATAGTTTTCCACAGTGGTCCTAGAGCTGACATGTGGCACCAGATCCGATGGCAGGGAATGGATGCTCCGAAAATGCACCTAGGGGCTGAATTGTCAAGTTTGGAGGTCATATGAGGGTCCAAGAGGTCACATGGGGGATGGGCTCATTTTTCAAGGGTTTTTTTACCTGACCTCTAGGACTTCAGGGACATGAAATCCCGCCAGGCTCCTGGTGTTGACACGTGTCCTCCCAAAAAATGACTAAGTCCTGAACTGCCTTTGAGAGGGCAACTTAGAAAGAAGATAACTTGAGCTCCTGGTGGAATTTATTGGTGAAATTTTATATGATCCTAACTGGAAATGGAATTTTTAATCCAATGGTGGGGGTATCATGTCTTGATTCATCCATCAGATCCCTGAAAAAGTGTATTTTTTATTTAAGACTCCACTTGTACCTGATAAAAACTGCCTGCCAATCCTATGCGCCAAGGAGTTGTGAAAAAACTTATTTCACGATCATGTATGTATTTGAATTCTCTTTCTGGTGGTATTTTTTTTCCTTCTAACTCCATCCGGAGCTCCTAGAATCATTTTCTGAAGCCCAGCAACTTTTTTAGGCCTGTGTACTGCCTAGGCTTGTGAACCCTATTTTTTTCTCAAACTACTCCAAGTTTCTCAAAACTTCCCAAAACCTTCCAAAATAATTTCCATGATGTTTTAAGGTCTTCAATTCACCTCCATGTTGAATTTTACCCTTTCATTCCACTTCAAGGGTTTGATCCAATACTGGGAAGGCTAGCGATAGCCCTTCCTAATAATGTGAGTAGATAACATCTTTTCAAAACTCCCTAAAATCACCTAGGGGGAATGAATAGAATTTCCTATATCACCTAGGGGATAAATTTTACATCAAATAGGGGGTGACCAGACTGACAGATTTGACTTGGGATTCCTGGGAATGATAAAACATGAAAATTTTGGCACAGGGGAATAATTGTCGTGCTTGGAAACTTCCAATTTCCCTGTTGCACATTTGCACAAAAACAACTGGCTCTAGCTTGGGGACATGACATGGACTGAGTGTAGCGAAGATATGACATGGGAATCCATAATCTCAATCTTAGACCATATAATTCATTGACCAGTGCCTTACCCATTGGGCTTTGTAGAGTCATGTACAACCTATAACAAGGGAGAAAGAGAGCGAAGAAGGATACACACACACACACAAAACAACAGAAAGGAAAAACACGACATAGAAAAGGAAGGGAAACACACCTAATAATCACCTATGGTACAGGGTGGGGGACAACCCGCTTTCACTGAAGCATTTTTTGTTTCTCAAAAGTTACATGTGAGTGGGCAACACGAAGTGATGATGTTCTGCAAAGCCGTTGATGGGTTCCAAAAAGTATCCTCCCCTCCTCAGCTGCTTATGAAAGCCAAGTGCAGGACATAAAGAATGTACAGGTGCAGGACTGTACAAAAGATCTATGGCCTAAGAAAAAAAATGTATAATATAGGACATGGACTTTATGGGTTTATACTATGAGATATTTAGGTTTTATATATTTTAGTGTACTTCATTTGTCTAGAAATTGTTCTCATTATGTGTCACTCTTGCTTGCATAAACTCAAGATGATTTGTGATGATTTACAACAAAGTAGAAACCATAACAACCTGTAAAACCCTTCATCAAAGCCTTAACAAAAAAGTAGGAAAACATGTGTGTGTGTGTGTGTGTGTGTGTGTTTGAGGCTTGAAAATCTTAAGTGGTTTGACTCCCAATTGCTGAACAAATCCCAATGCTAGATTACACAACCTCGTTGTGGAAATCAAGCATCATGTAGTTCTCATAAGTGCTTGTGTAATTTTGAATAACTAACCAACCCCCTAGGGGTGCCCTTATGTTTATTGACACCAAGATAGTGGGATAAATATGTAATATATAATATACCCAACATGGTAGTAGTGAGATATGGCGTTCCTCAACTATGTGACCTAAACCTTGTGCAATGTTTGGGATGCCTTTACTCTTACTTAAGACATGATTATATGATATTTACATGCTTCTAGATGGGCGTAGCTAGACTCCTTGACTTGGTTGAGTGCTTAAGACTTGTAGTAGGAACTACCCTAGATGATGTGCAATTGATTCAAGTAGATTTAGGAACTCTTTAAGTGCTTTTGGAAATATCTTTTCTATAGGATCTCATAATAATGTCAGGTGAGTTATAAGATGTTAATGATTTGCTTATGCAACCTTTTGTATGTGAGATATTCCAATAAGGTTAACCCTACGAAGATGAGATGACCCAAATAATGATCTGAAGTTGAAAAAGAGTTTGTGATTATGAAGGGGCAACACCGTATAAATCAATTAAGACCAAACCCTACATCCTAAACCTTCCATATGGTTTTTGACAGGAGAGAGAAACATCAAAACTGAAATTTGTGTCTTAAATATCATATGTTTTATGCTGCTTTGATTGAATAATATTTACAAAATTGATGATCGAGAAAAATGTAAAGATAATTAAGTTATATAATGGCTACAAAGATGAGGATATTAGATTGTGAATGTGATCATTTATCTTAGTAAGGATATAAGGTCAAACTTGGCATTCCACGAGGAAAAGTTACCAAAATTTAGTGTTTATAGGGCCAAGATCTATTTGTAGCGGTGTGGTCCATGGGCATGGGATTTGAAGAAAACAAGGGTGACGAAAAATAATTACATTAGCCTTCATTATAATTCTCTTCTTTGAAGAAAGTGGGGTGACTAGAAATCTCTATGACACTCTTCCATCTCTTAGGTTCTTGGGATTATGTCCTTAGTACCTTATTTGGGTGTCGAGTTTAGTAACACTTAACTCCTTCATGAAACTTTGACATCTCCTTAACAAATGGGGATTGATCAGCTACAATCCTTTGACAATAGCTATAAATTTATAAATCTTTAAGCACATGGCATTTGTGAGCTTCTCCTTCGATAAAGCTACCAAGAGTATTCATTCTATGTTTTTTGCCTTCTTTCACCTCTTACTAGTTACAAATTGTTAATGTTCAAATTATAATTATATGTTTATAAATTGAGTTAAAGTTGATTTCTACTTCTCGATGTTGATCACACTCTATGTTTCAAATATCTTCACGAAGTGTGCCAACACTAACGCAATCTTGCATAATGTTGAGCGAAGATAAAGTGTGTTTCCACACTTAGGTAACTTTTCCTTTAAGCATATAATTGCATTTCATTCTCAAAGGGGGGGAATTTTAGACAAATAATTTTGACAATTTATCATTTGGCAATGACATATTTTACTTCATCCCTACACTATGACTTGTGTACACATCCTAAGCCTAGGTGCCATATTTACATCCCCATTCCCCTTGCATGACTTCTCTATTGCACACTTTGCTTAGTTATCAATATACACAGTTACATTATTTCTCCTAGGTATCTCACATGAAATTTTAGATTAATTACATGAACTTCCTGTACAAAACCATATGGTACTAGATCACGATGTACTACAACTTATGGTGACCTATATGATCTTGTCTTTTTGAATCCAACGATTATTTTCTTAATTTGTTATCTTTATTTGGGTCATTTTCATATCCCTTAGGTACACTTTAGTGTAAATACTAATCATGAACACATATATAAATAAGTCTAATTCAGCATTTGAACTCACCTGGAACTTTGAAGAGACAATCTTGTAAATACAATTCCAAAGCACTCTTATGCTCTTCTCTCTCCATCTACATCAACAACACATCTTTAGGAACAACCCTTACATCAAGATTGAAGCACTCAAATAGGTCAAAGAATCTAGCTTCCTCATTCACAAGCCAAACCATAATCAAGGTCAAACCAAGGTTGCACAATACCAAACATCTAAAGGGTCAAGGCCATTCATTCTAGTTCTACATACACTAATACTAATTACACAATCACAAAGGGTAAATTTAAGTCTATTTATAGCCACACCCACTATTTTTGGGTCAAGAGACTTAAGGGCACATTAGGGGGTTGACTTATATTTTTATTCACGCTTGCACATACACTAGGAATACTACATAAGGTTTTCTCCCGCTTAAGGGGATGTAGTGCAATGCATGGACTAGTAATAAGGGGTTAACCAAAAGAGTTAGTCCAACCTCACCATAGATGGATTTCTCATTTTATCATCTAATGGTTGCATTAATTTTTTTGTTTGTTTCTATGGTTTTCTACTTGTTTCAAGTCATTACAGACAATGTTACATCTATGTGTGTTGAGTTGAGGAAATACAACTCAAAGTTGAAAGCGCGGAAGGTTTGGGCGCTCAGGAGCGCATGGAAGTATAGCAACATAGGGCACGCCCAGGCACATGTTGAAAAAAGGACTTAGACACTTTTGCAGATTAAGGCTATTTTGGGGACATGGAGTACAAAACACGCAAAGGTATGGAGACTTGCAGGCTACGCAGGGCTATTTTGGGCTAACGGAAGATTGAGTGCCATGTAGAGTTTTGGAGCTAATAATAGGATCTGAACTAGGAGTTAACTATATGAGATCTATTATTAGCACTTGCATACTTTTTTATTTCTTATGCAAGGTCACATGGCTATTATTAGCATGTATCCTATTTGTGGAAGGTGCATGGGCGTTGAAGGGCAAGTCCCCAGCCCTATAAATATGTATTGATTTGCATGGTTTAGATAGTTCGTGATTATTTTAGTGTTATGATGTGAATTTGTTAGCATGCATAACCAAGCTAAACAAGGATCTTGTATGGTAAAATTGATTATAGTATTATTGCTTCATATGGTTTAGATCTAGATCTGGTTTATGTATTGTGGTTTAATTGATTATCTATTATGGATCTGAAATATACTTGTAATCATGCTAACATCTTGAACAAGCTTCTCTAAAGAGGGACCTGGTACCCTTGCACACTTCAAGTGAGCGCTTAATTTAGGCTGAGTGATGTGTCACCATGTCTTGGGCTATTTGTAGTGAATTCTAGGCTACATCATTGGTTTCGTTGTCGGGGCCTCTTTTCTCAGTTGTTTTTTAGGATGTTGTATGATGAAGACGTATCAATTAACCTTGGTCAATATTGAAGAGTGGTTAGACGATCTAGAAGAAGAGTATGCTCACAAATCTAATATTGGACCTGAGCTTAATACATGCACGTGGGTCGAGAAAAATCTATATGATGCTTTGTATGAGATTTTCTTCACCATCTTTCCCATAGAGTTGTACGACTGGCTGGTTGTTTACGTGTCTAAGAGGAATAGGAGGTTTCACACGCTTGTTTGGACATTGGAAGAATTCCAGGCTTTGTATGATGCATATTTGATTTGGATGTGCGTTGTGGATATTTGGTTCCATGGTGTTTTGAACAACTATATTATGAAGTATGCGGTTTCCACTTACTCTTGCCCAGAAGTTGTTGAGTTCCAATTTTTGTGTGAGCCCAAAGGGTCTTACTTGTGCGGCATTCCTTTGGCAATCAAGATCTTGATTATGACCCTGGATTTGGAAGAAAAACCTATGGCTAGCTAAACCCCACCACGCGCGAGGGCAAGAGCAGATTTGGTAAAGATGGTTGACTTAGCGGCAGAGAGACAGAGAGAAGAAAGGTGACTTAATTTTAATGAAGAGTGTGAGAGGAATCTAATGAAGTAGTGAGAGATCATGAAAAGAATGGTGTTGTGGAGGGAGATGGCTAGTGAAGGATTTATAGCTCACATAGAGGACGTGGAACCAGAGCATATGGAACTCACCCATTTGGGAAAGCATGATGGAGAACCCTCCTTGGCTTTGGATGAGGGTGCATCGGATGAAAGATTGTGGACTGCGTGTGCGCATCTAAACCTACCTAGCAACCTAGCCTTTGCGCTTGGTTTTACAAATTCTACAACAATTAATAGTAAGCAAGCTAGTGTGAGCAGTAGAATTTCACTAGATAGATTCAATTTGCAGGAAAATTTAAGAGTTAATCAAGGAGCTTATTCATCTATGACACAATTGTCATATGTTTTATTTGGAGGACCAGCTGGAGGTATCTTTTTTGGCATGTCATCGGCACAGAGTGTGAGCATACATAACCTTGGTGTAACGTCTAGAAGCAGCACAAATTTGCATATTGTGGGAGTCCAATTTAGCATGACCGTTGGAACACAAGGCAATGCATCCTCTGGTTTTTTGCCTACTTTAGGAGGATGATCAAGAGGGTAGGGTGGCTTAGGCGCTGGTAGATCTGGTGGCTCTGGAGGTAGAGGAAACACATGTATTGGATCTAGTGGGCATGGTCCGCACCAACCTCAACAAATTTATATGGAGATGTCCCTCCACCTGCCAAAATATAGAGGCATTGAAGATGCAGCCAAGCATGTGCATATGTGTGAGATACTATGGCATGTGAAGGGGATCACTGCTCTAAAGTGCAAGGTGAGTCAGTTTGCAACTACATTACAAGGGCGCATGCATAGTTGGTACTGAAAGTTTAACCCTGACCAGAATTGTGTAGATTATACCATGCTACGGGATGCTTTCTTAAAAGAAATTTATATCCCTAAGTTTGAGCAGACAAGCATCAACGCGTTGAAAGATATTAAGCAGGGCACTATTGAGAGTGTTCGAGAGTATGATGCTCGGTTCAAAACCCTTTTGTATAAGCTATCTTATGACATCCAGGCGAGCCAACATGCACAGTGGTCTATTGGAGGACTGATAACACCTTTTAGGAGGGTGCTTTCGCATAACACTTATAGAGATCCGTGTAAGGCGCTTAAAGTAGCTCTGCGTGCTAAGGTAGTAGGGAGTGTAGACACAAGAGTGAGTCCATTTTTGGAACCTCAAATTGCAACCATGGCTAAACAATTAGAGAAATTATTTGCTAATTTGACACATGATACACACAACGGAATTTGGTGTATATATTGTGAAGTAGAGGGGCATATTAAGGATAGTTTCCCCAATAAATCAGTGTGATCCTTGTTACTAGATTACGAGATCTGTCACTTAGACCACAGTTCAAGTTGGTGCCCATTGCTGCAGCACGCGATAAGAAAGAACATGTCCTGTTACTGAAAGATTTTCAGGTCTTCCACTCATGATACTAAAGATTATAGGTTGATTGATTAGATTCATGACATCATTGATGTTAGCGTATGATAGACTGGTGTTGCAAATAATTCTAAGGAGAAAGGTGAGCATCATGACCATGATCATAATGAAGGGCACTCTGATGGAGGCCATGGTAGAGGTCGAGGTTACCGAGGAGGATTTAGAGGCCAAGGTCATAATGGTGGAAGAAGTGATTTCCCTCATGGAACTTGTTATACATGTGGATCTCCTTATCATTATAGGCGCGAGTGTCAACAGAACATTGTTTGTTCTTTTTGTGGAAAGAACCATAACTATGAAGAGTGCCCCGACTTGTATGAACATTTGAGTAAGAAACACAAATAGGAGAACAAGGGTGTGGAAATGGTTAGAATACAACGCGTGGTAGAAGACTAGTGGATGCTGAAGTTAGTGTCGAATCTTGAGTTGATACCTGTAAAGATTACTACACATGCAGAGGTTGCGCACACCATAGAAGTTCCAAAATCGAAACTTGTTATTACTAAGGAGGAAGTTCTGCATGCAAAGTATCTAGAACCTATGCATCAGAAGGAGGTTTATAAAGAAACCATGTAGGTAATTTGTAATTTATAGGGTGAGATACAGTGTTTGAAAGAGCAGTTGTAGAAATTAGAACAAAAGAAGGCAGTTGAGCTCCATCAGACAATTTTTGATGATTTAAGGGAGGTTTACAAGATGTTGCGCCAGGAGAACATTATTTCATTGTTAGGGAATTGGTTAAAGGGAAACACCTAGCGCGCTGGGATTGAGCATGAAAGGAAAATTTTGCATCCTAACCTTCCCCTCATAGTCTATATTATGATAAGGAGATCACTCTAAATGTTGTTGTTGATGGCTAGCTTTTGAGTAATATCTTGATTGACATAGGTGCGGAGGTGAATGTGCTCACTTTGGATGCATGGGTTCAGATGGGCAGACCACCATTACAACCATCTTCTAATGTGTTGTTTATGGCAAACTAGATGAAGATCACGCCAATTGGGGTTTTGAAAGATGCATTAGTTACTATATAGGGGGCCAAGTTTACTGGGGACTTTGAGGTCTTGGCACTTGTAGAGGAAGATAGTTTTCTAGTATTGATTGGGCACCCTTCGTGTTATGCAAATAATGCTGATATGTATTTCAACAAAGGGTATATAAGTTTTGAGAATAAAGAAGAGTGCATCATTATCTCCTTGACATATGGGAAATTTGTACCTTATGTAGAGCCCTTAAGTGAAGAAGAATTGAACAAAATTTATGTGTGCACCATTCAAGATCAGGAATTTCTTGAGCCATCAAAGGAAGGAGTTCTCCAATGGGATGATGCACATTCCATGAGTGATACTACAAGTGTTGCATGCGACAACTGGGCATATGACACTTATGAAATGGTTAGGTGTGAAGTACGAAGTGCAGCTGTGCATGTCAGTAAGCCACACAGTATCAGGCATTTGGGCAACAGCCAAGTACCGAGGTACACTTGTGAAGAGAATCCAGAAGTATTCTTGCTTGCTATGAAAGTTTAGTGGGAATGTCAAGTGGAAAAAGGAATAAATTAGTTTATACTTTACGCAAGATAGCACCACATTGGTGGATGGTTCGCATGGATAATCTTTTGGATTGGAGATAAGTCAAGATTCCTTTATTTGCCAAATTTTTAAGGAGCAATGCACCTACTCAGATCTGTGCATTTCATGGTAATGATCCTATTCAACACCATGTTCAGCAGTGTGAGAGACTTTGGATAGAGGGGCAGGAAGCTTTACCACCTTTGATGTGGGTGCACAAGCTTTATTTCACCTTGCAAGGTTACGCGCATGCATGGTATATCTATGTAGAGTTGAATAGAGAGACTGGAAATTGGCAAGAACCTACTATAGATATGATTCAGACCTTTAACTATTCTTCCACTAAACCTTCGGTAAATGAGGCATTATAGGTTCTGAAGCGGTTAACAATGGGAGATAGCGCAAAGGCTAAGGAGCTCCTTCAGGAATTGTTAGGATAGTCAAACATGGAGGCACATTTTGAAGAGGAAGAAATAGATGTTGAACAACTTGGGTGCGCTTGCTTAGAAAGAGAAAAGGGTAAGATGGTCTATATAGTTGATGATGAGGAAGTGGAAAACTTAGATGTTGAGCATATAGAAGGTACACACAAAGTCTTAGACAGTGCGGACAAGAAGGCGTGCACCTACCATGTACCTATGAAGACCAATAAAGTAAACATTAGAATGAATGTTGAACCTAAGGAGGCCACCATTGGAGATTATTGGTCTGACTTTGAAGTTGCTAACATAATTGAGGTGCTTTGTGACTTCCAGGACCTGTTCCTCAAAGGTTATCATGAATTGAAAGGGGTACATGAATCTTTGGGTGAGATGAGAATCAATCTAAAGGAAGGTGCACGCCTGGTTAGGAAGAGGCCTTACAAGATGAATCCTAACCTGCATGTCAAAGTGAAAGAATAAATTGACAAAATGTTAATTTTCAGGATCATTGTGCCCATCGAGGAGTCGAAATGGGTGAGCCCTATGGTGATCAGTATCAAGAAGGATGGAAGAATTATAATTTGTGTGGATTATATGGAGTTAAATGTTGCATCGCCGTTTACTGAAGAAATTCTAGAAGGCATTGCAGGGCACGAGATCTATTCCTTCACTGATGTATTTTCAGATTATCATTAGGTAAGGATAGAAAAAGATGACTAAGAGAAGACAACTTTGACCACTGAATGGGGAATTTTTACATACACGGTTATGCCCTTTGGATTAAAGAACGTGTTTGTAGTATTTTCATGCATAATGGTACAAGCGTTTTAGGATTTTATTCACAATTTCTTGCAGTATATCTAGATGATTGTATATTCTATGGGATTATGAAGGATCAATGTGATAATTTGAGGATGATGTTTGAGAGGTACCAATAGTTGAGCATCTATTTAAATATTAAGAAGTGTGTATTTGCCACACCCTTTGGAATTTTATTGGGACACATCATCTGTAAGTTCTGTGATTTTGGGCTTAGAAGAACCTACTATCCAAAGCTTGGTGTGTGGATTCTTGGGGCACATAGGATATTACAGGAATTTTATCAAAGGTTATGCCAAGATCACCACACCCCTGGAGGAATTATTGAAAGGCAAAGTTAAGTTCTATTGGGGTGAGGCAAAAGAGCGCACATTTGAGACTATGGAAGAAAGGCTTACTAAAACACCTATTTTGTGCTTTCCTTCATGGTCCAACCCTTTTCATGTTCATGTAGATGCCTCTAACATGGCCATTGGCGTGGTATTAGCTCATCCTGGAGAAGGGATTATTGATCATCCTATTTGCTTCACTAGCAGAAAGTTGACTCTAACATAACAAAATTACATGACTATAAAGCATGAGGCATTGTCTATGATCTACGCACTTCATAAGTTTCGATAGTATTTACTTGCTACCCCATTTATCTTTTATATAGACCATGAGACATTAAAATATCTGGTAAATATGCCCGTTTTATAGGGGCGCATATGCCGCTAGGTTTTGTTATTTCAGGAGTTTAACTTTACTGTGGTGGTTAAGCAGGGTAAGAGAAATTCTGGTCCAGACCATTTATCAAGGATTCAATTAGGTGAGGACACACAGAGCATTGAGGATACAATGTCAGATGCACAACTATTCAGATTAAACCACACGCCCTTGGACTTAGAGGAAATTGCTCTCTTTTTACACACAGGTTTGGTGCCTGAGGGAATGAAGGCTTTGGAGAAGAAACAACTTGCCATTCGCGACGCACCTTACATGTTGATCAATGGATACTTACACAAATTCAATCGGGATGAAGTTTTGCGTCGATGTGTACTTGAGCATGAGCGTGAAGCAATTATGGAAGAGGGTTATGATGGCATTGCAGGAGAACACTATATAGGAGATGCCACCACGCACACGATTATATTAGTCGGTCTATGGTGGGAAACATTATACAAGGATTGCAAAGAATATTGTAAGGCCTTGTGACCATTGTCAGTGCCTTGGAAATCCTGGGCATAGAGATGAGATGCCTTTAAGGCTTATTTCTAGCAAAAAACCTTTTGATAAGTGGAAAATTGACTTTATGGGCCCTATATCCCCAACCGTGCGCATGACAAGATCACGCTACATTATAACTTGTATAGACTAGCTTACAAGGTGGGTAGAAGCAACACCTACAAAGGATTACACAACAACTACTACAACAAGGTTTATGTGGGAAAATATTATTAGCAGGTATGCATGCCCTTTAAGTTTAACAAGTGATAGGGGTACTCATTTCCTTAATGAAACTATCAAGATTTATTTGATGAATTTATGGTTACACACCATAGAACAACACCTTATCACCCTCAGGCAAATGAAACTACTAAAGCCTTGAACAAGATATTGAGCCATACATTAACAAAAAATTGTGATGTTGGAAGGAGAGATTGGGATGATAAAGTCTCTGTTGTACTTTGGGAATACAGGACAACCTACAAGAGGTTGAATAAGGCAACACCTTTTCAGTTGGTGTTTGACGCAGGGGTAGTTCTCCCTATGGAATTCATGTTACCTTCTTTACGTATTACACGCGCAAGAGGTTTAGCTGATGAGCAAGCACTAGAAGAACGTATTAACAAACTCATGTAGCTGGATGAAAGGAGCATCATAACACGATAGAGTTAGAAGCAAGAAAAATCCAGGCAAAATGCATGATATGATAGGCACATCAAGGATACAAATCTTGAGGTTGGGAAAATGGTAATCATGTATAATTCGAAGCTTTTGAGCCACCCTGACAAGCTTAAGGTACATTGGTTGGGACTATATATTATAGCTTATATACTTGATTCAGGCGCTTACTGTTAGGTTGTGGAGCCTGTTTTCATGTGTGAAAGTGTTGAAGACTGTACACTGAGAGTACTATATGCTTTTCATGTATCCTCGCCGGGGTTCGGGGGCACAACCCCCGATTTTTTTTGGGCGTAAATTATTTTTTTGGCCTAAAAAAATGCACCCGACATATCGGGAAACGTGCTCTTCTCATATGGGCAAGTTTTTTGACCCATAGGTTTTTGGGCTAGTTTTGGCCCATGGTTTTGATACCCACGATATTGTAAAACTGCTTAAGCAGTTGCTTACTTATATGGTTTTATGCATATGGTAGGATATAATGAAAAACATTGCAGATGTGCTTTGAATTCGGTTGTGAATTTTGTAGAGTTTGTTGAGCATAGCTCCAAACGGATCTAGGTATTGTATTGAGAGAGTGGTGGCTTGTAATAAAATCTGAGCAAGTGATTCTTGGTGGACGTAGCCCAAGTTTGGGTGAACCACGTTAAATATTGTCTCTTTGTGTTGCGTTATTTTATTCTGTAATTTTATTTGAGATCTGTAATAATTTCTGCATATTAGTTTCTACTGTTGCGATTCTGTGAGGGATTATTCCGCATATTTTATCCCTTATTTCCTAACAATTGGTATCAGAGCCTGGTTTGGTTTGTTGAAGTGTTGAATCACAAGGAAAGTTTTATCTTGAGTGGGAGCTATGGCAGATGATGGAAGATCTAGGGTTGATAAATTCAACGGGCAAAATTTTAGTCTTTGGAAGATGCAGATGGAAGATTACCTTTATCAGAAGGATCTTTATACTCCACTGTCTGAGAAGGTGAAGAACCCCTCGAGCATGACAGATGCGGAATGGGATTTGCTGGATAGGAAGGAACTTGGGACAATCCGGTTGTGTCTTGCATCTTCGGTATTATTTAATGTTTTAAAGGAAAAGACTACAAAAGAATTGATGGATGCGTCAGGGAAGTTGTATGAAAAACCCTCTGCCTCTAATAAGATATTTTTAATGAAAAAGTTGTTTAATATGAAGATGTCTGAGAATGGTTTAGTAGTAGATCATCTAAATGATTTTAATACGGTTGTAAATATGCTAGCTTCGGTTACAATAGAATTTGATGAAGAAGTTAGGGCTTTATTAGTTATGTGCTCTTTACTTGAGAGTTGGAATAGCTTAGTAATGGCAGTAAGCAAATCGGTTCCAACTATCTCAAAGTTGAAGTTTGAGGATGTTGTAGGGGTGATTCTAAGCGAGGAAATGCAAAGAAAAAGCTTTGGTGAATCTTCTACTTCAGGGAATGCTTTGACAGTAGAAACTAGAGGGAGACAGAAGAATAGAGGAAGCTGTGGAAAATCAAAGGATCGGGCAAGGTCAAAATCCAAAAGCAAGATAGTATGTTGGCACTGTGGAAAGTCTGAGCATGCAAAGAAGGACTGTTGGGAGCTTCGGGACAAGAAAAAACAACAAGAAGAAAACAAGGAGGCAAATGTGGCAACGGGTAATGTATGTCAGGATGCTTTGATTATTTTCTTTGCACAATATTACTGAATCTTGGGTTTTAGATTCAGGGGCTTCTTTCCATGCTTCTCCATATAGGCATTATTCTGTAGATTATGTTCAAGGAGATTTTGGGCATGTTTTTCTTAGTGATGATGAGCCTTGTAGCATAGTTGGAAAAGGTTTTGTTTAGGTTAAGACGCAGAATGTGAATACTTGGCTATTGAAGGATGTCAGACATGTGCCTACATTAAGATGAAATTTGATATTAGCAGGGCAATTGGGAAGTGATGGTTGTACTGTGATATTTATAGCTAACTCTTGGAAGGTTACCAAGGGTGCTCTTGTGGTGGCAAGAGGTAAGAAGGTTGGAACCTTGTATTTAACCACTTATAGCACTAATGTTTGTAGTCGTGTGGCTTCAGAAGTAAATACAACATTGTGGCACTATAGGCTCGATCATATGAGCCATAAGGGCATGGAGATCATAAAGAAGGATTTTCCTGGATATACATAAACATGTTTCAAGTTCTGCGAGGACTGCATATATGGGAAACAAAAGCAAGTAAGGTTTCTCAAGGTTGGACCTACAAAGAAAGAGAGTAAGTTAGAGCTGGTGGATTCTGATGTGTGGGGGCCGGCTCAGGTATCATCTCTTGGGGGTTCAAGTTATTATGTTACTTTTATTGATGATGCAACAAGGAAATTTTGGGTTTATTGTATTAAAAACAAATCTGATGTATTTGACACTTTTGTTAAATGGAAAGCCTTGGTAGAGAATGAAATAGGTCTTAAACTAAAATGTTTCAGGTCAGATAATGGAGGGGAGTATTGCAGTAATGAATTTGATAATTACTATTCTAAGAATAGAATTCGCAGGCAAAAGATAGTTCCAGGAACTCCACAATAGAATGGGGTGTCAGAAAGGATGAACAGAACAATAATGGAACGTGCTAGGAGCATGAGGTTACATGCAGGACTGCCTCTTTCTTTTTGGGCAGAAGCAGTGAGCACAACTATGTACTTGATAAATAGAGGACCCTCAAGTGCCTTGGATGGAGGCATACCTGAGGAGGCTTGGTATGGTAAGAAAGTTGATTATTCATTTCTTAGAGTCTTTGGGTGTGAGGTGTTTGTTCATATAGACAAGGATGATAGGACCAAGCTCGAGGCTAAGTAAAAAAAAATGTACTTTCATTGGTTATGGTGGTGATGACTTTGGATATAAATGTTGAAGTATTAAGGACAAGAAAATCATTCAATCTAGGGATGTGGTCTTTAATGAGAAAGTCATGTATAAGTAGTAGTTGTAGGAAAACAAGGAAGAATCCAAGAAAGAATATGCAACGGTAGAGGATCTTCCAGATAGAAAAGTGACACATGAATCAGTTCAGGAACCTCCTCAACAGGAACCCCAAACTCCTATATTGCGGAGGTCTTCTAGGGTAAGAAGAGAACCTGAACGTTTTTCTCCTTCTCTTTATTATTTATTACTCACTAATAGTGGAGAACCAGAGAGCTTTGATGAAGCAATGCAGGTAGATGTCAAGAAGAAGTGGGAGCAAGCCATGGATGAGGAGCATCAGGCTTTCATGGAGAACCAGACATGGGATTTGGTAAAGCTACCCGAAGGAAAAAGAGTATTACAGAACAAGTGGGTGTTCAGAGTCAAAGAGGAAGAAGGAGGCAAGAAAAGATACAAGGCCCGATTGGTGGTCAAGGGGTTTGCACAGAAAAAAGTTATAGATTTGGATGAGATTTTTTCTCCTGTAGTAAAAATGATTTCTATTAGAATTGTTCTAGGAATAGTTGCAGTAGAAGACTTGCACTTAGAACAGCTTGATGTAAAGACTGCATTTCTCCATGGTGATTTGGAGGAGGAACTATATATGCAGCAGCCAAAGGGCTATGAGGTCAAAGGTAAAGAGGAGATGGTGTGCAAACTAAAGAAGAGCTTGTATGGCCTGAAACAAGCTCCATGTCAATGGTATAAGAAGTTTGATAGCTTCATGATGGAGCAAGGTTATATTGGATGTCATTCTGACCATTGCGTGTATACAAAGAAATTTGAGGATGGAAGTTATATTATCCTGTGTTTGTATGTTGATGACATGTTAGTTACAAGTAAAAACATGCAGGAAATAAAAGTACTCAAGAAACAGCTAAGTGAATCCTTTGATATGAAGGATTTGGGGGTAGCCAGACAAATCCTTGGTATAGGAAGGAACGGAAGCTGACTTTATCTTAGGAAGAGTAAATTAAGAAGGTATTGGATAGGTTTAACATGCAGGATGCTAAACTGGTTGGGACTCCTTTGGCAGGCCATTTTAAGTTATCAAAGGAGCAGTGTCCTAAGACAACAGGAAAGAAATCAGATGTCCAAGGTACCTTACTCATCAGCGGTTGGCAGTTTGATGTATACTATGGTGTGCACTAGGCTTGATATTGCCCATGCAGTGGGAGCTGTGAGTAGATTTATGAGTGATCCAGGTAAAGAGCATTGACAAGTAGTAAAGTGGATCCTTCGGTATTTGGGAGGGACCATGGGGAAAGTTTTGTGCTACAGTGGATCAGACACCACTTTACGTGGTTATGTAGATTCATACATGGCTGGAGATGTAGACAACAAGAGGAGCATGACAGGTTATATTTACATTGTAGCTGGGACAACAGTGAGCTGGATTTCACAACTATAGAAGTTGGTGGCTTTGTCAACCACGTAGGCTGAGTATGTTGCTGCCGAAGAGGCAAGCAAAGAGATGATTTGGTTACAACAATTGCTTGAGGAGTTGGGGCATAAGCAGGAGGAATGTAAGTTGCATAGTGATAGTCAGAGTGTTATACACCTAGTTAAGAACTCTGCTTTCCACTCCAGGACGAAGCATATATAGTTAAGGTACCATTTTATCAGGACAACTTTGGAGGAAGAGAAGTTGAAGCTAGAGAAGATTCATACCAGTCAGAATCCTGCAGACATGATGACCAAGGTGGTCACAAGGGAAAAACTCAAGCTGTGTTTAGCTTTGGTTGGTCTTCATAGAAACTAGTGAAGGGTTGAGAAGTTTGCTCAGAGAAAAACTAGTCTCCAAGTGGGAGATTATTAGGTTGTGGAGCCTGTTTTCATGTGTGAAAGTGTTGAAGACTGTACACTAAGAGTACTGTACACTTTTCATGTATCCTTGCCAGGGTTTGGGGGCGCAGCCCCCAAATTTTTTTTTTTGGGCGTAAATTATTTTTTTGCCCTCGAAAAAATGCATCCGACATATCAGAAAATGTGCTCTTCTCATATGGGCGAGTTTTATGACCCATAGGTTTTTGGGCTGGTTTTGGCCCATGGTTTTGATACCCACTGTATTGTAAAAATGCTTAAGCAATTGCCTACTTATATGGTTTTATGCATATGGTAGGATATAATGAAAAACATTGTAGATGTGCTTTGAATTCGGCTGTGAATTCTATAGAGTTTGTTGAGCATAGCTCCAAATGGATCTAGGTATTGTATTGAGAGAGTGGTGGCTTGTAATAAAATCTGAGCAAGTGATTCTTGGTGGACGTAGCCCAAGTTGGGTGAACCATGTTAAATATTGTCTCTTTGTGTTGCGTTATTTTATCCTGCAATTTTATTTGAGATCTGTAATAATTTTTGCATATTAGTTTCTACTGTTGCGATTCTGTGAGGGATTATTCCGCATATTTTATCCCTTATTTCCTAACACTTACCAGTTAGAGGCGCTGGACGGAACATGATTACTCGGTTACTTCAACGGGAGTAGGCTAAAACCCTACTATAAATCAGTCTTCTCGGTGTTTATAATAAGGCAGTATTGCCACCTAGAGTAGCTTTCCTTAAAGCATTCCCTTTATATGTTTTTCCTTCATCATTTCTATGCTTTGTCAATTTAGTTTAGTGTTTTATGTAATAAGTGCGCTTACGCGCCACAAGCTGATTACTATGTAATTGTTTTCATGTGTAAAGGATCGCGCATACCCTTAGTGTAGGGTGGTTTATATACAGGGTTCATTGACAAGTTTGAATATTAACTGAAGACAAGTATGCATAAAGAAAATTTTGTGTGGGTGCTTTAAGGAAAGATGTAGATAGAAAAAGATTGTTCATGATTAAAGACCACTTATGGATGGACACATAGTGTAACACGAGGTAGGTTGCAGTAGTGGAAGCTACTTAGAATAAGGCGCAGTGGTGGGGGGCACAAAAGGAGGTCTGTAGCCAAAAAGTAGAAGGCACGCCAAAAGGTTATGACTCTGGCGCGGAGATGAGCAGTGCAAAAAAGTTGTTGAAATGATGAATTAATGTTGGGGACGGTGGTAAGTGGAGAGCAATAAATGCAATAACTTTTTGAAAATCTATATAAGGACGTGTTGAGAAATCATTTTTACCTTTACATATAAGAGATTTCGAGCGAGCTGAACGTGAGCAAGCTAGAAAGATAATTCTAAAGTGTGGAGAGATGTGAACCAGTTGTATTTTGTTAGATTTGTGCACGAAGTAATCTTACGCTCCATTTGGCGAAGTGTTTGAGCGAAGTAGAGGTGTGTTGGGAAGAGGATTGGCACATAGGGTTTGGTTTCGAGCTAGGGCATGTGGAGTTGAATTACAGAGCCCGAGGTAGGGTAAATAACACTCCTTTATAGTTATTATGGCACCCAAAAGAGCACCTAGAGCTGGTAAAAGGGGAAAGAAGAAAAAGGAAGTTAAGATTGAAGTCGAAGATGCTCTCGATAGTAGATTTTTTGAAATGTAATACTTAGAAGGTGTTTTCATGGGTCGTGATTGGGATTCACATTTTTCGTTGCAAGGTTAGTGATTACAACCTACAAACAAGGATACCAAGGAGGAATTGGAGAAATTGCTTGTGGTGAAGGCTTCAAAGAGAACAATAGATGACATGGTGGTCTACGACGATGTAGGTAAAAAATTATTGACTAAGGTATAAGTTTTACAGTTGTATGAGCTCCCTTATTTTGGTAAACCTGAAAAAGTTATACCAGTGGCTCATGAACAGAGTCCACGAGGACTTCTTCTATTTTGTTGGGTGTCAAATGAGGATTACCGCACCTTTGATTGGAATTTTGACAGGGCTAAGGAATATAGGTATTGAGCTGAGTAGTGACCTCACTGATAAGGAGGCCATAGAAAAGACAAAGAAAGCACTTGGATACACTAAAGGAGGGCGCAGGATGGACATCCCTAAATTGTAGAAGTATCTAGTTATTCAGGTAACAACCCATCTCATGACAAAGATAAACAATCAAGATCGTTGGTCTCAGGTAAACAAGGCTTGGCTCCATGTTGTGAAGAAGATGACAAAAGGTGTTTTATAAAACTTATCAAATTTCATTACTGAGACAATTATTGAGGAAACACAAGAAGATGAGAAAATCAACTTTGGCGCTATACTTCTGTCATTGGTCTTTATTGAAATTGGAGTGCCCGATGGTCCAAAAGACAATATGTGGTAGTTTCCTGAAGAGAAGAAGTCATTGGCATAAATATTTGCCAACTATACTTGTGATGGATCAATGAGTGGACCCTTCAAGAAAAGGGCAGAAATGTGGTACAGTTGTTTATGCGCCGCGTTTGAAGAAGAATGGAGGATACCCAAGGAGTTACCTTCAGTATTGGATAAACAAGTATAGTTTGCAATGTATCAACACTTATGTATTGGGCGCTTCAGAATGAAGGATGGAAAATAGGGCCCTTGGTGTAAGCTGCCATATGCCTTCACTGCGCGCCATTTTCAAGCATCTGTACATAGGTTCTCAAACACGCGTCGATTGTTCTTCAGTGCTGACAAGGTAGATTGTGACTTCCACACACTAAGGAAGTCTTAAGTTTATCCAAGTAAGACTGCTTATATTGAAAGGATTATTTCAGATGATATTAATATGAAGGCTATGAGTTTGGCCATTGGAAAGTTGGGCATGGCTTTGGTATATATATAATTGAAGCCTAAATTGCAAAATGAGAAGTATTTTGAGAATTAATTCAAGCTCCCTGGACCGCCTAAGGGAAAACATACTGTGGGCACCTTAGAGGAAGAAGATGTTTTGCCCGTTGAAGAGGAAGAAGGAGAAGAAGAACTTCATGAAGATATTGGTGGCCTAGAGCACAAGGGTAGAAGACAACCTACGTTTGGAGAGAAGAGAGAGTGCGAGGCGACCCCTCCATTACAGAAACAAGAGGATGTAGTGTTAGAGAAGGGCACAATGGAGATAGATGCAGATCAGCCAACTAAGGAGCCTCCGTTTAAAAGAGTGATCAAAAGAACAAGGGCTCAGAGCGCGGGAACATCACAACCCTTAAGGAGATCACCTAAGACTTCACCTTAGAAGGTAGAGCCGGAAAAGAAGAAAAGGCATAGGTAAAACTTATGGAGGATGAATTTGGGGAAAGCGCGCCAAGTACTCCAACATAGCTTGAGAACACAAAGGAGCCTTGGGCAGAAGAAATGAAGAAGGATGAGGAGGAGCTGAAGGAGACAGGTCCAGAAACAAAAAAGGGCAAGCCTTCAGGTGTGCCCCATACTAAACAAGAAGGTGAAGGACCAATACTAGACTTGGACGCCCAGATTCCAAAAGGTAAGCGCACCAGGAAGGAGGATGAAGACTACGAGACCCCTATAGTTGGGTACGTGGATGATAAAAGAAAAATCATACGCGCGCATTTCCAAAGTACTTTAGAGCCTAAGGATTTGTATAGGTGGGAGCTCATGTACATAGAAATGGCAAACACACAAACAATTATCTCAGTCTATGCAAACTCATATGGACGAGCCTGATTTTGACGTGTGTGAAGAGTCATGTGTTTCACATAGGATGAAGAAAGTACCCCACGTCAGGCATGTGAATGTCAAGCCCACCGTCATGTTGGATGAACAAGTGAGTAATGCTTTGGTGAAGTTATCTACAGAGGTTATGCATAGAAACATTGATAAAGTGACACCCATTAGGGCATTGATGGATGTTAACAAGGACACAGATAAGGAGATAAAACACCTGACAACAAAGAAGGAAAGGGCTAAGGAAAAGGTGAAAGATTTGGTTAGTATAGTAGAGGAAATTGGAGATGACATTTTAAAGGTAAGGCCACACCTGGAATCACAAGTTCCAAAAAAGTTTCCTTCTGTGATGCATTACATAAGCACTGTGGTAAAGTTGGTAATCGATGAAGGGTCTGTACCTATGCCAACACCAAAGGATGCTACAGAGGGTAACATGGGCCAAGGCCATGATTGCAAGGAAAGTTGTGAGTTATGAATCCTTGTTGTAGGCACTAAAGGGCGAGTTGAAGAAGACAAAACAAGCTCTAAATATGTGTGCGGCGCCAGATTCAATTATCAGGGCATAGATAATTGAAGAGGATATAATGAGGTCTTAAAGGCAGTGAAGAATGAGATGTTTGGGCACATGGAGAGGCTTGCTTTGGTAGAAGAAAAGTGTAAAGCACTTGTAGAAGCCCAGGATCCACATAAGGAAAGAATGAAAGAAATTGGGAAGCTTATTGTGTAGAAAATGGATTACATGGAGGGAATGGTCTTTAACATGGCTAACATTGTTAGGATCCTGCAGAATGAAAAAGAAAACATTACTCATGATGAGTTGGAAGCTGTGGTTACAGACATCCCGGATAAGACAAGTGAAGTGTTGAGTGATTAACATACATTAGAGGTAGAGATTAAAAACGAATATCCAAAGTTAATCCTGCCTATAGAAGAACAAGGCAACGAGTAGTCTTCCATTATTTTTGTATAGGTACTGATCTACTCTTTCATTCATTATTCTTTATTCCTGGAGATATAAGTTGTGATTACCCATTTTCGGGGGCGACAATGAAATTAGTGTGGGGTGATGTTGAGCTGAGGAAATACAAATCAAGGTTGAAAACGTGGAAGGTTTGGCCGCGTGGACATAAGGCACAGGAGGGCGCGGAAGTATAATAACACAGGGCGTGCCCAGGAACAGGTTAAAAACAAGACTCAGCCACTTTTGTAGATTAAGGCTATTTTTGGGACATGGAGTGTAGAGCATGCAAATGCATGGAGACTGGCAGGCTATGCAAGGTTATTTTGGGCTAACGAAAGATTGAGCGCCATGCAGAGTTTTGGAGATAATAGGATCTGAACTAGGAGTTAACTGTAGGATATCTATTATTAGCACTTGTATGCTTTTATATTTCTTATGTAAGGATGCATGGCTATTATTAACATGTAGCGTATTTGTGGAAGGTGCATGGGCGGTGAAGGGAAAATCCTCACCCTTATAAATATGTATTGATTTACACGGTCTAGATAGTTTGCGATTATTGTAGTGTTATGATGCGAATCTGTTAGTGCATATAACTATGGTGACTTTATGATGCATGTAAGAAATTTCTAAGTTTTACAGTATTTAATGGAATGGATCTTATTGGCTGGATATTGGTGTTGGATGTAACTGAGCAAGGATATTGTATGGTAAAATTGATTATAGTAATTGTTTAGTTATTCCTTCATATGGTTCAGATCTAGATTTGGTTTATGCACTGTGGTTTAATTGATTATCTGTTATGGATCTGAAATATACTTGTAATCATGCTAACATCTTGAACAAGCTTCTCTAAAGAGGGACTTGGTACCCTTGTGCTCTTCGAGTGAGCGCTCAGTTCAGGTTGAGTGATGTGCCAACACACCTTGGGCTATTTGTAGTGAATTCTAGGCTACATCAATGCGAACCCTAATCCTTGACATCAAAGCATAATTCTTAACCATAAGTGAGCACCAAAATTATAAAACCTTGACACATAGGGGTTTAAAATCATATAAAAAAGGACCAAACCATAATATGGCTTTGCCTTGATCCACAAGACTTTTTGCCATCTCATCCTTGAGATCCAATTCTAGAAACAAAACATCTTCATATCTTCCTCAATCTGCACATTTAGATTACTTTTTGTACCCATGTATAAACTAAATGCACCCCCTCTTGTGTTTTCACATCTTTTGTGTAGCGTTGTATTGATTCAATTGTGGTTGATTAAGTGTCCACTATATTGGTACGCCATTCTTCCAGTTAGATAAAAACAAAACCAACTTCTTGTCCTTTCTCTCATTACGCCCACATGTTTAAAAACATAGAAAGACAACGATTATGATAACAATCATCCACAACATGGATCATAGAACCATGTGCGGGGAAAACATTGCACTAGAGATAATTGTGAAAGTTATAAAGAGCGTGCACGTATTAACTTACAATAGTAAACCAAACACACAACAATTAAATAAAAGTTTTTTTGTAGAATATATAATTTATACATTAATATAAAGTAGGAAATAAATACAAAGGTGTACAATGATACAACAAGGCTAGGAGATAAAACTCCTCTAATTAAAAGGGGGAACACTTCCTTTGATTTGCTTAGACTAATTATGCATATACAAATGCATATGAAAAATATTAGATACTTAAGGCATGTCAATAATCACCACTATCTGTTCAGATCTCAAGGATGTCAACCCTTAAAGGAGTGTGTTACATATCTATACTACACATACAATAATTTAATTATAGTTGAAGATGATTACAAGACAAAGGTTACAAGTCATTTCATCTTCAAATTGTGAAATGGTAGAACTTCTTCCAAGAGCGTGACAATTACTCAAAGAGATTCTCTAACTTACTACAAAATTGAAAAGTACCACTTGGCAAACCACACATAAAAATCGCCACGTGGATGTTGTGAGAAACCATTGCGAATAACGTTGGTCTTGTGTAGGAGTGAACCACATAGGCAACACACAAAACATTGAGTGAGGAAAGCTTTGCACGAACACAAGATGTCGAAGAGGTTCTATGAGGCATACAAGTCTCTATGTAGAAGGCAAGTCTCATGCGGTGCTTCGGGAGTACATAAGGAAGTCACGGGACTTGTTTGTGTGTACATGTAAGGTACACAATGTGAGAATGGAACTCCGGAGTGAGATGTGTGTAGGCTACACAAGTACACATACGAAGAGTACACGAGGTTGCACACGAATCAAACAACAATATCAATGTAATGCAATTTTACAACTCATAGAATACCCCATACCAAAATTAGGATTCCGTAGATGTATATATTACTTTAGATAACAAGACATTTTTTAAAAACTTACTGTAAGGGATTTGTTTTTGGTTTTTTAAGTTAGGAAGAGGAGAGAGGAGGTCTAGTGAAAAACATGTTCATTTACAATCAATCAACTATTAAGTTAGAACCAACACTAAACAAAAAGAAGTATCTCATCTTGTACAATCCTCTGGGAAACCCACACGTAAGCATTGAAATATGACATGAGGATGTGGTCCCATAAAGGGTGCTGAGACTACTATTTCTTTTGCTCGATGATTGATCCCATGAAGTTGAAACAATACAACTAAATAAATAAAACAATTCTTTTTTATAAAATAGGAGCTTCGTATTTTTAGGTAACAAACTTTCAACTTGTGTTAAAGAGAGGGGACAAAAAGTTTCCCCTACCAACTTAGGGGCACATTGTCCACATAGCACCATGAATAATATTTGTTTAGAGATTTTAAAATTTGGTAACAAATTTGGGCCACTCATTTGCATATAATTTCTGAAATTTCTCGCCATTTTTTTTTGTCGAACAAAATTATAAATTTAGGGGACTGCGAAATTCATAAAGGCTCCTACATTTTCTCAAAAAAAAAAAAAAAAAAAATTCCGCTCACAACATTTAGTAAGCCCTTCTCCATGTGACCATGGCCACAATGACAATAACGACGACTGTATGGAATGTTTCCCTATAAAATTATATGTTAAAGCAAACAATAAAGGTAACAATCGTAATTGGTTATATTTACTTACTGCAATATATCTGCAAGAAGCGAGAGCGGATTGAATTCACATCATCATCTTAAAACTACTGTCGACACTCTTTCGGGAGAAGTCTCTCTCAAATCAAAAAAACACTTCTTGGCGTGATTCTTTTCTAATCGAACATAGACCTCTGTACTCCATTATATGATTTCAGGGTTTAGGCCGTCGATCCTGCGCCCTCTGTGCTCATATTTTTCTGGTAAGTTAAATTTCGTCTATGCCTTACTTCACTCTGTTTGGTTTTGTTCTTTTAATTTTGTTTCGATTTTAGGGCGCCTTTTTGGCCGACTTAAATCAACACAATATCCAATGAACAAATCGTGCTCGCAATTAAAAACAAATTAGGGCTCGGGATCCAGTTCAATCGACATTCTAATTGTTTTATTTGGGGTTTGTCATGAACAATCTTCCTTAATTTGATTTGATGGAACTTTAAAGCTGTAAGTCAATTCAGAGAGCTTTAAATAAAAATCCACGCGTTTTTTTTCGCAGAGGCTGTAATTTGTGGTACAGTCCATTTGGAGGAAGTGAGTTTTTTCTAAATTCGAGAGTTCAATTGTTCTGAATACAGCCAAGTCACGGACTTTTTTTTTACTGGGACTGTTGTTTTAGTAGAGTTGTCTTTACAGAGCAGATTTATGCTAATTTAGATAAACTTGTTATACTGGATATAGCCTGGGGTTTTGATATAAGCTAGGGATTTTTCTGCAGGGGATTTACATTTTTCAGTTCAATTCCGTTTAGGGAGCAAGGGGTTTTTGCTAATTTGTAGTGTTTGCAGGGACTGTAACTTTGATACAATAGGGTTTATAACTCGGACTTGTGCTAGTCAGTTGACTTGATTGTTATCGATATAGCAAGTAAGATTTTTTTTTTAAATTTTATTTTCAGCGGGAGTATTTTTCAGTTGAGTTGCATATAGGAGGAAGTGGGTCTAAGCTATACTAGAGATTTTGATTGTACTGAATACAATCCAATGTTCTTATAAATGTTGGGGATTCATTTTGCAGGTTCTTTACATTTTAAAGTTCAGTTGCATCGAGGGAGAATCAGGATTTTGTAAAATTAGAGGATCACTGATATGCATTTGCTTCTAAATTGGATGAGCAAGTACAGGCACAGGTTGAAAATTACAAGAGGGCATGGGATTTTCAAACACAGTATTTAATTATTGAGCGTGGGATTGGAATTCTGTTTGTTTGAGTTGTTTTATACTCTGGTGAAGCGTCTGGTTTGAAGTATGCAGAGGCCAGGGGGAGAAGCTCCTCCTCAGTTCAGGCATGGCCCTCCTCTTCCTCCTGGCCTGGGCCCTAGGCCGGGAATGATGAACATGGGTCGCCCTTATGCTCCACCTCCAATTCCTGGTGGAGGTCCTGTTGTTCAACCACGTCCCCAGTTTTCCCATGGGGGGCAGCAGCAGCAAAACCCCAGATTTGGACCTCCTCAACCTCCCATGTTGCCACCAATGAATGTAGTAGTACCTCCCACTGGACATCAAATCCCAGCTGCTCCACCGCCTCCAAACATTGGACAACCTCCTCCAGGAACAATGCCATCTAGGCCTCCACCGGGTCCTCCAGCAGCAGGACCCCAAATGCCTGTTGTAGCTCCTAGAGGGCCACCATTTCCTCCAGTGAAGCAACCATTGCCTCCACCACCGTTCAACTTACCTCAACCTCCTATTGTCTGCGCCCCTCACTCTTCAGCCCCTCCTCCTCCTCCTGTTCCTGCACAGGTTTCTCAAGGATCCCTGCCTCCTAGTTTGCTTTCCCAACCACCTAGGCCAAATGATGAAGATGTTATTCGGAACATTGAAGTTCTAGTGCATTTCGTCCTCAAGAATGGACCGGAGTTTGAAAACATGGCTCGAGCCAAACAGGCAGGCAATCCAAAGTTTTCATTTTTATTTGGTGGGGAAGCCGGAAGTGATGCAGCAATGGGGCATGACTATTACCAATGGTTAAAGAGGAAAGGTCAGTTTGATCAAAGTTTGGGCAGGGAAGGAGAGGCTAAAGCTCAATTGGCAGTTCCAGCAGGATCCTCTGAATCCAATGAGGAGCATAGAGATTCGAAAGTTGTGTCATTGGGGGGGCCTTTGACAGTTTCTGTGGTTTCAGACATGGAGGTTGATATGGACGTGGAAGGTAAAGCAATTTGCCATGGGTTTACATGATTAATTTTCATTATACTGCTTTGTATATAGTGATGTTCCTAGGATTTACCTGATTAGGTTACCCACTTCTTCTTAGGTTCCTTTGTTTCGTGGATTTGATTTTGGTTTTAGTTCATATAATCAATGTTTGGTTTTCAGAGCCTTTTAACACTTCCTACTTGTCTATTGTAACTTGCTGAGCTTTTGAGTCTTATTCTCCTACTTTGGTCATCACGGGATATTGCTATTATTTCCTTCTTTCGCAATGATTTTTTTTAGATAAGAACATGATCGATTATATATTCTTTCTGGTTGGTTCCTTTTATGCTTAGTATTTTGGGTGAAGTTCTTATTTTTTAATCTCTTGAACTCTAGGTGTCCGGGTTCAGCCCTGCAGTGTCTGGGTATGGGTACGTGCCCTGGTATGCGGGGGGGGGTGACATGTACGGGAATCAGTACCCTGGTACATCTGTCAATGTACCCGGGTGATTCCTGTAACCGTCACGTTTGCCCCCAAAAAACGTTTTTATTTTTGTTTTTTGGATGTTAGTGTTTGTATATAGAAGCTCCAGTTGGGTATTAGCAATGGTATTGCATGTGTTTTGAAACTCTATTTGTAAAATAATTAATATGCATCTTAATTGGACTCTGTGGATTATATCCCAATTTAGTTTTGTATTATATCTGGGGGCTTTATATTGCTACTTCATAGATAATTTCCTCAATCATGCCATGGATACTGTTATATTCTAGGTCGTTTTGGCCTTTTAACCTCTTTACCATTTTTAAGTCTAAACATAATATGTAAAGTTCTGCACATTTGCCAACAATCTATGCGGTATCATCACACTTTCTAAAGCAAAAAAAAGAGGCTGACATGTACGGGAATCAGTACCCTGGTACATCTGTCAATGTACCCGGGTACTGATTCCTGTAACCGTCACGTTTGCCCCCAAAAAACGTTTTTATTTTTGTTTTTTGGATGTTAGTGTTTGTATATAGAAGCTCCAGTTGGGTATTAGCAATGGTATTGCATGTGTTTTGAAACTCTATTTGGAAAATAATTAATATGCATCTTAATTGGACTCTGTGGATTATATCCCAATTTAGTTTTGTATTATATCTGGGGGCTTTATATTGCTACTTCATAGATAATTTCCTCAATCATGCTATGGATACTGTTATATTCTAGGTCGTTTTGGCCTTTTAACCTCTTTACCATTTTTAAGGTAAAGTTCTGCACATTTGCCAACAATCTATGCGGGGGGGGGGGGGTTTTGTAACACAATGTCGGGATTACCATTTCACGTTTGCCCCCAAAAAACGTTTTTAATGTTACCAGTTGGGTATTAGCAATGGTATTGCATGTGTTTTGAAACTCTATTTGTAAAATAATTAATATGCATCTTAATTACTCTGTGGATTATTCCCTGTATTATATCTGGGGGCTTTATATTGCCATGCCATGGATAATATTCTAGGTCGTTTTGGCCTTTTAATGGGGGGGGGGGGGGGGGGGGGGTGACATGTACGGGAATCAGTACCCTGGTACATCTGTCAATGTACCCGGGTGATTCCTGTAACCGTCACGTTTGCCCCCAAAAAACGTTTTTATTTTTGTTTTTTGGATGTTAGTGTTTGTATATAGAAGCTCCAGTTGGGTATTAGCAATGGTATTGCATGTGTTTTGAAACTCTATTTGTAAAATAATTAATATGCATCTTAATTGGACTCTGTGGATTATATCCCAATTTAGTTTTGTATTATATCTGGGGGCTTTATATTGCTACTTCATAGATAATTTCCTCAATCATGCTATGGATACTGTTATATTCTAGGTCGTTTTGGCCTTTTAACCTCTTTACCATTTTTAAGTCTAAACATAATATGTAAAGTTCTGCACATTTGCCAACAATCTATGCGGGGGGGGGGGGGGGGGGTGACATGTACGGGAATCAGTACCCTGGTACATCTGTCAATGTACCCGGGTGATTCCTGTAACCGTCACGTTTGCCCCCAAAAAACGTTTTTATTTTTGTTTTTTGGATGTTAGTGTTTGAGAAGCTCCAGTTGGGTATTACAATGTATTGCATGTGTTTTGAAACTCTATTTGTAAAATAATTAATATATCTTAATTGGACTCTGTGGATTATATCCCAATTTAGTTTTGTATTATATCTGGGGGCTTTATATTGCTACTTCATAGATAATTTCCTCAATCATGCCATGGATACTGTTATATTCTAGGTCGTTTTGGCCTTTTAACCTCTTTACCATTTTTAAGTCTAAACATAATATGTAAAGTTCTGCACATTTGCCAACAATCTATGCGGTATCATCACACTTTCTAAAGCAAAAAAAAGAGGCTGACATGTACGGGAATCAGTACCCTGGTACATCTGTCAATGTACCCGGGTACTGATTCCTGTAACCGTCACGTTTGCCCCCAAAAAACGTTTTTATTTTTGTTTTTTGGATGTTAGTGTTTGTATATAGAAGCTCCAGTTGGGTATTAGCAATGGTATTGCATGTGTTTTGAAACTCTATTTGGAAAATAATTAATATGCATCTTAATTGGACTCTGTGGATTATATCCCAATTTAGTTTTGTATTATATCTGGGGGCTTTATATTGCTACTTCATAGATAATTTCCTCAATCATGCTATGGATACTGTTATATTCTAGGTCGTTTTGGCCTTTTAACCTCTTTACCATTTTTAAGTCTAAACATAATATGTAAAGTTCTGCACATTTGCCAACAATCTCTACGGTATCATCACACTTTCTAAAGCAAAAAAAAAGACTTTGCAAGTCCTGAAATTAATGTTCTGCAAGCACTTACAATGTCAGGATGGGATTACTGCAATGACATAATATTCACAGCTGAAACAACAGATATACCACCTTTAATTTCTAAGACATTTTTTTCTGATTAATTTATATTCCGACTCCTCAATACTGCAGTCTGTATAGAATCTTTGCCATGCACACCTTGAATGCCTAAAAATCCTTCTAATGAACCACATGATGGTTTTGATGATGCTCTCGCTGAATACACCGGAGAGCATTATGATTATGACACAGTTGCAGGGAGACGTGTCTCCCATCACTTGGCACACGTTTTGGGTATGGGAGACGTGTACGGAGACGCCTCCCGTACGCGGAGACGTGTACGGAGACGCCTCCCGTACGCGGAGACTTTGTTGAACTTCTCCTCCCGTTTCCTGTTGAAAAACACGTCTCCTTTCAGGAAACCCTAAAAACATTTTTCGAAACCCTAAACGCGGCATTTTACATGTTAAATACGTTGCACAGGCTTGCTAAAATCATTCATTCTCTGCCAGGTCTATGTTTGCCATTGGAGGAGCTTTGTGTTTGCCATTGTAGGAGGTTGATTTGCTGCTGCTGCGAGGCTAGGTATTTATTATTTAATAATTTAGCTTTGGAGGGGGTTGCCCTGCTGCTGTGCTGTCTGTATACCTGCATTTTTGTGTTTATTCCTTGCCTTTCCCTGTCGCTGTTTTTGTATTTATGCCTTGCTGCAGCTGTTTGAATGCACCGCCATATCCTGCGCTGCTATATGCAAAGGCAAGGGTCAAGCCCTGCCTTGCCGTTCAAAGTGCTCGTGGGCACTTCGGACGGCAAGGCAGGGCTTTTTATTTAAAATACATTCCTAACTTTTAACTTAGGTTTATGTTTTACTTTATTTTATTTTAAAATTTTAGTTTTATGTTTTTTAATTTTTTTTTTTTACTTTTAAAGTTTAGTTTTAGTTTCATTTTTTAATGAATATGACGTTGTATATGTTAGTATTACTTTTTAAGTTTTAATTTTTTAACTTTGTATTATTATAAGTTTTAAATTTTAACTTTTTATTATTTAAGTTCCAACTTCTAATTTTATAATTTAAGTTACATTTTAAGTTTTAAATTTTAACTTTTTACTATTCAAGTTTTGACTTTTTAACTTTTTATTATTTAAGTTTAACGTTTCACCTTTTAAGTTTCAATTTTTTATCTTTCTAAAATATAAAATTAGATTTAGATTATTCATTATATTATCTAAAAGTTTTATTATTTTAATGTTTAAAGTTCAAAGTTTAAACTTTAACTATATAACTATGATATTTATTTTGTATTTTTAAATTTTAATTTTTTAAAAATTATTTTAATAAAAAATTAATAAATTGATATTACTTATTTCAAATAATTTAAAGTTTATTTTTTGATTTAAATTATCATTTCAATTTGATTTGCATTTTTTTATTTTTTCTTTGATATTTATTTCAATAATAAATTAATAAATTGATATTTTTAATCTTAAAATAATTTAAAGTTTTTTAAAAAAATTTAAAATATCATTTCAATTTGATTTCTAATTGTTTAATTTTGTTTTCGTTCATGATGTTAGGGGAAGGGTAAGAAGGACTAAAACCACTTTGGAATTATTGCAACCGCGCTCATAAAAGGGCATGGTGGTACTGCAGATATCACCTGTAACATTTGTGGGAAGTGCTTTTAAGGCACTTACACAAGGGTGAAGGCCCATTTTTTCCATATACCAGGGAAAGGGGTTGGACCATGTATGAATGAGGTAGAGTGGTATGAAGCTATGAGGGCACAAGAACGTGTTGAAGGAAAAGTGACTTCCTTAAGCTCTCACGCTTCAACCACAGATCATACACAGAGTCATCCTATTAGAAGTTTTGGGCCAGAAACAGAATCAGAGATAAGTTTGTCTTTTGGACATGTCGCAGAGAGTGAGGGCTCTTCTCGTAAGAGACCCCACATGGGCGGTTCAAACCCCATTGGAAACATGTTCGATGTGCATGGTCGAGATGCAGTTGATGCAATGATTGCACACTTTTTCTATGCGAATGGAATACCATTTAATGTTGCTCGCTCACCCTATTACGAGGAGATGGTTCGTGCAATCAACAAAGGGCCAACAAGGTATAAACCACTTGGATATGAGAAGCTTCGCACGACTCTTATTGACAATGAAAAAACAAGGATAGAGCAACAAACTGCACCAGTCAAAAGAGTGTGGTCTACAGAAGGATGCAACATAGTGATGGGCAGTTGGATTGATACTAGAAACCGTCCACTTTTGAACATTATGGTAACTTGCTCTAAAGGCCCTTGTTTTTTGAAGGCAATCGATTGTTTAGGTTAAGAGAAAAATGCAAAGTTCCTTGAGAAGCAACTATGTGATGCAATCAAGGAGGTGGGGGCATCACACGTTGTCTAGGTTATTACAGACGCTTCCCTGGTCTGCAAAGCAGGTGGTTTGTTGGTACAAAAAAATACAAACATGTATTTTGGACACCATGTTGTGTGCTTGCATTGAACAATGCGCTCAAAGACATTGGCAGGTTTCAGTGGATATCTGAGCTTATTGAAAAGGGTAGAAAAATACAAATGTTCATTTGCAATCATCACCAAATGCAAGCTATTTTTTGGAAATATAAGAAGGTTGAGTTTCTCAAACCTGCAGACAGACGATTTGCATCTTTCTTCATACTTCTTGATCGTCTTTATGCTGTCAAAGGGTCCTTATGTTCTATTGTTGTTAGTGATGCATGGGCAGCTTGGAGACAGTCTACATCAGAGATTGCAGTTGAGGTGAGGAAGATGGTCCTTGATGACCTTTTTTGGGTTGATGTGAAATTTGTTGTTGACTTCATTCGACCCATTTGTGAGGTAATCTACTTTGTTGTTTCAGACAAGCCATGTTTGGGCGAAATTTATGAAGAAATTGACTCCATGTGCGAAAGAATAAGAAAAATCACAGATTCAAAGGATCCTTCTTTATATCCTTTGATTAAGGAAAAGGTACATGGAAGATGTAATAAGCTTAACACACCTCTACATTGTGTTGCTTATGCCTTAAATCCAAAGTGGTATGATATAGAAGTCACCAATAAAAGGGCTCCATATGAGGACAAGGAAGTGATGAAAGAATTTTGGGTTGCAGTGAAAAAGTTTTATGGTCGAGGAGAGGAAGCTTCTACTATCAGGGCTCAGTGGAATATGTTTTCATGTGGTCGTGGTCAGTTTTCTATAGTGGAAGCTCTCTATGATATGCATGCAAAGAAGGACCCAATAGAGTGGCGGTGGGACCATGGCAGTGAAGCACGTGAATTGCAATCATTTGCAATAAGATTACTCTCACAAGTAGCTAGTTCTTCATCTTGTGAGAGGAATTGGAGTACTTACGGTTTCCTTCATTCATTGAAGAGGAACCGGCTAGGGTCAAAGAAGGCAGAGAACCTAGTCTACATCCATAGCACACTTTGTCTTCTTACTCGTGTAGACCTAGGGTATAAAGAAGGTCCTTCAGCAAAATGGGACCAAATTCCACTTGATGCAACAACAGATGTAGAGGATGATGTGCTCGAGGCGAATGGCCTCAATGATTTGCCCCCTGTTATATTGCCTATAGAGGAGCCACAACTTGAGAGTGGTATCTTGAGAGCATCTTAGGAGACGATCTAGAGGACATAATTAATGTGACAGTTGACCCCTTTGTATCAGATGAGATATGATTCCGGTTCACATTAGTGATTTTTGTTTTTAGTATCTTTTTGTCAGCATTTTGGTGTTACAATGTACTCTTCCCTCAATATGTGAGATATCAAATATCAATATAATATCTCATCTTTTGTCGACATTTGATTTCCTTACTTCAAAAAGTATAGTTATTTTTAAATTTATGTATTTTGATTCTATATATATATATTGCTGTCTCCTTGTACCCGTCTCCTAAATTTATGAAAAATGGCATACCAGTACCCGTACCCATCTCCAAGTACTTGTACCCATACCCGTCTCTTGACAACCATGGATCATTATGAAAATAATGGATATGCTGATTTGTCTTGATTTTTGTGTATACATTGTAACATTTGTACAATGTACTTATTCTAAGTTCGATAATTGAATATTATGACATTTGGCATTGAATTATCATTATGTTTTGTGGTTATTGTATTTACTCTATGCATATTATATGGATAATTTGCATGTTTAGCTATATTTTTAGTATTTTATATATTATTTGTATGGCCATACACAAAGCCATACGCAAACCCCCCCCAAAAAATTGCCATACCGGCGTACCAGGTTCCCATCCCCATATTTGTACCCGTACCAGCTACCTAGCAAGTGAACTTTGTGGGGAAGCCACACAAATGATATTTTAGTCATAATGATCAGTTTGAATAACATCAAATAGAGCTTCAAACCATTCTATAACTAAATCCAGAAAAATACGTGTTAGTGAAGCTAGCATATCTACATACACTTTTTTTTTTGGCACCTATGAAAGTTGGTGATTTTGGAATTGTTTTCTTCTTGCATTAAATGCTATCTTTTCTACCTTATGCAGGCAGTCATTTGTTGACATAAACGTAGAAATCAGCCATCTTGGCTAAAACAGTTGTAGGTCATATGTAAATGTCGTGTTTGTTCAATTGCAACACTTTTTAGTGGTTACAAATGGGATTCCCAGTAAGGCTTTGAGCTTTGAAGTATATTTTCACAATAAACTTGTATTTTTGTAATCTCATTTATTTATTACTATGTTCCACCAAATTTTCGGGACGGGGACGGCAAGAGACGGGGGAACGTGTTTCCAGGACAGATTTTTGTGGAGGCCTTTCTTTAGGAGACGACTATTAAAAAATAAGGGAACATTTAAAAAATATAGGAAATTTCAAATATTCATATGATAACATTGATAAAACATTCATCACACATGTTAATTCAAGGTATACCTTCATAATATTGGGCCTCGTAAGCATGCTATTATTCTTCTTATCAGCCAAGTAGAGATTAATATGATGCAAACCTTCTATGATAAAAAAACACCACCAATGATACAAATCTTACAAGCAAGGGATTGCTTAATGGCATATAAACATTTCGTATCATGATAAGCAACAAACCTGGATAAGAGTTCACTCATATGGTAAGTGCACAGAAAGGCTGGGCTGCAGTGACTCTTAATTTATTCAAATGCCTAGCTTAATGTATTTAGCAAGGAAATTGAAGAGAAACAAGGTGCAATTTGAACCTCTTTGGGAGGCCCATTTTTTTTCTTGTAATATAAGAGTACAAATCCAAACAAAGAATAGAGTTAAACCTTCTGATTATTAATATCCGTATTGTCACTGCAATTTCTATATCAACAACTCATGTCCACGGGATAGATTATCTAGAGAATTTTTCTGTGTTGTACACCAAAAGTTACCTAACACCCATGATTCAACATTTTTCGCAGTCATTCTTTTATACCACAATACTATTATTCAAAATGTGACAACTATGCCACTGTTAATTAAAATTGTCTCCAATTTCTCATAAATTAAGTATTCAAACGGAATATATCAATTCTCCCTACACAATAATAGTTAGCAGAAAGTTATATTTGGTGAGGGGGCTGTATATATTTGGTATAGCTTGAATTACATGTTGTTTTAGGTTTAGGTTAGTCAAGAATGAATTTGGGGGTCCTTGTGGGCCCCCACATTCTTTTTTTTTATTAACTTTGCGTTTTTAAAAAAAAAGTTTAAACATTGCTGGGACATAGGGGACGCCTAGACATCCCCTGCCATCCCCTGCTCCAGATTTGAGGTCCCTGATTTTTTTAGCAGATTGGGGACGGGTAGGGGACGTTTCCTACCTGTCCCTGAGTTTCCGAAATGTCTCCGGTACGGGGATGAGCCTAAAAAGGCAGGGGACGCGTCCCCATTGAACATAGATTTAGTGTGGTTGCAATTATTTTTGCTAACGATTCCTAGGGTTAGGGGACCCTGGACCCACAAACAAAATGTGTGAGCTACTAGCACTCAACCCAAAGTTGCATCCAGTTACTTGAGTAAAGTCTTCTTTGAATATCTGTGTATCCCTTGTTCATTCACAGTCTACTACTGAAATAATCTTTCATCTTGCTGTATCAAAAACATTCTCTTACATGATCCTTTCTCAAGAAGGAAGTGCAGGAGGATCATTGTTTGTGTCCCAAGAGTGCCAAGAAGAAACAAAGTGTTCATCCTTGCTCCATACAGCTTTTTACAATCAATTCTAAGCATTTCCTTCACACCTTTCTTTAAAATTGAATGCATTGCCATCCACATGGAAAGGAATTTTGTCTTTCCAAAAAAAAAAAAATACAAGCCTAAAGTTTTTATTGAATTTTTCTAAACTAGCGTCTCTATCACCATCAAGAGGAGATCAAGCATCTTCATTATCAATGCCATGAACTTCTAGTGTATCATTATTAGAGAGGGAATCCATATCATTAATTTCTGTTCTGGCTTGTAGTTTGGGATGAAAGAACAGGTTAGGTCTTCGAGGGATTCACTTGAATTTGATGTGCATTCTCCAGCTGAATACAGTTCACGGACCTCATTTTGTCATGTATCTCCACTAAATAATCATGGGAAATGATGTGGAGAGTCTCAACTTTCAATCATCTTCTCCAGTGAGTCACGGTTCTTACGAATATACACCCCCATATTGGCCAATATACCAGCTGTAAGCAGGTTTGTTGCTACACCTAGTATATTCCTCCTTCCACGAGTATAGATACAATTTCATCTTCCTAACAACCTTTACAGCTTTCCTCTCCTTCAACTAATCCTTTTAGTGTGGCATGCTTGTACATATGATCCATCCAGATTCTGGGTTCGGGTTCCTGGTTTTATCATTATGCTGATAGGCATTCTACAATGGCAGCAAGGCGTGGGATCTAATGGTGTGACCATGTCAACTTTAATTCTCAACATTAAACTTGATGTCTATTTGGCTGTCACTTTAAAATTATTTTTAAACAATGAGGACTCAATAAAAAAATATTAGTATCTTTCTACAATGGAAACTAGGCATGGGATCTAATTGTGTGACAATTTCAACTTTTATTCTCTTCGTTAAATTTGACCATCACTCAAAAAAAAAAAAAACTTTTAGAAGTCAGCCAAAAATAGTAATATCATGTCATACCGTAAGGTAGTGTTTGGGGTTTTTATTTTCTAGAAGGATTTTTTTTACCGGAAAGTGAGAAATATCAAGAGAATGCAATAAATTTATTAATCAATGTGATATGTGCTAACTATAAGATAAGAGCCTCAAAATTGATATCTATCGGCTTTTTTCAAATACATGTATTTAAGATATTTGTGCTAGTGTTAACATGCAGAAATTTCTTTCTCCTAGAATAAAGCTATCATGTTGAGAGGCCTCCTTGCATCTCATAATTGTTTGTGATGTCTTGTTGCTCTATTCTCTTTATAAATGTGAGTGGTATAGAAGATGGATTTACTATGACAGCATCTCATCTCCAGCACCAGCAGATGCCATCAGACTTGTACTGGAACCGGCAAGATAGAAGATTGATGGGTAGGATTTCCAAACCCTACCTCTATTCATGAGCATGCTGTACGAACACGTCAATTCGAAGTCTATGCATACTGTGTGTAGATACCCCCACGGCAACCATTAATTGGAGTGGCCCGTCCCTTTTTTTCAATCACGGGAAAAGAAAAAATCAAGTATATATAATCAAGGTAATATACAATCCTTTGTCCTTGATCTAAGGAACTACTACTCCCTTGGGGTGCTTTATAATATTTCAACTATCCTTTTGTACACATTAGCTGCTCGGTCTTTCACCTTGTTTCCCTGAGCGAATGAAACTTTTTAAAAACAATTTGAGATTTTCAACATTTCCTGGGCTAGTGATGTTAGACCCCAAGTGTCACATTTCCTGGTCACCATTTCATCGATTAAAATTATTTAGTCACCTTTGATAATAAGTTATTTCCAACTATAATCTTGAACTTATTGAAGTCCTTTTAGGACTGCCAGAGTTTCATCCTGGTTATTTGTATCAATGCCAATATGGAAAGCAAACATCAACCAGGACTTGTTCATTCCAACATCTAAATATTCCACCACCACCTGACAGATCCGGGTTTCCTTTGGCATCTGTATCAAAGTTTAGTTTCACTACCCCCTGTGCAGGTTTTTTCTATTAAACCATAGGAGGGGTGCTCCCACTTCCAATAGTCCCATTAGTGAGTTTTTTTTTAGCTTTTGGTCTTAAAGTTCCTTGAGCATTATTTTTAAATGACATGTAATTCTGGGCAAGTATGGTAAGTTGCATCAGGGCATGCAAATGCTAAATTTTTCTCAAAAGAAATATTCAACAGGTACTACAATGTGAAAGATATATTCTGCCACCAAACATTGGCAATGAAAAGATAGGATCTAGAAAAGGAAACCCTTTTATCCCTAATCAACATCAGAAGTGTTCTTTCCAGCATTGCATATCAAATGGTACTTAAGTGAGTATTGCAAGTTGAACTAATAAAAGACTGGAACAATTTTGTAGGCATCAGATAGACTCCCCAAACAGCCAAGGCTTAAAAGTTTACGGTAGAAAAATACATTATCCTTTATGGCATGCGAAGGGAGCATGTTATGCCGTAGAATATAAATCTATATAAGGCTATGGGATCTTATGGTTGACCCTTACACTTCACAGTAACCCAACTTTGGCTTGTATGCGTGGACATATATTATGTTTGGCCATAGTTTGTAATAGCTAAAGTAAATGAAATTATGACTTCTTTGAATGTTTAATCGTGATATCATTTGGTTAATTCAGATGATGGATTTGTGTAGTCTGCTGTTAGCTTAGGGTTTGGCAGTGAATCTGTTGACCTCCTTACTGCGGTGTGGGGATGAGACTGTGGGATCCCTTACTGCAATGTGAGGTTGAACCTTGGCCATAAACTTATGATTGTACCCCATTTATAATTTACAATGTTCTTTACTCATATTTATAATTAAGATACTCCATAACCTCAGAAACTTATGATTGTACCCAATTTTAAATCTACAATGTTCTTTACTCATTTATAGTTTAGGTACTCCTCAACCTCTGAGACATGAACTCTGGGCTATTGTGGTGTGGCAATTTGAATTGCAAGTACTCTCAAACAAATGCACCCTTTTACAAGTACAACAAAACCATTTGGATGCATAATCTGTTTGTCAATGTGAATAATAATTATTAATTTAGCGCTCTGATTAAATGTTTGAATCAAGATGCACCCATTGCAATTTTGTATCTTTCATATGGTATTAAATTAAGTTTTCTCACCACAGTTTATTCCTCAAAATATTATCTATGTGAATGTGGAGCTTTGGTGCAAAGTTAACACTGCATTAGAGAGCATTTACTTCAAGAGTTTGCGATATGACCATTACATTGCTTAGATAAATTGATTAGGGATGAAGGATAAAGCATGGGCATAGCGAATTTGCAAATTAGCTTACTGTGTTATTACACTGGGATGTGTTCTGCAATGGCATCCTAGGGGGTGGTGGTGGGCTGTAATGTAGTGTGTTCACTTTTAATTCCAACCTTAAATTTGATGTTCATTTGACTGTCACTTGCAAGTCTTCATTTTTTAAAGAATGTCAATTAAAAAATTAGAGTATCTTGAAGATATGGTGGGTTTTAGACTCCCCCTTCTTCTCCATGCAATTATCTTTGCAAGCCTCAACATGTTATTGCACCTAGATTGACATTATTTTTCACCATGTCAGCGAGAAATTTGTCGAAGAATCTAATGAAATTACTAATGACATATGGTATGCTGAAGAAGTCCAAGATAAGGGCCTTGAGATTGATATCTCTTGGCATTTTCTAGATAGATGTATTTAAGATATCTATATTAGTGTATTTAGTGGGTAGTCTATACCAGAAAATTGTCACGGGCATGACAGTGATTTTGGGATGAATGAACCATATTGAAATTGAAAGTGATGATTTTCTCTCAAAAAGAAAAATAGAAAACAGGTTCTTGTATGCTCACATGTGTCGTGACTTAAAACGTGCCCTCGTGGCTGACAAGTTTGCAGAATCCCACATTTGTACAGAGTACTTGATTTCCCAGTGGAATCCTACATTTAGTCTATAATTTTAGAACTTTGATTTCCCACTAAAATGTTAAATCCATAAAATAGGTAGATACAAATTGGGTTAGATGTCTACCCAATCACCATCAATTGCCCCAAAAGGCTTCAAACAGCATTAGTCAGCATATTTCTATTTGCTAGGATATGGGACCAGTAGATTATGCAAACATTAACATCAGAGATCTAAACAGCAAGTCACCATCTTAGTTTTGCGTCTGGACCTCATTTATATAACTGTGGTAGATCATTTCGGTGAAAACGAACATATGTTAGTCACAGAGGCTGGAGCAGCAGTTGCTTCAAGCGTTGTGGCGGAACAGGTGCAATATACTTCACCTATCGGTTGACACCCAACAGGGAGATCATAGAGAAACTCACTCTATACAGGTGAAGAGTTTGACAGCTGAAGGTGGAATTCAGATTGAGGCATCTGAATCCGAGTCTCAAAAAGAAAAAGGTCGGCACTACACCAATCTATTTTGATGCTTGCTTACTGTTTTTGGATTGTAATCAGAAAAACTTGATCTAAGGTCTCTAGTACGCAGACACTAAAAATGAGCCAAGTCAGATAACCTGTACAGCTCATGCAGTCAAGGCTTGGGAATCGCTAACACATACCACTCAAGTTTGACCCACAATTCAAGCGAATACTCGGCGAAAAACCCACAAAGACAATGACATACTAAGTAAAATGAATCCTGTCCTCAAATCTGAGATTTTTAAATCAATTCTCCACATTTAGCAAGTTTTTTCAAAGTTCTCTGCTGTAGGGAGTATTCTTCCTTTATGGACAATTCCTGCGACCTAGTCCAATGTCAGGACCAAGTCTTAGGCTACTGATGGGTGATCCACACATGAGCTGGTAAAATACTCACCTGGGGTCAGTTCATACAGAGTCCTGACAAAATACACATCTAGGGTTAGTCAGTAAACAAGCAAAACACACACCAAGAGTTTATACATACAAAACAAGCAAAATGTCCATTGCTCACCTAGGGTTAGATCATATGTAATAGATAAAATTCTCACTTAAGACCATACAGAACTGGTAAAATACTTGCCTAGTGCAATAGTCCATATATAACAGGCAAATCTCCAGCGGGGATGATCCAAACAAATGGTAAAGTTCTCGCCTCAGATTAACCCTGTTGGAAGAACAATCTGCACTCTCCACCATAAAAGGTCTGGTCGCTCAGTGATAGAACGCACCATGATGCTAATGGCAGGTCATAGGCTTGAGCCCTAGCTGCTCCAAGAAAAATAACATGGCATCAGAGCCAGACTAGAAACCCCATGAAGAGAAGTATGGTTTGGGTAGATTGTTGAAAGAGCAATCCACACTCAGGCCAGAATGCATAGGGTTGTCAATACTCTGTGGTAGCGCTACACAATTTGGTGTAGGCGTTAAAGAAAACTCAAGGAAATTTGTATCTTGAGTAGAACTCCAAAGCTTCTCCACTTATAAAAAGTCATCCCAAGAAAATCTCTAGGCTTAATGAACTTATATTAAAAGCCATTTTTTAAATACCCAATTATGTGTCACTTAGGGCATGGTCCCATGGAGGGGCTTGGCCTCCTATTTTCTTGCAGCAGAAGGTCCCATGCTTATTTTTAAAGCCAGCTACGGGAAATAATAGAATCTAGGCCTAAAAAATAGGAGCTCCACTTGTTTAGCCCCCTAAACTTAAGAGGTGGCTGGAGAGGGGGGGCTGGGAGTTTCCCCCTACAGTTTAGGGCTGATAGAATCTAATATGCATTCCCACCATTATTTTTTGGTGATTTTAGAGAGAAATATGATTTTATTTTTCTACAAATGACCATAAATATTCAATGGGATCCTATAATATCTCAGCGGATATTGTTGAGGAAACTAATAAAAAATCATGGGACCTTAAAATTGCTAAAATGCTCCTAAATTTTCTTAGCAGGACCCGCTGAGATATTTAAGGAGCCCCCCTTCCATGGGACCATGCCCTTAGATTACTATCCATTATAGTGCAAATCTAGTCCTTTTGGTTGTTTGGTTTGTGTATGCACCTTATTTTTCACTCTTCACAAGCACTATTGGTACATTGACTTCTTCGAAGCGATGTCCTCAAGGATATTGCAGGAAGTGGGGATAACTAGAAACGGTTACATGGGCTAGCTAGTGGCGGTACATGTGAAAGAGCTTTGATGTGCATTCAATGTTACCCTAGTTACCTTGCTCTTTACACCTTTATAGTCTCCCTAAGACACCTTCTTGTTATCCTCTTATGGTTGCCTCCGTATCCACTGACATCACACTTATACTTTTGTCTAAACACCTTTTAGCAACTCAAAAGTCTTTCTCCATCCTTAAGAGCATTCTTGTAAGACCCCATGACGAAGCATTATCCAAAGCCTTCTTGTAGGACCCCATGATGAAGCATTATCTAGAACCTTCTTGTAGGACCCCATGATGAAGTATTACTCAGAGCTGATGGCATTGACCATGGTCGATACTGTTTGGCTTTTAATTCTGGCAGCCCTTTGCATCGACCATGGTTGATGCTGTTGCCTATAGGGAACTGTAATGCTTAATCATGTTTCCTATTTATAGGCGGCTTTTGAATGCTTTTTTTTCATATCATCATCGTCAATCGGTTTGCTTGTGCACGCCAAGCTGCTCTGAAGGTACTTGAGGTTAGTCTTGCTTATTTTTTGGTGTCTATTCTTCGAGTATTGGGTCCTTAAAATTCTCACGAATAGGAGTTGCACTTACTATGATCTGTCCAAAAACTATGATCTGTCCAACTTTTGGAGTATTCAACAAGTGGCTTTCTAAGGTCTTCTTCTATCTGCTTGTGGTCCCCCACATCAACTCTCTCATAAAGTGCTGCTAACTATTAGGGGAAGTTAATGCGCCAATGGTGTTTGCACAAATGTAAGTATCTCTATCCCCTCTTATTTCCTTCATGTTATTTTAAATTTGATTGATTGTTTGATTGGTCATGCATAGGTTAGAATAGATAGCATATTTTTATTTATTGCATTGTTATATTTCAGTTCTTACATTATAGTATCCTTTTATTTCCTTTATGTTATTTTAAATTTGATTGATCATGCATAGGTTAGAATAGGGTAGCATATTTTTATCTATTGCATTATTATATTTCACTCCTTAGTACCTTACTTTACAGTATGCACTTTGGGCTTTACAATGTATCGATCCTTACAATCCATGTTTACAACCTTGGCATAAGTATCTCTATCTTGTTTGTAACCCTATACAATCTATCTTTAATTAGAATTCTAGTCCGATGCCACCCCCTATTTTAGACTTAGGCTTTGGAACCCTATATCCTTGATAGATTGTGGACTACCATTTTCTTAATCCACGGCATTAGCATCTTACAACCCTGTTGTATGTGGCTTTAGAATGGTCCCCTTATTATACTAATCCATATTATGGAGAAGAAAGAGGATATTCAATTAGACCATTCTTAGCTTGCATACAATTTGAATTTTGGTTATTGAGCAACTTACTAGGAAAAGCTCACCTCTCTTGATATGTATTCCTTCAGTAACAAGACCTTGACCAGGCAGACATATATTTGTTCCTTTTGTAGTCGTTCTAGAGAACTGAGATTGGACAAGTGTGGCCACCATTGAGATTCAAATCAACATGGATTAACCAAAATAACTCATTAAAATGAAGTATTTGCCAAATTGTGAGATGAATATAGGTTGAGGTTAATACCATAGATATAAAGGAAATTTTTTATGCTAGATCCAATTCATGATAAGCCTTGAAATTTCATGAATATATTTTTTTTGACTGTCACATGAAAAAGAGGAAAAAAGAGGGAGGAGAAGAAAATAAAAAAGGAAGGAGATAAGGTAAAATAAAGCCTTTCAAAGAAATGCTGTTTCACATTAAATTGGCTTCTTGACTATGGTTTGCAAATTTTATAGCAAGTGCATTTAACATTTTGGACATTTTCTTTGTTGATATTTTTATCCCTTTTTGGTGCAAATTTGAAGTTTTTGCTGGGTTGCAAAAATATTTGTCAACAATAATAAATTGATTATGATTATATAAGTTGCTCATTATGTATGTCAATAAGTGTATGACTTTTGTGTTTTATAATCATTTTTTATCAATAAAATCGTGCTTATCAGCCTTAGTTGTGGATGTTGTTGCTAGCGATTATTGAAATTGAGTTTAGCTTGAACTTTGCATGTTGGCAGAATAAGGTGTCGGATTGAAGATATTGTTATTTTGCAAGCAGTATTTAAAATTGTAGAACATGTCAGAAGAATGTCCAATAAAAATACTTGTGTGCTTTGTATTACAAACATTGCACCTATGACATTTTTGAAGTGATTTTTCCTTATTCTCCATTGATTTTCATCATGAAAGGTCTGAGGATAGCTTTACAAAGATGAGGAAAAGGAACTTGAGTGGTCTTTCTCTGGTGTTTGGCATGAAGCAAGAGAAAATGATCTCTAAATGGAACTTTGTACATAACTCTCTACATAACTTCAAATGTATTGTAGTTTTATTGATAACACTGAGGGCACAAATTTTGTATGGTAGATTTTAATTTTTGAGAAACATATGGTTCGCCAAAACTGTGGTAGGTACGAAAAAATAAACCTGTACAGATATCTTAAGTACACCTATAAACTAGTACAAATATCTTAAATACAGCTATCTGAAAAATGCCAAGAGAGATCAATCTTAGGACGCCTACCTTGGATTTGGAACATACTACTTCAATTAATGATTCTATGACCTTCTTTGAATATTTCCCACTAACTAGTAGTGATGAATGGCCTCAATCATATTGCACCAAAAAATCATTTTGGCAACACGGTCTCCAAACTCCACCACATGGCCAAGATGTTACGATTTTTCAATTGGATTCTCCGAGCAAGATACTTTTTTTTCCCCAAATGATGGTCAAACAGACGTCAAATTTAAGGTTGAAACTTCCTTGTGAAGGTCAAACAGACTTCAAATTTAAGGTTGGCCATTTGTCATTAACACATTGAACAATTAAAAAATATAATATCTAATGATATTAAAGAAAACAAAAATACACAATACATCCAAAAATTCCCTATTTGGTTGACTGTTGAGCTCTTTGGTACTTTATACCTGTCCTGTTCTTGACCATATCACAAGATGTTGAGGACCTCAAAGAAATAAGTGTTGGTTCAAAATGCATGGTGTTTAGGCTGCTGAAAAACCTTTATTCATGTATTTGATGAGGGATCACAACACCTCATTGGAAGCCTTTATATATTTAGAAGAGGTTGGGTATTTTTCCTTTGACAGACTAACAAATCTGTCTATTATGAAAATAATGTGGCATTGTGTAATTTTTTAAGTCCGGGTGATCATCATGACATTGAACTCTTTCTTTTCGTTCCCTTTTTGCCAAGAAAAGGCAAATAATATAGTCAAACTTGGTCATGCAATCTTTTTTGCTACAATTGAGAGTAGAAATATCTGAGATTCTCAAGAGATCAAGAACACACTATTTAAGTTGTCATTGCATCATAAATAATTGTTCCAAGTTCTTGTTTGGCTCTCAATTGTACAAGCTTCAACATACTCTTTACTAAGAAAACACATTTGGTTGATGTTGACCCCGACACTTCCCCTGATACTCCACACTCTCCATTGTTCCACCTTCTTCTTGCGATTTGGTTGCTCGCAATAACAAGTGGAGCACCGGTATGGCTGCCAATATTGAAGGCTTCTAATTTAAGGGCTGAATTATTGAAATTTAGGAGAAGCGTGAGTGCATACTTGACACAATAATCAAGATTCAAGTGAAGAACTCCCTTAAGATTCAAGAGAAGAATTCCCATATAATATTTTCCAATACATATTGAATTATGATAGATTGATTGTAGTATCCTTAAGCTACAATTATGGTTTTTTTTATCAAGGATAAAGGTTTTTTGCTTGGGATCCTACCCAGTTACAAAGAGGCCATAGCCATGATATACAATAATTTCCAAAAGAGATCAATACAAGAGTGAAACAACCGCTTAGTTATCTTATAACACAAAAACAAAAAAGCGCAGCAAAATCTCAACAAAAACACAGTAGAAACGCAACACTAACGCAACAAAGACCCAACAGAGACTCTAGGAGCACGAAACCAAAACAAAGCAACTTCATGATCTTCTGAAAGTTCTTCTTGACATTATCCAACCCCATTTTGATGTCTCTAAGGCTTGAATCTTTCTTGTTTTTCTCCTTTCCTTTACTTTCCTCTAACTGGCGGGTAATGAGGGAGAGAAAATCAATTGTGCTCTTGAGGATGGAGAGGACATCATAATGTTTAGCTCTGAGATTATCCCGTTCCTTCTTGATCTTTGTGACCCTGTTGCAAATCTCCTTCAACAAATTCTTGTCAGGCTTACCACCATCAATGGCTAACCTGCAACCTTCGGACTTGTCTTTGAAATCTTTTAACTCTTTGCTGAGCCAAGTGATCATGTCGTTGTGTAAGTCCAACTCAGTCTTAATACTGATATCGACAGATTTGGTGGGATCAATGTTCTTCATGCCAATAGACAGGAGTCCAAGAACCCACCATGGATGGGGGGGGAAGGGAGGATTTCACCCTCATGGATAGTTTTTAGGGCCTTCTTCTGAAGGGTCCTATTAGAAGGATGGTCATGGGGTCTCTTGCTAAAGGAAGGGGTCGGGTTGGAACAAAAGATGCTGGGAGGGCAACATGAGGATTAATGGTGGGGGAAGGGGAGAGGGATGAGGGTGAAGGACAATGTGATCAAAGTACTTATACAACATTAGGATAACAACATGGTGCAACGGGTATACACTTTTTCCCCATTTGACCAAATTAACAGAATGTTCTAGAGAATGCAGAATAAAGAAAGGGAAGCTAATGTGGCATTTCCTATGGAAGTGATTTAAAAAGACCAAGTGAAAGTTTGGCATTACCTTTAATCTTCCTTCGAGTGTGATAAATTTCATCACAAGGAGGCCAACAATGTTGTAAGGAATAGGCAATGAGTCTTTGAAAAAACCACTTTTAGTGTGCACAATAGCCTCACCGTTTTAGTCAAATTTGTTTTTGTAGAATTTTAGTCCCTTCCTATTCATACCTGTAATCAAGGCAATAATGTCCTCTGTGATTTCAAATTCCCTGCATTTGTAGGAAACCTTCCCCTTGTTACAATTCTTGGCAAATTCTTGGGCAAGGTGCAGGTCATGCCCTTTAGCTCTGTCAATAAAAGTACTGAAGCCACCTTACCCAAAATTTCCCAAATCTTTGCATTCTGCGTCCATTCATCAATGCTGAATGGTTCCACACTGCAAATCTCACCTCCCATTTTGATAGTGGCCTTCCTAAGGAAATGCGACTTTTCTAGAGCTCTAGAGAAGCGGCACACAACCTTACAAATCTTAGTCAGAAAGAGCTCGTCCTTATAGGCAGAGACCCAATCTTTGAAGCAAGCGAAATCGTTCTCCAATTAGTTTGCTCATTATTGATTATGCTAATAATATTTGGCGAAGGAGTCTCGTCCAAATGCCACACTTTAAAATCATTCAAATTCACACCAATATTCGCCATCATGTTAGCTAGTTTGTTGCCTTCACGATAGTATGTTGAATTATACTATTGGGAAAAAAATTAAGAATTAAGAATTTGAGTAGCCTCCATAATTATATCTTTGATATTCCAACTAACATGGGTGCTGCCTTTAAGGCAATTAGTGATGTTCATCGAATCCCCTTCCACAATTATGTTACTAATATTAAGCTTTCTAGCCAGCCTTAGGCCCCACAAAGAAGCCTAAATAGTGATTAGAATTTATTCCCATTGGTTCCGCTTAAACCATGATGACATGATCTTTATCATCACGCATACACCCGCCACCTCCAGACTTGCTCGGATTACCCTTGGATGCTCTGTCTTAATTAAGCTTGAGCCAACCATTTGGGGGAGGATGCAATTTAATATAGTCTCTGTTATTGATAACCTCTTGTTGTATGTTGACAAAGAAAAGGTTAATTTTCCACTTCTCCATAATTTCACTGGCTTTTGGTTTTGGTGTATCTTTTTGGAGGGTTTGAAACTTAGAACATTTTGTTTAATATCTTCAAATAATTGACTGGAAATTCTGAGAAGAGAGGGCTTCTTATCCTCAAAAATTTCAGAGTTTCAGGCTTTCCAAATGGTCCAAAGAATATGGGGGAAAGAGAGAGTACATAGTTTCTTAATAATAGAGTGCTTGAATCGAGAATGCCATTGCTCCCAAGCAAGCAAGATAGAATCTAGTAAAGTCCATTTGATGCCCATGAAATTGAAGAAGAGACTCCAGACAAAGACAACAAAAGAACAGTGGAGGAAGAGATGTTTAACTGATATTTCACTGAATTTGTATAGAATACATCTACTGGGAAATTGTTGGCCTCTCTTGACCCAATTGTCAATCGTCAGGACATTATTGTGGAGCACGAACTAGAAAAATAGATTGGGTTTGAGGGTTGGCTCCTTAATCTAGATTTTGTTCCAGTCAAATTGAGTAGGTTGCACCTCAGACAAAATCAAGTATCCAAACCTGACTGAATAAGAACCTTCAAATGATCTTTCCCAAATGAATTCATCCTGGGTCTCCACTTGAGAAAGGTGGTGGTTGTTGAGAATATTTTGAATCTCTTTAATACATTGGAGGTTGAGTAAGGAAGTCCCTTCCCAATGCAGCTGGATCCATGTATTTTTTGAGTTCAGATTGATAATATAGTTACTCACATTATCGCCAATGTGAATTCTAAAGTGCTCATGCAATTGAGATCCACTTTGAGTATTCTGACGGGGCAGCAATGAGATCCATTTTTCCTTCCAGAAGGATATGTGATTGCTGTTCCCTAGTTTCCATCTGCTACCTTTGAGGAGAAGATTTCTGCAATTAGACAAAGCATTACAAAAAGAGGAGCCGGAGAGAATCTCTTCCTTAGTGAGCCATTCTAAATCATCTGTTGACCCAAGATACTTAGTTCTCACAATTGAGGTCCATTGGAGGTCCTCTTTTATTACTCTCCATCCCATTTTATTGATCATGGCTTTATTCATCCACCTGATATTTTTTATCGAGAGTCCCCCACACATTTTAGGAAGGCATACTCTTTCCCAAGACAACAGAGGGATTCTATTAACTTCTTCAACCTATGACCAAATAAATCTCTTTCGAATCCTTCCAATTTTTTCAATAACTGCACTAGGAATCTTGAAAAGAGACATTAGATAAATAGGAAGATTCTGGAGAGTACTCTTTATGAGGAGCCACTTACAAGCTTGTGAGAGGACTGCTACTTTCCATCCCGCAAGTTTTTTCTGAAAGTGTTCCAACAAGGAGTTCCAAACTTCCATGGGCACCTTCCCACTAAATAGGGGCATCCTAAGATAACACGAATGAAGCTTCTTGATGTTACAAACCAGAATTTTTGAGATCTTAATCTGTCTATAGCTTGGAGTGTTGAGAAAGATGACAACTTTTTTCGAAGTTGATGAGCTGTCCCGAGACATCTTCATAGTCCTTCAGTAGAGATTTTAGCCTCCTAGCTTCCACGTCCGATGCCATCATGATGAAAATAGTGTCATCAACAAAATGTTGGTTGGAGACTTTGAGGATACCAGAGGAAGGTTTGTAGCCTTTAAGGACCCTCGAGGAGACAACAACAATTCTGCTACTAAGACTCTCTGCCATTAGAATGAACAAGAGAGGAGAAAGGGGGCCACCTTTACAAATATCTCTGCTACTGCTGAAAAAACCTGTAGGTGCATCATTGATAAGAATAGAGATCATAAGGGAGGAAATACAAGTCCTCAATATATTTCTAAAACGATTATCAAAGCCAAACTTCTTAAGGACTGTATCTAAAAACCTCCATAAGACTATCAAAGGCTTTGTTCATGTCGAGTTTAACAATCACGCCTTCTTGCTTGCTTTTATCCATAGAATGAATGGCCTCATGCACTAAAATAATGCCATCACGAATGATCCTTTGACAAATCCCCCTCGTTGATTAGAGATGAGATCCAGGAGGAGGGGTTGTATTCTAGAAGCTAGATTTTTTGTTAAAATGTTGTAGAGAACATTAGAAAGATTGATAGGTCTGAAGTCTTTAAAGTCCTTAGCTCCTTTCTTTTTTGGGATTAGGACAATAAATGTATTGTTGATCTCCTTAAGAAGGTTACCCGTTCGAAGAAATTCATTGATAGCATGAAGAAGATCTTCCTTGCATATTTCCCAATATCTCTGAAAAAAACTTGTCAGAAAACCATCGGGGCCCGGAGATTTGTCTCCTTCCATTGAAAAGACTGTCCTTTGAAGTTCTTCCATGGTAGTTTTTTCCATCAACTTCTTGAATCTATTTTGGTTAAACAAGTTTGAAGGAATGTCAGATATAAACCTGTCAGACTTTTCCTCCTCCTGTGTAGAATCTCCATTCAGCAGATCTTTATAGAAAGTAATAGCCTCCTTTTTGATGATGTTTATATCATTGCTTACTTTCCCATCTTTAGTTGTAATTTCTGAAATTCTGTTATTGTTTCTATGATGAAAAACTGTCATATGGAAATATTTGGTGTTTTTATCACCTTCCTTAAGCCATAGGGATCATGATTTCTGTCTCCAGTATGATTCTTCTTGCGAGTTTATGGTATGCAGCTCGGAGAGCAGATCTTTTTCAAGATAGTAGTTCCCAACATCCATGCCTGTACCCCAACATCCATGCCTTTATCAGCTACTCTTTTCTCTAAATTAGCAAGCTCTTCTTTGATCTTCTTTTACTTTTCGAAGATGTTCCCAAAGACTTCCCTGTTCCATTTTTTGATATTTCTTTTGACGTTTTTCAACTTTTTAACCATGATAAACACAGCAGATCCTCTTATCTTGATACTCCACCATTCCTTTATTGTGTCACAAAGGTCAGGGTGTGACATCCACATTTTTTCAAATTTGAAAGGAGCATGAAATTTGACCTCTTTATCCAACATATTTAGCATTATCGGATTATGATCTGAGCCCACTCTAGGAAAAGAGAGAGCTTGAAATCTTGAGAGGGAGTCCAATCAACAGAGACAATAGCCCTATCCAGTCAGACTTGAATCAACTCTTCTCCCATTCTTCTATTGCTCCACGTGTATTTGATTCCCCCTAGCTCAATGTCTATGAGGTTATTATCGGATATCATATCTGCCAAATTCTCCATGCTTAGAGTAAATTCCTGTTTTCCCCCTCTTTTTTCTCCAGGAGTCAATGGGGTGTTGAAGTCTCCCATTATCAACCAATTATAGCTTTTACAATTCTTTCTGAAAGCTATAAGATCTGCCCATAATTTTTTTCTGCCAACGAGATTGTTCGGGGCATAGATGTTGGAGAGAATCCAAACATCCCCGTTGTTCCTAACTGAAGAGAAGAGGATGGCCAAATGACAAGGAGTTTCAAAAATCACTGTCCCCTTAACCCAATTATTATCCCAAAATGTAGCTATACCACCCGAGGCTCCTGCTGAGTCAATGCTACTGACTTCTGTGTTGTTCCAACAAGTTTTTTTAATCTTTCTAACAACGACGTCTTGCATCTTGATTTCTTGAAGCGCCAAAATTTGAGGTCTGTTGCTTTATCTAAGGTCTTTCAAAATCCTTTGCTTGTTGCTGCTGTTCAGACCTCTGATGTTCAACGATATTAGCTTCATTTGGAAGATTTAGAGAAGGTTTTTTTTGTAACTTTGGGATCCAAAGTTAGCTGAGCACCATTTGCAATTTCCTTTTTAGTAGTTTTTCTCCTATGATCACCCAAAGTTTGTCTACCTTTATTCTTGTTACCTCCCACGTTTGCTGCTTTCATGGATCGTGTTGGAGGTCTAGAGAAGATGGGAGGGGTCTTCCCATCCTCAGGAGACAACTGGATTTTTGATGTTGCTATATTATTCTAGTTAGAACTTTCTAATGATGCATCTAGCTCTCTATATTCTAGAAGTCCTTACTTCCATTCATGGTTCTCGAACATGATGGGATCATTTCTATATGAATAGAGGAAAAGAGTTGTATTTAGTAACTCAGGTAGACTTTTAGAAGGCTCCTCAGGTATAATTTCACTTTTATTGGTTTCCTCTATGATGGTGTCTGATTTGATATTTTATTTAGAGGTTTCTATCTCTTTGTTTAGAGAGTCATATATTAAGAGGACTTTTAGCTTCACCCAAAATAGAAAGGGCCAGATTCCTTCTTCTATCCATACTTTGATAGGGGTTTTTGGTTGTTATATCAGTTTCTTTCTAGCCTCAGAGATTTTATTTTCGTTGTGCATGCCTTGCTTGTTGGCCTTGACCGTGCTCATCTTATTGTCTTTAACCATTCCCACGGTGCAATTTTGTGGCCCATCTTGGAACAATTTTTGCATCTCAATCCGTAATCTTCGTATTCCAAAGCTTGTCTCCATGTGCCTAAGGAGGAAAGCAAAAGCATGCTATTAGGGATTTTCTGATCTTCCTTCACACTAATGAAATACCATGCAGTAGAGAGCCTTGTACGAGATTTTGTAGCATTATCAAAACCAATGAGCATTCCTAGAGATTTATCATTTAACAACTCCCACGATTATAGATTCTTCCCAGAATTCGAGAGGGAGCTCTGGCATTCTCACCCATATTGTCACTTCTGTCATTGTCTCTTTATCTGGGTAATCCCAGGTGCCCATTTCTTCAAGTAAAGGCCCATGTTTCCAAGAAACCATGGACCCCCCAGCAATGCCTTCAACCAATCTTCTTGCAAAGAGAATTTGACCAAAAAAAACCCTTTTGTCATGATTGAAATATCCATATCTCCTTTTGGAGACCATTTTCTATGAACCCATCAGCTAGTAGTATCTATATTAGGTTTGGAGCCAAGAAACTTACCATGGGCTTGAGAGGATTCCTTTTTTTCGTCTCACTGATTATTTCTTCAGGATTGGAAAAGTGGAGCTCCCCATCATTGTCCATCTGGCAAGAGATGTCAGCTTTAGGGGACCCTGTTGTCTGTCTGCTTGGAGACCCGCCTAGCCTTGGACTATTCCCTTTCACGACCTCTGTCCACGTGATTCCATTGCAAATCTTGCTATTCGAAATAGATTCCTCATGGATTGGAGCAGAGTTTAGTGTTTCCTGCCCAGGTGTAATGTTCAAAATTTGAAATGGGTTCGTAGGTAGCAATCCGTCCATAATTTACCACAATCTGTTCAGTTCTACAATTATGGTTTCATTTGAACTTGGTAATTTTGATGTTTTTCTTGAGGAGCAACTAGCACCGTCTCAAGATTGTTCCATCTGAAGTGCATTGGTATGTCAATATACAATTTTAGTTTTGGATCTATACAGAGGTTGGAAACAATTCATTCATGATTTTATGTTAATATTTCGAACGAGGAGTTGATGTCTTAAAATTGATATTTAGTGTGGTATTATAAAGGTAAGTTGAATTTTGATTGTCACCTATTTCATTTAGTAAAACTATAGATGTCTAGTATGTTGACTTGGGGAAACTTCACTTCTTGCTGTTAAGTACCCAAACTGCGCGAGTGAGAGGCACATGATCGCATGAAGATGTTACCGTGGCCTAGCGAGAACTTTGGATATAACTATGCAGGAATATTTGAGGAATATACCTTGAACATGGAGAAAATGAGACATACATGAGATGAGAAATGGACAAGGCGATGGATGATTTGGGATTGGGCGACCAACTTAAGGGATAAAGAGAAGTTTTTGGAAACCAAAATGTGCATTCTAGTTTATCATAAAGAGTTTCTTAGAGCCTAGGGAAGCGTTTGATGCTGCCCTTTTAAATAGAGTTCGTAGGAAATTTCAATATAGGGATAAGCCCATTTTTGGAGGCACAACTTACATCAATGGCATTGCAAGTTCATAAGTTGACATCAGTTGGAGTTGTGTAAGAAATGTAGAAAGGATAGTAGTGTACTGATTGCAACACGAAGAGCCACACAGAGAATAATTATTTTGAAAAGAGAGGTCGTTTGGCTAGGATGGGATGCAAGGCGTGTTTGGCAGCACATGAAATGAGGAATTGTCCGTTGTTGAGATGGGCAAAACAAACTGAAGTGGTGTGTTGGTTTAAAATATGTGAAGCTAATACCCACAACAATGTAGATTTCTGATTGATTGAAGAGATGAGAGAAAGGAAAACTCAAGGGTGGAGATAAACTATGATGTTACGAAATAAAGAGGAAGGATTTAGAAGAGGAGGAAGATTTTGACGACAAACAAACTAGGACAAAGTGGTGGCTACATATGGGACACTTTATTTAAGTGGGGATTGACTGATCATTAGCAGAGACAAAGGATCACACAAAATTGCAGAAGAAAATATTGTAGAATGAGGTCAAACAAAAAGGTGCAAGTATGTTGAGAGTAGTGCAAGATCAACATCGACATCCTTGTGGATATGAAAGGTATCAAGGACAGGGATAGAAGGTGAATGTGACCACATGAAATGGAGGATATCAAGGTAATGTAGTTTCGAGCTATACGTAGAAGGGAAAAGCTAAGGTGCAATATTCACAAGTTGAAAGACTGGGCGATTATCCCACTGTTGCAAAACTAAAGGAGATCATCATGGAGACTCGAGAAATTATGTAAGGCTTGCAAGATGAGTTGAGATCTATGTGAGAGTTATGAATGAGATTTTATTTTGAGGAAGTTATGAATATGCTCGCATAAAAGAGAGAAATTGGGCAAACGAGTATACAAGCTATGTAATGCTTGGGAATGGAAAATGATCTAGTCGAAGAGAAGAAGAAAGGAAAGATTGTTGTGGTAGATGTGGTGATAGGCAAAGACAAACCACAATTGCTGCGGAAAAGACTAGCAGAGGGTAGCACAGAAAAACCAACAACATCAGCTGCGCCAAACAATTAAAGGAAGGCTAACAAAAAGAAGCTTGACGTCAGACTGGGTAAGGCACACATATCGTAGGTGGCCATGCAGAAATGGATACCAAAGTTTTATAGAGTCTAGAAGTTTGTCTACCAAGATGGGTAGATGCAGATGGAGTTTGGAATTTTTATGTTTTGAAATGGAGAACCATAAATAAGGCTGACAACTAGGAATTACCACCCCAAAAATATATACTACTTTCTAAAATAGTTTCATTTCAATACCTTCTTTTCAAATAATTTTCTTACATGCAAATAAATGAGCTTTACAACAAAGTATTTTGTTTTCATATATGTAAAGCATAATCATGTAGTCATATAAGGCGAAGAGATGTGTTGCGCACACAAGAAACTTTGCGCATGAGGTACAAGGGGAGTCTAACTTGGGTTTTTAACTCAACCGGTGAGTCGAGTGGGTCTTTTACAGGTTTCATGCTTGACGTCTATGTTTTTGGGCTAATTTAGTTGTCAAATTTCTGCGTATTCAAAAGTTTTTAGGCACAAGTGTTGCGAAAGCAAAAGGTGATAAAAAAGCATGCAGCTAAAGGCAAAGACCATATATAAATTAAGGATGTTATCCCACTTCATGTTAAGACTACAAATAGATTTAATCTTTGCGCATGAGGGCATAACACAAGCTAAGTGTTGGAGGAAGGAAAAGGTAGGTGCATGTTGTGCAAGATTGTGATGCTATGGAATGATTGCTCAAAAAATGAAGAATGATTATGTGCAAAAATGATGATGTCACATAATCATTGGAGATGGATGTTGCAAGAGCGACACTGAGAATCAAGGGAAAAAATCAAAACTTGCAAGTGGATAATGGTTGTTGAGTGGAGGAAATGTAACGTATAAGGAGGGAATGTGCATGAGGAAATACCATTTGCAAAAAGTTGCTTGAGTTGAGAGATTGAAGAATTAGGGCATGACAACGAGAAAGTTGGAAAAAGAGATGCAGTGTGAGGTTTGGAGAGAATGAAAGGAAAGAAAAAGTTGAGAATCTTGGTGGGATATGTCAGTATGAAGAAAATTGAATTTAGGGGACAACGAAAAAGAAAAGACTGGGAAAGATAAGGTGAAAACCGTGAATGTAGAAAGCGGTTCAGAAGAAGGGGAGATTGTTAGAATAATAGAACCCCAAAAGAGGGTGACACCTTTACTTGTAAGAAGCTCTTGTTGAGAAAATTGCAAGATTGCTAGGATATCAAGCGAAAGAGGAAGCAAGAAGAAAAGAGCTGAAAGGGGGACCAAACTTGAAGCAAAGGAAAAACAAGAGGAAGAAATGAGAAAGAAGCAAATGGCAGAAGAGAAGATAGAGGTGGGAAATCCTCTCCGGATACTCGGATACAACACTGGCAACCAAATTATTGGAAACAAAGGTAGTCATGCAAGATGGTGGAGTACAATCATAGATATTATAAGATGCAGATGAAGTTTACATTTAAAGGAAGAAGGTATGGTGAGAGATTTTTTGGAGACTACAAGAGTGGAAAGTCTAAAAAATCTTACGTATTTTGGAAATTTGGGTGTTTAATAAGGTTATGCCTGTTGTGTACATATGGAGGCTGAATGTATATGGGAGGAAGGCAAATACCCTTGATTGTCAAGAGGTTAGCAAGAATTGTGGATTTGGTGAACTAGGTTGAGGATTTGGCTAAGGTAATTAAAAATAAGCTGTGCAAATTTGCATTCAAGTTAATGAATTTGAACAAAAAGAGCAAAACCACTAGAGTGGAAAACAACGAGAGTTGCTGCAAGATTATTAGCATCTAATATTTTTATGGAAGGAAATTTTATTTGAGCCTTCAGGAAGTCCAATATCTAGTACTCCAAATGGGATATGCAAAGAATTATAACATTGCAAAATATGTGGCGGATGAACTCAATCGTGCAGTTAATGTGGCACATAAAAGTAGAGGGTTCCAATGAGGCAACATCTTGGTTTTGATTTATTTGATGAGATAGGGAATAGGAACTTGTGTAAGTCGCTTCAAGGAGTGCAATTTTGAAGGAAATGTTACTTCTTTGGATCACAAGAAGAAGATGGAATAATGGTATGGGAGAGTAAAAGTTGTGGTGGAGGATGAGAAAAGAATAATCCCGCATTTGTTGACTGTATATTTTGGTTATGCAGAATTCAGAACAATGGGTCACGACATTGATTTGATTCACATGGGAAGATGGGGAATGGAAAAATTGGATGAAGTTACAATATGTAGTGAGCATGTAATTTATGGAGCCATCACTACAATGGGCGAAGCAAGTCTAAAAGACATCAATGGACATTGTGCTAGTGGACAAGCACATAAATGAGTTGGCAAAAATTGAGGGGAAGAAGGTTGCCAACTATGAAGACGAGGAGTTTGATGATGATTCAATGTTGAGGCCTTCGCAAGAAGTTGTTGTGGATGGCTATACAATTCTAATACATTTGCATAGAGGCCGAGAGGGAGAGATTCAAGGAATAGACCAGTGAGAGCTCCAATGATTGCAACACCAAGAGAAAGAGGACCTCTCAGTGATGAGAATCTATGACGATGTAAGGAAGAGGAGAAAGCAATGTGAACTCACGTTGCTTCTGATGTGACTGGAAAGGGAAAGAAAGCGGGGGAGGACAAGATTCCATTGAAAGAGAAATATTAGAAGGCAATGATTGGGACGTTAAAACGGGTAAAACCATCGACAACATTCAAGGAAGGGATTCTAGTGAACCCATGGTTGTGTGAGGAGTAAGTATAGTTGAGGTGACATAAGAAGATACAACACTAAGAACCTAGGAACGAGCAAAACAAGGTGTGGCCATGCCAAGCCAAGGTAAACAACTTGAAGAATTTGGAAATCCTTGCATTTACGAACCTCAAAAGTCAGAGACTTGACATCGAGAAGGTGATGGAAGATGCCACATAGAAAGAGGCAGAGTTGCAAGAAATAGGGAGTGATACGAGCTACAAAGGATCACAGATTTATAATCCAAAGAAGTTAGGAAAATAAATAGTTACACTTGATGATTATGAAGATAACAATTGAGTGTCTAGATATAAGATAAGGGATGAAGAAGTAGATAATACCCACATAGATATGGAGAATGAGAGGGGAAAGTTGGAAAGGGCTAATGTAAAAAGTCAAACAATGGCCAAGAAGGTTGTGGGATATTATGCAAGAATTGAGAAAAAGACACTTGGGATTTTGGAGGGAGAAAGTGTGGATAAGCTAGGATCCTTGGATAAGTTGGGACTAGCCATAGGTCCACTCATGAAGGATCTCTCACCCCCACAACCATATGAAGAAGTGCGAGCCGAATTAGAAAGGGTGAAGAAGAATTTTGTGGATAAGTTAGATAGTTTGCACGTGAAGATGAAAGATGCATGACTGATGGTGACTAGATTCAACCATATGAAGAAGTGTGAGCCGAATTAGAAAGGGTAAAGAAGAATTTTGTCGATAAGTTAGATAGTTTGCACTTGAAGATGAAAGATGCATGACTGATGGTGACTAGATTCTAGTTTATGGATGAGTTTATTTAAGCACGACTGAAGAATGAGAAGAATGCACTGAAGTAGTTGAAGGAAAAAGTATTCAAAAAAATGGGCGAAGAAAAGTGCAAGTAATTGAAGGAAGAAGCACACAAGTTGAGAGCAGTGATTGATGAGAAGAAGCAAGTAGAAAATTTGTTTGATGACATCAAATTGAGATTTTCCTAGGGATCACAAGATGCACATGAATGGGGTTTGCAATGTAGATTATATTGGAGATTGTAGAATTCCCAAATTGAAAGGGATAGAAGCGATTATCAATATGATAGAGGAAATGCCAAAGATAACGACAAAGGCTCAAGAAGTTCATCAACAATGGGAAGATTTTGTGGACTTATAAGAGTAGGTAAAGAAAGTTTTGGTCCTGTGGGGAGTAGAAGAGGCCATTGGATGGGAATTGTAGGAAATGCACTTTTTGGAGGACAAACAATATATTAATTCTGGGGAAATTTTGATCTTGGAAAGCCCACTTCTTGTTGTTAAGTACCCAAACCGTGAGTGAGACGCGCATGATCACCTGAAGACTTAATCTTAGGTTAGTGAGCTTTGGAGATGATCGCACAAGAATAATCAAGGAATATACCTCGCACATGGAGATGACATGTGGACCGTAGGAAATGGACAAGACTGAAAATGATCGAGGATTGCGCGATCGACTTAAGGGACAAAGGTAAGTTGTATCTCAGCTAAGCAACAATTAAGCAATCTTGATGGATCCATGGGAGAATCTAAGGAATATTTGTGTGAAAGTTGGTTAGGCAAAGTTTTCACTAAAATTCTATAAATGCCTCTTTGATTCTAACTCATGATGATTATTGCATCTCTTGAAAGAACTTTGAGTCTATTTTGTAAGCGTTTCTTTGCTATCTATTATGTGTTAGGGTTTATATCATGTAGTTATTTGGAGAGTACGCAAAGGTTCTTGAATCTTAAAAATGGACTACATAGCATGTTTCATTATTTTCTCTAATGTACAATATTGGTATACAATCTTGTTGGTTTCATCTTCAAATCTTGATTTTCATTTTCTCCAATACATCATTTGAATATGTGCGTTGAAACTTATAATATCCCAACGTACATCTCCATATTTAATTTTTTGGCGGGGGCAACCCTTTGTAATTGTCACTATTTCAGCTTTAATTTGTTGCAATTGATGATTTAATTCATGTTTTTGTTTGGGTATTAGATTAATTGCTATAATTATTTGCACCAAAACATTTTATGAGAATTAGATAATGAAAAAATAAGTAGGATAGATGTGCAAGTTTGGGTTCATACAATCTATAAAAGGCTTTTAAGTACAAATTTAGCAGGTCAAGCCACAATTTAGCACATGTGAGGGCACATAACGTATAGTGTCTCAAGACAAGTTTCTTTAGAATACAAACAAAACAATGCACATACATACAAAGGAAAGATTCAAGATTTCAAGCTAATTGAACTGAGAAAAGGCATTCCACCTCCATTACTTGATAGAAAGCAAGGACAATAATTCAACCTCAATTATATTAGGATGAGTATTAAATTGGGAGTGTCATTTATTTGTAAAATTGTTATAGATCCCTAGATGATTGGTGCTATGCTAAGAGGTAGCCCAAGACAAATATAATTAGTGAAGCGTTGTGGTTTTTTATCAAACACTATTAATGTGGGACATCATAGATAGGGGAGTAGGGGTTTATTGTCACACGAAGAGGAAGCTTAGAGAAATTACCCACAGCAAATTACAAGAGAGATATTAGAGGCCATTTCGCAATGGTGCTTATGGAGGTAGGTGCAACGTTTGTGCGGCTGAAATTTATGGTTATCAACTATCATACTCGATCCATGGATATTTTCTTTTGCCTAAACTAGGCTTATGTTGTTCATTAGGATGCAAGTTCACATTTTGCAACTCATAATTAGTGTCATGTTGTGTGTTAAAACATGACAACAGTTGCAAGGTGAATGGAAACTTGTAACTAGTTTCATGTTGTGTGTTAAAACATGACAACAATAACAAGGTGAATGGAAACTGGGTTGATTCTTTTATGCAACCATTATGAACTTCCTTTGGAGGCATGCTTATGTTATTTTCATGGCATGCATATATAATCCATGTGGAGGTTTTCTTATGACATTCTAATAGTGATCTTAGTATATGCTTCTAGTAACTACTGTATGCTATTTTTACTATTTTTCTTCTTTCATTGGTTATCTGTCTTTAAATTTTAGAGTATTTTATGCTTAGGTCATCATGTCAACAAACGAGAGTAACTATAATGTTGTTTGTAAGTATATCTTTAGAGCTCAATCATGCTTCAATATTCTTCTTGAGCTTATGGATTGACATCATAGTGAATTTTCTAGATTATAATGGCCACAACTATGGCATATTTATGACAAAGGTCTTGAATTATTGAGCTTGACATAACATGATCCATGAGTAAGAAGATAAAAGCTAATTTTTGGTAGGCATTACATATTGATCTTTATAACCATTCCCTTGATCAAGTTGTATTTGGTGGCAAGGTGACCATGAACAAACACAATTGGAAAGAGTTATAGCTTTAATTACCCCGATAGGCATTCTACAACAGCAGTGAGGATGGAATGTAATGAAATTATTTTTTCACAATTATATTTGATTGTAAATTTGACCTTCACATGGAAAATTTAACTTTAAACTTGATGTCCATTTGACCATACAGTGGAGTTTAGAACCCATTTTTTTTCCTGGAAAAATGTTTTTGAGCCTGACAATGGTGTAGCTAGATTGATGCCATTTGTCAAGAGTCATTAGAAAATTGGAGGAAAAGTTAATGAATTTTTAATCAATGGTGTATGTGAAAAACCAAAAATAAGAACCTTGAGATTGATATCTGCTATCTGCCAGCTTTTTTCAGATATAGCCCCCCCCGCCATACGTATGCCATTTTTAGCCAACCATATGTTTAAAGTTAGCAGAGTTATGTACAAAGTTTCATTTAGAGAAAATTTTCTCCTGTGGTTGTACGTGATTGATTAGATGTGGGTGTAATTGGTTGATATTATAATTTTGTGGGGATTTTATCTCCCCTTGAGAAATATGTAGTTGGCAAGGAACCATGAGCAGGATATACCCGATATGCACAATATATTTTATCAATAGTTCAAGACCCGATAATGATCTTTTTGTATTGGAACAATGATTTTTTGGTTGCACAACAGTTGTTATGCAGCCTACCTTGAATTTTCGTAATCATTATTTTCTTAAACAAGATTCTAGTGATTGATGATTACTATGGTTCGTGTTGACGATGAACTAAGTGGCTTATCCCATTTTTGCATGTGTTGTTGAAGGGTCTAGCTACTTCAAGATCAAGCGATTTTATTAAATACTGAGTTGTCTTAATACTCAAAGCAAGTGCTCATGGGTTTCTATTTGGTCGAGATTGCTTTGCTTCACACATGGAAGCTGGCTGCTCAATACCATTATGCCACTTGTAAGATTCTTCATTGATCTATGAGGTAGCATTCTATACATTCCTTCAACAAACTAAATGCTGATGGCTCTAGCCGCTCCAATCCAGGCCGGGTGGGTATAGATGGTGTTATCTGCACAAGGCATGGTGACATGGTTGTAGATTGTGTGGCTGGTATTGGCATCATACAAACCATGTGGCTGAAGGACAGGCCTTATTGCGTGGCATTCAATTAGCCCTTAGCATATTTACTATGTTACAAGTGGGGGAAATTGCTTGCACATTATTATTAATTACCTCGTCAATGTAAGCATTTCCTACTGCCATATTTTGGAAACTGGGAAAGTTAATGAATCAAATAAATTCTTTGAGGCGGCCATTTGAGAAAGGAACCCTAGTGCATATCCCGAGAACTACAAATTGACTTGTGGTTTTGGGCTTTTTGGGCGAGGAACCATTTTGGCAATTGGTGTGGAGAAATTATTGAGTGCTTATTCATTCATTTCTTACTCAAATGTGCAACAAATATGACATGAATCTCCAAGTATATCTCATCCCATGCTGCTCAAAATGGCTGAACAGTTGCAATCGATTAGTCATCTTCTTATCCTTTCAGAGTTTGCTCTAGCCAGGCTCGTTTTGAGGTTTGCAACAAAAGGACTTTGATGGATAAGAGGAGCCCAGTTAAGCTTAAAGGCAAGTCCTTCTACACCAGCACAATGGCGGTACTTCTTAGAACTCATGTTAATGTGGAAGATGAGATGAGTGTGTTATGCGCTAAGCATCTGAACAATGTCTCCTCTCTCCAAGCACAATTGGTGGTTCATGCTGCTGCTAGCATGGCATCTATACGTGTTTGTCTTGTCTGCCGATACACTGATTGATAGGGCCTGCATGCTTTATGTATCTGTTACAGACTTGTCTGGAGGATGCACTTTTTCACAGTTTTCTTTACCATCCCTCAGCTGCAATATTTTCTCAGTATAGTGGAACCTCTATGGGCGCAACGGCACACAAACGATGCATCTTCACTACCAAGAATTGATTATTGATTATGGCAACTATAATGTATGGACTATTTCCGAGTTAACCATAAGCATTCAGAAGATTTTAGATGTTCTACCTGGTCTTGCCTGTGTAGCAGATATCAAAGCGAAGGTGAAATGCTCTGTCAAATTGCTTTTTTTGAACTGGCACATGCTATGTCATGTGCAGCAGCAATCCATCCTTTTCTTAACTGCCTGATTCTACTTTTTTTATTATACACAGGTCATTTTATGGATACGTTTCAGTAGATTGCTTCTTCTAAGTCTATGCACCAGGAATTACATGACTCCTAGCGCATTCAGAAAAAATCCCAATATAGCCATGATTGAAAAGGGTTTCGTATTGCTATGACTCTAAAACAATTCATACCTGTCAGCGGATATTGTGTATTTTTTTTGATGATACTGTATGCTTTGTACACTTAATTAGGGCTATCTTTTAATGCTCCATGCTGCGATAAGTTTCTGTAATTTTGTTTCTTATATGGTTAATATGTTTTTTCATAGTTTAGCAGACATTGTGTAGTTACAGACATGAGTTGACAGGGTTTTATTAGATGTCAGATACAATATCTCGTAACATTATTTCAGCCCATGGGCTTCCACAGATTTTTGTCAGTCTCTAATTTTGTAATTTTTCCTAAGCATGTTATTTTTTTTGTAAATGAAAACTTTATTGTTGAAGGGAAGTTGTTGATGGAAACCCTATTTCTGAATGGAAACTACTTGATCCCCCAACAACATTAAGAGCTACTTCCTATGGGTGAACAACTTGACTGGTATATAAGAGATCTATAAAATTTCTAGCAGGAATTTTATGGGACAATAAGTGATACGATCTCCATGATTTGAAAGAAAATTTGGAAATATTCAGAGCAGCCTTGGAAAATCATTTTCAAGAGACAAAGGGAAGTGGTAAATAGCTGTCCTATGGATAGCAATTAGTTGATGTCCCTAATTCACAAGGCATTGAGTATGTGCAAGAGGTCTACATCATAAAAAAGAAGCATGATGCCATGAACAGTGTTTCGGCCAATCTGTGTTACGACGATGAGTGCAAGGAAGAATGGAGAACCTTGAATGAAACAGGGATGATAGAAGCAAACAAAAAGGAGTATGACAGGTTGGTGAAGGCAAAAAGAAATGAATATATGAGAGTGAGGAAAGTAGAGCTATTTTTTCTAGAGAGACATAACCCTAAGGGGTTTTGAAGGGTATTGCAGCAATGTAAAATGCACACACACAACAATATTATAGGGGGAGGATGGAATGAGCAAAACTACTCTATGAGAGAGAACAAGATAAGGGCCCCTCCCACCACAACTTTCAATACAATAATAAAATCTTCTCAATATGGGACATCAAAGAGGGTAGCAAGAGTCTTACTGGTGGTAAGGGTTTGAGACATAGATAGGCTGCGAGTGGAGTATCTTCAGTGAAAATTTGAGGCCCTAACACCACACACTAGGAACATATTTAACAGTGTTTTATGTGATGGCTTGCTGGCTGATTGGACAACTAGTGCTGTTACACCCCTCTTCAAAAGTGGAGACACCAATAGTTCTTTTCCTAACAAAATTATTTGGAAGTATGATAGAGCACAGAATCAATAATTGGGTTAAAAGGCAAGGAACAGGACAAGAGGAAAGGTAAAGTACAGGCATAAACACTTTACAATTAATCATCGCCTTAGTGTAAGGCATTTGATTGAAAAGAGTATGGGAGAAACAAGGGGAACAATTTTTTTTCTGCTGTGTGGACTAAATTAACTCTACCTATATCTGGGGGCTCAACTACAGATAGATAACTGCCCCATCTATAGATAGGGGCTGGCAATATATGCCACAGTTGGGACTTTGACACGGTGCCGGACACAAACTTTGGTCTAGGATGGAAGAGCTTGGTGTGTTCGATGAGTATAGGGACGTGGTTGACAGGCTTGATAATCAGTTGTGGGCCAAAATCAGAATGCATACAGGACTTTCAAAGCATTTTGGAATTGACATTTGTGTCAAACAAGGTTGCTCATTGTCCCCCATGTTGTTTGGGCTGTACATGGACAAATTAGAAGAAAGGTTAAAGTTGTCAAATGAACTTGCAGGCGGCACAATTCACTTAGCCAGCTATTTGTTTAGCTGCTTTTTTATGCAAATGATATCATCCTAATGGCAAAAACAGCTTACAGTTTAAGAGATAAACTTCCTCTTTGAGGGGAATCCGTTGGAGATCATCACAGAATACAAGTATCTTGGCCTTGACTTTTACAACAAGCTTAGTCGAGAACCATGCAAGACAAAAGGAATTCATGGGTGATTGAAAATCTATACACATTGCAGAACAGGTATAGAAAGGCTGAGCTGTGGGATTGGGAAACCACAAGGAATTTTTTCAATTTTTGGGATGTGTCTTGCTTGTGATGCTTTTTGGATAGAGAGAATTTAGAAGCATGCAATCAAGACAAACCTCAAAATTAAAACCTTGATTCCTTATGAGATATGATTAGCTAAGACATGCACATTTCCTTTGGAGTCAACGGCTATGACTTGACTGCAAAGCTATCTTGAAAAACAGAAGGAATTCATAGTAATATATGGCTCAAGATGGTGGCTGGAGAGGAGTTAAACTGGAGGAAGAGAACTTGGATGAAGCAGCAGGGTAGCAGTCTTTAGAATGTCCAAGCACTAATCAAGAAATGCAAACATATGCGAGGAAAATTTAGGCCAAACCCGTGGATAAAGAAACCAAGTAGGAAGAGAAAATATTACATCAATAAATTCAATCCTACATTGAGCACTATTATCCAATTTACACGGGCAGAAATCAAGTGGAAAACAAAATTGTTGATAGCTCAATTGAGAAGTAGCTCTCATCAAGTTAGGTGTGAAATGTGCAAACCAAAGGTATCCAATGGTGTGAAATATGCTTGTGTGTTTTCTTTAATGTAGTTTTATGCTTATTCCCATCCTACTCACCTGCAGTTTCTGTTTATACTCTATGCCACGTTTGATTAATACATCCCCCAACACATTGTTTAAACATTATGGTACAAGCTCCATATGATAAACTTGCCATCTCATAGTTCTTGACTAGAATTGAGCATATGTGCCACATTGCAAACCAATGGTATCCAATGGTGTGAAATGTGTTTTGGTGATTGCTTCAATGTAGCTTCATGCTTATTTTAAATTCATAAATGCAAACTTCCTATGCTCGATTGGCAGAAATTTTAATTTATTGGGCCATCATTAATTCCTGTATTTGCGTGATGTGGAAAAATTGCAACTTTTGTGTTTTCATATAGATACATCTTGAACACAGCTGTTTCTTGTCCGAAACCTTCGAGTCCTGTTTCTGTCACATTTTCTGTTTCCTGTTGGAAACTTGATTGTTTTGTTCTTGGAGACTATGAGTGACAACACTATATGGCATAATTTAAAGCAGGGGTTGCCCCTGGATAGCCTGCCAATTAGTATGGCTATTGTGATTTCTGAATGACAACACTTGATACTTTTCTAATAGTATTTTCTTGAGCACGAGTTTGGTTCCAGTTTTCAGGATCTCTCAGGCCATTATGAATGATTTTTTAATTTCTCTTGTTAATTTATTGTCTTTGACAGATTCTTAAGACATTAAGCTATTGTCTAGCATGTGGTATTGTACAAGCTTAAGACAACATGTTGATCTACATGGTTGGCTTTGGGCTACAGCCCAAATCTACTAAATAGATGGAATGTAAAATTCTTCAAATCTTTTATTCCATCATTTGTTTTAACGACAACTCCTTATTAAAACTTCTCTTCAATCTAGAGTGTAAGGTTTTCCTAAAATATACCAAATGCTTGATAAAAAAATCTTATGAGTATAATCTTTTTATTTTATATTTTTTTATGAATGAATTATGTTTGATCTCTGGATCTAAGTCCATGTATCCTGTTAGTTCTACGATGCAAATGATGTCTCAAGTTTCTCCCTTTCAGATGTGGATGACTGCAACGAGCGTATTAGTTTTTCTTCATAATTTGTTAATGCATTTGCTTAAAACATGCTTATGTTCTGATATTTATTTTGTTACGGGAGAGGTCATGGAAAGCTTGGGAAAACATATAATTCTCCATTTCTTTGCCCTAGATTTAGTTTATGTTTCACCATTGGAATTTCTTCAAACCTCATTTTGCTAATAAGAATTCTGATATTTCTACTTAGAAACTGATATTTATAGGTTTTTATTTGCAGGAAAATGCCTAGAACCTGCATTTGAAGTTCCATGTGTTGAAGAGGTATGTCCGGTCCCGCCTTCGCCAAAGCAGCTACATGATTCATTGACAATAGACAAGTTAGAGGTCAAAAGCTACACTACCTTGAAAATAGACCCACCTATTGCAACCACTGGAGTGGCAGAGTCTGAAGTTATGGAGACATCTGCAGTTGATGTGAGATCAGAAACTGTAAAATTGGATGACAATAAAAGTGGAGAGAGTCTTGTCCGTGATGATATGGATAGCCACAAGCTAGAAGCCATTACTCATTGTAATCATGCTAAAATCATAAACAAGAGTCTTTATTCCCAAAAGAACAGAGATAGGCTTGTTTCATCAAACAACAATATTCCTTTGGAACCAGATACAATGAAGTCCAATGTTACTTTGGAAACAGATGGTGGGAAACCTGGTGTTACTTTGGCACCTGATAATCTGAAATCTGAAAGGTGTCTCCATGGAAAGCCAGAAGGCGAATTAGAGAAAGTTGATAAGTATGGAAGACTAATGAGAAGAGAAAACAGTGATAGTGAATCAGATGGTGTTCCACCTACTGCAAAAGTGAGGAGGGATCCTAGTTGGAGTAGAAGTCCATCTCCGGGGTATGACAGATGGAGAAAGAAGAGTTATAGTCGTTCTCCTAGAAGAAAGTCTAGGTGGAGCAGGTCTCGCAGGTTTGACACAACTTGACTTCTGTTTGTGTGTTTTAAGCTTTTGGGTAGGAAGTACAAAATTTGAGTTGCTTGTATGAACGTTGGGTCTTGTTCTGGACTAAGCTGTGTGTCTCTACTGTTACGCTTTAATATGCTATTGTGTGTTGTTACATTTTAATTTTGTAGTCTACAAGTTGCGTTGCTCATTTTTGAATACTTATAAAATAAAATGTTATTTGCTAATTGTCACAAGAGTTGTACTTTGTATACTCCAGCCGCTCTCCCAAACGGCGCAGGAGCAGAAGCAGGACACCATTGCATGACTCCAGGCGGGGTGGAGATCCAAGATATGATCGCTTGAGCAGGGGAAGAGGGATGCCGCCTCCATGTAATGACTTTGGAAAAGGAAGGTGTTATAGAGGAGCATCTTGCAAGTTCCTTCATCAGGACATAACTGGTGATAGTGTTGGTAGGTGGAGTGGTGGAGGAAGGGTAAAAGGAAGGTTAGATAACAGACAAGATATGGCAAAATCTGTAGGTAGCAAGGATAGTTTTTTGTCTGGGGAGTTGGAGAAACCTAAAAGCATTTCGCCAGAAAGATTCTTTGATGGGCATGATAATCATAGTTTTGGGGAGAGACAGAGCCAGGAGCTTTATAGACAAAATGATGGCTCACCTGCTACATGCTTTAATTTTTCAAAGGGTAGGTGTTATAGAGGAGCATCTTGTAGATATCTTCATTCTGAGACAACTACTGATCCTGGTGGTAGATGGGATGGTGCTGGAAAAGGCAGAGAGAGGTTGGAGAACAGGCAAGACTCCACAAAGTCTTTTGGTGGGAGGGATAGTTTTCGTGTTGGAGAGCTGGAAAGGGAAGAAAATATATCACCTCATAGATCCCGTGACGATCATTATAGACATAATTTCAGAGAGAGAAGAAGTCAAGAGGTAGATAGGCTTCATGGTCGGTCAGTTCCAGCATGTATTTTTTTTGCTAAAGGGAAATGCCAGAAAGGATTATCTTGCAAATTCCTTCATGAGGATACCTCTGGTCAGAATGTTGGTGGAAGGGGTAGAGAGAGATCAAATAGTAGGGCAGATTTAGAAGAATCATTCGGCAACAGTAGAATTTCTGGTATTGCAGAGATGGATAGGAAAACAAACATTCGAATTGAAAGGACTTCTGATGGTCAGGATAGATGGGATCCATTGAAGCACAAGACCCAAGAAGCATATATTCATAACGATTCATTTGCAAATACTGGTATAAAACCACAATTTTCATCTCCAGGTAGAGAAAAATCTCAACCTCAGAGAGAAGAATTACAGGCATGTTCAATGCCAACAGCAGATGCTCCGTATCTGTATGATCATAGGGAAAATGTTGAACATCAATTTATGCCAGCAAAAAAATTGCGCACCAAGTCAGCATCTTGGGATAATGTTGATGCACAACCTTACCCTCACGATGATTCTAGTGCTGAATCTATAAAGGCAAAAATCAAGCCTGACAACCCTGTGATAGATCTATGTCTACAGGCTTCACAAAAAAAGGATCCTAAATTTCAGACAGAACACACACATTCTAATGAAGGTTTGCATTTAACTCCCTTGGAGCCCTTGCCTAGGGATTTGCCTTCTCAACAGCATCATGCTGTAATGGGATTTTCCTTATATTCAGGACAGCCTCTTGGATCTGGAGGGTCATCTTTGAGTCAGCATGATACTATGCGAGGAATGTCATCTCAACACTTGAAAGTAGAAAGTTCTATTGTTCCTCTTCCTCCTGGATACCCAGTAAATACTTCTTACGCTTGCCCACATTCTGGGATTACAGGATTTTCAACGCCATATCAGCACAGCACTATTGCTACTAAGCCCACCTTAGCTCCTCAGCCTCCACTTGAACATGGTAAATTTGTCGAGGAGGTTGAGCATGGCGCAAATGTTCCAATTGAAAATTCCTCTTACATTTACCCACATTCTGGGATTGAAGGAGGTTCAATGCCACATCAGCACAGCTCTATTGCTACTAAGCCCATCTTAGCTCCTCAGCCTCCACTTGAACACAGTAAATTTGTTCAGGGGGTTGAGCATGGTGCAAATGTTCCAATTGACTCTACATCTGTAGTTCAGAGACCTATTTACCCTCAGACTTCCTTGGAACCAGTATTACCACACGTGTCAAGCACTGGACATGAAGTCTTTATGCCAAAACCCGCAACAATGCCACCTCTTGCTTCGGAGAATATATCAGGACAAACTTCATCGGCACCATTTGTTTTATTTGGGGAACAAATTACAAGTTTGTTTTCTCGCGGTGTGGTTCCTTTGTCACTCGGCCTTTCTGCCCTAAATCACCCCCCTAAAGACATATCAGGTAGAGGAGACCAGCACAATCCTGTATCAGACACTATTGACAATTTGTCTGAAGCTAGGGACTTTTTGAATAAGGTACCTGAATCTGCTAAAGTTCATGATGTTAAAGGAGCAGTGCTAGAGCCAGATAAAATTCCTTTACTAGACAGTGTTAGTCTCGTAAATAAGGATAGCCATGCGAAATCCAGTAGTCCCTCCAAGGTTCAGGACATTGCTGAGAATGAAAAACATAAAGATGCTACCGAGTCCTCTATGGTGGAAACTGAATCTCATCAAGCAGTAACAAAAGATATGCATGCTGGCATAAATGTATTAGAGAATGGAAGCCCTGCACATCAAGGTAAAAATTGGAGTCCGGGTGGTGCAGATATTGACACAGAACAAGCTCACGCACAAGATGAAAGCAAAAAAAGTAAGGAAATCAGAATGATAAAACAATTTAGGGCTGTACTTGCAGAATTTGTGAAAGAAGAGCTGAAACCTACATGGCGAGAAGGTCACATGAGTAAGGAGGCATTCAAAACAATTGTCAAGAAGGTTGTTGACAAGGTTGCAGGGTCATTTCAGAGCCATCAAATACCAAAGACACAAGAGAGAATTGACCATTATCTTGCATCATCTCGACCAAAACTTACAAAGCTCGTTCAAGTAAGACTTTGGTCCATCCTTTTTGCAAGATGGGCAAACAATGTTGTATTTTAATTTCAGTAAAATTGATGCTGATTTCAATAAGAACAGTAGTTTGCATCGCAATGAAGACAAGTCTTTTCCTGCAGGGCTATGTTGATAAGTATGTGAAGTCTTGAATAACTTTGTAGAAGCGAGGATCATATGCTGCTTCAGTTTGTTCATGGAGCACACGTGTGTCACTCATTGACTGGATTCTAGAATTTGGTAGTACTTGTCGGTAAGATAATGGCTTCTGTAATGTTTTGCTACCTGCTGTTTGATTCTTACAGACACATTTATGGATATAAAGAAGCCATACTTGTACAGACTTCTACTAGACTCCGTGTGTTTTATGTGACAGCTACAAAGAGGATTTTAGGTGATGTAATTTGATCAACTGGGGCTTTTTTCTTGTTTCTGAATTTTGAAGTTTTTGATTTAGCAGATACCTGAGCATCTATTTGAAATAATCTGAATTGGTTAATGTGTCAGTAACTACAGAGGCAAATGGCTGATGTTTTGATCCTTCAGAATTTTCATCTAACTTTTGATTCAGTACTCAGTGTAAAGGTGAGATGTATTTTGTTATTTGAGTGTATCACCTATACCTTCCAGTTGACTCCACACGCTGAATATATTATTGTTTTAACGACCTGAAGCCCTTTATTGTCTTTTATCCCTTTTAGGATTATATGATTTAAATGTTAAATTGGAATGATTACATTTTTGTTTGGCATATTTTTTAAATATAAAGCTATTATCTATAGCTTGAATGACATCTCACCCACATTAAGATGCATGCTTATTTGGTACTATACAATCATCTGTTTCAAACTATTGTTATTATGAATGGAAAGAAATTTCATGCTCGAGTTCCATATATAGTAGGTGAAAATTTCAGGATGCATGTTCCTTCCAAATTCTACCCTTCTTAGGAAGCAGTTGGGATGTAATGCTCTGGGGTCATACTCTGATTTATGCTTTTTTATCTTGTCTTGGTATGAATGCTTTAAGCTTGACTGTAAAATATAGCCTAGTAGCCTTCTTGTAATACTGCATAGTGCAACTTATAAATCTTCTTTTGTAAGACGCAGTTTCATATTCTGAGCAATTGTACAGTAGAAGCATACCTATATGCATTGTCTTCTGTAATTACATGTTACTTTTCATCATCGAAACTTCAAGCAATTATTGTTGGTTCCTCTCCCTCCACTTGCTTTATTAATTAGTTGATGTCCCTCTTCTTGCCAAATTGTAACCATCTTAATGGCTTTCAGGCTTTTAGCTTATCAGTCAAGGTCTCTCACATTTTTGTTTAGTTTGTTTTTGATCCCAGGGCCCTTTCACCCTAATACTTTTTATTATAATTGGATGTATTCTCAAGCCCATTGACCTACTTCTGATCATTTGTGGACATTAATATAAGTTCTCTTTATCCATTAAAGCATGATAGTATGCAACATATGAAGCACATACAATACTACAAAATTAACCACGAACAGTTTCTGGCCACAATTTTTTTAAATCTATCAGCATCCCCAGAGGTTTTATATGTATTTGCTTCATGGTTTTTAATGTAATTCTTTATGGCCTTAATTTTAATTTTTGACAAGTGTTTTGGTTAATTGTGACTCCTAAACATCTGTCCGTGGCTGAGTTGGTCAATATCATGTTTATAATCTGAGTAGTGATTTGCGTAATGCTATCTCGACATACTACCATGAAATCAAAGTAGTTTGATTTCTTTTTGGCAGGCATGGGATGTCAACAGTTATCACCATTTTTCTAGTGACCACTAGTGCTTTGATGGATCTTTGTTGGTCTATTTGTGCACCACACATTATAGGAAATCTCATCATGGTCATCCTGTTTTCAGTCAGTCAAATGTTGATTTGTCAAGGAATGGGCAGTCACTAAATATGTTTTTCTATGTTTGTTGCTGCACAATGATAATTGGCTTGCCAACAATTTTGCACAACCATTTCATCTTGAATTTCTTTGGAAGCTTCTTGTATTCTGATTTTTGAACCTTCATACTTGTATACTTCTTCTTCTTCTCTCGGCTTTATGTAACTCAGTTTATAGAATTTCTACCAATATCATGTTACCACTTGTGTAAGTTCTAATCATCCTGATTTCCGGACTCACTCGTAAATTATTTGGGTACCATGAGCTTGACTGGTACATTTGTCTTGCAAAATGATACTATATATTGACGATCCATGATCTGAACTCTATTGGATTGTATTCAGTTCTTGTCAAAGGTAAATAAAGTTCCTTTTGTCTTTGATTATGGATGTTTGTAATATCCTCTTGTTGCTAGATTCCTTGCAGGTGAAATTTGAGTAGGGTATTAAGATTTTGGTTCGCTATCTTTCGATTAGTTTATATTAAGTGACCACTATTTAGTCTTTTCATTGTTAGTACAAATTCCATAATACATTGACGTTTGCAAAGGGCATTAAATTTTAATATTGCACTTCGTACATTGAATGCCCTTTTGCATTATTCTTTTGGACATTGACGATTCTATAAACATTTGTATCATATCCTTTGGTAGCTATAAAAGAGAACTTTTTTTCCAGCATTACATAAAAGAGGTCTCTTCCTAATTTTTAAAATTTGGTTTCCTAGTTGAGTGTCATTTAGGGAGTTTTTGTACGTTGTTATGGGGTTTCCTTCAATAGCTTTTTATGATATTGAAAGTGGATTGTGAGCTTATGATAACTACAGAAAGTAAATATGAGAACTTATTTGTGTCCGTTGTCAATGTTTACTTAATTACTATAATAAAAGACATTGGGACAAGCAAGAAGAGGACAACATCGAGAAAAAGCGTGATAAAAGGAGATCCATGCACAACATCAACCATCCATTGTCTGCTCATATTGAAATATTATGTAAAACAAAAAATGTTGGGTGGAGGAGCATGCAAAAAGTTAATAATTTTGATAATGATAAAAGCTGCAATGATCAAGGCATGGTCGGAAATTTTAGCTATCAATAGTGGTCTGAGGAATCCAAACATGAAAAATCCAATGGTAGAGATCATACATAATCATGTTGTTGAAATAGATATAAACACTATCACGATTGTGTATGACTGTAAATAACACGGACATGAACATGGGCACAACACATTAGATGTCCCCTTTTTCAAATTGATGGAGGGACTCATTTGGCATCTTTTGGTTATTTTGATATCTATTTTCTGGTTTGGGCTGATTGCTCTTCCATTTCTCCACTGAAGGACGAAATCCCTTTGGTGTACTTGCATTTGAGGATGAAAACCATCTCTTGCTAAGGTTGAAGAACAAAAACTCTTCATCCTTCTGTGAAGATCCTCCATTTCAGGAGTTTCTATTGAGCTTCAAGGAGTATTTTAGATTTTCAAAAGTGATTAAAGACCCAACATTGCAAATTTGAGGCATTCTAGCCAGGGTTTGAATACTAGAGTGTTTGGGCAGATTTTTACCTTCATTTTCAGCCATATCTAGGGTTATCTACACCCTTGTCGGTGGAGTTTGACACATTGTAGGGCATAGTTGTCCCGGATCTCATCACCAACAACTTTGCCATATTCAGCTTTGTTTCAATGCATTTGGGCTTGGGATCACTTCTTTCCGGCCACTTTTGTAAACTGTATTTCTGCAGATCTATAATAAAATTCTAGCTCTTGGGTCCAAAAAGCTTAGTGTTTCGGTGTTTTTGCATTCCTAAATTATTATAAATATTTTGGCAGGAGATTTGAGTAATGTAAGATCAGACTTAAGGGTTTTTGGTCTCTATATCAGTTTGCCATATTTATGGTATTTCAGATCTGTATTTTGTGGATAAATCGCATTATTATCCTAATATTTTTTCATTCAAATTGTTGCAATAAATCATTAATTTCAGGTGTTCCCTTTGGGGTTTGAAAATCCTCCATTGGTGACATTACAATATGGTCCGTACTTGAAATGAGTATGGATACCATCCTTCTACATGTACATCCGAGATGACCCAAATACATTCAAATTTATTTGTGGACAAATCTGGGTGTATCCAGACCATCCAAATGTGTTCGAGATGTGTATGATAGGGTTTTTAATTTCTATTCGACGTTAAAACATAATGACGAAAAAAATCCACAATGTAAACCCTAAAGTAACAATTATAACATAAAACAACACAAAACACTAAAGCAAAACACTTAGCTCTCTTTCCTCTCATTGCATACTTAATCTGTTTGCTCATTTAGGTTTGATACTTCATCAAAAAACCTTGTTATCATTTTCCTACACCAACAAGAGTGCCTATTCTTTGCAAATGTGATGAATACTAAGATTCATTAATAATTAAATTTTATCATGACATTTGTGACTTGTCGTTTGGCATTTGGCTGGTATTATATAAATTATCAACATTACTTGGTGGTTATTTTGTTTTTTATATGCGCACTATATGGTTAATTCTTTATTAGGCTAGAATTTAAATATTTTTATTGTTAATATTGTTTTTTGTATGGCCATATCCAAGTCATATTCAAGGTAAAAACCAATTCTCCTTATCCATACCTACATCCAAAACACATCGGCAATTTAGGTTAGACACTCTCTACATACCTCCATTTCTATCATGTTTTCTTTTAAACATGGTTTAAACTACACTTCTAAGAAATACCCTAATCCCGAATTTCCATTTTAATTTTTTTTGACACCTAGATGGAAAATTATTTCAAGCTGATGTGAAACTATCTTTATTTCTTATCAATATCAAATATGCTACTCAAATTAAGAGGAAAATCCTTTCTTGGTCAAGAGCAAGAGGGAGAAGAAAGTACAACAAAAAACAAGGTATTTTTACATGCCATTTTCCTTATCAAGGTTCCTAAACCATTTTGCATATTTGAACAATCTTTCATCATGCAACAATTCTCATAGAATTTACATTTTCTTCACATGGGTAAGCAAGATCACACATACAAACACAAGCTATTTAATTAGGACAATCCTTATCCCTTTGCAATTCATTGAATACAACATTGACAATAGGAAGATCTACTTTCTCAAGGCATAACTCGTACCATTTTCTAATCAATCAATAACAACTCAATCAAGTAAAGGATCAACATATTTAAGCTCCCTACAAGCATCCTTCACGTCACATTTCCAGACAACATTTTATCAACATTAGAGGCAACAAGACAAAGGACTCCTAAAGCAATCTCAAGATCAATTTCAGGAATGTTGGAGTAACCCCAAGCAAAGATTTCCTTCTTTTTAATGAGGGTTTCACGATGTTTTACTTGTTTCGAGTTGGTTAGACAATCTCCAATCTAATTATATGGGAATCATCATCGTCGTCAAGTTTGACATTGATGGTGTCCTCAACAAGCATGGAGTATTTGTCTTGAAAATGATAAGAAGTGAAAGGTAATTTACCAACCTCCTTGCTTAGTGGTTTGATGTTAACGACAAAGTTGTTTAATAAATGCAACTTTTAAGGAAAATTTCCAAGTTTATGATGTTGACGGGGTAATTGATTTTCTTTGTAGAAGGAGCTCAAGAATGGTTTCATTGTTATCAAAAGTTGTTAAAGGACCATCGTACTCAATATGGATTTCGAGATCAACAAACTTTTTATCATTATGCTTAGTTTTTGATTGAATCGCCTAATATATGTGACCCTAGCATCAAGAGTGATATTGGTGGTTTGGGAATAGGTTCAGTGGATTTTTCGACGCTATTAATCTTCTATTTCAAGTTGGCCAATACAATTGATTTTGGTGGGACTTTCTAATATGTCATTGAGCCTATTTTCTTCGGGTCGACCAATGGTGTTTTCATTGTGCTGTTTTATAGGTTGGTTAATGGCTTTGATTTTGCCTCATTTTCCAGATTGATGTTTTGAGGTAAAGTTTAAAATTTGTACATTGATCGAATTGATGTTTTCCAAGGGTGGATTATCAAGAAGACGTTAAGGTAGAGTTTCCTCATCTTCCTCATCGATAGTATCAAATTGAGGAGACTCATGGTTGTAGGAAGCATTGATCATGTTAGTTTCATGATTGAAGCCATGCATATGGGCTAGACTCTTTTGATAATTAATCACATCCAAATGTCTAGTTTGTCCTTGGTACATGATGTAAGCCTCATCGTAAGAGGGCTAAATTGTGCCGGCGTGTTTATCACCATAGTTTGGAGGTTTGAGTGTCAGAGGAGGAGTCTTTGGTGGCGATTCCAATTTGAGTAAAGTGTCTTAGAGAGAGAAGAAAAGGGTCTTCAAACATTTCAGCAATTCCAAACATGTTATGTTCATAAAGATAGTCACTGCAAGAGGCTTCATTAGCATTAAATGAAAGGTCTTTCTAACTCTCATCAAAATTAGGAAGATACCAATATCTTCGTAAAAGAGATGGGTACGCCGATCCGTAATACATTGTGGTAACCTAGTAATGTTACATTGGATTTCGTTAGGCTTGTCATCACTAGGATCAACAATAATAACTTGTGAATCCGGATTAAGGTCGTTAAACTGTGGTAGTGGTACACTATGAATGGATTTTGCAGTGGGAATGGTGAACTCCTTTTAAATTTTTCCTCGGTGAGGTCCCATTGGTTGGGGTTAACCACATGCTATTATGAATGAATTTAGGCATTGGCTTTCGGAAAATATGTTGTATGAGAGTTCGAGGTCCAAGACCATGGCCTTGGTGCGTACTGTTTTGGGCTCTATTGTATTTGGGAGCTGAAAACATCTAAGGGTCTTGTTAAAGCTTATGACAATTGAGTCTCGTCTTTTTGAGGTCGTTTTCAGAATATCGTAATGTCTTGATTAACTATAAGGATTTAACATTGATTCCTAATATGTTGTCCACTAAAACCTTCCTCACTTGAGCACCTTTAATCATGACAATAATATAGAGGGGAGAGTAATTGACATGTTAAAGGATCTCATCAATCATGTCATCCTTGGAGAATTCAATTGATAGTTTATATTATATTGAGGACAAGACACAATTTCTATGCATGTTTTTTGGTGGTATGTGATGGTTGATTAAGGCTATCATCCTTGGTGGTTGCCAAGGAATCTTCTAAGGCTTGCAATTGTTGCAAAAGGAATTTTTTATGTTGAGGAGATGTTTGCATAAGTTCCATGAGAGGAATCATAAAAGGCGTGGAATTACGTTCGTCAAGGAAATCCCATTGAGGTTTTTGATAAGTTCCTTAACAGTATTTAGGTTGAGAATTAGGATAAGTGGTTGGAGCTTTGATGATTGGGGGAGATTTTTCCTTAGGTCGAGGCTTCATTTGTGGAGAGGAATTATTGTTAGATTGGTCTCTAGAAGATAAATTAGAGGTATTCTTAAGCAACACATTGTCGTAAGATGGCCTTTTGGGCTTTTGGATGGGATTTTTAGGTGCCTGCTTTTGTCTATACATGAGTTTGGCTACATTCGCATATTAAGAATTGAGATAGTTGTGGTCATAATGCCCCTTCAATGGTGCCCACAAAATTGTTCATGGGTGCCTTCTTGGGATTATGGACCATTTGAAGGTGTTGTCAATGATGATTTTGTTTTGTTGGCTTTGATTATGTGATTGATAATTTCCATAGCGCTCTTTAGTGATGTGTCCAATTCAAAATTAGTAAGAGGGTAATATGCCAAAAACCTACCACGAAAAATCATTAGTAAGAGTGAAAAATAGGTTGAATACATCTTCCACACACATGGATTTGCCGTCTTGGAAATGATAAGGAACATCAAGTGATTTAGTAATTTTATTGCTTATCAGGCCGACATTGGTGACAAAATTGTTGAATATAGGAGCTCTCTTGGTAATGCTACCAAATTTATGATGTTGATGAGGTAACTGGTAATGACCTCAACATTGTCAAAAGTAGGCAAAGGGCCATTATACTCGATATTTATCGAGGTCAACATACCTTTTATCATTGCATTTCTGTTTTGAATGTATTTGCCGAACATTTTGAATTTTCTACAATAATGGCTTTAATTGTAATAGATTGGCTGATGCAGTTGGGTAAGACTGGTTCTGCTAAAATGGCATTAGGCTTTTAAGGTAAGTGGCCTATGTACCATGTTGGATATGGGGAAGTGCCTGATTTTTCAGTTTTATGCTTTGAAGCACAAGCCGAAGTTTGATAAGTTACCCAACTTGTGTTTTCTACGGGTGGATTAGTTGGAAGACAGTAATGTAGAGTTTCTTGTTCCTTCTTGTTACTAGTGTCAAATTGAGGAGGATTGAATTCATAAGAAGTAGATATCATGTTTGCTTCATTGTTGAAGGCATGCATTTGATCCAAGCACTTTTGATAGTGGAGAATATTGAGACGTCTAGCTTGTGCTTGGGATATGATGTAATCCTCATCATAAGAGGGCCAAATAGTATATGCTTGTGTGTCACTGTGGTCAAGATGTTGAGTTTTAGTAGGAGTTTCTTTGGCAGCGATGCCAAGTTGACTAAAGGATTTTGGAGAAAGAGGTGGATGGTCTTGGAATATTTTGGCAATTCCAAACTTGTTACATTCAAAAAGATCCTCATCTGTGATGAGGATTTGTCAGTGTTACAAGGAGGGTCTTTCTCAATCTACTTTTCAAAGATAAGTGACGATTTGTTGGTAAGAGGCATGGAGAGAGTGAATCCATAATACTTTGGTGTAACTTGGTTGTGTGACATGTAATTTTGAGTTCGTTAAGCTCATCTTCATCAGAATCCTCATGGGTAACTTGTATATCCAGTTGGTGATCGAAGAATTTTGGTAGTGATACACTACGTATAGTTTGAGTGGTGGGAATATGGAGTTCCTTTATAGGATTTGCTACATGGATGTTGAATAGGTTGGGATCAACGTTGTACTTGTACGTTGATTGTTGTGAATTGTGAATGAATTTGGTGGAATGGCTTCTGGAGATGCAATTGCTTTGATACGATGCATTAATGGTTTTTCTAGTAGCATGTTATAGGATACAACAAGTTCTAAGACCATAGTCTTGGTGCATATTATTTTGGGTCCCATAGTGATGGGGAGCTAAATATATCCAAGTGGCTTTTGATGGGTTTTGTTGAAGCCACAATAGTTAAGTCCTGTTCTCTTAAGGTATTTTTTTCAGATTATCTTAAGGTCTTGATGAACCAAAAGGATGTAACATTGATTCTTGAGCCTTCATCTACTTCGCCCTTCCGTATTTCAACATCATTCATCATGATACTAATAAAGAGGTGTGGGTTATCAGAACGTACAAGGATCTTGTTGTTAATCATGTCATCCTCGAGAAACACAATGGAGAGTGGTTTACGAGGTTGAGGATGGGTCATTAGTTTCAGTGGTACGAATCTTTGTGGTATGTAATGGTTGGTTGGGATGGTCTTCCTCAATGGTTTTTGGGGAATTCGCTAAGGCTTGAAATTGTTGCATGAAAAATTTACGATGTTGAGTAGATGTAAACTTAAGTTCCATCAGAGAAATCTTAGAAGGCACGGAACAAAGTTTGTCAAGGAAGTTCCATTGAGGTTTTTCATAAGATATGCATCAGTATTTAGGTTGAGAAGTGGGATAAGTGGTTGGAGATTTAATGATTGGTAAGATTTGTCCTTAGATTGAGAAGCTTTTTTTAGGTTGAGAAATTGTCTCATTGGGTTGGGGCTTTGTTGATGGAGTGGGATCATCATTAGAGGTGTCCTCAAGCAAATTCTTGTCTGGAGATGGCTTTTTAGGCTTTTGGAACAGATCTTCATGTGCAGGCTTTCATTGATAGTTGACTTTGGCCACGGTCACATATTGAGAATTGAGATAGTTTTGGGTTATAATGACCTAATGGTGCCCACAAAATTGTTCAAGGGTGCTTTCTCGGGTAGTTTTTTTGATATTGTTGGCTGTGATGGATTTGAGAAAGTGATTGATATTTCTCATAATGCTCTTAATAGATGGTATCATGATCAAAATTAGAACCTAAGATGCAATTGTAAGCAATCCTTTGAGTTCGTGACAAATTTCATGAGAGTGCCCATTATCAGCATGCCACCAATCAATTTGTTAGGGTCATACCATGTGGTCACGGGTTTGGTAGGATCAATGTGATGTAATTGAGGTGTTGACATCCTTTCTTTAGTCCTTCACCTAAGCATACTAAGTCCTAACAAGATATAACAAGATGGGAGGAGTTACCTATGTCTCCAAGCTTGGTCAAGGCCTCCTCCAAGCATCCTCCACCATCCACACACAAGCACCCATTCCCAGATCCAACATTGAAAGGAAGAAGAAAAGGATCATGAACCACCAACCAAGCACACAATAGGATACAAAATAGAAACCCACTCCAAGATCACATGCCATGGAGGCTTGCCAAATGGCAACTCCACTCCCCAAGGGACATCACCATCTCTCTTACACTCCTATTCAATGCTCTTACAAGTCACATGGATTCCCTCAACCCTCATTAGCTCTCTCTCTTACAACTCATACAATATGTCAACATATCTTTACACCTCATTAACACACTTTACACTTTACACATCTCATGATCTCTTACAAATATCATCTACTTGGTTTTGTAGGATTAAAAGCTGTTTTCTCGCCGCTTGGTTTTGTAGGATCAGATTTTAAGGTTCAGAGTATTGTTTATTTCAGGGGGCTGTAATTTCACATTTGATAGATCTTGGCAACACTTATTACTATTGCAGACTTACGCTGGCGTGAAGAAACCAAATTACTGTTGCAGGAAGTCTGTGCTGGGGCATTGCAGAAGAGGCTTAATTTCCTCCATAAAAGCTTTTTTGCTGTGAGAGAGGAAACACAAAAAGAAATAGTTTAGGTATGCCTTGGTGTAAATTGCAGAAAAAAGTGATTGTCAATATAAATTTTTATGAGAGTGGAACCAAGTTCTAGATGTGAAAATGGAGGTTAATGTTGCAGGGGAAGAACTAGTTGTAAATGGTTTTCATTCTTGGAAGGCTAATATATCTGAATCAAAACTCGAATCACGAGTACTTGCGTTGCAAAGAACAGATGAGAAATTATCTGAAACTTGGCTAGCTGAGTCAGCAGCAAAAAGTCTGAGTTTTTCTGAGTAATTTTGTCAGTACTTGGAGAAACTCACCAAGTTTTCTCCGTTGATTGGGCTGACAATGCATTAAACACCCAGTTTAAAAAAAATGACATTTTAGTATCTAGAGCTTGCTTTTTCTGTGTTTTCCTCTGTGAATAATGTTTTTTTCTGTGTTTTCTTCTGTGAATACTGTGTTTTTCTGCATTTTCCTCTGTGAATATTGTGTTTTTCTGCGTTTTCCTCTGTGAATATTGTGTTTTTCTGCATTTTCCTCTGTGAAAATATACTTATGCATTCTCCACATTCATTTCTCATGTCAATTGACATTGTTTTTCATGTTATTTTTATTTTATCAGTTTAATTTTTTTAAAGTAACGATAAATTTGCCGAGTAATTACCGAGAAACTCCTGATTCCTTAGTATGAGTCAAAATTTCATGCTGCCGAGTAATGTACGAGTATAAGTTTTGAACTTTGACTAATATGCAATTGTGTTCATGCAAACGATTGCATAGATTGTAGTGGGTGGAAAAGAAAAAGCCCAAGCACACTTTATAGACTGTTAGATTTAGAGGCATACAGCAATACAGAAAAGACGATTATTGGGCTTCCGATTGCAGATATGGAATTACATTTGCTAAATCATAGCTCTTACAGATATTTTTAAGGAACTTTGGGAAGGGTTGAATCTATTAGCTGGGAAAAATAATATAGATTGCAAAATTTACCTTGAAGCAACAATTTTTTGCTCTGAAAATGAGAAACATCACTATGACAAACAATGCAAGTATATCGATGTCATCAAATGAAACAACTGGTAGAAGTTGATGCCATCAATGAAACAACTGGTAGAAGTGGGTGTTAATGTCAAATAAGAAGACACTGAAGCAATGCTATCATGAAGTTTGCACCCAGATGCAACAGTGTGGTCAGTTTGTACTTTGTACATACTCAGCAGAAATTGGACTGTGTTGGAGATGAACCTGCATCCAAAACATAAAACTGTTTTTGCCCGTGGTGCACTTGCACGGTTTTCCATGCGATCCTTACAAAATCACATGAATTAAAAAGAAATAAAATGTCAAAATGAATTCGGAGCAGCTAAAGAAGTTCACAGCAACCTAAGTTATCATTGCTTTCACTTCTTTAAACCTTTGGTTCAAAGAGAATTTGTGTCAAGGCGAAAAGACTGCAGTTTAGAACACTTTTTTGCAGTGTGGATATTTGTCCACAGTTTGCTTTGTGTTTGAGAAATATACGTGCAGACTGGTTTGTTTCCTTTCACTATTTGGGAAATATCTCCTTACTGTCACTTGATTGTGAGCACATTTCTATGCAGTGTTGAATTAAATCAGTTGATACTGTGCTTAAAGTGGGCGGGAGAAACTTTAGAGCTTAATACGTGTCTACCATGACCTGTTGTGGCCATCTGTGAGCATTAGGTTTGTTTAAGACTGGAGACGTGTCTTTTTTCTCCAGGCACCATCAAAGCTAATGATCACATAGCGCAAAACAGTTTTAAACATAGAAACTGGGAGACACGTCTCCTGTTATAAGGGATTTGAGACGATTTTGGGGATGTGGACATGTTCAAAGTATCAGAGACTTCCTTTGCAGTCTCCCATGTCTCCTCCAAAAATTCATGTCTTCTGCCTTTAATTAAAAAATAATATATATATATATATATATATATATATATATATATATATATATATATATATATGTATGCACACAGTATTTTTAATATTAAAACTTAAAACATTAAAAAATTGAAACTTTAAAACGTAAATATGAAGTTGAATAATATAAAATTAATAAAAAGTTCTACAGCAGCTCATTACATTGTTCTCCATTTACAGATGGAAATAAATAATACATTGTCGGAGACATCTCTGTCCTGAATTTGATGTATTTTAGTTTCAGAAAGTTAAATACATGAATATTATATTTTATTTGTCTTGCCATCTCCAAGTACCCCCATACCAAATGTCTGAAAACTGGCGCTCCCATCTCTGAGACCTGTCCCTGTCTCCATCTTGTGGAGTCTATAGTTTTAAACCTTGTGAAGTTGAATGGGGTTATATTTTTTTTATTGTGTTGTGATATAAAATCTGCAATCAAAATGTTGATCAACTTCCATTATAAAAACAATAAAATTTGCAATCAAAATGATTATTAACTTACATTATAAAAACAATAAAATGTTTCTCATGTACAATCAATACATAGAACCATAGTTTGCCTATTTGGTGAGTACTCGACATATTTCCTCCATGGCGAATATTCACACATGAAACTCGCGACCCCTGTTTCAGTGAATAATCCCAAAAACTCGTCACAAATATTTGCCAAAGCTCATCGACTTTTTCTCCCGTACTTGCCATACCCGGCTGGGATTCAAAAGACTCCCAAAACGTGAATTTTATGCTACAAAAATGCTGCTTCTGTCTTGTAAATGCTTCACACTCACTCACTTGTAATCACACATCTATAGAGCATCCTTTGCATGAGTTGAAGAGATTTTATAGTGAATTCGAAGAGCAAATTTGAAGAATTTCATCTGGAGGTAAGTTTCTTTTTTTTTTCAATGACAATCATCATAAATTCATAATACTTATCAGCTGGCCGTTGTATTTGCATGATGATGCGATTTTGTACTATATTTTTATTCAAATCTAATAGTAAACACTTCACCAACGTTTTATAGACTCATTTGATACATTTTGCATAAAGTTGATGTTTTTTAAAGAAATTTGTGTATCTTTTTAAGTTGCCGAAGATTGCCGAATATACACCAACTCTTACCGAATCTGAGTATGAAATTGAGTATGCAAACTATGCATAGAACAACCAAAGCTCTAGAGTCTAAGGTTAGCCACTCCCATTTGTGAAGATGAATCAATCGTCCATATAAGTGCTTGTTCAGCGAGATGACACAATTTTGCTTGAAGATACTATTTCTTTTTGTTGGTATGCTGAAGGCAACATTGAGTGAGCATGTAGCGACAGAGCTGGTAGGTTGGCAGGTTGACCCGAGCCGTTAGGCTGAGCCGGAATTTTTTCTGCATTCATAGAACATGTTTTCGGGGAGTCCGTACAATATGGTATGCGGTTTGTACTACGCGCAGTATTGTACGAGTTCTTTCTATAAAATGAACCCATGAATGGTAAAGTTGTACGATTGTACAAGATTGTAATCATTAGAGCTAGTGTGTGGTGATTGCCATTGATGTCACAACGGATTTTTTCCCGAATAATAAAATATTGAGAAACCTTTGCCCGTGGTTTTTTTACCCGGTACATTACCGGGTTTTCCACGTAATTTCTGTGTTTTGGATCTGTTTATTTATTATTGCTTTCACTGTGATTGTTTCTCTCTACATAGCTTATTTTTCCTAACACTTTTACAGTAAGACTCATCGTACTTAGAGTCACGGAACCCCTCTCTTGTCCAATTCTTGGTTACATTGTGTCCTAGTTCAATTTGAACTTGTTGTAATTATTGCCTTACTCATCCAATGTTTCCACCAGTTGCGATTGTACCTTAGCCGTGCACCTATGCTCTGGAGTCTACTTTTCTTTCTATGAGAAACATCAATCCTGCTTTCTTATTTCTTATGCAGCTTCTTTATTAGCACTTAATCTTGCATTATTTGGCCTTCTTGTTTCAATATTAAGTGTTGATTCATCTAGAATGGGCTTGTTTGTAAGTAGTGTATCATCTGGCTTGCCTTAGTCTTGCTTTTATGAAATTTTTCATGTAATCTAGCTTGTGAAATATATCCATCCAAGTCAGTTGGTGTAAGAGCCTCTACATATTCCTTCTACTCATCATCGAAACCTTCCACAAACATGTAGGCTTAGTCTACGAGTCCAAGAGACTTGAATTTTCTGCTGTAAATTCCTTAAATTTTATATATTGACCATCATTGGTTTTTTGGTCAAACACATTGAATAGAGAAGAAAGTTCAGGCCAGTTGAGGACTTTATCCACAAGGCAGTCTTAGACATCAATCTAAATCATGATGACGACATCAATTGCATATGGTGGAGGGCTTAGTGATGCAAACAGAGTTTTTTTCCCAAATATCAATGGGCTCATGTTGAGATAGACATCAAGTTTATGAGTCCATACACATGGATCATTTTTCCCTGGCCTATTAAATCTAGGAATATCAAAATTTGGCATCGGAGGTTGGTTTTCATCTTTAGGAGTCGGGACAAGTATTGTTTCCTTGAAGCACATGTAGGTCATCTCTTCTCATTGCACAATATCTGTGATAATCGGAATTCATTCTAAAAATCAATGGCCATATAAGATCTATATGACATTCTAATTGGATCTAGAAGCTTTTCTTCTTGCATTCCTCTTTTTAGGAGCCAAATGACAGCTCAAAAGAAGGTTCTCTTCAAGGTCTACTCTGCTGACTATGTTACATTTCAGCTGTTTATGAAGCGTGGTGGAAAGTTGAGGATTTATTTTTCTCATTGAGATACTTGTTGCATGGTCTGTGACAAATCCCTGCTCATATTGTTCAATTCTAAACCAATGGCTGGTGACTTTCTTCTATGACGTGTTTTAGGATGTTTTTTATCAGTGCCCTGCACTAAATCCATTCAGGGTGGTGTGCTATTTTTACAGGTGTGCAGAATCATGGCTCCGATACCCCTGTTATGAGCCTGAATGCTCTGATACCACTAAGATGTTCTTTAATATAAAAGACAGAATTTGAAAACAAATTACTGAATTTTCTAACCAAAATCTGATTGATGAGCTTCAAACTGAAATCTGGGTAAAAATGATAAATGAAGGTTTAGAAATCTAGAACAAAAAGTTGATCTACTTCCACTATAATAGGTAATAAAACATTGATATATAGAACAACCAAAGCTCCATGTAAACCACCCCCTATTGGGAAGAAAAACTCATCTTCAAAGTAGAAAGTATTGGTTATGCTTGGTCACACAATTGTGCACAAAGGAAAGACAACTTATATCAATAAGTTTGCCATACCTGTAGAAATGGAATCTCTCAACTATATTTAGACACTCTGTTAAATATAAACATCCTCCAAAAATGCCGTGTCCTTGGTTTAACCCCCTAAACCAATCTTTAGCTTATACATTGCTTTCTTTTGGTTTTAGTTTAGATTCCTAGAATAGATTTATGTTTAATTCTCATCTAGGTAAACACACCTCTGATCCCCTCAGATGTAGATGTGTCTCTAGTAAGGGTCTAGGGAGATGGGTATGGAGACATCACTTGTGCTCAGAGATACCCATCTAAGTCTTGGGATGCCACACTTTCTCTTTCTTGTCAAAGGTGTCTATTGCAAAATGTTTTTTTTTGGTTGCTCCTACGTACCACTAACCCTAAATGACGACCCCTCACAACATTATTAAAGAATGAATTTTGACAAGGAAAGGGTGTGAAGTAGAAAAACACATAAAACAATATCTCAATGGGAGAAGGATGACTTTGTGAAAAAAATAAGATGAAACTGCAAAAATGCCCAAGGATTCCAACTTCGAAAAATTTATGGTGTCAAGCACAACACATTCATCACCTACATTGTCTTTATTGAAGTTATGACATTGGCTATTCCGTGATTACATAACTAGGATTTTTAATTGTATAACAAAGCGTTTCTTGTAAAACAAGATGCTCATTTCTTAGGGTATTGGTACTTTCATTTCCTTCCATGACTAAAGAAATATGTTCAAATAGTTTCACATGCTTTACGTTTTTGGCTTCAATGTAGTAAAATGAGAAAATAATACAGTAATATCGTTGTTGAATTTTATATATTATATTTTAATTTGGGCCTAGGGTTTTTAACATTTTTCAAAACTGATTTTTGTTTATCATTTTAATTTTTAGTACTCACAACCTTTTTCAAAGAATCCACAACATTCTCATCTTTTTAAACCTTATCTAATATTACCTTTTAGTCTTCAACCATTTCTCTAACAAAATGCTACTGCACATAAATATGCTTCGCCTAAGAGTGATACTCAGGGTTATTTGTAAAACATATTGCACTTTTACTGTGACAATATATCCTTACAACCTTTTGCAAGAAACTAACAATTAATCACAACCTTTGCAACCAAATTGCTTCCTTACAAGCATGAGTAGCTGCCATGTACTTTGTAGTTGTTGACATTTCAACAACTACTTGCCTTTTGCTCATCCAATTTACTGCTCCACCAGACAATTTAAACACAAGCACTAGTAGATTGTTGACACTCGAGATCTTCAATCCAATTAGAATCCACAAAACCATGCATACTCAATGTCTTGCTTGAGCCAAAATTTCCCTCATAGCATATTCCATAAATAGAATTCCCATACAGAATTGTGAAGATTCTTTTCATCGCAATCCATTGTTCTTTTACTGGTTTTGACATAAATTTGCTCACTACTCCCATTGCATGAGCAGTGTCTAGTTTGGTACTTACCATTGCATATATCAAACTTCTAATAGCACTAGCATAAGGAACTTGCGAAATGTCCTTAATTTCCTTTTCTATCATAGAGCATTGTTTAGTTGATAGTTTTTGATCAATTGGAAAGGGAATACTCATAGGTTTACTTTCCTGCTTTTTAAACATTTGCAATATCATCTCAACATTCTTTCTTTGACTTAACCACCATTTCTTGTCTACACGACCTCTTTTAATTTCCATATTCAAAATAAATTTTGCAACACCTAGATCCTTTATATCAAGCTGGGATGATAATTGAGACTTGATTGATTATTTTTTGTTACCAATTAAAATTTATCATCGTTATACACTAATATGATAACAAAACTATCTGCTTTGTTTGAAATACACACAAGGATCAATTTGCTTTGTGCAACTATAAGACCCCAACACATACTTGATGATTTTTTGATTCCACATTCATGGTGATTGCTTCATGCCATACAAAGACTTCTTCAACCTAGACACCAAGTCATCCTTAACTTCCACGCTAAAACTTCTAGTTGCACCACATGGAGTTCTCTCCAAAGTTCACCATGTAGAAAAATTGTTTTTACATCCATTTAATCTATTCAAGATCAAAAGCGATAGTGATGGCTAAAATAAATCTAATTGAAGGTAGCTAAGTAATAGGATAAAAAATCTCACCAAAATCAATTCCCTCTACCCAAGAGAGTCCTTTTGCTAGCAAACGAGAATTATACTTCCATTTTTTTGTCTGCATTGTACTTCGTTTTGAATACCCAATTGTAACTGACAAGTTATCTACCTGAAGGTAATTTCACCAAATTCCATGTCTGATTTTTATCTAAGGATTCCATTTGTTTCGTTATGGCCTTCCTCCAAGGCTTACTGTCATTTGAGCCAAGTGTCTCCTTCACAGTCTTGGAGTCTTCATCAGTAAATGACAAACATGATAACACAAATGTAGAATGAAAATCTAGCGTACTATGCCTTTTAGGTTTCCTTTGAATTTTTTTGACCTCCTCAAAATTGGAGTCACCGATTCTTCATCTTCTAGTTCCTCCTTTGCTACATCTGACTCTTCATCTTCCACCTTTTTGTTACAGTTCATCCTCTGTAGTCACTTCATATTCAGGTACAAATATTCCCCTTTCTAATTTAACATGAACCTATTTAGGATCTTCCTTCGGGTTTTCTTCCTATTTTAGAACCCCTTTAACTTTTGCAAAGATACTTTACGATTTTAAACACTCTTCTCTGTTTTATGGTTCCATAACTTATATCCCTTCACACCATTAGTATATCTAATAAAGATGTGTTTAGTGGATTAATTATCAAAATTAGCCCCTTTTTCCTTTGGAATATACATATAAGCATGACAACCAAAGACCCTTAAATGTCAGATAGAGGGTTTCTTATAAGTCCATACTTCTATGGAGTTTTAATGACAAGGGATGATGCGAATGATCTATTTATGAAGTAACAATATGTTATTGCTTTTGCCCAATATTTCATGTCCAAACTCACACCACTAAGCATACTCTTGGCTTTATCCATCAAAGGCCTATTCATTCTCTCTGCAAATCCATTTTGTTGTGGTGTATATGGACTTGTCTTCTACTATATTTTACTTTGTTTACAAAACTGCTCGAAAGCATTAGAGCTACTCCCCACCATTATCACTTCCCAAAACCTTCATCTTCTTATTCGTATAACTTTCCATTAGAGCTTTAAACTCTTTGAACTTATTAAAAACATCAGATTCATTCTCAGTAAAATATACGCAGGTCTTCCTTGAGAATTTAACTATAAAAGTGGCACAATACAAAGACTTTATTAGTGATGGAACCTTCATAGAACCAAACACATCAGTATGTATTGACTCTGAAATCCCTTCTGTTCTAGAAACACTACTGGAAACTTTTACTTGAGTTTGTTTACCAAATACACAATACTCTCATAAATTAAAATAAAAAAGGAAATAAAAATTTCGTTCAACCTTACCTTTGGTTTTTAGTTCTCAAAGGCCTGTTAGTGCGAAATCACAACACCCCCAAATAAGTTATGGATTTGCTTTTCTAAGGCAGGGTCATTTGACATGATTTGCATAACATTGGATCATTTCCCAAGCTGTGGGACTTGCAAATGGGAATGACCCTCTAGAGAACGCTGGTTCCTCTTCCTAATCCTAGCACTAAACTACTTCTAAGGAAGGGAATGCGACTACCTACTCCTAATCTAACAATTCCAAGGGACCAAAGAGAGAGAGCATGAAAATAAAGAAATCCTACACTATGGAGGTGATAGCATCGAGAAAAGGCAACTGCTGATCACAAACCCAACTGCTTGAAATGGAGAGAGGTGAGCAATGGAGAGGATGGACAGATGCATCACAGACCATGGATAAAGTTCGCATAGAACACCATTTCAAACCTCTTAAACACAACTTCCAAAACCTGTAATGGACATCAGAGATATGCACAGTATACCCTGCAATGGTGAGAGGCGAGAAGAGACAAAAAAATGAGCAAAGGATGGACAAAACACATCACGAAAACAAATTTTATTGCTCTAGGAGTTCACACAGTACACCATTAAAGGGCAAGAGGCAAGAAAATGCCATTACAAAGCCAAGGGAGGAGACTTAAACTCCACATTCGACCCTGGAGAAGAAAGAGAGAGGGGGCCAGGGAAGAAGAATGAACAACCCTTTACAATGAATCATGCCCCTGTATTTATAAATTTGATCGGAGAGAAGAAAGAGAGAGGGAAATGGGAAAAGTGGGTTGAAGCTCAACCACTGCCGTTAATGCCTCTGATAAAATATGTCCCAAATCTGTCTTTACTGCATGATTCCTTGATTCAGCGCCTTGAAAGAAGAGGAAACAACGGAAACATATCGAATCCGATCTGGTTGTTGAGACAAATGGATCTTACACTGAATGCCCGAAGATGTTTCCTCCATTTTCCTTTACCTAACCTCCTCAAAAATTAAAGTCTCAGACCTCCATGGCATAGGTGAGGCCGAGATCTTTCCAATAGTGTTAGATTTGCAATATTTCGAGCCCTGAGTCGAAAGATATGCCCCTTTGAAGTTTGTATCAGGTCCGTACAGGAGGGCGAGAAACAACTTGAAAAATGGGTCCCCTTTTGATAATGTGGGACAGGTCGCAGCCAAATTAGGGCAAAATCGGGTTTGCGGGTTCAGAATTTATCTTTTCCCCTTTTACCGTGAGAATCACAAAATCCAGAAAACTCCTGCGGCTCCGCTGCTTCGCTTGGACACGGGGCACCCTTTTGTTGGCCAGGGAGGTGAGCTCCAATCTTTTCCTTTGTGCCATTTTGTCAAAAGGAAAATTTTCATCTTTTCCTCCGACTCCCCGTTTTGGTTTGACTCGGGCTCAAACGTTGACTTTTTCCTCTTGGCAGAGTCACGGCCCATTTTGCAACTTTTACACCCTTTGGGGTAAGGGGCAAAAAACTAACTTTTTCCCCGAGAACCCGCTTTGACCTGGGACACGTGGCGACACTGCACTTGTTTGAAAACCCTTTATCTATTCAATCCTTGTATCAACACCGTTTTTTCCCTTTCTTGCTCGTGGCCTCTTCGCGGCACTGCCCCTTCTTCTTGGACTCTGCAATTCCATTGTTGAATATGCCTGAAGCTTGTAAAATAGATTCAAGACACGAAACGGCTTGATAAAGTCGTTTCTTCTCTTTCTTCTCGCACAGGGTCAAGGGCGATCCAATATTTTGCCTGGGGGGGTGAAATATGGATAACAAGGCCTTTCTCCAATATGTCCCATCCTTTGATGCCATAACATTGTCTTATCATTAGAGGTCTAGTCTAAAACATTTTTAACTTCAAGAACAATAGAGCTATTACAAACATCAATTAGATTCTTGCTCAAGCTTGAACAATGTTCTTGTTCGGATTCCTTTTGCCAATAACATTGCTCCACAAATCATTTTACAATTGTCCTTGCTAAAGACTACTAGCACACCCATGTCATTCACCCTGCATATAGAAATAAGGTTTCTTGTTAGACCTGGAATGTGCAGAACACTAAGGAGGGTCTTGACCCTTCCATCTTTGAACATCAACTCGAATTTTGCTCGACCTATTATTTTATAGGTTGAGTTGTCTCCTAAGAAGACATCACCTTCATTGATCTTTTCATCTTCACTGAACCACTATCTATGAAGAGTCATATAAAAAGAAGCACCCGAGTCGATAAGTGATGTCTAAATACATACATGCGAGCTTGAAGTTGGTAAGAATAAATCTCTTGCATTTTTACCAGAGGGATTTTCATTTGTACACTCGGTATTATCTGACGACTTACCCTTTTCAACATTTTTAGATCTACCGTCCTTAAAGTGCCATGTTTTATCACAATTCCAACATCTCCTTTCAACTTTTGCTGTCATAGACTGACTTCTTGACTTTGAGAGTCCTAACCTCATTTTTCTTTGCTCTTGGGAGTGGCGTTTTACTTCCAAGATATCCTTTGTTTGATAGTCTTCAACAAATTTCCGCCTCATTTATTCTGATAGCAATGTTGGTACTATATCTTTAACTTTCAATTTAGATGTAGTTGTAATTGTCATAACTAGATTATCCTAAGTGTCAAGTAAGGAACAAAGTAGAGTACTACGCTTTTCTTTTTCATCCATTTTAATTTAAATAGAAAGTATTAACTTACTATAGTATTGAAGGCATTTAAGTGTTCAACCATAGATTCACCATTATTCATCTTCTTTTGTAGGAAACGTTTTTTTACTAGAAACTTTATTTGATATGAAGTTCCCAAGTTATCCCATAGCCCTTTAGAAGTAGTTTCTATCGATACATTCAACATGACCGAATGTGACAGACATAATCTGATTGACCTCTTTGCCTTCCTATCAATATTTTCCATTCTTTGTCCTTCATACCTTTAGGTTTTAGTCTTGATATGACAACTCTCTGATCTCTTCAACAAGAAGGTCCTTCATCTTAAGCTTTCATAACTCAAAATGTTTTCTATTGAATTTTTTGGTCTGTCGTTGTGCTTTCTGTCATTTTTTACATAGATTCTAACACACACAATTCCCACTTAAAAAAATAGTTTTTCATTGGGAAATAAACCCTAACTCTTCAAATATAGCTAAGATTTGACTGTGATACCAAATGAAGAGAAATTGATTTGATAAACTTATACAACAGTAGTAGTATTAATAAGATCTTTAATCTAAAAATGAATAGAAAAATGACATACACAAAATATTACATAATACACTAGATTTATCTTGGAAAAACCATTTTGGGTAAAAACCCCAACACAGGAACTTCCTTTCTTATTGTTTTACCTCAATTGTTTACAATACAATAATACTTCAAGTTCTCCTGTAAAAATACCTTACTATTTTTTTTTGTACATAAACAATGTGTGATTATATATAGGCACATCAATGGGAGACCTTCCACCTTCCTCAAATGAGACAATCAATAAAATAGGCCTTCATATAGATTGTCGTTACGATTCATATTCCCTGTCAATCGACCATTTGATTGTGATGCTTTAACTTCCACCCTTGACGCTTTAACTTCTACCCTTGATACTTCGTATTCCACTCGAAACATCTTCCCGAAGAAAGTCATCTTAGAGATATCTTATACTAGACATTTGATTCCACCATTGTATTCCTCTTGAAAAAATACATGAAATCAATAATAATGACACTTGATTTGGAGTCTATTTGAGGAAGTTATGGTCTTCAAAAGGTATCACTTTGTGATAATATCTACTCAATCAAGATGCCTCCTTAGAGATATCTCATCAAGATGTTGCCTCTAAGATATCTCATCAAGGAGTTGCCTCAAAGATATTTCATTGAGGCGTGGCCTCAAAGATATCTCATCCACTTTTTTCTAAAATGTCTCCTCAAAGATTTTCATCGAGGCGTGGAATCAAAGATATCTCATCCACTTTTGTCCAAGATGTCACCTATGTGATCACTCATTTTAATCCCCTTAAGTAACATAATAAAAACACACATGTACAACATTTATTTATTTACCCTTACTTAAAATATCCTAATATAACCTAAGCTCACTATTACGCGTGAATGAATCCCTAGGGTTTCTTTTAATTAAATTCCCCCATACTTAATTGAAACAATTATTTCCCATCACTTAAAGATGTGAGGATTAAATTTGAGCCATATGATAGATTTAATCCTCGCCCTAGATCCTAGGTAATCTAAAAGAAACCCTAATTTCTCTTAAGTTTTCTTTTATTTTGTTTGTTTGTCCTAATGTGCGTTTATTTGTACAGGTTGGTTTGTAGGGAAGGAGAAGATGGAGGCCATGGAAGATGTGGAGAGCTATGACTCTAGCTTTTTGATCCGGATTTTTGCAGCCAAGGGGAAAATTCTTCCCCTATTTTTTTAATATATGTTTTATACTCCCTCCTAGGGTTTGATAATTTGCAAATTTGTTTACTGGTTTATTTACTAGGATTTCCTGGTTGTGGGTATTGTATTTACCCTAAAGTATTTTATTTGTTACATGGATGAATCCGACCTCATTTTTTTGTATAAATATATACCTATTTTATATGTTTATACACACACACACACATATTTGTACAAGGCTGGATGCATAAATGGCCGCCCATAGGGGTTTCACAGGCCATGTGGGCTTGACCGCGACTCCAATGGAAAGGGGCAGGGTGGTGTGGCATTGCCACATCACACCCAGTGGTGTGATAATGCCACACCACTCTGCCAACTTTGCAAGGCCGTGGAGAGACACAGGAGGGTTCGGCCCCCCCTCTTACCTTCCTAACACATTTTAAAAAAATTTAGTTTAATAACTATATAATATAAACAAAATCGGTTCCCTTTTCCTTTTAATATTGTATACGTATATTTTTTAAAATCTTATTCAACCTTACTTTTATATAATATAAATATGTGTACACACACACACACACACACACACACACACACACACACATGGAAACAAACCAACGCACATTTATATATACGTAGTAGCTGGACTTATTTTGTAAAAAAATACATAGGTAAAAAGAAAACAAATTTTTATATGAATGTAATATATATATACATATGTTTGCTTGTATTAACTCCATAAGAAGTATTACAGTGGAAAAAAATTTCTTTCTTTTGATTTAAAATGGAAATATGTTATCACAATACAAACATACAATGATAGTTCAATTATGAAATCTGTTATAAAAAAATGAGAGGGAAAATATACATTGTAAATAAAAGATCCCACCATTCACAACAGTAAAATTAATTCAAGGATTTCATTTTAATTGAAGGAGATTTGCAGCCCAAAACAAATTCCCATTTCGTTTAAACAACATTTAAAAGAGAGTAAATATATATCTCTACACATTTGCAATTCAGGGAGAACCATTTTTAGATTTAAGCCTACAATATGAGGCAGATTTAAATTAAATTACAAACCTTCACATAAATTATAGATTTGCATTATAAAACAAATTTTATAATAAAATAAAATGCAAACTTTTTATCCTTCTTCAACCCTCTATATTTCATAAATCAACATTCATTACAACCTTAAATAAATTTCTTTACAAGGAGAATTGAAAGTAAAATAAAAGTTTACAAGCCCTCCAGCTAAAGGTGGAGACAACATGATAATTGTTTTTTTAATTTTTTTTTCTTAACTCCATCCTACAACTCCAACAAACCAAACTAAGTATGCAATCTAGATTTTCTCCATCTCCAACCCATCAACAAAGGGTAGGGAGCTAGGCAACACTCACCTCCCAACCTTAATCCAATGAGAATGTGAAGCCAACCTTCTCATTGGCCTCTGAACCCCAACCAAGAAGGAATGAGAGGTGTTCACAACCATGGTATCCTTACAAAATTGGCTTTAACAATACACACACACACAATAAAACTACAACACACACATGAACCAAACGATAAAAAAAACTGCAACATACACAAACACACAGACTCAAAATGTTGAACCAAAGGAGAAAGGAAACATGGTGGCCATCTCCTTATACCTCCCAAGTGGGATAGGGATCCACCCAAAACCTCCAAGTGCACTATACACAAAAAAATAAATCTTTATCTCTCCATTTTGAAGAATACACAATAATATAGATTTCCTTATATCTCCACATAGGTGGATGACTCTTCCCACACTCCCTCCACAAGACCTCACACACTCCCTTTTACCTCCACATTGGACCCATTTCCCTCTCCCTACACCATCCTATGGCCAATTCTACCCAACAGATACAAAAACACATTCTTTTATACATTTTACAACAGGGAAAATTTTAAGAAACCCCCCTGAAAAAATCTTATAGAAATCGTGACGAATATACCTGTAACCAGTTTTGTAGTTTTGACGAATATATCTATAACCAATTTTGTGGTTTTGTCGAATATCCCTGTAACTTGTTTCGTTATTTAGGTGAAAATGGTAAAAAATATTAAAAATTGTTAGAAATTGAATGGTGAATCTCCTATAATTTGTTTAGCAAATACCCTCTGTCGAATTTGATTGTGATGAGGCCCAAAAATTTTCATTTCTTTTGCATGTCTTACCTTTACGCTCAAGTTCCTAGAATGTGTGACACTTAACCACTCGGAGGAATAAGAAAATGACACGCGGTATCTTCTGATTGCTCATTGCCACTCTGCTTTGTTTCACTAACACTGAGGACCCAAAACTTTATTGAATGTGTTCATTCCGCGGGCTTGGAGTCCGGGGAATGCATTTGACTTGGGGAGGCCCGTAATCTTGCCACATGTTTGTCTGATGGGCAGGGAATGCTTGATAATTTTAATAATAAGGTAAAAATAACTTATATTTAATAATCAAGGATACGCCGTTGGTTGATATTAATATGTGCAACAGTAAGAATGTGTTTTTTTAATAATAGGAAGGGGGTAAATGTAATGATGTGGAGAAGTAGTGCTCGCAAAATGTGAAGTAGATTTCTACACTAGTATTTGTACATGTGTGTGCTGAGAAACATGATCAAGATTTTGAATTTTGAAACTTGAGTTTAATTCATGTCCAAAAAGATGAATTTATTTCAAAGGAACACACTGGCAATTTGCGATCTCACAAGAAATACCATGTAACAAAGGCAAAGTTATCATGTCTTAGGCTCATGTCATTTAAATTTTGTGACTGATTATTTCTCTGGTGCTATTCCCATAGTTGATTGCAGGGTCTTCTACTTAAAAAAATACAGACAATTCAATGATTACTCTTGCTTATAAGCTTTGGCAAAGACAAACAAAAAGTTTGTTACATACATACATACATACATATACATATATACATACACACACACACACATACGGACATATAGTAGGAGCCAAGTAGTTGTCTCAAATTAGCCTGGGCTCAAAGGTGATGCCACTGTTGTAACACATGCCAGTTGCATTTACATATTCTGGTAGCCACGACCAATACCCTTGCTTTAAATGAAAACAAAGGATGAGGATATTTCCAGAAAGCACCTTTGTGAAACACAAGAACTCTCCCACCGTAGTGCAACTAAATAAGAACATCCTTTTCCTCGTAGAAAAACACTGGAATATTGCGTGGGACGTCATTGCAATTTATTTCCAAGACCAAACATTGCCTCTCCTCCTTCCAAACTCAAGCTCAAGCTCAAATAAAATTATGTCCTTCAAATGGTCCCCATCTTCAATTGGTGCTGCAAGTAGCACCCTTTCTTCAGATACAACCAACCTTGGTCTGTAGTGAGGGAAATGTTCTCTGCCATATCTTACAGGTAACAACACAAAATGCACAGTAGCACAATCTTGAGTGTTATAAATTCTCACACCCAACACAGGTTCATATGACATTAAGAAGAAGAAATTTTTGCTGAAGACAATGAGTTCATAGAAGAAACTATCTCTCAATCGTGTCACAATCCTCCGAGTCCCCATAGAAGAATAAAAAATTTCTATAGTACCATAGCCTGCATTAACTCCAGATCTATTAGCGTATGCTTGAACCACTTTGTACCTCTTGTTGTCATCCGACACCAGAATGCCCCACACATAAATATTAAAGTGCCATCCATTAAGTTGAGCTGATAACATATGAGGAAACTTAAAGGAGGCTCCTAGCTTCAGTGGATTATATACCCTTGAAACATGACTGTCACACAAACAAAATAAAATTATCCCTCGATGTGAATCTTCAAACCGTACCCAATCAAAGCATGATAACCACGAAAAGTTGAGAATTTTCCATGATCTACTATAAAATTCGTATATCAGGAAATGATGACCACGATCATGATTTATAAGTATCCATGGATGTTTGTTCCTTGTTTCACTGTAACCCTTGAAGAATCTAGTGGAAGTCATGAGTGCTTTCCATTCCTTAAAAAATAGAGAGATTCTGCATATGGATTCTAATGGAAACCAAAAAAATACATTTTCCCAAACATCTTGAGCTAGTAAATATCCCACAGAACACGATTTCCATGCTGCATTGAAAATAAACTAAAATGAAGAACAAATTCCTGTGTTTCAAGGAGAAGACAAACCAAAAGGTGCAACACTGTAGCAATGCAAGAGTATTCACAAGAAAAGGTGATGACAAGGAAAAATATATTTGTTGAAACATAAATAAGAGTATCCACGAGTATCTCATATATTTGTTGAAACATAAACATTACATTACATAAACAAGAGTATGAAGGTTTTGATTTTTTGTTTTTTCTATTTTTAAACTATAAAATATCAAAAATTTTAGTGTTTGATACGGTGTATGGAAGAAAACACAAAAAATAGTAAATTTCTCCAAATCCATCGTATTTGGTAACTGTGATCATAACATAGGAATACCAAAAAAGCTATAAGCCTATAAATATATTATAACATAAATATTACATATCATAATATATTTCTCAGTTCTTGTATTGCTTTCCTAACTGCATCAATATTGATCTTCTCCGCCAGAGTGTTGGCTAGGGTTAATAGCCAGACACATTCTTTATCAATGATAGCTCTACTGGAGTCTGTTAAGTCTTTCCACGTTTCAAGCACTTCAAAAGCTTGTTGTAGCTTTGTAAAGATGAAAGACACCATTTCGACATGACTGTCCATATGAGGGGTCGCCGCCAGGGATTGATTCATATTGCCATCAATTTATATATCCACATCATTTGTAGTAGCATGTGGAGAATCCATAGGTTCCGGGTTCAGGGATTCTGGATAAAGAATAAAGAGTTCCCGTAATACTTCAGGAATTGGTTGCTTAGACAGGGAATCAGGTTGGATTTCTGTAGGATAAGTTCCAAGAGAATGAAGGGTAACAATGACAACATACGACTAGGCAGGAGAGTGGGGGATGGAAGCACCATAAGAATGAGAACTATAAGTAGAGAGGGAAAATGATTTCCCAACAATAACCTCGTCTGAGTCCATATCAGAACTAGAAGAAACCACGACATATTCATGGCTTGATACTGGTTTGATTTTGGCCCCACATGATTTTGCAAAATAAACTAAGTGTTGGAAAACGAGCATGGGCCTTGAATTTATAATTTTCGAGTGAGTTCTTCGACCGAACCTTGAAACGTGTCCACCAAACCTAGGTATGCATTGACGGTTATTATTAAATGCAAATCGTGGGCCATAACAAAATTTTCACCTTTAAACCGACGTTACTATCCCAAGTGCCTCCACCTTTTAAAGTTAAACATCTTTTTATCATGATGAATAAAATGTCATTAAGGACAGACATATTGAGATTCGAGCAATATATTAAGGGAGAGGAGCTAATTGTCGAGCATGCACCAATAAATTATAATGGTATTGGTGAGGGTAGATGTAAATACTAAAGATAAGGACTAGTACTTGCCAATTTATCACTTAAAATTTGAGATAAAAGTAGTCGATAAAATGTGTCACATCAAAATAAATAAAATTTAATTGTATCGATTTAAAGACTAAAGTTATGGAAAAATTATTTTCCATATTTATTAAATATGCTACTTTTATGAAAAACATCTTTTCCATATTTATTAAATATCTTATTTTGTGGACCTTCATCCTAGAAAATATAACATGACCAAGAATTAAATTTGATAAGAGATTTCTTAATTGCAAGGGTGCCAATTAAATCTCCGGTGGCACACTTTACGTGAATAGGTGATTAATTTTAATTAAAATTCAAGTTGAGGGACGAGGCTATCGATTTATGGAGGATACGACATTGATGGCGAAATTATTTCTCCCTCACACATCAGCTCAAAAGACATGCTTATTTAAACCCGGTGATGACATGTTACCAACTTACCACATAATATTTCCAAGCATCCTCCACCATTGCTTTTAATCAACCATCCTACGTCCATGTCTTTTTCATCTACAGAATTGAATCCTCTTAATGCAAAACTCACCCATTTGGGTGGGTGTTTCTAGCTGACAGGGTTGAATGAGGCTCTTGTCTGCCACATTCTCAACATATTGGAAACCAAGGCCGACTCTCCCAATTTTTCCTTTCTGGAGGACATGATTTTATCTTTCTTGCATTGCTTTTCTGAATTATGTCCTTCATTTCCTATTTTCCAAGCTCTCTATTTCCACCCGATTCACCCAGATTATCACATGAACACCAAATAATTAAAGAACCACTGGATACACCACTACCCATGTGTCTTAGGTGATCAGTGGGGTTTCAACCTAGATTTTTACAAACCTGATTTATTGACCACAGATATCTAAATACCAAACTCACAACCTACTCAACAGGGGGAAGAAAAACTCCTAAAGTTTCCAGATAATGAAACAGAGAAGTGATTAACAACATTAAAAACCTCCCTCGCTGAAGTATGGTCCATGGTAAGCACCCACACCTTTCCTCTCAATAAAAGGAGTATCATGAGGGAGGGCTCTTCTGACAATAACAAAATTTGTCAATTCCTTGTAGCTCGACTTTCTTCATGGAAGAAAACCAAAGGATACATAAGAGGGGGAAAAATTCTTTCTGAGTGGGTAAACTCACATAAAAGGAAAAGAGAATTCACAAAATATTGAATGGGCCTCGGGTGGGAGTCCATGAGCTGCTAAATATGGGCATGTAGTGGGATATAGTGGGAGATATCCAATTCATTTTAAGCACAATGTACAAAGACGAGTTTATCTAACGCAGGGACAAACTGCTAAAATGTGCTCCAGTGTTTCGGGATGAATTTGTGTCTTCAGAAGAATGACCATTATATGTTATCTTTATAAAACAATATGTAATATGTATTTTGTAATATCATGTATGTATGTATATATATATGCTTTCAAGGGCAGGGGCCCCTAAAATAGAACCCCATTTTGTTACGAGAATATTGTTGAATAATTGCTCACATTTGTAGTAGAATTTGATTCATGTATTTTCTAGATTTGTTTAGATTTCATCACATATATGAGGAGACATGTTTGGAAAAAAATAAAATATAAGAAATTATATTTTATAAATTCGGAAGTGACATATTTCAGCGGTCATGTATATTCAAAAGTTACTAAGCTTTAAGAAAAGGGCACTTGCCTGCAAAATATATTGAAACGACCATCATTGCATTCAATGATCAAATTTGAAGGGCTACACATACTTTAAGTTGACTGGCTAGGTTAAGCTTTACCCATCGTAAATGAGATATTAGAAAACACATTAGCCTTCAACAGAAAAAAATGAAAATGTTAATTTCATTTCAATATATATTTGATTAATTTGAATAAAATAAATATGAAAAATGTCAGAATTATGAAATATATAACATTTTAAAATAAAATTTGAAAACACTATATAAATGTGAAAAAACTATATATTTCATCAGTAATAACATCAACAATTTTGAATTCTAATTAAAAACAACATTTTCGTTAGTTATTTCAATTCAAATAGTAAATAATATAAAACAACATTTGATTTTATTCATATTCATTTTCTTTAGAAAGAATTCCTTTGATCTATTCTCATTTATGGATATTTGGTTTTGTATTTTGAAAATTGAACTTGTGATAGCTTTTTAATTTACTGAAACTTTAAATTAATTTAAGAAAGAAAGAATCTAATTTAACAAATCAATATTATATATATATATATATATATTATATATATATTTATATATATATATATATATATGTATATTATATTATATTATATATATAATAACATATATACATATATATAAATATATATATATATATATATATATATATAAATTAAATTATCTATATAATATAAATAATATATTTATACAATAATATAATATGCTGGGGCCCATCATATATTCCATGACCAACAATGAACAAATAAACTCAGACCCAAAATTTTAATTCATCTTGCCTAAATCTGGGAGGTTCACGTCCGTGGGGGCAAGACAAAAATAAATCCACATAATTCTTCCGCGTGACATGGGAAAAAGTGGGGGTGATAACTTTTTAATTTATTGAAAACTTTAAATTAATTTAAGAAATCAATAATGTAAATACTATAAATATATATATATTTATATAATAATTTATATAAATATATAATATGCTGGGGCCCATCATATATTCCAATTTCAATATCCATGACTAATAATGAACAGTTAAACCCAGACCCGAAATTATAATTCATCCCACCTAAATTTGGGAGATTCATGTCCGTGGGTGCACGACAAAAAGAAATCCACGAAATTCTTCCACGTGGCATGGGCAAAAGCAGGGGTTTATTATTTAAAAATTTTCAACAGCCCCCACAAATTTCAATGGCCAAGTCATTAAATGCCCACACTTGTTACTGCAGACCCGAAAATTTATTATTGAATCAGTTCATTCTGCGGGCTTGGAGTCTGGGGAATGCCTTTGCCTCGAGGAGGCCCGAAATGCTACCACGTGGCCATCTGATAAATAATCTGCATCGTTTGATATATTAAGATCAACGACACATAGGCTCTATCCCGGGACAAAGCCCTGACACACTTACATTTTATATGGAACTTCCTGGAATAGACCTAGCTAAGTGACAACTGTCATCCACTGAATGAAATTTGATTAAAGACTAAATTTGATGTCTACAAAGTACAGTGAAAGACCTAATTGTTTATAGTGATGTTGATAATTCAAATTCTTTTTTGGAAGGCATACTGCAACAGAAGGCAGAATAGATTCATAGAAGTTGCGGACCGTGTAAGACTCAAAATTTTCATATTTTCGAGTAAGTGTCATCCTGCATTTGAGTCTTGATTCTTTAAATATTATCTTTTTTATAAGTAGCATTGTATAAGCCTTCGCTTTGAAATATTTCAATATAAGGGTTGAGAAATTAGGGTTGAGGGTTTACATAATCCAAAATTCCAAGCATGTCTACTTCCACAGGATCCCAAAGTAAAAGTAAAACCCAAATCCCATACGCCAAACTACTTAAAAGTAAAACCCCTAGTTTTAATGATGAATATCATGATATTTATGATCCTGTAATTAGCACAAGAGCTTCACACTTAGATACACATCTGAGACGAAGATGAGGGAAAGTAGACATTCGGACCCATCAGGTAGACCTAAAGGTTTAGGTTGGATAACATGGGGGTTTGGATTGGGATGCATGATGTTCCACGAGGTTTTTCCCTACCCTGAATTTGTTAATATATGTGCCCAAAATTACAATGAGACAAAAAAAGTAATTGTTGCAAAGGGAAACGGAACAGAACTTTTGTCCATTATGGAGGTAAATCTTAGCAGTGTGTTGGGGTTTGAAATAAAATATTTAGGAACCGTCCACATAAATCTAGAAAAAAAATCTAGTGATTATCATGCCACCAATAAAAAAGACAGAGATGATTTTTTACAAAAATTAACATTTGATGCAGAGGTACCAAAAGGGAAGGCTCCGTATGCAATTGACATATTTAAACCATGGGTTAGGGATACCATTTCTATGCTAGTATTTTTCCTTGGCTTCGATAGCGATGAGAAAGTGGATGAAACCCTCTTGGAAATGGTATACAATATCCATTTTTTTAATCCACCTTGTCAATACATATTTGTTGGCTACATTGCAAAATCTATGCATAAACAATTATTAACAATCAAAGAAGGCTCCAACACTAAGATGTTTAGGTACACTACCTACTTGTGCTATTTAATTCTATGGCGGTTTGTTACATGGTTTGAAAAAACAAACTTGCAATTGAGCCCTATTTTGCTGAGGTCCAGCCAAAATTCATGTGTCCATTAACTGAGTGGACCCCCAAGATAAGGATGTATGATAATAGAAGGGACTACAATCAATTTGTGGATTATTTTTGGGCTCCAATTTATGAAGCAATTACAAAAAGTACATTGCCTAGATTTCCTGTGAAATGTAGAGATTGCATTCAATTGGGATCAGAAATATAGTTAGCAGACTGGTACTTCATGGAGGATTATATTGTCTAAGTTTTTATGGATCAGGAGTACAACCTTACAAATTTCCAATACATGTGACAGAGAGAGTTTTTGCCTTGGAATATATACATCAAATGGAAATCACAGATAATATCTATTTTGTTTCTTAGCAAAAGAAGAGCATATTTCCTTCCTTATTGTTCTCATGTGGAGGGTTCACATTTGAAAGAAAATCATTCTATGTGGCACACATGAAATATTATAGATTTTTAAGTTTGATGTTGACTCTCACTGGTTGTATGACCCATGTGAAGTGATTAAAGCAAGGGTAGTGGCAAACAAGAAGTCTGCCACTAAAATTCAACATGAAAGCAAACCCTTGCTAGAAAAATTGAAAAACAATAACTCTTGGGATGAAGTAAAAATAACAATGGATGATATTGTTGTTGAGAAAGTAATTAGTTTTCAAGAGTTATCAACACAAAATATTGGATTGCCTCAGCCTCCACAAAAACAGGGAAGAGGATTTTTAATCTGCCAAATTATATGCAAAATATAATAAAAATTCCTCTAAAATAATTCCAAAGGAATTACAAAATGAATTGTGAGAAAAAATTGGACAAGGTAAAAAATTACTTGCCTTTTGGTCTATGAGGAGACCTAGGCCATCCAAATCTATTTTAGAGTATGATTCTATTCCAGAAGATGAAGCGTTCAGCAAGAAGTGGAATGAAGAGCATCCTGGAGAGAAAAGTAGTGATGATGACACTGACTCTGAGGAATTACACAATCCACCTGGAACATATAAACCAAGTCTCAATGAAGGCTTGAAACAAATATATTCTACAGGAGTAGTTATTGTTGAAAATATGGGTTTTAGTGGTGGTGGTTTGGGTTCAACAGGAAAAGGCATTTGGGTTCCACCAGAGGCACAACCTAGAAAATTTTTCAACAGGTCAGGCCTTGGAGATTCAACTTTGGAGAAAGGACCACTGCATACTTCAACATTTATAAGTGCTAATCCAGTAGAATTTACTCTAGAGTCAAATCCTCAGCAAACAGTTTAGCCACACGTTGAAAATCCTAGAGAGAAGTTGGCCATGAATCTGTTACTATTGCTAATGTTGGTGGTTTTGGTGATGATGGTAGTAGTCAACAGAGTATTGGAAACATAAAGAGGCCACTAGAGATAGTTGAAGTTGCTAGGGCTATTGTCCAACAAGGAAACGAGAAGAGGAAAAAGATAGAGGTAGACACAGGTACAATTACTCTTGGCTCAAGGAAACTATTTATAGAAGGTGGTGTCACTGCCACCCCTAAACAAACTACCATTCCATAGGGAAATTCTCCCCAAACTTCAATTACTCCTCCATTCAAGGTGGAACAAGTTCATTCCTACGAACACCTCAGGTATTGATTACCTAGCTGAGTTTCACAATAAATCAAAAAGAGATAAAAGAAACAAGAAGGAAATTCTATAGGCTACTAGAACTTCAGAACCAGCCACAATCAGGGTATTTCCTACATATAACCTAGACACAGATACTATGGAATACATGTATGTTGTGCCCAAAGTTGTAAAACCAGAGAATGAAATGGTTTCCAGTGACTATGAGGTGACCTCCCTTCAAATGGATCTTAAGGAAATGAAACCTTCTGACAAAATTAATGTATCGAAAAGGAACAATGATGTGGTTTACACAACATTACTAAAGGCAGAGAGGGAGAAATATAAGTTGAATAATAAGATTCAAAAGTTAGAGGAAGACCTGGAAAATGAGAAAGCAAAAGGAAAAGCAACAGTTAATAGGACAGGTGAGTTGGAGAGGAAGATAAAATCATCTTCCTCTATGACTGCAGTTGTTGTGAATGAACAAGCACATGTAGAACTAGAAGAGGCAAAGAAACAGTTACACGAAACAATGAGTAAGAATGATAGATTACAAAAAACATTTGGAGAATTGAAAGATCCTACGCGAAGGAAGAGAAAGAAAAGGTCAAAAATGGGAATAGATCCTAGATGATGAGAAAAAACAAAATGAATTATTGCAACAAGGAATTGGCGAAAGCAAAAAAGGAAATATAGTCTTCCAACATCAAACTATCTAGATTTCATAAAAAGGCATTGATTAATATGACGGATAATGTTTGGGGGAAAATTAAACCAAAAAATTTGATGATTTGATTAGATTGTTTGAATTCATGACTGATCTATAGAGAATCTGTGATAAGCTCCTCATGCCAAATATGTAACATGTAGTAAAACCCTGATGGCTTTGAAGAGAGGATACAACAAAGAAAATTTTAGAAACTATTTACAAATCTAGTGACATAAAACTGGCATCCATTGAGGAATATTCATAATCGGTTTGATGCCTCAATAAAGGTATCATCTATCATTCAAAAGTGTGTGATGATTAGGAAAAGCAACGAATTGTTGAATAAGTGTCAAAGAATGTTACAAGAGCTGCATAGAAAGGTACGTGAGTTTCACAAATCTTGTTTTTCCAATGCCTTTTTATAAAACACTTCATTTGTCATAATGTCAATTCATTACGAAGGATGCATTCCAGAAGAAGATGAAAGAAAAAATGACTCCTTGAAGGACCAAGCATTCCTGAGAAGCTAGATGAGAGATAATTTTTTAAACTTTGTTAAACCATTGATAACCTTGTCAGTAAGTTTTCATACAACTCCAGAGGAAAGCTCCACTATCAGTTATGAATTGCTAACAAAGTTACATGTCAGTCACTCTGATTTACAACAAATTACAATTCCAACAGATGAAGAGTGGAGCACCCTACGAAGATGATATAATTTGTTCAAATTTGTGGAGCCTGATTCCAAGTTGAAGTGATAGTTTGGTTTCATTGTTTCTATTATTTGGGAGGAAATCATGGTCAAGGATAAAAATAGTAAATTGTCTTATTAATAGACTAGAGTTATCTTTATGTTTGTTGTATTAATAAACATGTGATATTTAGGTTATTTTGTGGTTGAAGATTTTGCCACATTTTACAATTATATATGCACAAGTTGTAAATATATATGTGCATGCATTTACTCTTTAGTGTATTTAGATCCATTTTGAAATTGTCCATTTGTAAGAATGAAATTCTTCAATTTTTTCATACAAGGCATGTCTCAAACAAGTTGAATGAGGAATAGTGTTATTTTTAAATTTTCATTTTAGTAATGATTCAAGCAAACACACTTATTATATCTCATAATTAAGCACCACAACTCTTATATGCCTAAAGTATATAATAATTTAAACAACATTGTGATTTAATAGCCAACCAGTCACAGTGTAATGCTCTCTAAAAAGAGATCAACAACATTGTATGTGCAATATATTAAATACTCATTAAAAACATGAATTTGTAATGTTTGGGAAATCAAAATGGAAATAGAATGAATAAATATCATGTACCTTTAGGAACATGTACAATGATGGGGTGAGCGCTAATCCTTGTTTGAGATTTAGAAACAATGTACTGGATATTTGAATATATTAATTATTATATGAAATCTATATATATATGGGATATACACCAATGGAAGCTTCCAACTTGATGGACCTGGATCATCTCTATCATTTTATTTACCAGATCTATCTAAACTAACTCTCTCTTTTGACAATCAACCTGATGAGTTGGCTATATATTTTTGCACAACTAAAAACCTAGGTTTCATGATCCCTTCATATACCTGTGAGGCCCTCCTATGTAATAATTTTTGTCTTACTTTTTGGATCCTAATAACTATATGTTTCTTAACTTTAACTGTTTGCCAAAGCTAATGAAATTCATAGCTTGATAGCAATTTTGCTTTACAAGTAAGCAACTATTAATTGAAGTATTCTTTTCAACCTGAGGGAAATAATGAAATTTGGGAAAGAAGAAAGGAAGATGTGTAAAAACACCTATAGTTCACAATGAGAAATACACTTAGATAAATTGAAATATATCAACAGGTAATTGCAAAAGCAAAGGGAAAGGAAAGGGAATCTTCCAAATCTAAATATTCGATAACACATAATCATAATCTGAACAATCCATATAGAAGTAAGAAGCAAAGCACCGTTGACACAAATTCGAACCAAAAAATGATTTGATTACCCATTGTTTGAATTCAATTCCTCATCTTACAAAGAATGTTGACATCAATAAGTTCAAAAAAATACTTAATAGGAATTCAAGAATGCAATTATATAAAATTTTAAGACAAGGATTACAAGCTCATGATCTTCCCTTCAAGTAAGCGTACCTTCTACTTCCTCTATTTATAGTGGGACACAAATTGGAAGTTTTTAGGAATTTCCACATGTGGAAACTATGAAAAAGATGCCTCAATGGAAATATTCCTCCTATACTCTTTTAAACATGTACATGTGTGATTTTTAACTGAAAATAGAAGCACATATTGTTGAATGTCTGAGCTATTTCAAATAATTGACATTATCCAATAACTTGTATGGAAATCATTATAGCCAAGTTGGACCATTTTTCGGTTTGCCATTGCCTTTGCTGACAAAACACACCTATTCATTAAACAAAAGAGAATGCAAACCAGAAGAAGATGAAATCTCTATTGACTCAAGAGAAGGACTCTAATTACATGAATCTAGATATGCATTTTTGCTTCATCTATTTGAACAATGAATGATTTGAATGAATCTCTTGTCAGTAATTGATGCCATACAATCCATAGAGGAATTTTCCACTATCATTTGATTCTCACCAAACTGGCTAACAAATTTGTTACATTTTCAGTCACTCTGATTTACACCTCAAACCACAATTCCAACTTAGATGAAGAGTGGAGCATTCTTTACATAAGATGATATTTTTTCTCCAGTTTAATATTTGATGGAGCCATGATTCCAAGTAGAAAACTCATAACAGTTTGGTTTTTTTTTTTCTAGCAATTTTGGAGTAAATTTTCAAATCACCCCCGCCCAAGTGATAGTAAATTGTCAAGAAAATAATATGACTAGGCTTCATCTTTAAGATTGTATTAATAAACATGTGATATTTAGGTTGTTTGTGGTTGAAACAAAACATTTACAAAGAGGTTGACAATTTAAATATATAGTGCATGGATTTACTCTAGAAGCCTTTGTATTTAGAGAGATTTTGAAATTTTTCCATTTGTTTCAATGAAGATATTTTCAATTTTTTCATACAACTTTTAAGGCATGTCTTCACAATATTAAATATAGGAATAGGAATTATTTTTGCATTTTCATTTCAGTAATGATTCAAACAAAGCCACTTATTCTAGCATGAATAATCATAACAAATCTTATATGCCTAAAGTATATAATAATGTAAATGCATTGTGATTTAATAGCCAACCAGTTGCGGTACCAATATAAAAGAGATCCAAAAATTATTTTATTCATGTGACTCAATATATTAAATAAATCAATAAAACATGACTTTGTAATGTTTCTGCAATCAAAATCCTGAAATGGAATCAATATGAAGTACCTTTAGACATGTAAGTTTCAAGGTGGCACTAATCCTTGTTTGAGATTCAGAACAATGTGAAAAACATAAGCAAATGAAGGCAAAATTACCCTTATATGAACATCTATATTATGGGATATCCACAAATTGAATCTTCCAACTTGATGGAAACACATAAGATCATCTCTGGGTAAAATTTGATTCCACTAAATGTCTGAGACTAACTCTCACTTCTTTCTTGACTGTCAAGGGAAAAACATACAATAGGGTAATCTTTGTATTTGGCTATTTTCTCATCCCCTCTCCTTTGTAGTAATCGATTTCCATACTGCTAAATGTTGCCCAGCAGGTAGGGAAAGTGTATCCACTTCATACCGTGATGTTAAATTCTCAAACAATTTTCCAAATTTTAGTCAAGCTTGTTTGAAAATTGTGACTTTATGAAGGACAAGGCATTGAAAATTCTCTCATTTTCAACTGAACCCAAAATCATTGTTTGACATAGATCAACCAATGAGAAAAACTTGGACATGGTTTGTTGTAAAAAGTACTCACCCTAAATTTTCCATGGCGGGTTATTGCTCCATTTTTTAAAAGATTACCCATATTTTTTGGATTCTTACATCATTGTAGTGGCGAATTCATGAGATTGAGCAATCAAACATTTCCTTTCTTGGAATACAAATCTTCATTCCATTGAGGAATCAACTTGCTTACAAAACATTTTGAATCAATGTAGTAAACCTCATAGAAGTAGTCTTCCTGCATATGTCTTTCATTTTGGACAGGATTCCAAAAGGTGAGATTTACTATAGCCATTGCTTCAAGTAAACCAAATGCTTATAAATTGCTCCCTTATTTCTTAAAGTAGGGAAATAAAAATTGAAAAACCTCCCCTTGTTGAGATACAATTTTTTTCAAACAACTTTCAGCCATTACTTTTACCTCCTCAACCTTATGAACACTAGTATTTAAACATGGCACATAATGGTATCTCATATCCAAATACTTAACAAGCACAACTTCCCCAAACAATTTGAGCTTTAGAAAGATACTTTCATTTGTCCAATCTTTATGAAATAATCAGATAAAACCTGACAAAAACGAGTGAGTTTTAGCAAGTAATTTCATTGAGTCAAATATTCTATTGTCATAGAACTCATTTCCTCAAATAGAAAGATCAACAATATAGAACACAAAATGACCCATTTCTTGTGAAAAGTTTTGAAATTAAAGATGCATTTCTTACAATTTTAGGGAAGGAGACCATACAACAAAAATGATCTCTATATTAGTCAAATGATGTATTAAATCCTAGGCCTTTCCCACTTTCATGCGATTTTGCCACATCACTCCTAATAAGGATTGATACTCATCGTCCACCCTATGAACCGGTTGGTATAATGAGATCCACTTGGTGTCGAAATATTTGAATAGTTTATACTGATTTGTTAGTCCTTATCAAATATTTTGGAATTCCATGAACCTTTTAGGACTACGGCATAAATAAGCATGCACCTCTCAAACAAGGTCTTCAACTTTTTCTACATATTTAAATTTGCCACCTATTATGTAAGCTAGGTTCATTCTATGATCCATACAATGAATGAAAATCATATAAGGGAAATGAGATGTTTGTTTGTCTTACACAGAGGCCATTACGATGAGGTTTCATTACAGATGCCCCATATTCCCCAACACATACCAACTTTGATGCAATTGTAGCATCATCCATGTCATTGATCTCCTTCAAAAAATTTATCACCAACTCACAAAGGTTTTCAGCATTGGAGTTCTCTCTCATCTTGTGAATGGAAAGTAAGTGAGGTTGTCTCACATAATTCTCAATAGTATACACATGCATACTGACCTAAGAAATATTATCTTCTGTTGTAACCTCGTCAATAGACAAAGATATGTATCATGCAGACTTCAGTTTCTCTTTCAAGTCTTCTTTCTCAACCATAGCTAGGCATTTTTCCCAATCCCAACCACTACTTTTTGACCAGTGAGAATGAGGAAAGTGTGGGACACCAAGGAAAGACAACATCTTATTTTGTTCAGGAAAATCTATTATAGGATGACCTCTTTTCAAAATGTGAAAAATAGTAGTCTAGTTGAACTTTTTTACCCAAATGATTGTTTTGAAAGATCTTGCTGAATTGAGAGGTAATTGTCCTTCAATTTTTTGCAACTATTATTTCATTTCTCTTGTGCTCTTTAAATTATTTTTCATACCTAATATGCAAACAATCATCCATAGTTTTCCATCTGGAAACATTCTTCTCAACGCCATCTACAATTATCTTTTCGTATATCTTTCCTATATGTTTCTCAATATTATCCAACTTAAGTTGCATTGTCTTGTCCCTACCCAATTTCCAACTAAACATTGTACATTTACATTCTTTGGGAGGTTTAGCTTTATTCTCATTTTCAACAAGTTGAATAAATGGAAATTTAGAAACCCACTCTAACCTGAAACTCCTTCCCAAGTCCCATTTTCTTTCCTTTCTCTTTCTTCTAGAAATAGGAGTTCTATGAGTATTTGCCTTGGTAGAATTTAAATTCCCTTGACTGCCACTGCCTATAATTTTCACCTCCAACATTCACTTGGGCATTGACAAGTGATGTAATGTCATCTTCATTCAATTGGATAGGTGGTATAGTGTCAAACTCAACATCATTCAATGGAATGTCTTCAAGGGGAGACATTTCATTGTTGTTGTCATTGACATCATCAAGAAAATAAAAAATGAACACATTCTCATTCTGAGTTTCATTTTGAATGTAATCATTATCCCTTGATTGTGATGGTCTTGCTGGAGAAGGATGGGTTTCTTTAGATGGTTTCTCAAAATAAGATGTTATTTTTTGAATGCCAGTACCACTACCAAGAGGGGTTGGAATAGCATTTTTTCCTGAGGTTGAGCTTCCCTTTTTAGGTGCCATTTTGTTGAATCAGTGAATCCTGTAGAATTGAAAGAAAAAAAGATACAACATGTTAGACTAAATGATATTGATATGTGCACAGACATCTCAACATGAGAAATATGTATAAAGAAAAATAATGTTGTGTCACTTAACATGTACTACTTTTTACAAGAGTGTTACATTAGTATAATAATAATTAGAGCATACATAAAGAAAAATGAAGATGTATCAGAGGTTTGAGAAGAGAAAAAAAATATTAAATGATTTATTGAGCAGCCAAAGACATTCTAATGATAAGGCACTCTAGTGATAAGAAGTCTATATTGTAGCTAATCAAACATGAAAAAGGTGATCTCAAGGTATGTGCTTAGTTTGAAATCAAAGTATAGTATGTATCTTCTCATGAAGGACTCTAAGTTCATTGATTCATCCAAGGTATGATTTGTCTTTAGTTGATTAATGAAGGAGTCTTGATGACCGAGCTCTGTCATAATGTATAGAGGTTCTAAATGTTGTCATCAAGCCAAATAAGGTGTGCATCTTCTCATGAAGAAATTATTGATTCATCAAAGGTATGAGGTCTGTCATAATCCAATTACCAAGAGTTTTCATCATTTCAAAGGAGCTAAGACAAAATATATGGTCTTCCATCTATGACTCATTGTGGTATGAGACTGTGAATTCAAGGTTGAGAATGTATGCATGGTTCTTTGGCTTGACAATGAAATGTCAATGTGTCAAAGCCAACTAAAGTATCATTATTCTTGAGAGAAAATTGAATGATTTGATATGATGTTTCACATATGATATAATCATGATAAGGGTATTCTTTGTATACTGTCGTGTTCCTACTTGGAGAATGAGTTCAAGAAAATTAAAGGATGCAAGAATTTAAAATATCCCCGGATGTTGATGTTTTTAATTTATATTGACTATTAAATAGAGATGATGTTTGGACTACGAAAAGGAAAAGAAAAGATGTCGAAGAGTGATCCCACTTCTACAATCTTCATGGAGGAAGAAGAGGTGGTGTAAACCCCTACATTATTTTTTGGAAAATTCTTCTTGTGGAGAGATAGATTCCAAATTTTCCTCAACATTAATAAAAGCGCATTAGTATTAGTATAAAAGTTTCTGATGGATTTATAACATGATTGTTTTCACAGGCAGTTCCAGAAGTGAATGTGAAGATAAAGAAAGCATTTTGTGTTCCTCATATTATTGAAGGAAATCCATACTTGGAGTACATTCAATACATTATGTTTCTATGGTTTACAAAGATTGAATTACATCATAGTGAGGAAAATTGTGGTAACAAGTAAGCATGTTACAACAAGGACATAAAAGATGTCAAAAAGTGATCCCACTCCTGCAGTCTTCATGGAGGAAGAACAGGTGGTATAAACCCCTACATTCTTTTTTGGAAAATTCTTGTTGTGGAGAGATAGATTCCAAATTTTTGTCAGCATTAATAAAAGAGAATTAGTATTAATATACATTTTTTGATGGATTTATAACACAATTATTTTCATAGGAAGTGCCAAAAGTGAATGTGAAGATAAAAAAACATTTTGTGCTACTCAAATTGTTGAAGGAAATCCATGCTTGGAGTACATTCAATACATTATGTTTCCATGGTTTAAAAAGTTTGAAGTACACTGCAGTGAGGAAAATGGTGGTAACAAGTAGGCATGTTACAACAAGGAAAAGAAAAGATGTCAAAGAGTGATCTCACTTCTGCAATCTTCATGGAGGAAGAAGAGGTGGTGTAAAACCCTACAATCATTTTTGGAAAATTCTTGTTGTGGAGAGATAGATTCCAAATTTTCCTCAACATTAATAAAAGTGAATTAGTATTACTATACAATTTTTGATGGATTTATAACATGATTATTTTCAGAGGAAGTGCCAAAAGTGAATGTGAAGATAAATAAAGCATTTTGTACTCCTCAGATTGTTGAAGGAAATAGATGCTTGGAGTACATTCAATACATTATCTTTCCATGGTTTAAATTTTTTGAAGTATATCGTAGTGAGGAAACTGGTTGTAACAAGTAAGCATGCTACAACAAGGACAAGAAAAGATGTTAAAGAGTGATCCCACTTCTGCAATCTTCATGGAGGAAGAATATGTGGTGTAAAACCCTACATTTTTTTTGGAAAATTCTCAGTGTGGCGAGATAGATTCCAACTTTGCCTCAACATCAATAAAAATGAATTATTATTACTATACAATTTTTGATGGATTTATAACATGATTATTTTCACAGGCAGTGCCAAAAGTGAATGTGAAGATAAAGAAAGCATTTTTCACTTGATGCAGCCTAGAATCCACCACAAACAACCTAGGCGTGTTGGCACATCACTTAGCCTGAGCTGAGTGCTCACCCAAAGCACGCAAAGGTACTAGACCCCTCTTTAGAGTTGTCTGTGCAAGAAGTCAACGTGTTAAAGATAAAACATACATCCAAAACTCTAACTAACCTTAAACATTCCATAAAGCATATTCCAGATCTAGATCTTAAAGAATATTGAATTAATCGATACTCATAATGAAATCAACCATTCAAGAGCCAATTACATTCATGTTGAACACCTTTATCCAACCAATACACTCCATTATATTAAACACAATAAATACAGAAGCTTGTTATAATAAATAGTATCATAAGTTTATGCACACATCAGATCTAGTAGTATAACTCTACAACAGCTCATCCACAATGTCTCTCTCTAACTACACATACTTATAGGGGTGGGGAATTTCCCTTTACCACTTACGCACCTCCAAAAATAGGTCACATGATGAAAATAACCATGCACCTTTACAATAATATGCACACAAGTAAGTGCGCTAATAATAGATCTCCTACAGTTAACTGCTAGTAGTAATCCTATTATTATCCCAAACTCATGCATGACACTTAGTAAATGCTCATCCTCAAAATAACATTTGCATGTCACGCAAGTCTCCATCCCATTGTGTTCTCTGTGCGCTATCTCCAAAAATAGTCTGTAACCATGAAAAATGGATAAGTCCCAATTCAACTTGTCTTGTCATGTGTTTCCTTCCCTATCCTCTCGTGCCTTCAAATGTGCTTTATTCCTGCACACAAATCTTCTATGTACCCTCTCCTTTGTGTAATACCATGTCTGCTCAACATTACCCCACACTAAACTACATTGCTACCTTGAAAATGGGGTTTCCTTCTGACGTTCCCAAACAATAAAGAATAAGAATGGAAAGAATGTAAATAATTACTATAAAAATAATGGACTTCTATTCTAAATCAACCTCTGCTTCAACTGGGAGGATCAAATATGGATATTATGTTTTCATATTAGCCTCCAATGTTTTCCAGTCATCCAATGCATTTCTCAGTTTCTTTGGAATGTCTATGGCAATAGCTTCCAACTCATCCTGGGTTATCTATCCCTTTTCATTTTGCAATACTAGGACAACATTGGCCATAATAGACATCCTTGCTTGTAGAAGATCCATCTTTTGCACTATGAGCTTCCCAGTCTCATCCAACCTCTCCTTATATAGGTTTTGTGTTGCTGCGAGGGCTTCATGCTTTTTATTTACTAATGTCAATCTCTCTATGCACCCTAAATTCTCATCCTTAATTTCCTTCAGAACTTCATTATCTTCTATTATAGTCCTGATCCTGATCATTATCTTCTAGAGTTGCACATATGTTCAAAAGATTTATCTACTTTCTTCAACTCATCTTGTAAATTTTGGAGTAATGCCTCGTAAGATGAAATATTTCTAACCATGGAGGGCCTTGGATCTCTCTGCTTCTTGTTCAGGATCCTTTGGTGCTAGCATTCAAATTTGTCCATCCTCAAGCACCAAATCAACTAATGTGTGCACATAATGCATATCCGAAGGGAAATTCTCAGGCACCTTAGACTCTAGATGTGGTATTACTTTCATGACATAGTCACCAATTTCTTCTGCCATGCTGATAAAGGCCTCATTCTTTTTCTTCTCTAGATCCTTCTCTCCTTTTAGATGTTTTATTTATGTAGTTTTTGCCTTATTATCTTCAAGTAGAACTCAAATAGTGGCAGCCTTATCAATGTTCCTCCATGCACCACCTCTATAGATACCTTAACCAAGGCATTTCTCACATGCACATCAGACATGAGAGTGAGATTTATAGTCATGTGCTTGCTCTGAGGTTCTTTCTTCACTCTTCTTGACACACATAGACTCCTCACATAAATAAAAATATGGCTCGTCCATGTGAGTTTGCATGGACTAGGACAAGTGTTTCCTTGTGTGCATAGTGGTCATGTATGGGTCCATCAAATCCCACCCAAATAATTCCTTTAGGTCCACTATGCTTTGAAAATTAGCGCTGATGATGTTTACTTGTGTCCTCAGCATAGGCCATACTCGACACAATGTATTATTCACTTGTTCTCGTTGTTCTTGGCCCCTTAGGAACCTAAGTGCCAAGGTTTGGAATTGGCCCTTCGATGTCCAAAGTGGTGTCATGTGTGTGAGGCTACTCATGATTTGATTCTTCTGCCTCCTTCACATCCTTCCTCTTCATTCTTTATTTCCTCATCTCTGGGCTCCTCCATATCTTCTAGACTGCATTAGGGTTCCAAGTGCACTCTCTGGAAGACTCCTCCACCTCCTCATTTAGCTTTAGATTTCTCCTATTCTTCTCACTTGCCTCTTTCTGAGGAGAGATTCATGGTGATCTTCTTATTGGATTTGGATTTCCTGCACGCATTAGGTTCTTGTTCTTTTGAATAACTCTCTTAAAATGATGATGTTCATGGAATGCTTCCACATCCAAGTCCTTCGTCTCCTTCTTACACCTGAGGTGGAGTATCCATGCTGCTCTTGTCTCCACTCTATCTATGGGTTTCCTCTGGCCTATATGATCTAAGCCACCACTATCTTTGTGTTCTTCTTCCTCCTCATCTACCACTATAGTCGCTTGAGGCTTTGGAGATGGCACATTCTCCACCATATGCTTTCCCTTAGATGGCCCCTGGGAACATAAACTCATTCTCCACATACTTGTTATTCTGCAGCATAGGCTTAAGCTGAAGGTATACGAGTGTGGCTCCATTGTCCCCAATATCCATGATTACGGGATTCATACTTATGACATATGAGATGATCCTCTCAATGTAGGCAAGTCTGGCCTAGATACACATATGTCTTCTTAAGTGCGTGGTAGTCATAATATACTTTGTCTGCATTGAAGTTCATACGACACGCATCTAGTAAATATGTGAAATGAGGCTTAGAAGTAACATACTATGAAGGCATAGGGAGGTTTTCATCATGGGATCCATATCCCATCCCTCATATCAAACCACACAATGAAAAAGTGTTGGTACAACCACAAACTATACTACCTTTCCCACTATCGAAGGTAGCTCCTTGGGAATGTAGCCACTCCTCTTCGAAATGCTGCATGAAGTTGGTCATACCACATCTCCTTCCTCTACTTAAACAACCCCCTCATTGATCCTTCACAGAAATAATTTTCAAACCTCTCAGTGAGGGAATTATTTTCTAAGGGGTACTCCCAGATCTTGTTCTTTAGCCCATCAGAGTACTTCAATTTCTAAAAACACAAGAGAAAGGAGGATAGTGCCAAAATTTTTATTTTCTCCTGTGTGCTACTTCCTCAACAATGGTGTCTGAAATATAGCTTGCTAGGTTGTATACTACTCCCCGATACATTTTCTTTGCAATGTGAAGCCACATGATGTTTACTTGCGACCATCTCTATTGGTCATTCAACTTAGTTAAAAGATGCGCGACTTCCTGCACCATAAGAGATTTTTTTATTTTATCAATGTTCATTCTGTGAGGACCCTTGGTATACCCCACCTCTTTTCTTGTTTCTATAACTGTTGCTTTATTAGTTAGACCACTAACGAGGTCTACCCTTATGCCCTTCAATCCTGTTACCCTATCAAAACCAGGGCTGTTGTGATCCTAACCCTTTGTCTAGGTGAAATAAAAGAAGTCCTCATGGACTGTACTCGTCATCCAATTGGTATAAGGGTTCATATTTTCCAAAAATATAATCGGAGCTCATACAATTGATAAACTCCTACCCAACACTTCAGTAATTTCTTCCTATGTCTAGTCATACACTGGCATATCCTCCAGTTATGCACCCCATTGTTGATCTTCTTATTTGGGGAAGCAACATGCGCGTTCCAACTCTCCCTTGTTTTTAGAGGTATGGTGGTTGTAGTCACTTATCTTAGCATCTATGGATGTCAGAAATCCCACTCTTGTCTGACTATTACTCCTTCTAAGGCCTTGTATCTCAGAAAAGTTACTCTCGGTAGAAATTTCAACTTCATCTTCTACCTTCTTCTTTCCTTTCTTGCCTGCTGTAGGTGATTTCTTTGGTGTTATCATAAAAATCCCACCTTTTTACTCTCTATAATGAGAAAAATCAAATCCTAGCTTGAATTTGCATGCCCTATCTTGAAACCACATGCCCAAGCTCCTTCTCAATGCTTATTCTTCACTCAAACCCTTCACCAATGGAGACGCAAGCCTCTTTTGCACAATAGTATGCTCTCCACATTTGGTTTCACAATGCTGCACACCTCAACACAATTTTCTCTACTCGATCACACTTAGCTTGCTTAAATACTTGTGATTGCAAAGGTAAAAATGAACCCGTGTCACATCCTTATATAGTTTTTTAAAAATTTAGTGTATTTATTGCTCCTTCAACTACCAACAATCCTCTAATTAATTTACCATTTTCACAATATCCACGTGGTACATCTTTGCACCCGAACTATAACCTTCTAGCACAGCTTCCTACCTTCTTGCTACATACTTCTCTTTAGTGCACTTCCATGCACTTGAGTGCCTCACCACTGCGCCTTCCCCTTGGTAGTTTCCTTGTTTGCTGCTTACCTTGTGTTATGACTGTTCCCTCATTTATCTGCATCCAGTGGCATATTTTTCCTGAGTAATATCCTTTCTAACATCTCCTTTCCACCCTTAACTAAACAATTTTGTAACAATTTCATTCTCATGATGTACTCAATTTTGAGTAACCACCCCACACTGGTGGTATGTGGTCAGTCCTTTGCACATAAAAAATGATTCAAGATGGTAATTATGCTTCCAATGCGTAAAGCACACTTATTACATAAACACTAAATAAATTGACAAAGCATAATGACGAAGAAGGAAATACATTAAGGAAATAAGGGTAAATGAAATCACTATTCTAAATGGCACTAGTTACTGCCTTATTACAAACACTTTGAGAAGAATTATTTATAGTATGGATTTAGCCTACTCTCTGTTGAAGTAATGGAGGTAACCGTATTCCATCAAGAATATCTAACTGAAAACACTTGATTCAAGTATATGAGTGATAACATAAGGTCCCAACCAATGCACTATTAAGCTTGGATGGATGGACCAGAAACTTAGAATCATAAAGAAGCACTCATCTGTCCTATGCTCAAGATTTTTATCCCTGATGTACTTATCATGACATATTTTCTAGCCTAGTTCTTTTCCTACTTTTCAACTCCAACGTAATCTTATGGTGCATATCTCGCATCCCAACTATATCAATTTATAAATTATTTCTTCCAAGGATCTTGCTCGTCAGCTATACCTCTAACACGCACAATACATAAAGAAGGTAACATGAATTCCATATCGAAGAATGTGCTTTTTCACCAAACACAAACTGAAAGGGTGTGGCTTTGTTCAACCTCTTGTATGTTTGTTCTATACACCGAAAAGCATGACAATCGTGTTTATCATCCCAATAATTTCCTTTTAACATCAATTTTTTTTGTCAATGTCTGGCTCAAAATATTGTTGAAGACCTCAGTAGTTCATTTTCCTGAGGATGATAGGATGTAGTCTTATGGTGCACAATCATAAATTCATCCAATAATATCATGATTGTCTCATTTAAAAAATGTGTACCCCTATCACTTGTCAAGCTTAGTAGACATCCATACCTTGTAAGAACTTTTTCCCATAAGAACTTGGTTGCTATAGAGGGATTGTACAATCCTTTCGTAGGGGTTGCTTCTGCCCACATTGTAAGATAACCAAACATGCAAGTGATGATGTAACACGATAAAAGTTCTTACACGCAAGCTAAAGTGAAAAATAGGAACCAAGAAATTCTATAGCCCATTTATAGGAAATGACTCTAGCCACTAGGAATACTGTCGAAATTCTTAAGGGCATTTCATCTCTTCCTCCTAGGTTTACCAACACGTTGACAGTGATCTACACACCTTAAAATATGCTTTACAATATTTGTAGAGGGTCTCCCACCATAATCCAACAAGTATAATTTTACGTGCATAGTGGCTTCACTTCCTATAGTCCCCACCTGCAATACCACCATCAAGCCATGTTTCCACAATATCTAAAATGCACTTCGTGCTCTAGTACACACTGACGCAATACTTCATCTCAGCCTAACTTGTATAGGTCACCACTCAATCAACATATATGCTATCTGCATTAATTGCAAGTTGTTTCATCTCTAAGGATTTCATTCCTTCGGGTAGCACTAGACATGTATATAAAAAGATAGCAATATCCTCCAATTTCGAAGGTGACTTATTGTAACCTGTTATCCAATTGTGCATCAGTAAAAATTGTATCTTCAACTTGAACTGTACATCCTCCATTGAAGCTGAAATTCTTGATGAGATAGTCTGGGCCAGAATTACTTTTACCTAGTTTTACCACAACTGTGAAATCAAATTCTTGGAATGAGAGAACCCATTGACATATCAGTTGCACCCTATAAAATGAGCTTTTTTACCAAGTATTTCAATTCCATGTGATCTAATCTAAAATAAAAATGGTGTTGCTAGAAGGTATTGTCTAAATTTATGTAGTGCATAGATAATTGACAAGGATTTTTCACGAAACTCAGTAGTCGTATAAATTAGACTTCTCTGGTTTTAGGAGTCAAGTTTCTATGAGAAAAATAGATAGGATGATCTATAATACCTTTTACAGGATGAGCTAACACCATGCCAATGGTTGTGACAAAGGTGTCCACATGTACATGAAATGGTTGGTACCATGAGGGAAAACGTAGGATATGCGCTAAAGTAAGTCTTTCCTTCAATGCCTCAAATGCGCGCTGATGTGGTTCTCCCCAATAGAATGTACCTTTTCCCTTTAGTAACTCTTTTAAGGGTGTGACAATCTTAACATATCCTTTGATAAATTTTATATAATATCTAGTGTCACCCAAGAATTTTTGCACCTCACTCTGATTGGTAGGATCTTCCAGGCCTATACTAACTGCAACCTTAGCTGGATCCATTAACAAACCTTCCTTGCAAATGATGTTCCCTAAAAAGTGCCAAAATGTGTAGCAAACACACACTTCTTGATGTCTAAAGAGATATTTAATTGTCTACATCTTTCAAACATTAAGCAAAAATTGTCACAGTGATCCTTAATAAGTCCATACATTGTCCAATCATCTAAGTAAACATGTAATAAAGTGTGAATAAAATCCTGGAATGCTTGAACAACTATGCACAAAAATACAACATGCATGTTTTTCAGACCAAAGGGCATCACAACATATGCAAAAATTCCCCATTCAGTGGTGAAATTTGTTTTCTCTTGATCCTCCTGTGCAATCCTGACCTGATGATACCTAGAGAATCCATTTGTAAAAGAATAGATTTCATGCCCTGCAACGCCTTCTAATATGTCCTCCGTGAAAGGTGTAGGAAAGGGAGCAATCACATATGTAACATTCAGTTCTCTGTAATTCACACAAATCCTAATCTCACCATCTTTCTTTATACTGATAACCATGGGGCTAACCCACTCTGATTCTTCTAGGGGCTTGATGATGCCAAATTTAAACATCTTGATAATTCTTCCTTAACCTTTACGCGCAGGTTAGGGTTTATTCTGCAAGGTCTTTTTATGACCGAGAACACACCTTCCTTAAGCTTAATTTTCATCTCTCCTAATGATTCATGCACTCATTTTAATTCATGGTACCCCCTAGGAAATAAGTCTTGAAAATCATGTAGTAACTCAATGATTTTTTCCAATTCAGAGTTCGACCAATAATCCCCAATTATTTCCTCCTTAGGTTCAACATCCATACTAATATTCACTTTTTTTTGTCTTCATGGGTTCATGATAAGCACACACATTTTTATCCGCACTGTCTAACACCTCGCGTATACCCAATAAATGATCTATATCTATATCTTCTACTTCCTAATCATCCACTATGTAGACCATCTTTCCCTTTTCTTTCTCTAAGAAAGCATGCTTAAGTAGTGCAACATCTGTTTCTTCTTCTTTATCAAAGTGCATCCATGAGTCTGTCTCGACAAATAACTCCTAAATGAGTTCTTCCACCTTTGCACTATCTCCCATAGTTAAGCACTTTATAACCCTTAATGCCTCTTCCATTGGAGGGTTGGTAGAGAAGTAGTCAAAATTCTAGACCATTCATGTAATCAAATCCTACCAATTTCCAGTCTCCCCATATAGCTCTACATATACATACCAAGTGTGTGCACTGATAAGAACTTTGCATATAATAAATGAATAATCTGTAGAAGATAATGAAACACAAGAGATATGGGGGGCCAAGATGCCCAAATATTCAATATATGTAGAATAATACCCTTAAGGTAAGGCAACACCATACAATGCTCCTTAAGGAAGGAGTAACTCCACAATCTCCCAAGATGGGAATCCACTTCGAGGGGGACACCTCCAATATACCTCTACCAAGTAGAAGACTCAACTCATACATACATGACCTCCTCATAATGATACTCACATCTTTTAAATAGGATGGGTAACACCTAATCCCAATGTAGGCCGACCCATTACCCAATATAATTAATTCCTATGTGAGCCCATATAATTAAGTAAGGGGATGTTTGCCACATGTCGACATCTCCATCAACCCATATACATTATAATATTATATCCCATGTGAACCCATACATATAACTAAGGGGATGTGTGCCACATGTTGGCATCTCCATCAACCCATATAATTATATTATCATATCCCAAGGTACATATCATTGCCTCCCTCTTTGACATGTTTCGTCCCCGAAACATAAGAAGAAGCCATATAATGAGTGTGCTTTAAATTATTTCACACTTGTCGCCATACTCAATAATCTAACCACCCATATGAAATCCTAGTGGGTGATGCTGCTCCAAACCTGATTCCATAGTCCATTGTGCTCATCTGGTTCCATATTGGTCTATATGTGTTCCTTCTCGACATCCATGCATATCCATAATTATTATTCCTATGATTCCATGTCATATAATTATTGTTCCATTGATTCCATGTATAGCCAAAAGTATTCCTGTGATTCCCTGTATATCCATATGGATTTCTATCCTCACGAGTCCTAACATGTCTCCATGATTTTTTCCTCTCATGATGGTGTGGGTGTCGATATGGTGCCACCTTCATATACTCAACCTTATCAACCTTTTCCTCAACTTTCTTGTCCTCTTCCACCTTGTTTGTTACTTCTTTTTTCTCTTGAGTAGAGAAATTATTTGTGACTTTATGTTCTTCATCCTGTCCTTTTGATTCATCCTTATTCCCTTCTTCGCCATCTTCAAATTCATCTTCATGATCTAATTTTACATTACTTTTTTCTTTGTTAAGTGTGATATCTTGCAATTTAATTTTATTTCTCTTGTACCATAATTTCATGAATTTATTTTGCACATTAAGATTAATTGTTCCCAAGCTCTCTAACCAAGGATATCCAAGAATAATATCCATACCATCCATATATAAAGCATACAAATATGAATGTCAAACATATTTATCCATAGAGAGCTTTAAATCTTCAAAAACTTGAATATGCTTACCATCCACTTGAGCTTCCTTAATATGTTTTGCTTGTACATGTAGATTTTGAGCTACATCCATATTGATGAAGTTATATTTTCTGCTAGGGTTTATGGAAACAATTACCTTTTTCCTTTGAATACACCCTTCAAACTGAAATATTGAAGCTTCCTTCTTTGGAGATGCACTATCATGTGTAACAGCTTCATCATCAGAATTTTCTTTTTCTTCTTGTTCTTCTTCTGCTTCTTGTTCTTCTTCTGCTATTTCCTCTTCCTCACTATTATCATTAAATTCTTCTTTTGTTTCCCATATGTCTATGAAAACTTGTTCCAGTTCCTCTAAGGACCAATTAGACTTTTCCTTTTCTAACTCAGAAAACCAAATCTATGGAAAGCCACTAATCCACAATTTGAAGAACCAAATATCTGATGGTTCAGAGAATTTATGCCTAAATTTTTTCCACCATTCTCTAGAATCAATCCTGCCATCTCCAAAAAAAGTCACCATCCCCATGATCCACAAAACTAGGGTTTTAGGAATAGGCCCTTTTGATCAAAACTTGTTCTAACCCTTTCGGCTAAAATTCGGCCAAAAATCAGAAATCACAGAACACAAACCCCAATTTAATTTTTTAGAGGTTTCATAGATTTTTGAAGGGGATTCACAATTTTGGTAAAAATTTAGAAAATTATTTCCAAAAACTGCATCCTATAAAGCAAATTTAGGCGAAACCCTAAAAATGCAATAACTTCCACATAATACTTCAATTTTTTTTGAAATTTGGACTGTATCTTTATAAAACCATTTCAAAACTATGGTAAAAAAAATTGAGAAAATATTCATAGTTGTTTCCAAAATATAGCCAAATCAATAAAATTAGGGTTTAGACCCAATTTTTTTTTTGCCAAAATCGATGCTCTGATACCACTTGATAAGAACTTTGCATATAATAAATGAATAATATGTAGAAGATAATGAAACACAAGAGATATGGGGGGCCAAGATGCCCAAATATTCAATATATATAGAATAATACCCTTAAGATAGGGCAACACCATACAATGCTCCTTAAGGAAGGAGTAACTCCACAATCTCCCAAGATGGGAATCCACTTCGAGGGGGACACCTCCAATATACCTCTACCAATTAGAAGACTCAACTCATACATACACGACCTCCTAATAATGATACTCACATCTTTTAAATAGGATGGGTAATACCTAATCCCAATGTAGGCCGACCCATTACCCAATATAATTAATTCCTACATGAGCCCATATAAATAACTAAGGGGATGTGTGCCACATGTCGGCATATCCATCAACCCATATACATTATAATATTATATCCCATGTGAACCCATACATATAACTAAGGGGATGTGTGCCACATGTTGGCATCTCCATCAACCCATATATATTATATTATCATATCCCAAGGTACATAGCATGAATAACCTTGTAAAGTGGAATAAAGTTTGTGCACCCATAGTGAAGGCAGTAAAGCTTCCCGACCCTCTGTCTAAAGCCTCTCACACTATTGAATGTAATGTTGAAAAGGTTGATTACCATAATATGTGTAGATTTGAGTAAGTGCATTGCTCCTGGAAAACCGAGTTGTTAGAGAAATCTTGACTTCATTCCATTCTATAAGATTATCCCTCTGAACCACCCTCCAACGCACTACTATCCCGCACAGGGTATATACTAACATATTTCTTCTTTCAAATGGGTTTGTCCACTGTTCCTCCATGGTGAGTAGGAATACTATAGGGTCTCCTTCTCCAGTGTACCAAGGTAAAGAGCTGTTACCTATCCTCCTACTACAACGAGGTTTGATTTTCCATGTAAATGCGCTCCTTACTTCGCGCCTAACCAATCTCATAAGTTCTATGAGCCCAATTATCACAAGCAATACTTGTGGTATCACTAATATACTGTGCATCTTCCCACTGGAGGATTCCTTCCTTAGATGGCTTGAGTACTTTTGGGTCTCGAATGACGCATACATAAATCTTATTAAGATCTTCTTCACTTAAAGGCTCAACATAGGGCACAAATTTCCCATCCGTTAAGGGGATAATAATTATTTCCTCCTTGTTCTCAAAACTTATATATCCTTTGTTGAACCAAAGATCAACATTATTTGTGTACACCAAGGGCGTCCAAGTAGAGCTGGGAAACTGTTTGCTTCTGCAAGTGCTAAAACCTCAAAATCCCTAGTGAACTTGGCCCCTTGTATAGTAATGGATGCATCTTTTAAAAATATGATAGGAGTGGCCTTAGTTCGATTAGCCATAAACAATACATTAGAAGATGGCTACAATGGAGGTCTCCCCATCTATACCCATGCATCGACAGTAAGCGCATTTACCTCCATGCCTGTGTTGATCAATATATTACTCAAGAGCTATCCATCCACAACAACATTTAGGGTGATCTCCTTGTCATAATATAAGCTATGAGGGGGAAGATTTGCATGCAGGTTCTGACATCCATTCTCAATATTCATGCGCGGAGTGTTTCCATTTAGCCAACTCCCTAGTAATGGAATGATATTTTCCTGGTGTAACATTTTACATACCTCCTTCAAGTCATCACTATCTGATTGGACTGTCTCTGCTATCTTCTTCTATTCCATCTTCCGTGATTACTGCTTTAAATAATGTATTTCCCCCTGAAGGTTTCTGAGTACCTCCATGGTATCATGATAAACCTCCTTTTGGTGTGCAGGATTCAGATACCTTGCATGAAAAATGTCCTCCTTAGTGATGGTAGGATTCTGCTGTAACACTTCTTTGGTGCACACAACTTCAACATGTGTAGTAATGTTCATATGTAATACCTCAGGTTTTGGTGCCAACTTTGGCATCCACTGATTTTCCACAGCACGATTTATCCTAACCATTCATGCACCCTTGTTTTCCTATTTATGTTGCTTGATAAGATGCTCATATAGATCTAGGCATTCCTCATAGCTATGCCTTTTCCCACAAAAAGAAGAAGTAATATTTTGAGGACATTTGTGCCTGTAGTGGTCAGGAGATCCACATATAAATAAAATTCTACGAGGAAACTCACCTCGTCCACCACCACAATCTCGACCCCCGAATCCACCATGGTATCCTCGAACTCTACCACATTCTCCTTCATAACGCCCCTTTTTCTGATCATAGCGTTCTTGATTGTGATCCTGATCCTTGTGCTCACCTTTACCCTTGGAGTTATCTGATACTCCTGTCTTTCACACACCAATATCTATAGCATCATGGATCTGACCAATCAACCTGTAGTCTTCTATATCATGAGTCGTGGACTGAAAAAGTTTACAATAACAAGATACATTCTTCCTTATCACGTGTTGTAATAATGGGTAGTGACTGGCATCATGGTTCAGATGACATATCTCACAATATAGCAATAACGAATGTACTGTCCTACGGGGACACCTATCCTTGGTGTGCCCTTCCACTTCAAAGTCTATACACCAAATCCCAATGCAAGTCTCATATGCCGAATTCACCGATATTTTCTCTAACTACTTTTCCATAACTACAATCTGTGCTTCCAAGAATGGGCTAACTCCAGTGTCTATACTTCTAACCACCTCAACGTGTAAAGTTTCCTCAAGTGCTTCACATAGATAAATGTATGTATTATGTGACAGTGCCCTTCTACAAGGTGTTATCAGTCCTCCAACGAACCATTGTGCATGCTGGCTTACATGAATATAATAAGAAAGCTTAGATAAAAGTGGTTTGAAATGGGCATCATACTCCTAGACAGTCTCAGTAGTGCCCTGCTAAATATCCTTGAGCACGCTTGTACTCTTTTGCTCAAATTCAGGGATATATAACTCTTTAAGGAAAGCATATTTTAATGCTGCATAATCTACACAAGTTTGATCTGGGTCAAACTTTCGGTACTAACTGTGTGTGCATCCCTATAACATAGTTACAAATTGACTTGCCTTGTGCTCAGAAGCTATGATCCCTTTTGCGCGCCATAATATCTCACACATGTGCACGTGTTTAACAACATCTTCTATGCCCCTATACTCTAGAAGATGGAGAGACATCTCCATGTAAATATTCTGGGGTTGGTGCGGACCCTGCCCACCTGATCCAGAACCTCTTGTGTTACCTCTACCTCTAGAACCACCAGATCCACTAGAACTAGAACCACATATACCCCTTGATCCTCCATCTATAGTCAGAAGTGGATCAGAATATTTACTTCCCTATGTCCCAATAGTAGTACTGAACTGAACTCCTATAGTCTGCGTGGTGGTATTACTCCTAGAAGTGAGTCCAAAATTTTGTGCGCTTGAATTCTGTGCTGATGATGTTCTAAAAAAGGTACCTCCAAACAACAACGAAGATGTATGCCCTTCCATAGATGTACTTTATATGTGACTTACCCCTACTTCCCTACTACCCAAATTAGCTTGCCAACTATTGGATGTACTAGATACTAGAAAACCCAACATAAGGGCTAGGTTACTAGGTAGATTTATATGCGCACCTGTGGCCTAGGTCGTCTCTATTGGCGCAATTCTATGTGAGGCCGAGGAGGGTTACCTATTATGCTTGCCCAAATGGGGGATTTCCAAATGCTTTGGCTCCATGCCTTCTGCGTGAGCTCCAAATCCTTCACGAGTCATCTCTCTCCTCAACACCAACCACTCTGCAATATCCTGCTGATTTTCCATCTCTTTTCATGTACCTCATTATACTTAAGCTACCTTTCTTCTCTTTGCCTTTCTACTGCTAGGTCGTCCATCTTTCACCAAACCCACTCTTGCCCCCACGTGTGGTGGGGTTTAGCTAGCCATTGGTTTTTCTTCTAGGTTCAGGGTCACCATCAAGATCTTGATCGGAAATGGAATACCTTGCAAGTAAGTTCCCCTGGGGTAACGTAAAAATTTGAACTCAGCTACCTTTGGGAAAGAATAAGTGGAAATTGAGTACTCCAAAATATAGCTGTTCAAAACACCATGAAACCAAGTATCCACAACACATGTCTAAATCAGATCAACATCATATAGGGCCTGAAATTCTTCATGCATCTAGAAAAGTGTGCGATACCTCCAATTCCTTTTAGACACAAGCTACCGGCCACTCGTATAGTTCTACCGAGAAAATAGCAAAGAATTATTATAATATGCAGAGAGAGAAAGAATAGAGAAAAGGTGGATTGCACACATTTGAGACTATGTCCGTCTATTTATTATAAAAGAAATAGTTACAAAATGGTTGATGTAGTTACAACCGGTTACAACCAACTCTTAACGAGACACCTTATAAATATGCCTTATATTCTTATACCCCCACGTAAGGCTTATTCTCCATAAAGAAAAAAAACAAACAATATAACAAAACTAGAACAAAAACATAACTACACAATCTTCAAACACTTTCACTTTGAAAGCAATGCTATGATAAGGTAGGGCTCCATTAAGCTTCTTTGTGACCTTTGTAAAGGTGTAGCTCCTGAGCTGAATTCCTGAGTTCTCAAATTCCACCTCCCCGAACTCCCGAATCATAGATCTCCCGAATTATTGGACAACCATCCATACTGAGCCATCCACAAGCTCCATCAAGTTGTCTCATGACCCTCATGAGGGTATAATTCCCAAGATCCATAGTCTCCCGAACTATCTAAGAAACTATCCATACTGAGCTTCATCTACTCTGTATCCTTTCTTGCCTTCAAAGTTTAGAGCATCTTTATAATGCATATTCGTCACTGTCCTCACTACCTTTCGCATCCGGTGGGTCTTCAACCATGGCTATATTGGATTTATTTGATATGAATTTACCCTTGAGCACATCATTGGCTCGAACACGACAATCCCATGATGTGTGACCTCTTTTCTTACAATAATGACATTTAATCTCCGATTTATCTTTATCTGATCTTTTACGATATTGTCTGGTTCTAGAATAGAATGCATTTTCCTTGCTGGGAATGACCTTCTGCATCCTCTGTGGCTCATTTTTCCTTAGCTAGAAGAGCTGCTATCATATCATCCAAAGATTGAGATTGAATTTGACTGAGGGTAAAAACTACATTGCTATATTTGGAAGATAGACTATTTAATAGGTAGCTTTGACATCCTCATCCTCAATCGTAGCTTTGACTTCTGCTAGTTGTCTGATCAAGGACATTAGATTATTGATGTGGCTTGACATAGAGACTCCTTCATCCATTTTGAACCTATATAACTGAAGTTTTAGGGAAAATTTGGCATTGACTGCTTTTGCTCCAAATAATTTATTTAGAGTATCCCAAATTTCCTTTGATGATTTGTCTAGGTCTACATGATGAAGTTCAGAGTCAGAGAGAGCAAGGCCAATAATAGCTTTCACTCTATCATCTCTGCTTTTCTGTTCTAACAATTATTATGCATCGGTAGGTGTTGTCTCTTTCCTGTTTACAATGCCCCACAAATTTTTATTCATAAGTTGCATTTGTATTTTCACTCTCCATGTATGAAAATTTAGACTAGAATATTTTTCTATGGGCATTTCCATTTTAATAAAATAGAATAAATACAACTGCGTATTTTGGAAATGAATAAATAAAATAAAATAAAATATCAGTTGCACAGTTCCGTGCCCTAGCGCAGGTAGTCTTTTTGCTTCTGCATCTTTCTTGCCTTATGTCTGTGAAAAATGTTTGTGCCCTAGCAATTCGTGGTTGTAATAATGCACCATAGTAGCGGTAATCGCGACTGTAAAAATGTCTAAAATCACAAATTTTCGTGGCTATTAAAATCTGACTATTTGTACTCGAAAATACTGTTATATTCCTGAAAAATGTGCCATTCATGATTGTATTTTCATGCTCGAAAATACTGTTAATTTCCTAAAAAACATGCCATTCATGACTGTATTTTCGTGACTTTTTTTTAATGAAAAAAAAGTGAGTGTATTCTTCTGATTCGTGACTGTACAACGTGAATTTTTGTGCCCTAATGGTGTGCCCTTGATTTCCAAATGTCAACAAATCTTCACAAACAAGACTGTTTACTTCGACCTTCAAAAATATTTTCGTGATTTATTTCAAAAACAAAAATGTCTTCCTTCTTCAGCGTGCTCTAATGGGACTCACGAAAATATCTTTCTTCCTCCCTCTCTTTGCTTGCCCCATGCTCTGATACCAATGTTAGAATATGGAGAGAGAGAAATAATAGAGAAAAGGTGGATTGCACACATTTGAGACTGTGTGTCTGTCTATTTATTATAAAAGAAGTAGTTACAAAATGGTTGATGTAGTTACATCCAGTTACAACCAACTTGTAATGAGACACCTTATAAATATGCCTTATATTCTTATAAGAATATTTCATACAAATAATCATACAAATTATTTTCCACCCACGTGCGTGCGTCAAACTTAGATCCAATGTTGAACCTCTGTGTGTACTCTTCTTCTATATATTTTTTCCACTCATCAACACTTGCTAGGGTCAACCGATATGTCTTCATCATGAACCATCTTGAACATAACTGAACTAATGATGCAACATAGAATCCACCATGAAGAACCCAGGTGTGCTGGCACATCACTCAGCCTGAGCTAAACACTCACCCAAAGTGCACAAAGGTATCAGGCCTCTCTTTAGAGTTTCTTATACAAGAAGTCAACATGTTGAAGATAAAACATACATCCAAAACCCTAACTAACCATGAACATTCCACAAAGCATATTCCAGATCTAGAAATTAAATAATAATGAATTAAAAGATAAAAATAATGAAATCAACCATGCAAGAACCAGTTACAATCATGTTTAACACCTTTATCCAGCCAATACACTCCATTATATTAAACACAGTAAATACATAATATTCTTATAATAAATAGCATCATAAGTTTATATGTGTATCATTTCTGGTAGCATAAATCCACAATAGCTCATCCACAATGTCTCTCTCTAACTACACATAATTATAGGGGTGGGGAATTTCCCTTCACCACTTCCACACCTCCCAAAATATTTCGTATGCTGAAAATAGCTACACGCCTTTACAATAATATGCACACATGAAAGTGTGTTAATAATAGATCTCCTACAATTAACTGATAGTAGTAATCCTATTATTATCCCAAACTCATGCATGGCGCTTAGTAGACACTCATCCTAAAAATAGATTTTTCGTGTCGTGCAAGTCTCCATCCCGTTGTGTGCTCTGCATGCTATCTCCAAAAATAGCCCGTAACCATGAAAACCAGCTAAGTCCCAAATCAACTTGTCCTGGTGCGCATTTCCTTCCCTATCTTCCCACGCCTTCAAATGTGCCTTATTCTTACGTGTGAATATTCTGTATGCCCTCTCCTTAGTGTCATACTCTATCTGCTCAATAGTGCTCCTCAGATTGTTGAAGGAAATCTATGCTTGGAGTACGTTCAATACATTATGTTTCTATGATTTATAAAGTTTGAAGTACATCACAGTGAGGAAAATAGTGGTAACAAGAATGTGACAAGATGTCTGTACTTTTCCCACAAATTCTATTTTATTATTTTTTTTCCAAATGCTAATTATCTAGTTTTTGGTTCATTGTTGTAACGTTTTTTCCTTTTACATTTCTTGAATTTTTCATTTTGGACATCTCTGTGTGGTCTCTATTTTGTACATTATTGTTTGTTAGCATTATGTTAACCTCCCATTCCCAACCAAATCCTCCCAACAGACGTGAAGCTCACAGAATGAGCCACAGTTGACATTTTTTTAGGTTTGGAGTGGGTATCGGCTCCTAGGAGGTCTATGTCACGCGTCGCCATTCCACCAGTCTCCCAAGAAAATTCCACTGACAAATGTGAAACCTACAGAATGTACTAAATTTTATATATCCTTTAGGTCCACTGTGGGATGAGGTAATGTCAATGGACAATGATAACCGATCATGGTATTGGTCATGAAATGAATGGAAAGTGAAACCACAGTATGTATATATATATATATATATATATATATATATATATATGTATATGTACATATATATACACTACAAAAGAGAGAGCATTAATAGAAATATTCATAGAAGATACACTGATAAAGCACACAATATACAGGGCATCAACTCGTGGAGATTTATGAAGTGATTTTAAATTATATATATATATATAAAACCTAGAATCCAGATGTATCTAAGATAGGAAAACTAGTTATGATTCTCTACAAGCGGAGGACTATTCTAGATGACATAAAATATCATAGTGGTTACGAGGATGAGGATGTTTAGACTTTGTAATAACTTACAAAGGTGAAATCATAGATAAAGAAATGCAACATGAAAGAAAACATGTCTCAAATAGACTGAGGACTCGCCTGCAGTAAGTGCTTCTAGGATGTAAACTGTAATGCACTAGTCGGGCCCTGACAAGACCTAGATTTCTTTGAAAATCTGTAAGAAAATTCCAATATGCCGATTCGTTAAATCCCTTTCTACTACTTTGCAAATACGCAACTTAGAAAATCATGGGAAAACATCACCTATGTGTATATATATCGGGACAATTTTGGGAATGTTTTCTTGGCGAAACATTAATGTTTTCAAATCCCGATGCATCAATTTCTTGGTGAAATATTAATGTTTTCGAATCCCAGTGCATTGATTTCTTGGTGAAACATTCATGTTTTCAAATCATTGTGTGTCGATTTCTTGGCGAAACATTAATGTTTTCAAATCCCGGCGTTGCGATCATGCTGTGATTTAATATAAAAATATACATTGGGATTGGAAATTCCTTGGTGATTCAGATGGAACGGATTATTTTTTATGGGATTTTTGGGTGAAGCTTGGGTACTGCCATTGCTATAAAATTCACCAAAATCAAATTCCCAGAATACTACTATTCGCCAAACAAATAATATTTACCGCTAAAATTTTCCCTGTTTCACAACTCAATTCACAAGCAAGAAAACAAAAATACCAAGTTTAGATCCTACCTTTCCATATAGCTCCTTCAACCTTTAAACACCCAAGATCTAACTTCTTTCCACAATCTAAGAAATTCCCATGCAAGCTACCCAAAATCTCCAAGCAAGTAACCCCTAAAACAACTAAAAGAATCCAATAAATAAAATTTGGTGGAGAGGATGGTGGTGTGGCTCCATGTAGGATGCCACCTCATTTCCCTTCAATCCACATCCCAACCCAACACATAAACCAAGGTCCCATAAATGAAGAAGGTGAGACATGACACATTCCTTCCCATAAAAATCCTCATTCCACATTTCAAGATTTCAAATTTAGGGAATTAAGAAAGAGGTGGCATTAATTGCCTATTTTTCCTCAAAAACACATGATTAGGGCTAAATTTGACCCCTCATACCATAGGTTAGGTTGGAGGGAGAGTTTAAGGAGTGTGGGGCAAGTAAAACTTGTCCCACAAGTCTCCAAAAATGGGCTCAAATCCCAAATCCGAGTTTTGGAGATTGGGATGGGAACACAAACCAAGGTTGAAATGAAATCCAATAAAAGTCATAAGAGAAAATAATGTATATCTCACACAATCATTCCCCCCCCCCCCCCCCCATATTCCACATCATCCAATTAACATAAACCAAAAAATTACTTACTTAATAAAGGGTACATTAATAAACACAAGAACATGAGAGAACATTAGAACTAAAATAAAATCACAACATCAACTAAGAAAAATAAATAAAAAGACAAAAACAACATTTACACCAATGGTCACTTATGAGGTTCCTCCCCTTTGAGACCTCCTAACAAATGACAAGTAACATGATGAAACATGCACACACAACAGCTGCCAAGGTGACCATGTTGTAAACACATGACATTCCTCCATGGTTGGTCTTCCTAGTCCCTCCTTTGTTTATTGTTATTTCATTCCCTGTAAACAACCAATACAATACCACCTTTGGTATCAAGGCCATATCAATACGTCAAGAAATCAAAACACATATATCATCTATTATATAACATCATCATAAGACATAACTGCATCATTTACATGGTTAAGAAATTCTATTCTAAATCAATTATTCACAATTATTGATCATCACAATTTCACCATATCCATTAACATTTACTATCACCCTACGCCTAAACATAACCATCTATCACAATTCATATTTTATGATAACCATACAATTCACATACTTACTGAAATTTAAACCTACTTAGATGCATTTGACAACCTACTACTGATCACATATTATCATCAAATTATTAATAAAACATAACATCAATGTGCACACATGGTTAGTCCAATCATCTAAACATAATCACCACTGTCAAGAGTCCAAGATGTCAGCATATAACAAAATAACACTAAATCATCATCATGTACTACAATATCTATCAATGCCCATCTAGGAATCCATACAATCCATAATAAGATTCACAAACACACTTATAATCATAATGTCTATAATGTCTAACAATAGGCTATCCAAAATATCATAATAATGTCCATGTCACTAAGCAACTAATAATCATGATCATAGAAAAATAGGTGTCAAAGAGGAGTGGGCACTACATCCCCATCCCCTTAGACTTGACTTCCTCCTTGAAGTCACTAGAATAGATGTTGGAACTATGCTTGTAGCAGTGTGGCATCCTCCCATGTAGGTGATGACTCATCATATTGATCCAACTGGATGTGAAATTTGTGAATATCATGCCCTAGAAGGCCCAGCATCCTACGCTTTAGAATGTACATGGGCTCCACAATTACATGTCCCTGATCCTACACCTACAAAGTGGTCCAATCCAAGACATGAGATGGATCTGGTATATATCTCCATAAAATAGAAACATGAAAGACATCATGGATGTGAGACAAGCTGGGTGGCAAGGCTAAGTGGTAGGCTACGAGACCGATCCACTCCAAGATCTCAAATGGACCCACAAATCTCAGAGCTAGCTTAGAGCCTTTTCTGTAATGGATGGGGATCTTATGAGGTTTGAATCTCAGGAACACCTTCATGTCAACCTCATAACTATTTTCTATCCTCCTCTGGTCCACATATTAATTTCACATAACTCGTGCCTCCTGTAATCTCTGCCTGATCAAAGTGGCCTGCTACTCCACAACCCGCAACATAGCTGGCCCAATAGTAACCTTTTCCTCTAATCTATCCCAACTCAATGGAGTCCTGCACTCTCTACCATACAATGTCTAGGAAAGGTTCCATGCCGATAGAACTCTAAAAACTGTTATTGTATGCAAACTCTACCAGATACAAGTACTCCTCCCAATGTGATTGATGATCCATAACATACATCCAAAGCATATCCTCTAGTATCTGGTTCACCCACTCAGTCTAACCATCTTTCTCAGGGTGATAAGTTGTACTGAAATTGATCTTCATGCCAAGTGCAAACTGCATGGTGGTCCAAAAGAGTGAAGTGTATAAGGGGTCGCGGTCACATATGATCTTCCACAGAATCCCATGTAATCTCACTATCTCATCCAAATAAACATGTGAAACTACACTGGCTGTGTAGGTGGTCTTAACCAGAAGAAAAATGAGCCACTTTTTTTAATTTATCCATCATGACCATGATCGCGTCATGGTGATATCTTGACATAGGTTTCCCAAGAATGAAGTCCATGGAAATGGTGTCTCTTTTCCACTCCAGTATAGCATGAGGATAAAGAAGGCTAGCTGGATGATGATGCTTGCCTTCACCTTTTGGCACTCTAAACACCGAGACACATACCGAGTTATATCCCTCTGAATTCCTCTCCAATGAAATAACTATCTCAGTGTAGCATCCATCTTCTTCACCCATGGATGGGCTGAATAAGGTACACGATGAGCTTATGCTAGAATGTATTGTCACAAACCTCCATCTCTAGGCACATATATCTAACCCCTATATCTAAGAATCCCATCTGACTCCAATGATATTCCCTTGAACTTACCCTTAAGGGGTCTGTGTGACTAAATCTCTGCCCTAGCCGAAAGATAGAACCTATCGAATGGAAGTTGTTGTAAGATCTTGTTCCACAAATCTGTACTCACTAATGTAGCCATGACAAGGTGTCTCATCGACTCAAGGCATCTGCTACCAAATTATCCTTCCCCTTCACATGCTCAATCTCCATATCATACTCGCACAAGAGCTCCATTCAACATCGTTGATGGGTGTTGAGATTGGGATGTGTGAAGAGGTGTCGTAGGCTCAAATGATCTGTCCTAAGTGTGAACCTCCTTCCCAAAAGAAAGTGATGCCATGTACTAATGCATGCACCACTTCTATGCAAGCTCAAGGTCATGAGTCGGGTAATTGAGCTCATAATCCTTGAGTTTGTGAGACTCAAATGCGACAACGCGACCATCATGCATCAATACTCCTCCTATCCCTGCCAATTAAGCATCTATACAAACAAAGAAGTCCCTCTGAGGATCCGGTATTGCTAGGATAGGTATTGTAGTAAGGAATTCCTTCATGGTCCTGAAGGCCTACTCACATCTTTCTAACCATAAAAACTTCTTCCCTTTCCGCTACAAGGAAGTGATAGGATGAGAAATGCATGAGAAATCCTACACAAACCTCCTGTAATATCTTGTTAATCCCATAAAACTACGTACCTTGGTCACATTGGTTGGTACCGACCAATCAATGATAGCTCAAATCTTGGAAGGATCGACTACGATACCTTCCCCAGAAATGATGTGACCCAGATACTGAACCTCTTTCTGAAAGAACACACACTTCTCCAGGTTCCCATATATTTTTTGTTCTCGAAGACACTACAGAACTTTCGAAGGTGCTCCTCATGCTTTCACATGTGTGCGGGAGTATATCAATATATCATCCATGAATATGAGCAAAAAATAGTCCAAGAATGTCTTGAATACCCTATTTATAAAACTCATGAACATTGTGGGGGCATTCGTTAGTCCAAATGGAAAAACTGTGAACTCATAGTGACCGTATCTAGTGTAAAAGGTTGTCTTATGGATATCTACCTCTGCAAACCTCAGACTGATGATACCCTGAGTTAAGTTCTATCTTTGAAAACACATAGTAGCTCCCTTCATCTGATCAAAAAAATCATCAATGTGTGGAAGGGGGTAATGATTCTTGATCATTACTTTGTTCATCTTCCTATAATTAATGCACAATCTCAGGGATCCATCCTTCTTCTTCACAAAAATCACTGGTGCACCCCAAAGAGATACAGTAGGATGGATTAGGCCCTTCTCAAGGAGGCCCTTCAACTGTAACTTGAGCTCACAAAGCTCAGGGGTAGTCATCCTGTAAAGCGCACGTGAGATAGCTCATCTCCTGGAACCAAGTCTATATGGAAATATATCTCACATTGGGAAGGTAGGCTAGGTAAATCACCTGGGAAAGACATATAAAAACTCCACAAAATGTGATGATCATCAAGTGAAGGCCCACTAGTCTCATCCTCTGACCTTTCACTGACTGTAATGGCATATAACTGGCATCCCTGACACGCACACCGCTTAAGCTGCATAGAGGATATAGTGCAAATGGAAATAGGCCTCCTAACCCCAATAATCACTGAATCAACTCCCAAATCATCTACACAAGAAATCACCTTACTGTATCAATCCACTCTAGCCTTGTGTGTTGAAAGCCAATCCATACCAAAAATAATCCCATAAGATCCCAAGGGGAGGATGCAAAGATCCAAGGTCATGGTGAAGGGTCCTAGGTCTACTACATCCTCCTTGACTAAGGAGTCCACTGTGAGCTTGGCTCTAGAATCCATCTCTATGTCCCAACTACAACCCTACCTAATTGTCACCAGCCTACATCGCTCTACTAAAGATGGGGAAATGAAAGAATGAGAAGAACCTAAATCAAATAAGATAGAGATAGGAATACCACCAATGCTACATGAGGTCTCGATCACAGTGCTTTGGTGCTTTGCCTAGTGGTTCTTGATTATTGCATAGATCCTATGACTCCATGCCATATCTCAAACCATTGGCTCATAAATAGGGGCCTTGCCCTTGTTACATGGGTTCTGCGGACAATATCTCCAATGGTTCCCCTATGCACTGCATCCATAACAACTGTCAGGTCCCCTCCAATGAGAAGAGACTCCTCCATCTGCTATAGTAGTATACCTTGTAGACCCTGATGACCCTGTTATAGAATGTTGTGGCTACTGCATACAAGCTTTGACTGACTGAGCTCTAGGTGGTGCCTGTGTCCTAATAGGTCCTCTAGCTGGAGGCCCCATACTCTTCCCTCTCTGAGCATCATATCTCAGTAGAGGCCTGAATGGTGGGTGGGTCTGCTGCTACTGCTATGGATACTATGTGGCTGAAAGAAGGACTATGTGGATCCATGTGTCCTTCCATGAGGAGGAGGAGTTTCCCCCTTCGACTGACTTCCCTACATCTATTGTATGCAACTCCTCACTATATTTCTCACCTTGTTATGTCTTCCCCTATTCTCCTCTGTAATATAGGTAACTTCTTAATGGCGTCATCTAGAGTCTGTGGACAATGCATGCAAACTGCCCTTCTGAGATCTAAATTTAGGCCCTTGCTGAACTTTTGAACCCTGACCTGCTCATCTTGTATATAGTCGATGTACTGTAGTAAGTCAAAAATTCTACTCTCATACTTTGCCACTATCATACTCAGTTGTCACAGATCATGGAACTCATCAATCTGCTACTAAATGAACCACCTAGATAGATATCTACTCTGGAATCACTCCTCAAAGAGCTCCCATGTCATGGTCTCTGAATCTAGGTGGAAATTCTTCTCCTCTGTCCTCAACCATACTCTGGCCCCATCCCTCAAAAGATGTATAGTAACACGATCCTTTGTGTTACTAGTGCATGGGCATAGCTTGAAGCATCTGCTCAAGCTAACTAGCCAGGCCTCGCCTAGAACCCTCATGTGTCTCTGATGAAGTGAGGTAGATGAATCTTCATTATCTCATGAATGTGGGTGATAGCAGTTCATTGACATCTATCTACCCTTGGGTCTCTCCTCATAGCCATCTCTCTACCTAGGGCTCCTAGATCTCTCCCTTTATCTCACAACCCTATCTCTCTACTCTCTCTGTGATGAGTCTTGTCTATCTACCTCCACATGGGAGTTCTTTGCCCTCTTCTCCTCACTGTGTCATGGAGAGTCTTGAGCCTCTGGTGACGGCTCCCTCTCACAGTGGCTAGGTCGTCCCCCAAGTGAACCTCCACGTATGGTGGCATTGACCTTCTGTAAGGTCTGTATATTTTATGGTAGTATGATAGTGACTTCCTGATCAGGGTATGGCCCTTCTAACTCAATGTGTAAGAATCCCTCGTCTGATCTATGCCTCCTTCACAGAACAAGGCGGGAGTTAGTCCATCATTATTTAGGTGTGTTTTAGTTTACTAAGTTCCTATGTTTTTAAGTTATCAACAATGTTATGTGTCCTAAGTTTAAAGTTGTGCTAAGTGGTTTATTGTGCTTCCATGTTTTCCCAAGGTCCAAGTGTTGAACCCACAACTCTGATACCAAAGTGTGATGCCCACATTTCGCTATGTTAAACCACACCAAAACTACATCACATTACTTAGAAAAATTGTGGGGAATTTTTTATATATAAAACATAACATGTGTTGTGTTTATTCAAGCACCGGTTCATTTATTTAATACATCCCCTTCCTTAAATAATATTATTTTATTACCCAAAATTATTACGGTTTAATTTATCCCTAAATTAATTTCATTTAATTTCTTTCCTTAAGTTCATATTAAATTTAATCAAATTTTATTTCAAATATTTTCTAACTTAAACTCGTTAGTTTCACCCACTTAAGTTCCTATTAAATTTATTAAAATTATTTCCTAAGTTAGTTTTAATTTATTTCCTAAACAAATAATACCCATGCCACTCATTTAATTAATTAGCTACACATTTAACTTTATTCATTTTAATCCCCTTAAGTAACATAATAAAAACACCCATGCACAACATTTATTTATTTACCCTTAATTAAAATATCCTAATATAACCTAAGCTCACTATTACCTGTGATCGAATCCCTAGGGTTCCTTTTAAATATATTTCCCCATAATTTATTGAAACAATTATTTCCCATCAATTAAAGATGTGAGGATTAAATCTGAGCCATAAATTGATTTAATCCTCACCCTAGATCCTAAGTATTCTAAAAGAAGCCCTAATTTCTCTTAAGTTTTCTTTTATTTCCTTTGTTTTCCCTAATGTGCCTCCATTTGCACAGGTTGGTTTGCAAGGAGGAGAAGATGGAGGCCATGGAAGATGTGGAGAGCTATGGCTCTAGCTGTTTTGATCCAGATTTTTGCAGCCAGGGGGAAAATTCTCCCCTTATTTTCTTATATATGTTTTATACTCCCTCCTAGGGTTTGATAATCTACAAATTTGTTTACTGGTTTATTTACCAGGATCTCTTGGTTGTGGGTATTGTATTTACCCTAAAGTATTTTATTTGTTACAGGGATGAATCTCTTATTTTTGTATAAATATATACATATTTTATATGTTGTATACATATATGTTTTCACACACATATAGGTATCATATATACACAAGGTTGGATGCCTATATGGTGTGCGCAGGGTTTCACAGGCCGTGTGGGCCTAGGTGGCTCCAATGCAAACCACTCTGCCAACAATGGGGAGGCACAGGGGGGTTGGCCCCCCTCTTTCCCTCCCACACATTGTTTTTTTAATTTAGTTTAATAACTATACAATATAAACAAAATCGATTCCCTTTTCATTTTAATATTGTATATGTATATTGTTTTAAAATCTTATTCAACCTTTTTTTATATAATGTAATAATAATACACATTTATAGGTAGAACATAAAACATATTTTTATATGAAATATGTATATGTATAAGTATACACACATCTTACACACACACACATTTTTATATACACATAGGGGTGTGTGTGTGTACACACACACACACACACACACACACATGTGTTTGCTTGCATTTAATTCCATAAGAAGCATTACAGTGGAAACAAATTTCTTTCGTTTGATTTAAAATGGAAATATTTCATCACAATAGAAGCATACAATGATAGTCTAATTCTTAAATCTGTTATAAAAGAAAATCAGAGGGAAAATATACATTATAAATCAAATATCCCACCATTCACAACAGTAAAGTTAATTCAAGGATTTCCTTTTAATTGAAGGAGACTTGCCACCCAAAACAGATTTCCATTTCCTTTAAACAACATTCAAAAGAGAGTAAATATATATCTCTACACATTTGCAATTCAGGGAGAACCATTTTCAGATTTAAGCCTACAATATGAGGCAAATTTAAAATAAATTACAGACCTTCAAATAAGTTACAGATTTGCATTATGAAGCAGATTTTACAATAAAATAAAATGCAAACTTTTTATCCTTCTTCAACCCTCTATATTTCATAAATCAACATTCATAATATCCTTAATTAAATTTCTTTACAAGGAGAATTGAAAATAAAATCCAAGTTTACAAGCCCTCCACCTAAAGGTGGAGACAACATGACAATTTTTTTTAAAAAACTTTTCCTAACTCCATCCTACAGCTCCAACACACCAAGCTAAGTATGCAATCCACATTTTCTCCATCTCCAACACATCAACAAAGGGTAGGGAGCTAGGAAACACTCACCTCCCAACCTTAATCCAATGAGAAGGTGAATCCAACCTTCTCATTGGCCCCCGAGCCCCAACCAAGAAGGAATGAGGGGTGTTCACAACCATGGCAGCCTCACAAAATTGAATTCAACAACACATACACACACACACAGACACAAACACAAAAATTTCAACACACACAAGAACCAAGCAATATAAAAATCTTCAACATACACAAACACACAAGCTCAAAATGTTGAACCAAAGGAGAAGGGAAACATGGTGATCATCTCCTTCTACTCCAAGTGCACTATACACACACACACACAAATTCCTTATCTCTCCATTTTGAAGAATACACAATAATATAGATTTCCTTATATCTCCACATAGGTGGATTACCCTTCCCACACACCCTCTACAATACCTCACACACTCCCTTTTACCTCCACATTGGCCCCATTTCCATCTCCCTACACCATCATATGGCCAATTCTACCCAAACCCATACAAAAACACATGCATTCATACATTTCACAACTCCATTCACAAATAAGAAAACCAAAATACCAAGTTTAGATCCTACCTTTCCATAGAGCTCCTTCAACCTTCAAGCATCCAAGCTCCAACTTCTTTCCACAATCCAAACAACTCCCATGCAAGCTCCCCCAAAAAATCTCCAAGCAAGTAACCCCTAAAACAACTAAAAGACTCCAATAAATAGAATTTGGTGGAGAGGATGGTGATGTGGCTCCATGTAGGATGCCACCTCATTTCCCCTCAATCCACCTCACAACCCAACACACAAACCAAGGTCCCATAAATGAAGAAGGTGAGACATGACACATTCCTTCCCATACAAAATCCTCATTCCACATTTCAAGATTTCAAATTTAGGGAATTAAGAAAGAGGTGGCATTAATTGCCTATTTTCCCTCAAAATCACATGATTAGGGCTAAATTTGACCCCTCATACCATAGGTTAGGTTGGATGGAGAGTTTAAGGAATGTGGTACAAGTACAAATTGTCCCATAAGTCTCCAAATATGGGCTCAAAGCCCAAATCCGAGTTTTGGAGATGGGGATGGCACACAAACCAAGGTTGAAATGAAATCCAATAAAAAGCATAAGAAAATAAGGTATATCCCACACAATCATTGCCCCCCATATGCCACATCATCCAATTAACATAAACCACAAAATTACTTACTTAATCTTCTTAATCAAGGGTACATTAATAAACACAAGAACATGAGAGAACATTAAAACTTAATAAAATCACAACATCAACTAAGACAAATAAATAGAAAGGAAAAACAACATTTACACCCATGGTCACTTATGAGGTTGCTCCCCCTTGGAGCCCTCCTAACAAATGACGAGCAACATGACAACACACACACACACACACACAACGGTTGCCAAGTTGACCATGTTGTAAACACACGACATTCCTTCATGGTTGGTCTTCTTAGTCCCTCCTTTGTTTATTGTGATTTTGTTCCCTGCAAACAACCAAGATAATACCACCTTCTACCTCAAGGCCATATCAATATGTCAAGAAATTAAAACATGTATATCATCTATCATATAAGATCATCATACGACATAGTTGCATATTATCATGGTTAAAAAATTCTATTCTAAATCGAATTTTCTCAATTACTAATTATCACAATTTTACCATATCCATTAACATTTAATATCACCCTACGCCTAAGCATGACCATCTATCACAATTCATATTTTACGATAACCATGTAATTCATATACTTACTATAAATTTAAACCTACTTAGATGCATTTGACAACCTACTACTGATCACCTATTATCATCATATTATTAATAAAACTATAACATCAATGTACACACTAGGTTAGTCCAATCATCTAAACATAATCGCCACTGCCAATGGAGTCCAAGATGTCAGCATATAAAAAAATAACAATAAATCATCATCATGTACTGTAATATCTATTAATGCCCACTAGGAATCCATACAGTCCATAAAAAGAGTCACAAACACACTAATAATCATAATGTGCATAATGTCAAACAATAGGCTATCCAAAATATCATAATAATTCCCATGTCTCTAAGCAACTAAACAATATCAATTAGTTTACCAAGTTATCAATGAGATCTAGTTTGTCTAATTTATTTAATATATTTGAGTGTGGTGACTTGTCCACATTAACGAGGTCTTCATCCTACTTATCCAAAGGAAGTTCCTAATAGTGTTGACCCATCATATTAGCTTTACTGGGTTTGTTGGAAGGTTCACTAGGAAACTATACCAACATAATGACAACAAAGAGAGGGTGGGTCTAGGTTAGGTGTGATTTTTTTTATTTTTTTGGCTAGCTTGAATGAATATCATGTGGGATCAATTTTTCTCAATTTGTTAAAATCTCTATGTTAGTGTGAAATCACAACACCCCCAAATGAGTTATGGATCTGCTTTTCTAAGGCAGGGTCATTTGGTGTGATTTGCATAACATTGGATCATTCCCCAAGCTGTGGGACTTGCAAATGGGAATGATCCTCCAGAGAAGGCTAGTTCCTCTTCCTAATCAAAGCACTAAACTACTTATAGGGAAGTAAATGCAACTATCTAATCCTAATATAACAATTCCAAGGGACTAAGGAGAGAGAGAGAGAGAGAGAGAGAGAGAGAGAGAGAGAGAGAGCATGAAAATAAAGAAATCCTACACTACAGAGATGATAGCACTGAGAAAAGGGAACTACTGATCACAAACCCAACTTCCTGAAATGGAGAGAGGTGTGCAATGGAGAGGATGGAAAGATGCATCACAGACCAAGGATAAAGTTCACATAGAACACCATTTCAAACCCCTTAAACATAGCTCCCAAAACCTGTAATGGACATCAGAGATATGCACAGTATACCTTGCAATGGTGAGATGAGAGAAGAGACAAAAAAAGAGAGCAAAGGATGGACAAAATGCATCACAAAAACATATTTTATTTCTCCAGGAGTTCACACACTACACCATTAATAGGGAAGAGGCAAGAAAATTCCATTACAAAGCCAACGGAAGATACTTATACTTCACATTCAACACTGAAGAAGAAAGAGAGGGGGGTAGAGAAGAAGAATGAACAACACTTTATAGATTTGATCAGAGAGAAGAAAGAGAAGGGAAACAAGAAAAGTAGGTTGAAGCTTAACCACTGATATTAATGCTTTTGATAAAATATACCCCAAATCCATCTTTACTACATGATTCCTTGATTTGGTGCCTTGAAAGAAGAGGAAACGACAGAAACAGATCGAATCCAATCTGGTTGTTGAGATAGATGGATCTTACATTGAAGGCCTGAAGAAATTTCCTCTATTTTAATTTACCTAACCTCCTCAAAAACTAAAGTCTCAGACCTCCATGGCATGGGTGAGGCCGAGATCTTTCCAATGGTGTCAGATCTACAATATTTCGAGCTCTGAGTCGAAAGATATGCTCCTTCAAAGTTTGTATCAGGTCCATACAGGAGGGCGGGAAAATAGATTGAAAAATGGGTCCCCTTTTGATAATGTGGGACACATGGCAGCCAGATTAGGGCAAAATTTGGTTTGCAGGTTCAAAATTTATCTTTTCCCCTTTTTCCATGAGAATCAAAAAATCCAGAAAACTCCCACGGCTCGGCTGCTCCACTTAGACACGTGGCACCATTTTTTTGGTTGGGGAGATGCACTCCAATCTTTTCCTTTGTGTCATTTTTTCAAAAGAAAAAATTTCACCTTTTCCTCCGACTCAGAACTTTAGTTTAATTCGGGCTTAAATGCTGAATTTTTCCTCTTGGTGGAGTCGCGGCCCATTTTGCAACTTTTACACTTTTGTGGTAAGGGGAAAAAAACTAACCTTTTCCTCGACAACCCACTTTGACCTAAGACATGCGGTGACACCGCGCTTGTTTGAAAACCCTTTATCTTTTCAATCCTTGAATTAGCATCATTTTTTCCCCTTCTTGCTCTTGGCCTCTCTGTGGCATTGCCCCTTCTTCTCTAACCCTGAAATTCCACTGTTGAATCTACCTGAAGCTTGTAAAATAGATTTAAGACATGAAACGACTTTACAAAGTTGTTTCTTCTCTTTCTTCTCACACAGGGTCATAGCTGATCCAATATTTTTCCTGGGGGGTGAAATATGGATAACAATTTGGTGACTCATAGGGACATCTTCTTGCTAGATGAAGAGACTAGTGGCCTTGAAGCATCTATCAGGCATGGAGTCTACCTGATAAACATGAAACAAATTTGAACTTTTGAAGATATGATCTCAGAGTCACTGGGAAATCCACTGAACTTGGAGTTGAACTTCACCAAAAGCCAACTGAAATGTACTATGCAAGAGCAAAACAACAACACCAAAACTATGTAGAAAATTAAAATCATACATACCCCAAGTGGGATATGTAGAGTGTACAAAATCACTTATTCTACTAAAAACAAATCGACCTACTCTACTCTAACCAAGAGCAAAGGGAACTCAAACAAAACCTGCAACTGGTAGGGAAAAATAGCTTCCCTTCCTCAAAAATGGCAGCCATGCAACTGATTTGGCACTAAACATGGCTGGTTGGATGAGTGAAAAACTAACTATAAGCTGATCTTTCACCCAACTCATCAAGGTATTAACATTAATGGAAAATACCTCTTTAAGATGACTTGCATTGGACTCCTGGAGGTATTGATGGTGACCCTTGCTACCTTGGTACTCCTCCTCATGCCCTGAAGTAGGAATGGTTTGTTTTTGCTTCTCCATTGGATCCAATGAATCCAAGTACCTGATTGGGCACGGTATGATCCTTTGAATGCGCCCATTGTTCTGAGTTTCAACTCCAAGAATGGAGTTTTCTTATGGACCTTCTTGGATGAATGGCATGAGAGATATGATGACATCCTCCTTCCTTTTTCCTTCCTCCTCTTTTGAAGAACATGGAAGAGCAAGATCTTCCAACCTTCGTTCTATAGGGCCATTATGGAGTGCAGGATTTTGCACTTGAATATTCTCCTTCATGGCAGAAATTTCATGTGTGTGGAAGATGGATGGAGGAGAAAATGATGTGATCTTCATGGGATCCTTTTCATTAAAGCAATCTCTCAAGTCTGACAGAAAATATACCTCCTTGTTGTCTTGCTACAAGTGCCCTACCTCCTTCATGGTGACCTCTTGATCTGCAACTTGCTCACCATGGTTTTTCTCTTCCTCAAACATGAAGTTTGAGAGATCAAAATCTTCTTCAACATCAAATATTGAAGGGGATGAAGTGGGAGGAAGAACTTGAAGGTTTCCTTATAGCCTACTCCACACTTAAAGCCTCTGGAACTGTATGGTCATCTTCCATCCTAGGTTCATCAATCAAATTAGGCCCTTGAAATGAAAGCAAAAAATCTTCAATGATGCCTTCTTCATTGAGTGGCCTCAACACTGATTTGATCTCTCCCAGCTGCTCCTCTTCAATGGGGCTTGGGACTGATTGTTCCTCCTTTTGTTCTTGCTCTTCTTCTGCTGTAAACTCAGCCTTAGCCACCATTAGTTCTTCAATCTTGACCTCATCTATTGGCTTGACCATCAAGGGGATCTTTGTAAACCCAAATTTGGCAGCCGAACTCTTTAGATTGTTTGTCATTTCTTTTCTGTTCGGATCCTCTTCTTGTTGTTCTCCTTGAATGGATTCTGGAGTCTCTTCCTAGCATGGTCTTGGGAAAGCAAGAGGAGTGACAAGTTTGGGTTCAACTATCTTTGTAATTATTTATGGTGGGAAGGGAGGTGCAACTTTTTGTTTGTTTGGAGGGGATGATTGTTTGGAAGGGAAAAGTATAGAAGAAATGAGATGAGGTGGAAGACTAGGAGATGGAGAAATGAAATCAACACTTGGGGCAACAAGTGTGGGGCTTGATTCTTGCCTCTACTGAAATGATAAAGATTAAGGGAGAGAAAATGAAAGGCATGGAGCTGGTGATTGACTTACCCATTGACAAGGTTGTCCCGCACTTTACTCATAAGCCCCAATGTCCTCAATCCACTGTGTAAGCTGAGGCAACACTTCAACCATGAAGTCAAGCTTCTCTTGAGGGTTGTAATGTCTTGGAAAAGGGCCTTCTCATGGACAAGGTGCCCTACAACCAATTTTGAATGCCTTCATTTGTGCTATGCCCCTTGACTGCACCATGCCAATCTCAATTTTTTTGGATCTTCTCCAATAGACCAACATCTTGCATTTGATTTTATTCATTGTTTGCATACCCCTACTATTAGAAAGCTCCCTAGCCAAACTGATTTTGGCACTGCTACTCATAGGAGTAACCATGCTGATTTTGGATTTGCTCAAACTGTTGATTTGAAGGATTTGTAAAGCTTATTGGAGTTGGAACGTATTGTTGTTGCTGAAGATGTGAATTCCATGGTGGGAATGAAGTCATGATTGCACAACTTCATGGGATTGAATAAGATGAAGGAGATGGAAGAAATAATGGGTGGAAATGGATGGGAAGAAGGTCTATAACTTAGAGGATGGGTTGTTGATCAGATGGAGTCACCAGATGTGCTTGAAAGTGCCTCCAAAGGCTGAAATCTTCACCAAGAGCACATCAAACCTGATGAAGTGAAGTGGTAAGGTGCTTCAGACCTGTTCCACTAGGTGTTCCAAAACTATTAGTACAAAATTACAGTAGCCCCAAATGAGTTATGGATCTGATTTTCTTAGGAAAGGTCATTTGGTGTGATTTGCATAACATTGGATCATTCCCCAAGTTATGGGACTTACAAATGGGAATGATCCTCCAGAGAAGGCTAGTTCCTCTTCCTAATCCTAGCACTAAACTACTTCTAAGGAAGGAAATGTGACTAGATACTCCTAATCTAACAATTCCAAGGGACCAAGGAGAGAGAGAGCATGAAAATAAAGAAATCCTACACTACAGAGGTGATAGCACTGAGAAAAGGGAAATGCTGATCACAAACTCAACTACTTGAAATGGAGAGAGGTGGGCAATGGAGAGGATGGATAGATGCATCACAGACCAAGGATAAAGTTCACACATGACACCATTTCAAACCCCTTAAACACAGCTCCCAAAACCTGTAATGGACATTAGAGATATGCACAATATACCCTACAATGGTGAGAGGCGAGAGGAGACAACAAAATGAGCAAAGGTTGGAGAAAACACATCATGAAAACATATTTTATTACTCCAGAAGTTCACATAGTACACCATTAACGAGAAAGAGGTAAGAAAATTCCATTACAAGGCCAAGGGAGGAGACTTAAACTCCACATTCGACCCTAGAGAAGAAAGAGAGAGGGGGGCAGGGAAGAAGAATGAATAAACCTTTACAATGAAGCCTGCCCCTATATTTATAGTCTTGATCAGAGAGAAGAAAGAGAGAGGGAAACATGAAAAGTGGGTTGAAGCTCAACCAATGCTGTTTATGCTTCTGATAAAATATGCCCCAAATTCGTCTTTACTGCATGATTCCTTGATTTAGTGCCTTGAAAGAAGAGGAAACAATAGAAATAGATCAAATCTGATTTGGTTGTTGAGACAGATGGATCCTACATTGAAGGCCCGAAGATGTTTCCTCCATTTTACTTTACCTAACCTCCTCAAAAATTAAAGTCTCAGACCTCCATGGCGTAGGTGAGGCCGAGATCTTTTTAATGATGTTAGATTTGTAATATTTGAACCTCTAAGTCAAAAGATATGCCCTTTCGAAGTTTGTATCAGGTCCGTACAAGAGGGTGGGAAAACAACTTGAAAAATGGGTCCCCTTTTGATAATGTGGGACGCGTGGCAGCCAGATTAGGGAAAAATTAGGTATGCAGGTTTAGAATTTATCTTTTCCCCTTTTTCCATGAGAATCACAAAATCTAGAAAACTACCGTGGCCCCGCTGCTTTGCTTTGACATGTGGCACCCTTTTGTTGGCTAGGGTGGTGTCCTCCAATCTTTTCCTTTGTGCCATTTTGTCTAAAGGAAAATTTTCACCTTTTCCTCTGACTCCCCACTTTGGTTTGACTCGGGCTCAAACGCTGACTTTTTCCTCTTGGCGGAGTCGCAGCCCATTTTGCAACTTTTACACCCTTTGGGGAAACAGGCAAAAAAATAACCTTTTCCCCGATGAACCGCTTTGAGTTGGGACACGTGGTGACACCATGCTTGTTTGAAAAACATTTATCTATTCAATCCTTGAATCAACACTATTTTTTCCTCTTCTTGCTCCTGTCCTCTCTGTGGCACTGCCCCTTCTTCTCTGACCTTGCAATTCTATTGTTGAATCTTCCTGAAGCTTGTAAAATAAATTTAAGACACAAAACAGCTTGAAAGAGTCATTTATTCTCTTTCTTCTCACACAAGGTCATGGCCGATCCAATATTTTGGCTAGGGGTGAAATATGGATAACACTCTATTCTCTGTAATTTTCTTGAATCTTTCTTCTATAACTTTGTTTGAGAAATTTTTGTGGGTGATGGATGATCACATTTAGGGTTATGGTAGGGAGGATTTGATACAAGGTGTGTGGTTTATTAGCTTGCAAATATTCCTATCCCATTCTTAAATAGTATTTATGGAGGATTTTGTCATCTTGTCACCCACTATTTTGTCTCCCAGGTACGATGTGAGTAATCTCCTAAGGCTAACTTCTTACTGGTACACCATAAATTTCAAACAATTAAAGGCTCCCTATGGCTAGGTTACAAAAAAATTATAGGATCTTCCTAGATGCTTGAGGCTATGAGGAAGCTTAAGTTTGTATAAAAATGATTTCAAGGAGCTAGTGATGATGGGTTAAAACACACTTACCTTGACACATAGATATCACATGTTTAGTTAAAAACAACAATTTCTAGCCTAAAACATAAAAAAGAATTACTTTTAGGAGTTTTTTTGGGTGGATTTGGGGAAATAAGTTATTTTCGTGAATTTTCTTATCACTTTCTGATTACCAAGATGTAAATTTGGTGATAACATATAGTGGGTAGATGTAGTTCCATCAAAACCTTGATGTTGTTATGAAATTTGGTCTTGGAATGAGATTTGATATTGTTTGTTAGGAGCCCGCCTGCACAATTTTAAATCAAAATGAAAATAATATAATGCAAAATAGTTGAATGCTTAATGAACTCAAAAAATATCTGCAAACTTGTTTATATTTATATATCATATGCCTCTTCAAGGGGGCAACCTCCTTTAGAGAAAATTTTGTTTCCAAAAACAAATCTCCCCTCTCTTCCTTACATCCTAAATATATAGTCATTACAACCCTAACCCTAATCCTCAAGGGTTGACATCACACACACAATAGGTATGCGAGTTAAATGATAACTATGACTATCATATATTTTATGCTTTCACAGTTCATGAGATGTAGAATAGTTTTTGGGAAAAAAATGTGTATTGATTTTTGATTGACATTTCAAAATCTATGATCCATCATCCCAAAATACCATTTTGTAACTATGAATATAACTAGGGTCCTAATGATCCAAAAAATGGATATGAAATACCCAATTATATATATTCTCTATATTTGATACTTGCAGTACAAATTCTCAACTTATTTTTTCTTTAGGAGATGGTCCAACTAGGCTAGGGGCAATCTGGACACCTTCGAATGATGTTCTAGGCCATCATTGTTATGTTTGAGGGATTTTTCAGGTGATGGTTATGTAACCTCCTAGGCGGCTATGTAACTGTCATTCTACAAAGAGTGACAATTGTGTAATCGTCGTGGCAATTATGTAACTGCTGGTTTGCGTTTAGCAGTGTTCCTGTTCATCATGGTTCCATAATTCGGGATCTCAAAAATTATAAATGTTTGAGCTTCCAAAATGTTAGGTTTTTCTTTTCATACATCCTTGGGCAGAGCAACTATAAGTACAAGTTCAATTCTTCATTCTAGCAAGTGATTTTGAGTGAATTATAGTGTGAGCAAAGAGGAGTTGGAGTTCTTTCTTATTTTGTTTATTGAGAGTGAGTTATTCATTGTTGAGAAGTTGTGAGCAAGAAAATACAATTAGAGGGAGTGTAAATCCTTCTTGAAGGCCAATTGCTGGTGGTACTTTATATTTTTGGGGAATTACACAGTGGAAGGGGAGCAAATTTTCTTACCCACTGGAATTTTTCCCACATTGGGTTTCTCAAGGATAAATCTTATCTCCTTTGTCTCTCTTCTATCAATTATGCAGTATAGTTGTGTTTAATTCTTACACATTATATTGGTTAACAAAGAACTTAGTTAATCTTTTATTCATTTTCAAAATCATGGGATTTGTTTCGTGTTAGAAATCAACAATTAAGATTTTAGTTTTTGTGTGTTTAACTTGTGTTGAGATTACAGTTAGACACTGCTTACACAAAAGGGAAAAGAAAGCGGTAAAGGTATTAGTATTCCTTTTGAAGAAGAGATTTCCACTAAGAAGTAGAAGCAAGGAATCAAAGACATGGCTCATAGAGATGATGTGGAAGATCCTGGAGAAGAGTGTTTCTACAAGTTGGAAGCAAATGTTGCAAGTCTGTCCAAGGATGTGGGTAGTATTTCTTTGTCCATATAGAAATTGGAGTCCATCATGGGGTTATTCATGGAGAAACTTTGTGTTCCAAAAGAGACACTGGAAGCCCATGAAGAAGATGCTCATGAGTATGAAGAAGAGCAACCCCATGCCATCCTTACAAATCCTACATTCAAAGCAGAGGTGAAGATATAGATTCAACCTTATGATGAAGATGTGAATGCTGAGAAGCTAGACTATTGGCTAGCCCAACTAGGGGTATATTTCAGTTTGCATCAAATTAGTGAGAGTAAACAAATTTCCTTTACTCGGATAAAATTGATCAATCATGCTTTAAGTTGGTTTGAAATTTATGTTCATTCATTGGTTGTTAAGAAGCTCCTTCCGATTACTAAGTGGGATAATTTTCAAAAGGCTAATACAGAAATAGTTTTTCCTATTTTTTATGAGGAAGTGAGGTCCATGTATTAGCATTTCTTAGGTAGAATTAAGGCAAAAATGTGCAAGAGTATACCAATGAGTTCTAGAAGAAAGCTATCTAAATGAGAAAAGATATAGCAGACCAGAACCTTTTGATGAATTATATTGTTGGACTCCATAACCACTTGAGGAGACTATCTCTCTTGGCCAAGCCAATGATGTAGATGAGGCTTGTACATCTACCTCTTAGCATGTTTCAAGTAAACAAGGTGACACCAAGTAGAAGGATAAAGGAAAAGGAAGGGGTAAGAAAAATGATAGTTCTATTTCTAAAAAGGATATTAAAGTTCATTGTGGGCATTGTGATGTTGACACCCATTATGAGGAAAATTATTGGAAGCTCCACCCAAAATTACATCCCATTAAGAAAAAGAAAAATATGAAGAAGGCCATGGCTGCTCTTCACAGAAAGGAAGTGTTTTTCAATGAAGAGGTGGATGAGACTATGTGTTGTAAGTCCATCCACAGAGGGGTATGTTTGGGTAGTAGCAATGTTGTTCAAGAAAAGGAACTAATTAAGCATTTTCATTTAAAATTTAAAGTGAAGAAAACTAAGGTGGATGTTTTTGATACACGTTCTCAAGCTATTTTAATTAGTAAAGAGTTAGTGGACAAGATAAAGTTATAAAATTACAGTCACCCAAGTACACATTCAATGGATTGGGTAAAGAAATGTGTAGACATCAAGGTTACCAAGTAATGTAAGATCACTTTTGGTATTGATAAGAAATTTATTGATGAAGTCATTGTGGATGTTTTTCCCCTTGATGTCTGTGGTGTAGTATTTGGCAGCCCTTGTTTGTATATTAGGGATGCTATCTTCATGAGGAGAGCAACTAGTACCACTTGGTGAAGGATGGTAAGAGATACATTATTTCAGCCTTTTCAAGAGATTCAAATATCTCTTTGGTGAGTGCCACTGAAGTCCACAAGCTTATTAATGCTAGTGGTAAATTTGCATTAATTATTTTAAGGGACATGTTAGGAGATGAGATTGTTGCATCTAAAACCACTTCTAGCATGTTTTCTAACAAAGAACAGACACAAATAGTAGAGTTGCTTCAACAGTTAAGAAAGGTATTTCAGGAACCTACAAGGCTGCCCCCAGTCAAGGAAATTGGGAATGATATCCATTTGCTATTCGATAGTCCACTTCAAAACTTGGGATTATATAGGCAGTCTTTAAAAAATGCCAATAAGGTAAAACAATAATTGCAGTCTGATTAAACAAGGTATAATCCATCCTAGCACTTCTCTATGAGGTTCTCCTATTGTTTTAGTACCTAAGAAATAAGGTTCATGGAGAATGTGTGTTGAGTATAGAGCATTAAATAAAATAACCATCAAGAATAGGTACCCTCTTCCTCACATTGACGATTTATTAGATCAATTAAAAAATGCTAAATAGTTTACTAAACTTGATTTGAAGTCTGGGTATCATCAAGTGTAGATCAAGGAATAAGACATATGGAAAACAACATTCAAGACCAGGAAAGGGTTATATGAATGGTTGGTATTAACTTTTGGACGATGTAATGTGATGAGTTGTGAAAATCCCTTTTTATAAACAACTCATCATTTGTAATTTTGTGAAGTCATTAAGCTATGTCATTGTATTTCCTATTCATATTGTTGAACATCATCACCATAACTTGAACTTATTGGTATAATATTGCTTAATATAGTTATTACTAGTTCTTATTATTTTGTGTTCTTATGTGTGTGCATTTATTCTTATGAGGTTAATAAGCTGTGTGATTGACGATATATGTTATGCAACCCTTTTTTGTAAGCAACTTGTTACATATAGCAACTCACATGCAACCAAACTACCTATCTGTAACAACTCATCTGCAACAAAAATAGAATCACTTACAACTAGGGGATCGTCTACAACAACTTACTTGCATCCAAAGTACTTGTGTGCAGCAACCCATCCGTAGCCAAAGGAAGTCACCTACAACAAAGAAGTCATGATTACGAAGATCTCTTGTAACATGGATAATAACCCTTGAGTATGTACGTGTCATTAAAGGAGAAATTATGAGTAGAATATGAGGAATGGAAGATAACTCAACTATATAACTAATTATTCGTTGCAACTTAATGAGGATCTGATTGATTAAATAAGTGATTTGAGAACTAATTGATTGAATTGATCGGTTACTTGAGTTATGTGTTTGACATCTAAACACCTACTAATTAATTTTTTTGCATGCATTGAATCTCCAGATGATATGTTTGAGATATTTTACTTAATTTTTTTGAACTCCTAGTCAAAATTTGCTTCTCACGCTTTGCTGTAATGGAGGATTATGAAAGAAAAGGGTTAATGCTGGAAATGTAATATAGATATGGAATAGGAAAGTAAGAGATTAGAGAGTAGAGGATACACAAATATAGAATTTTCTTTGTTCCCAAATGTAATATTCATGCTAATTCAATAAAAATCCAAGTCATGTTCAGTAGCTTTTAGTCACAAGCCTTAGGAGGGATTAACACCCAAGATAGGGTCCACTTGTGGTTTGATAAACCCCTCCACAATTTGTTTCTTTGTTTTATTGCATTAGTAGACTAGCAAGAAATTTATTCCTTTATCTGCATTCTGAATTTGCAAGCTTTGCTTTAGTTATAGTATTTAGGAGCTATTCACTTTCAGTATGATTTTAGTTTACTTTTAAGAATTATTATTTCAAGGATTGTAATGACAAAAATTTCTTTCCTTACCTCCTAAATCCCTGTAATTGTGTATACAACACTGACATTATCAAAATTTTATGTCCCTTGGTTTTATGATTAAATGACTGTGTATTAGTGAACATCATATTACTTGAGTATGTACGTGTCATTAAAGGAGAAATTATGAGTAGAATATGAGGAATGGAAGATAACTCAACTATATAACTAATTATTCGTTGCAACTTAATGAGGATCCGATTGATTAAATTAGTGATTTGAGAACTAATTGATTGAATTGATCGGTTACTTGAGTTATGTGTTTGACATCTAAACACCTACTAATTAATTTTTTTGCATGCATTGAATCTCATATTCATGCTAATTCAATAAAAATCCAAGTCATGTTCAGTAGCTTTTAGTCACAAGCCTTAGGAGGGGTTAACACCCAAGATAGGGTCCACTTGTGGTTTGATAAACCCCTCCACAATTTGTTTCTTTGTTTTATTACATTAGTAGACTAGCAAGAAATTTATTCCTTTATCTGCATTCTGAATTTGCAAGCTTTTCTTTAGTTATAGTATTTAGGAGCTATTCACTTTCAGTATGATTTTAGTTTACTTTTAAGAATTATTATTTCAAGGATTGTAATGAAAAAAATTTCTTTCCTTACCTCCTAAATCCCTGTAATTGTGTATACAACACTGACATTATCAAAAGTTTACATCCCTTGGTTTTATGATTAAATGACTGTGTATTAGTGAACATCATATTACTTTCTGAAAGTTATTTGGGACCACCAGTTTTTATGCAGTTTCCGGGGATACTACCAAGTTATAAGGTTTTTGAGAGGTTTTTCATTCCTTAGAAACAATTTAGGTTTTTGAAATTCCACCTCGATAACTCCCCCACTAATGTATGTTGAGTGAGTTTATTTAGTTGATGCATGCACCATCCAAGAGATGCCCTTTGTAGATTCTTACCCAATCCTCAAATAGTAAAGATATCTTCATATGATTATGATTATTCTGAAGAAGACACACTTTCCTCTGTATAAGGCTTGCTGTTAGAAGCTCACCCTTCAAGTGAAAATTCTGAAGCTACTTCTGATCAACCAAACATGGTAGAATAAGTGAACCAAAATATTGAAGACAGGGAAACTACCTTTGAGTTTCCAATCTCCACCAATAATGAACCAACTGCAATGAAGAAAATTTCTCCCTTAACCCTTCCATACTTTCATGGATCTATAACTAAAGACCCAAACACTTTCTTGTTTGAGTTTGATTTTATATGTAGGAGCTATGACTACACAACAGATGTACACAAGTTAAAGTTGTTTCCTACTACACTCAAGGATGTAACCTTAAGATGGTTCATAGGATTAGGAAGAGATATTGTGACTACCTGGTGGCAGATGAAGGATTTTTTTTTGATAAAGTACTAAGACTATTGCAAACCAAGTAGTAGAGGAGGATATGAACTCTTCAGGATGCTAAAAAAGGAGGATGAGCCATTGGAAGATTACCTAGAAAGATTCTTATTTTGTGTTCAGAAGTCAAGCCACACAAGGATACCTAATGAGTCCCTCAAATTGCTTTTCTTAAAAGGACTTAGTGAATATGACATGGATGCTTTGGACCTGATAGGAGATGGAGATATCTCAAAGGATACCTTTGAGGAAATTTTTGAAGCCTATAGGAATTACTCCAGAGCAACTATGAAGAGAATAAGAAGTACTTGATCAAAGGGTGGATCAACTACTAGAGGAATTGGGGATATATATAAGTGAGAGATTGTGAGCATGTTCAATAACATGAAACAAGATATAGTCAATGATATGGATACCCATATTGATGTTGTGCATGCTAAAAAGAAGAGAGAAGATGTAGAGGCAATACTCATAGAGTTTTTCCATGCATGCAAAAGGAAGAAAGTTGATTATAGATGTAGAGGATTAACCATCATTGTAGAAGAAAAGGAGGCTTTGCCTGAATTCAAGATGATACAAACAGAGGATTGACAAGTGTTCTATGGTTCTCAAAGGAATCCATGGCCACCAAGACAAGGAGGTACGCCACAAGATCCTATGGCATCATTTCAAAATTGGTCTAATAGTCCATACATGCGATCCCCACCTTGGGCTAATACTCAGTAAGGATGGGCTCCATACCCTAGCGAATGCCAACAATAGTGGCAACCTCAGTTTCATGGCCAACAAAAATGACAACCCCCTCAATCATGGTAACATTCTTGGAGAGGAGGGAAACAATGGAATAACCCACCTTCTAATTACCAACAATCCTAAAATCAAACTCCTTACCCACAACAACAAGCTCTGATGCCAAATTCCCAAGAAAATATCAACTAAAAGCCACTCAACTACTAGCTCAACCAACACCTAACCCCAAAAATAAAGTTTCTCAACCAACCTATACCACTGAATTAGCCCAATACTCTATTTATTCAGTTGATGTCAATAACATCCATCTTTGCTCAAGAAGAGAACTTCCTCCACCAAGAAAACCCACTATTACAGAGATTGCAGATGAACCGCCATTGTTGCAGACTAATCCGTAGTAAATCCAAAAGACACAACAACCTAAAAAAATTTCTAGAAAGGGTAAAATGCAAGCTAATGAGCCACCATTTCCAGAAATATTACAAGAAAAGAAGAATGACCTTAAATCAAAATATGATTCTGATTTTTTCAACCAACTGAAAAGTATATGTGTGAAGATTCCACTAATCTAAGCCATCAAAGATGTGCCCATTTATAACGAGTTGGTTAAGGATCTATGCATAAAGAAACCAAGTAGGAAAAAGAAGGATCCATCCATTGTACACGTTATTGGACAACTGGTTGATATCATGCTTGGATATTAAGTTTTACCTAAATATATAGATCCATGCAGTCCCTTGGTGAATGTCACAATCAATGGAATCAAAATGAAGAACACTCTGATTGACTTGGTAGCAGAAATAAACATCATGACTAAGAAAATCATGGATGACTTGAAGTTGGAAGGACTAAAGCCAACAACTACATTCTTACAACTTATATATAGATCAATAATGAGACTTGAAGGATTCCTTGAGGACATAGTTGTTATGGTGGAATCTTGGGAATATGCTACTGAATTTATTGTCCTTCATTCAAAAGCAAGTTTAAGAGGTTTCCCTATCATTCTAGGAAGGCCATGGTTGGCCACTGCTGATGCATTCATAGGTTGTAGGTATGACAACATGATTATTTCTAATGGAAGTGGTACTAAAAAGCTTATGATCTATCCTTCCTCACAACCATTAAATGATGAAGATCAAACCATTTGGGTTGAAGAACCAAAAGTAGATCATAGCTCTGTACAACATCTCATGAGGTTAGAAAAGCCTTCTACAATTAAGGGGAAAAAATAAGATTTTGTTATTTCCAAGGTCTTGTAAAACAACTATGGAAGGAGTGAAGAAGTAGATGAAAAATTAAGGTGTTTAAGCTATCCCTTAAACCAATTTATATCATAGAAAAACACTATAGACATTCTAGGTAAGAATTTCATTCTTCATCAACTTCTTCCCCATGACTGCATACTGAATTATGTTAGCAACAATGTGTATATTCAATGATGGAACTCTCTAAAAAAGTGGAATTAACACCAAGAAGACCACTTAACATAAATAAGATGCTGAGTAAAGAGTAAGCGGAGTTTCTAGTTTCTCTTCTTTAAAAACATAGAACAACATTTGTATAGGATTACGATGACATGCTTGGAATTCATCATAGGCTCTACACACACAAGATTTATATCAAAGATAATTGTACACCAATTAGGTAGCCACAAAGGAAAATGAAACCAAAAGTGAGAGATATTGTAAAAGGATAATTGAAGAAGCTACTAAATGCTAGATTTATAAATCCCATATTAGACAGTCAATGGTTATCACGTCTTGTTATAGTGCCAAAGAAAAATGGAAAATGGAGGATATGTGTAGATTACATAGAGCTGAACGCAACAATAAAGAAAGATCATTCTCCACTTCCTTTTAGTGATCAAGTGCTTGAAACTTTGACTGGTAAAATATATTTCTCTTTTCTTGATGGGTATAGTGGCTACAACTAGATCCAAATTTCACCAGAGAACCAAGACAAAAATACCTTCACATGTCCATGGGGAACACTTGCTTACTCAGTTCTCCCATTTGTCTTGTGTAACACACTTGCTACATTCCAATGGGTAGTTTTAAGCATTTTCTCATATTTGAAAAATGACTACATGGAAGTCTACATGGAAGACTTCACCAAACATGGTAGCAATTTTGAAGAATCTATAAAAATGTGGAAAACATCTTGAAAAGATGCAAAGAACACAACTTGTTTTTGAGCTATGAAAAATGCTACATGATGATGTATGAAGGTAATAGTTTTGGGACACTATCTTTCCTCTAAAGGAATTCAAGTTGATCTAACAGAGATATCTGTCATCATAAATCTTCCAACACCAAGGAAGAAAAAGGATGTTAGGATATTTCTAGGTTACGTTGGTTGTTATAGAAGGTTCATATAAGACTTCAGCAGGGTGGCAACACCATTTTTTTACATTATTGCGTAAGGATGTTGAGTTTGTGTAGACTGAACTTTGTGAAGAATATTTTCAAACCTTGAAGTAATTGTTAACTACTGCCCCTGTATTGAGAGGAACTTATTGGAACCTGTCATTCTACATCCATACTGATGCCTCAGATAATACTATTAGAGATGTCATAGGATAGAAAGATGGAGTTCTGAATTATGCAATTTATCATGTTAGCAAGAACTTGTAGCATGCATAATTAAACTACATAATAACAGAGAAGGAGTTCTTGGTAGTTGTGTATGGCATCAATAAATTCAAACACTACATTACAGATTATCTAGTGTTCATCCAAACTGATCATGCTACGATAAATTATTTGATTAATAAATCAGTAGTAAGAAACATGATCATAAGATGACTGCTCCTCTTGCAAGAATTTGATGTTACTATTTTGGAAAAACTTGACAAGGATAATGTGGTAGAATATTTCCTCTCAAGGATGAAGACCAATCATGAAGAGCAAGTAGTTGATGAATCATTTCCAGATGAGCACCTATTTTCCATTTCTACCAAAACACCTTAGTATGCTGACATAGCAAATTACTTGGTCTTAGGTAAAACATCTCCACATTACTTATATTCTGAAAATAAATACATGTTTGAAAAAAACGTGCATTTTACTTAGATAGCTAGATTTCCATTTCATACAAGACATGATCAAATAATGAGAAGGTGTATAGATGATGAGGAGATATTTGATGTCCTCAAAGCTTGCCACAGTGAACCTTGTAGAGGCCATTTTGCTACAAAAATAACAACATATAAGGTGTTGACTACTAGGTTACTAACAGCCAACACTCCATAAGGATGTAAACACTATACACCAGGAGATGTGATAGGTGTCAAAGAATGGGAAATCCCACCAAATCATGATGAGATGCCATTGCAGCCTTAATTGGTCTCAAAACCCTTTGACAAATGGGGATTAGACTTCATTAGTCCTATAGATACTAAATCTCAGCAGGAGTGCATATTGATATACATAGATTATCTCACTAAGTGGACAAAAGTAAAGGCATTACCAAATAAAAAAGTGAGAAGGTTACAAAGTTCCCATATGAAAATATCTTTACTAGGTATGGATTTCCAAGGGAGATTGCTACAGATCAAGGTACACACTTTACTGTGATGTAATTTTCGATCTAGTTAAAGAGTATGAAATCAGGCACAGGAAGTCTACACCATACCATCCTTAATCTAATGGCCAAGTAGAAGTTACAAATAGGGAGATAGAGGTCATCTTGACATAGACCATTGCACTCCATATTAAAGATTAGGATAGATATACTTCCAGAGGCAGTATGGGAATTTAACACAACATGGAAAATAAATGGCTTCGCCCCATTTCAAGCTTTTGTATGGTAATACTATTACTTTTCCCCATTGAATTTGAGCACAAGACACTAAAGGATTGTACTAGAGCTAGGCATAAATTTATCTGAACCTCAAAGGAAGAGAATCCTCCAACTCAATGAGTCGGAATGAACTAAGAAGGACAAGACAATACAAAATACAAAAATAGTGCAAAAGTAAAGATTCAAACGGCATGATAGGTTCATCAAAACAAGACAATTTCAAGAAGGTGACTGGGCACTCTTGTTTGATTCATAAATACATGGATCATATAGAGAAGCTCAGGACAAGATGGCTAGGTCCATATGAGGTTTAGAAAATATTCCGTAATGGAGTTGTGAAGCTCACCACCATAGACCCTGTGAGGTTCAAGCTACTGGTCAATGGCCATAGGTTGAGGTTGTACAAGAAGCCAACTGATAGAAGTACCTTCATGCAATAGTTTAGAGGAGGTCAAAACATGATGGAAATAACGACATCAGAGTTAAAATCAGAAGTTGAGCCTGCTAGTTCATCTTCTGAGATTTCAGAGGATTGAGATATTTCAGTGGCCTTGAGGAAAAATAAAAGTGTTGTGATCAACCCTTTTTGGTGATCAGTAGTACTCCACTAACACATTTTATTTTTTAGAATTTCTATTTTGCAGGATTTGATGTTAAATGGTTACAATAGTGCACGATTTCCATCACAGGGAGAGAATGCAAAGACTGGTAGTTCTACTTACAACAACATACACAAAACGCTTGTTTTGTTTTCACATTTGTTAGAACTCATGATTGCATGAAAATATCAAGGATATCTGCATGTGTGAGAGATAAATATAGTCAATGCCCCAATAGATCAATATTCCCTCTTCAAGAGTTATCCAATTGTAGTAAGGAGTAACCAATATAAATCCAACGCACATCTACAACATCATAGCAACATCCATAACATAATATCAAGCATGCATGCAACAAATACACAAATTCAATAAAGAACACACAATCATCATTCTAAACATGTATTGAGGTAAGTGCACTCCAGTACCACTTTATTAAAGTATAATTAGAATAATGATTATTAATTAGTATTTATGCCAAGTAATTATGTCTTTATTGTATTTATAAACCACCGCCCTTTATGCTATGATGTTTCATTACACATCATCCCATACTATCATATCACTTCACCTTGCACACTTCATATAGTCACATAAATTAATTACCTCTCCCATAACTGTGTTGTGTGTCCTTCAGTTTCAAAGTTTAAAAAAATACTCAAAAAAATTCCACATAACTCAATTTTATGGCAATTCTTCAAACATAACCGTGTGATTGCATAGTGAGAACCGAGCAAGCTGCATATTCCAAATGGGAGGAGATTTGATACAACATGAGCCAATAGATCAGTATCAACTTCTTAGTCAACCAAAAATTTTATAGTATTTGCAAGGCAATGGGTGGCTAGATTACATAAATCGATTCCAAGGTTTCAATGAATCAATGGTTGAAGAGTTTGCTAATACATTAAGTGATGGAGAAGCAAAGGTAAAGGGTTTATCAATAAGAATTAATGATTATATCTTGGTAGAGGTAACTGGGCTTCATGCACAAGGTGAACCATTTCTAGAGAAAGAAAATATAGAGGCAACCAAAAGGGAATTTTTCGATGATGATGATGTATTCGCCAATGATAGACAAGGTACACACAAAAATTCTCTTAAATATTTTTAGGATGAAGTTATAAATTATGTTATCAAGTATTTCACTTGTGAGGGAAGATACTCTAGGATGAATACACTTCACTTTAAATTACTAAATCCCTTAACGAAAAATAGACAAGTGAATGTGTCCAATTTATTGAATGAGATATTGAGGAAGATGAGTAAGGAGGAACAAAGAGGTAGGTCTACACTATCACACCACTATGTCATCACTTTGATAGTAAATCACACCCTATAGAGGGAATATCTTGAGCTAAGGTGGGAGGATTTTGCAAGAGCTAAGCATATAGATGATTTGTTGAAAAATAGGAGAAAGAAGAGGAAATGAAGTGGGAGTACCTCTGAGCACATTCCAACCTCCCAACCTGAAGCACAACCTAAAGAAACCACTACCTCTAAAAATGTACCACCTGCTGAAGAAAATCATATTGCTATCTCCCCTGAAAATATTTTCATTACTGAAACCCTCTTAGAAGTTTCTACTCTTGAATCATCCACCTCAAAAGGAAAAATAAATTCCTCTAAGTCCACTCCTACACCACCGAGATGCTCTCATAGGCTAAAAATGAAAAAGTCTAAGGGCCTCTAAATCAAAAAAGATAAATCCCATATCACTAGACAGTGATGAGGATACCACAAAAGAAACCATTGGGCCTTGGCCAACTAAACTAAAACATGAATATATTGATGCCTCTATTGATAGGGAGGAGAACATACCACAATCTATGGAATGGAAAGGAAGGGAAGTTCATATTGATGAAATAGTTTACACTGTGGAAAGTAATGCAGAGTAGAAAGGAGAAGAAATGGGAAAGGAAATTAAGGAGATAGTTCATGTACCTCAGAAGGACATAAGGAAGAAAAATAAGAGAAAATGGGAGAGGATATTGGGAACACACATATGCCAGTCATGGCTGAGTAACCCATTGAACAATAATAATAACACACTAAGCATGATCATGAAGTTGTTGAGAATGTGATTGATCATCTTGTAGTAGTTGAAACAATCATGCAACAAAGACAAATTCCTGAAGTTGAGGATGTTGCAAAACAAACACCACATGCCATTATACCATAAAAGGATGTAGCACACAATAAGCTCCACATTTTTGTAGAAGAAATTTTAGAGCACCTATCAAATCACTTTGTAGGGAAATAGCAACACAAAATACACTACCAGATATAGATTATTTGATGTCACAATTTGAGATCTATGTTGATAAAATGAAAGGGAAATGATAGATAAAAATAAGAAATCATCTTCCAATGCAATCAAGAACTTAAAGAAAAAGACATAGAAATTAGAAGGATAAAGAAAAGTCAAGAAGACACCCTTCAGGTGGCCCATGAAATATTCAAAAGTAGGCCTCCCTTCAATGTTTATGATGTTTTCTTAAAAGAGAAGTTGTTACAACTCAAAATCACATGCATCAATTCTGAGATATCATTTGATATAAGTATAACTAGGAGCTTCTTTAGGTTGTATCTAAACAACCCTCATGAAATTCAGATCCTCCTATGTGAACTATACATTTACAACTATGCTCTTGAGTATGATAGGGATTGGATTCCAATCTTATACATTATAGATGTTTAGGTTAAATAACTTTGTTCTTATTTTGTGAATGATTTGGATAGGGAGAGACAAATGGAAGAATACACACATTGAGAGAAAGTAAAACACTGATGGTTAGGGATGAAGCTATAAAAACTAGATAAGTTCTAGAACAATATGCTAAGTATATGCAAAAGAAGTAAATCTGATGGAGGGTGTTATAGATGAGGAAAAACACTCATGAAGAGGTAAGATAAATGATTAAAGATCAAGGAGTTAAGATAGTTCAAGCATGTAGAATGCACTGGGATGAGATGTCTCCTGAATTGAAACAGAAGGAAATGCATTCTTACCCTAACATAATACCAACTCTAAGAAGAGTTAATCTTACATTGACATTGCCACTGGCTGTGCGTTCTAATTGGCTATCACCCCCAATATTCCACTTTCCAATACTGGCATGGATGTGTGATAGGCCACTGAATGAACTAATACAAGACAAAGTCATGAACATGTTTTAGATGAATGGTGGCTACTTATTCTTAGAAGTAGAAGGGATATATACTCCAATGGAATGCAACATCAAGAAGTGGGGAATTGAGCCACTTGAATGAGGACATTCAAGGATTTAAGCTTGGGGGTGTGATGAGTTGTGAAAATAAATTTTTATAAATAACTCATCATTTGTACTTTTTAAAAGTCATTAAGCTATTTCCTTTCATTTCCTAGTCATCCTAATGAACATCATCACCATAGCTTAAACTTATTGGCATAATACTAATTAATATAGTTATTACTAGTTATCCTTATTTTGTGGTATTCTGTGTGTGAATTTATTCTTATGAGTTTAATAAGCTATGTGATTGATGATATATGTGATGCCACCCTTGTTTGTAAGTAAATTTTTACATGCACCAAATCACATACAACCAAAGGACCTATCCACAACAACTCATCCGTAGTAAAAGGGAATCACCTATAGCTAGGGGATCGTCTACAGGAACTCACCTGCAATCAAAGTACTTGTCTGCAGTAAACCTTCTATAGCCAAAGGAAGTCACCTACAATAAAGTAGTCATGATTATCAAGATAGCTTGGAATGTGGATAATAACACTTGATTTTGTACGTTTCATTGAAGGAGAAGTTATGAATAGAACATGAGGACTGGAAGATAAATCAACCACAGATCTGATTATTTGTTGGCAACTTAATGAGGAATTGATTGATTAAATTAGTGATTTGAAAACTGATTGATTGAATTGATTGGTTACTTGAGTTATATCATTGCCATCTAAACACCTAATATTAATTTTGTTACATGCCTTGAATCTCTGGATCATTTGGTTGAGATCTTTTACTTAATTTTTTTGAAATCATAGTCAAAATATACTTCTCACTCTTTTCTATAATGGAGAATTATAAAGAAAATGGCTAATGTTGGAAATGTAATCTAGATATGGAATAGGAAAGTTAGATATTAGAGAGTAGCAGATATACAAATATAGATTTTTTTTCCCCAAATGTAATATTCAGCCAATTCAATAAAAATATGAAATCTATTCAGTACCTTTTAGTCACAAGCCTTGGGAAAGATTAACACCCAAGGTAGGGCCCACTTGTGGTTTGATAAACCCCTCTACAGTTTGTTGCTTTGTTTATTGCATGAGTAGATTAGAGAGAAATTTATTCCTTTATATGTATTTTGAATTTGCAAGCTTTTCTTTAGTTATAATATTTAGGAGCTATTTAATTTCAGTCTGAGTTTAGTTTACTTTCAAGAACTGTTATTTCAAGCATTGTAGCGACAAAATTTCTTCCTTACCTCCTAAAATCCCTGTAACTGCGCATACAAACCACTGACATTATTGAAATTTATGTCCCCTTGGTTTGATGATTAAATGATTTTGAATTAGTGATCAACATAATAATTTCTGCAAGCTAATTTGGCACTACCAAAATGGAATTGAGCCACTTGAATGAGGACATTCAAGGATTTAAGCTTGGGGGTGTGATGAGTTGTGAAAATAAATTTTTATAAATAACTCATCATTTGTACTTTTTTAAAGTCATTAAGCTATTTCCTTTCATTTCCTAGTCATCCTAATGAACATCATCACCATAGCTTAAACTTATTGGCATAATACTAATTAATATAGTTATTACTAGTTATCCTTATTTTGTGGTATTCTGTGTGTGAATTTATTCTTATGAGTTTAATAAGCTATGTGATTGATGATATATGTGATGCCACCCTTGTTTGTAAGTAAATTTTTACATGCACCAAATCACATACAACCAAAGGACCTATCCACAACAACTCATCCGTAGTAAAAGGGAATCACCTATAGCTAGGGGATCGTCTACAGGAACTCACCTGCAATCAAAGTACTTGTCTGCAGTAAACCTTCTATAGCCAAAGGAAGTCACCTACAATAAAGTAGTCATGATTATCAAGATAGCTTGGAATGTGGATAATAACACTTGATTTTGTACGTTTCATTGAAGGAGAAGTTATGAATAGAACATGAGGACTGGAAGATAAATCAACCACAGATCTGATTATTTGTTGCAACTTAATGAGGAATTGATTGATTAAATTAGTGATTTGAAAACTGATTGATTGAATTGATTGGTTACTTGAGTTATATCATTGCCATCTAAACACCTAATAATTAATTTTGTTACATGCCTTGAATCTCTGGATCATTTGGTTGAGATCTTTTACTTAATTTTTTTGAAATCATAGTCAAAATATACTTCTCACTCTTTTCTATAATGGAGAATTATAAAGAAAATGGCTAATGTTGGAAATGTAATCTAGATATGGAATAGGAAAGTTAGATATTAGAGAGTAGCAGATATACAAATATAGATTTTTTTTCCCCAAATGTAATATTCAGCCAATTCAATAAAAATATGAAATCTATTCAGTACCTTTTAGTCACAAGCCTTGGGAAAGATTAACACCCAAGGTAGGGCCCACTTGTGGTTTGATAAACCCCTCTACAGTTTGTTGCTTTGTTTTATTGCATGAGTAGATTAGAGAGAAATTTATTCCTTTATATGTATTTTGAATTTGCAAGCTTTTCTTTAGTTATAATATTTAGGAGCTATTTAATTTCAGTCTGAGTTTAGTTTACTTTCAAGAACTGTTATTTCAAGCATTGTAGCGACAAAAATTTCTTTCCTTACCTCCTAAATCCCTGTAACTGCGCATACACCACTGACATTATTGAAAATTTATGTCCCTTGGTTTGATGATTAAATGATTTTGAATTAGTGATCAACATAATAATTTCTGCAAGCTAATTTGCACTACCAAAATGGAATTGAGCCACTTGAATGAGGGAACTCAAGGAGTTAAGTTTGGGGATGTGATGAGTTGTGAAAATGCCTTTTTATAAACAACTCATCATTTGTACTTTTTTTAAGTCATTGTATTTCCTAGTCATATTGCTGAACATCATTACCATAACTTGAACTTATTGACATAATACAAATTAATATAGTTATTACTAGTTATCCTTATTTTGTGGTGTTTTGTGTGTGCATTTATTCTTATGATTTTAATAAGTTGTGTGATTGATGATATATGTGATGCAACCCATTTTTTGTAAGAAACTTGTTACATGCAACAACTCACATGCAACCAAAGGACCTATCCGTAGCAACTCATCCACAACAAAAGAGAATCACCTACAGCTAGGGGATCCTTCACAACAACTCACTTGCAGCCAAAGTACTTGTCTGTAGTAACACGTCCGCAACCAAAGGAAGTCAATTACAAAAAATAATTTGTGATTATGAAGATCTCTTGGAACATGGATAATAACACTTGAGTCTGTATGTGTCATATAAGGAGAAATTATGACTAGCACATGAGGACTGGAAGATAACTCAACTACAGATTTGATTATTTGTTGCAACTTAATGAGGAATTGATTGATTAAATTAGTGATTTGAGAAATGATTGATTGAACTGATTGGTTACTTGAGTTATGTGTTTGGCATCTAAACACCTGCTAATTAATTCTGTTGCATGTGTTGAATCTCTGGATGATCTGTTTGAGATATTTTATTTAATTTGTTTGAACTCCTAGTTGAAATATGCTTCTCACGCTTTGTTGTAATGGAGGATTATAAAAATAAAAGTGTTAATAAAGGAAATGTAATCTAGATCTGAAATAAGAAAGTCAGAGATTAAAGTGTAACAGATACACAGATATAGAAGTTACTTTTTTCCTATATGTAATATTCATGTCAATTCGATAAAAATACAAGTTCTGTTCACTATCTTTTAGTCACAAGCCTTAGGAGTGATTAACGCCCAAGGAAAGGTGCACTTATGGTTTGCTAAACCCCTCCACATTTTTTACATTTTTTTATTGCATTAGTATACTAGCAAGCAATTTATTTCTTTATTTGCATTCTGAAATTGCAATTTTTCTTTAGTTATAGAATTTAGGAGCCTTTTACTTTCAGCCTGGTTTTTAGTTTACTTTCAAGAACTATTATTTCAAACATTATAGCGACAACAATTTCTTTCCTTACTTTCTAAATACCTGTAACTATGCATACACCACTGACATTATTAAAAGTTTACGTTTCTTGGTTTGATGATTAAATTATTATGAATACGTGAAAAACATATTAATTGATGCAAGTTGATTGGCACCACCATGATGCACCATCTACCTTCATGAAGTTAATGAATGAGGTAATGAAAATGTTTATTGATTCCTTTGTTATTGTGGACTTAGATGACATTTTGGTTTTTAGTAGAACCTTTGAAGAGAATGTTGACCATTTTCACCAAGTTTTGTAAACTCTTAAGGAGAACCAGTTAATGTTGAATGAAAGGAAGTGTAAGTTTTCTCAATAGTCACTTGTCTTTTTGGGACATGTGGTTGGAGATGGAGAGTTGAGAATCGATTTGGATAAGATGGAGGCCATTCATAATTGACCTACACCATCAAGTTTGACAAATACCATGAGCTTTGTTAGAGTAATTCAGTATTTTAGGAAGTTCATTAAGAACTTCTCATCCATAGCAATGCCACTACATTTAGTGACATTAGGGGTTAAGACTTTTGATTGGGGTAAGACATAACATAGTGCTTTTGAATCATTTAAATATAAAATTATTCATGCTCCAGTTTTGGCTTTACCTAACTTGCATCTATCATTTGAAGTGGAAAATGATGTCAGTGACTATTATTTGGGGGCTATTGTACTTCAGGGAGGTAGACCTACATGTTATCATTTGAATTATTTCATGACACAGTTCTGAATTATTTTACATATGAAAAAGAATTGTATTCTCTTGTTTAATCAATCAAGAAATGAAAACATTATCTAATGGGTAAGGAAACTATTATTCACATGAATCATCAACATCTCCAATATTTGTAATCTTAAAACAAACTTCAGTAGGTTAAACACTATAAATGTATGGGTTTTTTTACATCAATTTCATTTTATTATCAAATATAAGAAAGGTGTGACTAAAAAATTAGCTGATATGTTATCTATACCTCCTTTTGTTTCAACTATCGGCACATTAACTCTTCTTGAGCCTTTTTTTATAAATCGTATCAAGAAAGTTATGAGCAGGATATAGATTTTGTAGAGATTTTTTAGTATAAAAATCTAAGTGAGGGATATACATCTAGAGGATAATACTACTTATAGGATGGTTTACTCCATAAGAATGAGAAAATTTGTGTGCCTAAGCAGGAAAGAGTTTAACTGATGAGAGAAGCACATACTTCCAGTGTAGCTGGCCACTTTGGTGTGATAAATATTGTAGTGCACTTACAGAGGTATGTTTATTGGCCAAACATGCAAGAAAAAGTTTCTAAATTCATCAGGGGTTGTATTTTGTGCAGTACAAGCAAGCCTAATAAATGGAAGTTGGGATTACATATATCATTTCTAGTTCCTTCCCAGCCATGGGAAAACATATCCATGGATTTTGTGGGTGGTTTTCCTAGACAAGAGAGGTCATGATTATATTTTTGTGATAGTAGACTGGTTTAGCAAAATGTGTATTCAAGTTCCTTGCAAGAAGACCATTAATGTCAGTGATGCAACTGAGTTATTTTTTCTAATGTGTGGTTTCACTTTGGTTTACCTAATTCCATTGTGTCAGACAGGGACTCATGGTTCATAGGAAAGTAATTGTCTACTTTGTGGGAGAAGATGTATATAAAGTTGAAGATGTCTATCACTTATCATCCACAGACAAATGGGAAAAAAGTGGTAAACCGTACCTTGGTCCAACCATTAAGAGGGTAAAATAGGAAACATTCGAGGACTTGGGATGAGAAATTGAGTATATCCAACACTGTTATAACATGGAAGTTCATGCATGTAACAGTAAGAATCCATTTGAGACATGTTTTGGTTATTTTCCTAGGAGTTCTTTTGATGTTGTTTTGAGATTACCATGCAGAGACAACAAAAAGGTGGAACTAGAGGTCCACATAAATGATAATTTCATTGAGAAAATTTAGCAGATACACCTTCAGGTACATGCGAGGTTGGCAGAGTCACAAGCCAAGTAAAAAGCATGACATGATCAACACATGACTAAGAATTCCTTCCTTGTTGGAGACATGGTATGGTTGTACTTGAGCAAGGATAGACTACATGGAAAAGTGAAGAAACTCAAGCCTCTTTGATATGGCCCATTTGGGATTATGGAAGAAGTGGATAGGAATTCTTTTCATTAGGATTTTCCTCTTTATAGGAGGATTTATTACGTTGTGAATGTTGAAAATTTATGTCTCTTTGAGCCCTCCATGTTGGATGAAGAAGAAGAGAGAGTATTTCTTCCATCGAATAAGGATCTTGCTCCAGAAAATCAACTAACATTGGAGGATGATGTGGTTTTGTAGTGGAAAGAGAGAATGACACAGATAGGAGTGGATGATAGGTGGTTGATTGGGTTAAAAGGAAAGTTTCCTACTAAGGCCAAGTGGTATTCTAGAGAAGATGTGCGAAAGCAATTTCCTCACCTCATCAGTCCTTGAAGCTTAAGGATTTAAAAGCCTCAAATTGGGGAGGTATGATCCAAAAAATAGATCTGAAATACCCAATTCTATGTATTCTCCATATTTGATACTTGTAGTACAAATCTTTAGCTTATTCTTTCTTTAAGAGATGGTCTAGTCAAGCTGGGGGTGATCAGAACTTCAAATGACGTTCTAGGCCATCGTTGTTCTGTTTGAGGGATTTTTCAGGTAACGGTTATGCAACTGCCTCGACGGTTATGTAACATTCACTCTTCATAGAGCAGTGATTTCACAGCCGTTGTGGTAGTTATGAAATTACCGCAGTGGTTACACAATAAATGATTTACGTTTAGTAGAGGTCCTATTCACGACGGTTCCAAAATTTAGGATCTAAACAATTGCAAATGTTTGAGCTTCCAAAACGGATTGGTTCATCTTTCCATGCATCCTTGGGTAGAGTAATTATAAATAAAATTTTAATTCTTCATTCTAGCAAGTGATTTGAGTGAATTCTAGTGTGAGAAAAGAGGAATAGTTGGAGTTCTTTCTTTTTTTGTTGATTAAGAGTGAGTTCTTCATTGTTGAGAATTTGTGAACAAGTAAATACAATTAGAGGGAGTGTGAATCATTCTTGAAGGCCAATTGTTGGTAGTACTCTTGTATTTTTGTAGGATTACATAGTGGAAGGGGAGAAAATTTGCTTACCCACTAGATTTTTTCCTATAATTGGTTTGTCCAAGATAAATATTGTCTCCTTTGTCTCTCTTTTCTAAATTATGCAATATAGTTATGTTTAATTCTTACACATTATATTGGATAACAAAGAACTTAGTGAATCTTTCATTCATTTTCAAAAGCACATGATCTATTTAGTGTTAGGAATCAACAGTTTACGAATCACCTAATACCATCTTTATTTGATCATCTCTTTGGTTATCATATGCAGTGTTCATGTTAAATGTAACCCTTGCATTACAAAATAGTCCTTTCCAACCATGATTGAAATATCTGGTTCCAATTATAGATGATATGCTTTGGAATTCCATATTGCATAAAAGCATGTTGAAAATTCCATTTAACTACCTCAAGACCATTGTTTCCTGCCTTTCTTGTGGGAATAAATGGGTATATTTAGTCAATTGATCTATGATATTAAAAAATTCATCCTTACCTTAAGAGTTGGGGGGATCCATGATGAATTCTAGCGACACAATTTCCCACTTTGGATTTGGTACAACATTTGGGTGCAGAAGTCTAAGGCAAGGAATACTCCCATCCTTATTTTTTAGCAGGTGTCAGGTTCATGTACAAATTGTAGAATGTTTTCCTTCGTGTTTTTTCTGAAAAAAATAGAGATGTTTTCTTAGGATTTTTAGAATCCAACATGTCTAGCAGATGGAGACTCGTGCCCATGCTCAAGTGCCTTATAAATAAGGTGGATTCATCCTTTAAGTAAACGTGTCCTCAGAAAAATGTGATAATACTCCAAGTAGACTAAGCTTTCCATTTTTTGCTCTTCAATTTCTCAGTTGAGATTGGTTCTAATAGGGTGCATTTAGTCCTGTAGTAGATCTTCGATCCAAATTGGCTGACTAATGGAGGTGGCATAAAAGAAAAAGGTATTCCTCTAGGAATGAAAGCGTATATGCTATTACATTCTCCTTCCTTTTCTTGTAAAGGATCAATCTACTTCTGCTGCTCCTTTGTTAGTGTCCCCCGAGTCAACAAGTTATTTAGCCCAAGATGTTGAGTCTTAATAAAAAACATGCTCCCCACTATGTGCAGGATGCCTAACATCTCCTAGATATACATTGACATCCATTAATCCCTATCATTTATTTTATTGCTTTAAAATGCCATGAAATGGGTCTCTTGAGAATTAATTGCACCAAGTGCTAATCCAGAAACATATAATTTAATGAAAGGGGACTTGGGACAAATCACGAGTCATTAAAAATGTTGTAGAGACAAGATCTTGTTTGAGATTCTAAAATTATTTTTGTGCTTTAGTGGAGTACTTGAAGGCATATTTCTTGATAAGGGTTGTGAGAGGATAGTCTATTATGAAAAAGTTCCTTATAAACCTATTATCGAATCTTGCCAAGCATAAGAAATTGTGTATTTTCTAGTCTTGGGAACAATCCAATCACGTATGGCTTTGATTTTTGTAGGGTCAATGCACACCCCCTCAATAGGAACAACACAATCAAGGTATTGCAAAGTTATATTAAGAAATTCACACTTAGATGCCTTTTTCATATGAATTCTGTTTCACTAAGATATCCAACACAATGTCTGAATTCTCAAATAAAGGATGTCAGTGAATTGTTGTAAACAAGGATATCATAAAAAATAAAAGGACAGACTTATGTAGAATTTACAAAATACCTTGTTCAAAAAAATGTAGCTGGAGGAGCATTATTAAGATCAAAAGGCATAACCTGAAATTGGTAGTGGCCATGATGAGTTTTGAATATAGTCATCTCCTTGTATTAAATGTGAGTTGTTTTCAATAAAATCCAAACCTGAGATCTATCATTGAGAAGTATTTGGCCCCATATAGCTCATCAAGCTAAAGTGTATCCGACCCATCCTTCTTTCTAGCTAGTACTATCTAAGCAACATATAGACTCTTACTAGGGATGATGATACTTTCCTTCAAGATCTTGCGTACCAATTTCTCTATCTCAGAATTTTGAAAATACTTGTATCCGATAGTGGTGCTCTAAAGTGATCCCTTCTTTGAAGCTTTGTAATTACAAGTTTCTATGCTTTGAAAACAAATCCAAATTACAGGTAACTACAATGCAAAGGCACACAAATCTAGGCTTGGATGTATTGGCTCAAGATTAAAGATCAGGTCTTAAAATAATTCTTTCTTTCTCTCCAAACTAGAAAGCCTTCCCAATAGATCCAAGCTATCATAGACAATGGAGTTTGAATTATAGACCTGTAACTTATGCTGCAAGCCTTTGTGCATCATTACAAGCTCGTATTTCAAGCTCAACCATCCTCTGCAGCTCACAAAGATTCTCTTGATCAATGTCTGGGTGTTGTGCTATGTAAACTATCAGAGGCTCAGAATGTGATCTGCAAGAGAATGCTCACCATTGAAGACCTCCATGAAGTCATTATTCAAATGGCTAATGATAAAGTGCTGGGCTGCGATGGGTTCCCTTGTGAATGTTATAAAGCCCTTTGGGATTCTGTCAGAAAAGACCTAGTTTAGGTCTATCTTATAGGTTTTCATAATCAATCCCTAGAGCTACGCATTATTAAGGGAAACATCAAATTTATTTCTAAGTAAGGAGACCCCAAGAAAATCACCTGTTGGCGTCCGATTACGTTGCTGAATGTATCCTATAAAATCATTTCCAAAGCATTAACTCTGTGATTACGTAATCTTCTACCGGTTATTATTCAGCCAGAGAAAATAGGATTTATACGGGGATGATTCATCCTAGAAAACATCATCATGGTATGGGAAGGCATGGAATGGGCGCGTGGATCTAATTAGGCAGCCATGTTTATCAAGATCAACTTTGAGAAGGCTTATGATCGGATTGAATGGCCATTCATTCTTGCCATACTTCAAGCCCTTGGCTTTGGACCCATTTTTATTCAATCCATCAATATGCTTTTTGCAAATGCCTCTGCTCAAATTTATATTATGGCCTCATCTCAGAGCCTTTTGGGATTTTTCGGTCTACCTCTTTCCCCTGCACTATTTGTGCTAACGGATGAAGGCTTTGGTTATCTCTTAGCTCATGCCAAAACCCAAGGTATTGTTCATGGAATCTCACTACCTGCTGAACCCAAATCATAACTAATTAATGGGAATTTTACGAATGAGTCCTTTCTTACACTTATTGAAGATGAAACCAACATTCACAATTCTATGCAATGGATGGATATTTTCTACCTGGCTTCTGGCTCATCCATTCAATGGAGAAAAACCCAGTGTTATCGATAATCTTTCCTTCCTGCACTTTATTGGATTGCCACTTTTGATTGGAAATTCCTAAAACATGGTGAGATTTTTAAATTTTTAGGTATTCCTTTTGCTTTTCAAGCCTCCCCGGCTGAACTATGACATTATGTCATTCAATGAGTGGAAAAAAAGTTGGAATATTGGATCACCAGGCCTTTATCCCTGGATGGCAAGTTCCAAATGTGATATAAAGTTCTTGCAACCACACATGTTTAATAATCGTCGTGTTGGGTTCCTTCTAAAGATTCTATTCAAAAGCTGGAAAAAATACTCAAAGATTTCTTATGGGCTAATGCTTCTATAAGAAAAGGTTGTAGAAATGCTTTGGCATGTTCATCCGGATTTGGCATGTTTTCAGGAGGGAGATTATGTTTTGGATATGAAAAGAAATAAATGTTTTTTTATTTGATAATTATGTAGTTGATCAATATTTCTTAGTTTATAATAAATCTATGGTGATCTCCAATGTGCTTCTGTAGATTCAAGTTTAGGCCAACAAGGTGGTGCTAGAGGTGGATCACCTCCGAAATCTGCTGCACCACTAGAGGAAGCCCCATGTAATGTTTTTAGAGTGCCTTCGTCTCCCACCAGGAATTCCACGCCTTCCACCCATGGTGTCTAGTGCAGTCAGTCTCAATGTCACGCTTTTAATCATGCTTTCCGCTCCCCGGGGCCATTACATCAACACAGTTACTCACCAGCTCTCCGTCGTGGCCAGGGCTCTCTACCGCAGTCATCGAATTGTTAGCAGGGTTGGGGCTCGCCACCTTGTCAACATGGGTGGGGCTCTGCTCCTACAGTTGCTTTGCACCAGGATGCATGGAACCCACCACCACCTCTGCCACCATTAGAAAAATTCCCTCACCTTAGCCTTGCCATTCCTACTTGCGGGAAGTAGACCTAGAGGAAGAAATTGTTGCTGGTTGGGAGCTTCCAAATGCTGGCAAAGAATTTCTTGGTTCGGGGTGGCCAGATGATCAGGATCCACTTGCCTCAGGTATGTTTTCTATTGTTGCTTGATTATGTGTTTTATTTGTTTTTAGGTGATGCCTATTTTTTTGTACTCTCCTAGGCTCAATCTAGTTTGACTCTCGTTGCTCTAGGCTTGGCCTAGCTTTGTTTATGATTCTAGGGCATGCTCTCATACCGCCTTTTTTTTTTTGAAAGTCATCTTGTATCATATTGAATTAATATAATATAAGATCATTTTCATTAAAAAACATACTTGTATCTATACGGGTGTACCACAATTGGGCCTTTAGTAGCTCAATCTCAATAATGTGTTCCATTTCCATGTCTTTTAACAAGATTTTTGGTAGATCTTTGAAAACTACCTTATAGTTATAGAGAAGTTAAGAAATCCCTTGGGCATGTTCATTTGGGGTAGAAGAGTTTGCATCCATATAATAAAGGTGAGCTATAAATTCAAAATTCCCTTTTTTCAAAATTTTATTCATTGGACTAGAGTCAATTTTTTTTTCTCTCGAGGGAAAGGATTTTATAGTATACTCATAGTCCCCTTGGTGGAATGTCAAGAATATCTCAAGATGATTGGTAGAGTATGTTCCAAGTGAGTATATCAATTGGAACTCTAAAAGAACATCCACTCCCCCAATATTAACAACATAGAATTTATTCTTGAGGACATTGCTATCCACTGAAAGTTCCACATTTGCACTACTCTTAGGCATTCAATACTTTAGTGCCATGGTTCTTGAATGGGAAACTTCTTAGAAGTTTTGAATGGATACCTAGCTTATGGAATTGTTTCTCATCCAAAATACTAATTGTCCTTTCTTGACATGGCAAAACATTGAAGGTGTCCATATGTTCCAAACCTATCATGGCAGAATGTGATACTAATGGTTCCACTGTTTCTATTGCAAGAGACATATTTTCTGGTTCATGTTTGCCATCAGGTTGGTTGGGGGCATCTCCATTACCATCCTCATATTTTGGATATGGTGGTGTTGGAAAAATAATTTGTCACATGGGAAAATTAGGGAACTCTCGCCAACACTCTCAGACCGAGTCCCTCTACTTGAATGGGGATGCTCCATTTATTGAAAACAAGGAAATATTTACACCATTCTAATTGCTTTGGGGTGACCTTTTGACCAGGGATCACACATGGGTACTTCCCTACACCTGTGACAAAATGCTTGTAGAAACTACAAGGGATGAAAAAGCTTGAGAGAGAGGTGTGAAGAGAATAGTAAGGAGGGTTTTGCACAATAAATATTATAGAGGAGTTTATTGCTTAAAACTAGATTATATCCATGATTTCAATGAGAAGACACCATTCACATAGAACAAGGAACAAAACACAAGAAGCACAAAGTCTCTATGCATAATATTCAACAAGTACATACTCATGTAGTGTAGTTGAGATGGAGAGGAAACATAGGAAAAGGAGATAGAGGAATTTGGCCACTTGTTCCTAGAGATAATATGGGAGCTAGTAAATAAGAATAACCGTCCTTCGAAATGAGGAGGCTATCCCAATTTATAGCTTTACAATGCAACTCTTCACCTACCCCCCACACGACTCTTCATGTCCCATCACTTATGAATTTTCAATTTCCCTTAGAAAAGGAAAACTAAGTACCTCTCTTATAATTAGAGAGAGTCCTTTTAATCATTACAAATTTTTTATTGTCACTTAAGTAAATAGGAAAAAATGTCATGATTACATACAATGAGTAATTGGAAAGGAGGAAGAGAAGAGGAGAAATAATGAGGAGAGGAGAGAATATTCTCCAAAGCATCGATGAAGGTGCCTCTGATTTTGATGACGATCAACTCTGATGATGATGAAGATGAAACCTTGAAATGTGATGACCTTCCACTATGGTGCTCCACAGTTCAAGATTGATCCTTTGGAAAATTTGCCCCATTCGAGACCTCCCTAGATTGAAGCTCTTCTATAGCACTTTTGCACTCATTAAAAAGAGAGTTGATGAACATTTGAACACTTAAGACAATGAAGAATTATTTCCCTCACTTTGAAAAGCCTTCCAACCTTTTAAACACTAACATGCCTTTAAAGTACCAAGTTCTTGATGTAACTTGAGACCATTTCCTACACAATTCGACATGATGATCTTGACCCTTGGGAAACAAAGTAACCAATGAAATGAGGAAAAAAATATTCTGAATATGATCTAAATGAAGGTGGGAGATTGGATGGAATATGCTTCAATCCTTTGATCAACCCATCTGATGATGTGAAAAGCACACCAGGACCAAAATACACCGTTGTGACCAAAATTGGGGAACGAGGGAGCTCCTCTTTTACTTGAGATACAATACCATTATCAACCCCTTTGCAAGCATGAGTTGTCCTCCATGAAGTTTGGAATTAGAGAGGCATGTGAAGGATGAAAAACCATGACCATTTTGATCCTTTTCTGGACACTAACTATATTTAGTAAGTTCTTCCCGGGCAACTAGTTTTGGCAATTTTGTCAAATTGCCATTTTTTAGCTATTTTCTTCTTGGGGAATGAACTGAGTGACTTGAATCCATTCATACTTAGGAATTAATATTTTTATCAGGTGGATTAAATAGGAACTTAATAAAAATATACATTGGCCATGAAGTGTCAGATCAGAGTGAAAATGGTTTCTAAAAAGTTTATCTCACACTAAGATGTTTTGCTCCAATTTTTGGGGTTTCTCTTGTCTAGATCTTTGTGAAAACGAAAAGTAAACTTGCAGGTCAGTGTTTTCTTCTTACAACATAGTAAAATGTAAAAAATAAAAATCCTCCATATATTCAATTATACACATTTTCGTGGGGTAAGTAATTGCTCATTGGAAAGCTATTTTTTTTGTAGATCACCGTTTCCAATTTTTTGGCAATTTGGATTGCTTCAACTCTATAGATTTAAGGAGACATTTCCCATGGATGAAAAATTCATAAGAATGTAAAAAATGGATTACGGCATTAATGAGGGCATGTAAAAACTCATTCCAATGGTGTTCTCATAGGGAAGATATAGTCTGAGTTTTAGGGCCATTGGAGGTGAGGTTTGCAAGCAATGAACAAAAATGTGTTTTGGCCATGGTGGATGTTTGGAAAAAATTGGGCAGCATAAAAACATACCAGCAGCAATGGAGGGAGGGAAAACATGAAAAATGACTAATTATTTTCTTTATACTTACCTTAACTCATTTTTGATCCACCCTGCTAAACCCGAGTTAAATGACATGAGAGCATGTGGTTAAAACTTAATAAATGGGTCTCAGATGTCCACATTTCCCTTACCAAATTTAATAAATAAAAAAGGGACATCAGGGATGTGAAATTTTCCTAGGGTCTGATCATCATGAAAGGGGGGAATTGGGATGAAAGTTGTGAAGTTGAAAACATCTCCTAACACTCAATGTTGCAACTTAAGTGACGAAAACCTTTCTGTCCATGTAGTGGAAATTTTTTGTGTTCCCCATGTCCCTTTTGCAAGGGGAAAAAGGGACATCACCCCTTAATAAAGGTGTATAGGGTCTTCCCATCATGAGGAAGGGGCCAAGTCATGTTGTGAGTGGAAAACACATTTCTAACCCCTTAAGTGGCAACTTAAGTGACACAACCTCAAAATATGAATCCTCCACCATGGTGGCACATTATTGTGTCACCCATGTCCCCTTTAACTTTCATAAAAGTGAAAAAGGGACATAGAGAGTGCACATTTTCCCCTTTTGGAAGTTGGGTGTCACCATTTCACTACTAAAAATAACCTACCGAAGTGTCTTCTTGCCTCGAAGTATTCCCTTAATGTTTCATAGGAAAAACTTGTATAATTTTGAGTGGAAAAAACCTAAGGAATCCATTTTTGCCATTTTCAGACCTTTATTTCAATTCATTTTTGAAATTTATGCCTCTTTTCAATTCTAGTCATAAGCAGTTCTTAGAAGGTCAAACTATCACCAGAGAAGAATATGCTTTTATGTGAAACTCAACGTATGGATAATGTAAAGGATCCAATTAAATTCACTTTGGAATTTTAATCAACTTCCAACTATCCTTGGAACTCCTGAAATATTCACTAGGATCGAAGGTCTTGATTTGTATTGCTGGGAAAATATCTGAAAATATGCTCCTTAGAATCGCCTGGAAGCTTTGGTAAAATGAAGTAGGCATCCTTAGATTTGTAATGAGATCCTGATTTATTTCCAACTCCTCCCTAGGCTCTTGATATATTTGGAACAAGCCAAATATCTTTTTTACCGCTTTCATTTTCTTATACCAGGCTGCAAATAGCTCGGTGTTACATAACTTGTTCATAAACCAGATTTTTCTTCTAGAAAATTTCTAAATCACTTCAGTGCATCTTGTAGCTCATCTTCACAACTCCTAGGTGGGTTGTGCCTCAACAATCATCTTTGGAGGGGTGTCCACCAGTGAGAAAAAGCCTGAAAATATGCCTTTTTGGGCCTCCGAGAGAAATTCTTTTTTAATGGTATTGAATGAATCCATGAATCACCTCCTTGCACATGAAACACACTTGAAAATAATATTAGCATATTCCTCTTATCCATTATGAAGGTAACAAAGTAACTGAGTTGGCCAAATGACAAATTTACATTAACCGAGAGAGGGATTTTCAAATGAGGTCTAGGTTGTCATGACATTTTTTTTGAATTTTTCATGCTAAACATTTTTGCATGACAACAACTCGCTCTAGCTTGGGGACTTGTTCTGGATCAAACATTTTAAATCTTATTAGTTCATGTGGTACAAAGAAGCAATAAATGGAGGCTACTAAGCATAAATAAGGACAAATTTTGAGGCCTTGTGGATGACAAGATTGCTTGGAGATTAAAAGGTAAAACATTGACATTAATTGTTCTTTACTATGACAATCTGAGTGTTTTAGAATTGGAAAGGATCCCGTATTTCATGCACGAGAAAAATATGTGGAGATGCATTATTTTTATTTTCATCAGTTGATAGTGGCGAAACTAAGCTGCAATATTGTGCAACTTAGGAGCATACTGCTATTATTCTCTGCAATCATCTCAGGTCAATTAAGTTGATAAAATTTAGGAATACACTTTGTCTAATTTCTCATACAATCATGAGAAAAGTGATATAATTTTTTATACTAATGGTCATATTGTATTATATTTCTTGGCATGAGTTATCTTATTTTATGCCTAACTTAGTAGACATAAAGTTAGAATTAAAATAAAACAACCTTTTTAATGTCCCAAGGGTTTATATTTAGGTAATTAAGACCTCTACCGAGTACTTGAGACCAATCTATACTTTTTCTTGAGCTGAGTAATCGTGCAACTACTCATGAGCCAATTAGATGGCATAGACTAGCAAGTAATGGCGAGTAACCACTAATGATTACTCTCCATTACTTGTGAGTCTCTACTGGAAAAATAATAGCTCCTGAGGGAGAACAAAATGTCAGTTTTAACACAATTGTGTTTTTCTGCTATTTTTAATCCGCAAAGTCATTTGTTTGTGTTCTATAGAGTCATTTTATTTTCATTTAACAGTGTTTCACACACGCACGCACACACACACACACACACACACACACACACACACACACACACACACATGTACACACGCATGTACACACGCACGCGCACACGCACGTGCACACGCACGTGCACACAAACCCACACGCACGCCCACACGCACGCACGCACGCACACACACACACACACACACACACACACACACGTGCACGCCCACACGCACACGTGCACACGCACACACGCACACACACGCACACATGCACGTGCGCGCACATGCACACACACACAAAATTATATATATAATTGGAGTGCGAGTCTATTAAGAATGTTTAAATCTACCATGCAAACAAGAAAGCTAGGTGCAATGTCTTACTGAACACGTACCTAATTTTTTTGTTCCCTCCCCTTTTTAGTTTTAAAATTTTGTAAGTGTTTACTATTCAGGTTATTTAGCAATCTACATATGTTGCGAACCAATGCCTTGAAAGGTTTGGATTAAAAGAGATCTTAATACCCACCTTTTTTCGTTGCATTTTTAAAAAATATACATTCTTAAAACATATTGTTAGAACATTTCCAGTGATCCTGCAGGATCTTTTTAGTTTAGGAACTATCTCATTGTAAATGAGACGATCATTACGTGTTCCAGTTGCGTTGCTGTTCTAGGCTAAGTTAAATATGGTGGCTAGAACAAGTGTCTGAATATAAAAACTGAGGCTGTTCTATTTGTGATAGATTTTGGGTGCCTGTAGAAGGTGGCTCACCCTCTCCCAGTCCAATTTGGAATGAAGCAAGATGTTTTATCTTGAGCCATCCTTCAAAATGCTAAACAAAATTGAAGTGCGAGTCTATTGAAAATGGAGACTATTGGTTTAAAGGAGTAAAATTAACTAATGAAAGGGCCTACAGAAGTTAGTTTGGATTTTTTTTTGCCAACAGATGGCTTGAAAGACAAATATAGGGAAATAATACCAGATTTCTAGGATCGGATATCTTTGCAAAGTCTTCCTTTGCGTCTTAATTTTTTTGCTGTGACGTTCTTCAGGCTAACTTATATTTCTTTCCTAAACATTCATATCTCCTGAATTAAAACTTATGAAACACGAATAATTCATTTTCTTGTTAATTTTCTAGTTGATATGTAGGTTTTTTGTATGCTAATGTGTATGGCAATGATAATTGTTCATTTGATCACAAATGGATTTCATAGGCAGGATCTTAAGTATGCTATGTTTGATGAAGTTAAATCTCCCTCGATTAAAATTTGATCGATGCTAAAAATTTAACATATAACTTTATTGGATGTGAAAATAAACTCAATCTAAATGAAAACAACCAAGAGCTTGAGAAGCAAAGGCTCACTTTGTGTGCCAAGTGGATTCTTAAGGGGCATGGAAGATCAAGAGGCCTAGAAGGCACCGGTCAAACATTATATTTCTTTTGGCAGCCCTTATGGTTGTGTTGCTTGGAAAGGGTTCGAATTTCACACCCTCATTACTCCTATGCCACTCAATTTGGTTGGCACTTTTTGTTAGTAAGATTACTTGGAAATCTTAGGAGTCCATGAAGCCTTGCTTGGAGTGGATACAAGATAAATTGTGTAATGGGCTTTCTATTAATACCCAATCTCTTTGGCGGTCTCTTGTTAACAACTTCCATGGTGATTCTTTCATTGAAGTTCCTTGGGTGAAAGTTGTTAGATTCTTAAGAAGGCATATGCATTATTGATGATATTTGCAACAGCTGCACTGCAACTTGGTATTCTTGGCCGGTCCAAAAGCCCAAGTATGGCCTCAACAATGGAGACATTGAGTCTTAGTGAAATCCAAATGACGGTACTTGATGTTTACATGGAAACCCCAAGTCACTCAAAACACTTTTTTTTGGGTGTGTTCATGCTCAACAAGGTTGGAGAGGAATTAACTACTTTTGCAAACCTTCGAGTAGATCCTTTTCTTGGAACAATCTTGTTGTGGGGTTTTTACCTTCTAATTTTTCACATTGAAATTATTTTTTAGCATTGGAAAGACAATTATGTTGTTTTCAACAATGAAGATTTGGAAAATGATTTTATTGTTATTAATAGAATCTCTATGCTATCAAATACTTTGCTACAAATTTAAGTGCAAGTAAAGGTGGCCTTTGAGATTAAGTATGTAGTGCCCATATTTTACACACACAATGTCAACAGTAAAATACCAGGATAATTTTTTTTTGACTTACATTGCTCACTACACACAACACAACAAGGACTCCAAGTACAGAAAATTGACTCGCATACGACAATTACATAAGTCATCGACTTACATAGACACAAGAAAGCAACATAGGCATGTCGATGCCACACCTTTCCTAATAAATGGTTACTAGTACTAACCCAACCACAAGAAAAATGACTTTAGGAATGGTGAACCCACAACACATCATTTCTTTAATTGTATTTTAGTTACGATTAACACTCCGAGAACATTATTGTGCAAGAATAGCTTCCTCCTTTTCCCAACTACAGAAAATTTAAGTTCATCCCACATATAATTTACAGTTAGACCATTTTAAGTTAGCTTCTTATTCTTTACAAAATTTCCCATAACTTACACAATTATTTGGCATAATTCAAATGCATATAAAGTACTTAATTATCTTACTCTTATGTTAAAAATCTTCTTCTCGAACATATATTCAATGTCTACCTTTTTACTCTTACAACTCAAGTGAATGTGACTTGGTGTCCATATAGCGATATTAGGATTTAACGAAGATTTAGATATAAGATAACTTTTTACCAAATACATTCCTTGATCACGGTATAGCTATTTCCCTACCATAGTTATTCTAATTCAATGACTTGTTGAATTCCACTTTGATTTATATAAGTATTTTGCTTTCTCGAAGGTTGAACACACCAAGGCAATTCATATTCTTTGAAACAAAAGAGTATTTTTAATCGAGATATAAGGTCTCCAAGAGTGGCATTATTTCGAACCTCAAATCTCGTTTTTACTCTTATATGCTTTATTTTCTATGTCGCGTTATGGCCTTATTATTAACATTGTCTTGTAAAAGGAGATTACGAAATGTTTTTCCAACCTCTTGAAGACATATATGATTAAGAGACTTGATGCTTCACATGAACCCTAAGTTAACATCCAAATCAACTGAGGTTTAGATTAATTCCAACTTCACATAAGGGTCTACCCCTCAACTAAATATGAGTTTTAAGCGAGAGGACAAATTTATGCTAACCACCTTCCAGACAGGACCGAGGTGTTATGTTGAGAGAAACCAAGGTAACACATCTAGCTGAGCGGAGCTAAGGAGTTCATTAACAAGAGTTTAAGACCTAGAACAACTAAGTCACAACCTCCATCTATGTCATCTGGATCCAACAGGGATTTCATTCAATGAAGAACTTAAATTTTAAATCTATCTTCAGACGAAAAGGTAGTTCGCTAAGCTACAAAGGAGGAGTAAGGTCTACATACTCCAAGAAAGGTTTGACTATGTCGCTCCTATCTACCAGGTTTATGACAATGTCAAGAAACATACTGATGAAGACGATAAGCCCATTCTTGGGTTCTTGTTTACTCAAACTAGGAGGTTCCATTGAGTGCAGAGTTTAAGTTCATTTTACGGTTTTCAATGTCTTCTACTGTAAGGAGTATCACACGTGAAAAACAAGTTATGCTCCGATATTGAACAAGGGTAGAGTGCTTCGATTAAATCTCTTTATTACATTTACAAAGTATGAATGCACAAGATGACTCATTAATAATTTATTGAACACTAAATATGCACTACACGATATTAATTCAAATTCATTTACCTTATATAAATATCAAACCCTTTTTACCAGGTGTACTATGAATCAAAATTGAACCTAAGATTAAATGCACATTTCCTAGTTGTCTTTGAAACTAGCATCTCATACATATCAACAAATTATCAAATATAACAGTCTGTAACATGAGACAACATTATACATTTATTCATTTAACATTGAACTATATTAATTACAAAGATAAATGAATGAATTACACATGACCTTTTCGTTGTCATTCTTTCATTCTGCAAAACCACGTGAGTATGATATCAATGATAATTCGTTGGCATGGCATCTACCCTAATCTAACATAATTATCGTTTTTCAGTTTTCTCATTTACATATGATAATAATTACAATTTGCAAATGAAAGAAAAGGGTTTAGAGACATGTTTTCAATGCATTTCATTTCACTTCATTTTGTAACCCAGGAGAGAGAAAGAGAAGGGAAGAGAGAGAAAACACCATTTTTTCAAAATTTATAATTCACACAACAGTTTTCACTATAGTGTTTTAAATAGTTATTTACATGTGTCAAAAGTATCTATGGTGATTTGGCAACTTGAAGAGGGTCTCGTAGCTTCCTATTTTTACATTTTCTTACTAGCTACAAAATGTTCAAAACAGGCTCGAAGGCTAAGAAACCGCTTCCAAAAGTTATCTTCCGATGAGAACGCACACCACTATTAAATTTCTATGTGTCCCCAGATATACCAAGAGTTCATAGCAACTGATGGAACTTGGAAAATGCGAACGGTTTGCATTTGGTGGTTAGTTCTCCGGGGCTACTGTTCGTAGTTGACCCAGTTGTAAATGGACAAGTTAGCACAAGGGCTCAGAAAACCACGTCCAAAACTGATGTTCGATGGATGAGCATGCAATGAGACACTTCCTAAAAGTTCCCCTATATAAGGATAATTCATTAGAGTTGATGGGAATGAGAACTAGAAAAACCATTTTCAAATGGCGACAAGTTTTCTGGAGTGATAAGTCAAAATTGGTCTAGTTTGACCTCGTCAAACTACGACCAGAGCCTAAAAAATGGATTTTCCAACTATCCAAAAAAGTGCTTTTCCCTAAACTAAATGTTCCATGCAATTTTCTAGTATAAACACTAGAGGTTGCGAAGACGGGAAATAATTTCTCTATCCAGGTTTCAAATGGTGGTTCAAAATGAAAGCCAACTTTGTAGATTTAACAACTTTCTACTACTGTAAACTAGTGTAACAAGGATTCTTTAAGAGCCTCAAAAAGATCACATATGTTCATTTAGGGTCGATCTAAAGGTCAAGGTGACTCCTCGTCATACCAAGGTACACAAATGAGGCTTAACATCTCATTTTCAGAGTTACAAAGGGTACTTAATGAGTCTCCGAAAAATATAAAAAAATTAACTATTTAAACAGGGAGATTATCAACATTATTATTAGGAAGTCATTTTCATCTAGTCGATAAAACAATGTTGTAGTGATTCAGTTGGGTAGGAAGTTTTCTACATCACCTCAGAATGAGGGTGGAAGTTCATTTTTTAATGCAAATGGGTTATTTTGACTTCGTGAGTTTCGACACGACATTTCATTGTTTTTTTTGCAACGAGTTGAAATAAACATTTAACGGTATTAAAATCCTAATATTTTAAAATTCTATTAAGTTACAAAAGAGAACTAAAACACAAGAATTATGAGAGGTAAGGGAAGATGAACCATTCCTAGGAAGGAATGGAGTCGGTCGAACCCACAGGCTTCGGTCCAACATCTCACTTGGGAACTTCGTCAACCAATTCATGAGCCTTGATCTAACCTCCACAACATGTCACACAAACTTCCCAATGACTTGAAGTTTTTTCAATAGAATACAGTTTCCCATTATGTTTTGACAAATGTCTAGGGCCTGCACAAGGCTCCATTCTTACACACGGGCTGAGAGAATGTTAACAACAGACAGGAGGCTCTACACCTGTGAGTGTAGTTGCTAGAAAGTTTCTAAAGCCTTTTGAACAAATCCATTATGTGCATATCATACAATCATGGCATTCGATGAGACAACGTACTTCTTTGAGGCATTCTATCAAACAGTTCATGAACAAGCTTCTACGACCCGAGTTTCACTACTTCCTCTGTGCATTAAATATTGTTCTCTCGCTTCATAAGATGTTTGTTATCACATATATCTTCCATGCTATTCCTCCAACTAATGGCACATAAGTCTAGTGCATTTACTTATTCAATGGTTTTCAACATATTTTTTGATTTATTGATTTATTTCCTTTCTCATGCTCCAACTTTTATCCTCTGGACGTGTTAGGCTGATGCAAGATAATACAACTCTTATCATCTGTCCACCAGAAACTCTGAAACTGGTCAGAAGTCTTGTTTCTTCATCTGTCCTAAACTTTCAGAATATAAAAAAGGAAGCTAGCGACAACTAATTTCTAATTCAATTTAGCTCAAAGGGATTCAACCATTTAAAGTTCTGAATCCGTAATCATCAATGATCAAGTTAATCAAGGAGTTGACGTCACCCTAGTAGAAGCTTGATCCAGAGAGGTCACTGCTTTCCCCTGTAGCTCAAATACCACCCACTGCCGATTCCCACTTCCATGCGTGTCACAGATTTGCTAACAAGATGAAATCCAGGGAATCTGAGTGTATCCACTGCATATTCACCAATGGCAAGATGAAGCGTACCTCCAGCCTTGTAAATCCTGGTCATGGACTTGGTCCATGTTCTGCATTCTGCATACCCCATGTCTCCCAGGGCAGTTACCCCACTACAACTTTGCTGCCAAGGGACCCCTCTGGGCATATTTCCCTTGTGATGATACAAATCCTTGCAGTGTCATTGCTCGACTCCATGTCCAATTGTCATAGGCTGGTGTAGGATGCCTGGCTGTAACCATGGCACTAGTAGGTTACAGAAAAGAACAGTCATTTTCTAAATTTCCACACAAGTCACGCAGGTTATGTGATTGACACAGGCTGGGAGAATGCTGGCGTAAAGACCAGGAGTAAAACTGGTAAGGCGTCGAATGAACATGCAAGGAATGGAACAACGATCCAAACAAAAATAGCAGGTCAAAATGCATTAGAAATGCATTCCATCTTGCACAAGGGAAGAAGGCACCAATCCTAAATGCGGCACATCCTCCCAGAGCTGGACAAAATTGAAGTCTCAATTAAGGGTCAACACGCCTTTCTTCTGACAGAAATTAATGGAAGTGTAGGTTCCCATCCTCCAATGCACTTCCACAACTGACCATACATTAAATAAAACTAACGTGTACAACTCGCAAGGAAGAAAAGATGGTGGGGGGGGGGGGGGTTCGCGTGGTGCCTCCATACCAAAAAAATTCTAAAAATAATAATATGCATCTCCATGAAATGGTGGGACGCCAACAAAAGTGGCCAGCATGTGGGTGAAAGCATCCAAAAATTCTCATTAATTTAGATATATATTATATATATATATATATATAATACGAGTGGAGACTTGGTCTGGCTCAGGTGGTAGCAATATCATTTCACCTTTAAAACGATAAATAAAAAAAGTACGCAAGCAAACCTGGTCGACCAAGGAGGAACTAGAGATAGCATTTTCGAAAATGAACACGAGACAAGGACCAACCACAACGTTCGCAATAGGATACCCTCCTCTTTGCACGAATCAAGGATCGATCTGCGAAGTGACCAATCTAAACAATAAAATCGTTTATCGATAGTTAACAACAAAGTTTATAACAAATCTACGATCAGATAATGAAGTTATCGTCAATCGATAATTAAAATAATAATATTATTACTATTATTATTACAGACTTAATACTACTTATTAATCTTATTGACAAGGACCAACATACAATCTTGACCAAAACTATAATAGCAAGAATCGAACAATTCAAAAGAATAATTATTATTATGTAGATGTTCCCTCTAGCTGGTCACGCTCCTAACAACAACATCAAGTCATCATTCAAACCACCTATTGAATTTGAGAAAGATATTTTTTCCTTAACATGGTAATCGAAAAGGCGAAGCCAACAAGGATCAACAGGAGCACAACAACGTTAAATGCTTAGCAACACGATTGTTGAAGAAGAAAAAGAAGAACAAGGAACATGGCATTACAAAGCACCTCTACACTTTGACTGGACATTGTGGCAATGTTCCTTGTGTGGTTAGTAGAGTACTTCTCAGTATTCCCCGATGTAACTCTTTGGTTTGGAGAAAAGACAACGTGGCAGAGCTTGAAGTTATTCTTGCAATTATTTTACGTTCTTTATGTCATAATGGTCATGAAGGTTGGAATTCTCCAGTGAGTGGTTGAATGGGTGTTTTACAAGGTATGTTCCATTATTTGGCCTTGTCAATCTCTTTGTCAAGGCAACATATTGGATACAAAGAAGAAAAACAAAATGAAAACGAAGAATAGAGGGGATGTGATCTAGTACTTGATATTGTGGATTGATGGGTGGGGTGGTAAGCTTGACAAATCTCCTCGATCAACACATTTAGTGGCACTTGTGTCTATGCCTTTTTAATTTTGTTTCTAGTTGTTTGTGTCTAGTGGCACTTACACACTTTTGATAATTGTTATTTTTTATGGAGTCATAGTTTTTTTTGTGACCATGTGACTTTGCGATACATATTGGGTCGTGTGCTCAGTATGTTCTTCAATGATGGGAAATCCACACAACATCAATATGTTCATGTTTGTAATCAAATTCGTGAAGCAATAAGCTCAGATTTATAACAAAAATTGATGAAATTGTGTTTTTTAATGTTTTCCAATTATTTTACAGAATTATTGTAACACCTTGATTTCAAGTGGAAAGGCATTATTAAGAATAATTTGGCATCACATTCATCATGAATTTTATGATAATATTTTTTCTCATCATACTTTGGGAAGATTTCCCTCCCAATATATTAAACTCACTTTGTTCTCAAATTCCTCTCAACAAACCCATTCCATGTTGCTTGACAAGTTTTGCATGTTCTTAAATGAAGTCTTAGTTGTTTTTTTATTGAAAATATGAAATATTATTTTATTAGAAGCTAACACAATTGTGGCTATGGGAATATTTCCATGGTAGCCATTCGTGCGACGAATAGTCATGCCGTGTCTTTCGGTGAGGGGTTTTGGGTGGCTGTTGATGCTCGAATGGGTGATCACACTATGAACAATGAAGGTGCAAAACGATTGAGCCTCATGTGGAACCTAAGAACTATTTTTGTAAATTTGGATCCTTTGATGACAATGCATTCAAATGATTGTTTTAAAGCTATTATAACGTTCAATTATTTTCTTTTCTGAATGTTTTTTAGTTAATTAGTGTAACAATTTTACCACCAATCAAGCTTCTTTTATTTGAATCAAAGAATATTATCTCCTATGAATCAATAAGTTGTGCATGCCATTTTAAGGATTGTGCTTTGGGCTGGTGGGGATTTGTATATAAAAGTAATAAGATTCAAGGTACTGGTTTTGACATTCAATAATTTGATCATGGCACGAGTAAGGAACAATCCACTCAATACATGTGAATCATAATGTAAGAATAAAATCATTGAAGTCATTTGTGTGAAGTTTCCAAATTGTACATGTCAAATGCAAAGTTATTTTTTGTTCAAGGCTATGTTCAACATAGTAGATTCATTGGTAAGTGACTTATTTTACAATTGATTTTTAAATACTTTAATAAATAATAATTAGTGGGGCATTTGAAACAAACAAAACTTGCATCAATAAACCACAAACACAAGTACCATAACACATCGAAAGTAAAAAGAATAATGAATGCAAGAGCTTTTAACTTCAAAACCTTGTTGTCGGGAAAATCAAATAGAAGTGACAATTTTTCCCCTTATGGCCAAATTAAATTTACAAAGAAATCAATTTAACAAGATCAACTTAAGCCTTGTCATATAAGAAAGCATAAAAGAAACACATGACCCACAAGATCAATCCAAGAGATCGATACCAAGATAACAAACTTGCATAAATATTTTAAAGGATAAATAATGTAATAATATTTATTCAATAATCTAAAATAATAGTTGATGTTCCTCTTAATTCTCTTTCCTAGTAAGACTAGAAATAGGGAGAATATATAACACAAATAGTTTGTTGTGCTCATGAGTTTGACCAAAAAATCCATCTAGAAAATCCTGTAAAATTATGTTTGAAAAACATTAATTAATTATTAAATGGTTAATTCATTATTATTCCAATTCGATAAATTAATTAGGGTGTATACTAATCACTGTTGTGTTATATTGCATAATTAAGGTACTTAGGTCTAATAATGGTTAGTATATTTTCCTTACCAAAGAGGTTAATTTAATAAGGTAAGAAAATATTTTGGCCAAAAGTTAATTAATTAAAATTGGACATGATTTTTATTTGGCTCAATTAAAATGGACCCATGCCCTTCACCCATAAAAAATTAAAGTTAATTTGAAATATTTATATTCATCCAAATTTCAAAAAACGGAAGGGTGAATCCACTTGCTCACCTACCAAGTCAACATGTAACGCCTGCTAAAACAACCCACTTGATACCTAAGAACAACCTAGGATTAGTTAGGAAAATTATGGAATATTTTTTTTGTTTAAAAGAGTCTACAACTAGGTTATAAGACAACAGTTGTCGCAAGCACATTTTCAAGCCAAAAATTATTAATAGCTTATAGTTGTATTAATACGACAATTATAAAAGATCACAAGGTCCAAACTTAGGGATAACATTAATCAATTAGGTTAAGAGGGTAATTTCTCACTATACCACTCTCTAACAGGATTAACAGATTCAACTTGATTTTTCTCAAAATTAACGCACTAAAAACTTCCCAACAACATTCCCATTAAATAGGAAATTTCCTCACCTTTCTGGTGATATAAAGAAGTCCTCCTAACTCCTCATATTTCTTAAGATATGGGCCGGCGGACCTTGGGAGGAAAATTTTCCCAAGAGCAGGTCTGTGGGCCTAGGGGAGAAAATTTTCCCATGCGCAGGCTCGCAGACTTCAGAGAGAATTTTCACCCAAAGGAGGAATGCAGACTGGTGGGGCGGTGAAGCAAATATTTCCCAAGCGCAGGCTGGCGGAGTAGGGAAGAACTTTAACACTTTTTCCCTTTTGGGACAAAAGCGCAAATTGCCTTTGTGCGCCTACGAGCCCGAAAGGACACATGTCAGAATTTCAAAACTATGGCGGAAATTCAAGCCGCCAGAGAATTTTTGAGACTTTTATCCTTTTTTCCAAAAAGCGCTAAGGGATCAAGATGATCCTGGCCCCTGCCGACCCCCAAGGCACCACGTGTCAGCCATCCATTGGTTGTGGGTTAGTGGGCCGACAGGAGAACATAGAAAATTTTTCCCAAACAAATTTTTTTGAAGTGCTAAGTTTTTTTAAGGGATCCACTCCTTCACTGATGCCCTGTGATGCCACGTGGCAGCACCTGATTGGTTGCGGGACAGTGGGGCCGTGGAGAAAACTTAGAAAATTTTCTCAAAATTTTTCCGAAGCGCTAAGTTTTTTTTTTTAAGGGATCCTCTCCTCCACCGACACCTCATGATGCCATGTGGCAGCATCTGATTGATTATGACTGGCAGGGCTGCGGAGAAAACTTGGAAAATTTTCCCAATTTTTTTTTTACGGTTAGAATTAGTTTTGATGCCAAATGAAGGAAAATTTCAGAAGGCCATAACTTTTGATTGAGAACTTGGTTTTGAGAAAACAAGGAATTTTTGGAAAGGTCTCAATGCCCTCTTTTCACAGGAGTCATAATATTTTAATTTTGATAAATTTTAAAGGGTCAATTTTACGAAAACGATCTGCAGGCTTTTAAAAGGAAAACTAGTAAATTTCAACTTATGAAATTTTAATCAATTGATCTTCTTCCTCCCTTAACTTGTCCATTAAACATGGATAATTGTTATTATATGGATTTAGGATGGATCTGGAAGGTAAGTTTGTTTGATTGAGCTCTAATTTGAAAATTTACAACTTTGATAGCAAAATGATAGTGAAATGATTGAGCCCGAGTTTGCTAAGTTTTCTAAGAAATTCCTTAAGTGCTAATGTCTAGATGAATTTGTTTAGATATTATTATATCCAATTTAATGTTTCATTTGTTATTTCTTTGTTGCAGGTTTGGTTTGTGCATTTTGGATTAAATAATTGCCAGTTTGAAAATACAAAACAAAGATCAAATTTTAAAGGTTCTATTTGCCATTTTCTTCTTCCAAGTATTAGAATACATTCCAATTCCGATATAATACATTTAGTTTATTCAAATCAAATTATTCAAAAGTAAAAAGTAATTCTGATTTCAGATTCTACACATTTCAAAAGACAAAATTCTGTATTTTTCTCACACTCATTTCTTCCTTTCAAACAGAGATTTCAAAAACATTGAAATGATCAGATTCAATACAACAATGTAATTTGAGAAAGGTAATACATTCATTTATTGATTGCAAAAGACAAATTACAACTTCTTTCTTTCATTCCTCAAATTCATCATACAAAATACAATTCTTTCTTTCAAAAATAGAAACGAAGTATATCTCTTTCACATTTCAATTTACAACTTTCATATTCAATTCAACATATTTCCATTACAAAACATATACGAGTTCATCCACTTCAAGTGGGAAGGTTACAATAATATTTATCTCAACAAGGGTCTATCAACTATTTTATTTCATTTTCATTTGCTGCAGAATAAGAACATGTAGATCTATCATTCTTCCAATTCTGATCACAACAAGATCAGGGGAAAGGCAACGCTCTCCACCCAACCAAGACATCCAATGACAAGGAGAATCCATCCTTCTTCATTGGCCCCCGAGCCCCAACCACAAAGCAATATAAGATGTGATTCATCTCATGGAAACAACAGGCTTCCACAACACACATTCAAATTTCACATTTAAAACACAACTCAAACAGAATTTAGTTTGCAACTACATTAAAGCATAACAAACAACACTATGGATTCATCAAGCAAGCCAAAGGAGAAAGAAACTATGGGGGATGCTACTTATGCCTCCCAAAGGGGAAATGGGTATCTCCACTTGATTTCAAACCGCCAAAATATAGTATATCAAAGCCTTGACATACCCTTATGTCCCCCCCCCTAAGTACCCCTTATTCCTCACATTTCTTTATGCCTCCCTAATCTCTTATGGCACCCCATAATGAGTAAAGAAATGCAAGTTATTTCTTTGTAAGGTGGAACCCAAATCCCAACTCCCTCCGCACTTATACCTCCCAAAAAATGAACCCCATAGACTTCTTCTACACCATACCTAGGCCATTTACCCTAATAACACTTTCATAAACAAAAAGAGAAGCTTTAAAAGAGCCAAGCTCCTACCTCTCCATGATGGAGTTGTTCCAAGTTCCAAAACAACAAGCTTTATCCCAATGCAAGCAATCCCAATCAGCCAAGCACAATCATGTAACAATATTTCAAAAACTTCTCCAAGAAATATCTCCAAACCAACAAATAATTTGCCCCCAAAAGGAGTTTTCAAAAGTGAATCAACCCAAAACAAGGCAAGCAATTCAAATTTTATAGAAGAGAGAAAAGAAGAGGATGAGGTGGATCCATGTAGGATACCACATCACACATCCTCAACCCCAACCCAAAAGTCAAATTCATTCTCCAATGCATAATAAATAGGTGGGTGAATAATATGACAATTTACTTACATACTCAAAATCCAACCCACACCTCAAAGGACTAAAAGTAAACCATGTAAGAAAAGTGCAATTAAAACTTACAATTTGTCTTCTCAAAAAGCATTACAAAAGTCTAAATTCAACTCTCCAACCATAGGTATGGTTGGTAAATAAATTTAAGAGGTACGGGGCAAGTGTAACTTGTCCCACAAGCCTCCAAAATCAGCCTCCAAGGACAAATTCGAATTTCCAAGAAGGTGGAGTGTTTCACACTCAAAAGTTAACTTACACATCACTTATAACCCTTTAATTCAAGACCAACAACTCTATTAATTACTTTCTTATGACATATTTTAATTAATTAACTTAACAACATGATTACTCACAATATTACACATCATTTAATAAATAATGAAAGGGTCAATGCATCACAAAATAAACACATGCAAACATAAACAAAGGAACCAATAAATAAATACACATAACCCCTTGGTCACATTTAAAGGTGATCTCCCCCATGGGAATCCCTAACACACATAAACACGCACAAACAAATATAAGTTGCCATGGTGACCTTGTTGAATTCATCTAGAATTCCAATGTGGTTGGTCTCCAATCCCCTGATGTTTGTTGTGATATTTTAACCTGCAAAACACAATACCTCCTTCGGCCTCATGGCCATATCAGAACTTCCAAAATAACATAAATAAAATTTTAAAATCATCTAGATATATGAATCACAACAACAACCAACAAGATCATTTGTAATTTTACTCAACAACTATATCAACATCAAATAATTTCCATTTCTAGGTCTACTCACAATATCCAAATATCACATGTCCAAACAACATCCATAATATGACCATGTCAAACAGTATATCACATCAATATCCAAAATGTCTCTAATAATCATCATGCATCATAACTGAATCAAGGTCAACAATAATCCATGATCTAACATCTAACATAATACCATAATAAAGTCCATAATCATGTCCATAATATAATCAACAGTATCATGATCATTATCAAAAGGTGTCAAAGGGAAGTGGGCACTACACAAACTTATCCCTAAATGGTCAAGTACTAAATGTAGGTCGATTGAGAGCCCTTAGATCAAAGGGCCCTCCACCCTTTGATCTCTAGGCTATCTTAATTCAACTTTAAAATTGCTATTACATCTATTTTTCTCTCTTTTCTCTTTGTGGTTTGTTTGCAGGTGTGTAAGAGCTTTCATGGAGGCTACAAATTTATTTATTTATCTATCTTATTCTTATTCTTATTTAAAATACTCTCATTAGGGAATTATATAAATTTCTCATTACAAAATATAAGATTTACAACTTGTTTCATTATAGTTCCAAAACAATAATAACACTAAAGAATTCTTTCTTTTATTTGCATTAACAAGATTACAAATAATTTTAAAATGCAAGCGTACAAGTATCCTAAAAATAGGAACAACATGCCAAAATTTTCCTTTGATTTAACACATGACAACAAAAAAACAAACTCCAAAAATCACATTTTTCCAAGTTTCAACTCCACTAAACATGCATCAAAGCCACAAGAGAAGGTTTGGTTTACCACCCAACCAATTGACATCATTTCACACCACAACTAAACCCATGTGAGCACAAAAAGAAGAGGGAAAGAACCAAAGAAACAAACCAAACATCCAAAAAAATTGTTGAATAACATAAAAAAACACATTTCAAGAAGTGTCCATATTTCTTTTGAAATGAGGAAGAGAGAGAAAGTCCAACTTTAAAAAATATCCAAAAAGTAGCCATATAGGTTTTCACAAGTTTTAAAATATCCCAAGTGTCTTCCATAACTCCCTATCCATTCAAATACCAAAACCATAAACCTTATTGATAAGGCTTTTCAAACCTTGAAGGTTTCCTTAGCAAGGAGGAGAGATGGTTCCCCAAACCCTATAAGAAATAATCTCCCACTCTATACCATATGAAGGGAGTTAAAATAATAATAAAATGCAATAAGGCTTTCCCACCAAGCCTTGTGGGAATCGAGAGCATTCCACCTTCCCTACATTACCAAAGTCTAATCCCAAAGGGAGTGAATGGAGAAAATAAAACAAAAGACAACTCATTTTCAAACACAAAACAATTCAAACACCAAATAAAAACTCCAACAAGGAGCATACAAAATCCGTTTTCAAATGTAATAAACATAAAACAAGAGTGTGATGCATACCTCACAAAAGCAATGTGATTCCAAGCTTCCAAGCTTCTAAATCCAAAACAAGCTTTCTGAAATGTCCCTCTTTCTCAAAAAATATTATCAAAGACCTTTGGCCTATTTTTTCTACTTGACGACCAAAGGGTGTGAGAAAGGATGACTTAAGTCAATAAATTATTATAAGTGCATAAAGAAAATAATTAAAGCACTTATAATTAATTTATTGGGATTAGTGAAGGAATACACTTTAAATAAAAGTTGTAATCTCTAAAAGGTGCATAGGGGAAAATATGGGTCTAATATTACATTTGTATCCTCCCTAGGAGGATTGACGACTTGTCTAGGAAAGAATATATTGGCTTCCTAGGAGAAAAATAGACCCATAACAATTTTGTATCTCCCCTAGGCAAAAATGTGATTAGGCCTAGGAGGAAGAATGGGCATAGAAGAAAAAACTACAATTTGATTGGAGGAAAAAAAGGTTCCTTTGGGTCACTTTTCCTTTATAAAGGAGAGGTCGACTTAGAAGAGATCATCATATACTCATTCTTCAACTTCTAAATTTTATCTTAAGCTTGGTGCTTTTGCATAAAAATACTCTAGAGGATGAAAACCCTCTTAGAGAATGTGAAGAATTTCCACTCAGGAAATTCTATTATGCTTGCAAGGGATTTTTTCAGTAATTTCTAGCAGGAGTTGATGAGATTTTGTATCAAGGGTTCAAAGAATAAAACTACAGAAGTGTTGTTCTATATTTCTCTAGTGGAGCTACACATCCCTTGGCTGGTTTGCAGAGTTTGGGACATTTTCCAGGTCTGAAATTCATTGTCACCATTTGTACTGATTTTTAAAAGTCCAAATAAATTATTTTGTGGCATTTTGGAGGGTATTTCAATGTTGTTTCAGTTCTCTTTAACTTGTTGCATTCTGGATTGTTTTTCCAGCCTGTTATATGCCTAAAAATTTACATTTTACTCTACAGTACATTGTTAAAATTTGTAGTTCTATTGTGGCAAAAATAGATAGGTTTGGTTGTTATTTTGTGTGGATCTCTTCATCAAAAATAGTCACCATAGCTAAAAATCAACTGCAATAGTCATATTTGTTGTGATACATGATTTTAAATCGCTTTGGGGTCATTTATGGGTTTACTAAAATATTCCTATCAAATTGAAGTAAGAAAATCATCATTTTTATTGCTATCTAGGAGTGGGCTCCTATCATAGTCTTAATAACTTTTTCCCACTGAAAATTTAGTGTTGCAGCAATAAATTCCGAGTTCTCTTTATTTCATTTGCACTTTAGTGTTGGGTTTGCCTTGAATCTACTTAGGTGTGAAGAGTCCCAATTGGGGACATTACACTTTCCAATGTAATGTTTGGTTTTTGTTCTAGACTTGATACATTACACTTTCCAATGTGAAAACCCAATCTCTCAAGTATAGGAAAAAAACCAAACAAAGATCTCCAAAAACTTCCAAATTTGAGTATAATAAAGGAAAAATTCCCTCAAATTTCAAACCAATAAGAAAGTGACATGTGTCACTTTTCTACCCAAGGCTCTTCTAACCAAAGTACTTTCATAAGCTCTATCAAAAACATAAATGCAAAATATATTCAAAAGCAACCCTTGCAAGCCTCCACATGAGACAACTTGCACTCCAATCCCAAAGCATACATATGGTTAAAAAACCATAAATTTAGGTGGTTGGAAAATGGTCAAAATGAGAAAAATTAGGCATTATAAGTCTCAAAAAGAGCTAACCACCCATATGTATGGTACTTGGGGCTTTTTCTAAAGAAAATGTAGCTTTTAACTTTCTCCACACTCATCCCAAAAGTATCTTTGAGGAAAATGTGGCCTTTACGAGGGGTGTTGGATCCACATAATCATGGATTAGGTGATCTTAAACCCAATCAATCAAAATTTAACCAAACTAAATCAACCCATGTAAGCGAGGGGTGATTAGACTAAAATAAAAACCCTTTAACTAACAAATAAACAAGGGGTTAAACCAAATAAATACATGTAAGATATAACAAGATAAAAATGAATTTTTAAATCAATAATCATATGCCAATGGGGTTATTTTCCTTTCAAAACTTAATCAATAAAATAGACATCACAAAGATGACCAAAATTCAAACAAGGGGTAAATTTATCCTATAAGGCATATTGTGCCACCTGAAGATGCATATCATGAAACTCCACTTTCTCGTGTAGTGTGAACTTGTTACCTACGCACTCAATTTCAAACATCCTACGTTCCCGATACAAAATGCTAAATAAAATAATAATCTACATATCAAACAATCAAGTCAAACATACACTAACTAATTAATTAGTTACAAAATCATTCATCCACCATATAAGAGATTATAAACCATGATAACCACTCATGACATATTTTACAATGCAATATAAGATACATGCTAATCGCAAAACCAACAAGAACAAGAATCATCACATCAAAGTCCTATAATAATCATGAATTGGCCCCATATGCCAAATACAACCATCTTTCCAAGACAAGTTAACATATAAATGATAATATGTCAACAAAATAATATATATCAAAGCAAATAACCATGATAATAATGTGTCAAATGTCTCAACACGAATAAGTACAATACTGAACAACATAATCAAAATAAAGATATTCTAGTGGGCAATACAGTTACGCGTGAACAAACTATTTGTCATAATGCACCAATAGATAAAATTGAATATATTCAATTTTTAAATATTACATGCAAAATATTGTTGAGAAAATTTCAATAATAAAACAAATAAACTACCCTAGGTAAAACAAAATAACCCTATGTAACAAATAATTTACCCTAAGTACAAAAAATTAACTCTAAGCAAGCTTAAACACACATTATTCCAACAACCTTCCGTAAGCAAAATATAGGGAGTATGATAAAAAAAATATGAGTCCCAACTACTAGGCTTAATAAGGTATCCATATACAAACCAATAAAAAATCATGAAAAAAGGAAGGTAGAACTTCATGTGAAATCCCCCCAGTACACCTTCCTTCACTCCAATTATCTCTCGCAATTGAAGATAAGAAAGAGAACCAAAAGGCTTAGTGGATATCTCAATAATTTGCTAAGCTATAGGCATAAACTATAACTAAATAACGTTATCATGAATAATATAGAAAATGAAGTGCATGTGAATCTCAACGTGTTTGATGTGCTAATGCTCAAAAGGATTGCTTGAGATAACAATTGCACTTTAGTTATAACTCCAAATGATAGTAAGACCCTGTTGGGTGAAGCCAAACTCTCTAAGCAACCGTCGAACCCAAATTATCTCTTGACTGAATTTGAAAACACCTCAATACTTTGTCTCAGTCGAGGATAATGTAATATCTCTTTTCCTTTTGCATTCCTAAGCACCCAGACTAGAACAAAATATGAATACAAACCTGCTCATGATTCAGGTGTATCAACATCACCAACCCAATCAAAGTTAGTATATCCTAAACATTGTGTAGAAATTTGTGATGTGTACTAGATAGCCAATATATCTCATGAGGCATATGTGAAAATTAAGAGACAAGGATCACATCAAATATGATATTAGAATGTTTATGAGTTAGAAATAAAAGACTACCTATAAGTTGTCAATATAAGGTCAAATCAACAAGAGGATTCATGTAAGTGGCATATAACACAACACTTGACTAATATGGAATGGGACAAGATTACAATCAACCATGCCAAACCTGTGAATAAGATATGTCACATACTTTTGTTGTCCAATAGAGATACCCTAAAACTATTGATTAACTTGAAGGCCAAGAAAATAATGCATAAGTCCCAAATATGTCATGTCAAACATATCTGCTAACTTGTCCTTGATGTCTTGTATCAAGGGGTTTGAACTGATAGTGAGAATAAGGTCATCAACATATAAAACTAATATCACAATATAATCACCTTGTTTCAGGATGTATACATTGTTATGTGAATCAAAATGATGGAAACCATAACTCAAGATAAAGATATCCATTTTTAAACCCGGCTTGAGGAGCTTGTTTGATACCATAAAGAGAATGACAGATTCTATAAACCAATGATGACTCCTATACAAGTCCTTGTGGATGTTCCATATAGATCTCTAGGAGATCACCATGCAAGAAAGAACTCTTCACATTCATATGAAAAACTGACCAACAATGTGAAGCGGAAATAGAGAAAACAAGTCAAATAGAATCCATCTTAGCTATATGAGCAAAGGTTTCAGTGTAATCAACTTGTTCAAAAGGTGAAAAACCCTTAAATACTATCCTAGCTTTGTACTTATCAACTAATCAATAAAATATTTACTCTTAAATACCCATTTACATCTTACAAGTTTTCTTCCATTAGGAAGAGGTACAAGATCGCATGTATTATTCTTCATCAATGAATAATAATCCTCATGTTTGTGAGCGAGTGCCACGGGAATTAGATGGATCACCAACCAAGGAACTAACTACTTGAAAAGAGCTATGTGCCCATTTGGGCATAACTTGTGAAGAAGATGGTTATGGTGGTTGAATAGGGGCAATATTAAAATCATCTTCATATCATCAACAATAAGTACATCCTCAGAATCAATTGTAGAAGGAGGATATGGAGAAGAACCAAATTTAAACTCATGTGGAGTAGGTATCTCATCAAATCAAACATTCCATCAAAACAATACATATTTGGTGATAGGATCAAGAAGATGGTTATATTTTACATCTTCAAAATAACCAAAAAATATGAGGGGTTGGATTTTATTCTCTATGGATTTGCACTTGTCATCAGGTAAGAATTCCCATGCCATACTTACAAAAACATGAAAATATGAAATATTAGGCTTGGTCCTGAACCAAGCTTCTTTAAGTGTCATATTTCACATAGTATTGTGTGGCATGTGATTCTAGATGTAATTAACACAATTAACTACTTCATACCAATATTCTGGTGGTAAATTTTTATAGTGCAACATAAAATTAAGAATCTCTTTCAAAGTTCTATTCTTCCTCTCAGCTACGCGATTCTATTGTGGAGTGTATGACACCATAAAATGATGCTGGATGTCATGCTCAATACAAAAATCTTGGAAGGCATTACCGTCATATTACCCCCTATTGTTTGTGCATATCTTCTTGAGAGGATGAGATGATTTTTTTTCAACAAAGGCTTTGAAAGCCTTAAAGATAAAAAAAAATCACTTTTTAACTTGAGAAAATAAACCCAAGTTCATCTAATGTAGTCATTAATGAATGTGAGTGCATACTTGGCTACCGAGGAGTGAGTTGGAAAAAACATCATATCATTATGCACCAACTCTAACAGTGCAAGAGCATGTGTGGCCTTACCTACTGGAGATGGATCTTGTTGTTTACCAACTAGACAACCAGGTTACACTCTAACAATAAAAGATACCTTTGGAAGACTGGTTACAAGATTCTTTGCACTTATTTGCTGCATATATCCATAACTCAATTGCCCTATCCTTTTATACCACAATTTGTTGAGACTATCACCATATGTTACAAGAAAATAACTAAAAGAGCTAAACAGATACTCAAACTTATCAAAATTGTAGAGCCTTGTAGTATGATCAATTGTACATGTAGCCACTATCTAACTAGGATTATGGTAGTATCTTATTACAACATCATTTGGAGTAAAATCCACAATTTTACCAATACAATAATTACATATTTGATACATAGAGAGAATATTTGAGGAGATTTGTGGTATACAAAAAACATCATTCAAAATAACCATCTTGTTTGCCAATTTTATATAATCCCAAAACTTCAATATGTGAAGAGTTTCTTGTGACAATATGTGAGGTAATACAATATGAAAGAGAAGACAAGAGATCTAAGAATGTGTGAGATGGTCTAAAGTACTTAAATAAAAAATATATTCATCATAAGATGTAGATATGGATATGGTTGAAAATGCTTTCCCTTTTCCTATACGAGTGGAAGAGGATGTAGAAGGAATGGAAATTATGTGTATTTTAAACGTTGCCTCTAATGCTTCCTGTTGAGTTTTGGAGCTTAATTGCTTCACTGGAATGCTTTTACAAAGCTTGCTGGAATACATAGTGATTGAAATCGGTTGATGAATTGGCGTTGGTCACCCATGGACTGGTATTAGTTAAGAAAGGAGGAACCAACATCGGTTAAGGCTAACTGACATCGGTTGCTTGTGTATGACTTCTATAATTAAGTTGAAGGAATTAGATCTAACTTGAGTTGTAAAGTGAATCTAATGAATGTAAATGCATGGTTAAAGCACCCTAAGTTTGTAGATTCTTATATAAACATAAAGCTAGGGTTAGAAGTTAATTTTTTTGCTAATTGTAAAGAAGTTTCCTTTGTATAGATAAAAAGAGAAACTTGTGGAGAAGAAAGTACAAGACATCCAAGAAGGTGTGGAATATTGCAAGTCTTCATTGTATTTCCTCTGTGATAGTAGATTGGATGTTTCTTGGTGAACATAGCCCACATCAGGTGAACCACGTTAAATCTTGTATATTGTATTTTCTGGTTATTTCTGTATTCATTATTTGTATGCTTAGATCTGATTTATATATCTGTGCAACCAGTGTGCTAATCCCAACAACTTGTATCAGAGCTTTTTTGTTTGAGGGTTTTGTGTGTTGATAGATATATACTCACAAAGGGATTTATGATTGAGTGGGAGCAAAACAAAGGGAAAAAATAAAAAAAATTGAAGTAGAGAAAATTGATGGTCGTGATTATCTATTATGGAAGATGCATGTGGAGGATTATTTGTATCAGAAAGATCTATACTTACCATTGGATGAGAAGGAAAGACCTGCAAAGATGACTGATGAAGAATGGAAAATTCTTGATAGAAAGGCTCTCGGTTCTATTAGATTGAGCTTGACAACATATGTGGCTTTGAATATTACTGAAGAAGGAACCATGGTAGAGTTGATGAAATCTTTATCAAATCTATATGAAAAACCTAGTGCTTTAAAAAAAAATTATTTGATGAAAAAATTGTTTAATTTAAAGATGCAAGAAGGTGGATCTACATCAAGTCATTTTAATTATTTCCAGTCTATTGTAAATCAGTTAAAATCAGTTAGTATTCTATTTGAGGATGAAGTGAAAACAATTTTACTATTATGATCTTTTCTAGATAGCTGGGATAACTTGGTAATGGATGTTTGTAGTGCCCACTTCCCTTTGACACCTTTTGATGCTTATGCTGATATTGTTGATTACATTATAGACATTATTATGTTTTGATTTAGTATGATGTTAGACATTGATTATGGATTATTATTGATCTTGATTTGAACTTGATGCATGATGATTATTAGAGACACCTTATATATGGATGATGATATAATATTGACATGGATGTTTTATGGATGTTGTTTAGACATGTGGTTTGGATATTATGAGTTGATCTAGAAAATAGATATTATTTTGATGATGATATAGTTGTTGATTAAAAATGCAAATGGTGTAGTTGTTACTTCGATGTTGTTGTGATTTATTTATATAGTTGGTTTTGTGATTTCATTTATATCATGTTGGATGTTCTGATATGGCCACGAGGCCGAAGGAGGTATTTGCATTTTGCAGGTTAAAACTATCACAACAAAGCATCAGGGGATCGGAGACCATCCATAATGGAATTCTAGGTGAATTCGACAAGGTCACGATGACAACTTGTTTTGTGTGTGTGTGTGTTGTATTTTTTTAGGGATTCCAATGGGGGGATTACCTTTATATGTGACCATGGGTTTGTGTATTTTATTAATGTGTTTCTTTTATTATTGTTGTATGTATTTTATTAGTAAGGTGTTCCCTTCTTTTAATTAATTAAATTGTGATGGATTAATGTGAGAATCATATGATTAAAATTTAAATAAATCAATTAGGATATGGGAAAGTAATTATAAGAGTTGTTGGCTGATTGCATTTAATTTGTAAGGGATGTGTAAGTTGTGTAAGAGCTTGTGTAAGTCAGATTTTGGAGTAAGAAATACTCCACCTCCATGGAAATTTGAATTTTTCATTGGGGGCTATTTTTGGAGGCTTGTGGGACAAGTAAAACTTGTCCCATGCCTCTAAATTTAATCTACTAACCATAATTATGGATGGAGATGTGATTTGTGACTTTCATAATGAATTTTAATAGTCTTGTTGCATGTTTTTAATTGCACTTTCTTACATTTTAATTAATTTGTTGTCCTTTGAGGTGTGGGATTTTTAGAGTGTGTAAGTAACTTGTCATATTTTTCACCCACCTCTTTATTGTGCTTGGGAGAATGGAGTTTGTATTTTGTGTTGAATTGGAGGATGTGTGGTATGACATCCTACATGGATCCACATCATCCTCTTCTCTCCCTCTTCTATTTAATTCAAACTCTCTTCTTGTTTTGGGGGTTGTTGAACATTTTTGCATTCTTCCTTGGGGGTGCATTTTTTTCTTGTGTGGAGCTCTTGTTTTTGGAGGAAGTTGGAGAAAGCTTTGCATGCTTGGAGTTTGTTGGTTTGGACTGCGTTTTCTTGGCTTTTGAAGCTTGCTATTTGGAGACAAAAGTAACCATGGAGAGGTAGGAATTTAAATTTCTTTTTATATGCGATCATTTGCTTGTTGTGTTGTGTGAATAGTGCATGCTTTGTTTTATTTTTTGGCTAGTTTGGTAGACTTCCATAGGGATGGTGTAGGAGAAGGATATGGGGAATCCATGTGTGGGGGGGGAGGCGGGGGGGCGCATAAGGTAATTCCTTAGGCATCATAATTTTGTGGAGGGAGTTTGGGTTTGGGATCCACCATGGAAAAGAAATAGCTTGCATTTCTTACTTTGTGGGGAGCATAAGGAAATTTGTGGGAGGCATAAGGAGGGATTTGTGGGGGGCATAAGGAAAGGTGTGCGATGAATTATTTTGGTGGTTTGTTATTGGTGGATGCCCAAATTCCCATTTAGGAGGCATAAGTAGCTTCCCCCATAGACCTTGCTCCTTTGGCTTGCATGATCAAGCCTGACATTTGTTTTGAAATGATTTTAAATGCAGTTGTGAACTGTTGTTTTTGTGTTGAATTTTGTTTAAAAAAAAATGTTTATGTGAAAGAATGTTGTGTTGTAGAAGTTAGTTGTTGCCATGGTTGAATTACACCTCTTATTGTATTTTGGTTGGGGCTCGGGGGCCAATGATGAAGGAAGGCTTTGATAACAATGGTATGGCTCTGATACCAAATGATAGAATAGAATTAGATTGCAATGACCAAAAAGGGATGGAAGCCTCACAAATATTATTGATCATGAAATCAGGTTACATAACAATGCAAGAGCTGTAATATTTATAGATATTAGACAGCCTCATATGGATAGACATGACGCCCTATCAGGCACCAACTACGAGATGATAAGACCCATCTCACATGCACATGTAATTACTACTAATACCAATATTGAATGTTATCCAACATAACAATACTGAATGCAAGTCACTAGACTAGAGTGCACATGTTGCACATTATTAAATAAAAGACAATGCAATAAAATGCAATAAATATGCCTATGCTAAATTATGCTAACATCCCCCCCCCTTAATTTTGCATAGTTTCCAATGAAGTGGAGAGGAACTCTCTGAATAGTGTGAATTTTTCATGTGCAAGTGACTTAGTGAAAACATCTGCCTTCTTTTCAGCTGTAGGACAAAACTGGAGCTGTATGTTGTGCTTCAAGACATGCTCGCGTATGAAATGAACATGTACTTCAATATGCTTGGTTCTCTCATGAAATACTGGATTGCAAACAAGCTTTAGAACTCCTTCATTATCAACATATACTGGAGTAGATTTCTATTGTGGTAGACCAATTCCTTCCAGTATTCGGCGTAGCCATATTGCTTCACAAACAGCTTCACCTGCAGCTCAATACTCTGCTTCTGTAGAAGAGTGAGAAATTTTTTTATATTTCTTGCTTCCCCATGATATCGTTCCAAATCCCATAAAGAAGACAAAGCCTGATGTTGACTTCCTATCATCCATATTTCCTGCATGATCTGAATCTGAATATCCTGTCAAAAAGAAGTTGTCGTTCTTCTTGTACTCTAGACCAAGGTCAACTGTACCCTTTAGATATCCCAGTATTCTCTTTGTTGCTTTCCAATGACATATTTTCGGTTCTTGCATGAAGTGTGATAAATAGCTGACTGCAAAGTTGATATCTTGTCTAGTATATGTCAGGTAAATGAGACTCCCAATCAACTGCCGATAGAGAGTTGCATTCACTGGTGGTGATGTATTGGAACGAGATAACTGAAGTCTCGCTTCCATAGGTATAGCAGTAGGAGTGCAATCCATCATCCTAAATTTCTTGAGCTTGTCTTGGTGTATTTCAACTGTGACACAAAGATATGATTCTCTTTTTTCCATACTTCCAACCCAAGATAATAGTGCATGAGCTCGAGATCTATCATGTTGAACGATTGATTAAAATCCTTCTTTGTTGCATCGATCATCTTCATAGAACTACCTGTAATGATTAGATCTTTGACATAAACAACCACAATGACAATCTCCCCCCCTTTCTTTTTGAGGTAGAGATTGGTGTCATAAGGATTCCTTTCGAATCCATGACTTATGAGATGCTCATCAATTTTAATGTACCATGCCCAAGGTGCCTGTTTTAGGCCATGTAGAGATTTTATGAGTCTACATACCATCATCTCTTTTCCTGGTATTACATAACCCTCTGGCTGAGTCATATAGACTTCTTCTTGCAAATTTCCATTAAGAAAGGCACTTTTCACATCCATTTGGTGGACTTTTCAACTAAATTGTGCAGCTAGAGCAAAGATCATTTTGATTGTCTTGATATTGGCTGTGGAAGAAAATGTCTCCTCATAATCAATGCCTTCTTGTTGTGCATACCTCTTTGCTACAAGCCTTTCTTTATACTTGTCAATAGTCCCATCTGATTTATACTTAGTCTTGAATATCCATCTGCATCCAATGGGTTTCTTCCCTGGTGGAAGGTCGACAAGTTGCCATGTGTTGTTCTTCATCATTGACTGATACTCTGAATCCATGGCATCTTTCCAAGCTTTTGATTGTAGGGCTTCCTGAACTGTAGATGGCTCAACTGTTTCAACAACTCTACTCATTAGGGCATAATTGACCTCTTCATGAGCTTGACTGCGAGTTCTAGGTCTAAGATTGGATGATGTGCTAGGTGCTTCATGCAAATTTACATCTCTTATTAATTGAGTATACCATTTAGGTAACTTCTTAGCTATTCCATTGGTTTGTGGTGGATCCAAGTTTTCACCATCATCCAATTCATCACTATCATCTTCAGTGGGAACATCAAATTTTGTCTTCACAAGAGGTGTATTATGCATGTTTGTTGAGTCATTGAGTGGAGCATTTGCTTGTTTCTTCTCAAAGAACTCAACATCCCTACTTGTGTATACTTTCTTTGCTTTCGGATCCCATTATCTGTACCCAAGTGCTTCTTCACTGTATCCAATGAATATCAGTTTTTTAGCTTTCATATCCAACTTGTTCATGTTCTTCTTGGGTATGTGCATGCTAGATTTGCACCCAAATACTCTTAGGTGTGTAATTGATGGTTTCTAATTTTACCATGATTTTTGAGGTGTCACTCCTTCAAGAGCTACCATGGGCACTCTGTTCAAAAAATAGACTGCAGTTCTTGCAGCTTCTTCCCAAAATGTCTTTGTTAAACCTGATTTGTCAATCATACATTGCACCATTTCCATGATAGTACAATTCCTTCTCTCAACTATACCATTTTGCTATGGTGTGTGAGTAGGAGGCATTTGTCGATGAATCCCATGAGCTTCCACATAATACTTAAACTCATTGCTTGTGAATTCCCCCCCTCGATCTGAGCGAAGAGTTTTGATCTTGTGACCAACTTCATTCTCAACAAGTGCTTTGAACTTCTGAAATGTCTTCAAAGGCTTGACTCTTGTCTCTTAGACAAATATATCCACATCTTTCTTGAGTAGTCATCAACACAAAAGCATGAAGTATCGACATCAAGAATGACTTGGTTGCATGGGCCCACAAAGATCGGTGTGCACCAAATCAAGCTTTCCCTTAGCTCTATATGTGTTCTTCTAGAAGGGTACTCTGTGTTGCTTTCTAGCTAGGTAATTGTGACACTTGTCAATGTTGTGCTTGAGTGTAGGCAATCCTTTCACCATGTTTCCCTTTTGAAGTGTTTAGAGATAGCCAAAATTGATGTGACCGTATATGCGATGCCATAGTTCTGTAGATTGTGTGTCTTTAGCCACTAGAGCTTGATCATCCTTGTGGACAAAATCAAGTTGGAACATACATCCCACATTGGAGGATCTTGCTAGAATCTTGGAACCTCTTGACTTATCTCTTATCAAGCACACTTTTTCTCCATTATTACTATATAAATCCAACTTCAAGTTGTGATCAAGGAGTTGACTAACTGATAGCAAATTATTGGTCAACGTAGGTACATACAATACATCTATGATTTTGCAGTCATGTTTTCTAAGAGGTAGTTAAATGTTTCCAATCCCCTTGACACTGTATGATGAGTCATCACCTAATGACACATGGTTCTTATTAGGTGATTCAAGTAGTGTGTAGAACTAATCCTTGCATCCAGTCATGTGTCGAGTTGCACCCGAGTCAACATACCAGATATCTTCTATGGACTTGGTTTCTTCATCAAATTGAGTAGAATACATGTGGTCTCCTTCATCTGAATCATCCTCATGTTCAACAATGTACCCTTGTTATTTGGGTTTTTTTTCTAATTACCATTTTTCTGCCATTGATTTTTGTTGTTGTTGGACTTCCCTTTGTTTGAATTGTTATTACCCTGTTGGTTGTTGGGTTTTGAATTGCTTGATGAACCCTTTTTGTAGGAATTGTACTAACAATCTTTGTTGTCATGTCTCTCTCTATTGTGAATGGGACACCTCTTGGTGTTGTCTCTTTGAATTTGGTCCCTTTGTTGACTTTGATATTATTGGGACTTCTTGTGATTGGACTAAACTTTCCCATTTCCTTTATGATTGGAAGATAGTGTTTGCTCATCTTCATGATCTTTGTTGTTCATTACCTCTTCTTATTGGAGTAGATTGACCAACTTCTCAAAGGTGGCTGTGTGTTCACTCATATTGATAGTTGTCACAAATATTCTGTAGGAAGGAGGAAGTTCTCGCAACACAATTGGTACGAGGTCCTCATCACTTATCTCTATTTCCAATGTCAGTAGAGATGCCGTCAAAATAGCAAGTTGTGTCAAAAAATCTTCAACCTTCTCATTGTGCTTGAACTTGAGAGTATGCAGTTGTGATAGTAGGTTGAGTATGGTATTCTTGTTCTTTGCCTCATAGACTGTGCTCAACGTATCCCATGCATGCTTGGCTGATGTGGCATCTCTAATGTCGGGTTACACATCATCCGTTAGCTATAGGACAGAACTAGAGTTGTATGTTATGCTTCAAGACATGCTCACATATGAAATGAACCTATACTTCAATATGCTTGGTTCTCTCATGAAATATTGGATTTCAAACAAGCTTCAAAAACTCCTTCATTATCAACATATATTGGAGTCAATTTCTGTTGTGGTAGACCAATTTCTTCCAGTATTCAGTGGAGCCATATTGCTTCACAAACAGCTTCACTGGCCAGCTCAACTCTGCTTCTGTAGAAGAGTGAGAAATTTTTTATATTTCTTGATTCCCCATGATATCGTTCAAATCCCATAAAGAAGACAAAGCCTGATGTTGACCTTCCTAGCATCCATATTTCCTGCCATGATCTGAATCTGAATACCTTCAAAAGAGTTGTCGTTTCTTCTTGACTCTAGACCAAGTCAATGTACCTTTAGATATCCCCAGTATTCTCTTGTTGCTTTCCAATGAATATTTTCGGTTCTTGCATGAAGTGTGATAATAGCTGACTGCAAAGTTGATATCTTGTTGTATATGTCAGGTAAATGAGACTCCCAATCAAACTGCCGAGAGAGAGTTGAATTCACTTGCGTGGTGAGTATTGGAACGAGAAACTGACTCGCGCTTTCCATAGGATAGGCAGTAGGAGTGCAATCATCATCCTAAATTCTGGATTGCTTGGTGTATTTCAACTGTGACACAAAAGATATGATATCTCTTGTTTTCCATACTTCCAAACCCCAAGATAATAGTGGCAGATGCTCGAGATCTATCAGTGAACGAGTGATGAAAAATCCTTCTTTGTGCAGCGATAATCTTCATAGAAACTACCGGTAATGATTAGATCTTTGACATAAACAGAAACCAACAATGAGGGGCAATCCACCACCTTTTCTTTTTGAGGTATGAGATTGGGGTCATAAGGATTCCTTTGAATCCATGACTTATGGAGATGCTCATCAATTTTAATGTAACAATCCCAAGGAGTGCTGTTTTGGCCATGTAGAGATTTTATGAGGTCTACTACCATCATCTCTTTTCCTGGTTTACAATAACCCTCTGGCTGAGTCTATAGACTTCGTCTTTGCAAATTTCCATAAGGAAAGGCACTTGTCACATCCATTGTGGACTTTCAACTAAATTGTGCAGGCTAGAGCAAAGAATCATTTTGATTGTCGTGATATTGGCGTGGAAGAAAATGTTCCTCATAATCAATGCCTCTTGGTGGGCATCCTCTCTACAAGCCTTTATTTATACTGTCAATAGTCCCATCTGATTTACTTAGTCTTGAATATCCACTGCATCCAAGGTTTTCTTCCCTGGTGGAAGGTCGAAAAGTGGCCATGTGTGTTCTTCATCTGACGATACTCTGAATCCATGGCATCTTTCCAGCTTTGATGTAGGGCCTTCCTGAACTGTAAGATGGCTAAACGATGTTCAACAAACTCTATCCAGGTAGGGCATATGACCTCTTCTAGCTGCTGCGAGTTCTAGGTTAGATTGATGATGGCTAGGTCTAATGCAAATTACATCTCTTATTAATGGGTATACCCTTTAGGTAACTTCTTAGCTATTCCATTGGTTTGTGAGTGGATCAAGCAAAGTTTTCACCATAATCCAATTCATTTCACTATCTCTTCAGTGGAACATCAAATTTGGTCTTCACAGAGGGTGTATTATGGCTGTTTGTTGAGTCATTGAGTGTGGAGCATTTGCTTGCTTTCTATCAAAGAACTCAAAATCCCTACGTGTGTATACTTTCTTCTGCTTTCGGATCCTCCCATATTTACCCAATGCTTCTCATGTATCCATGAATATCAGTTCTCAGCTTCATATCTAACGGTCCTGTTCTTATTAGGTATGTGCATGGCTATCTGTACCCCAAATACTATAGTGTTGTGCAATTGATGCGTTTTATTTGACATGCCTTTCTGAGGTGTCACTCCTTCAAGAGCTAATGTGGGCACTCTGTTCAACAAATAAAACTGTAGATTCTTGCAGCTTCTATCTACCCAAAATGTCTTTGTTAAACCTGAGTGTCAATCATACATCCCACCATTTCCATGATAGTACGATTCCTTCTCTTAACTATACCATTCTGCTGTGGTGTGGTGAGTAGGAGGCATTTGTCGACAAATCCATGAGCTTCCAGGTAAGGCCTTGAATCATTGCTTGTGAATTCCCCCCTCGATCTGAGTGGAGAGTTTTGATCTTACGACCAAATTCATTCTCACAAGTGCTTGAACTTCTGAAATGTCTTTAAGGCTTGAATCTTGTTTCTTAGACAATATATCCACATCTTTCTTGAGTAGTCATCAACACAAAACATGAAGTATTGACATCTAGAATGAATTTGTTGCATGGGCCCGCAAATATTGGTGTGCACCAAATCAAGATTTCCCTTAGCTCTATATGTGTTCTTTTGGAAGGGTACTCTGTGTTGCTTTCCAGCTAGGCAATTGTGACACTTGTCAGTATTGTGCTTGAGTGTAGGAAATCCTTTCACCATGTTACCCTTTTGAAGTGTTTGGAGATAGGAAAAACTGATGTGACCATATCTGTGATGCCATAGTTCTACAAATTGTGTGTCTTTGGCCATTAGAGATTGATCATCCTTGTGGAAAAAATCAAGTTGGAACATGCATCCCACATTGGAGGCTCTTGCTACAATCTTGGAACCTCTTGACTTATCTCTTATCAAGCAAACTTTTTCTTCATTATTATTGTCAAAATCTAACTTCAAGTTATGATCAAGGAGTTGACTAACTGATAGCAAATTCTTGGTCAACCCAGGTACATATAATACATCTGTAATTTTGTAGTTATGCTTTCCAAGAGGTAATGAATGTTTCCAATCCCCTTGACACTGTATGATGAGTCATCACCTAATGACACATGGTTCTTGTTAGGTGAGTCACGTAGTGTTGTAGAACCAAATCCTTGCATCCAGTCATGTGGCGAGTTGCACCCGAGTCAACATACTAGATATCTTGTGTGGACTTGGTTTCTTCATCAAATTGAGCAGAATACATGTGGTGTCCTTCATTTAAATCATCCTCATGTTCGGAAATATACCCTTGTTTTTTGGGTTTTCTTTACCAATTACCATTTTTTTACCCTTGATTGTTGTTGTTGTTGGACTTCCCTTGATTTGAATTGTTGTTACCCTGTTGGTTATTGGGTTTTGAATTTCTTGATGAACCCTTTTTTGTAGGAAATTGTACCAACAATCTTTGATGTCATGTCCCCCTCTATTGCAAATGGGACACTTCTTGGTGTTGTCTCTTTGACTTTGGTCCCTTTTTTGACTTTGATTTTGTTGGGAATTCTTGTGATTGGAATGAAATTTCCCCTTTCCTTTATGATTGGAAGATAGTGCTTGCTCATATTCATGATCTTTGTTGTTCATTTCCTCTTCTTGTTGGAGTAGATTGACCAACTTCTCAAAGGTGACTGTGTGTTCACTCATATTGATAGTTGTCACAAAGATTCTATAGGAAGGAGGAAGTGCTCGCAACACAATTGGTACGAGGTATTCATTACTATCTCTTTTCCCAATGCCAATAGAGATGCCCTCAAAGTAGCAACTTGTCTCAAAAAAACTTCAACCTTCTCATTGTGCTTGAACTTGAGAGTATGCAGTTGTGATAGTAGGTTGAGGATGGGATTTTTGTTCTTTGCCTCATAGACTATGCTCAATTTATTCCATGCATCCTTGGCCGATGTGGCATCTCTAATGTGGGGTTGCACATCATCTGTTACGCCAAACAAGATGATCAACTTCGCCCTTTTGATTGGCCCCTGTCAAATTGAACTTGTCTTCCATCTCAAGTGATCTTGTTGTTGTTCCATCTACAAATGTCCATAGGTCTTCAAACTCAGTAACATATTGATCTCAGTTTCCAGCAAGCATACTTGTCTCCTCTAAGCAGTTGTGAATCCTGGCAAGAAGAACTTTGGTGCTTGTGCACCCATTTCTGCAATCTGAATTTCTCCTGAAACTCTAAATTTCTGACAAAGGGTAAGGCTCTTCACCTCTAGGTTTATGGTCTCTCCCTCTCAATATACTGTCAGGCCAATATACCAAACCTTTCTATATATGCTTCCTTCTGATATACCCGTCGGTACATGGAAGAAGATCACCCTTTCAATATACCCATCAGTACAGAAAGAGGTGTTAACACACGTGAAAGAATTTAATATGTGGTACATAGACAGTACAGAGAGGGGTTTGTGCAAGCACAAACGGATGGGAGGGCTCAAATGTGTGTGTATTGTGTCCTTATTACTACCCGTCGATTTTATAGGGTCGATGCCCAGACGACGTTTAGGCAGTTGTGTTAGGCATTAAGTGCAGTAGTAGTCACGACGGCATCACATGTAAGTGCTTCCCAGAGGAACCGTATATACCGAACGCTACTATGAGATCAAAGATCTCGTGTGATAGAACCAAACACAAAATAAAAAATTTGCACTCTTTTTTTTTACTTTTTTTTTTAGATCTGCAATTTTTTTCAAGATCTTTCTCCTTTTTTTTAAGATCTTTTTTTTTTCACAAATCTTTTTTTTTTTTTTTCAAGATCTTTTTTTTTTAAAGATCTCCAAATCTGAAATATTCCGCCAATATGTTGGATCAATTGGCTATGCCAATGACTAATCAAAATTTTTTTTTTACCTTCCAAATAAGTGGATAGGTCAAATGTTAGTTGAGGGATGCTTGGAAGGAATGAAGGCTACGGGATGCTTCAATGGCTCTCCTTTGATGTAGATCTTCTCCAATGGATCCTCTCCAATAGTGCTCCTCTTCAACCTTTCTTGGATAGAAACCTGCTCTGATACCAAATGATAACAATAGTATAGCTCTGATACCAAAGGATAGAATAGAATTAGATTGCAATGACCAAGAGGGACATAAGTCTCACAAATATTATTGATCATGAAATCAGGTTACATAACAATGCAATAGCTGTAATATTTATAGATATTAGAGAGCCTCATGTGGATAGACATGACACCCTATCAGGCACCAACTACGAGATGATAAGACCCATCTCACATGCACATGTAATTACTACTAATACCAATATTGAATGTTATCCAACATAACAAGATTGAATGCAAGTCACTAGACTAGAGTGCACATGTTGCACATTATTAAATAACAGACAATGCAATAAAATGCAATAAATTTGCCTATACTAAATTATACTAATAGTATTATCCTTTCATTGGATGTCTTGGTTGGTGGAGAGTGTTGCCTTTCCCCCTCTTTGTTGTGATCAACTGAGAAAAGAGAAAATGTGCATGTTGGCTATCTTGGAGCAAAAGAAAAGTGCAGTTTGACAGTCCCTTGTGAAATGAATTCATTGTAATCCTTTCCCACATTATGTGGATGAAATTGTAATAGTTATGTTATGAAGAAATGATGTTGAAATTGATTATGAGAATGTATATTTGATTTGAGAAAGACATTTGCTTTCTGCTCTGTACATTGGAAGAAAATAAATGAAATCTTGTTAACTATATTAAAGAAATGGAAGAATGTGAAGAGGTAAAGTTTTATAAATGAAGTCAATAAAGAATTACAAGTTCATCTCTCTTTTGCATTGTTGTGATGAAGTTGGAAATATCAAATTGTGATTTGAAATCTTTGTTTAGAAAATGGAAGAAGAAGAAATACGTGTGTAAGACTTATATTGCATTGTCTCTGTTAAAATATATTAAATTGGAAATCAGATTTTACAATTTATCTTGGAAATGATTTGTTTAGAAACAACTGATTGTATTAGGTTAGTTTAGAAATGAAATGCCACAATTTATGATAAAATTTGTTATACAAATTTAACAGAAATTGATCTCTTGTAAATATTTGAAACTGACAATCAAACTTAATAAAAATGCACAGTTTGGACCTACACATATTATCAACTTGAAAATTAATATTTTTAGGATGCTAGATGTTAAGTAACTCATTTTGACAAAGAAAAGACTTAAGAAAATAATTTGACATTGCAAATCGAAACCATTTATCTTCCAAACAATTCTCAGCATTTGTTGGGACAAAATTCCAAAATGGTAAATTATTGAACAATGTAACTGATAAACACTTTCCCAATCCTTCATAGATAAATTATCCAGGAAAATGTGGGGCATGTGAGTGAGAAGGAGATCTAATGTAATTCAATTGAAAATTTGGAGTGTCAGTTTGCTAATTAAAAGCCTGCAGATTGTTTTTAAAAAGTGGACCCTCAAATGATCAAATATAAATTTTATGTTTCTGTGCAAAGAGGGCATCGATATCTGTCCATAAAAGTAATTGTTTTCCCAAAACAAGATTTCCTAGATCAAGTTATACACTTTGAAAGTTTTGAGCTTGGCGGGAAAATCTGGGAAAATTTTCCCTGGCAGGCCTGCCCCCAGCACCAAAATTTCTGTCAAATTGCCTTAGAATTTTTTTTGAGAAATTTTGGCTCAGGAAAACATTCATCTTTTCTACACCGGCCTGCAAACCAATAGCGGCTACCACATTCATCACGGGCAGGCACGGAGGCGAGACACTTTTGCCATTTGGCCTTTTGAAATTTGGAAAAAATGTTCATTTTAGACTCGTCAGCCCGCGACCAATCACAGGCTACCACGTCGGGGGGCGGATTTGAGGTGATAGTGGAGGGGGTATACCTTGTTCTTTTAGTTTTTGCCTTTGGAAATTTTCAAAAAAATTCCCCGCAGCCATCAAAAACCCGTCATCACCTTGGGATTCTCTCCTCGTGGGGGCTTTGGACTTTCGCGCGTCTTTCACCCTTTTTATTCCTTTGGCGAAGAGTTCGCCAAATACCTGCCCACTATGCCACCCTCCCTCCCATTCTTTCCGCGGTGTGTATTAGAGATCTGTCCCCTGGAGGACCCGTGGAACATGGGCGTGTTGGCTCTTCTCCTTGGGAAAATGCCCAAATTCTTTCCGTCGCTATGCCTTGCCACTTTTTCCCCGGCGATTGTCGCAAAGGCGCCACGTTTCCTTAGAGGACCACAGTGGTGATTTCCACAACGGGAAATTCTCTACACACACAGGGAAAAACAATCCCAAACGCGCCCCCGCAACCCGCCGACCCAAATTTTGCTTTCACCCTGCTTGAAAGTCCCCTTGGGGAAGAAAAATTTGACCCTAAGCTCTGCATGTCCATAACTTGAGTTCCTGAGGATTTAGGAGAGGACTTTATTTATATCGCGGGAAAGGCAAGAAAATTCTATCTAATGGAATATTATTTAGGGAAATTTGAGAAATTTTAAGATGAGAAAAATCAAGTTGTGAAACTCCAATCCTGTTAGAGAGTGGTATGGGTAAATTACTCCCTGACCAAACTTGGAATGAAACACTAACCCTAAAATTTGAACCTTATGAACTTGAAAATTTTTTAATGAAGGAAGAATATATTCAGTTAATTTTAGATTCATTGGAGAACCTAATAGGGTCAATGATGTTGTCTTGCAACTTAGTTTGGATTACCTTCTAATAAAAAAAAATTATTCCATAATTTCAGCTAACCCTAGGTTGTTTTCTTGGGTATCACCTGGGTGTTTTAACTGGGCATCACATTGGTATTAGAGTAGTGGTTCAAAATATGGACCATTGGGTCACCACTAGAGAAAACTTGAGACTAAAACTTAAACCTAGACACACTTTATTAAACCTAGAAACAAAACTTAGCTAGAACTTGTATATTTAGTAACATGGGAATTTGTGTAAAAAATTGAAAAATAAACTAACTCTCACTTGGTTCTAGCAGGGAGGTTTAGACGGAGAAGCAAGAGGAACCGTCACCAGGGAGGACTCAGACTACCACCACAACCACAGATAAGGGTATTAGCAGCTAATTCTACTCAGGATTATAGGACCCTTCAGGATGTTAATGCCAACTACGCGGAGTTTAGGAGCGCAGAACTGTCCATGACAGAGCCTCTTTATCGAGGGTCAAGTACTCATCAACCAGCGAGGAGCATAGCAGGGAGACTCCCAGCGGAGTCAGTACAGAGTAGAGGTACCACCTAGGAGACAACGTGATAAGTTCCAAAGCGCAGGAGAGAGGTCTCGGAGCCTAGGCTTAGGGGAAAGAGCGTGCATAGAGACCCTAGAGGCCGTCATACACATAGCAGTAGATCATATCAGGGAGATCCTAAAGCTTCACCATAACATTACTCAGGTGACATGGTAGATTTACGGGCACAGGCCTGGCTATGATCTGGAGCTGTTACTTCAAGCTTCCCTTGGTCTAGCAACACAAAATTCATGTTACGATCCATCGCTGAGGGGATGGAGTAGCGAGTAGGTGGAGGAAGATGGAGCAGAAGCCCATGTAGTTCAAAGGACATTACCTAGGAGCTATGTGAGGAGAGCTCATGAGGAGGATCTATCATGGAGGTTGGTTTTTTCAACAGGAGAGGAGTGACGATGTCCATGACCTCGATAGGATTATCTTTCAATAGCGGGAGTAGAGAGTGGATTTCGGATCACTCCAGTATGTAGATATAGTGTAAAGAGCTGCAGGGTGCAGATTCACATGTTCATTCTGAGACCTGAATTAAGATATGGGAGGTGCTGTGTGGGTCCACTACCCACAGACATTTAGAAAAGGGCATCGATAAGGCCTATATCGAAGAGGGACTTAGGGAAAGACCAAACAACTAGAAAAACCGATTCCGGATCCGTACCGTAGATGAGGGACTTAGATCGAGGGGGTTCAGTACCCCTTCCTCATGGAGGCTAGGGGTATAGCACATTAATCATTAGGCCCACAACCGCAGCAGCCCGCTACCTCATAGACCGCCACAAGATTTGAGTACAGAGAGGTCGAAGTATGGGGGCTCATCTTACTCCAGGCGGTCCCATTCGGGACCACATGGCGGACCTAGAGCTCAGTCACGGGGAAGCTCGCCAACAAGAACTCAGTCGACCACATCTCGGATCATCAGGACACTCCATAGACTTCTAGTGCACCTACTGGAGGTGCTACTCATGGGGCGGATCAAGAGGGATAATTTGTGAGTTACTGGACAATTTGGAGAGATTACCACAGAACCCTAACAAAAGGTTAAGGACACATATTTCAGAGCGGATTGTGGTGACATGGAGGAAGCCACATGATTATGCCAGTGGTTGAGAACACAATGCAGCGCATCAGAGTATTTGTTGTTGGGACTTCCCTTGATGTGAATTGTTGTTTACCCCTGTTGGTTATTGGGTTTTGAATTTCTTGATGAACCCTTTTTGTAGGAATTGTACCAACAATCTTTGATGTCATGTCCCCCTCTATTGCAAATGGGACACTTCTTGGTGTTGTCTCTTTGACTTTGGTCCCTTTTTTGACTTTGATTTTGTTGGGAATTCTTGTGATTGGAATGAAATTTCCCCTTTCCTTTATGATTGGAAGATAGTGCTTGCTCATATTCATGATCTTTGTTGTTCATTTCCTCTTCTTGTTGGAGTAGATTGACCAACTTCTCAAAGGTGACTGTGTGTTCACTCATATTGATAGTTGTCACAAAAGATTCTATAGGAAGGAGGAAGTGCTCGCAACATAATTGGTACGAGGTATTCATTACTATCTCTTTTCCCAATGCCAATAGATGATGCCCTCAAAGTAGCAACTTGTCTCAAAAAAAACTTCAACCTTCTCATTGTGCTTGAACTTGAGAGTATGCAGGTTGTGATAGTAGGTTGAGGATGGGATTTTTGTTCTTTGCCTCATAGACTATGCTCAATTTATTCCATGCATCCTTGGCCGATGTGGCATCTCTAATGTGGGGTTGCACATCATCTGTTACGCCAAACAAGATGATCAACTTCGCCTTTTGATTGGCCCTGTCAAATTGAACTTGTCTTCCATCATCAAGTGATCTTGTTGTTGTTCCATCTACAAATGTCCATAGGTCTTCAAACTCAAGTAACATATTGATCTTCAGTTTCCATGCAGCATACTTGTCTCCTCTAAGCAGTTGTGAATCTGGCAAGAAGAACTTTGGTGCTTGTGCACCCATTTCTGCAATCTGAATTTCTGAAACTCTAAATTTCTGACAAAGGGTAAGGCTCTTATCACTCTAGGTTTATGGTCTCCCTCTCAATATACTGTCAGGCCAATATACCAAACCTTTCTATATATGCTTCCTTCTGATATACCCGTCGGTACATGGAAGAAGATCACCCTTTCAATATACCCATCAGTACAGAAAGAGGTGTTAACACACGTGAAAGAATTTAATATGTGGTACATAGACAGTACAGAGAGGGGTTTGTGCAAGCACAAACGGATGGGAGGGCTCAAATGTGTGTGTATTGTGTCCTTATTACTACCCGTCGATTTTATAGGGTCGATGCCCAGACGACGTTTAGGCAGTTGTGTTAGGCATTAAGTGCAGTAGTAGTCACGACGGCATCACATGTAAGTGCTTCCCAGAGGAACCGTATATACCGAACGCTACTATGAGATCAAAGATCTCGTGTGATAGAACCAAACACAAAATAAAAAATTTGCACTCTTTTTTTTTACTTTTTTTTTTTAGATCTGCAATTTTTTTCAAGATCTTTCTCCTTTTTTTTAAGATCTTTTTTTTTTCACAAATCTTTTTTTTTTTTTTTTCAAGATCTTTTTTTTTTTAAAGATCTCCAAATCTGAAATATTCCGCCAATATGTTGGATCAATTGGCTATGCCAATGACTAATCAATTTTTTTTTTTACCTTCCAAATAAGTGGATAGGTCAAATGTTAGTTGAGGGATGCTTGGAAGGAATGAAGGCTACGGGATGCTTCAATGGCTCTCCTTTGATGTAGATCTTCTCCAATGGATCCTCTCCAATAGTGCTCCTCTTCAACCTTTCTTGGATAGAACCTGCTCTGATACCAAATGATAACAATAGTATAGCTCTGATACCAAATGATAGAATAGAATTAGATTGCAATGACCAAAGAGGGACATAAGTCTCACAAATATTATTGATCATGAAATCAGGTTACATAACAATGCAATAGCTGTAATATTTATAGATATTAGAGAGCCTCATGTGGATAGACATGACACCCTATCAGGCACCAACTACGAGATGATAAGACCCATCTCACATGCACATGTAATTACTACTAATACCAATATTGAATGTTATCCAACATAACAATATTGAATGCAAGTCACTAGACTAGAGTGCACATGTTGCACATTATTAAATAACAGACAATGCAATAAAATGCAATAAATTTGCCTATACTAAATTATACTAATAGTATTATCCTTTCATTGGATGTCTTGGTTGGGTGGAGAGTGTTGCCTTTCCCCCTCTTTTGTTGTGATCAACTGGAGAAAAGAGAAAATGTGCATGTTGCTATCTTGGAGCAAAAGAAAAGTGCAGTTTGACAGTCCCTTGTGAAAATGAATTCATTGTAATCCTTTCCCACATTATGTGGATGAAATTGTAATAGTTATGTTATGAAGAAATGATGTTGAAATTGATTATGAGAATGTATATTTGATTTGAGAAAGACATTTGCTTTCTGCTCTGTACATTGGAAGAAATAAATGAAATCTTGTTAACTATATTAAAGAAATGGAAGAATGTGAAGATGTAAAGTTTTATAAATGAAGTCAATAAAGAATTACAAGTTCATCTCTCTTTTGCATTGTTGTGATGAAGTTGGAAATATCAAATTGTGATTTGAAATCTTTGTTTAGAAAATGGAAGAAGAAGAAATACGTGTGTAAGACTTATATTGCATTGTCTCTGTTAAAATATATTAAATTGGAAATCAGATTTTAAAATTTATCTTGGAAATGATTTGTTTAGAAACAACTGATTGTATTAGGTTAGTTTAGAAATGAAATGCCACAATTTAATGATAAAATTTGTTATACAAATTTAACAGAAATTGATCTCTTGTAAATATTTGAAACTGACAATCAAACTTAATAAAAATGCACAGTTTGGACCTACACATATTAATCAACTTGAAAATTATATATTTTAGGATGCTAAGATGTTAAGGAACTCATTTTGACAAAGAAAGACTTAAGAAAATAATTTTGACATTGCAAATCGAACCCATTTCTCTTCCTCAACCAATTTCTAGCATTTGTTGGACAAAATTCAAATGTAAATTAATTGAACAAGTTTAACTTTATAAACCACTTTAAATCCTTCATAGATAAATTATCCATGCATGTTTGGCATGTTGAGTGAAGAAGGAGATCTAATGTAATCAAATTGAAAATTTGGAAAGTGTCAGTTTGCTAATTAAAATCCTGCAGATTGTTTTTGAAAAATTGACCCCTCAAACTTTATCAAAATATAAATTTTATGTTTCTGTGCAAAGAGGGCATCGATATCTTTCCAAAAAGTCATTGTTTTCCCAAAACCAAGCTTCCTAGATCAAGTTATGACACTTTGAAGTTTTTGAGCCTTGGCGGGAAAATTTGGGAAAATTTTCCCTGGCAGGCCTGCAGCCCAAAAATTTCTTGTCAAATTGCCTTAGAATTTTTTTTGGAAATTTTGGCTCAGGAAACATTTCATCTTTTCCTCCACCGGCCTGCAACCAATTAGCGGCTACCACATGTCATCACGGGGCAGCACTGGAGGCGCGACATCTTTTTGCCATTTGGCCTTTTTGAAAATTTTGGAAAAATTTTCCTTTTAGCCTCGTCAGCCCGCGACCAATCACAGGCTACCACGTGGCAGCTTTGGGTGCTAGTGGAGGGGGTATAACCTTTGTTTCTTTTAGTTTTTGCCTTTGGAAATTTTCAAAAAAATTCCCCGCAGCCTCAAAACCCCGTCCTCACCTTGGGATTTTCTCCTCCGTGGGGGCTTGGACTTTCGCGCGCCTTTCACCCTTTTTCTTCCTTTTGGCGAAGTTCGCCAAATCACCCTGCCACTCTGCACCTCTCCCTCTCCCTTCTTTCCGCGGTGTTATTAGAGCACCACATGTCCCCTGGACGGACCCGTGGACACATGGGCGTTGTTTGGCTTCTTTTCTCCTTGGGCGAAATGCCCCAAATTCTTCCGTCGCTCTGCCTTTCCCCTTTTTCCCCGGCGATGTCTCAAAGGCCGCCACGTGTCCTTAGAGGACCCACAGAGGTGCATGCACAACTGGGAAATTTCTCCTACACAAGGGAAAATCCCAAACGCCGCCCCGCAACCCGCCGACCCAAATTTTGCTTTCACCCCTGCTTGACACATGTCCCCTTGGGGAAAATTTGACCCCTAAGCTCTGCCTGTCCATAACTTGAGTTCCTGAAGGATTTAGGAGGACTTATTTATATCATCGGAAAGGCAAGAAAATTTCCTATCTAATGGATATTATTTAGGGAAATTTTAGAAATTTTAAGTATGAGAAAAATCAAGTTGAAACTCCAATCCTGTTAGAGAGTGGGTATGGGGTAAATTACTCCCTGAACCTAACTGAAACATCTAACCCTAAAATTTGAACCTTATGAACTTGAAAATTTGTTAATGAAGGAAGAATATATTCTAGTAATTTAGATTCATTCTGGAACCTAATAGGGTCAATTGTTGTCTTGCAACTTAGTTTTGGATACTTCTAATAAAAAAAATTATTCCATAATTTTCTAGCTAACCCTAGGTTGTTTCTTGGGTCTCAACTGGGTTGTTTTAACTGGGCATCACAGTTTGGTATTAGAGTAGTGGTTCAAAATATTGGACCATTGGGCACACTAGAAAACTTGAGACATAAACTTAAACCTAGCACACTTTTAAACCTAGAAAACAACTTAGCTAGAACTTGTATATTTTAGTAAACATGGAATTTGTGTAAAACTTAGAAAAATAAACTAACTCTCACTTTGGTCTATGCAGGAGGTTTAGACGGAGCAAGAGGAACCTTCACAGAGACTCAGACTCACCACCACCACCACTAGATCAGGGTATAGCAGCTATTCTACCTCAGATTCTATAGACCCTTCAGGATGTTAATGCCACTCTACGCGGAGGATTAGGAGGACATGTAACTAGTCATGACAGAGCCTCTTCTATCGAGGGTCAAGTATCTCCTCAACCCAGCGAGGAGCATAGAGGAGAGAACTCCCATGCGGAGTCAGTCAGAGTAGATGTACCACCTAGGAGACAACGTGATAGAGTTCCAAAGCGCAGAGAGAGGTCTCGGAGCCCTAGGCTTAGGAAAGAGCGTGCATAGAGACCTAGAGGCCGTCATACCATAGCAGTAGATCATATCAGGGAGATCCTAAAGCTTCAGCCATCACATTACTCAGGTGACATGGGTAGATTTTAGGCACAGGCCTGGCTAGTGATCTTGAGCGGTTACTTCAAGCTTTTCCCTTGTTCTAGCAACACAAAAGTTCATGTTACGATCCATCTGCTGAGGGATGGAGTAGGAGTATGGTGGAGGAAAGAGGAGCAGAAGCTCCATGTAGATTCAAAGACATTGACCTAGGAGCTATTTGAGGAGAGATTCATGAGTAGGTATCTATCATGGAGGTTCATACAGTAGAGGATTGACGAGTTCCATGACCTCCGATAGGATTCTCTTTCAATAGCAGAGTATGAGAGTAGATTTCTGGATCTACTCCAGTATGTAGATTATATGTAAGATCTGCAGGTGCAGATTCACATGTTCATCTGAGACCTGAATTAAGATATTGGAGGTGCTGTGTGGATCCACTACCCACAGACATTAGAAAAGGCCATCGATAAGGCCTATATCGCAGAGGAGACTTAGGGAAAGACCCAACAAACTAGAAACCGATTCAGGATCCGCATACAGTAGATGCGGGACTTTAGATCGAGGGGGTCAGTACCCCTTCCTCATGGTGGCTAGGGTATAGCACATTCATCCTTTAGGCCACAACAGCAGCAGTCCCGCCTACCTCATAGACCTCCACAAAGATTTGATGTACAGAGAGGTCGAAGTATGGGGCCTCCTCTTAGGGGTCCCATTAGGACACATGGCGGACCTAGAGCTCAGTCAGCGGGAGCTCGCCAACAAAGACCTCAGTAGACCACATCCGGATCATCAGGATCCACTCCATAGACTTCTAGGGCACCTACTGGAGGTGCTACTCATTGGGGAGGATCAAGAGGATAATTTTTTTGTGGAGTTACTGGACAATTTTGGAGAGATTACCCACAGAACCCTAACAACAAGGGTAAGACACATATTTCAGAGCTGATTGTTGGTGACATGGGATGCAGCCACATGATTTATGCAGTGGTTGAGAACCACCATGCAGAGCATCAGAGTACAGTCATTGAGACCATAGGTAGCATTGGTGGTATTCCTACCTCTGTATTGTTTGATTCTGGTTCTTCTGATTTTTTCATTGCACCATCTTTAGTAGAGCGATGCAGGCTAGTGGCAATTAGGAAGGGTCTTAGTTAGGATGTCGAGATGGCTTCTGGACCCAAGATATTTGTAGACTCCTTAATCAAGGAGTGTGTAGTAGATTTTGGCCCTTTCACCACTACCTCAGATCTCTGTATCCTTCCTTTGGACTTGTATGGAGTCATTTTGGGTATGGATTGGTCATTTGCACACAAGGCCAGGATGGATTGCTATCACAAGACTATATCTTGTGCAGATGATTTAGGAGTTGAGTTGGTGATTTATGGGGTCAGGAGACCCGTTTCTATTTACACCATCTCCGCTATGCAGCTTAAGCGGTGTGTGTGATGGGGTTGTCAGATTATGTTGTTACAGTCAGTGATAGATCAGAGGATAGGTCTAGTGGACCATCACTAGATGATCATCCCATTTTGAGAGAGTTTTTTTATGTCTTTCCAGGGGAGCCACCGGGGTTACCACCTCCACGTGAGATTGATTTTCATATAAATCTAGTTCCTAGAGTAGAGGATATCTCACGGGAACCTTGTCGGATGACCACCTTGGAGCTCTGTGAGCTCAAGTTACAGCTTGAGGACCTTTTGGAGAAAGGCATTATCCATCCTAGTGTATCCCCTTGGGGTGCACTAGTGTTCTTTGTGAAGAAGAAGGATGGATCCTTGCAGTTGTGTATTGATTACCGCCTGCTGAACAAGGTAATGATCAAGAATCATTATCCTCTTCCTCGTATCAATGACTTGTTTGATCAGACGAAGGGAGCCATAGTTTTCTCTAAGATTGATCTCAAGTCAGGGTACCATCAGTTGAGGATTGCAGAGGTGGAAATTCATAAGACCGCCTTCCACACGAGATATGGGCACTATGAGTTCACAGTGGTGCCTTTTGGTTTAACTAATGCCTCTGTAGTGTTCATGAGTTTGATAGATGGGGTATCTAGGACCTTCTTAGATCACTTCATGCTCATCTTACTAGATGACATTTTGATATACTCACGTACACGTGAGGAGCATGAGGGGCACCTTCGATAAGTTCTTCAATGTCTTCGTGAGCAACAACTTTACAGGAACTTGGAGAATTGTGCTTTCTTTCAGATAGAGGTACAGTACTTGGGACATATTATTTTTGGGGAAGATATTGCCGTCGATCCTTCAAATATTAGAGCCATTATGGATTGGCCAGCACCCATTACAGTGACCAAGGTGCGTAGCTTCATGGGATTAGCAGGTTACTACCAGATATTTGTTCAGGACTTCTCTTAGATTTTGCACCCTATCACTTCCCTTTAGAGGAAAGGGAAGAAGTTTGTGTGGTCATACAGATGTGAGCATGTCTTCATGATACTAAAGGGACGCCTCATCATAACACCTATTCTTGCAGTGCCGTATCCACAGGGTGAGCTCTTTGTTTACACAGATGCTTCGTTGGCAGGCCTTGGAGGTGTGTTGATGCAAGATGGCAGAGTAGTGGTTTTTGAGTCTTGTAAACTCAAATATCATGAGCTTAATTATCCGACTCATGATCTTGAGCTTGTGGCAGTTGTGCATGCTTTGGTTAGATGGAGACATTTTCTTCTTGGTAGGAGATTCACACTCAAGATAGATCATTTGAGTCTTCGCCACCTCTTCACGTAGCCCAATCTCAATGCTCGTCAGCGGCATTGGATGGAGTTGCTTTGTGAGTATGACATGGAGATAGAACATGTGAAGGGGAAGGATAATGTGGTAGTAGACGCTCTTAGTAGATGGAGACATGTGGTTATGGCCACTTCAGTGAGCACAGATTTACAGAGTAGGATTCTTTAGCAGCTTCCTCTTGACAGCTTCTACATTGCAGTTTCGAGTAGAGATCGAGTCACAGAGACCCCTTGAGGGGAAGTTTGATGGTTTTTCCTTAGAGGAAAATGGTCTTCTTAGGCACCAAGGCCAGATATATGTTCCCAGAGATGGAGGCTTGAGGCAGGAAATCTTGGTAGAGGCACATCGTGTACCCTATTCAGCCCATCCCAGGGTGAAGAAGATGCATGCCACCTTGAGAAAGTTGTATCATTGGAGAGGAATTCGTCAAGACATGGCTCAATTTGTGTCACAGTGTTTGGAGTGCCAGAGGGTTAAGGGGCCAAGCATCAACATCTAGTTGGCCTTCTTTATCCTCATGCTATACCGGAATGGAAGTGGGACACCATTTCCATGGATTTCATTGTTGGGCTACCGATGTTGAGATATCACCACGATGCCATTATGGTCATGGTTGATAAATTGAAAAAAGTGGCTCACTTTTCTCTGGTGAAGACCACTTATACAGCTAGAGCATTGACACAAGTATATTTGGATGAGATTGTCAGGTTGCACGGGATTCTGTGGAAGATCATTTGTGACCGCGATCCTTTATACACTTCACATTTCTGGACTACCATGCAGTATGTCCTCGGGTCGAGGATCAACTTTAGAACAACATGTCACCCTGAGATAGATGGACAGACCGAGATGGGTGAATCATATTTCAGAGGATATGCTCAGGATGTATGTGATGGATCAACAGTCTAAATGGGAGGAGTACCTGTACTTAGTGGAGTTTTGCCTACAATAATAGTTTCCAGAGTTCCATAGGCATGGCTCCTTTTCAGGACTTTGTATGGTAGAGAGTGTAGGACACCTCTTAGCTGGAATAGGTTAGAGGAAAGAGTATCTCTTGGACCAGCTCTTCTATAGGACGTGGAGCAGCAAGTGGTGTTGATCAGGTAGAGATTGTAGGAGGCACAGGATAGGTAAAAGAAGTATGTGGATCAGCATAGGATTGACCGTAGTTTTGATGTGGGCATGAAGGTGTTCCTTCATGTCAGGCCACACAAGATCCCTATCCGTTATGGAAAAGGTTCTAAGTTAGCTCCTATATTCATTGGACCTTTTGAGATCTTGGAGCGTATCAGCCCTTTGGCCTACCGTCTAGCATTGCCACCTAGCTTGTCTCGCATACATGATGTTTTTCATGTTTCAGTTCTCAGGAGATATATTACAGATCCTTCTCATGTGTTAGATTGGACATCATTACATGTGCAGGATCAGGGGTAGGTGATGGTGGAGCCCTTTCACATCTTAGATTGCAGGACCCTGGGCCTTTGAGGCAGAGAGGTTGATTAGGTTTGGGTGTAGTGGGACAGATATGGCGATATTGCAGCTACATGGGAGGATGCTACTTCATTACGAGTTTAGTTTCCACATTTGTTCTAGTGACTTCAAGAGAAATTCAAGTCTAAGGGGAAGGGGATGTAGTGCCCACTTCCCTTTGACACCTTTTGATGCTTATTTGATACTGTTGATTACATTATAGACATTATTATTTTTTGATTTAGTATGATGTTAGACATTGATCACGGATTATTGTTGATCTTGATTTGATTTTGATGCATGATGATTATTAGAGACACCTTATATGTGGATGATGATATAATATTGACATGGATGTTTGTATGGATGTTGTTCAGACATGTGATTTGGATATTATGAGTTGATCTAGAAAATGGATATTATTTTGATGATGATATAGTTGTTGATTAAAAATGCAAATGATGTAGTTGTTACTTTGATGATTGTTGTGATTCATTTATATAGTTGGTTTAGTGATTTTTATTGCATATCATATTGGATGTTCTGATATGGCCACGAGGCCAAAGGAGGTATTTACATTTTGTAGGTTAAAAATATCACAACAAAACATCGGGGGGATCGGGAGACCAACCAAATAGAATTCTAGGTGAATTCAACAAGGTCACCATGGCAACTCGTGTTTATGTGTGTGTGTTGTTTTGTTAGGGATTCCCATGGGGGGATTACCTTTACATGTGACCATGGGTATTGTGTATTTTATTAATGTGTTTCTTTTATTATTGTTGTATGTATTTTATATAGTAATGTGTTCCCTTCTTTTAATTAATTAAATTGTGATAGGATTAATGTGAGAATCATATGATATAAAATTTTAATAAATAAATTGGGATGTGGGAAAAGTAATTATAAGAGTTGTTTTTTGCATTTAATTTGTAAGGGATGTGTAAGTTGTGTAAGGTCTTGTGTAAGTCAGATTTTAGAGTAAGAAATACTCCACCTCCATGAAAATTTCGAATTTGTCCTTGGGGGCTGTTTTTGGAGGCTTGTGGGACAAGTAAAACTTGTCCCATGCCTCTAAATTTAATCTACCAACCATACTTATGGATGGAGATGTGATTTGTGACCTTTATAATGAATTTTAATAGTTTTTTTGTATATTTTTAATTGCACTTTCTTAAATTTTAATTAATTTTTTGTCCCTTGAGGTGTGGGCTTTTTAGAGTGTGCAAGTAACTTGTCATATTTTCACCCACCTCTTTATTGTGCTTGGGAGAATGGAGTTTGTCTTTTGTGTTTGAATTGGAGGATGTGTGATGTGGCATCCTACATGGATCCACATCATCCTCTTCTCTCCCTCTTCTATTTAATTCAAACTTTCTTCTTGTTTTGGGGATGTTGAACCTTTTTGCATTCTTCCTTGGGGCGCATTTTTTTCTTGTGTGGATATCTTATTTTTGGAGGAAGTTGGAGAAAGATTTGCATGCGTAGAGTTTGTTGTTTTGGACTGTGTTTTCTTAGGTTTTGAAGCTTGATGTTTGGAGACACAAGTAACCATGGAGAGGTAGGAATTTAACTCTCTTTTTATATGATGTCATTTGCTTGTTGTGTTTTGTGGATAGTGCATGCTTTGTTTTATTTGTTGGCTGGTTGGGTAGACTGTCATAGGGATGGTGTAGGAGAAGGATATGAGGAATCCATGTGGGGGGCATTAGGGAATGCTTTAGGCATCAAAATTTTTTGGATGGAGTTTGGGGTTGGGATCCACAATGGAAAAGAAATAGCTTGCATTTCTTAATTTGTGGAGGGCATAAGGAAATTTGTGGGGGGCATAAGGAGGGATTTGTGGGGGGCATAAAGAAAGGTGTGCGATGAATTATTTTGGTGTTTTGTTATTGGTGGATGCCCAAATTCCCATTTAGGAGGCATAAGTAGCTTCCCCCATAGACCTTGCTCCTTTGGCTTGCATGATCAAGCTTGAGTTCTATTTTGAAATGATTTTAAATGCAATTGTGAACTATTGTTTTTGTGTTGAATTGTGTTTTAAAAAAAAGGAAATGTGTATGTGAAAGAATGTTGTGTTGTGGAAGCCAGTTGTTGCCATGGTTGAATTACACCTCTTGATTGTATTTTGGTTGGGGCTCGGGGGCCAATGATGAAGGAAGGCTTCTCCTTTCATTGGATGTCTTGGTTGGGTGGAGAGTGTTGTCTTTCCCCCTCTTTTTTTGTGATCAATTAGAGAAAAGAGAAAATGTGCATGTTGTTATCTTTGAGCAAAAGAAAAGTGTAGTTTGACAGTCCCTTGTGAAAACACATTCATGGTAATCCTTTCCCACATGATGTGGATGAAATTTTAATAGTTATGTTATGGAGAAATGATGTTGAAATTGATTATGAGAATGTATATTTGATTTGAGAAAGATATTTGCTTTCTACTCTATACATTGGAAGAAATAAATGAAATTCTATTAACTATGTTCAAGAAATGGAAGAATGTGAAGATGTAAAGTTTTATAAATGAAGTCAATAAAGAATTGCATGTTCATCTCTCTTTTGGATTGTTGTGATGAAGTTGGAAATATCAAATTGTGATTTGAAATCTTTGTTTAGAAAATGGAAGAAGAATAAATACGTGTGTAAGACTTATATTGCATTGTCTCTCTTAAAATACATTAAATTGGAAATCAAATTTTACAATTTATCTTGGAAATGATTTGTTTAGAAACAACTGATTGTATTGGGTTAGTTTAGAAATGAAATTCCACAATCGAATGATAAAATTTGTTATACAAATTTAACAAAAATTGATCTCTTGTAAATATTCGAAACTGACAATCAAACTTAATAAAAATGCACATTTTGGACCTGCACACATTAATCAACTTGAAAATGATATATTTTAGGATTCTAAGATGTTAAGGAACTCATTTTGACAAATAAATACTTAAGAAAATAATTTTAACATTGCAAATCGAACCCATTTCCCTTCCTCAGCCGTTTTCTGGCATTTGCTGGACAAAATTCAAAAGTAAATTAATTGAACAAATTTAACTTCCTAAACCACTTTAAATCCTTCCTAGATCAATTCTCCAAGCCTGTTTGGCATGTTGAGTGAAGGAGGAAATCCAATTTAATCAAATTGAAAAGTTGGAAATTGTTAGTTTGCTAATTAAAATCTTGCAGATCATTTTTGTAAAATTGACCCCTCAAACTTTATTAAAATATAAATTTTATGTTTCCTGTGCAAAGAGGGCATCGAGATATTTCCAAAAATTCCTTGTTTTCCCAAAACTAAGCTTCCTAGCTCAAGTTATGACACTTTGAAGTTTTTGAACCTTGGTGTGAAAATTTGGGAAAATTTTCCTTGGCGAGCCCGCAACCCAAAAAATTCCTGTCGAATTGCCTTAGAATTTTTTTTGAAAATTTTGTCTCGGGAAACATTTCATCTTTTCCTCCACCAGCCTGCAGCCAATTAGAGGTTGCCACGTGTCCTCACGGGGCAACGGTGGAGGCGTAACATCTTTTTGCTCTCTGGCCTTTTTGAAAATTTTGGAAAAATTTCTTTTTAGCCCCACCGGCCCATAGCCAATCATAGGCTGCCACGTGGAAGCTTTGGGTGCTAGAGGAGGGGGAGGACCCTTTGTTTCTTTAGTTTTTACCTTTGGAAATTTTTGAAAATTTCCCTGCGGCCCCGAAACCCCATCCTCGCCTTGGGATTTTCTCCTCCATGGGCGCGCGGACCTGCGCACGCCTTTCACCTTTTTTCATCCTTTTGGTGAAGTTCACCAAATCACCCCACCACTATGAGACTCTCCCTCTCCCTTCTTTCTGTGGCATTTGTAGAGTGCCACGTGTCTGTCGACACTAAAATTTTCCTTCGTGATTTCTATTTCATTAATGTATGTATTAGGAATATGATGTTGTTAAGTATAATTAGTAGTAGCATCCAATAAAAGATAATGGCACTACTGGTATGATGTTGCCAATAATGTATAGTACGGTAACAGTCAAAGTACAATAGGAATATTGTGGTAAAAAGTAAATATTTGTCGTAAGTGATTTGGTAATGTTAAAATGTCAAAGTTAGGGTAAGTAGAGAAGTAGGGTCTACATGATTAGGAATTTAGAAATATTATATATAGTAATAAGGACAAGGAGTGATGTCATAAATATTTTGTGTATTTTATTAGTAAAAAATTCTAAAAAGGTGGAACCCATGTGAAATGATAAGTGTATCTTATCTTAAAAGATAAGCTTACATGTAAAGATAAGAGTTAAGGTATGGAATATGATTCGTCAGAGTAGATTTCTTATCCTATCTTAGAGATAAGGTGGATAAGCCTGAAAGTTCTATAAATAAAGAGGCCACCCCTTTCATTTAGTATATAAGGAAGTAGTGAGAAATATTGTATGAGTAAGTGTGTAAAGGAATCCATTATTTATAATGTGTGTTAAAGAAGCCATTAAGAGGTGTAATTGTGAAGTTCTCCCATAGTTATTGTTGGAAGGCAAGTGAAGTTAGTAACACTTGAAGTACCTCATAGGTGATATTGTTACAATTTCATGTTGATATTATAATTTAACACTTATATTTTAGATTTTTCATCATTCCTTTGTATCATAGTCTATGGTATTCTTGTGTTATGTTTGTTGTTGTGTTTCCAGATTACGTCCACCAAACTAAAAGTTGTGCATTAGTAAATAACCATAGCATGAGGAGTTCCTAGTGGAGAATTATCATAGTGCTGGATTGGTGATGACATTTGGGTTCCGTTGCCAGGATCATTCCTCGTTGGTGGATTTTCTGGAGAGATATTCCCACTTAGTTAGAAATCATTTGGAGAGTAGCCTTGTTTTTACTATACATAGTAGTTACCATGGTAAAGTCACTGTTTACCATGAATAGTATTTACCATAGTAACTTTACTTTTTAACGTGAATAGTATTTACCACAGTAACTTCACTTTTTACTGTGAATAATGTTTACCACAGTAAAGTCAGTTTTTACCGTAATAAGTCAAGTTTTACCATAGTTTACCATGGTCATTCCTATTTTACTGTAGAAAGGTGTAAATGTCACTTTCTATTTTAGTGATTCCAATTATTTGTGCACATAAGTCTTGTTAATTGTACTTGTGGGGTTGGTAGCTTCACTGTGGTTAGCTTTTGAAAATGAGGAAGATTCTTATTTTTTCAGCCTAATTTAATGAAGATGCTTCCTCTTTCATTTAAGAATTTAAACGATCTTGCATTTGTAATGGCCTCATAAGAAGAGAACAATGGACTGAATTTTTTCCTACCTTTTTTGATGGCTCAACCCTTAGGTGGTTTGAAACACTAGGTGATAATGTGAAAAACTCATGGGATTTATTAACTGAAAGTTTTCTTGAAGAATTCGGTGAACAATAAAAATATGTAGATCTCATGATCAATATCACAAAGCTATCCCAAGGAGAGAAAGAGAATATCTAAGGGATTATCATGCTCGTATTCTAGAGCTAAGGAGGAAGCTCGATGCCCAGATCCAGAAGGAAGGATTAACATATGGGTTAATGAATGACGTGGATAATCTGCTCTGTAAGAACTTAATTCTTGGGATGAAGCCAGAGATCAAACAACGAGTGAAGTATGACCACCTAGTGACCCTCAAACAAGCAAAGGAGATTGCAAGAAGGCAAGAAGAAAGCATGGAAGAAGAGTCCAAAAAAATTGTTGCTAAGGTAGAGCCTACACCAACACCTTTGGTCTAGAATCCATAACCACTCTCGGTGAGCTCAAATATTTCTCCTAGTACATCTACTGAGTATGAAGATCTGATTATGAAGATGGGCCAGTTAACTATTAATCTTCTTCAAGGAAAAGAATTTAGTTCTCAGGGAGGAGATAGAGGTCCAAAAATAAATATTTGTAAAGTTGTATGTTATGGTTGTCATAAAAAGGGTCATTATAAGTATAATTGTCCAGATAGAGCTTCTACATCTGTTACAAGAGATAATGATAAAGGAAAAACACCTGTGAATTATTTTGATGTAGTAGATAGGAGAATAAATAATGAATTAGATGTGTTTGTAACAAAAAGAAAGAAAGAAAAAGATAACTAAGATGGAAATGATCTTAAGAAGATGAAAGGAGAAACCAGTAAGAAACATAGGAGAAGAAAGTTGGGTGTGCATGATTCTCTAATTTCACAGGGACAAGGACCATACTCCATCTTAGAAGATCTATCCAAAAGGCCTGTAAATATTACATATGGTCAACTTTTAGCTATGTCTTCTAAGAAGAGGCGGGAGCTGCGAAGTGGACTCAAAGCTCGACGAAGGAAGGAGGTTGAGGTCCTTGCTTTTGAGGCAGAGGTGGATCCCTACGCTCCATAAGCTGAGGTATTATGTAATGGTATTTCAATTCATGACGTCTTAGTTGATGGAGGTGCTGCAGTTAATGTAATGACCGAGTCTGTAATGAATATGTTGGGTTTAAAAATTGATCGCCCCTCAACACTTATGTTAAGGTCATTCAATAAGGGAAAAACTAAACCAGAAGGTGTTGTTTCAAATGTGGTAATATCTGTTATGGGTGTTGTATGTGTGGTAGACTTTCAGGTGATGAAAAATGGTATTGTTGCGTACCCAATGTTGTTGGGAAGGCCATGGCTAAGGAAAGTTCATGCAAGAAACTACTTGAATGAAGGCTTCATGACACTTGGATGTGGTAGAGAGAGGGTGAAGATAAATGTGATCCCCTGGCATCATAAGGTAGAACCTATGGATTCAAGTGATGAAAATGATGATTAGACATCCTCTTATTACTCTAGTACTAGTGAAGTGGACACAGAAGATGAAGAAAGTGAGGTTGATGTTTCAGTCATGGATATCCTTCCAGTCACACCGACTCATGAATCCATAAAATTATCTGAAGAAGAACTAATGATCGTCTCCAATAAATAAAGATTGGTGATGCTGTGATGGAGAGTGAGAAGGAATCCTACCTCTAGCTCTTTCAAAGGTACATACACCTATTCACTTTTGATTACAAGGAACTCTATCAAGTAAGTTGGGTAGAACATTCTATTGAGCTAGTATATGGTGTTAAGCCCACAAAGAAAATGCCATATAAAATGAATCTTAATTTTTTCAATACTATAAAAGAAGAAATAGATAAGTTGCTTGATTCAAGATTCATATTTACCGTGGAGAATTCAAAATGGGTTTCTCCCATTGTGATCTCAATAAAAGAGAATAGGAAGCTACGCATTTTTGTTGATTATAGGAATCTCAATAAGGCAACAAAGAAGGATCATTACCCACTCCCATTCTTAGATAAGATTTTAGATGAAGTAGCTGGCCATGTGTGCTATAGTTTTGCTGATGGATATAGTGGATACAACCAAGTTCGTATAGTGGAGAAAGATCAGCTGAATACCACGTTTACCACTCCTTGGGGAACATTTTCTTATAGAATTATGCCTTTTGGGTTGTGTAATGCTCCGGCAACATTCCAACGTTTGATGAATAGGGTGTTTGAACCCTACATTGAAAACTTCATCAGAGTATTTCTAGATGATTTTTACATCTATGGGAGCAAGATGGACCACCTGCACCAGATGGAGACAACATTTCAAAGGTTAGATGAAGTACAAACCTCATTAAACCCTACAAAGTGTGTCTTTGGATGTTCTAAATACATTTTGTTAGGGCATTGTTAGCATATAAATTTGCACGCATGCAAATGACATACAACAGTGTGGGAACGAAGTCCCTCCTCAATGAAGGTGAGGCTGCCTTTATTGAAAACCAAAACTGTATTTACATATGTACATTCAAAATTGTATGTGGGGGGTGTTTTGGAACATCAATGGAAGAAAAGTGAATGAAGGAAATGGAATGAAATGAAAGAAAAGAGTGGAATGGAATGGACTGAAAGAAAATGCAAGAGTTAGGTAAAAACAGAGCCTAATATTGCATGAAGAGAAAAGATGAATAACCAACACAAATAAAATGGAGTTTGAGTTAGCCAAACAAGAACATGCAAAAGGGAACACACCTGAGCAAGTAGATAGTCAGAGCTTGATCACTGTGAACTAGAACAACTGATTACTAATGTTGACAATAAGATCAAAGATAATATTTGCACGCAAGATTTAAACACCTAACATCTAATGAACATAAGAACACCAAATGTTACCAGAGACAATGAATGAGACACAAAGTTCTTATTCCATTAACTCCAAAATGTTTTTCACAAAGAACACAAAGTTTCTTCTTGAAACAAAGCTTGCACAAAAGTATCTTCTTCTCCTCTCTCAAAGTCCCCCTTAAAAATGAGCCCCTCACTTCCTTTTATAACCCAAAAGTTGGTTACAAAGTAGTTAGGGTTTAATATGATCATTAAATAAGGCACTTAAGTGACCTTTGACTTTTTCTAACTAACTTTATTAAATACAACCCAAAAATAGAAATTACTTAAAATATCCAATGTTTCCCAAATAACAACACCTTTAAATATACAATAATAACCAGTGCCTTATCCATTGAAATGGGGTCCGCCTATCTCAAACGTATGAGAAATGGACTCTCCCAATTCGCTAGATATCAAGAAAATCAACTTCCTACACCGCCGGTGAAATTAGGATCTGCTGCTTTTGATAATTGAAAGGATCTAAACCTTCCCAAAGTTTCAAACATCTTTTCCTCTTCTGGAGGTTCACTTGGCCAAAGAATAGCCTCACAAAATACCTGCAATTCAAGAATTCTACTTGGCATATCATTAAAATTAACAATTTTAGACTGAGCATTCTCAAACAAGTTCTTCAATTTGATACACCGTTCCATGGAAACCGACGAGAAATTGTTGGCAGGAGTGTACATGTCTTTGAACAATCGTGAGAATTTTTCTTCCACCTGCTCCGATGAACACCTTTGATTATGCTCATTTACTAGGTTGCAAGGAATCTCAGCTATGAAATCCTGGATCGAGGAAAGTGAAGCGAAAACTTCATTACACATGTTGTCATAATGGATCATAGAATCCACAAGAATCGTCTTTCTCGATTTGAGATGTAGACACCAAAGGAAACGTGTCCCTCGATGTTCAAATTTGAGAATCCCTTCAATAGCCAACACTGAAGATTCCATACTTGTCATCTCCTGCAGACTGGGCAATATCTTATCCAAATTTGATATCGTAGAAACAAAAGTTTCTTTGAAAGAAAGAATTGGATCTAGATATACACTGATATCTTCATGAAGCTTAACCGTAGTCTTGATCGCTCCCTGGCCCAAAACGAGAATCTCCGAAAGCCAAGTTTTAGTGACATGGCCCAACGTGTTTATTTCCTTTGACAAATTAAGAGTCTCTTCATCTGGGGCAGCCACCGCATCAGGTACTGGGAAGGTGGATGATATGGGATTTATCAAATGCTGAACATATTCCACCAATTGACTCTTTTCAGCCTTGAGCTGAGAATTTTGGGACTTGTATTTCTCCAATCTTTTTAGCACGATATCAATTGAATCTCGAGCCATCGCCATGTCACTTTCTAACGTGGATCTCCCAAGTCCTAGTCTGGAAACTTCATAGTCAGCTAGCGTCATAGCATTACGCTCTTTATCCACTCATGGAATGGCAAGGTCTGCAAACTTGTTTCCATCATTATCCACCATTATTCGAGAAAGTACCTTGGGCTTCTTAGGAATGGTGTCATTTGACAATTTGAAAAGGGCATCAAAATCAATTTCGATTGGCTTGACAACTCTCTTCCTTTTCTTCACTTTAGAATCAACCCAAGAAGGAGTTTCATTTACTATCTCGGCATATAGAATCCTAGAGCTTGAATCAATATCCTCAATCCTGGAGCTTGAATCAATATCCTCATTATAAAAAATAATAATAATAATAATTGTCTCAAATTATAAACTTTTAATATGTCAATAAAAACAAATCGAGACCAAGCTCGAATTCTAAGGCAATTTTTGTGATTCTGAAACGGGATTCGGAATTGATTGAAATTTGGCAAGTTCCTTATCATACCAAGATATGCTTCTTTCGATAATTGGTTGGTTCTTGCCATCGAGAGAAAATTCATCTCTTTTGGTCCAGTCAATTCGAGGCAACGGTGTGAAGGCGATGGCATCATACGAGGAATCAACGACATCCTCATCATCGGTTATGAAGGAATCGGGAGGACTCCGGATGTGGAAGGCCTTGATCTGAGCAAGTGTTAAGCGAGAGTACTCCCGTCTCCTTACCTCATGTTCATCCGAGCAAGCGGCCCAGAAATCCTCCATGGTAGGGTTATGTTGATACTTCGCTCCCATAATCGTTTGCATATAACCATTGATATCGAACTGGGCCCTCTTCACATATGGATGGATGGTTATGAGAGAAAACTCCTTTTCCATTAGTTGTGCACTGAATAAGTTTGGGCATTGGTATTCCCCGATTTGGATCGGGAAATGAATTCCTGTGCGGTGCTTGTCACTAAGCAAGCAGTGAACTTGGAACAATTGTCATGTCAGCTCCATTAATGCCCACCTATCACTGACGTACTTGGGAAGTTTCCACGGGGTCCCAGCAAAGCCACTCACGTGGATCTAGGAAAAAGATGAAAATTGTATAAACCAGGTTCCCCATTGAGAAATGACACTCATGGCTTCTTTGGAAAACCTTTCCTCGGTATTTCAATTCAAGTTCCAGATTACGCGGAAGGTGAATGCATCGTTGACTCTTCTAAAATGGTGAGAACTATTTTTGAAGCTGAGCTGAGGGTAATAGTGAAAAACGTTGTTTGATGACCCCAAGATTCCTCTCGTTTCAAGTCCCGAAAATAGCTTTCTTCGTGCTACTGCATAGGTCAGATATGAGGTCATGTAGAAGCATCCAGTCATTTTGACTTCTATCAATTGCTTGTGAATGGTGTTGCTGATGATGGTGGCCCAGTCCACAAACTCCTTCTTGGCTAGGATGATACAGATAAACTGGTACATCCATGGGTGGAAGACCCTTGCAGAAGGGAAACACAAAACTTGACTTAGGAGAGTGATCATGTCTCCAATCTCTTCCACGAACTCAATGCGGTACAGTTCTTTTGGGAGCCTGTCAATCCGAGGTCTCTTGCTTACCAGCCAATTGTTGTTAACCATTTTGCTCCATCTTAGGGGTTCTTCGTCCCAGAATCTTGCGCAGACTGGCGAGTGATTTCTGCATTCTCAGGAAAGTCAGGTATCCCGAGCAACTCCTCAATGTGTTCAGGTGTGATTAAGAGGAAAGGTTCGCGGTTGTCTTTATAAATTCCTTGTCTTTCAGGATCGTAATGCTCTGCACAAGCAATCACCAATTCCGGACACTGCACCGAGACAGGGAATGCTGCTGCTTGAGGTAGGCCACTGTGGTAAAGCCTATCAGAGAAAATGGTCTTGCCTTCAATTTTCACTCGCTCGCAAAACTGTTGCACGTTGATATGACCCAGATTTGTATCGGTGATGTTGTCATACACCGACTTAATGGAGCTGGGAGGAATAATTCCTTGGAATTCATATTTCAGGGCAGATTTATTATATTTTTCCACTGGCTTCCTCGATCTCCCTGCAGATTTGGATCTTTCGGCCATTATGAATTTAACAAAAGCAGTGACTCAGGCACACCAGACAATGCAAATGGGGCCGGGTCTCAGTCTCCAACACCCCGTCAATACAAGAAAAATATTTCCGTTTTATTATTATTATTATTATTTAAAATAAAATAATAATAATAATAATTGTCTCGAATTATAAACTTTTAATATGTCAATAAAAACAAATCGAGACCAAGCTCGAATTCTAACTCTGACAATAACAATTAAAATCTCCCGATTTTAATATTTTGCGTGAATGGAGTTTCCTCTCTTCCCTGGCCGACGTTGGAGATATTCCTGAACTGCATTTGAACTGTTTTTAATCTTCTCCCTGGCACGTGTGTAGTCTTCCACTCTGGCTAAATAATTAATTCCTCTTCCTTGGCTAATGGCGTGGAAACTTTATTGTCTTTAGCTGTCCCCTTCTTTCTCTATGCGCAGCAAGGAGATTTTTAAAATCTTTTTTATTAAAAACTCCTCCAATCTGGCACATGGAACTCTTTCTCCTTTTTTTTATATTAAAAACTTGTTCTTTCTTCCAGCTGGGCGCCTCCTTTGATGAATGCGTAGCTTTTTAAAAACTGTTCTTATCTCTAATAGCTGTGTGGAAAAGAATTTTTATTATATTCTTTATTTGATTTTTATTTAAAAACTATTCCCTCTTCATGCGCTGTCCCTCTTTCTTCACGCCTGAGAATGAATTCTTTCTTTGGTTTTCTCCTGGACTATTTTTAAATACAAACGCCTCTACTTCTTTTATCTTTTTTTTTAAAGCTACAGGCAAACCTATAATAATGCAAACAGTAAAGACAGTTTTGGCGCAGGATCAATCGATGATATTCTTCAGAGTATGGATCACGCACTGTTCCGTATGATTCCTATTGGCCACTTGCGCACTGTTCTGTGTGATTCCTGGTCCACTCACGCACTGTTCTGTGTGCTTCTTAAACTTTGCCTTAAACCACGAATGCTTGCCTGCGCTCCATCAAATGCTGCAGCAGATGAATGGATGGTGCGTGTGGAGTTTTAAGAAATTTTTTTTCTTCCTCCAAAACAAAACAAACATTTCTTTCCGTGCATGCATGGGTTTTTAAAAACTATTCTCTGCTTCAGCCAATGCGTGGCCTTTGTTAATTTCTGAGTCTTTTAAAAACTGTTCTAGTTCTCTTTGCCATGCGTGTGCTTCTTGGTATGGACTGTTTCTTTTTCTTTCTTTATTTAAAGACTGCTTCAGCTTCCCTGAGTTCTTCTCTCTCTTAGGATTTAAAATTTCCTTTAACATTCAAAAGAATTTGCTGTCCTTTTCCTTCAACCAATGCGCATGTATTTCTTTTGCATAATGTCAAACAAAATATTATATCTTTCTGAAGAAAAAGAAGCTTCCTTGACTTTTTCTATCGGGTTTGATGGAGGAAGTTACGAGGATTAATTCAACTTCCTCTCATCCCGGGTAGTGGCTTAAGTGCCAGGGGGAAATGGGAAAAGTAACGGGCAATTGCCAACGGGAATGACAAAATCGGTTGGCAATCCCCGTCCAATTCCCCCATATGGGAAATTGGGGAATTTTATGCCTGTTTGCCAATCCATGATTTGGCAATTGGCAGAGGAAAACCCACGTGCGGGAAATTTGAAGGAAATTGCCAGGAAAGTGGAAATCCAGGTTTGGGATGCCAACCCGGCAGTTGGAAACAAAAGCTAACTTCCCCGGCACTAAAACTTGTCGGATGAACCTTCATTTATATTTATTTAATTAAATACCCCTTAAGTGATTAATTTAATCAAACAAGGAGCAATTAATTAATTAAATATTAATTAATTATTTTAATATATTTTAATGCGTTTTATAGCCTGGCGAGAAGAGTTCTTGCCCGAAAATCACGAAACGAAGACCGAAACGATCACAAAAATAAGACGATCGCAAGGATTCCAAGTAATAATTTTCAAAATTTTCTAATTTTTAATTATTTAATTATTTTTTGACAATTTTGCGCAGTCAAAATTGGCTGATAACAGGCATGTTGTATCCAGAGATGGTATTGGTATTGATCCTGATAAAGTTTCAAAAATTAAAGAGTTACCATTTCCTATGAATAGAAGTAAGTTGAGATCATTTTTAGGCCATGTGGGTTACTATAGAAGGTTCATTAAGAATTTCTCAAAGATTTCATAGCTACTAACCCAATTCTTGAAGAAGGATGTTACTTATGAACCAAGAAAGAAGGCGCATGAAGCTTTTGAACAACTAAAGGAGGATTTGGTGTCTTCACCTGTTTGAAAGAATCCAGACTGGAGTAAGCCATTCATTGTGTATATTGATGCTTCAGATGTAGCATTAGGAAGTACCTGAGCCAAAATGATGAAAATGGGAATGATCATCCAGTTTACTTTGGGAGTAGACAAATGAGAAATGCTAAGGTAAATTATACTGTAACTGAAAAAAGGCTCTAGCTATCATTTTTGTTGTAAAAAAGTTTAGAAATTACTTGCTAGGGAAAAAGTTTACAATTGTAATAGATCATTAGTCTCTAAAATATATTATAAATAAGCCTAACCCATTAGGGAGGAAAACAAGATGGATAATTTTGCTATAAGAATTTGAATTTGATATTATAGATAGGCCTAGAAAGATGCATGTAAATGCATATGTACTCTCTTGAGCCTATAATGGTTTAGGTTCATCTTGTAATGATGATGATTTCCCAGATGCAACATTGTTATCCCTTGACACGATCCCTAGTGAATGCATAGATATTTAAAATTATCTGAATGAATTCAAGTTTCCTGATGGTGCCAATGCAAAGACTAAGAGGAAGATTACTTAAGTCAGTTGTCCATATTCTATTCTGCATGGAGTATTATTTCGAATAGGACATGATGGACGGTAAAAGAGGGCAGTTGGATGTGATCAAGGGAAGAAGCTGATAGAAAAATTCAACAATGGTACATGTGTAGGACACTTCTCTTAACAACTTACAGCGAGAAGGATATTGGATGTAGGTTATCATTGGCCCACTCTTTTTAGAGATTGTTATAATTATTGTAAGACATGTGATATTTTTAAAACACATGGTAATCGTAAGACTTCATCAGCTCCATTATGCTCTATTCTTCCACTTGGTCCCTTTGAAAAGTGGGGAATAGATATTGTAGGTCCACTTCCAACTACCCCATGCCAAAATAAGTATATTGTAGTTTCCATAGATTATTTAACCAAGTGGGTTGAAGCTAGGCCATTGAAAACAACTTCCAGCGATGAAGTGGCAAGGTTCATATATGAACACATTGTCACCAGATTTGGTTGTCCATTAGAAATTGTAACAGATCAAGGAAGCCACTTCATTATGAGGTGGTAGAAGCCCTAGTCAACAAGTTTTCTATTAAGCACAGGAAGGCAAAAACATACAAGCCAAGCACAAATAGACATGTGTAACGAATAAATTGTGTTGTGTCAAATTCTAGCAAAAGATGTAGCCTTACAAGTACATAAGTGGGATAAAAGGATTCATGTAGCATTGTGGGCAGATAGGGCAACATCAAAGTCAGCATCAGGATACTCCCTATTTCAGTTGGCTTATGGCATTGATCCAGTTCTTCCTATTGAGTTTGATATTCTCATTGTGAGAGTTATGAAAAATGAAAGGATGGATGAAATTGATTCAGTAAAAGAAAGGTTGGTACATCTTTATTTGCTAAAGGAAATGAGATAAATAGCAAAGGATACAAGTTATAAGAAGAAAATGAAGTAGAAGGAATACTTTGATCAAAAGATCCATTGGTCACCATTTCATGTGAATGACTTGGTTCTAGTATATGATTCCAGATACAAAAAAAAGAAGGCAGAGAAAATTTCTTCCCAAATGGATGGGGTCCTACAAAATAGCAGATGTGCATGAAAATGGTACATATTGACTAGAGGAATTGGATGGCACTCCCATTACAAAATGAGTCAACCATGACAAGTTAAATATTTTCCAAGCACCAGAATAGTCTACTCCGAGGATGGAGTAGAAGCTAGGAAGGGGGAAGATGTCGACACTAAAATTTTCCTCTGTAATTTCTATTTCATTAATGTATGTATTAGGAATAGGATGTTGTTAAGTATAATTAGTAGTAGCATCTGATAGAAGATAACGTCACTGCCGTTACGATGCCACCAATAATGTATAGTACAGTAATAGTCAAAGTACAATAGGAATGTTGTGGTAAAAATTAAATATTTTTTGTAAGTGGTTCGGTAATGTTAAAATGTCAAAGTTAAGGTAAGTAGAGAAGTAGGGTCTACATGATTAGGAATTAGAAATATTATATTAGTAATAAGGACAAGGAGTGATGTCATAAATATTTTGTGTATTTTATTTGTAAAAATTCTAAAAAGGTGGAACCCATGTGAAATGATAAGGTTTATCTTATCTTAAAAGATAAGCTTACATGTAAAGATAAGAGTTAAGGTATGGAATATGATTCGTCAGAGTAGATTTCTTATCCTATCTTAGAGATAAGATGGATAAGCCTGAAAGTTCTATAAATAAAGAGGTCACCCCCTCATTTAGTATAGAAGGAAGTAGTGAGAAATATTGTATGAGTAAGTGTGTAAAGGAAGCCATCATTTAGAAGGTGTGTTAAAGAAGCCATTAAGAGGTGTAATTGTGAAGTTCTCCCATAGTTATTGTTGGAAGGCAAGTGAAGTTAGTAACACTTGAAGTACCTCATCGGTGAGATTGTTACAATTTCACGTTGATATTATAATTTACACTTATATTTCAGATTTGTCATCATTCTTTCGTATCATAGTCTATGGTATTCTTGTGTTATGTTTGTTGTGTTTCTAGATTACATCCACCAAACTAAAAGTTGTGCATTAGTAAATAATCATAGCACGAGAAGTTCCTGGTGGAGAATTATCATAGTGCTAGATTGGTGATGACATATCCCCCGGATGGACCCGCGGGCGTGTGGGCGTTGTTCGGCTTCTTTTCTCCTTGGGAGAAATGCCCCAAATTCTTCCGTCACTCTGCCTTTCCCCTTGTTCCCCGACGATGTCTCAAAGGCCGCCACATGGCCTTAGATGACCCACGGAGGCATGGGCACAACTAGGAAATTTCTCCCATGCAAGGGAAAATCCCAAATGCCACCCTGCGACCCGCCGACCCAAATTTTGCTTTCACCCCTGCTTGACACGTGTCCCCTTGGGGAAAATTTGACCCCTAAGTTCCGCCTGTCCATATCTTGAGTTCCTAAAGGAGTTAGGAGGACTTCTTTATATCATCAGAAAGGTGAGAAAAATTATTATCCAATGGGAATGATTTAGGAAAATTTTGGAAATATTAAATATGAGAAAAATTAAGTTAAAACTCTGAGCCTGTTAGAGAGTGGGTATGGGGGTAAATTACTCCCTGAACCTAACTGAAACCTCTAACCCTAAAATTTGAACCTTGTGGACTTGAAATTTTTTTAATGAAGGAAGAATATATTCTAGTAATTTAGATTTATTCCAAAACATAATAGGGTCAATTGTTGTCTTGTAACTTAATTGTGGGTACTTCTAATCACAAAAAAATTATTCCAGAATTTTCTAAATAACCCTAGGTTGTTTCTTGGGTCTCAAGTGAGTTGTTTTAACTGGGCATCACACTGTTAGTAATACAACATATGCTACTAATGTTTTGAAGTTTGATGATGTGGTTAGTATAATCTTGAATGAACAAATACGTAGGAAAAGTACAAGATAATCATCATCTGGGAATGCTTTGAATGTAGAACGCAAGGAAAGGCAGAAGGAGAGATCCAAGAGCAATAATAATGGGAAATCAAAGTCTAGGAATGGTAGATCTAAATCCAAAGGCAAAGGAATAATCTGCTAGAATTTTGGAAATAAAGGTCATGTAAAGAAGGATTGCTGATTTGAGGAAAACAAAGAGAATGTACTAGAGAAAGGTAATAAAGAAAACATTGCTACATCTGAGGTAATACAAGATGCACTTATTCTCTCCTTGAATAGTAAAATTGAATCTTGAGTTTTAGATTAGGAGCTTCTTTCCTTGTTACCCCTAATAAGGGTTATTTCAGAAGTTATGTCCATGGTAATTTTGGGCCTGTTTATTTAGGAGATGATGAACCATGCAATATTATTGGTAAAGGGGAAGTTCATCTAAAATTACAGAATGGAAATACATGGATATTGAAAGATGTGAGGCATGTGCCAAGCCTCAGTAGAAATCTTATTTCTATAGGACAACTGGGTGAATCTGGTTGCATGGTTACATTTACAGTTGACTCCTGGAAATTTACCAAGGGATCTCTTGTTGTAGCAAGAGGTAAGAAGGTAGGAACATTATATTTTTCTACCTGTATTACTGGTTCCTTTTATGTGCTATCTACTTCTGATTCAGATGCAAACGTGTGGCATACTCGGCTAGGCCATATGAGTAAAAGAGGAATGCAAATCTTAAAGGCTAAGGGTAAGTTATCATATTTGAAAGAGGTAGATCTTGATTTCTATGAGCATTGTATCTTTGGAAAGAAAAAGAGAGTGATATTTCTCAAAGTTGGGGCAATAAAGAGGAAACAGAAATTGGAGCTTGTGCACTTAGATGTGTAGGGATCATCCTAGGTAGCTTTTGATGATGGATCACAATACTATGTTACTTTCATTGATGATGCCACAAGAAAGGTATGGGTTTATTGTATTAAATGTAAATTTTATGTTTTTGAGAATTTTTAAAGATGGAAAGCTCTTGTGGAAAATGAATTCAATTCAAAGTTAAAATGCCTTAGATCTAACAATGGTGGTGATTACTGCAACAAGGCTCTCAGTAATTATTGTTTAGTAAATGGAATATGCAGAGAAAGAATGGTTCCTAGAACACTAGAGGAGAATGGTGTTGTAGAGAAAATGAACAAGACAATCATGGAATGTGCTAGAAGCATGAGGATACATGCTGGATTTCCCTTACAGTTTTGGGTGGAAGGAGTAGATACAACGGTTTATTTACTACACCCTTAACCTGTTACTTGTATTAGGATATGAGTAGCCGACTGACAACTTACCATATCATTTTTTTATATCATTTATACTTTCTCATGCTTAGTAGGTTGGCCTTGGTGATGGCCATATCATATGAATAGTATATGTAGGGGATTATAGGTAGTAGTTCATCATCATTGGAGCATTTGAGTCTTATTTTGTGGTTTGGAGGTTGCCCCCTCGAAGTGGTGAAGCTATTATAATTGCATATTGAGATCATTATTATGAAATATTATGTTATTTGGTGTTCTATTGCTACTCATAATCTAAATTATACAAGTAATTTCATTACAAATGGTATCAAAGCTGCGATTTGGGCCAAAACTAGGGGAAAAAACCTAATTTTTTGTTTCCACTCTATCTTACAAAAACCACATAGAATTTGTGGGATATTTGTTTACCAAAGTTTTGAATAATTTCAAGTAAAAATATTTGAAAATTTCAAACCTTTTTGATATCTTTTGCAAAATTTATTGAAAATTTAGGGTTTTTGATAAAAACGCTCCCTAGACAAAAATTTGTGGAATTTTTCAGAGTTCTTTACATTTTCGGAAAGCTCTTAAAATTATTATTATTATATTCTTTGTAATTTTTTTTTCGGACAAATTTGTATCGAAACCCTAAGGTTTTCCATCATGGCGGGGCCTTCCAAAAGAGCAAAAAAGAATCTGGTCACTCTGGATAAAACCCCAGATAAAGATGGGGTAGTGATTGAAGAGTTGGAGTTAGAAGGGTTAAATACATATTCCTCAACACTAGGTTTTACCTCAATTTATCATAAGGTGAGACAACTCGAGTATGAGCTACAAAATGTACAATCTGAGATGGCCTCTAAAGGAGACATAGACCAAATCAATCAGTGGTTGGATGATATCATGCAACATGTAAAGGGTAAATAGTATGGCACAAATATGCCCCATATCAACCAAGGAGGATTTTTAGTTCAAAATAATGGACAAAATAACCATTTTGGATCACTTTTCTAGCCCAATCAAAATCCAACTTATTCGCAACCACGAAACATGATGCCGAAAGTAGATATGCGAAAATTTGATGGTAAGGATCCCCTGAATTGGATAAATCAAATGGAGAAATTATTTGAGTTACATCAAACACCATCAGGAAAAAGGTGACATTGGCATCCTTGTATCTTGAAACAGACCAATTCGTTTGGCATCGATGGTTATGTGCTCAGAGGTAGACAAATGGTCTCAATGTCACTTGGACAATTTTCACCAAGGAGTTGTGATTGCACTATAGTTCCATTGTTTGAGAGAACTACTTTATTCAAGTGGAAAAGTTACAGCAAATAAGACCAGTGAAAGATTATGTGCATTAATTCTAGAACCTATCCTTAAGGGTGGAGAATATTCCAGAAGGGAATATGAATGACCTGTTTCTTGGGGGTCTTAAGGACCACATTGAGCATGAGGTATGTTTGTTTAATCCACGCAAGCTTTCTGATTCTATTATCATGGCACGTCGAGAAGAGGAAAAATTTCTTTGCAATAGGAGGCCACCTTTCATTAACACCAGAGGTTGTAGTATCTCTTCCCCTTCATTCACTAGGCCAATTAGACTAACTCCTCAACAAATGGAACAAAAGAGAGAAAAAGGGTTATGTTTTAACTGTGACACCAAATATGGACCGGGACACAAATGTGCTGAGAAGAATTTGTTCTATATTGAAGGAGGTAATGAGGATAATGAGGAAGCTAAAATTATAGGAGAGGATGAGGAACCAATAGAAGATGAAGTAGAGGATCACCAACCTATAATTTCTTTCCATGCATTGTTAGGTATTAGTACTCCTCAAACACTCAAGGTTATTGGCTATCTCAAAAAATAGAAGGTGACGGTGTTGACTGACTCGGGGAGTACTCGTAACTTCATAAATAGTAAGTTAGTTGCCAGCCTCAATTTTTTTATTTACCTAACTCTAGAAATTCAAGTTATGATTGCGGATGGTGGGACAATCAAGTGCATAGGAAAGTGCCATAGTATCAAGCTTTCCATGGGAGACTACGTGTTAGACTCACCTATGTTTGTTATTTCTATGGGAGGGGACGATATTGTTTTGGGTGTCCAATGGCTCACAACATTAGGTACTATAGAGATGAATTTCCAAGAATTGTTCATGTGATTTCATTCAGATGGAAGGAAAATACAATTGAAAGGGATGGTAACTAAGTCTCCATAGATTATTATCTCTCATTAGATGCAAAAGGTTCTCAGAAAATGAGTAGATGGATTTATAGCAAATTTATTTTCCATAGAAGTAAAAAATATAGATTCTTCAATGCCACCTGATCTTCAAAAGATTGTTGATGCTCACTCATCTATTTTTGATGCAATTCCAAAGGGAATACCACTAGTTAGGGATCATGATCATGCCATTGAGTTGATTCCAGGGAGCCAAACACCTAACATCAGACCATACAAATACCCATATTCCCAGATAAGTGAGATCGAGAAAATGGTACGGAAAATGTTGAAGGTAGGTATCATCAGGCATAGCCAGAGTTCATATTCTTCATCAACAGAAAGTGTCAAGATTTTTCCTTCACGTTCATATTTGATGTAACAATAGAGTATGGAAGGGACACCACACATAGAATGGATCCAAGGTTGGCCAAGAAGAACATTGTATTGAAACTCCCCTTCAATGATATAGAAGACTTCATGGAGGAGCTTTTCACCAACACAAATAGGAAGGAAAATAGTTCCCAAGGTAGGAGCGATAACATTACTAAACACACAAAGTACCACATGTGTTTAGGTGACAATGGATTTAGGGATATTAAGCTAATAAAAGGTGTGTGATGGGATGATGTTGATACTTGCCCCATTATCGATCATGGATTTTCGAGTGAAGGTATCATTGCTCCTAACCGTAATGAAAAGGGGAATGTCATGTTCTTCTAGTGTGATATTTGGAATCTCATCATCATCGAATGATATGGCAATAGAAGCCACAAGTGATCCTATGAGAGATACAAAAGGTTGAGTCTCATCACAAGATGTTGGGATACGTTTCAAGGCTTCAATGAGAGCTTGCCTATGGTCTGGAAAGCTTTGGATGAGCTCGTAAAGTGACATCTTGACCAGGGATTGATGAAGTTGTTTGAAAATGATTTTTTCAATGGGCTAAAGGTCAGCTAAGATAGAAACTTTAGGTTTTGATGATGATGGGGTGGATGAAGATGAAGTGAACTCCTTGAAAGGAGGAATGGTGAAAAAATTCTTTAACTTTGGATGGGTTGTTGGTTTAGAATCATGTGGACTAGATCGAGTAGCTATCTGAACAACATTAATTAATAAGGGGGGAGCATCCTTAGAGGAATCGTTATTTAGTGGTGGGATGGATGCAAAATTATGTGATGAATGAGGGGACTTGTGAATTTTGGTAGATGAGGTTGATGAAATGGTCATGAATGTGGATGTGTAAGGAGGGGATTGATCTGTTTCAAGAAGACAATCATCCTCCTTAATAATGTTATGGAAAATGGTTTAGAGTGCTCTACAATGTTTTGTGTCATGTCCATGGGTGCAATGATAAGGACAAATGAGATTGGAGTCAAACCATGATGGATTCTTACTATGTGGGTCCAAGGCCTTGATACAAGGAAGTGTGATGGTGTAAATTTGAAGCAAAGGTTGAAGGACCTCCGCATATGATTCAACCAAAATATTAAGATGTGTATTATTATTTTGAGGAGTCTTAGTTTTAGAGGAAGAGGTGGATGTTTGGGATGTGAATGTGTAAGATGAATTGGATGTTAAAGGTTGAGTCTTAGCATTATGAGGTTTTGATGTCTTCGATTCAGGTTTAGTGATGGTTGGTGTTCTAGAGGAAGAAGTGTATGATGATTTTGGTTTGGATTGATTTATGGGTTATAATATTTTGGACGAAGGGGCTGACCCTAGGTGAGATGGATGTGGTCCTAAGATAGATGATGTGGCATTTGATTGTTTGATCTTGGATGGAGGGATGTCTATCTTTTTTTGAGGATGCAAGAGAGACCTTAGAGGAAACATGTCAAGAGTCTTAGATTTTGTCTATGAAGAGGTACCCTTGGGAGGGAAGAAAATGATCTCAATTGGAAAGTGTAATTTTGGGGTTGATATTGGTGGAGGGAGTAACTTTTGTTTGATGAGATCTAAATAAGGTGAAGATTGGGTTGATGTGGAAGTGTCTGATTTTATGGATGAGATGGGGAGATCACTTGGAGTTATTGCGAGCTGGAGAGCTTTCAAAACTTCTTCAAATGATGAAAATTATGTGGGAGGAAAAGATGGTGTAGATGTGGTCACAATAGTCGATGTGGGTAAAAGTGTGGAAAGAATAATCGGGGTCATTGCTAAGGATGAATCCAATATAATAAGTGGGGATGTAACAGATATGGGTGAGGTAGTAGGTATGGTCAAATCTAATGAAGAGGATGTGACAAAAATAATAAATGGGGATGGAGTTGCATATTTAATGTTGGTTATTTTTTCCTCTTTTTCTCTCACCTACCCTCACCTAATTTAGTATTTCTAGCTTCCATGGTGTAGAGGATGAAGATGCCTTTCCAATGGTACTAATTTTGTAAACTTTAGAGTAACTGGGTGAAAGATATGGCCATGCAGGTTTCAGGGGGTCAAAGAGGAACACATGGTCTCAGTGCATAGCTACAGTCCGTGAAATCATTTTTTATCTGTGCAGGTGGATCATATACTCGGGGAACTCAGGGAATTGAGGAAATTTTCTATATTTTCTCTCTAGCTATGATTTTCCTTTATTGGTTGTTGATTATGTTTGGGTTGGAGATTTGGGTCTCTAGTGGAATTTAAGAACTATTCCACCTGAGATCTTTATGTCTGCATCTCGCTTGCTTTCCACACTACACTTCATTCTCTGTTTCCCTTTTCCTTCAGCCTGAACTTCAATGCAGGGAACCAAATTTTCATTCAAACCATTCCACTAACATTTAGTTCCTTCACATCCTCATTTATCCACATTACTCATTGTGTCCACATTGTTCCCTGAACTCCATATTTGTCAACGAAACACTATCCCAACTCCAAAATTCCTTCATTGCGGCCCAAAATCCTTTACGGGGAAATATTCCATTTATTCCCCAAATATCTAATTTATCCACATGACATTTTTTCCCACTTCCAAATCCTTTGTGTTGCGGCCCAATCGACAAATCAGGGAACAGAAGGAACTTGGGAACTATTCCATCCAGGCTCAAATTTTCAATATTACACTGTAAAGACCCATTTTTCTCAAATGTTCCTATTTTTTTGGATTTCTAAGGCCTAGAGAGAAAAACAGGAATTCCTCAAGACAAATGTAATTTCCCCAAAACATGAAATTTATCTATTTTCTCCAATTTCTTCTTCAAGACTCTATCATATTGCTTTAGTCCATATTTTTCAAGTTGACCAATTTGCAAGGGATGTAAAATTGGATAACAATTGTTATAAGCTCAAGGTATTGGGTAGGGTAATTAAGCTCGTATTATTTGAGTTTACATGACTTAAATGCAATAGCATACCACTTTTGCATGAGTACTGTTGCAAGTCCCTCTAAGGAAGCATCATTACAAATTACAAACTCTCTAGTCGGATCAGGAACTACTAAAATAGGTGTTTTTCATCAATCGATTCTTGAGTAGCTGAAAATCCTTCTCACATTTCTCCGACCAAACAAATTTCTCCCCTTTGCACTAAAGAGAAGTGATATGATGATAAATCCTAGAGAACTCTTGTATGAATCTTTGGTAGTATCCTAATAAACCCATAAAAATCCTCACCATTGTCATTGAAGTATGTGTTATCAAATAAAGAATAACACGTATCTTTGATTGATCTATTGAGATACCCTCACCAGAAATAATGTGTCCCGAGTACTAAATCTCATACTAAAATAAATTGCACTTCTCTAGGATTTCCAAAAGTCTCTTCTCTCTCAAAAATTATAACACTTGTCTCAAATGTTACTCATGTTCCTTCATAGAACGAGAGTAAATAAATATGTCATCAAGAAACAATAAGATAAATCGGTCCAATAAAGTCATGAAAACCTTATTCATGAGGCTCGTGAAAATTAATGGAGCATTGGTCAAACTAATAGGAACTACGGTGAACTCATAATGCCCATACCGAAGGTAGAACATTGTTTTGTGAATGTATGTATCTGCAATGTGCAACTGGTGGTACCCTGACTTAAGATCAATCTTAGAAAACACTTTAGCTCCCCTCATCTGATCAAATAATTCATAAATCATCGGAATTGGATAACAGTTCTTCATTGTTACATTATTAAGTTTCCTGAAATCAACACAAAGTCAAAGGGACCCATCCTTCTTCTTCACAAATATCATTGGTGCCCCCAAGGAGACACACTAGGGCAGACAAGACCCTTTTCGAACAACTCCTCTAACTGAATCTTGAGCTCATGGAGCTTTGGATTCGTCATCTGATAAGGTTACCAAGAAATTGGTCCTGCCACTATTACCAAATCTATAGTGAGATCCTCCTCTCTACATGGTGGTAATCAAGGAATCTCACTTGGAAACACATTTGTAAAATTCATCAACACAAAATGCTCATTTAGAGGTGAAAAATCTAGAGTTCCCTTTGTTTTGTCACTAATCATGATCACAAACATCTAATAACCCTTGTGCATGCTCTGTTTGAGTTTCTTAGCATAGATCATATGTAAAGAGATAGGCCTCTACATTCCTGTAATCACAACTAAATTTCCAAGGTCATCCTGGCACTCAATGATCTTACTTCTATAGTCCACTTTGGTCTAATGAGACTCAAGCCAATCCATACCCAAAACAACCTCAAAGGATCCTAAAGGTAATACTTAGAGGTTTAAGGTAGTGGAGAACACACCCGAATCAAGTACAAAACTCTCCACATAGGTTTCCACTACAAGTCTATCCCCAAGGGCCAACTCAACCTGCCAACTATCTGGATGCTTAGACACCACTAGCCCACATCAGTGCATTATAGATGGTGATATAAATGAATCAGATACTCCAGAGTCAAACAATACTGAGATAAAATACCCCTGATAATATATGTAGGACCTCGATAACTATGGCCTAATGTTCATCCTGGTGGTTATCCAATGTTACATAAACACAATGAGTGCGTCCCACATATGTTATTTTCTTATCTTAAATAGGGGCCCTCTTCCTATCACTGAACGTGGTTTTGTGTGAACAAAGGCAAGTATAGTGGTCATGGGCCCCACAAATATAACAACTTAGTGGTTCTCTCCACTTTTTCTCTGGTGTACAAAACCAAATGGCCCTAATCTAGTAGACTATTGCATATGGGTTGGTTGTACATGATGAATTCCTTACCTCCTGTCCCTACCAAATCCACATCCTCCTCAGCCTCTGACTCTTTGCATATAATGTGTGGGTATATCCCTCTACTACTGATGTATATGGTGTTGTGAATGTTGCTGAGTACGTGGCAAGGGTCTCAGATCTAATTGTGGAGGCCTAAATTATCCTCTAGGTGATGGAGATGCACTATGTGTCCTTTGCTCATGGAAATATTATATTCGCTATTATATTCTACTCTTAGTCCTGTCACGATACTCTTGGGCCTTGCCCATGTTATCTTCTACCAAGCAAGCCTTCTCCGCCTCTTTTTCCAAAGTCAAACGAGGAAAACAACCTAACTGCATCGGTTAGAGCCACAATCAGGCCCCTAATGAACATGTTCACCTATAGTTTCTCATCCTATAGGTATTTAATGTACTGTAGAATATCCAAAAAACATGACTTATATTGTTCCACTGTGTCTGAGCCCTGTCAAAGGTCGTGAAACTCATCTATCCTATTTTGAACAAAGTGCTCAAATATATAACAGTCTTTGAAATGTTCCTCAAACATCTCCCATGTCACTGAATTTTGATTTAGATGGAGCTTCTGCTCCGCATTCCTCCACCATACACATGTTGTGTCACGGAGGAGGTGAATAGAAAACCTAACTTTGACATTTATTTCATATGGGTGAAGCCCAAAGAAACTATTGAGACTTAGGAGCCATGATTCGGCCCCAACCCATCAGTATTCCCTCTATAAGTGGGTGGTTGCAATCAGAAAAGTTCTGTAATAACATTACATGTGTCACATTCATGATGACAGTGCTCAACCATCTCCCTATCTGGTGAACGTGGTCATCCTTACTCTAGTGGTCCCTCAATGCTATGAGAGCAGATCCATCGAAGAGAGGCCACTCTCTCAAAATGAACTGATGGACTACAAAACCTTTCCTATCTCTACGAGTCCTATTGACGATTCACTGAGTGTGTGCCCTTAAATGGTTGTGTACTCTCTCCCATATGAGCAAACTCCTCTACTAACTCTCATTGTGCAGGAAGACATTGTTGTAAAACTCCCATCATCTGTTGCAATGTCTCCAATATTTGTGGTCCCAACTCTGTAACACGTGACTCCACATAAGTGACCTATGCCCCAGAGTCCTGATGAATCGATGCCTCATACCACATCCAAGTATCCTCCGAGTGAAGGAAAGGGGGAGTTTTAAAATTCTACGTGTGGTGGCATAAATGGTTAAAAGGGTTAAGTTTATTAATTACACCATAATTAAATTGATTTTACAAATCCTTAGAGCGTCTAGTGTTGAAATTTGTACTCTGATACCAACAGTAACGCCCAAATTTACATCAATAAAAACTAAGATAAAACGACGAAAAGGAGTCCAAATTTTACAGGATTTTTTTTGTTGAGTTTAAATAAAATTGAGTTTAAATCCTGTGTTTTGCAACATTATTTAATTCCTTAAAATTCATCCATTATGCGCTAACGGCGGAAAATTTATTGGTGTTATTAAGTTTTTAATGTATTCAGAGTTTCTAGAACTATGCAGTTGACGATTCGATTGTGGTGACAACATGGGTCTCACTTCTTTCCCATTAAAAATTTGCGGTATATTTGATACTAGCTCACAGTATCGCAATAGTAAGTTGTGGTCAAAACGGATTACCCTTGCTAGGGTACTTTACCTAGTATTATTAACTCATTATAGTTTATTTATCTAATTCATTGACCAAACCTTATTTTAGTATAATTTTAGTTAATTATTATTATTTTTAAATGCTTATGAGCAAAAAAATGTCATCAAATTTCAATTGGCCCAACCAAATGAATCCCATTCCCTCCCAATTCCATCCCAAACTTATAATTATAAACATTATTTATTTCAAATCCATAGGGATTCTAATAATTTCCTTTAATTCCACTTTAATCATTTCCCACCAAAATACTAAAGTAAGAGGATCAATTTGTGGCCCTAGGATTAAATGGATCTTGTCCATAGGATTAAAGTTGACACTAAACCCTAATATCCTCCTAAGCCACATATTATGTTTCCTTTGTTTTTTTTGTTATGTTATTTTCATTCCTCTCTTTTACCGTAGGTTGACTACATGGGGAAGGAGATATAAGGGTTTTAATGGAGAAATATTTGATGTTTTGGGGACAAATCTTCACCCGAATGGGGCAGCCATGGATGGGAAACTTTATTTTTATTTTTATTGCATGGTTTTTTTAACACGAGGGCAAAAGCCCAAGGTTTTGGGGCGGATTAAAAGAGGATTGGGGTTGGTTGTGAGTTACAAGGGAAGGATTAGATGGCCAGCATGGGGAATGGGGAGAGCTACTCTGCCCACAACATAATTTTGGGGGATGTGTTAAAGATTGGGGGTGTGCAAACTGGCCACATCCCCTCCACCCAATATGGCGCCCTCAACCAATAAACCATGTTGTTTTTTTAATATATGTGATTTCATTTAAACCAAAATGTGTGTGTGTGTGTGAGAGAGAGAGAGAGAGAGAGGGTCACTACTAAAATACACAGTCAAGAGGAAAAACACAGGCCACATACCTACACAATCGTTTTATATATATGTATGTATATGTATATGATCTGGTATGAGGGGGTTTAAAATATCATTATTTAGCTTACTGTGTTTTTAAGCACAAACCATATTTACATTTAATTACACACACACGCACGCACGCGCACGCACGCACACACACACGCACGCATGCACGCACACGCACGCACGCACACGCACACGCACACACACGCACGCACACACATGCATAGAATTATTACACATATTTAAAGGAACAAAAATATGATCTTCCAAGAGATGAGAAGGTAACTTAGTCTTAAAACTCATCAATATATTTTTTCTATATGCCAACTTCTAAAAAACTAGATTTTTCGTAAACTATTTATAAAATAAAATTTGCTTCATATCATTTTCAAATTTCATATTGAGCCATAAGACAATGCACTCATAATTTTCTTTCTTCTATTTTTCTAAAACCCACAATATAGATAATGTCATTTAACAAAGAAAAATGGAGTATGAATGAAGTCATTTCCTTTGTTTTTTCTTACAATAAATTACTCAATTAAACTAAGAGTAGTAATTCTTTTACGTTTCTAATAAACTTTACTTTACATTGTTTCCATGATTCAAAAAGGAAGCAACATTCTTAAGTAAATGAATGTGATAATGAAGAGCAAACAACTTAAGTCTCTAATAAAAAATCAAATGGAAACCCCTTCAAAGCTTATAGTTTACAAATCTTTCAACCTTTCTCTCAAGAGAGAGTTACCTAACCATAATAAACATCATCAATACAAATCAAAAAATAAAATACAAGTATCATAATCCTCCCAAATAAGGGAACAGGCCCAAATTGTTGGGTAACTTTCCAGGCAAACAACCCTCCAAGTGAAGTCCACAAATAGCTCCAATCTTCACATTCAGTATCCTCCAAGAACCACCAAAATGAATGTCTAATATGCCTCCCAACCTACATGCATCATCAAATGCCTTCTTCCTAAATGAAGAGCATAATATCCTCCCCCCAATTCCATGGGAAAGAGGTGTAGCATTCTACAAAGGATTCCAAGGGAGAAACATGATTTTCTAGCACCAAAGCAAGGATAGCCAAGAGAAAACAAAAAGGGAACTTAACCAAAATCCAAATCACCAAAAAAACCAAGAAAAAAATGGAAAAGGGAAGAGGGAAGAATGGTCACATAGTGCCAAAAATATATGATTAAAAGACTTTCCAAGTAACCTCCAAAAGTATCTACAAAAACATCAAAAACTCCCAAATCTTATACTGCCTTTTCCTCCTCCTTGTTGAGGATTTTCAATCCTTTCACAATTACTTAACAAGGATAGGGGGGTTCCCAAACCAAATGGGAGTCCCTCCTACTTCTACTAAGGAAGGGAGTGATGATAAAATATCCATGGCTTCCCTAAAAATCCATGAAGATGAGAGACCCCTCCCATTCCTAATTCCCAATCCAAATCCACATCCAAGTGGAGTGGATGAGCAAAGAAAACCAAAATAAAATTTACAACACAATCAAGAACTCAAACACACAAGAATCCCAAAACCAACCAAAAATCAAACCATATCAAATCAAACATTACAAACACATCCAAACAAGTTATCCAAATCAAAGTACAAAGAGGTGTGATACCTACCTTACACTCTAAGCTCAAATCCACAAGCTCCTAGCTCTTTGTCTCCTTAAGCTCCCAAATCCCCCCACCAAAAATCCCCCAACATCAAAATTAAAACAAAAAATAAGAAAACTCTTCATCCCACAAACCCATGAGAGGGTGACATGTGTCACCCCTCAAACTAAGAAAATCCTTCATGTTACCCAAGTAAATTTCTATGACTCCCAAAATAATAAATGCAAGAGGGGAAAAAATATTACTCAACCCCCAAAACCACACATGTGAGACAATGAAAATATATTGAGATAGTGACTTGAAAGAGGGTGGGGTGGGGAAGAGGATTTTTGGGTTCACAAAAATCTTCCCCCACCCATAGGTTAGGTCCCATGGACTATATTTGAGGTAAATAATACCCTTACCTTTTAAAACAAGCCTTCAAAAATTCCCTTAAAGGTTAAATTCTGAAATTTAAGGTTGAATGAGAGATTCAAGGTGAGGAATGGTCCCCACCAATTTGATTAGAAACTCCCAACACATCCCTAAAACGAGTTTAAGACACTAAAACACCCCATAACACAAATCATCCCAAATAACCTCATTAACACAAGGAAACCCCAATTAGGTGAGCAATGAAGTATGTTAAGTTTTTACCATGGTGCTCAAGTTTGGGAAATATAAAAAATAAATAATTCAAATCACATGCAAGAATCAACCAAATTTCCCAATTACAACAATGGGAAAAATGGAACAAGGTGAGATAAAAGGTGATGCAAGAGCATCACTCCCCCTAGTTTGTATATAGGGATGATTACATCAATTTTGGATTCGTAAGCTTGGTCATAGGTGATAGAGGTCTTTTGGAGTCATTTAGTGTTGATACGGTGTGTTAAGTCCTTCAAAAATTCAAATTGTGTCATTTCCCTCCAAAATGACAATTTGAATCCTTGAAGGAAATTTTGGGTTGTTAGTGTTTTAATGTAATTCTTGGAGTTGTGAACTTGTAATAATGTGGTAAAAGTGCTTAAAAGATCTATAAGGCATGAAAAGGTCACATGTTTATCTCTACCTATTATATCTTGAGGTAGAAGTACTTATAGTTGTAATGTGAGGCCAAACTTAAACTAAGGAGGTCATATAGAGACCTATGGTCACTTGAAACTACCCAGTAGAGCATATATAATTGAAAATGTAACTAATTCCATTAGTCATTCGAATGACCCAATTTGGAATAAGGAACTCCATGAAGTTTTGAATCAAGAAACTTGTGTGCATGTAGTTTTGTCATGATATTTCATTGTTTTTGTACAATTTGTTGAGCAGGGAACACTTGCATGCAACTTAGAGAAAGTATATTCAGGATTAGGAACCTCATTTGGTGCATTTATATTGACAATTAAAGATATTTATGTTTGCATATGTTTATAAGTTGAGGGAAGTCTTTATTCTATGAGTGAGTTTTTTTGTACAAGGATCAAGAAGCAGGTTGGAGCAAATTTGTGAATGAAGATTCAAGTAGAGGTAGAGGAGAAATTTGATGATATTTGAAGTCTTATTATACTTTTAAAGACCTTGATATTATTGTAGAAAATTCATAGCTAGACTCAGAAACCCTAGGAGTTGAGGGAGACTGATCATAGAGGCATGGAAGTGGTATTTGAAGCCACCTATGAGTTTAAAAAAAATAGAGTCTACTGGTAAGTTAAAAACATGTAAGAGGTTGATATAGGTCTCATGGTAGAGGCACAAGGCTTGAAACCCTCATTCAACCCTCAATAGGGTTTAGAAGAAAATTGGTTGGTTCTTGACTTGTATAGAGAACCAAGACCTTAAATTTGGAAGAAATATTTATAAGGACCATACAATTTGGATTTAATTAATAGGAGGCTTTGAATACTTCTAGAATACAAGGAAAAGGTGATAGTCTTTAGAGTAACCTGTAGGTGCTCACTCACTAGGCAAGAACAACACTATTATGAGATATAGAGGATTTTGTTGATCTTAAAGGAAGGATCCACCCTACTCAAGTAAGTTTGAAGTCACAAAGAAATAATGAAATGAAAGATAAAAAGGTAAGGAATTTATAAATTTGATTTGTTCTCAGTCATCAATACAAATCGAGAGTATACACATAGTATTGGACATAAATGAGAAAAGAGTGGGAGTGGAATCAATATTTGAAGATTGGTACTTATCACCTAAATGACCTCCTCTCAGAGAATTTTAAATTATTTGCACTCAATTGATCTCCCATTTACTAGGGTCCATGACAGTCACATCTCCAAATGCAATTACAATCATATAAGCCTTATTTGAAGATCAAAATAGGGGAATATGAAGAATTTTACAAAAGAATCTTAAGTGAAAATTCATACAGATCTCAAAACCGTAAATGCATATCCTAAAATGTAATTAGTTGGTCAGGAGAGTCATCAAGAAAATAGTTAGAAGGTAGAAACACCATTGGTAGACTTGGTAAGTTCCTAAGAAACAAGAAAGAAGGAATTGAGGAGAAAGGTGATTAAAACAAAGTATTTGAATCTAATTTTTTGCATACACCACAAAGGGATTAAACGGTGATAGGATCAAGTTTTACATTGTTGTGAAACCTTACAGAGCTCTCTAACCTTGAGTCTACTTGGGGCAAGCAGTTAAGTAGCCTTCAAGGGAGTAGTTTGACATAAATAGGTAAATTTGACGACTCCTTTCTTATGGATCAAATTTGATGGTGAAAAGTAGCCTCATATGACATAATAAAACAAGGTTATGCATTGGTTAAGTACTACAAGGCTAGAAATTAAGAATTTGCCTATTTTGAGTTGTGTATATAATGGAAATAGAGCTAATTTGAAGGGCTAATAGGCATTATTGAGTTTTGTATCATTACTAACCTTAGGGGTTGTATGTGTTTGATTTGGTACTACATCAAAAGGATTCAACATGATGGTTTAGGCATCTTTTGTAGTGCTACCATTGAGTCCCACGTTCACCAAGTGGTGCTACCTGCAAGTCTTGCATACTCAAGGAAAACCTCAAATTTTCTCGACAAGATAAAATATCCATATAAATCAAAATGAAATATGACTATACAATATCAACTAAATAAAATATCAATATCCACAATATATATCTCAAAATCACAATCATTGGTGAATACCATATAGCAACATAATCCATCAAATCTAAAACATCATAGTAACTCATCTCTAATCAGAATAAAATAACCAATGTCACGAATACAATATAGTATCTCAAAAGTGTCATGTCAAATACAAAATCATAGACCATATGATGATAATCGTAGCAAATGAAAATCAAAACTACCAAAATCAATAACAATTTCACATATGCAATAAATTAACTACTCAGTGAGTCAACAGTCTCTAGGAAAAGAAAGAAATATGGTGGGCACTAAAAATTTGTTATTAAGACTGATATTTCTTTTGTTGTAAGTGTTACTTTTAGATTCATACAAGATCCATACTTGGATCATTGGAATTTTATAAAAAGAATATTGAAATATATAAAAGGTACATTTAATTATTATCTTTATTATTTATGTACAAATGATGCTAAAATATTTGGATATTGTGATGTTGATTATGTTGGTGATACTACATATAGGAAATCTAATTTTGGATATGTTTTTTTAGTTTAACACATAAATTATTAACTAGAACAACAAAAAACAACCTACATTTTTTGTCTCATCTACATAAGTTGAGTATATAAGTTCAATTGAAGTTGTGAAAAAAATGCAAATGAGAATATTATTAGAGAAACTCATATGAGTTTCAATGGAAGTACAAAACTTCTGTGTAGCAGTTGAAGTTGGGAATCTATGGCCAAAAATTTAGTTTTGTATCAAAAAACTCAAAACAATCTATTTGCATTATTTTGATAAGTATAAAAGAAGATACAAAGTATCAATGGATATACAACGAAATTAAAGTTTGTGTGAGAGTAATGTCAATGGATATGCAACCACATCAAAGTGTATGTGTGAGAAATATCAAATGAATATACGGCCACACCATAAAGGTAATTGGAATAGGTGTTTCTCCAAACTTTGTTAAGACAAAATTAAGCCTAAAAATCCTCATTTCTTTTACTAATATTTCCATGTAGAGGACTGACTAAAATACATGGGGATTTCTCACCCTATTTTTCTTGTTTGTTAGCATCCTAATACATTTGAGCATCTTGTTTCAGTCTTCCCTCATGCTTTGTTGACTTGGAGATGGATTTGCACCCTCTTTTATCCATTCCTCCCTAAATTTTTCGTTAGGAAAATGGTTCTTCTAGGGAATTCGTCCATGTTACCTACAAAGTTCAACCATATTTGGCATATTTTTCATGTTAGCATTTTATTTAAGATATGGAAATAAAGAAATAATGTAATATTTAACCATCTTCTTATGGATAGGGTGTTTACCATTACTAACTAATTTTAGTTCTCTCCAATATGTAGACACTTAAATTTGGTAACATGTCCTTATGCAATACCAAGTTTTACCTTGTTCCCTTACTAAGAAAAATGTTCACATTCGGAATCCAATCTCATCATCTCTCTATCTCTTTTATAAATTTCTTATATTTACACTTTGTGACATTAATTTTAAGAATATTATTTAATCAAAGTAGCATTAAACCTCTGATATTCATGACACAAATTTCAGTTTTGGTAGTCATCTCTTTGGTTTGAAAATGTACCAAAGGTTCCTGATATAGGGTCTATTCTTGGCTGACCTGTATGGTCCCGCCCCTTCACATTCAACAAATCCAATTGCAGATTAAAATTCTTCTTTGGGTCGTTTCATCTTTATAAGGTTAACCTTATTAGAATATTTCACCTATGAAATGTTATATGAGCAAGTTAACATCACTTTATAATTCACCTGGCATTCTTACAATCTACTATTATAAACATCTCTCCAAAAGCACTCAAAGGGTTCCTAAATCGGTATTAAATCATCTAGCGAAGTCCTTACTACAATCGTAAAGCACTCAACTAGATCAAAGTGTCTAACTTCATTTGTTTCCAAGCATGCAAAGGTCATAAAACCATATTTTAGTAAGAGCAATGTCACTCCAAGTATTGCACATGAGTTTCAATTAACAAAGGGTTGAGTCACATTTTGAGGCACATCAAATCTCACTACTATTGTATTGGGCACATTCAATACTATGCAATTAGCGTATTATCTTAGTGTCAAGAGACGTGAGAGCACACCTAAGGGGTTGGTTAGATATTCACACTTGCACATGCAAATAGGATAACTACATGAGGCTTGATCCCACAACGAGGGAATGCAGTACAACACTTGGATTGGTTTAGTAGTTGGGAGTCTGACCACCAAGTGTAGTTCATCCTCACCACGCACATGTTTTCTCATTTTGCTTTTATAAGGCTTTGATGGAGGGTTTTATAGGTTGTTATGGTTTCTACTTTGTTACGTGTTATTACAGGTCATATCAAAGCTATGCAAACATGAGTGACATACAACGAAGATGAATTCTAGACAAGAAAAGTACACCAAATTTTATATATCCAGACTATCAAGGGTTCTGAAACCTTACATCTCCAAGTCAAGAAAATATAGATCAGGTCCTGACATGTCATGTCCCTTTTTGGAGCTTGATTTTGAAAGACCTTAACCCATTCTCTCCCCATGGATCTAAGGAGAAAAGTAAGGCGAATATCTTAATTGTTTATTTATTGTTGTTTATGTAGCTTTTTTTGTTTATTATCATATATCCTATTGGAAGCCTAGCACTCTAATAGAGGATCTTTAGTAGTCATGTAATAAAAGTATTATGAACAAGTAAGCTCTAAATACCCTTTGAATATTTAAAAGCACTTATTTTAAGGGGTTTTCCATCATTTCTTGTGTTCATAAACACTCCTTGTGGCTATTTAAGGAGGTTGTTTGGGAATTATTGATTCATGTTTTTGGTGATTATTCTTATCTTGTTGAAATTTAGCTAGTGTAGTCATTTTACTCTCTCTCTCTCTCTCTCTCTCTCTCTCTCTCTCTCTCTCTCTCTCTCTCTCTCAAGGACGAAACCCCTTAGGTTGAGTACCTCATCCAAGGATGAAAAACCTTGGTTGAGAAACTTGTGAAGGATGAAAACCCTTCATGAGGTTTTTTTGTGTGCAAACTAGTATGAAAGGCAATAAAGTGTCTTTCTCTTGCATGTGTGGTGTTTATGGTGCAATATTGTATTTGTTTAGAGTGGACCAACCTATCTTGGAGTGGAAACGTGGTATGTGTGATGTGCTTTTGGATAGTCTGAAATTACTAGCAAGTGTTCTTCATATTTATAAGGTCAATATCTTAAGTTTCATGAATTTTGGAGCTTCCAATGTTGAGTTGTGAATTTCTAAAGTATTTTTGCAAACAAGGGTTTGTTGAAATTCATCTCCAAATCTAGGGTATAAAAAATCAATTTTCTTGCATTATATGATTGTTGATGATATATCATAATTTTAGAAACTTAAGTGGATCTGATTGAAAGGTTTTTGAAGGCACAAAAGTGGAGTTGAAACCCAAAACAAGTCCCTTCCCTATAAAAGGGTTTAATTTGCAATTTTATAGGTTTGTAATAATAGCTCTATAAATCTAATTTGCGAGCTCCGAGACATTTCCTGAGTCTCCCTAAAAAGGGACGTTACACTTGTATTAGATCATCATCCTCCCAACCTATGAAGCATTAAAAGGTTCAAGAAGATGCAAGGGAAGTTAGCAAGGTTAATAGAAACGCTCGCCCCAACTATGGAGAAACTCCTTGAAGGTAGGGAAATCAAAGAAGAACCCTCTCAAAAGTCTTCCAAGGCTCTAGATTTAATTTTTTCTATAGAGATATTTCAGAGAAGTTCCAGGATGCACTCCCTTTCGTAGAGTTTATGGAGTTGGAATCGAACAGAGTTAGATTCGGCACAAGGTGAAAACCCCAAGCAACTAGGAAGGGATTAGCGCTCCATAAGGACCCCACATTCAAGGGTTTTGACACTATACATAAAGAAGCACTTGTAGGTAAAGGTTTTTTAAGCCCCCGTGATAAATTTTTGAGCTCTAATAGTCACACACATGATAGTGAAAAATCATATCTACATTTTGAAGGAAATGAAGCTATGAAGGAGGAAGAATTGGCCCTTACTCCTATTATTGTTCTGGAGATTCAACATCATGAGGTAATTATTGATCATTTTTTATTAATATTTATAATGTTTTGGCATGTGATGAATCCAAGGTTGAAAATAAGAGTGATGAGCAAGAAGGGGAAGAGAAAGGGATGGTTCGAAACCATTTCCCAAATAGACATGATGAAAATAAGCTTGTTGGATGGTTCATAGGAACAGTCAAAAGGACATTTTATGGATTCCACAGCCTTAACAAAAATCCATAGGTTACCCAGGAAAATCACCTTTAAATTTGGAAAGAATGCAAAAAATTTAAGATCCCATCTGGTGAGGAAACCATGCCAAAGAAGAGTACTGATATAAACTTAGAAATTTTGAGTCCTAAGAATGTCATAGGCAACCCATGGTACAAAGGTATCCCAAATTCATTTCTTGCCAATATGTCAAAAGGTATGTTGTCGTCATGCACAAGTGGTTGGGAATGATAACTGTGTTTTATTTTCATTGTTATTTCCAATGTCGTTGATATGTTTATGTTCTCATGATCAACATATTTTAAGAAATAAGAAGATAGGAAGTATCTCTTGTGATAACAAAAGTATGTATGGTTGGGTTCAACCTCAATATTATTTCCGCATGTGGGAAATAGATGATGTTGTGATTTTTGAAAAAATCCCTGATTTTAAAATTAGTATTATTGGTAATCTCATGTTTGGGAACAAAAGTGGAATTAAACCTTACCATGGAAAGTTCAAATAATTCTAGGAGGATCAATGCAAAGGATGTCTCATGTGCATGGAATAGGAATAAAATGATGAGAAGTTGTCTTCTTGGCAAGACTCATGGCTTACTAAAGGGGGTAACTTGCTTTTTCCATATTGTTTATGAATTAGTTGATACATATGTTTTAGAGATTAAAATATGGGATCAAAGTGGCTTGCATAGTGAGGAAAAACATCCACAATATTGATGCATGAGGAATACAAAGATTGTTTCTCAAATATTTTGATAAAAGGGTTGTTACACAATGTTGGATTGCAATCTTCAACTACTTTGGTTTCTACTACACGCCTTTTAAAGTGGCAAAGATAGGTTGGGTCATAAGAAAAATGTCTCTTCCATCTTGGGTTATGGATAAGGTGATTTCGGTTGATGCATGGTGGTCTCCAACCCTTGTCATTCTAGAGCTAAGCAATGGAAGGTATTATTACAGCCATGATGCCACGTTTCCACTCCTACCTACCTTGGAGTGAAAATGTGGTAAGTAATGTGGCATGCTTTTGGATAATATGAAATTACTAGATTATTCTTCTTAATTTATGAGGCCAATATCTTAAGTTTCATGGATTTTGGAGCTTCCAATGTTGCATTGTGAATGTTTAAAGTAATGTTGCAGACAAGGATTCCTTAAAATTCATATCTTCAAATCTAGGGTATTAAAAATTAGTTTTCTCACATTACATGATTGTTGATGATATATCTTAATTTTAGACACTTAAGTGGAGCTGATTGAAAGGGTTTTAAAAGCAAAAAGGTGGGGTTGAAACCCCAAAATAGGTCGTCTCCCTAGAAAATGGTTTAATTTACAGGTTTACATGTTTATAACAACAATTCTATAAATATGATTTGTGAGCTTGACCCATTTCCCGAGTCCCCACAAAAGGGGTCATTACACGGCCATACAAACGATGTACAATCTTTCCCCTATTGGGTTTTGAGTTCCATAGCTTGCATTGTAAAATATACAATTCCATATCATCCTATTTCACTATCTTGGACATCTAGATTCTTCGTCTTATCTTGAACAACTAAGTTTATCTCTCCTCTTGTGTATTTGAGAAAATACTCATCATTTACATTGCTTCAATCATTTCAAGTTTGAATGCATTATTTGGATTGTGTATAATTAATATTGGAAGTTAATTAGATCATAATAGCCTACATGTAACAAACCCTTGCATCCTTTTTAGTTGTATGATAAAATTCTAAAATCTAATTTATGGTGTAAACACAATGTTATACACATCCAAGCTGAAGAAAGTCAAATTGAAAGTGGAGCATCTCCAACACTCGGGAAGTGCCCGATGTGTTAGCCACATGCCACTCAACTCCCCTTCGCAATAGACTCCCTCTCAAGGTCTTTGTCATGAGGCTTATGGGCATCATCCTTCTTGTAGTTGGAAGAACAATGACCTTCTTCAAACTATAATAGTGGTGGTGTTGGTTTTGGCCATGTGGTACCTAACCTTAGTGGGTGGGTGGCACCGCCGTAAGGAAAGTTTCCTTAATTGTCTCTTGCCATTTCCCCTATGCAACAGAAGGCAAATCAAAAAGAGAAGGAAAAAGGAGGACGAGAAAGAACCAACGTCTAGTTTAGTTATCACTTGGTGGTGGTGGGTTAGTGGGACAATTCAAATGATCCTTTGTCACCTCCAGCTACTTTAGTGCTCATGTTGCTTAAATCAAATTTGGTCGCTTATGTTACTTGTATCTATCATGCTTGGTTACTTTGCACTTTGTTTGTTTCAATGATGGGGCTTTTTATAGTTTTTGGGTCATAAAACTGCTACTATGGACCTTACTTAGTGATATTTAATTATCTTCTATCTAATTAAGTTCTAATTAGATGTAGTTTTTTCTAAGGCAATTTTTGATCTCTTTCTAACTCCTTCGAATCAATGTGATGTCTTCTCTTAGGAAATGATTCTATCCCCCCCTTTTTTTGGTATGATTAACATTGTATTTTATATATGATGTCTTCTCTTACGAAATGATTCTATTCCATTTGTTTTTTTTTTGGTATGATTGACATTGTGTTTTACATATGATCAACATTGATCACAACCTAGCATACCAATACTATTACAAATAAAACAAGGTCATACAATGCCAAATCTTGTCACAAATAGTGTATATTAGTTAGATGAGTAAAAAAAAGCAACATTAGAGCTCAACATGACATTAGTTAGTTCTTTGTATATATAAGTCAAAAAAATCATTTGTAAAATTGGTGTTTATTGTAGTTTTAAGAAATATATCTTATATTAGAATAAAGAATAGTAAAATCGTATGTGTTTGAACATAATGTGAAGGGTATCTATGCATATAAATGCCAAAAATATCGAACATGTGGGCATATATGCTGGTAAGAAACATGCATATATTCTAGAAAGAAACTCACTAGGGAACTCTTCGAGAAAGATGGAGTCAAGTACACAAACACTATAATAGTGAATCAAGATGTGAAGTGAATCAATATACGAGTACAAGTAGTGTAATTATTTTTAAAAAAAATTAGATAATCTCCGGATTTGACACTTACAAGAATAAGGAGGTCGATATAAGCTTTTGAGAAATTTTGTTTCCATGGAGCTCTCCTAATTGAAAGGATTTTACTAACTCGATTCAACCATAATGAAAATATGAAATTTCAATAAACATTGAAAATAAATAAAACATAAATCAAATTAAATGAAGAAACATAATTTTATAACTAGTATAGATATCTTAAATACATCTATCTAAAAAATTCGAAAGATATCAATCATGAAGCACTTACCTAATAATGTAAATATGGTATAAAAAAAAGTAACAATTAAAAATAAATATAATAAGTATATTATAATAAATGTATTTATATATAATACATTAATAAACACCTATTTCAAGGTTTTTCACATTGATTTTTTATCTCTTCAATTGACAACTTCATTAAATTATTTATCAATTTCACATTGATTTGTGACAAATAGAATCATTTAATTATGCGATTGTGTGGTCTCAAAAATATCTATATTCAAACTCAAACATTACTAAGTAACCAAGATATTACTATTTTTTATTGACTTTTCCGAAAAAAGAAACAAAATTATTTAAGTGATATCCTAATAGAAGTCACATTTATGAATGAATGTCACATGACGGTCAAATGAATGTCAAATTTAATGTCAAGAATAAAAGTGAACAATGCATTCCTTTACAACCGTGTCTGCCATTGTAGAATGTCTCTCAACGTAAATACAACTATATCAAATTTAATGTCGATAATAAAAGTGAACATGTCATTCTAAAACGCGTGTCGACATAAATACAGCTATATGATTAACCACATGCCCAACAAATATAAAAGAAGACTCCTGAAGACTTAACATTCTAGCACTAATTATAGTTTGAGTAAACTGAAAAATCTATACATCATTTAACTACGCAAACTATGTGCAAGAATTTCTTGTAGGAAGCTGGAAAAAAAACTCCTCCCCTGAGAAAGCAAAGTGATATATAGCTGCAGCTATTTCAGTCCGTATTGTCCACCGTATAAAACAAACAGATTGCCATAATTCAATTTCAACAATTAATTGATAATTTGAATTTAAAACAACAAAAACAACAATAGTGAAAGTAAAACACATGGAATTACCATAAAGAAATATGATAACGAATCCAATTTTTAAATGAGACGCATCGAAACATATGGATTATTTTGTTAAAAAGTGTCCAAAAAAAGGTGTGATTGTGGAATTCTAAAAATTATAGGATTTATCACTGTATATTTTTATTATCATACTCCTTTTACATTATTATCCTTATTTATATTAATATGACAATGTAAAAATATATAAATAAAATTTGTCTCTAATATGGTTGTGCGTGTTATGTACCAACTCACCAAAGTGAACCCGTGTTGAAACAAAGTTCCAAACTAACCTTCACATAAACTAGGGAAAATTCTTGGTAACGTAAAAAAAAAACATTTATGTATTTCAAAACAAACAAATTCAATGTTCTATGGGAGAGGTGACACTAAAACAAGCTATTTTCTGATAACAAAGTGACAAAACCATCCACCAACTGCAGCAAGATGCTATATACCCTACTTTCACCAGGGTAAAATACTAGTATAGATATCTTAAATACATCTATCTTAAATACGTCAAGATTTATCAATCACAAAACACCTATCTAACTATGCAAGTGTAATATAATATATCAAAAAAAGTAACAATTACAAATATATATAATATAGTATATATATTATAATAAATGTATCTATTGATTATATTATAACAAATAATCTATATGAAATACATCAATAGATATCAATTTGAAGGTTTTTAGGTTTGATTTTTTACATACCTCTTTAATCAACGCAATTGTCAAAAATATCTATTCAAGAAAAAAAGACCCAAATATTACTACATAGCCAAGATATTATTATTTTTGGATTAACTTCTCCAAGTAAAAAGAAACAAAATTATTTAAGTGAAGTCAAAGTTATGAATGAATTGTCACATGACGGTCAAATGAACATCAAATTTAATGTCGAGAATAAAAGTGAACAACGCAGTCCATTACAGCCTTACCTGCCATTGTAGGATGCCTCTCAACGTAATTAAAAAATCAAACAACCCATGTCAAGCATGACAGCAACATATCATGACACCAAAATAACATAGAAGCACTCCTTGAAAACACAATCAACAAAAACCATAATCCATATTTTCCATTGTACGTAACTGATGAATTTGGTTGCTATAGCATTAATGAATGGGAACAATGGGGATGCATATATGCACAATAGAAGAAATTAAACCATAGATAACATTCCTCGATGGTCTGCAAGAAGAATAACTCTTGATAGATAATGCTTAAACTGTAAAACATAGATAGCAATTTATTCTTTTTTTAATGAAAAAGAATAAAACGCTCAGATGTAGAAAGAGTTATAAAAATAATGTTCAAATCTCAAAGATGAGAACCTATAGATAAAATTAAAAAACTCCCTAAATGTGTAGCCATTTGCTATTTGCGAAATTTATTTTAGTATAATTCCATCAAACAATAGCATCTCAGGAGCTCACAGTTTTCAAATCAAAACCTAGAAATATGACAAAATCTGGCTGCATAGACGTATATTTGATTTCAAGTGCCCATTTTTTCATCTTCGAAATTCTCAGGACCATCTTGTTGCATAAAATTCACAAGTGAATTTTGGTTGCAGTGTTTGAGTGACAACTAAGTCTTAATTTACATTTCATACAATGATACATACATGTACACATTACAGAGAGCATGTTAGAAGCAAGTATATTCCGCTCTCAGAATAACATATCCTTTCAATTCAGGCTTTGCTTACTAAAATGTCCTTTAAATTGTCAGGCACAACTGTGGTAACCAATTTACAAACTTTGAATACAGGTGACAAATTTCAGCAAGAACAAATGAGATGTTGATTTCTTCATCATGGGATGTAGTGCTTACACTGACATTAGGGCCCAGTTTGCTAGTACGGTGGCTGTTGCATCCTTGCAGGATATTTTCAGTGAAAATATGGTTGAAAAAACAAGGGAGCCGATTATCAAACTCACCAACAGGAGATCTGAATGCCAGAAAGATCTTTAGCAAGATTTGTTGTCCCATAGGCTGTCTTTGGTAGCCTCGTGGACTTTAAAAGTTCTTCTTCTTCTTCTTTTGTTTAAATAAATTTGTCGGCTCCCCAGGCATCAGGGGAGATATAGAAACATGTGATACCTCAAGGCTAAATAATACAGATCTAGATGATATAATACAACTTGCTGCTTGTGCTTGTCTCAGTGTACAATCAATAATCTGTTCCCTGGAATCCCCATCCTTTCATCAATAAAGAAGCGAAAAGCATCTCATTCCATGTGTCAGGCACTCCAGGGAGACACCAATGGCTACAATCTGGTACGGAAGGCATATCACTCCACTTATCAATATGTGCATCACTTCGATAAGCAGATAATGTTGTAACATTCAGAAATGTGACAGGGGCTTTCATGTGTGCTATAACATCACATGAAATTTGAGACAAGGGATAACCCTCATTCCTTTTAAGATCGAAGATGGGCTCTTGGGTTACTTTGCAAGTTAAATTGTACCAAGAACCACTGCAGATTATGTTATTGGGAAAGATATATTTAGTTCCATGTGTATTTTTAATAAAAGACACCAGGAATAATTAGTGAGGTTCATACAGCTTGGTAAGCTTCAACTCAAAATTGAAACATGCCTGAACTCTTGTACTTACCTCCAATGAGTAGGCTCGAAACTACGAAAATAGACACGGGTTCGGCTTGTGTTGACCATGCTGTCCACCCATGATGCCCAGGTACTAATGGCTTTCTGATACGCAGCTTCAATCTTAATTCCCAACTTTAACGAGTCCCCAACTTGGAAGTAGCACCCCCTGTCTGAACCAGGTGTTTATGAGTAAGATAATAGCATGCATGTTTGTAAAAGTTGAAACAGAATACAATATGTTAAAAACATAATATGTTTGATCAAACAACTTGGTGAAAAATCCAAAAAAGCTCACATTATTATTTTAAAGCAAACATCCCAAAACATGTAGAACTGACTTTATAAAGATTTTTTTTATTGAGGGTCAATCATGATGGAATGACTGAGATAATGTGCTTTATTTTTTGATCTGGAATTTTTTTGCTACTATGATTTGTATAAATGAATGTTCACTTATTCCTCCTATGAGGTATCAAAACTGTCAAAAAAACTAACCCACGAAAAACCAGTGTTATGTGAGGACATGTTCCCCCCATTTTGGCAACATCTCAGATGTCTAGGACATGGTGAATCATCACCCTCATGTAACAATTTGTTTTAGAAGTGGGGGCATCCCCTAAAAATCGGATGTTTCGGGGACTCCGTGACATTCCAACATTTTTTAAAAAATAATAAAGACATTTTTAAATTTATCTGTATTATGAAGAATTAAATATCAAGGTCACGCATGGACGCGTCCCTTAGATTTTGGTGACATCCTGAATGGTTTGGGGGCTTGAGGGAATGTCTCCAATTTTTCTGATGCTTTTACTTTTAAAAACTGTTATTTTTACCAAAAACATTGAACCCTAAACCCAAAAGTGCCCTAAAAACTAGGTAGTTGGTGTGGGGTATGGTACGGGTACTGATACGGGGATCCGGTATGCTGGTATGACAATTTTGGGGGGGGCAGGTACAACCGTACAATATATATATATAGCCAAATAAGTAAAAAATCAGCCTTATACATGAATAGAGTAAACAAATTATTAATTAAGTGAAATAGCAAAATAACATATTAATAATTTAATGCATTTTGTCATGATATTTAGTGATCGAACTTTGAACAAGTATATTGTTCAAACTCCAAATGTTACAATGTCCAATTATAATCATAAATAATAACAAATCACATAACTGGACTGGAATTCCGGCTATTACCAGCTCCCTTCAAATCTGGCAGTTCAGATTCCTTTGGGGTTTCTCTTATTATTCCTGCATTAGTCTTACTTGCTAGTGGAGATGCTGCCACTACATTTGTTTATCCTACATTACCCAAACTCATCTCAACTGTTGCAGTTTCAGCCATTGTTTTAGGTGTGAATGCTCTTGTTTTACCACAGTTGAATCATTTATGTAATCTTGTCTATTGACCTTTATTGACCCCCAAAAAAATTTAAAATTTTGCTGTTTTTACTGTGGGTACGGCTGGGTACGTCCAGCAGTATTGGGGACTGCTGGGCGTACCCCTGGCATACTGTACCATATAGATTACCAGGTACATACACCCATATCCTGCAGGCCGAGGTTAAATTTGACGGCTGTTTATATGTTTTTTGTGATTTTAAACATAAAAAACTTGTAAATATTTCATCTAACTGTCACATGCAACTTACATATTTAAAATATGACCATAAAATTTTAAATAGATTTGTATATATATTACAAAAATATATGTAAAAAAAAAATTAAAAAGACTAAATAAATATAGAATAATTAGTAAAATTAACATTGTTTTGTGTTTTTGAAAGGCAGTATTGAAAAATTACTGTCACCTGAATTTTTTTTGACAGGCATAGGTGGCCGTTAAATTTAACCTCTGCCTGTAGGGTACGGCTACCTAGCCTAAAAACATCAAATCCAATTTAAACCCCTAAATTTCACTAAATAAAGTCTAAATATTTAAATATTACTTTTTAGTTTTTATATATTATTTTAAGAGCAGTCCCCTGCTGTCCCCAAAATCTGAGATATGTTTTGCCATCCCAAAAATCCCCGAGACTTAGGTAATTATGTTAACTATTAGTTATAATTATTAATATATAATTGATGTTAACTATTAATTAAAATTTATTATATTTACGCCGAAGGCGTTTCACTATGGGGCTGAGGCTTCCGCCCTCTGACACGGACAGAGAAATGAGAGGATGTGATCTGTTGGTTGACGATGCACGGATATGTATCAGCCTTACACGTGGCGGCCACAGAAATGAATGTTGGAAACAATGAAGTGAATGTCAGGAGGACTGTGGAAAATTTAAATTGAATGTCAGGAGGACTGTGGAAAATTTAAATTGAATGTCAGGAGGACTGCGGCACTGGCAGTGGAGGATATAAAAGAGCAAACGTATTCCCGTATGCTTTTTGGTGTGACAGCAATAAGCTGTAATGCTGGTCAGAAATGGTGGACATGTCCAGGGGTCCTTCGTCCAGGTGGCCCGTCCTCCATCGTCATCTTCAGCAGGAGAGTGTGGTCACCCCTTCTCTGCCAGTACAAATGACCAAAAAAAAGGAAAGGTGCTTTCACTTTTGTCTCAGTCTGTAGCAGCTGTTCCATGCCTGCGTGATTGGTTGAAGGTCAAGCCTGTGTTTGGAGGAAAGCTTCCAGCAGACATATACCTAGTATTGTAAACCACATTTTTCCCTTTGCCTTCTTTATTGTTCTCTTCATGGAAAGAGAGAGCATTCGAGACAACATATGTAATGTACATCATTTGAATTCAGTTTCAACTATTAGTTTAGATCATTTTAGCTATGAACATTTAAAAATAGACACCCAACAAAATAAGAATACTGCTTTTATGCGTAATATCAGTCCTAGGCATATTGTCTGTTCGAAATCTACCAGCTATAAAGGTATAGTTATTTTGCAGGATGTGCACAGAAATCTCTGCTAATTATTTTATGGCCTGTGTACATTTGGATCAAAAAGGACAATTCTAGGAGTTCCAATTTGCCTCCAAGTTCCAAGGGATGGCCTATAATAGGTCACACTCTCAGATGGTATATAAGTGTATCAGGCTCACACCCTCCATCATTTGTTGAAGACTCTATGAAAAGGTTGGATATAATTCAAAATGCAATGAAGAGTTTCATATTTAGCATTTCATGTTCTCAACTCTTTCTAATGTTGGGCACTTTCATATATGTCTTGAATTTCGCAGGTATGGAAAGATCTTCAAATGCAGGCTGTTTGGAAGGCCTAATGTCATGTCTGCAGATCCAAGCTTCAATAGATATATCTTACAAAATGAAGGAAGGATGTTCAGAGCAGGCTATCCACAATCTTTTAGAGACTTGGTAGGGAAGAAAGGTTTTATTTCCATTCATGGAGACCTTCACAGGAAACTTCATGGTATTGCTGTAAATCTAATGACATCAGAGAAGGTGAAAAACAATTTCATCACAGATATTCAGATCATTCTACAAAAGACAATGGGAACATGGAAAGATAAGCGGATGTTCTTTGAGGTTGAGTGTAGAAAGACAAGAATACTACATTTAATTTTCCTTCTTTCTATTTTATGGACATAAGAATAGGAAGGGAATCATAATAACTTTACAATCTAGAGTTTTAGAGCTGCAACAAGTCTTTTCTGTATTTGTAATTTTGTGCGATTGGTTGTTGACAGTAATCATGTAGACACCATGCAGCTAGCAATCAGCTTGATGGCAAATCAACTTCTGGGAATTTCAACAGAAGATGAAATAAATGAAATGGCTCCCATATTCTGTGCTTTTGTTGGAGGAATTATATCCTTACCAATAAAGATATCAGGGTTTACATATTTAAAAGCAATGAAGGTTATAACTCTTCTCACATTCTTCTAATTGAACTCAAAGGCCTCTATTATAAAATTCACTATCACCTATTTTCTTTAACTAATATTTTGTTAGCCTGCTGGATTATTAGGCAAGGAGGGCTTTGATAGGCAAGATATGTGAAATAATTGACAAGCGGAGATGCAGTCTTGATGGAGTAAAACATAATGGTTTGCTGGAAAGGCTTCCTGATGAAGACAATATTTCACAAGAAATCATTGCCGATTTCATTATTTCTCTATTGTTTGCTGGTCATGAAACTACAGCCAAGACCATGTCCTTTGCCATATACTTTCTTACGCAATGGCCTGAAGCTGTGGAGCAGTTCAGGGTAAGCAAGCAATTTTCCTTTACATGCATTTGAGTATGCTTCTCAACGTAGTCAGCCATGTCACTACAAATGATAGAAAAAGATATTACCAAAACCTGCACTAGATAGGCACTTAAGAGCAATTAAGACAATTCCTTGTCAAAATATTAGTAAGTTCACCTCTCCTTAGAAATTGAGATACATCAAAATTTAATAAATTACTTAAAAAGTAGATAACTCTGTCTAAGTTTATGAACATTGATCCAGTCCAAAAACTATACACTAACATAATATCGGAGTAGCAGAATGTCAAGTCATAAGGAACATCAGTAACAGAAGACATGTAACAGTTTTCAAACCACGTGGGGTCGAGCCATGTAAGACCACTAACATCAAGTATTTGCATGTTTATGGGCTGCAGGAGCAACACTGTCTTCATTCCCTTGCACATTTCCAACGTAAGATATTAGTGCCAATCCAAAGTAATCCAACGCCTCTCCTTTACCAGCTCTTCCACCAATATGTTAATGAACAACCTCAGCTTAAAATTGAAAAGTGTATCCTATGACTGAGTATTCCTGCTCACAATATAATGAAAAAATCTATTGAGCTTAGGGACTAAAGTCGTCAGTCCATCTCTGATGGAATAAATATTTGCTTCCCTCACAAAGTTATGAAGAATGTCAACTTCTTTTTTCCTGTGGCTTCCCCACCTCAGCATTATGGTTCTACTAGACAAAAATGTATCAATTTTATCTTGTTGGCAACAGATTTTCTAGCTCTTCAATGTCGTGCTACATTTTCTGAAATGCAGCTCTTAGAATAGAAACTAAGAATACAAATTGTTTGTATGACATACATTTAATGCAGCTTCTGTGCATAGATTTAATGCTCCCAAGTCATTGAATCCAGTAAAACAACACGTATCACTCCAGTTGTATATATTGGATTAGGGAATAGCGTTTGAAAAATAACAAAGTTGTTGCGTTTCGGGAAAAACAGACAGCGGTTGAGGTGTTGTTATAGACAATATAAACCGATTCGCAGATGCATAGCGCACAAACTTGATGACAATAACTCGGTTTGATTTGAATGATCAGACGAGGCATCCTGGATTGTGTGGTGACTTGACCATTCCCCTCGGTCACATTGTCGTCGGCTCCAAGTTCGCGTGCTCAAGAGAATGAGGACCGAGACGAGGCATCCCGGATCGTGCGGGGACTTAACCATTCCCCTCAGTCACATTTTCACCGGCTCCAAGTTCATGTGCTCAAGAGAATGAAGAGCAAGAAACAAAGCAAATTACCTGACCACTGTCTCATCCAAGGCTTGTTTAATGGCAGGCTCTTGCCGCATGATTTGTGAATATCCCAAAACCGCCTCGAACCGGAGCTCCCGATACGTTGTCTGACAAAGCTAGATTAAACGTTCGTCATTTTCTCCACATTGCATCGTTCAGTCTCTTTGTTGCTTCCATTGCCACGTTTCCATAAGGAAACGATAATTCCTTGGCAGATCCTTTAGAGTTGCGCGATTGAGCTAGAAATTTCTCTATAGATTTAGCAAAACAATTCTCCGAACGAGTTTTTATGGATTTGGATTTTTTTGCGATGAAATCGTTACTCTTAGAGCCAAATATATATGGTCGCTGCCAAACAGGCCGCATACCGTTTTTTATTTAATATATCACGTTTTGTAATATATTTATTTATTTATTTATTCTATATGTATACTGTTATTACTACTGGTTTGTTTTACAATTTTTTAATAAATATTTATTTATTATATATATATATATATATTATATATAGTGTTTTTGTTAATGATGTTCTACATTTTAAAAAATTCTTTAGTTATTCAATATATATATATATATATATAATATAATAAATAGTGTTTTGTATATTGTATTTTGAATATTTTTGTTGATATGTTTTTCATGTTTTTATTAAGCTCGACTAATTATCCTTAAAGGCATTTCCTGGATTGGAAGCCTCATCCCCCTCTGACAACTGATAGAGACATTAACGATTACAATTTATTTGGTTACTGGAGCACTGACATTTATCGCCCATACACGTGGCACACAGTGGTTGGAGACAACTTGTCGCATGTCAGATGACCAAAATTGTTGTGAGGCCTTCAACATTCAACAAATGTATCTTTAAAATTGAACACGTCAATTAATGGATGAGAAGAACGGTTGTGGAGAAGCTCGGGATCGTCGTATAGCAAACAATTGTCTGTCTGTGCCAAGATCTATGTCGTAATATTCGTCAGGGAACCTTCCTCCAGCTCTAGATTCCTTGTGTTGAAATCCTGAACGGGAAAAAAAGAATCCATCTCTGAAGTACAAGAAAGTTTTTCGCCATCTTCTATGTCGCAGTTTTGAATCTTGTCATCATGTGGGGACTTAACCATTCCCCTCAATCACATTGTCATCAGCTGCAAGTTCATGTGCTCAAGAGAATGGGGAGCAAAAAACAAAGCAAACTACCTGAGCACTGTCTCATCGAAGTCTTGTATAATGGTGGGCTCGAGCCGTTCGATTTGTGAATATCCCAAACCCGCCTCAAACTGGAGTATGCACATATTGTGCAAAGAGAAACAAAAATGAAGATGTTCGAGTTGGAGCAGCGAGGCCTACAGCTAAGGCAACCGTTACAGTGGCGGTGGCGTTACATCCAAAAGCACAACCCTTTAAGTGAGTTTTTTCATTTGAACCGGTGAGGATGATTGCATTCTGGGAATGAACTCAAGAGCTTGTGCATTAAGCAAGATGAATGTTGAATTCTTTTCAAGAGAAATCAACCATGTTGACTCTCGATATGCTTCTTACAGATGAATTACAACATTTACACTTTTTCTCAGGGTCAACCACAAAGTCATGCTTCCTCATCGTTAACTTCGATCCAAACAGGGTGCTTTTTTCTTCGTTTCAATTTCCTTTTCCACTAACCAATATTTTCCATTCAGCGTTAACATCGCTATTTAAAATTAAAGTTTTTATTTTTCAGAATTATCATTTGCAAGGGAAAAATCATTTATTCGGGATTGATGTGAAATAACATATAAATTTGAGAAAAATTTGGAAACAATAAATACAGAATAAATTCATAGTTGCCTTTTAATAAAAGTTTGAAATAATTATATTGTTGACAGGAACATGTTGACAGGAAAATGTTCCCCCCCACATTTAACCATAACTCGACTATATTGTATTATAAATACATTAAAAATCAAGAGTGATATATGAATATAGAAATTTTTTTAGCACAAGTGCACATGGTATTCAATATATACATAATAAATTATATTTGTATATATTTATATAATAACATAAATAATGTTTTGTATATTGTATTTTTAATATTTTTGTTGATGATATGTTTTTCATGTTTTTATTAAGCTCGAGTTATTATCTTGAAAGGCGTTTCCACAAGCAGAAGCATCTTCCCCCTCTAACAACTGAAAGAGACATGAATGATTGCAATTTATATGGTTACCGAAGCACTGATATTTATCGATCGTACACGTGGCGCGCAGTGGTTGGAGACAACTTGTCACATGTCAGATGACCAAAACTGTTGTGAAGCCTTCAACATTCTGCTCTTCCAACGCCGACTTTGTATCTTTAAACTTGAACGCGTCAACTAATGGACGAGAAGAATGGTTGTGGAATAGCTCTGGATCGTCATATAACAGTCAATTGTTCATTTGTGCCAAGATCAATCTTAGAATATTCGTCAGAGAATCGTCCTCCAGCTCTAGATTCCATGTGTTGAGATCCCGCACGCGAAAAATTGAATCCATCTCTAAAGTAGAAGAAAGGTTTTCGTTGTCTTCTATGTCGCATTTTTGAATCTTGTCATCGTGACGGTTTGTCATGGACATATTGATAGTTTCCGAAATTTATTCCGAGAAGGACACGCAAGAATCGATCCATGATTCTTTGTCCATGGCGAGAAAAGTGTGTTGGATGAAACTTGCACCTTGGTCTTCTAAGGCCATAAGAGCCGCCAAATCCTTCTCTGTGTACTACACAAGGCTCAATTCCCGGTCTTGTTGGGCCAACATAATGGATGCAAAGCCATGGTAATTACTAATTACATAGTAAGATGAATTGATATTATAATTTGTGTTAGCTAAGAAATAATGATTATTCTAAAACATTTTATCGATTTTTTAAATTTTTTTTGGGAACTCATATTATCATCGTTCATTATGAAATTGACATATACTTTAGCTTGAGTTACCTTGCAATCGCAAGAAAAGTAACTACGGCTAGAAGCCTCCCCCATTTTTGGCAACTGATATAGACATCGATGCTTATGATGTATTTGGTCGGCAAAGCACAAACATTCATCTACCGTACACATGGCTCACAGTAGTTGGAGAGTGGCTGTCACACGTCGGATGAATAAAACATGTTCACGTCACAACTATATCGTCGACATTGTTTACGTCAACTTCTTTTGTCAGCCATATTTGATTTTATTGCTCGTTGTCTATTTCAATCGATATACAGGGCCCTTACGAAAAACCCCTCCCATTTTCCAACTATTGTAATTTCCAGAGTTCGTCGAATGCAATTACCAGTTAACTTGGCTTGATTGTTTTCAATCCAAACAACTTAAGGCTTTCCTTTGAAGATAACCACTATTGGAATTGGGCGCATGGAAACACAATGACTTTCCTTCACAACTATATCGATTGTTCCCACCTTGTCTACCTATCAGATCTCACTCCTTTTTCCACTCAATTGCTATGACACATTTTCTCAGCAGCAATTTTACAATCTCGCTTATAAGAGGAATCTCATCTTCGTCCCCTATCCTTAACAATCCCCTCTTATTCAGTGATGGACCTTCCCTTTCAAGCTACTCCACTTCTTCTGGACTCTGAATCTTTTCTACTTCTCCACTTTTCACTACTTCATTTTGTTTTTCATTTACTAACTACAAATATCATATTACTTTGTTGTGTTTTTCAATTACTTTTCCGCCTTTAGAATATTTTGATTTCGGCGTTAACATCGCATACCTCACATGCGATTGCTAGTTTATTAAATATTTTGATAGCTGGCCTTTGTCGTCCCCAAAATCTGGGAAATTTTTTTACCATCTGGCAGCCCCCGTCCCAGACATATAGGACAAGGAAAAAACAAATACCTTGTTTGTTTTTATATAGTTGTTTCCAGAAGCCTTTATCACTGATTTTCTGGATGGTGAAAACCTGTAATCTCTAAATAAATAAACAAATATCTTGTTTGAAAAGTAGATAATCACCATTCCGTAAAAAAATATTTTTTTCAGAATTAGGTTTTCCGTTATTCCCATTCTGTAAGAAGACCTGAGATCCTGTGGTTCCTCTGGGATAAAACAGATCCCTAAAATGATAGCAGAAAAATATAACTGGCCTATGCAAATCTCAAACAAGTATCATCTCTCCTTGAGACAGAACTTTTACACAGTTGTTTCCCTAAAGCCTTATCACTATTTTAAGGGCAGTGAAAATCTTAAATTTCTAATAAATAAACAAATACTTTGTTTGAAAAGTAACTTATTACAATTTTGTTAAAATATATTCTTTGAGAAGTAGTTTATTCTATTCTGTAAAAAGGCCTGGGATTCTGTCCTAAAACGATAATAGAAAAATATGACTGGGCTATGCAAATCCCAATCAAGTATCATCTCTCCATGAGACAAAGCTTGTAAGACACTACATGCATTAAAATATTTTCCAATCCGAAAGCATAATTTGGGGTGCAATTCACAACGTTGATGTGTTAGCATTCTCCTCTCCAATGCTAACATTGCTCAGAAGTGTTTGTGTAGATGCGAATTTTGGATTTACAAGTACTGTGAAACCCAATTCGCAGTGTTCTGTGCTTGAATATTGAGCTGCTAATACCGAAGTGAATAAGCATCGATTCGGGAAGTCGGCTGCTTTTTTGTCATCTACATCACTAGAAGAAACTGCTACAAATAGGTCATCCACTTCATGTGCCTTGAACTCTCCAACTTACTTTGCGACATTAAGAAAACTAAAACTAAAAACACATTTAAGCTTGTTATCTTATCCTTTGTTCCTTAGTTTTGGCATTGAATAACAAGGAATTATGCACCTAGGTTCTCCAGATTAGTACGAAAATATTTATGTACATTATGTTACGTTGCAAATTTTGCCCAAAACATACACTGAAAAAAGACAGACTTGTTAATACAAAGAACAGTCAAAACCAGCTCTCAATTCATGGCTCTATATAGGCTGATCATCATCCTCTTTTGGTGCTGGGCTAGGAATGACAAAGGGGTGTGCCAATATTTTCTTCAGGCTCTGTTTGGGGACATCCCCACCACACTTGCAGCAAAATCAAGTACCATTTTCACTAGCATTCTTCAGTCTTCCTATGTCCAAATAAAAACCAAAGAAAGAGTTGGTCGTTATTCCAAATACCACCTTAACAGTAGGCCATCTACACTCTGGTTGACCGAAATTGGATGCAAATAGTTTCTCAAATCTTGATAATATCATATTATTATCATTAATGAAACTAAGCACTCTACTTAGAAAAAGATTTTATTGGCCGCATGCATCAACTTTCAGCAGATTCTGGTACCTATTGTTGATTGAAGTCCATTTCTCTCTATATTTTCCTGCATCTATATGTTTCCTTAGACAATCATTCTATTGAGAAGTATGTGTTGACTTTGCTGAGACCCTGGTTCAAGCCAAAACCTAGCTTAGTTCAAAACAGTTGCCTTCTCTGTCCATTTCCAGCTGTTGAACTTTCTCCTCCAACAGCTGTAATTTTTCCTTTGTCTCTGCTTTCTGAGAAAACAACTTCATAAATTTTTGTTCGCACTTCCTGGCCCAAATATAATAATTGTTTCAGGATTCTGCAGAAACATCTATTGAATTCAAGGAATCTGGATACAGTGCTGACTGAATACTTTTTGTGAAATGATGTAGTGGTCAATGCTCCTCGAGTGATTCACTCTGCTTCCAACTGAGGAGACCATCTTTCCATTCCTTTGTATCACACTATTCTTAAAATTGTTGTTCCCATCCCTCTCAAGAAGACATGTATAAATGGTCAATCTCTTTCACCAGTTTTCATGTTCATCTGTACAAGAAAACATGTCTTCTGGCCTCATACTTAAACCAGCTTCTGTGAACATCTTCCCCATTTTCTTTTGGAAATCAACCCATTCTTAAAGGCCTCATATGGATTCCCTTTTTCTTAAAGGCATGTCAACCCAATACTCATTCTGGTGTCTAACTCAATTTCATTCTCCGCAAAGTACTTGAATCCAATATCTGCACCAACCTCCTCGGTTTCATCCTTGTCCATACCCTGGTCACTATAATCCATCTCATAATGCTCTTTCTCTAGCTGTGTCTCATGCCCCATCTCTTCCCCTCGTAAATGATCACCAAAGGAAAATGTGGGTAATATCCAAATCCAAATGATTTCAACGACGAACTGGAACTCCGTGTGTCTTGTGGATAACCATTATTCATATGCTAAAAACGCATAATGGTAAACATTAAAATGGGTATATGAAAATTATTAATGCTCTATTGACAATTATTTTTTTAATGTTAATAGCTGAATAAGCATTAATTGGTGACTGGCTTTGTATGTGTATCCCCGCCATGTATTTGACAAGCCAAATAGAGATGTCTACAGATTGAAACTCTCTGGCTAGTCTTGATGCAATCAGGTCCAATAAGGAACACCACTCTTCAAACTTCAATTAAGCTTTTTTCAAACCTCAATCACTATGATTGGGAAAGGCATCAATCTGCAATTCAAAGAGATTTGGAAAACAATGGTACTTGTTGAAGTTTGATATTGTCCTTATCGATCTCCACTACACTTTCCATTGGTACTTTGAACGTCTTGTGAGTCAATTGTTGAAGTTTGATATTGTCCTTATTGATCTCCACTACACTTTCCATTGGTACTTTGAACGTCTTGTGAGTCAATTGGTGCAAATGAAACAATCATATAGACTCCACCTACCATGAGGGTCACCTTCCCAATATCCTTGTAATCCTTTATCATCTCCTCCAAATAGGTCTTGAAAGTGTTTACACAAAACACCAACATTTGCAATATGTGATCAACTTAGGCTTCTCTCAAAACCTCCAACGTATATTCATCAAGATGGTTAGCCCACCAACTTCGCACTCATTACTTCATACCAACTTAACATCTTTGGATTGAGCCTTGACTTCTCAACCTTGTCTTGATTATGCTTCTTTTCAAAGTTATTCGCACTCGAACCCTTGGGTTCTCTTGCAGTGATATCCAACAGAATAAATTTTGCATGGTGTTAGTGCGCTGCACATATTTATCCAATATCCCCTTCAAAATATTGGGTCATGCGCTTTGTCGCGACTTTTTCATCACTATTTCTCTGAATCCTTAATCAAACAAAACACCAGAATGCACAAATCCTTCATTCTGGTGAAAATGAGCAACTAATTGTCCCTTGTCCCTTGTGGCAACCTAACAAAACAAAATCAATTTCCATAACATGTAATTCAAGAAATAACTCCTAAAGGGGTAAAAAAACCTTAGTTGAAATTGGAGAACTCAAAACTAGCAATCTCAAAATTGGAGAGCCAACAAGAAAACTCAAAAGAATGGAATTGTTGGCATCATCCACTAGTTCCCAACTTCAACAGTATTCACTTTTAATAATTTTTCTGAAATCAGCATGTAATTTGGACTGCCCCTACCCTAACGTCCTAAGCCATTCCTGACATCATGTTGCAACATCTCTCTAATCTCTAATGTCCCTGCCTCTACCTGATATCTTGTTGACATCAGACGCCTTTTCTCTAATGCCCTTGTTGCTTACTGATCTTGCTGACATTAGCAGTCTCTCAGTGGTCTCTCGCATGGTGAAATCTTCATCTTCTCAAGATTCATGACGTCAATGGCTAACATCATTCTCACTATCTCAATATTCTATACTCAATATGTTTATCCCTTATAGTAATGGGAGCCTCCCATCTAGAACTTCTCTAATGCCTTTGTTGCTTACTGATCTTGCTGACATTAGCAGTCTCTCGGTGGTCTCTCACATCATGAGATCTTCATCTTCTCAAGATTCATGACATCAGTGGCGAACATCATTCTCACTATCTCAATATTCTATACTCAAAACGTTTATCCTTTATAATAATGGGAGCCTCCCATATATAACCACTCATCTAATAACATTAAGGGAGGGTAGTCCCTTACTCCACATGTTACACTTTTGACCAACAATTCACAAACTACCCATCAGACCTAAAATATTAACCCAGGGTTATGCGTGTCAAAATTCAGCTAGTGCATAACCTTGTATACATCATAATAACATGGACCTAGGTGTATGACATTCATCTCCCTTATTACATAGCTAAGCTGAATTGCACATTTTGTTCCCAACTTCTAACAGGAAAAGGCAATCTTATGAATACAACCCACTGAAATCAGCTTTCTAGTCACGGCTCTATAAAGATGATCTCCATCAATCTTTTGGTGAGGGGTTTAGAATGACAAAGGGGTGCTGATATTTTCTTCAGCCTCTGTCTGGGGACATTGCAAAAATATTGCAGTAAAATCCAGCTGCATTTTAACTAGCATCATTCAGAAAAAAATCACCAAAAACAAGAGCAGAACATAATTCCAACTACATTGATCTTTTATGCTCTGGTGTTTCTTCCAAATCTTGTTCATATCAAATTATAATCATTAATGAAGCTAGCTTAGTACTGTACTTGCTATAAAGAAACTGATTGGGTTGGTGACATACATAGACCTTCACCAGATCCTCGTTAAAGCAAACAGATCTTGTTTATGTTTGAGTAATTTTTTAATATCCTAGTTGTGAATAACAGTCAGTTGTTCTTACTTTCTTAAGAAATTGTACCAAAAGTCTATTCCTTTCTGCACTTGCTTGGAGCTATGCATTTCTATAGACAGTCATTCTGTTATAAGAAGATGCTTGATTTTCACCATATGCTGGTTAAACCAACAATTTACATTCAAATTTTAAAGTTATAACCTGGCTGCTAGAACTATGAATCATTCAAATTTTACAAACCATGTGTGCCTGTAGCCAAATCTATTCCTTCATGTGTTTGGCTGGAGCTATGCATTACCATAGACAATCATTATTTTATGATTAGTGCGCTGCTGTTATATTTATGGAGATTTCTGATTTCTTGTATATTTCCTTATTTCAATGGAGTGAATCTTTCAATACAAATCTATAAGCTGAGCATTTTTCTCTGAACTGTTCTAATATTATGCTCTCCATAGTTCTGCAATACCCACCTTTGCACATAAAAAGAGTAACTGCTAGAAGTTAAACTGATACTAACATGACTTGAAGTATAAATTATCTGTAGGAACTTAGGAAGGAAATAGAGATGCTTACGTTCGGAAAGTTTTTGTAGGCGTCCACCAATGCCCAGAGTTGAAAATCAATAAATCTGCATCAAGCCACCTTTTATTTGCATAATCTATTTTATCCAGCTTAAGAGTGGAGTGAACTCTTTTAGGTGCATTTTTAGGCGGGCTGCCATGTTGTACAAGAAAAGGCGACCGGTAGTACTCAATAGTGAAGTTAAAAGAACTAAACCGGACACCCAAAAAGGGAATACGCTTTGTAATCTTGTTTCCGTTTATTTCATAAACTGACTGCTTATCAGCTACACCTTGCATAAGAAGGCAGATAAGAGACTCCCATTGTGTTCTGGCCATGGAATCTCCGACGAACGCAACACGCAAACCTTGCAATCTTTTCAGAATATCAGATGACTTAAACCTGTTGCCATGCCAAGTCTAGTCAAGATCGCAAACATTCCTCATACACGTGACACTAGCTAAAATACAGCATTCAATTAAAACTATTTTAGGAATGAGAAGATGCAAGATTAGTTAAGATAAAACAACATAAAATTTATACACATACATACAATATAAATAGAGAAGTAAAGAGTTCAAAATGGGGATGGTGCTCTTTTCGAATTTGATGCTTACAAGGAAGTCAATAGCACACCCAAATATTTATGTATACCTTGGTATGTCACAACTCATAGCTTTCCATCTCCATTTCATGTAATCTTGATCTTTCCGGCCATTGCTCTGACAACAGAAGCCTCGTTCCACAAAAGGACAGGAAAAGGCAGTATACAAAGGGTATGTCTTATCATAAACCCATTTTCCACTGGAAATGTCACAACTAGAATTTGAACTGTAGTCGTTCTTGATACCATTGATTGTGGAACTGAACTCACTGGAAGAAATAAACTCTGCGGAGAAATGTGGTCGAAAATATCCATGACTTGTAATGAAAGTAATAAAGATGAATACAAGGATGGCTGCCAAGTAGCAGAAATTATGATGCCCAATCTGGCGATATCCTCCGGATCCAAAGCTATAAGTTCTTTGAGAAAATTGGCTTGGAAAAATGATAGATCCAATAGTACTTGACAATATTTTGTATACTACATCATAGATTGAATTTAAAGAACGAAACAATCGATAGCCCCTCATCTTGAATTACAATGGTGGAAAATTATCACTCAAATCACAAAAGAAGATATTTATCTTTAGCTCTTCGGTGATAGCATAATCTGCTTTCCATTCACTTAATATATGATCCTGCCTGCATTTGGAGCCGCAACACTGATCCTCAAGAGACTGTTTGTGATTTGAATCAATTAGATTTCCTTACTCTTGTAATACTATAAAGACATACCTATACTGCATTAAGAATCAAGGTCCAAGAGGTTAAGGCAAACTTGCTGGGGCATACGCAAATGAAACTACCGGACTTCTACAGTTTGCAGGACTAGGGTGATTCCTCTTGCAATCAGGTATAATCTCTGTGTCATCAGGATTACCTAGCCTTAGGCAGCTACCATTCTGTATCCCCTGCTGCAGAATTTCTCAGTAGCCAGGCTTTGAAGTCGGACCTCCTAATAATCATAATTAGGTTCAAACTCTATATAAAGAGTAAGATAACAGAATTCTTACCGGTAACCCCCCACATCTAACAGACCAATCCCCATTCTGATGAAGCAGCTTACTTCACCTCTAGGAATGACTACTACAGGCTGCAACATCGACAGTTTCAATAGCTTGCGATTAGTTAACCTGAAAGTTTGCTCATTGATTGAAAATTCAAACACCCGATGCATAACATCAATGTCTAAAGCATGGACATGTCCAAACATCTCAGTAAAAAACCTTGGAGATAAAGTCAATAGATTGAGTTGAGGCAGGCAGATTCACCTGGACATTGATTCCAACTTCCTTCAGCAACTTGAGTGGAAAAAAAATATGGAAATTGTAGATGCCGGCATATCTAAAATGAATTCTTTCACCCATATAAAAACACCTGCAATGATAAACACCATAAAATGAAAAAGGGCCTGAAGAAACCCAATTATACATGAGAACCCACCTGAGATTGAATCACTAAAACATGATTTCTTTCACCCTTAGGCAAAACAGAAATAAATGATAAATAAAATCAGAAAGAGTTTGACAAAAAACAATCATAATTAAGAACCCGCCTAGATTGAATCACCAAAACATGTTTTCTCCACCCATAAGAAAAAATAACAACTGATGAACACCAAAAAAATAATAATCAACAAGGGTTTGAACAAGCTTCGCTTAAAACTCTGTTATTTTATCTTATCAAAAATTCATCCTCAAACTAAGGCCTAAAATAGTCATAATGATGAACCCATGTGAGATTAAATCACTAAAACTCCTTTGTTTATCTTTTGATCAAAATATTACCAAAAAAAAAAATCAATGTAAAGCCTAAACCTTTACAATGAAGAACCCACCGATATTGAATCACTAAATATCCGTTCTCTTATCTTTAGAAAAAAAAAGCTTTAAGCAAATCCTAAATCAATCACAGTGAAAAACCCATCTGAGATTGAATCGCTAACAATCCATTATTTTCTCTTAATTACAATATCTAAGAACACAGAACCTAAACCTTTAAAATGAAGAAGCCATCTGTAATTGAATCAGTAAAACTCCATTCCTTTAATCTTTAACAAAACAGAGGGTAACATCCTCAAACTAAGCATCATCAGACAACTCGTTTGAGTATATACCTGTAATGGGCATTTATACCTGTTGGCCTGGGTGTTGGAAAAATAGTGAGGCTGAGTTTTAGCAGGAAATTAGATTTGATGTCTCTGTTTGAGGAGGTTGTAGAACATACCAACTGGAAAGTGAGATTATATTTTACACAAAGTGGGTACTGGGTAGGTAGGCCACGCACACCACAACTGGTAATCGATGGGATACAATACCAAAAAGGGGAGAATGTGCCACTTCACAAATATGTAGCGGGTCAACGAAGAAACATTTTTTAAAGATTTTGTCTGAATTTTATGCTTTTCCTGCGGGTTTTTCGGTTATCCTTTTAACAAGATTTTTCCTGTGCTTCGAAAAAAACAAAAGGAAATGCACGTACTCGATTTGAAGAGAATATCAGATCATATCACCAGTGACGTTTTGTGAGCATTAGAATTTAGACAAGTCTTAAAAAAAATGAATGAAATATCATTTTCTAGTATTTTAGAGAATGTCTTTGAGTTTTTTAATAAATGTCGCATTTCTATCGGGGTGAGAGTCCGTGACTCCGTCCGCGGTCGGTATGCAACCGTTAATCAAATTTGGTATGGCTTTTTATGTATCATAAATTTTTTTATATGTTTGCTGTTTTTGCTTGATTGTGTATTTTTTTCTTTCAGGTTATGACTATATTTTGTATTCTTGTAGGCTTGGCTTAATTTGACTCGGTGTTGCTCTAGGCTCGGTCTAGTTTTGTTTGTGGTTTTGGGATGTGCTCTCATACCGCCCTTTTTTTTGTTGAAAGTTATCTTGTATTGTATTGAAATAATATAATATAAGATCCTTTTCATCAAAATATATATATCAACATTATATTAAAATTAGTTATAGATGAACCCAGCTAGAGTGGTTGGTAAAGCTCTGCTCTGACAATAAGGAGGAGATTGCATGTTTGACTTGATAAATTGTGGGATGCAAAATTCATACTGTAAAATACACTATGTTTTACATTGAAATACACAATGTATTATTCAACAATTAATCTTCTAAGTTTAAATTGGTATAATATGGTGTCACGGTCATTGACGGTAAAACAAATTGTGTTATGGTCATCAATGTGAATCAAGTCAAAGTTCCTAGAATTACAAGGAGGATAAAAAATTATTTATATGTCAGGGACATATGAGTCACAGTTGTGAATACGCCATAGTTAGTGTGCTCTTGTCAATTTCGTATTATCGTCGGTTGTTGTTGCCTTCAACCAATATTATTTGCCTCCACCGTCATATCCAACTACTATCTAGCCATGTGAATTCATAACACTGCAAATTTTAACTCTTGTATGCAAAGCCATTTTTTTTTTTTGGATTGATGAAGCGGTCCTGGATTGACTAAGGTTGTTTTACTCCTATCACATAACTTATCTTGTGGACTACCAACCTAAGCAACAATAGTAAGTTTCTTTGATTTTCAACACTTCATTCTTGCTTCATTTTTTTGTTGATTTAATTATGTAACATACTTCTTTAAATTAAGTCATGAGTTTTGTGTTGCATGTCAAAGCATGTGTGTCCCACTTTTTGGCATTTTTTGTCCACCAGCAAACTAATGCCTACAAACAAAACTTGACCAAACACACAATTTTAAGAGCTCAAACTACATAAATCCAATTCATCTGCAAGTTTTGTAATTTGTTAAATATTTTTAGTATTTATTTAGTAGTTGTTTTTTTTTTTAAAATGACCACCAAGCAAGACACACTATTATGCTTTGGGTTTTTTTAAATTAAAATAAATAAAATGCAAACATAATTCAAGTTTTGGAGTGGTAAATAACTGATATAGATTTCATATTTTTTGCACTGAATTACTCTATAAGTTTTGAAATCTATTTTGGTTCTCCAATCCATACTAATGTTCTTACTGTGTTTATTTGGTTTCTTAACATGGCTCTAATAAGGCGTGGAAAACCCATCAACATGATGTATCCAGCTGTAAACACCTAAAATGGTGCAAACATTATATTATATAATACACTTTTAGCAATTGTATATCTATACAAGTCTTAAACAATGAAACCAATACTTAGTGTCAACATGTGGTCATATTTTCTCTTTTGATTGTCTTGCTTATTAATGTATGATGTCTTATTACACTCCATATCAATTCGTTTCACTAGGTCACAAAGATCTCTGAATACGTTTAGGATCATTTTCTATTTTGGGCTTGGGATAATATTGTCATTTGGGACACTATTGTCACATGGTAGTGTCTAACGTTGGATGGTAGTGTCCCATGGCTCACTACCAGTTGTTTTGACAGTTTAGTTCCAATGTTACTATTGATGTCATATTTTTTTTGGGCTTTGAGTAGGCATTGCAAGTCATTAGGTCCTAATTTCAAAATAAAAGGATCATATATATACAATGTTGTTATGAGCTCTAAAGTAAAAGGTACTATCAAACATCTATCTATAAGCATTATTTCAAAGGGAAATACTTTAGCTAAGATTATTCTACAAGCATTCTATTGGGTTTTTATATATATGAGGATATCTAATGAGCCTACTATCAATGTCAAACATGAGGGAATACATAGGGGGGACATTCTAGACTTGTATTCACTCTTACACAAGCACTAGGAGAACTACATGGAATTTGAACCCCTTGTTTGGGAAACACAATGCAACATTTGGTTAGAATCAACAAGGGATTTAGCCACTAAGGGAAATCTAACTCAATCACACTAACCATTTGTGTTATTCAATGTACATTTGAGTGTTGGTGTAGAAAATTAGGGTTTCAATCAAATTACAAGAGCATGTGTGAAGATTCTAAAAGAAGTGGAAGTATAGGAAGCCCTTAAAGATAGAGTCAAAGCGGCCTATAATGAAACAAAATTTCATAACAATGTCAAACATTATTGCCCAGTAGGATAGAAGTTTTTGACACTAGTGTCCAAATCAACACTAACTTACAAAGGGGGTTTGGAACTTAAACTTGGAGATGAATCACTCTCAACCCTAACACAACCAATTTGACATATTTCTGCATCTAGGTCATCCCACGAAGTGATAGAAAAGTTTAGTGGATATTCTTACCTTTATTGTGTGCCTCCTTGAATGTCTTGAATGATTGCAGGTGAAACCCTAGTTTACGATTTTCGTATATTAATGTAAATATGATTTTGTAAATGTATATTCTAAGTTTCAATCATAATTAGAGAGTAATTAATATCTAGTTTGGGTGTAAACACCAGCTACTAATTGTTGCTATAAATTTTTCTAGTACAAAACCCCTCGTGAAATATATTCTTATAAAAATCAAAATCACGTTTAGTGAAAAAGTGAAAAATATGAGAAATATGAAATGAAACAATTACTACCTTCTCTAAGCCAATGTATTTATGGATTTTATCATCTTTACAAAAGAAAATACCTTTAACATCTCATTTTCTTCTCAATCCACTTAATTCTTTCTATTTACTAACGTATTTTTTCAAACCGCATAACAATTCCATTAAATTTGTCATATAACTCAACCACATGATGAGACCTCCTCTACCTACAAGTAAAATACAACATAACTTTATCGTTCAAAAACACAAGTGACCATGCATGCTTCAAACTCATGACATGGCTAAAGATTTTAGTTGAGTTTCTTGAAAGGGACTTAATAAATAAGAAGGATGTAAGGTGATTCGTAAACTAATTATAGATAGTTATAACATATCCTATAACTAGTGATAATAAATTTCATTTCCTTTAGAGAGTTCAAGTTTTAATATGAAAGTGCAATTTGAACAAACAATCAACTAGAAATCATCAAATAGAAAGAACAAAGAGATAAAGAATTATCCTGGAGAAACCTAAATGGGAAAAAATCCAGTGGGTGAGCAATTGTTCCCCTTCCATTATGCAACTCTCAAAAAAATATAAGCATACTGCCACTATGTGGCCTTCATGAAAGAATCAGACCTTTCTTACTTGCATTTACTTGTTTATAACCCTCAAACTTGAATTCACCAAAAACCACTTATTTTCTTCTTCTTTTTATTCCATGGACGTGTGTCCTCATGTGTATTTATTGTTTCTCTACCAATGAAGGAAGGAGGAAGTGAAACGAACTGATTATGGAAGGTGAATCATTTGTAACTGCTCACCTTCACGTTTTTTTGTAGTTGCTCCAAAATTGCCTTTTTTTGTTTCATAACGGTTGCATCTCTATTACGTAATTGTTGCATATTCCTTCTTAAATCAGAACTCTCTAGCCTTGTCATTCGAAGTTTTCCAGATCATCTTCATACTAAATCAACTATTTTTTATGTTACAGTTTACATGGGAGAGAGAGTGTTTTATAAGTTAAGATAGATAATTACATAAATTGGGCACTTTCATACCCATTTTTGAATCATAAGGGTTCGCAATAAGTGGACTATTATTTTTTAATTAACCTCCAACATCAATTATACATAATCAAATTAATGTATTCAAACTTGAAATGAATTAAACAATTGATAAGTAATAAGTACTTGCTTAAATACATGAGAGGAGAGATAAACTTAGTTGTTTAGGGTAGGGAAAAGAGACTTTGGATGTGCATGATAGTGAAACAAGAGGATATGGAATTGTAAATTTTTCACTAGAAGTTTTGGAATTGAAAAAATACACAAGGACAAGAACGTACACCTTCTGTACAGTCTAGGATGGAATTGTATGATCTTGACTTGGAGATAAACAGTTTTAGACCCTATGATAGTTTAGATCTGTAACTTTCTATGTGATTTTCTTGTCTAGAAATAATCTTCATTATATTGCAGTCTTGCTAACACAACTCGAGGATGACATGTAATAACCTACAACAAAGTAAAAGCCCTAGTATCCTACAGAACCCTTCCTCGAAGCATTAGCAAACTAAATGAGAAAAATATGTGTGCGGTTCATATTGGAATACCTTTAGTAGTCAAATTCCTAGTTGCTGAAACAATCCATGTGCTACACTACATGCCCTCATTGTGGGATCAAACCTCGCATAGTTCTCTTAGGTGCCTGTGCATATGTTTATAACTAACCAACTCCCTAAGGGTTCCCTCATGTATCGTAACACCAAGATAGTGAGCTAAATGCACAATATAGAATGTACCCAATGTGGTAGTAGTGATATGTGGTGTGTCTCAGCTATGTGACCTGACCCTTTGTTGATTGAAGTTTGAGGATTTGAGAAGAGTTTACAAAGCCATTCCAAAGGTAAGTGAATAATAACAACACATAACAATAGCCATTTCCAGGTAGGCAAAACACTCTGGAAGTTTCAAACCCAAATTCCAAGCAGGGACAAGACCGTACAGTAGGGTTATAATCGTACGGATAGTCTTGACCTATTTCTACAGTTTTTCCTAGGTCTAGTCTCAGGTGCCAGTTCCAGCAACAAAGCATTTGCATCCTCATATCGGCATGTTCATACATTCATATCACTTGGCCTCTTCCAAATTCACATAGAATCAACTAAGTGAAATTATTCCCTTGTGTTTTAATAGTTACTAGATCAATAATCACTTTGTAAAGTGTTATTCGTATTTATAAAATTAATGTTGGAAGTTAATTAAATTAGAATATCCTCATGTAACAGTAATTCATCCTTTTTATGCATGTTAATTAGGAACATTCTAAAGTTTTAAAAGGTTGAGATTAATCACCTTAAAAAGTGAAATCAGTTGGTGAACCTGACACAGACACTCAAATGCGTAAATATATCCTTTGACAATGACTATCTTGACATTACACACTTTCATGCACAAATACACTCTCCTCACTCTTGCTTCACACACCCTAATAGTTCTTTGATTAATTAATTATCTTTGTACACCCCTCTTTAATTAGTTTATGAAGATTATCTACATAAAAAACATCTAGAAACATTCATCCTTTAACCCATAAAGTCAATATTTTTTTTCCCTCATGTCTTAAATAATAGGTTTCAATCGATATTAACACATGTCAATCCTAACCCTATATTATGGTTTTGGACTGACATGTTTTGGTCCCAAAATCCCAATTCCATCATTTTCATATGGACTAATATTCCTTCTTAGTTAGCCTTTCACAACATAACAACCATCAGAAGCCTATATATGCAAGTCAATCAAACCTCATTTAGGGTCATGGAACTTCATGTTATCCTTATGTTATTATAAACACAAAAGGCACTTCTCCCCAGATAGTTAAGTAACTGAAGTAAATACATTTAGGCAACACACTCTACAAGTCTAAAGTATCCCCCAAGGTCTAGGAGTCTCTATCGTATTTCCACAAGCAAACTAAGTGGCCCTTCCTGGGTATTTGTGTAAGTGTGAAACTCAAACAAGGTATTATCAAAGCATGGTTGAATTTTTTTTATTACACTAAGGTAAATATCACATGTTAAGAGAACATCGTGCAGTTTGAGCCCTCTTTGGAGTAGTGGCGACGTTGGCAATGCACAGGGGTGCCCATAATCCGCCTAAATTTGTTTTATATGAACTCTATCTTACACTACAAGGGTTTTTGGGTTTGAGCAAAGTTTACAAATCCATTCCAAAGGTGAGCGAAGAAGATCGACACACAATGATAGCCATTTCCAAGAAGTTGAAGCACTTAGGAAGTTGTAGGCCTAGATTCCAAGAAGAGCTAAGACTGTACAATAGGACCAGAACCGTACGCACAATCTTGACCTATTTCTATGATTTTTCCCAACTCCAAACTCAGGTGTTAGTTCCAACAACGAAGCATTTCTAGCCTCGGATCAGTCTATTCCTACATTTAAATCATTCAAATTCTTCCAAATTCACATAGAATCATATAATTACAATTTCTTCTTTGCATTTTGATAGTTGTTATATCATATTCACTTTGTAAAGCGTTATTATGATTTGTGTAATTAATGTTGGAAGTTAATAAATTAGAATATCCTCTTATAACAGTAAGTCATCCTTTTTATGCATGTTAATTAGGAACATTCTAAAGCTTAAAAAGATTAAGATTAATCACCCTAAAAAGTGAAAGCACTTTGAACTATGTCATATGTATTGTAATTGTATATGAATCATGTAAATAACTGATTAAATTTATATAATTTAAACCATTGAGTGAATTTTCCCTCTATACACAAACATCTGAAGTGGTCAAGATCCTACCACAATCTCAATTTTATTGTACGGTTTTGAACTTGTTTGAATTCTACTAAATTTCAGTATTGGTGACCTTCTCTGAGGATTTGAGCCCTGTGAAAATACATTCCTATATCCTGTAAAAAAAATTGTAGCTATAGAAATATCCTTATGACTTCCCCCTATTTCGAGGTGCATGTGATAAAACATTTTATTGCATGGCTCAAAAACATAGATGTGTACCCATGTACCTAGTGGATGATACTTGTCATATTGAGTCTATTTTTAGTTGTATTTAGTTGACTTTTGTTAACTTAGGAGTTGTATATTTTATTATTAGTTTTTAACTTGTCATGAAAAAATAAACAAGTTTGGTTGTAATGGATATATTAGCCTTGTTTGATAATTAATTGACTAAGCAATAATGGGGTGGTTTTTTCCAAGTGGAAACACTTTTTGCATTGAGTTTACCTCCAATTTTATCACATGTATTCAAAAATGAAGACCAAAAATCTTAAGATTCGTTATTTGAAGTTATTTAGTACATTTTTTTTCATCTGGGAAAGTTTGGATGATCACTAGCTTCATTTCAAAAGGTTTTTTAGTTCTGATTTATACTCTATCCACAACTTAATAACCTTCAATGTGAACCATGCAAAATATTATCTTTCCCCAAAGCTATTGGATAATGGATACTTACATCAAAGAGGGATATAACTAAGTTATTATGATGATTAGATGAGGTTCATATGAGTCAAAAAATGGGGTTTTACTTGGAATATTAGAGAGCTCCATGATTAGTTCCCATTAATGCAAGCTATATTGTTTAATTTTAGTTTGAACTTGAGGATTATAAATCATGATATTTTCTAGAGAGGACAAGGAATCAATTTGGCCCGAGCTTTTTAAATTTTTTTTACTCAAACTATATGAAATCAACCATGATGGATGGCTAGGGAAATCTAGGCAATCACATCAACCCTACAAAAATAGGGTTGGTTGATGTGTCTGAAAGAAGCGGGGTTTTTAGATACTGACATCATCTTTATCATTTTATGATAACCAATCACATTTATTTGAATTTTTTTTAGATTTTAGCATTAAAAGAATATGTTTCCAACAATTATAACATATACGATAGGCATGAACAGTCTCACAAGTATTAGTATGGGGAAATAACATATGTGGAACTTATACAAATAATTACTCTTTCCATAACTTGCATGTTAACCATGTTTTTAATGTTGTCAGTGATGGGACTATAAGTGTTTTCAATGACATTAGATGCATTAAAGTTTTCTATATTATCTAGAATCCTTATAAACAAACCATTAAATAAACATCCACATGCATGCATTAATAATTATTCAATGCAATCTTAAAACAATGACATTACATAGATTTATCAAGGGTAACATGACTGCCACAATTTTATCAAGAATATCTAGCTCGAATTCTCTAGAGTAAGAATAACAATCTTCCACAATGAATCACCACACACAATAGCTCTATGATATTATAAAGAAAAGTGGAGAGGATAGGGTTAGATTTGGAGATTAGTTGTTTGCAAAGAAACTTGTAGAAAAGACTATTAATAATGGAATTCAAACAAGACAATAACTTGGGTTATACTCTTGTTAGTGTAGGATATTATTTTCCTTGTATTTGTTTATTTAATTGGTTATTCCTACACACAAGGGTTTTTCCTACACTCATGGATTAACTTTCTTAGGTGTCATTTAATGATCATATGTGTTATAAGAGTTATATTTGTTTGTCATAGATGTCATATGTCATAGGAGTCACTCTTGACCGATTATTTAAAGTATGGGAGTTACACTCCTATTCTTGTTCTTTGACCACTCTTTTAGAGGCAATTACATATTATTATCTTACGTGTACACCTATTTTGAGAGCTAATTTAGTTGATTCATTTCATGTGTTGAGTATTAGAATTCATTCATTTACATCTTCCTCTTTGTGATTTATTTATTCTTGCAACTACATAGTGCATTCATTGAGCCATAATCCTTGTGCAATCCAATATTGTATCAGAACATGTCTAATATATGTTTTTCTAGTTTAAGTATTGTAATTTTTATTTTGAAATCTCATTTTTCATTAATTTTTATAGAAAATATGTGCAAAATTTGTTAATTTCATTATTGAGAGTTTATGAAAAATTCTCGAGTGTTTAAAAAAAGAGGGTGCTTTTTTTAGGGTTGTTTGGATCACGTGCTTGTGTGGAAGAGGTTTTATTGGTGTGGTTATACAAATCTAGCTTGGTTGTAGTGAGCTCGTGTGAAGTGCTCTTTTATTGGTCAGCTAGGTTCAACTTAAACAAACACTTCCTGCTTATCCTGATCTACCTCAATTCCGCAATTCAGCTCCTTTCCAACATGACTCTCCTTATGAATCGGTGTTTGGTTCATACTTTATTCCCCTACTCTTTACTGACTCGACTCTTCATGTAGCTCAGAGCTCGGCTTGGCCCCTATTACATTCTCTAAACTCTCTCACGGATTTGGCTTTCCTTGACAACCCTACCTCGACTCCAATATTGGAGAGATCAGATTTGGTTTAACATCAGCTTAGCCTTCGAACCCTCCACTCAACATGTTGATCTAGACTCATAGTCTCTTCGGCCCTCTATAGCTTGACACATAACACCTTTGCAAGACCCTTCGTATTGCTTAAATCGACCCTAGAATGGATTTTGGTCCATCGAGGTGTACTCAAAGATTGGTCTGAGTCAATCGGTCCACATCAGCCCTAAATTGGTCATACCTTGACCATTATACTAGCTCAATCCAACTTTGACCCATTTTAAAAAAAAATCCTACTTGATCTAAAACAAGGCAAATTTAATTATTTTCATTGTATAGCCTATTTTTTTAAAGGATTAAAAAGGGATTTTTGTTGTTGGTTCAAGTGTGAGCTTGTGGGAAAAATGGTTAGGTGTCTTGGATTGTAAGTGGGAGGTCTTGTGTTCAAACCTTTACCACTCCTTTTATTACTAAAACAACCTTAGTGCATTTAAATTATAAGTATAAAGGCATTTAATAGGTTGTTACAGAAAATGCTTTACCTTGTAATTTTTAACTGGCTATTAGGTTTTGAGTGTCATATTTTGCAAAGGTGATCATTTTTTTGTTCATGTCCTAACATACCTATTTATTTTTTAAAATCATGCTAAAATTATAAAGTGCCAAAATCGGGTGGGTTAAAAGCATAATTTTAGGGGGGTGAGAATTGTGCATGTACCTTCATTTTTACTTTATGCAATTTCTACTTCCAACACTATGGATTTGATTTTTATTAATCCACTGATGCCTTTTAAATATCATGAATGGAAATCTAAAATGAACATCATTCTAAGGGGCAAGGGTTTACATTATATAACTATGTGCCTTGAAAATGAACCTTCTCCTGATGCAAAGAAATTGAAATGGTACAACAATTGTGATGAAGCTTTTGGGTTATTGTGTTTTTCTATGTCTCCAGATCTTATCTTTCACATTGAATCTTCCAAAACTCCTAATGAAGTCTGGACCATATTGGAAACACTTGTTGGGAAACAAGATGAGATGAGAGGGCATGAACTAGAGAATGAACTTATTATTCTGAGCCCTAATAGTTTTGACACACATCAAGACTTCTTCACATAGTTTAACTATATGAGATTGCAATTGAAGGAATGTAAAATTGACAAGAAGTATTCACAACTTATCATTTCTATTCTTTCAAAACTAGGTCCAAATTACTCAGTTTTCATCTCCACTTTTCATGCCACCAAGGATACACTTAGAACATCATGGGAAACACTCTCTTTTGATGAGTTTATTGGTCACTTAACTAGGGAAAAATCCCAATTGATACAGATGGGAACACTAAAGTCTTATAAAGAACATGCTTTAATTGTAGGGAATGGGAAACCTAAGACTTCTAACAACATGGAGAAGAAACTAGAGAAGAAGGTGTAGACACCAAAATTTAGTATCGCTACCCTTATCTCCTGCATTCGCTTATTTTACCATGGTCACCTATTTGGAACCTTTTTTTAATTCATATTCAAATATTCTCATCTTTCCCACCTATTCTCCTATCCATTTTAATTTATTGTAAATCCTCATCAATTACCCCCTAATCCTCATCTCATTATCTAATTAGTCTTAATCACTCCCAATTTATCTTCTCTAGGTTGTTTATCATCCCTAATTACTCATGCCTAGGCTCCATGTTATGTTTGTGGAGCATGTTTTCATGTTAAAGTGTGGTACACCTTCTATGTGTTACACTCGGGTATTTTTATGGTAGTCCCACTCACCGGTGAGAAAGTCAAGGGGGTTTGGGGGTGAAGCCCCCGAAGCAAATTTTCATGGGTGGTTTATTAACCCATGGGTAATGGGTAACCGTTATGGGATGTTTTTGGGCCCATGGTTTTTCGGTACCCATTGTTTTGATACCCACAGTTTTTGCCCATTTTTTTGATACCCACGGTTTTTTTGCCCATGGTTCTGATACCCACGGTTTTGTATCAAACTGCTTAAGCAATTGTCTATTTATATGGTGTTTTGCATATGATAGATAGACAAGCAAATGTATTACAGATGTGCTTTGAATTCGGGTGTGAATTCTGTAGAGTTTATTGAGCATAGCTCCAAATGGATCTGGGTATTGTATTGAGAGAGTGGAGGCTTGTAATAAAATTTGAGCAAGTGATTCTTGGCGGACGTAACCCAAATTGGGTGAACCACGTTAAATTTTTTTTCTCTGTGTTGTGTTATTTATTCTGCACTTTTATTTGAGATTTGTAATATTTTCTGCATATTAGTTTCTACTATTGTGATTATGTAAGGGATTATTCCACATATTTTATCACTTATTTCCTAACACTCCCTTAGCCTTTATTTACTCCATTTTATCCCTTGCCTACCCATTTCCCTTTCCTGTGTATCCCTAACCCATCTAAGCCTTTTAAAAACCTAATCCCACTTCTAATGGGCTTAATGCCTCAAGTTAGGCATCCTTCCACCGCCCAAATGGACAGTTCCCTCTAGTTGGTGGTGACCCACCTAGGTTGTCTTCAAACCTATAAAGCAATATTACCCCCATCCAAAAGATGTATAATCAGAATTATCTTGTGGTATGTGACCTTGTGTTCGAGTTTGGGCTTCTTTGCAGCTGTTTCAGTATTCTTGGAGTCCCTTTGAGCTTATTTGCATCACTTGTGGAGACTTTGGGGATTTTATCTTGGCCTTAAATTTTTTCATGCTATTGTTGCTTTATCATTTTATTATTATTATCAGATACTGACATTTTTCAGGTCCAGTTGCCATCAGAGGTTTAAATCTAACTTCTTCTTTCTGTCATTTTGTCTACATGTTGTCCATTCATCCCATCCACCTTCGGCATTATTTAGGAATTTCCATGTCGTCATTGCTTCACCTAGGTCACCATCAACCCAACTTTGTGTTGTCATCCATTCCCTCTTCCAAGTCCACATCAACCTCTCTTTCTGTCCTTGTCACCTTATTCAGCACTCAGGTTTGCCATTTTTTTCTATGTCAGTTCAATTATGTTCTATCAGTCTCCAGTCACCGCTAACTAAGCCAATTCATCGTCGAACCCTGTCTTGCTAACCATCCAATCCATCCAAATCCCCATTTTCTTGCATGATTTTTGTTTCCCTATCTCAAACTTTCCTCTGTAGGTTGTTGTCAGTGTTTATAGGTGTATGTCATCTTCAGATCTGCACATAGATTTGTTTAGATCTACATTTTGGGTTGTTCTTATCCATTTTCTGATCATCCAATCTGCCCATCGCCCAGGTCACCCAACCAGCCAGGTTTTTTTTGTTGATTTAGATCAGATTTGCACTTTCCATCCATTTCTGTAATTTCCAGTTTCTGTTTAGTTTCAGTTTCTACATGTTATTCAGTCCTTTATCATTTATTTAATCCTCTTTTATCAAATACGAGGGTTGACATCCACATAAGGAAGTTAACGCTTCTTGGAACTGACTTCGTCGATAAACCCCCCCATCTACCATCTAATCCATTTTCTTTCTAGTTATCTTTTTTGTGCATATTATCAAGCTCACAATGAGGAGTTATCTTTACGCCTGTCCACATTGTCATCCCATATCAAGGTACCTTGAACCATTGCATATTTCGAGTTGCTTTATTTTATTTAGTAGTAGTTCACTAATCTGAGAAGGAAAGATAAAATTTAGTTCAGCATTCTAGCACGCCCGATGGGACCACCCTTTTAGGTGAGTCTCTTGCATTTTATTTCATTTTCCATACTCATTCTATTTTCCACTAACCTTACAAGTAGAGGATTTGCTTTTTCTTGTTCATGTTGGGATTTTGGATTGCTTGGATATTGCTCTTCACTTGCTTTATTTTGAAGATCAGATAAAAAGGAAAAGTAAAAACTAGATATTCCTCTTTTTGTCTTAGTTTCTCCTTTTGCATCACATTTTCCTTCCTTGTGTGTTTCTTCTCATCAAATTTCCACATTTGGTTTTGGGATTAAAACAAACCTCTTGCATCCTTGCTTGTAAATCTAGTATAAGTAGGGGTTTAATTGGTTGTATTTCACATTTCATCACACACAACTGAACTCACACATCTAGACATTCCCTACTAGGTGGAACTGATTGGGATTTCATCACCCAACAAGAAATTCGTCGTGGTGTTCTAGCTGCATTATAAATTCTATACAGACTTGGGCCTCACATACCTTCAAGTATATCGAGGACTCCCTATCCAAAACTACCCAAAACTAGCCTTAGATTGCCATTTCCTAGGTACCCTTGTTATCCATTCCCCTTTTTTCTTTTTCACATTTTTTAAGTTAATCAAGATAAAGAAAACATTGCATGCTTGAAGTGTTTTCCTTAGTTAGTATAGCTATTGTTTTCTTATTTTGTTTCATGTTTGTTATTACACGCTCTTTAGCTAGGAAAATGGAACAAAATCTTGCATCGAGCAATCCCATCATGTCATCCCAATCAACTTCTGTTATGGCCAATGTCTCATCCATGCCTATGGTTACCTTTCTTGTGGTCACCCAACCTTTTATCATCAATATGCCTCATCAAGGACCTCTTGTTCAAACTACTACCCCTGATGATACCAATCCTTTCTTGTTTCATCAATCCATCTCATCTAGACTAACTATTGCTCCATCCGCTACGTCGGTTGAAGCTTTTAGGCCTCCCATTATCCCTCATGGTAGTGTGGAGTTCCAAGAGATTCTCGATGCTAATCCCATCGCCCTCCATGATTACCTTCTTAGGAAGTCAACCCACTCCCTATTGATGGGCCACCTCTCCAAAAAATCTATTCTTATCATTCCAGCCTCGAAACAACCCAAGTTCTCTCTTCACAACTTGCAGTTTTTTCCCCTAGAGCCATGAATGAGCTTGTTATGGCTCGACATGAGCTTGATCCATCCTCTTCTACTAATCCTCAACCTCATCAAACCACTCAACTTGTCACACCCATTCCTCCTAATCTACCTCCAATCAACACAACTATCACCACTTTTATTCCTATCACCTCTTTAGCCACTATCATCACTAGTGTCCCCATCCAATCTTTTCAACAAACCCAAACATTGCCTCCCATATCCAAACAACATAATCATTCTTTACCTCTCACATCACACATGCATGCAAATGTCATCACCTCCCAACATCCTCTTATGAGTGTTTCTCATTACATAGTTGTCTAATCCACCTCCTCAATAATTTCAACCCATCAATACTCATATCCCCACTCATCATATACCTCAACAACCAACCCAATCTCAACAATCACATCACATTATTATCTCTCAACATCAACCATTACAAAAACCCATCCAATATCAACCAATGACCTACATTCTTCCCCATTAAGAAATTCCTCAAGCATCCACTCATTCACAAGTATACCAACAACCTTATCTGGATACTTCTCATGTCATACAACAAAAATCATTCACCTCTCATGACCCAATGCATGCATTAATGAATAGGTTTTCTATCCTTGAGGCCGCTACCTTGGGACCCAAGGTCACATTATCTTATGAACAAATTTTCAATGAACCCATCCATCCATCGGTCCCAATCAAACCTTATCCTCCTCATTGGGAGCTTCCCAAATTCACCAAATTTAACAGTAAGGAAGATCCCCAACAACACCTTCATGCATTTAGGCATGCATGTTACCTTATTTCCCATGATCAAGACCTCATGCTTCGCACCTTCCTTATGTATTTGGCCAGTCCCACATTGGATTGGTACAATGGCGTCCCCCAATACTCATTGTTCTCATTTACCCAACTTGCACAAATCTTCTTAGAACACTTCTCAATCAATATTGCACGTAATATCACCATTACAGAATTATACGCCATTCGACAATTCGAAATCGATTCTATCACAGACTTTGTCACATGATGGCATGGAATCATAAATAAATTATCATTTGTTCTTCCATAGACAAAACTCATCAAACTATTTTCACGCTCTTGTGTGAAGTATATTTCTTCCACCTTACAAATCCAATCATTTTAGACATTTTAAGAATCCTTCACCATGGCTCGTAAAATTGAGACTCGTGCCCTTGAGCAAGGCCAACCTAAGCTTAAATCGAATAAATCAAAAACCAAAAACCAAGTTTACTAAACCATATCCACACAATGAAAAATCCAAGAGTGCGGCCAATGCCATGGTGGTTAAATCTTCTTCCACACCCACCTCTAGACACGGCCTCAACAAAGAGCCCCTAGACTGACACCTAAATATACTCCTCTTGGAGAGTCATATAGTTCTATATTTGACAATATGATAGTGGTTCATCTCATCGCACTTCCCCCCATTCGATCATTTGATGAATCAAGACCTAAAACGGCTTGTTACCATGAGGATCATTATTGCAAATACCACCAAGTTTGCGGACACGATATAGAGAAATGTTGAATCTTTAAAGATCTTGTCCAAAAACTCATTGACGAAGGTGAAATTCAAGTCGATAACCCTAACACGCCTCTAAATTAGCCACTTGATGTTTTCAAACAACCATTTCCTAATCACGTGCCAACAAATTAAAAAACTCCTCATACATCTCAACCACCCAATGCTCACACCATTAACACCATCACCACTACCAACACTATTGATCAATATCTTACCACATCAACAACTCCACCTACTTCACCAACTATTACATTTACTCCCTCTTTGGACATCATTCCTATATCTACAATTCCACCAACACTTGTCCCCATTTATACACCAATCATATCTACATCTACATTGACATCTACCATCGATTCTACACCTACATCCACTTCATCACTTTTCACATCCTCTTCATTAGATTTGACCATACAAACTACCTCACCCATATCTATTCCATCCCCACTTATTATATTGGATTCATCCTTAGCACTAGCCCCAATTATTCTTTACACACTTTTACCAACACCAACCACATCGACTATTGTGACCACAACTACACCATCTTCTCCTCCCACATAATTTTCATCATTTGAAGAAGTTTTGAAATCTCTCCAGCTCACAATGATTCCAAGTGATCTCCCCATCTCATCCATAAAATCAAACACTTCCACATCAACCCAATATTCACCTTATTTAGATCTCAGCAAACACAAGTTACTCCCTCCATCAATATCAACCCCAAAAACTCAACCTTTACACTGTCCAATTGAGATCGTTGTCTTCCCTCCCAAGGGTACCTCTTCATGAACAAAATCTAAGACTCTTGACATGTTTCCTCAAAGGTCTCTCTTGCATCCTCACAAAAAGATAGACATCCCTCCATCGAAGATCAAACAATCCAATGCCACATCATCTATCTTAGGACCACATCCATCTCTCCTAGGGTCAGCCCCTTCATCCAAAACACTGCAACCCATAAATCAATCCAAACCAAAATCATCCCACACTTATTCCTCTAGAACACTATCCATCACTAAACCTAAATCCAAGACATCAAAACCTCAAAATGCTAAGACTCAACCTTTAACATCCAATTCATCTTACACATCCACATCCCAAACATCCATCTCTTCCTCTAAAACTAAAACTCCTTAAAAGGATAAGGCACATCTTAATATTTTGTCTAAATCATATGCGGAGGTCCTTCAACCTTTGCTTCAAATTCCACCATCACACTTCCTCGTATCAAGGCCTTTGACCCACATAGTAAGAATCCATCATGGTTTGACTCCAACCTCATTTACGCTTATCATCGCACCCCTGGACATGACATAGAACATTGTAAAGCACTCCAAAGCATTTTCCATAACATTATTGACGAGGATGAATGTCTTCTTGAAAAAAATCAATCCCTTCCTTCCACCTCCACATCCATGACCATTTCATCGACCTCATCTACCAAAATTCACAAGTCCCCTCATTCATCACAGAATTTTATGTCCATCCCACCACCAAACAACGATTCCTCTAAGGATAGTCTCCCATTATTCATCAATGTTGTTCAGATAACTACTAGATCTGGTCCACACGATTCTAAACCAACAACCCATCAAAGTCAAATATTTTTTTCACCATTCCTCCTTCTAAGTAGTTCACTTCATCTTCATCCACCCCATCATCATCAAAACCTAAAGTTTCTATCATAGCTGACCCTCAGCCTATTGAACAAAGCATTATCAAACAACTTCATCAAGCCCTGGTCAAGATGTCACTTTACAAGCTCATCCAAAACTTGCCAAACCATAGGCAGGCTCTCACTGAAGCCTTGAAACGTATCCCAACATCTTGTGATGAGACTCAACCTTTTATATCTCTCGTAGGATCACTTGCGGCTTCTACTTCCATCTCATTCGATGATGATGAGATTCCAAATATCACACCAGAAGAACATGACCTTCCCCTTTTCATCACGGTTAGGAGCAATGATACCTTCACTCAAAAATCCATGATCAATATTGGGGCAAGTATCAACATCATCCCATCACTCACCTTTGATTAGCTTAAGATCCTTAAGTCCATTTTCACCTAAACACATGTGGTACTTCATGCATTTAGTGATGTTATCGCTCCCACCTTGAGAAAAATTTTCCTTCCTATCTGCATTGGTGAAAAGCTCCTCCATGAATTATTTTATATCATTGAAGGGGAGTTTCAATATAATGTTCTTCTTGGCCAACCCTGGATCCATTCTATGCGCAGTGTCCCTTCCACACTCCATCGTTACATCAAATATGAACGTGAAGGAAAAATATTGACACTTCCTGGTGATGATCCTACCTTCCAAGAATGCAACATGACTTACCAACCTAATGATGTCCTCATTCCCCAAAATGACCCATCTCAACCATCCAATAGCTCATCCTTCCCTTTATCTAAACTTCCCAACGATGACTCCTTAGACTGGGGGAGTATCGTCTTCTCATGCTTAACACCCTCCCTACACCTCATCACCTTGGTAGACTTGACAAAGCTCTAATATACCAACCCAACATTTGGGATATCATTCCTTTAGACCCACCTCATATCCACACCAACCTCAACTGTGGTATTTTTGATACCCCCTCTTCCCACATCATTGATACTCCCCACACCAAGCCATACATCAAAGGTTAAGGATTCCTCGAAAAACCATCTTTCGCCCTCACTTATCTTCATGGTTGTGCATGGAAGAGATTTAGCACGGGATGTTATGAACATGGTGCACATGAACTTATTATTGATAAATACCGCAAACCTCATGAAAATTTGGCCTAGGTTATCAAGAGCAATCCACCAATCCCATCCCACCATCTATGATGCTTATGGACATGCCTTATCCATCTTCTCCATACCCCGAGGATATGGATACGGATGACACCATGTCTATTGATTATGGATTTTTTTTAAGTCTCCAGCATCACCTTAGGACCAATCACTTATCAGTGTGAAAATCAAACTAGGTCCCTTCCCCTTTTCCATGTAGAAATGATAGAAGAGGATTCTTCTACCATCGATGTTCTTCATTACGTTGATGATGAAACCATTATTTCCCACATGGGGGAAAAATATTCTTATCTTCAGAAGACCTTACCATCCGACACATCCACTCTTCTCAAAGAATCCATAATTGACATCAATATCAAGAATCCCCAGGAGTTTCACATTCTCAAAGTGGGTTAATATCTTGATTCACAAGAGCTTGAGTCTTTTATCACCTTCCTCTCTCATCATATTCAGGCCTTCATATGGTCATACTATGACATTTCAAGTCTTAATCCCTCTATCATCATCCATAACATCATAACCTTTCCCAACGCAAAGCCAGTTAAGCAAAAGCTTCGCCGCATGTATCCTCTAGTTGCCCTGCTTTTCAAATAGAAATTGCAATGTCTTATTTCTTTTAATTTCATCATCCCCATTGACTATCCCCAATGGTTTATAACATAATACCAATCATAAAAACGTCTGGAAAACTTCGTATTGCACAAAATTTCAAGACCCAAATCTTACTTGCCCTAAATTCTACTTCCCTCTCCCTAACATTGATCAACATGTGAATCTTACTGCATGTCATGAAATTCTTTCTCTTATAGATGGTTTTTCTAGTTACAATTAGATTCTCATCATGCCAGAAGACCAACATATGACATCCTTCATCACTCCTTGGGGGACCCTTTTCTATCATTTCATGCCCTTTGGTCTAAAAAATTCCTGAGCCACTTATCAACGAGCCATGACTTACATCTTTCATGATCTCATCCATAAGAAAATAGAGGACTACGTTGCTTATATTTTTTGTAAATCTTAGCATTGACACAACCATCTTACTATTCTTGAAGTCCTTTTTAAGCGCCTTATTTATTTCTTCCTTCGTATCAATCTAGCCAAGTATGTATTCAGAGTGATAACTGGAAAAATCCTTGGATTTATCATGTCCACCAAGGGTATTGAAGTTGACCCCACCAAAATTAAGTCTATCATCGAGATGCCTTCTCCTTCCAATCTTAAGTAGCTTCACATTCTCCAAGGTCAACTTCAATCATTCTATCATTTCATCTTGAAACTTTTAGATCGTTGCCAACCCTTCCATCACCTTCTTTGTAAAGACATAGACTTCAATTAGAACCATAACTATCAGAAAGCTTTTGATGATCTTAAAAATTATTTCTTGTCCCCACTAGTGCTTACACCTCCACGCGAGGGGGAGCCCTTTTATCTATATGTTTTTGCCACTGATCATTCTCTAGGAGCTATGTTAGCACATTGCGATGACCAAGGTTGTGAGCAGGCCTTTTATTACATCAGTCGCACCCTCCACAACTATGAAACTCACTACGTTAAAGATCAAAAGCTGTGTTGCACTCTCTTCTTTGCCACTTCTAAGCTTGGACATTATCTCCTCAATCACAAGACTTATGTTGTCACTAGCTTTCATCTTCTCAAAATGATGCACTCTAAGCCATATCACAATGATTGCATCACTTGATGTCTCATGCTCATGACTGAGTTTGACCTCAAGTTCATCTCTCAAAAGTCTATCAAGTGCCAAGCTATTGCATACTAGCTAGCTAAATCCCCTCTTCCTACTGTGTATCTTCCTCATGAGCATTTTCCATATGATTCCATTAATCACTTTCATCATGAGTATGGTACCCTTAAGATGACCCTCTTTTTCAATGGTTCTAAGTGTCAGCAAGGGGGAGGTTCTGGTTTCATTATCATTCCTCCTTGGGATACTCCTATTCCCCTCACAAATAAGCTCAATTTTGAGTGCACAAACAATATGGTAGAGTATTAAGCCCTTATCTTAGGTCTTGAAACTACTGCCTTTTTAGGTGTTCAAATTCTTGACATCTATGGGGATTCTGTTTTACAAGTTATGAGCGAGTATCAATGGAAAAATGATACCCTTTAGAAATATAGAGATATGGTATTTCTCCTCCTTGAGGCCTTTGATTCTTAGACTATCTAAGCCATTCCTCGATTGTCCAATCATTTCACTGATATGATGGCATCTCTTACAGCTCTCATCCCATGGAAAACAGAGGAATCCAAAATTTTTGTTGTTATTCATCGTAGTGATTGATTATTCCATGAGTTACCTCGCGTTAATCTTGTTGAGTCCAGTTCATCAGATCTTTGGTATTCCCAAATCTTTGATTATCTATCCAAATCCATCATTCCCTTTGATCTATCTAAAAATTCTAGGAGGTCATTCCTTCAACGTTCCAACCGCTATGTCATCCTTAGCGGTATCCTTTATAATCATGGATTTGATGGTATTCTCCTTCGATGCCTCAAATCCCACAAGTCTTCTCGTGTTATCCAAGAATTCCATGATGGCATTTGTAGTGGACACTTTAGTGGCTTACATATAGCTAAGCGTGTTCTTCGTCTTGGATATTATTGTCATTCTCTTAATCGTGACTATTGTGAGTATGTTAAGAAATGTGTCAAATTCCAGCAACATTCCAATCTTGTTCACAATCCTAGCCAAGCCTTGCAGCAAGCTCAGGACCTTTGGCCTTCTCTCAAGTGGGGCCTTGATCTCATTGGTACCATCAATCCTTGATCTTCATAGCAACATCATTCTATCATCACTGCAACTGAATATTTCACCAAGTGGGTGGAAGCAATTCCACTCACCTCAACCAAAGTCAGTCCAATTATTAACTTCATCTATCGGCATATCATTTTCCGCTTCAGCATTCCTCACAAAATCATCATGGAAAATGGAAATTCATTTTAGAAAAATATGTCAAAAAGCTTTGTGACTCATTCAATATAAAACTTAGATTCTCTTCTCCATATTATCCTCAAGCTAACTACCAAGTTGAAGTAACTAATAAAACCCTTTACAACATTCTTGCCAAGACTATTGATCAGCCAGGTTGTAATTGGCATCTTCATATCCCTTTTGCTCTTTGGGCTTATTGGACTAACATTTTTACTTCCATGGGTGTTATACCCTTCTCTCTTGTTTACGGCGCTGAAGCCGTTCTTCCCCTTGAAGTTCAAATTTCATCCTTGCATGTATCTCTTCGTGACTTCATTTATGATGAAGATTATCACCAGGAGTGTCTATCACAACTCGAGTTGTTAGATGAATGCCGCCTCCTCACTCTTGAGCATCATCATGTCTATCAAGAGTGCATCAAGCGTGCTTACAATAAAACACCTCAAAGAATGTGAATTTAATGTTGGTGACCTTGTACTTAAAGAAAATCATAACATTACTACTCTAGAAAGGAGCCAACGTGGAAAGTTTTCCCCCAACTGGATTGGACCTTACATTATCACACATAAGTATGGGTCAAGAGCCTATCAGTTTGCCTCCATCGATGGTAAACCAAAAGTGGAACCACTTAACGCATTGCACTTGCGAACATTCTATTGTTAGCATACTTACCAATGAGCACTTAGTCATATCCTTAGATCATTCCTCCATCATTAGCCTCTTCCATCTATCATTGTAATGATTTAGAATTATGTGTTCTACCATCATCTTCCTAGCCGTGACCTTAAATATGGGCACCACGAATCTGTCCATCACATTTTCCTTATGGATAGGTTCTCCCTTCTTGGTGAGAACTCCATGATCATTACATCCATCACCCTTTTGTTTACCTATTGGAACCATGCTAAGGGTCCAAGGGTGTCTCTTGTACATTCATTGTCCCCTCCTAAGTGGTCTACCTAGCTATCCCCATCTCTTCCCCATGTAAAAGTCAAATTTCATGGATGCACTTATCAAGAAGTCAAAGTTATCAAAAACAGACTACTCCCTCGAAGGACAATTGTTCATGTCAAAAAAATCAAATAAATAGACTGATCCCTCGAAGGACGACTATCATGTATATCATTCTTTCCATCACAATCATAAATGTATAAAGTAGACCATACCCTCGAAGGATGGATACTCTCTTATATCATGGCATCAAAGGCTTCCCACATTGATCAACCTTCTATCTTATTGGCATCCTAAGAAAGCTTCACACATTGATCAACTTTATCATGGAAAACTTCCCGCATTGATCAATTTGCTCTTTCCCATACCTAGAGATGGGGCATAGACTTAGGGAGCACCACGTATGGAGAACCCTCTTCCCTGTGTACAAGTTACATCACAAACCCCTTTGTCGTGTTGACATTCAGGTTTATGAGCTCATTTCATCCATATTTACCTCGTGGTCTTTTGGTATACCTAACTATTGTTGTTTATGTGATAACATATGTTTTAGACACATGTTCCTTGCGTTACTTAGATCCCCTTCTTGTTTACCTCCAATGCAGTTGGAGGCATCGTTTCCCATGCATCCCTTGATATGATGTAGCATCGTTCATACCCATAGGTTGCTAATCATCAAGTTGCATTCTATTCTAAGTTTTCCACATCTATCCTTTATTTCTTTCCAATAACATCTATTTGATTTAAATTTTTTGTATCCTACCTATCAACAATCTCACATCTAATTGCATATTCTTATCTATCATCATCTATGTTTATCATCCATCACATCTATTTTTGAGAGCATTTTTTATTAGCATCACATATTATACATTAAACTCAACCATGCATACATGTTCACTATCATCATCAAATATAAAGTACACATATATAATTATCATCATCATAACCACATCATCATCATCATATACATAAAATAATCAACATCATACAAGTGACACATGTTAGCATACGACAAAATCATATATCATATATATCCTATATATATATATATATCAATATCACATGTCTCAATACATCATGGGCCTCTAAGGACCCTCTCTCAAAGTAGAGATGTCATCAAAACAAGTGAAGTTAACATTGAAAGCCTAAAGTCTTGCCCCTCTGAGGCAAGTCCCTATTTATCTATCTCTCATCCTCATCTCCTTTGATTTGGCCCTCCTCTCAGTGTGACTGAGCCACACTTTCTATGATCCTAGATGGCCCTGCTCCTGCTGCCACTCACCGTTGCACATAATCCCAATATCTCAAATTCTATGGTAACTTATTTACCATGATCTGCTCATAATACTTAGCCTTTGTGGCTAAGGCTCTATATCAGTCCATGCATATCATTCCAAGAGGTAACATATCTCCTCCTCCCTGTGATGTTTTTGGTACATCACTCACAAAATTTGAGGCTATAATCATTGTAAGATCTCCAAATCGGGCTCTATACACCTCCCTCTACCTCTATATATCGATCTCTCTCTTGGGTCACTCAGTTCCTCTCCTACTGAAGGGTCTAGGACTCCTGTCACGTAGTATCTTGCTTCTGATGAGTGGTATCTCTCTCGGTGCTCACCCAAGATAACTCCATGCATAGCTGCACCATCTCTGTAGTGTCTCCTTGATCGCCATCTCCATCCAGGAGTAACCTTTGCCTCAATATCCATCTCCTCATCCTCCTCCGCATCTCCTCTCTCTCCAACTAGCCTACCCAAGTAATAGTCATCCACTCAGTAAATCCTACTCCAACCCCCACATCATCATCTTGATCCCATGGCAGTTGGTGTCTCCTCCATCGGGTCTGCCATGTCTGGACTAGTCATGTCTCTATCTATCTCCTCATGCCTATAGTAGATGGGCTCCAAGTGTACTGTTTGAATGACCCCAAATTGTCATCTAACCCTATCAAACTAAAAGAACTCAATCATATCTAGTATTCGGCCTTGTACCCATTTAGTCCTCCTCATCCATGTCAACTTTGCATCTACTCCAAGCCATGCGGGGAAATCTCTATAAGGATGCCATCTAATGTGCTCTACCTTGAGCTCTACAAATCTGTCATTATACCAATTTACGTCTCTAACTCCTCTATCCCCATGAACTTAATATGCTCACCATCCTAATAATCCCATTGTAATCTCTATATGGTACCCTATGACCCATGGTATCCCTGGTGGTCTGATGACTGTAATATGCTCATAGGCCCAACAGTGCAGGAGGAAGCCTACATCTAACCTTGTCCTCCTCCTAGCTCTGTACATCAATAGCTCATAATATACCTGTGCTAGAAAAATGGTACCAAATGAGAACATGGTATGATGATCAACTGTGTCTTCCAAGACACCTACTAATGTCCATGGGAATCTGGCTCCCACTGAGTCAGGTAATGCGTAGTAAGAAATCACCATCATGATCAAACAAATCAATATGTTTTGTTATACCCCATGCTCATACCTCATCTCATAAGAAAATACACCAGAAGTAAAAGTAATATGGGTGCATCGACTCCAAACAAACGTGTCAAAACTGCCAATCTACTATCACATGTGATAGGGAATATATGCTCCCCTTGTATTGGTAACCTAAGAATGCGATACACATCCTTCAGGGTGACCATCATCTCACTTGTCTTGAACCAGAAGGTGCATGTGTGAATATCCCACCTCTCGACTGATGCAATCATCAACCACACATATCATGGGATCCTTTGATAATGCCTAAATCCTCCCAATCCCACTACCGCCAAGTGATCCCACTCAATGTCAGCTATGTGCCCTCCTATCTGATCATACAGTGTTGGGACTCGATCTCTCAAATACAAGGTCTCTCTGGCTTGCAATAATCCAAACAACAAGTAAATATTAGTTTTATCATCATCATTTTGTCCACACTCAAAATTACCTATTCCAACCCTGGTTGATGCTGACCCATATCGGATCGATATGTCCAGGGGTTCATCAACACTTTTTAGGGCTAATTCGATGACGACCCTTCCAAGTCATCACCGACCACCCTAACACCGCCAAAATCCAAAATGTAAAAAAAAAAATGAAACATAAAATTAATTAAAAATCAAGTTAGGGCTTTCGTTACTCACCATCTTGCGTATCATCTTGTATTTCCTAGTTGCTCCTCCGACCTCCATCTCTCTCCAAATCGCGATCTCATTTTATAGTTGTAAGCTCTCAATTGTCACTCGTAAGCATGTAAATGACATTGTCAACAAAATTTTAGGCTTATATAATCGCTAACCTAAGTTGCCACTGACTCCTATGGGTCACTATCAATTGGCCTTAGGCACCGTCGACTCGATATGGGCACCCTTGACTTGGCTTTCCCTCTTTCGTTGTCATGTCCTTTGTTAGAGAACCATCTCATTATCCATGTCTGCTCTCAAAGTCCACCTTTGTGGCCATATTTATTCCCCCCTTAGGGAATTTTATATCATTACTTTTTCATATTTTTCATTTTCGACCATTATCGTGCCATTTGCTAGGGCACCATTATTTCCATTCTCGTTCTCTGCGGATGTATTCCTCACCATTGATTCCTCATGTTTGTAGGATTTTGCATTTTTGCATTGCTAGTTAACATAATTTTGAGGGAAAATTTGTAGTGACCCATTAATCCCCACGACATTAATGCAGTAATTGAGTGGTTTCCCATTAGAAAATTCCCTCAATTTCTAGTAAAAGTGATTTTAAGAAGATTCAAGGAAAAGACTTTCTAATTTCCCTACAAATCTAAACTATGTTGCATAATGAACAAAATAATCTAGAAGTAGGAATAATTGTGCAAAGGTCTCGAAAAGGACTGATTTGGGATGATTCTCTAGACTACAGTGCCTAGAAAGGGATTGGGGCACCTGCGGGCACTCTGGTATGAAAAATGGGTGCCCTGATATGTGAAACAGGTATGGAATTGAGTTTCACAAGTTTGGCAGGTGGTTTGAAACCCTCGTTATGTGTCACATCAGATTTTCTGCACTATAATAGGTGTCGCTGATAATCCTAGATGTATAGAAGACCTACAAAAGACTAAAGGGGAGTATTAAAACCCTAAAAAAAAGAATCATGATTATTTATCTAGAGTTGAGCATAATTTCAATGTATTTCTATAACCCATTGGTCCACACGGCTTACATCCACTTGAGTGGTTTCCCATTGGATTCCCTCCATTTCACTGTGATTTTCACCAACTCACAAGCTCATAGGATATTTTCATCATCTCCCTAAAGACTGTGACCTTTGTTTTCTGCCGATGTGACTCCTAAGATCACCACCATATTTTTAACCTTTTTTTTTTGAATCCTTCTTGCTTGGGGCATCTTACCTCACCTTATCATTTTCACCCTTCTTCTTTTTCCACCCACCCTTCTTCATTTATCTTTTTAAAATTGTGATCAATTCCCCTTTTGTGTCATTGATCCCGCATTTGAAGGGGGAAATCACTCTCAATCCTCTGTGATCCTTCATCTTACCCTTTATTTCTCATCATTTTTGTCTCATGGATTTCTTATGCAAACCACTTGTCAAAAAAGGTCAAATGTAGACACCAAAATTTGGTATCGCTACCCTTGTTGCCCGCGTTCACTTCTTTTACCATGGTCACCTATCTAGGCCCTTTTTATTTTAATTCATATTCATATTAATATTCTCACCTTTCCCACATATTATCCTATCCATTTTAATTTATTTTTAATCCTCATGAATTAATCCTATTCCTCATCTCATTATCTAATTAGTCTTAATCACTCCCAATTTCTCTTCTCTAGGTTTTTTATCATCCCTAAACTCGCTAATTGCTCATCCCTAGGCTCCCCTAGCCTTTATTTAATCAATTTCATCCCTTACCAACCCATTTTACTTCCCTATGTATCCATAACACGTCTAATCCTTTTAAAACCCTAATCTAACTTCTAATGGGATTGATGTCTTGAGTTAGGCATCTTCTCACTACCCAAATGAACAGTTCTCCATAGTTGGCAGTGACCCACCCCGGTCCCCGTCGACCCTTTAAAGCCATATTTCCCTATCCAAAGGATGCATAATTAGAATTCTCTTGCATTTTTTGACCTTGTCTTCAAGCTCAATATTCTTTGTAGTTGTTTCAGTCTTCTTAGAGTCCCTTTGAGCTTATTTGCATCACTTATGGAGACTTTGGGGAGTTTATCTTTTCCTTGTGTTTGTTCATGCTATATTTTATTTATCATTATTATTATTATCATATACTTACATTTTACAAGTTCAATTTCCATCAGAACTTCAGATCCAACTTCTTCTTTCTGTCATTTTGTCTATAGATTGTCCATTTAGCCCATCCACCTTTGACATTATTTAGGACTTCCCAGGCTGTCATCGCTTCACCCAGGTTGTTGTTGATCTAGTCCTATGTGTTCATCCATTCCATCTTCTAAGTCCACATCAACCTCTCTTTCTATCTTTGTCACCTTATTCAACACTCTGATCTACCATTCTATTTCTCTATCAGTCAAGTTCTGTTCTATCAATCTCCGGTCACTGCCAACTGAGCCAAGTCACTGTCGACCCCTGTCATGCTAACCATCCAATCCATCAAAATCCCCATTTTCTTGCTTCTTTTTTTGTTTCCCTATCTCATACTTTCCTATGTTGTTTTATGTTAGTGTTTGTAGTTGTCTTTCATCTTCATATATGCATACAAAGCTATTCATATCTACATTTTGGGTTGACATTCTTATCCATCTGCTCAGGTCGTCGTTGACCTACCCTCTGCATCTTGGGTCACCATGAACCCAACCATGTATGTTTTATTTTGTTTTGATTTAGATCATATCTAAACTTTCCACCCATTTGTGTAATTTGCAGATTCTTTTTAGTTTCATTTTCCACATGTTATTCAATCCTCTATCATTGATTTTATCCTCTTTTATCAAATACGGGGGTTAACATCCGCATAACGAAGTTAACGCTTCTTGGAACTGACTTCATCAGGCAACCCCCCCATCTACCATCTAATCCATTTTATTTTGATTTATCTTTGTTTTGTAGATTATCAAGCTCGCAGTGATGAGGAGTTATCTTTGCACCCATCCACATTGTCATCCCATCTCAAGCTACCTTAAACCCTTGCATATTTCGAGTTGATTTATTTACTTTAGTACTAGTTCACTAATCTGAGTAGGAAAAAGAAAATTTATTCCAACAGAAGGATCAAGTGTATACAAATGATCAGAACCAACCAACCCCAAAATAAACATTGAACCCTCAGCTTTTGAAGATAAACCTAAGAAGAAAATGGTTAAGTGTGCATATTATAAGAAAAATAGGCATGATGAACACAAGTGTATGAAGAAGTAGATTGAACACCTTACTCAAATTCTTGAGAAGAATAATATAGGGGTTCTTAAATATATCAAACATAATTCATCAACCCAAAAAAAATCTAAGGAAAAAGACAATAGTAAAGAGAAAAAGAAGGGGAAAGTTTTAGTTGCAATAGTGGCTCCAACTTCATCATGGTTCATTAACTTTGATGCTTTACACCAAATTGCTTTCTCATATGTTCAATTTTCTTCCATTGAACCATGCAACATGTCCTCTATAAAAATGGGTCATGAAACCTCTATATCAATTGCAAGGAGTGGGTCAATTAAATTAAATGTTGGAACATTCAATAATGTTCTAATTGTTCCAACACTGTCCACCAATCTACTACCAGTGTACTAAATCAATCACATAGGGAAGGGCATGAGAGTTGAGTTCAACCTAGATTCAGTTATTATCAAAGATCTATATAATGATACATAATTGGAAAGTGAAGGGTAGATCACTAGGCATATTTATATACCTTCTCTCATTTTTCTCTTGACACTTCTCCACTTACATTGTTGACTCACATATATGGGGTTAGAAAATTATGGCATGAGCTATTTGGCTGCATTAACTATCACTAATAGGAAAAATTAAGCAAATATGATATGGTTGAAGCCTTGTATAGAGTTATTTTTTCTAAAGGTCTTTGTGATGGTTGCACCCTTGGAAATAATCCTAAAGAGAAATTTGACAAAGGCAAGGCTTAGAGAGATACACAAGTATTAGATTTTGTACACTGTGATTTCTCAGGGTTGTTTCCCACACCTTCTTTCACCAGGGCATGATACATTCTCACCTTCATTGATTATTTCTTGTGATACACTCAGGTTTATTTCCTCTATCATAAGTACACTGTTTATGAATTATTTAGGACTTCAAGGCTCTTGCAGAGAACATGAAAATTTGTTAGAATTTTGTGGATAGATAACAATGGTAAATATGTTAGTAACAAGATTGAATAATTTTACACTACATAGGGAATTGATTTACATAAGACAATTTCATATAGTCCTTCACAGAATGGAGTTGTACAATAGAAAAACATGTTCTTGAAAGAGATGGCCAACTGTATGCTTCACTCTAGATCTTTGGGACCACAATACTATGCAGAAGCTATTAATTGTGTGAATTACATCTAGAACTATGTCCATAAAAAATCCTTGAAACAAGTCACTCTTTTTGAAAGTTGGCATGATTGGAAATCATCAATTAAGAACTTTAGATTTTTTGGATCTCCATCTATGGCTTGCGTCCTTAAAAATAAATAGAAGGATATGGAACCTTAGAGTCATCCTTGCATCTTTATGGGATACTTAGATGGTGTTAAGGGATATACAATTCTTCAGCTGACCACACATGATATACTCATTGAGAAGTTGTCAAATTTTAGGAAGGCCCACTAGATTTGACCCTTCAAACTTCTCCACATTCATTGAATTCAGTTTTATTTTAGGATGATTCTGATAGTTTTAGTTAGCATGAGAAAATTCCCAAGTAGGTTTATGAGTAGATCTCTAATACTAAGGGATATTCTTCTTCCAGTTCAAAAAACAAGAGTAGTGATAAAGCTTCATCTCCTTTCGCATTTTTCCACAACTGAGATGATGAAGAGTATATTCTCAACTACCCTACTTTCGGTCCTCTTTAGGCTAGGTGAACATTGTAGAGTGCATGTACTTGGGTAGGGGATCTTATAGATGTCAAATGGACCCATTCAGAGTTCAAGGATGGGAAAATTATTTCTTTTCCTCTACCTCCAATCCATAGACTTTTCATGAGGCATCGAGAAATCATGAGTGGGACAATGTTATGTAGGAGTACAATTCCTTCGTTAGGAACGACATAATTTATCATGTGACACACCTTTATAAGAGAAAGAATATGGTTTGATGCAGGTGGATATATAAGATCAAATATGCAACAAATGGGTCTATTGATAAGTTTTCACAAGTGTCTGACATTGAATACACTGAGACCTTTGCACCTGTTACCAAAATTAGCTTTATTCAACTTGCCATTTCCACAATTCATCACTGAGATGTTCATCAAATGGATGTGAAGAGTGTATTTCTTTACAATGATTTAATTTAATTTTAATTAAAACTAATTGCAGAGTAAATATTGAAATAAATGACTTACAAATGATAAATTACAATAATGACACCAGAAAACTAAGATCTAAAATATGAAACCCTAAGCAGGGAAGATAGATAGAGGACTTAGCTGATTTTTGGAAAGTACAGGAAGTGATCTGGGTAGGTGCGACTATGAAAATATTGCAAGCAAATTTGTAAATGACTGTGAAATTTGGAACCTGAGAATAATATCAGACAGGGGTGCCCAGTGTTGGACAGAGGCACATGGGCGCTGGTGAGTGATTCTGGGTGTTGGTGACTGTGTAGAGGCTCTAAATTTAATTTTTGCTATGTCACAAGGGTTTAAAAATTGATTTTTGTTGATTTCATGATTTTCACAATATGATCACCAAAGGTACATATAGCCTGCAAAAGAGAAGTTCACGTGCATAAACCCACAAACCACATCAAACCTAAAAAGGAAAATGTAGAATGGGGAGTCAAAATGAACCTGGAACTCACCATGATAGTAATTAAGGGTTGCACTACATATCAAAATCCATGTAGTTCTTGTGTGTGTGTGTAACAATGATGACCTAGGATGCCCTTGTGCAAGTTGCACTTAATATTGGGTTGTACCTAGAATGTAGCAGTGTAGTAGAATGTGTGGATGGAAGAGAATGAACTTCCCATTCCTAAGCAATGTATGAAAAATTTATGGATCCATTTTCCCTTAAATGGATGTTAGATGAATGCCTTTAGTGCTCTTTATGCCTTTGGAATGCAATCTTAGGTGATGATAGTAATGCTTAGTGTTTTGTCCTTTATTTTGAACACATAACTATTTATTTATATGATTCCCTTGTTTGAGTTTTCTAATTGACAACTGGAAGGTTGACCCATAAGTGAAAAATATGCCAAAAGATAAAAGAGACCTAAAAGGAGTGAGTAAGATAAGAAAAGTGTAGGGGCACCTTAGAGGGACATGAGTGCCTGGGCATTACTATCCTGACTTGGCATTGGTGTCAAAAGACATAAAAGATAAATGAGTTAATTTTGAATGGTTGTAGGGTGTGTTAGACCAAATAGAAAATAAGAGACAAAGAAATGAGTCCAAAGATAGTTGTTAACCACTATTTTTCTTGCTTCGGAATCATGTAAATGCTAACGTGCTTTTAGGACCTAGAAATGTACCCAAGTGTGTGATTTAGTGTCTACATTTTCCCCAATTTTATGTTTTTGAGTGAATACTCAATAACATAAAGTAGATAAGAGATGTGTACCTTATGATCCTATAGAGTGTGTGGCAAATATCATGCCGAGTGGACAAGTGAAGCGTGGAATGATTACAAAGTGAAGCATGGAGACTAAGAAAGGAAAGTGACCCTAGGGGTAAAGTGTATGTGTTTCTTATACCTATTGTTGTGCTTGTATTTTGATATTATAGGTTTCTTCTTGTTTCATATTAAGGAAAGACCTGCTAACATAAAAGTGAAAGAGTAGTCAAAGTCACGTATATGAAAAATATAAGAAAAGTATGCAAAAGTATGTAAAAGTGTGTAAAAATAGTAGTAAAGGAAAGTGTGCACCTGATGTAAAAGAGTGTAAAGGATAGAAAAATGTCTTGAAATGCTATGAAGAGAAACTTTTTTGGGTGATATCACACCAAGTGTGAATTTTTTGGACAATCTCATGCCAAATGCAAGTTTTTTGGGCGATCTCATGCCAAAGAGCAAGTGTTGGGGAGAGAGGTCTAGTTTTGCTCTCCTTCCATGACTATGTCCAATAAGCACCAATACAGATGGTATGTCTTGATTTGTTCCTTTTATCTTGATTGTTCTGAATTAGTTATGATTGAAAGAGATAGAATGCATTTTGTAACTGGAGCCTATGCCTGTTAATGTTTAACTTCTCTGTAAATTATCATAGACTGTGATATAATGATAAGTTGATTGTATGTGCCCCAGGGACATTAGCACCCAAGGGAGGATACAAGTGCCTAAGCGCTACTATCTGATGTTGGCCTTGGTGTCTGTGCTATGCTGAGGACCCAAGTCAGATTATGGGCCATTATGTGACTGTGTTTCTATTTTGTTTCTGTACTAGGTTGTGTTGTTATGTAGCTATGAGCTATCGTAGGGGTGATTTGTTCACCCAATGTATGTCCCCTCATTTGGGGTGCATGTGACGTCTATAGGAGAAAACAACCCAAAGGAGAGGACCCGATACTGAACTCAAATGTATCCATGAAGGGGGTAGGGGATGCGCATGGTAGAAACCAAGGCACATGCAAACAAAGTGGCTAGTAACATGTGTTAGTAGTAAAAGTGAAAGGACATGTAATAAAAGACAATGTAATCAAGCAAGTGTGTAAAGACTTAGATGACAACCGCGAGAAGCGAGTTTTAAACATGGGACAGCTCACTCACAAATGTCAGGGCTAGACAATAAGGCAAAAAGTGGCCAAAAGACATATAACGAGCATACAAGACATAGGGCACTAAACCCACAAACAATAGCATATAATGAAGAAAATAAGGCGGGTCTCGACAAATTTTTTATTCCTTGGTAAGATTTTTAAGATTTCCAGATCCTCACCAAATATCAACCTACAAATCGAAAGAAAAAACCATTACCGAATGATTAGAAAGAAATAACATGTATGAATTAGTGAAAGGTAAAGTACCTATAATAAGATGTAACAATATAACCTATGTAGTAGGTGATAATAGAGAAAGTAGATGCCCCTAAGAGTCTCGGTGGGATTGGTAAAATGTATAGTGCCAAGAATCATTATAGTGTGTAAGAACTTGTAAGCCATCTATATTCACAACTAGAGACCAAGTGAATGCACATGTGTAGATGATAAAGATAATTACATTTTGACATCACTCCATTGACAAATCATTGTACAGAGCTATTAAGTGAAGCCCAGTGTCAGTTGTTTTTGAGATTTATGATCAAGCAGTGGATTCAAACCATGGTGCACACCAAGACTATGGAAATGCATTGTACGAGTTGATGGAGCTGAGCTTAAAGGGTGCCTTGATGCGGGTTTTTCTGCCCTACAATGTTATGTGCTATGATAAATATAATTTGAGGTTCACCTTGCAGTTTCCCTTTTTCAATAGGTCATTATAATAAACCATCAACAAGACCTTATTTCTGGGACCCACCTTATTTTCTACCTATCTAAGCTATGATTACGAGGGGTCTTAGTGTAGGTTATTGTTGATCCTTTTATCTATTTATTAGGATAATTCGTACACTTATGTTAGCCCTACAGTCTTATGAACCATGAAACTTAGAGTGTCATAGTAATATGTGGAGTTAATTTTACTAGTTTTGTGGTGTTAGCTTGCTAGTCTTATGGAGTTAACTTAACTACCAATATCAGTTAGTGGGAGTTCTTCACCATTGATCTAGGTAGTAGTTGCACTTCCCTCCTCATATATGTACATCCTCATTATTTAGAAATGGAATATGATCTAATATAATGTAATTCAATGTATTCAACATTATGGATTATGATGGATTTCCATATATGATATTTTAAATCTTTGTTTGCAAATCCAATGTGGTGTGATATTATCATCTCAGATATTCATGGCTTGGAACAATCTTCTTATTGTTCCTTTCAAAAAAATTAGCAAGCATGCAATAGAAGATAAACAAGTGTGCAAACAAAGTGGACCAAAAAAAGTGGGTTTCAAGCATAGGACATCACTCATAATGCCACAATATAATTAGGGCCGAAGTGACTAAAAGTATACAATGAGCATAAAAGACATAGGGCATAGACCACAAACAATAACTTATAATGGAAAACAATGTCAAGTAAATTGTATCAGATAACCATGGTGGTAGCTTAGTCCTACGGAGCTGAAGTTATACCTATGAATGTACCCGTTAGATGTTAGGATGTCAAATAGAATGTCACAAGCATTGTAGTAATGTGCTAGAAAGTGTAAGTAATACATGATGGAACAATAGAACATGTAATGTGTGAGAGTATTAAAGGTAGATGCTCCCATGATCCTTGATGGGACTAGTAAAAGGTATAAATTCAAGCATCATTGTAGCATGTAAGAACCTATAAGATATCTGTTATTGACCACATAGAACCAAGTAGACGAGCATGTGTATATATAGAATGATAATGACATACTAAGAATCTGACTAGCATGGAAAACAAAGTGAAACATGTAAATAAAATAAGCTTAGTAAGAGTATATACAACCAAGATATGTAGATGTAGTGTATGAGTGTGATGGTATGGAATACAGAGTGTGAAGATGATAGGAGCATCATGCCCCCCAAAAAATGTGTATGAGGTGAGGTTATTTTATAGAAACCCTCAACAGTCAAGAATGAACCATAAAACAAGTGTGTTATATCGAGTAATGTGGATGAATAGATTCTAGAAAGATTTATCATGAAGCATAGAGCATGAAGTGTGAATGATGTGAGGTTCATTTCAGAATTAGACCCTCAGCAATCGAGTATGAATAGTGGTACTAGAGTGCGTCATAAGGTAATGACGATAGAAGGTGTGTATCAATGTGCGCGAGAGAGATTAGATATGAAGCACAAAGTGTGATAGTAGATATTATAAATAACTCATGATGTTAGAAGGGAGGGGGGAAGAAAGTGTGGTAGACTCTTAGCTTTGAGAAATATAAGGATATTTAAAAGTGAATAGAATAAGATACATTCATTTTATATCTTATTTAGATAAGGCATGTAGGTGCTTTAAGAATTTGGTGGAGTATGAATGTTCATGATCTACATATGAAGGACTGTACCTATGTGAAGGGGCTTCCCGAATATGATAAAACTTATACCAATCCCAAGCATGGACCAATACACCGAAAAAGATGAAAAATTTTTCGAAGTATTTTTTGATGATAGTTATGGCAGGAATTAGGGCAAAGCGCTCCATTTTCTAAATATTTTCAGAGGCACTTTCACGGAATAGATGTTTAAAAAAAAAAATATTGCTAAAAAAAATAGGCAAAATAACATCCATGTGCATGATGGAACAACTTTACATCTAACTTTTCTTAAAGGAATGAACTCGATGCATAAATTATTCATGAAGGGAATGACTTGGGGAAAACAAAGCCAATAAAGACTTAAGAGCATGTCACAACCTTTGATTAAAGATACCACAACAAATGGTACAAGCATGGTAAGAGGCCCAACTATAATGTTTTTTACAAAAATGATGTATTCCAAAAGAATTAGGAACTACGATATATTTATATTAGATTTTGGAAATTTGATAGCCATGTATAAGTGCAATAGAGCACACACTATAGGAGCTGATGGATAGATCATGTTTGTTATTGACAGTCCACGGATGAACCAATAGAAGCATTGATATGTAATGAATCAAAAGTGAATGTAGTATGATAATCATGATCTGAAAATGAAATGACTGGTGGTGATGCATTAGTAAAAGACACAAGGCAGTCAAGGGCCCCCAATGAAGGAGGATGCACAACTCGATATACATGATTAACAGAAGAATTAGGAGCTTGTGTGGCATACTTGGGCAAAGGGTCATTAAATATTTTGGGCCTTTTATTATCATTGAATGTCTTAGAAGTAGATGGCTCATAGAGATCAAGTGAATTTTTTTCAATAATATCTTGAATGATATGCTTGAGTTTGAAACAACGATCAGTAGAATTCCCAACACATTGGTGATAATCACATCTTGCATTTTCATTATGATTGCATCCACAGGGGCGAGAGGGATCGATATTGAGCGATTATGGAAGAGTGATTAGATTTCTTTCGATAAGTTGAGGAAATAGAAAACAAGGTGCATATGGTAATTTAGTGAAAGTATGCTTTGGAGGTTACCATTGAATCTTTTTAGGTGGAGAGACACCATTAATAGTTGCCTTTGCTTCCGTGGGCTTAGGAGATGGCTTGAATGTTGATTTAGCTTGAAACCTATTAGAAGAGGATGAAGGAGAATCATGATACTTTAGTTTTCCCATAGAGAGTAGTTTGACTTCATACATTTTAATCTTATGTCATAATTGATCAAATGAAGGATAGGTCTCAAAGATAACACTCTCCTGAAGTGGTGGTAAGAGGCTTTGAACAAAAAGATCTTGCAATTCTAGAATCAACAAGTACATTGGTCATGTTAGCTAGATTGTTCTTATAATACAAAACATAGTCAGCTAGATGCTCATTAAATCTTTGTTTTATTTAAACAAGTTGTGCATAAGAGATCTTGGTGCCAATATTGATTGAAAAGTGAGCAAGGAAAGCATCGACTAGATGCGCAAAATAAGTTACCGAATGAAAAAGTAGATGTAAAACCAACGCATGGCATAATCTTGAAGACTCTTAGGAAATAACTTAGCTATCAAAGTATGATCATTTGCATAATCAAGAAATACCACATGAAAAGATCAAAGATGCTCTTGAGGGTCACCATTGCCATTGAAAATGGGCAGCTTAGGGGTGACAAAGTTAGGAGGAGGTGGATAAGCAAATTTAGTGGGTGTGAAAGGGGTATGAAGAAGTAATGAGGAATCAAGAGATGGAGAGGAACATGAAGTAGCTTGTTGTAGTTGATGGATTTGAATTTGTAGATCCTGGTATAGAGAAGCTAGGTCATGGGTGTTGGAAGAGGAACCGGGTTGTGTATTAGAAGCATTGGGATGAAGGAGGGGAGTGGTAGTAGTAGGAATGGAAGTAGGAATGTTAAGGGGTTGGGTGGAGGCCATGACAGCCAAGGAAGAACCTACAAGAGGTACAAAAGCAACATCTCAAGAGTGTTTGGAAGCAAGTAAAGCATTGATAACATGTGGAATATGCAAAGGTTTGGTGCGTAAAGCTTGATGGAAATTAGTGAGCTTGTCTAATTGTTCTTGATCAACATTAGTGTCCTCGTCATATGATTGTTTGCTATCATAGGTTTCAATGTTTTCTAGAGGAACATTCTCTGAGTTAGCAAAGGGGTTATCAGATTCAACCATTGACTTAGAGGACTTATGAATAGAGGGAGGAAGCTCAATGTACTCAAAGGAACCAAAATGACCACTACATGTGACTGGCATAAAAGGAAAATCCTAGAGGGAAGGTTGGATTCGAGCGATGGGTTCACCAAATGATTTAATTTAATTTGAATTAATTAAATATAATATTATATAGTAACTATTGAAATAAATGATGTATAAATGATAAAGTTCAGTAGTGATATAAGAAAACTAAGATTTAAAGTATAAAACCCTAAGCAAGAGATAGAGAAAAGATGGATTAACTAATATATGTGAAATCTGGAACTGAATCTAGGCATAAATAAGTGATGAACAAGATGTAAAAAATGTCATAATTTATCTCTATAAATTTTGTATCTCATAAACAATGATAGACATGGGCACCCACAACAGGACAGAGGCGTCTAGGAATTGGTGATTGATTTTGGGTTCCTGTGACTATGCGAAAGATCTAGATCTGGTTTCTATTGTGTCATAAGGGTGTCACAATTTTTCCATGTTGATCACCTAATGTTTTCTCTTGGATCACCGAAGGTACCTGTAACCTGCAAAGAGAAGTTCACTTGCACAAGCCCACAAACCACATCAAACCTAAAAAGGAAAATGCAGAATGGGGAGTTGGACTGACCTCAGAAGTCACCCCGAGAGTGAACTTATGACCAAGCGTTGCACTTCATCTTAGAATCCATATAGTTCTTTTGAGTGTGTGTATAAATTAATGCCCTAGGATGCCCTTGTGCAATTTACACTTGATAGCGGGTTGTAGCTAGAATGTAGTAGAATTTGTGGATGGAATAGAATGAAATTCCCCTTCCTATGCAATGTATCTAGAGTCAATGGAGTCCCTTTTCCATTAAATGGGTGCTAGATGAATGAATTGGAGTGTTTTTAGTTCCTTTTGAATGCAAGCTTAGGTGGTAATAGTAATGCTTAATGTTTGGTCCTTTATTTTGAACACATAACTGTGTATTTATATGATTCCCTTATTTGAATTTCATAATTGACAACTGGAAGGCCGACCCATAAGTGAAAAATATTCCCAAAAGATAAAAGAGACTCAAAAGGAGAGAGTAAGATAAGAAAGGGTCAAGGGTACACAGGAGGGACAAGAGCACCTGGGCGTTGTTGTCATGGTTGGGTGTTGGTATTTGAATCCATAAAAGATAAATGAGTTAAGTTCTGATTGGGCTGTAGGGTGTGTAAGAAAAATAGAAAACAAGAGACAAAGAAAAGAGGCCAAAGATAGCTGTCAACCACTATTTTTCTTTCTTAGGAATAATTTAAATGCTAACATGATTTTAGGACCTAGAAATGTACCCAAGTGCATGATTTAGTGTCTACACATGGTGACCTAGAAGATGATGTCTACATGGAGTAACCACAAGGTTTTGTTTAGGATTCTTCCTTAGTATGCAAATTTAGAAAATATATTTATGGCCTCAAATAGGCTCTTCAGGCCTAGTATGGCAAGATGGATTCCTTTCTTCTCACCACAAGGTTCACTCAATGCTACTTTGATTTGAATGTCTAAATTTTACTCTAATATAATTCACTATTGATTTTGGTTATTTATGATAATGACCTTTTGATCATAAGGAGATCTTCATCATCCATTACAACGGCGAAATAATTTCCTCAAGACAAATTTTACATGACTGACTTGGATTTTTAACATTACTTCATTGAGATTTAGATTTTCTAGTCTGCCTTGGTACAAGCTAAATGTGATCTCAATTTATTTGTTCAGTTGCACATGGCTGATTGTAAGCCACCTTCAACTCCCTTTCTATCTAGAGTCAAACTTGATGTTGATTATACCTCACCACTAGTCGATGCTACCTTATATTGACAACTTATAGGAAACCTTATATATTTGACTCACACTAGACCTAACATTTCACATGTAGTAGGTCTGGTCTTTAGGTTCATGAAGGAGCCTCATGAGTTATATTAGAAAGCAGCTAAGAGGATTCTTCACTAAATTTAGGGTACACAGATTTAAATTTCACTATGGAGTTGGTATTTATGTTGACGTGATTGGATACACAAATTCATACTAGGCTAGCATATTCAAAATTTTAAGTCCACTTTAGGATACAGTTTCTCACTAGGTTCTAACATGATTAGTTAGTTAAGAAAGAAGAAAAATGCTATTACTTTGTCATCTACTGAGGTTGAAGACAAAATATTTTTTAATGCTTCCACTGAGGCCATCTAGCTTAAGGGGATTCTGAAATTTTTTGGTATTCAACATAAGATATACACAATCACCTTTTGTGATAACCAAACCACCATTCAAATTTGCAATAATCTAGTCCAACTTCAATGGACCAAGCACAACGAGATTAGCATGCATTTCATCAGGGAGATGATTCATGGATAGGTCATTGCTCTCAAATATTATTAAACATATTTAACAAACCCTTCTTCATGAGCAATATTCTTCACTTGTAATCTATTCTTAGTGTGCAGACTATCAAAATTATCTTCAGGGGTGGCCTTCTAGTCCTCCTTTATTATTTCTCTCTTTTAGGGGGAGTTTTTTCCACTGGGTTTTCTCATGTTTCTCCACTTTATGAGAGTTTTTTTTTACCCCTAAAAAAGATACTAAGTATAATCTGCACAAGGGGTTTTAACACACGAGAGTTAAGCATGAGGGCATGTGTGAGAGTAAGACAGATAGTGCGCGAAGACTAGCAACCTAACAGGTTGCATTCCATACTTAGCCGCATTATGAGCCGCGAGAAAAATTTTAAAGATAGAGGGTTGGAATAGCAGCCAAATAAGGTTTTGGAGATAAGAATAGAACATGAAGACTTGCAGTTGAAGGAAATTCTATTTTGAGATAGATCTCATGCAAAGGAAGTTAAAGTGTCATGCAGAGCTTAGGAAATTAATAGGATTAGATCTACAGTTTATATTAGAAAATTATCTATTATTAGTGAGCTTGCATGCTATTGTAGTTGGCTTGTAACATGTGCATGGATATTGCTAGCATGCGAGCTATTTTTGGAGAGAGCATGGGTGATGAAGGGTAAGTCCCCACCCCTATATATATGTATGATTCACACTGTATGGATATGCCATGAATGATTGTGAGGTTATGTTTTTGTTTCACTTATGCACATGATCTTATGGAGTTACTATTGATGTATATAGTTATTGTGCTTTATGGTGATTAATAGAATGGATTTCTGTGGATGGATGCTTGTTATTGATGTATCTATTACTAGATCTTTCATGGTAAACATGTTATTGATTCTTTTTTAGCTTGTTTTGCACATGGTTATGATCTGTTACTTGTATGCTTAGATCGGGTTCATCTAGTTTATCTATTACTTGATGAGGTATATCTTCATGCATGTTAACTCCTTGACAAAGATGACATCAAAAGAGGGACCTGGTACCTTTGCACGCTTCAGGTGAGTGTTTAGCTTCCAGCTGAATGAGGTGCCAACGCACCTAGGATATTGGTAAATAAATAGTGAATACATTTTGGTTCTATTTTCAGGACCTCTTTTCAAGTTATTGCAAGGATGTTGCATGATGAAGACATATTAGTTAATTTTTGCTAGTATTGAGAGTTGGGTAGAGAATTTAGAGGAAGAGTTTCCTCAAAGATATAACATTGGACCTAGTTTTGATGCTCATGCGTGGGTTGAAGAAAATTTGTATCATGAAATCTATGAGAAATTTTTCTATTTTTTCCCATAGATTTATACGAGTGGGTGGTAGCATATGCATCGAAGAGAGGTAGAGGAAAATTGTGTGGACACAAGAAGATTACTAGATTTTTCATGATGCTGATTTGGCTTGGACACGTGTTGTAGATCACTGGTGGGGTGGTGTTCTGTATAGTTACACGTTGGAGTACGCTATTTCTACTTATTCATATCTAGAATTTATTGAGTTTCAGTTCTTGTGTGAACCCAAATGATCCTATTTGCATGCGCTATCCCTTTAGCAATTAAGATATTGATTGTAACTCTGGATTCGGAAGAACATCCTATGATAGCTAAAACCTACTGTGCGAGGGGGAAGGAATAGGTGTGGTGAAGGATGACGGGCCTAGTGACATAAAGGAATAGATATGAAAGGTGGCTTCAGTATAATGAAGCACGTGAGAGGGAATTGATGAAGAGACGTGACATTGAGAAGTCTTTGGAGTTGAGGAAATAGATGGCTCAGGAAGAGTTTGGGGCTCACGTAGAAGGTGTGGAGCCAAAGTATCTAGTTATTCTATCCTTTGGAAAGTGTGGTAGAAGGTCCCCCTCATCTTATGATGAGAGCGTGTCTGAGGAAGAATAATTAAGAGCCGTAAGTGTGTATCTAATCCAACCTGACGACATAGCCCTTACGCTTGGTGGTCTAGTCCCTAAGACAGTTGTTGAGAATCAAGCTAGTGTAGGTACTTTAGTAGTGATAGGTAGCTTACATTTTCCTTTTAATACAAGTGTTTTTCATATGGATACACAATATTCTTTGTTAAGTGGTTCTATTAGTGGTATATTTTCTGGGACATCATCTGCATAGAGCGTGGGTGCGTAGAACATTGGTAATACGTCTGGAAGTAGCACAACTTTGCAGACCATGGGAATTCAATTTAACAAAACATTTGGGACAAAAGGAAACATATCCTCTAGTCCAATGACTGCTATAAGAGGAGGGTCAGGATGACCAGGTGGTTCGAGATATAGTGTATTTGGTGGTTATGGAAGTGGAGGGAATATTAGAGGTAATACAGGTTCTAGATTTGGTGGGCACATTTCGCATCAACCCCATCAAGTTTATTACGAGATGTCTCTTTAGCTACTAGAATATAGAGGAATTGAATATGCAGCTGAGCATGTACACATGTGTGAAATATTATGGCACGTTAAGGGAATTAAAACTCCAGAGCATAAGGAAAGTCAATTTTCTACTACATTGCAAGGGCACGTGCATAGTTGGTATAGAAATTATGATCCGAACTAGACTTGTGTAGAATATAACGCGTTGCGTGATGTTTTATTAGCTGAATTGCATGTACCTAAGTTTGAACAGAAAAACATCAGTGCGCTGAAGGATATAAAGCAGGGCATGACTGAGAGTGTAAGAGAGTATGATGCACATTTTAAAACTTTTTTTTATCAAAGTTGTCTTATGATATTCACCTTAGTCAACATGTACAGTGATTTGTTGGTGGTTTGATAATACCTTTCGGAAGGGTGCTTTCTCATAAGACATTTACAAATCCAAGGTAGGATTTGGAGGTAGCTCTACGAATTGAGGAAGTTGGAAGCATAGACACCAGAGTTTTCCCATTTTTGGAAGCGCAAATTGTATATATGGAAAAATAGTTGGAAAATTTTTCACCCAATTCAGTCCATAAGATGCATAGTGTTATTTGGTGTACGGAGTGTGAGGTGGAAGGTCATATTGAGGATAATTTCCTTCATAAATCGGTGCACGCCATGTTGATGGATTGTGATAACTGTCATTTGGATCATAATTCAAGTAGGTGTACCATGTTGCAGCGTGCGCTAAAGAATAACATGTTTTGTTATTGTAAGATTTTTAATTCTACCACTCATGATACATAGAATTATAGATTGATTGATCAGATTCATGATTCCATTGAAATTGGTGTACATCAAACTAGTGTTGTAAACAATTCTAATGAACAGGTGAATATCATTATCGTAATCACAATGAATGATGCTCTAATGGAGGTGGTAGAGGTAGAGGTTACCATGGAGGATTCAAAGGTCATAGTCGCGGAGGTGGAAGAGGTGAATTCCCATGAGGAACCTATTTCACATACATATCCCCTGATCATTATAGGCATGAATGTCCTCAGAACATTGTTTTCTCCTGGTGCGGAAAAAATCACAAGTTTGAGGAATGCCTGGATTTATATGAGCATATGAGCAAGAAAAAAAAACAAGATTAGGGCATGGGAATGGTTAGAGTACATCGCGTTGTAGAAGATAAGTGGATGCCAAAGTTAGCACCTGACCCTAAGATAATACTTGTGTTAGTGACTACACGCACGTTGAGGTTTTACGCACTCGTGAGACTCCGAAGAAGAAACATGTTATTACTAAACAGGCGGTATTGGATGCAAAGTATCCATATCCTGATAATTAGAAGGTATTCTATCAGTAAACTATAGAGGTTATTAGAAACTTGCGGGGTGAGATACAATGCTTGAAAGAGCAGTCGCTTAAGCTGAAGCAGGAAAAATAAATTGAGCTTCCTCAAAAATATGTTGATGACTTAAAGGAGGTTTATAAGATGTTGTGCCAAGAAAACATCATTCCTTTATTAGGGGAATGGTTAAGGGAGAAGGTACCGTGTGCTGAAGTTGAGCGTGAGAGAAAAATATTGCATGCAAACTTACCACCTCACCGTCTTGAATATGATGAAGAGATCACTTTGAATGTAGTTATTAATGGATCGTTGATGAGTAACATACTGATTGATATAGGTGTATAAGTAAATGTACTCACTTTGGATGCATGAAATCAGATGGGGAGGCCACCATTACAGCCATCTTCAAACGTGTTATATATGGCGAATATGACTAAATCCATGCCCATTGGAGTATTGATGGATTCTACTATTACTATAGAAGGGGCCAAGTTTACTGGGGAATTTGAGGGCTTGGAACTTTTCGAAGTTGATAGTTTTCCAACATTGCTTGGGCACCCTTGGTGTTATGCGAATAATTTTAATCAATGCTTTAATAAAGATTACATCATTTTTGAGAAGAAAGAAGAGCACATGATCATTCCTTTGATAGATGGGAAGGTTGCAGTGTATGTAGAACCTTTAAGTGAAGAATATTTGAATAGGATATACGTGTGTACAATTATAGATCCTGAAGTGCTCAAGCCATCAAAGGAAGGTGTTATTCAATGGGATGATGCTCAGTCCATGAGTGTTATAACCAATATTGCATGTGATAACTAGGCACATGGAATGCATGATATGGTTGGGAGGGAGATCAAGAACATGGTTACATGCGTGATCAAGTCACGTATGGTTAGGCGCTTAGGTCATAACTAGGTAACTCGATACACTACAAAAATAAATCCTAATATGTTTATGCACGCCATGGAATCTTGGTGGACGGATGAGGGTGACAAAAGAAATATGTTGATTTATACCTTACACAGAACAATTGTGTATTGGTGGAATACACACAAAGATAATATTTCAGATGGGTGATAAGTGAGAATCACCTTCTCTAATAGGTTTATTAGGAGCTATGTACCTTCACAAATTTGTGAATTTCATGGGAAGGATTCTACTTCACATCACGTTGAAAAGTGTGAGAGACTCTAGATGGAGGGGAAGGATTCCTTACCGCCATCACTTTGGGTACATAAGTTCTACGCCACTCTCAACGGTTGTGCGTGTGCATGGTATTTCATGCAGAATTAACAAGGGCAATAGTTAATTGGTAGGATATGACTTCAAGTATGATTCAAACCTTTGAATATTTTTCAATCAAACCTCTAGTGCATGAATCATTAGAGATTATAAAGTACCTTACAATGGGGGATAGTGCAAAGGCTGAAGGAATCATATTAGAGATGTTTTAAGAGTTAGAATTAGAGGTGCGCTTTGATGAAGAGGAGAAAAATGATGTACATCTTGGGCACGCCTAGCTGGAAAAAGAGAAGGGTAAACTAGTTAATATGATTGATGATGAAGAAGTGGAGAATCTGGATATTGACAACACTGTAGGTATGTCTAGGTCTTGGACAATGTTGATGAGAAGGCGTGTGCGTACCATGCACCTATGAAAATGAAGAAGGTCAACACTGGGACATATTTAGAACCTAAGGAGGGCATTAATGATGAGTATTGGTCTCAATGGGAGGTTTCTAAGATAATTGAGTTGATGCGTGACTTCCGAGACTTATTCCCATGAGGCTATCATGAGTTAAAAGGGCTGCATCACTCTTTGGGTGAGATGAGGATCAAGTTAAAGGATGGTGCACGCCCAGTTAGGAAGAGGCCTTATATTATGAATCTTAATCTGCATGTCAAGGTAAAGGAATAAATTGACAAGATGTTGAAATCTAGAATTATTGAGCCCATTAAGGAATTAGAGTGGGTTAACGCTATGGTGATTATTATAAAGAAGGATGCTAGGATAATGATATGTGTGGACTATAAAGTGTTGATTTGTGGAGCTCAAATAATTCAAATTAGCATGTTATATTAATATTACAGGAAAGCACAATAATCGACATTGGTTAAGGAGGGACCGACATCAATCACCTATGACCGACATCGGTCAGACAAGGAGGAACCAGCATTGGTTAGGGCTAACCGATGTTGGTTACCTACGAGTGAGTGTTTTATTAAACTCGTGGGAATTAGATATAACTTTAGCATTAAGGTATATCTATTGATTGTAATTACATGGCTAAGTGCTCTAAGTTTGTATATGCCTATATAGACATGAAAGCTAGGGTTTAGAAGTAAGAGGATTATAAGAATTGATGATTATTATGAGAATAATTGTGGGAGAGAAAATTCTTGGAGAAGAAAGAGAAGCTTGAGAGAAATAAGGTATTGTACATTTGAGAGGTGTGGAAGATTGTAGATCTTCAATTGTATATCTTCTGAAATCTTTGGATAATAGATTGGGTTGTTTCTTGGTGGATGTAGCCTACACTGAGTGAACCACATTAAATTTGGTGTTGATTTATATCTCTTGTTTTGTATATTTATTTTGGCAGAATATCCACTTTTATCACATGTATGCTTAGATATGATATATAATATGTACAACCTTGTGATAACCCCAATAAATGGTATCAGAGCTTTTTTTGAGGGTTTTATGTGTTGAAATATTTACTCACACATGGTTTTTTGATTGAGTGGGAGCTACAACGATGGAAAAAGAAAAAGAATACAAGGTAGAGAAGTTTGACAATCAAAATTATCAATTATGGAAGATGTATATTGAGGATTATTTGCATGAAAGAGATTTTTACTTACCATTTGATGAAAATTCTAGACCTATGAAGATGACTGATGAAGAATGGAAGATTCTTGACAGAAAGGCTTTGAGATATATAAGATTAATCCTGGCAGCAACTGTGGCTTCCAGTATTACAGAAGTGACTTCTATAATAGATTTAATGAAATATCTTGCTAATTTATATGAAAACTCTAGTGCTTAAAATAAAGTTTATTTGATGAAGAAACTATTCAGTTCTAATATGCATGAAGTTGGATCTACATCTAGTCATTTGAATGATTTTTGATCTATTGTAAATCAGTTAAAATCAGTTTATATTCCGCTTGATGATGAAGTGAAAGAACTCTTATTCTTATTTTCTTTCCCTGTAGTTGGGATTACTTGGTAATGGTTGTTAGTAATACAACATTTGCTAATAATATTTTGAAGTTTGATGATGTGGTTAGTATAATCTTGAATGAAGAAACTCACAGGAAAAGTACAAAGGAATCATTTGGGAATGCTTTGAATGTAGAAAGCAGAGGCAAGAAGAAGGAGAGATTTCAAGAGTAAGAATAATGGGAAATCAAATTTTAGGGATGACAGATCTAAATCCAGAGGTAAGTGAATTACCTGTTGAAAATGTGGAAAGAAAGGACATGCAAAGAAAGATTGTTGGTTAAAGGGTAAAGAGAACCAACATCCAGACAAAGGTAAAGACTCAAATAAGGAGGAAAATATTACATCAGAGGAAATACAAGATGATTTTATTATTTTTTTGGATAATAGAATAGAATCATGGGTTTTAGATTCAGGAGCTTCTTTCCATGCAACCCCTAATACGGGAAATTTCAAAAATTATATCCAGGGAAATTTTGGGCATGTTTATTTGGGTGATGATGAACCTTGCAGCATTACTAGTAAAGGGGAAGTTCATCTGAAATTGCAAAATGGAAATACATGGGTATTGAAAGATGTGAGGCATGTATCAAGCCTCAAGAGGAATCTTATTTCTGCAGGGAAACTAGGTGAAGCTAGTTGGATGGTTCCGTTCACACCAGACTCTTGGAAAGCCACCTAGGGTGCCTTTTTTGTGGTAAGAGGTAAGAAGGTAGGAACGTTATATTTATCTACTTTTGTTATTGATTCCTTTTCTATAGTATCTACTTCAGATTTAGATGCATGCATGTGGCATAATCGGTTAGGCCATATGAGTAAAAAAGGAATGCAGATCTTAAAGGCTAAGGGTAAGTTATTAGGTTTGAAATATTTAGATCTTGATTTTTATGAGCATTGTGTCTTTGGAAAGTAAAAAAATAGTGAGATTTCTAAAAGTCGGGGCAACTAAGAAGGTATGGAAATTTGAGCTTGTACACTCAGATGTGTGGGGACTAGCCCAGGTGACTTCTCATAGAGGATCCCCGTATTATGTTACTTTCATTGATGATGCTACAAGAAAGGTATGGGTTTATTGTATTAAACATAAATTTGATGTTTTTGATACTTTTACAAGATGGAAATCCCTTGTTGAGAATGAATCAAATTCAAATTTAAATTGCCTTAGATTTGGTAATGGTGGTGAATACTGTAGAAAGGATTTCAATGATTATTGTTCAATGAATGAGATACGTAGAGAAAGAATAGTTCCAAGAACACTATGGGAGAATGGTGTTGTAGAGATAATGGACAGGAAAATCATGGAATATGCTAGAAGTATGAGGATACATTCTGGATTGCCTTTTCAGTTTTGGGAAAAAAAAGTTGATACAAAGGTTTATTTGATTAACCGTGGGCCTTCAAGTTCACTAGATGGAGGAATACTAGAGGAAGCTTAGACCAGAAAAGAGGTAGATCTTTCTTTTCTTATATTTTTTGGTTTAGAAGCTTTTGTACATATTGATAAGGAAAATAGAAAAAAAATTGATGCAAAATCAAAGAGATGCACTTTCATTGGTTATGGATCTGGGGATTTCGGATTCTTTTTTTTTTGGATTTAGAGAATTCTAAAATTATTAGGAGTCATGACATTGAATGGAATGAAAAGGGAATGTATATGGATCAAATTTTGGTATGCAAGGATGAACTGGTTGAGATGTTTGTGAATGAAAATGAACTTTCAGATTTAAAAATAATACCAACAGGGTTACATAGTAACTGGTGTCGGTTGACCCCAGATTGGCATCTGTCAGCTGAATCAATATCGGTTACAGAAGAACCAAACCGACATCAGTTAGTAGAACTAGCATCTGTTACAGGTGACTGGATTCGGTCACTGTCAGAATTGGAAACAAATTTCCAGGAGGTCCAGAATGAGCCTCCAGTACCCCAAACTTCTATGAGAAGGTCACAAAGGGTAAGTAAATCTCTAGAAAGATTTACACCTTCTCTATATTATTTATTATTGACTGATAATGGTGAACCAATTTTTTTTGAAGAAGCAATGAAGGATAAGACTCGCGTGCAGTGAAAGCATGACATGGATGAGGAGATGGAATTTTTGGAACAAAACCAGACTTGGGATTTGGTTAAGTTGCCAGCAGGTAAGAGTACATTTAAGAACAAGTAGGTTTACAGGATCAAGGAAGAAGAGGGTGGACATAAAAGATACAAGGAAAGGCTTGTAGTAAAGGGATTTGCAAAAAAAAACTGGTATTGACTTTGGTGAAATATTTTCTCATGTTGTTAAAATGAATTCCATAAGTACTGTATTGAGTATAGTTGTAGTACATTATTTACATATAGAGAAACTAGATGTGAAGATGAATTTCCTTCATGGTGATTTGGATAAAGATATTTATATGCAACAACCACTTGGGTATGAAGTCAAGGGTAAGGAGAAATTAGTGTGCAGGTTGAAAAAGAGCCTATATGGGCTCAAACAAGCTCTAAGGCAATGGTACATGAGGTTTGATAGTTTTATACATGAGCATGGTTATTTGAGACGTGAATCTGATCATTGTGTTTATTTCAAGAAGCTTGAAAATGTGAGCTATATTATTTTGTTACTATATGTGGATGATATGCTTATTGCAGGATCTAGTATGCAGGAAATTGGTGAGCTTAAGGGAAATCTAGCTCACACTTTTGCTATGAAGGATTTAGGAGCTGCAAAAAGAATCATTGGCATGTAAATACAGAGAGACATGAAGAACAAGAACTTGTATTTTTCTCAGGAGGCTTATATCAATAAGGTGTTGGAAAGTTTTAACATGCAAGATTCAAAACCAGTAAGTACACCTATGCCTGGACACTTTAAATTAAGCATAGATCAGTGTTCTTCATCACATGAGGAGCTAAAATACATGACACAAGTACCATATGCTTCAACAATTTGGAGTCTCATGTACGTTATGGTTTGTACTAGACTAGACATTGCACAAGTAGTGGGAGTTGTGAGTAGATTTATGGTCAATCTAGGTAAAGAGCATTGGAAAATAGTCTAATGGATTCTCAGGTATTTGAAAGGGGCATCTAACATGCAGTTATGCTATGGAGGCTCAGATATTTCTTTATGTGGCTATGTTGATTCAGATATGGTTGGAGATTTGGATGGTAGGAGCACTACTGGATATATTTTCAAAGTAAGTGGGATGACAGTTAGCTGGATTTCGAGATTACATAAGGTTGTGGCTTTGTCTACTACATATGCAGAGTATTTTGTAGCTACACAGGTTAGCAAAGAGATTATATGGATGAGAAGGTTCATGGAAGAGTTGGGAAAAGAGAAAGATGATTGTAAATTTTTCAGTGACAACCAGAGTGCAATTCATTTGGAAAAGAACTCAACGTTTCCTTCTAGAATGAAACACATTCAATTGAGATATCAATTTATATGACAGGTATTGGAGGATGGGTAGTTGAAACTGGAGAAGATTCATACGAGTGAAAACCCTGTGGATATGCTAACAAAGCTATTAGTAAATGAGAAGTTGGAGCTACACTCCACTTCTTTTGGTCATCGAGTTTGAGACTTGAAGAGGAAGAAACAAAACTAAGGAAAGGATCCAATAATGATGTTGTATATGTATAGTGAAGTAATTTATCTCCAAGTGGGAGACTGTTTAGTTTTGGAGCTCAATTACTTCAAATTAGCATGCTATATTAAACTTGCAGGAAAGCACAGTAACTGACATTGGCTATGGAGGGACTGACATCGGTCACCTATGACTGACATCGGTCATGAAAGGAGGAACTAACATTGGTTAGGGCTAACCGACGTTGGTTACCTGTGCGTGACTGTTTTATTTAACTCATAGGAATTAGATCTAATTTTAGCATTAAATCATATTTATTGATTGTAATTGCATGATTAAGTGCCCTAAGTTTGTATATGCCTATATAAGTATGAAATCTAGGGTTTAGAAGTGAGAATTAAGAAGAAATTACAAAATTTTATGATTATTGTGAGAATAATTGTGAGAAAGAGAATTCTTGGTGAAGAAAGAGAAGCTTGAGAGAAAAAAATTATTGTACATCTGAGAGGTGTGGAAGAGTATAGATCTTCAATTGTATATCTTCAGAAAGCTTTGGATAATAGATTGGCTTGTTTCTTGGTGGATGTAGCCCACACTGGGTGAACCACATTAAATCTGGTGTTGATTTATATCTCTTGTTTTGTATATTTCTTCTGGTAGAATATATGCTTTTATTGCATGTATGCTTAGATCTGATACATAATCTGCAAAACCTTGTGCTAACCCCAACACAGAGAATTGAATGCTACTTGTGTGATAGATCCATTTCCTACACCTTTTACTGAGGAGATCCTAGAGGGCATTGAAGGGAAAAAAATTTACTCTTTCACTGATGGATTCTCTAGTTATCATCAAGTGCGTATAGAAAAGGAAAACCAAGAAAATGTAACTTTCACCACTGAGTGGGGAATTTTTTCATATGCAGTTATGCCCTTTGGATTGAAGAATGCACATGTAATCTTCTCACACATTATTATACAGGATTTTGAATACTTCATACACAAGTTTTTTACAGGTTTATTTGGATGACTGGACTGTGTATGGGATAGTAAAGGATCACTATGATAACTTGAGACTGATGTTTGAAAGGTGCAAACAATTAAGCATCTCCTTGAATATTAAGAAGTGCATCTTTGCTACACCTTTTGGAACTTTACTGGGACACATTATTTGAAAAGAAGACCTGTTGGTAGATCCTACTAAGGTCACAGTTATCCTGGGATTAGAGGAGCATACCAATCATATCGAGGTGCATGGATTTTTGGGGCATATAAGTTATTATAAAAAGTTCATTAAGAGATATGCTAAGATAGCCATGCCCTTGGACGAATTGTTTAAAAATAAAGGGAAGTTTCATTGGGATGAGGTGTAGTAGATAGCATTTGAGACATTAAAGGAAAGACTTACTTCTGCGTCCATTATATGCTTTCCTTATTGGGATAAGTTGTTTCATGCTCATGTTGATGCTTCTAGCATGGCCATTAAAGTAGTATTAGCCCAGCATGGAGAAGGAATTTATGATCATCCTATATGTTTCGCGAGAAGAAAAGTAACACCGGTTGAGTATAATTATACAACTACATAGTGTGAAGCATTGTCCATGATTTATGCATTGGACAAGTTTAAGTAATACTTGTTGGCAACTCCCTTTATATTATATACAGATCTTATGACACTTAAGTACTTGGTTAATAAGCCCATTTTGTAGGGACACATATGTCGTTGGATTTTTTTATTTTATGTATTTGAATTTACAGTAGTGGTAAAGCTAGGAAAGAGTAATTTAGGACTATATCATTTCTAAAGGATTAACTCATGAGAGAATACAAAGAGCATCAAGGATACAATGTCAGATGCACAACTATTTAGATTGAACCATACGCCCTTTGATTTGGAAGATATTGTTGTATTTTTGCATACTGGCATGACACCTGAACGAATGAAGAGTATATAGAAGAAACAAATTTCCATTCGTATCATTCCTTACATGTTTATCAATGGAGATTTATACAAACTAGGTCAGGATGAGGTTTTGCACCAGTGTGTACTTGAACATGAGCATGAATATATTATGGAGGAGGTTCATGGTAGAATTATTGGGGGACATTATGCAGGAACTTCTGCCACGTGTAAGATTTTGATGGTTGGTTTGTGGTTGGAAACATTGTATAAGGATTGTAAAGAGTATGCTAAGGGTGGTGATCATTGCTAATGCCTTGGAAAGGCTAGGAATAGAGATGAAATGTCTTTGAAGCCTATAACTAGAGCAGAACCTTTACATAAGTGGGAGGTTGAATTTGTAGTGCCTATTTCCCCACCAATGCGCATGAATGGATCATGCTATCTCATTACGTGTATAGATTATCTACCAAGGTGGGAAGAAGCAACACCTAAAAAGGATTTCACGTCAACTACTGCAACAAGGTTTTTATGGGAAAACATAATTAGCATGTATGGTTGTCCATTGAGTTTGAAAAGTGATAGGGGAACTCATTTCCTTAATGAGACTATTAGGATATTATTGACAAAGCTTATGGTGGCACACCATAAAACAACTCCTTATCACCGACATGCTAATGGAACTGCTAAGGATTTCAAAAAAATATTGGGACATACATTGATAAAGATTTGTGATGTTAGTAGGAAGGATTGGGATGATAAATTCTCTGCTAAACTTTGGGCATACAAGACAACTTATAAGAGATTGAACAAAGCAACACCCTTTCAATTGGTGTTTGGCGCAAAGGCTGTTTTACTAGTGGAATCCATTTTACCGCTTCTATGTATTATGCACGCAGGAGGCTTGGATGATGAGAAATACCTTGAAGAATATATTGAAAATTTGTTTCAGTTGGATGAGCGGCGTGCCATAACACCTTGGAGCCAGAATACAGAGAAAGTAAGACAGGAGACACGACATGATAGGAATATTAAGAATAAGAAGCTTGAAGTTGGACAATTGGTTCTTTTATATGACTCCAAGTTTTGGCACCACCCTTGAAAGTTCCAAGTGCATTGGTTGGGACCGTATGTTGTAAGGTACATACTTGATTTAGGAGCTTGTCAGTTGCAGACATAGGATGACATAGTTTTCCCAGTTATTTTAAAGGGAGTAGGCTGAAGCCCTAATATAAATAAGTCTTCTGGGTGTTTGTAATAAGGAAATATTTCTATTGGTAGATTATATTTCCTTTATATGTGTCTCCTTTCATCGTTGTTATGCTTTGTCAGTTTAGTTCAGTGTTTTGAGAAATAAGCACGCTTGTGTGCCATTAATTGATTACTATCTAAGTGATTTCATGTGTAGAGGACTGCACATACTTTTAGTGTGGGGTGGGTGGATTGAAGTGTAGAGATGAACATGGTTGGTGCCCTCTTGTTATAGGTTGGTTTGGTTGAAGGATTCTTCTTGGATGTTAGCACGGAAAAGGAGAAGATCTTATATGTGCTATGAAAAAGGTGTTCTAAGGAAGGTTGAGATGATTAAAGGCCACACATTGAAGTGATCAGGATGTGTAATTTGAGGTAGGTAGTGGCATGGGATACTACTTGGGATATGGTGCAAAGGTTTGGTACTTTGGCTCAGGGATGCGCACGGAGGAGGTCTATGGCTAAGAAGTAGTATAGTGTGCCAGAAGGTTACGACTGCAACGTGTGAGGTGAATTCGCGAAATTTAACATTAATCAGAAAAGGTATTTTGTTGAAAAGTGACTTAAAATGCATGGGTCAAAGGGACAAGAAGGTCATGAAAAAGTATAAATAAGGGGGTTATGGTAGTCATTTGGCAACCTTTCTTTCGAAGAAATCAAAGTGCTACCGAGCATATTAAAGAACGACTAAGCTATTAGAAGTGACACTGAGCGTTTGTAAACCAGAAGTGCTTGGCAGTTGTGCATAGATCCTTGTGGAGAGACGAGTTGGAGTTAGTAGCAGAGGGGTGAAGGGTTGCATTGAATTGAAGCGGTTGGAAGTCGCAAGGCTCAGGTAGAGAACGATCAAAGGAAAAAACACATAGGGCACGCATTGAGAAGTAAAATGGCACCAAAATCAATTTGTGAACAACGAGGCATGAGATTTTGGTAGAGGAGCCATTACATGAGATATATTCCAAAATGTAGTACCCTCCTAGTATTTTTCTGGTGGAATTTTGGAAACAAAATCTAACTTATTGTAAAATTAGTGAGTTTAACCACCACACAGAGGAAAATGAAAAGAAGATGAGGGAAAAATTAGTAAAGGTACTCCCAGGAGTAGATGAGGCTGGAAACCCCCGAATTGATGACTATATGCATAGAGAGATGGAAAAAATTGGTGTTTTGTAATTATGAAATCTTCTATTCTTCACAAAACCCGCACATCTGTTTCAATGGTTGATGTCGCAGGTGCACAAAGACTTCTTCTACTTCATAGGAAGAAGGATGTGTCTCACATGCCAGTTGATTGGACGAGTTACAAGATCAAGGAGCATAAGGGAGGACATGGCCCTATATTTATGTGCTATGGAAAAGATTGAGGAGCTTTCAAAGAAATTATGCTATGAGAAGGGAGGTAGGGAATAGACCATCACAGATTTGGATGATAAGGCACCTAGGGTTGTTTCCCGAACCATGAGCTACAAATTGGGTGCTTCAAAGCACTGGATTGGTATGAACAAGAGGTTCCTATAAGTGGCCTATAGAATCTCAAATAGGGCACACTACAATTTGGCCCAGTATCTTGTAGACAGTATCATAGAGGAGGTGAAGCTGTAGAATGAAGGAGTGAATATTGCATGGGGTTCCATCCTTCTCTTGATCATATTTTGGGAGATAGGTGTTCTAGATCGACCTGACAGGAATATGTGGGTTTACCCACCAATAGATCCATCACCCACAATTCAGTTTGCAGGGATCACTTGTGATGGCACCATCACAAGTACTTGCAAGGAAAGAATTAACAAATGGTATGAAAAACTGTGTGGGGCCTTTGAGAATGAATGGCGCATTCCATGTGAGTTTCCCACAGTTTTTGGAGACCAAGTAAAGTTTACAGTGATGCAACATGTCAGTCTTTTGAGATGCAGGATGGTGAATGTAGAGATGGGGCCATGATGCAAACTCTCATTTGTATTCACAACTAATTATTTGAAGTGCGTTGAAGGATGTAAAAAATTCGACATATGATGCAAATAAGGTAGATTCGGACCTACATACTTTGCATGCCACATACAAATATGACTCCAAGTCCGCGTACTTGGAGGTCTTGGAGCCAGACCTTTTGGATATGCATTCACAGATAAATGTGGCGATTAGAGGGTTTATTAGTAGAATATTTGTGTAACTGCACTTGAAGACTCAAGGAGGAGTCGAAGTGGAGGTCATAGAATCCACTTTTCCACATCCGAGGGGAGCACCAGTGCAACCCATTAAGGTATTCCACAAGGAAGAAGTGCATGAGGAAGAAGAGGGAGATGAGGATGAAGGAAATCTTGACACTTCTCATAAAAGAAAGTATTATTCTCACAGGAGTAGCAATGAGGGTGCGGGGACCTCTCAACAGGGTAGCGTGGAGCAAGAAAAGGATAAACATGCTAAGGTACACATGGTCTCTAGCTCTGAGATAGAAACAAGGTCTGACAAGATAGAATTCTCCACACTAAGGGATGAGTTGGAACAAGAAATGGAGGAGCACGAGAAGCAGGCGCGAGAGAAGGTAACAACGTAGGCTCGTGAAAAGAAGAAAGAGCCTATAATGGAAGAAGAGATGAAGAAGAGCCTAACCAGGGAAAATACACCAGTGCAAAAAGGAGAGAAAGGGGAGAAAGAGATTGGTGACACTTTCTTCATCAAGGAAGATAAAGGATTAGGGACAAGGACAAACACCCCAACACTAAAGAAACAACAATAAAAAATGAAGGTGCAAAGGAAACAATGGACTCCAAGGTCACCGCACATGGATTTTGTGGATGATCAAACAAAATTTTTATGCACGCACTTTCAAAGTAAAATTCCTACTAAAAACTACATGCATGGGAGCTACTAGATTAAGATGGAGGGGTATCCAGAACCAAGAAGATGCTGAGATGGAACCTGCATAATCATTCTAAGGAGCCAAAGTTTGAGGTAAATGAGCATGTAATTGAAATGATAATATTGAAGAAAAATATAGGAAAGAAGTACAAGGCCATAGATCTAAATCATTTAAAAGATGAGCAGACATGCAATGCATTGAATAATATGGCCTCATAAGTGGTGAGGAGAAATTTGGATTCAGGCGCCACTGTTCTCACCCTTGTAGTGGATAAGAAGGAGAAGTAAAAAGAAATATACATATTACGTAAGGGGCTAAAGGGAAAACAAGCCAAGACAAAAGAAGCATATGATAGGGTTGGCACACTAGTTCAGAAGATTTTTGCGTAGTGTCTGTCCTTGGTTAGCTAGGCGTGGACATATTATGGTGATGAAATGGAATATCTTGAGGACTTGGTGCGAATGTTATTGGTTAACATTCAAAAAGGTGTATGACCATATGCTGAAGAGATCGCCAAGGAAAAAAAGGACAAAAAGATAACAATTGAGGCTTAGATCACTAAGTTGGAAGACTTGCTTTCCCAACTCAAGGAATGAAGTACACTGGCAGATGTGGGATTCAACCGATGCAGAAACTGTGAGCCATTTATTGATGCTAGAGTGGTAGATGAGGAAGTAGTCCTGAAATCCATACAAGAAAATTTCCCAACCAAAATACTTAAGCACACTCAACCAATTATTGAGACCACCGCACATAAGTACAAAATCAAGACAAATCACGAGAGTTTAGGATTAGTGAGTTTTAAAATTCCATACTGGAACACATGGTTGTTTTTTATGGAGCTTACGTAGAGATAGGGGTGGTCATATAGGAACTGAAGAGCAGAGTTGAGGAGATAACACCGGATCAAGTACTAAATATTGTGAAGGCAGCACTAGGGAAGGATTTGAAAGAGTTGGAGGAGTGGAAGAAGCTGAATGAAGAAGTAGATGAAAATTTACCTGAGCTCCTCCAAGTGCCATGAAAATTTTTGGTATGATGTTAATTTTTCGCTTTTATAAAATGTCTTCATGAAGATTTTTGTACTTGGTGATCGAGGAATCGTCAGGGCTGACAATCCAGCTAGTGTGGGGTAATGTTGGATCCCTAAAAAAGATACTAAGTATAAGTAGCGTGAGGGGTTTTTACATGCAAGAGTTAGGTGCAAGGGAACACGCAAGAGTAAGATAGACAACGTGAAAATGCTCGTGTCTTGACAGGTTGTATTCCATATTTAACCGCATTATGAGCCAAGAGAAAAATTGGAAAGATAGAGGGTTGGAGTAACGACTAAACAAGGTTTTGGAGATAAGAATAGAGCATGAAGACTTGTAGTTCAAACAAAGTCTATTTTGAGATAGATCTCATGCGAAGGAAGTTAAAGCGTCATGTAGAGATTAGGCTATTAATAGGATTAGATCTACAATTTATATTAAAAGATAATATATTATTAGCAAGCTTGCATTCTCTTGTAGTTGGCTTGTAACCCACGCATGGCTATTTCTAGCATGCGTACTATTTTTGGAGAGTGCATGTGTGGTGAAGCCCAAGTCCCCACCCCCTAAATATATGTATGATTCACATTATATGGATATGCCATGAATGATTGTGATGTTATGTTGTTGTTTCATTTATGCACATGATCTTATAGAGTTACTATTGATGTATATAGTTACTGCGCTTTATGGTGATTAATAGAATGGAGTTTTTTGGATGGATTCTTGTTATTGATGTCTCTATTACTTGATATTTTATGGTAAACATGTTATTGATTCTTTTTTATCTTGTTTTTCACATGGTTATGATTTGTTACATGTATGCTTAGATTTGGTTTATCTGGTTTATCTATTGCTTGATGAGGTATATCTTCATGCATGTTAACTCCTTCACAAAGCTTGTTGAGTTGTGGAGCTCAATTACTTCATATTAGCATGCAATATGAAACTTTTTAGAAAATACAGTAACTAACATTGGTTATGGAAGGATTGACATCGGTCACGTATGACTGATATCAGTCAGGAAAGGAGGAACCGACATCGGTTAGGGCTAACCGACGTCGGTTGCCTATGCGGGAGTGTTTTATTTAACTCTCAGGAATAAGATCTATTTTTAGCATTAAAGGAGATCTATTGATTGTAATTTCATGGCTAAGAGCCCTAAGTTTGTATACACTTATATAAGCACGAAAACTAGGTTTTAGAAGTAATAATCAAGAAGAACTTGTAAAAGTTGATGATTATTGTGAGAATAATTGTGAGAGAGAATTCTTGGAGAAGAAGCAAAAGCTTGAGTGAAAGAAAGTATTGTACATCTGAGAGGTGTGGAAGATTCTAAATCTTTATTGTATATCTTGTCAAAGATTTAGATAATAGATTGGCTTCTTTTTTGGTGGACGTAGCCCACACTGGGTGAACCACATTAAATCTGGTGTTGATTTATATCTCTTGTTTTGTATATTTCTTCTGGTACAATATCTACTTTTATTTGCATGTATGCTTGGATATGATATAATATTCTATACAACCGGTGTGCTAAACCCAACAACTGGTATCAGAGCTTTGTTTGAGGGTTTTATGTGTTGACATATTTACTCACATGGGGTTTTTTGATTGAGTGGGAGCTACAACAATGGTAGAAGAAAAAAAATACAAGGAAGAGAAGTTTGACGACCAAAATTATCAATTATGAAAGATGCAAATTGAGGATTATCTGTATCAAAGAGATTTTTATTTACTGTTGGATGAGAAGTCTAGACCTATAAAGATGACTAATGAAGAATGGAAGATTCATGATATAAAGGCTTTGGGATCTATAAGATTGAGCCCGACAACATCCTTGGCTTCCAATATTACAAAAGAGACTTCTACGGTAGGGTTAATGAAATCTCTTGTTAATTTACATGAAAAACCTAGTGCTTCAAATAAAGTTTATTTAATGAAGAAACTATTTGGTTCTAAAATGCATGAAGGTGGATCTGCATTTAGTCATTTGAATGATTTCAGATCTATTCTAAATCAGTTAAAATCAGTTGATATATTGTTTGATGATGAAGTGAAAGCAATTTTATTAATATGTTCTTTTCCTGATAGTTGGGATAACTTAGTAATGGTTATTACTAATACAACATATGATAATAATATTTTGAAGTTTGATGATGTGGTTAGTATAATATTGAATGAAGAAATTAGTAGGAAGAGTACAAATGAATCATCATCTGGGAATGCTTTAAATGTAGAAAGCAAGGGAAGGAAGAAGGAGAGATCCAAGAGTAAGAGTAATGAGAAATAAAAGTCAAGGGATAGTAGATCTAAATTTAGAGGTAAGGGAATCACCTATTGGAAATGTGGAAAGAAAGGACATGCAAAGAAAGATTGTTGGTCAAAGGATAAAGAGTTGAATCTTATTGCAATAGAGGTAATGCAAGATGATCTTATTATTTCTTTAGATAATAGAATTGAATCATGGGTTTTAGATTCAGGAGCTTCTTTCCATGTAACCCCTAATAAGGGTTATTTCAAATATTATGTTCAGGGAAATTTTGGGCATATTTTTTGGGTGATGATGAACCTTGAAGTATCACTGGTAAAGGGGAAGTTCATTTAAAATTGTAGAAAGGAAATACATGGATATTGAAAGATGTGAGGCATGTGCCAAGCATCAAGAAGAATCTTATTTTTGAAGGGAAATTAGGTGAAGTTGGTTGCATGGTTACATTTATAGGAGACTATTGGAAAGTCACCAAGGGTGATTTTGTTGTGGCAAGAGGTAAGAAAGTAGGAACGTTATATTTTTCTACCTGTGTTACTAATTCCTTTTCTATGTTATCTACTTCAGATTCAGATGCATGCATGTGGCATAATTTGTTAGGCCATATGAGTAAAAAAGGAATGCAGATCTTAAAGACTAAGGGTATCAGATTTGAAATATTTAGATCTTGATTTATGTGAGCATTGTGTCTCTGGAAAGTAAAAAAGAGTGATATTTCTCAAAGTTAGGGCAACTAAGAAGGTGTAGAAATTGAAGCTTGTACACTCAGATGTGTGGGGACCAGCTCAGGTAGCTTCTCATGGAGGATCTTAGGATTATGTTACTTTCATTGATGATGCTACAAGAAAGGTATGGGTTTATTGTATTAAATGTAAATATGATATTTTTTATACTTTTAAAATATGGAAAGCCCTTGTTAAGAATGAATCAAATTCAAATTTAAAGTGCCTTAGATATGAAAATGGTGGTGAATACTGTAGCAAGGCTTTCAATAGTTATTTTTTAGTAAATGGGATACGTAGAGAAAGAATAGTTCCAAGAACACTACAGGAGAATGGTGTTGTAGAGAGATTGGACAAGACAATCACAAAATGTGCTAGAAGTATGTGGATACATTCTCGATTGCCTTTGCATTTTTTGGCATAAGTAGTTGATACAATGGTTTATTTGATTAATCGTGGGCCTTCAAGTTCACTAGATGGAGGAATACCGGAGGAAGCTTAGACTGGAAAAGAGGTAGATCTTTCTTTTCTTAAAGTTTTTGGTCCAAAAGCTTTCGTGCATATTGATAAGGAAAATAGGAAAACGTTGGATGTAAAATACAAGAGATGCACTTTCATTGGTTATGGATCTAGTGATTTTTAATTCCGTTTTTGGGATTTAGAGAATTCTAAAATTACAAGGAGTCATGATGTTGAATGCAATGAAAAGAGAATATACAGGGATCAAATTTTGGTACCAAAGGACAAACTGGTTGAGAAGTTTGTGAATGAAAATGAACTCTCGGATTTAAAATTAATACCAACAGGGTTACACAGTAACTGGTGTTGGTTGACCCCTAATTGACATCGGTCAGCAGAATCGATATCGGTTACAGAAGATCCAAACCGGAATTTGTTGACCCCTGACCGACATCACTTAGTAGAACCGATATCGGTTGAAAAATATCCAAACTGGCATCAATTAGCATAACTAACATCGGTTATATGTGACTGACGTCAGTCATTGACATATTTGGATACAAATTTCCAAGAGGTCCAGAATGAGCCTCTAGTACCCCAAACTCCTGTGAGAAGGTCACAAAGGGTGAGTAAACCTCCAGAAAGATTTACGCCTTCTCTATTTTAGTTATTATTGACTAATTATGGTGAACCATAAATTTTTGAAGAAGCAATGTAGGATAAGACTCGCATCCTGTGGGAGCATGGCATAGATGAGGAGATGGAATCCTTAGAACATAACCAGACTTAAGATTTGGTTAAGTTTCCAACATGTAAGAGGACATTATAGAACAAGTGGGTTTACAAGATCAAGGAAGAAGAGGGTGGATAGAAAACGTACAAGGCCAGGCTCTTAGTAAAGGGATTTGCATAGAAAGTAGGCATTGACTTTGGTGAAATATTTTCTCCTTTTGTAAAGATGACTTCTATTCATACTGTATTGAGTTTAGTTATAATAGAGGATTCACATTTAGATCATTTGATATGAAGATGGCTTTCCTTCATGGTGATTTGGATGAAGAGATTTATATGCAGTAGTCGTTTGGGTATGAAGTCAAGGGTAAGGAGAAATTAGTGTGTAGGTTGGGAAATAGCCTATATGTGATCAAGAAAACTCCAAGGAAATGGTACACGAGGTTTGATAGTTTTATGCATGAGCATGGTTACTTGAGATGTGAATATGACCATTGTGTTTATTTCAAGAAGATTGAAAATAGGACCTATATTATTTTTTTATTGTATGTGGATGATATGCTTATTGCAGGATCTAGTATGCAGGAAATTGGCGAGCTTAAGGGAAATATAGATCACACATTTTCTATGAAGGATTTAGGAGATGTAAAAAAAATCATTGGCATGCAAACACATAGAGACAGGAAGAATAAGAAATTGTATTTGTCTCAGGAAGATTATATCTCTAGTGTGTTAGAAAGGTTCAAGATGTAGAATGCAAAACCTAGAGGTACACCTATGGCTATACACTTCAAATCGAGAAAAGATTAGTGTCCTTCATCACATGAGGAGGTTAAATACATGACATGAGTGCCATATGCTTCAGTAGTTGAGAGTCTCATGTATGCTATGGTTTGTACCAAACCGAACATTGCATAGGCAATGGGAGTTGTTAGTAGATATATGGCCAATCCAGGTAAAGGGCATTGGAAAGCAGTCTAATGGATACTTATATATTTGAAAGGGACATCTAGCATGCAGTTATGCTATAGAGGTTCAGATATTTCATTATGTGGCTATGTTGATTCAGATATGGTTCGATATATTGATGGTAGAAGGAATACTACTGGATATATTTTATAGTAGGTGGGACGGCAGTTAGTTGGATTTCAAGATTACAAAAGGTTTTGGCTTTGTCTACTACAGAGGCAGAGTATGTTGCATTTACAGAGGCTAACAAGGAGATGATATGGATGAGTAGGTTCATGACATAGTTGGGAAAGGAGAAAGATGATTACAAATTTTTCAGTGACAGTCAGAGTGCAATTCATTTGGCAAAGAACTCAGCATTTCATTCTAGAATGAAACACATTAAATTGAGATATCACTTCATATGATAGGTATTGGAGGATGAACAACTGAAACTAGAGAAGATTCATACGAGTGAAAAATCTATGGACATGCTAACAAATCCATTAGAAAAAGAGAAGTTGGAGATACACTCCACTTATGTTGGTCTTCGAGTTTGAGACTTGAAGAGGAAGAAACAAAGCTAAGGAAAGTATCCATGAATCACGTTGTACAGGTATGGTGCAGTTATTAATCTCCAAGTGGGATATTGTTGAATTGTGGAGCTCAATTACTTTGGATTAGCATGCAATATAAAACTTACTGGAAAATAAAGTAACCAACATCGGTTATGGAGGGACCGACATCAGTCAGGAAAGGAGGAACCGACATCGGTTAGGGCTCACCAACATCGGTTACCTGTGTGGGAGTGTTTTATTTAACTCTAGGGAATTATATATATTTTTAGCATTAAAGGAGATATATTGATTGTAATTGCATGACTAAGTGCCCTAAATTTGTATATGCCTATATAAGCATGAAAGCTAGTGTTTATAAGTAAGAGGATTGTAAGAATTGATGATTATTGTGAGAATAATTATGAGAGAGAGAATTCTTGGAGAAGAAGAAAAAGCTTGAGTGAAAGAAAGTACTGTACATCTAAGAGGTGTGGAAGATTGTAAATATTTGTTGTATATATTGTCAAAGATTTGGATAATAGATTGGCTTGTTTCTTGGTGGACGTAGCCCACACTGGGTGAACCACATTAAATGTAACGCCTTGATTTTTGTAAGTTATCATGGTGATTATTTTTCATAATGTTGTAACTGCTGAAATGAAGGCAAACATGTTAAGATATATTTTTGATCTTACGGGAATGTGTTGCTAATCTGGATTCTTGCATACTATAATTTGTTTACAGGGGATAGCAGTTATTATTGCTTGTATGTTTGCTGATGTGACGATAAATTTGTCATATGCTTGCTGAACTCTATATGTTGTGGCCTTCTTGTAATCGCTTTGTCGATTTACTCTTAAACCGGACTGAAGGTTGATATAAATGTGCAGCACCTGATTTCAGGTATGAATAGCTGGCACGTAGATGCCAATGGAAAAGGTTCGATTCCTGAACCATGCACTGTTGAAACATGAGACCTCGTAAGGTGGTAAATGCCTGGATGCGGGTGACTCAGGCATGTGTAATGTGGGACGAAATGTCCTGCACAGTGTTGAAATTAGATGTCAGTCGAAAAGACTTGACTGGAAATCGATTTGTTAAGTGTTAGGGGGAATTAGATCCTAATCTAACCCTAAGTTCTACCTTACATCCTAAACTACTATCCTACGTGGATTTTTAAATTCTAAATGGTGAAAATGGATCTAAATCCTATTAACCTAAGAAATAGGCGATGACCTAAGTTTGGACACTATTATAAATCCTAACTAATCCTAACCTATGGAAGGGGACGCACAGACCCATCGGGGGGGATGGAAAGGATAAGGATGGAAGGAAATTTAATGACATTGAATGAAGGTCCTTACGTGGACAACGCCAATTTGGCGGGAACAGGGAAAAGCTAGAGGTATCTAGTTAGTTATGTAACTAAACTCTGTTTGCATGCAAAATTTGAAATTGGAAGTTCACCAACCCGAGTCGGCGGTGGCATGAGAAAATAGGAAAAAGGCAGAGCCTTTAATGCATTTAATTTCTTGGTCTTTGCGACCAGCCTGCCTTGGAAAGAGTATGGAGGAATTTTTGTTGGTCATTTGTGTTTGTTCGGATTTTTGGAAGTTGCTCTGCATTTGGTTTTTCTTGGTTCAGTCGAACCAGTTGTGTTTGGTTGTTACCACTGTTCTTTGGAAATTGAAGGCTATTTTTTTTCGAGCCTGTAGCAGAAGGTGATTGTTGGGAAGCTTGTTGCTGTCGCCGTGGAAGGAAATACCTTCTGTAGACGTGGTTTTCTTCGAGCATTCGAGGAAGAATACCAGGCATGTTAAGCCCTTCTCCTTAAAACTCTTGCTTTGCTTAAACATCTCATTAAAACAACCCTGCTCTTCTGATGAAGGGGGTTTTGGGTTTATTTGATTGCTGTCATGACTGAGATGATTTGGGTTTAGTCGATTTTGTTGTTATGTTGGAAATGATTGAGTAGAATCATTTTCTTGATGTTGTGATTTGAACTGTCTTTGTATTTATTTGAGTTGGAAATACAGCCTTGCTGTGTTGGTTTGCTCGACAGTATTGGGAAATTCATTCTTTATACTATGTTATTGTGCCTGCTATGCGAGTTGTTTGACGTTGTTTCTATACTGAAATTTTGAGGAAATGATTTCCTCTTCCTTCTGCTGTTTTAGATTCTGAAGGAAATGATAAATGGGTTTTATTGAGCATTATGAGCTCGGTTGATGGAAGTGATAGTCATATTTTGCATGCTGTGCTTTTTCTTTTGTAGAAGAAATGGATGAATGCGACTTGGGTATTCGTGAAAGTTGGAGAAAGTAACTGTTTTTCTTCTGAACTTATGAATGATTATATTTTCTCCTTGCTTTGATTGGGAAGATGATTTTGTTGTGTTTTGTTGATACGGTTTGATCTTCCAGTTCGGATTGTATTCGTGAATGCAAACTCGGCATTGTATTTCTGTGTAATGAATGAAATGCATGGGAATTAGCTTGCTGTTGAGTCTGTCTTGACTGTACCAAGCTTACGAATTTAATACCCTATGCGGGTTTGCCTTGATATAGGTATTGATAAATGATTATTGTATTTTGAGTTCTGTACATCATTGAAATCATAGGAGAATGTTGTTTTGGATTTAAATGTTGATCGAGAAGAAACTCGAACTGGGCATTCTTTTCATATGGTATATTGAATAAAATTTGTGCATGCTATGCGAGTTGGTTTTGGCATCGTTTCTTTTCTGAAATTAATAGGAAACGAGTTCTTCTTCCTCTGTTGTTTTAAATTTTGAAGACATGTTAAGTGGGGATTTAATGAACTTTATAGGTTCAGCTTGATAGAAGTGACAGTGGTATTTAGATTATTTTTCTGAGTGCTGTATTCTTCTGTACAAATGGAAGGTTGAAATGTTTCGTGGGATCTCTAATTTTGCACTGTCATTCAAAAAGAAGAAGAATGAATTCGACTGAGTGATTCTTGTTATGCTTGAAGAAAATGGATGTTTTCTTATTAAAATAGTTACAGGGATGAATTTCTTTTCTTTTCTTGCTGTTTGAATTCTGGAAATAGCACTAGAGCTTCACTGTACATCCAGATTGGGCTTGCTGTAGGTAACAACAATGTGCAAATTGTTAATTATGAACTGTATGCATTCATGGATATAGAAAGTCATGTGGATAATTGATTAAGTGACTGTATATCTATTTGTTCGGTTAGAATACAGTGAAAGAAGTATGAAATCTTTTAGTACAGTAGGTACATAGTATGCATTCTTTATAATGCTTGTTCTATGATGGATACGATGTTTTACCAACTTGTTTTTGGTATTCGTATGTGCCTGCTTGAAAGGGAGTATTGATATGAATAATAAATTCTTCCTTGTCTTTATTTAAAGCTAAATATGAATGGAATTATTCTTTGCTGTTGGAAAGTGAATTCTAAATGGATTTTGTAAGTTTCACTTTGAACTGTTATCTTGATTTGATGTCTCGTTTGGATTCAATTTTCAGTATAGTCATGAGGAAAGGAATAGGAATGTGGATGGATAACTTGGAATAATGATCATTTCTTCTCTCATATAGTTGGAAATCTGTAATCATTTAAGATCAAATTTTGTATTGCTTGGGTTTAAGCATCGATATTTATTGTTGTTTGCTTTTCTCATTTGTACTTGATTGTTTGAAATCAAAGGAGATGCATGAACTGAAAGGAAAGTAATTGGTTTACATTTCAGTTAGATTTTATCCTTTGCATTTATTACTAATGTAAGGAAAGAGAAGGGATAACAGTTATGATTATAACAACAGTATGCTTTTACTTGCATTCCTAGTTCTTACAAATGTTGTAATCTGGAACTGTCGAAGGAAATTGCATCTTGTAATGGTTATGTGGGAAATATGACAGAAATCTTTTGACTGATTGGGATGGTATTTAGATGGTTCAGTTGTCATGTTGTTCATTCTTTTTTATGCTTAATTCTTGATTGATGTTCTTATTAACGTTTCATAAAAGCAGGGTTCTTTTATTGAGACAGTTAATTTGAAGCACCTCATTTTAATGACAAGTGCTTAATATGCTCAGTTCAATGAACTGACCCGTGCAAGTAATTTTGCAGATGGAATTTGAGTAAAACGAAGACATGGCTATTTTCTGATACTTCTTTTGATTGTCTGAAGATGAATTGTATTGTTAGTTATTATTCCTCTACGAGGAATTGTGAAAAGAAGAAAGTACATTCTTCTATCTATGAGTTGTAACGTTGTTTAATATAAACAAAGTCCAGTCATTTGGGCTGGCAAATGTATGGATTATGAAATGGATTGATGAATACAAATACAATTGTGATATTTTAATGACTATATCAGTTTGATATTGTTGATTAAATTGGAAATATAATGTTATTTCTTGATTTGAAATTATTCAATTGTCCTTGGATGGATTTAAAGGGAACTGATTTCTATTCTTACCTAAATGCAACTTTTAAGTTGAAATGTGTAATTAGTTCATACTTGGGTTAAGATGAATTTTTAATTGACATTAAAAAGGATTAGGAGGAACATGATCTCATAACTGATAGGTATTTAGGATTAGCTTGGAAGCTAAGGAATATCAAATAACTTAGGAGCAACCGAACTTCGCATTCAGACTCTGTTAATAGCCTCGTATGTTAAATTCAGAAAGTAAGGATATGGGAAAAATATATCCAGGACTAATAGACCTTAACTATGAAAGGTTAAGGAGAATAAATGAATATATTTATTGAGAATTAGACCTCGTTTAAATGACATCTAATAAGTTGGAATTCTGAATTTGGTTACAGTTGTGAAAAACTTGGTTAAGTTTAATAGGTTAAAATTATTACGTCTGTCGGTAATGAGCTGCTTAATCCAATGATTAAGAAAAGAACCAAGTAGAGAAAATGCAATCCTTCGGTAAGAAGGAGAAGATGCATAGCAAGCTAGAAGACTGATTTAGTCTCTCTTAGCTCCATACAACTGTAACAGGAACGAGGATAAAGGATCAACATGGTTGTTGAAAGTTGATCTTAAATATTAAGATCATATCCAAATCACTTGAGCTGGATGTGTACTCTCGATGGGAGGATTCCGTAGGACATTGACATACGCCAGCTACAGCAAGGTGTCTTCATGAAGGCGGGGCCTTCATGACGACACAATGTTATAGCTGACATATTACAATGCCCTCCCGAATTAAATCATCAAGATTACATAAGCTGAATATTAAGATCTTGGTTGGGGATAGGAGTATGATCACGTATGCGGAGTGACTCCAGAGGACTAAAGATAACTAGACACACGGAGTCGTTTAGGAACGACATCGTATGTCTGCGTATCTTTAGTTACCATGAGTGCCTTCCTATACTCATGCATATTGCTAGTTGGAGTTAGAATTTGACCTTATTTTGGAAGGACTGGTAGGAACCAGGAAAGACCATTCTAGATAACAGGTGAAGTGAGGTGAATGATGTATTCCATTGGTGTGTATCACATCCAGGAATATGATCATGCAAAGCATGTGAAAATATTTGTCCAAAGTATCGCAAGTGCTGGTTGCGTTGTCCTAATCACCTAATTTAAGATGCAGGATGTCAGATGAATATCAGTAACAGATATTCAGATAGGCTTCTTAAATGGATCACTTCGATAATCGGAAACGGTAAAAAGAACCTTATATATATATTATACTATGCATGAATGAACATGAAGGATCGGTAGTTGCCGAGTCATGAAATGAGAGATCGTTGAAACTCTAAGCCATGAAAATGGGAGATCGGTAGTTCTTCGAGTCATTTACAACAACATATAGAATCTGTTATAAGATTAAATGGCACTAAATGTGTGTTCCATATTACAAATATGTGAATAGGGAACATTAGTTTTAAAAGGAAATTGTGTGTTCCAAACTGCATTGTTTGGGTAGAAAACAATTATTAAAACTTGAACGTGTGTTTGAATTATATAATTCATAACAGAGAATGTTTTATAAAAAAAAAAAAATTCCCTTGTTCTAGTATCTTAAAATGGGGATGTTACATTAAATCTAGTGTTGATTTATATCTCTTGTTTTGTATATTTCTTCTGGTAGAATATTCTCTTTCATTTTCATGTATGCTTAGATCTGATATATTATTTGTACAACCGATGTGCTAACCCTAAGAAATATGGCATAAAAAGAGGGACTTAGTACCTTTGTGTGCTTTGGGTGAGCATTCAGCTTCCAAATGGATGAGGTGTCAATGTGCCCTGTATATTGGTAAATAGATAGTGACTACAGTTGCATTATACTTGGGAACCTCATCATGCCTTGTTGCTGGGACCCACTTTTTCTACACACCTAAGCTACACTTAAGGGGGTGTTAGTGTAGAGTATTATTTCCCTTGTATTTTTTTATATACTCGATTATTCCTACACACATGGGTTTTTCCTGCACTCATAGATTATATTGATTAGGTTTCATTTGACTATCATAGGTGTCATAGGAGTTACATTTGACTATCATAGATGTCATATGTCATATGAGTTACTCTTGATCAGCTATTCTGGGTATGGAAGTTACACTCTTATTCTTGGTCTTCGATCACTATTCTAGAGACAATTACACATTACTCTCTTATTTGTACACCTCCTTTGAGAGTTAATTAATTTGATTAAGTTATTGATTCATTTCATGTGTTGAGTATTGGAGTTCATTCATTTTCATCTTCCTCTTTTTGATTTCTTGATTCTTACAACTACATAGTGCATTCATTGAGAAAGAATGCACTAATGGGTGAATTATTTACATGTTAAATTGTAAATATTATTACAAGTGCATCTTAAAATCATACAATAGTGTATGCAAGTTAAACACACTAACAAGATGAACTATTTGAATGTTTCTTATCATATATGGCTGATGAGATTTATCAAACTTGTAATGATTAGGAAAAATATAATTATATATACCCAAGTAGGAAATAGTGATATGCACAACATCATAAAAATTATACTATTGAGATTTTACTTTTTTAATGGAATACTCATGTCTTTATCTTAACATGGCATCATGATCAAATTCATGTATAAAAAATAAAATTTAGGTGAGGTATTTAAGTGCTTAATAGTTTTCATGATAAGTTCCCCAATTTTCATGCCACAATTTTTTTTTTTCCATCACACCACTTTGGAATAGGTCAAGATAGGTTCATAGGATGTGAGAATGACCTAGGTAGAAAATACATTAATTACTTCTTTATGAGTTTTTGACGATAGTACCCTTGATGGGATGCATGAGGAGAGGAACCTCCTTTAGATTGAGGAGTAGCTGAAGCTTAATAAGTTTTAATGTTATGAATGATTGGATTATAAATGTTTCCATGGTTATGAGTGTTTGAGACAATATCATCAATATAATTGAAGATTTTTGTGTGGTTTTTGTTTAGATTGAGGTTTTTTGAACTCACACATTAGATAATATGATTTTTTAGCTTGCTCAATGGCCTCTTCCAAGGTTGATGGGGAGAAAGACCTAACCTTGTATTGGAGGTGAGGCTCTATAGTTATGAGAAACAAATAAAACATATTATCAATGGAAATGTTTTACTTGAATTTATTATACATTGTTTTCCATCATTTGATAAAGGCTTAAGTTATTTCATGTCTGTTTTTTTTGCAATTGACATTAAGATTTTGAAATTATTCAACTAAAAAATTCAATAAGCCTTCAAGTTCAAAAATAAATCTAACTATAAGGGAATGGTACCAGTCTAAAGCATCACATGTATGATTTTTAGGTAAGATATTAGTAGTTTCATAAGAATCAATTATGATATAGTCCTTGAAGATTTTTCTAAAACATTAAGATAAAGAAATGAATAAATTGATCTATTATATGTGATGGTTGGAGTGATTCCTCTAATGTCCACTACAACATTGTAATGAGCTAAAGGTTCTCTTTAAATTGATTGAAGAGCCTTATTATTGATGCCTAGCTACGGGATTATATTTTGTTAAGATAAGGAAGGGGGTGGGGGGATATTGATTTAATGAATCCTACTGAATAATTGTTGGTCTATTATTTATTTGATCAAAGTTGACTTTCATTTGAAGGAATTGGCTATTACTAGTAGTTTTTTGTTAGTTCATTTGGTCTATTACTAATAAGATTAGTTCATATGGATCCACAAGGGGGGGTATTTTTAATCACTTTATTAAGTTGAGGAGGTGGACTATTAAGGATATCACCACCATGATTAAATAAGAAGGATGAAAATAGGATGCAAAGAGATGCTAAAACATGATTTGGCTTATCCTATCATATGATTTTATAATATTCAACAATATGAGGCTTATATATTGGAAATAAGTTCCTAAAAGTGTGGATTCAATTTTTCTGAGTGATTTTTTTCAAAAAATGACATACAAATAACACCTCTATTAGCTGATAGTAAAAAATAAATATTATATGAGTACCAACTAGATTATTTCTAACATTCTCCTTAGTACAAACATAGGACGTAAAGGGAACACCACTTAAAAACTTAAAAATCATATACTTTGACACATAATTTGATTGGTAGGAACACATCAACCAATCCAACAAGAAACATTAATGGATGGGAACATATCACCAATTAAACTAAGGTATAGGGAATGGAATCACTATAGATTCGATCAATAATATACAATCTCTATAACTATGATCAATGAAATAATTATTCATAGAGAGGTCAACCATACCGATCCTTACAAACTTTACAACATACATGCTACTTGTCACTACAAGTATGACATGTGGATCCATTTTTCTTCCATTCTACAACTACAAGTGTAGCATGGGTCTCCACTTCACTTTTCAAATCTGCTCCTCTAGTTGTTTGGGACACGATGATTAGGTACAAATCAAGATAATGGGACAATGTAATCACTATATCTTCATCAGGTGTTGACCATCTCAACGAATCTTGACTTTTTAGCCACCGTGCTTGATCATTGCCACTTGATCACAAATAATGTAAATTATAGCCACTACCATTAGATAGCATTCTTGGCTTTAGTTGGCTTGGAATGTGTTTTTCATCTTCTATAGTTAGAGTATATCATCCGTGGTGGTGATGAATAACAAGCGTTCAGATCTTTAGTCTGTTGGGATATTCTATTTTACTGATATTTTGGCCTACAACCCCCAAGTTAGTGAATATTTTTAGATTGCTAATCGGTCTCCTCCATTTATTTTGACCTCCTACTTGACTTAGTTTAAAAATCTAAATCTTTTTTATATCGTGTTTACATCCTTATAGAATATAAATTTGAAATTTTTACTTTGACGATATACAATGACTTATATGACCATAGAAATAAAAACATAAAGTAATTATATATCTTAAACATTATAAAATTGACCAATTATCAAACCAAAACAAATTAACACTAAAGTATAACTAATAATGGGGATTTGACTACTTATCACATAACAAAGTATGAATCTATATACTGAAACAAAATAAAAAGCTACAATTAAATAAACTAGTCATCAAACAAACTATGACAATTTAAGGATATGTTTTTAATACCTATAGACTCAATCATTTAGTTAAATATCAAGTAAAGCTAAATTGACAATTTTGTGTACAAATTCGATCTGTACATAAGCTTGGCATGAGTGAGCATAAATATATGTTTAATGGAATGAAAAAATGAGATCACTAACTTGGTTGATACTCTTCCCTATTAATAGAAGTGGATAGGTGCATCAATGGGTGAATTATCTACATATTAAATTGAAAATAATATTTCAAGAGCATCTTAAAATCATACAATAGTGTATAGAAGTTAAACACACTAATAAGATGAATGATTTGAATGTTTCTTTTCATAAATGGGTAATGAGATTTATCAATCTTCAAATGATTAGGAAAAGGATAAATATATATACCCAAGTAGGAATTAGTTATATGCACAACATTATAACAATTATATTATTGAGCTTTATCATTTTTTAAAAAATGAATTGTCATGTCTCTATCTTATCGTGGCATCATGATCAACAATCATGTACACAAAATAAAATCTAGGTGAGGGATTTAAATGCTTAATATTTTTCATGAGAAATTTCCCAATTTTCATACCGCCAATTTTTTTTTCATCACGCCACTCTGGAATATGTTAGGAGAGGTTCATAGGATGTGAGAATTACCTAGGTAGATAATGCATTAATTACTTATTTATGAGTGGTTAATGATAGGCCCTTTGATGGGATGCACAAGGAGATGAACCTCCTTTAGATTGAGGAGGAGATAGAACTTGAGAAGTTTCAATGTACTCATTATATATTCATCGTGTGCTGACCATCTTAATGAATCTTGATTTTTTTAGCTATTGTGCTTAATCATTGCGAGTTGATCACAAAAAATATAAATTATGGCCACTACAATTGGGCACCATTCTTAGCTTTAGTTTGTTTGGAACATATTCTTCATCTTATATAGCTAGAGTATATCATCAATGGTGGTGATGACTAACAACCATTCAAATATTTTGTCTGTTGGGATTATTCTATTTTTCTGATATTTTGGCTTGCAACCCCCAAGTTAGTGATGATTTCTAGGTTGCTCCAGGGTTCATTTTAAGACACCCTATAAAATTTAAGGTGGAAAATACTTGGCGAATATCCCCGTAACCAGTTTCAGCGAAAGGCAAATTTGATAGTATTCAAAAACAAAATTTTCGCCTGGTTTTTCAAGGCTCCATCAGTGACGTGCGACAACACTAGTCCGTAATGATGCACGTCACTGGCGCGACAATAGCTCGTAATGACATGCGACACTCTAGCGACACTAGGTCGTAATGACGCGCGACACTAGCTCGTAATGATGCACGACACTGGCTCGTAATAACACGTGAAATTGTCTCCTACTGTCGCACGTCACTGGCCCCTGATGACACATGTCATTTGCTCCTACTGACGCGCGTCACTTGCTCCTATTGACGCGTGACACAGTCATCAAATGACGCGCGACATTGTCATCTATTGATGCGCGACACTGTAAACAAATGACACGCGACATTGTCTTGTATTGACGCGCGACACTGTAAACAAATGACGCGTGACACTGTCTTGTATTGACGCACGACACTGTAATCAAATGACGCGCGACACTGTAAACACATGACGCACGACACAGCCTTCTATTGACGCGCGACACTGCCTTCTATTGACGCGCGTCATTAGAAGCAAATGACGCACGTCAATAGGGGACAGTGACGCCCTATTTAGGTTATAAATACCCTTGTGCCGCTCATTTTCTCGTTTTTTTTCCCGTTCTTGAATTTTTACAGGTCTAAATCTTTGACAAAGACGCAATTACAGCTATAATGTCGACTTCACATGCTTCCCAATTGCAAGTTCAGCAAGAAAATGAAGAGAATCCAACTCAATCGATTTCCAAGATAACCTACAGGAATCCCTTATGCCCTCACATCCATACGGCTTTAAAGATGTCTTTAGAATATCAAGCTATAATGGAAGAGTGTGAATTTACAGGGCTCGTTAATATGCCCCATTTCGAAACAGATCCGGATCTTTTGAATTACCTTCTGTCATCCTACAATTCCGAGGACGGTATATTTTATGTTACTCTGAACGATGGCCAAATGTTCCAATTCACTATTGAAGCAAATGACATACATCGGTTTACGGGCCTTCCTATTAGAAATGTACCAACTGTGACAACCAAGGCAACACTCGTGGAAGATGACAAGAAATTTCTTGAATCAACGTACAGTTTCCATGTTGATTGTAAGTATAATTCATTTTAATTCATATTTTTTAATCTGTTTTTTATTCTGATACAATTTTCTGTTATAAATTTATAGTAATTTTCACTGTTTTGCATTTGCAGCCCATGTCAATAAATCCAGGCATGGTGTAGATACACAATCAATTGCACACCACTTTCTTGCTGCACTTATTGCGTTTTTTCAAGCCAGAATTGTTTTGCAGGGTCACCAAACAGATATACCAAATTGGGCCATTGCATACATTTGGGCCACTATCTCAAAATGAAAATTCGATTGGTGCACATTTTTATCCAAAAAAATAAGAACTGACATATCAAATTCAAAAATCTCAGATAAACCTTTCATTTATTCAACAAACTATCTCCTCGGCTTCTACTATGAGGCACTTTTAAATTTAAAAGCTAAAGAAATTCCTACTTGCTCTGATGAGGCTTTGAAGAAATTCTCAATTCCATTTGCAAAACAACAGGTATAAACTATTTAGTTTGTAATTGTATTACAATTTTCTTCATTACAGTGCACAGTTATTAAAACTTAAATTTTAATGTTTTGCAAAGAAGATATCTTGAAGCCATTCCCAAAAAAAAAAAGATATCGAGAGGAAGAGGCCAACTACACGCAGAGGCTTCGGGGGACTCCCAATCTGAAATGGAAGCTCACTCCTCTCCAAACCCTCAACAGTTTGAACTCGTTAAACGCCAGAGAAGTAATACATTCTCATATATTATTTAAAAATTCCAAAGTTGCAGATTTATTTTTCAATTTAAATTTTAACCAAATGAATTGACAACATTTAATATTGATGAATTGCAGGGACTATGGAACCTTCTTCCCCAACTCACTCCATACAGTCGCATGCATTGATATCTTCTGAACAGCCACTGAGTACAACTCCTACAAGGCCACCCGTAGCACTGAAAAAAACAACCCCTCGACAACAAGGTACAACTTTTCTATAGAACGTTTAATTTCGTAGTTTTGACTTTATGAATTGTTTTAATATTTTTCATTTTTTCTTGTACTTTTCAGCACATGTCAGTCATGGTCAAACCACGGCACCGACACCCACTCAACCATTAATTTTTAAAATGCCAACCAGAGGAATAGTGAAAAAGACCATTGGTAAACGTATGAGTTTTGCTCCGGCCCCTAGTGGGACACTAAACCTTGACTCCTCGTTTCGAATTCCAACTCTATCACTTGGTGGCTTGCCCAACGCAATGGGCATATCTGTTTTGAACAATATAAATTTAGATGAAGATTATTTGGGCATTGATAGCAATGACCCAACTGGTTTTTTCGATACCCACGAGATGATTCAAGGCCAGCAGGTATACTTCAAATTTCAATTTTAATATGCTTTACAATTTTTAATTACATTCTGATTTAAATTTATTTATCTAAATCTTGATTTATTTTTTCAAAAACAGGATCAGCCCACCCAAAGACAGAAACAAGGAGCAGTTGATCTTGGTGAAAGCCCCCACACTTCTCCAGCAAGATCGTCTGCATCAGATTCAGATAGTGAAGAGTTTCCACCTTTTCCTTTGGAGAACTTAATTGGTAATGATTGTCAATCCCATGTCAGTGAGTTTATTATTCCTCAAATCCAACAGCTTATAGAATGGGAGAGAAGGGCTAAAGTTCTTATCAATGAGATTATTAGTCGTTATGAAAATTATTGGCAACGGGATAGTTTATACGCTGCAGTCCAGAATCAACCTGCGAAGATGGATTCCTTACTTACCCAAGTAAAATGTGGGACTGTCACGTTTAACAACGACTATAAAGATGGCATTTTAGATAAGGCACTAAACAAATTGGAAAATATTAGTGCCGAGGCCCAGGCATATTTTAACATATGGTCAAAGGACAAGGATTTGGTATCAATCGCAAATGGCGAAAGAGATAGAGCGGTTGTAAGTACTATTACATTCAAACAATCATTTTTGTTAATTTGAAATTTTGAATTTACATTAATATTTTGAATTGACGTTACTCTTTTTGTGCAGTTGAAATATGAAAATTTGAAGAGTCAGGCAAAGGTTTTGCAAGTTCACTTGGAAACAGCAAAGAACAGCTTATCCGCAGCAAAAAATTTGAAGAAAAATATTGTTTTGGTTAACAAACAAAACAATACACTAAAGCGGATAATTAAAGAGCATGGTCTCAACCCTGACATCTTGTTCAAAGCCAAAGCAGCTGCTGATCCAAATTTGCTGTCGCATGGAGATGCAACAAATCAAGAAGAAAGAATTATAAAAAATCTGGACAGTGCTGCAGAAGATCTTATAAGTTCAGGGGTTATTTCTGGTGTTGGGGAAAGAGGTACAGCCAGAGTGGAAGAAGCCGTTGGGGAAGAGAGCAGAGCAGAATTTTCTAAAGAAAAAGAGGGTTTTCAAAATTAGAAACTTTTATTATTGACTAAACTTTAAATATTGAATTTGAAAACTTCTACTATTGAGTATGTACTATGCTATTTGAATTTAATTATATGGTGATTAGATGGTGACTATCATGAATTATATGTATGTTTCTTGTTTACTTGCATTGTCATGAATTGTATGTGGACGTAGATGATCAATGATGACAATTGATAATCAATGATAGATGATGATGAAAGACGATGATCAATTTAATGTGTATAATGTAAAATTTAGTGCCTAAATATCTTGTGGGACTTTAATTATCTTGAAAATTATGTCTTTGGGAAAAAATAGCAACTAAGATTTGAAACAGATCTTTACTATTTAGGATTTCTCCTTAATAGACTTATGGTGTAGGAAAATTCTATTTTAAAGAGATTCACCTCTATATTAGTGCATAATCTTTCACTAGAGAGGTTGTTTGACATCCAAAATAGTCAAGACCATTTGTCAGAAAATAACGTTTTGCTGGAAACAATCATTGATGTAGAGGCTAGATTAGCCAATTATGAAATAGTTAAATTCCAGGCCATAAGAATTAGAGCTTGGGAAATTGGTTTAAAAGATATGGTTTTGTTATCATGGATATTGTTTTGTGTAGAGTAGATTATGGAGGCTATGGAGGCTAGATTAACCAAAGTTGGAATAACCATGTGATTAAAAGATAGGTCAAGCTCGATATAGAACTTTGAAGTTTAATGTAAAACATATAAGGTTTTTATCATGAAGATTAGTCTGTATAGATCAAGTTCCTAGGTTGATGAACTGGATCATTTTTTAATATTTGATAAGGGTGAAGAATAATTGTGGATTAGAACTGGGAGGCTATAAGTTGGAATAATTTTGAGTGTATAAGAAAATATTGAAGGTTGCAAACTAGATCATAGTAAACTGTGTGTGTAAGTATTTATGTAGAGCCTTGAAGAAGGCACACTACATTTGCAGGATAGTTTATGTAGAGTCAATTTTATTACTAGAAAGGATTTTAATTAGATAAAGACTCTGTCAAGTTAATTTAAATAGTTGTGATTAGTGTAGATTTGGGTGGGTGACTATAGGATCTGGAAGATAGCATTAGAATTGAGTTTTAATAACTTCATGGAGAAATCCGAAGAAGTGATGGATCTATGACAAAGCAGGGAATTTTAGGAAGAGTGTCAGGACTTATATTTATAATAGTATAATGTATTTTTTAATAGTTAATATATAATAAATTAAATATAATTCTAAGAAATCAAGAAAGAATCATCACTGGTAAGAAATTAAACATAATTGAAAATATGATAGGGTTTAGCTTACCTCTTACGTATAAGATTGCTGTGAAATCATCAAGGGTAACGTGCTAGATCTTTGTTTTACCTGACATTGTAGACAGAGGGGTGAGTTGCCTGACATTGTCAGTCCTGAGAAGTCCCAGCAACATCTTTAAATATATAGACCAACAATATCTTTAAATAAATGATAACAAGAGCTGAAAAAATGTAAAGTAACAAACAATAAGATGATGTTGAAGAAGATACCTATTTAAAATTGAAATCATCACCGGTAATGTGCTAGATCTTTGTCTTAATAAAATTCAACACAAAAAATGGATTAGTAGATAGATGGGTGAGTTGCCTGACATTGTCAGTCCCGAGAAGTAACAGCTTCCTCGGACGGATGTCAACCCACGTTTTCAAAAAATAAAAATTTTGTATTTAACTAAATGTAAATACATACACCTGTAACATCTTTAATTATAACCAGAGCTGAAAAAATGAATAGTAACAAACAATAAGATTAAGGGGAAAAAGATACCTGCTTAAAGTTGAAATCATAACTGCCACTGGTAATGAGATAGATCTTTGTTTTAAAAAAATCCAACACGAGAAATGGATTAGTAGATAGATGGGTGAATTGCCTGACATTTTTAGTATATAGACCTGTAACATCTTTAATGATAAAGATAAAAGATAGATAAAGAAGATACCTACTTAAAGTTGAAACAATCCATTATCAATAGCTTCATCAAAGTTGATGTTGTCTTCTGTAGAATGTGACGAAGAGCCAATTACACTCTCAAGGTTGGGAATATTTGTACTTGTAGCTGTATTATTTACACCTCTTTTTTCAAAGGGAATTCCAGTGAGCAATTGCTCTGTCAAAAAATGAATAGTAATAAACAAATTAACAATAAGATTAAGGGGAAAAAGATACCTACTTAAAGTTGAAATCATCACTGCCACTGGTAATGAGCTAGATCTGTGTTTTAAAAAAATCCAACGTGAGAAATGGATTAGTAGATAGATGGGTGAATTGCCTGACATTTTTAGTATATAGACCTGTAACATCTTTAATGATAAAGATAAAAGATAGATAAAAAAGATACCTACTTAAAGTTGAAACAAGTCCATTATCAATAGCTTCATCAAAGTCGATGTTGTCTTCTGTAGAATGTGACGAAGAGCCAATTACACTCTCAAGGTTCGGAATATTTGTACTTGTAGCTGTATTATTTACACCTCTTCTTTCGCAAATGGAATTCCAACAATTGCTCTGTCAAACGGAAAGGTTTCGAGGGAGTATTTGAAACATAACACCTCATGCAACTTTCCAGATTTTTGTCCAACCTGTTTCTCAGTTTTGATTTTATAAATGACAATGCACTGAAAACTCTTTCATCCTCCATAGACCCCAAAATCATTGTCTGGCATAACTCATATAGTCTGAAATACTCACTGATATCTTCTTGTAAGATAGAACTTTGATAGATTCCTCGCCACAGCCTTGTAATAGCACCACTTTCAGAAGGTTGATCTAAATTCTTATATTGGTTCCTCATTGTTGTTGCAAAATTTGTTGACTGAAACTTTAATAAATCGGCATTCAGTATACCTTTGATTTCCGTACCCTTGAGCTCTGACGTCTTTGTAAATTGTTCCATTATTGTACCCATTGATTTATGGAAATGCTTACTGACAAAGTCTGCACGGCCACCTTCTGTATTCCAAAAATTCGGATTCATCACACCCATGGCTTCCAGAATTTTATCTTTACAGAAACGTTCCCTAATTTCTGATGACAAGGTTTCTGAAATTTTTTTAAGCTTTATTCTTGTTTCAACTATCACAGACTCAAACAAATTACGTGTCACAGGAACATCTTCTCGTTCCGATCCTGTAATATCTTGATGTCTTTGCAAAATGTGCATTGGTATTTCCCTCCCATTAACCGAGATGCATAGCTGATCGTGGATATTAAATCTCAAAAAGGTGTTAGGATTTTTAAGATCTAATAAATCTCTCCAATTTTCAAAAACAGGGGCATCAAAACTATCCTGGGAACAGTACAATATATCAAGACTTTGACATACCATTTTCCTCATCCGTATAAAATCCACAATATAGATCAATCTGCCCTGTGCATGCTTCATCAGTGTATTGATCTCCTTTAACATTGGAAGAATACCAACCAATGTAAGCAATGTCTCCAAATCAGTTAAGCGGAACAACAGGTCCCTTGCCCTATCAACTTCATGACGGTATTTGTGCATGAAACCAACCAATGAAGGATACTCCTCACGAACTCTGCATGCTGGTTCATACAAAGAGATCCATCTAGTCTCCACATCCTTCAGAAGTTTTTTGCCGTCTGTAATTCCAATTGCAAATTTTTGGAACTCGAGAAAACGCTTTGGGCTGCTTGACATATAGGCATGAAGTTCTCTTATGAGGTCTTCTAATTTAGCAACATTTTCATGGTTGCTTACCATTTTATACGCTAAATTCATTCTGTGAGCCATACAGTGAATTGGTAGCATATATGGGGCCACTGTTGTTTGTAATCTAACACACAGCCCTGTTCGGTGACCCTGCATGACAGATGCACCATCTGCTCCAACGCATACCAACTTCGTAGCAATTTCATAATCAGTCATACCAGCAACATCTTTCAAATGAGAAACAACTATTTTATATAGGTTTTCAGCATTGCAGTTGTCAACCATTTTCATAACACCCAACAGATGAGGAGTCCTTATATGATTTTCTAAAGTATATATGTGGATACATACCCATGCGGTGTTGTCGACTGCTGTCACTTCATCAATTGAAAGAGAGATAAAGTTTGCTTTTTTTACATTCTCTTTCAAATCTTCCTTCTCTATCATCGAGAGGCATTTTGCCATTTCCCATCCACTACTCTCAAACCAATGAGACTGAGGTACATTCAGCATTCCGTTAAATTGATACAAAACTTTGAAATCAAGGAAATCTGACATCGCCCTTCCTTTTTTAAGTATTTGAAAAAGAGTAGAGAATTGTATGAATTTTGCATGTAGATTTGTTTCTTTCATATTACCAATATGCGATGTGATTGTTCCTCCCTTTTCCAACAGATGTCTGTGTTTTTTCTGCTCTACCTCATATTCTGTTGCGTATCTGACATGCATGCACTCCTTTTCAGTTTTCCACCTATGTGTTTTGATTTTCTGGCCATCCGCCCCTGTTACAGTTAAATATTCTTTTCCACAATGTTTTTCTATTGTGTCCAGCTTCAGTTGCATTTTTTGTTGCTTTCCCAATTTCCACGTACATATTGTACATGTACATTCACATGGGATTTCTTTAGAATTAGATGATTGTACAAGTTCAATAAATGGAAATTTAGCTGCCTAATCAAACTTGTATGTCCTGCCAATGGTCCACATATTCTTGTTCGTTTTCAATGCTTTACTTTTTTGAGTAGAATTTTGAGCAATATTGCAATCACCTGGTTTCCTCTTTCTTGGACCAGAGTTTGATATTGATTTATGTCTTCCATTTTGCTGAGTGTTTGTATCTGTGATATCTAGCTGCACTTTTGGTTGCACCCCAACAGGAACAATATCTTCAAGATCTGGCATATTATCGTAGGTTTCATTTGTTTGACTGTGATACTGTGCAGAATGCATGTCCACCTCAATAATACCTTCCACACAGTCAGTATTATGATTCTTTTTGGTGGCATCTATATGATTGGTATTTACATTATCTGTATCCGCAGAGTTTCCAAAATACTTGAAGAGTGATTTCTGAGATTTCTTACTTACTTTTAGGTTATTCGTATTCTTTGAGCTGACACCTTCCATTATTCTGAAAAGAGTCCTGCGTCAGCAAAAGAACCAAGAAGTGACTCTGTCCAGTCTCTGAGGTCTTGTCGTGCGTGAACTGTCTGAGGTCAGGCGTCAACACTGCCCAAGTCGCGCGTCAACACTTCCTCTGTCGCGCGTCAACCCTTCCTTTGTCACACGTCACTTCTTAGCCCAAGTCGCGCGTAGCGTATAGCTCTTTTCGCGCGTCAATACAGCTCTTGTCGCGCGTCAGTACAGCTCTTGTCGTGCGTCAGTACAACTCTTTTCGCGCGTCAGTACAGCTCCTGTCGCGCGTCAATATTGCCCTTGTCGCGCGTCAACACTGCATTTTTCACGTGTCAACAATCACAGGATAACAGTAATATGAATCTCTGGTGCTCAAGGTTATGCGAGTTCAAATTTCACAGTATTGGTAATTTGGTAAGCTACTTGAGGTATACTACCCGGCGAATCACATAGGTTTTTATAGGAGATGTTTTCAAATGAAGGCGAAGCCGACCCCCCAAAAAAAATATACTTTATATTTTAGGCGAACAGGACACCAACCCACTCCGAATAATTCGCCTTTTCAAATTTTCCTAAAATGAAATTTTCACCATATTACGAATATTCGCAGCTAAAATTATCCCTGGGTTGCTCATAGATCTCCTTCCTATATTTCCTTTGACCTCCTACTAGATTTATCATAGTAAATTGCATCATTTACATGTCGTGTTTATGAAACTATTTTCTCTCCCATAGAATCAACTTACACTCTCCCTTAGGCCATTAGATTCATATGATAATACATCCTTATAGAATAACAATTTTTCATGTTTTACTTTAAAAATATACACTAGCTCTATTGTGGCTAATATTTCATGACTATAAAAATAAAAATCATAAACTAATTATATATCTTATACATTATAAAATTGACTAATCATTCCCAGTGTCATAAGAAAATTCGTTAGTGGAGTTCAAAGCCCCACTCTTTGGGGATGGGTGGACCACGGTAACCAACAAATGGGGTTTTTTCCATGGCCCTAAAAAACCCTCATCTTCCTCTTATTATACAATTGATGTTAATGGTGCTAGTTCTTCTTCCGCTCTAGTTAAACAAGTTGTGCCTCAAGTGCCCATGGCTGCTCCAACCCCATCCTGCCCTCCGCTAGCCACCTTAGCTTTCATTCCCTTGAAAAATCCTGATTCCTCGGTTTCTTTGCCCCTCAAGTTACCTAAAGTTTCATTCATGGAAGATAACCATATGTCCTTTTCTTGAAAATATCTCCTTATTCATTCTTGTAGCCTACCCCCACAGAAGATGGTGAATTCATGCAAGAAAAATGCAAATCGTGGTCAGTGGAAGATGTTTCCCAAGTCACTTCATCTCACAACCAATTTCCTGTCCTCTCTAATCTTGATGGCGAGGGATCTATTTACCTCTATTATATCCAATGATTGTGTACTCTTAGAACATATGTGACCTTACTGATCCCACTTGGAGGTACCTGATTAGGGACAATTGTCTCCATTTTCATCATATGCATGTTCTTTGTCTGCAAGAAGTTAAACTTGCAGGATTTTTACTCTAGTCTGCTACTCGCACTATCTGGACCCATGTTGTTTTCCATACTTCCAATCATGACCCTAGATGTGGAGGGGTCATGACCTTGATTTCCCCTAACGTTATGCAACATGTGATTTCTTGGAAATATGACCCCACCCACTGAGTGGTTTGGGATCTTTTTTATTTTGACAAACGCATCCTTGCGATTACTAATATTTATGCATCCAATGATGTTGTTGAGCAAGCTCTGTTTTGGTGATGGCTTTCCGACTCCTTACTTACTGCTCTGTGGATTTTCTATGGTGACTTTAATATGGTTGAATTCCTAGAAGACAAGGTCGATCGCTTGCCTATGCATTGGTGTACGAGAGAGTGGGAGGCCTGGTTTTATTTGAGGCACAAGCTCAAATTTTTTGATCCTAATATCCTCTTTCAAGATAGTTCTTCCTCTTCTTAGTTCACATGTTCCAACTTTCGGCAGGGGCAAGATTGAATTGTCTAACATCTGGACCATGTCCTGATGTGTAACGCTCAAAATTACAAGAGCTAAAAAATGAGGATTTTTTTTAACACATAAACATAATAAAAAATTACATAGCTGCAATCATACAAATTTATTTAATCAAATTCATTAATCAATTTTTCTCTTTTGATCTATCCGATAACATCCATGTAAGCCATGTGCAGCTAAGAAGGGTGTATCTAGATCTCCGCGATCTCCCTTCGTCACAACTTCGAGTGACAATGCTTACTAGCATTTCAACTCAACCTTTTAAAGGTCATGGGAAGTATGTGAAAGTCCTTGGGTCTACTACGAAGATAGTTTCCTGACTTCATATTCCGGTATCTGACCATTGTCTAACTCATGTTCAATATTTCAACTTCCCATGATTAGGTTACTGACAATATTTTTTATTTAATTGGAGGACTAGGTGATCAGACAATGCACAACCATCAATGCATTACTTTGGCCAAAGTTATCCGCTATGCAGGTTACGGCTAAACTCAAGACAACACACTGGTCTTATGAGTTTTAAGTCTTCCGCCACCTCACAACTATCCCTTTCACATTTATCTAGATCTTTATAGTTTGTTTTTATTTTATTTCCAATTAAACATATCTTGCAAGAGTTTATATTGAGATAGATGCCAAAGGCCAACTATGATCTTTATAAGATAAGTCTAATGGATCTTTTCATCTATTTACCATCCCATTTAGTCTCTTTTTCCTGATGTTTGATTCTTTAACCTTAAATTACCTTTTTACAATGATACTCGTTTATTCTCTATACAACAAGATTTACAATCTTATCATATTAATACCAAGTTTACCGAAAGGCCGAATTACGTATATATTAAAACATGTATATTTAATTATTTCTTTGATTAGCTATGCCACTAAATAGCTTATTTAATTTAGAAATTAAAGACAATTGATTGTTACAATAATTGCCCAATTGTAGGCTTCATACATTGATAACTATCAAATAAATGTATTCAATAATTTGTGAACAGTAATATTTCACAACTCAAGTATTCATCATTTACTCATATTGAGATATTATTACACACAAAGTAATCATCTCTTTATTCAAATCATATATAACATATGACGTTAAGGAAAAATATATAACTGGTATAATAATTCTCACATAGTGAGGTTTGAATATTTACAATGGGTCCAAGATCCTAATAATTTAGCCAATAAATCAAAGATATCATCCTTTCACCAATTGAAATCCAAGTATCTCATTTAGATCCATACTACGATAAACTTCACAAGACATGAGTTTCTGCACATCTGAATGTAACGACTAATGGTCCTGCAAGACTAGAGTAGTGGTATGATGTCAGTTCAAAATGAACTGGCATGAATACTAAATCCATTTTTTGATGCAATTAATTAATAAATTATGAAAGGATATACATGTTGTTTTATCAACAAGCACATGGTAATACGGTTGAAAATGTATTACTACCTGGTTTCTATAAAGATACCGCTATGGATGCACACAAATAGAACAACCAAATTCTATTTCAGTGATCATGTTTCCCTCTAATCACAAAGGTCAATACATCTATATTCCAGCTTCAATCATTAAGCATTTGACATTTAAAATTTTTACATAACTTCGTAAAAACAATATGATTAAGAAGAGTATTTTTGTTAGTCAATGAGCAGCTCTACAAATTAGCACAAATATCACCATATTTCCATCACTTTAACATGTTCTATCTGGTAAACAAACAACCCAACCAACAATATAGCAGTACCATAGTTACATCATTTAAAAATACTCTTTTTAGTAAAAGAACAACTAATAATTTCTTTCATAAGATATCATTATTTTACACCCAATCATGCCTCCAATTACTCCTTGGTGCATCTCGGTCAAGTTGTCTTGGCTTTCATGCCTTTACCAAGACAAGCAATTTCTTTTTCAGTCTTACAAGAATCCAAGTCATATTGCTAGGCTGGAAGTTATAGGATAAATGCCATTTTTTTTTGTAATTATTCACACATAACAAGACACTCTCATTTATACATGAACTGATTTAGTGGTCCATAATAATAAAATTTCTGGAAAATGCAGCCCCATGCAAGAGCTTTGACACCCACAAATTATCATTCAAAAGATCTCAATAAATTAAAAATCAGACCTGCATATAACAACCAAGAAGAAAAATACAAAACCCCAACCGGTTGCATACCCATATTGATTGGATTACCCAAATCGATTCCTTATGCAAATCAATTTGTATACCCAAATCAATTTGTTTACAGAAAACACACAACCAAATTTCAGTTTAAAAAAATGAAAAGCCATAAGCAAAAATCAATTTTAAACACACAAATTCACAAAACGTTTTCCTTCTTCCTATACGAGAAAAACCCAATTCTTTTCCTTTTGGGTATAATTTATTATAATGCAGAGAATGAATTTTTAACCTTTCTTTTACTTTATTTTTGTCGATCAAAACCCAAAACCCCATCTACGTATTTTTCTGGGTTAGGTTAAAACCACACAAAGAAAACTAAAAAGAATACAGAATCCATCAATTTCATTTTCATAATTCATCTCCAAACAATTAAATCAAAAGTTGTCCACAATTTCCTTGATTGCCATTAAAAATAGAATGTGTATTTCCTTACAAATAACGCATCAGAGAAAGGAGAATATATTCATACGTGAAGTAAACCTAGAATCGGCAACCTTCTACTCTTCCCACTCCAACAAGTTGAATCCTTCTTTCCTCCAAAACTCATGCAGGTATTCCAGAAGGGGAGAATGAAAATAGACGAAGGAAAAATAATAGAAAAATATAATGAAAGAACTATAGTTGGGCGGCATATTGAAGAATTTTTGCGCTTCCCAATGTTGGTACGTGTTTTAGTGAATGCCACACACTTGTGCCATGTGAAGGTGTTTCACTTTATGAAACCCATAAATTTCAATATATATATATATATATATATATTTCATACATTTTTTTTACTTTAGTTGCTACCCAACTTAATGGTTAAGTTAAATTTAACCTTCATAATACAAGTCCGCATATTTCCAACAATATATTACCATAAAAATTAGTTGACTTTCCAGGTTTATATAAAACATTCCAACATGAAAATCACCGAGTCCGTAAATAATAATTTGAATATTCTCATAAAGTTGTCTTGATATAGCATTGTCAAATAAAACAGAGACAATTATCATTGCGGTCATGCAAAAGTCGAACAAAACAAAAGACGACCAAACCGATTAAAATAAAGTAACCAAAATACAAATAACCGAAAGATTCACTATCATTTATGAACCGTTTTACCTATGATTAAGGCCTAATCATGTTTTAGGAAGGATCATCAAGGTGGGTGTCGGGTTATTCCTGCCGCAGTGTCATGCCCCGCAATAGAAGCTATGGGTCATGATACGACGAACCAAATGAATTTTACACCCAATGATGATCTCGTCTAATCCTGTTTAGACTTAACCATAGTTAATTTAACTTACAAGAAATTTTCTGATGTTACATGATGCCAAGTCAAGACTTCTTATATCTTTCCCACAATCTTCGCAGATCTGTTGATGTTGCTGACACTTATCTTATTTTTTGTCACTCCCCATTTTCTTTGATATTACTTGGATTTCTCCTATTAAAAAATGTAAAGTCAATCCTCAATTTTTTCTTAATACTACGCACTTGATTTATTTTGAAAACACTCCATATCTTGGCTTTCATGGGGTGTCCTTGCTATTAAATTTAACCTTCAACTTCAAGATGCTGAAAATATCACAAAAATCATTGCTTGCATATCTGATGAATTTATTCACAAAATCAGCACCACATATGGCGTTCCATGGTGGTATGAGTGGAATTGGCCTTTTGTTACTTTGCTTTGCCATTACAAACCCCGTCTGGGTTACTCTTTGTTCGCCTTGCATTCATTTCCCATTGAATCGCTTAATCGCCGCTGGAATATTGCCTCTTGGGCACCTATTTGGATACATCAGTTCCAAAGAGTTTGGACATTTCTTATCCAGCCCAGAAAAGCTCATTTTTTGTGGTGCCTATTGCACCAGGGGCTCCCTGTAGGGGTTCGACTTAAGCATATGGGTGTTAATCCCACCTTCATGGTCTACCACCAACCGGAGTTGATTAAGCATATTTTTTTGTTCTGTCCTCATGCTCATTCGGTTTGGAGATGGATTCATTCCCTTTTTCAACCCTTCTCTCCAAATTTCTTTACTTGGAAGATGGTTCTTTTGGGGGACTCAACCCTGCTTCCTATAATTTACAAGAAAATTTGGCACATATTTAGAATTGATATTCTATTTCATCTTTGGAAAGACAAAAAATAATGCCATTTTTAATAATGTTCCTATGGATAGAATTTTTTTGTTATTAATAAAGTGACTACTCTCTCCACTGTGATGCTCCAGATTTAGAACCAGGCAGAGAAAGTTCGGAAGGAGGTCGAACATCTCCAACACCTGCTCGACCATTGGGTCGCCAATCCCTACACGGTTAGTCAGGTTCCTCTTGATGCTCATGTTCCTCATCGCTCGTCACCTCGGTCGTGTCGCTCTCCCTCTCCACATCAAAGTCTGGGTTTCACAAGCGACACTCACAAAGCCGCTCTCCTTGCCGTCGGTGGCCTCCTCACTCTTGGCCTCCCTCCCCCACCTATGGCAAGGGTTTTGGTCGCCTTGGGGATTCTAGTGGAGCAGGTTGGAATGCCTCTCAACAGGGCAAGTTTCCTCGGTTGGCCCTTGTTATTTCTCCCTCTCAGTCGTCTTCTGATAATTCCAAGCAACAACAACAACTAGATGGAGGTGGATGGGAGTACATCTCCGACTCGGCTCACCCTAGTTTCGACTGGGGTAATAAGCTGGATGGCCCTCCACCTCCTCCCTTGACGACCATGTTTGCCGTTGCGTCCTCGTTTTCTGGCTCCTTGTTTTGTTCACCCTTTTTTCATTAATAAATGCACTTTAATTGTATTTTTGATGTAATTGGCCTCGTTCTCGAGGCCTAGCTGGCTCGATGTGATTGACATTATGGGGTGTGATTGTTCTACCCATCTTTTATACTATCAACATTGTATATTTCTTGTTTATATTAATAAAAATACGCTTTTCAATTTAAAAAAGAGACAAATTAACACTAAAGTATAACTAATAATGGGGACTTGAGCACTTATCACATAACAAATTATGAAGTTATGTACTAAAATAACATTAAAATCTATACTTCTATAGACTAGTCATCAAATAAACTATGATAAAAGGATATGTTTGTAATACCTTTAGACTCAAATTATTATGCATTAACATCACCTTGATGAAAAGAATTGCATGAGAATGACAAGGTTGATGACATGTATAAACATGAGTTCACAACTGCTAATAAAAACGAAGTACATGGTAGTTGATCATTCACGGGCCTGCAGTGCCGTATAACACCCAAGAAGAAAACCTCTGATGTTTTTCAATGCACACAAAAAAAAATTTATGATGCAAGGACTGCATCAGCATGAACGGCCATTGGCGATGGAGAGTGAAGTGCACAGGAGATGTCAGTGCACAAATTCGATCAGCACACGGGCTTGGCATGAGTGTGTGTTAATAGATTTTTAACGGAATATATAAAATGAGTTCATTCACGAGGATAACATTGACTGTAAATAACTGAGACACTGGTGGATTGATGAGATTCACAGGCCTAGAATTTCAAATTATCAGTGCCAGTCGAATCAAATTTTGGTGAGAGCTTACCTCTTTCCGGTGGCTGTAAACTCCAATATTTTCTATACATATTTCTATAATCTGTTCATATATATAACTCAGATTTATATTTTTAAATATTGTATATATATATTTTTAAGAACTGTTTTTAAAATTGTACGATTTTCTACAATTTTAGCCTGTCATTGTAAAGATTAAATGCACACACAAGTAGGCATTGAGATCTTACAACCGTGGAGTCGAGCCTTATCCCAGACAACCTATTCTAAGTGAGTTGTTTCAAAGAATTTGGGCGCAAACAAAATCTTTAATAGAGAATAAAAATTTATATTAACTTAACAAATTGATATTTTAATTTATAAAAAAATAAATGATTTATTGGTTTTAAATAGGCTTTATAATTATTATTATGAATTGAGAGAATCACGCGAAAATAGCAATAATATAATAAATAATATGCAAATGTTATTTTAAAAAATAAACTTAATTTTAAAATTTATTTAAATAAATAAATAGGAAAAAACGTATTTTCATGATACAATAACCATTGAATAAAGAGATACATGTTATTTAAAAAACATACATTTGCTACTTTTTAGAAAACATTGGGAAATGGTTTTCATTTTTGGTTTGGGAAGTCGTATGCAAATTCAAAGAGTGAGAAGGCCACCATGCATACGGGAGACGGTTACCCATCATTGAAAATGCACCCATGTATGTGTGGGCTGCATAAAAACTACCATGCTTCCCATGGAGCTTCCCATCACATGACATGCCACCTAGAAAGAAATCCGGCACCAGAAGCAATCAAATCACGGACCTGCGGACCTGCATAAATGCACAGAGGATAATGTGGTCGATTTTGTTGCTTTGTTCAGTGTGTCGCCGCCGCTTGCGAGGGGAGCATTTAAGGAGGCAGGTGAACGCCGAACCAAACCACTTAATAGTGAAACCACTTAACAAACAAACACAAATATATAAACATTCACAGAGCAAACGCTTAACGTTAACCACTTACCAAACATTGACTCCACGGGTAACCACTTACCAAAGCCGGAACCAGACATATACCAAACGCCGTTGTAAATGTAAACGTGTACAGAGTAGCTTTGGCTTTTACAGAACGTATACAAAGTAGTCTCCGAAGGCATCAAAAGGAAGGCTGAATTGGGTAGACGTCCATTATTTTGTTTCACATTTGCGGCCACAGGGACGTTCCACAGCACCCACTCGACCTTAGTCACAGGTAATTTGACACCGAAAATCATAGGATCTTAAGGAATATACATTTTGGTTTTTTTTTCATTAATTTTCTGTATATATAACCATGGCAAACAGAAATACTTTTCATTATTCAATCGATTGTTAAATTTGGTTAATGTAATTCATCACCAAATATGCAGTTGTGAATCAAAATGTAAAAGCCAAAGCTACTCTGTACACGTCTATTATTCTATTTCAGAATGTGAATCAGAATTGGGTAGATGTCCATTATTCTATTTCACATTTGCGGCCATAGGGACGTTCCACAACACCCACTCGACCTTAGTCACAGGTAATTTGACACCGAAAATCATAGGATCTTAAGGAATATACATTTTGGTTTTTTTTTTCATTAATTTTCTGTATATACAACCATGGCAAACAGAAATATTTTTCATTATTCAATCGATTGTTAAATTTGGTTAATGTAATTCATCACCAAATATGCAGTTGTGAATCAAAATGTAAATCAAAATATTCTTTCAATATTTTTTTTATCTACATTTTTACTATCCCCCCCAATTTCACCCTAATATCTTTGTTATATTCGTCATAGATAAATAAACACACATGCTAAATACTAATACTTCGTTAATAATGTATTGTCCTTATTTAAAAATGTTTCTAACCAACATTCTGGTTTTCTTCACAAGTCAATATTATTGATGAATTCCCTAGCAAAGAGGGATAAGGGTCTGAAGAAAACCAATATATAATCATTCTTACACCGGTCCTTTTCGGTTCTATGCAACCTTAGGTTTTTTGAGATCCCTTGTCCTCACCTAATTTATCTTCTTTTCTACAAACTAACCAAGAATCCTCATTTCTCGCTTGAAACTATTATCACTTTTAGCCATTGTGAAGACATGAACTGATGAAAGAAAATGAGAGAGACCATCACTAAAACAAGGGAAAGAGAGCTCCAAAAATTCATATTATTTGGAAGCCAAGTAATGGTGCAATTACATTCAACGAGCGAGAGGGTGAGAGAGTGATGGTAAAAGGAAAGACAAAAGACAACAATACCACCTTTATGACTATTTTACCACTCTTTGGGAAGAGACGTGTTTGAATCAAGGCTTGTTATTTTAATATAAATGTTAAGAATATTACATACAAGGGAGAGTAGATTTGTCATGATTGATTAGGTCGATGACTAACACGAGGAAATCACAGCTTGTTCTCCATCTTGATGAAAAACACACTGTGTTTTTCAACACGTTGAAAAAGACGATGATTTTCCACACAGTTTCATTTACGATATTGAATTTTATGTATTATAGGCACATATTTATAGGCACAAGAAGTAACTCCAACCATCATATTTATAGGCACAAGAAGTAACTACAACAGTTGAAGTGGGTGACCTTCATAATCCTCTTAACTATTTGGATGTGACCCATCACATTTTGATCGTTGTGTGTTCTCAACCATCATGGTCTTCCTTGTGTGACATACGACATTTAACCAACACAAAATATGACACTTACATGTCACTTCATCTCATATTTGCTCAAGTTTGTGCAAGTAACCAAAGTTGCACTTAAGGCTTTCTAACCCATTGCATGCCCCATTTTGTAAGATGTTGTAAGTGCATAATACTCCCATTATGATGCACACGCTGGACCTTTGTGCCATGCTTCAACACTTCTACACCTAGGGAGTAACTCCAACCTTTATGCAAGGTGACTACTATTTATAAGAACAAAAGTCTTTATTCTATGACACTACATTGTGCATGCACTATGTTGCATAAAACACTTGTCCCTAAGTTTTTTGTGTGATGTGCATTACTTGCACATTCTTATGCTCATACATCATACAACTTAGGTAAGAGAAATGAACTATGAAATCTTCCTCGTGTATTCCACGAGCTCTTCAATAGATCCTTTATGTTTAGCAGGTTTGCATACACTTAACCATGTTACGCCTTCAACTTACCTTCCTTTCCACTTATCTAGATACTCTTGATATTCCCTTCTACATGTTTTCTTACAATGGTTTCAATATCTTATTCATTCTTCTCACACACTTTCTCAAGCAATCATTGTCTCCAATCCAACTCTTTAGAGATTGCACTATCATTCTATGTTTGTTTTTCCCTCGATGTATGGTTACAAATCAAGCACATGGAAGATAAGTGATATAACTATTCCATAAGGAAACACTATCTCATATGTGTTGGCAAGTGATGTGTGTGTGTGTGTGTGTGCGCGCGTGCGTGTGTGCGTGTGTGTGTGTGTGTGTGTGTGTGTGCGTGCGCGTGTGTGTGTGCGTGCGCGTGTGTGTGTGCGGGTGTGTGTGTGTGTGCGCGTGCGCGGGTGCGCGTGTGTGCGTGTGCGTGTGTGCGTGTGCGTGTGTGTGCGTGTGTGTGTGTGTGTGCGTGCGTGCGTGCGTGTGTGTGCGTGCGTGTGTGTGTGTGTGCACGCGTGTGTGTGCGCGTGTGTGCGTGCGTGCGTGTGCGTGTGCGTGCATGCGTGTGCGCGTGTGTGTGCGCGTGTGTGTGTGTGTGCGTGTGCGTGTGGGTGTGTGCATGTGTGCGTGTGTGTGCGTGTGTGCGTGTGTGTGCGTGTGTGCGTGTGTGTGCGCGTGCGTGTGCGGGTGCGCGTGCGTGTGCGCGTGTGCATGCGTGTGTGCGTGTGTGCGTGCGGGTGTGTGCGTGTGTGTGTGTGCGGGTGTGTGCGTGTGTGTGTGCGGGTGTGTGTGTGTGTGCGTGCGTGTGTGCGTGTGTGCGTGCGTGCGTGTGCCTGTGCGTGCGTGCGCGTGCGTGTGCGCGTGTGCGTGCGCGTGTGCGTGTGTGTGTGCGTGTGTGCGTGCGTGTGTGTGTGCGTGTGTGCGTGCGTGTGTGCGTGCGTGGGTGCGTGTGTGTGTGCATGTGCGCGTGCGTGTGCGCGTGCGTGTGTGCGCGTGCGCGTGTGCGTGCGCGTGTGCGTTTGCGTGTGTGTGTGCGTGTGTGTGCGCGTGTGCGTGTGCGTGCGCGTGCGTGTGTGCGTGTGCGTGTGCGTGTGCGTGTGCGTGTGCGTGTGCGTGTGCGTGTGCGTGTGCGTGTGCGTGTGCGTGTGCGTGTGCGTGTGTGTGTGTGTGTGTGTGTGTGTGTGTGGAGAGTTTTTAGTTTATTAATTAGGGTGTAGGTTGTGAGTTTTATTCTATTCAACTACACACTAATACACTAATAAGGATGCAGGTTAGGAATTTTATTTTGCTTATTTTGTGAATAAGTTTATTTTTCAATAAACTTAGTTTGGAGTTAGGTAGACCATAGGGGCATAAATGTCGACCTCTAATTGACAAGCAGTTAGTAGCACGCTATTTAGGGCATTTTAGCGAGTCAAGGTTATTTCTTAACAAACTTAGTCCATACTCGTTGCATCCTAACAAAACTTAGTGGCCGTCTTGTCCAACATAACACGTTGCCTAATTGCTTCCTCCTTTAGAGTTAGTGTCATTAACATAATCTTGTAATCTCGCAAAACTTAGCGTTGGTCTTGTCCAAACATATCACATTACCTAATTGCTACATCCTAGAACTTTGGTGTCCTTATTATAGCCCCACAAAAGTAATTGTTGCTTAATTTCTATCCTAATACTTTTATGATCTTGTTATGACCTTGCAAAACTTAATGACGATCTTTTCTTTCGCAACACATTGCGTACTTACCATGCCCTCAGAAATTATGGTCCGAAATTGTAAACCTCAAAAATCTTAATATTGGTCTTGTCTAACATAAGTTGCCTAATTTCCACCTCTAAAATTTCATGACTTTTAAGGACTTGGTAGAGAATTCCTTGAGAATCATTTCTTTAAATTATTCATAACCATGAGTGGGCCCTTATACGCATGGAAGGGAGATCTCACTTTAAGATATTTGAATGAGAGATATTGTATATGTAACATGATCTTATAGTTCATTGGGCTAAACTTAGTTGATGACTCAACCATACTACATGTAACACGATCTTATAGTTAATTGGGCTAACTTTAGTTGATGACTCAATAACACTACATGAATATCCTAAACCGACCAACACTACAAACATCTCCTAAATTAAATCTATAATGTTTGTGGAATTTGACATTTGTATGTTTTATCTCAAAATGGCCTCTAAATAATCGTGACATTAATAATTTTTTTAATATTTGTCGATAATAATCACAAGATAAAACGATTCACTTAACACATAAACAACTTTAAAAAATTTACCCTCTAATAGATTCTCTAGTGAGTCTGAATGATGAAGAACTCATACTTTTGAAAAAGAAGTTCCAAGTTTGAATCACATGAAAGACACTTTATACAAAGTGGTCACATGTAATATAAAATATCTTCTATATACCAAACATACAAAATATAGACTCTTATATATACCAGAAATACTAAATATAGACTTAAATACTAAAAATAAGAAATAGTCTCATATACTCTTAATGACCTTATAAACCTTGACACTGAAAGTATATATTAATTTCATATACTATAAACTATCTTACAATTTCAAAACAAGATACACCACATCAATCTTTAGGGTATTGTATCAGTCTTTAGGGTGTTAAATTAATGTTTAGTGTATCCCAATTATTTTATGTGGGGTGACGAATTAGTGTCAAAGGTGTCGTATAAGTGTTTAAAGTGTCCTAAATTAATTTAATGTGGGTGACTTAATATTATTTATGATGAGAGAATTAGAATAATTATAGCTAATATTATGTTTCCATTCATCATTAGAATTATAATTCTTTTAGCTAATACTTCTAGAGATGTTATGTTAATGTTATAAACAATTTGTAAATTTATTGTTTGTTTTATATAAACAAACATGCAAAAAAATTAAATGTTTTGTTATGTGGAAGGAATACAAATCAAATCTACAATATTATCTAAACGAAGTTAGTGATCATATAATCTTTCCAAGAATAAGTAGGAATTACACTTATATGTTAATAAGTGGGATCAAAAAAAATATCTATTACCTAATATAGTGAAAATAGGAACAAATTTATGTTCTCGATATACACATGGATGGCTTAAGAAAACACTTGTGGAAAAATTTTACATAGTTGCTTGGGAATGCGTGGAGGATGGCCCTAGATAATGGTATAGAAAGATGGCACAGACAACCTGTGAGGCTATGTTCTATGGTTAGTAGATTTAAATAAGTTACATCAGCTCAACATGTGATGTCGATATATTTTGCTCCACATGTCTTGAACTCTATAGTGTTGTGTGACATGCGCATGCGAAATCTCGGTAAATTATTGTGTTCTAAGTAATTACAAAACACTAGGAGTGACATTACAAAAAACAACTACATAAACGCTAAATAATATTGTGAACTATTTTATTATTGTAATATTTTGTTTAGTATATAGACACTAAATTATAGTGTGAACTAGTTTATTATTATGGTATTATTGTATTCAACCCATTTGTTAATAATGATAGAGGATTTGATAATTTCTACAATTTGTGTTTATTAATCATTGGTATGAGACTAGTTAACTATGTTGATATTATGTTGGTATTGGTTAAATATTCATGTGATCTTCGAGCTGTTAGTTGTGATTTCATTCCTCTTAGCTGTTTTAAATTAAATACATTAGGAAAACTTTGATTTCTTGGATGCATTATAGTTGTAAATATTACAAATGTGGAGATCATTTGTATATAAATATATTTTATTAGTTGTTAAATATTGGTAATTGTAATGTTGTGAATGTTTAATGAAAGTCGAAGCTCTAAAAATTATGTGATATCATACTTTGACTCTCAATTTGGCATATGGGGGAAAGTGCCTCTACAAAGACAAGAATCGATGCGTGCTGAAGGGGCTTGCCCCTTAGGATGCCACATCGATACGCCTAACTATCGTTGCGTGATGAAGGGGCTTTCCCCTTAGGATTTTGCATCGATAGTTGGGTGGTATATTGTGTTGAGCAGAGGTTTTTAAAGTCACCCGCTAACCTTCCACTCAGAAATTCACCCTCCCGTAATATCACAACCGTCCCTTTTGTAATGGACAGTTGTGATATTATGGGAAGGTGCATCTTGGGTGAAGGATAACTGTTGGCATTTATCGATACTTGAATTTTTCATGGTTATTGTGATTATTTTATCATATTGGATGACATATATTTGATTTGACATGTATTGTACTAACATTAATTGCATACTTTTGTTTTGTACTAGTTACTCTTTTGTGCAATGAATATGAATACCATGAGCCTAATATCTCACGATCATGTTTGTAAAACGGAGAGATACGAAAATATGAGTTTCCGCGTAAATTGAAGATGAAGAGTGTTCACATAAAAAGTTTGATAGTTTTTAGCTAAATGTCGCATTCTTTGTCACATTATAGATGACCATATTGTGATATAGTTGTGGACTCGAAGCAGTAGGCAGCCGTATAAATAGTTATTTTCCTTACATTTCAATACCGTCTTTTATACACGTGGCTTTTGAATTAGACAAAAATTCGAATGCTTCCAATGTTTTAAGATGGTATTCATGTTAATGATGAATCACAAGTCAAAATTTATTTTGGTAAGTATGAAATAAGTATTTCATTAACGATACAAAACTGCATGTAATAATTTTTAGGATGGGAAGGAGGCCGAAATGGCAGAGCATGATCAATCTTCATGTCCAAGAGATTACAGAGGAAAAGATTCAGTTTTCATATAATGACCTAGAATGGATACCAATAGGGGATGAGCCGAGCATCAAAATTTGTGCCGCCATACCGCTTGCAAGACTACATGCATTTCTAAAGGGGAAGGTTCTAACGAAAGTTTTGAGACTACCTTCACCTGCATAAATCACACGTCAACAAATATAGAAAATCCAAAACCACATACAACCAAGTTATATTCTAGGTTTGGAAATTTGCTAACAAAATATTTTTTTGTACATTCTTTTCGTAAACAGTTGTATAACATTTGATGTTACCATTTTTAATGTAGCTATTGGTGTTTGTATGGTCCAAGCGAAAATAGAAATAAGTTAGTAAAAAGTGACAAAGTGAGTAGGAGTATAATTAAAAGGGGTTGCCAATGTCATTTCAATGTGAAGGTTTTTTTTATGGGAAACTGACAACGACGATAATATTATACAATCATACATTTCATTGTGATGTAAATGGTGAGTGTTGTCATGGGAAGAATGAAAATACCATTAATGATCCTCATCTGAATGTTGCCCCGTACTTATCTGATGAATGCAAAACTTATATTGAGAATCTTTTGTTAATGGGAGTCACCGTGGACATGGTGTATGATAAATATATAGAGGATCCATCAAATGTGGGTATATCAAGCAAGAGAGACGAATACATGACAAGAAAGGACTAGGTGAATGCGTGGAAAAGAGTTCGCTACAGAAGGTCTCAAAAGCATTTCGATGATGCCATGAGCGTGAACTTATGGCATGTGGAGGAAAGAGACATATTTTTCTACTATCAATGCCCAAATGTAACCACCATTCCATTCATCATGGGGTTGTAAACACTATGGATGTGTGAGAGAATGGTTCAACATTCACACAATTCCATAATCTCCATGGACTCGACGTTTGCTACCAACAAATATGGCGTAAGTAATTGGAATGAATTTTGAAATGATGTGTAATTTACGTATCATTAATATTATTATTTTTCTGTTATATTAAACTCCATGTTACCATTTGATGTCATATTTCTTGCAGTACCAATTATACACATTGCTTTTTTTTACGAGCAAGAAGCGGGGGTGCCCATAGCATGGGCCATCTCTTCGAGGAATAAAATTGAAGATATTTACGGGTGGTTGGCAGAAGTCCAAAAATGAGGAAAACGCCTTCGTGCTGATTGGTAGATCAATGCGTTCATTATGGATGATGTGTCGGCTGAAATCCAATCCATTAGGTGTGTTTTTGGTTGTCGTGTAGTGCTATGCTTATGGCACGTGAATAGGGCATGGTTGAAAAATGTGCACAAGTATTGTAGCAAAGAGACTAGGTGGAAGATTTTTGAGAGACTAGGTACCATCATGTATGGTTTAGAAATTCATCACGAGCACACATTTCAAATCATTGAAGACTTCTTTAATGAATTCAAAGAGGAAACTAAGTTCCTCGAGTACTTCAGGAATACATGGTGTGAGAGCAAAGAACGTGTTGGTGAGTGCAATCCTTTGTGTGTTTCCTTATTAATTATCATCAATTATAATTCTTGGTTTATAATGTCACTATTTTTCAATCTGTGTCGCTTGACAGCTATGTGGGCAACAAATTTTAGAAACTTCTCCCATGCAAATCAAGAAACAAACACATCTATCGAGTCCTACCATTGTTTTTTGAAGACTAAATACTTGTGTGATATAAAAAAGAGATGTACTCGCCGGATGGACTATTTGTTCTACAAACTTGTGTACAAGGTGGAGCCATTTTACAAACACAAGAGGAAGTTACAAAAATCCGGCTTCTTGACCAATTTCAAAAAAGAAAGACATCTATTGACAGTGGTTGAGAGAGAAAAGAGTATTCATGATACTGATTGCCTTGCAATTGCACCTGATTGCAATCAATTATGGGTTAGGAGCCAAACAACTAGAAGCTCATGGCATTTGGTAATGAAATGTGGAGCCTTGGACATTTGCGAATGTGCTTGGGCTATCAAAGGAAACACATGTAAGCACATGTTGAAGGCGTTGGATCTTCCCAAGCAATATGTGTCGATGTCATCATATCAAGCACCGTAAGTGACAGGTAATTCAATGCCATCATATGTTACCATTGTATATTTCTAAGCATAAGTCATAATGAAATAAGCATCGTGTTGAATTTCTTTTCATTTAACGTGCAGGAGACAATACTTATGGGGAGACAAGCAAGGTAAATGAAGACACGTTCCAACACGACCCCTCTTCATCGCATCCAACATCAGAAGTTGAAGGTAATTTAATGTCATCATATGTGGCAAGTATTCATATAGATTGCTAAGAATAAGTTGTAACGAAATAAGCATCGTGTTGAATTTCTTTTCATTTCACGTGCAGGAGGCAATACTTATGGGGAGACAAGCAGGGTAAATTAAGACACATTCTGACACAGCCCCTCTTCGTCATATCCAACATCAGAAGTTGAAGGTAATTTAGTGTCATCGTATGTGGCAAGTAGTCATATAGATTGCTAAGAATAAGTTGTAACGAAATAAGCATCGTGTTGAATTTATTTTCATTTCACGTGCAGGAGGCAATACTTATGGGGAGACAAGCAGGGTAAATGAAGACACGTTCCGACATGGCCCCTCTTTGTCGTATCCAACATCAGAAGTTGAAGGTAATTTAATGTCATCGTATGTGTCAAGTAGTCATATAGATTGCTAAGAATAAGTTGTAACGAAATAAGCATCGTGTTGAGTTTCTTTTCATTTCACGTGCAGGAGGCAATACTTATGGGGAGACAAGCAGGGTAAATGAAGACATGTTCCGACACGGCCCCTCTTCGTCGTATCCAACATCAGAAGTTGAAGGTAATGTAATGTCATTGTATGTGGTAAGTATTCATATAGATTGCTAAGAATAAGTTGTAATGAAATAAGCATCGTGTTGAATTTCTTTTCATTTCACGTGCAGGAGGCAATACTTATGGGGAGACAAGCAGGGTAAATGAAGACATGTTCCGACACGGCCCCTCTTCATCATATCCAACATCATAAGTTGAAGGTAATTTAATGTCATCATATGTGGCAAGTAGTCATATAGATTGCTAAGAATAAGTTGTAACGAAATAATCATCATGTTGAAAATGTTTTCATTGCTCGTGCAATAGCCAATACCTATACAAAGACAAGCACTATAAACGATAGGATGTTATGGGATGGCCCCTCCTCACCACCTCGACAATGACTGACAATTAATGGTTAGTTGTGTATAAATAAATAATTTTCTATAATGTCCTATACGTCACAGGAACTCCTAAAATAGTTGGGCTGGTGGTTTGATGATAGAAAGCGAACCAGATTTTATGGAACACACATCCAAAGAATTCTTGAAGTCAGTCTTTGATACATGAATGAGTACAGATGGATAGAAAAAAACAATATTTGAATGTGTTCAAAGGTTTAGGAGAGACCTAGATGTATCGGATATGTTGGATGTTGCTTTCAAAGGAGATGTCAATGAGATTGCCACCACCCGCATGCGTCCATGGTTTAGTGTGAGTAAAAAATGCCACAGCAGTGTGAGTAAGAGGCCAGTCATTATAGAAGATTTGAACAATCACGTTGAAGACTACGAATGCTTCCAATTTCCCAACGGCAATCGTGCAAAGAGGAGACAAACCACACAAATGGATCATACAGGTTAAAACATTGAACTATTAGTGTGAACTATTCATAAGAAATTTTAATTGTGGAGGTGAAGACTAACATATTGATCATTTATTTTATAGGTGGTTCAAATGCAGCTGAAACATCTCCCCGCCACTGCTTATCTTTCAACAATTTAGCATCTGCACAAGGTGTGTATTGAATGTCCTTAATATCATAACATTTTTTTACTATATGTAAGGTAAATATCCTTTGATACCTTGTCTAATATTTAATTCATTGTGTTGTAAATGCAATGGATATGCAAATGGTGTATTTTACAGAATGAGCAGGTTGAGCTTTGGAAAGTAAATGTATGGCATGTTTAGTGGGCCTAAATTATAATTGTAAACATTGCCAATTAATGTATATGAGATTGTATATTACATATATTTAAAATACATAAATATGGAATGTGTACAACTGACCTACTCTTTGACAATTTTTAGAGTGTTTTTAAAAAGTGCTAGGTGTTGTTACCCAACTTAGAACCGCTCAACTAATAGATGGATAGTATAAAATATTTTAACAAACAAAAATTTGATGTAACTACTTGTCAGGTGGAGAAGGGTTGAGTTTTTTCCAATGCGATGGAAAGTGGGGTGTGATTTCCGCCACGTTGAAAAATGCACGGTGTTTTTCAACAGTTCGAAAACCCCGACCACATTCTCCAAAAGGCGCAACCTGCAGTGCTCTTCCTCCTTGTCTTAAACATCGACTCCACATCAACAACTTTTTAAGTGGAGAAGGGTTGATTTTTTTCCAATGTGATGGAAAGTGGGGTGTGTTTTCTGCCACGTTGAGAAATGCACGGTGTTTTTCAGCAGTTTGAAAACCCCCACCACGTTCGTCAAAAGGCACAACCTGCGGTGCTCTTCCTCCTTGTCGTAAACATGGAATCCACATCAACAACTTGTCAGGTGGAGAAGGGTTGAGTTTTTTCTATTGCGATGGAAAGTGGGGTGCATTTTCTGCCACGTTGAAAAATGCACGGTGTTTTTCAGCAGTTTGAAAACCCCCACCACGTTCTCCAAAAGGTGCAACCCACCGTGCTCTTCCTCCTTGTCGCAAACATCGAATCCACATCAACAATTTGTCTGGTGGAGAAGGGTTGAGTTTTTTCTAATGCAATGGAAAGTGGGGTGTGTTTTCCGCCACGTTGAAAAACACACAGTGTTTTTCAACAGTTTGAAAACCCCTACCACGTTCTCCAAAAGGCGCAACCAGTCGTGCTCTTCCTCCTTGTCGTAAAAATCAAATCCACTTCAACAAATTTTCAGGTGGAGAAGGGTTGATTTTTTTCTGATGCGATGGAAAGTGGGGTGCGATGTCCACCACGTTGAAAAACGCACGGTGTTTTTCAGCAGTTCGAAAACCTGAACCAAGTTCTCCAAAAGGAGTAACCCGCGGTGCTCTTCCTCCTTGTCTTAAACATCGACTCCACATCAACAACTTGTCAGGTGGAAAAGGGTTGAGTTTTTTCCAATGCGAAGGAAATTGGGGTGCATTTTCCACCATGTTGAAAAACGTACGGTGTTTTTCAGTAGTTTGAAAACCCCCACCATGGTCGTCAAAATGCACAACCCACAGTGTTCTTCCTCCTTGTCATAAACATGGACTCCACATCAACAACTTGTCAGGTGGAGAATGGTTGAGTTTTTTTTAATGCGATGGAAAGTGGGGTGATTTTTCTGCCACGTTGAAAAATGCACAGTGTTTTTCAGCAGCTTGAAAACCCCCACCACATTCCCCAAAAGGCATAACCCGTCATGCTCTTCCTCCTTGTTGCAAACATCGAATGCACATCAACAACTTATTTGGTGGAGAAGGGTTGAGTTTTTTCCAATGTGATGGAAATTGGGGTGCGATTTCCATCATGTTGAAAAATGCACGGTGTTTTTTAGTAATTTCAAAACCCTGACCATGTTCTCCAAAAGGCGTAACCCGCCGTTATCTTCCTCCTTGTCGTAAACATGGACTCCACATTAACAAATTGTCAGGTGGAGAAGGGTTGAGTTTTTTCGAATGCGATGGAAAGTGGGGTGCGTTTTCTATCACGTTGAAAAATGCACGGTGTTTTTTAGTAGTTTGAAAACCCCGACCACGTTCTCCAAAAGGCGCAACCCGCGGTGCTCTTCCTCCTTGTCGTAAACATCGAATCCACATCAACAACTTGTCAAGTGGAGAAGGGTTGAGTTTTTTCCAATATGACAGAAAGTGGGGTGCGATTTCCACCATGTTGAAAAACACACGGTGTTTTCTAGCAGTTTGAAAACCCCAACCACATTCTCCAAAAGGTGCAACCCGCCATGCTCTTCCTCCTTATCGCAAACATGGACTCCACATCAACAGCTTGTCAAGTGGAGAAGGGTTGAGTTTTTTTGAATGCGATGGAAAGTGGGGTGCGTTTTCCGCCACGTTGAAAAACACATGGTGTTTTTCAGAAGTTTGAAAACCCCCACCATGTTCTCCGAAAGGCACAACCCATTATGCTCTTCCTCCTTGTTGTAAACATCGAATCTACATCAACAACTTATCTAGTGGAGAAGGGTTAGTTTTTTCCAATGCGACAGAAAGTGGGGTGTGTTTTCTGCCATGTTGAAAAACACACGGTGTTTTTCAGCAGTTTGAAAACCTCAACCACGTTCTCCAAAAGGTGCAACCCACGATGCTCTTCCTCCTTGTCTTAAACATCGACTCCACATCAATAACTTGTCAGGCGGAGAAGGGTTGAGTTTTTTCCAATGCGATGGAAAGTGGGGTGTGTTTTCCGCCACGTTGAAAAACACACTATGTTTTTCAGCAGTTTGAAAACCCCAACCTTGTTATCCAAAAGGCGCAACTCGCCGTGCTCTTCCTCCTTGTTGTAAACATTGAATCCACATCAACAACTTGTCAGGTAGAGAAGGGTTGAGTTTTTTCCAATGTGACGGAAAGTGGGGTGCAATTTTCGCCATGTTGAAAAATGCACGGTGTTTTTCAACAGTTTGAAAACACCCACCACGTTCTCCAAAAGGTGCAACCCGCCGTGCTCTTTGTCCTTATTGCAAACATCAAATCCACATCAAAAACTTGTCTAGTGGAGAAGGGTTGAGTTTTTTCAAATGTGATGGAAAGTGGGGTGCATTTTTCGCCACGTTGAAAAACACACGGTGGTTTTCAGCAGTTTGAAAACCCCCACCACGTTCTCCAAAAAGTGCAACCCATCATGCTCTTCCTCCTTGTTACAAACATCGAATCCACATCAACAACTTATCTGGTGGAGAAGGCTTGAGTTTTTTCCAATGCGACGGAAAGTGAGGTGATATTTTCGCCACGTTGAAAATGTACGGTGTTTTTCAGCAGTTTGAAAACCCCCACCACGTTCTCCAAAAGGCATAACCCACCATGCTCTTCCTCCTTATCACAAACATGGACTCCAAATCAACAACATGTTAGGTGGAAAAGGGTTGATTTTTTTTGAATGCGATGGAAAGTGGGGTGCATTTTCTGCCACGTTGAAAAACGCACAGTGTTTTTCAGCTTTTTGAAAACCCCCACCACGTTCTCCAAAAGGCGCAACCCGTCATTCTTTTCCTCCTTATTGAAAACATCGAATCCACATAAACAACTTGTCTGGTGGAGAAGGGTTGAGTTTTTTCCAATGCGACAGAAAGTGGGGTGCAATTTCCACCACGTTGAAAAATGCATGGTGTTTTTCAGTAGTTTGAAAACCCCGACCTCATTCTCCAAAAGGTGCAACCCACCATGCTCTTCCTCCTTGTCATAAAAACATCGAATCCACATCAAAAACTTGTCATGCAGAGAAGGGTTGAGTTTTTTCCAATGCGACGGAAAGTGGCGTGTGATTTCCACCACATTGAAAAATGCACGGTGTTTTTCAATAGTTTGAAAACCCCCACCACGTTCTCCAAAAGGCACAACCAGCCATGCTCTTCCTCCTTGTCGTAAACATCAAATCCACTTCAAAAAAATTTCTAGTGGAGAAGGGTTGAGTGTTTTCCAATGCGACAGAAAGTGGGGTGTGTTTTCCTCCACGTTGAAAAATGCATGGTGTTTTTCAGCAGTTTGAAAACCCCTACCATGTTCTCCAAAAGGTGCAACCAGTCGTGCTCTTCCACCTTGTCGTAAACATCGAATCCACATCAACAAATTTTTCAGGTGGAGAAGGGTTGAATTTTTCCAATACGATGGAAAGTGGGGTGCGATTTTCGCCACGTTGAAAAATGCATAGTGTTTTTCAGCAGTTTGAAAACCCCTACCACGTTCTCTAAAAGGCACAACCCGCCATGCTTTTCCTCCTTGTCTTAAACATCGACTCCACATAAATAACTTGGCAGGTGGAGAAGGGTTGATTTTTTTCCAATGTGATGGAAAGTGGTGTGTGATTTCCGCCACGTTGAAAAATGCACGGTGTTTTTTAGCAGTTTGAAAACCCCTACCATGTTCTCCAAAAGGCGCAACCGATCATGCTCTTCCTCCTTGTCGTAAACATCGAATCCACTTAAAAAACTTGTCAGGTGGAGAAGGGTTGAGTTTTTTCCAATGCGACGGAAAGTGGGGTGTGTTTTCCGCCACATTGAAAAATGCACAATATTTTTCAACAGTTCGAAAACCCCGACCATGTTCTCCAAAAGGCGCAGCCAGCCGTGCTCTTCCTCCTTGTCGTAAACATCGAATCCACTTCAACAACTTGTCAGGTGGAGAAGGGTTGAGTTTTTTCCAATGTAATGGAAAGTGGGGTGCGATTTCCACCATGTTGAAAAATGCATGGTGTTTTTCAACAGTTCAAAAACTCTGACCATGTTCTCCAAAGTGGGGTGCGATTTCCACCATGTTGAAAAATGCATGGTGTTTTTCAACAGTTCAAAAACTCTGACCATGTTCTCCAAAAGGCACAACCCACCGCGCTCTTCCTCCTTGTCGCAAACATCGACTCCACATCAACAACTTGTCGGTTGGAGAAGGGTTGATTTTTTTTAATGCGATGGAAAGTGGGGTGCATTTTCCACCACCTTAAAAAATGCACGGTGTTTTTCAGCAGTTTGAAAAACCATTTATACATTTACACCATAACATTTACATTGAATCTGTATAACGTTGCAAATAAAGTATGAGAAGAAGAGAAGTTACACTTGAACCAATGAAAACTACTTTGTAGTCTTAATGAATGGTAACCACATTTAAACTAAGATCATTCCATTGTAATGTATACGTAGTATGAAAATTACATGCTTCAATGAGAACTTGAAATTTGAATTCTCTATAAAATGCACATTAACTAAAAGTAACATTCACAATACTCGCACATTTTAAATCTTATTCCAATTTAAATATTTTTATTAGACTTTAAAATCTTGTTATATTTTATTATGTTTTGATGGTATAAATATTATTAACTCTTTCAAAACTAGAATATATGTTTAACCAACACCTGTTGATGTCAAAGGTCACATGGAAAGTGTTATTTTATTACAAAGTCATATTTTATGTCAAAGGTCACTTGGACAATATTCAATGTGAGCGACTGGTACTTTTTCCTCAGTAGATGCCTTGGCCAGGATGTACATCTTCTTCCATGATTCTTTGTGATGTTCATGAATTTTAACAACTGAATTAAAACTTGCTTCTTGGTTTTCAAACACTTTTTTGTTGGATTCACACCTTGTCTCCCAATTCTTAATTTCTAATTCCAACTCTAGAACCTCAAGCTCCAACTCCATCTTCTTCAAGGAAGCAACTAGTAATTGGTCCAATAATTCCTTATTTATCTTTGACAATTTTACATATTGCAGTCTAAGTCTTTCATGCTCGGTTTTATAAAACTTTGACTTGCTCTTTGCAAGTTTCAGTTCTACTTCCATACGAACTGACAAGGATGACTCATCTTCGTGTCCAACTTCAAAAAATTTGTTTGAGGTGCTCTCTTCAGTATTTCCTAAAACATTAGTACTGGGACTATTGAATTTCACATAGTCTTTTGGTTCTAGCACTAGTGAGGCCTTACGTTTTCCAACCTTATTTTTCTTGTCATATAATTAAACCTGTATTTAAACAACCAATTATTATTTGTCAACATTCAAACATAATTGTAACCATATACTGTACACGGAAGTAGAACCCAACAAAGTAACCATATACCATTTACCGTAATCCACATTCATAGTCACATTAATACATTAACCATATACACAGTCACAACATCATTATTTATGTAATAAATGAAATATCACAACAAGAATAAAAACCATCTAATGTGCTATAAACCACAAATCATATTCAATTTAACAAGAATGAAATATTAAATCGTAAACGTCAAACAAAATAAAGTAACAACCTCATCACACATATATACAATTGTCTTCTAATCACACAGTGTATTACTCTTACTCATTCATCACATCGCATACCAAATATAACAATTGAAATACATGATCTAAATACTAATTAACGTGCACATCATAACATCAAATGAAAAACAACCATATTAGTGTAAAATCTTGTACATCTATCCATATCATCTATTATGCTACAAAGGCAAGAGTCATCAAATATAACTAATTTGTTGTATACCACATAATCAATATCTATACATATATGTCTAATATATAAGTAAAACTTGACAAATATGTAAGTGAAATATAAAAGTTCTATGACTGGAATATTCATTTGTTATTATTGTCTTAGGTGGGAGTGTATGTTGTTTTTTCATCAAATGCCACCTTGGCCTGCATGTACATCTTATTCCATACTTCCTTATGATCTTCGTGTGTTTTAAGAACGTTATTAAAGTTGGCTACATGATTTGTGATCACTTTTTTTTCTACTTCACGCATTGTCTCCCAATTCTAACTCTTGAACCTCGATCTCCAACTCCATCTGCCTTGAGGCAATATCTCCTATTTCATCCAATACTTCCTTGTTTTTTTCGTAAAATATAAATTTTGCAGTGCAAAGCTTTCACACTGGTTTTGATATATCTTTGTCTTCTTTGTTACAAGTTTCATTTCTAACTCCATACAAACTGATGGGGAAGACATGTCTTCTTGTGTAGCACTGACATCTTTGTTTGTAGAGTTATTTGCTTTCTTTTTGTACGGATAACTGTCACTATCGAATGATTCATGGTCAATTGGTTCTTGCACTAGCGCAGCCTTGTGCTTTCCAGTCTTCTTTAGTCTTGCCATATAAATAAACCTGTATTATAACAATCAATTATTATTTGTTACCATTCAAACATAATTAGAAAGGAAATAATGCACTTAACTTATACGTAACAAAATATTATCATCGATGAAATATATATGAAATTTTAATAACCACATCAAACCCAAGTATGCATACATGGATGTAAAATGCAACTGTGTAACAATAAACCACAAGCCCTAATCCGTAATAAACAAAATTTGAAAACAAAAATGTGAATTATCTACGATTAATTACTGAACACGTCAAACCCAAGCAAGCATACAAGGAATAAGAACTCAACTATGTAACCACATGCCAAAAAACGTAATCCACAATCCATAGTCACATTAATACGTCAACCAGATACACAGTGACAACATCATCATTTATACAGTCATGGAATGTCACATAACAAGAATAAAAACAATCTAATGCATTATAAACAGATCATAAATGGATAACTCTATGTAACCCATAACCACAAACCATATTCAATATATCAATAATGCAGTACTAAGTCGTAAACCTCAAACACATTAAAGTAACATCATCATCATATACACATATATACTAATTCGACTCCTCACAATCAATGTTATACATAAAGGTTTTCATCTCCTTCGTTGCCTAGTATTAGCGACAGACAATAGTCCATCATAAAATCTAATACATTTCTTCTCATTTCTATGAACAGAATTTGGCATGATGCCAAGAATGGGTGGCACATTTGATGTCTTTATTTGAGTATGGCGCGTTGTCTCAGTGTGTACCACATCATCCTGAAAGACAACCATGTAGTAAATAAGTGAACATAGATGAATCTCTTAGTTAAACACATAATTAAATTATATCATTCATCTAAAATGTCTAACTACTCACCTCTTCAGGAGTGTCAAGTCTGATATCACTGAGATCCCAAATAGCAAACCCTTTGACACACTATGCCAAAGTGTTTGCAAATGTATTAGGGTAGGGCAATGGAGCAGTGGGAACAATGGCCTCAAAAATAATCACTTTGACAGTAAATTTGGGAAGTGTGATGCCATGACACTTCGTGTGCGAGGTACTATCACAAACCATTCCTCTCGTGACAACCATATTATCTGACATTAACCTAACTTTGGTCCCGCTAGGAAAATCCTATAATAACAATATAAATTGCATTAATAACTTTTTCTTAATTTCACCAAAAAAGAATACAAAAAAACAAATGAGAACATTCAATAACTTACCATTCTAGTTCCACCCTCACTCGTACTGCCAACAACGGTGTTTGTGTCCCTCTCCTCGTGCCTCCCATCATAACCCTCTCTCTCCTCGACTGGAAAATAAGTTTCAACTCCGGGATTTTTCATCTCCACCTTTCTTACCTCAAGTGAAGCTATCTCTCCAATAATATCGAGACCACAGGTTGATTGAGAAGGGGGTGTCTTATCTCAAACATCCACCTATAACAATCGAGCCATCATGACAATCAAAGTATCAACAACATAAGGCAACATACATTTTTCAAGAGCATGTTAAGTGATTTTTTACCTTTCTTTGTTTCACACTATGAATCACGTGTCTCTTTCGGTGTAAGAGTTGACATAAGGGAATGTCATAATCCTACACACGCATACAGTTAGTATATACAAAAACTACATTGTATCTTTACTTACGAAAGACCAATAATTACTTACGTTATCATTCGTAGGGGCGCCAACATTTTTGCTACTTGTTCCACCCTCTTCTCTAGCTTCCCGTGCATGACAGAATATCAAGTTTTTGATTTCCAACCTAACATAATATTTAAATTTCTATACCAATCTTAAATTTACCTTTGTTCTGATATTTGAGTTTTTATTTCCTCTCACTCTCAACCAATGCTCCTCTCTTGCCTTTCTCATCTCCGTTGAATCGTAGGCACGCATTGCACCATCCACCTCCCTCTTTCCTTCTTGGCTCAACTCTTCAAATTGATATTTACATTCTTTTTTGCAAACATGTTCAATAACCCTCCTCCGCTACAAGTAGAATCGTTGCCTTAGGATGTAGTTCACATCTGCCTCCCTCTTTTACACGTATGCCCTGCTTCTATCTTGAGAGATAGGTGTTCATTTCCCCGTATGCTTACGTCCATGCTTACAAGGTTCAACAAAGGGAAAATTGTGTTCTACTTGGTGATGTCTATTTAGTCTATGCAACTCAGAAAACCTAACATCCCCACTATAAACACATGATCCATGCTGACAGACATAACGAATACGACCATTAACATATTCAATTTTATATTCTATGGGTGGCTCGTGGATATCTGAGTGAATGGGCTCCAAAGGACCATCTGTCATATCATCATCAACTATTGGAGGATCATCTCCCTTTGCTTCCTTTGTGATGCTTACAAAATGCATATGTGCCATGTTATGTGAAGGTACTTGTATCTACAGAGTCCAAGTGCATAGCTATTAGCCTGACATAAAATATTAAGTATTTTGCAAATAAAGTAATGTTCACGTATTCATATATTATCATCATGGAATGTGAAGAAACCTGTATGAAAAGACATCAATTTCATAATTGTTATCTCAACAAATGACATAATTGTTACTAGGACAAACAATTAATGTTCACAAAGTTATATATTATCGTCTCATTATTTATGTCTTCCCTAAAAACATAAGAATGGATTGTGAACATGGATCGACCCATGTCACCAAGCATCCGCATGTTTTGTTCATGTTTGTTGTCATAACCATCGTTGAAGCGACACATTGTAAAACAAGTTAAACTGAAACAAATGCTGCACAAACTTATTTATTCGTATTTTGCATTCATATTGAGAAAGTTGTGCACAATAAACGATTTGTGACGAAATTAGCTGCACACATTCTTTTTTCCAAAATTGGATAATTGACTCTAGATGTTTCCAAACTAAACATGGAATGTGAATTGCAAGTGTGTTAAAAGAGATTATAGGATAAAGATGATGTATCCAAAATACCCGGATTATCAACCAACACTATATGATGTAACATCATATTATCCACAAAAAATATAATATCTACGCTAGAGACAATTCACATAATATTAGTTATTCACAATCTAATAAATAATGTATGTCTACCATTACGCAAAAAGGAAATACAAATATATCATATCGAAATGTTTTCCATGGCAAGTGCTAGCGAAGCTACCACTTCTTTGCTTATAGTGTCCCTAGACACTTGACATACATCTAACCTACCTCTGTTAACTTTTACATGCACGTATGAACATTTCACAATGCGAGATACAATCTCTAGCACTTGAACTCGAAGAATTGAAAGATTTACATTGTTACATTGTTACATTGGTATACACTAGTCATTTGTTTCACAACAAGCATATCATGAGAAAACACACAAATTTTCTGAACATCGTGGTGTATCGCTTCCTCAAGACCCAATAGCAATGCCCTATACTTAGCCTGGTGGACGGTCATAGTGGCATTTCTGACAATTGTACCTCTTTCTACTATCTTGCTTCCGTCAGGGCCGTATAATATGAACGATGAACATGCTATATTTTCAGAGGTATTCAACACTCCATGAATTTCCAATCTCCAAATTTGAACTATGTTTACCTTTACAATGGACAAAAATATATCGTAAGCAAACATTAAAAAAAATAGAATGAACACTTCTAATTTGACTTTTTCGATACAAACATATATAATTTAACATATGACAAGGCCCTATAACATATGCTCCTGAGTTCGTTCATTAATAACGATTTCTTATTAGAGAGTCAATGGAGTTGGTACTTTGTTTACTAAAACTAAAACTTCCTTACAACACTAAAACTTTGTATTTCGTATGTTAGACTAAAGTGCAAATAAATTTTGGAATATATTAGAATCATAATGACGAGTTTGGGTCCATTCCACTCATTTTTTGAATAGATAACTTTATATTGCTAACATATAATTAATACAAACACAATTTACATTTTTTTAAGATATGTTTTCCGATAATTATGAGTTTATAAATGTAATGGGTAAATATTAAATTTGAATAAATCACTTAATAAATTGATTAGTAGATTATGAATAGATATATTTCAGTCTATTTGCAATATCAATATCTATAAACATTTGATTAATTATAGTATTGCGAATGACATTCCAATAATTGTTATAGCCTATAGTATTGGGAACGACATTCTAATAATTGTTATAGATTATTCACTAAATAACCATTGTAATGTATATCTATTATTTAAATTACATGCTTTAATGAGTACTCGAGTTCTCTATAATTAACTCCTTTTCAAACAATATTGGTTTTCTATATTATGTATATTAAGTTGGCTACATGTGCATCTGTATATGAGTTGAACTCATAAAACAACACTCTTTACACATAAATAAAGGATGGGAAATGATAATTGCACCAATACAATCCTAAATTGGACAAATGATGATAATCCCATACTTGGTGAATTAGAAAATTGTTACCATTACACATTTCCTACCAAAATATAATTTTAACATAAATGAATTTTAATAATCTAAACTTGTTATACAAATATCTAAACATTAGTAATTTCAAAACTATAATCCATAGAAACACATATTAATACTAAGGAAAACATATTTAATCAAGAATATATTCGAACAACAAAACAAAATATGTTTATGTTGGTGTGAATCGACATCCGACAAAAAATAAATATTTATATAGGTTTTTCTCAAACACGACATAAGTTTTTTACAACAAAACATAAAAAACCGTAACTATGTTTTTTTGTTCTTAGTAGTAAACTTGGAGCTGCTTCCATGTGCAATCTTTTTTCCACAATTTTTTGGATCTATCGCCAGTTTTATGACCGAAACTCGCATCTTTCTCAGCTTATGTGGAGGCTCGTACTTCTGGGCATCCTCCATCATGTCATACACTAGACCATATCCTCGCGAATGCGGCCCTATATAAGTACGGAACTTTGATAAATAAATAACAGAAGTTTCCAAAAATTTGAGTCGGGCCTTAACCATCACTGTAATTTCCAGTTTGGGTGGCTTAGACTGTTGATGATGGTATATATACACCAAAAATGTGGACCTCCTAAAAAATTCCTCTCTTTGGAATTTGGGAGTTGTTAACGTTATCCCTATGGGATTCGTAGGAACTAGACTTCATGTATTCATTTTCACCATGCAAAATACAAACTGAATACAACAACACACATGGAAACAAAAATATACAATTAATGTTAGTACGGTACATGTCAAATCAAATATACATCATCCAATATGATAAAATAATCACAACAACAGAAAGCTCATATCCATGAAAAATACAAGTATCTATAAATGCCAACGGCTATCCTTCACCCAAGATGCACCCTCCCATAATATCACAACTGTCCATTGCAAAAGGGACGGTTGTGATATTATGGGAGGGTGCATTTTTGAGTGGAAGGTCGGCAGGTGACTTTAAAAACATTTGCTCAGCACAGTATACCACCCAACTATCGATGTGGAATCCTAAGGGGCAAGCCCCTTCATCACGCAACAATAGTTGGGCATATAAATGTGGCATCCTAAGGGGCAAACCCCTTCAGCACGCATCGATTCCTGTCTTTGCAGAGGCACTTACCCCCATATGCCAATTTGAGAGTTAGGGTATCATATCGCATTAATTTATAGCTTCAAAACACATCATAAAAAATGTACCTATTAAACAATTCTCTATATAAAAATTATATATGCTCATTACCAATATCTACAAATATAATTAGTACAACAAAATCAAACTTACTCTAATGCTATTCAATTTAACACAACTAAGTTCTCTCAATCATATTAAAAAAAATTAACGTTTACAATTAATTGTATTACGAAAAATAATTAAAACTAGTCACAACTATGTCTATTCAAAGATAAATTACTAAATCAAACCAAAATAGCACATGAATAATAAAATTGGAATAATCACAATAAATAGATAACATCAAAAAATAAATAGAAATGCATTTACTCTCATGTGTAATTTTTTAAGAATAAATACCAATGCATTTATATAACATCAAAAAATGAATATTTACATTTCGAAGCCATTTATTATGCCATCATACAAATAATAAAGAAACAACGTACAAAAACATTATTTAAAAATTAGGAATATCTTCAACTATGAAAACAATTCAATCATCCATAACGTATGAGGTGAAATTTATATTCAAAATTAACTAAACAAACAAGTAGTAGTATCATAAAACATAAATACTTATATTCAATATTTTTTATTGATTTGTATAAACAAAATAGAAGTATAAATCAATTTTGCAGCTTCTATACTAATAATAAAATCATATACAGATTAAGTGTCTTCAAATACTTTAATGGTTTCATGAGAATACAACCGTTCAATAATAATATATTTGTGTCATTCTCTAGTTTGTAGAAAAAAAATTCTTCATGTGAATTTGGGCTTTTGGTACGTGGGAGTAAATGTTAATCACTAAATACTAATGAACTGACCAAACCTACGCATATACACATACCTAATATACGCATGTTTAATATAAGAAGATAAATTATAAAATATAAGAATCTTAAAGTGTACAACATTTCAAATGTATGTGTTGTAAATTACAACAATCAATTAACTTACTTCTATAGATGTGCCTCAGAAATAATGTTTTTGTGTGGTTTGATTGAGAACAAGGTGCTTTTTATTCTTATAAATTGAAAGAAAGAATCTAGATTGTTTTCTACCATTCCATTCCCTCATTTTTTGAGTTTTTATGAGATCCAATAATTTGTAACCATTATAACTATTTAAAGGTTGAACCTAATTCATACCAGGATAATATAGATCTAAAAATCAAGGTTTTAATATGTGATTAACCCAAACACACAAATAACTCCAGAAGTTAACACTTAGTCACATAGTTCCAAATTGAATCCCTATTAAATATAGCATTATACAAACAATCATTGTAGGATTTTAAAGAACTTATCATATTAAATATAGCATTAACATCACCCTTCGGGTGGTTAAAGTATATATAAATATGATACTCAACCATCCAGTTGCAACTTTTTTTTGTAGATTGTAGGAAAATTGATAAGCAAACAAACTCATAAATTTTTCCTATAGGCATACAATGGGTCTATGTGTTTTGTAACTCCTCCTCAATCGATTGAGGTTATTTTAAAGGTTGAATCTATTAAACCATTATTTAAATGGTATGAGAATAATTGTGTAGTTTCTTATTATTTCATCTACTTCAACTTCTAGGGATCGATAAAATTGGATTAAACACCCTTGAGAGGCCAGTGGAATCGAGGTTACTAGGGCCTAGAACCTCACCAAGGTATTTTTCTATTTTCCTTTAAGGAACCTTCAAAAGTGTAATTTTTTTGTCATTATTTTGAGGTATTGGTTCTTGCTTAATACCTTGATGATGTTCCCTTACAAAATTTGTGAGTTCTGAGACATTAATAAATTTTCTCGAAATGTCTCCATGTGGGTCAATATGTTTAGTCTGACTGTTCCTCTATGGTTTTTAATCCTCAATATAGTAAAACCCATTATGCGAGTGATATGTAACGAAGCCAATCATTTTTTCTTAGATTTATCAAATAAACAAGTTTGTGTTGAGGTATGCCTAGTGAAATACCTATAAAACTCCATTGATATCCAAATAGAAATAAATAAAAATCCGTAAAAGATAAATATTGATGCATTTTTATACACGGGATCTAACGTAAGATGATAATTTAATCTCACTAATTTTAGAGCCCCCATTGGAAATATGGTTCAAGGTACTTAATATGGTGGACATATAACTTAGTTTATTTATGCAACCTTTGTTACATGCTGAGAAGTTAATCATCAAAATTGAATAACCAACAGGAATATTCAAACCTCTGATTAATCATTCTAAACTGGGACACAAACTAAATATTAATAATTATTTTTATCTAAGTGGAGGACTTTACAAGATGGGTATTCACAATGATTATTACAAGTTGAGTTTTGGAGCATTAAAAATCCACAAAAGAGAAGGAAGGGTAGGGAAGAAAATATATTCAAATGTTAGCCTCATCTTGACATTAACCATGAAGAAAACAATGCAAGCCTAATATGAGAGAAAAAAAAGACTTAAATAATCCAATTCATTACTCAAATCCTCACGAATATTAGATGTGAGTATAAGGAAGAGTAAAAATTATTCTTGCATACACAAGATTAAACCATACAAATAATGTAAATTGGTTCTTCACAATTTATAAAGCTACAATAATGACTAAAATCATGGTTAGTCCAATTCAGTCAAATTAAAAATAATAATAATGAAACCAATTTAATACTACACTCTAACATTCAGTTCATTAAAAGCTACACAGATTGCCTAACTACATGTAATGAATCATGCATAGGTTGCGGCAAAAATACATTATTATAATGTAAACATTAGATTATGCCCAATTTTCATTCATTAATTACAAAAAAATAATCAAAGTTCAACTCTTTATCAGTTTAATACATGACAAAATTTCAAATAGTGTAGAAGACAAGATACATAGATTGCAAGTGAACACATTTACTCCTTGCTATACTTGCAAAACAGATTATAAAATAGTACATATATCTTATAAACATTTATCTAAAAATGCTAAGAGATATCAATTTGAAGATATCAATTTTCCACATATCATGTTGACTAATAACTGCATTACATAGTTTGTACTAATTTCCCATTGAGTGGTGATAAATTGCATCAATCTAGCTATAACACTATGTTCAGTCTCAAACTGATTAATCCAGGAAAAAGGGGCTCTGAAATCTTCCATAAGATCTAGATATTACTATTTTTTTTATTGACTTCCTCGAGTAAAAAGAAAAAGTTGTAAATTTTGAGCGTGAATTATGTTGTGATGGTCAAATGGATGTTAAATTTAATGTCGAGAATAATTGTGAACTGTGCATGCCATTACATCTTGGTTTCCATTGTAGAAATGCCTCATGACATAGTTGAAAAAATATCGATTAAGAAGATTTATAATTAATAGAGATGGATAAATGAACATTGTGTCTTGGAGTATGATTAAGATGTTTATAAGGATTTAAGATTGTGGAGAAGTTGATTATGCTTACTATCCTGAACAATCTTTGAGCTAGACTCACAAAGTGCACTGCATACTCCATAATTATTTGATAAATTCCATAAAGGACCCTAGGAATAATTCATTCATGACATAAGGATACATAAAGGACACTCTTCAATTCTCTTACAACCCTGTGAAACTCAGTAACTAAAGAATTATACCTAAAGAGGATTAAAATAAGCCTTTTAGGCAAAGTGGAGCATAGTATATGCTTGTTGGGGGGAGTTTTTGATGTCATGGAATGTGAGTAGGATTAGAACATGATTAAATCACCCTTCATAAGTGTGAAACGTGTTGACATTCCCTCATTCTTAGCTTGAATGCACTTTTCCAAGGATAGACTAGAGATGTAGGAGATAACTTGCTATATAACAGTTTTGGAGTTTAATGGTCCATACAAGTTCTTGGTTGAAGTTAATAAAGGATGCATTGATGAAGAATGATGTTTATGAATATGTTTATGTGTAGGTATTAGATCTACAAGAGGCAATGACAGGTTGTACCTAGACAATAGTCTTCATTTATGAAATCACCATGATTATCCCAACAGGAAAGTTAAGAATAGGACTATAGATAGGTCTGCACTTGAGATTACTGATGGGGAGTACATTTTGATGTTATTGATGAAAGGTTGAAGCATGTAATTTAGCACAAAGGGTGCCTAGAAACTCCTTAAAACTTATAAAAGCGTGTAAATGAATCTTATAGCATGATGACAGGTAAACCATAAGTGTATAATCAAAACATGACTTTTGTCAGATTTTGTAGTCGTGACTACCTTGATAGACATGTATGCGAAATGAGGAAGTATACAGAAGGAAACTCAATTGTTTTACAAAATGACACAACGAAATGTGATCTCATAGAATGTTATGATTGCAGGATATGTAAAAAATGTGCTTGTCGATAAGGAAGTGGATATTTTTATGCAAATGGTATTTGCAGGTGTAAATCCAAACTTGATAACATTTTCCAACATCCTTCCAACATGTGTAGAAATGGTGGCTTCGGAGCAGGGTATGGAGATCCATCAGAAAATAAAAAAAACTTGTTTCAGGGACTGCTATGGTTATAGGATATGTACAAAATGGTGCTCTAGATGAGTCTTTACCTGCTAATTTTTTTCCATGTTAAATGCTTAATGCGGATTGGTAATGCATAAAGAAAAACACAAAAAAAAAAAATTCCCCGACTGGTAACAAAGAAATGTGAATGATTCAATGGTAATGTATAAAGAAAAACAAAGTTATTTTTTTCCCCGACTGGTAACATCCTCATTCAAAGGAAATGGATAAAGGGTATGGGCACTTACTGTTGTTGTGGGATCCTTCACCTTCCTCAAATTCTTTCACAAAATCACAGCGATGGATCCTTCCTCTTCCTCGAACGTTTTCACAAAACGAATTCTTTGAGATTCCTTGGCTCTGCAATGCTTCGAAGGATGCTCTAAAATTTCTCCTTCACTGGACCTTTAAGCAACGAATCAATGAAACTATGAAAACAAATGCCCAATGCGGAAATGATTCAAAGGTCCTCCATGGGAATGATGCTTTGGCGTGGAGGGGAACCATGGCACTAATTACTATAATTCAAATTTTTTTGTTTCCCACCGCCCATGCCACTTGGCCTCCACGTCGATCGAGGTTCGTTTCCGGCACACTGACGTCAAATTCCCGATGGAGACCGACTACGGGGATGGGGCATATGCCATGGGGACCATGCAGCTGGGGCACCATACATAGGTGTATTTTTCAGTGATGGGTAGCCTCTGGCTGCATACGGGCCCATGGAATGGTACAAGTATTGCAATCCATAAACTAATGGATTCCTAACATCTTATATCTTATTCCTTAATAAGATGATAGAGTTATGTAATAGGAAGGTCGAGACAGAAAATCCCTAACTAAAAGCTAAAATTACAACCCTAGAAATAAGGTGACCTATATTATCCCAAAATAAACTTAGGAAATCACTTTTCCACTTCATATAACTACATATGAATGAAATATTAAACTACAATTTATTTAAGATATAACTTATGGGTAAGTGTACAAACTTGTGACTCACTTTTTTAATTTAACATGATTAAAGTAAAGTGTATGGATTTTGTGGCCATCACAATTCCTAATTAACACATTGTAAGTTATTATGGCCATAACACATATCATTGTAAGTTATTATGACCATAACATTTCTTTATATAACCAAAAAAAACTAAAATTTAATGTCATATGCAAATTATGACCATAATAATATTGGCAAATTGTTGGCGAGAATTGGTTGTTTGTTATTGAAGATAGATACATGAAGCTCCCTTATGTATTTTATGTTGAGTATAATGTTAATATGGGCATTGACTAGTTAGTGAAAAGTTTTTTTTTTGTGTTTATAATATTTACTAGTTTTTTTGAAAAATATGTAAAAAACTATGTTTAGAATTCTATTTTTAGAAAATGTATTTTAAGGATTCTACTTTTAGACTAGAATTGCCCATTAAAGTATAGTTCACTGGATGCACACTTAATTGAGTTTGAATAATTATTCATTCATCCCTAACATGCGGAGCATCATTTTTACGCTTATATGACTAAAGTTAGTCTAATATTGATTCATTTCTAGTATTAGAAGAGATTGGGGTGCCCAGATTCACTAGGATGCATGATAGGTGTGTGTGTCACTTAAACTAATTTTGGCTTCTTACATGTTGACCATAAATTAGTAGCGGATCACATTTTTCATCGTGAGTCTATTTCTAGTCTTATTTAGTCGACTTTAATTCACTTAGGAGGTTTATGAGTTGTTATTAATCTTTTACTTTTCGTGCAAGTTGAAACAAGTATTGTTGTAATGACCAAATTAGCCTTGTTTTTTGTTTAATTGTTTGAGTGCAAAGTGGGGTGAATTTTTCCAAGAAGTGTTTTTTTTTTTTTGCAATATGTTTAGCTCTGGTTTTAGTTTCAGGTATTTTATTATACAAACCTACAAGATTTGGATTCATTATGTGGAGTTATATAATGCATATTATGTCATCAATCTCACATAAAAGTAAACTAGTTTAATTGCTAGTTAATTTGGGCAAGATCGGATGATCTTTAACTTCATTTAGAAAGTATTTCATATTTGATATTCACTCATTTCTCATTAAAAAAATTCATTTGTTATCATATTATTTTTTAGACAAAGGTTCATAAAGGTTTTTAGCCATTATTAGGAGAATTATGGCTTCAGTGAATTTTGTTTTTATGAATATCCCCATCTTCAAAAGTGACAACTTTGAATACTAGAGAGATCAATTGAAGAAAATTCTTGTTTGAGAGGGATTTTTGGAGAATTTAGCTCATGAATACACTCCACCTACATATTGGAATACCTTATCTCAAGATCAAAAGATGACATGAAGAAGAAAAGACAAAAGCACAAGATTTTTTGTATCTCTAGAGTATCTTAGATCCTAAAATCTATCTAGGAATTACACGAAGTAAGAATGCTGATGAAACATGTAATACCTTGGAGACATCATATCAAGGCTCTGCTTGATTTAACAAAAATATAATAATTGTTAAACCCTAATATTGCAGAGTAACAAATGTAAACTATGATAAACAACTGCTAGATAAAAGATGACACAAGCAATAAACTAGATAAGTATGAAACCCTAAGTGCAAGAGGGGGAAATAAAGCCTTAGTTGATTCGTGTTATCCCTAAAATTGATTTGCAATGGAAAACTGATGAACATGAAGGGTAGTCTATCATAACTAGGCATACTAAATTCTGGAACTATTAGATAATCCTAGACTAGGGCGCCTAGACTGGGGCGAGGGCACCTAGGCACCAAAGACTTCTATTGGGTGCTTGTGACTACATAAGGGCTCAGAACCTGATTTTTATGGTTTCACAAGATTGTATATGATGTTATCCTACATGTGGAACACAAAAGTAACCTGTAACCTACAAAGAGATGTTGACCTGTAAAACCCTCAAACTACATCAATGTGGGGAGTCAGGATGACCCCGACGGTCACCCAACTGAGTGAACCTATGACTGAGCTTTATAATACATCTCAGACTCCATGTATTTCTTATGCGTGTGTGATAGAATTGTGCCCTAGGAAGCCCTTGTGCAAGATGCACTAGATAGCGGGATAAATTTGCTAGATAGATGCAAATGTGTGTATGGAATAGAATGAACTTCCCGTTCCTGTGTGTGTATGCATAAAATGTAGTCCCTTTTCCCTTGTAATGGATGCTAGATGGATGCCTTTGAGTGCCTTAGATGCCTTTGGATGCAAGCTTGGTTGATAAATAGTATGCTTAGAGCTTGGTCCCTTATTTTGGTCACATAACTTTGTATTTATACGATTCCTTTGGTTGAATTTTGTAATTAACAACTGAAAGGCCGACCCATAAGAAAATAAGATGCCCAAAAGATAAAAGAGGCCCAAAAAGAGTGAGTAAGATAGAAAGAGGTCAAGGGTGCCCAGAGGGGACGAGGACACCTAGGCGCTAACATCCTAGTTGGGCGTCGGTGTACGAAGGTATAAAAGATAAGCAAGTAAAGTGCTAGATGGATGCCTTTGAGTGCCTTAGATTCCTTTAGATGTAAGCTTAGGTGGTAGAGAGTATGATTAGAGCTTGGTCCCTTATTTTGGTCACATAGCTTTGTATTTATATGATTCATTTGGTTGAATTTCGTAATTGACAGCTGAAATGCCGACCCATAAGAAAATAAGAGGCCCAAAAGATAAAAGAGGCCCAAAAAGAGAAATTAAGATAGAAAGAGGTCGGGGGCGTCTAGAGGGGACGAGGGCACCTAGGTATTGGTGTCTGGATCCATAAAATATAGGCAAGTAAAGTTCTGACTGCGTTGTAGGGTGTGTAAGACCAAAGAGAAAGCAAGAAAGACAGAAAAAAGGCCAAAGATAACTGTCAATTAATAGTTTTCTCCCTTAGGAATCATGTAAATGTAAGTATGTTGTTATGACCTATAAATGTACCCAAGTGTGTGATTTCATGTCTACATTTCCCCCCAATTTATGTTGTTAATTGAATACTTGATAACATAAAGTAGTTATAAGATGCGTACCTTTGTTCCTGTAGAGCTTGATGGTGATAGACAACCGAAGAAATAAGTGAAAGTGTAGAGTGATAAAAAATGAAGTGTGGAAGCTAAGAAAGAGGAAGTGACCTTGGGGGTGAAGCGTATTGTGTTGTACATGTTGTGATTGTAGATTGATGTAGGGTTGCTTCTTGTTGCATATTAAGGACATACTTACAAAAGAAGAGTGAAAGAGTATTCAAAGTCATGTATTATGAAAAATCTTGCAAAAGTATGTAAAAATTAGTAAAATGAAAGTGTGCACCTGATTTATAAAGAGTGAAAAGGATAGAAAATTTCCTAAATTGTTGTAGAAGAACAAGGTTTTTGGGTGATCTCACGCCAAGAACAGGTTTTTTGGGCGATCTCATGCCACATGAGAAGAGTGTTGGGGAGAGAGGTCTAGTGTTACTCTCCTTCCATGACTACTTCCTGAATGAGCATCAGTATAGATGGTACATTTTGTGTTTGTTTCATATTGTTTCATATGTATTAATTGCCCCAATTGAATGAGATTGTAGGAGATTGCATGCATTCTGTATTATGAGGCCAATGCCCAATCCTGCGAAACTACTTTGTGAACAGCTATAAACTATGTTGATCCGAGGAATTTTCCATATATGCCCCTATGAAATAAGAACCTAGGGGAAGTTAGGAGTTCCTAGGAACTAGTGTCTATATTTGGGCGCTAGAGTTTTTGCGGAACTGAGGACCCAAGTTAGATTCTGGGTTGTTTCTGTAACTGTAACATAATGTATGCCCCAGCTCATTTAGCATGCATGTGATAGTGATATGAGCATGCAGTCCAAAGGAGAAGACCTGAAACTATGCTAAATTAGATACCCTGCAGAGGGGAGGGGATGTGCATGGTAAAAACTAAGGCACATGTAAACAAAGTGGCTAGAAACATATGTTAGTGAAAAAGTAGCAAGCATGTAATAGAAAAATAATGTAACAAACAAGTGTGCATACAAGGTAGATTTTGAAAAGAAGGTTTCAAACATGGGACATGACTCATAATGTTGCAAGACAATCAGGGCCGAAGAGGCCAAAAACATACAGTGCACATACAAGACAAAATGCATAGCCCGCAAATAAAGGCATACAATAGAAAATAATGTCAAGAAAAGTGTAACAGACAACCAAGGTGACAAGTAGTCCTACAAAGTAAATGTTACACATGAGGCACCCATTAGCATGTTAGAGAGATAAAGAGTATGTCAAAGCGTGTATAGATCAATGAAAAGTAGTGTGTTAAGAAGTACAATTAGTAAGTAATGAAACAATAACAATTGCAATGCATAAGTGTAGTAAGTAAATGCCCCCAGGGACCTCAGTGGGACTGGTAAGAGGTATAGTGCCAAACATCAGTGTTATGTGTAAAGATATGTAAAGAGTGCATTCACAACTAGAGAACAAGTGAATGTGCATGTGTATATGGAAAAAATATTAACATATTAAGTATCCATCTAGCATGGAAAATGAAGTGTACATGTAAGTATGAGAAAGCAAGAGTAAGATGAAACCAAGATATGCAAATGATGTATGAGTGATGTGATGGATTGTAAGATGTGAATGTGATAGGACTAGTGTGCCCCCCAAAAAACGTGTATATATGAAATGAGGTTCATTTATAAAATACCCCTCAACAGTCAATAATGAACCATAGAACAAGATTGTGTCTTTGAGAAATGGTTTAAGAATGTGTGTTAGAAAGATAGATCGTGAAGCATAGAGTTTTAATAAGTGAATGTGGTGAGGTTCATTTTAGATTTAGACCCTCAGTAGTCAAGTGTGAACCATGGAACTAGAGTGCGTCATAGGCTGATCATGATACAAGTTGTGTATCAATTTGTGGAATATTAGTACAAGAAATAGGAAGTATGAAGCACAAATCATAGTAATAAAAATGAGAGACACTTTATAATGATAGGAGGGGATAAGAATGAGTGTAATGCCCCCCAAGTGTATGATGTAGAAAATAATTAAGTAACCTCATCTAAGAGATCATCATTGTCATGGTCGAAGCTAAACAAAGAAGCATCAAGCAATAGTATGGGTTTGATCATGTATAAAGATCAATTACGGTGTAAATTGTACATGCCCACTTATTATTATTTATTAGTGAAAGGTGGTAGTGGAAAACCATGCGCATACCAACAATTCAGATTTTGTGTATAGCTGAGAAATGAATAATTGAAAATAGAAACATGACCAAAAGGTATGGGAAATGTGATATAATTATGATTAGGATCCAAAGTTCCACCAATGTATTCAAGCTAAGACTTCCCAAGTGTAAGTGGAGAAATGTGAGAAGTGTGTGTAACAAATAATGATAGATGGAAGATGCGGCACCTTGTGATATTGATCCTGATACTGCTGACTATATTATGGACATTGTTATAGTTTGATTTAGTATGATGTTAGATGTTAGATCATGGTTTATTGTGGACTTTGATTCATATGTGGTGCATGATGATTATTGGAAACTTTTTATATATTGATGTTGATATACTGTTTGACATGGTTATATTATAGATGTGGTTCGGACATGTGATATTTGGATATTTTGAGTAGACCTAGAAAGTGGAATTAATTTGATGATCATATAGTTGTTGATAAAACTGCAAATGATATTGTTGTTTGCCTTGATGATGTTGTGATTCATATGTATATATGGTTTTGGAATTATATTTATATTCATTTTGGATGTTCTGATGCGGCCACGAGGCCGAAGGAGGTATTTTTATTTTGCAGGTTAAAAATATCACAACAAACATCGGGGGATTGGAGACCAACCACATTGGAATTCTAGATGAATTCAACAAGGTCACCATGGCAACTTGTATTTGTTTGTGTGTGTTGGATTTTGTTAGGGATTCCCATGGGGGGGAATCACCTTCGAATGTGACCAAGGGACTTTATGTTTTTCTTTTATTTGGTCTTTTGTTAATGTTGTATGTGTTTTATAAGTGATGTGTTTTCCCTTTTCATTATTTAATTAAATTGTGATTTGAGAATGTAATTAATAGAGTTGTTGGTCTCGGTTTAAGTGTTGTAAGAGATGTGTAAGTGATGTGTAAGTTGATTTTAGAGTATGAAACACTCCACCTTCTTGGAAATTCGAATTTGTCCTTGGAGGCTGATTTTGGAGGCTTGTGGGACAAGTTAAACTTGTCCCATACCTCTTAAATTTATTTACCAACCATACCTATGGTTGGAGAGTTGAATTTAGACTTTCATTATGCATTTTTGTAAGTCAAGTTGTAAATTTTAATTGCACTTTTCTTACATGTTTTAATTTTAGTCCTTTGGAGTGTGGGCTTGTTTTGGAGTGTGTAAGTAATCTGTCATATTATTCACCCACCTATTTAATATGCCTTGGAGAATGAAGTTGACTTGGGTGTTGGAGTTGAGGATGTGTGATGTGGCATCCTACATGGATCCACCTCATCCTCTTCTCTTCCCTCTTCTATATATTCAAATTCCCATGCTTGTTTTTGGGTTACTTCACCTTGGAATGCTTCATTCTTGGGTGAATTATTTTTTTGTTTGAGAGCTCTTGCTTTGGAGGGGTTTGAAGATTGTTGAATGCTTGTGCTTGGAGGATATTTTGGATTGCTTGCATTGGAATAAAGCTTGCTATTTTTGAACTTGGAACAAATCCATCATGGAAAGGTAAGAGCTTGGCTCTTGTTATGCTCTTCTTTCATTTTTATGCTTATGTGAATGGTTGAGTGTGTGAATGTGTTGTTTTATTCGTTGGCTGGTTGGGTAGATGGCCTAGGAAAGGTGTAGGAGAAGACTATGGGGATTCTTGTGGGGAGACATAAGTGTTATGGGGAGGTATAAGTGTGGAGGGAGTTGGGATTTGGGTTCCACCTTGCAAAAGAAATAGCTTGCATTTCTTTACTCGTTATGGGGTGCCATAAGAGGTTGGGGAGGCATAAGGAAATGGGAGGAATAAGGGGTACTTGGGGGAGGCATAAGGGCATGTCAGGGTTTTGAAATGATATGTTTTGGCAGTTTGTTCTCAGGTGGTGATACCCATTTCCCCTTGGGAGGCATAAGCAACATCCCCCATAGTTTCTTGCTCCTTTGGCTTGCATGAGGAAGCCTGAGTGTTGTTTGTTGTCTTTTATCTGTGGTTGCAAACTACAGTTTTGTTCTGGACTGTGTTTTAAATATGAATTTGTATGTGTGTTGTGGAAGCCTATTGTTGCCATGAGTTGAAACACATTTCTTATTGCATTGTGGTTGGGGCTCGAGGGCCAATGAAGAAGGATGGCTTCTCCTTTTCATTGGATGTCTTGGTTGGGTGGAGAGCGTTTCCTTTCTCCCTGCTTTTGTTGTGATCAAACTGGAAAATGGAGGATCTTCACGTTGTTGTACTGGAGCAGAGGAAAAAGAAAATTTGACAGTCCTTGTTGAGATTATTTCTTATTGTAACCTTTTCCCACTTTGAAGTGGATGACATTGTATATTATCTATGATGGAAAGGCTACTCTATTTTAGTTATGAAAGTAGTTGTGATTATGGAAGAATATATCTTGTATTCAGTTCTGTGAACAGAAAAGAAAGATATGTATTTTGTATGTTATATTCTGAAAATAAATGGGAAAGAAGTCGTAAAAGATTCATTTGAATTAATGGAAGTTGTGTACCTTTCTCAAATTATTTTGTTTTCATTGGAAATATGTGTTTGAAATATAGTATAAAAGCTCTGGTTGGAAAATTGAAAAGTAAATACGCATGAAGAAATGTTATACTGCTCTGTTCTTTTGAAATGCATGATTTAGAAATCAGAACTGTACGTTGGCTTTTGAATACTTGAATTGAAAAAAAAAAAACCAACTTCATATGTTAGATTGGATTGGGAATAAATTTCATATATCAAGTTGGTAAAGGAAACCTGGATCTGTTTAAGATCAAGTATAAACTCCATCCTTTATTTCACTGTATACTTGCAAAATTTTATCAAAAAGTATAGAGTGACCCTGCAACATTGAAAAGATAAATTGAAATACCAATGGAACTTGTGGGATCAAAATGATCCCAAGCAAACAAAAATACTTAAGGAATTTCCATAGAACCTTTCAATTCGGGCTCAAACAGTTTCACAGTCGTTGTTGTCAAATTGGGAAATTTTTGAAATGTAAATCAACCAAACAACTTAACCCTTGTAATCTATCCTAAAATCTTCCAAGAAAATTCCTCCATGCCTGTTTGGCATGTTGAGAAGGAATTATGGCAAATTCAGACAAATTTTATAAGTTGAACAGTCCAGTTCACGTTTTAAGTGACAGAAAGACGTTTTCTTAAAATTTACCCTTCAAAATTCATCAAAATTTAAATCTTAAGCTTCTTGTGCAAAGAGGACTTCGAGAGATTTCCAAAAAGTCCTCGTTTTCCAAAAATGGAGCTCCCAGTCGAAAGTTATGGCCTTCTGAAGTTCCACTTCATTTTGGCTTCAAAAATTTTCTAACCATCAAATTTAATTAATAAAATATTCTTGGGCAGACCCATGGGCTAAATCCTTCCTTTTTGCACTTTTTTCCCAAAAATGCTTAAGGCATGAAGTTCCCCGCTGCTCCGCTGACCCACAAACATTCTTGTTGATCAAAACAATCTAAGTTCAAAAAAAAAATTGGGAAAAATTTCTACGTTTCCCCCGCGTCCCCGTAGGCCCGCAGCCAATCAGGTGTTGCCACATGGCTTAACGAGGCTCTGTCAGAGGCATGGAATCCCTTTTAACCTTGGTGCTTGTGAAATTAAAATTTGGAAACTTTTCCTAGTTTCCTCCATGGCCCCGCCGGCCCACCGCCAATCAGGATCTGCCACGTGGCATCGCGAGGCATCGGCGGAGGCGCGGGTGAATTTTACCCTTTTCACCCTTCTGGGCATTAAAATTATTTTATCCCCACCACCCCACTTTCCCTGTGTTGGCTTAGGAGGTGCCACGTGTCCCTTGCGGACTTGCGGACTTGCGGGCGTGCGGGTGCAAAGGTGGCTTTTCGCCCCAAGCGGGAAAATTTCCAAAACTTCTCCCACGGCTCCGCTGGCCCATGTCTGGGATGAGATTTCATCCCCAGCCCGCCGACCTGACTCCTCCTCTAGGAAAAATTTCTCCCTGTGGCCCGCAGACCCGCCCCTGGGGAAAATTTTCTCCCCTAGGCCCATCAGCCCGCCTTGGGAAAATTTTCCTCCCAAGGTCCGCCGACCCATAACTTTTGAAATACAGGGAGTTAGGAGGACTTCTTTATATCACTGGAAAGGTGAGAAAATTTCCTATCTAATGGGAATGTTTTTAGAAGGTTTCAAGTGTGTTAATTTTGAGAAAAATTAGGTTGAATCTCTTAATCCTGTCAGAGGGTGGGAGAGTGAGAAATTTCCCTCTTAATCCTAATGATTATTCTAACCCTAAGTTTTGACCCTGTAAATTTAATAATTGTTGTAATGGGAAAACTATGAGCTAAGATTTTTATTTGGCCTCTAAACCTTGCTTGTGGCAACTGTTGTTTTGTAACCTGGTAGCAGACACTTTTATACAAAAAAAAATTATCCCATAATTTTTCTGACTAATCCTAGGTTGTTCTTGAGTCTCAAGTGGGTTGTTTTAGCAGGTGTTACACTTGGTATCAGAGTGTGAGGTTCAAAAGCTTGGACCCTTGGGCACACTAGAAAACTTGAGACATGAACTGTAAACCTAGCACACTTTTAAAATTAGAAAACAACCCTGTTTGAAAAATTACATATTTTAGTAAACATGGAAACTGAATAAAACTTAGAAAGATGAACTAACTCTCACCTTGGTCTGTGCAGGAGGCATAGATGGGACGAGGGGTCCTTCCACATAGACTTAGACTTGCCACCACCAGATCATGTTGTAGCAGCCATCTTACCACATATTTTACAGACACTCCAGGATGTTAATGCCACTTTACGCAGAGGGTCCGTGGGAGCACGTACTGCTAGACATGATAGAGAGCCATCAGATGAGGCTCGGGCACCTTCTCGACACAGTGATGATCACAGAGCAGAGAACTCCCATGTGGAGTCAGCTAGAGTAGAGTCACCACAGAGGGGATAGGGAGACTGGGTTTCAGGACACAGAGATAGGTCTCGGAGCCCTAGGCTTAGGGATGAGCATGCAGAGAGGCCTAGGGGTCACCAGACCACCGCTGCAGACCATATCAGGGAGATCCTGAAGCTTCAGCCATCACATTATTCAGGTGACATAGGTGGTTTTCAGGTAGAGGCCTGGATAGTGAGCTTGAGTGGTTGCTTCAAGCTCTGCCCTTGTTCTAGCAACACGAAAGCTCGTGTTGCGATCCATCTTCTGAGGGATGGAGCTGGTGTTTGGTGGAGGACCGAGGAGTAGAAGCTCCACATTGATTCAGAGTCAGTCACCTAGGAGCTCTTCAAGGAGTGGTTCAGGAGCAGATATTTGTCATGGAGGTTCATCCAGTAGAGGATAGATGAGTTCCATGACCTCCGACAGGCATCTCTTATAGTAGCTGAGTACGAGAGTAGATTTTTGGATCTACTCCAGTATGTTGAGTACATGCAGGATGAGCAGGTGCGGATCCATAGGTTCATCTGGGGCCTAAATCTTGACATTGGAGGTGTGGTTTGGATCCATTGCCCACAGACATTAGCTGAGGCCGTCGAGAAGGCCTACATAGTAGAGGAGACTCGGGGAAAGACCCAGCAGGCCAGAGACCGAGTCTGGAGCTACATCCAGCAGATGCAGGACAACAAATTGAGGGGGTCAGCTCCTCCTCCTCATGGTGGACAGGGTTCATCTCAGCCATCTTTTAGACCACAATAGCAGCAGCAGCAGTCCCGCCCACCTTACAGACCTCCACAGAGATTTGATGCACAGAGGGGCCAGAGTATGGGGCCTCCTCCTAGGGGTCCCACTAGGACACAGGGAGCACCTAGAGCTCAGTCAGCAGGAGCTTGCCAGCAGAGACCTCAGCAGTCCACAACTGGGTCATCGGGATCCACAACACAACCCTCTAGAGTACCGACTGGAGCTGCTACTCAGGGGAGAGGATCAGGTGGTTGTTTTGGGTGTGGTGTTACTGGACATTTTTGGAGAGACTGCCCACAGAACCCTAATAACAGGGGTAAGACACAGATCTCAGAGCCTACTATTGGTGACATAGGGCACAGTCACAGGATCTATGCAGTGGTTGAGAACCACCAGGCTGAGCATCAGAGTATAGTTATTGAGACCACAGGTAGCATTGGTGGTGTTCCTACCACCATTTTATTTGATTCTGGTTCTTCTGATTCTTTTATTGCACCATCATTAGTAGAGCGATGCAGGCTGGTGGCAGTTAGGCAGGGTCATAGTTGGGATGTTGAGATGGCTTCTTGAGCCAAGATCTCTGTAGACTCCTTAGTCAAGGAGTGTGTAGTGGATTTGGGACCTTTCACCACTACCTCGGATCTCTGTATCCTTCCGTTGGGCTCTTATGGTGTCATCTTGGGCATGGACTGGTTGTCTGCACACAGAGCCAGAGTGGATTGTTACCACAAGATCATATCTTGTACAGATGATCTAGGAGTTGAGGCAGTGATAGCTGGGGTCAGGAGACCCATTTCTATTTGCACCATCTCCGCTATGCAGCTTAAGCGGTGTGTGCGATGGGGTTTCCAGATGTATGCGGTTACAGTTAGTGACCGATCAGAGGATGGGTCTAGTGAACCATCGCTAGATGACCATCCCATTTTGAGAGAGTTTTCTGATGTCTTTCTAAGGGAGCTATCGGGGTTACCACCCCCACGTGAGATAGATTTTCATATAGATCTGGTTCTGGGAGCAGAGCCTATCTCACGAGCACCTTATCAGATGACTACCCCTGAGCTCTGCGAGCTCAAGTTGCAGCTTGAGGGCCTTCTGGAGAAAGGCCTAATTCATCCTAGTGTATCCCCTTGGGGTGCACCTGGTGATCTTTGTAAAGAAGAAGGATGGATCCTTGTGGTTGTGTATTGATTACCGCCAGCTGAACAAAGTAACGATCAAGAATCGTTATCCCCTTCCGCGCATTGATGATTTGTTTGATCAGATGAAGGGGGCCACAATTTTCTCAAAGATAGATCTTAAGTCAGGCTACCACCAGTTGAGGATTTTGGAGGTGGATATTCATAAGACCACCTTCCGTACGAGATATGGCCACTATGAGTTCACAGTGGTACCTTTTGGTTTGACGAATGCCCCCGCAGTGTTTATGAGTTTGATGAATGGGGTATTCAGGACCTTCTTAGATCGCTTCATGCTTATCTTCCTTGATGACATTCTGATCTACTCACATGTATGCGTGAGAAGCACGAGGGGCACCTTCGCCAGGTTCTTCAGTGTCTTCGTGAGCAGCAACTTTACGGGAACTTGGAGAAGTGTGCATTCTTTCAGACAGAGGTGCAGTATCTGGGCCACATCATTTCTGGGGAAGGTATCACTGTCGATCCTTCCAAGATTAGAGCTATTATGGATTGGCCAGCACCCACTACTGTGAAAGAGGTACGCATCTTCATGGGATCGATAGGGTATTACATGAGATTTGTTCAGGATTTCTCTCAGATTGTGAATCCCATCACTTCCCTTCAGCGGAAAGGGAAGAAGTTTGTTTGGTCAGTCAGATGTGAGTAGGCCTTCAAGACACTGAAGGAGTGCCTCATGACAACACCTATTCTTGCAGTGCCAGATCCTCATGGTGAGTTTTTCATATGCATGGATGCTTCATTAGCAGGGCTTGGAGGTGTGTTGATGCAGGAGGGTAGAGTAGTTACTTTTGAGTCTCGCAAACTCAAATATTATGAGCTCAATTATTTGACTCATGATCTTGAGCTTGTGGTAGTGGTTCACACTTTGGTTCGATGGAGATACTTTCTTCTTGGTCGGAGATTCACACTCAGGACAGATCACTTGAGTCTTCGCCACCTCTTCACGCAGCCCAATCTCAACACTCGCCAACGGTGTTGGATGGAGTTGCTTTGTGAGTATGATATGGAGATAGAGCATGTGAAAGGGAAGGAGAATGTGCTAACATATGCTCTTAGTAGATAGAGACATGTGGCTATGGCCACCTCAGTGAGCACAGATTTGTGGAGCAGGATTCTACAGCAGCTTCCTCATGACAGCTTCTACATTGCAGCCAGAGTAGAGATCGAGTCTCAGAGACCCCTTGAGGGGAAGTTCGATGGTTTTTCTTTAGAGGAAGATGGCCTTCTCAGGCACAGAGGTCAGATTTATGTTCCCAGAGATGGAGGCTTGAGGCAGGACATCTTGGCAGAGGCACATCATGCACCCTATTCAGCCCATCCTGGGGTGAAGAAGATGCACGCCACCTTGAGACAGTTATTTATCTAGAGGGGACTTCATAGAGACATGGCTTAGTTTGTGTCATGCTATTTAGAGTGCCAGAAAGTGAAGGTTGAGCATCAACATCCAGCTGGCCTTCTCTATCCTCATGCTATACTGGAATGGAAGTGGGACACCATTTCCATGGACTTCATTGTTGGGCTACCGATGTCGAGATACCACCACGATGCCATCATGGTCATGGTGGATAAATTGACAAAAGTGGCTCATTTTTCTCTGGTAAAGACCACTTATACAGCTAGTGCAGTGGCATGGGTATATCTTGATGAGATTGTCAGGTTGCACGGGATTCTGTGGAAGATCATTTGTGACCGTGATCCTTTGTATACTTCCCATTTTTGGACCACCATGCAGTATGCCCTCAGGACGAGGATCAACTTCAGCACAACATATCACCCTGAGACAGATGGCCAGACTGAGTGGGTGAATCAGATCTTGGAGGACATGCTTAGGATGTACGTTATGGACCAACAGTCCAAATGGGAGGAGTACCTGTACTTGGTGGAGTTTTCCTACAATAATAGTTTTCAGAGTTCTATAGGCATGGCTCCTTTTCAGGATTTGTATGGTAGAGAGTGCAGGACACCCCTTAGTTGGGACAGGTTAGAGGACAGGGTTTCTCTAGGACCAGCTTTATTGCAGGACATGGAGCAGTAGGTGGTTATGATCAGACAGAGGCTGCAGGAGGCACAGGACAGGTAGAAGAAGTATGCGGATCAGCATAGGACCGACCATAGTTTTGATGTGGGCATGAAGGTTTTCCTTCGTGTCAGGCCACACAAGAGCCCTATCCATTATGGAAAAGGTTCTAAGTTAGCTCCTAGATTCGTTGGTCCTTTTGAGATCTTGGAGCGTATCGGCCCTTTGGCCTACCATCTAGCATTGCCACCTAGCTTGTCTCACATCCATGATGTGTTTCATGTTTCAGTTCTTAGGAGATATGTTGCAGATCCTTCTCATGTGCTAGATTGGACATCATTGCAGGTGCAGGATCAGGGGCAGGTGATGGTGGAGCCCATTCGCATTATAGATCACAGGACCCTGGGCCTTCGAGGAAGAGAGATTGATCAGGTCCAGGTGCAGTGGGACAGATATGATGAGACTGCAGCTACATGGGAGGATGCTACATTGCTACGAGTTCAGTTCCCACATCTATTCCAGTGACTTCTAGGAGGAAGTCGAGTCTAAGGGGAGGGGGATGTAGTGCCCGCTTCCCTTCGACACCTTGTGATATTGATCCTGATACTGCTGACTATATTATGGACATTGTTATAGTTTGATTTAGTATGATGTTAGATGTTAGATCATGGTTTATTGTGGACTTTGATTCATATATGGTGCATGATGATTATTGGAAACTTTTTATATATTGATGTTGATATACTGTTTGACATGGTTATATTATAGATGTGGTTCGGACATGTGATATTTGGATATTTTGAGTAGACCTAGAAAGTGGAATTAATTTGATGATCATATAGTTGTTGATAAAACTACAAATGATATTGTTGTTTTCCTTGATGATGTTGTGATTCATATGTATATATGGTTTTGGAATTATATTTATATTCATTTTGGATGTTCTGATGTGGCCACGAGGCCGAAGGAGGTATTTGTATTTTGCAGGTTAAAAATATCACAACAAACATCGGGGGATTGGAGACTAACCACATTGGAATTCTAGATGACTTCAACAAGGTCACCATGGCAACTTGTATTTGTTTTTGTGTGTTGGTTTTTGTTAGGGATTCCCATGGGGGGAATCACCTTCGAATGTGACCAAGGGACTTTATTTCTTTTATTTGGTCTTTTGTTAATGTTGTATGTGTTTTATAAGTGATGTGTTTTCCCTTTTCATTATTTAAATTGTGAATAATGTGTAATCATGTTGTTAAGTTATTTAATTAAATTATGTCATGAGAATGTAATTAATAGAGTTGTTGGTCTTGGTTTAAGTGTTGTAAGAGATGTGTAAGTGATGTGTAAGTTGATTTTAGAGTATGAAACACTCCACCTTCTTGGAAATTCGAATTTTTCCTTGGAGGCTGATTTTGGAGGCTTGTGGGACAAGTTAAACTTGTCCCATACCTCTTAAATTTATTTACCAACCATACCTATGGTTGGAGAGTTGAATTTAGACTTTCATTATGCATTTTTGTAAGTCAAGTTGTAAGTTTTAATTGCACTTTTCTTACATGTTTTAATTTTAGTCCTTTGGAGTGTGGGCTTGTTTTGGAGTGTGTAAGTAATCTGTCATATTATTCACCCACCTATTTAATATGCCTTGGAGAATGAAGTTGACTTGGGTGTTGGAGTTGAGGATGTGTGATGTGGCATCCTACATGGATCCACCTCATCCTCTTCTCTTCCCTCTTCTATATATTCAAATTCCCATGCTTGTTTTTGGGTTACTTCACCTTGGAATGCTTCATTTTGGGTGAATTATTTTTGTTGTTTGAGAGCTCTTGCTTTGGAGGGGTTTGAAGATTGTTGAATGCTTGTGCTTGGAGGATATTTTGGATTGCTTGCATTGGAATAAAGCTTGTTGTTTTTGAACTTGGAACAACTCCATCATGGAAAGGTAAGAGCTTGGCTCTTGTTATGCTCTTCTTTCATTTTTATGCTTATGTGAATGGTTGAGTGTGTGAATGTGTTGTTTTATTCATTGGTTGGTTGGGTAGATGGCCTAGGAAAGGTGTAGGAGAAGACTATGGGGATTCTTGTGGGGAGACATAAGTGTTATGGGGAGGTATAAGTGTGGAGGGAGTTGGGATTTGGGTTCCACCTTGCAAAATAAATAGCTTGCATTTCTTTACTCATTATGGGGTGCCATAAGAGGTTGGGGAGGCATAAGGAAATGGGAGGAATAAGGGGTACTTGGGGGAGGCATAAGGGCATGTCAGGGTTTTGAAATGATATATTTTGGTGGTTTGTTCTCAGGTGGTGATACCCATTTCCCCTTGGGAGGCATAAGCAACATCCCCCATAGTTTCTTGCTCCTTTGGCTTGCATGAGGAAGCCTGAGTGTTGTTTGTTGTCTTTTATCTGTGGTTGCAAACTACAGTTTTGTTCTGGACTGTGTTTTAAATATGAATTTGTATGTGTGTTGTGGAAGCCTATTGTTGCCATGAGTTGAAACACATTTCTTATTGCATTGTGGTTGGGGCTCGGGGGCCAATGAAGAAGGATGGCTTCTCCTTTTCATTGGATGTCTTGGTTGGGTGGAGAGTGTTTCCTTTCTCCCTGCTTTTGTTGTGATCAAACTGGAAAATGGAGGATCTTCACGTTGTTGTACTGGAGCAGAGGAAAAAGAAAAATTTGACAGTCCTTGTTGAGATTATTTCTTATTGTAACCTTTTCCCACTTTGAAGTGGATGACATTGTATATTATCTGTGATGGAAAGGCTACTCTATTTTAGTTATGAAAGTTGTTGTGATTATGGAAGAATATATCTTCTATTCAGTTCTGTGAACAGAAAAGAAAGATATGTATTTGTATGTTATATTCTGAAAATAAATGGGAAAGAAGTCGTAAAAGATTCATTTGAATTAATGGAAGTTGTGTACCTTGTTCAAATGATTTTGTTTTCATTGGAAATCTGCGTTTGAAATATAGTATAAAAGCTCTGGTTGGAAAATTGAAAAGTAAATACGCATGAAGAAATGTTATACTGCTCTGTTCTTTTGAAATGCATGATTTAGAAATCAGAACTGTACGTTGGCTTTTGAATACTTGAATTGAAAAAAAAAAAACCAACTTCATATGTTAGATTGGATTGGGAATGAATTTCATATATCAAGTTGGTAAAGGAAACCTGGATCTGTTTAAGATCAAGTATAAACTCCATCCTTTATTTCACTGTATACTTGCAAAATTTTATCAAAAAGTATAGAGTGACCCTGCAACATTGAAAAGATAAATTGAAATACCAATTGAACTTGTGGGATCAAAATGATCCCAAGCAAACAAAAATACTTAAGGAATTTCCATAGAACCTTTCAATTCGGGCTCAAACAGTTTCACAGTCGTTGTTGTCAAATTGGGAAATTTTTGAAATGTAAATCAACCAAACAACTTAACCCTTGTAATCTATCCTAAAATCTTCCAAGAAAAATCCTCCATGCCTGTTTGGCATGTTGAGAAGGAATTATGGAAAATTCAAACAAATTTTATAAGTTGAACAATCCAGTTCACGTTTTAAGTGACAGAAAGACGTTTTCTTAAAATTGACCCTTCAAACTTCATTAAATTTTAAATCTTAATATTATTGTGCAAAGAGGACTTTGAGAGCTTTCCAAAAAGTCCTCGTTTGCCAAAAGTGGAGCTCCCAGTCAAAAGTTATGGCCTTCTGAAGTTCCACTTCATTTTGGCTTCAAAAATTTTCTAACTGTCAAATTTAATTAATAAAATATTCTTGGGCGGACCCGCGGGCTAAATCCTTCCTTTTTGCACTTTTTTCCCAAAAATTCTTAAGGCATGAAGTTCCCCACCACTCCGCTGACCCGCAAACATTCTTGTTGATCAAAACAATCTAAGTTCAAAAAAAAAAATTGGGAAAAATTTCTACATTTCCCCCACCCCGTAGGCCCACAGCCAATCAGGTGCTGCCATGTGGCTTAACGAGGCTCTGTCAGAGGCATGGAATCCCTTTTAACCTTGGTGCTTGTGAAATTAAAATTTGGAAACTTTTCCTAGTTTCCTCCGCGGCCCCCGCCCGCCCGCCAATCAGGATCTGCCACGTGGCATCGCGAGGCATGGCGGAGGCGCGGGTGAATTTTACCCTTTTCACCTTTCTGGGCATTAAAATTATTTTATCCCTGCCACCCTGATTTCACCACGTTGGCTTAGGAGGTGCCACGTGTCCCTTGTGGACTTGTGGGTGCACGGGTGCAAAGGTGGCTTTTCAGCCCAAGCGGGAAAATTTCCAAAACTTCTCCTGCGGCTCCACCGGCCCGCGTCTGGGAAGAGATTTCATCCCTAGCCCCACCAACCGACTCCTCCTCCGGGAAAAATTTCTCCCTGCGGCCCACAGACCCACCCTTGGGGAAAATTTTCTCCCCTAGACCCACCGGCCCGCCTTGGGAAAATTTTCCTCCCAAGGTCCGCCGACCCATAACTTTTGAAATACAGGGAGTTAGGAGGACTTCTTTATATCACTGGAAAGGTGAGAAAATTTCCTATCTAATGGGAATGTTTTTAGAAGGTTTCAAGTGTGTTAATTTTGAGAAAAATTAGGTTGAATCTCTTAAGCCTGTCAGAGGGTGGGAGAGTGAGAAATTGCCCTCTTAATCCTAATGATTATTCTAACCCTAAGTTTTGACCCTGTAAATTTAATAATTGTTGTAATGGGAAAACTATGAGCTAATATTTTTATTTGGCCTCTAAACCTTGCTTGTGGCAACTGTTGTTTTGTAACCTGGTAGCAGACACTTTTATACAAAAAAAATTATCCCATAATTTTTCTGACTAATCCTAATTTTTTGCGGGTGGAATGGTGGTGGGTATTGGAGTAGTAAAGGTGGGTGAAATGATATCAATAGTGTGAGTGGGGATGGATGGTATGCTTGTAGAGGTGGAAGAAGGTTGTGAATCACTAGGCTGACCAATATCATATGTACCAATATTGTTATATGGAATAGGTTGTGAGGGAGGAATAAGCATAATAGTAACAAGGCCTATGTGATAGAACTTAAATGGATCAAGGTCAGTAGAAATGGTATGTTCATAACCATCGTATAAGAATTTAATGCACCAATGAATTGTAGATGGGATAACATGCATTGCGTGAATCTAGGGTCTACCCAATAAAAGATTAACTGAATTGAGTCAGCAATAACGAAGAATACCATAGGAAAAATATTAGGCCCAACTTGTATATGTAATGTGATAGTGTCAGGCCTATGCGAGTAGTGGAATCATAGTCATGAATGAGAGTGGAATTTTTAGTAATTAGATTATCAGTAACTGATTTAATAAAATCTAAATGTAAATGTTTGTTGTAAAATGAAGTACACTAATATATAAATGCTAAATAATTTATTCAATATCAATTATGAAAGGAAATGAGAGGGGTAATGTACTTATCTGAATTTTGCTTATCCTGCAGTGAGTCTGAACTGGACAATTTGATGAAATAGAAGTTCATATTGTCGCAACAGACCGTAGAAAATGTAGTAGAGGCAGAAATGGCTGGACTAGGGCACCTAGAGAGGGACAGGGGTGCCTATAGGCACCTGGGTACTGGTTTTGGGCGCCTGAGTCTATAGAAAAGCTCATAATATTGTTCCAATAGTGTCGTTAGGGTTTCGTAACTTTTATCCTTTTGTCTCTACAATATCACACAATAATCACCAAAGTTGTTTGTAAACCTGCAATGAAATAATGACCTACAAAACCCTTAAATATACATCAAATCCTAAAAAAGAAAGATGCAAAATAAGGGGTCGAACTATCCTCAGTTGCCACAATGGTGGACATACAACTAAGTGTTGCACTACATATAGAACTCAATGTAGTTATGTGTGCTTGTGTGTGCAATAGTTCTCCTAGGTATCCCAATGATGCCAAAATAATGGGCAATAGCTAGATAAAATGCAAATGTGTGGATGAAATAAAATGAACTCCCCTTCCTATGAAATTTTTATGTAGATTAATGTGCCCAAATGTAGTACCTTACTCTATGTAGATAGCTAGCCCTTGATAAGAATTGGCCACCCATATAATGGTATGTATGTTGTGTTTATATAGGGATCTCTTGTTAAAATTTCAACACTAATGACTCGACATGTCTACTGGTACCTCGAGGGATGAGAGGGAAAATTGCAAAGACCAACCTCAAATGTCAAAAATAATATCAAATATAAAGAGGACACGGATGCCCATGATGGACAAGAGCGACTGATGCTAATGTCGATAAACAAGTGATGAAAAATGAGTGAGGACTGACAGACAAGGATCCCTATGACTTGACCAGAACCGAGTGTATGAGTGACAAGTGTGACAGATAAAAGAAATAGAAACCAACAAGATAAGTGGATGGACTATGGAATGGGTCATCAGTGAATAATTTCCTTACGTAAGATCCATACATAAAACAACATACTTGGTGGTATAGTAAATAGTACTAAGTGCGTGATTTTGTGTCTAAATTTTCCCCCACTTTATTTTGGTGAGAAAATCTTGGTAACATAAAGTAGATAGAGATGCGTACCTAAGAGAAGTCTGGAGAATCCCATGTCACAGAAGAATGCACAGATGTGGTAGAAGTACATTCCAAATGAGAACACATAGCGTGACGAACCATGAATTGGCGTTTCAATCCATGTGACGTGACGAGGGACATGGAACCATAATGAGGATGACTAAGCGAGATTGATTATTGTGATGTTGAACGATTAGGGATTTTGATTTTTGTCATCGATGGAGATGTGATGGGGTAGGGAGTGATTAATTCCCAACCCGATTGTACACGAATGAAAAACTAAGGATTTTGGTGTCCTACCGCCATATGAATATTTTAGGGAGAGAATTCTAGTGTTACCCTCCAACTTTAATTACATCCTCAAAAGGTCTAGCCACTGTAGATGGAAAAAGACCAATTTTTGTTGATTTTGGATCCAATTTTTGAACAAATGTGATAACCCAGATAGAAGCAGTATAGGAAAGGAAATAACGTCTCATTGCCCCCACTCCACGGGTGTCGTCAAAATGTCTTGCTTCCATGTTAGGTCATCTAGAAGCAATCGTAAAACGTAAAGTAGTTTCACATGTTAGGTCATCTAGGAATGCGGTGATGTAACTCCAAAGTTAGGTCATCTTGGAGGATAAATACGTTGTGTTGTGTCGATTTGATGAATGTGTTGATAAAAATTTTATTTTTGCAAGTTGAACTTGTGTGATTAATTGATTGGTTACTCATGGAGAAATTTTACGTTTTTTGCCCCAGGATAGGTCATTAGGGGGATTTGCTAGAAAGTGAAGTGAAATGTCACAGGGTGTATGAGAAAATGTTAAATAATGATGTATTGGAAGTGTAAATTGATTGTGTAATGGTGTAAGGGGAATTATAGGATAACCCTAATTGTATGCCCCTGCTTTCGACAAAAGGGGGAGTGATGATGAGAACGAATACTGAGCCGAAAGGAAGCATGCAACGATGTTAGTGGATGTATGACAAATATCATAAAAAGTGTGTATATATAAAATGAGAATAATGTCAAGAAGAAGTATAACATTTGATCCACGAGAATAATATCGCTACACGCAAGCCTGCAAACCCTATTGATCCATGAGTTCAGACTGGAGCTCTTCAGCCAGATGGTGGGGGCTCGAATCTAGCTTCAGGGGTTCCTTGGTCATGGATTGACCTCACCTTTACCAATGCTGCGACTGTATGCTCAGACGGTTCTAAAAGCCCTAGCCATATTCAATCACCATATGGGGGTGTTCCTGGGAAAGGTAAGGTTCATGGTGAGCTGGAACAGGGATATCTACCTGCTCTTCCATTGTTGGATAAAGAGTTTAGGCACAAATCTCTTGAAACCTCCTTCAAAGATGTCTTAAAAAGCAATGAATCCTCTATGAAACCTACAGACATCACCCCATGTATTACATTTGGGGAAGATGTCATTTCATCTGAGATCTACTACAAAGAGCATGCTCAAATTGTACATTCAGGGGTTTATGGCCCAGCCTTCTTGTTCTTCACGCATGGATCTCCAAGCATTGGACTCCATCTTTAACTGGTAAGATAGAATTATATCCATGTGCTAAAGGCATTTTCATTATGGTTTTCTCTTCAATAGATGATAAAGACATAATTGCTTCCAAGCTCTGGACCTGCGAGTCAAAATATATGATCATGAAACCTTGGTTCCCATCCTTTAACCCGCACACAGAGTCATTCTCATGGAAACATATTTGGATCAGGCTGCCCCATTTACCTCTCCAATTCTAGAGTCATGAATGTCTATCAACCATTAGAAATACCTTGAGTACTACACTCCACATTGATTCTCAAACAACTAATTACAACCATACTACCTATGCCCGGATCCTGGTGGAACTTGACACTAATAAAAATCTTCCTGCTACCATAGACCTTCGAGTGCAAAATAGAACTTGGTCACAAACTCTTGATTATGAAGGTCTACCTTTCCTATGTAGAAGGTGTTTTGGATTAGGACACACCTCTACTACTTGTGGGATGGAAAAACGTCAACATGAGAAGCGCAACTGGTGGAAAGACGCACTCCCAGAGCACCTGATTTTTTTGGATAGAAAGGATCTTGAATCTAAAGCAGTAGATGAACCAGAGTCAACGAAAACCCCTTTATCCGAAACTCATATTGTTAGCAACATGAAAAATACACAAGCTGTTGAGGGAAGCATGGAAAATGATAAATATCTCTCTTAGGATAACAACATGGTTGTTCTAAATGGGACAAATGAGACTAAGGAAAATACTCCTCCTTTGTCTTCTTCTCCAACCGTGAAGGCTCCATCAGGGTGGGTTACGGTCAACAAAAAGAAAAAATCTACCACTCTGAAGGGTAACACTTCGCCTTGATGATTCTCGTCTCTGCTATTGGCTGGCTGGGTTTCATTGGTCTCATTTTTCTTAGCCGGATAGCAGATTGCTTCCAATGGTGTTGATATGCCATTGCTGTTTATTTGTTGTACTTCTGTTGTTTTTTTACCGCTGCTTTGTAGGTTGTTGGTTTTTACTTTGCAGTCTATTTTCTGCTGTCGGGCTTAATTGTTCTATCTAGATTTTGATCCATCTCTTGTGCTTTAACTATCAATTCTGGCTTCTGAGCCTTGGTGTACAAGGGTATAGTCCCTTTCAAAAACCTATTTGCCAATAATAATAATAAAAAAGAAGTATAACATGTATGATACATGTATGATATAGTAATATGTGGAATTCTAAAGATAACCCCACAAACAAGAGAATAATCAAAGTAAGTATGCTCAAGATATGAAGGAAACCGTACGAGGTGTATTAATTCAAAGGATACGTGTGAATAATGACTATAGTGTGGTAAGTAATGAAGATTTAATATAAATAGTAAATATAAAAAATGAATAGGTATTTCATTTGGTAATTGTGTAAGTGTGATTTTGAGCTCTAGGTGTGTGAAGATGCCTCAAGTGAGAGCACCACGATTGATTCGGTTTGAGATGGTGGCAGAAACTGTGACATCACATATGATAATGGAGCTAGTAAGTGTAGATGTTTTCAAAATGTGTTGATCTATGGTTGCAGGTGATGCGTATTGGTCACTGATAGTGGACACATCCATCCACACATTAACGTGGAATGTTCCCACTAGTCTACTCGTAGGTGGTGGTATGCTAGAACGGGTGGATGTGATTGTGGGTGAGCACACAAACTTGTTTGATCTAATGGCATTAGCGGTAGCTACATGTTCAATGTTATTGAGGAAGTGAGACAAAGCACAAGAGGAGATACGATGAGGTAGAGAGGCTACGGGTGGAGGTACCCTAGCTTAGGATGTATTCGCACGATTTGTGGAGTTGCAGGGTCGTTATGTAGATTAGTTGATGGAGAACACATTAATGCATAAGCATATAAAGATATATAGGGGCCACAACCAACGATGTAAATTGAGTGGCGAAGATTCTAGATCTAGAGCTCCCACAATGATAGATAGTGATAGCGATGATGAGATATGATCTATATGTACTCATGTAGCATTGCATGAGGGATTTCCCCCCCAGTATTGGTATTTTTGTATCTATGATGGTGATGGTGATTTATATTTATATATGTGGATTGTCAGCGTCGTTGTGTTGTACTTGATGTGTTATCGATGTGTGATGTGTTGATTAAATGTATAATATTGTGATGATTGTTGTGTTAATATGATGAGATAGTGTATATAATTATATATTATATATGTAGTATAATGGTGATGTGTAATAGATAAATGATGAAAATGAGTATTGTATAAATGATAGAGTAGAAATGTATGAAATGGTTGTAATAGTATAGTGAATCGCGTGCTAGTATGATGAAGAGGGGGGAGGAGAATATCGATGCCCCCAGTGTATAGATGATAAGGTTCATTTATATAAGATCCCTTAGTAGTCAAGAATGAACCATGAAGCAAGAGTGTATCATCGGGAAATGATATGAGAGTGTACGCTAGATAGATATGCCGATATAAATTGTAGCGCAAAGATATGGTGAGGTTATTATTGTAACAGGTCCCTCAACATTCATGTAAGAGCCAAAAGAACATGAGTGCATCATCGGGGGGTAAGGTGATAGAAATCACCTACCAGAGACCAAGGCGGTGTGGAGCAGTGGAAGCATGTGAAATGAAAGTAGCATGAGTGCATGGGCCAAACTAGATGTCATGTGGAATGATGTCAACGATGGGTGATGTAATGGTGGGAAGTGCAGATGCTGAGGGTTGTGGAAGCCAATGTGTAGTAGCAGTCTGGCATAACGGATGATATGGATGAGTTGGTGCAATGATGGATGGATGAGATGGAGAGCGTGCACAAGCAACAACATGTGGTGGTAGATGAATAATGGCATTAGTACTAGATGAAGTAGACAAATCAACTGGAGTTACAACATGCTTGTGTGGGAGTGGAGACATAGATTGCTCATGAGAGTGAGAACCAAATGAAATGACACCCTTCTCTTCTAATTGTTGTAAGTGTTCACGAAGGGTGAAATAGTCATTATCGCGATGACCATTGATATGATGAAAATTACAATAAGGTCTATCATGTTGGCATTGCAAGCGATGAGGAGGATGATGTTGAGTAGAATGAAAATGAATCATACACTTATCAAGCAGAGCACACAATACATCACATGGTCTAGCGTGATGAGAAACATGTAAAGGCTCCTTTGAAGGAGACACAAAAGTCAAAGGTGGAGCTTGATGCGGTGGAGGAGATAAAGGATGTTTATGCAACATAGAAGATTGTTTTTTTTGTGAGGTGGAGGAGATGGAGTCCTAGGAGGATGTTGAATATATGGAAGAGGAGAATAAATAGGTGATGCAATGGTAGGAGAACTAGGAGGAGGATCTAGAATGTGTGCTACAATGAGATCATGTTCTAAATCAATGACTTTACAGCACAAGAGAGTGAATGTTTCACATGTATCATATGGTAAGTGTTCCTTTAAAGAAGGAATCAAACCACAATAGAAGATGAATTTATTTTCTAGGTCAACAGGTTGGAAGACTAACTATTGCATGCAAGAATTGAAACGTAAAATAAAATCAATGATATGTTCTATTTTTACTTGATGTAATCTAGGTAGATGATCATATGTGACCTTAGGACCATTTTTAAGGATAAAGCATTACATAAAGGCTTATTCCATCTCACAATAGGTACTCATAAATCCGAAAGGTAAATGAGTATACCATTAGAGAGTGTAAGTAGTAAGACTATGGTGAAAAGATTTTAACATTAATCGATCATAAAAATAAGGAGCCATAGCTAGAAAATAATGCTTGAGATGTAGATATGGATTTCCAGTACCATCAAAGCATGTGAATGCAAGCATAATGAAATCCTGAGGAAATGTTGAATTATGAATCTTTTTCAGAATAGGATTGCCATGCAAAGAATTATTTTCGATAGAAGCATAATAGGATTTGTTTTGTAATGTAAGAGATTGGACCTGAGATTGTAAGTGGCCAATAACATGCATGAGTGATAAGATGTCTTGTGAAGAAATGGTGGAAGATGGAAATAATGTATTGAGTGGTTACAATTTTCCATTATGAGTGATCATAAGAATGTCAAGAGGAGACATAGAAGATGATGTTGCTAAGGGCACCAATATATGGGTTTCAAAGAAGTAAAAGTTGGTGAAGAACATGGGGTGTTGATATAAGGTGTAGGACTAGCGTCGACAACATCATTAGGTGATGGAGTGACAGAAGGAGAGGAATCATGCATGGTGTTAGAGGCAATCTCATAAGATGATGAAAGTGGAGTGAGTGATTCACCTTTAGAAGTATGCAAAGAAGTAGAATCATGACTATCAGATGTATCATAAAAATCAAACAAAGATTCAGATGCAAGGATTTCATTAACCGTATAATCAACATAGAATGGTGGAGGAGAAGAACTAGTGTTTGATGTGTCAAGAGAAGCATTTTCAAAAATAGAAGCATGAGATGCAACTATATAATCATGTGAACTAGTATGAGAAACAAAATCTTGCACATATTTATTGTCATCAAGATTACGCATAAAACTAATAAGAGCATCATCTAGATTCTCATTAGAAATAATAGAAGGTGGAGCATGGATAAATGAATAACAAGGTGTACAATGAGTAAATATTTCTGGATCATCAACAATGCTAACGGTGGAATTATTGAAGTTAGTAGGTGTTGTCACACGGATCGTACACCTGTTGAATCTTTGAGTGATCCCGTGAAACATTGGAACATCCCCAAGGTGTGGGACCTTGTCACCTTGGGATGAACCTCTAGAGAAGGTTGGATTCCTTTGAAACTTGGCGCACTTGATTTAATATCAACGTGCAAGGCTACAACACTTTGAAAATTATTTTAATCTACTTTGTTCTTGGGATTAAGTTAAGAGGTAAACAAACAATAAATTGAAATCGGGTGATGCACTAAATATAAAATAAACAAATAGACCCACTTGACAACACAATTAACATCTCATCACAATATATTACATGCGCATTTCCTATAACCCTCTTTAATCTATGATTGAAAAGATAACCCACTTTGATAACATAAAGGAAATGAGTTTTCCAAAATTGAAATACATATATTCTATATCATTTTCCACAAAGATTATAACAAGATAACAAATATAAAGGTAAGATAATCACTCAAGTCTAAGGAATTAAACATTCAGAAGTGATAGATTGATTAATGAGTAACACAATATATCAGATATTCCACGGAAAAATATTGTTCTAAATATTATCAAAAGTATTAAAGTAATTAAAACACTCTTCCAAGATTGAAGAGTGATTCCACTAAGGTCTAAAATTCATACCTAAAGCATAATACCTTTAACTATTTATAAGCTCAAAAATTTGAGCCATTACAACTCCACCTTTAACTAACTAGTTACTAAAAATAAAGTGCATTAAAGTTCAAGGGAACAGGCTCCCATTAAAATAGAAATTTTTTTACACATGTGTTATCCAATTTTGCACACATGGCAAGATTGGACAAGGGGGTCCTATCATGTTCAAAATGAAATAGTAGTCCCAGGAACCCATCTCCGGTTATTATCAAGATACAAAAATTAAAAATAATTCTTAAATTGCATGTGAGAGATCACCTAGCATCGAAAGGCACCTAGTTTATCTCAACTCAGTGAAGAGTTTGGGGTCGAGTTGATAGAGAATCCGGTGTCAAATTGATAGTCATCTCATAAATCATCTCGGTAGAGACTCTCAGTTGTAAGAGCTCGATGATGGTCTTGTTAATGCAAAATATAGCTCGTTGAAAATTGACTAATGAAAGGAACTCTACAAGGATCTCGGTGGAGATCGATGCAAAAAGATCTGAAGGCCAAGTCAGGGAGAGTCAAAGTTAACATGATGCCAAGTTTAATCCATTAAGACAGTGCTCGACCAACCACTTGGGAGAATTATCTTGTTTGACCGAGATGATATGAAATTATACAGATATGGGAGGTTCAACATCATTGAATCTCGGGTTTGTAATTACATAATGGAAGGACTTCTATCGACCCAGGAAGATAATATAAGCACCATAGAATACCAATGTAAAATTGAGTCAAACCGAAATTTTAAAAAGAGCTGTGAATTATAATGGTGTTCAGACCTTCCTTGGTCGAGTATTCGATGCACAGGTAGCAGGCATGTTGCAGTATAGTAAGAGTTCTTTTGAGCTCTTCCAAAAAGCAAGTTGTCCAACTATGTTGTTATCTGTTCAGCATCTAATGCATCCTCAAATTCGGGATTTTCCGTCAAGATATTTTTATGAAAATCAATTAAGTGATAGTGAGAGTGTTACCGGGAGACTTGATGAAGTTTATTACAAAAATTATCTATCGAGACCTTACTTGTTTTACGATGTAACTCATGGAAGTGGATCTCATAGAGGTGGAACTATTTCATATTAGAATATTCATGAAGCATAATTTGCTTTGCAATTATATGGGCATCTTCAATGAGCCACTAGGTCATCAGGCATAAAGGTTTCTGTTGAAATTATCACACCTTACAAGGTACAGCTAAAATGTTTGCACTGAGAAAATGATGTCTCCTCACGCTGAGTGGAAAAATGGAAATCGATGGCCATCTGTCCAAAACGAAATATGGCCAAATGATAACGAAACCCCGCACTCCAATCCCAAATGTGGAAAATAAGGTGAGCATTGCCAAGGGAAATGACGTGATGTCAATCCATTGAAAAAATTTCGAGCGTGGGAGAAGTTTGAGTCTACTGCCAAAAAATCGGGAGCACGATCATGGCAAGCCACAGATAATTCCGCGCATGGGAAACATTTCACTATATTTCCAAGTGGGTTTTTATGAATGGCAGACCGAGAAAGTAATCCCGCGCATGGGAAACATTTTACTATATTTCCAAGGTCGGAAATTTGATGATGGCAGACCAAGTTGTTCACTCCGCGTAGGGGAGATTCAGGAAAGCACTACCAAGTGGAAATATTGGGTTGGTAAACCATGATCAGACTTCTGTGAATGGGAGAAATCGGATCAAATTACCAAGTGGAGATCATAAGATGGCAATCCATCATGAGAATTCCACGTAGTTTGGAGTGGTCCGAGTCTTTGTGCGAGTCACCAGGAGGAAGTTGATGACCGAGGGATGGTGAGTGAATTGCCATATAAACCGGTGAATGAGGAATGACGCCAGGTTGGAGGAACGAGTCAAATGCTGAGTGGAGCGGTGAGTGCATGAAGATCAAAGGATGCAAGGAAAGAAAGGACAATCAATCGTTTCATTTTGCGCCTTCATCTCCAGAGACACAAGGATTCTTTGATCATCCTTGGTGAGATTTCAGAAAACAAATTTCACATCCACTCTTGCATGGACTGTGGATTGGGTTCCATAGATCATATGAAGAAAGTGTATCTTTTCATACAGATCCGCCCTTGTTAGGATTCCAATCAGAATACTGAACTGTTCAGACTTTGAGTTAGCTTTAATGGCTGCCACGACCTTCTCCTCATCCTCTATACAATTCTGAACTTGATGTGGGCAGGTGACAAGCTCCCACGCATAGGCAGCAGGCATGTTGCAGTATAGTAGAAGCCTTTTGGATGCTTCCAACAAGCAGGTTGAACAACTATGTTGTTATTTGTTCAGTATCGAATGGCAGTTGCAAGAAACAAATATTCACTGCCGTGTACGATGGATTGGAGTCATGCTATTCAAGGCTTCATAAAATTTCCCCGAATCAGGAGATGAAGGTTTATTACGATGCAGAATGAAACGATTCATATTGCTCAGCATTTTTTTTGTTGTTTCATGAAGTTTAAACTTGGAATACATAAATGGCCTCAAGTTGACCAAGGAAAACAATAAGAATCGAGTTTGATAGCTCATGATTCAAAGGACTCAATGTAAAAGAGCTCAATTGCCAAGGCAAGGAAAGAGTTAGTGTGGGGTTCAAAATCGATTGCAACATCGAGTTAGAGGATTCGAAACTCACTGAGTTGGGATTTGTGCAGATTCTATCCACATGGACCCCCCTCCTCTTCAAGTCAAACAGGTCAACGGGGGGGTCCCAACATTATGTTAATTAAATTAATATTTTTATTTAAATATTTTAATAATAATATTTATTATTATTATTTAAATATTCTTTTAATTAATTGAGAAGACTAGGTCATCAGGCAATTAATGACCCATGATGGAACCTTCTCAGGTGGTTCAACTAATTGTAATAAATACATCATGGGCCTTCAATTTAGGAATGTAATTATGAGATTTCCTCTTCTTTCTCACATATTCTTCTATAAATGTAAGTTGGAAGCTCATTTCAAGGGGTTCCAACAGTTCAGACAAGTTGGACAATTAGATATCTCAGGCGAGTGTGTACTTTTCAAGAGTCATCTCTCTTCTGCAAGTTGTTCTTGTGTGTTAAGAGAACTTTCAAGCCTCCTCTTCAAGATTGTAATGGAAACTATTGCCTCTTCTGAATGTATGATGCATTGTGCATGTTATCGAAGCAATAAAAGTGTGTGTTTTGTGACTAATCACGGTCCTTTCATCCTTCTATGCTTCTTTGTGCCTTTCTCATACTTGCAAGTACATTGTGCAAGTTTAAGTTTCTATTGCAGGTTCTTGGAGTTCTGTGCTTATCGAGTGGTGGAGTATTACATGCAGTTGAGTTGTGGTGTCTATTCACCCTTCTTGAGTTCATTCTTCTTCACTAGGAAACTGGTATATTTCTTGGTCTGATAAAGTTTAACAAAGGGAGTGCGTGTCTCTTAGTTTGTGGTATCTTGTACCCTCTCTAAGTTGCAGTAGGTGAAGTTGACCTGTGGTGCACACACCCTCTTCAAATTAACCCTTCCTGAGTCTAGAAACACCCTTTATTTGGTGCATCACCATCCCTAGTATAGTTTCATTTCTGTAAATCTCTTTCCCTAAAACCCCATGAAAATGTTAGCATAGAACTAGATAATCATTTTTGTTACACTAGGAGTAGTACAACACTTAGTTTAGGAAGAGGAAGCCGGCCTTCTCCGGAGGTTCACTTCGAGCCCAAGTCCCACAGCTTGAAAAGTGATCCCATGTGTCCCAATCACACCGAACGTCCTATTCACATCTTGGCCATTCGGAGGGTGCAATGATCTGGCAACAACAACAGGTTTGACCAAGTCAACCCTACAATTTTGACCAATCCAGAGCTTGGAGCTGTTCCAATAACGGCTGTCAGGCTTAGGTGAAGCCTGCAACGTCCTTTTTCTATTCAGATTCCTCTTGATCCTTCTCCCACATAGCCATACGGTGCTTGTATTCGATGAAGAATTTGATAATTCCTTATATTTATTCCTCCTCATGTCCACATGCATAATGATTCACCATATCTATCATCTCAACCTCTTTGGAAACCTTGGTTGGTAGTCTTTTCAACTTGTTCACAACTTTCTTAAGCTAGCTTATAAAATTCTGGCACGAAACTAACCTGTAAATTGCATCAATATTGAAATTCTTAGTCACCTCATCATCCTCTTTGATTAAACCTTTGAAATTTTCTAAAATTTGATCAATTGGGAGAGCATCTATATTTTCATTGAAGAATTTACAATGAATAATATCAAATTCTTCAAAAATGTTATTTAGTCCATCCATTATTTCGACTCGTTTCTCATCTAATTTCCTCTTTGATTAAACCTTTGAAATTTTCTAAAATTTGATCAATTGGGAGAGCATCTATATTTTCATTGAAGAATTTACAATGAATAATATCAAATTCTTCAAAAATGTCATTTAGTCCATCCATTATTAAGTTTGGAGATCAGATTCTGTGAGGAAATGCTGAGAGAAAGGTTTACAATACTCAGTGGATTTTCTTACTTAGAAAATTTTATTAATGCTCCTAACATATCTCCTAATCAGCATGTGAGTACCTGTTACAGCTTGGATACAGGATTTGACTCATATAAAGCTTGGAGATTGATCTGCCATTTGTGCAGACAATAGAGTTCTCAAGAGATCAGCTCGGAACTTCATTCTGTGTAGAGGCATTGTGACCGTGCAGCAGAATGGTAGCTGAATCATCATTGGCATTGACGTCAGGTCGGAACTTCATTCTGTGTAGAGGCATTGCGACCGTGCAGCAGAATGGTACCTGATATTGTGTGTCAACAAGAGGAGCTCTCAAAGGATCAGCTTGGAACGTCATTCGGTGTCAAGGCATTGCGACCACACATACGAATGGTAGCTGATCAACAGACTTAGCATCATACATCGGAGGCTCGAAGTCTTGAAAAAGGCTTAGCATCATGTATTGGAGGCGTTGAGGTCTACAGAGACTTAGCATCATACATCGGAGGCTCGAGGTCTTGAAAAAGGCTTAGCATCATGTATCGGAGGCGTTGAGGTCTGTAATAGACTTAACATCATACATCGGAGGCTCGAAGTCTTGAAAAAGGCTTAGCATCATGTATCGGAGGCGTTGAGGTCTACACAGACTTAGCATCGTGCATCGGAGGCTCGAGGTCTTGAAAGAGGCTTAGCATCATGCATCGGAGGCGTTGAGGTTTGTAAAGGGATAAGGCATTGTCCATCACCGACATCGGATCAATCAAAGCTCTACGTAACATGGAGTTCCTTCAAACCAGTTCGGATTCTGCGGAATCAACTTAGAACCAGGAGCTGTGTTATAGAGTTAAAGAAGATCCTTGTTGTCAGATATCAAGAAGCTTAGCACCGCATAGAAGGAGCGTTGAGGTTTCATACAGAAACTTAGCACCATAAAGTGGAGGCGTGGAGGTTTTCTTCGGATATCAGAGTGGCGCAGCGGAAGCATCGTGGACCCATAACCCACAGGTCCCAGGATCGGAGCATAGTTGTCAAAGTGAGAAGGTTGGAGGAGAAGACCCAAGGGTTTACTACAGCAGCACTTCCGAGGAGGCAGCAAATTTTTCCAGATTCATGACAGTATGGAAGCTTTTTGGAACAAAAAGCTTTTCTCAGTGGGGAGGTGTGATCAGGGGATCATTTCTGAAAGTTCCCTAAACATCTCTAAATGGTGTCAGTGCAAAAGATCATCTCGAGAGCTTTCCAACGACTGTGAGAACGCGACAAACGGACATCGGGAGCTCTAGATATGTTCAGTCAAAGTTCGGTCAACGGGAAAGTCAAACTATGGTCAACTGGTCAATTTTGGACCAATCGCACTGTGACACGTGGCTTGCCAACACTCGTCGAATTCGCTCGATTTGCCTATCGGGAAGCGACAAGTGGACTACAGGATTATTTCTATTCCACATTGCATGGGTCGAAATAATATTTGGTAATGCCACTTCTCAAATGCCACAAATATATATTAATGTGTATACATTAATATTAAAACAAATGCATATGTTGACCACGTGCAAGGTGGTGAAGCGGTTTTGGGGGCAAAGGACCATACGTAGCAGCTGCCACGTGGCGAACAAGGTGGAGATGGGGCGGTTAAGCTCCAACGTGGTCATAGACCACTCCATTATATGCGCGTGGAAGGCTTTAAAGCCTAAACTATTATCAAATGCGCCAAATATGGGTTGTTAACCTATTATTAAACATGCCGCGCCAAATGGAACATTCAATCCGCGCCAAACTTGGGATTTAATCCCATTGTCCACCAATGCCGCGCCTTTTTGGGGATTTAATCCCATTTCAATATGCATGCCGCGGCTAAATTGGGTATTAATCCCATAGTATATACATCGGCCCTATTTGGGAATTTAATCCCATTTTACATGGTACGGGCTAGGCTAATATTAGCCTAGGATAATATGACATTGCATATTTTATGGGCCCTAAAAATGTATAAATAGGGACCCCTCTCCTTTGTAAAATACACACGGGTGTAACACATTACACACATTGGTGAAAGACATTGGACATCGATCCCGAGCTTATTATTTGTTAAGCTTATTTGCGGGATGTGTCGACAGGTATTGTCTATTGGCCTATTATTTTAGGCAATATTAGATGGAATATTTGTGATTGGGAGTGAAATGTAAACTACCCAATAGGCCCATTGAGCCACACTAATTACTTGCAAATCCTGGATTGTCGACCGGAGTGCTAGCTTCGCATTGTTTGCGTCGGGAAGGCCGATCACAGCCGAAGGAGATTGTACGCCAAGAAGGTGGAGGTCGGGTGCTATTTTTCACCCTTGTCGTCCGAAGGTTTGGTGTACTGATAGGCAAGTAAAATTCCATTAGGTTTTCTTGTGAAAGTACTATTGTAACTTACAAGTTTTGACTAGTGGAACGGTTCGATCACGAACCCGGAGACGTAGGCAATTGCCGAACTCCGTAATCAATCTGTGTGCAATTGTCATTTTTGTCTTGCATTATTTTAAATTGATTACTTAAAAGGAGTAAATTATCGGCGAATAATTAAAGCCTATAAGGGTCCGATATCAGGTCGTAATAATCTGATTATTTTCGGATCACTCTTTGATTAAACCTTTGAAATTTTCTAAAATTTGATCAATTGGGAGAGCATCTATATTTTCATTGAAGAATTTACAATGAATAATATCAAATTCTTCAAAAATGTCATTTAGTCCATCCATTATTTCGACTCGTTTCTCATCTAATTTCCTGATTAAATCCTACGACACCTGAGATCTGAACTCCATTGCCTTTTGAAACTCAAATAATTTAGAGATGTCATAAATCACACCCTCCTAGAAAAGTAAATCCTAATCGATATCCCTAACCTCTCTCCAAGTAGTCAAATTAAGGTTTAAGTTATTACTATGCTCAGAGAGGACTTCATCTAACCTTCTAATAGAAGCTCTCTCAACTTGTAAAACATTGTACAATTCTACAACCATTTAAATCAACATGTTAGCTTCCTAAAACATACATTCAATCCATCCATTAACTGATATCCCTTTCTGACCTATCTTCTTGACTACGTGATATGAAATATCATAGAAACTGGAAGAAATGGCCAGAGTAGTTGTAGTTTGAGGACCCATGACTTGAGCTAGTTTTGTAACTTTAGGTAAAACAATAGTGAGCTGCTTGACCTTTTCTTTCAACTCATCCTTTTTTTCCTTTTCCTTATCATATTTGTCCAATAAATTATCAAGGGCCACTTGCACATCTTGTTTAACCCCTTCATGCGTAGCTTTTCCTAATGCAAATTTGGAGATCTAGTAATCTTCTATTGTGATGGTTTCTTTTGTTTTTCCTTTAGTGGGGGTAGTTATCTCCATGAATCTCTCCCTTGATTGCTTTACTGATAGATTAGAGACAACTCTTGGCCATTTTTCTTGTCTCTTAGGAGTTAGATCCAAAACAATCAAATCGATCACATCTATAAGGGGTACCTTTTTCTTCTGATTAGAGGTATGGCGATACAACCACTTAGGTATAACAGAAGAGGCTGAAAGTGGCATATTTGTTGTAGAACTTGTGACACTGGATACTACAATGGCACTCGTGACACTAACAGAAGGTGGAAGGGAAGTGACAACAATAGAGGGTTTATTGGCTAGAATTGCCATAAGAATAGATTAAACTGGGATGGATATGGAAACAAAAGTAGGAGGAGGTTGATGAGGAGTGGAAAATGGAGACCCAATGGTCTCTCCAACTGAAAGTGCAGGAAGGGATGAGAAAACTTGGCCATGGAAGGAAATGGAAAATCATAAATGGGAAGAGAAAAAATGGAAGATGATAATGGAGGGAGTGACAAATCTTAGGACACAATTGGAGAAGAACTTACCTCAACCACTTCAGAGAGTTGTACTTATGGCGGAAGATTTTTAGCAATGGGAACCTTTGTAGAAGATGAACCTCCTACGAAAAATGAAATATTTTTGGGGGTTATAACAACCTTATGGGTTGACTTTTCACTTCTTGACGCTATGGGGTGACTTAGTGTGGACTGGGCTTGACTTGTCCCTATAGGTTGATTTGACACTTTGGGTGAAATTCTCAAAGTTTCCAACCAATGATATGTCCTCCTTAGGATGGTTCCCACTCTTTCCTTTGTATTACAACATTCTTCTTGATTCCAATCGATCCATGATAGAGGTTAATTGAAAATGTTATCACTTTTGTAAATAGGATCAAACACCTCTTCATTATCTTCAATTTCTTCTAGAACATCCACAATGCCAAATTGTTTTACCTCTCTCAAGGTTAACCTCTCCTACTGTCATTGTCTTATAATAATCTCATCTCGGAAATGGATCCATATATCCTCTAATTGACGAGCATGAGTGTTGGCTAGCCCTGTTTCATTGAATTTTCCTTAGTAATAAAAGTTAGTCCTTTGATGAAATGTCCGCAGGGTAACTTAATACATCTCTCCTTCTACATTCTTGGCTTTGTAGATACTGGCACAAGTGTATCTTCCAATTGAAATGGGAAATTGAACCCCTACCTTATGCCATTTGTTTTGAATATTATGATAATACAATAATTGGTGACCTAGTTCTAATAGGACCCACTTATCACTCAGACACCTTGGTAATTTTGTCGAAGCACTTGAGAAACCTGGAACCCTTATGTATGTGAATTTTGGAAATTGAAGATATATACCTCCCCATTCTCATACCTCCTTAAAATATTCATCAGAAACTCTTCGATTATACAAATATTTGTCAAAACAATACAAAAACACAACAAATAAAGCATCATTCACTCTTCAGAAATGCTTACTTCCTTCATCTATAATAAGTTGAGGATAAAAATCATAGATATGGGAAGTACTTCTAACACCCTTTGTGTTTAAACCAGTATAATTTCCCATTAGAGCTGCCATATAGACGAGAAAATAAGTCATGAAAATTTTCTTAGAGGTCAACACATCCCCTAATTGGAAGTATATCAAACTACTAATATGTTCTCCCCATATGATAAACTCATTATTCTTCTTAATGGTAGCGATATAAAGGAACATCCATTCCTGAAATTCTCTTACTGAAGGGAGGCCTGAAACTCTACTCAAAGGTAAAATGAGATCATTGACTTCCTGGATGAAGTCTGAGTGGGGTAATGTCTTGGGAAACTTGGTAGTACCTTTGGCCAAATATATTTTGATCATGATATTCGCTCAAACTTCATATTATTTATCCCAATGGTTAATTACATATTCTCAAGAAATTGTTGCATATCCTTCTACATGTGGTAGTCTCAACGGGTCATTGAAGAAATCACTATTTAGTCTAATTGCAATGTTACTATCATCATCTCTTATAGTCCTAGTGGCTCTATCAAAATTCTCAATTGCAACTAAGAAAAATTTTGGGCACTTCATAGATGTGGGAAAAGCGGCAACGAGAGCAAGCCACTGTTAAATATGGCTTGCATCCAAGGCTTCTTTTTGGGAGCCTTCAATCATTCCTAGAACTCATCCATATCCATATGTCCCAAATCAATATCCCCAATATCTTTGACATCTGAAGACAAGAAGGTGTGAGGAGAAACTTCCAAAATTATATACTTCATTTTTCCTTTCCTTTTGAGGAGAAAGCAGACATTGATTCGAAATTCAGAACCTGATTAGACCTGAAGAATTCTGTAATAAAATCCCCAAAACCTCCGAAGAGCCGAAGTCTGAAGGTCCTAAGAAAAAACTCCCAAAATATCCACTGAAGTTACCAAATGTGTAAAAATCGAAATTCCTCACCTCTGAAATTCTGAAGGTTTGCAAGGTTTGAAAGGTAGAGAGTTCTGAAATACGAAAATGGATAGGCCTAAAATCTGAAACCCTTTGACTCTGAAAGTCCGAAGAGAACCTCTGAAATGTTGATATCCCAAAGCTGAGAAGTTCCAAAACCCAAAAGGTTTAAAAGGGAAACTCCAAACATTTTAGGATGAACTTTGAAGACCTTTGATTTCTGTGATGTAATAATCTTCTCCAAATCCTTGGATCCGAAGAGACTTAGTGCCTACATGTTTTGAAGTTTGTAATTTTGACCATAAACCTCTTCATCATATTCGAATAGGATTGAGATCAAGTGGCATAAAACAGTGGCATTTTTGATTATCAAGCAAGAAGGGAAAATAATAGAGAAGATAAAGGAAAACATCAAACAAAAACCCCAAAGATCAATCTAAACCAAAAAGAAGAAAACACAAAAGTTACCTTGGAAGTACGATTATGGCTAAGTAAAAACAAGATGTTAGAGTAAATCGCTTAATGAAAATAACGGGTAAAAAATCTGGATTTATATAGGGAAACTGAGAATTAATGCCCACAGGATGAAACATGTGCAGTTATTGGGAAATAAATGCTTTTAAGAATCCAAAATATGAAACTGAATGCACAATCATTTGAATGAAAAACTCCCAAAGTCTAAAACCTGAAAGTTTGAAGTTCCAAAATTTCAAAACTTTAGCTTTTTGGACTTCCGCACTTGTGAACGAAAATACCCAGTGGTGCCAATTGAAACTTTGAAACCAAAAAGTCTGAAGTTCTAAAATTTTGGAACTTTGGCTTTTCAAACTTCGAGGTTTCATAGAAATCTTTAAGTGAAAAGAAAAAATAACCTGAACACCCGAAATAATGAACCTCCGAAATTTGAAGTCCGAATTTTGGACTTCGAAGTTAAAAAAACTTCCATACTCTAAAAAAAATTGAAAATTAAACTCATACGATGAGAAAAATTCTTAAGGAAAATTTTTTTACATAGAAGGGAAAAAAATTAATTTTTTTAAGCAACCTTCTAATCAAGGGTAACTTAGAAAGTTAACTGTAGGCATGTTGGATTCACCAGCTAAGAGTTATCTTTGAGTATCATCTAGAAGAGTGATGTTGTGATATAGAGTGCGAAGTTCAACTATGGTAACCTCATCATAAATAATATTAATGCTTACATGAGGCATGGCTAGCCTGGGAGGAGAAGAGGTATCCTTAGCCATTAGGGTTTTCGTGGATCCCACAACAAAAATTTCTAAGCTATGGGTTCACCAAAATGATTTAATAAAATCTAAATATTTTATTTAAATCTAAATAAAAAGATCTATTGTAAAATGAATTACATAGAAATATAAATGCTAAATAATTTATTCAATATCAACTATGAAAGGAAATGAGAGGGGTAATGTACTTATCTAAATTTTGCTTATCCCGCGGTGAGTCTGAGCTAGACAATATGATGAAATAAAATCTCAAACTGTCGTACAAAAAAATACAACAGAGGCATAAATGGATAGATTGGGGCACCTATAGAGGGAAAGGGGTGCCTGTGTATTGATTTTGGATGCCTGAGTATACATAAAATCTTGGGATTTGGTTCCGAAATTATCACTAGGGTTTCACATCTTTTCTCCATTTGTCGCTACAAGATCACGCGTTAATTTTTGGAGCTATTATAAACCTGTAATGAAATAATGACATGAAAAAACACCAAATAGACATCTAATACTACAAAATAAAGATGCAAAATGAGGGGTTGGATTGTCCTCATCCACCACAATGGTGAAATTACAACTGAGTGTTGCACTTTATCTCAGACCCAATGTAGTTTTGTGTGCTTGTGTGTGTAATAGTGCTCCTAGGTCTCCCTCGTGCCAATGATGCCAAAATACTGGGAAATAACTAGATAAAATGCAAATGTGTGAATGGAATAGAATGAAATCCCCTTCCTATGCAATGTGTATGCAGAGTAATGTGCCCAAATGCAGTCCCTTGCTCTATGTAGATAACTAGCTCCCTTGATAAGAATTTTCCACCCATATAATGGTATGTATGTTATGTTTATATAAGAATCTCTTATTTGAATTTCAACACTAATGACCTGACATGCCGACTAGTACCTTGGGAGATGAGAGGCAAAACCAAAAATACTGACCTCAAATGTCAAAAATAAGATCAAACATAAAGAGGACACTTGCGCCCAGGATGGAAAAGAGCTCTGATGCTAGTTTCCAATCTTGGGTGCTAGTGTCCAGAAACAAGTGACGACAAATGAGTGAGGACTAACAGACAGGGATCCCTATGACCTAACTAAAACCAAGTGTATGAGTGACAAGTGTGACACATAAAAACAATATAAATAGACAAGACAAGTGGATGGACTATGGAATGGCTCATCAGTGAATACTTTCCTTATGTAAGATCCATATATAAAATAACATACTTGGCGGTATAGTAAATAGTAGTAAGTGTGTGATTTTGTGTCTACAGAAATGTTAATTTTCTTGAGAAGGGAGTGAGCACATAGATTTGTAATATATCCATAGTCAATGAGTACACACTTGACACAAATGGCTTTGATAATAGTGGTGATAAGCAAAGGTGAAAATGGATTGTTAATAGCTGATGGAGGTATGTCCTCATCACTAAATGATATAGTGTGTGGAAGATTTTTGAGAGACTGGATAAGATGTCTGAAGGCCACTGGTGAATTATTAATTTCAATGTGGATAGAAATAAGGGTGGCTTTTAATGTGCGATGAAAATAATGGGCACTGCGCAAGAGATCATAAAGAGAAATTTTTGCATGAGTATTCTTGACATGCTCAATGATGTCATAACCCTTAGAGGTGGTGGTGGGAACCATGGAAGTAATGGGTAGTGGAACAGAGGTTGATGGAGCTATATGAGAATGAGTGCGGCGAGTGGTGACTACATTGATGGTTGGATTAGACATATGAGTAATGAAACATGGAGGATGCTGAGTATGAACTTGCATAAAATCAATAGTGGTAGTAATCATGCCAGAAACCTTAGTTGGGGTGAAAGAAGGATAAGAAGATTGATCTATGCATATAGAAGAAGGAGAGAGGCTTCGATACATGCTCAAAAGTTAGGGTTTGAATGTTTGGGTTCACCAAACAATTTAACAAAAATAGAATAAGTGTTAAACGCTAATATTGCAAAGTAACATATTTAAAATATGATAAGCAACTGTTAGATACAAGATGACACAAGCAATAAGATAGATAAGTATGAAACCCTAAGTGCAAGATAGGGAAATAATGACTTAGTTGATTTGCACTATCCCTAGAACTAATATGGATTGGAAAACTAATGAACAAGAAGGGTAGACTATCGTAACTGAGCACAATAACTTCTAGAACTATCAAATAAGCCTGGACTAGGGTGATTGGATTGGGGCAAGGATGCCTAGGCACTAAAGACTTCTACTGGGTGCCTATCACTATGCAGGGGCTTGGAACTTGATATTTTTTGGTGTCACAAGATTAACATTGATAGTTTTTGATAGTTGATGTTGGTTAGATGTTTGTCACACCTTGATCGTAGAAGTTTCATGTAACATACAAAGAGATGTTGACCTGCAAAACCCTCAAACCACATTAAATCCCAAAAATAAAATATGCAATATGGGGAGTCAAATTGACCCCAGCGGCCACCCAACTGAGTGAACTTACGACCAAGAGTTGCACTACATCTCAGACTCCATATAGTTCTTATGCATGTGAGATAGAATCGTGTCATAGGAATCTCTTATGAAATATGCACTAGATAATGGGCTAGATTTGCTAGATAGATGCAAATGTGTGTATGCAATAGAATGAACTTCCCCTTCCTATGCATGTATGTAGAAAATAAAGTCCCTTGTAATGGATGCTAGATGGATTTCTTTGAGTGCCTTAGATGCCTTTAGATGCAAGATTAGGTGATAGATAGTATGCTTAGAGCTTGGTCCCTTATTTTGGTCACATAGCTTTGTATTTATATGATTCCCTTGGTTGAATTTTGTAATTGAAAACTGGAAGGCCTACCCATAAGAAAATAAGATGCCCAAAAGATAAAAGAGGACCAAAAAGAGTGAATAAAATATAAAGAGGTTGAGGGTGCCCAGAGGAGACGAGGGCGCCTGGGTGTTGGCATCCTAGTTGGGCACTAGTTTCCGAAGCCATAAAATATAGGAAAGTAAAGTTCTGACTGGGATGTAGGGTGTGCAAGACCAAAGAGAAAGCAAGAAAGAAAAAAAGATGCCAAAGATAGCTGTCAATTACTAGTTTTCTCCCTTCGGAATCATGTAAATGCAAGTATGTTGTTAGGACCTAGAAATGTACCCAAGTGCGTGATTTCGTGTCTACACTGCTAAGGTAATTTATTCTACCACAACTTTAAAAATTAATGGTAAGTATATGGATCATGTCTTAATGTTAACTATGCTAAATTTACAACACCATACTGAGGTTGTGATATTTTCCTTCTTGGATCTCTAATATCTCTCCCCAAAGAACTAGTCTCATTACGTATTGTGCAAACCCATTTTGGTTTAGGTTGTATGGGTTGATGAGGTGCATTATAAATTTATTCTAGCATTGGTGGAGGAGGCATTGGTTATCCCCTTATGGCTCATCATTTACATTATAGTAACATGCTAAATGGGAATCTTAAAAACTATATTGTGTTCATCATACGAAGGTTCAAAAGTGATTTCTAGATCAACGGAAGGAAAGATAGGAGGATTAAGTAATGGCCCATAAGATTAAGATAATTCATCAAATGCTATATCACATCAAAAAACAATCTCAATAGTTTTTAGAACTAAATGATGATATGCATTTGCATATTCATAGTGGCCAACAAAGATACAAGGGTGGATCTTTATTTCCACTACTTTTTACTAGCTATCTAGGATATGTGCCCATGCATTACATATAAAAACTGCAAAGTCAGAAATATTAGGATTAACACCAGAAATTTTTATTTTGGTCTCATATAAAGCAATATTGAGTAGGGAGTGATATTTTGAATGTAGTTTTCACATTTTAAAGCTTGTTCCCAAAACAGGGAAGGCATATCTTTGGAATGTATTATACAATTATTTGTTTCCTTGAATGATTGATATTGTATGCTCAATTACAATACTCTATTGGGGGTGTATGGAATTTGAATGCCTATTTTCTCACAAAAGGAAGTCATATAGTTATTAACAAGCTCTCCTCCATTATTATTTATAAGATGCTTTATTTTTGGCTAAGATATATTCTCAACAAGGGCCTTAAATTTTTTGAAATTCTCAAAACTTCACTTTTTTTTCAAAAATTATACCCAAGTTCTGTGAGAGAAATCATAAATGAAGCTAAGTGCATCTTTATGCTTATAAAAAGAAATATGGGGAAGTAACATGATGTTATTGTGGATCCCTCCAAGATTTTCCTTTTGAAAATGGATCCCTGTGTTGTTTTTCAAGTGCACACCCTTAGAAAAATCCATTGTGAAGGACAACTTCAAAAACCCAAGAACCATATTGTGCTTATCAAAGGTTGCAATGAGTGATAGTTAAGATGAAAAAAAATGCTCATGTCAAAGTTTACTTAAATATTTTATATGGGAAAACATGACTTGTGAAGGTTGATTAAACATAAAGTGGTCAAACTTATATAACAAGGCTTGTTGATCAACCTTGCGACTGGCTATAATAACATATGGGTATTTATCTTATTTGATAATGACATTGTTAGTGGTAAATTCAGTAGATTTTCCTTCACTATAATGATTGTTTTGATAAATGGATAGTAATCTCATAGATAAGTTGGAACATGAAACAACATTTTTGAACATGTCATTCACCATCTCATTGGACCCTTCACCTCCAACATTTATAGGAGTTTTATTTCCCACATAAATTCTTGTTATGTTAGTGTCTCATAAAGTTTAAAATAGAGTAACCTTATTTTCCATGTAGCTTGAGGCCCTTAAATCCAAAATAAATTCATTTAATATTGATAGGCTACTTGTTACAAAAAGAACAATACCTATCTTAGAGGGAGGAATCATCCTTGAAAGAATGATTTCAGGGATGACCTAGCTTACCATAATAGTTAAAAAAAATTCTTTGTCAGATTATCCTTTATATTTCCATTTTCCTTTTTTTCAGTTGGGGTGGAGTTTTCCTTTGTTGATTGATTTCCCATAGGCTTAGGTTGTGCTTCACCTTGGTTCTTGGCATGGCCCTTTCCTTTCTAGTGTTAGGTTATGGACTCACATTAGAGTCATTGACTACCAATGCTTACTACTTAGTACCTTCAGGTCAAATATCACCAATAAAAAATAGTTTTTCTTATTTTCCATGAAGTTTTTCACATAACTTATTAAAATTTGGTCGCATATTTATTGCATCTAAAGAATCATATCATGTGTACTAGTTGATCACAAAAAATGAGCATCGATGACCCAATTTAGATAAAATAATCATGATGATTTTTCATCAAACCTTGTTTCTCCATCTTGAGCAAGTGAAATCTAGAAACACATCACTTTAGTGATGAAATCCTCAAACTAGGATAGTTATATGGAAAATAGAAAAAAATTGTCTTCTAGTTGACATGCTCACATCTTACTGTTCGTTCAAAACGTTTTTCCAAAATTTTCCAAACTATATAAGATGACCTTTTACCTTGAAAATGAAACTTAAACTCAGGGGATACTTAATATCAAATAAGTCCTCTTGCTTCATTGCAATAATTTTTTCATTTCAATTTTTTTGTAGGTTTAGTAGGTATTGCTTTATAATTAATTACAATTTTGTAAATACTATGGCTAAGGAGTGTATGATGGGTAAAAGAGAGGTTTCCAATTGGGTTCTCAAATGTAGGGATCCAATCGAAGACCATCCACACCATGCAATAGGTTTTTTTAGTGGCGAATATTCGTAATATGACAAATATTCCATTTTTGAAAATATGAAAATGCAATTTTTCTGGCGCGGGTCAGTAACCTGTTCGCCTAAAAATTCTAGTTTAAATTTTTTTAGGGGTCGGCTTCGCCTACCCGTGAAAATATCACCTATATAATCCTAGATTATTCTCTAGGTAGAACACTACTAGCTCACTCATATGACCTAGGGGCATATGTATTATCAATTACAGTAAATGCACGACAGGAAGGTAGAGGCTACAAACACGCGACAAAGAGTTTGTTGACACGCGACATGGAGAGTTTGTTGACGCGCGACATGAGTGGGGAGGCAGCAGACGCGCGATATAGAGTTTGTTGACACACGACACAAAGAGTTTTTTGACGCGCGACCGGAGGGTGGAGGCTGCAGACGCACGACAGAAGATTTTTTGTCGTGTGACAACAAACACGACAACAAATATTGTGTCACACATCTGCAGCCTTTCTGTCACACGACTTGAAAATTAGGCGAAAATTTTGCGTACAACCCCCAAAAAATTCACCTTCCTGCAAAACCGGTTCCGAGGATATTCACCAAGTATTTTCCACCTTCGATTTCCAAGAGGTCTCTTAAAATGAACCCTGGTTCAATAAGTGTGTTTTCAATATTTACTTGCTTAACTCTAGTTCTTGCAAGTAAATAGTGACATTTGAATTATAGTGACTTAGCTTGATCATAAATGGCTTAAGCTTTTTCTCTCTCTTATGAAAACCTCCAAGTATGACACTTGGCGACCATAGATGTCATCACTTCTTAGAAGGCTTCACACTTATGGTTTGACATTTATCTTTATCACGTAGAATGCCAAGCAAGGACATGGAAAACATCAACGCTTCTCGAATGTGGGAATATTAATTGTGAACATGTGGATCGAATCGGTGCACTTTAAACCTTTCAGACTCTCATTCTTGATTTAAAGTTGACAGTTTCAAAGTAATAAAAAATGAAGGAACTTGAACATCAAGTGAACCTATCAAAGGAAAAATCCTTCAAAGGTATAAATCTTCATGTTTTGTCTTCTAACTTGATAGAGAAGAAATCTTCCTATTTTCTCTTTGGAATTGATCTGCACATATGATCACTGCAACATACCTGTGAAAATATTTGTTTATAGACAAAACAAAATAAGGATAATTTTTTTTTAGTATATTAAAGAATTTAAAATCTCAAAAAAACAACTTTGTAGTATAAGTCACATTGAAAGGGAACGAAACGCCTTATCTTGCCGGTGCGTTCCAATATATTGTGATGTGGCAGGTGGTCCCCTTATATTAGTCAAACAATTCTAAAACAACTCTGTTTCCTGCCGTCAGTTAACCGCAGTTGATTTGCTGATGTCACCAAACATTTCTGGCAGAGCTGAGATTTGATGGACAGCTAACATTGATTGATCGTGACTTGTCTGACAGCGTATTTATTTGCTGACAAGCGAAATTTGCAAGCTCGGAGGAGCCGGAGGCAAATCCTGAGTTTTATTAAAGAATTATTTGTAATTCCAAAGAATTATTTCCAGCATGTTTAGCAGAAATGTTTGAAATCCACACCTCCCACTCACAACACCACCTTACCTTCTTAGCGATGTCTTTACATTTGTCATTTTCAGATAATTGTAATTTCTATATATATGCATACTTAATGTGATGATTAAATTAATTATTATTTATTTAATGTAGTATTTTATTTAATGATCTTGGGAGAAAATTACGGCAGACATTAAGAAAGTTCTTAATTAATAATTTCTTTTATGAAACTTAATTATTAGTCCGGATATTGTATATTTTATAAAATGTCATTGGTGGGTGTGTCCTCTCCTATGTTTTAATGTTTTGCATGTTATTTACCTCTCTATGTTTGGAACACAAAGAATAGTTATGTTGATAGGAATGCATACTACTGGTTGAAGGATTCCCATTTTTGACATATAAAATAAAATCTACAACTAATGTCTTGCGGTGGAACATGTGTTAATGTACAGGGAAATCGAAACCATACATATGGTGCACTTAAGGATCGACATTTCTACAATTTTGTTATTTAGTTTCTATTTTCAAACGTGCATGTATTCTAATTTTCATCAAAAGGGTTACAAGAAACCTTATAATGAAGAAATGTTGTCATTTTAGAGATAATCACTATTCAAAAGAAACAAAATTTTGGGTATGGATGAGGTTACATGTGCTTTTTATTTAGATGTAATGCAAATTTGATGGCCTACCTTATAGAGGCCATAATTTTTGATCCGATAACCCAAATAAGTCTATTTTTTTACTGAAAGGATATTAAAAATATATAATCCTTCTTAATTGGAGTTCAATGATTATGACACATTTCGATAGTTTTTTAGAGGCTAAAATTGTTTATCTAGGGCCCAAAAATTGGATTTGAATTTTTTTTCGAGTTTTTCAATTAAATTTTAAAATATTGTATCTATGAAATCATGAGTTAACTTGAGTTGAAACTAAAGTAATGAATAAACTTAGGCATTTGGATAATGTATGAACAATTTTATAGGGTCTGTGAAAGATAAAAATAGATACTTATTAAAAGTAGGTGTTACTAAAACTAGTAGTATATGGTCAAAATTTGAATAACAAGTCATGTTTAATAAGGATTCTATTATAATTCAAATAAGAAGACCTCTTGTGTAATTTAAAAAGGGAGGAAATCAAGGGGAAATACAAGTTTTTTTTTAGGAAAATTCATTTTTCATATTGCATTTTTTTGTTGTTGTTTTGATTCTCCTTACCAAAATGTACTGTTAGTAGCATTGAAATTGATATGTCAAAGGCATTTCTAGGTCAACAAAGTAATTCAAGCTTCTATGTAAATCTTGGGAGTATTTACAGATGGATCTTGTTTAATATGTCAATTACAAGTCCTAAGAAATCCATTCTTGATAGTTACAACTTTTCCTTTAAGAGAATTGTTTTGACTAAAAGAATTGAAGTTGATGTAAGAAAAAAAGTGTGTTAGATTCAGTTAGAGGAAGGATGCGGCCATCATGGAATAGATCATCGGTTGGGTTAGGTACCATATTCTAAATAATTTGACTAGCTAAAGTTGAATTAAAAACCCTCTCGGTTTAAAAACTTGGAGGGAGATCACACCCTCAACAAAGATCTCACCAATGTCTTATATGGAGGAGATCACACATTGAGAGATTATCATCTTTATTTTCTAATTTCACCTTTCGAATTTGCATACAGATCTCAAGAAACCGCTAATTTTTTATGCTTGTCTAGAAATTACATATGGTTTTACTCTAATAAGAGAACAGATAAAATAGTAAAGCTCAAAGACCTTGAATTTAAATCAAAATCATCTCTCAACGAAATATCTAGAAAATTAATCTGTCTAATAAGGGAAAACAAGAAAGAAACGGGTAAAAAAACAATTCTAATGACTATTGAAGATTCTTTTAAAGAAGGAAGCTTTCCTTTTTGGTGAGGAAATGACTTGTGTGGGGATTGTTGTGATAATATAGTAATTAAACTTCATGTGCACCTAATGACATTAATTACACTGTTAGGGAATGCATATATATTATCAAATGTAGGGTCCTCACCACATTTGTTCACAACAAACAATTTCATTGACTTATCAATCAAGAAATATTAATGCTCCATTGAATGTTCCTATTTTGAATTAGAATGCAAAAATAGAAGATGAAATACCCCATTTGACCTAGATGATTCATATCAATTACAAGATAAATTTCTTATTTGTAAGGGCCAAAATATTATGCTTACTACTAACTTGTGGGTCAGAGGCTATGCTTATTAGTGGTGTAATCGACTAATTTATATTTAATGATTATCAAGATGGTACCAAACCACCTAAACATACCATGTTTTTTGGTTTTCGAATTCAACAACTACATTAACCCAACATGGGATTACTAAGTCGCTCTGAACACATCTATATCACTAAATTTTACCATGGTATAAGTGTTAGTAAAATCTCCCAAAACTGTGTTTTGTAAATAACTATCATGGTGTGTCCTCTAAATATTGGTTATAAAGATTCAAAGGTGTTATAAGGGCTTGCCATGTTGTGTCATGAAAATATCACAAAATATAGAAAAATTGTAGGCATCCTTCCCCATATCTTCCATTACTTAATTTTCATCCTAAAAATAAATAATGAATTCATAATGAAAGGACCCTTATATCTAAAACAAATGTAATTTTGTCTTTAAAATAAATATATAAATTTTATTGACTCGTCTGGCATTTGTTTGCAACAAATGGTTTTCGTAATTTTTATAACCAAAAACATTGAATTCATTAAATTTTCTTAGTGCTCATTGCAATGTAAACCATATAGGATGAAATACATTGTACCCGACACAAATGAATATCAATGTAAGGAAATGTTTCTTATCTTTAGGAGTGAAAAGCTAATGTTTACTGACAACTTGTGGGTAGAGGTAGAAATTGTCAACGGTGTAATCAACCAATTTAAAATTATTTTTCCTATGAAATTGTCACAAAATGACTTCACCTGTGCCATGTTTAAAGGTTTAAAAATTCAATGAATACATCATCCTAACATGAGATACTAATGCCCTCGATGTTTGAATGAATAAATGAAAAATGTTATACAAAATGATGCAATGTTTTTTGTGATATAATTAACATGGATTACTTAAAGAATTTTTTTAGGGAGAATGTGAAAATTGTGTCATCACGTCCTCTAACATATGTGATGAGGAGGGTCATGGAAGTGAAGAGGACGTTACTTCATATGAGCCCAACCTCCTGGATTCAATTTCAATACACTAAGTGTGTTAATAAATGAGGCCTTCTTCTTTGTAAAATTGACTCTAGGATCTCCAAGAGTCTTCCTCACTCACCAGTTGATCAACTTTCCAAATAATCATTGTTATCCTCCTTATCAACTAGCCAAATAGAAAGGTCTACCATTTTTCAATTATCATAGATTTAATGGATATAATGACAATGATTAATATGCTTTAAAACAAAGAATTAAGCACCTTGAGAATTGGTTTTTAATCTAATTTTCCACACAACATTATGCTTCATGCTCATCTCTCTATTCACATGACACAACTAACAATCTCCCACACTAACATGGTATCTCTTGTGTTATCACATAGATCTCCATCATTGGCACACTTAGGGGGCATTATAGTTATCCCCCCTTCTAGCACTATCAATGTTCTCTAGCATCTACTGCCACACTTTGCATTCCATGCATCATAACCAATATTTTTACACACTCTCATACCCTTTGATACATGCATTGTATCATCATTACCCTATGACACACTCTAGTTCCACGGTTCATACTCGATTGTTGAGGGTCTACTTCTGAAATGAACCTCACATCATCTACATCCTACACTCTATGCTTCAAGGTAGAAACCAAGGAACATGTGAATAATGTAGTCTAGAAATAAGTGTTAGTGTGAAAAAACTAGCAAGTAATAAAATACAATATAGCATGCAAATGTGAAGACAAGAGGGATCTCTCACAGGAAATCCTTTCTTGACACAACTAATACCCTTACGCACATTCCATTGTGCACTTCACCTTAATCCTTGTTTTTCAATGAAAAAAATTGAACTTAATTCCATCCTTTTCTATGTGAATAAAATTTTCACGTCCATGATGAACAACCTTTCATTCATATTATGATGGTCTTCCTAAAAATTAGATGGAAAACATTAATTGGCATCACATTGCATAACACTTCATCACAATAGTTCTCAATTTGGAATTTGACTGAAAAAATTTCATTTACCAGGAATTGATGGTCTATATGTAACTGTGTATAGGCTATGCATCCTTAATATGACATGTTAGTATAAAATCATAATACTGCAAATCAACATATATATTTGTCCACCATTTTTATCTAGTGCATCATAGTAAAAATGTAAATCACAACATGTCAATAGTCCAAATATATGCATAGTCTATCATCTACTGATCAATATATAATAATCAAAATGTCTAAGTATCAATCCAATAGCTAATAGTCTCCCCTACGCAATGGTACCATTTTTATAACATATTTTTTACTTTTTGGCATGGTTCAAGTTCGTGGAGGACTAAATTTGATGTTTTGTTGTTTTTAATGTAAAATTCAGGATTTGATGTCCACTTAATTGTCCCCCAACTTGGTGCACTTACCCTTTTACACATATGATCACTTTCGATGACTTTGATATAGACGACATGTTTATTTCCGATAATTATCTATTCCCATATTTATTAATCAAGTACATATTTGCAGTGTCTAGGTTGATCCTCAAAACAAGGATAATATTTAGTCTCTCGTGTTACTTTTTTTTTTAATATTGGCAAATAGTTTTTTGAAAGGGACTATACCCTTGAATACAAAAGAGCCCTGAGAGCTGGAATAGGAGTGAGAAACAACGTTAATGGATCAAAATCCAAGTATTACAGTGAAGCTCAACGTAGCTCAGAAACAGCTACACAGACGAGACATAACAGCAAAACAACAGCAGAAAAACAGTAAACCAACCACCGAGAAACAACAAAAGCGTTACCCAGCAGAAGCGTTACCCTTCAGAGTGGTAGATTTTTTCTTTTTGTTGGCCGTTACCCACCCTGATGGAGTCTTCGCAGTTGGAGAAGAAGACAAAGGAGGAGTATTTTCCTTAGTTGCATATGTCCCATTTGGAACAAGCCATGTTGTTCTCCTGAGAGATAAATTTTTCATTTTCCATGATGCCCTCAGCAGCTTGTGTATTTTTCATGTTTCTAACAATCTGAGTTTCGGATAAAGGGGTTTTAGTTGACTCTGGTTCAACTACTGCTTTAGAATCAAGATCCTTTCTATCCACAAAGATCAAGTGCTCCGGGAGTGTGTCTTTCCACCAGCTGCGCTTCTCATGTTGACGTTTTTCCATCCCACAAGTAGTAGAGGTGTGTCCTAATCCAAAACATCTTCTACATCGAAAAGGCAGACCTTCATAATCAAGAGTTTGTGACCAAGTTCTATTTTGCACTCTAAGGTCAATGGTAGCAGGAAGATTTTTATCAGTGTCAAGTTCCACCAGGATCCGGGCATAGGTAGTATGGGTGTAATTAGTTGTTTGAGAATCTATGTGGAGTGTAGTACCCAAGGTATTGCCAATGGTTGTCAGACAATCATGACTCCAGAATTGAAGAGGTAAATGGGGCAGCCTGATCCAAACAGGTTTCCATGAGAATGACTCTGAGTGTGGGTTAAAGGATGGGAACCAAGGTCTCTCGTGTTACTTTAATCTCTTGTAATTTCTACAAATAATATCTCATCAAATTATAATTATTAATATCAACACATCACTTTTCCTATTACAGTTGGTTCTATTAATGCTCCAAATTCATTCTTGATTGTTGCTTCTCTTATCTCTGGTGCATTACACTTAGGTGTCCTATGGATATGTGCACTTAGGTCTATTCCATATTTCATTTAACAATGTGTCAAATGTATTCATAATCAGTAGGTTTTCACAATCTAAGGTGTTCCCTTTGAGGCTCCCTCTTCTAGCTTTCCTAGTCATCCTTCTATAGTTTCTGACACCGCTCCTAGTATATCTATAGATATGACCTTGATTGTGCACACTATCTCTCACCTCTCTAGTCCTCCTAGGTCTCCTGATAGTCCTTTGGTTTAACACACTATATTTAGTGGCTATAACCCTCCTAGGTCTAATGATAGTGTAGTGCCTGTTAGATAGTTAATACATTTGTTTATATTTGTTAGTGAATCTGTTCTATAACCGTTTTTCCCACGGTTGCCTCCCTCTCGGCCTATATAAAGGCGCGTGCTCTGTATTCTTAATATATAGCAATATATTCAATCTTCTGTATTCACCTATCATTGGTTTCAGAGCAGGTCGTGCCTGGAGGAAGAGAGGAAGAGCAGACTGGCGCGTGAAGAAGACTGTCCTGTGCGTGCGTGGAGACTGGAGCAAAGTCTGGTGCGCTGTGCGTGAAGGAAGTTGCCTGTCCCGCGTGCTTGAGTGCCTGTCCAGTGAGTTTGAGTGCCTGTCCCGCGTTTCTTTGCTGCGTGCGTGAAGGATTGCTGAGCGTGGAGCGTTTCTTTGCTGCGTGCGTGAAGGATTGCTGAGCGTGGAGCATTTCTTTGCTGCGTGCGTGAAGGAAGAGAGGTAGACTGTTGCCATTTCTTTTGCTGTGCGTGCCTGAAGGAGGAGAGGAGACTGAGCCTGTCCCGTTTTTCTTTGCTGTGCGTGCGTGAAGGAGGAGAGGGTGTTCCTTGCTGTGAGTGAAGAATTATAACCCTTGCGTGAACTCTTATCTGTGCAAACCAGTGAACCTGTGCACCTTCTTTGCTGTTTGCTGTTGGCTGTGCGTGGAGATTCAGAGAGGAGACTCATTGCTGGAGCCCAGAGCAACTGTTCGTCCTCTACTCACGAAAGGAGACATTGCTGAGCAAGATTCGTGCTTGTGACTGCTACGTGTAAGCAAAGTCAGCAAATTACAAATCAGTGTGTGCGCGTATGTCTCAAATTTCCGATGCACAAAGCACCGCGAGCAATGCACCAAATATTTGGGCATTGAATGACAACGAAGACGCCACTGGACTGTTCTTTGCCTTGATCAACGAGCTACACAACACTGGGAACATTCTCTTTGACGAGATTGTGCGCCGAGGACTGTTGGAATACTTTTGGTTCGATGTTCGATGTCAAGCACGGTGGATTCGTGCAGAACTTGAACGTGGTTATGATGCAGATGACGAACGCGAAATAGAACGCCCACAGGAGCGTCGGCGTCTCACTGCACGAGCCTATAGAGCCCATCTTCGGGACAGATTCCTTCAGTAAGCATTGTAGCCATTTTGAAAAATAAATAAATAAATAAAATACATTTTTGAGTTTTTGAAAATGTCTGCTCCAAAAATATTGCTATCCGATGCCCAACTCTTGAAAGGGCCAAATTTCGCCGCATGGAAAACCAAAATGCGGACGATTCTTCAATTCGAAGATCTTTGGGGGATTGTCTCTGGCAAGGACGCCCCTCCCACAGACGATGATCTGTTGGAAAAATATGAAAAGGCTGATGCGAAAGCACTAATGCTCATCACCCTCAGTCTTTCTGATGAGGTGCAGCCATACATTCGGGAAGCAACTGCTTCTTCTCAGGCATGGAGCACATTGTGTACCATCTACGAAGCTAAGAATCTGACGACAAAGTTGCAACTTCAGACAAAGCTTCATACGATGAGTATGCATGATGGCGAATTAGTAGAAGCCTTCTTGCGGCGTGTAGCTGAGTTACGTGCCAGAACTCTCTGCACTCGATGAACCAGTGGATGACAAGTTGCTAGTCCCACTCACCCTGCAAGCTCTTCCTTCACTATTTCAGACACTGATCATCACGTTGACAATCACTCAATAGGAGGTGAGTTTTGTAACCCTGGTGAATTATCTCCAGCAGGAAGAAGCCATGCAAAACGTACAAGAAGCCTTTGAAGACAAGGCTCTCATCACGAGGCAAAAACATAAGCCTCGGAAAGGTCAACTGCCCCCCAGAATCAGAAGCAGCATGCTCAGCAGCCATCTTCACAGCGGCCACCACAGTGGCCACCTTAGAAGCAGCAGAATAACAAGGCAGATCGATGGTGCCACATTTGCTCCACGGATACGCACACGACTGCGAACAGTTATTACAACGGTCGCAAGTATGGAAATTCTGGCGAAGAGAGCACTTCTGGCCGAGGATATTCCAAGAAATCCCGATGGCATGCTCGTAATCAGAGGCAGAAGGGCCACATTGCTGCTCAGCAGGATGCCACCTCCGATGAAGAGGTACCAGATACGACTCATCTGACATTATTCTAGTCTCACAGACTTCACAGCCGTCAGAAGATGTCTGGTTGATTGATTCAGGCGCCAGCAAACACATGACTGGCAACAAGAAGTTATTCCATACTCTGAGTGACCGGCCCACTGGAGATCGGATCACCATTGCAGACAATCAAGAGTATATTGCAGCAGGGATTGGTGATGTCATCATTCCTCTTGGAACACGAAGATGTACACTCATCAAAGGTGCTCTATGTTCCAGGTTTGACTTCAAATCTTTTGTCTGTAAGTCAACTTCTTAACCATAGAATGCAAGTTGAATTCTTTGTTGAGAAAGGGGTCAAGTCCTGCATCATTTCCCAGGGAGAGTCAGTCATTGCTCAAGCATTTCTAAAGGGCCGTCTATTTGCACTGGATGCGGTCACTTCATCTAGCGTTGCTCTCTCTGCATCAACGGCAGAGTCCACTGCACTTTGGCACTTTCGATATGGTCATCTTTCTGCTGGGGCTCTGCATCAACTCAGTGCGAAGGAAATGGTAAGAGGGCTTCCTCCACTCTCCCATTCCTTACCTGTTTGCTCAGGATGTCTTGCGGGCAAACAACATAGAGGTCCATTCAAACAGAGCTCTTATCATTCTATGAAGCCTCTTCAGGTCGTTCACACCGATCTGTGTGGACCCCTGCCAGCTAGCTTTCAAGGTTTTGCATACTTTCATCTCATCATTGATGATTACTCACATAAAATGTGGGTATATTTCCTTCGGAAGAAGAGTGAGGCACTTGCAAATTTCCAAACCTTCTACTAGCAAGCCACCAGGCAGTCTGGGAAGCCTCTTCTTCTCCTCCACTCAGATCGAGGGGGGGAATTTGTGTCAAAGAAGTTCTTAGCATACCTGAAGCAGCATGGCATTCAGCAACATTTGACTGCTCCCTATACGCCCCAACAGAACGGGATTTCCGAGCGCCACAACAGGACTGTCATGGAGATGGCTCATTATATGATCTCTACCGCCAAGTTGGAGGATCAGTTTTGGGCAGAAGCAGTCCAGACAGCAGTGTATATACTCAACCGAGCACCCACGAAGATCTTGCAGAACAAGATATTGGAAGAGGTATGGACTGGTCATAAACCTTCTATTCATCATTTAAGAGTTTTTGGTTGTACTGCATATATGCATGTTCCAGATAAGAGAAGGAAGAAGATCGATCCAAAGACACTGCCATGTCTTTTCTTGGGGTATAGTACTACCTCAAAGGCATATCATCTCATGGATCCTGAGATGAAGAAGATCTACGAGAGTCGAGATGTGGTATGTGATGAGTCGTCCTTTGACTCCTTGCCACACAATGGAGATCCAGTACCGACCTCGTCACATAGATTGCTCACACATCCAGATGATGAGAAAGATGATTCTTCTCAGAGAGAAGAAGAGCTGAGTGGAGACTTGTTCGTTGATCTTGGCACACTGGAAAACACATCTTCACATCAGCACATGCCAACGTCTGAAATGGGTCCAGAGTACTATCAGGGATGCACACCTGAACTCACTTCTGGTACTTCTACGGGAGTTAGAACATGAAGTCAAGCTAGACATGAGGTAAATTTTGCACTCATGAGTTCAGTTGTTGAGAGCACCGAACCTGACACTGTTCGTGAAGCATTAGACCAACCACAGTGGAAACAGGCTATGGATGCTGAATATGATTCCCTGATTCAGAATCGGACGTGGGAACTTGTCGATCTGCCTCCAGGTAAGAAATACATTGGCTGCAAATGGATTTTCAAAACAAAATATAAGGCAGATGGTTCAATCGACAAACACAAAGCATGACTTGTTGCAAAGGGTTATGCTCAGCAAGAAGGAATTGACTATGACGAGACCTTTGCACCCACTGCGAAGATCAAAACCATCAGAGTTGTATGTGCACTGGCAGCACAAAATGGATGGAAACTTCAGCAGATGGATGTCAAGAGTGCTTTTCTAAATGGTGATCTACAAGAAGAAGTGTACATGGCCCAACCTGAAGGGTTTGTAGACGAGCATCAACCACACAAGGTATGTTGTCTGATAAAGTCAATTTATGGACTCAAACAAGCACCTAGGGCATGGTATATAAAAATTGATGATCACTTATTGTAGCATGGATTCACTCGTAGCCCCTCAGATACAAATTTGTATATCAATAAGGTAGGAACAAAGATTGTTATTCTGGTTTTGTATGTAGATGATCTTGTGATCACAGAAGGTTCTGACAATCTTGTGGATGATGTAGAGAATAATCTGAAGAAATCCTTCGACATGAACGATTTGGGGCTACTTCACTACTGTCTTCGCTTAGAGATATGGTAGAAGAAGAATCATATCTTTGTCTCCCAGATGAAATATGCCAAGACACTCCTGGAAAAGTATGGAATGTCAGATTGTAAACCAATGTCCACACCTATGGAAAAAGGTTTACAATTATCTAGATTCCAGGATTCACCATAGGTAGATGGCACTCACTATAGGTAGCTTGTGGGGAGTCTCATTTACTTGACTTATACCAGGCTAGATATTTGCTTTACAGTGAGCTATCTTGTCAGATTTATGCAGGAGCCAAAGAAATGTCATTGGATACCATCAAAGCATGTGTTGAGATATGTCTGAGGTACAGTTGAATTTGGTCTGGAGTATCAAAAGAACACTCAGTTCTTCTTACAGGGATATACAGAATCAGACTATGCAGGATCCGTTGATGATAGGAAATCCACTTCAGGGTATGTTTTTCATCTCAGATCTGGACCTATCTCATGGATTAGCAAGAAGAAAACTATTGTTGCTCTCTCATCCACTGAGGCTGAATACCGCGCCACATGAGGAGCTATGTGTGAAGCAATTTGGTTACATTGCATTCTTACAGATATAGGGATTCTTGAAGAGAAACCTCCCATCATTCACTGTGACAATCAAGGTGTGTTTAAGCTTGTGAAAAATCTTGTTTTTCAAGAATGTACAAAGCATATTGAGGTGGAATGTCACTACATTTGTGAACAGGTATTGAACCACCAAATTCAGCTCTAGTACTGCCGTACTGATTTTTCAGGTAACAGATATTCTCACAAAGCCTCTCGGCAAAGTGAAGTTCGATTTGTTTAAGGGGTACATTTGTAAGAGCAATGTATTAAGGGGGGGAATGTTAGATAGTTAATAACATTTGTTTATATTTGTTTTAGTGAATCTGTTCTATAACCGTTTTTCCCACGGTTGCCTCCCTCTCGGCCTATATAAAGGCGCGTGCTCTGTATTCTTAATATATAGCAATATATTCAATCTTCTGTATTCACCTATCAGTGCCCACTTCCCTTCGACACCTTTTGATATTGATTATGACACTATTGACTATATTAATAGACATTTTGATTTTGATTCATATATGATGCATGTGGATTATTAGAGACATTTTATATTGATGTTGATACACTGCTTGGCATGGTTATATATATATGGTTTTCTTGTACACGTGATATTTGTCATATTGAGTAAACCTTGAAAATTGAAATAATCTTGTGATCATATGGTTATTGATGAAATTGTAAATGATATTGTTACTTGCCTAGATGATGTTGTGATTCATATATAGATGATTTTAGAAGTTATATTGTATATTTATTTTGGATGATTTGATGTGGCCATAAGTCTGAAGGAGGTATTTATGTTTTACAGGTAAACATGTCACAACAAACATCGAGGGATTGAAGACCAACCACATTAGAATTCTAGATGAATTCAACAAGGGTCACCATGACAACTTGTATTTGTTTCTATGTTTGTTTGGTTTGTTGTTAGGGGTTCCCATGGGGGATCACATTTAAATGTTACCAAGGGGTTATGTGCTTTCTTTTAATTAGTTCATTTGTTTAATTTTTTGTATGTTTTTATTTAGCGATGTATGTTCCCTTTTATTATTTATTTAATTGGTGTCAAGTTTGGTGAGTAATCATGTTGCTAATTGATTAAAATGGGTCAAAAGAATGTATTTATTAGAGTTGATGGCTCTTGGTTTATGTGTTGTAAGAGATGTGTAAGTAACTTGGAGTGTGAAACACTCCCCCTTCCTTTTGAAATTTGGATCTGTCCTTAGGGGCTGATTTTGGAGGCTTGTGGGACAAGTTAAACTTGTCACACACCTCTTAAATTGTTACACAACCCCTACCTATGGGTTGGAGGGTCAAAATTAGACCTTATTATGCATTTTGAGAAAACAAGTTGTAAGTTTTTATTGCACCTTCTTGCATGAAATTAATTTTGGTCCTTGGGGTGTGGACTTGGATTGTGTGTGTAAGTAAAAGGTCATTTATTCACCCACCTTATTAATTGTGCTTTGGAGTTTGAAGTTGACTTGTGAGGTGGAGTTGAGGATGAATGATGTGGCATCCTACATGGAGCCACCTCATCCTCCACTCTCCCTTTCTATTTATTTGAATTCTTTTGTTGTTTTGAGGGGTTACTTCAGGGGGTTACTTCATCCATGACTTCATTTTTTTATTACTTCTTTCGTTTTGAGCTCTTGTAATTTTGGAAGAGAGTTAGTGATTTTTGTGGAATGCTTGTGGATTGTTGGAGCTATTGGACTGTTTGGAGTGGAAAAATCTTGTTGTTGAACTTTTGGAGAAAACTCTACCATGGAGAGGTAGGAGCTTGGCTCTTTGAAATACCCTTCTTTTATTTATGCATATGTGAATGCTTTGAATATTGTGGTATGATGTTAGCTGGTTGGGTAGATTGCTTAGGTATGGTGTAGGAGAAAACTATGGGGATCTCTTGTGGGGAGGCATAAGAGTTTTGGGGAGGTATAAGTGCTATTGTGGAGGGAGTTTGGGATTGGGTTCCACCTTGTAAGATAAATAGCTTGCATTTCTTTACTCGTTATGGGGTGCCATAAGAGTGTGGGGAGGCATAAGAGAATGGGAGGTAAAAGGGGTACTTGGGGGAGGCATAAGGGCATGTAGGGGTTTTGAAATGATATATATATATATATATATATATTGGCGAGTTTATTTTAAGGTGGACACCCATTTCCCCATTGGGAGGTATAAGCAGCTTCCCCATAGGTCTTGCTCCTTTGGCTTATGCATGATGAAGCCTGAGTATTGTTTGTTGTTTTTCTGGTGGTTGCAAACTACAGTATGTATTTGGATTGTGTTTTGTTTGTGAAAAAAAAATTTGTGTTGTGGAGGTTTGTTTGTTGCCACGAGTTGGAATACATTTCTTATTGCTTTGTGGTTGGGGCTCGGGGGTCAATGAGGTGGATGACTTCTCCTCTTAATTGGAATTCTTGGTTGGCTGGAGACCGTTGCCTCTCCTCCTTTTCTGTTGTGATCAAAAAAAAATATGGTGGATCTTCTTGTTGTTGTTATGAAGCTGAGGATGAAGAAAAATTTTGCAGTCCCCTTGGGGTTTCCTTGTTGTAAAAAAAAATCCCACTTCAAGTGGATGGCATTGTAATATTATTTGTGGTGGAAAGTTGCTTTGTTTTGGAAATAGAATCTACATTTGAATGTGAAAGATGTATATTCTATAAGTTGTATTCGATGAATGAAAAATGAAGTTGTAAAAGAATTATTGGAGTTCAATAGAAGTTGTTTTAATTACTACAAATGGTATGGTTTTCATTTGAAATCTATATTTGAAATATATTGTGAAATCTCTGTTTGAAAATTGAAAAAGAAATGTATGAAGAAATATTACATTTCTATGTTTCATTCGAAATGCATGTTTTGAAAGTAGAACTATAGTTTGGGTTTTCAAGCATGGATTGAAGTAAAGTTAAACTTTGTAAATTATATTTGAATGAATTTAAATATTTAGAGGATGATCACGAAAAGTGGACCCATTCGAGTTTAAGCATGATTTCTATTTTTGATTCACTGTAAAAAAAAATTGAAATTATTGTCAGAAAAACATACAGAGTACCCTGCAACAATGAAAGACAAATTGAAACATAAATTACAAGCTAAGTAAGATCAAAAACGCATTTCATATTAGTTTTTGTTACCCTTGAAATTTACTTAGAACTTCATTAATCGAGCTAGAGGCAGAAAAATGCCTTGCAGAGAAAAGAGAAAAAAAATTTGTTTAAACAACTCAACCCTTAACAATTGAACCCTGCAATCCATTAAAATTTGGTCAAGTGCACTCCCCATGTCTGTTTGATAAGTTGAAGAAGAAAGAATGGTGGATCCAATCAAGTTTGGTTGTTAAGAAGGTTTAATTCATGTTTTAATGGCAGGAAAGACGTTTTCTAAAAAATCACCCACCTAATTTGTCAAAAATGAATTTTTAAGGTTCTTAAGCAAAGAGGAGTTCGAGCCCTTTCCAAAAAGTACTCTTTTGCCCAAATTCGAGCTTCCAGTCGAAAGTTATGGCCTTATGAAGTTTTTACTTCGCTTAGTTTGGAAAAAAAAAAGGAGAGGGAAATGTTTGTAAATTAGACCCGCGGGCCAAAAAATTACTTAGGCCACTTTTTTTCAAAAAAAGCAAAAAGTCACAAATTCCTCCGCAGCCCCGCTAATTCGCTTTTGGGAAAACACCTTCGCAGGTTCGCAGGCCCGCACTTTCAAACTTTACCTTTTAGGAAAAGGGCGCAAAAACTTAAGTCTCCCCACCAGTCCTCTTTCCCCGCCTGTCACTATGGGTCTGACACGCGGCTTCTTCAAGCGTCAGCAGAGGCGTGGGTTATTTTTAACCTTTGCGCTTTTTGACGTAAAATGCTAATATTTCTAAGTTTTCCCCGACGGTTCGCTTCCCCGCTAGCAACTTTGGGCATGACACGTGACATCCCTGGGCGTCGGTGGAGGCATGGGGGTTTTTGAATCTTTTTTCCCTTTCAAACAAAAATAATTAAAATCCAAATTACCTCCGACGACCCGCCTTTCCGCGTGGGCATAAAAACATGCCACATGTCCCTTGCAGCTTGGGAAAATTTTCTTCCCTAGGCTCGCCGGTCCGTCCTTGGGAAAAATTTCTTCCCCAAGCCCGCAGGTCCACCTTTGGGAAATATTTCTTTCCCGGGCCCGCAGGCCTGCCTTTGAGAAAATTTTCTTCCCCAGGCCTGCAGGCCCACTTTTGGGAAAAATTTCCTCCCAAGGCCCGTCGACCCGTAACTTGAGAAATATGAGGAGTTAGGAGGACTTCTTTATATCATTGAAAAGGGGAAGATATTTCCTATCTAACGAAAATATTTTTTGGGAACCTTAAGTGCATTAAATATGTGAAAAATCAGGTTGAAGTGTAAAGATAAGTTTAAGAGTGGGTAAGTGGGAAATTACCCCTTTTTAACTTACATATGTAACTCTAGAGCAGGGTTGACCTTTTTGAAGGGTCACGCTAGGGGATAAAAGAATGTTTTCTATTCCATGTAAATAAGAACCTTGGTTATTGTTTAGACCTAGCGAAATTAAAAACCTTGGGAATTTAATTTCTTGGGCCCCTTTGACCCTCTAAAATTAATTAAGGAACATTTGAACATAGTGTTAATTTAAATTTTTTTAGTAAATTAACACCTAAGAGAAATTTATCTTTTTTTGGATTAATTATACTCGCTAATTTTATAATGTGGATCTAATGGTTATTACAACGGGAAATTTCATTTATTAAATTTTAATTGACTTCGAATCTTTGTTGTGACAACTGTTGCTTGAAGCCTGGTTGTGGTCACGTTTTTCAAAGAAAAAAATTATTCCATAATTTTTTCTATCTAAACCTAGGTTGTTCTTGGGTCTTGAGTGGTCATTTTAGCGGGTGTTTCACTTGGTATCAAAGCCGTGGGTTCAAAGCTTGAACCATTGGGCACACTAGAAAACTTGAGACATAAACACTAAACCTAGTGCAATATTAAACCTAGCACACTTTTAAATCTAGAAAACAAATTTGTTTGAAAATTACATATTTTAGTAAATATGGAAAACTGAATAAAACCTAGAATAATGAACTAACTCTCACCTTGGTCTATGCAAGAAGCGCGGACAAGACGAGGGGTCCTTTCACATAGACATAAACTTGCCACCTCCAGATCATACTGTAGCAGCCATCCTACCTCAGATTTTATAGACGCTTCAGGATGTTAATGCCACTTTACACGGAGGGTCCGTAGGAGGATGGTCAGCCAGACATGATAGGGAGCCATCCGTTGAGGCTCATGCATCTCCTCTAACACAACGAGGAGCATAGACGAGAGAACTCCTGCATGGAGTCAGGAAGAGCAGAGTCACTGCAGAGGGGACAGGGAGACCGGATTTCTGGACACAGGGATAGGTCTCGGAGCCCTAGGCTTAGAGATGAGCATGCAGAGAGGCCTAGCGGTCGCCAGACTACAGCTGCAGACCATATCAGGGAGATCCTGAAGCTACGGCTATCTCATTATTTTGGTGACACAGATGGATTTCAAGCAGATCCTGGGTTGGTGAGCTTGAGCGGGTGCTTCAAGCTTTGCCCTTGTTCTAGCAACACAAAAGCTTGTGTTGCAATCCATCTTCTGAGGGATGGAGTCGATGTCTGGTGGAGGACCAAGGAGCAGAAGCTCCACGTTGATTCAGAGACGGTTACCTGGGAGCTCTTTGAGGAGCGGTTCAGGAGAAAGTACTTATCACAGAGGTTCATACAATAGAGTATAGATGAGTTTCACGACCTCCGACAGGCATCTTTGACAGTAGCTAAGTATGAGAGTCAATTTATGGATCTACTCCAGTATGTCGACTACATGCAGGATGAACAGGTACGAATCCAAAGATATATCCGGGACCTAAATATAGATTTGGGTGGTGCGGTGCGTATCCATTGTCTGCAGACATTAGCTAAGGCCATTGAGAAGGCCTATATAGCAGAGGAGACTCGGGGGAAAACACAGCAGGAAAAAGACAGGGTTCGAAGCCACATCCAGTAGATGTAGGACAGTAGGTTGAGGGGGTCAGCTCCTCCTCCTCGTGGTGGGAAGGGTTTAACACAGTCGTCTTTTAGGCCGCAGTAGCATCAGCAACATACCCACCCACCATACAGGCCTCCACAGAGATTCGATGCACAAAGAGGGCGGAGTATGGGGCTTCCTCATAGGGGTCCCATTAAGACACATGGTGCACTGAGACCTCAGTCAGCAGAAGCTCATCAGTAGAGACCTCAGCAGTCCATAGTTGGATCATTAGGATCCACAGCACAGACCTCTAGAGTACCGGCTAGAGCTGCTACTCATGGGAGAGGACCGAGCAGTTGTTATGATTGTGGTGTTGTGGCAGAATTTTAGAGAGAGTGCCCACAGAACCCTAGTAACAAGGGTAAGATGTAAATTTAAAAGCCTAATATTGATGACATGGGGCAATAGTCATCGGATATATGTAGCATTCGAGAACCACCAGGCCGAGCAACAGATTACCGTGATTGAGACAACACGTAGTTTTGGTGGTGTTCCTACCTTCATTCTGTTTGATTCCGGTTCTTCTGATTCTTTTATTGCACCGTATTTAGTAGAGTGATGCAGGATGGTGGTAGTTAGGCAAGGTCTTAGTTGGGATGTCGAGATGGCTTCTTGAACCAAGGTCTCAGTAGACTCTTTAGTTAAGGAGTGTGTAATGGATTTGGGACCCTTCACCACTACCTTGGATCTTTGTATCCTTCCGTTGGGTTCGTATGGAGTCATCTTGGGCATGGTACTGGTTGTCTACACATAGAGCCAGGGTAGATTACTAACATAAAAAGTATCTCATGTGCATATGATCTAGGAGTTGATTTAATAATAGTAGGGGTTAGGAGACCCATTTCCATTCATAGCATCTCCACCATGCAACTTAAGCATTGTATGCGACGAGGTTGTAAGATGTATGTACTGTCATAGTTAGTGATCAGATTATAGGACGATTCTAGTGGACAATCACTTGATGACCATTGCATCAAGAAGAAGGTTTCGAATATCCTTTCCAGGGGAGCTACCGAGGTTACCACCCCCATGTAAGATAGATTTTCACATAGATCTTGGTTCCATGAGCAGAGCCTATCTCATTAGCACCTTATCAAATGAGTACCCCTAAGCTCTGTGACCTCAAGTTACAGCTTGAGGGCCTTTTCAAGAAATGCCTAATTAGTCCTAGTGTATCCCCTTCGGGTGAACTGATGATTTTTGTAAAGAAGAATAGATCTTTGTAGTTGTGTATTGATTACCGCCAGCTAAACAAAGTAACAATGAATAATCGTTACTCCCTTCCACATGTTGATGATTTGGTTGATCATATGAAGGAGGCCACAAGTTTCTCTAAGACACACCTTAAGTCTAGTTATCATTAGTTGAGGATTACAGAGGTAGACATTCATAAGACCACCTTCCATATGAGATATGGCCACTACGAGTTCAGAGTGGTGCCTTTTGGTTTGAAAAATGCCCCCGCAGTGTTCATGAGCTTAATGAATGGAGTGTTTAGAACATTCTTAGATCACTTTGTGCTCATCTTACTTGATGATATTTTGATTTACTCACGTATGCGTGAGGAGCACAAGGGGCACTTTTGCCAAGTTGTTCAGTGTCTTCATGAACAACAGCTTTACGAAAACCTAAAGAAGTGTGTGTTCTTTTAAATAGAGGTGCATTATTTGGGCCACATCATTTCTAGGGAAGGTATCATAGTCAATCCTTCAAAGATTTGTGCTATTATGGATTGGCCAACACCCACTAGTGTAACAGAGGTGCACAACTTCATGGGTTTAGTAGGATATTATAGGAGATTTTTTAGGACTTATCTCGGGTTATGCACCCCATCGCATCCCTTCAGCAGAAAGGGAAGAAGTTTGTTTTGTCAGAAATATGCGAGCAGGCCTTCAAGACACTGAAGGAATGCCTCACGATAGCACCTATTCTTGTAGTTCCAAATTTTTAGTGTGATTTTTTCATATACACAGATGCATCTTTGGTAGGACTTGGAGGTGTGTTGATGCAGGAGGGAAGAGTAATTGCCTTTGAGTCTCACAAACTCAAAGATTATGAGCTCAATTATCTGACTTATGTTCTTGAGCTTACAACAGTTGTGCACGCCTTGGTTCGATGGAGACATTTCCTTTTTGGCTGGAGATTCACACTCAGGACTGATCACTTGAGTCTTCGCCACCTTTTCATGCAGCCCAATCTTAATGCTCGTCAGCAACGTGGAATGGAGTTGCTTTGTGAGTATGATATGGAGATAGAGCATGTGAAGGGGAAGGAGAATGTGGTTGCAGATGCTCTTAGTAGGAGGATACATGTGGTTATGACTGTAGACACCTAAAATATGCTTACACTTAGCATTTCATCCAATTCAACTGATTGACGACACTTTGTTAATTCCACATTCTTTGCTCCATTCTCAAATGCCCATTTACGACACCTTCTCAGTCGTATTCCTCCTATAATCAACTTGTTTGACTGATATCTCTCTTATTAGCTAAACATTCCTCCTTTTGACCATTCAAAACCTCCCTAGTTCTCTCTAGACCACTTCTATTGGCTTTGTAGGCTATCTATCAGTCACAATTGGTTATCTAGACCCCTCTCAACTCTCAATGAGTCTCTAATCACTTGCTAATCAAAGTTTAAGTAGCCTAAACCCTAGTTAACTATCCTAAACCAAACTTAACTAAGCCTAAAGAATGTTTATCCTAATCTAATCTAAAAGTACCTTTTGAGCTTTAGTCCCACATGCACCCAAATTCCAATCCCTCCCAAGTGGAAAACTATAAATACAAGGCTAATCCTACCCATTCAAACTAACAAATTTATATAACACAAAGCCAAAAAAAGCCTAAGAAAGCTTAAGAGCTCATTTGCATTAGCCAAGCTAATAGTCATTTGATCTTGGGTCATCCATCGTTAAAATAGATTTATCTTGCACCCATGTTAGGTTAGTAATGGAATAGCTAAACTTGACCATGTAGCCATTTAGTGAGATTTATTCACCCTCATGGAGTAAACAACAAAACTGATTGCTTAAGTCTTTAGAAGGCATATTTTGTTAAGCTTTCAAGAACAGAGGTTAATGTTATTTGTTAGATTTCTTGTTTATTTCAAGTTTTAATACATGTAAATAGGATTCCTTGCTCATTTTTTATCATATGGTCCATTGAGGGACTTTGCATAAAACTTTGGGGTCTTTCCCCATATCCATAGCTCTTTGTAAAACCTTTAATTGAACACATTTTTGGCATGCCCGGTGGGACACTTATGTCAATCCTCGGTTAATGGAGGTCTTTTGAGTTCTTCAAAGTTCATTTTTAGGTTTTTGGGTCTAATCACTTGTTATTTCCTCATTTTTGTTTCTATTACTAGATAAATGACCTTTATTTACATACATTTTGTGGGTTTGATATAGAAATAGGACACTTTGACTAACCAATAACCTGTTTTCTCTTGAAAATTTGAAAATCCGTGAGTTTTGTAGGTTTTTCACAGGGTGCGCGTAGTGTTAACAAGGGGCACGTTCATGTTGAAACCCCAGTGTCTCCATTAGAACAGGCACATACCTATCTGATAGTCCTTATCATTTGTAAATTTCACCTCTACAGGGACGTTCTAGCATCTCCATCATTTGGGCTGTGTATCTGCTTCTCTGGTCGCGTGTCTGTCAAGGGCTTGATTGTGTGAAAATTTGTAAATTTTTTTCTTTACAGGGATATGCACATGTCTCCATCATCTGGGCCACGTATCCGCCTCTCTGGCCATGTAGGCGTAAAATGGTTTGACTGTAAAAATTTGAAAATTTTGTTTTATGCTTAGGCACATACTTTTCAAAACCTAAACATCCGCGTTAATATACAAGCGTCTCTGTCTGGTTGCAAGTGTCTAAGTTTTGATATATTGGCTTTCACTAATTTTCGTTTGCATGCGTATACATAGAGTTGGGTTTGTACATGTCGTTTTGAGAGTGTTGGTGTCGGTTTGGGCACGCAGGTGTCTGTGTAAAGATTGGAAAATTTTCTATAATCTACAAAATATATTTTTCTAGTCTTTTTTGCAAAATTTCTAAGACTAACAAGTTAAAAATAGAGTTCTTCTTTGACCTTTTAGTTTGCATAGTTAAGTGTTTTTTTTGGTTTTTAACCTAAAAATGAGTTTGTAAAAGTATGTATGCTCTCTTCTCGTGCCTTAAAAAGTGATTTTGAATATTAGAATCACTTATACCAAACTTATATCAAACGCTCAAAAAACACATTTTATAAAGGACAAAATAAACTTTCATATGATTTCAGTAGGACTTGTTCACATTGCATATGTCTTCATTCACGCCTTTTTGGTGATCTTAGGAATCAAAAGCAAAGTGTAAAGTTCTCTTTCTTGACATCAATCTACGAAGTGGGAAATTACTAAAACTTGTTATCTATAGGACCAAAACACTTGTCAAAGAAAGGTGTCGAACACAAAAACACAAACTTCTAATATACATGTTCCCGCAGGTCGTTAAATGGTGTGCCACTTAAAACCACATTTTAGTTAAAAGATAAAAAAACACACCATATTCAAAACATTGTATTGCAGGTTTTGGAAAAGGGTACGTCCCTCTCTACTTAACTGGAACATAGCCACTTTGGCATAACAACTTAAGCTATAACAATGGGTGTGGTACCAGGAACCCTAAAGTAGTCCACCATTGTGTAACCTTGTGGATGAAATAGGAAGCGCCTCGCTTACCCACTTGACTAGTTTTCCTTGTGAGTTAGCATTACAAAGTTGTTCATATTGCGACCCTGGAAAGAGTACACGATGGATGCAATTAGTGCCAATTGTACTTGAAGGGGGAAAAGTCGAGATACTCCCAAATTAGTCAGTGTGACTTTTTAGGCAAATCATGCCCGCTCTTAGACGACTTTATAACACCTAGTTGAGAGATATTATTAAGGAGGCCATTTTGTCTTGAGGCCCACTTTACTAGTCCTTTGTCACATCTTGGCCATCACGAAGTGATAACTTGTTTGGATTCAGAACCTTTTTTTTCGAACAAGGAAAAGAATTGACTTAAGTTGGATCTAAGTGCCTTTCATCACGGAAAATAGATGACATTTCACTTAGCTTAGCTTCTTTCTCACCTTCAGACGAGCGAAGCTCTACCCAAGTGGCACTTAGTTTATTTTTCATCTTTTGATCTATACCTTTGCGTTCTTGTTTCCCATTTGGGACAACAGTAGGCATCTTTCGGGAGTGTTTTCATAGATAGTGTTCACCACTTTTTTGTCCGTTTATGCTCATCCATGTTTACAGTTGAGTTGTTAAATGTCTAAAGTGCATGGATGCATCCTTATATCTTTGATGGCCACTTGATCTTGATATCAAGATCATCATCATAGTTAGGATTGATTCATCAATTGATCTCCCTTTGATGTGTTACCTTGTTTGCATTGTCTCGACACAATTAAGATACCTATGTCATGTTTTTCATAAACGTGATCTAAGTATCGACGTTGTGGTGTTACGCTGCACACATTTAAGCACATCCTTAGTGTACTTTGACTTAGTTTGACTTCAAACATTTTCCAAAATATTGAAGAGTGTTGCTTACTTTGTTTACATCGTTTTGATACCAGTTTGACACTAATATCTTGCTTCTCCATGAAACTTGATTAACATGTCCAATTAGTGTGGTTGCATAGCTTACATGTGTAAACCTCGCCGTTTAACATTTAGGCCTTGTTGGCTATTGAACTTGTCGTGGTATCCTTTGATTGGGAGTCATACTTATGCTTTGTTAACACTTATGCCTTGATCATTTTGAACTTGAATTAGGCATTAACATTTTGTTGATAATCTTTGCATCGAACTATCACTTTGCACATACATTTACATATGGTGTATTTCCTTGTTGATTGGCTTTGTGTTTCACACTTGCATGATTATTCCTTGTGATTATTCATCTAGAAAACTTATTTTCTAGGACAACCCCTTTTGATCTCATCGAGATTGCGTCATCACAATGTCTATTTTCCTTATACCTTCTTCGGAAAATCACAAATGCATCTCCATACTTATAAAAATGTCTAGTTGGATGTCATTATGCTTCCTTGAATTGATATGGAGCCTTATACCCTTTGAAGTAGTTCCATCACACTATTTAGATCTAGACATTTGTGCTTAAAAGATGCCAATAATGACTGAATATCACGTGGTTTCTCACACTTACTACAATACGGAACCTAGGTTTAGCAATTCAAATCAAAATATTCCCATCACAACTAAACCCCATTTGGTTCTTTGTGGTAGAGGGCCCATTCGGGTACCCTGTTCCGCACCTTTAGCTCATATTCGATGGTATGGTTTGGATGCTTATGATCCAAATTATTATTCAGGTTCCCCCCACTCTTCTTCTTCTGATTCAGATCTAAAATACCATTCGGATTCAGATTCTTCCTTTGAAGAATCAAATCTCAACTATTGTTCAGATACCCCTAGATCAAATCTCGAATAATGGTCATCCCTTCCTTCACAGGACCTTTATTCCAAATCACCTCAACGATGTCTTCCTCCTTTGAAGACTCGTATGACTTCAAGTTCCATCGATCGAACATCTAATTTGGTTCTTAAGTCATGGTCCTCCCTTTCTTCACAGGACATCCTTCATCAGTCGTCTCAACGACCTCTTCCTCCGTTGAAGAGTTCCACGACTCGGATTCCCTCTAGTCAATCATCTAACTCGAATCCTACGTCGTAACTTAATGAATGGCTATGTGATCCTATTTTATCTCCTACATTGCATTGTCTTCTAGAAAAATGACATAGGTCCAAATCCAAATCAACCATTCATGAGATGCCTACCACCAAACCTACTTCCTCTCTTGAGTCATCTTCTTTTGTCAATCAATATTCACCCTTGAACGGACCTGTTTCTTATATTCAACCTTCTATGACTAAAGAAAAACAACCTCTACTAATTGATTTCTCTCATAATGAAGAAACAATCAGACTACACGATGATATCCCTTTAGAGGATTGCAAACAAGGATTTTTTCTAGAACTCGATACGCTCGCGTATTGGGGAAAAGAAATTGATCCTTTTCAACAGAATATAAAGAAAGATCCTAAAGTCATGGAACTTGATTCTTCTTCTATTATTCCATCTTCACCTTCTTTTAAGCACGATGAGATGTCAGGGTCAAGCATTGATCTGTGGCCTATCTTCTCATTTTCCAATCATTCCTTATCTATTACCATTCCTCAATCCAAATCTCTCCTTGGGTCATCATTGAGTAGCCCATTTTCTTCTTCTATCCTAGAGCCACCCCCATGTATCCCTCTATTTTCTACTTGTGGGTCACCTCTTGGTAGCCCATTCCCTTCCATTCTTGGGCCACACCCTAGTAGCCCTTCATCCTCTTCTATTTATAGGGTACCTCCAAGTATTCCCTCCTCATCTATACTTGGTTCACCCTCTAGTATTCCCTCATTATCTTGTTCCATTCTTGGGTCATGTCCTTATAGCCCAATTTCTTCCATCTTAGGGCTATATCTTGGTAGCCCTTCATCATCTTCTATTAGTGGCTCACCTCCTAGTAGTCCATCCTCTTCAATTCTTTGACCATATCCTTTTCATCCATCACATATTTCTTTTATCTGTGGTTGTGGAAATCCTGCGGTCATTTCTCACATCAATTATAAACATCCACGTTCACTTTCTTCTCCTTCTCGGGATCAGACAAGTCACACATCAACTTATAAGAAACCCAAACAATTTCTTAATCAAGCTCAGGTAAAAACTCCGAAGAGCTCCAAAGCCCCTAACAACTTGAACAATCTAAATTTTTTAAATTAAACACAATTCAAAAATGCACATCAACACAACCATCAAGTATGGTGCAAAGTGTGGAAACCTATAGATAGGGAACTCAAGATCCCACATACAAAATCCATGTTTCAGGACAAATCACAGTCATGTGTTGAGTATGAGCTCACCTCTATCATTGAGATTGGAGAAAATATTACACTTGATAAACAAACATGCCTAGTCTCCCTTATCAAGGAAGTCACATACATCGTTGTTGGATCTTACCACACAAAGTGACTTTGTTGCTTCCCACCTTTCCAAAAACTATCAAAAATATAAAAATCAAAATAATTCAATATACAAAAAACATGAGAAAACATTAAAAAATCAAAGGTACATTTTCTCAAATATTGCAATCAGGTATTGTGTACACATGGATGTTTCTTTCTTCCCTTCCTTGTTGTTATTCTACAAGTCTTCCTACCATTTTCATTCCTTCAGTGATATTTTGGTTATCCTATTCGCATGCATTTTATGACATCTATCTCTATGGTATCTGTTTGACCCTGGCCTTTTATCACCTTGGTAAATTAAAGAACGCTGACCTCTTAGAGATCCTCTCACATTCAACATCTAATAAACTTGTTGTGAAGAATTTTTGGACATATTTGTTGACACTAGCCAATGTTTTCGTTGTAATCACCTCCACCTCCTTCCATCAAGCCATCTGTGGTTCTTAACCCCTTATCAAACAAGAGAGCTGAAATAAGTTTTCAGAAAGAAGAAAAAGAATCAAAATCAATCATTCAAAAGATAAAAGCTAAAAGTAAAAGAAAATTGATATATTACTCTCTCTTGGGGTATTTCCAATAATCTCTATTGGGGCTATGGATGCCTGACTAGCAGTAGAGCAATGTTGCTATTAGAATCAAATACATCTCTGTCAGGGCTATGGACGCCTGGATGGCAGCAAAGCAATGTACGGCTATCCTTCCACCATCCAATCAACTATCACCTATCAAAATTAATCATTCCTACACATTGGCTAGGGTGTCTTCACTTGTTGTCTATTAAATCTTCCCTTCAAGAGGTAATTAATTTCCATGTGCACACACTGGATCTCTAAGAGTAAACATGATAGTATGTTACCAAGTGTCTTTTTTTGGACCTTGTTTAGACTCTTACTCTAGTATGTATCTCATCTCACGATTTGTGCCTTTGGCTAATCACTTCTTCATCCCGAGGCTTCTAAGCTACATTCATATCATTCACATCATTCTTCTACTTCATTTAGAACATCCATGTGTATAAGATTACTTTTTTTCCATGTTTGCAAACACCTTTATCCCCTTTCACAAAAAATAATCACCTCCTTCCTTTCTATATGTGCTTTTAGGCCAACTTACGCCGGGGGAATCCTTTCTCCTTACCAACACTTCATTGGTTTACATTCATCATCATGTTGAATGTATCCATAATGGCCTTGGGTCCTACTTCTACCCGTGAAGAGTTTGCCTTTGAATACTCCCACCTAATCGCTAGGCCATTTTTACATCTTCACCTTTCTCATACACGTGGCCTTATGCCCTTGTACATCCCATCTATTGCTAGGGGCATCCATGCTTCCTTGTCTTCTTGTACATAGTTTCAGAAAATTTTCAAAAAATAAAAAACATTCAAATATGTTAGGAAAACCAAAAACATTCAAATATGTTAGAAAACTCAAAACATTCAAATATGTTCTAAAAAACTTCTAAAAATTGAAAATCATCCTACAAAACATCGCTCTTTATTCCTCACATGTTCATGTGTGTGACTCACAGATCATCTTGATATACCTCCATCAACAAAAGCTAAGTTGCTTACTTCATCTGTACTATAGGGCACAACGAGTTGCTTGGTACTATTTCGTAGTGCACATTGCTTTATCATTAGACCGAAGTGTCCTTCGTTATTCTCCTTGCATGCATCCTTACCTAGGGAACCATCGTCAACCCTCGTCGTTAATTCACATAGGTCAGAACTGAAGCTTGATAACAAAAACATTACATTATGTTTCTCTGTTAGGTTAGCTTATTTTACTTTCTTGTATTACATTACATTTTGTATGTTGCATGGAGTTGGTGTTTTTAGAAATGGAAATTTATTTGTATATGGATTTTCATGTCATACTACACTTTTGTTCATTCATTTTAATAAGGACCGATGATGAAGATCTCTAGAAATATGATGAAAATAAAGTTGTTTAAAAGGCACTGGATGGATGTTAGCTCATTCCCTCTTCCTCATACTCCTTTTTCTTCTATATCCCCTTTCTTATTCACACTATTCTTTCTTCTGTTCTCTTTCTGTAATCTTTTCAATCATCAATCAAGTTCTTCTATCACCCCATTGAAAATCGATGGGGCATCATTCATTCTACTCATTTTTCTTCTATCCCTTCAAAATTTTCTACTTGTTTATGCTTATCTCCTTTATTTGAAGTGACGTTTCTTACGCCACCTCAAAGAGGGGGAAATGTAGACACGTAAAATATGCTTACACTTAGCATTTCATCCAATTCAATCAATTGATGATACTTCGTTAATTCTCCATTCTTTGCTCTATTCTCAGATGCCCATTTACGACACCTTCTCAATCATATTCCTCCTATAATCAACTTGTTTGACTGATATCTCTCTTATTAGCTAAACATTCCTCCTTTTGACCATTCAAAACCTCCCTAGTTCTCTCTAGACCACTTCTATTGGCTTTGTAGGCTATCTATCAGTCACAATTGGTTATCTAGACCACTCTGAACTCTCAATGAGTCTCTTATCACTTTCCAATCAAAGTTTAAGTAGCCTAAACCCTAATTAACTAGCCTAAACTAAGCTTAATTAAGCCTAAAGCATGTTTATCCTATTCTAATCTAAAAGTGCCTTTTGTGCTTTAGTCCCACATGCACCCAAATTCTAATCCCTCCCAATTGGAAAACTATAAATACAAGGCTAAGCCTACCCATTCAAATTGACAAATTTATATAACACTAAGCCAAAACAATCCTAAGAAAGCTTAAGAGCTCATTTGCATTAGCCAAGCTAATAGGCATTTGATCTTGGGTCATCCACCATTAAAATAGCTTTATCTTGTACCCATGTTAGGTTAGTAATGGAATAACTAAACTTGGCCATGTAGCCAATTAGTGAGATTCATTCACCCTCATGGAATAAACAACAAAACTGATTGCTTAAGTCTTTAGTAGGCATATTTTATTAAGCTTTCAAGAATAGAGGTTAATGTTATTTGTTATATTTATTGTTTATTTCAAGTTTTAATACATGAAAATAGGATTCCTTGCTCATTTCTTATCATATGGTCCATTGAGGTAATTTGCACAAAGCTTTGGGGTCTTGCCCCATATCCATAGCTCTTTACAAAACCTTTCATTGAACACAATGACCACCTCAGTGAGCACATATTTGTGAAGCAAGATTCTATAGCAGCTTCCTCATGATAGCTTCTACATTGCAGCTAGAGCAGAGATCAAGTCTCAGAGACCCATTAAGAGGAAGTTTGATGGTTTTTCATTTGAGGTAGATGGCCTTCTCAGGCATAGAGGCTAGATTTATGTTCCCAGAGATGGAGGCTTGAGGTAGGACATCTTGACATAGGCACATCGTGCACCCTATTTAGCCCATCCTGGGGTGAAGAAGATGCATGCCACTTTGAGACAATTGTATCACTGGAGGCTAATTTGTAGAGATGTGGATCAGTTTGTGTCAAGCTGTTTAGAGTGTCAGAAAGTGAAGGCGGAGCATCAGCATCCAACTGGCCTTCTCTTTCCTCATGCTATACCGGAATGGAAATGGGACAACATTTCCATGGACTTCATTGTTGGGCTACCGATGTTGAGATACCACCACGATGTGATCATGGTCACGGTGGATAAATTGACAAAAGTGGCTCTTTTTTCTCTGGTGAAGACAACCTATATAGCTAGAACAGTGGCACGAGTATACCTATATGAGATTGTTAGATTGCATAGGATTTCACAGAAGATTATTTGTGATCGTGATCCTCTTTATACTTCCCAATTTTGGACTACCATGCAGCATGCCCTCGAAACAAAGATAAATTTAAGCATGGCGTATCAACCTAAGATAGATGGACAGACCAAGTGGGTGAATTTGATCTTAGAGGACATACTTCAGATGTATGTTATGGATCACTAGTCGAGATGGGAGGAGTATTTGTACTTGGTGGATTTTGCCTACAATAATAGTTTTCAGAGTTTGATATGCATGGATCCTTTCTAGGAACTATATGGTAGAGAGTGTAGGACACCTCTTAGTTAGGACAAGTTAGAGGACATGGTTTCTCTTGGGATAGCTTTATTGCAGGACATGGAGCAGCAGGTGGTTATGATTAGACAGAAGAAGTATGTAGATCATCATAGGAATGACCTTAGTTTTGATGTGGGCATGAAGTTTTTCCTTCGTGTCATGCCACATAAGAGCCCTATCCATTACGAAAAAGGTTCTAAGTTAGCTCCTAGATTCGTAGGCCCCTTTGAGATCTTAGAGTGTATCGGTCCTTTTGCCTACCACGTAGCATTGCCACCTAGCTTGTCTCGCATCCATGATGTGTTTTATGTTTCAGTACTTAGGAGATATATTACAGATCCTTCTCATGTGCTAGATTATACCTAATTGTAGGTGCAGGATCAGGGGCAAGTGATGGTGGAGCCCATATGCATTATAGAGAGAAGGACCCTAGGTCTTCGAGGTAGAGAGATTGACTAGGTTCGAGTACAGTGGGACAGATATGATGAGATTACGGCTACATGGGAGGATGCTACATTGTTATGAGTTTAGTTTCCACACCTGTTCTAGTGACTTCTCAGAGGAATTCGAGTCTAAGGGGAGGGGGATGTAGTGCCCACTTCCCTTCGACACCTTTTGATATTGATTATGACACTGTTGATTATATTTAAGGACATTATTGTTGCTTTTGAGTTGGTATGATGTTAGACATTAGAGATCAGGGACTGTGGTTAATTTTGATTCATATATGATGCATGTGGATTATTAGAGACATTTTATATTGATGTTGATACACTACTTGGCATGGTTAAATATATGTTTTTTGTACATGTGGTATTTTATCATATTGAGTAAACCTAGAAAATTGAACTAATCTTGTGATCATATGGTTATTGATGAAATTGTAAATGATATTGTTACTTGCCTAGATGATGTTATGATTCATATATAGATGATTTTGGAAGTTATATTTTGTATTTATTTTGGATGTTTTGATGTGGCCACAAGGCCGAAGGAGGCATTTGTGTTTTATAGGTAAACACGTCACAACAAACATTAGGGGATTCAAGACCAACCACATTGGAATTCTAGATGAATTCAACAAGGGTCACCATGGAAACTTGTATTTGTTTGTGTGTTTATTTCGTTTGTTGTTAAGGGATCCCATGGGGGGATCACCTTTAAATATGACCAAGGGGTTATATGTTTTCTTTTAATTAATTCCTTTGTTTAAATTTTTGTATGTGTTTATTTATTGATGTAAGTTCCCTTTTATTATTTATTTAATTGGTGTCAAGTTTGGTGAGTAATCATGTTGCTAATTAATTAAAATGGGTCAAAAGAATGTATTTATTAGATTTTATGGCTCTTGGTTTATGTGTTGTAAGATATGTGTAAGTAACTTGGAGTGTGAAACACTCCCCCTTCCTTTTGAAATTCGGATCTATCCTTAGGGGCTGATTTTGGAGGCTTATGGAACAAGTTAAACTTGTCCCACACCTCTTAAATTGTTACACCAGCCATACCTATGGGTTGGAGGGTCAAAATTATCCCTTATTATACATTTTGAGAAGACAAGTTGTAATTTTTTATTGCACGTTCTTGCATGAAATTAATTTTGGTCCTTGGGGTGTGGACTTGGATTGTGTCTGTAAGTAAAATGTCATTTATTCACCCACCTTATTAATTGTGCTTTGGAGTTTGAAGTTGACTTGTGAGGTGGAGTTGAGAATGAGTGATGTGGCATCCTACATGGAGCCACCACATCCTCCTCTCTCCCTTTTCTATTTATTTGAATTCTTTTTCTGTTTTGGGGGGTTACTTTAGGGGGTTACTTCATTTGGTGACTTATATTTTTTTGTTACTTCTTTGGTTTTGAGCTCTTGTAATTTCGAAGAGAGTTATATATTTTTGATGAATGCTTGTGGATTGTTGGAGCTTTTGGAATGTTTGGAGTGAAAAAAATCTTGTTGTTGAACTTTTGGAGAAAACTCTACCATGGAGAGGTAGGAGCTTGGCTCCTTGAAATATTCTTATTTTATTTATGCATATGTGAATGCTTTGAATATGGTGGTTTGTTGTTGGCTCATTGGGTATATTGCCTAGGTATGGTGTAGGAGAAGACTATGTGGATCTCTTATGGGGAGTTATAAGAGTTTTGGAGAGGTATAAGTGTTATTGTGGAGGGATTTTGGGATTGGGTTCCACCTTGTAAAAGAAATAGCTTGCATTTATTTACTCGTTATGGGGTGCCATAAGAGTGTGGGGAGGCATAAGAGAATGATAGGTATAAGGGGTACTTATGGGAGGCATAAGGGCATGCAAGGGTTTTGAAATTATATATATATATATATATATATATATATATATATATATATATATATATATATATATATATTGGTGGGTTTATTTTAAGGTGGAGACCCATTTCCCTATTGGGAGGTATAAGCATCTTCCCCCATAGGTCTTGCTCCTTTGGCTTGTGCATGATGAAGCCTGAGTATTGTTTGATGTTCTTCTGGTGGTTGTAAACTGCAGTATGTTTTTGGATTGTGTTCTGTTTGTGAAAATTGTTTTTATGTTGTGGAAGTCTGTTTGTTTCCATGAGTTGGAATACATTTCTTATTACTTTTTGGTTGGCGCTCAGGGGCCAGTGAGGAGGACGACTTCTCCTCTTAATTGGAATTCTTGGTTGGGTGGAGAGTGTTTCCTCTCCTTCTTTTTTGTTGTGATCAAAAGATATATGGTGGATCTTCTTGTTGCTGTTTTGGAGCTAATGATGAAGACAAATTTCACAATCCCCTTGGGGTTTTCTTGTTGTTAAGAAAAATTCTCACTTCAAGTAGATGGCATTGTAATATTATTTTTGGTGGAAATTTCCTCTGTTTTGGAAATGGAGTCTGCATTCGAATGTGAAAGATGTATATTCTGTAAGTTGTATTTGATGAATGAAAAAGGAAGTTGTAAGAGAATTATTGGAGTTTAATAGAAGTTGTTTTAATTACCAAAAATGGTATGGTTTTCATTTGAAATATGTGTTTGAAATATATTGTGAAATCTCTGTTTGAAAATTGAAAATGAAATACATATGAAGAAATATTACATTTCTCTGTTTCATTTGAAATGCATGTTTTGAAAGTAGAACTATATTTTGGGTTTTCACGCATGGATTTAAGTAAATTTAAACTTTGTAAATTAGATTTGAATGAATTAAAATATTTTAGAGGATGATCAGGAAAAGTGAATCCATTCGAGTTTAAGCATGATTTCTATTTTTGATTAACTATAAAAAAAATGAAATTATTATCAGAAAAGTATACAGAGTACCCTGGAACAATGAAAGATAAATTGAAACATTAATTACAAGCTACGGAAGATCAAAAATGCATTTCATATTAGTTTTTGTTATCCTCGAAATTTACTTAAAACTTCATTAATCAAGCTAGAGGCAGAAAAACATCTCGCAAAGAAAAGAGAAAAGAATTTTGTTTAAAAAACTCAACCATTAACAATTGAACCCTAAAATCCGTTCAAATTTGGTCAATTACAAATCCCCATGTTTTTTGGGAAGTTAAAGAAGAAAGAATGGTTGATCGAATCAATTCTGGTTGTTGAGAAGGTTTAATTCACATTTTAATGGAAGGAAAGACGTTTTATTTAAAAACTTCACCCACCTAAGTTGTCAAAATGAATTTTTAAGGTTCCTATGCAAAGAGAAGTTCGAGCCCTTTCCAAAAAGTACTCATATTCCCAAATCTGAGCTTCCAGTCGAAAGTTATGGCCTTATGAAGTTTTTACTTTGCTTAGTTTAAAAAAAAAGGATTTTTTATGTAAATCGGACCCGGGGGCTCAAAAATTACTTAGGGCACTTTTTGCAAAACAAAAAAATGTCAAAAATTCCTTTGTGGTCCCGTAGCCTCGCCAATTCTCTTTTGGGAAAATGGCTCCACGGGTTCACGAGCCTGCACTTTCAAACTTTACCTTTTAGGAAAAGGGTGAAAAATCTTAATTCTCCCTGCCGGTCCGCTTCCCCGACTGTCACTGTGGGTCTGACACATGGCTTCTTCAGGCATTGGTGGAGGCACGTGTTATTTTTAACGTTCACGCTTTTTAATGAAAAATGATAATATTTCTAATTTTTCCCCGACGATCCGCTTCCCCACTAGAAACTTTTGGCATGACACATGGCATCCTTGGGCATCGGTGGAGGTGCGGGGGTTTTTGAACCTTTTTTCCCTTAAAAAAAAAAGAGTTAAAATCCAAATTACCTATGACGACCCGCCTTTCCACGTTGGCTTAAAAATGTGCCACGTGTCCCTTACGGCTTGGGAAAATTTTCTTCCCCAAGCCCCCCAGCCCGCCCCTAGGAAAAATTTCTTCCTCAGGCCCGCAGGTCCGCCTTTGGGAAATATTTCTCCCTCGGGACCGCAGGGCCGTCTTTGGGAAAAATTTATTCCCCAGGCCTGCAGGACCACTTTTGGGAAAAATTTCCTCGAATTGCGTTAAATATGTGAAAAAGTAGGTTGACGTGTAAGGATGATTTTGAGAGTGGGTAAGTGGGAAATTACCCCTTTTTTAACTTAAATGTTTAACTCTAGAGCATGGGTTGACCTTTTTGAAGGTTTGCGTTGGGGGATAAGAGAATTTTTTCTATCCCATGTAAATAAGAACCTTGGTTATTGTTTAAACCTAGTGAAATTAAAAACCTTGGGAATTTAATTGCTTGTGCCCCTTTGACCATCTAAAATTAATTAAGGAACATTTAAACATAGTGTTAATTTATTTTTTTATTTTATTAAATTAACACCTAAGAGAAATTTAACTTTTTTTTGGATTAATTATACTCGTTAATTTTTTAATATGAATCTAATGGTTATTACAACGGGAAATTTCATTGATTAAATGTTAATCAACTTTGAATCTTTGTTGTGGGAATTGTTGCTTGAAGCCTAGTTGTGGTCACCCTTTTCAAAGAAAAAAAATTATTCCCTAATTTTTCTATCTAAACCTAGGTTGTTCTTGGGTCTCGACTGGCCATTTTAGCGGGCATTACAGATAGGCCTTTAGTTGTACACACTCTCTTTAACAACTCTATCCCTCCTAGGTATCCTTATAGGCAGTTGATTACACACACTCCCTATCACAACTTTAGTTCCCTTAGGTCTCTATATTGGCCTTTGATTCCACACATTATTTCTAATGGATCTCACTCTCATAGGATCCCATGCAGGTCCTCTAACTTGTACATCTAATCTCTACATTTCCTCCCAAATATTTTAGTGCACAAGCTATATCTAGGAGTATTATCTCTTCTAGTCCTATGCATAGGTCTTCTACTTCACACACTATTCATGAATCTACTTCGCCTAATCCTTCTCTAAAAATTTCATTGGCATACATCACTACTACTATACCACTTTCATTTGAGTCACATTCTTTGGTACAAATGATGCTCGTGCCTATATCTTCTTCACCACTTGTTTCTCTTATTCAAGAGGTTATCATTGGATATTTTTCTTCTACCCCTCTCCCCATACATAGTTACACATTCAAAAACAAAAAAAATTGACATAGTTTCAATAATACAAGTATATTCATATATATACAAAAATAAAAAAGTAAAACTAGTACACTTAGCTTACGGCGTTAGTAGTTTACATTATACATGTTGTTTGTCACTTTGGTTTGATAGATACCATATCAATTTACTATTTACACACATGTGTTTTCATGGTATATTGTGCTTGATGCAGGACATACAAATAGTGGTACATAATGACAGGTGTTGGCTAAACCTTTAATCATACTTTGTATACATATAGGGGTACTTATTATACCCTACTCACATGTTTTATTGTTTCATCATAGTTCCTATCTACTTCCTCATTACATTTGATTACATATATTGTGTACAAAACATCTTTTGAGATAATAGGACTAACACATGTGTCTTAAGCAACATTGAAACCTCTTTCTTCACCTATTTCTACCTACATCCATTACAATATCATGTCATCATTTGTTGACACTCTTGTTTTGTATACATGCTTTCTACTTGTGTGTGTTACTACTTGTTTGTTTCACTGATTGTGACCTAAGTTCCATGTTTCTCTTGTGACACCATTGGTGTCTCATTTAAGGATATATAGATATCTTGTGTGACATTATTTCTTATGTTTTGAAAGCATACATGCCTTGATTTTATTTTGAAACTATGGTTGTCCCATGTTTGTGGCTCTATGCCTTATGTGTGACACCATTTACATACTATTGACTCTGATTTTACTGTTGTTGTAAATTTCTTCTTATACATGTGTAATTACTATTGTTGTTATTATATATTTTATTTATATTATTTATCTTGTTATGTGTGTGGTTGACACCATTTGTAACCTCCTTTTCTGTAGGTACAGGGTCTTCATGGTGGTCACCTCTTCAACGTTCTACGATTTTTTATACCTTCTCAAATATACAATGCCTGGGAAAAAATATTTTCTTTTGTTCCATATACTCAAATAAATTATCACATGTGTCTTAAAAGAGGGGGCATTCATTCGTGTATATTCTACACCTACAACAGAAAACTGTAGAATTTTGGGCTAATACATAAATATTATATATATATATATATATATATATATATATATATATATATATATATATATATATATATATATATATATATGTTACATGTACTCAGAAACAATATTAAATACAAAAATCTATAAAAAAATTACACAGGGTCAAAAATGTACAGGTTGGTCAAGAATGTATGGATGGTTTTGACTATTTGACACATCTTTTCTTAAGGAAGTCACATCCAAATTTCTCAACATTTTCATATTTCCACCTAGCTGTACATGTTTTTCACATAGTTTCAAACCCACTTCACTCAGTTCAGATCAATTATGGGGGGCATGGAGTACTTCACTTCTTCATCACAACACTGAGTTTCAATTACATTTTCAAGGATCTTGGGGTACAAGTCTCCTCTCTTCATATACATGTATCATCATTTGATCACATTTATGGTACCTTGCAAGTGGTTGGAAAGAAAATTTTGGGATTGTTCTTTCTCTCTCTTCTATAATTCTATAAATTGTAACATAGGGCTCATTTGTAAGGGGTGTTAGTTATTTTGTTGATGCCCCCTCTCTTTTTGCTCTTTGTTGGGGTTGAATGTGGAGTTTAAGCCTCCTCTCTAAGCTTTTCAATGGAATTTTAATGCCTCTTTCCCACTAATGTTGTACTGTGTATTATTTAATGGAGAAATAGATTGTGTTTTGTGATGTATTATGTCGATCTTTTGTATGTTTTAGTCTTCTCTAGTTGACTCTCTTCATTACTAGGGTTTATTGTGCATATTTCTTGATGTTTATTATAGGTTAATGAGATTTATGTTTAATGGGATAACAAATGATGTATTCTATGTGAATTCATCTCTGGTATGTGGTGCATCTTTTCCACCCTATCCATTGCTCATCCTTTCACCATTTCAGGAAATTTAATTGTGTATAGTGCCTCCTTTTCTTGGTGTATCACTCACTCTTAGTGTAGGCTTATTTTCATGTATCTCTCTCCTTGAATCTCTTTAAGGGTTAGGTTAGGATTAGGTAGTTTTTTTCCTACATTAGGAGTAGATTATTGCTAGGTATGATTAGGAGCAAGAACTATATTTTTCTGGAGGGTTATCTCAAGCCCGAAAGTCCCATAGCTTGAGAGATAACCCAATGTTACAAAAATTACACCAAATTCCCCAGTTTCTCAAACTGATGGCTCATTCAGGTGGTGCCTGTAATTTGGTGATAAATTTTTTTAGCATGCCTGACTGGGATACAAAGTTTAAGTTAGAATCATGAAATGATTGGTTGGATAGTACACATTTAAAGATATATACATTATTTATTGCTCCATTATAGAAAATTCCATCCAGCCACTGTGCTACCTCCACTACTAGATAATAGTTCTGGCATCGCCTGGTGGGACAAGATTTGAAGTAAATATTATTCATCTAGAGTGGAGATTGAAAATTTTGGAGACAAACTTCATTTTAACAAGTTGGTGTGTCCCTTTTGGAGATCATAGCTCTTTAGAAGACATTTGTAAAACACATCTAGACAACTCCATTTGGTCCAAAAAACCCATTTCTCTTAAGATGCAGACCTTTATTCAGATCTTATTTTCATCCATATTTCTTTTCACGTATCTTTCATTTTCTTCCATTTTATGAATTTTTTGCAATCATGGCTTCATTTCCACAATGAAATTCACACTTGGAGTAGTGAAATCAGCCTTTAATGAGCTTCACAACTCCTCCAGATCAGTCATTATGATCAAATTTAGAACCACTATGCTTACCCATATGAGTAATTTCAAAACTAGTTTGGATATGGAATTTATCAAGAATAAAGGTATGCATATAATGACAAACAATCAAATGGAGAATGTATTATTTTCTAGAGAAGATTCAAAGAATGGAGGACATGAATGGTTCAATTCTATGGCTACAGCTTTGATGAAAGCATTAAGTAATTGGCTAAATAGGGACAACTTTTCCATGGGAAGGCACTTTTATAAGACACTAGAGCCCGCAACAGAAGGTTGATTTCATGGTTTAGATGCTGCCCTAACTTGCACAGCGGACTGAGGAGATATAATCATATGAGAAACAATACAAGACAACTTTGTTCAATGGGTAATTTAGTGACCAGCTCCTTATTTTTATTTTTCTCCTTACCAATCTTTATCATTTCTAACATTTTCATGATTCAATCTCATTGCATAATGCCCCTTGTGTCTGATTTTCCTTCTCCATCCTATATAGTATCCCATCCCATTTCAATTATTTTTCCATTTTCCCTTCCAAACAACCATCCCCTTTAAAGAGGATAATAATTTCTAACCCTCTCCATTACCAAAAATGATGGAAAAACTCAGTTGTATCTAAACCAAACCCTCCTCTTGCTATCTCAAGTTCATTTTGGGAAGAAAACAACCAGACAACCAACCAACGGAAATAATAAGAAGATCCTAAAAAATAAAAAATGACAGAGGATCTGAAAATATGGGCTCAAAGGTTTGGAATTGAAAAAATCTCCCTTGATGGTGAAGCCTACAGGGGGAGGAGGTTAAAGTTAAAGATCTAGTGGTGGCTAACATTGATTTTGTAGCAGTAGTAGAAAAATAAGAAGACTGAGAGTCAGTATGCATCTGAATTTAGTGTCTATGATGGAAACTTTGTTTGAAGAAGTTTGTTGATCCAATCCATAGCTGCATAAACCAGGTAAGGTGGAAGAAGGAAGAGAAAGAACACTCCAGGCTCTAAGTCTAGTTAAGGAGGATCATATGGAGGCAAGACAAAAAAAATTCAAAGGCACTAAATCATTAGTTAAGTTACACAAGAAAGTTGAAAATCTCTATCCCACTTCAACCACTCAAAAAATATGATTTTTTGGAAGATTTTGAATTCACCATGGCTTCTTGTTTTAAGAATAAAAAGATCATGATGAAAAAATTGTACAGATTTGAAGGACATCATGCAAGAGGAAAGAAGTATTTGGTACAACAAGAAAATCAAAGAGCTTGAATTTCTTATCTATAATTGGAGGAATTTTTTGATGAGGAAGAGCCCATGGAAATCATAAAATTAGTTCTACCCCATAATTCATCCTATTAAACAACAAGAGCCTTGTTGCAATGGAGTAGAACATGCAATAGTATCCTGCACTTCACAACAAGCCTCTTGAATCAAAATTGGAAGAATTCAATCTTCCTAGTATCACACCGGATGAGTTGGAAGGATATTATAATGGAGATATCCCATCTCTCTCATATCATTCATCAAAATGGTGACACAACAATTGTCTATAGATGTCCAGAAAGAATAATGTTAATCCAATTGCAGATAGTCACCATTTTCTAAGAAGGCTTGCAAGAAGACTATCTTATTGAATTTGGAATTCGAAGTGTCAAAAAAATTCAGCAGACCAAACCTTTTCTATTCATGTACTTGGATTTATTAGAGTCAAGGGAGAAGCCATAGCCAGTCATGATTGTTTCTGAGCATGAGGAAGAGCATCAACATACTAAGGATCAACAACAACACCTCTTGGAACCAAGCGAGTAGAAGCCAAAAGGGGTATATGTCTCGTTTCTTGTTTATACCTTGTGTTGAGACAAAAAATCTACATCCCCCCCTCCTCAAACTCAAACACACTCATGACCAAAGGAAACATATTTGTGACATCCCCCTATCTCACCCCTTTTGAATTAATTAATTCGTTTACGACCCATCATATCTCTAAAATCTATAATGATTATTCAATTAAAATAGATAAATTTCTTATTATCTCCTCACACCTCGCCCTCCCACCTCATCAAGTTAAATTAGACACGTCAGTAACAAACCAAACCACTTCTAAAACCACTTCCTAAAAACAACTAACCTATTCACTAACTAACTATCTGTTTACTTAGTTGAATCATCCAAAAGACAAGTCCCCTTATCCTAACAAACTTAGTTTGTGCTTTTTTAACCATCCCCCATCCTCATCACTTCAAAATACATCACTTTGAGCTAAAAATGGAAGGAAATAATTTGATTTTATAACCAAACATGATTTCCCCAAAATTACCGGTGATTTTCCCGATCGTCGACAATCTATATATAATGGTTTGTAGACCTCATTTGAGGGATGAATTCTAAAGCTCTATAAGTGTACTCTATTACAATCTCAATCCATCAAGTATCCAGGAACTTAGTCATGGCATTACCCAACGTCACACTACTCCACTAATGCCAGGTTCATCGTCAGATTGATTGTTTTCATCCTCCAGCCACCTTCCTCTGCTCTTCCATCCACCAATACACTCGGCAGGGTAAATTGTTCATTTTTATTTATTTTAGGCACTATAAACAAGTGTATTCTTGCTTGTATATCATTGATATGATTAATAGCCTTCCGTTTTTTCAAAATAAAGTCTGATTCATTAGTTTAGACTTTGTTTTAAAAAAAAAATTAGTTTTCATAGTATTCATCGGTGATTACCCCAATCACTAGTGATTGCTATATTTTTAATGCTTTTTCATCATTTTAAGATAAAAATTCAACTAAAATGCATTGTTTCTTGTTATCTACTAATCCTTTGTTTAACATGATGAAATTAGATGGATTTAGGAGGATCTAACTTTCCCATAGCTGACTCTTTTCCTATTGTTCGCCATCCATTGTATTTAGAGCAATACAAATTTCTTCAGAACCTGAAACTTTGTGTGATCCAAGCAGCTCCATTCGATTACTTAGAGGCCATTTTTTCTACAACAAAATTTATTCGTGAAGCTAATGATGCCTTTTGGGAGGCATATGATGAAACACTAAGACTCCAGGAAGATCTCATCTAATATGAATGACAATACAAGACCGGTCTCGAACATCTGGAGGAGGATTACCGTACTTCCTTTGATTCCAATTCTATCAGCCAAATCAACATTTCTAGTTCATAGTCTATTTTCTTCGGCCAATAAGACACCCACAAAGAAGATTCATAATTCTTCACTGAGGATTACATTTATGTCCCTGAATCGGACCTGACTGAAGAAGAGGATGAAACCACTGATTCAGCTGAATCTCATTCTCTTGTTTTTAAAAATCTCTATACAAACCAAGATTTTGACTTATGGATGTAATTATAATCCACATTAGTCATATATGTATCTAGAAAAATAAGTGATAATTACATGCTTATCTAACAACTTGGTATACACAATCATATGTACTAAATAAAGCTTGAATGTTTTCTAATCATAAATAGTATCCTGATATAATTTGTAGCTTTGTTTATAGGAGGTTGTTCATAGGTAAAGAAGCCTTATCATCTCTTGTTCTAAAATGGTGTGCAAAAAAAAACATAATCCACATCCGCGGGTATCCTAGAAATCCCGCCATATCAAGGTTGAGTTTGGTTGTTACCTCTAGAAATTGTAGGGATAACTAAGGTAAAAACCATGCCAGACACCTTGATATCTAGAAGAGTGGAGAATCGATTTACAACCAGTCTTCCACTAATAATTTCAGCTATGTTTAATTCCAAATTATCCACATGGCTACTAATTGTGAGAAAGGGCAGCTATTTCTCATTTCCAGTGGTAGGTTTTGTTTGAAGTTTCCCATCTCTTTGGTTAGTCTAGGGTAGGGATAGGTTTGTTTTCAGTAGAAGAAGTGTCATGGACACTCTGCATGTCTTACTTGAGGCATGTATGATTTTTTTTTGTATATATCTTTTTTTTGTATTACTCTAGGTGGTACAATGCACCATGCCCTTCAATTATCATAGTAGGAAGTTCATAGTTGCAAACCTCAAAACAAAACAAATGCAGAGCAACTAAAATCTATTAAGGAAGAGATTTTAATGATTCCTTTTGAGAACAACCACAACTAGCTTCCAGTTCCCTTGCAAGCAATCAAGAGATCAGCCAACAACCCAAGTTAGAAACTAGCTCTAGCTTTTAGTGGTGCTCCAAGTAGCATGTCAGAACTAGGACATTCAAAAGAAGAAAGAAAATAAAACTTTAATAAATTTACATGATTTATGAATCGGAAGTCATTTCACTCCAGACTCTATGATGTGTCATAGCTGCAAAGAAATCATATTTTTGAGTAGTAGTTATAGCCTCACGAATCACAATTTAGGGAACGAGTGATATCTAAATTTGAAAACAATTTTCTACTCTCACAAAAAAAAAATTCAAGATTTTCTTTAAAGAGTTGGAAAATACAAGCAGCAAAGGGAAGTTTCGAATACAAGCAACAACATCTCAAGTGTTCCAGGGTCAAAATTTTCAAAGGTTGAACCAATTCATGATGATCATAGATACTCCATATCCAATGGATGACTACAGGAAGTTGGTCATACTCCATCTAGCAGGTAGATGGCCTCACGAGCCGCCAAATTTTTATCCAATTTCACCCTCCTTGGTGAAATCAGAAAACCAAGTAGGCTTGCACTAAGTGACTCTCATAGCCAACCCAGAGGTTATAGGTAAATTTCAACATCCAAGGGACACATCAGGATATTTGGGATGGTTGAAAATCACAAGAGGATTTTTTACTCTTCTTAGTCTTCATAAAGTCCAAGTTTTGTTAGATCAAAGATCAACCCGTAACAATGAAGCAAACTTGCCAAACAAAAATGAGTGAAGTGGTAAAATATGTTGGGAAGAGTTAAAAAAGTTTCAAAAAATGCCTTGTATTCACAAACCAAGTTGTTGGTAGTACAATGCAAATGAGCTCTAGAACGAGCTACTTTAAAGAAGAGGGAGCTCATCGAGTTGTTTTGGGTAAAAATGAGTTGGTTGTAAGGAATGACGAGTTTTATTGTTGAACCGAGCAACTCCCTAGCTAACTGATTTGGTTACATTATATCAAAGACAGGAATCGAGTTCATAAAAGAGGAGTCCAACAAGCTATTTTGATGGAAAGTACAAATCTATAGAGACAATGAGTTAAACGTTACATCGAGCTATTCCGTGATCAAGTGTAGGAACCAGCTCATACCAAGGAGACATTAAATTGAAACCAAGATGTCTTGACAAGATCAAACCATGCACCATCAAGAGGCTGAGTTGTACCTTGAGGAGAGATTCACGAGTTGTGAAAATCTCTTCCAAATGAGCCACCTCATATCAAGCTCACGAGACTAATAGATTAGAGGACTGATTTGAACTCGTGTCATAGGGAGTGAGCCATTTAAATGTGCAATCCTTGTAGAGGAGACTCGGGTAAACAATTCATGTGCATAGTGAGTGAGGTCAAATGATTCACAAGACATTAAACATTAAATGGAGGCCATGCCTTGAATAAAATCAATTGAGTTGGTTCGTGCATGGGAGAGATGAGTTCAGTAGAGTATGACAAGACTCATAGTAGCCATATGAGCTCTCTATGGAGAATTGATCATCGGGCCTAAATCATAGTAGAAGAGCCAAGTCACCCAAGCATATTTTGCACTAGAACAAAGCCATATCACGAAGAGCCGAGTTACAAAATTAGGGGCATTAAGACCTAGTTATTTTAATATCTTCGAGCTATTTAGAGATGAGGTGAGCTATATTTCATGCACAACAAGCTTGTCTAAAATAAATCGGTGCCCATCCATAGATAGATTCATCGTTGAGGCCCTGAGATGGATTAGATGTGGCGGCTAGGCTAAAGAAATTGGGTGACAAAAGGCAAAGGGATTGAGTTGGCTCACTGAGCCAACTCGGTGAGCCCGAAGAGATAAGAGCGGGAGCCTTTGCAGTGAATGCGGAGGAAAATATCTCAGAAGGTCCAATTGACTCGAGACATGTGGGACACTCAAACCCAAAAATTCCACGAGACTATGTTGTGTGGAGAATGTGGAGTTGAGAGGTCCATGCAGCACAAGATGGAGTATGGGAGGAAAGGAAGTGTGGTGAACTTGGTCATTGAATGCATGAGTAACACTTGGGAAATGCGGGCCCAAAAAATTAGAAATGGCCACATGAAATGGGATGTGGCAGATGGTCAATCAAAGGCCCATGTCATAGTTAAAGGGGTGTGAGGCCCTTGTTGTGGACGAGTATGGATTTGGGTGCACGGGAGGCAAAAGGTGAATGGGCCAAGAGAAAGCGAGCTCCCCACATACAACTTAAACCCAAAATGCTCAGAGCAAGCTCTGAGTTTCCCAATGAATCAACGAGTAGGTGGAATGCTAGGCGTTAGGGTCAATCTAATGCACATGTGGAAAAGTTAGACCTAATGCAATATAAAACAATTTGGTGGGTATTGAAGAGTGAGGAAATTGAAGGAGGCAATGTGGCTAGAAGGTGGTAGAAATCTTAAGAGTCAAGGCGGTTCAGGTATATAAAAATGGAGTCAGTCGGCATTCAAAGGTGACTCGATGCAGAGGAAGAGGTAAGTTGGTACAAATGCCCAATGCAAAGGCCGAGGAGGTAAAGAAGAATAAATAAAATCAATCTTTAATAGAGTTCCATGATGTCAAGAAAATTTTTCTCAGCTATTCATTCTTGGAAAAATTCATATGTTGGGACAACAATTACAGGAGTCCATCTTTCAGCCCCATGGATCACAGTTGCTAGGAAAGGGTGAAATTCAAGTTTGAAGACAATTTTCAACTCTTACAAAATGAATTTTAGGATTTTCTTATTAAGGTTGGAAAATACAACAGCAAGGTGGTTTTAACCCCAAAAAATAGTATTTCAGGAATTCTTGGGTCAAGGTTTCAAAAGTTTATATTAGCTCATGATTGATCATACATAATCCATGCCCAATGGATATTTATAAGATGTTGGTCATACTTCATTTAGTGGGAAGATGGCCCCGCAAGTTGCAAAATTTTGATCCAATTTCAGCACTGGGTAAAATTGAATAAATGGATAGGCTTACATAGCCAACTCAGAGGATACAGGAAAATTTTAGTATTCATGGTAAAATCAGGGCCTTTGAGAAGATTTGAATTTTGTAAGAGGAATTTTTCCTCTTCTTGGTATTCGTTGTAATTCAACGCTCTATTCAGTTTAGAAGACTGACGGTGGGATCCACTTGTAAAAAAAATGGGAAAAATGTATCTAGGGCACTCCTTGGCAACTTCACATAACTCTTTAATGCCTGAAGGGTTCAAATTACATAAAACTCTAAAAGGGTGTAAAAATTTGGGAATGATGTCCCTTAGTTCAAAATCCAAGTTATTGTAAGATTCCATGACTAAGCTACTCCTTAAAGTGTCTGAGATAATATAAAAAGGAGATCAAGCCCATTTTTTATATGAATTGACTTGGCCAAAGATCCATACACCAAGCTATTTCAATGACAAAAGTAGCTGAGATGTTATAATAAGTCGAGATCCTCGAGAACATTGAATGCAGAGAGGGTGATCTATGTAAACAACTATTGAGTTGTGCCATCAAAATGAAGGGGTGAGTTGTTTCATCGAGTTGGTTATTTAAGGAAGAACCAAACTCCATTCTTAAAGGTCGAGCTCTTTACATCAAACACTAGGCTCAACATAGTTTAATAAATTGGTCTATGGCATGAAATGATGCCGAGTTGATTGGCAAAGTTGTAGAGCTCGGGAAATGCACGGAAAGCTCAGCAAAGCGATGTAAGGTAAAAAAGATCGAGCTCAACACTTTAATCATAAAATGCAAACACCAAATTGATTAGGTCAGAATGATTCGTGTCAAGGTCCACCGACCCCTAAGGAAGAAAATAAAGTGGCTGCAACATTATGTATGGTAGTGAATGGTTAAGTGGACGAATCTTCTCCAGAGCAAAGGATGATTTTCCTTTTGCGGCTATCGAGTTAATTCGGAGAAGTGCCTAGGTCTAACCATGGAGGATTGAGCTCACTTCATATCAGGTGGAAACCTCTTGAGCTCATGACACAGGGATGTTACAATGGATGGGGATATTTTGACTCATCTCGACTATGAGAGAGCCCATGCAAGTCAAGGTGAGCTCATTTGAATCAATGTGAAGTGGCCTTGGAGGTCATCAACGATGCTCATAAAACAAGATCATACCACCGAGTTGAAGGGTGAAAGCACACAAACCGAGCTACCATAGTAAGGTGATATCAAAAATTCCAATCTTGAATTGGTCTTAGGTGTGGTCTAACCACTAGGACTTAGCCAAAAACATATAAGAAATTTGGAGCGGCTCCTCAGCATGACCAATGTGGAAATAAAAAAGTCAGGTACCCAAGTAGCCCGAATGAGTTAAGCCTTGTGTGTACCAAAATTCTGGAAAGCCACACGAGACCAATTCAGAGATGGTGGGTTCAGAGGACCTGAGTCACACTTAGTCCATTTGTGTGAGAAAGGGTCGAACTAGCTGCAAGGATTTATGTGGGATTTTTAGAGTTAGAGGGTCCAAGCAGCCCATGGGATACACAGGTTACCAAAGCCCAACATTTCGTAACGTAAAGGGTGTGGGAAATAATTTGGTCAATGATCCCTATGCGAGGTCAACAGCTAAATGAGGAAATCTTTGCGGGTCCGAGGCATTTTCGAGGCTTGTGATTTGGGCAGATCGGAGGTTTGAAGCCCAAGTTGTACTCAAGACACATGGGCCAAGGAAATCTGAGTTCCCCATGTTGGTACCCAAATTGATTCTCCCTCAGAAGCTGAGCAGCATCACAGGTTTGGTAGGAATCTTAGAGACAAGCAGAGCATGTGGTGTGTTGTTTTGTAGCCAAGGATGAAATGCAGCTTGCTCTTTGTCACTCAAATGAGGAGAAATGGGTAGCACCCTCAAGACGATTTGACCTATCCTCACTACTTTATGGTTGTGCCTTTCAACCAGGGTGGGAGGACCCTTTTTATATCCTTCTGTTTATGGAGGAGATGGAGATATCCTTCCTTGTGAAGTTATTAAGAAGACCTTGAAGAAAATATGATCAATGCAACAAAACCTAACTCTCACGAGTTGTCACTCTAGATAATGGAGATACTTTCTAAGCAATGTTCAGGCCACTAAAGACAATGAAAACTTGATTGTTTCTTCATGTTTGGGTACTAGAAATTATGCATTTGTATACACATAGGACAAGCATGGGTAGTATTGGTAAGGTTAGTTGTTTTTAAATAAATTTTGGTGGCAGGTGAGGAAGGATGAACTTGATTCACTAGATCGTTGAGAAATTTATAAAAAATGGAGAGCTTGAACAAAATAATGCTTTAGGATAGCTAGGATGTTCCTTTAACCAGAATATGTGCTTTAATGGAGGCCCAAATCAGCACTTTTCACACAAACTTCAAAGATCCAAAATGAAGGCTCAAATTGGAAAACTTAACTAAACATTATCAAACTCTGTTTCATCACGCCTAAGATACCCTCAAAGGCTTACAAACAATCTTATAGTCATGCTAGGAGTCACAGTGATTTTAAATTTTTTTATTTCAGTATCAAATGAAAGCTCTTCTGATAAATGAAATTGCAAATACCACCAAACTATCACAAGGATAAGATCTTGTGTGATTCACAAATATTTCAATGTAAGATTGCAATAAGAACAAGAAAAATACTTGTAGACATTCAGGGATGAAGCAAACAAAAATTCAGACGAAAAATAACGCAGTTTAACTGAAGTTTGATTAAATTTATCAGCAGGGGAAAGTTTCTAGAACAATCTCAGAGCTTGTCAATGGTTGTACACTCGTAACCACTTTGACATGATCAAATTTAACACAAAGGAGATAAAAAAGTTTCTTCAGATGGTTTCTCAGAAGGATGGGTTCTATCCAGCTTTTCTCTTAGAAAAATTAGTCCCGACCTCTAATACTCCAACCATTTACACAAAAAATTGATGCAATTTATAATACTTCATTTACAACAAAGTTTTCCCCCAAAACCAAAGACCACCATTACATGTTGAGACTCCCAGAATCATATTTTTGAAAAAGTTGTCAGGTATGCAGAGGGAAAATACTTCCAAATATTTCCAACATTTAATTATTCACCTGGTAAGTCATTCTTCATCTCGCGTGCCAACTACTTCCTCCTCCAATTTGTCAAATCTGGTTCTTTGCGTGCTAAGGAAAGAAAAACTAGAAAATTAGATTGAAGCCAATGGTCAGGTCACATCTTGATGACAAAAGATGTCTTCAGATTTTTCCCACCTAACTAGGATACCAAATTAATGTTCCTCTTCATTTTATGTGTAGGAGACTCCAAGAAATGATAAAAAAACCCGTAAAAATTCGCATCCCCAGGAGCTTTGGAGCAGAAATGGCGGAAAATCATATATAGATGCATAATTTTCGTTGATCTCTCTGCTGAATCTGGACCGTCCACATGGGAGATCCAATTTAAGACGGGCTTAAGGGTTCCTTTTTACTTTTGACACCTTTTTGGAAAAAATGCAAATTTTCTCAATTTTCTATGCCCATCCGCCTTTAACAAATGGGCCTGACACGTGTCCCAATGTGGGTCCCAATGGAACCACAGCCAAATTCTACTATTTCACCTCTTATTTAAAAAAGGGAAAAATTTCCAAGTTTTCCCCACAGCTCTGCCCTTCCGCTTCTAGTTTCTAATGTGGGTCCCAGGGGAACCACGCTTCCTTTTACACTTTAAACTCCTTTTTCCACAAAAGGAAAATTTTCCAATTTTCCCCCAAAAGTCTGCACCCCCATTGTTGACTGGAGAAAAACCTTGACTATTCTCTGTTAGGCCAGTGGGTCATTTTGATGATTATAATCTATTAAATATCAAGGGGCAAAAAATCCAAGTTGCCCCCGATGGCCCACCTAAATACCCCACCTCTTGACTTTTCAAACCGCCACGCGTCTCAATGGCGCAATTTTAAGAACTTTATAGGCTTCAACATGATTTGGCGGGGGACGCACTTTCATTTTAGAATCTTTACTCCATTTTTCCAAAAGGGAAAAATATCCAACCTTCTTTTGAAGGCCCACATCTCTGCTTTTAACTTTGCCACATGTCCTTCTGCGGGGTCAAAGTAAGACTTTTTCCGTGCGGCTTAAATTTTGCTTTGATCAGTGCCTGGCGGGGCCATGGGGTGAGTTCAACATTTTTTCCAAAGTAGCCAAAAATAACAAGTTCATAAAACAAAATTGTCGTGCCTCATCTAATTAGAAGAAGCCACATAAGTACCAAAAGAACCAATCAGAATTGAGCGGAGCTACGGGACCAAAATTTCCTTTTTGCCAAAAAAGTAAAAAGCGACAAGTTAAAACATTTTCCCGCCATCCCTTGACCAACCAAAAGAAGCCACGTGACTGCCAAATGCTAAGGAATAATTTTGATAGGAAAAAGATGCCCGCCAGAATGTCAAAAACATAGAAATTCACCATTCATGCCCAAAATCTGATTTTTCACTAAGGATGAATTTTTTTGAAACAAAACCAAGTGAATCATGGTTCCAAGCATCTTTCGACCATGGATTTGGATTTTTAAAGGCATAAAAATATAAATTGATCATTCTCAAGCTTCCATGGTCGGGGTAAAATAGGAAAAAATGACAAATCCCATGGATTTTGAATAAATTAGGGAAAAAACAAGGCAAACTCAGAGATTTCTTCAAAAAGGGGCATGAAAATGGATTCTACAAACAATGCAAGGCATTCAAATGGAGGAAACAGCTTCAAGACATCCACATCAAGAAATAAAACGTTTCATAACACACAGATCAAAGGAAAATTAGGCCAAATGGTGCGAGATCAAAACGAGCACCAACATCAACTCCGACTTGGGGATGGGCACTCCCTACGAGTGCCACAAGAACAACTAGCAGACCAAGTGACAAGAACAAACCATTGGGCAACGAAGTCAAAGAATAAGCTAGCATATCGAAACAACCACAACCATCCTCCAAATACCAAACCGAGAAACCAGTAAAACCATGTCACCGAGGACTAGAATGAGCAAAAACACAAAAGACAGAAAGAAACCAACAAGTTGTACACTATACAAGTGATTCTCACCTTGATTCTAGGGAATCAATCCAAGAAATGATTCAAGTGCCTACCATTAACAAGCAATTCAAGCAATTCACCATCCAAATCTTTCAAGAAGAAGGTATGCTAACCAATCCGAATGTCAATGGAGTAAGGGCCCATCCACAGTGCATCAAATTTACCATGCTTGCCCTTGTCTTCATGTATGCTATCCCACAACAACACAAGATATCCAATGTTGAAAGCTCTGGGAGTGACCTTCCTGTCAAATGACTTCTTCAATTTTTCTCTGAACTTCACATGCCTTTGGTGAGATGCTCTCCTTTCTTCATCAAGTTCAACAATTTGGTTAATGCGAACCTCATATGGACTAACTTCTTGATCTTCTAGTTGTTAAATGAACTGATATGAGGATAGTTGCATATGCAGGGGCAGCAGAGATTGAGTGCCATACACCAATTCAAATGGACTTTTTCTAGTGGCTATTTTACTAGTAATTATGTCAGCCCAAATAACGAACTTCAGTTGTTCACCCCATTTTCTTTTATTCAGCTCCAAGGTTCTTCTGATAATCTTCAGCAAATTTTTATTACTAGACTCAACTTTTCCATTTCCTTGGGGATTGTAATTAGAGGCATATGTCAAATTGATCCCGTATTCTTTTTACATTACCACCAAAGGTTTAGCTCTGAAGCTCATGGCATTGTCAGCAACAATTTTAACTAGCAACCCAAACCTGTAGATGATATGGTTCAAGATAAAATCCATGGCAATTTGGTATGTTACTCTTTTGGTGGGGATTGCATCCACCCATTTGGTGAAGTAATTAGTGGCTATGAGAATCCACTTATGGCCAACACTTGAAAGGTTTGAAATCTCACCAATGAAATACATTCCCCATTGCTTGAATGGGGCTTCAATTGATAGAGGTTACAAAGGCAGGGGGCCTGAAGCTTTCAGTCTTCCAAAGAAGTGTTGGCAACTCTCACATCTTCTAATCAAAAGAGTTCTATCCTTGAAGAGATTTGGCCACCAATAACCAACCCTTAAGATCTTGTGTGTTGTGACTCTTCTAGCAAAATTCCCCCCACAAACTCCTCCATGGAGATCAACAATTATCTTGGGGGCTTCATCTTCAGTAATACACCTTAAGAAAACTCCCTCAGGGTTCTTCCAAGCTAACCCATAATCAGTAATGCCATATTTCTGGGAAGCCAACTTAATGGATCTTTTCTGGTTCTTACTCAAATGCTCAGGGTAGTATAGGTGTCTGAGATAAAAAATTACATCTTTGTACCTCTCAAAAATCATCAATTTTTCAAAAACATCTACCCTTCCTTCTTCTACCTCATTTAATTCAATGGTTTGCAAGTTGCTCTCAGCCATAAGCTTAGCCAAGGCCAAACCTCTCACCAACTTTGTGGTTTGGATATCCATGTCATATTCTTGCAACTTGTTCACCCATCTGCATCTTTTTCTTGAGACTTCCATCTCTAATAAGATGTCTTTCGCCATAGTCTGGGGAACATAAGAAACAATTTTAGAGCTCAAAATGTAAGGCCTAAAAACTTTTATTTCTTTTGCCAAGGAAAATGATTGTTTCTCCATAATAGTGTATTTCAGCTCAGCCCCCTGCAATGGCTTACTAAAAAAGGCAATTGGCCTCTCAACCCCTTCATCATCTTTCTAAAGCAAGATAGATGCAATAGTGTTCTCTGAAGCAAAAGAAAATGGTTGGAAAGGCTTCTTATAATCTGGAGCTGTCAAAACAGGGGCATGCTTGAATACCTCCTTGATCCCATCGAAAGCTTGAATAGCATTCTCCTCCCATTTGATGGCCTTGTCCTTCTTCAACATGCAAATGATTGGAATGGTCAAATCAGAAAATAAAGTTTATCTACCCAAAGAAGGACTAAATCCCCTTATTGGTTCTTGGAATTGGGACCTTGCTGATGGCCTCTACCCTTTCTGGATCAATCATTACCCCTTCTTGTGACACAATGTGACCAAACAATTTTGCCTTTTGTACTCCGAAATGGCACTTCTTTGGATCGAGTGAAATGCCATATTCTCTACATCTTATCAGCATTTTCTCCAAGTGCTGCAAATGATCACCTCTCTTTTTGGAGAACACAGTTACATCATCTTGGTAGACAATAATAAAATCATTGATGTAACTAGAAAAAGCAATATCCATTGCTCTTTGAAAGGTTGCTCCAGCATTCATTAGTCCAAAGGGCATACTGACATATACATATGTTCCCCAAGGGGTGGTAAAGGATGTCTTAATTCTTTCTAATTCCTTTACAACAACTTGGTTATAACCAGAGAAACCATCCAGGGTAGATAATAGCTCAGAACCGGTCAATAACTACAACATGTTTTCCATGCTTGGTAAAGGATAATTATCCTTCATTGATGCTCTGTTCAGATTTCTGAAGTCCACACACAGCCTAATGTCACCATTCTTATTTCTAACCAGTACTAGGTTTGCAACCCAATAAGAATACCTTGTAGGCTGAATAATTCCTCCATCCCTCAGTTTCTTCAGTACCTCTTGCATTTTAAGAGATAGGAGTGGATTGATTGGCCTTTTTTTCTTCCTAAATGGTTTTGAATTAGATTCCAAGGGAATCTCATGTTGAAACAAATCCTCTCTGTATGCCTTTAGTTCAGAATAAGTCCAAGCCATGCAATCTTGATATTTTTTCAACAATTGGACATAAGACTGTTTTTCTTCCTTGTTGAGATTGCTTCCCAACTAGATCTTCCTTGGTTTCTACTTTGTTCCAAGGTCATGCTCCTCAACATCCCTTGAGGCTGCTATGCATCTGTTAATAATGTGATCAACATTATCAAGTTGGATTCAAGAGAAATCAACCCTCTAGGAATGGTATTAGTCTTTAGTTAGATGATGCCTTGGTCAAAACAGGTTTCTTTACCCTTTTCTATGCACACCATTGGCTCCCAATCAATACTTTGATCAACAAACTCCCCTTTATTCTACAGAAATCTTCTGACCTGAGCATCATCATCAAAAAAATTACCAATGTTTAATGTTGTCAGGTACAGATGGCCTAGTTAACACCTCAACATCATATTCACAATATGGGGATATTGTACAATTATCAAACCGAGATCCCAATACTGCAAGTTTTTCTTCCAAATCATTGAACTTCCTATCATGATGCACGATATTGAATGAATCAAACATCTCAATGAGATCCCAAACTGCATGCTTGTATTGTTTCATTCACTAATTTTTTGTGGCATAAAGTTTTCTAACTTGCTTTACAATTAATTCTGAATCTCCTTTGATAATGATGTCTTTAACACCATATTTCTAAGCAATACTCAGACCTAACAACTGTGCCTCATATTTAGCAATGTTGTTGGTGCACTCAAAGTTGAGTTTAAAGGAAAAGACAAATTCTTCCTATCCTGGAGAGATCAGAACAACACCAGCACCATTTCCAAACTTGGAGCAAGCTCCATCAAACAATAAAGTCCAAGGAGAGCCTTCATGTTCAAGACACTTGCATTCTTCAATCTTGTGCTCTTTTCCATCAACAAATCCTACAAAGTTATCAGCATCAACACTTGTGTACAATACTTCATAAGATGCATTGTTGGGATCTTCAATAAGGTGCAACATATTCTTTTCTCCATACAACCTGACAAGGATGCCCTCAATTTGGATTTTAGCATAGGACATGTCCATTTGAACACTCCCACCAACACTTGCAGCCCATTTTCTAGATAACAACATACCCCACTTGGCTGGGAAATCAACAATAACAACATCAAATGTCAGGTTTTTACCTGGGTAAGCTGCAAGTTGCACCACCAGACCTTTCACACATCCCACCACTGGCATTTCTCTGGAATCCATAGTAGTACACTTCCCATATGTTGTTGTTACTTTGATATCCTAGCTCATTCATGACTTCTAGGAGGCATAACATTGCATGATGCCCCTAATTCAAACATACAGTTGTGTAGCAATCTATCTTTAATGATCAAAGTGATGAAGAATGTATCCACATTTAGCTGAGACTCCACCAAGGATGTCTCCAAATAAACCTCAGGTGGTTCACCTAGTTCCTCCAACATTGGTGGTGTCTCTAACTCTTCAATGACTGGTGGAGTCTCCACAATGTTTATATTTCTACCTAGGGAAGTCTTCTCCTCTTTCAGCCCTAAATACTCAAAATCCCTTTTTTTGTGCTCAGGAATCCTAAGCAACTCAACAATTGGAACTGAGATCTTGATCTGACTCAAGACTTGGGCAATATCATACGGGACAAAATTTGGTAAGGCAACATTGGAAGGAAGGTTGATACACTCATTAGATGGCACATTATATTTGACGGCTTGGGCATGAGGATGAGTATGAGTTTTGTTTGGGACAGCAAGGCCCTTGGCAGATGCATCTCTCTTAGGAGCCTGTTTAGGAATATTTGAAAGCAATGGATTTTCTGGCTTGGCCTAAGACCTTGTACCTAAAGTTGACAACCCTACTTCTTGTGTTATACTCCTTCTCTTGGGCAACAACATCGTTCATCAACAACTTCTTGTCCTCCTCAGATGGGATTCCTCCATCATACTTCTTTATCATTAAAGCTCTTAAATATTCAAAGTCATTATTGGGAAATTCAAAATCTTGTATAGTATCTACTTCTAAAGTATGAGAGGGAGGAAGAATAGGTACCCAGTGGATGCAATCCCAAAAATCAGCAACAGTTCTAGCACTTATTACCTCAGTTGAAGTTTCCCCTTGTCTGTGAGCTTGTAGAGCATTCCACCATGCATACATCATCATCATTATCATCATCAACTTCTTCTTCTTCTTGTTGATCTTCTTCACATGGAGCATGGGGCATGAAACATCTATCACACCAATCAATGACATCTATCTCCTCCACAACAACAACTCTGACAGCCAAAGGATCAAGTACCATTGTGTTTTCCCTAGCCTAGGACTATTTATTTCCAAATCCAATAGGTCTCGTGCCTATGTCATCAGATCTCTGATCATTTCTATGATGATTTGTAAACCTGTCCTGGCCTTGTTCCTTGTGCTGACCTTGTGAACTCTACCCAATTCCTTTTTCTACCTGGGCTAATTCATATGATATTTCTTTGACAGCCCCTACCAAAGTTTTCACAACTTTCTCCAAATCAGCAGCCTTACTTGTTTGAGGATTTTCTGGGCTAATTAGTTTTACACCTTCCCTTTTTGGAGGTTTTCCAATTGCCTTGATGTTTTTCTCAATTTGCAGAGCCATGGTGAAGGCCTAACTCAAATTAGTAGGGTTTTTGTCCCTCAAGTAGTAAGCAATTTTTTTTATCAAATGCATCTGAATATTTGATCAAACATGATTCATCACATGGCCTTAAGATAACAGGAAATATCCTCAAGGTCTTGTTAAACCTTGTGTTGAAATCATGTACTGACTCATTAGGATTCTTCTTGATGTTTTCAAATTCTGATAGAAGAAACCTAGGGTCAGTTCTATCACCATACTACAATCTAAATGCATTGTTCATCTCTATCCAAGAATCAATGGAATTATCTGGTAAAGATTTATACCAGTCCCTTGCATCCTCTTCCAAAGTATGGATAAACCACTTTGATATATACATCTTCATATTCAATCTGAAATTCTTCCATCATATTGATAAAAAGATTTAAATGTTTGATCACCAATTATACCATTGTTTCCTTGGAACTTTGGTAATCTATTTCTTACATCCCGGGGAACTGCATTTGGATAACCAGCCACCCCTGTAAAATTTATGGGACCAAAGGTGTTTCCAACAAATGGAGGTCTGGGTGGGGGCTTGGCCATGTTGTTTTGAGGAGGAGACCCTGGAGAGGATACAAATTTATAAGGGGAAGAGGGTCTTTGAAACACAGGAGTAATAACTTTCAAAATGGATATCCCCTAAAGGCCTTGTTTCTTGGAAAACCCTATCAAATTTTGAAAAGACAATTGGTAGAATGAGAAGAAAACTTTTCAAAATCAAATGGAGGCCCCTCTCCAAGTTGGAGAATTCAATTCCACAAAGAGGCTACCTAATTCAGAACCACTTGAGTGGCAGTCTTCAATGATAGGCCGATCACTTTCATCAATGGAGATCCCTTTTCTTGTCTGCTGATCTCCAACAACTCTCGAGGCTTTTCTTCCTTTTTACTTTGTTTTCCCTAGCTCTCAAAATAATTTCCTAGCTATGATCTCTAGCAAAGAAAGATATTCTTCCTTCCATATTTGCAAAATATTAGTAACAAAACACACTTGACAGAGGTTAAGACACCAATACTCATCAAGAATCAGATCAACAGGGACTCGCCACTAAGGATTTCCACCTTAGTTGTGTAAATCCACTAAAATATGATCTGAAAAATGTCTGTCAATACTAGAAACTAGAAATGGGATGATCTAGACTTTTCAGTACCCAGATTTATAAATGAAAGCTAGTGCACTAGGTTTGGAAACTAAAATAATTGCATACACAACACTTGTAACTTTGAATATTTTTTACAGAACTGAACACAAGATGATGTTTAAAAAAAGGATTAGCACCTTAGAGCATATAAGAAGTGTTTACCATGGTCTGAATATGAATTGTAACCACTATTTCCCCCGGTACACCAGCACCAATCAGGTGTTGGTACCCAAATTGATTCTCCCTCAGAATCTAAGTAGCATTACATGTTTGGTAGGAAGCTTAGAGAAAAATAGAGCATATGGGTGTGTGTCATTTTTGTAGCTAGGGATGAAATTCAGCTTGCTCTTTATCACTCAGATGTTGGAGAAATGGGTAGCACCCTCAAAAGGATTTGACCTATCCTCACTACTTTATGGTTATGCATTTCAACTAGGGTGAGGGGTCCCTTTTTGTAGCCTACTGTTTGTGGAGGATATGGGGATATCCTTCCTTATGCAAAGTTATTAAGAAGACCTTGAATAAAATATGATCACTGCAACAAAACCTAACTCTCATGAGTTGTCACTCTAGATAATGGAGATATTTTCTAAGCAAGGTTCAAGACAATAAAGAGCAATGAAAACCTGATTGTTTCTGTACATGGTTTGGGTAGTAAAAATTATGCATTTGTATACACACATGATACAAGCAGGGGTAGTTATGGGTATGATTGGTTGTTTTTAAATGAATTTCTGGTAGGAAGGTAAGGCAGAAATGAACTTGATTCACCAGATTGTTAAGAAATTTTATAAAAATAGGAGAGCTTGAACAACAAGATTTCTTTGGGATAGTTAGGATGTTCCTTTAACCAGAATATGTGCTTCAATGGAGGCCCTAGATCACCACTTTTCACACAAAACTTTAGGGATCCAAAATGAAGGTTCAAATTAGAAAAGTTAACTAAACATTATCAACCTCTATTTCATCATGCCTAAGATACCCTTGAAGGCTAACAAACAATCATATAGTTATGTTAGGATTCGCATTGATTTTAAATTTGTATTATTTCACTATCAAATGAAATATCTTCTTATAAATTAAATTGGAAATGCCACCAAACTACCAAAAGGATAAGATCTTGTGTGATTCACAAAGATATCAATGTAACATTTGCAACGGGAACAAGAAAACTACTTACAGACATTCAGGAATGAAGCAAACACAATTTTTTCCCAAAAAGTAACACAAATTAACTCAAGTTTGATTAAATTTATTAGCAGGGGGAAATGTTTCTAGAAAAATCTCAGAGCTTGTCAATGGTTGTACACTCGTAACCCACCTTGCCATGATAAAATTTAACTCAAAGGAGATAAATAGGTTTCTTCAGATGATTTCTTAGAAGGATGGGTTCTATCAATCTTTTCTCTTAGAAAAATTAGTCCCGACCTCTAACACTCTAACCATTTGCATGAAAAATTCATGCAATTTATAATACTTCATTTACAGCAGAGTCTTCCCCCCAAAACCAGAGATATTCAAAGCACCATTACGTTTTGAGACTCCTAGAATTAGATTTGTAAAAAAATTGTCAGGTGTGCAGAGGGAAATTCTCTCCAAATATTTCCATCATTCAATTTTTCACCATGGTAAGTCATTCTTCATCTCGCATGCCAACTACTTCCTCCTCCAATCTATTAAATCTAGTTCTTTGCGTTACAAGGAAAGAAAAAATAGAAAATAAAATCAAAGCCAATGGTCATAGGTCACATCTCAATGGGAAAAGGCATTCTTCATATTTTTCCCACTTCAACCAAGATACCAAATTAATGTTTCCTCTTCATTTTACGATGCAGGAGATTCCATGAAATGAATAAAAAATCATAAAAATTCTGCATCCCTTAGGAGCTTTGGAGCATAAATGGCAGAAAGTCAGATACAAATGCACAGTTGCCGTTGATCTCTCCTACTGAATCTGGACCATCCATGTGGGAGATCTAATGTTAAGATGAGGCAAGAGGGTTTCTTTTTACCTGTTGACAACTTTTTTGGAAAAAATCCAAAATTTCTCAATTTTCTCCACCCCTTTAGCATTTGAAAAATGGTCCTAAAACGTGTCCCAATGTGGTTCCCAAAGGAATCGTAGCTAAATTCATGCTATTTCACCTCTTTTTTGTAAGAAGGGAAATTTTCCAAGTTTTCCCTATAGCTCCTCCCTTCCACTTTTAGTTTCTGATGTGGGGTCCCAATGGAACCATGCTTTTTTTTACACTTTTTACTCCTTTTTCCACAAAAGGAAAATTTTACAATTTTCCCCTGAAAGTCTGCACCCCTCCGCCATTGAGTGGATCAAAATTTTGGCTTTTCTCTATGTCAGGCCTGTGGGTTATTTTGATGATTTTAATATTTTGAATAATCAAGGGGAAAAAAATCCAAGTTACCCCCAATGGCCCACCTCCCCACCTTCTTGACTTTTCAAACCGCCACGCGTCTCAATGGTGCAATCTTCAAGGACCTTATAAGGCTTCAACATGATTTGGTGGGGGTGAACTTCCATTTTAGAATATTTACTCCATTTTGCCAAGAAGGGAAAAATATCCAAATTTCTTCCAAAGGCCTACATCTCTACGGTTTTAACTTTGCTACGTGTCCTTCTGTGGGGTCAAAGTAAGGACCTTTTCCCTGCCGCTTAAATTTTTCTTTAATCAAAGCCTAGACAGAGCCGACAGGGTGAGTTCAAATTTTTTTCCAAAGTATCCAAATAGAAAAATTTATTAAGAAAAACCCATCACGCCTCATTCAATTAGAAGAAGCCACGTGAGTACCAAAAGAACCAATCAGAATTTAGCAGAGTTACGGGACCAATTTTACCTTTTTGCCAAAAAAGAAAACAGTGAAAAGTTAAATACATTTTCCCGCTATCCCCTGACCAACCCAAAGAAACCACATGACCACCGAATGTTGAGGAATAATTTTGATAGGAAAAGACACCCGTCGCTAGACTATCAAAAGCATAGAAATTTTCCATTCATGCCCAGAATCTAGTTTTTTCACTAAGGATGATATTTTTTTGAAATAAAACTAAGTGAATCATGGTTTCCAAGCATCTTTTGACCATGGATTTGGATTTTCAAAGGCATACAAATATAAATTTATCATTCTCGAGCTTCCATGGTTGAGGCAAAAATAGGAAAAAATGGAAAAGCCCGCATGGATTTTCAAGGAATTAGGGCAAAAAATAAGGAAAACTTGGAGATTTCTTCAAAAAAGGGGCATGACAATGGATTCTGTAAATAATGCAAGGCATTCAAATGGAGTCAAAAGCTTCAGGACATCCACATCAAGAGATAAAATGTTTCATAACACATAGATCAAAGGAAAATCAAGGAAAATGGTGTGAGATTAAAATGAGCACTAACACCCTGCATAGCGTCAGGGTCCACAAAAAATTAGGTAATGATTCAAATCTCTAGGGGGAATTAATACAACACATGACCCACAATGAATATGCGTCAATCTTGCACAGAGTTGAGGAGTGGGGAGTCGGAGGTATGAGTGGTCGTTGCATCACCGAGCTGAGAAATAGGTAGGTAGCAGTGTGGGGAGTAGCCTGACACATGTAAGGGGAGTGAATGGACATTCAACATGGAAAAGTGGTTAGAGTTATAAGCTAAGACTTAGCACATGGGTAGGAATGAATTTCTAGTGTGTGCAAAGAGCCAACTCGGTTGACTTGGCCGAGCTGACACAAATGAATGCTTTAAAACAAATACAACCCCACCCTCATAAATATGGAAAGTATAAAAAATCAAGGTGGCCCCCACAATATAAAAGTCCCAAGCAGTTTTAATGATGTCTAAACATTAATAAAATGAGAGAAATATTTAAAATGACCATTTCTAGCAAAGGATTTAATTCACAGTCCCATGAAATGCAAGCAAGCAAGACAAAACTCAAAATAGTTACAATCACTCAGAAGCTCATAACTTGAGTGTTTCTCAATGGATTTTCACATAATCAATCTCATTGGAATCTTGGTTTTAAGACCTACACACTAAAATCAATAAATTATATAATTTATGATGATTTCATAGTGAATTTTATGGAAAATGAACCTAGTTTAAAGTAGTGATTTCAAAGTGGTCGAGAGAAAATTAAATGGGTATGTGCAGTCATTATTTTTGTACTAAAATTTTTGAGACAACATGGGGTGCCTTTTGCAGGTCATGTATCATCATTTGAGCACATTTATGGTACCTTGCAAGTGGTTGGAAAGTAAATTTCGGGATTGTTCTTTCTCTCTCTTCTCTAATTTTATAAATTGTAAAATGGGGCTCATTTGTAAGGGGAGTTAGTCATTTTTCTCTTGCCCACTCTCTTTTCCTTCTCTGCTGGGTTGAATGTGGATTTTAAGCCTCCTCTCTAAGATTTGTAATGGAATTTTCTTACCTCTTACCCACTAAGGTTGTATTGTGCATACTTTAATGGAGTAATATACTGTGTTTTGTGATGCATTTGTCCATCCTTTGCATGTTTTATCGTCTCTACTTTCCTCTCTTTATTGCAATGTATATTGTGCATATTTCTTGATGTTTATTGCAGGTTTTAAGAGTTTTGTTTAATGGGAAACAAATGTTGTTCTATGTGAATCCATTTTTGGTTTGTGGTGCATCTTGTGCACCCTATCCATTGCTCACCTCTCTCCATTTTAGCCGGTTGGATTATGTCTAGCACCTCCTTTTCTAGTGTATCATAACTCTTAGTGTAGGTTTATTTTCATGCATCTCTCTCCCTGTCTCCTTGGAAGGTTAGAATAAGATTACGTAGTTTTCTTTCCTGCATTAGGAGTAGTTGTGGCTGGTAGTTTAGGAGCAAGAACCAACTTTCTCTGGAGGGTTATCTCAAGCCCGTAAGTCCCACAACTTGAGAGATAACCCAATGTTACACAATTTACACCAAATTCCCGATTCACATGATGGTCATTTAGTGGGTGTTGTAATTTTGTGATAAGAATGCATTCAGTACATTATAGTTTATATTCAATTTCTTTTTAGTTATACAACACATGGGAAGTGTGTGGGGGAACTTGTTCTCTTTTCTATTGTGTGTCCTTATTTATAGAATTGGGAATAAATCCATCTATAGTAGTGAGGTCCATGAGATTATGGAAGGTATCAAAGTGATTGATTACATAGGAATTCTTTGCTTTCCTTTTACATTCAAAAGGGAAGATATCATAATTTCTAATTGAATTTGATACATGGTCTTCTTTCTTCACAAAGTGCTTAAGTATCTATTATCAGCTAATTTTGCCTTCGCAAAATTAATAAACGTGAAAATTTTAAAAAAATTCAAAAGTGTTATTTTGCATGTTTTATCATCCTCATCGCAATTGTTTTATTCTCATGGTCATTTTGGTTTTCGTTTCATCCATTTGGAATAAGCCCTTCTCTCACTACGACACAAACTGTGTTTTAATTATTTAATTAATATTTACCATGTTATTTAATAAAATTAAATATTTATTAAATTTTAGGGTTTTATAATTAATAAATATTAATTTAATACTCATGAAAGTTTGTTCGAAAAACTTGGATGAAATTTTCTTTTCTTTTAATTGTCGTCAATGTCATGAGTAATTACTCAGGGGCAATTATTCTTTCGTTTTCTAATTGTCGTAGATGATTTCAATTTAGCTTCTGTCATCTGGAAATTGGGAAGGAGACGGTTACAAGAAGTTGCAGAAGCTGGAATTGTTGGGAAGAAGAAGAAGGAGATAAGAAAAAATTTGCAGACATTTAGGGCCAAAAGAAGGGAAAGCTTATTTTTCAGGCACTCATCGGCTTTCATGTGGAAACCTGGCACGGGCATTAGCTAGAGCCAAGACAACTTTGAGGGTTCTAAGTAGTTGTCTCCATCCTTCATGCATTCACATGTCAACATTTTCTCAGAGTTCCACATTCTAGCAGAGGAAAATCCAAGTGTTAGAAGGAATCAAGGAGAAAATAAATAAGCATAGTCCATGCATATTTGTTTTTGTTTGTTGTTTTGCAGTAGTGCCCATGTGGAAGAAAAGAATTCAAACTCACATCGAAAGGAATATTACCCATCACGCATGCCATAATAAAGAAAGCAGATTTCCATGCACATGGAGCAAGAAGATTCTCTACAAATCTCCACGCATTTGCCTTAGAGAACAATCCAAAAAAACAATAAAAGGCATTTGTTTTGTCTTAGAAAACAACCCATGCACCCAAGGAAAATAGTCCACTCCTCCAACGCCAAGGAAGGCCATTCACTATCCATTAAATTTTCTGTGTGGAAATTTGATTTGGAGTTTTAGTAGCATCTGTTCTTTGGCATTTTTATGTGCCTTCTTAGACATAGTGTGTAGTTCTAGTCTTGGTATAACATTGGAATAGATAAAAAGAAAACAATTGGCCAAGATAATATAGGCCATACATTAGCCAAGAATAATTGTATACACAACTGTCCACGTATTTCTTTTTTCCAATTTGTCACATTTAGCAAAGAAATCCCAAAGTGGAAGCAAACAGTTCATGGCTTGCACATTTGTCAGAGCATAAAGTCCATGCATGAATAAAAAAAGAGATCACAAGCCCACGTTTAAGGTGTTAGGAGAAAAATAATATCAAACGCCTAACAAAGAGAAAGGATCCACATTTTAGCTAGGAGAAGCACTTCCACGCAGAGTAAACCAATTTCCACCTCTTCACTAGAAGTTCTCCAAGCATCGTGATCCTACGCAACTAAAAAAAGAATAAATCATTTACAATGCATCCGGACAAAAGAATACAACATAAGGGTGAATTCTTGCAAAAATAAAGAATTTTCAATTATTCACGCATAAGCTCTCTAGGAAATTCGGGCTATAAGATAATATTCCGCATTCAAACGCCAACGCAAGAAAATTCCAAGTTCAAAGTATTTCTAGAAAATCAAAGCAATTCTTCACGCTAAAGCAACCAGAATCAGGCAAGACGGAGAAATGGTGAATTAAAAATATTAAAGTTGATCCTACGCGAATTTATTATAATCGAGATAATATTTTAAATTTTTTTTTTATTATTGTCATGGTTTGTATCTGTCGAAGTAATCAACTTTGGAGCTCGATATCTCGAAGTCGAATGATCGTCAAGAAAAATGGTTTTGGTTTGTTGAATTATTCCCAACATTCATGTACTCCTTTGCAAAATTTAAAATGCACAACACCTTGTTTGATATTTTTCATGGAACCCGAGACTAAAATGCAGTTTGCTTGCTTTCGCCGCACGCGCAGTTTCAACTTGGCGGAAGGCCTACTTTGAGAATCCGTATTTCGATCATAGATGATCGTCAAGAGAAAATATTTGGTTCATTGAATTCTCCCAAACTTCATGTAATCCTTATCTAAATTTCAAATGTACAACATCTCGTTTGATATTTTTCACGGATCCAAATAAAACGTAATTTGTTTGATTTTTCCGCTGCATGCACGGTTTTTAGCCTATCAAGGTGACTCACTTTGAGAGTCTGATATTTTGAGCTCAGTTGATCATCAAAATAAAATAATTATCTTTATTCAATTCTCCCCACCTTCATATGCTCCCTTCCAAGTTGTAGATGGCCAGGGTGACGTTCGGTATTTTTCCCAAGCTAAAACCAAACGGGATTTTCACAGTTTGACACTTACATTTTCCTAGCAGTTTCAGAAGAGTCAACTTTAACCTTTTATATTTTAATGAAGAATTTTATTTGGGAAAAAATATTTGATCCAAAAACTTTTGGTACATTAATAGACTCCCTCATCTAGTGAGAGTTTCTTAGAACAATATTTGCTTATTTTCCCAGAGCAGTTTCAGAGGTAATTTGTGCAGTTTTGAAGTAAGGAAGTAATAACCCGAAATCAAGCTTCTCTCACAATAATTTCATCTTCAAATAAAATAATGTTGTGGTATAGGTTCCAGGACATTCTACCCACCTCGACGCTTCATTCAGAGTATGAGAACATCACCAATACCAACTTGGGACACGTCGACGTAGGTCGATATGCGATCGCATATCAACCGAACATGAGTCACAATTTTCCTGACGCTTGTTCTGAATTGGTCATCACTTGTATGGATGCACCACAGACACCTACAAAGTGCGGTGGTTCAACTCTAATGGCTCTGAAGTGTAAACAACCTCAAACTTCCTTATTATACAGTATAAGTCGTAGCTATTGACATAGGTCTCTTCAGAGTCAAAAGCCATTGTTATCGACAGAGATCGATAATGGGAGAAGTTTTTGTCTACATCGATTGTTTTCAATTGATCAGTTGTATGGATATATTCATCAAAAAACCAAGACCAATGATAAGTACAATTGTGTAGATCATCAAGCAAGACCCACATCATTCAAGTATGTGTCCATGTCAGCTCTTAGTTAGCAGCGAGTGTAATACTTTATCACCAGTCTTAAAGTTGGAGCATTCTCGAATTGGATGATCGTGAATGGACCAAAATGAAAACACTTCAGAATGGTGACAAAGACAAAAGACATAACTCCAGGAAGTGAATTGAAATTTTGGCTCTTGGAAGATATTCTCAATGGCGAAAGATCAAAAGTTGGATTTTGACAAGCTAAGGTGGCGTAACAACTACATTCTTGCGACAAATGAAAAATTCACCATGGACAGCTATTCAGAGCATGTGGTGAATTGTGTGTAATTGTGAATGTGAATATGAATGAAGACAAACTTGCTCACACCAAGATGTTGCTCAAACAGAGGGGTGGATGAATTGCTCAAGTTTCAAGCTTAACTCTCTTGTCATCTGGAGGATTGCGGAGCACGATCAATGAGTTCATTCATGTACGATCAGGATAGGAGGACTCTTGGCCCAATGGATAAGGCACTGATCATAGGTGTTTTGATCTAGGTGGTGCATTGTTGACTAGGATGTCTATGTGTGTGTCCAAGTCATTTAAGTGGGGTCCACATGTACCCATTTATTTTATTTATGTATTTTTCCTTGAATGAATTTTTAACTTATGTGGTTTCTATTTTTAGTTGTTTTTAATAAAGTTGTTTGAAAAAGTCAAATTCACTTAAGTGCCCTATTTAATGTGCATTTAAAATCATAACTACTTTGTAACCAACTACTGGGTTATAAAAGGATTTTAGGGGCTCATTTGTAAGGGGGACTTTGAGAGAGGAGAAGAAAATACTTTTGTTTGCAAGATTTGTTTCAAGAAAGAAACTTTGTGTTCTTTTGAGAAGACATTTTGGAGTTAATGAAATAATATCTTTGTGTCCCGTTCATTGTATCTTATAACATTTCATGTTCTTATGTTCATTAGATGTTATTGTTTGAATCTTGCATGTAAATATTATCTTGGATATTATTCTCAACACTACTAATATGTTTTTCTAGTTCATAGTGATCAAGCTCTGATTATCTACTTGCTCGAGTGTGTTCCCTTTTACTCATTCTAGTTTAGCTGATGTTAACTCCGTTATATTTGTGTTAGTTATTTATTGTTCTTCTCCATGCAATATTAGGCTCTGGTTTTACCTAACTCTTACATGTTCCTTCCATTCATTCCTCTCCATTTCTTTCCTTCATTCCATTCCATCTCCCTCATTCACTTTTCTTTCCATTGATGTTCCAAAACACCCCACATACAATTTTGAACGTACATATGTAAATACAGTTTTGGTTTTCAATAAAGGAAGCCTCACCTTAATTGAGGAGGGACTTTGTTCCAATACTGTTGCATGTCATTTACATGCACGCAAATCCATATGCTAACAATTTTTGGCAACTCCGATGGGGATTCAGGAATCGTTAACCAATGCTTGGTTAAATATTTATGACTATCCCCTTTGCACAAGATCTAGTTCTTCAACTGAACCTTGTGCTTGATGAAGATTTTCAAGGATACATTGCTGCCAACCTTTGAACATAGTAGCTTCGAAAAACTGCGAAAGCTTGCAACAATTTGTGATGCCTGCGAAAGTAGCACATTATATTGGGTTGACTTGTACGAGAACATTCGGATCCTATTACTCAATGGATATAAGACAAGTTCCTCTGATTGGGCAGATTAAAGATGCTCAAATGGTTTATTAGCTCAATTTCCTCAAAAGTGAGTCAAGGTAACCATTCTAGTTGCCGAAATTCCTGTTTCATATGGTATGTTGTTGAGCATGAATTTTTGTAGAGATCTAGTTGGTGAGATTCAAATGGATTGATCTCATGCTATGATCCCTATCAATGGAGAAATGAAGAAGCTAATGCCAGAAGGTTTAGGGAAGATTCATGGTGGTGAAAACCGTTGATCCCCGTGCAAAAGTCATGTTTGAAAACTCAATTATGGGTAGTTATATGATGACTATAGATGTTTATGCACCTGAAGTCACTTGCCAAGACCCTAATGAGATATGTACTCTTGAGTTCAATGGAAGTTGTTGCTCAACAGGTTTTGATGCAGGAGTGGTGGTTATATCTCCAAATGGTAAAAATATTTCCTTTTTCTTACAAACTCCAATTTTCAAATACTAACAACACTGCAAAATATGAGGAATTAATCCTTGGCCTCCAAGTTACAGAAGAGAAAGGGTTCAAAATTTTGAAAGTTTTCAGAGATGCAGAGTTTATTGTGAAACAAGTTAAAAAATCAGTTTCAAGTAAAGAATGATCATTTGAGACAGTACAGAAATAAAGTGTGAGACACGATAGAAGTCTTTGATGTTTTTTCCATAGAATATCTCCCTTGTGAAAATAATGACAAAGTTGATTCTCTAGGGGTCGTCAGCTTCATTAATGATTCCTCATTTAGAGTTTGATCAAGAAAAATAGACCATTGAAATGGTTTTTAGGCCAAGTGTTTGTGACAATCTAGAAAATTAGCAAGTATTCAATGATGATCTCAAAATTATTGCCTTCTTAGAAAAGTGAGATAATTTTGAACAATTGTACTTTGAAGGAAGTGATTCTGCATTTTGTGAATCAACGATCTTGCCTATTCAAGGAGTTGAGAATGAAGATCCTGGTGATGTCATCATTCAACTTAAAGGAAATAAAATTCCAAAAGGATTGGTTTCACTTGAAGAAATTTTTGATAAACATGATAGGTTTATCAAAGAAAAAGAACAGGAAGGACTTGTGAGTTCTGCTAACTATGAGCAAGTTGACATTGGTACCAAAGATAAATCTCACTTGGTCAACATTGGTAAGTGTTGCTCACCTATGGAGCGTAAAATTTTTGTTAACCTCCTTACCAAATATTCTGACATTCTTGACTTAATTCATATGAAGACTTGAAGTCTTTCCAGCCTAGGGAAATGGAACATGCCATACCCTTGAAACCTAATGCAATTCCATTATAGCAGAAGCAAAGACAATATAATCCTAAGATTGCAAGGATGATATTTCATGAGGTTTAAAAGATGTTAGATGCACGAATATGTTTTCCTATTCGACATTCAACTTGGATAGCTAATATTGTAATGGTTCACAAGAAAAATGGAGAAATAAGGATTTCCATGGATTTTCGCAATCTTAATCAAGTTTCCTTGAAATATAACTATCTACTGTTAGTCATGGACCATATTTTGTAGGTAGTAATTAGATCGGAAATGTTATCTATGCTAGGTGGTTTATCTTGTTATAATCAGAATGAAGAGGCTATATAAGATCAACATAAAACAACGTTCACTACCTTGTGGGGTACGTTCACATATAGAAGAATGCCTTTTGGTTTGATCAATGCCGGCGCAATTTTTCAAAGGGCTATGGATATGGCCTTTACATATTATAAAGACAAGATCTCCCTCATATGGCTAGGGTTTGATACCTTGTGTGTAATATTCTGATAGATTTGTAGCATGAGCAAAAAATATGATTTGATAGTGATAGACATTTCCAAGAAGGCGAAGACCTTATAAGATTATAAATAAATATTTAGAGAAAGTTCAAAATTGTACAGTAGGTGCAAAATCGTATAGATAGTCCTGGAAAATTTATATTGTCCTACACTAGGTCATTTTATAGCTACAATTCTAGGAACAAAGCAATGGCATAATCATATCTCTTGGTTCCAGCAGTCTGCACACCCAAAAATTCTCATATGTATCTATAATCAGCTAAGCACACTTATCCCCTTGTGTTTTAAAGATGATATCATATTGTATACATTAGTTGCAAGGATTAGTGTGTTATGATATTATATATAAAATGTTTGAATTTAATTAATTAAATAACCTCTTGTAGTTCCCCTGTACATTTTAGTAGAGTACTTAACTCGCTAAATTATTATAATGTAATAAGGGTGTAAATAAAAACCCCTACTATGAATACAATTCAAGGTACAAAATACTATGAGATGTATAGCTCAATGAAGAAATTATATGACCTTTTTTAACCTAAGGAGGAATTGGCAAACTTTGGTAAATTCACCAACCCAAATCTAAATTTATCTCAATCTACTTATATTTATAATGATTCTAGCCTAACTAAGTGATTTTGGGATTTCATAAAAAACTTCAAAAAGATCGAAGCGTAAGGGAAAAAAGAAACTAGACTCTCTTTCAATTACTAAGCACAAAAGACACTTTGATTTCAATTGAACCACAAATAAACTAGGGTATATATGAAATAAATTTAACTCAATTCTATATAAACATTGGACAATTTGTTATAGGAAATTAAACACCAAAAATCATTACCTTACCTAATCTAACAAAATAACTTAAGTTCACTCACAAATCTTATAACAAAGGCTAGTTAGCTAACAAATTGTTCAAGTTAATTATATCCCACACAAGAAAATAGAATTATTCATTTTATAATATCTTCAAACCACTTAATGATTTGATATTGCAAAAAAAAAATCAAATATTTGAGTGCAAAAAACAATATCTTGTGAAAGTGACACTAGCTAGGCTCAATCTCTTACCCTTCAAATTCAATAAACATCATAAGTGAATACTCTACTTAATATCTAAATGATATTTTTTGTCTAGGCATCAATACATGAATCAACAACTAAAAACACATGAACAACTTACAACAACATGTGGAGCTCCTAGATTCCTTCTATGTATCAATTCAGCGTGTTAAGATCATTTTTACAGTATGATTGAAGGTATATATAGAAATATGGGATGCATCTGTACCCTTTGAGCTCCTAGAAAAGAAAATCTATTATAGAACTAAAACATTAAAAGTTTTTAAAAAGTTCAAATTTTTATGCTGAAGGTGTCCCCCCTATGGGAAAGGGATTTGCGGACATTCACGGGATTGTGTTAAATTTGACACCTGTTTAGACTTTTTTGCTTGAGTGAAAATTGCAATACACAGTTCAACCACCTGCTATTCTTGGCGTTATCTGAAGATTACTTGAATTGCATGAGCTAAAAATAGAGAAACGGTGAGCATATTTAGAGCTAAAAAATACTTATAAAATACAGAACACACAGAAATTCATCGCACAAGGCACAAAAATTAATGAGTTTTGTTTTTGGTTTTAAGCATGGCTGTTTAGTCATATGTTCGTAACAATGCCATTTTTTGCCAGTTATGAAAAATGTTTTTTCACATTTCAATAGATCTCTGTCAGTGAAGAGGGACTCGAAATTGTTTTCTGGCAGTTGTTTGTATCCGGTAGCATCAACAAGAATTATACACTCTGGTGTATCATACCTTATGAGTTGAATCCTGTAAAGGTCATTGAAGATCCCTTATTGCAGAGGAGTTCAAGGTCATAGTCCAGTAGTGATATCAAAATCCTGTTACTGGATGCGGTATTTGTTCTTCAATTTTTTCTTAAAAATCTATATTAGGTAATAATTTTCTGATTTTTTACCTTTACCCCGAGCCCACTTACCTAAAAGGCCAGGCTGTAAACACTAACAAGCTTCGAACCCATAGGTGGGTGGAACCGAGATCTTGCTAGAAACCATTGATACTCATTTAGTCATAGAACTGCGGATTGCCAATAACTCCTTATTACTCACCTAGAATTCAAAACCGAATTGGCCATGCCAAAAGAAGGGTCAATGTTCAATAGCATGAGATTTTTTTTCTCATGCTCAAAGAATAAAATGTAAGAAATTTGTTCTGGTTTTCCTTTTTCAATTTTATACTTAGTTTGCCGAGTTCTTCCATTTAATTCTGGATAATCGAATTCCATTTACACTTTTAGTTTGACATGTCAATGTCATGTAAATGGAATGATAACATGGTTTTAGGAGCCTCTCACAATCACAACTTGACTTTCAGCTCTGTAAAATTGAGTATAATATTTATAGTTCTAGTAGATGTCTAATTTTGCTTACATCATAAAATAATAAGGTACCCACAGAGCCACAACATAATGTTTTCTCAAAAGATAATCCCCACTCAGACAATGGTCAACTCGGTAATAAAGGAATGGAAATATCACAAACCTAGTTGGGTAGCCCTTGTCCTAAGTGGTTGTTTATGCACATAGTAATCTAAAATGCCCCTGCTCAGTCTATTTTGTGTGAAAAATGTTGGGTGCCCATATGTGTGTTTAAGCGAGGAAAATAAATCTAGTTTTCCATTGTTAAACAATTGAACCATGGAACATAGAGCAATAGGCATATTCCTCGATGATAGTAAGGATCAATTTCCTATAAACAATTTTTCTATTGAATATCTAATTCTTAGAAAAATTTTGCAACATCCAAGCTTAGTTGTATGAACATGTCATGAATGGAGCATTTAGATAACTCTTATGTAACAAAAGAGCAGCGAGGAGTCCATCTCCAAGATGTTTTGTGATTGTGGGAGGAGATCTCACACACCAACATTTGAGAATGAGAATCCTTGAAAAAATACAAGAAATCCCCAATGCAAGAAAACTTGTAATCAAAATCTATCATTCCTAAAAAAAAGTATTGAAAAATTCCTTAGGCATTGAATAAGACAATTCAATTAATGTTTCATACTCATTTCCATTGCGATATCTTCCTCCTGTTACAATTACTTGAAACCCCTTGTAATTAGAATTAAATCATCTTTCAATTACAGACACGATAGAGTTTGATATGGGTTTGTGCAATGGAGGAAGGCTTCTCCACTACTTTGAGATTGGATTGCAAGATGATGAGACATTTTTGTTTTATCTCTGCAATTCTAATATTCAATTCGAGGCACTGCATCTTCAAAAGATGCTCAAGACAGAACCCGCATATTTGAGTGGTGAAAATGATGATGGTGATGGTGATGATGACCTCATAGTATCTCGATTTTTTTTTCATATTTTTATATTTATACAGCCTAAACAAGGGCTCATTCACCCCCCTCAGATGGAACATTTTATATATTAACTTAATTCTTACCTGAATTAAGACTGGTGTGTAGAATTAAAGCATCTTTCATTAATAGACATGACAGAGTTTCATATGGGCTTGTGCAATGGAGGAAGGATTCTCCATTGCTTCGAGATTGGATTGCAGGCTACAAGATGATGAGATACAATTGAAGTTTCTTTGATAAGGAAGAAACTCCCAATTGGAAATGCTTTTCCTAATGTGAGATGATATCTTGGCTAATGAAATGGGTTTCTATATATATTTAGTTATTTGTATTGGCTATTTGCTTGAATATTGATGATATAGGTTCTACTGCTCCAATGCATGTATTTAGCTGTACCAACTCTATGTGTAATGATTAATGAAATGGGTTTGGTACTCATAGAGAAGGAAACATTATTTTAGTAGTTGTAGCTTTTTCTTCATGGAAGTACATCAACTGTGTTCAATGTTTTGTTGAATTTAGTGGCCATATTAAATAGGGGATATGTAACTATGAAATACTAAAGGCATTCCCCTTATCAACTTCAACTTAAAAAGTAATAACTATCCCTATAAATCAAATAACATATACCGTTTAGCGTTCACATTGCATTGTACACATGCGATTGCTAGTTAAAAACTATTATGAGAACAAAATCCCATTATTTAAATAAGTTTGCATAAAAATAGACCACCTATATTTATCAACACAATCTTATTTATCATAATTGGAGGTCTCCATGCTATGTAAACAAAAGATTTTTGAATCTAAGAATAGATTGTTACTTTGATTATGCATGAATAATCAAAACTCATGAAACGACTTGTTTCCCTTGGTACTATGCTATCTTACCAAATTTGGTAATTTTGGTTTATAACGACAGTGTTGATTTTTAGTGTCTTGCATGGTTCCTCACTTTTTTTAGCCTACAAAAAATATAGCATCATTCTTCCTGAAAATAGATTGATGCTTTTAGCCTTTTCAAAATTCATTGAAGTGTTAAGGATAAAATCACATATCCCTATGTTTTTAAATTTTCCCAAATTTGCTAATTGTCGATCAAATGTATACATGAACTAAAGTAATAATACATCAAACTGCTCTACTAAATGCACCAGTCCCAGTGAATCAATAAGTTGAGCTAACCCAAATTCTAAAAACAGAGTAATAATGTTGTGTTAAAATAGGTCCAAATGCCTAACCATGTCTACTAGGGAAGAAGAAGCTTCTGGAAGTTACATTTTAGCCTTATCTAACTTTTTGCAATATTTACAACATCATCAATGCTCATGAGAGAAACAATAAAAAGTAGATTGATTTAAAAATTCTTAGAAATTAAATCAAGTTTTACCTTCATGTCATTAACATATTGTTTCAAACCATCTATCTTACCATCACCAAAGTTTTCTCTATATTTAGAATATGATATATCTCTAAAGTAAGCAAATAGATCCTTAAAGGCTTGATGAAGGTTTGTGTGAGGAGTAGAGGTTTTAGAGATTTAAATTGTTGGCGTACTAGCCTCTTCCCTAGCTTTTTACTCCTTTTGTCATTTTAAGGGAAGTTTCTATGATATTGAATGGATCAATTGCAAGATCACTTCATCTTTCTCTTTCCCCTATGAGATAGTATCGAAATCATTAATTTCAAAAAATATATAAATATAGTTCTTTACTTGATCTGGTAGGCCTTTAGTGAACTCAGTTTCTATGAATTCTTGTTCTGCATTTGAATTGGAATCATCTTTATTTTGTGCCATGATCATTTTTTCTTGATTATTTGTTCTATATGTGAATTCAACTCTTTTTGAAAATTCAATCTCTTTGACAATTCTCTGCAACTTAATTGAAACAATTGCTCATATCTATTTACACAGATTTGTATGAAAAGGTACATTTTTGAATTTTTTTTTAGTTCAATAAGCGTGTTTTTAGTATTTACTTGCTTAACGCTAGTCCTTGCGAGTAAATAGTGACATTTGAATTTTAGTGACTTAGCTTGATCATAAATGGCTTAAGCTTTGTCTCTCTCTCATGAAAACCTCCAAGTATTTCCAATCATGGAAACTTGGCGACCATAGATGTCATCGCTTCTTAGAAGGCTTCACACTTATGGTTTGACATTTATCTTTATCACGTAGAATGCCAAGCAAGGACACATGGCAAACATCAACACTTTCTCACTCAACAAAGATTTTACACAGCATCACGAATGAGGGAATATTAATTGTGAACATGTGGATCGAATCGGTGCACTTTAAACCTTTCAGTCTCATTCTTGATTTAAAGTTGACGGTTTCAAAGTAATACAAAATTAAGGAACTTGAACATCAAGTGAACCTATCAAAGGAAAAATCCTCTAAAGGTATAAATCTTCATATTTTGTCTTCTAATTTGATAGAGAAGAAATCTTCCTATTTTCTCTTCAGAATTGATCTGCATATATGATCATTGCAACATACCCATGAAAATATTTGTTTATATAAAACAGTGAATAAGGATAAAAATTTGTAGTATATTAAAGAATTAAAAATCTCAAGAAAAATAACTTTGTAGTATAAGGCACATTGAAAGAGGACGTGCATGGATTTTATTCTAACGAGTATATACAAATGTTATGAGTGAAAATTTTGTGGTAATTTCTCCTCGATCTTTCAGTGATTTCCTCTTTATTATTATATAATGTATTTTAAAGTGGGGGTCTTGAGGAGTGATTTTAGGAATTTCAAATTCATTTTTTTGGATGCATGGAGGTGGAGGAGAGTTTTCTATAGTAGTTCAAAAGAGGTTTAATTCCCCCAACAATTCTTCATTGAGAAACTATGTCATCGCGAGTGTGAAGAATGATCCATAGTTTTATGGGAGTAAGATGACCATGATGAATCATAAAATTATAATTTGGTAGCAACCATGTAATTGTAAATGGAGGCAACTGAAATGGTTTATAATTATCTTGGTAGGTGGCAAGGACAAGGTGAAAACAATAACCCAAAATTTACACACAGGTCACACTAGCAGCTTGTTCTAAAGGAGTTGGAAGTAGTTTAGACTATGCAAGATACATAGTGAACTAGATACCAAACCAAAGGATACTAGACAATAGGTAGTTTCCTATAAAATGAAGTACAATCAGATTAATGATTGGGTCTAAATAATCTAGAACATGTAAAACCTTTGCAAAACAGATAAGAAAATGTTTGAGATACAAAGAAATGAAAAGTTTGGGGCATATATTGGATGTGAGTGTTTATAGTTCTTTGTTGGGTAGCCTTGGTTTGGATGGGCATATTGAGTTGGCCAAGTGATTGGAATTTGAAATAAGGCTTGTGTTTGTGTCGCTTAGTGCAATTGGATTTGGGATTTTCATTGGGAGTTTTTAGTAAGTCAGGGGACCTTAAAAGGGCACTAGAAATTATAGACGGTGATAAATAAATCCATGTTCCATGGATTAGGGGCTCAATTGTTGCTACATAGGTGATTATGGGCTTTGGTAGGTGTCTAGGATTGATGAAACTTGGTGGATGTTGGAGGAATTGAGGGCTAGGGGTTGTAAGTCTGATTTCATTGTGTATGAAATTGTAGTGGAAGCTCTTAGGGAAGTGGATATATTTGATGAGGCTCAAAGGGTATTGAATTAGAAGAGGAAGTTGAGTGATTCTCCTTATGCACATGAGTATAAGGAGTTTATATTTGAACTTGTCGAGGAGAAAAGGATTAAGGAAGCATATGAGATAGCATGATTGATTAGAAGAGCAAAGTTTCCTCTAGATGAAAATGTTTTTAATGTCCTTATTGGGTCACTTTCCAGTGTTGATATAGATGTTGCACTGGAATTTCTTTATGCAATGGTAGCTACCGTCCATTTTCTTGCCATCCTTACACTTTGTAATTCAATTGAGGATCCTTGCAGCAGTGGGAAAGCGGAGGAGATTTGGTAGTTGTTTCAGGACTTCATTCAAACAAGATTAATCAAAGACATACCCACTTACAATTTCATAGTGTTTTCGCTATGTAAGAGTGTGATAGTAAGGGAAGCCTACAAGGCTTTGAAAACGATGAAAAATGAACTATATCTTGATGTTGAAAGCTATAATACTCTAATGGATGCTTTTTGTAAAGTTGATCTGTTACATTTGGCTATAATGTTTTGTGATAAAGTGTTTATCTAGATAGTTGCTATCCAAATACTCAAACCTATAATATTTTCATCACCAAGTTTTCAAAGGTTGGAAAAATTGAGGAGGCCAAGAGGCTATTTAAAATTTTAAACAAATGTTGCAGGAAGGTGTCGTTCGAGATCAACTCACATATAGAGCCTTGATTGATGGGTTGACTGGGGACAACAAAGTAGAGAAGGCTCATCAGATTTACAATGATTATATGAACAATGGATTTTACCAAGATGTACCCGCACCTAACAAATTTTCCAGAGGTCTTTGCAAGTGAAGTGCATTAGAATGTAGTAGCTGTTATCTCATGGCAAGGGAATCCATTAGATGAACAATGGTTGATCCCTATTAGCGATGGTTGGTAGAGAGTTATGGTGGTCTTTTACTTTCTCATCTCATATGATAATTAGCACATGTCATCTAGTCCAATGGTTTTCACATATTAAAAAGGTGATCTGAAAATGGTACTTAATTTTTTTCAGTACTTAGAAAATTCTTAGATTTAAAAATTTGACAACTGATTAAGAGTTTAAGCCAATTTTGGGAGTTCTTGAAACCCAAATCCTTAAATTCTTTTGAATATATCAATTATCCTTAATTTTTTCAACTTAAGTGAATGTACTTAGTCTATTACAAATCCATTTTAAAATTTACAATTGATTTCAAATCATACACTCAAACTGAAATTTGAATCCAAGTTGATAAGTGTATTCAGATCTTGTTGTGGGTTATGGATACTGAAATTTCCATTCAATCCATTTACTCCAATTTTGTGCTTGCTTTAATAATTAATAAAATAAACTAACTTGAATGTTTTTATCTGATCAAAATCTTCTAAAAACTGAAATCAAATCCACAACACAAGAACTTGATGATGGAGTTCACCCAAAGGCTACGTCTCCAGATTCATAGAAAGTGAATCGATCTATTATTGCCCAATAAAGTACAATATCACTTCACTATTGACTTAACATACCTTTATACCTGCAAATGAGCTGATTCAAACCTCTTGGAAATCTGTAATTTACCAGAAACATTCCCGAGTCCATTCATGGCGCCTACAGTATTTTCATTGATACTTTCCTCTGCAATTACGTTCAAAAAAACATTTACAAATTTAAATGTGCAATACCTACATAAAATATTTTTATATTTCTAGAAACTATAGGAAATTATGAAAAACTTCCATTTTTACTCCATGGCCTGATTCGGACCAGAAGTGGTTGGAAAATGTAGATCTTTGCCTGCTCCTCATGCCTGATCTGTGAAATTGCATTGGAAAAATGCCTACATAGGAAAATATACAGCACTTCCTGTAACAAAATTTACATTTCTAGAAATATCTTGGAAATGTGAACAACTTTATTTTTACACCATTGCAAAATTTGGACTGTAAGTGCCTCAAAAATGGTGATATCTGCAAACTGGTCGTTCGCTCTCCCCCTACAAACCTACCAAAAAGTCCTTTTAAATAGAAGTGATCTCATGTTTTATCACTTGCTTAAAAGTGGCAGGTTGGTAAAGATTCTAATTTTTTTGGCACAGGTCAAGGGTTCAAATCCCCCTTCCATAGGTTTAGGCGCCCAATTTATCCATTGACCCCACATTTGGTGGGAAAGGGATATGATAAGCCTTTAAATAGCTTTTTGGCCACATAATCCTCCTTATGCCATGGGATTTAAGCTTATTCATGTGAAATTGATTGAATAGATTATTTTTATTATTTTAAATCCAAATCCACTACAAACCTACCAAGTGTCACACCCATAATATGTCATTTGTCCATGTCAGAGTGTGTCATGTCATCATTTGACCACAACTTTGACTATGCATATCTTTTAGATACAAACTTAGATTTGGTCTGTTCAAAATGCGTCAGAAAACTTACAAAGAGATCTATACCATGGAAATTATTATGAAATATTACAAGACCATAAATTTTTCCTTGTCGCCAACTGCCACATGTCACCTTGCCATTGGTCCACTTGTTGACCTGTTGACTAGGGATGACCCGTTTACGACCTTAACTTTGACCGGTGATAGAATTTGCATACAAACTCTGATTTTGAAGTTCAACATACTGTCGAAAAGGTCTCGAGAATCCCTTCAGTATGGTCTAGGACTAGGGAATTTTAGCGAAGATCTACATAGTGAAAAATCCTCTAGATCAAAAAGGAAGGAAAATATTTGTCCTTTGCAAGCACACTAGGGAAACACCGTTAGAGGTATTTTTCTGGTGTTTTTAATTTGTGGTTATGTGTTTCTTCTGGCTGGAAATTTGTTAAAGCTTTATGGAGGAGATGTGGAAGGACATAACTTAGCCCTAGAACTCTATTGAATGTGTAAAAACCACTGCAAGCAAATAATTTAAAACATGTTTCATTTATATTTTAAATGCATTACTTGATTGACTATGTATCATTATCTTTACTATATAGAATGTGTGTAAAAAATCTTACACCATTTGACCTTTCTAAATCAGAATTAGAGAGAAAAACAATTGTTGAATAAAAAGCTAATCATGCCAATAAGAAATGTGATTCATTATCCAGAAAAATAATCTTTCACCAACATAGCCAAGATGCCTTCATCCATTCTTAACTATTCAATGCACGAAAAACAATAGCTTGAAGACTTGTGCTTTATAGATGCACAAATCATGTATTACACTTTCCTATAATGGATTATCAATATAGAGCTTGAAATATTAACATCTGGCTTTGAAGTTCTTGCTTGAACCAGATCCCAAAATTTTATAAATACAAGAAAAGAGATATAGACGTGCAACTATTAACATGATTTTCAAATTTGATCTTTTTCAAACTATAGATATCGACCTTGAACAAAGAAATTAAATGCAAACATCACAGAAACTAGGGCACCTAAAATCAAGGACTAAGGTGCCCATGGGCACCACAATATAACCCTAACCACCCCAGTCAGGGACTAGAGATGATAAATGACGTAATTACGACACTTAATACTTGTTGAAAGACGACCATAACTATGCAGGCAAACTAACTAAGTGACGTAAAGAACTAGGAGATGAGCCATTAGTGAATACGTTTCTTATGTGAGATCCATATATTAAATAACATACTTGGTAGTATAAATGTAATAGTAAGTGTGTGATTTTTTTACTACACTTTCCACCCCTTTTCCTTCAATTTACCTATACTACCCTGTCTTACTCTAGTCTTTCCTTTCCCTATTGGCATATCCATTACATTGTTTAGTATAGGTGAAAAAAATTCAATGTATTTTAATTCATTGGAGACATATTTATACAATCCTATAGTTAGCCCATCTACTTATTCTTGGACATCAATAGTTTCACTTTCTTTCTTTCATGATTACTACTTTAAGAAATGTGATTGAAATGCATAGGTCTATGATTTATAACATTGAATTCCATTACATTCCACATGCTATTCCAAATCATCCCATAAATCATGTTATGATAGTTCAGTAGCTAAAGGGATGAGATTTGACATCCACCCTAGCTCGTCAGCCTAAAAATTATGAACATTTTGACATTTTTGTAGACCATGTCATTACGGTTTTAAATTATCTTTCAATTGCACTAGATGAACTAAATGGGAAATGTAATGACCCCGTAAATATTTACTCATCAAAGTCAAGTGTATATTTATGCATTTAAACTTTTTAGAATTTGTATGCAAATATTAAGCACATCATGGTTTCTAATTTTTTTTAAAAAAATATTACATATTTATAAATAAATTTGCTTTGATTTATAAACTATAATATATAAAAATTTAAAGTTAAGTTGGACTCATATTATGAATTAGATTCACATGTACATTTTAGTAAATCAGTGAAGACTTGTAATAACAACCTCACATTACTTAATAACCTCTTTTTAAAATTTTATTTATTAAATTTATTCAAGTATCATATGTCACTTCTAATATGTAATCGCCCAACACCAAATAGCCAATTCATTGACAGAAAGATATTCTTATAGATATATGGTTTTAAATTGAATTGCATTAAATGTGAATCCGTATGAAGATATCCATATTTGATATATGGTTTTAAATTTTAGTTAAATTGACTCATGTTGATTGTGATCTATCTTGTCGTCATCGCTCTCAAACACAATAAAGATAGTTCTTTAAACCAGCATGCTGACACATAGTAATTGAAAATTATGCAAATCACAATGTAACATGGCAATTTTCAACTAAGCAATATATATACTTGCAAGCTCATTAAAATTTCTAGGTTATGCACAAACGTAAAAGACTTTTGATTAATATTCATAGAACTTCCTTTTGATTGCATAGTTTTAAGTTATCTTCTTCCTCACGTTTCCTACAACTTGTATTTACAATTCGATGTGGTTTTCCTATAGGCATATGTATTGCACCTTGGGGCGCAATTGCTATTTCATAGCACCTAGCTCATTATATTAAATTCTTGACACATTAACACCTACCTTATTATATTGTAGCTAAGACAATTAACACATTGTAGTTATTACCCCCTCTAGTCCCATAGCCCCGTCAATTGTCATTTGAAGAAATAATGTCTCAAAGACTCTTAAGATAAACTGCAGGTAAAGGTAAACCAATTATGATTGCATATTAAGAAAATCATGGTTCAAGTGGTGTACATCACTGGATTTTGACATTCAAGGTTACATGTCGCAATAAAATTAGGTGACATCCCAAAAAATTATGTGAATTTCATTTAATGTTCAAAATTTTATATGTATGTCGAAAAATGTATATTAACTATATATATATAAATTATATTAACAATCAAAAAAGGCCCCTCGCGATTTCCTGACCCTAACCGGTGATGGTTTCTTGCCCTAAACGTCTCCTTGCCGGCACTTCTAGTCTCAAGGCGCATAGCGGGAGCAGGGCATCGAGTGAGAGAGGCTCGAGCGAAAATATAGATTGCATTCCTCCTACTGGTGGCAGAGATCTTCAAAAAAATGCCAAATCATTCTTTGGATGTGGCCATGGTTCTGGAGATGTGCAGCGATTTGCAACTCTATTTCCTAAGATTTCAGGGGCGACCGACGGTTTTGAAAACCCTAACCAGTCTCCTTACTACGTGATTGAAGGAGGCCATTTTTGGGTGAAGAAACAAAATTTGGTGGGCATGGGTCCATTGGAATCACTGAAGCTTCGATTCCATTTGGGGATCTCACTTAGAACCCCACTAATAAGGATTCCTCCCCGGTTGCAATGACAAAAGCTTCTAATAAGAGGTCTTTCATGGAGGTTTTGCAGAAAAAGCTAGAGATTGCAAGCATGAAACCTGCTGAGACCAACCCATGTATAACCTTTTGTAACGCTGCAAAGACGACGATCCAAGAACTTGCTTCCACAAACATAAAACTTGAAAAAAAAAAAAACAACTAAATTTTTTTTTTCTTAAAAGGGGATGTTTTCCTAGTGATCCTGCCACATGACAAATGTTGTGGCTCCAACATGAGATCATATGTTTTCTAAAATAGTGATTAAATTTTTGGCATGCAAACAAAGGAATTATACTGAGATGCTCAGAAATTTGTCCAGATGATGCTAAACGAAGAGTGCTCAATGACTGGCGCTTTTCCCTTATATTAATTTAGTGAAACACTTCCAACAGTTGAAATAATCTCTTTATTATGAGAATGATTTTTTTTTTTGATTGTAAGTGCCATCTAGCATCAACAAAATTTATATTTATAACTTGCATGACTCCTATATCTCATTTATAACTACCATACATTATATATATTTAAAAATCTCAAAATGAGGTATATATATACCGCTCATTTTATGCTCTAACATAGAGTTTAGTATCTTATAGTATAAATCATGTTAAGTGTATAAAAAAAAGGATGTGAAAATATTTTTAATATTGTAGACATTTAAGTTACCTCCTTAAATGAGGATTATCCAGATTTGCAATTTGGACAAAATGGCAGGAGGTACTTTTTTTTTTAAATTAGTGGGAAATGCATTCAAATTCAGGGTTGAATACATGATTGGGAGTGGGTGGCTTTGATAGCCACCTACCATGACATTAAACTCCCTTCCCTTGCGTGCTAACTAAACCCCTACTGGGCCGCACCTATCAACATTTACTCGCTTGGATTTGCAAATCCCACGCCTCTCGCTGGTCTGCCCACTGTTTTAACTCCCTGGGCGCGCGAGTAAGGAAAGGTGGTAATAGAAGGAGCTACGGCACGTGAAAAAGATGAGTTACCTCCAATTTCATTGGGTGCTGCAAGGTGTGTGCTTGGCGGGGATCCACAGTCACGCCTGTACAGTGGAACAGACAGGCAGTGAGAGCGCATAAAGCAAGCAGGTCGTCCAAACAAGTTGTTATCCGCTCAGTATCGAATGCATCCTCAAACTCGGGATTCCCTTCAAGATATTTTGTCAAAATCGATTAAGGGACAGATAGAGTGTTACGGGGAGACCTAAAACAATATATTACAATGATTTTCTATTGAGAACGTACTCACTTTACGGTGTAGCCCATGGGAGAGAATCTCATAAAGGTGGGTCTGTTTCATATCCGAATGTACAGGAGCACAGTTTGCTTGGCAATTATATAGACGCCTCATTCGTAGAGGTGGGTCTGTTTCAAATCAGAATATTCATGAAGCACGATTTGTTTTGCAATAAAATGTACCTATCAGCATAAATTTTGGTACAGTCTTATTGCCTGATGATGTTACAGAGATATAACATTATTTTAGTTTTTTTATATTATAAGAATGTATGATTTTATACGTATTTTAGCTCAGTTCTCTTTTCCTTTGCATGAACATCTCACGCGTAGGGTTGATTACAGGCCTATTACGGCTGTAACGCCGCAAACAAACAAGCGTCCCGAAAATGCGACAATTTTTTTTTTTCTTTGAGTGTGAAAGAGTATCAAAATTTAAGAGGACCAATTCATAATTGTTGTATACTTAAATCGTGTCTCTTGCCATAGCGTCAAGGACTCGACGCTAAAAAAAAAATCTAACTATGTCACTAGGAGCCTCCCTAAAGTGCCTCTTGGCACTAGCATTGTTGCCAAAGTTCAACGTCAAGAGCTAGTGATTATCCAAGGGGTCATGATCGCAATTCTACAACGAATACAAGGAGGAAGAAACTACATTAGTTCTAGATGTACACTGGCTCATCTCAACCCAAAAAGGTCCAAGAAAAAAATGGTAAGATCGAAAGCGCATCCATGCCCCTGGCAGTTGCATAATTACCCAACCTCAACAACCAAGAGGGTAAAACCTGGTGCTGGCTAATATACCTACTTGGTTTCCCATCTAATAAAAAGAACTTCCTCTCACGCTTATAGAGGAATATTTACAACTTTAACAAATCATTCAGAGATGTTACCAAAACTTGAAACTATTTAGCTCTTTATATGGGTAATGCATGCGGGATCCCCACCTCCATGATAAAGAAACCGAAGATAAAAAAAGATATAACCAAATTTCCGAATTTTAAGTGATTTATAAATATAACCAAAAACTTCATTGAATTAATGGATACGCTTAGGCATAAATTTGAATTTTGACAAAAGGGACATAAGTTTTATTGGTGGGAGGGCAATCGATTTGGTTTGGAAAAAAAAGGCGTTGAAGGTGGGTGGCTATAATGGCCACCTGCCAAAGAAATTTAAACCTTCCCCATGCATGCACGACACTCCTACCAGCCGCATAAGCATTTACTCTCAAAGATTTTGCAAATAAAAAATCTACAAGGTCGGCCTACTGTTGGGATTTGTCCTGAGCCGCATGAAGAAACTGACATCGTATAGGTGAAGATGCAGGTGTAACAGCAGACGTTTTAAACCTCCTTCCATCCGCCCATGGCCGTGCATGCTACAGAGAGGTAGAAACTACAGTCACAGGCGTGTGGGAGGTGAGCAACCACCACTTTCATTGGGTGCCGCGTGGTGTGAGCGGGACAGATTGCAAGGTCAGGCGTTTTTGTGTCAAAAGTGTCGGTGTTGCTATAAATTCTGGATATGCCCTCTGTCAACTATGGACCTCTTATACCAACAACCATTGCTGGTCTATTGCAACACTCTTAAATAGACGACCACAAAACTCGCCTTTCCATGCATTCCAGCAATTTAAATATTCACTGTGACAGTCTGCGTTTTGTGTGACAAGTTGTCTATCAGGCATAGCTGCTGAAACGTATCATCATTTTTTTTATATTAGCAGTTATTCTCTTAGACACGATTTAAGGGTGATTGACTGGTCTTGTTTTTTGAGACTAACTTCACATTTGTTTGGGCAGTTGCGAGGCCTGCCATGCAGCTTGATATTTGTGAAGCTAAGACCACTCGCAGTGTCCTAATCTGTAAATAAACGTTCAAAACATTTGTTGGCATTGCAACAATTTAAATATTTTCTGTGGCAATCAGTGCTTGGTGTATCAAGTTGTCTATCAGGCATATTTTCTGAAACGTATCATCATTTTTTTTTCTTTTTATTGATTCTCTATTGAAAACTTACTAGATATTGTATACAGTAAGTGGAAAATGGAAGGATCTCATAAAGGTGGGTCTGTTTTTGATCAAAATGTTCAAGGAAAAACAGTGTGCTTTACCCTATAGAAATAAAAAAAAGAAAGAACAGTACATTCGTAGATTTTGTTTATTTTATTTCTTGGTTGCAGTCATTTTAATATACTGTGTAATATACAAGGAAATATTAACTGTATGGAGTACTGATGTGATTTAATATTAGTATACCCATTGCTCTTAATATTTTTCAATTGTGAATACTATTTACAATATCAGTTTCCTTATTAAACATTAAGAGAACATTGGATAATACATTTAATAAGTTTATAGTCTTGCATTACAATTTCCTTCTACACGATTTCATAACATAGTATGGGATTATAAAATAGACTGATTTCCTTCCCTTTATTAGTTTGTAGTGGATTTTGCATTAGATTCATAAGTGAGGAAAACATAAAAGAACTAGAACATACAATGTTTCATTGTCATACTAAAAGCCATTTGAAAACTTAAGTCCTTCCATCAAGTATAAAAGAAGGGATAATGCACCATTTTTCCATCCTTTTTCAACACATCACTTTCAAGTACTCAACAAATTTTTAATATATTTTCCTTTGTAATTTCTTTCCAACATTCCACAAAAGAATTCAACAACATTTCCAATATATTTTTTTATTTTTTATTTTTTTATTTTTTGCAGAGTAAAAAAAAATACTATCATTTCAAAGTAATTTTCCTTCAAATCTTGTTATAACAATGTAAACATCTTGCAAGTAAAATTTGCATTCAACTATGTGACTTTGGGTGCAATATAGATTACAATGTCCTTTATTTTATTTTTTTGTAGTGAACACAAGATGATACAACTTTCTTTCACATACAATTTTACAACAAAATAATGTGTATATAAGGGAGATGGAGAAAGTCTTCACAAGCTCCAAGGTGCCCTTCATCCATGCTCCAAGTTCCAAGTAGTTCAATTCACAACCAAGATAGGGGGAGAGGCAACACTCTCCTCCCAACCAAAACTCAATGGAGAAGAGAAGCAATCTCCTCCATTGACCCCTGAGCCCCAAACACAACACAATGAAGGGTGGTCTCCAACTCAAGGCAACAATACTTGCTTCCACAATACAATTTCTTCACAACATTCAAGGCTAAAATAGAAGAAACAAATGGAAACATAAACAACACAAAACTTTTCACAACAAGGCTTTCATCCAAGCCAACAAGAGAAGGAACTATGGGAAAGTTTCCCTTATGCCTCCCAATTGAGATGAGATGCCCATCCAAAACCCTCCACAATAAAACTCAAGCCCCTATGACTCTTATGCCTCCCTCAAGTACCCTCTTTTTCCCTCCCATACTCTTATGCCTCCCTCAAAGACAAGGTAAGAATGTAAACATTCTTACCCAAGATGGGCATCCCTCTCAAACTCCATCCACAATATCCTAATATACTCTTATGCCTCCCTCATGAGTATTCCCATAGACCTCTCCTATACTACACAATAAGCATTCTATCTATTTTTCACAATACACAAAAGTAAACATACATTATCCACAAATTTAAGCAAAGAAACAACAACAATAAGAAAGCAAAGAGGAAGAAGGTTTCCTACCTCTCCATTGGAGAAGCCTAAACCAAGAAATTTGTCCAAGCTCCCTCCAAAACAATCCAAGCATGCAAGTCCAAGCACTCTCTTTTTCTCTTTCTCCCAATTCTTTTCTCTCCCAAAAATCACAAAAGAGCACTCTTCAACCAAACAAAAACAAAACTCCAACCCCCTCAACAAGAGAGGAAGTTTCAATAAATAGACAAAAGGAAGGAGTGAGGGTGATGTGGCTCCATGTAGGATGCCACATCACACATCCTCAAACCACCTCCCAAAGTCAACTCAAATCCCAAAACACCATAAATGGGTGGTTGGATTGATTGACATCTCTTTTCCACATCCATCCCTTCCCATGTGCCTTAAGGCACAATTAAATGCAAAAAGAAGACAAGTGCACTCCAAAGTCACATTTCCCTTCCCAAAACAATAAATAATCCCCTTTTTGGATTCCCAACCCATTGATATGGTTGGTAAGGGGTTTTGGGAAGTGTGGACAAGTTTAACTTGTCCCACAAGTCCCCCAAAATTGCCCTCAATCTCAAATTCGAGATTCAAAGAATATGGAGTGGTCAACACTCAAAACAAGCATTCAAAGCATGAGGAAACACAAGGCTCAAGGAGCCAACCATAAAAATTAACTACACCCACTAGACTTCCCTCCAAAACTTAAAAATTAAAACAAGATGTTAAATTAATCTAAACATACTTAACAAAAGTAAATTAACAAAAAGACATCACAAAAGAAATCACCTACTAAAGCAAGTTAAAAACAAGTAATTAAAATTCTTACACCCTTGGTCACATAGGAAAATTTCCCCCTTATGGAGATTTTTTCTTAACACATAGAAGAACAAAGGCAACACAATACAATTCACTAGTTGCCTTGACGACCAAAAGTTGTAACCACCCGACATCCTGTTGTGTTTGGTTCCCAATCCCCCTCATGGTTGTGATCATGTTGTGTTTCTTGCAAAATACAAAATACCTCCTTCGGCCTTGCGGCCATGTCAAAATATCCAAAATAACCATATGCATGAAATTTATTAACATCTATACGTAATTCAATTAATCATCATTTCTAGGTCTAAATCACAACTTAATTATGCATTTCATCATTATCCAAAATTGTAGTAATGTAAATTCAACAACTACATTCTACTCATCATGGCGAAGAAATCCAATGTTAGAACACATGCAATATATCCATATAAAAATAATATCGGTATCCAATAGTCTGTCCATGAGTCAGTGTAGATCATACTGAAAACAAAATCCAATCCTAATCCAAATGCATCTAGTCACAAAACATCATGCTAATCAACATAAGTATAAGTCATGTCCATATCCAAAGTCTGCATAACTCAAAATGATAATCAACTAATATTCTCACTTTTCAATACATCTCTTCTAAGCAAAAAAATGAAACCTAATATGTACATTTTTTGTAAATTTCCTAACATTTCACAAAAGAGTCCAACAATGTTTCCATTAAGTTTTAAAGCAAGATCCACTATCATGTCAACAAGATCAACATACTCATGTGAGGTTCCAAGCCAGGTTAAAGGAGAATAAAAAAATTGTCTTTCTTGTAACTTTTTAATTCCATCCACATTACAACCTTACTAATGAAGTTCAAAACAAATTTCCTTCAAAAACTTGTTACAACATTTTCCACTTAATGTGGGATCTTTTTACAATGATGGAAGCTAAAATACAAGCAATATTACATTTTTCCTCCACTCAAGGTGGGTAAAAACACAAGGTGGCTTCACATTGTCATCAACAAGGCTCCAATGCTTCAAACATCAACAAGATAGCTCCTCCAATAGTTTTCTTGATTCACAACAAAATAAGGGGAGAGGCAACGCTCTCCTCCCAACCAAGATACCCAATGGAGAAGAGAAGCCATCCTCTCCATTGGCCCCCGAGCCCCAACCACATCACAATGGTAGAAAATCCAACTCATGGCAACTACTAGCTTCCACATAACTAAACATAACATTTCACATGCATTCCATAATCCTTCAAAACAAAAGAATCAACAACTCAACAAGAGGGAAACCATCAAAACAACAAATTCACAAGGCTTATCAAGAAAGCCATAAGAGTAAGACATATGGGGAGGCCACTTATGCCTCCCAATGGGAATGGGTGCCACCTAAAAGCCTCCAATGCAAAACACAATACCCCTAACAACTCTTATGCCTCCCTCAAGTACCCCTTATCCCTCCATTCACTTTTATGCCTCCCTCAACTCTTATGGCTCCCCCCAAATTAAGAACGATAAGAAAATGCAAGCATTTCTCATACTAGGTGGGCACCCAACCCAAACTCCCTCCTCAAGAACATGATCTCTTATGCCTCCCTCAATTAAACTCCCCATAGTCTCCTCCCACTCCCAACTTAGGCATTCTACCCATTCCCAACAAGCATTTCAAACAAAAAAATTCAACGCAACATATGTACTCATTCATATAACAAAAAGAAGAAAACATAATACAACAAAGGTGAAGCTCCTACCTTTCCATGGTAGAGCTTGTTCCAAGTATGACGTCTCAAATCCCTCCAAAAATCAAGCAAGCATCCACAAGCTCCAACAAAATTCCCACAAGTATCAACAAGCTCCAAAAATCCACAAACTCTTTCCAAATCCTCTCCTCTCCAAAATACAAAAGACTAAAAATGAAACTTCCAGCCCCCAAAACAAACAAGAGGATCAAATAAATAGAGAAAAGAGAGGGAGGGATGATGTGGCTCCAAGTAGGATGCCACCTCCTTTTCCCTCCACTCCACATCATTTTGTCAACATCAAATTCCAATGCACCATTAATAAGTGGTTGAAAGAAAGGCAAGCACCTTACACACTCCAACTAAGCCCACTCCCCCAAAGGACAAAATTAAATTTGAAAGAAAGTGCAATTAATATTTTACCCTTTTATCCCCCCAAAACACCTAAAAGGCCCTAAATTTTTCCTTCCAACCCATAGGTAGGGTTGGCATGGGGTTTTAAGAGGTGTGGGACAAGTTTGACTTGTCCCACAAGCTTTGAAATTTGGCCTCTAAGGCCAAATTCGAGTTTCCCATGTGGGGTAGAGTGTGCTACACTCAAAACTCAAACACACATCAATCCACACAAAATCCCAAGTAAATCAAATCCTAATAAATGAACTCTCTTTGGTCACATCTTTTAATTAGTTTAGGACAATTTCAAATTAACTTAATTAAGCCACTACAACCCATGGCTAACAAAGGGGTAAACTCCAATCCAAAGAATATGAATAATAACACAAGTAAAATTTCACTTACTAAGAGGAACACATACTAACATAATAAAAAGGGAAAATTAAAACAAAACAACACATGACCCCTAGGTCACAATTTTCCCTTAACCAGATAATTCTAACACATACACAATTACTTGTTGCCATGGTGACCTTAGTTGGATTCTTCTCGAATTCCGATGTGGTTGGTCTCCACTCCCCAATATTGTTGTGAATTGTAATGCCCTGTTTGGCGGTAAACCCTTTTCGAAGGTTGATTGGGCTAGTAACTTTCCTTGAAGCCATTTCCATCCTGCTCCTATTCGTTGTCGAGCCAAGGACTTTAACCCATCGACAAGGGTTGATGAGTTCGGGAATTTGGTTTATTATCGCTTGGGGTTCGGTTTTTGTTATGAGTTGGGATAGAACCCACTGTTAGTTGCAGAGAATTAAAAGACTAAGGTTTTTCGACTTGCTTTAGCCCAATGAATAAACTTGTTACTGAGTTACTGTTGGAGATGTTCTGGTGACTCTGGTAAATTTGGATTATATACACTCCTTTTTAAGTATCTATTGTTGCGTACTTCATTTACATGGGATTATATTTTAAAAATAAAATACCCAGAAGACGTGGGTGTAGAACGATATATGTATTTATACACTAGTAAATCGAATCCTTAGATTGGAGTGTGTGGCTTTTAATTGATATGTTTTGGTTTGGGAAATAGATGAGACCTTAAGCAGTGCAAGCCTCTTAACTTAGTGTGTTTTTCAATTAGGTTATGTTGAGAATTATATTGTAACCTTTAGCTTGGTCTTACATCGTGAAAGCAAGTAGTTTATAATTTTACAAATCATAGGATTTGAATGCAATAAACACAAATTTATACCGATGGCTTGATTTCTATTCTGATTAAGGTTTGGAATATGATGATCAATGGGTACTAAAATTAAACAGATAAAGGAATGGAGGGGTTGCGTGGAATGATGGGGGGGTAGGTGTGTGGCGCAGGTTGGAGGGGACATGGTTTTAAAGTCAAAATTCCATCTGTTTGTGCCTAAGGCCCTACTGTCCCTCACCCTCCCCTTCCTACCTTCTAGACCTGGTACATGGCCATCTCCCACTGGTCTTACCTCTGTCAGCCACCCCACCTTCTTTAATTCCTTTGATTCGCAAATCTAACGCGTCTTTTGCTACTTGCTCTCTCTGACCTGTTCTGGCCGCGTGAACAAGGAGGATTGTTTTGTTGGGATTTGAGATGCAATGGCGTGGAAACCCCAGTCCAATGGAGTCACAGGTGTTTGGGAGCTCTTCAGTTGTTGTTCCTCTCCTTGCCATGGCCGCATAGGATGTTTTTGCAATGTTTTTCCAGCTACCGGGTCGTGTTTAGATTGGGGCCGAATGTTTTGAAGTTAAATGCTTTCGCATGGTTGCAACTGCCTGTTCCTTCCTCCCTGCTCGTGAAGTTCAAAGAGAGTTAAGTGCGACAGCTGCCGCAGGGTGATCCCAAGAAGCCGTTGGTGTTGATCCTGATGTTCTGGTTGCACGTGACCACAGTCGTGATCAGTTTTTGCAAAATCTTACAGCTGTAGTAGAAGAACGAGATAAAGTTTTAGTTGAGTTGTCTTGCCTTTTCATTTTGGAAAGTCACTTCCAACCAGGCTGCAGGCACGTTACAGTATAGTGGAAGCCTTCGTGAGTGCCTCCAACAAGCAAGTTGTCCAACTTTGTTGTTATCTGTTCAGCATCGACTACATCCTCAAATTCGGGATTCTCCTTCAAGGTGACAGATCACACCCATGGGCACAGGAGATCTATGCAATGTTGGATAAAATGTCTTGGGAGATGAAGGTAGTAGGATATTCTTTTTCAGATCCAGATCATGTACTGAGTTGTTTCTTCAAAATCAGTTATATGATAGTGAGGGTGTTACCAGCAGACCTGATGAAATTTATTTACAAAGAGTCTCTATTGAGATCTTACTTGTTTTACGATGTAACTCGTGGAAGAGAATCTCATAGGGGCGGATCTGTTTCATATCAGAATATTCACGAAACACAATTTTCTCTACTATTATATGAGCTTCTTCAACAAGTCACCAAGTTGGCAGGCATAAATTTTTCTGTTGGAATTATCACACCTTACAGGCTGCAGCTGAAACGTTTGCACCGAGTGTTTGATGATGTCCTCAATCTGATGAAGGAAAATGTTTATTGATCATCATGGTAGATGCCTACCAGAGCCAGGAGCGTGATGTAATCAGTATGTCCCGTGTCCGAGCTTCAAATCTTGGGGTTGGGTTGTAGCTGTTTTTCACCACGTGAATGTGGCACTAGCACGAGCTCGCAGAGCACTTTGGGTTAAGGGAAAGCAACGACATTGAGACAATCATATGCATATGGAGATGGCGTTTTAAACCAGGCATGTTAAACCTACCCTTGCAATCTTCTGCTACCCTTTTATTATGTCATGAATTGAATGTCATTCTATTTTTTTTAATCTGTTATGGCATTTAGAATGGGCTTCTATTTTTTCCTTGTGAATCGACCCTAATTGAAGGAAAGGAAGGACTGTTGGGAGTTGTTTGTTTTTCATACCCTGATAGCAACTGTGACAGCTTGTATACATTCCTTTCTGCCTCGTTTTTCTTTTCGAAATAAAAGAGTAACTGTCATGTGATAGCAAAATAATGGTTGAAGTTTTATACTGTGGGTGTTAGATCTTTAACCTGGGTACTTTCCTGCTTAATTCTTAAAATTCGGGTGACTTTTAGAGACAATAGTGAACAATGGCCGTTGAGTTCGACTCCTAAACCAGCAGTAGCAGATATAAACTTGAGCCATGAATAATATTAGTGGATATTAGTAGATTTGTCGATTCATGGCCAGTTTTAGGCTAAATGTTTGTTTGTGTCTTGGTAAAAGTTGTTCTTGGGCTGAATCTGTGTGTAGACCTCGCATAGTGAGCATGAGGTTTTCTTAGAGGCCTACGTGAGTGAAATATTGACTACTCAATGCAGATCCTGTGACGTGAGTCACTGTATCATAATATAAAAGATTTCAATCGAACTCTGTAGTAGTAGATGTTTTCTTTGGAGCGACTATGTGGATAGGTCGAGTAGATAGTCGTGAAATAGATGGGTATGCCCAAACTATTCATATGTTGTTTTAGAGACGGAAGAGAAGGCTTAGTTCGTAGGAAGAGTATTTTTCTTGTATTCCTCCTTCGCTGACTGTAAACCTTGTGATTGGTGACTCGAGTGGGTCACGGTAGAGGATCTTGTGTCGATTCACTTATATTTTCAACAGACTATCCCTTGCTTGTTTAAATTCAAGTATCAAATGAAATGGGTTTCTATTAAATCCATTATGTAGCATAGCAAACCTTCAATAATTCAGGTAGGGACTTTCTGAGTAAGTGTTGACTGAGGCATGTATGAAAATAGAATGGTTACCTTGCTTTGAATTGGGTTAGACTTGTATGATAATGGAAAAGGTAGGAATCGACTCAGTTACATATTTTAGTGAGCTAAGTCCTTAAATCTTACAATGATCATACGAGTGGTGGATTACGGGTTTATTATTGATTATGTGATGTAAGATAATAACAACCTTTGGTGAAAAGACTTCTTCTTGATCCTTGCCTGTGTAATCCAACTATAGTTGTTGAATGTAATTTAGTTAGATAGAATCTAATTTATTTAACTTCTTGAAGAAAAATAATTAGGTTCGGTGAGAATTACTTGGTATGTTGAATCTTCAGATTCAGTTATTGTGTTGTGAGTATTATATGTATGTTTGTTTATTCAGTCGAGTGAAGTTAACTTTAATCTTTGACTGATTTGTGTTCATATATGGTTGGGGCCTATTTTCTTCCTAAAACAAGGATGTGTGTTAATGCAGTCTTGTTACCAAGCAATTTTGAATATGTTTAATCATTTGACTAATCTTTATCTTTTTGGTTAATAATATTAGAATGATGTTTGGGTGTTAGATTTCAATCACGTAATCCATAGGATTACATGACTGAAATCTCAATACTCTCAGCCTTGTTGTCTTCACCAATAAGGCCTCACCTTGATTGTCTTTGGAATATCTCTCTCACTTGAATATTGGGATTCCTCCTTGTTGGCTGGTATAAATCTTTTCATCTTGTGAAACATATTGATTAGTGGTTGTGATTTGATCCATTCTTGAGTTTAGAATTTTACTTTCATGATATTATAAAATGTTAGCTTACTGTTGCAATGGGTAGTCTTAACATGCTCAATTCTAGCGAACTGACTCTAGTTAATATTTGTGCAGATGGATTATACGAGTAGACTAGAAGAAAAGAGTGTAAAAGTTTCATCTATACCATTTATGAAGTTCCTTGTAAAAATGTCCAATGCATTGTAAATTGTGTAGCATTGCTTGTAAAGAGAGTTTATATGACCTCTTTCCTGGAATTGTTCGGAGAATTACGTGAAGTAGTAGTTTTGTACTTTTTTGTAATTTGGCTAGTAACTCTTCTTAGTGAAAAATGTTATTCAATCCTTTCACTGGCATAAACATTGTAAAACTTTGATCTTGAGAATTAAGTGTTAAATTAAATCTTTCTAAGACTTTGTATTGATGGGTTATATGTAAGTTTTAATGGGGTGGATTTTCCTTACAAAAGTTACCTAAAATTTTTATTCAAATAAATCTGTTGTAGAGGAGATCCACTCGAAAACAAACAATACCTTAAGTAATCAAGAGTGAGACTATCCTTGCAAAGTGATTTTATATAACGTGTTATCCCTAACTAAACTAGTAAACACTACTCTTTTGGTGAATGCTAAAGACAAGCTTAAAGGAAAACTATGGTTAGTTTCTAATAAGATTTAACAAGTAAGAGAAGAAAATTTAGAAACCACTCAATTTATCTCTCAGCCTTTTTAAAAGTAAGTAGCTTCCTCTTGATAAGCTCTTTCGGTGAAGCTTAAGTAAGAGCGCTAATTAACTACGTATAAAACCTCAAGCTTCTATTAAACCTCAGTAAGAACTAATGATGTCTTAAGGGTGAACTCAATTGACCATCTTCCTTTAACTTTATCCAGGGTACCTTGTAATTTTCTCTTAAGTTTGTTGAACGTGAACTGATGTTGTCATAAGGGCATGAACGAGTTCTAGTAACGTAAGTGTGAGTAGATGGCCCTGTGGAATTAAATTACCATCTTTATCAAATAAATATATAAAACAAATAATTTTTATAAAGGAGAAGACTTTAAGTGAACTACTCTACAGTGTATAAGAACATAACTCAGTTGGTAAGATGTTTTATGTGAATCATATATTGAATCCTTCTGAAAACTTAAGTCATGAGTTAAAGGGTGTCTTATCAAAATAAATAACCACTAATCATTTCTGACTGTGGCTTGCCCTAGCTGTGAGAGTGTCTTGTGGTTGGGCTTCTATGTTATTCTGTCAAAAATAAAGAAAAAAAGTATATTATCCTTTTGGGTGTGAACGTTTCCGTGCTAACCTTGTGGTCATCCCCATAACAAGTGGTTCCCATAGTTGGTTGTAACATTGTGACGACATGTTGTGTCGTGTTTTGTGTCGAAGTAAGTCAAAAAAAAAAATATCTTGTCTTTTACTGTGTTGTGTGTGTGTTGATTTTTTGGGTCGCTACATGAATATAATATACCTGCAGAACAGAGAATACCTCCTTCGGCCTGTTGGCCGCATTAAAACATTCATGCCAAATATACAATATAATCTAAAATAAACAACACATGATTTACTATCATCTATGCAAGTACGATATCACTAACACTTGGCCTAGCACATTTCTATTCCACATTATCATTTATGTCAAAACGATCATCACATTAGTTCAATTATCAAGTTCTACTCAATATTATTAAACATATGCACATGTCATAATTAAAGATAAATAACCCTATCAAAAGTATACAAATATCGTCATCAAATGTCCACCAGTAAACCATATGCATCATATAAAGATTAAATCAATAACAATTCAATGTCTATGGGATATCTACTAGCATGCAAAATCAAGAAGCCATAATAAATCCATAGTGAAGTAATCAGTCTCGATAAACCAAAACAAACAAAATTGAGGTCGAAGGGAAGTGGGCACTACATGTTCCTATTGGTGATGAAGTGAGGATGCTAAAAGCATTCATGGAAAACAAGCCCATTTTTATTTTTTATAAATCGCTAATATCTATGCCAAAAGTACCTACTGTTTAGAATGATAGATTTTATTTTGAATTTTATTGGAAATTTAAAATTTAAGTTTTGATCTCTAACTATTGTCCGTAAAACCATTTTTATTAGCATATTCTAAATACATTTCTTTGTATATCATTGCATAAACAACTACTGGGGTAAATTCGTGTCAGTAAAACTACCTCCACATTAGCTAAGAGCCCATTTAGTTCCCATTCATTTACAACCCATGGGACCACATATCTTTCTCTCGATAGCCAACCAATCTACACTTCTCATAAGATGAGAGGTAAAACTCTGGCATCTGCAATTAACTTGGGATTACCAAAACATCACTTGAGAGTCCATATGGAATAATGCCTTAGGCACCTCATCTCAAAACATTAGTACTCCCAAACTCTATATTATTACTTCAATTATTGGTTGATCCATCATTATACACAAAATTGCAATCACCATGAGATTGATACTTCCCCATGGTAAGGAGTTTTCAGGCACCATCACACCCATTGATCTTGCAGTCACAAAATATATCCTCGGGGCTCCCAAAACTCTAGGGGAAGGGCTATTTGAGGGAAACCTGCAAACATTTTCTAGATGCAACTTTGAAATTAGATGACAAACCCATTGTATCCATTTGGTCAGGCTAATTTGTGAGCCACTATTACAAGATAAAATGATCAGGCCTAACTCTTGAAAAATTCTCTCTACCAAATTTGATTCATGGTTTGTGAAACGTAAAGGACATTCTTATCCTTTTTCCTCTGGCAGAGGTGGCTACTGTACTTTGATCCAACGACTTATACATGCCCATTTCGACGGGGTCATGCTAGGTTAATACCCGTTCTGCAGTCGGCACATCGAATGATTTCGGTCTGATAAAAATATAAAAGGACCAAGATAAAAGATTGAACCATTAACATGTAGCTTCAATGTCTAAAACTATGGACCTCTGGCTCAATTGCAATACTTTGACAAGGCCGATAGCACATCTAGAAGGTTCTTCATTCACAATGTAAAAAATTAATACATTTTTAAAGAAACAGTTCAAAAAAAGTAAAATCAACTCTATGCCAATTCGATAATCTTCAACCTGCAGCATTTATCCTAGAAAGCGAGGTAGTTGGTTCAACGGATCTTCGGCTGAATCCATACTTCCTGATACTTGTTCTCTGGAAGTTCGATTCAACAGACAAATACTTTTGTGCAATGTTACAATCTTTAATTGTCTTATATCCGACTGTCCGTGATGTTGGTTTCTCAATGTTACTCTTGAAACAGATTACTCTCTTTTCTACCGTTAGCAGGCCATAAATTTTGTATTCTGAGCTTTTCAGAGCCGGCTAGTTCAAGGGTATTGTCCCTTTACTTGTAGTTATTGAGTAGTCTCCAGTTTAATGCACATATAAGATATATAGTTACCCTGCTCCCGGAGTATCAATAGTATCCCATAGCGGATTGTATGAAAACTAGCTGAATGGCGTCTTAAGGAGATTGACATAGTGTTATGTTCTGCCCATGGCAATAAATACTTTCATGTACTCTGATCGACTTCGGTGGTAAGTAGAGTCTCCAGTGGCCTAACACTCTTCATGGGAGTGACTTTTACATGGTCCTATCTGTTAAACCGTAATTCATGCAGCAGAAGAGTGGCCGCGATGGTATGAAATGGGTTATGCAGCCATGGTGGGGGTAAACAACTCGAGAGACAATGTCTGCCATGGTGGTGGCTATTCAATTTCAAGATTGCCAATGTACATAAACCTTTTCATAATCTTTTTCTAATTGTAGCTGGTCATGATAACGGATGTAGGCCTATGTTGCATATTGTGTTATAGATTATAAGATCAATAAAGCTGAGATAGTCTTCGGCACTATTATTGGAATCTAAATGTTTGTTGCTAGAATTAATCTCATATAAATATGCAAATATGTTTATCGAATTCTAAGGAGGTAAAAATGCTTAATGGCTACATGCTTCATGTTTTCATACTTTGGCTGAGATTTCTTCATTTGCACCCTTCAAAAAGCCAACTCATAGTTCCATATAGTGCAATGCTAGCATATTCACTAAACAATTCTAAGATGTATTTTAATAACCATATTGGAGTAGATTAGATACTGTATTTCAACGGGGGCTTATTAAATTTATAAAATTATATTAAAAATTGGGGTCCAAAAATTGGTATGCATAATTGATATACTAATTCAAGCTTCCAAATTATCGGATTAGATCAAGTATTGCCTTTCAACCTCTCAATAACATATTTAGAACAATGACCTTCAATTCTCACCTGCACATGCCTAAAATCTCAAATTCAATTGATAGATTTTTATTGTAGAAAATCAAACAAATTGGTAAAAATCAACAGAAACCATTAAATCATATAAGCTAATAAAAAATCAAGACCACTAATTGGAGCATGGTATCTAATTGTTTAATGGGACGTGTATTCCCCCCAAATATATAAGATTCCCACTTGATTTAAGATTATTAAGTGCAATTGGCAAGTTTAGTCTCTCATCATTCTAATAATTATCATGGAGACAAAGTTAACTAATTTAGTAACCAAGTTTAGTTTGCACATTTAATTGAACTCTGTAGGGTTTTCAAAGGAACATTTTATAATTTCATTGTCATATCGTACTATGAAAGATCCATACCAGGTATATGATGTTAAATTTTTAAGCCTATCAGAGGCTCTTTTAACATTTCACTACTATATTCTTCTCATGATCAACTCAGAGGTCATCCATATTAAAAGTTCTTGCAATATTTTCAGCATGTGAGATGATTAAAATCCCAACATTTAATGTTGGCTTTACGTGGTTTTAGTCATCATGGCAGCCTAAGGAAGCTCCCAACCCGGTATTTGTGCATTCCTTTAGCCTTGTAGTTGACAACACCAGAGGGAAAACGACGATCAAAGCACCTACTTCCACAACCGTTTTATATAACCCGAATGAATGACTAATGTCTTTTGTTTTTTTGAAGATTTCGAGATTAAGAGAACCAGTTTAGAATTGCAATACATTTAAATCGTGATCGCTTTGTTATTGTGTCAAGGGCATGATGCTAAAAAAAACCTTTCTAGTTAGGTCGCAAAGAAATTCCCTAACGTTCTTCTCGGCACTAGCTTTTGTCGTCAGAGCTCAACGTCATGATGCCAGTTATTATCCAATGAGTCATTTAATCTTGCCTCTAATTTCGTATACCTTAAGAACATGAGTCGGTGAAAAATTATTAATTTTTGTCATGATCGTAATTTACAACGAACATTACAGTTAAGTAACTCTATATATCACAACTCAAATTTACATATACATGTTATATGAACTAATTCTAATATTTAGTCGAAGTGAGAACTCACACCCAATCAACAACATGCAAGTGCAAAAGATGTGAGAATTTTAGCTTGGCTACTTATTCAATTGGCTCATAGGAATACTCCTCTGTTGCATTGCGAAAATGACGGATACAAAAAATAACGGTTCTCACATTGATAGTAAAACAATGTCCATGAAGTGCTTGTAGTTATCATGATTAATCTATTAAAAAAGCTTACTTAGTATCAAAATTTACATTAAGTAACTCTTCAAATCCATTAAACATAAATTTGAAATTTGAACAAAGGGGCAAGAATTTTATCGGTGGGAAAACAAAATCATTCAATTTTAAGTTTGAAAACATGGTGGAGGTGGGTGGCTTTAATGGCCACCTGCCAAAGCATTATGCCTCCTCTCCTTGCGTGCAAGCAACACAACCTGGTCGCATATTTCATTTAATCACTTAGATTTTGCAAATCAATATCTTCACAGTCAGCCTGTCGTTTTTATACTGTCTTGGCTGTGCGGATTAATGTGGTGGTTGAAGATGAAGCTACAGACCAGTGTAGCAGGTGTAAACGCTGTTTTATTCACCCAGACCACGCGAGCAAGAAGGGAGGGAGAAGAAGAAGCTACAGCAGGTGAGTGCAGGCGGTTTGACAGTCTTATTCGGCCCTGGACGTGAGGACAGAGGAATGGTGGTATAGAAGGAGCTACGGGCGCGTGAGATAGGTGAGTTACCTCCACTTACATTGGGTGCTGCAAAGGTTACAGTGCACGTAGCACCGGCGCACAGAAACAGAAGACAAAATCATTACCGCTAGACATTATTACTGAAAGCAACGCCTCCAAATCCCTTATCTTGTCTTCTTTTTCTACCCACAACAAACAATACAGCAACAAGCAGAAGCATCCTTTCACCAAACCAAACCTTTTTTTTCTCTGCGTGCCAAGCCTTTTTTTTTGTAACAGCTGAACTGATTTTATCCCATCAGGGTACTGATTTTAGGTGGCTATTGGTGAGAGCTCCATTCAGTATAGCCCCTCCCACTGCCGTGTCCTACCCTCACGAGAACTATCCAATCACTGCTAAATTTACAATGCAACCTGGGTTCCAACGTGGTTATCTGTTCAGTATCGAATTCACCCTCAAAATTTGGAGTTCTCCTTCGTGATATTTTTACCAAAATCGATTAAGGGACAGTGAGATCGTACTAGAAGACCTGGTGAAATTTATTACAAGATCTTCTATTGAGACCTTGCCTGTCCAACGAGGTAGCTCGTGGAAGAGAGTCTCTCAGAGGTGGATCTGTTTCTTAACAGCATATTCATGGAGGAAAGTTTACTTTGCAAAAAGGGACAGTTCATTGCGTGTATTTGGTTGCAGACCTATTACGGCCATAATAGGTTTTGCTTTAAATATATACTTTAATATTAGTCTATTTGGCAACAGTTTATTCTAGCCTTCTTTTGTTAATTTAAAAGAAATATTGATAGTATATTAATATTAATATAACTTGATAATACTAAATTCATAGGCATTTTTGTATTACCTTAATATGAGTATATTTAAAATATTAGTTTCCTTCTACAATTTGCAAATAGTTTTACAATGGATTCATAAATGAAGAAAAAACATAATAGAACTAGAGCTTAAACTTTTTTTTTTTTTATTGGCATATTGGAAACCATTTAAAACTTAATTCATTCCATCAACAATACAAGAATGGATATACACTAATATTCCAATTTTTTCAATACATCTTTTTAAGCAAACAAAATGAAATTCAATACACATACATTTTTTTTTTGTAAATTTCCCAACGTTCCTCAAGAGGTTCTCAACAATATTCCCATTAAGTTTTAAACAAGAACTACCAACATTTCAACAAGATCAACACATTTATAAGAGGTTCCAAGCCAAGCTAAAGGAGAATAAATGGATTGTCTTTCTTTCAACTTTTAATTCCATCCACATTACAACCTTACTAATGAAGTTCAAAACAACTTTCCTTCAAAAACTTGTTACAACATTTTCCACTTAATGTGGGAACATTTTACAATAATGGAAGCTAAAATATAAAGCAATATTACATTTTTCCTCCACTCTAGGTGGGTAAAAATACAAGGTAGTTTCACATTGTCATCAACAAGGCTCCAATGCTACAAACATCAACAAGGTAGCTCCTCCAATAGTTTGCTTGATTCACAACAAAATAAGGGGAGAGGAAACACTCTCCTTCCAACCAAGATACCCAATGGAGAAGAGAAGCCATCCTCTCCATTTGCCCCTGAGCCCCAACCACATTACAATGGGAGAAAAATCCAACTCATGGCAACTACTAGCTTCCACATAACTTAACATAAAATTTCACATTCATTCCATAATCCTTCAAAACAAAAGAATCAACAACTCAACAAGAGGGAAAACCATCAAAACAACAAAGTCACAAGGCTTATCAAGAAATCCATAAGATTAAGACGTATGGGGAGGCCACTTATGCCTCCCAATGGGAATGGGTGTCACCTAAAAGCCTCCAATGCAAAACACATTACCCCTCACAACTCTTATGCCTCCCTCAAGTACCCCTTATCCCTCCATCCACTCTTATGCCTCCCTCAACTCTTATGGCTCCCCCAAAGTAAGAACAAGAAGAAAAATGCAAGCATTTCTCATACTAGGTGGGCACCCAACCCAAACTCCCTCCTCAAGAAAATGATCTCTTATGCCTACCTCAAATAAAACTCCCCATAGTCTCCTCCCACTACCAACTTAGGCATTCTACCCATTCCCAAAAAGCATTTCAAACAACAACATTCAACACAACATAAATATACATTCATATAACAAAAAAGAAACATAATGCAAACAAAGGTGAAGCTCCTACCTTTCCATGGTAGAGCTTGCTCCAAGTATGAAGTCTCAATCCCCTCGAAAAGATCAAGCAAGCATCTACAAGCTCCAAAAAAATCCCACAAGTATCAACAAGCTCCAAAAATCCACAAACTCCTTCAAAATCCTCTCCTCTCCAAAATACAAGAGACTAAAAAAATGAAACCTCTAACCCCCAAAACAAACAAGAGGATCCAATAAATAGAGAAAAGAGAGGGACGGATGATGTTTCTCCAAGTATGATGCCACCTCCTTTTCCCTCCACTCCACATCATTTGGTCAACCTCAAATTCCAATGCACCATTAATAAGTGGTTGAAAGAAAGGCAAGCACCTTACACACTCCATCTAAGCCCACTTCCGCAAAGGACAAAAAATAAATTTTGAAAAAAAGTGCAATTAATATTTTACCCTTTTTTTTATCCCCCCAAAACACCTAAAGACCCTAAATTTGGCCTTCCAATCCATAGGTAGGGTTCGCATGGGGTTTTTAAGAGGTGTGGGAAAAGTTTGACTTGTCCCACAAGCTTTCAAATTTGGCCTCTTAAGGCCAAATTCGAGTTCTCCCATGTGGGGTAGAGTGTGCTACACTTAAAACTTAAACACACATCAATCCACACAAAAGCCAAAGTAAATCAAGCCTAATAAATGAACTCCCTTTTGGTCATTTCCTTTAATTAGTTTAGGAAAAATCTCAAATTAGCTTAATTAAGACATTACAACCCATGATTAATAAAGGGGTAAACACCAATCCAAATAATATGAATAATAACACAAGTAAAATTTCACTTACTAAGAGAAACACATACTAGCATAATAGAAAGGGAAAATTTAAAACAAAACAACACATGACCCCTAGGTCACAATTTTCCCATAACCAAATAATTCTAACACCACACACAATTACTTGTTGCCATGGTGACCTTAGTTTGATTCTTCTCGAATTTCGATGTGGTTGGTCTCCACTCCCCAATATTGTTGTGAATATAATATACCTGCAGAACAAAGAATACCTCCTTCGGCCTGTTGGCCACATTAAAACATTCATGCCAAATATACAATATAATCTAAGATAAATGACACATGATTTACTATCATCTATGCAACTATGATATCACTTACACTTTCTAGCACATTTCTATTCCACATTTCATTTATGTCAAAACAATCATCACATTAATCCAATTATCAAGTTCTACCCAATATGATTAAATATATCAAATGTCATAATTAAAGATAAATAACCTTGTCAAAAGTATACAAATATCATCATCAAATGTCCACCAGTAGACCATATGCATCATTTAAAGATCAAATCAATAAAAATCTTAGTGTCTATGATATCTACTAGCATGCTAAATCAAGAAGCCATAGTAAATCCATAAGTGCAGTAATTAGTCTCGAAAACAACAAAACAAAATGATATCACCAATAGACCAAAGTCCCTTCGATAAAAATAATAAACTTTAGAGAGCCGTATTATATGGTAAGTCGATAAAAAAATCATTTTCTTTTAAAAAATCAGAAGACGTTGGGTGTTTGAAATGACGGAGGGTCTTCTTTACGGACTCGGTCAGTGGGTGTTATACAGCAAAAAAATTCCACTGTAAAATCCCGGCAAACAAATGTAAAACATAATCGAGTTGTAAGTATTTACAGGAAGGCAATCTACTTACCTTCGTCTAAGTTAACATCTACTTTTAGGGAAACTTATATACCCCAACTTTTCGTTTCACAGAATATACTGGTCATTAAGAATTACGATATTGATTAGTTGTTTACATAATACATTTGAATATATCTTTGAGAAATTTGACCAGAAACGACATAGACAAAAATGACGGAATATACTAAATTAGACAGAGGAAAGTCCTAATTTAACAATTTCCGAATATCATATATTAATACATTAATATTTTAAGTTGAAGTATGACGGTTTGGCTAATTATATAGCCTAACATGAGCTTGAATTTGAGATTCTCCCAGAGGATTCCAACGAGCAGCTGCCAGATATTCCATGGACGTTATGAGTCACAAGTTTGTGGTAATTTCTCCTCAATATTTTAGCGAGTCCCTCTTTATTATTATATAATGTATTTTTAAGTGGGGGTCTTGAGGAGGGATTTTAGGAATTTCAAATTCATCTTTTTGGATGCATGGAGGTGGAGGAAGGGGTTTCTATACTAGTTCAAAAGAGGTTTAATTCTCCCAACAATTCTTCATTGAAAAACTATGTCATCGCGAGTGTGAAGAATGATCCATAGTTTTATGAGAGTAAGATGACCATGACAGATCATAAAATTATAATTTGGTAGCAACCATGTAATTGTAAATGGAGGAAACTGAAATGGTCTGTAATTATCTTGGTAGGTGGCAAGGACCAGGTGAAAATAATAACCCAAAATTTACACACAGGTCACACTAGCAGCTTGTTCTAAAGGAATTAGAATTATTTTAGATTGTGCAAGATACATAGTGAACTAAATACCAAACCAAAGGATAATAGACACTAGGTAGTTTCCTATAAAATGAAGTACAATCAGATTAATGATTGGGTCTAAATAATCTGGAACGTGTAAAAACTTTGCAAGATAGATAAGAAAATGTTTGAGTTACCAAAGGTCAAGCAATATTGAAGGTTTCTTAGAAAACCAAAGGGAATTTAGACTTGTGAATGAATAGGGATAGGGTGGAATATGTTTAAGATGCGCAGTTTAGGAAAATTATATGGATAGAAGTTATCAAAATTACTTGGAAAATGCAACTGAATCACACTTGTTACTAGGTCTGAATATGCTGGGAAACTCACATACTTTAGACAACATGCCAGAGACTGTAGGATAGATTTTGATGAAGCTAGTGATTAGGGGTACCAAAAAAAAAAATTGTAGGCTAGTTATGCATGCAATTGAGATTAGATATTTTAGAGTAGACAAAAAGGGGTCAAGGTGAATAATGGATTGTCAAATAAAGTTTAGTGAGGGAAACACAAGTAATGCAATAAGAAATCACAAACTAGTCACTTGTACAATTGGGTCTAAAAATTTATGAGTAGGAAAAGATCATGTAACGACTAAAAAATAACAGAATGCCATTATCAAAGTTTGATAAGTAAATAAATCAAGTAAAGCACACAAGTCGATTATTTGATTCATTTTTTTGTGTTCAACAATCGATAATGTAGCTACAAATGATGATCTATAATTTTAATATATCAACCCCTAAGAGCTAAAACAAATGATAAATGAGAAGATAAATCAAAACCAAGCTCCATGTCACACAACTAGCGAAACACAAAGCAAATCTGCAAGACGGGCATAATCACTACAACAAGTAGTATAACTGTTAAAAATGCAAAGCTATTGCCATAGAAAACATAGCTGCCAAAATTGTAGGAGTGCTGCAAATGCTAGCACAGTTGCCAAACCGACAAGAAAATAGAATACGAAATGTGCAGGCGTTAAAATTAATGAAACTGCTTCTTACCTATGCAAATATGATGAGCATAGCCGCTAAACACAAATATAAATGTTGCTACACAAAATAAAGTTTTGAATAAGTGATATGCAAGTCAAACGATAACACGGAATGCAAAGAGACAACATAACAAATTAATAGAAGCAAAGATGTAATGTCAAAACACAAAAAATGATAACTGATAGTCGAAACATAAAAATCCTTACAGCGAAGTTATCAAAACCAAGCCACTACAAAACAATGCTTATCATTGAAGATAGGCAAAGCTATTACAAAGCGCCACTGAGCCACTGAAAGTGTAGTACTCATATTTTATTTACCCAAAGTTCTTAGAAGTGACCATCAAGCTATTGAGTTGGAAGGTAGGGTCATTGTTTCACACGGAAACAAAATTGTTAAAGATGTTGAACAAATTTTTTTTAATAAAACTTTATGGTAAACAAAACAAATGATACTTCACAAAATAAGAATGAACAAGAAAAAACAATTCCTAGATTTGTTGAAGGCTATATAACTTGTCTTTAGTAAAAAACTAATTATTTTGGCAAAATAGTTAATAGGTTTTGTTTGTTTTAACCAGATTTGCAATGCAACTAGTTCTTGTCGTAGTTGAAAAGCGTGCTTAGCTTAAGACAAGTGTAATGCAGATGCAAATGCAATTGACAGGGGCAAAGATTTTATATGCCTACATGAAAAATGCGGAAGTTTACTGGATTTTCACCAAGTGTTTGCCCAAATGACTGAATGAGATGCCCCATCATGGAATGTCATTCACAGTGTTTACCAAATGCAACCACTAATCATGATTCATTATTGAATTCAAGTCCTGAAATATATGGATTGAGGCAAGCAAACACAAATTTGTTTTCAAAAGTGACACTTTGTGCATAACATATATATTGCAAGAATAGAAAAAAATAAATCATCTCTCCAACTATATAAAGTGATAGGAATTCAATCCTTTTATAATATACAGATGAGAAGAACATGTTGTCAATGAGTCGTTCCCAAACTGTTAATACTAATTTGTACAAAAATCATGGTACAAAACGCAACCGTTGTGGGAGATGTGATTAATGTCGACGTTGTACTCTTCCAATTCCAAGTGTTTTGAAGGTGCACCAAATAGATCTGGTCCTCCATTCGTAACAACTTTGTCAATAGAAAAAATTTTCAAAGAAATGAAACTACAAAAACAAGAACTGACAATATTTGTTTTCAATACAATTATCAAGACCCAGATACAAGAAGCTAAGAAAAGTCTAGATGCATATAGGACATACAAAGAAATGAAAAGTTTGGGGTCTAGATTAGATGTGGGTGTTTATAGTTCTCCGTTGGGTAGCCTTGGTTTGGATGGGCGTATTGAGTTGGCCAAGGGGTTGTAATTTGAAATAAATCCTGTGGGTGTGTAGTTTAGTGCAATTGGGTTTGGGATTTTCATTGGGAGTTTTTAGGAGGTCAGGGGACCTTAAAATGGCACTAGAAATTATAGAAGGTGCTAAAGAAATCCATGTTCCATGGATTAGGGGCTCAATTTTTGCTACATTGGTGATTATGGGCTCTGGTAGGTGTCTAGGATTGATGAAGATTGGTGGATGCTGGAGGAATTGAGGGCTAGGGGTTGTAAGTCTGAATTCATTATGTATGAAATTGTAGTGGAAGCTCTTAGGGATGTGGATATATTTGATGAGGCTCAAAGGGTATTGAAGTAGAAGAGGAAGTTGAGTGTGGCTCCTTATGCACATGAGTATAAGGAATTTATATTTGTACTTGTCAAGGAGAAAAGGATTAGGAAGCACATGAGATAACATGATTGATTAGAAGAGAAAAGTTTCCTCTAGATGAAGATGTTTTTAATGTCCTTATTGGGACATTTTCAAGTGTTGATATAGATGTTGCACTGGAATTTCTTCATGCAATGGTAGCTGCTGGCCATTTTCTTGCCATCCTTACTCTTTGCAATTAGTTGAGGATCCTTGTAGTAGTGGGAAAGCGGAGGAGATTTGGCAGTTGTTTCAGGACTTCATTCAAAAGGTATTAATCAAAGACATGGCCACTTAGTACAATTTCAGTGTTTTCGTTATGTAAAGTGGGATAGTAAGGGAAGCCTACAAGGCTCTGAAAACGAGGAAAAATGAACTATATCTTGATGTTGAAAGCTATAATAATAATACTTTGATGGATGCTTTTTGTAAAGCTAATCTGTTGCATCTGGCTAGAAGGATTTGGGATAAAGTGTTTAGAGACGGTTGCTATCCGAATACTCAAACCTATAATATTCTCATCACCAAGAGGCTATTTAAAATTTTAAACAAATGTTGCAGGAAGGTGTCGTTCTAGATCATCTCAAATATAGAGCCCTGCTTGATGGGTTGACTGAGGACAACAAAGTAGAGAAGGCTCATCAGATTTACAATGATTACATGAACAACGGGTTTTGCCCGGGATGTACCCGCCCCAAACAAATTTTCTAGAGGTCTTTGCAAGTGAAGTGTGTTGGAATGTAGTAGTTGTTATCTCATGGCAAGGGAATCCATTAGATGAACAATGGTTTATCCCTATTAGCGATGGTTGGTAGAGAGTTATGTTGGTCTGTTACTTTCTCCTCTCAGATGATAATTAGCACATGTCATCTGGTGCAGTGGTTTAAACACATTAAAAAAGGAAGGAAAATATTTGTCCCGTGCAAGCACACTAGGGAAACACTGTTATAGGCATTTTTTTGATGTTTTTCATTTGTGGTTATGTGTTTCTTCTGGCTGGAAATTTGTTAAAGCCTTGTAGAGGAGATTGGGAAGGATATAACTTAGACCTAGAACTCTATTGAATGTGTAAAAACCATTGCAACAAAATAATTTAAAACATGCTTCATTTTTATTTTAAATGCATTAGTTCGACTCTGTATCATTACCTTTGCTATATAGAATGCGTGTAAAAAATCTTACTCCGTTTGACCTCTCTGAATCATAATAAAATTGAAAAAAAAATGTTGAATAAAAACATAATCATGCAAATAAGAAATACGATTCATTATCTAGAAAAATAATCTTTCACCTTCATAACCAAGATGCCTTTATCCGTTCTTAACTATTCAATGCAGGAAAACAATAGCTTAAAGACTTGTGCCTTATAGATGCACAAATCACGTATTACGCTTTCTTATAAAACAATATCAAGTTTGAAAAATTAACATCTGGGTTTGAAGTTCTTGTCTGAACCACATCCCAAAGTCTTATAAATACAAGAAAAGAGATCGAGATGTGCAGCTATAACATATGATTTTTGAATTTGGCTTTTTCAAATCATATGCCTCTACCTTGTGTGATTGGCATTCCACTTTCCCCCCTTGTGATTAGCAATCTATTCTGGGTTTGTTAAAAGAAACATATAATTTTGGAAATAAAAATATGCAAGTACAGTAAATGTTGTATTTGTGGTTGCTATTGTCGTAGGTGTTTCTTTGGGTTTCTAATTAATTAAAGATTCTATTATTGTGGAATTACCACATTTCAGCAGGCTGTGTCTCCAATCATAAAAGAACCAAAATAAATATTTGTTACGATGCATAATCTTCAAGCAAACAAAGATGGTAGGAAACATATAGAAACACAAAATCTTTTATTTCCTTGAAAATCATACAAAGATACTGTAGCTGCTTAAGATTAAGCTGTATTACCCTTCAAATGTTACATTCTTCTGCATTATAATTTATTCACCTTCCTCCACAAATACAATGCTGTTAAATATTTTTTTGTGTGAAAAATTTCACAGAGATAACTTGTATGTGCCTGTATACAAATGTTTAATAAATTGGCTTACAGAAATAATTACATCGGATTTCGGTCACCCGCCAAAATAGCAGCATAATTAGCATTAACAACAGTTCGGAGTGGCACAGGGTTTAACAAATTCAAAGACTTCCTTTTCGCTAACTTCTGACACACCATCTCTGGTAAAGTTGTCTGAGTACCAAATCCTGCAAATTCAGTTTAAACATTCTATCAAATTAAGGAAAAATTCGGAAATCTCTTCAGTTTGATAATATCTACAGACATTGTTAAATTTCCGCAATTTTTTTACAAAACCATATTTTTACAGGTATTCCTTGGAAACTTTTCACTAAGTCCAGTAATCACAATTAGTGTCGTACAAGACTCGTGAAATTGAATCATTGAGTTTGTGTCTGTGAAAATTTAAATGCTTTGCAATAATAATAGCACAATGTATACTCATTTCTCAAAAATCAAGCTTTCGGGAAAACTGTTTAGCAGAAAATTTTATCAGTTTCGGTTCACGCTCTATCCAGATGTAGAAAATTCTAAAATCTTGATCACAAGTTTGCTACACAGTTTTTTCAAGAAACTTGTTCTTGATCTAACAGACCGCTAAAACTCTTATCTTACCCTAAATTCAGTCATTCTGTTCGTTTTTCGCAATAATTTGACATCCTGCCATATAAATAGCTGAATTCACATGCTTTTACACGTCCTGAACACGTATTTATGCACAATTTACCCTAAATTTTATTAATTATAAGCATGACGAATTCGTACCTGGATTTTTCTCATGCAGGTCAGAAATCTACCTAGGCGAAAAGATGTGCTGCAAATAGCATAGAGGATTGAACTCTTGTTCAGGCCAGCATTTGGAACTCGACAATGAAAAAGCATCTGAGAGACAATTTGATTTCTTCTTTATCCCAGTTAACGCTAACAGCTTCTGCGGTGTTTCTGGTATAATTTCATGGCTTGCATTAATTGTGTTTGGCTGATCTGAAGATGCCAAATCCAGAAGAATCGCTGCTACTTCAAAATCAACGGCATCAGTATCATTATTCTCCAACTCCATTACAGGGGACAACGGCTTCGCTGCATCAAAACGAGAGGAAAAGTATCGGCCGCCGATTTTACCAGGGTTTGAAGACTTCAGAATGCCTTTCTTGAACAAAATTGGCGCACAAGTATCTTCTGTAATGGAGATTTTGGCAGGTGCACAGAGCCTTGGCCGTTTAATCAGACAATTACAATCCGTTTCTAACCACGGCAAAAAGCCCTCAGTGTCATATTCTGATTCACTGCCTAACTCTGGCATGCTTTCCATTGCATTCTCAAAATTCTTGACGGCCTTTAGCTTATTCTTTGGTGCGCTGCATCTCCGCTTAACGATTTTGTTCGGGGAATCTGAGATTTTGCAGAAATCAGAGTTTTATTTTATTTTATTGAAGCTGTAAAGTTAACAAAATAGGGTTTTCGCTGCAATGAGATACACATACCCGCAATTTCAAGCCGTTCCTCGACTCCACGGGCTCCTTGCCACGAAAAGAAAGATCTGTTTGAATATCCTTGGTTGCAATCAGGATTTTCCATTCTAATTAAATTCAGAAGTGTAAATATTCTTGCGATTTCCGTCAATTGTCGAATCTTGGCTGAAAATGTCAAAACATAAAGCTAAAATTCAGTATAAAGTTTTACAAAAATGTTCATTAATGAGTAGAGGGAGATAAAGCATGAGCTCAACCTGTTAAAAATACTAGTCTCAGACAAATTCAATCATTAATTTACTGTGTAAAAATGAAAACTCACCTTTCAGATCTCCGCAGAAGGACAATCTTTGCGACTGAAAAGCAATGCGTGAATACAAAATGAAGATTGGAATTAAGGAGTTTTGGATTAGGGCTTTGAATGACATTAACGGTAGGAAAGAGATTTTAGTGTAGCTTCAATCAAATAATTAATCAATTTGTTGTGAATATTGACGTGGGGACCACCCCATGAATCGATTTTTCAGATAAACACAAATATTTGAGCCGTTGTATACCTTTTCAATATGCACCTGCAAATTAAATAAGGAAAATCCAATAAATTTTATGCCCATTGCCCATGTTTAATTATGTCCGTGTATCATTTTTAGTTTATTTATTTATTTTAAGTTTATTAATTTGTGTTGTGTTTATCAATTTATACCAATTTATTTAATATATAAGACCAACTGTTGTTTGTAGGTAGGACCCACTACATGGTACTTCAAGATTTAGAGAAGTCAACACATGACACTAGATTACATGTGGCAAAGCTTGTCCAAACTAGTTATAGTGGCACTTTTCATGAGCTTAAAATTGATGTCTTATTTTAGTTGATATTTAATCTCATAGCACGAACTAGAGTCCGGTTTTTCTTGTATCTTTTGACTCAAGGATCCATTTGGACTACACTTGGCATCAATACAAAGGTCTTGAAAAGAACTGTAATTTGAGATTTCTTTTAGAGAAGATGGTTGAAGTATCAAGAAGAATTCCACGGAAGAAGTTTGAGGAGGTTCCATCACATGTTTCTCAATTTAATGCTACCCATATCATTTATCAATGCTTTTGGGTCACTCTAATCTTTTCCAAATGATGCCTTCGATCTAAATATATCTTATAGACATGCCAATATGAAGTTAACAAACTTGAACAAGTATTTAAACAAAATATGACATGATATAGTGGTCTAAAAGGTGAAATCATGACTGTTTGAGAAACAAACAACCTAATTCTTTGTCATTCTTGATTTCTTGGAAAAATGTTGATGTTCTTCTAAGGGATAATCTTGAAAAATAAAATCTTCTCGTTCTACTAAGTAAAGGCATCAAATCAAATAAGTTGGCTTTCCATAAGGGTTTTGACTGGGTTTATGGTAAAATATCTCTCAATTTGTGCATTTACGGCTTGGTATCATCATGAAAACATTGAATATACCTTGGAATATGCTAAGAAGTGGTTTATGGTGGATCATTCCTATTGGAAAACTTTGTGAACTTTTAAAGGGTAAGTGCACCAAGTTGGGGGGGGGGGGAGCGGGAGGGGGTCTTAAGTGGACGCATTTTTTTGAAAAATAAAAAACTTCAACTTGTATGATTTTTTTGAAATAGTTACACTCAAAATTGGAAAATGTCGTATGAACATGAATCGTAGCATTTTGAATCTAGTTTCTAAGCTACTAAATTTTATTGGAAACAGCTAAGTTTAAGTGGGTCAAATAACTAAAATACCAATAAGTGCTCCTGATTTTGTTAAAAAACATAACAGAGTGAATTTCATGCCCCCCACCATTTTTTTAGCACCAATTAGTACTTTTGAAAACCCTTTGGCAGAAAGATAGCTAGGAGCATCTAGTTTATCCTAGAATTTTGTTTTTTAGAATTTTTTATCAAGTATTAATTTTTTAATGATTTTTCTAGTACCAAAAATTTTAAGTTTTGAAAAATAACGGAGCTCCAACCATGCCCCCGCCCCCTAACTACCTCAAAAAATATCCAAAATTAGATTTATTTTTTTGAATATGTATAAAATTAGGCCTAGTTTGTGCTAGTATAATTATTTTTTCAATTTTGATGAGCCAAAAAAAGATACATGACAAAAGATAGACATATTTAACCTTCAAAAACTATCTATAAAAATGCACAATTAGAAAATAAATAATATGGAAAATTATATTTTTAGAAAGAAGAAACTCTGCTCTACGTCGTGGTATAATTTTTTATAACGAATCAATCGTTTTATGTTGAATTATCATGGAGGAAGTGGCATTTTTGCATTTTCCTACAAAAAACACGTTGTTCGATCTATTTGTGTAGGTCCATGCCTCAGGCTTGGGGATACAAACTGGATCCAAGCCTCGAGGCATGGTTTGGAAAATTTAAAAACATAAAAAACATACATGCTATAACATGTACACACTATAATGCGCACGTGTTATAACACGTACATGTTCTTTGTAGTATGAACATTATATGTGCTTTTGGCATGCTTCTATTTACAAAAATAAATGTTCAAATATAATTTTTTCATTTATTATTATTTATATTTTATTATTTCTTATACTTTAAATTTATTTTAGTAAATATAACAAATTAGGGTCACTTTGCACCTTATGGAACTAGTCTCATAGCTCCTTTAGTCACAGTTTAGGAGATAATTTTTTATAGTATAATCTAGTCAATACATAGGTAATTTCAGTATTTCAACATTCAACCTAAATATTTTAGCTTTTAAATTCTATAATTGAGACCCTAAACCTTAAAACCTAAACTCGAGGCCCTAAACCTTAAACATTCAGCCCTTACCCATGAGCCCTAAACCTTAAACCCTGAGCCTTAAGCCCTAAAACCCGATCCCTCATCCCTAACACTAAACCCTAAACCATGAACCATGAGCCCTAAATGCTAAACCCTAAACCCTAAAAACTAAATCCTAAACCCTAACCCGTAAACCCTAAACCCTATACACTTAATCCTAAACCCTAAATCCTAAGCCCTAAACCCTAAACACTAAGCCTTAAATCCTAAACACTAAACCCTAAACCTTGAACTCTATGACCTAAACCATTAAACATTAACCCTGATACCTAAACCCTAAACTATAAAATTTAAAACCCTAAAACCAAAATAATAAACCCTCAACCCTAAACACTAAATCCTAAACCCTAAACACTAAATCTAGATCCCTGGTCTCTAAACCATAAACCCTAAACCCTAAGATCTAAACCTCGTACCTAAACCCCTAAACCCAAAACCTAATCCCTAATCCCTAAACCCTAAACCCTAAAACTTAAACCCTAAGCCTTGAACCCTACACCCTGATCCCTGAGCCATAAACCCTAAACCTTAAACCCTAAATCTAGATCCCTGAGTTCCAACCCCTAAACCTTAAACCCGTAACTCTGAACCTCAAACCCTTAGCTATAAACCTTGAAACTTACACCCTAAATCCTAAGCCACAAACCATAAAAAATAAACCTTAAGCCTGAGAACCCTACACCCTAATCTGTGAGCCCTAAACCCTAAACCATAAGCATGTGAACCCTAACCTCTATCTGTGAGCTCTAAATCCTAAACCCTAAACCCTAAAACTTTAACCCTAAACCCTAAGCCCTAAATGATAAATCCTAAACACTAAACTCTAAACCATGAGCCCTAAATTCTAAACCCTAAACAAATTTAACATTTCTCATATTTCTATGTATGGTATTATGCAATCTAGGATGACCCATTGGAAGCTGGAAAAAAAAACCATCACAACACAAAAATTAATCTCAAAGAAAATGGAAGAAATATAGAGAATATGCCAATGCGGAGGTGTAGAATCAAAACCGAATAACCTGTAGTATCCTCTCCTCTAGAGAAAGAGAAAGATCTTTTGCTACTAGAATGGATACAAAATTTGACAGAACTTCCTAAAGTGTTCAAAATAAGCATAGCAACTAGGGAATAGCTACGAACACAAAGGGGTTATCAATCACCTAGTAAATATTTCTTGTTTAGTTCTGAATGGGATTCAGATAACCTATGACTTAGTGACCTTCCATTCATTAATAATTCCTTCTATGATAAACCCATGGATGCTTTCAAAAGTGCCTTAAAAAAGATAGGGGTAGTCATCAAGCCTAGTGAAGGGTGTGATGTGATTTCCAAACAACTTGAAATTCATACAAATTTAGAGGTCATAACACAAATTTACAAATACCTCTATTGCTATAAATAGAATCCAAGTAATGGTTTCTCCCTATATCCAAGGATCAAGGACTACTGGGGTTTGTGGCAGGATTCAACATTCAGGAGTCATTGAGTGTCTAAATCAGAATGTCTTTATATATGGTGAAACATATTCAAACATTGGAGTAATGTATCTTGGAAAATAAACTTGAACCTCAGAAATCCTCTCAAAGTGCTAACTTACACAAGCACTTGACATATCAAGCTTTGTTCTTCGAATGAAACCTTCATTCCCGACAGCTTGCAAGTAAAATAATTATTCAAAAGAGCATCAAAAATATTTCTTTGTACCAAATTGTTCTTGGAGATCTGTCATTTACTTCCTTCAAAATATCAACAGATGAAAGACATCAAATTGTGATGACTCTCTTTGAATGTTCTACCTAGGAAATAGATGAATCCTTTTCAGTTGAATAGTCTTTGTTAATACTAATAAGAATGGGTAAGACACAAAACATTACAATGAGTGAAATAGTTCCCATGTGATGGGAAAAAGAAGATAGATGTATTGGGTAACATTTATTGTACTGAATTGTTCTTCGATAGCTGTAATCTCTGTCCAAAACATCAATAGATGAAAGGTGTCAAATTTTAATGACTCCCTTTGAATGTTTTTAGCTACAAAGTAGATAAACCCTTTGTCCTAAACCCTAAACCATGTTCCCTAAACCCTAAACCCTGACCCTTAAACCTTAAACCCTAATCCCTAAACCCTAAACCCTAAAACCTAAAACCTAAACACTAAACCCTCAACCCTAAACCCTAAACTCTAAACCCTAAACCCTAAACCTTAAACCCTAAGTCCTAAACTCTGAGCCATAAAACCTCAACCCTAAACCCTAAACACTAAACCATGAGCCCTAAACCCTCAACCATAAACCCTAAACCCTAAACCCTTAACCTTGATCCTTAAACCCCGATCCCTAAACCATAAACCCTAAAATTTAAGCCCTAAATGTTAAATCTTAAATCCTAAACCCTGAACCTTGAACCCTAAACCCTAAACCTAAACCATAAACCCTAAATTATAAACCCTAAACACTAAATCCTTAACCTTAAACCCTAACCCTTACACCTCAAACCATAAACCCTTAACCTTGATCCCTAAACCCTACCATAAACCCTAAAACCTAAACCCTAAACCCTAAACCCTAAATAAACCCTAAACCCATAAATCCTAAACCTTGAACCCTAACCTTGAACCCTGAACCCTAAACCTTAAACTCTGAACCATGAGCCCTAAACCATATACCCTAAACCCCAAACAATATTTCATCAATATTTCCTAGTCTTGTTCCTAGAACCATCATTGAGTTTTCTTGTACAACTACCTTGTTTATGAGAGATGGGACACGTAGCTAAATGGATATGACATCTACATTGTGCCTTGCAATGCATATTACACATCTCTACAAAACTTGTTTCTCCCCACATATACTTTTTCTCTTGAATGTAAATTTATTTACACTCTGAAACAAATTTCACATTTCTCATATTTCCATGTATGGTATTATGTAAGCCTGGATGACTCATTAGAAGCTGGAAAAAATAACCATCGCAACACAAAAATTAATCTCAAAGGCAACAAAAGAAACATAGAGAATATACCAATACGGAGGTGTAGGATCATAACCGAATTTCCTGCAGTATCCTCTTCTCTGGAGAAAGAGAAATCTCTTGTGCTACTAGAATGGATAGAAAATTTGACATAACTTCTTGAAGTGTTGAAAATAAGCATAGCAATAGGGGAATGGCTAAGAACACAAAGGGGTTATCAATCACCTAGTAAATCTTTCTTTCTTAGTTCTAAATGGGAGTCACCTGGCACTATGACTTAGTGACCTTATATTCATTGATAATTCCGTATACGATAAACCCATGGATGCTTTAAAAAGTTCCCTTCAAAAAGATAGGGGTAGTCATCAAGCCAAAGGGTGTGATGTGATTTCCAAACAACTTGAAATTCATACAGATTTAGAGGTCATAACATAAATTTACAAATATCTCTATCATTATAAATGGAAGCCAAGTAATGGTGTATCCATGTATCCAAGGATTAAGGACTACTGAGGTCTATGGAAGGATTGGATATTCAGGAATCTGACATTTCCATCCTTCAAAATATAAACAGATGAAAGGAATCGAATTGTGATGACTCTCTTTGAATGTTCTGCCTACGAAGTCGATGAACCCTTTTCAGTTGAATACTCTCTATCAATACTAATATGAATGGGTAAGACACAGAAATTTACAGCGAGTGAAATATTTCCCATGTAATGGGAAAAATAAGATAGTTGTATTAGGTAATATATCTTTGTACTGAATTGTTCTTGGATATCTAGCATTTTCCTCCTTCAAAATATCAATAGATGAAAGGCATCAAATTATGATGACTCCCTTTAAATGTTTTTCCTAAAAAAATATTGAATCCTTTTCCTTTTTAGTTGAATACTCTATAAATACTAATAAGAATGGGTAAGACACATAACATGACAATGAGTGAATGGGTGAACCTAAACCTTGATCCATAAACCCTGAGCCCTAAACCCTAACCCTTAAACCCTAAACAATAAAAACTAAACCATGAGCCTTAAACCCTAAACCCTAAACCCTGTGCCCTTAACCATAAACCCTAACCCTCAAACCTTAAACCATATTCCCTAAACCCTAAACCCTAAACCATTAATCCTAAACCTTGATCCCTAAACCCTTAATCGTAAAACACAAACTCTAAACCCTAAACACTAAACCCTAAACCTTGAGCCCTAAACCATAAACCCTAAACCCTGAACCATGAGCTCTGAATCCTAACCATAAACCATAAACCCTGAACCGTGAGCCCAAAAACATAAACCCTAAACCCTAAATCCTAAACCCTAAACGCTTAGCCCCTAGCCCTAAAACCTTATCCCTAAACCCTAAATATTGAGCCCTAAAACCTAAACCTTAAACCCTAAACCCTAAACACCAGATACCTAAAGCCTAAACCTTAAAACCTAAACATTAAATTCTAAACACCAAAACCTAAACCCTAAACATCATTTTAGTAAGGATCTCATTTTAGTAAGAAGTAGACAAACATCATAAAGCTGATTCGTGGTCACTAAAGTGAATTATGGACCAAATTTCAAAATTAGTACCAATTCAAGTAGTGGCAGGGCTGAAATCCAATGAATAAGGTCAAAAAACCTACAAAACGACTATATGTTTTCACAAAACAAAGACCAACTACAATATATATGGCTTGAAAGTCTTAGGTCATTGCTGAAATTCTGAAAATGAGTAAGTACATACCAATTATATTTTGAAAAACTATCTTCTAGATTATCACTGCCATAACTACGGGACCACTTCCATCAGGTGCAGAGTGACCCTAATTTCTTATATTTGGTAAAATAAACTTAACCTTTATTTTACTAAATATGGCTCCTTCCAGCCCCTACAAAATTCATATAGAGAAAAATGTGTACGTGTTTTGTGTTCATAGAAACGCATACACGTTTTAGGTTCGTGAATTCCTGAGCCTAAGAAAACATAACGCAATCACATTTCGTTCATTTTCAGGTTTTTGTCCACTTTTTGGCCCCCAACTTGGTGCACTTACCCTAAAATATAAGTGGAAGATATAAATGACGGGAAAAAATATTCTTCAGCATCTTCATGGTCATTTTCTCTTTTTCTCGTTGTTTCTCCTCTCTCTTAATTCTTCTTTATGCTAGCAACTCAATTTTATTGTAAAAAATTCCTCTCCTAAATGTGAGGTTACTTTTCCCATTTTGGATCCCAAACATTTTTAGTTGTAGACCTATGATTTGAGTTGGCATAATGATCACTACCTTCTTATTGGCTTCAATAGACTGTACATAATTTTAGGCATTAATATGTTGTTCATTGTGGCTCTTTTCTACTCGTTATCTTATATTCTTGTCATCTTGTCTCTTTTTTTTCATTTCATGTTGTGTGCAAGTTATGTTTACAAAGAACTATCTCATTGTGTTACTATTGCAAGGAGTAAGAGTCTAATTTAAATGCAAGGTTAATTGTGGCTCTTTTCTTCCTTTTTTGCACTTCATTTTTCCTCTTATCATTATCTCAAGGAGATTGATCCCTTATTTCCTATTGTATCACCGCTTTATTTTATTTCATACTTTATTTTATCCCCTTATCCTTCCGATTTCTTAGACTAATGTAGGTTAGAGTCAACATTAAAACTTAGATAGGGGAGGAAGTTAACATTTTTTGGAGATTTATCCCAAGAAGCCAAGGTCCCATACCTTGGAGGTATTGCCATGTTACTTCTAAAATTGTGAAGTTTTCAAAAACTTGGTGATCTTACACGGGTCCATACTGTAGAAACCAAATATATACATTTGGGTACATTTCTAGGTCCTAAATCATACTAATATATACATGAATCCTAAGCAAGAAAAATAGTAGTTGAAAACTCCCTTTGGCATTTTTATTGTTTTATCTCTTACACTTTACTAATCTTATGCATCTTACAACTCTGTCAACACGTGAATGATTTATCCATTATGGCCTCAAACACTAGCACCCAGTTAGGATAAAAGCGGCTAGACACTCCTGTCCCTTTTAGGCGTCCATGTCCTTCTTTATCTTCTTCTTACTCTTTGGGGTCCTTTTCGCTTCTTGGTCAAATTTTTACACTTTGGGTTGGCCTTTCAGTAATAAATTGTGAAACCCAAACAAGGCAATCATATATACACTTAGTTTCTTCTTCAAAATCGGGGGAAAGGAATTATAATCATTATCTATTATCATTTAAGCTTGCACAAAGTAAAAAGAGCATTATAAAGCATACATCTAGCACACTCATACAAGGGATAAAGGTTGCATTGGTATGCATACACAACATAGGATGGAAGTTCATTCTATTCCATCACACACATTCTGCATACATGGTATAATCTATATCTATCCCATTATCATCGTGCAACTTACACAAAGGAAACCTAGGGAACATAAAAAATCATATACACACATAAATAACTTCATGGAGTCTAAGATGTAGTGTAGCACTCTGTCGTAAGTTCACTCTTTGAGTGACTATTGGGGTCAGTCTAACTCCACATTATACATAGTGTTTTTATTATATTTGATGTGGCTTGTGGACATGTGCAGGTAGACATTAGTTTTGTAGATTATAGGTGCACTCTGAACCATAATAGAAAATTCATAACAAATAAAATATTGGAGTGAAGACCTTCTGACCCATAAAAATTCGTAACTTGAGCATCTAAGCAGACACAATTTTCCAAATCTGTCACTAGTACCTAGGGCACTCCTTTCCTCCTATGGGAACTTCTATCTTGTATAATTTTGAGTTCCAAAATCCTCTTTGATCCATTATGATGTTGTTCCCTTCCTGTTCCAGCATATACACAATCTGTATCATTCCCATATTGCATGAAATCAACTAAGTCATCTTCCTTTCTCATTTACTTAGGGTAATACATTGTTGCATGCTTATTTCTTAGATGTTACTATAATTTATCACCTAAATATCATTTGTTACAATAGTTTCTCTAAAATAAAATTTAATTCAATTTAAATTAAATCATTTGGTGAACCCCACTTCTCCTTGAACATTCTTATCATCTTCTTCCATGCATGAGACTTTTGACCCCTTTACTGACGTAGATCTCCATGAACTCAATGCTCATCTTTCTAAGCACCCTCAAGACATAGATCTCTTATTATTCACTATCTGTGATGAGGCCAAATGATTAGTTGAGCTCAACCCTCTAGTCTCCAATGGTATTTCCCTTCCTATGTGACACCTACACCTCCTTCGGCCACCAATATTCCACCTACATCTATTGTCCCTATTTTTATGCCTATACCTACAAACCATTTTACCCTTCTCATTACTTCTCACACATGATACAACTCCTCTTCAAGAACTCCTGACCTAGTGTCATTATACCATGATTTACAATCCTAAATATACCTATTACAATAAGCTACTTCATATTCCTCTCCATCTCTAGATTCCTCACTCCTCCATAACCCTTTTACAACAGTCATCTCCTCTTATTTGCTTCCTCCTAAGTTCTTCGCACCCAAGATTCTCACTGTCAATGGACATGGTGACCCTCAGGAGAACCTTTGATCCTTTCACATTGCATATCTCGAATATGCTGACAAACTTACACTATTGGCTAAATTATTTCCTTAAAGATTGCATTACTATGCTATAAGATGGCTATAAGATGTCCATTTGGTAACATCTTTTACATTTTAGCCAATTCCTTCCTTACTCATTTCTCTATGAATATCGGTAATAAGATATCATATGCATAACTAGCTAAAATTAAACTAGGATCCAATGAACCTCTTGCGGACTATGTCTTGCAGTATAAGAACAATCTTGCCAAAATGACTAATGTTCTAGCTAATTCAGAGTTTCAAGAGCTCTTCATTAAAAGTATTTTTCCTCCACCCCAAGAGAGTGTCATTTTAGAGACTTCACCTTATTTCGATAAATTTTGTCACATGCTCAAATTATGTGAAATAAAAATACTATCTATGGGAAAATTGAAGTATTATGATACTTATTTCACTTCCTCTTCCATCAAGTTTTAACTCAAATCTACATTCAAACCATCCACTAAGCCTACCGAAGTTAAATCTACTATCAACATTGTTTCTACACTAACCATGCTTCAATTACGATCCACAAGACACACTTTTACTTTCCTACCTTATGCACCTCGGTTCTTATTACCACAAATCATTAAAATAAATCTAATTAATCTTCCTCCATTGCTCAATCTCGATCCTTCTTGACCATGTGGCCGTAATTATAATGAAAATGCACACTGTGATTATCATAAATACAACATGAATTATATTGATTGATATTTGAATCTCAAACATATCATAAAATATCTTATTTAATATAATGTAATTGAGCTTCCTGAGCCGTATACTTCTAAACCGGTCAACGAAAATCAAAATATTAAAATCTTCAATGACCCATTACCAAAACATAACAAGAAAACTACTAATTCTTATGCAAATCATGCATATCATGTTGTGCCTCCTCCTTCCTAAACAGCTCTTGATTTTCTCATCGCTACTGTTGACATGCCTCCACCTATTATTAAATTTTTAGATTGTAACTACTTTGCTACATTTTCCTCTAATGAGTTACATATTGATGATTCTATTGGCACTCATATAGTTAGTAATATTATGGTACATCCTTCAACACTTTACAATGCATGCTCCATGGAAATCTTATTGGATATTAAATTTCTTACTTCTCAAATCTCATTTCTAGCTCCCAATTCTTACAAATGTGTCATTCTTCCCATTAATGTTGGGTCCCTTACTATACCTACACCATTTTTGGTTACATATGAATTCAAACGTTATGACATGGTCTTATGTTTCCCTTTTCTTCAGGTTACCAAACTATCCCTTCCATGTTCCACTTGATTCTTAAGATCATTCATAACAAGCAAGTTGTCAATATTCAAAGTATTCTACCATGCACACTCTTACCCAGTCCCACTCTCACCTCTCTTTCATCTCTATAAATAGAATCTAGACCTCCTACACCTCTCAAGTATAAATTTATAGCTGCACCTAGCTCTCCCAATTATACATGACCTACATCATGCCCCCGTCATCCTCACTGATATATTAGCCCACCTCGTTAGCAGCCTAAGTCCCCTATCCGAGAAACCCATTCCTATATATTTTCTCCACCTAATTTAGTACATATGTCTACCTCACATACACATATTTACTCTCTTACACCAATGGTCCTAGCCCATGGTCACATTCCTTTTCCTCCTTGGATATCAGATAAGGGACCCTACTGCTCTTTACTATTATTAGATAAATTTCTATCCCTCGCACACTTGAGGGGAATTGCACTTTTTCCCCCTCTCCATCACTCTTCATTTTCTCTATTGTCTTCTTATAACTTATTCACTATAATTCACAGTCTGTGCTTCATGTCTACATTTCTAAGAACTCTCACATTTTTGGTACACAAGATGTACCATCACTGCCTAGTGACACACTCTTATTATACAGTTCATACTTGACTAGTGAGGGAGCATGCCTAAATGAACCTCATATCACGCACACCCACTGGGGGTAATATAACCCCTATCATCTACACATCTTGCATATCACCACACACCATCTCATTCACACAACATCTGCGCATCTTGGTTGCATTTACTCTTGTTAGCTTATACTATTTACATGTTGCACTTTATTTCCTATGCTAGTTGGATACTTAGTATGCCATTATCTTTTTCTATACATGCATTTATGTTCACAAGGTGTCTTGAGGTGAATGTAGGACTTTTAAATATTCTTACACAATTCATGATGCTTGACACTCCTCTTTACTAGTCCCACTAAGGATCATGGGGGCATCTACCTTTTCTACTGTCATACTCCACACATCATAGGTCCTATTGTTACAATATTTACTAATTATTATTACTATCACTTACTTTTCACTAATATATACATGCTTTGACATACTACTTATATTTCTAACATACTAACACGTGTTTCATGTGTATCATTTTGCGTGCAGGATTCTATACAACCATGGTTATGTGTCACTTCTTCCTTACTATTATTTGTTATTATTTGTGGGGTATGTCTTATGTCATGCTTGATCATTGATTTCTAATGGCCACTTCAACCCTAATTTTCTTGTGAAATTGTTTTAATGTCCCCCCATGTTTTCAACCCTCTTTTTTGTAGTCCCTCTTCTCTTCATTATTTCTTGTTACAATGTATTCTGTTACATGCTACCTATTTTATAATAACACTTTTTTCTAGCCTATCTTGTTTTCATGTTCTTTGGTTTCTATGATACACATCCCCTACCCCCTATATGTATCCCATATATAATAAGAATTTCAGTTTTAGGTCCTCTCATTTGGGCTACATTCTCTTTCATTCTTCACATGCACCCAAAACAAGGGGGGAAACTATTGGGTGAAAAAATTAACCTTACAACATCTCAGAGCTCTAGAACAAAACAACACAAGAGGGCTTCCTGCACCTTCATAATCTCATATTACAAATGCAAACTTTCTTTCATTCGTGCATACAGAGAACACAAGAAAAAAATATGCTTCACAACTAACTCTAAAGTGGTTGGTCTATCCATTTGGTCAAGCTCCATCTCCGGGGGGATGGGAAGACTAGACGTATTGTCTTGTGCTTAAGATTCATTGAGCAAGGTGAAATCGATTGGGGCACCCGAGCTACTTGATTCATCTAGATTCAAGTTGGCATGAGGGTCTAAACTCTAGTAAAGAGATATAGGGAGGGGGTTCGACCTCCCTATCTCACTCAATATGCTTGGGGTTCATCCATATCTATATATAGGGGGCACCTCTCTATATCGATATGGTTGTCCCCTCTATATAGATCTAGCTTGTAATGAAGGACGTGATCTTGCTCATGAAGGTAATGAAGTGATCCACGAAGCTACTGAATGGAGTATTGAATTAGCTACCACTTGTGAAGTATGGAAAGAGATCAAATTTGAATTTGATACGATTGATACTTTATATCACAAAAATGAAAAAAGCGCACAGTCACAGAGTGATCCAGAAGCATACTTGGATTAAAAACAAAGAGATGACATACCACTTGGTATCAAACAATAATGGTGGGTGCTTGTGTCCAACTTAGGTGTTTGTGTCCTAGGAGAAAAATTGGACAATTTCTTAGTACATCACAATTTCTATCAGTTACAATACATATCTACAGTATCCAACATTTATCGTCACTTAAAAAATTCATTCAACTAGCCACAATTCAGTTATAATCAGTTAAAAATAAGGATGTCCCAATCTATAGTGGCACTTATTATTTGAGAAGCATCATAGAAGGCGAGAAAAATAGACATCTCTCCCCAATACTCTTCTCTCGGCATGATATCACCCAAAAAACTCGTTTTTAGCATGAGATCACCCAAAAACATTGCTCTTAGCATGAGATCACCCAAAAACCTCATATTTAGTGGCAGAATTCTCAAATCTGTAGCTCAACAATTTCTTGGTTGGGAATTGATCACTCTCAACCCCATCTAAAAACATCTGCAAGACATAGAGGACAACTTTTTTATCCTATACTATGTCATACATCAAGTGCATTCATTACTTAGTTACTAATTTTACACACTTTTTTACATATGTTACTCTAATTTTTCATAGACGAGACTTTGACTAATCTCTTGGTATTATTTTATAGGTATGTCCTTACAAGCAACAAGAAATAACTCATGCCAACAAGCACAAGCTCCAAAACCATGATGTTATGTATACAATTCATCCTTAGTGTCTACCTCCCTTTCTTAGTTGTTATGCTTCATATTACGACCACTTCACGCTTCACATGGTCACTTGTCCAGTCGATGTGCTATCGACTACACTTCTCTTCAGTTTACAAGGTAAATATCTTCTATCTACTTTATGCTATCTTATTTACTCAACAACACAAAGTGGTGGAAAATGTAGACACCAAATGTATACACTTGGGTACATTTCTAGGTCATAAATCATATTAACATATACATGATTCCTAAGACAGAAAAATAGTAGTTGAAAACTCCATTTGGCATTTTAATTTCTTTATCTCTTACACTTTACTAGTCTTACACAACTTAGATCTCTCACAATACTTGACTTGCTTAACTTGACTTCACCATGCTTAACAAATTATCCTAACTTTTCAGATTTTAACATTATTGGAACCACTTATGACAAACATTTACTTTTTTCCATTGACTATCACTTTCACAACATTCCCTAATGTAATTTTAATATTACCTCGTGTAATTTACTTTATTGTAGGCATCGTATTGGTGGCACCATTATCTTATATTGGATGCTAATACTAACTATACTTAACAACACCCTATTCATAATACATACATTAATGAAATAGAAATCATTGAAGAAAATTATATTGTTAACATCTTCCACCTCCATAACTTTTACTCTGTCCTAGAAATAAACTAATATGAAGCTGGTGCCTAGAAAATAGTTAACTTGTCATGGTTGACCCATTTTTGAATTAGAGTACAATCAAATTCCTCTAGGTGATACGTATCATTTTCATGTGCAACTCCTATTCTGTAGGAAACTGTACGGATGCAAATTGACATGCAACATTCAACCGCACTTAACCCCCCAAGGTCATGCTGGAGTAGCCGATGTTGAATGTGTGTGGCTAACTATAGGAGTATCAATGACTAAGATCGGGTAGTGTGATCTCTTGGTAGCTAAGTTGGCAAAGGGGAGATTTAGAGGCTATGAATGGGTAGCGTAAATTCCCTATGTTTTGTTTACCTAACTTGAATCTAAGTGTTGATCTAGTTTGAAGTTTCCAAATTAACTAAGATGAAACTAACAATCTATGTTGCTGTTGAAAGTAAACTAATTTAAAAAAATCAAAAAACTGAAATATTACAATCGCAAACAACAATTTGATTCTATTCTAAATAATTAAAATATTTCTACACTAAAACCAAACAAGAAAAATAACCCGGTATGGTTATTCACCTGTCTTGAGTGTATTGAAACTAAACTAACTTAAAACATGAACTTTTTCAAATGATTACGATATGTAGATAACCTCCTACAAATATTCTCTCCTTTTGACCCACAGGGATGGGAAGAATGGGATCCGTCACTGGGGGTTCCTATGAAAGATTCAAACCCTCTTAGAAATCAACTAATTACTTGCAAATGAAAGGAAATTGATTTCTAATCTATTTGATATGATGTAACAATGATAAATTACAATAATGAAGGAGATCAAAAAATAAATCCAACATGGAATTCATAGAACGTAGGTAACTCCAGCTGTGTAGTAATTTGTTCCCTCAATTTTTCCCTTTCTTTCTCTATGTGTCCATATGAGTCAAAGGAATTGGGAATGCAAAGGTAGCAGTAGGAGAAGGTGCTTGAGAAATGGTGGCTTGAAAGCATTCTGGCTATAATGCAAGTAGAAGAGAGATATCACAAGAGATCTGAGCTTTGCTATGCAATTCCTAGCAGGATTGTGGCAGTAATACTATACAAGACACACAAAAAATCTCAGGCCTTTTTCTTGAACACAAGCATGAAATATATAAAAATTAGGGTTGGGGTGTTCCTTCATGCATAAGGCAAGAAAAGGAAGTTACGACTAACTAAAGCACATGAAAAAATAGAAGAGGGAAGGAGAACTAAGCAATCAAGACTATTTTTAGGCAATTCGGTTCACAAACGCATCCTAAAAGTTAAGCTAAGTGAAGCGTCGCATGTCAAAAATACACATGAAGAGTTCTGGAAAAAGTGTTCAGGACCGATGCCCTTCACAGGGAGGTAGTCCTAGGACCACCACCCTACTTAGGGAGGCAGTCCTAGGACCACTGCCCTACTCTGGGAGGCGGTCCTAGGACCGCCACCCCTCCTAGGAGGTGGTTCTGACACTAAAGGCCAAAACATGCATAGAATGAAGCGGGAAGCAAGAAGAAAGCATGGAAAAGCTAAGTAAGGATGTTTAGGCTATAAATATACACTACGAATGGGTTTAGGAACTCGAACACCTTCTGAAAGGACATGAATCATCATTGGGGACTTTTGTAACTATTTTTTGATAATGTAGCACATGTAATTTTGGGTGCGTACATATTTCCCCCTCGGAGAAGCATCTTAAGCATGAAAAAGGTATAAAACGTAGAGTCTGAGTATGGCATTCCCAAAATGGGGAGTTAGAAGCTATACCTGACATGCCTGTGTGTTAGAATGTCACCTTCCAAACTCCCACTACATGTAAGACGAAGAGAAGACTCAAGTGAAAATAGATAAAATATCGAAATAATAAACACTAAATGAAAACGAAAAGAGGACTTACCATTTGTGCAAGGATATAGAAATATACCTGCGCCAACGCTCCAACCCTACGAACATATGCACTCAAAATGAAGTTATAACAACATATATATATCTAAACAAACTCATTTCCAAATTCATTTGCGCATTTCGACTTGGTGACTTTTGAGCTCTGGGCCCATGTTGACAATTTTTGTTTGTGAGTATGGTTGAATTAGATTGGATTTAGGAATGGTATTTTATGTTAGGCTTGGCCCTTTTCTATTTGAATGATTTTGATAAGAACACCTAAGAAATTTGTAACTAGAACAGTCATAAGGGGCCTTAAAAAGGTGGATAGGTAGAGTGCATTTATTACTTAGTCTCATTTTTGTGAGGCATTATATGAGTTTTTTGGTATTTCATGCTCATTGTGGGATTTTTTACAACACCTAATGTGTGATGGCATTGTACAAAACTATGACACACCATGATATGTACACATATATCTTTTTGGCTCAGTTATTCCTTGCATAGAGTTAACTTCCATTTATGATTTGATTCAGTTGTGTACTTTTAGATGTTTAGAATTTTTGATTTTCTATGCTTTTCAGAATGTATGCGGTGGATATGAATGCCAAAAGAATGAATTTTTTTTGTCTTATTTTTTAACACTGATATACGATAATGCAAAAACATTGTAATGTTGAACTTTAGTTTATTTAAGCAATCTTTGGTACTTTGTATTGTTTTGGAAAAACGTGGTGAAAGAGTGATATGATAAGTTGATGAACTTGCCCCGCTCCTAACTCCACGCAACAAGTATGATGTGAGGGCTCAACATTGAGAGCCAAAAAGGGCACAAGTTATGAAATTTGTTTAATGGTAATGATGAGAGAAAAACAAGGATTTTAAAAAACCAAATTGAGACACTACAAACTCACTCTACTCAATTTTTCTTCATAGTTTAGAATGTGAATTACTTTCCAATTTATCTAGACTTAGATCTGTAGATGGCCACTTGGTTGACAAAATCTGGGTTTGAGGTTTTAAGCTCTTTTGGAATTTTAGACATCTAACTCACTTTGTTTTGATTTTTTATTTCACAATATTTGAATGGATAGCTTATAACTTTCAAGTTTGTCAAAAATACACCTTGCCCCATGCTACCAGTAGGAAGTATGGGCTTATCACCATTTACAAGGCATAGGTGACTAAGGTCATTTCTCTCCTTTCCCAACCCTACATCACCAGTAAGAAATGTAGTCTCAACACCGAAGGTTGGTAGGGAAAATAAATGTGTAAAATAAAAGTTTCTGTGGATTTACATTTGACTTATTTATCTCGGAAAAATGTTTATAATGTTCTTATTTCCAAAGATATGTGTACAGGGTAGATGCGACACCATGAAGCTTCTAGAAAAGACTATAGGCAAACACTCCTAATCTAGAAAGATATTATAATAAGAACCAAGTATGCAGGCCTTTGTTGGTTATCATCAAAGCTTTGTATTTTCTTGTTTGGATTAATGAGATGATTCAGAAACACTTGATGATACCATGAAGATTTGTAGAGGCATGATTTAAATTTTTTGTCAATTTTTTCATAAGTTTGTAGGAATTTATATGAGAATAAGTCTATTGATCACAAAATTTACAAAATGAACTGGTAGATGAAAATGCAATACAGATGCAATAATATGCATATTGAAATACAGGTGAGACTACATGTCATGATAGCTAAGATGAATAAATTTGATGAATACCAAATTCTTCACCCCTAAAAGTACACAGCGAAGAACCATGATCCTCAAAATTTCCATTCTTTTGACAAGGGCCTACCATTCTGGGTTTAAACTTACAACCCTTTCCTAGAAGTGTATATGTACAATCATTAAAATCATTTTCCTGAAGGAGGCATTCGTGAACCTATTTGTCACGTTCTTGAGACATGGTGTGTGGGTGAGCATGACTATGTTGCTCAACCTTGTTTCCAATCTAGAGCATTATGTTAACTTAACACTTGCTGAATGATGAGGTCTTGCCCCATGGATATGGAAATCTTAGTTTTAGACGCACATGGGTTGAAACTTAGGTTTAGAATAGAACAACCCTCAGAAATGGTTTTGATGGGAATCATTTCAATCTCAAATTTCCCTTCTTCATGTGTTAATTGTATCATGTTTACACCTAGACCTAGGCCATCAGAGGGAAGAGATTCTAAACTGACAAGACTACCCATCCCTTGTGGTTCAAACAGGAGGAAGATCGGATCATCACTCTCTAAGAGTTTCATAATTTCCACTATGATTTTAGTGGACACTATTTCCATAGATATTGATTTACCCTTATCTATTTTTTCCACCTCAAATGTTTTTGGGTCAATGAATTCAGCCTTTGTCACACCCAGGGTGATTGGGGATAACTCTTTTGTTGGACGTGGTTTGTTCAATTGATTCACAGGAATTTCATACTCCATATAGACTCCTTTCTTCTTCTTGATATTTTCTAGGTGTATATCGAAGGTCTTAGGATCCCCTTGAGCGATGAAGACCTTCCCCAAATGGAGGAATATAATCTCTTGGAACATGGTAGAAGGGATAGACTTCATTCAATGAATCCAGGGTCTCCCAATGATCAAGTTATAACTTGTTTCCCTATAGATAATGTAAAACTCAGTCAAGATGGTTTTTATACCAAGCATGACTGGAAGAACTATGGTTCCAATCGAGGTTTCTTTAAGACTGTCATACCCCCGTAACATGTTTCTTGTAGAGGAACAATTTGTCTCTCCATATCCCAACTTCTGTAAGAAAGAGAAGGGAACCACGTTTAGAGCAGCTTCGTTTTCAATCATGGCTCTCTTAATGCAACTGTTAGAAACCCAGACTTGTAAAAATAAGGTAGGATCACCTCTTTAGGAAATTTAAGCATCAAATGGCATCTGGTCTATATCAAAAACAAACTCAGTATCCCTATCATTCTATCCCAGAGGATGCATGTCAAAGTCAATATGATTTATTTGAGCATTAGGAGGTGGTGTAACATGGATTAGATGACGAACACCTAGTGCATTGAGCCAGGTGAATTCTTCACCAAACCTAGAAATGAAATGTCAGAAAAGGTCTTGTTCAAATCTGATATTAAATAGTAGGCTCATGTTGGTTTTATGATTATAGAAACGACATCTTGTGGGAAGGAAAGAGTGGGTAGGGGTTGTGAAATGTACTCCTTTGTTCGAGTTGTTGCATTAATTTTTGGTTCAAATTATAGCTCGACTAAGCCCAAGATTTTTGTATTATCGTTTGAACCAAGGTTAGGAGCAACCCAAGAATTGTCAGAAGTTGAGGCTTCATGATCATTATTCCCTATAGGGATGCCCTTGTTTATATTTTTAGGATTAACTTGGGAATCCCCAGGATGTTTAGGGTTCACATTTTAAGGTGTGATAGGTCCAGTATGACTAGGCTGCGGGTTTGTTTCAAGATTTTATTGGAACATGTCTACAAATATTTGCCTTCGGTTTTCAGGAAGTCTTTACATAAACTTGTTGCAATGATGGAAATTCCTATCGTCATGACCTCAAACCTTATGGAAACCATAGTATAAGTTAGGTTCATAATCCCTTTTCCTTTGATAAGCGTCTTTCTATTGTTGATTATAACCTCAGTTGTAGTTTTGAAATTGGTTGTTATAATCATGATTCGTTGCCACTTGGCCAGAGTTTTGATACTGGTTTGGGAATTAGGATTCATTTTACTTTTGAGAGGGATGGTTTACGTTGACTATGTTGATAGATAACACGGTGTTAGGGCCTTTTTGATTACCCTAGTTGTTATATTTATTGTTGTTGTTGTTTGGAAAACTAACGTTCTTGTCTTGATCAGTCACACTATTCGTGATAACACCATGATTTTGATTCACACCCTTAGGTCCTTAGTTGTTGGAACCATTGTTTTGATAATTTACATTATTTTGATTTGGGGATACCAATTTCCCATTGGGACCATAGATCTTATGCCCATTATCTATAGCAGCTTGGTCAATCCGAAGCGTACCTTCCAAAACTTTTTCATAACTATGAAAAGGAAACTTTTGGACCTCTTCCTTAGTCTCTCAATTGAGCGAGTGAAGGAAAAGATTGCAAAGTTCCATCTCAGTCGATGTTGGGAGAACTTGCAGAGGAATAGATAAATTGGTGCCATCTCTAGATGAAATGAGTGGCACGTTCATTTCTCTCTTGTATAATATGTAGGAACTCCCTAATCCCTATACATAACAACTTGTTCATGTCAATTGCTTTGATGAAATTAGAAACAAGTTGTTTAAAGAAATGTATAGAAGCTTCCAGAATACGGTAATACTAATCAAATATGATTGCTTTGAGAGTATTTGGAAAGATCTTAGCCACTACAACATCCAAAGGAAGCAATTCCCTTATAGCAGTAGTGTAGGCCTTTATATGAGAATTTCGGGTCTCCTTCTCCCTTAAATTTTGGAAGATCCGACAATGGGCGTAGAAGCATGGTGCCATGTATAGTGAATTTAAGAGGCTCCTCTATGTACTCAGCATATTTACCTGTTGCGTAAGATTCCACCATTGAATATCCTTGGTGAGGAGGTGGTGGAGGAGTTGGATAAGCTACATTATAAGCATTGATGGAAACATATGGGGTCCCTTGATATGGCACGTAGGGAGCAGGAATGGTATATGGGTCCATCTGGGGAGTTTTTGAATACATATGCATGTAAGGTGGGATAGTACCAGGATATGCACTAGCGGGCGGAAAGCCGAGGAATGTCACATTGCCTATTGTGGCAGCATTAGAGAACACACTTCCTACCAACCCTTACGTAGGATAAGTTTTTGAAGGATGAGGACCCATCCCTAGTGTGTCTAACCCTGTGATAAGATAACTTGGATTTGAATGAACTAGATAACCTTGTTGTACATAATAAAGTGTTTGTTTCTAATTAGAAGGGATGTATCCTTTGTTGTTAACTTAATACCACATGTGCTACCCTACTGCATGTGTTGGTTATGAATTCTGGGCACTTTCTAGTTTTCTAATCCTCCCCACTAAAGTAGAAATGAGATCATTGGGAGATGATTGAGTCCCTTGTTGGGGTGCCTGTGGCATAGGGTTTGATTGAGTAGGCTCATGATACCCTGATCATAAATTGTTCAGTGTTATAATTCTTGTCTTCCTCAGAAGTAATAATCTTAGGATAGGCATTCAAAATTTCAAAGTTTGTATCCTTTATCCTATCTAAATAATCATCTATCTGACGAAGAGGATTTGTTATTCATGTGAACACATCATCTTTTGTTGATTGCATGACAATGTGAGGTCTTGACAAGACTCTATGGTAAGAACATGTTCCATTTGTGATAACAACATGGTTTGCATTGGGTTTAACATATTGCATGTTTAACGGTTGATCAACCTCCTCCATCCTTACATAGCTAATGGGGTTTGAAGTGTAATTAGGGAAGGTTTGGACATTTCTTGTGTAATTGTCACCCCTCCTCCAAAGAGGAGGGGATTGTTATGGTTGCACATTGGTGTAATATATATCAAAGCTAAATGGCCCACAAAACTCTCTTCCAGACATATTTTAGAAAGTACAAAATACCTACCAAAATAGGGGGACAAATGGAAATATGAGGTAATAGAAAAAAAACAAGAAGGAATTAATCGTTCACGTTGGGTTCACTAATTTGTATGGATGAAAATTGACATGCAACCTTCAACCACACTTGACCCCCTAAGTTCATGCTAAAGAAGCCAATATTGAATGTGTGTGGCTAAATATAGGAGGATCATTGACTAATATCAAGTAGTGTGATCTCATGGTAGCTGAGTTGCCAAAGGGGAGATTTAGAGGCTATGAATGGGTAGCATAAATTCCCTATGGTTTGTTTTCCTAACTTGAATCTAAGTGTTGATCTAGTTTGAAGTGTCCAAATTAACTAAGATGAAACTAACAATCTATGTTACTGCTGAAAGGAAAACTAATTTAAAAAAATCACTAAACTGAAATATTACAATCACAAACAAAAATTTGCTTCTATTATAAAAAATTAAAATATTTCTACACTAAAACTAAACAAGAAAAATAACCCAGTGTGGTTATTCACCTGTGTTGAGTGTATTGAAACTAAACTAACTTAAAACAAGAAATTTCCAAATGATCTATGATATGTAGACAACCTCCTACAGATATTCTCTCCTTCAAATCCACAGGGATGGGAAGAAGAGGATCTATCACCGGGGGTTGCTATGAAATATTCAAACCCTCTTGGAAATTAACTAATTACTTGCAAATGAAAGGAAATTGATTTCTACTCTATTTGATATGATGTAACAATGATAAATTTCAATAATGAAGGAAATCAAAAGCAAATCCAACCTGGAATTCACAGAACAAAGGTAAATCCAGTTGTGTAGAAATTTGTCCCCTCAGTTTTTCCCTTTCTTTCTCTGTGTTTCCATATGAGTCCAAGGAATTTGGAATGTAAAGGCCAAAGCAGGAGAAGGCACTTGAGAAATGACAACTTGAACACAGTTTACTTGCAATGCAAGTAGAAGAGAGATAACACAAGAGATTTGAGCTTGGATATGCAATTCCTAGCAGGATTGTGGCAATAATATTATGCAAGATACACAAATATTCTCAGGCCTTTTTCTTGAATAGAAGCATGAAATATATAAGAATTGGGGCTAGGGTGTGCCTTCATGCACAAGGCAAGAAGAGGAAGTTCCAACTAACTAAAGCACATGCAAAAAATAAAAGATGGAAGGAGAACCAAGAAATCAAGACTATTTTTAGGCAATTTGGTTCACAAACGCTTCCTAAAAGTTAAGTTAAATGAAGCGTCACATGTCGAAAACACGCATGAAGAGTTTTGGAAAAAGTGTTTAGGACTGCCACCCAACGCAAGGAGGTGGTCCCAGGACTACTTCCCTACTCAGGGTTTTAATCCTAGGACTGTTGCCCTACTCTGGGAGGTGGTTTCAGGACCTCCGCCCTGTCTGGGAGGCAGTTTTGACACTAAATGCCAAAACATGCACAAAATGAAGCGGAATTTAGAAGAAAGCATGGAAAAGATAAGTAAGGATGTCTTGGCTACAAATATACACTGCAAATGGGTTTAGGAACTCGAACACCTTCTGAAAGGACATGAATCATCATTGGGGACCTTTTGTAACCATTTTCCAGCAATGTAGCACATGTAATTTTGGGTGCGTACATATTTCCCCGCTCGAAGAAGCGTCTTAGCCATGAAAAAGGCGTAAAATGTAGAGTCCGAGTATGGCGTTCCTGAAATGGGGAGTCAGAAGCTATACCTAACACTAAATTAAAATGACAAGAGGACTTACCATTTATGCAGATATAGAAATATACATGTGCCAACGCTCTAGCTCTGTGAACATATGCACTCAAAATGAAGTTATAACAACATAAATATCTAAACAAACTCATTTCCAAGTTCATTTGTGCATATTACTAGGTGATTTTTTTAGCTGTGGGGATTGAATATACATATTTCCCCAGTGCATCTTCCATGAAAAAGGTGTAAAATGTAGAGTCTAACATGACGTTCCCAAAATGGGGAGTTAAAAATACCTAACAAGAGGACTTATGCGTGGATATAGAAATATACATGTGCCAACATATATATGCACTAAATGAAGTTATAAGAACATATATATCTAAACAAACTCATTTCCAATTCATTTACACATATTGACTTGGTGATTTTTGAGCTCTGGGCCCACTGTGACTATTTCATTTGTGAGTATGTTTGAATTGGAATGGATTTAGGAATGGTATTTTGCGTTAGGCTTGGCCCTTTGCTATATGAATGCTTTTGAGAAGAACTCTTAAGAAATTTGTAACTAGATCAGTCATAAGGGCCTCAAAGAGGAGGATAGGCAGAGTGCCTTTATTGCTTAGTCTCCATTTTGTGAGGCATTATATGATTGTTTTGGTATTTCATGCTCATTACAAGCATTTTGACCACACCTAGTGTGTGATGGCATTGTACAAAACTATGACATGCCATGATATGTACAGATATCTCTTTTTGGCTCGGTTATTCCTTACATAGAGTTGAATTTCATTTATGATTTGATTCACGTGTGTACTCTTAGTTGTTTAGAATTTTTTATTTTCTATGCTTTTCAGAATGTATGCAGTGGATATGAATGCTAACAAAATGATTTCTTTTTTTGTTTTGTTTTGTAACACTGATATACGATAATGCAAACACATTGTAATGTTGAACTTTAGTTTCTTTAAACAAATTTGGTACTTCGTATTGTTTTGGAAAAACAAGTGAAAGAGTGATATGATAAGCTAATGAACTTTCCCTACTCCTAACTTCATGCAACAAGTAAGATGCGACGGCTCAACACTAAGAGCCAGAAAGGGCACAAGTTATGAAATTTGTTTAATGGTAATGATGAGAGAAAGACAAGGATTTGACAAAACCAAATTGAGACACTACAACCTCACTCTACTCAAGTTTTCTTCATAGTTTAAAATGTGAATTTCTTTCTAGTTTATCTAGACTTAGATCCGTAGATGGCCACTTGGTTGACAAAATCTGGTTTTGAGGTTTTAAACTCTTTTGGAATTTTGGACATCTAACTCACTTTGTTTTGGTTTATGATTTCACAATATTTGAATGAATTGTTTCTAACTTTCAATTTTATCAAAGAGACCTCCTACACCTTGCCCCATGCTACTAGTAGGAAGTATGGGCTCATCACCATGGACAAGGCATAGGAAACTAAAGGTATTTCTCTCATTTTGCAACCCTACATCACCAGTAAGAGACGCAGGCTCAACACCGAAGGTTGGTAGGGAAAATAAAGGTGTAAAATAAACTTTTCTCTGGATTTGCATTTGACTTATTTATCTAGGAAAAAAATTCTAGAATGTTCTTATTTCCAAACAGATGTATATGGGATAGATGCGACACCATGAAGCTTCTAAAATAGACTATAGGCAAAGACACCTAATCTAGAAAGAAACTATAAGTAGAACCAAGTATGTAGGCCTTGGTATGGTTACCATCAAAGCTTTGTCTTATTTCTATTTGGATGATGAAATGATTCGGAAACAATTGATGATATCATGAAGATTTGAAGAGGCATGATTTGAATGTTTTGCCAATGTTTTCAGAAGTTTTTTAGGAATTTCTATAAGAATAAGTTCCCTTGATCACAAATTTTAGAAAATGAACTGGCAGATGAAAATGTAATGTGGATGCAGTAATGTACATATGGAAATACAGGTGAAACTACATGTCATGATGGCTAAGGTGAAGAAAGTTGACGAATATCAAATTCTTCACCCCTAAAAGTACACAGCGGAGAACCATGATCCTCAAAATTTATGTTCTCTTGACAAGGGCCTACCATTCTGGGTTTAAACTTACAACCCTTTCCCAGAAGTGTATATGTCCAATCATTAAAATCATTTGTCTGAAAGAGGCGTTCGTGAACCTCTTTGTCACATTCTCGAGACATGGTGTGTGGGAGAGCATGACTATGTTGCTCAGCCTTGTTTCTAATGTAGAGCGTTGTGTTTACTTGTGACACTTGTTGAATGATGAGGCCTTCCCCCATTTATATGACAAGCTTAGTTTCAGACATAAATGGGTTGAAACCGAGGTTTAGAATAGAACAACCCTAAGAGATGGTTTTGATGGGCATCATTTCAATCTCAAATTTCCCTTCTTTGTTTGTTAATTCTATCATGTTTACACCTAGACCTAGGTCATCAGAGGGAAGAGATGCTAAACCGAGAAGACTACCCATCCCCTTTGGTTCAAACGAGAGGAAGATCAGATCTTCACTCTCTAAGAGTTTCATAATTTCCGCTGTGGTTTTAGTGGACATTGTTTCCACATATATTGATTTACCCTTATCTATTTTTTCCACCTCAAATATTTTTGGGTCAACGACTTCAGCCTTCAGCACACCCGGGGTGATCGATACTAACTCTTTTGATGGAGGTGGTTTGTTCAATTGATTCGCAAGAATTTCATACTCCGTATGGACTCCTTTCTTCTTCTTGATATTTTCTAAGTGTATATTGAAGGGCTTAGGATCCCCTTGAGTGATGAAAACCTTCCCCAAACGGAGGAATCTAATTTCCTAGAATATGGTAGAAGGGATATCCTTCATTCGATGAATCCAAGATCTCCCAAATATCATGTTATAACTTGTTTCCCTGTCAATAATGTAAAACTCTGTCAAGATGGTTTTTGGACCAAACGTGACTGGAAGAACTATGGTTCCAATCGAGGTTGTTTTAAGATTGTCGTACCCCCATAGCATGTTTATTGTAGAGGAACAATTTGTCTCTCCATATCCCAAATTTTGTAAGAAAGAGAAGGGAACCACATTTAGAGAAGCCCCATCATCAATCATGGCTCTCTTAATACAATTGTTATAAACCCAAACTTGTAAAAATAAGGCAGGATCACCTCTTCAGGTAATTTCAACATCAGATGGCATCTTTTCTATATGAAAAATAAACCCAGTAACCCTATCATTCTATCCAGGAGGATGTCTTTCAAATTCAATATGATTTATTTGAGCGCTAGGAGGTGGCATAACATGGATTAGATGACCCATACCTAGCACATTGAGTAACGCAGAATGATGCGCAGGTGACTTCTTCACCAAATCTAGAAACAAAATGTGAGAAAAGGTCTTGTTCAAATCCAATATAAAATCATAGGCTCTTATTGGTTTTTTGATTGTAGGAAAGTCATACTATGGGAAGGAAAGAGTGGGTAGGGGTTATGAAACGTACTCCTTTGTCTGAGTTGTTTCATTAATTTTTGGTTCAAATTCTAGCTTGATTAACCCCAAGATTTTTGTATTATCGTTTGAACCAAGGTTAGGAGAAACTCGAGAGTTTTCAGAAGTTGAGGCTTCATGATCATTTTTCCCTATAAGGATTCCCTTGTTTATATTTTGATGATTAACTTGGGAATCCACTGGATGTTTAGGGTTCACATTTTAAGGTGTGACAGGTCCGGTATGACTAGGCTGCAGGTTTGTTTCAGGATTTACTAGGAAATGTCTACAAAGAGTTGCCTTTGGTTTTCAGGAAGTCTTTGCAGAAACTTATTGCAATGATGGAAAGTCCTATTGTCATGACCTCAAACCTTATGGAAACCATGGTATAGATTAGGGTCATAATCTCTTGGCCTTTGATAAGCATCTTGTTGTTGTTGATTATAACCTCTGTTGTAGTTTTGAAATTGGTTGTTATAACCATGATTTGTTGCCCCATGGATAGAGTTTTGATACTAGTTTGGGCCTCAAGATTGAATTTATTTTGAGAGGGATGATTTACATCGACTATGTTGACAAATGATACAGTATTAGGGCCCCTTTGATTACCCAAGTTATTGTTTTTTTTGTTGTTAGGAAAACTAACATTCTTGGCTTGATTAGTAGCACTATTCATGGTAGCACCTTGATTGCGATTCAAACCCTTAGGTCCTTAGTTGTTGGAACCATTTTTTTTATAGTTTGCATTATTTTTATTTGGGGATACCAATTTCTCATTGGGAGCATAGATATTACGCCCACTATCTATAACAACTTGGTCATCCAAAGCGCACCTTCCAAAACTTCCTCACAACTACAGAAAGGAAAATTTTGGACATCTTCCTTAGTCTCTCAAATGAGCAAATGAAGGAAAAGATCCCAAATTGCCATCTAGTCAATATTGGTTGCACTTGCAGAGGAATGGAGAACTTGGCACCATCTTTGGATGAAATGAGCGGTAGATTCATTTTTCTCCTATCTAATATGTAGGAAGTCCTTAATCCATGTACACAACAACTTGTTCATGTCAAATGCTTTGATGAAATCAGAAACAATTTGTTTAAAGGAATGTATAGAAGCTTTTGGAATACAGTAATACCAATCCAATGTGATTACTTCAAGAGTCTTTGGAAATATCTTAGCCACTACAGCATCCCAAAGAAGCAATTCCCTTATAACATTATCATAGGCCTTGATATGAGCAATCAAGTCTCCTTCTCCCTTAAATTTTGGAAGATCCAGAAATTTTTATGGAAGCGTGACGCCACGTATGGTGAAGTAAATAGGCTCCTTTAAGTACTCACGTATGTACCCATTGCGTAAGATTCCACCATTGAAGATACTTGATGAGGAGGAGTTGGATAAGTTGCATTATAAGTGTTGACGGGAACATATGGGGTCCCTTGATATGGCATGTAGGGAGTGGGAATGGTATATGGGTCCATCTGGGGAGTTTTTGAATACATGTGCATGTAAGGTGGGATAGTAACAGGATATGGACTAGCAGGCGTAAAACCAAGGAACATCACATTTCCCATTATTGTGGCATTCGAGAATGCACTTCCGACTAACCCTTGCATAGGATAATTTTTTAAAGGATGAGGATCCATCCCTAGTGTGTATAACCATGTAATAAGATCACCTAGATTTGAATGAAACAGATAACCTTGTTGTATAGGATATTGTGTTTTTTGCTCATTGGAAGGGATTTATCCTTTGTTGTCAACTGAATACCCTATGTTTTTCCTTCTACATGTGTTGGTTGTGAATTCTGGGAACTTTCTAGTTTTCTAATCCTCCCCACTAAAGTAAAAATGGGATCATTGGGAGACGATTGAGTCCCTTGTTGGGGTGCCCGTGGCATAGGGTTTGATTGAGTAGGCTCATGATACCCTGTTATGAATTGTTCGATGTTATAATTCTTGTCTTCCTCAAAATTAATAACCTTAGGATAGGCATTCAAAATTTCAGAGGTTGTATCCTTCATCCGATCCAAAGACTCATCTATTTTATGAAGAGTATTTTCTATTCGTGCGAACATATCATCTTCTGATTATTGCATGGCGATCTGAGGTCTTGACAAGACTCTATGGTAAGAACATGTTCCATTTGTGATAACAGCATGGTTTGCATTGGGTTGACCGTATTGCATGTTTAATGGTTGATCAACCTCCTCCATCCTTACATAGCTGATGGTGTTTGAAGTGTAACTAGGGGAAGTTTGGATGTTGCTTGTGTAATTGTCACCCACCTTGAAAGAGAAGGGGATTGTCATGGTTACACATTGGTGTAATATCTATCAGAGTCAAATGGCCAACCAAACTCTCTTCCAAATATATTTTAGAAAGTATAAAATACCTACCAAAATCGGGGAAGAAATGGAAAGATGAGGTAATAGAAAAATAAATAAACAAGAAGGAATTGATCGTTCACGTTGGGTTTACCAATTTTTATAGATAAAAATTGACATGCAACCTTCAACCGCACTCAAACCCCCAAGGTTGTGCTGGAGAAGCCGATATTGAATGTGTGTGGCTAACTATAGGAGGATTAGTGACTAATATTTGGTAGTGTGATCTCCTGGCAGCTGAGTTGGCAAAGGGGAGATTTAGAGGCTATGAACGGGTACCATAAATTCCCTATGGTTTGTTTTCCTAACTTAAATCTAAGTGTTGATTTAGTTTGAAGTGTCCAAATTAACTAAGATGAAACTAACAATCTATGTTACTTCTAAAAGGAAAATTAATTTAAACAAATCACAAAAATAAAATGCTACAATCAAAAATAACAATTTGCTTCTATTCTAAAAAATTAAAATATTTCTACACTAAAACAAAACAAGAAAAATAACTCGGTGTGGTTCTTCACCTGTGATGAGTGTATTGAAACTAAACTAACTTAAAACAAGAAATTTTCCAAATGATTTACTGTATGTAGACAACCTCCTATAGATATTCTCTCCTTCAGATCCACAGGGATGGGAAGAAGGGGATCCATCACCGGGGGTTGCTATGAAAGATTCAAACCCTCTTGGAAATTAACTAATTACTTGCAAATGAAAGGAAATTGATTCTACTCTATTTGATATGATGTAACAATGATAAATTATAATAATAAAGGAAATCAAACAACAAATCCAACCTGGAATTCATAGACCAAAGGTAAATCCAGTTGTGTAGTAATTTTTCCCCTTAGTTTGTCCCTTTCTTTATTTCTTTGTGTGTCCATATGAGTCCAAGGAATTGGAAAGGCAAAGACAACAATAGGAGAAGATGCTTGAGCAATGATAGCTTGAAGGTAGTCTAGTTGCAATGCAAGTAGAAGAGAGACAGCACAAGGGATCTGAGCTTGGCTATGCAATTCCTAGCAAGATTGTAGCATCAATACTATGCAAGATACACAAAAATTATTAGGCCTTCTTCTTGAACACAAGCATGGAATATATAAGAATTGGGGTTGGGGTGTGCCTTTATACACAAGGCAAGAAGAGGCAATTCTAACTAAATAAAGAACATGCAAAAATTGAAGAGGGAAGGAAAACCAAGAAATCAAGACTATTTTTAGGAAATTTGGTTCACAAACGCATCTTAAAAGTTAAGTTAAGTGAAGCAACACATGTAAAAAACACGCATGAAGAGTTATGGAAAAAGCGTTCATGACCGCCCTCCTGTGTAGGGAGGTGGTCCTAGAACCACTTCCCTACTTAGGTAGGTGGTCCTAGGACCGTCTCCCTACTCTAAGAGGTGGTCCTAAGACCGCTGCCATGCGTGGGAGGTTATTCTAACACTAATGGCCAAAACATGCGTAGAATGAAGCGAGAAGCTGGAAGAAAGCGTGGAAAAGGTAAGTAAGGATTTCTAGGCTACAAATATACACTGCGAATGGATTTAGGAACTCAAACACCTTCTGAAAGGACATGAATCATCATTGGAGACTTTTGTAACTATTTTCCGACAATATAGCACATGTAATTTTGGGTGCGTACAAGTCCCATCTATTTAAGAAGAATTTAACTATGCTTCCTCTTTTTGTAAGGAGAATCATATACTAGAACCAAGTCATTTACTTGAAATGGAGACTAGAGAATCTTTTGATCAAAATACTCCTTCTACTTCATTTTCTTCTTATAGCTTGTGTCCTTTGCTATTTCCCCCATCGCTTCTAACAAATGAAGATGTACCAATTTGTCTCTTACTGAATCACTTCCATCAATCCTTTCATTTTTAATAACTCTCACTTTGGGAATATCAAATTCAATACAAAGAACTAGATCAATGTCATAAGCCAACTGAAATGAGGAGCATCATGTTGCTGACTTTTATGTTACCTTGTATGCACACAATTTTGCATGAATCCTTTTATCCCACTTATGCATCTACAAAGTTTCATCTTTTGCTAGGATTTAACACAATCTATAATTTTTTCACTCCACCTTTCCATTTGTACTTGGCTTATAAGTTGTGTCCTTTTTATGCTTCATGGAAAACCTTTTTAATAGGGCTTCTACCACCTTATTAATAGAGTGAATTCCTTGATCTGTTATAATCTCTAATGGACAACCAAATCTAGAAAAAATTTGTTCATACATGAACCTTACCACTTCATCCATGAAAGTTGTTTTTGCGGTTCTAGCTTCAACCCAGTTAGTTAACTAACCAGTGGGAGCTACAATAAATCTATTTTGGTATGAGGTATTTGGAAGTGGACTTATAATATACATTCCCCACTTTTCAAAGGGACCAAGTGGAAGAATAGTATATAATGGAGCTGATGAAGTTTTACGATTCCCATGTGATTGAAAAATATCACATGTATTACAATAATTGTAACAATCTTTGAAAAGAGTTGGCCAGTGATAACCTGCATCCAAGATCTTTCTTACTGTAATTTTTCTAGAGAAGTGTCCTCCACATGTACCATTGTAGAATTATTTAATTATCTCCTTTCCTTTATCACATACAACTATCCTTTTGTACCTTTGAAATATTTGGAGGTATGATTCCTTTCCAATTTGCATCACATTATCACCAATTTTTAGTTTTTGGAGATGATTTTCAATTTATTCTTCAAATAATTTTATGGGTCCATGATTTGGTGTGACTAGAAGGATATCCATGACTAAAATTGATTAACTAAAAATAGAGAATGATTCTTATTTTATGAGTTAATCTAAATAGAAATAGAATGGTATATTAAAATGCTAAGAACTAAATATCTTTATTTTATTGGTTAAATATATTGAGTCAACAAAGCAAGAGGGACATGGTACTAAACTTAAATTAACTTACCTCATTGTGTGTTGGACTGAAGTAGGCTATTGTGAGGACTGGGTGAACTATGACTGAGTGACCTCAGGAAGGGCAGAAGCTAAGTATTTGATTGTACTAAGGTGACTGAGAGGATACTAGAGCGCCTAGGGTGCCCTAGTTTATGATCTTGGTGTTGTAGACTATAGGAAACCTCGTAACCTAGGCTTGGAAGTGTCACAATATCTTTGTAATATCTTCATATTTTCCGATCGGTTATCGCCTATGTTGGTGTAAATGTAGTGTGAAGATCCACCTACAAAATCCTATTCAAAGCATCAACTCCTAAGAAATAAAAATGCATATCAATAGGTCGAACTGACCTTAGCCACCATAAAGGTGGACTTACAAATAAGCATTGCACTACATTCTAAACGCCATATAGTTATGTATGCGTGTGTATGAATTTTTTTCCTAGGATGCCCTAACACTAATGACACAAAAGTAGGGGGCAATAAATATACGTAATAATGTAAATGGTGGATGGAATAGAAATAATACAACCCTTTCCCCCTATGCTTATGTGATGCAGATGTAGAAGATGCCCAAATGTAGTCCCTTGCCTTAGTAGATAGCTTCCCTTGATAGTAATATGTTCGCCCATAATGTAGTAAGTATGTTATGATTATATAGGGATCTCCTGTTCAAAAAATGAAACTTCATGGTGTACCCGAAAATAAACAATGACTATAACCTAGGTATGGAGATGCATAGGGTAACAACAAAGACAGGCCTAGAATAAATCGCATTAAATCTACAATTTTATGAAAACTAGGTCACCTAGGAGCTGCTTTTTGGGAAGTGCCCCAAGTTTTCACCCCAATGTTATCACACCAAGGTGTTTACTTCACATTAAAAGCATGTTTGTAGATGTTGACTGGTCTAAATTACGCCACCTAATAATCCCTATATTTTAAGCCCAAAGTTGTTTTTTCTTTTTTTCTTTTTTGAAGCAGAAAAATGACCCGTGTTGCCCTAGTTTTTAGTTTGTATAATTTTCAGTGTCTACTCTTCTAGATGGGTCACTACTAAATACGTTTTTGGAAACTTACTAAAATCCACTTATGAAAGTGTTAACCAATTACACGGCGACATTTTTTTATAATTTAATACTTTTGGGTCTTGATTTTGATGAAAAAACTTAGGATCCCCACTTCTAGGTTTTTGTTCGGAAAGTCTCTGATAACATAAATTTCGAGTTCACCCGCTTCTTGGACCTGATGACAAATTATCCAGAAAAGCCCATACTCTAGGGAAATGTGTAGATTTGTAATTGAATCGTCCAGATAGAACTAAACAAGGATGTATTTCAATATTTTGTTTTTTCAGATCCAAGGTTAATCTATGTAATGTAAGGAATATTTTCCCAAACTGTTGCAATGCGGAGTGTGCTAAATGAACGGTTTGGGATGATATGAGGAATGTCCTTGATGATTTTAAACCCTAGGGTTTAATGACAGGACATAGTCATGGATATTGCTCAGAAGAATTGATTAGTTCACATTTCAGTATGCTTGAGAATGGTACGAATGAATAATTTTTAAGGTGATATGGGCAGGTCCTGGCAGCTAGAGGAAAATGTGCAGGGAGGAAGTATTTAAGGTAGTTGATATTTCGCGGGCATCGTGTGCAGGGTAGCACTGGAAGAAGCTAGCCACTGCAAACGAACATCAAATAAAAACTTTACATATTTTAATAAATTAGAATGGAGTGAAATTTATCATCCCAACTATTTAAGACCCATATGGGAGTGGTTGAGTATAAAAAAAATTTCCCCCACTCCTATTGGTGTCGCTGCAAATGTGCATGCTTGCAAGTTGGTACAGTCTGAGAAGTGAGAGGGGGGTATGAAAGGAGGTAACACCTTAGCAAGTTCTGGGAGCATATGGGTGACCAAGAGATTAAATGTGAGAGGCTAATGGGAGTAGTTTTGTCTCAACCATCTAAAATATTTGGTTTGAATGAGGACATGAAAGACATAGCTTCCAAGTTAAGTCATCTGGCTTGATAAGTGGCGGAGCTTGATTTGTTGAGGCTTCCAAGGTGAGGTCATCCTAGAAGAAATGTGCACATGGGCTTAAGTATTGTAATAAGGAGCTTAACTTGGGTCATATTGTCATTTCAAGGGATAAGAAGTAGGAGGGGGGGAAATCCTTAGTTAGGTCACCATGGGAGACCGCAAATGTAGATTTGAGATGATATGGTCCAAAAAATTGTGCCACGCATTCCCTTTGATTGCTTGATTAATTTCAATGCAAAATTTGGCTAACTCCTGTAGAGTCATACCTTGCGTTGAGCCGCTTGTCAAAACCATAGTATTGAGTTCCCATTAGGGGGAAGTTTTTTGACATTTTTTTTATGATAATTTCACATAAAAATAATTTTAATCACTTGTTGCCCCAAAGTTAGGTCATTAGGAAAAATCGATAGAAATTAATGTGTGATCATGTTTAGAAAAATTTAATTGTTTTTTCCCCCCATATTAGGTCATTAGGGGGAATCGATGGTGAAATATCATGATATGTATTGGTAAGTGTTGGATTCACAATGTTTAAACGCATGGTGATGTGATGGGGATTATAGGGGGGCCCTCAATAATATTCCCCCCCTTTCGGTGAAGGGGAAGTGATGAAAATAACAGACACTAAGCCAAAAGTAATGACAAGAGGTGAAAACACATAGGTATCAAATAAGAGACAACAATGAAGAGATATAATGCATGTGAAACGTGTACAATATGGTGGTAGGTGGAATTCTAAAAATAATTCTGCAAACAGGGTGTAAATTGGAGTAGATTTTCTCAAGGTATGAGTGAAACGGTGTAGCATGTATTAGTTGTGGTAATAAGCATGAAATAAGGGACATATTAAGGTAGTAATAAAAAGTAACTATAAGTATTAAAGTGAAAAAGTAATTTTTCACTTCATTTTTCTTTTGTAGGATTGTGAGAGTGTGTACGGAGTGAGTGGAGATGCCTGAAGAGAGAGAATTACCTCATAGCCAATTTGAGAGAGTGGCGACTGTCTTAGCATCGCATATGGCCGTGGATATAGTAAGTGCATTATTTTCACAAAAATGTAGGGTGTGATAGGCGCTTTACTTGAATTTTTGAAAATTTGATGCTTTTTATTTTTTCAGTGTTTGAGACTTGGGCAAGAGTGGTAAGGGTGCTAGTGACCCCTGGGATTGGAGTACCCAGAATTGGGTGCTAGTGTCATGTTTCAGGGTGCCCCAGTCCTACATCTAGGCACCCTAGTCCAAAATTTGTGTACTTAGTGTATAATGCTAGAAAACTTATTGCTAGTATGTTGAATAAGTGTGTTTGACTATGTAAGGTGTTCTAACATGGTGTTTTTTGTTGTTTGGTGGTGTGCATAGGGATATCCATTCACGGGAGTTTTGTGGTGGTCATCATTTGAGCACATTGCTTGGATTGGGTCTATCAGATGACAAGTGGGATGTGATGGACCGTGTCGGCCTGTGGCATACAGTACAAATGGGGGATGTGCCTCATAATATGGAAATGTTGACTATATTGTGCAAGAGATGGTGCGTAGACACACGCACATTTTGGTTTCCTACAGGTGAGATGAAAGACACACTGGAAGATGTATATCGCATACTACAATTGCCAGTTATTGGGGAGAGGGTACAAGTGATGGTAGTAGTGGATATGGAGTGGAAGATGCACTCGAATAGGAGATATTTTGTAGGGGCTTAGGTACCTACTAAGGCCCATATCAGTTTGGATGCGATATTGTAGTCTAGGGGTCCACGCTTGTGAAAATTTATTACAGTGGTGATTTCTTCATGTATAGTCATAGAGGGAGGAGGTGTCAGCATCTTGTATAAGATGGATGACATATGTTAGCGGATAGAGGATGATGGTACGAGATCCACATGGGTATGATGTGTGTTGGCCCAACTATATAGAGACTTGTGTCGGTTTACATAGGATGAGCATGGTGGAGGTATAGGAGCCACCACATTGATGCATGTGTGGGCATATGAGCACAACGGTGTTGCGATCAGTTACAGGGCCATGAGGAGAGTGGGCTCGACCTGAGATATATGTTTGGCATTGGGTTAATATTTGCAGTAGGAAGATGGATACTGATACCTTCAGGCCGCTTATAGATAGGATAGGGCTGGAGTTGGTTATATGGAGGCCATATCGTGATTATGGGGGATGGCTTGAGGATGCAATAGAGTTACGATGAATTTGGAGGATGATGTGGCTAGAGGACCACTTTCCAAGTGTGGCGGAGATTTTTCAGGTGGAGAGGGTGTCACAATAGTTTGACATGGCATAGGATATGCCCCCAGAACCATACATATGGTTGAGAGCTATCAAAGACCCTAAGAGGGCGGGTGCTAGGCCATGACTCACTACAGAGTAGTTGATACCACTGGGGTCAGATGAGATAGACCCAATGATAACAGTTGTGGATGGATATGACGTGGGGTGTACTAAGGAGTACCGAGCATGGTGCGAAGCACATCAGTGACTATTATTGTTCCCAGTATTTGTAGGTACTATGGAGTTACTGCATGAAGGAGGGGAGGGAGGTGTCCCTGACCCTGTAACAATAGTTATGGTAGATCGTAAGTATTTACATATATTCATGTAGTGTTTAATGGATTTTCTAGGTTATTTTGTGTTTTAACTAACATACGGTTTTATGTTATGCTTACAGGGGATGTGTATTGGTCATTGATAGCAGACACATCGATCTGTACATTGACATAGAATGTTTCGGATGATGTACTAGGTGGAGTAATGCTAAAGCATGTTGATGACATCGCAGGTGAATATGCCCATCTTTTTGAGCCAGTAGTCATAGTAGCGGTGACATGTATGGTGTTGTTAAGCGAGAGGGACGAGGCAAGTGAAAAGACTTGATGCACCCAAGAGGTGGTAGGTGGTAATCCCTTGGTCCAGGACCTGTTTCGCAGGGTAAGTGCACCAAGTTGGGGGGCTAAAAGGGGGTCTTAAGTGGATGCATTTTTCTGAAAAAAAAAAAAACTTCAACTTGTACGAGTTTTTCGAAATAGTTACACTCAAAATTGGAAGATGTTGTAGAAATATGAATCGTAGAATTTTGACTCTAGTTTCCAAGCTACTAAATTTTATTGAAAATAGATAAGTGTAAGTGGGTCAAACAACTAAAATACAAACGGATGGTCATTTTTTTGTTAAAAAACATAATAGAGTGAATTTCGTGCTCCCCACCATTTTTTGAACACCATTTAGTATTTTAAAAAACCCTTTGGTAGAAAGATAGCTAGGAGCATCTAGTTTGGGCTCCATTTTGTTTTAGATATTTATAGCGAATATTATTTTATTTATGATTTTTCTAGTATAAAAATTTTATGTTTTGAAAAATAACGGAGCTCCGACCGTGCCCCCCCCCTAACTACCTCAAAAAATATCAAAAATTAGATTTTTTAAAAATATGTATAGAATTATGCCTAGTTTTGGCTAGTATAAATTTTTTTTAAATTTCAATCACCAAAAAAAAAAATACACCATGAAAGATAGACATATTTACACTTCAAAAAATAGCTATAAAAAGGCATAGTTAGAAAATAAATAATATGGAAACCTTATATTAGTCAAAAATTTTGAAAAATTATATTTTTAGAAAGAAGAAACTATGCTCTACATCGTGGTATGTTTTTTTTAAAATGGATCAATTCATTTATTTCGATTTATCATAGAGGAAGTGGCATTTTTTACATTTTCTTGCAAAAACACGTTGTTTGTTGTGTTTGTACAAGTCCCTGCCTTAGGCTTGGGGATCCAAACCGGATCCCAAGCCTTGAGGCATGGCTTGGAAAAATAGAAAATACAAAACGCGTATGCATTTTTCTTTGTTTATATATTGTTTCCCCCAACATCCCTTTCATCTCTTTCACGGGAATTCTACAAACATTCTGTTTTGTTTGCAATTTTCTCTACATTCTTGCATGATTTTTTAGTAGTTCATTTTTTCCTAGACCCCACTAGTTGATTTTTTCTAATCATGGGCAATAAAATTTGAGCTAAGGACAAGAGGAAAGTCAAGAACAAGACACCAGAGAAATTGGAAGAGAAGAGAATAAAGAAATTGAAGAGAATGCAAAAACTTCGAGCAAGACAAGGTACATCCGCTATATCAAATGTAGCTAATGTATTAGAAAATGCAGATGAAATACATAATGAAAATGTAAAGAATAATGATTTTGTAATGAATAATGATATTGAATTGAATGATAATGTTGGTATGGATGAAGAAATTGATATGAACCCAATTGTTAAACCCTTACCCGAGAATCCAAATGTTAACCCCGAAATTTGTATGAAAACACTGAATGAAGAAAGTAACCTTGTAAACGAATCTTCACCTCTAAGAACACCTCCTTTCATTTTGCAAAGAAAACTAATTCACTTAATTGAAATTGATGAAAACATTATAAAACCAATGCCTAACAAAATGTCTGAAAGAAATGTGAGAAGAAAAGCTAGTGGAATTTGGAATAATTACTTTGAGAATTTAAATGACACACAAAGATGTCAATTATTTGTTACATTGATGAAATTAATTCATATGAGACCTATAATGATGACCCTGAGGTTAAGAACATCTAATGTTGTTGATCAAAATGCATCAATTATTGAAAACATACATAAAGCATACCAAACTGTATGTGGCAAAGATTCACTAAAGATAGTAATGCTACATGGTGTGCACTTACTAATTGTATAGTAAGTGATAAAACAGTTAATAAACACTTGATTAGAAAAACAAGCAGTGATTTGAAGCTAAATAGAAAAACACTAATGAAATCAATAGAGAGATGTAAACGTCTTGAGTCAGCCAATAACACTGACTATTAGGATTTCTCTAGCAGACTTCTACGAAAATACAAGAATACATCTGATATTCTACAAGAATTAATTGTAAAATTTTAGAATTAGAACACAAGGGTGTCACCAAATAGAAGAGATGCAGTAAAAATAAGAATAATTTCTCGTAATCGTGAATCGTGTGCAAAACGTTTCTTAGATATGACTCAAACAAAATTATTCTCTAAGTTAAATAATGAAAATCCATAAATTAACATTAGCCAAAGATTCTTTGAAATGAACAAACCCTTTTATGTGAAAATCAATCACTCATGCACCACTTGTTGTTGCAAGCATCATGTTGAATTTTCAATGCATTATGATGTTTTTTGTCAAATACGTCATGTTTTGCATACTGACATCATGTTGTAGGAGTGTGGATTAAATGTCCCATAAAAATATTCAAGGGAATTTATTCTGACAATATTTTTTGAAAAATCAACAAGATAATTTTTTATAACAAAGCATGTTTGGATGGAATGTGCAATGTATGCGGTGGCTTGCCAAATATGAAAAGTTGTATCCATGAGGAGAGTACATATTCAATAGGAAAAGAATTGGTTGATTTAACCAAATATAAATCAGTGGCATATCAATTAAAAGATGGAATAGAATCTAAGAGGTGTGAGCTTATTAAAAAAAAAATACCTGTATCAGAATATATGGTCAAATTCAGAGAGAAAAATTGTTTATGAGTATGCAGGGCACACAAGCACACACATTGAGCTCGATGGTTAGATGAACAATTCAAGTTAAGCAAGGAAACATTCCCACTTGGTACTATTGTTTCAGTAGTTGAATTCGTAGAGAATTACACATTGCATCCACAAATGGAGGTTCAGTTTCAATATTATAACTCAGTGCAAGTTTCTATTGTCGTGTATATAGCATTCATGCACTCTCTTGAAAGCACCAAGAAAGATCAAAAAATATTAAGAGAGTATCATTTCTACATCAGTGATAATCGGAAACATTCTACAGAATATGTACAAGGGTGTTTCCAGGTGTTTTATGTGAACTTGAATGAGAGGAACATTAGTTTCGATCAACATTACATTTGTTCATATGACTGCACATCACAATTCAAGAATGCATGGATGTTTTATTAGCTAAGCAGGATGCACAAAGAAACAAATGTACAACATAACTGTATTTTTACTGAGGTAGGGCATGGAAAAGGAGAGCATGATGGTGCAGTAGCATGTGTGAAAAGAGCACTTGCAAGCGAAGAGTTAAAGTTCAAGGATGGTGCTAAATTTACAGATGCAAAAAATATTATTAATTGGTGTGTCAAGAATATGGGCCATGAATCTCAAAAGATATCAATGGTTCATATATATTTTTGGTTGATAGAGGAACAACATCTGGAAAACTTTGAAGATTGTATGACAGCTACAGGATCAAGTGATATGCACTCATTCCGTAGTTCAGATGCAAATGCTTGGACTATTTATACTAGGTGCATGACATGTTTTTTTATATCATGCATTGATTTTGCATGGAATGAATGTAAGTCATAGCAGTGGGTGGATGAATGGACTTTTAGACCTCTAAATCCACTCGACACACATCAAGTTCCATGAGAATTACAACTTGCAGGGTCTTCAGATCAAATGACAACATCACCTGACTTTGATCAAGTCTCTGATTTAGTGCAACAAGGTACATACATATATGTACCTGCCATGTTTTAGATTTATAAATTATTAAATGGTTAAATCTTAATATATTTCTAAATTGATTGAACAATTTTACTTTGTGATACATAGGGCACTTTTTGTAGTTATTGCGACGAAATTTAATAAAGATGGAACATGCTACTTCTTGTCTTGTTGTGTAGAGGGGAAATTTTTTTTACGTCCACAATCATTGATGACGAAGACTTTGAGTATCCCACTAGGTAAGTGGTAGTCACTAGAACTTGGATTCGACAATATCCTATCAAAAAATCAAACATTTGGTTTTTTGAAGACTATGAAGTACATCGGAAGATACTTCACTATTCCATTTGGTCCTTGCAAAAAATTCTTAAATTGATCAAATATCGAGGTCGGCCATCAAACAAGAATATGTGGAAGGTTCGTGAATTAGATCATGAAAAAATTCTTTCTACTGTCAAGAATAGAGTTGATCCTTGTGGTTCATTGGATTGAATTCACAAAGATATGTTATTCATGAATTTAATTTGAATATTTACTTAAGTGATTTTGTTTAAATTTTGTATGATTTAAAATTATATTTAATTGCTTACTAACATGTTTATGTAGGTTAGTGGCACCAAAAAAGCTTCCACCTTCATGTGGTTGGCACTGTCAATAGAGAATTTATTATTCTTGAAGCCAAGTGAAGCCAAGAGAAATTAAATATTAGAAAAGAACAACAAATAATAATTCTCATTTCACCACCTATATTGTATGAACCACCTATATTATTCAGGTGATTGGCAATGGACAACCTTACATTGACTCAGACTACAATATTTTGCATGTTTGCAAATAGTAGGACAACGAGAGAACCGAATGAAGATGGAGAAAACCACAAGAGGCTTTCATAGAGGGCCCCGACATGGAGGTATCAGATATGACGATATGTCTCTAGGTGCCACAAATTCTGAGAAATCACCCGTCGAATATATAGCGTGTTTTGGCCTCAGGGCTCTTAAGGGACTACGCCCGGACGAGGTAGCCTAAAAGCACAGGTAGCATAGGGAACAAAAAAATCCTCCACTATGTTTTCGAAAAGAGGGGAAGTATATATAATTTTCGGTTGTAACTAATATCCAATGGTTATTTACCTTAAGGGGGGAAATTAAGAAGCAATTCAAATAATAGATGCAACGAAATGTTAGCACTAAGGGGGGGAATATTAGGGATAGTCCTCACATGAGGGTTTTGATTAGGTTAAAAAATATTACATCGAGTAAAATGTAAGTTATTGTTATGTAAGTAACAATAAGATTGGGTTAGTTATATTTAAGTACTGTAATATTATGTAAGTTGTTTAAAAAACTTACATAATTAGGAGAATGCGTTGTTCTCACGTAATATATTAGAACACCTATTTAATGGAGTGGTTATAGGATTCCTTATATTTAGGATATCCTTCCCTATAAATATGTAATACTTGTATTATGGAAAAATGTTTAATTGAATGATTATTGAGCGTATGCTCTTTCAAATTATGGAGTAAAACCCATAGAGACAGATATTTTAACATAGAATTGTGTGATGGGGGGATCGATATTGATGCTTAGGAACATGAGGAGAAGGATCTCATGCTTGGTGCAATCTAGAGATGACCCGCCAAGTATCATTAGTATGTGAGAAAAATTATTGATGAGAAAAAAAAAGAGTGGCATTGTGGAAGATGTTTATGACGTGTTCTTGTGTTGGTATCACCATATTTCCACCTTAATCTTCTTCATATACCATCTATATACTCTACAGTCATAAACATCATGTCTAGGGGATCTGTGCCATGTGTAGTATGGCTCAGTCATGGGTGGGCTGGGAGCCATAATGGAAATAAGAGCTAGTGGTGATGTTGTGGAAGGTAGATGTATAGTGGAATGTGAAGGAGTAAGAGGGGAAGGAGAAGGTGATTTCGTGATAGATTGTGTGAAGGGATGAAATGATGGAGTAAATTATGGATCAGAAATCAGATCACTAATTGGAGTGGTGTAGGTCATAATTTTATCCTTAGAGTCAAAGTAGGAATAGATATTGACATCTCCCATAAGATCATCAGCCTTCAGATTGAAGGGATATTTTTTTGTGGAGACGGTGATAATATTGATGCTATGACTAAAGGGAGAGTGTAGGGTATCATGGTAGTGAAGAATTTCCACCTTCTTGTCTTGAGCATCTCCTACTAAGAAAGGATCATCAAGGGAATAACCATCATCATAGTCAGACATAGTGATGTCAATGGCACATGATTCAATGATAGTATCGGGTTGGAAAAGATGCTCAATTGGAGGATGTTGAGTGTGAATGATAGTAATAGGGATACAGTTGTAATCCTTCTTACGTGATTATGGTCATAATGTAAGAGGTAATTTTGTAATGATGTTATCAGAAAGATCAAAGATATGAATGTGAAGGTTGGTTTCATCAGGCTTGTCATAATTGGAATAGATAAGGTTGGGTGGAGTACAACCTACAACCTCGGGATGACTACTCACTACAAGAATTTCACACATTCAACACCAAGCATAAAAACAACAAAACTTTTGGTGGTCATATCTTTTGTTAATATAACACCAATTTGGTGTCATCCTATAAATGTAACACCAGAAAACCAAAAAAATTGGTGTTTGTATCTATATTTTTGTAACATATTGCCAAATCTAGTATCATCATATAATTTAACACCAATATAATAGTGTTTATTTTTAAGATCATACAAAATTGGAGTTATATTTTGGTGGTCAAATTTTATTATTATGATTTAAAACTGAATTTTTAGTATTTAAACATTAACACTAATATATAGTAGTGTTTTTCCTTCAATGAGAGAAAACACTAATGGTAGTTACTGTTTTTCGTTTTACCGTCAAAAAATAATTTTACTATACAATAATAGTAGTTTAGATAATCATTATTATCATCCACATGTATTTTTGAAAGGATGATAAGGAGTTTTTGAATAGGTTATTCATATGGTATTAAATGTCTGAAATTTTGATATAGGAGCATCAACTCTAGGTATGCATAAGGATATAAACATTCAAATTTTGGATTGAAGGTGTGATAGTGTAGTCTAGAGGTCATTTAGTGTTATTTGGGTATGTCAATAGAGTTCTAGGCCTTTCAAATCTCAAATTACTCACTTTCCCTCCAAAAGTGCAATTTGAGTCTCAGAGGCCAATTTTGGCTTGCTGAAATGTTTTAAAACACTCTTGGATCTTGTAAACTTGGAAAGAAGGGTAGAATGAGATATAACTAAGTGTCTTAGGTTCCTAGAAGTCATAACAGGAGGCTGGAAATAAAGGATTTGGTCTTAAGTTAAGTAACTTAATGTTAAGGGTAAATATACCCACATGATCAAAGAAGACAGGTGTATCCGGTTATAACTTGATGAAAGAACTATATATTGCTCAAATTTAATTGAAATCTTCATTCTTATCCGGATAATTAATCAAGGCTAAGTTTCAGAGAGGTATTGAAGTGAAAAAGGCTCATATTTTTGTTAATGTTGTTATGAGCTCAATGTTTGTTTATGTGCATGTATGAATGCCTTAATCTCATAGTGAATACAAATTATTTGAATATTTGTGATGAACTCTTGAAGGTTGAATATATTTATTTTTGTTAGTTCTTATACATTTGCTAACCTTGTGACAATGTTGAGACTAAAATAATGAGATGGTGAACTTAACTTATGTATAGCTTTTGCATGTTTCTTGTGGCTAATATGGTGTAAGTAAATAGTTCTTGATCTCTAAATCATATCTTTGTCCTCAGAATGAACATTCAAATATCTTAGGCTTAACAATGAATGTGTGAATGCCAGTACAATGGCTCTTGATGGTTCATGTGTATGGATAATTATGTAATTTTCTGAGTACTTTTGTATGATTCAAGGTGAATGACTTGATATTGTGATGGACTTGTGTTGATGATTCTTGAACAAGTAAGATTGACTTGTTCTTCTTGTTGATAAATGATTATGCAATGTTTATGTATAAGTGAAACCCATGAGTATATTGTCAATTAAAAGGTAGAGAAGGAGAATTGCACTAGATTGACTTGTGACAACTTGCATGGCTCTTTCCAATGATCAATTGAATGCTCAAAAAGGAATAGAGGGACATATGAGAGTGAAGGTACATGGTTGTGTTATCTTAACATCTTAGGGTTTTTGGGAAACACCCTGAATTAAGACTGTGAACTGTTAAGTTGAAGCAAGTCCAAGATCTTCCTTGAAAATTTAGGTGATTGGTAAGGGCATAGAACCATTGTAATAAGCTTGGGATTGAATGATATGAGTAATAAAAGGATGTATCTACATTTTTAAGATCCTAAACTTACAAATTGTGGAAACCTTTGTTTCATCTCACGGGTACCATATATTGGGTGGCTTAGTTAAAGAAGTTTTTCTTAGTTTTTTCATGCTACTGTTAATAGAGATAGATGGAAGCCTTGGAGATAGATCTCAAATAAAAATATTTTTCCTTGACTCTATCTATCAGTGAAGTTGTAAGCCAATTCAACCTCTCATGCCGAACTATAGGTGATAGTCAGATTAGAGTTGGGGCTTGAGATTTACAACCTCAAATCTTCAAATTTTTCTTTGAAATTTACAAGGAAATATGGTGGCTAGGTAAACTCAAAGATTTTAAAGGAATTTTGTAAATTAAATGGTCCGACTTGAATATTTTCATGACAGTTTTGTGCACAATCCAAACACCTACTTTAAAGGAGCTCCTTTTTAAATAAAGTACTAGATACATTTAGAATTAACTCCTGAAACTTTGTGTACATATAAAACCCCATAATGGGTACTTGAAATTCCAACTCTTTTGTCTTAAAGTTCCCTAGAATTGATTTTTTACATGACCATCCATGAAAGAAGACCTAGTAAGGGTTTGAGCAAGAATGCAACAAGAAGGGTAGAGAGAAGAAGATAAAGAGTAGTGTTTTGATATTTTGGGTACATCTTGGTCCTGGAAAATAGAAACTAAAAATTAAACTAATTCATTGTGGGTCCCTTTAATTTTTTCAAGCACATTTGGTCCAAGACTACATTGTCTTAAGAGCACAAAGTGACAAGTTTGGGAAAATACGTGAAAAGATAAAATAATGCTCTTTTAAAATCAAATAAATGGTTACTTTAACACTTTTTGAAGTATGTGTTCAAGATTAAAGAAAAAAGAGGAATTTGGGGGAGATTTAAGAGAAAATATTACATGTTTTAAGAAGAAGTTGCGAGTGGGATGTTAAGGGACAGATTGGTGAACAGAGGTAAGATAATTGTTCTTTGTATGGGATCATTTTGATGGATACTTTGACACTGAGTGCAGGTGTGAAATAGAAATATTGGTGAGACCATTTGGAGGTAAAGGAAGCAAAGTAAATGTCATTCTAATTTTCTTAAGATACTCATATTATAGAGTTGGAGTAAGTTGTTGATCTATACTTTTGAATGACTTGAAATAATGATGAAAAGAAGATATTGACTACATAATGTTTGGTATCAGAGCTTGGATTTTTGTTTAATATTTGAATGAATAATAATTGTTGCTTGTTAATAGTTTGTGGAAGTGTGCATAGTGAGAAGTGGCAGTGAAGATGGGTAAAGAGGAGAACGTGAAACTAGTTCCTAACCATGGTTACATGATGTGACCATGGATGGAGAAGTCAATAATAGAGAGAGAAGAGGCTAAGATGAATCCAGTGTATGAGAGAATCATAGAACAAGAGCAATAGACAAGAATAGCCAAGATGATGGAACAAAGGAACATATACAGAGAAAGAGAATTGAAGGATATCAAGCCTCATGAAGCAGCCTTGAAAGATGGTGAAGAGGAAGAGGAACCAGCAACAGAGATGATTCAGGAATTGATAGAGATAATGAAGTACATGAAGATAGAAAAAGAAGAGAGAGAGAGAGAGAGAGAGAGAGAGAGAGAGAAAATGAAAGAAGAAAGAGGAAGAAAAGAGAGATGTGGTTTCAATAGGAGATCACAGAGTTGAATCAAGAAGTAGCACAACTGATAGTGCTCATAGAAAAAGAGAAATAAGAAAAAGGAAAATAAATATGGATGGTGATGAAGAAGAGAGTCAAGTGGCCAGTTAAATTTCTTATGGAAAAGAGAAAAAGAAAGCAACTGAAAAAAAGGATAAGAAAAGAAGAAAGAATACTGATACATATGGAAAAGAAAATGAGGAAGCAATAAAAGGAATTGATTAAAGAAATGGTGTTGGAAGAAGATAATAATGAAGAAGAAAGAGTGATAGAAACATTTTTGTATTCTATTGAGAATGAGAATAGTTGGTATGTAGAGATAAAGGTAGCAGAGTTCAAAAGAAATAAAAATGAATATATGGGAAGAAAGGAAGAACTTATAGGGGCAGCAAAGTCTCAAGTTTTTAAATCTAATAGTGTGTGTAGGTGTGTGTTCACAGGTACAAAGAAGGAGCTTGAAGTGGAAGATGAAAGAAAGATTAATATGAGCCAAGAACAAGAAATAATGAGTGAACTAGAGAGAGTATTTGTTTATGAGAATTGGGAGAAATTGCAAGATGAGATAGCAGCTTCGGAGAATGCTTTATACAAAGAAAAGCCATGTGAAAAAGAGATGGGCATCATCTCTAAAATAGAGAAAGAGCAATAGTCAAAATCTCAAATAAAAAAGCTAGAAGAAGAGGTAGAAGAGATAGAAAAGTAAGAACTAAGAAACAAGAGTGAAACAACAAAGGAAAAGGTATATGGAGAAGATGAACTCAAGAAAGGGCAAAAGAAGCAAGAGCAAGAAGAAGGTAAAATGATTGAAGCAGAAGAAGAAGTCCATGAAGTATCATAACTCATTCATGAAGATAAAGAGCACTATGAAGAGAAATCCAAACACAAGACAATGCAGACAGAGGAAGCTGAAGGTGAAGATCAGATTAGGACAAGGATGAAGGCACTAAAAAATTAGAAGAGAAAGAAGAAAATCAAATAATGGAATCAAATTTTTCCTACCCCTCGAGTATGATGCAGGAGCATCAACTCTAGGGTATGAATAAGGATGGAAACATCCAAATTTTGAATTGAATGTATGCTAGTGCATTCTTGAGGTCATTTAGTTTTATTTGGGTATGTCAATAGAGTTCTAGGCCTTTCAAATCTCAAATTACTCAATTTCCCTCCAAAAGTGCAATTTGAATCTTGGAGATCAATTTTGGCTTTTTCAAATGTTTTAAAACACTCTTGGAGCTTGTAAACTTGGGAAGAAGGATAGAATGAGATATAACTAAGTGTCTCAAGTTCCTATAAGTCATAACATGAGGCTATAAATAAAGGATTTGGCCTTAAGTTAAGTAACTTAGTATTAAGGATAAAGATACCCACATTATCAAAGAAGACAAAGGTGTATTCGGTTATAACTTGATGAAAGAACTATATATTTCTCAAATGTAACTAAAATCCTCATTCTTATCTAGATAATGAATCAAGGCTAAGTTTCAAAGAGGTATTGAAGTGCAAAAGGCTCAGATTTTTGCTAATGTTGGTATGAGCTCAATGTTTGTTTATGTACATGTATGAATGTCTTAATCTCATAGTGAATATGGATGATTTGAAGCTTTGTGATGAAAAATTGAAGGTTGAATATATTGATCTTTTTTAGTTTTTATACATCTGCTAACCCTGCAACAATGTTGAGACTAAAACAACAAGATAGTGAACTTAACTTATGTATAGATTTTGCATGTTTCTTGTGGCTAATATGGTGTACGTAAATAGTTCTTGATCTCTGAAGTGTATCATTGTCCTCAGAATGAACATTAAAATATCTTAGGCTTAACAATGAATGTGTGAATGCTAGTACAAGGGCTCTTAATGGTTCATCTATATGGATAACTATGTGATTTTATGAGTAATTTTGTATAATTCAAGGTGAATGATTTGAGATTCTGATGGAATTATGTCGATGATTCTTGAACAAGTAATATTTACTTTTTCTTCTTGTTGATAAATGATTATGTAATGTTTATGTATAAGTGAAACCCCTGAGTATACTATCACTTGAAGATCAGAGAAGGAGACTTGCACTAGATTGACCTGTGATAACTTGCATGGGTATTTCCAATGATCAGTTCAATGCTCAAAAAATAATAGATAGACATATGAGAGTGAAGGTACATGGTTGTGTCATCATAACATCTTAGGGTTTCTGGGAAACACCCTGAATTGAGACTGTGAATTGTTAAGTTGAAGTAAGTGGGATCTTCCTTGAAACTACAGGTGATTGGTAAGGGCATAGAATCACTATAATAAACTTGGGATTGAATGATATGAGTAAGAAAAGGATGTATCTACCTTTGTAAGATCCTAAAATTTACAAGTTGTGGAAACCTCTATTTCATCTCATGAGCACCATGGATTGGGTGGCTTAGTTAAAGAAGTTTTTCTTAGTTTTTTCATGCTACTATTAATAGAGATAGATGGAATCCCTGGAGATAGAGCTCAAATCAAAATATTGTTCCTTGACTCTATCTATCAGTGACTTTGTGAACCAATTCAACCAATTGGGATGAACTGTAGGTGAAATTCAGATTGGAGCTAGGGCTTGAGATTTGCAACCTCAAATCTTCAAATTTTGATTTGAAATTTACAAGGAGATATGGTAGCTAGGTACACTCAAGGATTTTGAAGGGATTTTGTAAATTCAATGGTACACCTTGAAGATTTTCATGACAATTTTGAGCTAGGAACAGTGCACCATCTAGATACCTATTTTGAGGAGGTCCTTTTCAAAGAAAGTACTATATACATTTAGAATTAACTCCTAAAACGTTTTGTGCATATCAAACCCCATAATGGGTACTTGAAATTCCAACTCTTTTGTCTTTAATTTCCCTAGAATTAATTTTGTGCATGGTAGTCCATGGAAGAAGACCTAGTAAGGGTTTGAACAAGAATGCAACAAGAAGGGTAAAGAGAAGAAGACAAAGAGTAGTGTCTTGATATTTTGGGTACATCTTGGTCCTGGAAAATAACAACTAAAAATGAAACTGATTCATTTTTGGTCCCTTTAATTTGTTTCAAATGCAGTTGGTCCAAGACTGCATTGCCTCGAGAGCACAAAGTGACAAGTTTGGGAAAATAGGTGAAAAGACAAATTAACGATATTTTGAAATCAAATAAGTGGTTACTTTATCACTTATTGAAGTGTGTATGCAAGATTAAAGAACTAAGAGGTATTGGGGGGAAGTTTTAAGAGAAAATATTGCATGTTTTAGGATGAAGGTGCTAACGGGATGTTGGGAGACAAATTGGTGAACATTGGTAAGATCATTGTTCCTTTGTATGGGATCATTTTGATGGATACTTTGACACTCATTGTAGGTGTGAAATAGTGTAGAAAGAATGGTGAGACCATTTGGAGGTGAAGGAAGCAAAATTAAATGTCATTCTAAGTTTCTTAAGATACTCATATTGTAGAGTTGGAGTAAGTTTTTGATTTATACTCTTAAATGACTTGAAATAATGATGAAAAGCATATATTGACTACATCAAATTATTATTTTGCTAATTGAACATAAATCTGGGGTTTTTATTTAGGGTTTCATATCTTTCATCCTATGGTATATTTCTTGAATTATTTTACTGTTCCTTTAGTAAAGGATAATATTGATCTTCATTAGGTACCGAGGAGGTTACAAGTATTGATTATAATCATGAAACTTCGTATATATAATGAACTTTTACAAGTCAAGCCACAAGTGTTAAACTTGATTTTCACCTATATTGCTTGTCACACAATTTTAAGGTGGCAATAATTTTCACATATGACCTTCAAAAATGTAAAAGATTGATACTATTTATACAATATTAATTAAACATAAAAAAGACTAGTTTATATATTCAAATACATGTAATATATAGTTTACATATAAACATGTATAAAAAAAAATAAAGGTCATATATTTATATATACATGTCACACGTAACAGTTATTTCAAATGTTTGCAAGTTTTTCATGGCTAAAATCATAAAAAATATAAACAACCATCAAATTTGACCCCTGACTTAAGGTAAGAAAACTTAGTCTTCAGGGATTATTGATCCTTACATCTGTCTTCTTAGTTATTTCCATGGCTTCTTTAACATTTACTCAACCTCTAAAATCCTGTGAGGGTCTCATGATCTTAATATTAATGTAAGTGTCTTACCCCATCACGCATGGTTCAAACAATGTTCGCGCTTACCTTGACAAGATGGTTTACCATTATCGAATCCATTTTCCTACTCTGAAGTGGTGAATTAAGTTGTTAATACCTTACGCTGACCATCTCAGGATGAATTTGGTGTCTAAGTGTATTTCGAGGTTTAGCAAAAAAATGCATCCAAAGCAATGTGGGGTGAGAAAGGAGCGAGTACGAAGCAAGATTGTTTCTTGTGAGGGGATTTGACAACATATTAAATAGGGCCTCACCCTCCAATCTTGGACATAAAGTAGTAATATGCCTCTAATTAGAGAGGGTACCTCAAAAATACTGCACAATAGATGAAAAATCACTTTTTGAATGGGAAAATCCCCATTTTTAGAATAAAAATTTCCCCCCATTTTTTACAAAAAATGCCCTCACAATTGGATACCTATAATAAAAGGTAATCTTATCCATTTATACAAAATTTTAAAAAAAACTTCAAAAAGGAAATTTTAATAATGTTGAATTAGGTAGTATGGGAGAGGGGTTTCAAGATCCCAATAGAACACATCCATCGAGCATGATATTAAGAGGCTTAGCCACATGCATCCAAAGGTCAAATTTTATATTTTAAACTCATGTGATTATTTTTCAAAAAATAATTTGTACCTTATAAGTTTATAGTTAGGGTCAACCTTTTTTCACTTTGGAACATTACAATACAATGGTCGTTTAAAAAATAAAATATTTCTGCCACACATCTACAAGATTTTCCCCTCCAGGGCCGAGGGTTATTTGACAACATTTTTGAGTGGTCTACTTAGAGCAAAGGGATTCATTAGATGCCAAGCTCTTGGAGAGCCTCATCAAGGATGCAACTCACCCATCATTGAACTAGATCATTTTCCCCAAATCATTTTTCCTTTGGTAAAATCCTAAAACTTGTGAAGAGTTTAGAGGTGGTGGCTACTAGTGAAAGGAGATCAATGATAGATGAAAGGTATGTCATTTTAAAAAAATTCAGTGCTAAATATGTTTATAGATGGTCATATTGAAAGTATTTGTGTTTTTAATAATGAAATTCCCTCCAAATCATAACAACGTAAAAAATCATATTGAGTATCATTCTATAAATTTTGATCCGGTAGTATATTACTCATATGACTGATATACTTTGATGGGTTGAGTTATTTTTTATAGTTTTCAGCTTAAAACATCAAAAATTCTAATAGCTCCCATATTCCAACATTGAGTCCCTCTGGCTATAGTAAATAAGAAACTACCCCACCTGAACACATTTCCCACATCCACATTTAGCAGTTTTTAATTTTCCACCCAGGGCTGCCAAATTGGTTAAGTTTTCCAATTAGGGATAAAACGATGAGATAAAAATTTAGCATCATAGACAAAGTTCACTTGCATTTTTTAATAGTTGTGTTATTTTCTTGAAGAAAGAAATATGACTTCTCTGAACTTTAACAAGTTGTTTGTATTATTGGCTAAGTCTACCTACACGCAAATGCATAGGAAGATAATAAAAACAAAACTTGAGTGCTAAATATTTTTATAGGTAATCTTTGTGTTTTAATAATGAAAGTGTTTCCAAATTCATAAAAATGTTAGAAATCATATTGATTCTCAGTCTAAAACTTTTGATCCAACAACCTATTTTTCATATGATTGATAAACTTTGATGGGTTGATTTAGTTTCATATTTTTTAGCATTACTTTTCCCATCAATTTTACTATCGATTTCTATCATACATGCCATTTTTCCCACTCGAATTTGTTTGAGGTATTTATTAATGTTAAACATGTCTTATCCTTGGTTTTGCACTTAGAGTTTTACTTCTCAACCATCTCTATTTGTGGGTACAAATCTTATTTATGCCCCATTTTTTTATGCCTAAGATCCACATTCATTAGACATATGTGTGATTATTTCCAACATATTCAGGTGTATCTAGAGCCACATCACGTTACACGTATAAGTTAGCATTTCTTCTTCTTGTTGGCACGTTTTCTCTCAGGTATACATTGGACATTATTGTATGGAATCTTAGGCCATCAATACTCTAAAGCATTAATAATAACTATTATATTTTAAGTGGACACTAAAAAATTATATTTCATTTCAATCTATCATCCATAAAATATTGTACTTAAAGGGCCCACTATAATGTATTATTAGTGATGTCAGCCTACACGTAGAAGTCTGGGAAGAAAACAAAAATGAATATTTATTGTGTTGGGAATTCCTTTTCAATTAAACAAATGATGATGTATGATGTCCTAAAATATGTTAAAAAATATCTCTGGATGTTTTAAACCCTATTCATGACTAACATTCAATCCATGTCCAAATAACAAAGGAATCAATTACTTATGCTTCCCCTTTCATGATACAGTTGATGAGATACTTGACCTTGAGATGGACCAAATTTTATTGTTATATGTCAAAGAGGTGAAGAGGGACGTTATTTTTCCTTCAATAACTTCAATTTACTTCCAAATGATGTGTTCAAGACCACAAAATGGATGTAACTTGTTGGACACCTAATATAATCGTTTCCAAAATTGGTACTAATAATTTTGGGTACCTTTAGATCATTATAGAGTTGGTGGCATCCTCTAGAAAGGCTTAAAATACAAATGGTGCATGACAGTTCACTATTAACCAAAATTGATTTCTAGGAGATAGTTTTGCACTGACTTTGAACAAGAAAATGGAGAAATTAACCTAATCCAGCAACTTCCAAACTTGTCAATAATATTTTGGGTACCTTTAGATCATTCTAGAGTTCATGGCATCCTCTGGAAATTCTTTAAATAAAAATGATGCATGATAGTTAACTATTGACCAAAATTTATTCATATGAGACAATTTTGCACTGAATTTGAACAAGAAAATTGAGGGCTCAACCTAAAACAATCACTTCAAAAATTGGTACTAATAATTATGGGTAACTTTATATAATTATAGATTTTGTTGTATCATTTGTAAATGTTTCAAATTTAAATGGTGAATGACAGTTCACTAGAGATGAAAACTAGTTCATAGGAGACAATTTTGATCTGAATTTGAACAAGAAAATGGAAGAGTTTCCCTAATACAATCACTTCCAAACTTGGTAATAATAATTTATTGGCTACCTTTAGACCATTATAGATTTCTTGCATCCTCTGTAAAGGCTTCATATTCAAATGGTTCATGAAACTTTACCACTGAAAAAATTCACTACTGACCAAAAATGGTTTCTAGGAGACATTTTTGGACTAAATTTTTATAAGAAAATGGAGGACTTAACCTAATACAATATCTTCCAAAATTGGTACTAATAATTTTTATTGCCTTTTTATCATTCTATAGTTGGTGGCATCCTCTGTAAAGTGTTAAAATCAAATGGTGCATGACAATTCACTATTGACCAAAACTAGTTCATAGGAGACAATTTTGTACTGACTTTGAACAAGAAAATGGAGGACTTACCCTAATCCAATCACTTCCAAACTTGATACTAATAATATTGTGTACCTTTAGGTAATTATAGAGTTGGTGGAATCCTATGTAATGGATTCAAATTAAAATGGTGCATAATAGTCCTAAAAGGGATCTAAAATTCACAAAAGTGGGTTTAGGCTCTTTGCTTGATCTCAAGACCTTAAAATGAGGACTTATTAACACATGTGGAAGCATTATAACCACCTTATAATTATAAACAATAACATTATCACAATCTTTCATATCAATAACACATTTATAACCTTTGTATGGCTCATCCACAATAGATTTCTTATAGGAACAATCTAAAACATTAAATATATTATTTCCTTTTTCCTTCATAATAACACAATCCTTACAAGCTTATATATAATTGATAAATGGAATTAATGACCCATTGCATGTATGCATTATGCTTATAACATATTTCTATGGTATGAATATTCCATTTTACTCAAATTACCTTCACAAAGTGCACTTTTTGGCACCTTGCCTCCTAAAACCTTATTTTAAATTTTTTTAGGAGTCCTTAGATCCTCCACTTCAAAAAAAATCCCCCTATACATGTCCCCAAATGATGTCATGTTCTGGCTAAAAAATAAAACACTAAAAAAAGAGTTTCTAGAAAAAGAGTCTCATCCCTACAAAGTTTCAGTGTGTATTTGGGGAGTGCCAGAATCTATTTGAGGAGAGTGAAAATCTTGAAAAAGAGTGTCAAAGTCTAGAAAAATATCCCTAGAGCCTACCTACATTGAATAAAGTTTTATTTGAGGAGTTAGGGTATTCAGGAGCACCAAAGTGTATTAGAGGGGTGTTGGAGTACATTTTGGCTCCTAAGTGATATAGCAGACCATGCTCTGAATCTAATATTTAAACTCGAGATCCAAATGTGATGCATTTGAAATTGGATTTTTGATATCAATGAAGACTAATTTGTTCAAATTTTCTTGGAGATCAGACTGATATGATTTTACACTCAAGAAAAGAGTTTGTAAACTTTGTTTTACCTTGGCAGTCCTCTCAAAATACATGCTCAACATTTATACTCAACTTAGGTTGTAATGAATACTTTTAACCTCAACAAAACATGATTGAACCACCTAAAACACCATTTTGGCACTTGAATTTTTCTTTAGATAAGTTCTAATAGCTTTGAAATTGATTTATTCATCTCTAGAGACTTCTTATAGAGCATCGTAGTTTAGTTGTAGAGAATTCTGTCAATTGAGTCTAGCAAAAGAGCATAGAAAAAAGAACACTAAACTTGGAAAAAATAGAGTTCTAGCAAAAGTGCATTTGGGGAGTGTCAAAGTCCATTTAAGGAGTTTTAAATGCATTAGAGAAAGTTTAAAGTGCATTTTGAGCTCTTAACTGATATGATTGACCATGCTTTGAATCTAATATTTAAACTTTAGATCCAAATAGGAGGCCTTTGACACTAGATTTATGATATCAATCAAACTAATTAGTTCACATTTTCTTGGAGATCATAATGATATGATTTTACTCAATAAAAGAGCTTGTAAACTTTTTTTTACCTTGGTAGTTCTCCCATAATACATGCTCAACATTTATACTTGACTCAAGCTACAATCAACACTTTTAACCTCCACAAAACATGATTGAACCACCTCAAACACCATTTTATGCACTTGAATTTTTCTCTAGATAAGTTCCAAAAACTTTGGAATGGAGTTAGTTATTCATCTTTGGATACTTCCTATAGAGCATCAGAGTCTAGCTACACCAGAGTCTGGAAAAAGATTCTAGAAAAAGACACCAAGTCTAAAAAAGTGTTGAGTCTGGAAAAAGAGCATCAAAAATTTTGAATCATAGTTTAGAGTGCATTTGAGGAGTGTCAAATTCCATTTGAGGAGTTTCAAAGTGCATTAGAGGAGTGTTGGAATACATTTTGGCTCTTAACTGATATAATAGATCATGCTCTAAATCTAATCTTTAAACTCTAGATCCAAATGGGAGGCCTTTGACACTAGATTTTTGATATCAATCAAGACTCATTGGTTAACATTTTCTTAGAGATTAGATTGATATGATTTTACACTCAAGAAAAGAGCTTGTAAACTTTTTTTTTACCTTGGTATTCATCTCATAATACATGCTCAACATTTATACTCGACTCAGGCTACAATCAACACTTTTAACCTCCACAAAACATGACTGAACCACCTCAAAAACCATTTTGGCACTTAAATTTTTCTTTAGATAAGTTCCTAATAGCTTTTAATTGAGTTATTCATCTCTAAAACTTCCTATAGAGCGTCAGATTCTAGCTACAGAGTGTCAGAGTCTAGCTAAAAGAGCATCAAAGTCTAGAAAAAGAGAGCCAAAGTCTAGAAAAAGAGTACCATATTCTTAAAATAGAACCAGATTCTATTGTAGAGTTCTAAGAGTGCATTTGAGGAGTATCATAGTTCCATTTGAGGAGTGTTAAAGTGTATTAGAGGATCATTAGACTACATTTTGGCTCTTAACTGATATAAGGATCATGCTCTGAATCTAATATTTAAACTCTAGATCCAAATGGGAGGCCTTTGACACTATATTTTTTATATCAATTAGACTCATTGGTTCACACTTTCTTGGAGATCATACTGATATGATTTTCACTCAAGAAAATATCTTGTAAACTTATTTTTACTTTAGTAGTCCTCCCATAATACATGCTCAACATTTATACTTGACTCAGGCTACAATCAACACTTTTAACCTCCACAAAACATGATGAACCACCTCAAACACCATTTTGGCACTTTAATTTAATCTTTAGATAAGTTCCAAAAACTTTGTAATTGAGTTATTCATCTCTGGAGAGATTATAGACGGACAAAGTGTAGTTGTAGAGCACCAGAATCTGCAAAAGAGCATCAGGAGTTTAAAATAGTGAGGAATCTAGAAAAAGAGTTAAGATTCATAGAAAACGTTAGAGTGCATTTGAGGAGCATCAAAGTCCATTTTAGGAGAATTGATAATGCATTATATGAGTATAGAGTGCATAAACTAAATGCAAATGGTTCATGACAGTTAATATACTTTTGACCAAAACTAGTTCCTATGAGACAATTTTGTATAAATTTACACTCAAGAAAAGATAGGATTTACCCTAATCCAATCACTTCGACAAACTTGATTAATAATAATTTTGGGTCCACAAAATTTAAATCATTATAGATTTTTTGGAATCCTCTAGAAGTTCAAATAGAAATGGTGTGTAGCCATTCTGTATTACCAAGAATTGGTTCTAGGAGCAAAGTGTTTGCAGTTTGAATTTGAATAAGAAAATGAGGATTTAACCTAATCCAATCACTTCCAAAATTATTAAAAAAATATCTTGGGTACATTTTAGATAATTATATGGTTGGTTGCTATCCTCATAAAGACTTCAAATTTAAATGGTGCATGATAGTTCACTATTGACCAAAACTAGTTCTTAGGAGACAATTTTACACTAACTTTGAAAAGAAAATGAAAGACTTACCCTAATCAATCACTTCCAAACTTGGTAAAAATAATTTTTGGGTACCTTTAGATCATTCTAGAGTTTTTGACATCCTTTATAAAGGCTTCAAATTCAAATGGTGAATGAAATTCACTATTGACCAAAATTGTTCATAGGAGATAGTTTTACATTGACTTTGAACAATAAAATGGAGGACTTAACCTAATCCAATCACTTCAAACTTGGTAATAATAATTTTGGGTACCTTTAGATCATTTTAGAGTTAGTGGAATCCTCTGTAAAGCCTTTTAATGTAAATGGTGCATGACAATTCACTATTGACCAAAACTGGTTTCTAAAACTTGATACTAATAATTTTCATTACGTTTTTTACATTGGACTTTGAAAAGGAAAATAGAGGATTTAACATAATCCAATCACTTCCAAAGTTGTTTTTAAGAGACAATACACTAATTTTGGGTACCTTTATATCATTATAGATAATTATGGTGGAATCCTTTGGAAAGTATTCAAATGCAAATGGTGTATGAAAATTCATTATATGACCAAAATTGGTTCATAGGAGACAATTTTACATTGATTTTGAACAAGAAAACAAAGGACTTTCCCTAATGTAATCACTTCCAAACTTGGTACTAATAATATTTGGGTATACCTTTATATAATTCTAGAGTTTTTAGAATCCTCTATAAAGGCTTCAAATGTAAATGGTGCATGAAAATTCACTATTGATCAAAGTTGTTTCCTAAGAGACAATTTTGCATTGACTTTGAACAAGAAAACGAGGGACTTACCCTAATCCAATAACTTCAAAATTGTAATAACTATTTTTACATTTATATTATTCTATAGTTGGTGGCATCATATGGAAAGACTTCAAATACAAATGGTGCATGGAATTTCACTATTGACCAAAAGTAGTTCTTAGGAGAAATTTTTGCACTGATTTGAACAAGAAAATGGAGGAATTCACCTAATCCAATTACTTCCAAACTTTTTACTAATACCTTTAGGTAACTTTATATCATTCTATATTTAGTGGAACCCTCTAAAAAATCTTCAAATGCAAATGGTGCATGACAATTCATTATTGACCAAAACGGGTTCTAGGAGAATATTTTGCATTGACTTTGAACAAGAAAATGGATGACTTACCCTAGTCCAATAAATTAAAATTTTGGTACTAATAATATTGGGTACCTTTATATCATTTTATAATGGTTTCATCCTTTGAAAAGGCTTCAAATGCAAATGGTCGTGATAGTTCACTATTGACCAAAACTGATTCCTAGGAGACAATTTTTCATTGACTTTGAACAAGAAAATGGAGGACTTACCTGTTGTTATTTTGACCCCTTATCCTACAATGGCTCAGAAAACATGGCATAATAATATCAGTTGGATCAATTTTTCTTATGTGACAAGAATTCTGAACTTTTTGATAAACTTTGGCCCTATGATAAAGGTATTTCTATAAAAACTCCAATGATTCTATGAAAATTTGGCACTTATAAAAATTAGAGATAAAAATGGGGCCATGTTGATTCTTTCTTGTCAATTTTACTATTTCAAAGGTTTTAAAATCAAATAAATGCCTCCAAAGTCATGATGATCACTTTTGATAAGGTTAATTATACAAGTTATAAGGATCAAAAGTGCATCTTAAAAAGGATTAAATCATCATGAAGAGGTGTATTTATAGTTAAATATTTTTTTAGAAGATCCATGTGATTGCAAGCCATTCATTACATTAGTAAGACTACAAAGGACCAATGAGATTTCACAGGTAGAAACAAACCAATTTTAAGATTATCATAAAAATATTTCTCTTCCTAGAATATTTAAAGATCTTCCCAGTTTTGGTAGGTTTTTAAGATCCTGAAGATGATATATTCCAAGTTTCGGGTCCTAACTCAATCATCTTGGGTATTTTCAAGCAAAGAAATTGAAAAATTTTCATCTCCAACTATAGGCGAAAACAAGGCAACGAGGAGGACGACCATGAAAATAATGCCCTTACAATCACTTGCATGGTTCATCCTTTATTCCAAATTATATTAAGACACCAAGGAAGGTTTATAAAAAATTTGGGAGCCAACTACGATCATCTTGGGCATCAAAATCATGACAGAATTCATGACCAGTCAACATCTTAATTTGTGGGTAGTTTTCATATTGTCATAAATATATCAAGATTCTTAGCCTCTCCAAAGCTCCTTCGAGTTTTGGTAGGTTTTTAAAAACCCAAATATTATATTTTCCAAGTTTTAGGTCCTAACTCATTCTGTCTTCAACCTCAAATGCTTGCATAACTTAAAAGTCATGAAAAAATTGAAGAAAACTGCCATAATGATTTTGACTAAGTAAAATGTGTTAACTCCCCATTATGTTGAGTAAATTTGTATGATAGCGAAGGAGTGGTGAGTTCAAGGCTCCTAAATATATATAAAATAGGTAGTTTAAGAACATAAGGAAGGAATATAGGGGGATTCCCTTGATTTTAGAAACATGTGAGTTGTTTTGGTCAAGGAAGACACTTTCAAACATTGAAGAGACCCAATGACTCACCCCATTTCCTCTCCTTATTTCTCTCTTTATTTTTATACACATTGAAGATACATAATTATATTGTTTATCTCCGATCTACTGATATTCACTTATATATATGACTGTAAAAAAGGACAGAGGCAACACTCTACTTTGGTGTAGCAAAATTATGCTCTTTTGAAGATTGTAATGCATGTTTTTAGCCTTGAAATAAAAAAGAATTGATTTCACCTCTATATTTTTCTGTCATATTGTGTATGATTTTGATTTTTAGTTGTGTCTTTTGGCATTGTTAATAATTTTTGGCTTTGTTTCAATAATAATTGTATACATTTCATCTAAATACTACATCAACAACTAGGGGAGTAATTTTACAGAATTTACGAAGAAATTGAGAGTGAAAGGAGTATACTTGGACAAAAATCATTTTCTCATTCTATGCAGGTTTAGTTTTATTTTGGTAAATTTATTGTGACATAACCCAACAAGACTAAGATTTATTCCTAAAACCCTGCATACTATAGAAATATTTATTGGCTTTTGTTTCAAATCATTTTTGTTTCTTACCAATTTATAAGTAAAATGACATTGATTAGTGTATTGATATTATGATTGAGTAGTGATATTTATATTTGGATATTGAAGATGAAGATGAAGGTAATGGAGAGGGAGGTGAAGATCTAATTACATTTGGAAGAGAGTTGAAGAAGTAATTGGAAAGACAATCTAGGTTAGAAGGTGATAATGGGGACAAATATGTATGCTTTTCCACTCTTCCTATAAGTTTGTTTTGATCATTCTTCCAAATATTTAATCCTTAACATTGTGTATTTTACTATTTTTTCTGATTTCTCAAATGTTGGTGATGCAGAGGTGTAGAGGTTTTTTCAAATAACAAAAGTTGGATAGAAACACATAAACCTTATGTCTGATTGTACTTTGTCTCCAAAAAAATAGGGTTTGAACCCTTCTTAGTGCTTCACAAAAGTCAATATGAAAATATTAGGACTCAATGAGTTAGATAAATCTTTAAAAGATAATATTTCAAATGAAAAGAAGTATCCAAACTTTACTCAAGCTAGTAAATCATATGTTTTTTCTAGATTATGCCTTGGTGAAAGTTTTGAGGGTTTAAGACCTTACTTTGCCTTTACAAGGTTTCAATGCACATTTTAAGGCTTAAATGAGATGGAAAAATTTGAACCACAATCCTACCAACATCTATAACATTTCAATGCTCCTCAAGTGATAATAAACTAAGTTCTAAATCCTAAAACCCTGTTAACTAGACTGTGGAAATAAGGGTTAGGTTTTTAGTGCCTTTTCTACCGTTCTTAGCTTGTATAATCACTCTTTAAGAAGGGTTTGAAGTTGTCAAAACATCACATTTAGTCCTTTAACCTTTGTTGATTATGACTCCACTTACATGTGATAGGTTTTAGGTGGTTTTTACAAAAATATTTTAAAATTGGGTGCTTGTTGTTATGATAGGTCTATTTATGAACTATGTTTGATCTTTTCAACAGTATCAGAGTTTCTTCCTTGATAAATTAGAGGAGGGATAAATTTTCAATGAATGATAAATGTTACTTATCGTTGATAATATGATGTACATGTTTGGAAGTACTTACTGGACTTCTTTTTCCTAGTGCAAATTCAAAATAATAACATGATGGTGTTGTTACATTGCACTCTTAACAAAGAGGGTCGTTACTCAATCTCTAGTAGATGTTGCCCTTTCTCCTCCAACTCCTCAGGTCTTTTTAAATAGGGTCATTACCTAGTAGTTATTGTATTCAAGCACTTGTAGCTGATTTTTGAACTTATAGATTGTAAATAGAAAAACATTGTAGATATACTGAATAAAATTTTAGATGTTTAAAATTGTTAAAGATTCCTTTGGTGTTTAGAATGGTTTCAAGTAGTATTTTTTTTAAATGCACCTATGAAGTGTTATGTTCCATTCAGGTAGTATTCTTTTACATATCATGAAGCTGAGATAATCTTCTAATTCCTTATGTATAAGCAATTTCACGAGGCTTCACATTTGTTGGCCATGATATTTGAGTTTGGTATAATATGTTGGTTGTCAATCACCTAAATGCTCCAAATGTTTACATGAATTATTACAATGCAATTAGTCAGTAACTAACCTTTTATGGAGTATCATTAAAACATGTGTTTTGACCATCTATTATATCATTCTATGTCAAGGGTTAATGACATTTAGGCACCCTTTTAATTTATTTTTTTCATTTTGATATTAATAAAATGTTTGTGAACTCACTTTAGGGCACAAGATTAAGCCCAAATTACTTTTGTAATTTTTTTATACTACTAATTACAAGCCCATTTTGGTTCCATTGGCGATAGATTAAAATAATGAGGCTATGAAGATATATTGTCTCTAGCACTACAATCAAATACCAAAATCAAACACCAAAAGCAATTATATATAAGAAGATAACAACAAATGTGTATAACATTGAATAAACCACTAAAAAAACAACCTAAAATTTAGGCATAAAACATCAATTTGTGATTCAACAACATTGGTGTTAGTTGTTTTGTAACACTAAAATTTAACACCGAAATTGGTTATGGCATATAACACTATATATGTAACACCAAATTTTATGTTAAATGTAACACCAAATTTGGTGTTAAATGCCATAACCAATTTTGGTATTGTTAGATTTTGGTGTTATCCAACAATTAACATCGCATTCAACTAACACCAATGTTGTTGAATCACAAATTGGTATTATATGCCTAAATTATAGTGTTTGTTAGTGTTATATTGGCTAAAATTCTTCTAGTGGTTATAGCTTTGAAGAGAGTTTACTGAACAGTTGAAGAATTAATATTATTGAAATGGGATGGTGTGAAGTTCTTTCACAGTAGGAATTTCAAATGTCCCACATGGCTAAAATAGGTCAAAGTTCCAAGGGTTGGTATCAACTTGTACATTCTAGAAAGCTCTTAGGTGCACAAAATTAACACATGTTTAGGGGGATGATGCAACTGCATGTGTACAATGAGTCTGTGGTCATCCTAGGAGGATATTATAAGACAAGAGGAAGTTAAAGACCTTTACTTTGACATAGATTGTGTGAGGATGCACAATTATAGGAATCCAAATACAACCTATATGGAGCATTTGTCTGTAATCATAGCCTTGACATGTGTTATGAGTGGATTTCACATTATCTATAGAGTAGCCTAGTGTTTTGATGAAGTTAAGAGAAGTGACACAAGTACCATAAACTTCATATATGAGGGCTCTCTTAACTGTAGTTAAAGGGGAAGATCGTCAGCACAAAATAAGAGTTCATCGCGGATTATGGAATTGATAGGGAAACAAATACATGAAGAATGATTAGTAGAAATCAATCACTCTTCACATAATCACATAATGCTCTCTTCCAAACTAGGTAGGATAGGCTACTACCCCAAAGTGGGTGGAAAAGGAATACTCATAGCAAAGATTTTTATCATGAGATGCTCACGATGAGGGGTGAGCAACTGGTTAATGGGCACGTTGCTAACAACTTCTTTCTCACCTTATGGGAAGATGAGAATAACATTCATCAAGTTATGCATTGTTGAGATGTTTATTGCCTCGCCTCTGACTCAAGCATCTAGTGGGGGAAGAATTAATGATACATACAATCTGTTATGCCTCCACCTTCATGGTTAGATGCTTTTCAGTGGTAGTGGATTTAACATGGATAAATCTTCTAGTTTTTGGGCATTCAATTTGCATTCCAAGAAACCCCTTCCCATCTTTGGCAGTATATGGTAGAAAGAGTTGAAAAAAAGATATCGTATTATATCATGAAACCTCTCTCATTGGCAAGTAATTTCAAAATTTACTCAAAAGTTATTGTTTCCACATGTGTTTGTTATTCTTCCTGTTGGGCCCCTTCCTAAGCCTCTTACAAAAAGCTTGGGAAATCACTCGTATAATTTATGAGGGCTAGCTCAGAGCTCAAAAAATGATTTCATATAGTTTATTGGGAGTTTTTTTCTTGCCCAAGGAGTTTTGGTGGCCTCGTATTATTATAAATTGGGCGATAAGGCAATACTATCTACACCAAATGGATTGTTCGATTCATTGACATTCAAGAGGCTTGGAAAATTCTCCTACAAAATTACATTTCAGAAGGAACTTTGTAAACCCAAAAGACCTAGAGGGCTTTAGGTTTTCATAATTTTCTCATCATCAAAGCCCCCACTATCAAAATCATTTAGAAGGCTTAGGAAAAAATCAAACCATGAATTTTATGGGATAAAGATAGGTATAGAAATGGCCTTTCCTTCCATTCTCATTTGGTGTGTTGGTCAGAGGTTGTCAATTTCCATAATGTTCCCTTAGCAGAGGTTCTATGGGTACATGCCCTCAAGATTTTTAGATGAGGGATTCACATTATGAAAGATAATTATAGCCGGAAAATCATAAGACTCTTTTCTTGGCTAGAAGCTAAGCTAAAATTATATTTAGCCAATGGTAACCAAAAATATTTTCAGGATATCATAGAAGCTATTCCATATGACATGTAACACAAGATTGAGGTTGTTTCCTCTAGGTCTTGGTGGAAGGACTGGAAATACTTTTCAGATACACCATTTCCAAATTACTCACCCAGTAGAGGTTATGATTTATTATACCCCAAGCCTCCCATGGTGGACAAACTCAATTCTCATTGGTCCCTACATTCTTCTATTTTTTGGCAATGCATATTTTCTACTATTTGGTCAGCTATTCTAGAGCCCAAGATGATGCATTTCACTTGGTGTATTATTTATCAGGGTTTATCTCTTGGTTGCAGGATCATTCATTTAAGTGTCTTGGATCCTCATTTCCCATTTTTTGGGATAATTGAAACCCTTATGCATCTTTTCTGGTTTTGTCGAAAAGATCATACAATTTGGTCTTAGATTTATGAATTGGTTCATCCTTTTCAACCTGAAAATTTCAATTGGTTACATATCTCATTAGGGAATTGGTCAAGCATCCCCATGGCCTTCACTAAAGTATGACATGCTTTCAAAATGGAAATCCTTTTATTCATTTGAAAATATATAAATTTAGCTATTTATTCTCATTTTATTTTTTATTGCAATATTCAGCATTTTATAAAGTAGTGATTTTGTTTAATGTTTTTCTACATATTCAAGTGCAATTGCGGAAGGTGGCATTGGAGTTATCCCACATCCATGCCATGTTAGACCACTGCAGCAACACCCCTTACACTATATTTGTGCCACCCTTGGCCATGTGAATTCACTTGTCGAGGGGTAAGGACCATTAGCACAACCACTCTCATTATCACTCTTGCAATCGTTCTTGATGAGGCTCGCCATTAATTTCCTCCACAACCTCAGCATGAAGGGTAGAGCTCACCGTAGTCTCGCCATCACAATTTCTTGTTGCCTCCCACGGATGGAAAGTACCCTCAGCTAGCCTGGACAATTTCACTTCCTAAGGGCTAAGATAAAGTTTTTTAAGAAAAGCATGAAGGTCTTGACTCCATTTCCTCTAGCTAGGAGCCCATTCTTGATAGACATGACCTTTCAAGTTGTGGGTGGGGAAATCTTGACGAAAGAGATCATCCTCCTTCCTCTCTCTTTGTGACTACTACCCAAATTCTTGTGTTATTGTTTTATTATATGATTTTATAATTTGTGTGATACCTATGGGCTTTTTCTATTTTGTTCCACATGCCTACAAGTTGGTGACTATGTGGCATGTTTCTATACCACCAACTTTTTGTGAATAGTTGTATTATTTTATTGTTAGTATTATAGCCATTATTTCATCAAAAAAAATCAACTCACATCAAAATTCGATCATACTGGTAAGATGATAACATTCATTATATAGTGTCTTGTAGTGACGGCAATATGGAATAAATCATGTTTTGTGAGTCTACCCATGTCTAATACACATAAATACAATCTATCTCTCGCATGTTTTGGTAAAGTGTAAGCAACTAGAATCTTTTGATAGCGGTTCCAAGAAAAATATACTATTTATGTAGACCATTTGGTTAGAAATGAGTTTTATCAGGACACACTTTAACAAGTAGGAATCATGGAAAAGGAGCATAGAAAGCTATGAGGCGACAAAATATATTATGCTTATTGTAGACCCTTTAATTAGAAATGAGCTATATTAGGAGATATTTTAATAATTAGGCACCATAGGAAAGGGACCTAGAAAGTTATGAGGTCTATAATAACCTTATTTATTTGGAAATGAAGATGCAAAATAATATTTTAGGGGGAGTATTTTCAAATGCATATAAGAGAGCTTGATTCTTTCAAGGTAAAATTAGCAATAACACAATTTCTAGAACGTGTCTTGATAAAATTAGTTGAATCCTTGTAAGTAGGTATACACTATCAAAACTAGAGTTATGTTCTTAATTATATATTAATATTCATAACATGATAAATCATAAGAACAAGATACAAATCAGAGGGTCCTAAATAATGTAAGGATATTAGATAGCACTATATATGCAACAAATATGATAGTGAAAGTACAATTAGGGTTAAGAATCGGAAATAAGTGATCGTTCTTCAGGCTCAAACTACGTGACAATTAGATGAAATTGGTTGAGGCAGATGTGTAGAGTATCATTAATTTTCTATAAAATTTAGGGATCTAGAACTGAGCAAAAAACAAGTTTATTTGACATGGTATATGTTCATGGCTAAACTTGTCCAAGGATATACAAATATGTTTTTGGGGGTTTAGGTCTACAATCTAACTCTAGAACCTACTTATCCTATTTCTTTGGACCTGGAATCTATATCTAAATATCTAGGATGATTATTTTGTGTTTGTATATGTTTTCTCCTTGTTTTGACTAAAAAGGGATTGGTTGATTTGAGATGAATTGACATCATCCCATCCCCAATGGTGTGATCAACATTGCAATACATACCAATACTCTAAAGAGGGATCAAGCCACACATAGTTCTCCTAATCTTATGATGAGATGGAGGTTAGAGAAAGTAAACAAGAAGGATCCCTTGATTTGTCTCACTACACTTAGCAATTGACACTTCACTCAATTATACTCAATGATTTGTGATATATGGCAATAATAAAGATGTATTTAGATTTGACTAGTTTTGTTGTGGTGTTATTTAAGGTAAAGGAACTTCAATGCTTTTCAAAATGTCCTTCTTAGAATGTTCCCAGGGTTCATTTTAAGACACCCCTATAAAATTGAAGGTGGAAAATACCTAGCGAATATCCCCGTAACCAGTTTCAGCGAAAGGCGAATTTGACAGTATTCAAAAACAAAATTTTCCCCTAGTTTTTCATGGCTCCATCAGTGACGTGCGACAACACTAGTTCGTAATGACACGCGTCACTGGCGCGACACTAGTTCGTAATGACGCTTGACACTGGCGCGACACTAGATCGTAATGACGTGCGACACTGGTGCGACACTAGTTCGTAATGACGCGCGACACTGGCTCGTAATGACGCACGACATTGTCTCCTACTATCGCGCGTCAGTGTCTGTTAATGACGCGCAACACTACCTCCTACTGTCACGCATCACAGGCCCCTGATGATGCGCATCATTTGCTCCTACTGACGCGCGTCACTTTCTCCTATTGACGCGCAACACTGTACCCTAATGACGCGCGTCACTAGAACCTGTTGACGCGTGTCAAAGGTATTAGCTGACGCACGACTATAGGAGGAAGTGACGCACATCAGTAGGGGACAGTGTTGCGCGTCACTAGGTGCCAGTGTCGCGCGTCAAAGGTCTTAACTGACGCGCGACAAAAGTCATAGCTGACGCGCGTCAATAGTAGCCAGTGACGCGTGTTAGTAGGGGAAAATGACGCGCATCAATAGGGGCCAGTGACGCCCTATTTAGCTTATAAATACCCTTGTGCCGCTCATTTTCTCATTTTCATTTTCCCATTCTTGAATTTTTGCAGGTCTAAATCGTTGTCAAAGACGCAATTACAGCTATAATGTCGACTTCACATGCTTCCCAATTGCAAGTTCAGCAAGAAAATCAAGAGAATCCAACTCAATCGATTTCGAAGATCAACTACAAGAATCCCTTATGCCCTCACATCCATACAACTTTAAAGATGTCTTCAGAATATCAAGCTTTGATGGAGGAGTGTGAATTTACAGGGCTCGTTAATATGCCCCATTTCGAAATAGATCCGGATATTTTGAATTACCTTCTGTCATGCTACAATTCAGAGGACGGTATTTTTTATGTGACTCTGAACGATGGCCAAATGTTCCAATTCACTATTGAAGCAAATGACATCCATAGGTTTACAGGCCTTCCTTTCAGAAATTTACCAATTGTTACAACCAAGGCAACACTACTGGAAGAAGACAAGAAATTTCTCGAATCAACGTACGGTTTCCATGTTGATTGTAAGTATAATTCGTTTTAATTCATATTTTTTATTGTTTTTTATTCTGATACAATTTGTTGTTATAAATTTATTGTAATTATCACTGTTTCACATTTGTAGCCCATGTCAATAAATCCAGGCGTGGTGTAGATACACAATCAACTACACACCACTTTCTTACTGCACTTATTTCATTTTTTCAAGCCAGAATTGTTTTGCGGGGGTCGCCAAACAGATATACCAAATTGGGCCATCGCATACATTTGTGCCACTATCTCAAAACGACAATTCGATTGGTGCACATATCTATCCAAAAAAATAAGAACTGACATAATAAATTCAAAACTCTCAGATAAACCTTTCATTTATTAAAAAAACTATCTCCTCGACTTCTACTATGAGGCAATTTTAAATTTAAAAGATAAAAAAAATTCCTACTTGCTCTGATGAGGCTTTGAAGAAATTCTCAATTCCATTTGAAGAACAACAGGTATAAAACTATTTAGTTTGTAATTGTATTTCAATTTTCGACATTACAGTGCAGTTATTAAAACTTAAATTTTAATGTTTTGCAGAGAAGATATCTTGAAGCCCTTCCCCGAAAAAAGAAGTTATCGAGAGGAAAAGGCCAACAACACGCGGAGGCTTCGGGGGACTCCCAATCTAAAATGGAAGCTCACTCCTCTCCAAACACTCAACAGTTTGAACTCGTTAAACGCCAGAGAAGTAATACATTCTCATATATTATTTACAAATTCCAAAGTTGCGTATTTATTTTTCAATTTAAATTTTAACCAAATGAATTGACATTATTTAATATTAATGAATTGCAGGGACTTTGGAACCTTCTTCCCCAACTCACTCCATACAGTCGCATGCATTCATATCTTCTGAACAGCCACTGAGTACAACTCCTACAAGGCCACCCGTAGCACCGAGAAAAATAACCCCTCGACAACAAGGTACAACTCTTCTATAGTACGTTTAATTTCGTAGTTTTGACTTTATGAATTGTTTTAATATTTTTCATTTTTTCCTTGTACTTTTCAGCATATGTCAGTCATGATCAAACCACAGCACCGACACCCACTCAAACATTAATTTTTAAAATTCCAACCAGAGGAACAGTGAAAAATAACATTGGTAAACGCATGCCTTTTGCTCCGGCCCCTAGTGGGACACTAAACCTTGCCTCCTCATTTCGAATTCCAACTCTATCACTTGGTGGCTTGCCCAGTGCAACGGGCATATCTATTTTGAACAATATAAATTTAGATGAAGATTATTTGGGCATTGATAGCAATGACCCAACTGGTTTTTTCGATACCGCGAGATGATTCAAGGCCATCAGGTATACTTCAAATTTCAATTTTAATATGCTTTACAATTTTTAATTACATTCTGATTTAAATTTATTTATCTAAATCTTGATTAATTTTTTCAAAAATAGGATCAACCCACCCAAAGGCAAAAACAAGGAGCAGTTGATCTTGGTGAAAGCCCCCATTCTTCTCCAGCAAGATCGTCTGCATCAGATTCATATAGTGAACAGTTGCCACGTTTTCCTTTGGAGAACTTAATTGGTAATGATTGTCAATCCCATGTCAATGAGTTTATTATTCCTCATATCCAACAGCTTATAGAATGGGAGAAAAGGGCTAAAGTTCTTATCAATGAGATTATTAGTCGTTATGAAAATTATTGGCAACGGGATAGTTTATACGCTTGCAGTCCAAAATCAACCTGTGAAGTTGGATTCCTTACTTACCCAAGTAAGATGTGGGACTGTCACGTTTAACAACGACTATAAAGACGACATTTTAGATAAGGCCACTAAACAAATTGGAAAATATTAGTGCCGAGGCCCAGGCATATTTTAACAAATGGTCCAAGGACAAGGATTTGGTATCAATCGCAAATGTCAAAAGAGATAGAGTGGTTGTAAGTACTATTACATTTAAATAATCATTCTTGTTAATTTGAAATTTTGAATTTACATTAATATTTTGAATTGACATTACTCTTTTTGTGCAGTTGAAATATGAAAATTTGAAGAGTCAGGCGAAGGTTTTGCAAGTTCACTTGGAAACAGCAAAGAACAGTTTATCCGCAGCAAAAAATTTGAAGCAAAATATTGTTTTGGTTAACAAACAAAACAATACACTAAAGCAGATAATTAAAGAGCATGGTCTCGACCCTGACATATTATTCAAAGCCAAAGCAGCTGCTGATCCAAATTTACTGTCGCATGGAGATGCAACAAATCAAGAAGAAAGAATTATAAAAAATCTGGACAGTGCTGCAGAAGATCTTATAAGTTCAGGGGTTATTTCTAGTGTTGGGGAAAGAGGTACATCCACAGTGGAAGAAGCCGTTGGGGAAGAGAGCAGAGTAGAATTGTATAAAGAAAAAGAGTGTTTTGAAAATTAGAAACTTTTATTATTGAGGAAACTTTATATATTGAATTTGAAAACTTCTACTATTGAGTATGTACTATGGTATTTGAATTTAATTATATGGATTTATATAGTATTTAATTTTAATTGCATTAGATGGTGATTATCATGAATTATATGTATGTTTCTTGTTTACTTGCATTGTCATAAATTGTATGTGGACGTAGATGATGAATGATGATAACTGATAATTAATGATAGATGATGATGAAAGACGATGATCAATTTAATGTGTATAATGTAAAATGTAGTGCCTAAATATCTTGTGGGACTTTAATTATCTTGAAAATTATGTTTTTGGGAAAAAAATAGCAACTAAGATTTGAAGCAGATCTTTAGGATTTCTCCTTAATAGACTTATGGTGTAGGAAAATTCTATTTTAAAGAGATTCACCTCTATATAAGTGCGTAATCTCTCATTAGAGAGGTTGTTTGACATCCAAAATAGTCAAGACCATTTGTCAGAAAATAACGTTTTGCTGGAAACAATCAAGACCATGGTTTAAAAGATATGGTTTTGTTATCATGGATATTATTTTGTGTATAGTAGATTGACAAGTTGCTGTAAATAGTCAAGGTTATGGAGGCTAGATTAACCAAAGTTGGAATAACCATGTGATTAAAAGATAGGTCAAGCTCGATATAGAACTTTGAAGTTTAATGTAAAACATATAAGGTTCTTATCATGAAGATTAGTCTGTATAGATCAAGTTCATAGGTTGAAGAATCCTATCATTTTTTAATATTTGATAAGGGTGAAGAATAATTGTGGATTAGAACTGGGAGGCTATAAGTTGGAATAATTTTGAGTGTGTAAGAAAATATTGAAGGTTGTAAACTAGATCATAGAAAAATATGTGTGTAAGTATTTATGTAGAGCCTTGAAGAAGGCACACTACATTTGCAGGATAGTTTGAAGAAGGCACACTACAATGTTCTAGTTAGTTTTATTACTAGAAAGGATTTTTATTAGATAAAGACTCTGTCAAGTTGATTTAAATAGTTGTGATTAGTGTAGATTTGGGTGGGGTGACTATAGGATATGGAAGATAGCATTAGAATTGAGTTTGAATAACTTCGTGTTAGAGGATGATCATTATTAAGTCTAAAAATAGATCCATTTCTTCATGGAGAAATCTGAAGAAGTGATGGATCTATGACAAAGCAGGGAATTTTAGGAATTTTAGGAAGAAATCAAGAAAGAATTATCACTGGTAAGAAATTAAACATAATTACAAATACCATAGGGTTTAGCTTACCTCTTGCGTATTAGATTGCTGTGAAATCATCAAGGGTAACGTGCTAGATCTTTGTTTTTCCTGACATTGTAGATAGAGGGGTGAGTTGCCTGACATTGTCAGTCCTGAGAAGTGCCAGAAACATCTTTAAATATATAGACCAACAATATATTTAAATAAATTATAACAAGAGCTGAAAAAATGTAAAGTAACAAACAATAAGATGATGTTGAAGAAGATACCTATTTAAAATTGAAATCATCCCCGGTAATGTGCTAGATCTTTGTCTTAATAAAATTCAACAGAAAAAATGGATTAGTAGATAGATGGGTGAGTTGCCTGACATAGTCAGTCCGGAGAAGTAACAGCATCCTCGGACGGATGTCAACCCACGTTTTCAAAAAATAAAATATTGTATTTAACTAAATGTAAATACATAAACATCTTTAATGATAACCAGAGCTGAAAAAAATGAATAGTAACAAACAATAAGATTAAGGGGAAAAAGATACCTCCTTAAAGTTGAAATCATCACTGCCATTGGTAATGAGCTATATCTGTGTTTCAAAAAAACCTAACACAAGAAATGGATTAGTAGATAGATGGGTGAATTGCCTGACATTTTTAGTATATAGAAATGTAACATCTTTAATGAAAACAAGAGCTGAAAAAATGAATAGTAATAAATAATAAGATTAAGGGGAAAAAGATACCTGCTTAAAGTTGAAATCATCACTTCCACTGGTAATGAGCTAGATCTGTGTTTTAAAAAAACCCAACATTAGAAATGGATTAGTAGATAGATGGGTGAATTGCCTGAAATGCAGACTAAACAACTTGTATTCTTAGCATCCAAGAAAAAATATAGTGCCTTCTTCAGATAAATCATAGAAGTTAATTTTGTATAGGATTCACATCTTGAGATTCTCTCTTCAGGACTGCTTCTTGGAGTGGTTGAATTAAAATATGTCTCTTTTTTTTTTCAAAATTTTAAGGTGGTGCATATGATCATAGCTCAATAAGGTTGTTTACATATCATATTAGTTACAAGAATGAGGTTTGAAAGATACAATAAGGGTAAAGTGATCAAAATTGGTTGTGTAACGGAAAGTTGTTTTTACTTTCTAATTATCATTGTTGAGCTGATGAAATACTTGGTTGACCATTGCAATGAGTATCAAAGTATAAAATTCCTGCTACCACTTTGTTTTGTTTTCCTTTGTTGAAGATACAATGTTCAAGTGTATGTTTGAAGACAATTTTCTTGAAGCTCCCACATTTCTATGCCTTGAATTGATTAATCATGATCTTCTTGAAGTACAATTGATAAAATCAAGTGTCTCAAATATTGAAAAAAAAATTACAACTCAACATAAAGTTCTCTGTGCAAGGTTGGATCATCTTAAAAAGGTAACATTGTGTAAATTTTGTCAAGAGTGCCTTACTGGTACCTCATCTCAATGTAGTGCCCACACTTTTTATAGCTCAGTAGCTGGTTGTTTATTTGCTCATAGACATGTTTTGATAGTGATTGGTGATATCTTGGACATTATTTTTAGATGTTTGATTATATTAGACATGTGTGACATTCAGGCGTATAGCGCCAATTTAGCATAATTTCTTATTGTCGCATTTTTCTTGTTATAACATGGAAACTAATGAATATGATGTGCTTGGAAATCTAATTATATTGATGGATAGTTGTTGCATGGTGGGATTATATGTCACTTTATTCATCTTGTCTGACTTTTGGAATGTGGAATATAATTGTGCACGTTGTCGCATCTTGATTGCAGTAGGATTTTAGGTTGGTTCAGCATGCATTGATATCTTACTATGTCATTTAATTATATTGTATTGGACAGATGCAGTTAATGTGTGCAATGAGTGTGCAGGTGACAGGTTTACAGGAGAACGTGGGATTCAGGGCAGTTACTCAAAACTTGCACAAGCAGCCCACGGGCTGAGTCCTAGCCATGTTCACTGTGTGAAGCCCTAGGATAGATGATTATTAATTTTGGGCACTTTGAGTGACCCCAATGTATGTAAAGTATTTTTCCTTGAATTATTAATTGTGTTTAGGGTTGTTACTAAAGTTGTAAACTTGTTTTGGGAGTTAATAATCCCACTTTCTTTTAAATTGTTGATTTTTGTTAATAGTCTCTTAATCACAAGGGTTTAGGGTCACATGTGAGACCCTTGGGTGGTCCCCACACCCTCTACCCTTGTGCCAAAATGTAAAACCCGAAATTAGGGTATTTTGGGCATTTTTGGGGACCCCTTTGTAGCTTGGGAGTCCCCCTATCACTAAAATGAGCCCTTGGACCCTACCTAATAGGCAGGGGGGCTTGTTTTCAAGGCTAGAGGGAGTTTTCCCTCCCTTTCCACCCTTGTTTTGTCACATCCATGTAAGGGATGTGGATTTGTGTGTTTTTCAAAAGTGCCACTAGTTTTGTCTTGCTAACATTTGAGGAAATTTGGGAGAAGAGGGTAAAAAGATAATTTTACCCTTTCTCTCTTTTGTCTTAGCATCTTTGACCATGAGGAGGGAGAGGGGTGACACATGTCACCCCCTCATTTGTGAGGATGCTTGGTTTCTCCTCTTCAAATTCTCATTCATGGAGGAGAAGAGGGACTTTTTTTGGGTGCTTCTTGGGATTTTCTTGCTTGGATGCTTGGGTGATTTGGAGCTTGGGATTTGCTTGGAGCTAGGGGTGGAAAACTTGAAGTTAGGAAGCTTTTTGGAGAGCTTTCCTTGAGGTAGGCTCTTGGATCTCTTTGTTGTGTTACTTTATTTTAGTTGATAGAATGATTGTTGAAAATTGTTATTGTTGAATGAAGTTTTAGTGTTGTTTGTGTGTTTTTACTCCCTCCATCATATGGCATGATGGAGTTTGGAGTGTGGGGGAAGAGAGAGGGAATTTTCCCTCTCAATCCTCAAGGTTTGATGGCCAAGCCTTGTAGGACCTTATTGTTTTTCCCCTCAATGGTTGAGGTGGGGAAGTTGATTCATTTGGCTTGAATCTCCTTCCCCATCCTTGGTAAGGAAACCCCCTTTTTGGGGTTTGAAAATCCTTCCAAGGAGGACTTGGAGAAAGGGGGAGGAATAAGGAGGGTTTGTTTTGACTAAGGAGCAATAAGGAGGTTAAGAAGATGTGTTATGTGCAAATAATATTGATGTTTTATCTTGGAGAACTTTCTCCTCTCTTCCCCATTTTTGGGGGATGAACATAGGTTCTCCTCCTTGTAGCTTTCTTTTGGAGTCTTGTTTGTATGTGTCTTAGTTTCTTTGCATGTTTTGTATTATTGGTAGTGCATCCTTCCCCTTGTGCAAGTTTTGGTAGCTATCCTCTTTCCCATGGGCTTGGGGGAGGCTAGCATCCATCCCAACCTTTGGGATAGGCATGTGATGATGCCTATGGTTGGGTGGCAAACAAGCTCCATCTCCTGGTTGGATCTCTTGCAGGCATGAAGGATGTACCTCAAGTTTGGAATCTCTTGTCATCTTGGAGCACTCTTTGTCCTTCACCTTGTTGGCATTCCTTTGTTTTTTGTAACTCAACAATGGCTATTTGAATGGGTGACCAACCCTTTTTGCAAAGTATCTTCTTGGTGGTGTGGAAACCACTTGCAAGAAAATTGTTTTCCTTTATTTGTAATTTAGAGGCCTTACTTCAATCTTGGGTAATAGTTGCTAAGTTGTTTTCCCTTGTGTTATTGCCTAGTATGCAAAGAAATGTATTGAAAGTTTTGTAAAGAGCAATGAATGAAATACAGTTTGTGATTGTATGTAGTCTCCTTTTGAAATGAAAGAAAATATGTATATGTGAAATTTTGCCTTCTTGTGGATAAGTATGCATTCCATATTGTAAATCTCACATGTTAAGAATATGAATTGTTCTTTATTGACATTTGAAAAGAAAGTTGTTCTTGTTTAACCATGGAAGAAACTAATTCATTTGTAAAATGCTCATATCCAGTTTTTGGATTACTATAGTGTTAGAAATCCGTCTTTTATTTCATGCAAAGGAATAGATTGCTGTTTTTTTTTTTTACTTGCAAAAGGCAAAACGATATTTCTCTTGTTTTAGACAAAAAAATTTATCTTGTGGTGACATTTTAATATTTAGATTTATATTTTTCTTTTACAAAAGAGATATGTTTATATCTATACCTGGAAGAATCCCTTAAATATATGTATATATGTATTTAAAATACATTATATACATGCTGTGTTAAACACAGGTGCATATATATATATAGACGTATATATATATATATATATATATATATATATGTATCTATATATATTCTATATATATATATAATATATAAATGTTAACAGGATATATTATATATATATATATAAATGTTACTATATATAGCAAAGTAAAAATATATATATATATATATATATATATACAAAGCAAAATATATATATAATTGTGGGGGGGTTCGGCCCCCCCCCCACCCTGCGCAACATAAGAATGGGGGTGGGGACGCTGCCCCCCAATGCCCCCCCCAAAGCACCGCCGCCTCCTATACTCCGCCCCCGGCCGCCCATATCCACAGCCCCCTCCGCCTGCACCCTGTCCCGCCATGCGGCCACCCCCTCCGGCCGCGCCTCTGCCCTTCCCTCCTGTGTCCACCCCTCCTATCCCCTTCGCGCGCCTCCTCTCACCCTGTCGCCGCCCAACCCCCGCCCAACCCTCCTCCACTGCGGCCCTCATAAAACACGCAGCGTATTACAAAAAAAAAAAAAACGTTTAAAGCTAACCTAATATGTATGTGTGTGTGTGTGTGTGTGTGTGTGTGTGTGTGTGTGTGTGTGTGTGTGTGTGTGTGTGTGTGTGTGTGTGTGTGTGTGTGTGTGTGTGTGTGTGTGTAAAACGAAGATTAAGTTATTGAGGGTATAAAAAAAATAATAATAATAAAAATAAATAAATAAATAAATATAATGATAACAATAAATAACCAAATAACAAATGTATAAACATAAATATATGTGTAATAGAATAAAGCAAAATGTATAGTAATGTTTATTTCTTTTATTGTTTTAAACCTACCTTTTTATTTAATGCAAAATCAAATAAAACCCAAAAGCTTCCTTCCCTTACAAAAAAAAAAACAATCAATTGAGAAGAGAAATAGAGAGAGAAAAGAACAACAAGGAGATAGTTGGGACACTAGTGTAATTAAAACATAATTAAATAATTAAATTCGAGTTAGGATTAGTAAACATTTTAGATTTGAAAAATTTAATGGTATGAAAATTGTAGTTACCAGGAAAAAGTTGCACAAGATGTATTAGTATTTAATTTAAACACTTCAAAAAAAAAAAATTTACCTTAAAATTTTACCCTGTTTTAGCGCGTTTTTCGATGTCCCAAATAGGGCACTACAGTTGGTATCAGAGCTTGGGGTTCGCACTCGCGGACCACTAGGTAACAAATTAAGATAATTAATGTCAATTTTAACAACACAAAATTTACTAAACAAATAAAAATAAACAGTTAAAATAAGTCACCCCTCTACCATTAAATTTTAAATTAATAAGTTGCTCGCTCACCTCGTGCACAGGATGATGCCTAAGCGAGGACGATTAGCCAGAGGTATGGGGCATAGCGCATCTACGCAAGAGCCGATGATGCCTGATTTTGGGCCTCGGATATTAGAGGCCTTACGCCAGCTGATAGGCGTTGTGGAGCAGCGCGTACCACAGCCACAGGAGACGAGAGTGGAGGCATCTTTGGGAGACGAGGAGCCGATAGGCGTGGACGCGCATTCGGAGCCACCAGAGCACGACACACCGAGGCGGGAGAGGTCACGCAGCCCTTCCGTTCATCACGAGAGGGCAGCCTCATTCCGTCGTAGCCGATCACACAGTCTCGAAGGACCTTTCGAGAATAGGCGATTCCCTTCGCCTGTTGGACTACATCGCCAGGATCAAGATACAGGCAGTGTGATCCGGGATCTCCTTCACTTGCAGCCGCCCACTTATACCGGCTCTACAAATGGCTTTAGGGTTGAGTCATGGCTCCTTAGCTTAGATAGTTGCTTTGGCTTGCACTCTTACGAGAGCAACGTCAAGGTGAGGTTCGCCATACACCTCCTCCGAGACACAGCAGGCGTTGGTGGATGAGGATGAGGAGCGGAAAGTCGCCATCTGACCCGAGAGACAGTGACTTGGACGTTGTCGAGGAGCGTTTCAGGGCGCATATATGGTCAGAGCAATTTGTCTTATGGTGGATTAAGATGCATTCCATATTGTAAATCTCACATGTTAAGAATATGAATGTTCTTTATTGACATTTGAAAAGAAAGTCGTTCTTGTTTTGTGTAAACCATGGAAGAAAACTAATTCATTTGTAAAGTCATATCATTTTTGGATTACTATTAGTAATGTTAGAATCCGTCTTTATCATGCAAAGGAATAGATTGTTGTTTTTTTTTTTACTGCAAAAGGCCGCAAACAAAACGATATTCTTTGTTTTAGGACAAAAAAAAAAATTTATTTGTGGTGACATTTTTATATTTAGATAAGATTTTTTATTTTTACAAAGAAGATATGTTTATATCTATACCTGGAAGAATCCCTTAATATATGTATATATGTATTTAAAATACCTTATATACATGTTGTGTTAAACACAGGTATATATATATATATATATATATATATATATATATATATATAAATGTTACAAAGCAAAATAAATAAATAAAATATAATTGTGGGGGGGTTCGGCCCCCCCACCCTGCGCAGCATAAGAATGGGGGTGGGGGCGCTGCCCCCCCCCCCCCCCCCCCAAAGCACCGCCGCCTACTATACTCCGCCCTCCGGCCGCCCAAACCCACGGCCTCCTCCGCCTGCACCCTGTTCCGCCCTGGAACCACCCCCTCCGGCCGCGCCTCTGCCCTTCCCTCCTGCGTCCACCCCTCCTGTTCCCTTCGCGTGCCTCCTCTCACCCTGCCGCCGCCCAACCCTCCTCCACTGCGGCCCTCATAAAACACGCAGTGTATTATAACAACTAAAAAAACCGTTTTAAAACTAACCTAATATATATATATATATATATATATATATATATATTATATATATATATATTATATATATATATATATATATATAACGAAGATTAAGTTATTTGATGGGTATACAAAAAAAATAATAATAATAATAATAATAAATAAATATAACGATAACAATAAATAACCAAATAACAAATGTATAACATAAATATATGTGTAATAGAATAAAAGCCAAAATGTATAGTAATGTTTATTTCTTTTATTGTTTTAAACCTACCTTTTTATTTAATGCAAAATCAAATAAAACCCAAAAGCTTCCTTCCCTTACAAAAAAAAAACAAACAATCAATTGAGAAGAGGAAATAGAGAGAGAAAAGAACAACAAGGAGATAGTTGGGACACTAGTTGTAATTAAACATAATTAAATAATTAAATTCGAGTTAGGATTAGTAAACATTTTAGATTTGAAAAATTTAATGGTATGAAAATTGTAGTTACCAGGAAAAAGTTGCACAAGATGTATTAGTATTTAATTTAAACACTTCAAAAAAAAAATTTACCTTAAAATTTTACCCTGTTTTAGCGCGTTTTTCGATGTCCCAAATAGGGCACTACACTCAAACTCAGTCTTAGCATATATCATGAAGTTTCTTTTTGAACTTATCAAACAAGACCCTATATCATCATCAAGTACACACCAAACACTGTTTCTTTGGTCTGGGGATAAAGTTGAAGGCTTCATCTCAATTGGCTGCATTGCAAACATGAAGGGAATTTCCTCTAGAGAAAAAGAGGTGAAAACTTCGAATTCCATTAAATTTTGGATAAGAAATCAATTATTTGGTAGTCTCAGGGTTTCTCTGTGCATAAAGAGATCCATCTAGTCACTCATCACTCCTGACGCGTGTCAATGGAACGTCAATGGTCTTGACCGACGCGTGACACTCCCCGCTATTGACGCGCGTCACTGGGACCTAATGACGTGCGTCACTGGCACCTAATGACGCGCGTCACTGGCTCCTAATGATGGGCATCACTGGCACCTAATGACGCGCGTCACTGGCACCTATTGACGTGTGTCACTGTCTCTTTTTCACGCGCGTCACTGGATCTTTTTGACGCGCGTCGCTGACTCCTATTGACGCGCGTCGCTGACTCCTATTGACGCGCGTTGCTGACTCCTATTGACGCGCGTCACTGGATTCTATTGACGCGCGTCACTTTCTCCTATTGACGCGCGTTGCTTACTCCTATTGTCGTGCGTCACTAGGACTATTGTCGCGCATCAGCTAGAACCTTTGACGTGCGTCAAGTGAAGCCATTGACGCCCAATTTAGCCTATAAATACCCTTCAACCGGTCATTTTCTCGTTTTCACCTTCCAACTCTTGATTTTTTGCAGGTCTCGATGCTTTCCAACTGCAAGTTCAGTAACAAAAATCAAGAGAATCCAATTCAATCGTTGTATCTTATGCCCTCACATCCATACGGCTTTAAAGATGTCTTCAGAATATCAAGCTTTGATGGAAGAGTGAATTTACAGGGCTCATTAATATGCCCCATTTCGAAACAGATCCGGATATTTTGAATTACTTTCTGTCATCCTACAATTTAGAGGACGGCATTTTTTATGTGACTTTGAACGATGGCCAAATTTTTCAATTCAGTATCGAAGCAAATGACATCCATCGGTTTACGGGCCTTTCGTTCAAAAATTTACCAATTGTTACAACTAAGGCAACACTCGTGGAAGAAAATAATTTTCTCGAATCAACGTTTGGTTTCCATGTTGATTGTAAGTATAATTCGTTTTAATTCATATTTTTTATTCTGAAACAATTTGTTGTTATAAATTTCTAGTAATTTTCACTGTTTCGCATTTGCAGCCCATGTCAATAAATAAAGGCGTGGTGTCTAATATGTAGCATTTCTGAGTACATATAATTTTTGCAATGCTAGTGTCTAAGATGAGCTTTGTAACTTTGATTGACCTGATGAGTGCAGTGGAAAAGTTTAAACAAAAAAAAAAGATCTTAAGAAAACTGATGGAACCAAGAAGGGGAAATTAATTGATGTTCCCAAACTTGATGATGCAAATCATTCAAAGGGGAAGAATTCTGATCAATGTACTTTAATATTAACAGAGGGTGACTCAGCCAAGGCTCTTGCTGTAAGTGTTTGTGCCTTGAATTCGGGAAATTTGAATACTAAATTTGGTAGTATTGTGACATGTTTCGACATCACTTTCTAATTTAATTTTTTGTTATTTTAGTTATTTTTATTCTATCAGGTGGCAGGAATATCTATTGTTGGTCAATATTATTATGGCGTGTTTCCTCTCAGAGGTAAGCTGCTCAATGTCAGGGAAGCTACCACTCACCAACAAATGGAGAATAAAGAGATAGTAAATATAAAAAAAAATCCTTGGTCTACAGGAAGATAAAATATATGACAGCATTAAATCTTTAAGATATGGCCATCTGATGATAATGACAGACCAGGTACATGATCTTTGTATAGCGCTGTTTAGTTTCTGCTTAATTCTGACACATCCTTTCTAGTGAGATCCTTTTTGACTTGTCCTTTGTCTCTTAAAGGACCATGATGGATCCCACATCAAAGGATTGCTGATCAATTTCATACACCATACCTGGGCATCACTACTTAAAATTCCTTCATTTGTTGTGGAATTCATCACTCCTATTGTCAGGGTAACTGTTACCCCCTATATATTTTGTTGAGTGTATTGAGACTCTTTATATTTTTTTTTAAGATTCCAGATGTTATTTATCTACATGTCTAATTTTGGCACATGTTGATGTAGGCAACTCACAAAAATGGAAATGTGTTATCTTTTTACACAATTCCTGAGTATGAAGCTTGGAGAGAATCATTGAGTGGATCGATAACTGGCTGGACCATATAGTACTACAAAGTAATGCTAGTTTGTTTTCTCTTTATATGTTTTCAAGTTCTGGTTTTGTTCACTTGCTGATTAGGTATCACTTGTTGCTTGGACCATATAGGATTTTGGCACAAGTACTTCTAAAGAGGGCAAGGAGTATTTCATACAACTGGACAAGCACAAAAAATATTTTGTGTGGGTTGATGAGAAAGATGGAGATGCTTCCTCATATGAATCAGCTTATAGAATGGGAGAGAAGGGCTAAGGTTCTTATCAATGAGATTATTAGTCATTATGAAAATTATTGGCAACAAGATAGTTTGATACACTACAGCTGATCCAAATTTGTTGTCGCATGGAGATTTCTGGTTTTGGGGAAGGAGGTACAAGCCACAGTGGAAGAAGCCGTTGGGGAAGAGTGCAGAGTAGAATTGGATAAAGAAAGAGAGGGTTTTGAAAACTAGAAACTTTTATTATTGAGGAAACTTTAAATATTGAATTTGAAAACTTCTACAATTGAGTATGTACTATGGTTTTTGAATTTAATTATATGGATTTATATACAATCTTTAATTTTAATTGCATTAGATGGTGATTATCATGAATTATATGTATGTTTCTTGTTTACTTGAGTTGTCATGAATTGTATGTGGACGTAGACGATGAATGATGATAATTGATAATTAATGATAGATGATGATGAAAGACGATGATCAATTTACTGTGGACGTAGATTTATCATCAAGCACAGTAATTCTTCTCCTCTAGACTTTTGAACTTGTTTTAAGATAATTATTCTCTACACTTGAAACGATATGATCATAATGTCATTAGAATGGATATAGAAGATAAATAAATGGAATGTGTTATAATGGATATAGATGACATTAATGATTAGAATGGATATAGATGACATTAGAACGAATAGAATTGTAATGATATGATTATGAATTATTTTAAAAAATGAAGTTGTTTTAATAAATTTAAAATTAGATAAATAATTGTATTAATAATAATTGTAGTGTCAGGATTCAGGATATGATAATGATATGGTGATGATATGATATATATGGATGATGAGGAATTTTATGTGGACTTATATTTAAAATCATATAATGTATTGTTTATCCCAAATTTTATGTGAATTTTATGAGGAATTTTATGTGGACTTATATTTAAAAATAAATTAAATATAATTCTGAGAAATCAAGAAACAATTATCACTAGTAAGAAATTAAACATAATTGCAAATATGCTAGGGTTTAGCTTACCTCTTGCGTATTAGATTGTTGTGAAATCATCAAGGGTAACGTGCTAGATCTTTGTTTTACATGACATTGTAGATATAGGGGTGAGTTGCCTGACATTGTCAGTCCTGACTCCTGAGAAGTGCCAGCAACATCTTTAAATATATAGACCAACAATATCTTTAAATAAATGTCAATATATAGAATTAGATTTGTAACGTCTTTAATGATAACAAGACCTGAAAAAATGTAAAGTAATAATCAATAAGATTATGTTGAAGAAGATACCTATTTAAAATTGAAATCATCACCGGTAATGTGCTAGATCTTTGTCTTAAAAAAATTCAACACAAAAAATGGATTAGTAGATAGATGGGTGAGTTGCCTGACATTGTCAGTCCCGAGAAGTAACAGCTTCCTCGGACAGATGTCAACCCACGTTTTCAAAAAGTAAAAATGTTGTATTTAACTAAATGTAAATACATACACCTGTAACATCTTTAATGATAACCAGAGCTGAAAAAATGAATAGTAACAAACAATAAGATTATGTTGAAGAAGATACCTATTTAAAATTGAAATCATCACCGGTAATGTGCTAGATCTGTCTTAAAAAAAATTCAACACAAAAAATGGATTAGTAGATAGATGGGCGAGTTGCCTGACATTGTCAGTCCCGAGAAGTAACAGCGTCCTCAGACGGATGTCAACACACATTTTCAAAAAGTAAAAATATTGTATTTAACTAAATGTAAATACATACACCTGTAACATCTTTAATGATAACTAGAGCTGAAAAAATGAATAGTAACAAACAATAAGATTAAGGGGAAAAAGATACCTCCTTAAAGTTGAAATCATCATTGCCACTGGTAATGAGCTAGATCTGTGTTTTAAAAAAACCCAACACGAGAAATGTATTAGTAGATAGATGGGTGAATTGCCTGACATTTTTAGTATATAGACCTGTAACATCTTTAATGATAAAGATAAAAGATAGATAAAGAAGATACATATTTAAAGTTGAAACAATCCATTATCAATAGCTTCATCAAACTCGATGTTGTCTTCTGTAGAATGTGACAAAGAGCCAATTACACTCTCAAGGTTGGGAATATTTGTACTTGTAGCTGTATTATTCACACCTCTTCTTTCGCAAAGGGAATTCCAGTGCGCAATTGCTCTGTCGAACGGAAAGGTTTCGATGGAGTATCAAGAAACATAACACCTCATGCAACTTTCCAAATTTTTATCCAACCTATTTCTCAGTTTTGATTTTATAAATGACAATGCACTGAAAACCCTTTCATCCTCCACAGACCCCAAAATCATTATTTGGCATAACTCATATAATCTGAAATATTCACTGGTATCTTCTTATAAAATAGAACTTTGATAGATTCCTCACCACAGCCTTGTAATAGCACCACTTTCAGAAGGTTGATCTAAATTCTTATATTGGTTCCTCATTGTTGTTACAAAATTTGTTGACTGAAACTTTAATAAATCGGCATTCAGTATACCTTTGATTTCCACACCCTTGAGCTCTGACGTCTTTGTAAATTGTTCCATTATTGTACCCATTGATTTATGGAAATGCTTACTGACAAAGTCTGCACAGCCACCTTCAGTATTCCAAAAATTAGGATTCATCACACCCATGGCTTCCAGAATTTTATCTTTACAGAAACGTTCCCTAATTTCTGATGACAAGGTTTCTGAAATTTTTTTAAGCTTTATTCTTGTTTCAACTATAACAGACTCAAACAAATTACGTGTCACGGGAACATCTTCTCGTTCCGATCCTGTAATAGCTTGACGTTTTTGCAAAATGTGCACAGGTATTTCCCTCCCATTAACAGTGATGCAGAGGTGATCGTGGATATTAAATCTCAAAAAGGTGTTAGGATTTTTAAGATCTAATAAATCTCTCCAATTTTCAAAAACAGGTGCATCAAAACTATCATTGGAACAGTACAATATATCAAGACTTTGACATACCATTTTCCTCATCCGTATAAAATCCACAATATAGATTAATCTGCCCTGTGCATGCTTCATCAGTGTATTGATCTCCTTTAACATTGGAAGAATACCAACCAATGTAAGCAATGTCTCCAAATCAGTTAAACGGAACAACAAGTCCCTTGCCCTATCAACTTCATGACGGTATTTGTGCATGAAACCAACCAATGAAGGATACTCCTCACGAACTCTGCATGCAGGTTCATACAAAGAGATCCATCTAGTCTCCACATCCTTCAGAAGTTTTTTGCCATCTGTAATTCCAATTGCAAATTTTTGGAACTCGAGAAAACACTTTGGGCTGCTTGACATATAGGCATGAAGTTCTCTTATAAGGTCTTCTAATTTAGCAACATTTTCGTGGTTGCTTACCATTTTATACGCTAAATTCATTCTGTGAGCCATACAGTGAATTGGTAGCATATATGGGGCCACTGTTGTTTGTAATCTAACACAGAGCCCTGTTCGGTGACCCTGCATGACAGATGCACCATCTGCTCCAACGCATACCAACTTCGTAGCAATTTCATAATCAGTCATACCAGCAACATCTTTCAAATGAGAAACAACTATTTTATATAGGTTTTCGGCATTGCAGTTTTCAACCATTTTCATAACACCCAACAGATGAGGTGTCCTTATATGATTTTCTAAAGTATAGATGTGGATACATACCCATGCGGTGTTGTCGACTGCTGTCACTTCATCAATTGAAAGAGAGATAAAGTTTGCTTTTTTTACATTCTCTTTCAAATCTTCCTTCTCTATCATCGAGAGGCATTTTGCCATTTCCCATCCACTACTCTCAGACCAATGAGACTGAGGTACATTCAGCATTCCGTTAAATTGATACAAAACTTTGAAATCGAGGAAATCTGAAATCGCTCTTCCTTTTTTAAGTATTTGAAAAAGAGTAGAGAATTGTATGAATTTTGCATGTAGATTTGTTTCTTTCATCTTACCAATATGCGATGTGATCGTTCCTCCCTTTTCCAACAGATGTCTGTGTTTTTTCTGCTCTGCCTCATATTCCGCTGCGTATCTAACATGCATGCATTCTTTTTCAGTTTTCCACCTATGTGTTTTGATTTTCTGGCCATCCGCCCCTGTTACAGTTAAATATTGTTTTCCACAATGTTTTTCTATAGTGTCCAGCTTCAGTTGCATTTTTTGTTGCTTTCCCAATTTCCACGTACATATTTTACATGTACATTCAGATGGGATTTCTTCAGAATTAGATGATTGTACAGGTTCAATAAACGGAAATTTAGCTGCCCAATCAAACTTGTATGTCCTGCCAATGGTCCACATATTCTTGTTCGTTTTTAATGCTTTACTTTTTTGAGTAGAATTTTGAGCAATATCACAATCACCTGGTTTCCTCTTTCTTGGACCAGAGTTTGATTTTGATTTCTGTCTTCCATTTTGCTGAGTGTTTGTATCTGTGATATCTAGCTGCACTTCTGGTTGCACCCCAACAGGAACAATATCTTCAAGATCTGGCATATTATCGTAGGTTTCATTTGTTTGACTTTGATACTGTGCAGAATGCATGTCCACCTCAATAATTCCTTCCACACAGTCAGTATTCTGATTCTCTGTGGTGGCATCTATATGATTGGTATTTACAATATCTGTATCCGCAGGGTTTCCAAAATACTTGAAGAGTGATTTCTGAGATTTCTTACTTACTTTTAGGTTATTCGTATTCTTTGAGCTGGCACCTTCCATTATTCTGAAAAGAGTGTTACGTCAGCAAAAGAACCAAGAAGCGACTCTGTCCAGTCTCTGAGGTCTTGTCGCGCGTGAACTGTCTGATGTCGCACATCAACACTTCCCAAGTCGTGCGTCAACACTTCCTCTATCACACGTCAACCCTTCCTTTATCGCGCGTCACTTCTTAGCCCAAGTCACGCGTCAGTATAGCTTCCTTGGTCGCGCGTCAGATATAGCTCTTGTCGCGCGTCAGTACAGCTCTTGTCGTGCGTCAATATAGCTCTTGTTGCGTGTCAATATTTCCCTTGTCGCGCGTCAACAATGCATTTGTCGCGCGTCAACAATCACAGGCTAACAGTAATATGAATCTCTGGTGCTCAAGGGTATGCAAGTTCAAATTTCACAGTATTGGTAATTTGGTAAGCTACTTGAGGTATACTACCCGGCGAATCACATAGGTTTTTATAGGAGATGTTTTCAAATGAAGGCGAAGCTGACCCCCCAAAAAAAATATACTTTATATTTTAGGCGAACAGGACACCGACCCACTCCGAATAATTCGCCTTTTCAAATTTTCCTAAAATGAAATTTTCGCCATATTACGAATATTCACCGCTAAAATTATCCCTGGTGAATGCTGCTCTGACTGACTCCAAATGGGTGTTCTCTCCTCTATGCCCCTCAATGAGTGGAGGAGGTGCATGTCCCTCAATAGAAGTAACTCTTTCATGTCTGCCTGAATGCCCTCCTATTGATCCTCTGCGTAAGGCGGCATTAACATTCTAGAGGGTCTGTAAGATCTGTGGTAGGATATTTTCTACACCCCGATCTTGTGGTGGTGGTGGGGTGGTGCTGGTGGTGACTCCAAGCCTCTGTGAATGTTCCTCTCACTCCGTCTAAGCCTCCTACATAGACCAAAGTGAGAGTTAGTTCATTACTTTAAGCCCTCTTCTTCAGTTTCTAAGTTTACTAGCATGTTCAATTTTCAACCAGTTCTATTTTCTAGATTAACAGGTTTACTAGTTTTAAAGTTTCAAGTCTCAATTTTCTAGTGTGCCCAATGGTCTAGGCCTTTGAACCACTGCTCTGATACCAAGTTTCATCCCCGCTTCAAACTACCACTTGAGACCAAGAAACAAACTAGGTTTAGCTAGGAAAATTATGAAATAATTTTTTATTGTTAAGGGTGTTTGCAACGAAGGTTACAAGATCATAGTAATCACAAACTAGGTTTGGGTTAACAATCAAGATTGACTTGTAGAAATGGTTCTACAACATCTCACAACAAGCACAAGGTCAATACAAGGGATTAAATTCATCACTTAGGTTAGGAGATTAAATTCCTCTCATCTCTTGTCCTAACAAGCTTGCAGGGTTCAAATCAATTTTTCACCCACTTAGAGTCATCAAAACTTTCCTAAATCATCCCTCATTAGATATGAAATTTTTTCACCTTTCCAACCATATAAATAAGTCCTCCTAACTCCTTATAAAACTCAAGTTATGGCTTGGCAGAGTTTTGGGGTGAAATTTTCACTTCCTTTGGCACAAGGCACAAAACGCCTCTGCACACCCGCAGGGCCGATGAAAGGGGACATCCATGGCATGCTCCGGTTGGCTGGAATGATCAAAAGGCTGATGGAGTGGGTTGAGACTTTGAGTCTCAATCACCAAAAAGTGCTAAGAGGACAAAAAGGTCTGCACGCATGCTGATGCCCTAGTGTCACGTGTCGAACACCTATTGGTCCCAGGGAAAGATTGGGAATTTTTCCCAAAGTCCAAACCCAAAATTTTTCCAAAGGGAATTTTGCCTCCAAACCTCCGCCCTTGCTAAAAAAAAGTGCCACGTGGTGTCTTGTGATTGGACGCAGGTCAGCGGAGAGGTGGGGGAAAGTTGTGATTTGAGCCAAAAAGTTTAAAAAGTCATAATGACTTGCGCAGGTCCGTGCATCCATTAGGACACGTGTCATCAGCCCATTGGTTGTGGGGGTGCGGGTTCAGAGAAAAAGATGAAATTTCTACAAAATACTAAAATTTTAAAGTTTCTAAAATTCCTTTCGCGCACCTGTCAAGCCACGTGTCAACACGTGATTGGGCTGTGGGGCCGTGGGTTGCAGAGAAAAATTGGGAAAATTTCCCAACGTCAATTTTTTTTTAAATGTTAAGATTCAATAAGATTCATCCCTTCAAAGTTCCACATGGTGACACTTGATTGGATGAGAATGTTGTGTGGCCATGGAATTTTCGGGGAAATTTTTTCTAAAGTTTAAATTTTGGATTTTAATATAGTTAGATTAATTTTTGGGATGGTCGTTTTGAAGTAAAACTTCAAATGGCCATAACTTATAGAAAAGTTAGTTTTGGACAACAAGGACTTTCCGGAAATATCTTGGAGTCCTCTTTGCATAGAATCATCAATTTTGGATTTTAATGAAGTTTCAAAGGTCAATTTTGAGAAATAGATCTGCAGGGGTTTTAAAATTCAAAACTGGCAACTTTCCAACTTGTAAGATTTTGATCTAATTTTGGTTTTCTCCTTCTCAAAATGTCAATTGAACATGGAGGATTGATCTAAGGTAAGTTTCAGAGTATTTTGAAGGTTCAATTTTGTGGATTGGGTTGCAATAGATATATTTGACATCTTTTTCTAGGAAGTTGGATTGTAAAAATTAAAATTAGATTTAATAAAGTTCTAACAATGCTTTTCTTAAATGTTCAGTTCTATTTAGGTTCATTAGGACCTAATACATCTAAATTACAGTGTCTCCTTTATTAAAGTAGGTTGTAATTATGAACTGTACATTTATTAGATTGTTTTCAAATGCCAGATTTATAAAAAAAAATAGAATTCTTTCGTTAACAACTATAATAATCCATTTGCCACTTCTAACATGGAAAGCTTATCAAATATTGTCTAAACAATTAATTTATCCATCTTCTCATTCAAAAACAATAAGGCAACATTTGATAATTCATATTTTAATAAATACAAAGAATGAAATGTTGTCTCTTTCTCCCACACGTATTTTCCTTTTTCAACAGAGATTTTAAAACACAACAACAATTAAATTTGCAATACTATAGTAAAATTTGAAAAAGGGATGTATTTATTTCATTTCTTTCAAACAACACATTACAACTTCATCCTTTCCATAAATTTGAATTTACAAAATACAAGCAAATCTCATTCTGTCACGTTATTTTCAAAATAGAGTATGAAATAATAATTCCTTACATTGCACAAATGAGATTCAATCCTTCCTTACCAATAACAAACAACAATACCATTCATCCAATTCAAAGTGGGAAGCTTACATTAAGTTTGATTAAGGAAAGGGGACTATTAAAACTACATTTTCTCCAAGCTTCATAAATAGCAACATGCTAATTTCTTCATCTTTTCATTTAATCACAACTAGGAAGGGGGAAAGGCAACGCTCTCCACCCAACCAAGATATCCAATAGGAAAGGAGAAGCCATCTTTCCCCATTGGCCCCTGAGCCCCAACCATATTGAAATAGAGAATGAACATCAACACATGGCAACAAGGCTTCTTTCATAAAAAACAGCATTCCTTGAATCCACAGCATAGAATAACAAAATACACAATCCAAACAAGGACAGTGCAGTTCATAACTGCAATAAAAATCATACACACAGCACATGAGCTTGAATCAAGCAAGCCATCAAGAGCAAGAACTATGGGAATCTCCTTATGCCTCCCAATTTGGAATTGCGCATCCACCAAAATACATACCACCAATATAACATATCAAACCCATAAACCTTATATCTCCTAACCCCTCCTTATGTCCCCCCCCAATTTTATCCCTTATGCCCCTCCCCCCTCCCCCATAGTAAGAAATGCAAGAATTTTCTTTTCCAAGGTGGATCCCAAAACCAAAAACTCCCTCCACAATAGAATAAGTTCCATTAGCAATCACTTATGCCCCCCCCATATAAGACCCCATAGTCTTCTCCTACACCTTTCCCTAAGCAATCTACCCAAACAGCCATGAATACACAGCACAATCACTGTTTCATTCATGTAAGAAAAGGGGAAAATAGCATATAAAAAGGACAAGATCCTACCTCTCCATAGTGGACATTGTTCTCCCAAACAGACTAGTTCCTTCATTTCTCAAATGCAGTCCCATAAAATAGCAAGGTATAAGCATTGCAAAAGAATTTCCAACTCCTTCCTCAAACAAAGCTCCAATAGCAATAAAATTTGACCCAAGGAGGAAAAACCAAAGTTTTCAACAACCTCCCACAAGAGAAGAAATCAAATTTTTAAAGGAGAGGGAGGGAGAGGATGATGTGGATTCCAAGTGGGATGCCACATCATTATTTCTCAACCCCAAAAAGAGAAATTCAACTTCACAATAATCACAATAAATGGAGATTACAAGCAACTTACACACTCAAATATTAACCCATACTTTAACCAGGACTGAGTTTAAAAATTTGTAGGTAAAGTGCAATAAATACTTACACATGATCATTTCAAAATATAATTAAAAAGATTAATTTTGACTCCAAAACCATAGGTATGTTTGGTGGATGATTTTAAGATGATGGCCTCTAAGAGGTACAAGCCTCCAAAGCCTCCAAGGTCAAATTTGAATTCCTTATAGGATGGAGTGTTCTACACTCCCAAAATCTGACTTACACAACTTACACATCACTTACACATTCTTACAACATGCATTAATACCTATGACTTCATTTACTACATTCTTTTGACATAACGATTTATTTATTTTAACATATGGTTATACATGACATAAATCAAATTTAATTAATAATCAAGACAACACTTTATTACTTACATTCCACATCCCAATTCAATTTAAATAAAGTTTAACTATAAAGTATATCGAAGACGAAGACTAAAAAGTGAGCCACTTAAAACAAATTGGAAAAATATAATAACTCATGAAATAATTTAAGACTTAGGCGGGGCCTGCTTATTTTAACTTCCTCATGATTTCATAATAATCCAATAAAACGAGATCAATTCATAATAATCCAATAAAATGCAAACATATCAAATACCATTTGAATCTTGATTTCAACGCCTTTAAAGAAAATTACTCATTTTGAACCACAATGATGGTTTTCAAAATTGCTTGAGCAAAAAGAACACTAGGGTTTCGAGTTACAAACCTCTATTCAAAACCATTTGTTCAATATTTCGTTCCTGTGAAAGGATACAGTTGTAAACTAAATAGAGAGCTGCAAGGAGAAATGCATCATTTCAAATAAACTAAAACTCAAATTTCCAACTATCACATTCAAAGAAATGAATACAACCTCAGATTTCAGCTCAAATGCATATTTCCAAAAAAAAAACCGAAAAACATAGCTTCAAACCTTTCAAAACTTCTCAATTGCTTAACCAATCATTCAACATATCCTTTTGTTTTATTTAGGGTTTCGACATAACAGTCGTATTCAATATTTCTCCATTCAACATTTCTATTTATGTGAAAAGGGAGCAAATAAAAAACAATAAACATTGTGCCACAAGCAATGACTCAAAAGACTCTGTAAATCAAAGAAAAACCCAAACCATAGCCAAATAATGATATAATCTCAAAATTTCATCTCGGAACTGGCATAATTGTGATGCTCATATAGAACAATAAGCTCAAAACAGTCTTCCTTCCACCTAGAGCTAGGGTTTGCCAACAAAAATTACAAATGCCAAAGTGTCCAGACTCTCGTAAGCTCCCAAAAAGCTTCAGCTAAACTCAACGACCAAAAATAAACGACTTCGTACAATAATGTGCCTCGATCCCAACAAAAAATTTCAAAAGTTTATCTTCTTTTGCAAGCAAACAAAAAAACAAGTGGCAGTAAAACAACTCCAAACAAGAAAACAACTCCAACAAAATGGCACACCTCCAAACCCTCATCAAACTTGCAAATCACCCAAAAGTATTATAATCATAATAATGAGCTTGGTAATGAAATATAGTGATAGTGAGCTGAAAAATATAAAATTGTGTCACTATCATGAAATACAATCAAGAAAACATTGATGTGATATATCACTTAAGCAAGGTATTCTTATAGCCTCCAAGCTCGCAATATTTACCCTAACCAGCTTTAACCACATATTATGGGCTCTTTGAACCTGGGTTAGAGATATTTCCCCTATTAAATGCTACAATGTTTTGTATTTAGACATGTGATCATCACATATTTCCACATTCTATCAAAATGAACCAGCTGAAAAAACATCAATAACATTTGAGTATTGCTAACTTAGGGTGATTACTATAAAACCACTTCAACCAAAATTTATCATCATTGTTACTGAAGTCTCAGGGATGAGGGGTTGGATGGATGGGGTTTCTAGGACGGCAAAAATAAATTCTCCAAATTTTGGGCATGGTAGGTATGGATATAAAAAAATATATATATATTTTGACTTTATTCAATGAGATTTGGGGATTTATACCATATTTGAATGTTTTAAATTTTAAAACGTACTTTTGTTATTAGAATTCAATGTTTTTGGTAAAATAACAATTCTTTTAAAATAAAAGTATAAAGGAAAAAACTTTTAAAAACAAAATTGGATGTCCCGTCCAAGTTCCTGAAATATTCGAGACATGACCAAAATCTAGGGGACATTTCCCCGCATAACATTAATTGTTTCATGTACCAACGATTTTAGGGTTATCTACAGATTCTAGAAGTGAGAGATCTTGTGTAAGCAACTCAATAGTTGAAATCATGTTTGTAAATCCGAGGGATTTACAAGGTCAAAAGATAGTATATGCCATTATATTTCATTCACCAATTTCATATTTACGATAAAATATTAGGTTTGCTTAGACATCAATGTAAATGATTACTCTTTGACCGTATGTTGTTAAGCGGTTTGGCCAATCTGCAACCTAAATATCTTTCAACCACATTTCAATTTGATTTGTTGATTTTCTTTTACAATGCATGCAATCAACATTTTTTAATCATATGTGGAACAGTACAAATGTTTACTTAGCTAGAATTTTATGTGCATTGTAATAAACATACAATATAAATAACGATGCAGGTTTTACATGTATCTTGTCAAGTGCAAGTATGATATGAAATTTTTTTATACTATACGGAGTGGACAGATATAAAAAGCATGGAACTGTGGGTGTATGAGGAATGAACCATCAAATGAAACGATGTATATATCTCTCGCATATATGAATATACAAGGGATCCCTACAAATAAGGATTAGTAAGTAGGCGTGTTAGTTGTACCTGCTACTATTTAATCCAATATTTAATATTTTCATTTTATATTTAATGCGTGTATAGCTTAAAATGCTCCTTCAAAGTTACATACAAAACTTTGTTACCTTTATGACTTTCTCAGCAAGTCCTACAAAGAGTTTTCCTTGATGAAAAAGTAATGATGTTATTATAGAATTGCAATCAATGACCGTCGGCGTAAACTCCTCTGTAATATTGTTTACATTAAAAATCTGCAAGATAACATTTACATTAGGAGGTCCAATAGTCATACACAAGAAAATTTGAATTCAAACTACATACAAAATAATGGTAGCTCTACTTCACTTGGAAAACCTTTTAAACTTATCCTCCTAACTCTACAATAAATCTAAATGGTCTACATGGCAAAATGCCAATTCTATTTTATGGCATCATTAAAACCTTCAAATCAATCCACTTTTAGAAAATAATGTGGTGTTGGTTTTAAAATAAAGCTACTAGTAGCTAGTGTTCAAAATCATCTGAAAAATAAGCATGCACCTTAATAGTTTTGTCCCAACCACCAATGACGACCCAATCAGCGGTACCATGTAGAGCCAAAATAGCACTGTCATGGGCTTGTAACGACTTCAAATGAGTATCATCCTTCCACATCTGTCATAATACAAATCAATCAAATTCAAAAATTCCTATATTGAGCATGATATATGTAAGCTTAAAATAGTCTCTAATATAAGAATCCCTAAAATTGGAAAAGGTAGAAGACCATTCTAGATCCAACATACACACAAGACTCAATCTACAAAGAAATATGGGGCTATAGACAAGGGCCATGTGCAAAGGTCATTATAATGGGTCTATAAGGGGAATCCACACAAAAATTCCAAGGAGATACAAGGAAAAGGACCTTACAAGATCCAGGGTGCCATTAGGTTGTAAGCATGAGCTATCTTATCTAAAGGGTGTAAAAGATGCCACTGTGCGGTAAGCAAAATCTATGACTAACTAGAATGTAAAAGATAGCAATAAACTTATAAAGTAGCAAGCATGTGGCAATCTATCTTATATAATAGATGAAGCATAAAACAATCACCAAACAAAGTACAAAAGAAAGAGTTTAGGGTTAGGGGTAGTTATTTTGGGTTGACTCGTAGATGCATCAATCCCCTCTGCATGTAGCACTTTGCGAGAGATAGTCATAGATGAAGCCAAGATGGGACAAATGAAGGACCTAAGTAGACCAAAGTTGGGGACACCAAATACTAAGGTAAACTTCACTGACACAACTCCTACTTCTGATATCTTCAAGGCCTTTATTCAAACTTGTCTTCATTGGAGGAAACTCTTCTTGGCCCTAAATCCTCTTCTTCATCCTAAGGTGGATTTGGAAGCACGCGCATAACAAATCTGATGTTCAATATTTGAGGAATGAAGAGTAGGAACCCTATAAATACATACCTAAACCATAAAAGCCAAAACTTAGTTTTAATTGTCGTCAACGGCCTCGCCAATGACGTCAACTGCCTAGCCAATGACGTCAACTGCCTAGCCAATGACGTCAACTAAAACAAGGGGTCTGCAAGACACCATTGGTAGGAAGATCAATAGGCTAAAACAAATATGTCGATGTCTTGATGATTAGAAGGTGGTAGTCGGAAGGGTAATGCATGAAAAAACTCTCATAAAATGTTGTGAATTGGCCCACCCCAATCCCAATGTAATCCTTAGGACATACACCTAAGGAGATTAATGTGTCACCAAACCCTGAAAGAGAAAAGTGTTAATGGGTGAAAATAAGGTATATACATGTGTCCAACCAAAAGCTCATCACACATCACAATAGTGTAATGCAAGATGGTGCTTTAAGCCAAACTAACTGTAGCGAAATAATTGAGAAGTTGAACACAAAATATACATACCTCGACTTACCTTTCCACTGAAATGGATGTATGCATATATCTTAGTCTTTACCATGGGGGATGCAAAAGATGTTCATGTTAATCCTAATGATACAAGACTACATTGACTAATGCAACGAAAGCGTACATTGATAAGTGTAAAAGCTAAGTATATAAAATATGGTATCTCTCAAGGAGGATGGTACTACAATAGGTTAGGATAGCCATAAAGTAAAGGATAAATTAGGTCAGGAAGATCGAAAGGAAAAACTCAGTACTAGGATAGGTTTAGATAGTTACAAGGGAAAGGCTAAATTAAGTTTGGATGGCCCTGAGATATGATATGCAAGAAGGTAAGGATTCCAATATAATTGAGAGGAATTCGAGAAAAATAAAGCAATGGCTAAACGACCATATCTTATTAACCCAAATATGTAGCCGACACTCAGGTAGGGTGATTCAAAAAGAATAGCCCGGTTAACTCACCAGGTCATACCCATCTTACACCCTTGAACCCTAATGCTATCATGATGCTAACATGTCTAAAAGAGATGAAGAATAGGTTATAAAGAGGATGGGGGAGGATTGGAAACAAGTAATTCCATCAAGGATAGATAATTAAGGGAGGGAATAGAAGTTGCCACCAATGCAACACATGTTCTTTATTGGAGAATGACACTAATCAATTTGGAACTATGGTTTGGGAAAACTAGTGGAGTATAAGATATGTCCTATGAAGACTTTGATATTGTAATGTACCTAAGGAGTTGATACCTTAAAAGAGGATAATGACTGGGATGCCCCAGTTAATATGTATAAAATGATGATACAATGACAGAAAGACTGCAGAATTTTGTCACAAGAGAGGGTAAGTGTGGATGAAATACATGTAGATACACTACAATAAATGTGTTATAAGGAATATAACTAATATTAAGTGACAAGATGGCACTCCCAGCCATTGCGCTATCTTTCTAAGAAGCATTTATCTATGGTTGGAAGTTAAAGAAGTAGGTAAGTATCATAGGAGGTGGGCACTAGTGAAGAAAGCCCAGCTGATTCCCCGAGGTCTTACAATGTAACCCGTAAACTGGGGGCCTAGAGGCATGCTAAAGTGGGATAGAGTCAAATAAAAAGGAAAAACAGGAAGGAACCAAGAGGTGTATCATGTCGGCATAGGAGGTAGGAGCAAAGAGGCACATGTAAAGCAATCATAAGGGGTAGGAGCCAAGAGGCAAGCAAAAGTACGAAAAAGCCAAGAGACATGCAATATAGTAATAAGAGATAGTATCCAAGAAGCAAGGTATAAAAGGATAGAACCAAGAGCTGTATAATGTAGGAATAGGAGGTAGGAGCCAAACGGCGTGCAACATGGTGACAAGAGGCATGCTAGAATTAAAAAGACCCACAAGGCATGCTAAAGTTGGAAAGAGCCAAGACGAAAAGTAAAATAGGATAAAAACAAAGAGGCATAATTAAAGTGAGAGAGATCCCAAATGTGATAAAGTAATGCAAAAATGAGTAATATGCTGCAAATGCGAAAATGTAAGTAGTTATAAGATGAAACGCTTGTTATGGTACATGTCTAACTAAGTGCAAAAATAGAAAGAACATACTTTCGGCATGGTACATTCTTAGAAACCGAGCATTAGTCTTTGAAGATTTCTTGAAATGTTGAAGGCTGAAGCTACAAGATTCTTGGTTATTACTTAATTTTGAATGTGAGACTTCGGAAAATGGGAAGCATTGTAAATTTGTCACATCCCAAATCTGGATTCGGTCCAAAGAGACATTAATAATTTAAGGGTGGGCTTTATTATTGATGGATGCTTTAGTAGATGTATTTTTTTAAAATTAAAATGATAAAAAAAATTAAAAATAACAATGTAGTGGCATAGATGTTAAATTGATTTGATTATCATGCATTTAATTTTTATTGCTTTGATTATATGTATTTATATCTCGGACTAACCACCATCATGATATGAGGTGGATGCTGGACAAGATCCCCTTGCTGAGACTAGGACATCTAGAGGGACGACATCATTGGGGAGAAGGGAGCAGTTCAAGGCAGACAACTTTGTACTGGGCAGGCTAAGCAACCGCACACACTAGAGGAATACTTGTGAAATTATGCGTTCAACATATTTCTTTTCTTTTGGTTAGTTGTGCGTGTTCATTTTTTATCTCACATTTGTCTATAATGTATCATGCTTGTGTGTGTGTGTGTGCGTGTGTGTGTGTGTTGCAGCCGGTGTTAATATTTGAGTTATTTTACAACTTTTTGTTCACATGTACTTGGAGTGCAACCAGTGACGCATGTTGCTTGAGTTACCCCAAATAGCACTCACCACTCAATGTAACTTCGGTAGTATGCGCCACCACTTCCAGCACTTATGGATGACCACTGGGCACCATTACCTAGACCCCCTCTACCAATATGATAATGGCATCATACTTGGCACACTTCACTTAAGTCTTAGTTCAAGGGTGACTGAATCCTAGCAAATGAACTCTTAATAATTAAAAGTTGCTAGAAGAGAAAAGTAAACTCTATTCATTTGTGATCACCTTGCTCGGATATTTTGTGGACCCTGGCATACACCACGCTTGACTGAGGTGACTTGTGTTAGGAATAACTAAATCATTAAATAAAGTATTATTCCTTGGGTTGATTTTGTATAGGGCTTTTGACCCACCCCCTACTTCATTATTTGGTACCTTGACTTAAATAATTAAAACCTAGCGAGGCGATATTAATTCCAAATTTTTACTTTGTTGACTCACTTTGGAAAAGAGACCAACTTTATCTCCAGCACCCATTTTATTTGTCGACCTTGGCGCTCAGCATGGGGAGTGCAATAATTATGAATGGATTTTGACTTCAATATGCCGGCTAACCCCGAAAGCTTAAATAAAAATCCTAAAACAGGGTTATTTGAGGTCTCACTATTATTGGATGTGGGTTTTTTTTGGAGGAACTGGTCTCTCGAACCAAATGAAGAGAGCTCCTTACGGAGCTATGTTTCTTGTGATCCTAATTATGAAAGGAATAACAAAATTTTCAGTTAGAAAACAGCAGATAAAGAATGGGGGAATTTTAATACTAGGGTTTTGTTATGAACAGGACACAGTTTGCTTGGAAAAGGAGAGAAAGTGTGAGGAAGAAGTATAGAGAAGGGAGAAAATAAGAGATCTGAGTTTGGTTGGGAGAGAGAATGAAAGTGGTGGAATATTTGGTACCGCCGAGCAACTTGAAAACTCTTTGTTTCATTTTAGTTTTGTATTCAACCCTTTCAATTTTCAAGCAAGTACCTATTTCCTTCTAACCCCGGCTGATGTTCTCACTAAAAAACAGTGTTTTAAAAACCAGCCGAACTGGAACAGGAACCAGCCGGTTCAACCAGTTCAATAATAAAGAGAACAAACTGGTAGAAAAACTGGCTCGGGGACCAGACCGGTTTCGTACTGAACCGGTCAAAACTGGCCGGTTTTTCCCAAACCAGTCCGAACCGGTTTGTGCCAAAAAAAAAAACAGCGATTTGACATTTAAAACACTTTTTTCTAAATCCAGCTTTCTAGTTTCATGATTCATGATTTGATCATTGATATCAGACATGTAGTAACTTGCAGCATATTGTTTTTTGGACTGTAGGAGTCTAGAGGTCATTTAGAGCCTCATTGTTTATGTATTTTGTTTTGGATATGTATTGCACTTGGTGCCATTTTGCTATATTTACCCTTACATGGTACACACATGAGAAAAATTTGCATATTTTATCTCTAATTGTATGGAATCATGGGTTGGAATATTTAAAATATATATTGTTTTCATTAAAATGTAATATTTTATGTATTTTTTAGAGTTTGGGTTGACTCAGATTTATAACATCAACCAAGCTGAGAAGAAAGATCTAATCCCTGAGGTTCTTTAAAAACATCATTATATGCATCAAGAATGTCCTCAAAACCCCAAGGGAGAAGCTTGCTTGTGTTAACTGCTTTTGCGTGTCATACAACACACATGGCTAAGAAATTATGGATATTCAGTCTTTCTAGAAAACAAATATCGAGACAAAGAAGAAGAGACACTTTTGTAAACTTTGCCATCTTTCTGAATCTTGTCTGTTTAGTGCCACCCATCATGAATGCTAAGCCTATCAAACTGGTAAGGAACAATTCTGAGCAGTCAAGTGAAGCGACATCACATTGAATTATATCTTTATAGGGTCCTGTGGAAAAAGTGATTGCACATTGTTTCTGTACCAAGGTTTGATTTGCAGCATCTTTGACTGGACCCATATGATAGGGCTTAGGGTGGGTTGTGGGAAGATGTTAAACTGCAACCAGCTTCTGAGAGGTTAGGTTTCTTTGACTGCCTTTATCAATAATAAAAGAAACCATGTGATTATTTATCTGGCGATTCAGGATGAAAAATGCTCCCTGTGGGCCTGACGAATATTTTTTTAATCATTAAGGTAAGGTTTGGATCTAGAGCTACTACATTCTTTACTTGCTTCTGCATCTTCTATTTTAAGATTTTTCATTGCGAGTAAAGCCTTGGACTTCTTGGGTTGGACAATTCTGCATTTTTTAGTGCAATGGCTACACCTCTTATGGTACTTGCAATAATTTGTTCCATTACCAACAGAAGAGAGCTGGCCTGAACACTTAGACTGTCGATCAAGTTGAATCTTAAAGGTGGTAGGGTTGGTGGAAGAACTTGGAATACTGGAATTGGAACTTTTATTTGGAAACTCGGATCCCAGTTTAGCTTTATAGCAGAAATACGTATTTTATATGCTCTTTCCAACAAATTTATTTCAAACATAGTTGTTTTTTCTATAGTGCTAGGAAACAAGAAAAATAAATTGATCCTAAATAGCTCTTTTGAATCAAGGATCTCTAGCTTGACTTGAAGTCTAGTGAAAACTCAATGTATTGTTGCACTGAATACCCTAGAGTTGCCTAAGTTGAAGGCACCATTTTCATAGAATGTCTTGATACCCAACAAAGTAGAATCTTTGCTTCACAACATCTTTGAAGTGGTCCCGTCAGGTGATCTCGTGATTGAGGTCATCTTCGTCATCAAAAATGACAAGCATATTATGATAATTTTGCCACCAATCTAGGGCAGCCCCTTCTACTTGAACTTCAGCAGTTTGGATCTTTTCAGCATCAGTGATCCCAGGCAAGTTTTGAAATATGCCTCGAGGCTGCAGAGCCAAGAGTTCAGCTTCTAGTCATTGAAGTTGCCATTGAACCTACATCTTGATCTTCGCAGCGAGATGGACATTGTAGTCAAATAAATAGTAATCAATTATATTTATGTTATGCAAATGTAGTTGACAATGAATTTGTCTCAATACATGTGTTGACAAGAGTAGTGTACTTAATTATGTTTTTGTTAGTAAGGTTTGGTACCTAAACAATTGTGGTCTAACTGACACACCTCTCATTCGACCAACCTATATGTGGAATGATGAAGGCCAAGGAAGGGTGCTCTCATATTATTACTCTCCCTCTATCATAGCTATTGGATATACAATACCTTATATCATTAAAATTATTATCTAATCCTATATTGTGTGCAATCTCTTGTATGTTCATTCTTCTTCATGAACTCTGTTATTGTGTATTATAACATGCTTCAATTTTAGGTGCTGAATTGTTGCTATTGGAGCTCTATTCTCTTCATTGACGTTTGTTGAAATAATCTCATCATTTATTTCATTTGCTCATCGTGGTTCTCAGTCTAACTAGCTAGCATCTATACAAGAGCTCAGATACTCGGAAGTGCCAACCAGGGCAATGTGCCTCACGTACTAACGTACCTGGTACTGGTACTAGTCCTGGTACTTACCTGAAATGTTTCCAAAACTCCAAAACAGTTGCCATACCCGGAACGTTTCTGTACCGTTTCAGCAGTGCTGTTATTAACAAGCCAAAAATAAAAATAAAAACACTAGATACTTCTGTTTCAGCAGTGCATGAGGAAAATCTAAATGATATATTCTAGAATCTAGATTATAATCATGTACATCTGAAAATTTAAGCATGTCGAATGTTTTCAACTTTCATGAATACAAAGTATTTTAAGTTTTTTATCTTTTATGGACAAAAACGAGTATTATGCATTTTTTATATATATTTATAGTTTTTAATAATATATTGTATGGACATTTCCATGCTGTTTTGTACCCAAGGGTGTTTTAAAAATTGGTGTTTCCGTGTTTCAAACCTGCACCTAAACCTGTATGCGCTTTCTAGATACCTAGGACAAGAGTGCCAACTTGACTGGCAATGATCTTGGAGAGCATTGCTATTTATAGATTCTTGTAGGCAATTCCTCCATAGATTTATTTTTTTAAGGTATTATGAACTGGCTTGGGGATATGTCTCCAAGATCAAGTCTTCATTATAGCATGTGGGATTTGAGCACAAACGCAACAATCTATTGGATTTGGGCCTTAATGTAGAGATCTGCCACCGTGGCAGTAGAAATTATTCAAGCACGCACTACTTGGAACAAGATGGAGGAATTCAGGGAAGCTCCAACAACATACAGTTTTGGTGACAAAGAAAACAATTATTCTCCTAGAGTGAATTAATAGGAAAAGGACCAAGTAGAGGTTAGGATCCATTAGAAACCATCAAGAAGACTAGATTTGATGCCTAATGCGGTAAAAGATGGAGACCCTTAAGGCAATTAGACCTAGAGGATGCAACCCAAAGGCTTAATAGCAAATAATAAGCACAATTCTAAACATCAAAGAGAGAGAATACAATCCATTGCACAACTATACATGCATACTCATTTGTATTATGTATATGTAGATTGCAAAAGATGTACAAGGAAGCTTCTAGGAGGAGATATGTACCACCTTTAAGAATATACAATGGCCCATGTGATTATTCATACAATATTAAAGAATATATAATAGCTCATGAAGTTATTTCTCATATCTGACGCAACTATGTCTAGTCACTTTATTTTCATGTCTTATCTACTATGAAATCTGAGAGACATAGCTTTCCAAAACAAAAACTTGGGAGGTTGTCTATCCATTTTCTTCAACTATCATCATTAAGGTTCATGGCCCTTTTTTTTTTGGGGAGGTTGTCACTTTCAAAGATAGGACTTTACAGGGTTCCCCTATGGCTAACATTTAGCTTGCCTCCTTTTAATCCATCTCAAATGTTGGAGGAATTAAGCACGTTTGCAAAAGAGGAAAAAACACAATACTCGACTTTTTGTCACTCTTATTTTAGCAATTATGGACCTACTTCATCAAGTGTCAAGGGTCTTCTAGTTGTTTTTTCCCTCATCCAGGGCATAGCTAGTTTTTTCTATCTCTAGAATTTCATTAGCCTTAGGTGTTGGGAGAGGTTCTAGGAGTACCTTGCTTCTAGGATTGTCCAACCTAGGCCCCATATAATTGGACGTTCCCCAATGGACATTATCAGATGTTGCATTGGCCCTCTCGTGGTGGTGCATGACAATGTCGGTCCTCGTTCCTTGAGCTTTGGTACAAAGATTCTACCCATAGTTCACATACTCGTACTCAACGAATACTCGGCAAACCCAAAAAAAATTGACTCAACAAGACTCAGCGAATACTCGGGAATACCTGACAACTTAAAAAATATGCAAATTTCTTTTAAAAAAATGAATTTTAAGCAAAATTGTAATGTCCATTGGGGACATTATTTTACCCCTAAACGGATTTTAGGCAATCCCAACTTTAAATATGTAAAATACAGACAAATTGCAGCCAAACAGAAAACTGATTTTTGTAGAAAATTACAGCTAGGGCAGCGAACAGTAAAATATGAATAACTCTGATAAAATATCTGCTCAAATCACTTGAAATTTTAAATAGAGCTTGCTAATACAATAACATATATTATAGAACTGTTTTTGGAATTTTTCGAATAACACTTCAAATGCTGCCATAAAATTTACAGCGTGCCCTAAACAACTGAAAACTTCTAAAATTAATATCTTTTGCTAGAGAAGTCCAAATGAGCTGAAACTTTGGATCTTGGGCCACAAAAATATGAAGAATAATATTCCAAAAATAGTTTTTGCACAGCAAACACGAAACCCTAATTTTTCCCTAACAAGTAGGTCGCCCAACACATTTAGGGCATCAATTCAGTTCCAAACTTGACAAGCTAGGGTAGATCTCTCACTACCGAAGAATGCCCTGCTAGCTAGGGATGGATCCTCTCACCACCGAAGCTAGGGTTCCTGTGGGATCTTTACTCCACAAGCTGGATATTTGCTTAAATCAGCAATTGCACATGAAAGATATATGCATAAGCTACAAGCTTAAGACATAAATTAGTAAATATCAAATGGTATGGAAATATCTTTCCCTTCAAGTCGACCTTCTCCTTATAAAGGAAGAAGAGACCCAAAACAACCTCTACAAGTATCCAATTAATTCCCAAGGATTTTCCCTATGCAAGCATTTAATATTTTCCCATATAAAACGCTTTTTCCAACAACTTTTTCCCTCCTAATGCCAAGTTGCATTTTTCTAGGGGAAATACATAGTAAAATCGGCATTTATCTTTTCTATGTTCCCATTCCCCCTTCTAAGGCAAGTCGCATTTCTCACCTAGGATGACAAATATACAATTTCTATTTGGGTCTTTTCCATCACCTGATTTAATAATTATTAAGTCATATAAATTATTATAAGTGCTCTATATATTTTTTTCCTTTTATTAATGGCACTTTATAATAATTAAATATAACTTAAGCCACCCTTATATTTTTCCTTTGGCCGTCGGGTTGACAAAATAGGCCAAAGGTCTTCGAATGGGAAGGCGATATTACAAAAATATAGCTACAAAATGTATCAAATGAGTCCATAAAATGTTGGAGAAGTGTTTTCTATTAGATTTGAATACAAATACAATACAAAATCGCATCATCATGCAAATACAACAGCCAACTGATAAGTGCTATGAATTTATGATGATTGTCATTGAAAAATATCATCATAAATTTCATATCTATGCAAGTTACAATATACAATAAGTTACATTTTCCTCTTCCCCGCTCTAGAGAAATATTGGGGAGAGGGTCTAGTGCCTCTACTAGTCCCCACACTCAGTTGCGTCTCACTCTCCTTGCTCCTCCTAGAAGGTTGCGACTTTGGCTCCAACCTGGTAGTAGATGGTGGTGGCTCCTCTACTGCATGTTGGAGATCACCTCCAAAGATGTCATCCAATCCAATATCTCCTGCTAGTGCTTCTCCCTCCATAGCTTCCCTCTCAAAAGAAGCAATCTCATCCTCTGTGAACGTAGGGATTTCCTCTTCTTTCCCAGTCCACTCGTTGTATGGATCTATCTCATCCAAATCAATAAGCTCCTCTGATGTGGCCTCCACTTTTCTTGTGCGAAGCCGGAGATTGTATTGCACAAAAACCAAGTTGTTGAGCCGTTTTTGAGTCAACTTGTTGCGCTTCTTCGTGTGAATGGCCTCAAACAAACTCCAGTTGCATTCACATCTAGAAGCGCTACAAGGTTGAGATAGAATTATGAGGACTAGCTTTTGAAGATGCAAGGTATTTCCTCCCCAATCCTCCCACCAAGAACCTACAAACAAGATAATCAAAAGTTTATAAGTAATTAATAAAATCAAATTTGTAACTAATAAGTAACTTAGTAAACATTCTAATTTTTATTACCTGGTGCCTGTGTGGTTCTCCCTCGGATAGCTAACACCAAAGAAAAGAGCCTCCCCCTAACATGTTTGTAATTTTGCAGCTCTAAAATAATGAGGTCCCTCGTCTCAACATCTGGTATCATCCTCTCAATACATGTTGAAAGGCCCTCCATAACCTCTTTGTTCACATCTGTGAAGCCGTCGGAGAAGAAAAACTTGGGGTTGAGGTACTACCCCACTGCATGAATAGGTTGGAGTTGATTGTTCCACCTCCGATCAATAATCTCCCAAAAGGGACCATATCTGACAATATCCCCCCTATAATAGTTTTGGATAGACTCTTTGCCCTATCCATCGCCTCATAAATGTACCCCATAGGGTTTTGCTCCCCATCAGCCAAATACAAATCCCTCACCAACGGCTCTGACACCTACACACAAATTAAAATGTAAGGTTACAATACGTTGTCAGGGTTTGTCCCCCATACCCTACCTGATATGTATCCAATACGGATACGTCTGGGTACGGGTACGGATACGTCCCGAGTATGTCCGAGTTCTTCCCGGGTACACCACGGGTACATCTAGACGCAACTATGACATATCTAGGAAGAACCCGAACGTACCCGGGAAGAACCCAAGGAGAAATATGGTTTTTAAGACATTCAAAAAAAAAATTTAGTTTGTTTTGACATTAATTGTAAATATATTCATGAAAGCAGTTGGTTCGTTTGAATTTTGAAGTATAGGGGCCTATTTTTTTCCTCAGCTTATTTTTTGTCTTGCTTTGTCAAATATAATGAAATGAGAGAACCTTGAAAGTTGAATGTTTTTTAGTTTGCCATTTTGATAAATAATATTTACCAAATCACAAGTGATTTATTATTAAACTACATACTGCACGAATTGTTGCAAACATTTTTTGTTGGAACAAATCCACATGTCCAACCCTTACAAATTTGAAAGTAAATATCCAGTGCGTTCATATGTTGAATATTACGGTTTAACATAATGATATTAATTTAAGTGCAGCAATTAAGTCTGGATTCGAAATAAAATTGTGGGAAAAAAATTGGAACCCACAACCCTCTGTCCACGTGATCAATGAAATGTAAAATCTTAAGTATATAAATATTGTATGTTTTGAACATTGATTCAAGTTTTGTATTACTATTTCAGTTTTTTATGGACTAAAAAATGGGTATATGTATGTGTGTATATATATAAATATATATATTAATTTTTTTATATATATGTACGGACGTATCCAAGACGTATCGTACCCAAGGGTTTTTTAAAATTGACGTATCCGCGTATCGAACCTGCACCCAAACCGGTACTCGTACCCGTATCCTTGCAACATAGGTTACAAACTTACAAATAAAGTAAAAAAGTAAATAACAATATATTTATAATTTAACAAATTAAAATAAAAGAATCAACTTGAAATATAAATCGAAGTTTGAAATTACCTTGATGATCTTTATAGCTCTCTTTGCAAAGATATCATCAAAAACTATCTTTGCAACCCTCTCTCCATCAACTTTCTTTGAATATTGTGAGTCTAGCCATGCTTGACTCACAAACATTTGCTTCAATGATGTCAACAAACTAGAAATACTTTGCAACGTCAAGAAGTTAGTTGCAAACCTTGTGACACCAGCTCGAACAAACTCTTTCCCCTTTGTGTGTTCTCTCATCAAGCTCAGAACCCAAGGGTGATTATATATGTACTTTGTTATGTTTCTTGCATCTTCTACAACTGGCCTCACCCAATCAATTTTGCATGTCCTCCAAAAGAAGGTCAAGGCAATGACTAGCACAAGGAGTCCAAAAGAGTGATGGATGTCTCTCCTGCAGTAGTCTCCCAACCGCCACATATGTTGTTGCATTGTCTGTGACAACTTGCACAACATTCTGTATACCCACCTCTAATACAATCGTCTCCAACATAACACTCAAATTCTCTGCATTTTTTACTATGTTAGAGGCATCAATAGACTTCAAAAATACCATCTCACCATTTGAAGCCACTAAAAAATTAATGAGGGTGTGGTTCCTTCCATCCGTCCACCCATCTGAAAGAATGGTGCACCCATATTTGTGTCATTGTTTCTTTTGCTCTTCTAAAATTGTAGTTGCATCTGCAACTGCACCCTGGAACAATTTCCCACTCAAATCTTTTGGAGAGGATGCCTTGTACCCTTTCCCCATCAAGTACTCCCAGTATGGGCTCTTTGCCACATTGAATGGAAGGTTGTTGTAGTACCAGAAATTTGCACATGCTTTATCCGCTTCCTTGTGCATATCCTTGTTCCAAGTTGTACCTTGCAATGAAGGTTGTGCTCCAGGTATGTTCCTTGGCACAAAAAAACTATGTATGCCTTTGCTCGAACTCAATGAAGATGTGTCTCTTCCGGTTCATATGCGTCGACCATGAATAGAGCCCACAATTGTTGTCGCATCATCCTTTGAATCCTCTGCCATTGTAGCCCCAAGTCTAACAGCTTGTGCTATGGCTGCATGCACCCTTTCCCTCTCTAGTTTCTTCTCCTCTAGCTCTGCCAGCTCTGCTTTCATCTCTCACTTTGCCTCTTCTGTAACATTGGGGCAAACCACAACATCCCGGCAAATAATACATGCAAGGTGATACTTCAGACGATTGATGCCTCCAGAAAATGTTTTGCCATAGAAGTTGCAAATTGTTCCTTGAACTGCTCCACGTACACCATACTTCCAAGCGAGGGTACGGGCATTCACAAGAACGGTCCCTGCTAGTGAACCCAGTTCCTAATGCCGAGCCTGAGTGATGCTGACCACATTTTAAAAATTTTAAAAATGAAAGTGACCCAGATGTTGAACCCAATGCCGAGCCTAATGCCATTGTTAAGCTCTAATCTGCAACACAATGCACATTTAAAAAATTAAAAAAATGTAAGCTTAATTAAATTTTATAAAAAATGTGCCTGAATAACCATATTTCACCGTAATTTAATAAAAATAACATACCTACGGTTGTAAATGAGTATTAAAAATTTAAAATGATTCGCAATCACATTGAACTCATTTAAAATTACAAAACATATTCGATGAATCAATTACAATACACATAAAATTTAAATAATTTAGAACGAACTTGCATAAACAAAAAAAAAACCATACCTCTGGCTGCAAATGACTATTAAAAAATTGAAAGCATTCACTTTTACATTACATGTATTTAGAATTACAATATGCATATCTAAAACTTAAATAATATAAACCAAATTTGCAAAAACTTGAAAGAATTTATCAAAAAAAAACTTACCTCCAAATGCAATTCTCCAAATTTCCTCTTCGAATTCGCTCACAAATCTGTTCAACACATACAATGCTAGCTCAAATGGTTGTGTGAATGAAAATTAAGTGCTTTGGGGCCTTATAAAGGGAAAAACCTGTGTTTTCTACTCGCCAAATCTTGGAGAATCTTTTTCTGCAAGTTTTTTCGGCGATTATTCGTTTTGGGCATTCTTTGGCGAGTACTCGCCAAGTCTTTTAACTATGATTCTATCATATCAACTTTCAGTTTTCATCGGCTAATTGGTCTCGATAAGTGGTCTTTTCTCACATTGCTATTTGTATTTTACTTGGGCTTTGGGTTTACACCCTCTAGTTAGGTTTACATTGTTTCAGCATTTTTAGTATTTAGTCACTTTTTAGAACCTAGGATTGTTTTTATCCCATTACTTTTATATTGTAACTAAATGTACTTTCGAGTCCCATTGACCTTGGTGAACTAGGTAAACACGCCAATGTTCTTCTTCTATGTCCAAGCATGTGAAACAATGTAAATTTCCATTTATTTCAATGGTTTGATGCTTGTCTTGTCAATGCACTACTGATGTCTTTGGTAGTTGTGCAATCTCTCAAATATTTTTCATGATATTCCAAAATAATTTCCTTTGATTTCTTGCCTTGTAAAAGGTGTCTTTGAGGCATTGAATATTTTATAATGCTATATGTTTCTAGATCAGGGTATATGATCATGAGATACGCATTAGGAAAAGGTGTTTTTCATAGTCCCTAATGGTTAGTCAAACGAAGTATTGGATGAATATTTTTATATGTTCATCCATGTTCTAGCCTTACTCCTAGCCAGAAATTGCTTAATCATCATATTGCTTTCTCTCATCCAAGTACGTAAGATTTTGATTTGTACCACGGAGCCCGAGACCATGTCCGGGGGACAATCTTGCACTAGAGATAGCTGCAACGATTATAGAGAGTGCATGCAAGAGTTAACTACATTATTAACCAAACACACAATATGGTCTAGCAAAAGTCTATTTGCAAGGAATGCAACTTCTATTCATTAATAGAGAATCAAGAATAAGTATAGAGGTGTACAGTGTTACAGCAAGGGTGGAGAGCAAGCTCCTATGATCGAAAAGGGAACACTTCCTCTAATTTTCGTAGATTGAACATGCATATACAGATGTGTATGAAAAAAATAGGATAATCAAGGTAGTTCAAAAATCATCATGATCTAGTTCGTCTCTCAAGGATGCCAACCCTTGGGCAATTGTGTATGTTACATATTTCTATGCCAATGCAAGGAAATAGTTACAATTGAAAATGGTTACAGGTCGTTTCATCTGATGATTGAACTTCCTCCAAGTGTGTAGCAATTGAGCTTCCGGCTCCAACAATTACGCAGAAAGATTCTCTGACAGGATATAGAATTGGGAAGTGTCATTTGGGAAGCCACACAAAAACAAGGAGTTGCCATGTGGATGTTGGGAAGTTGTTGCGAGCCATGTGCGTGCTACACAAGAGTGTGCCGCAAAGGTGACACATGACAATAGAGTGAGACAAGCTCAACACATGCTACAAGATGCCCATAGGTTCTACAAGGCTACGAAATCTCTACCCAAGAACAAATTGTATGCGGTACTTCAAGCAAGCGCAAGGAGACCACAACACTTGTGCGTGTGCAGGTTCTGCATGGTACTGCAAGACAGTCGTGAGACTAGTGTTCTTCCATGTGTTGTGAGGTGCATTGGGCAAGAATGGAACTCCAAGATGAGAAGTGTGTGAGTTGTGTAGGTGTGCAAAGGAATGTGCACGGTTGTGCGGATGTGCATGGATCATTTTCCCTTTCTTGTAAGGCAATGGTCTCCATTACACCTGTGTGTAGCTCCGGGCACTAAACTTGAAGTTGTTGAAGGTTGCACCACTTAGCTTGATCAACATACTACCCAACCTTGACCACTCTGAAAAGTTGGTATGTGCCTCGGCGAGTGAATGTGTTTGTCACTTCAATAATCTAATCCTTATCAACGGGGTGCAATCGTTCTGAATCCTGATCATAAGGATGTTGTGTCGTCGTTGACTCAAGAAGTGGAGGGAAGTAAGGCTTAAGGAGCTCGACATTTGATATTGGGTGCATTCCCAAGTATAGATAGAGATCAAGAACAAAGGCATTCTCACCAGCTGCGTGCAAAATGGTGTAAGACTAGGTGCAAAGGCTTGATCTTTCAATGTGGACCCTTGAAGCACTCACTCTATAGATGCAATTAGACTTTATCACCAACTCAGAATGCATGAAGTGTGTGATGGGTGTCGTGGTGCTCTTTTTACTTTTATTGGGAATGCGAGAGAATTTTTTAAACCTATTAATGAACACAATGTATGTATTGCAAAAAATTCTACGCTTTGTCCACTTCCTTTTCATGTGTGCACCACTCAGTGTTGGTTGGTGCACAATAAGATATGTCTAGAGGTGTCGTTGGTTGGAACCCAAAACATATCTAGGATGGACTATGCCCCATGGAACTGTGAATAAGCTCTATTGTAGGAATGTTGGATGTAAAGCAAGTTATCATCCCAAGTACGAGCATGCACACGGTTGTACATGCGCAAGAGATGAACTAGAGTGTGTTTGAACTTTGGAAACTTCTATATGTCCAATCCTTTAAGGATGAAATACTGATCAGGCTGCAAACCCATGAATTCCCATGGTGTTTTCCCAAAATGACCATTAAAATGAGGACCTCGATCGATACAATGGATATTGGAAGTCCAAGGTGGATCCACGCATGGGTGAAGAACGCACAAGCAATGCCAAATGCGTTGATGCCTTTCTCACAAGAACCATGATGGCCATATTTGAAAACCTATCTACCACAACAAACTTCAAGTTCTATTAGCACTTTTTCATTGGCAACCCAATCATGTAATTCATCCTAATGAATTCCCATAGTTTGGATGGAGCAAGTAGAGATGTGTAAAATCCTGGCTTCCTCTTCGTGGGCCTAGCAATGCAACAACAAATGCAAGACTTGATGTGACGATCCACATATGTGCGGGCAATAGAAATGTGACTACAACACATAAGAGTTTTTGTCACACCAAAGTGTCATGATGTCTTGGCATAGTGCACCTCCCAAATGAGTCCTTGGCGAGCTGCACTATTATGAACACAAAGATGGCCAAGCCTATAGAGAAGCTTTTCGCCAAGGTAGAACTCCTGAACTTGTGCACCTTGTGCAAGAGCAGTATAGGCGTCTGCAAAGTCCTTATCAATTGAGTGGAGGGACACCTAACCTGAAAAGTTTTGTCTGCACGTCCAACATTGTGATGAGCACGTGAACTGGAAACATCTAAGGTATTGCGTTATCCTTTCCCTTCTTGTGTTTTATCACGAGATGGAACTGCTGCAAGAAATTCATCCACTTCATGTGTCACGTATTTGCCCCCTTGTTTTGCATTCACTGATACTGAAGTGCCTTATGATCAAAATGAATAACTGACTCATTACCCAAAATGTGGTAACGCCATTGCCTAACTGCTTGCATAATATTAGACAACTCTTTTTCATAGGCAGAGTACCATTGCACCCATGTTGCAAAATGACTTTTAGTGGTATGCAACCCAATGTCCATGCAGCATGAGTGTTGCATCAAGTGCATAGTTACACACATCAGTGTAAAGTTCAAATGAGTGTGGAATGTCGGAAATTGTGAGAATAAGTGTTGCACAGAGGTGTTGCTTGAGAACCTCAAAAGTGCATCGTTGCTGATGAGTCCAATCAAAGTTGGCTTTTACGTGTGTTCTCTAGCTGAGGGGCCACAATATGTGCGAGAAACCAAGGACAAACTTGTTGTATAAGTTTGCGAGTCCAAGAAAGCTCCTCGTTTCTATGAGATTTGATGAAATAGGCCAATCTTCGATCAATTTGATCTTCTTTGGATCTCCATGAATTTCTACGCAGTCGATTATCTAGCCCAAGTACTGGATCTGCATGGCACCAAATGTACACTTTGCTAAGATGGCTTGCAACTTGTGTTTCAACAAGGTGTCTAAGATGCACAAGATGTGCTCCACATGCTCCTCCCAAGACTTGTTGAAGTTGAGGACTTCACCCAAGTAGAAGATGACGAAGGTGTTGAGGAAGGGCCCAAGTAGATCATCCATCAAGTGCATAAATGTTGTTGGCACATTGGTGAAACCGAAGGAATAACAAATCATTCGTACAATCCCTTCCATGTCTTGAAAGTTGTCTTCCAAATGTCTTTAGGATGGTCCAAAACTTGATGATAACCTGACTAAAGGTTGATCTTGGAATTGAGCGCCTCAGAGATGGGTCTAAGAGGTCGTCAATGCATGGCAGTGGATATCAATTCTTCCTTATGATTTCATTAAGTGTGCGATAGTCTATGCAGAGACACCATGTTCCATCTTTCTTGGGCACAAGAAATATCAGACTCCCACAAGGAGAAGAGCTAGGCATGATCTATCCTTGATTGAAGAGCTCTTGTATTTGGCGTTGGACTTTGTCATTCTCTCAAAGTGATATGTAGTGTAAAGGGTTGTTTGGAAGAGGGGATCTAGGAACTAAATTTATATGATGTTTTACTATGTAATGTGTTGAAAGACATTCAGACTCTGCAAAGGCCTTGTTGTGCTTCTTCAGCAACTTGTCAAGCTATTGTTGTTGTGACAATGTTTGTGTGGTGCGCAGTATCGATGCCTATTTCCTCCCTCGTGTAGGTGTCTCTAGGCAGACCATGTGCAACACAAATTTCTGCATGTACAAGATGAGTTCGCAAAATTGTTAGGCAAAGACCAAAGTGACTTTGGTCGATGTATCTGACTCCATGAGATTCCAAAAATGATCATTTGCGTGAACCGTCCAACATTGTGGTCCAGCTTGATATGTAACATCTCGGTCATACAAATACAATCTTTCAAGCCCAATGTCACAAACATCTAGAAGTACAATGTCACAACGGTGCCCTCCATTGGGCTAACTTTGTACTGGAGAGTGCATTGTCTCCAGACCTATATATCATTCCTTTGTTGCAACCACCCCAAGAAGTATGACATGGGATGCATCGTAGGTGCAAGGCCAAGACATTGGTTTGTTGCTTGCACAATGATGTTCTTCTAGCTTCCACTATCAATGATAGGGGGCATAGGCTAACACTTCACCCAAAACTTGGTGTGGAAGAAGCATTCATGGTCCTCATAGGTATCTATGGTAGCAGTGTTGTTGCTTAAACAAGAAATGTCTAAGTCACTGTCATCCGTTTGAGTTGGACTTGATGTAGACAATGTAAGCAAGGATTGTTGTGCACAACATTTAGTTTAGTCATGGGTGTGTGAGTGACGTCAATGACAATACTTGTCACCCTACTTCTTTCCTTGTTTGAGTGAGAATACATATGAGCCCTCTAGTTTTGTGCGACCTTCTTAGGTTGCTCACTTCTGTATGAAGTGTTTTGCTTGTTATGCACAGGAGGATTAGACGGTGCATTGTGCACAGACAAATTCTTGCACACTCCACTAGATGAAGATGCAAAACACTGCTTCATCTTTCCTTTGGCTTTGATCTTGGTGTTGTTACAATATCCTTGCCACAAAGAGTCAAAAGTCAAGCAATCGATCTTGGTGCATCTATAAGGTGAAAGTCCACTGATGTGCTTCAGCGCCTTATGTTGCCTCATGAGATCCTCGCATAGGCCTCGAACGTAGGCATGTTACTTGTTAGTGTAGTCTTCCACTGATTGCTCCTTGCGTTGCCGCAACTATTGAAACTTCATGTATCCATCCTCATAATGTTTGAGGGGGTAGTACTCCTTCTGCATAGCGTTGACAAAGTATCCCAAGTTTGAATGTGTTAGAACACTTTCTGCATCCTACAATGAATGTCTCCCACCTTCCATACACTGAAATGTACATCTTCCCTATAGCGAAGGATAGCCTCTCATCATCAATGAAGTTGTTGATGGAGATATAGGCCTCAAGCTAGTGAAGCCACTACTCCATATTTGTGGAATCAATCTTTCCTTTAAACACCAAGATGTTGAGGTTCACTTGGATCTTGAAAGGGGTTTGATGTTGAAACCACATGTAAGACGGTTGGGAGAACGAGTGTAGGCTAGTTGACTTGAGCTAAAACATCACCTCATGGAACTAGCACAAGCGTTCATCACCCTATGCTTCCAAGGCGAACTTGATGAGATTTTCCTTGTCTAGGGCTTCCTCAATTTGCTTTTGGGCATCAACCATCTTGTTCTTGCTACAACATTCTTCCACATAGGTAGAACCAAAACCAACTTCATGTACATTATCACGTTGCACTCGTGCACTTACAGGCATAGAAAGGTAGAGCTACACTTATAGGCATAGAGATAGCTACAAGGATTATAGTGAGTGCTTGCAAGAGCTTGAGTGTGCACAACAGTTAACTACAGTATTATCGACACCTAAATTTGGTAATTTATCACTTGATGATGTCAATATTGGCTTAGTCCCTAAATCATGACTTATGCACACATTTCAAGCTCAATTGCCTATGCTTAGCCCTATTGCATGACTTTCTCTTCTTGTTTGCACTACTTAGTCACTCACATAATTGCTTGCATCGGTCCACAATAGTCTATCACTTCCAAGTGTCCTACCCAAATCTTTCTAAAACCTCACTCCCTACTCGTATGGGACTGCCAAACAGGGACCAAACTAAGCAATGGTTTGGTCCAAAACTGTCAGTTTCGTCCCAAGCCACCCAACAGTCACTCAATTTAATAACTTTTTATGGTTCGATACTTTCCTCATGGTTCGGCCTTAATGCGAAATTATACCTACAGAACCCTATATAAGAAAGTTAAATGCACTCATTTACTCATCTGGCACTTACAAGCACACATCAAGCAAATATCTTTCCAAAAGAACACAAAGCTCTCCTAAATTACCTTCAAACAACAACACACATTAGGGTCGGAAGGACTCCCAACCAAGTTCAAGAGTCTAGCTTCCCAATTTACAAGCTTTCAAAGCAAAGTCAAGCACAAGCATGCCAAGCCATAACAAAGCATTATCAAGTCATCAAGTTGCCAAAGTTAGTTGCATCCATATAGATATCACATCTCTAGGTGGAGAACTACATGCAGTTTGAGGCCTCTTCAGAGTAGTGCAAACGTAGGCGGTATACAAATTGCACTTCAAAAGAGCCACTAACCTTTTTGTAGGATCTCCTACCCATCGTTAGGGTTTTGAAGTTATTTCGGTTCATATAGAGAGTTTCCCACATTTGCAAGACCTAGGGTTTCAATATGAAGCATATTCTAGTAGATTGCATAGGCACAAAAAGTTACATAATGCCAGCAGCTCACTGTACAGAAATGCCAAACAGGTAAGGAACTGCCAGACGGTTCCATAAGTGATAGTTTAATCCTTACTCATCTTGCACTCCTAGAACCAAAAACAAAGCACTTGCAAATGAAATCCAGTCTTTTCACTCTTGTACTGCAGCCAAATCAACTTGCACAGTAGCAGAACAATCAAGTGTATCTCCCTTCTCGTGTCTTGTTTCGATCAATCTATCTTACATATTGCTAATATAAGTATATGTTGATGTGCACATTGATATTCAATTAATTAATCTGAATATATCTCTTGTTTTTAACCCTAATCCAAAGAATAAATAAGAAACCCCACAAACATAACTTATTTCATTTTTGGGTTAAATCATTTGGTGAACCCACTTGTTGATCAAATCCTTAACCTATTTGGCCTAGCTTCCCTGGCCCCAAATCAAGCCTTCTGTTGCACAATCCTAGGGTTTCATTTCAGCCTTCTGCATGTTTTTTTTCTATGCCCTTTCAACAAAGTAATCGCATTAATCATACACCCATTGAGCATATCCAACTACCTAATACCCTAGAAGTTGTAGGCATCCTATGGCTTCCTCTCCTCTACCTATTCAAGATATACCTACTATTTTTGAGACTATCCCTAATGATGAGTATGATCTGAATTCTAACTTGGATCCCCTTGCAAATCAAGTTGAACTTAATCCTCCTCTTGCATCTAATGCAATTAATAATAATGATGAGATTAATGATGTTGACCATGATCGAGTTCAACTCTTATATCACTTCCACCAGAACCTCCGCAACCATCCACACAACCTTGGTAAGATTTTTAATGTGATTCTTACCTTCAAGGTTTCTTGTGATGCTCAGTCTCTACAATCCAATGAAGAGTCTTTTTCGGGTGCTTAATCCTACATCTTTATTACAACATCTGCAATGTCGATATCTATGGGGGCATCTTGTATCCCTCTTCAAAATGTTACGATGTTTATTCCTATGTCTACTACTATTCGTACATCTCTTGTGCATACCCATGGGGCTTCCCATTATTCTTCTGATACGCATGCCCTTGAGCATCTTATTCGTGATTTGCAAGCTAAGGTTTTACAATTAGAGCAAGGTGGGACTAAACCTTTTGATGTTATGGATTCTACTCAATTGCTTCACAATCCACTTGCCCCTGAAGTGGTATCTTTTAGCCCTTACCCCTAGGGTTTGTCTCTCTTAAGCTTCCTATCTATGAGCAACATCTTCGCCTATTTCATGTTACCTACTTAGATTAGGCTTACAATGATCAATTACTTACCGAGATTTTTCCCAAAAGCCTCAAAGACTAGGTTTTATGATGGTTCTATGATCCACATATTCATTCTATCAAAGCTTTTACTCCTAGCTAATCAATTCCTCACACGCTTTTCTATCAACATCGGTGACAAGATTTCTTATGCTCGAGTGGCTAAAACACAACAAGGCTCCAATGAACCCATTAGTGACTATGTTTTGCACTATAAGACCATGCTTACTAAGATGAACAATATACTTGCGGGCAATGAGCTTCAAAATTTATTTACCCAAAGTTTTTTGTCTCCTCTACACGAATCAGTTATGTTTGACAAATTTCGATCTTTCGATGAGTATGTCACACTTTAAAAGAACGATAGGCCAAGCTCCTTAACTTCACCAAGTTTAAATATGCATCTACTGCTTCTAATACATCTACACCCAAATTTCAAGGCGAATCAAAATAAAAAAAGATTGAGGCTTGAGTTACTGTTAGTGCCATATCTCAACCTACAAAGCTTCAATTGCAAACTGCTTCACGAAGACAATTCACATAGTTTCCCTCCTCGCTGCAAGTGATCTTAAAAAAATTGTTAGAGTGTAATCTTGTATCTCTCCCTCTTGTTGAGTTTGATACAAGCAGGCCTAATGGTAAAACTTTTGATTCTAATGCCTGTTGTGACTTCCATAGATATATTCGACACTCTACTAATAAATACTTCAAGCTTCACCATTGTTATACAAGACCTCATTGATGCTAATGTAATTGAATTTGACTCTCCCCCTGAGTAATCTAGGCCTCCTACTAATGAAAATGCTTAGCTCAAGATATTCAATGATCCACTTCCTAATCATCACACTGTTAAATCTAAGAGCACTTCAGAGGTGCACCATACGTATAGGGCTCAGCCTCCTCCTACTCCATATGATCATCCACTTGATTCTCTAATCAGTACTCTTACCTCTGCTATGCCTCCTAGGCCTACTATTACCTTTGATAATGTTGATATTATTGATGATGTTTCTCATGTGCTTTATATTCACGTCGTTGTTGGTTTGAGTCCTATCCATAGTGTTTTGGTTGATGGCAGCTCTAATGTAATGTCCCTTTTTCCCACTTAGGAGCTGATATTTGGTCTTCTTGCCATTCCTTCTTTGTGGCAAAGAAGCAAAAAAATATGGAGGAGAACCTTGAGCTTCTATTTGCATTATTTTTCTAATATTTTGTATTTTCTTTTAGAGTTTTCCCCTCTTAATGAGGTCGATTGGGTTTAATGCCTTTAATAAGGCTTAATGAAAGATTATAATGGCTCATTAAAGGTCGGCCTTTCCTTTATGAGTCTTGGCGCCAAAAGGAGGATATAAAAAAAGATTAGAAACATCATTTGGATCTAGACTTGGCGCATTTTATTCTACTTGGGCATTCTGAGCTTGTTGCTCCATGTTCTTGCACTTTGGAACGAAAACCCTCATGTGTATTTGCCTAGAAGGACGAAAACCTTTCTAGAGGTTGAGGGAAGGACGAAAACCCTTCTCCTTGGCTTGGGATTGATATTAGAGGCTGATTTGGAGAGATACTTGTCATTTCTAGTTTGTTATTGATTTTGTCATTTCTAGGTTGTTATTGATTTATTAGGGGTGGAGCGGCCTACCTTGGGTAGGGTTTTGAATATTTGGTGAAGTATTTCAAAAATCTTATTTGTAATATTTTATAAGGCCGGAATCTTAAGTTTGGCGATTTTTTAGGGTTTCTATGTCCGAGATCTATAATTTTCTTGTGGCTGCAATATTCAGTTCATAATTAATTTCCAACAATGAGTTCTTCAGTATTTCTTTGTGTTTTTGTCTCCTAATATTCCATAAAAAACATATAAAATTGTGGCAAGTGGTTTCAACGTGTTTCATGGTATTTTTTGGCATATTTCATGGTAGATATAGTCACTGATTTTGCATTAACAATCTGCTGCAATATAAAAGTCAGATCTGCATTTTGTGTGTGTGGTTAAAACCCTTGAAAGGGTCATTACAGTGGTATCAGAGCTCGGATACAAAACTTCGGCAAAGATAGACAGGGGCACAAAGGCACAAGAGAGTCTAGTTGGTGGCGACTATATGGACCTCCAAGATTTCTATAGACCATATAGTGCCTTACGTCTAATGGATCGCAAGACGCCTACGTACAAGGAGATCCCAGAATTAAGGTGGCATGTAGATCCTGAGGATTCAAGAAAATTTGATGAAGGTCAAAAGCAGCAAGAATTAGTTGAGATCTCCTTTGCAAATGTAGATGATGCTTATACATATACTTCTAGTGACAAGGAGCAATTCGCAAGCGTTCCCTTAGAGTGCCATGCATTCGTGCCATGGTTTCTACCATGCACTATTTTGTAGGAATGAGATCTCTACGGTTACCACCTACAACAACTTTCAATATTCAACATTGCATACTTGATACACTAGGACATCGCCCAGAGAGGGCATGAGTATACTTCATTCCCTTTCAACTTTACGCTATTTTACACATTTGGGCCTCGATCTATCTACAACAGTGTGGTCCGTGGGTAGAAGATTTTTAGGGTGACTAGAAAGCCCTATAACATTTTTCTTCTCACTCTTTTTGGGAGGTTTTCGGGATGGCTAAACATCCTATGACACCCTTCCTCTTTATTAAAAAGTTATTTAGGGCAACAAAAAATTCCTCGTGGCACCCTTCTTTGGTGTTGGTTCAACTAACACCCAATTCCCTTTTGGATTTGGCATCTCCATTAAAAATTTGGAGACGATCACCCTCAATCCTCTAGTGGCCCAATTTCAATCCATCTTTTTAAGCACTTCATTAAGGATATTATCCTCTAGCAAGACAAATAGGTGTACTCCTTCCTTGATTTGTCCACTTTTCAAATTTGTAATTTACAATTCCGATTTACAAGTTTTAAATACATTTTCAAATATCAATTAAAGTTCAATTCTTTTTATGGACATTAACTAAACTCTCTATTACAGGTTTCACTAAAGAGATCGTGTCAACACTTAAAAGAATCAAGCACCTCGAGAAAAGACAAAGTGTGGCTACACACTAAAGTATCTTTCCCTTTAAGCAAATTTCATTTCCTAGCTTATAGGGGCAAATATAGACACCTAAATTTGGTAATTTATCACTTGATAATGTCAATATTGGTTTAGTCCCTAAATCATGACTTGTGCACACTTTCTGAGCTCAATTACCTATCCTTAGCCCTATCGCATGACTTGCTCTCCTCATTTGCATTCCTCACTTGCTCACAAAATTTCTTGCATCAATCCACAGCAGTCTATCACTCCCAAGTGTCGTGCCCAGAACTTTCCAACACCTCACTCCCTACTTGTACAGGACTGTCGAATAGAGACCAAATAGGATTTGGTCCAAAACTGAAGCTAGTGATTTCGTCCTAAACCACCCAACGTTCATTTTCTCATTTTGATATCTTGTTATGGGTCGGGTACTTTTCCTCGTAGGTCAACCTTAATGCAAAATTAAAATTACGAAAGCCTATATTAAGCAAGTGAAATGCACTCATTTACTCACCTAACACCTATACATGCACTCGAAAAAATCACTCTGAAAGGCACTCAAAGCTCTCCTAAACTCTCCATAAAGCAGCAGCAACACACATTAAGAGTCAGCCCCCACACAGGTGTAAAGCACTCCCAGCCAAGTTCAAGACGTCTAGCTTCCCAAGTTACAAGATCTCCCAAAGTCAAGTCAAGCACAAGCATGCCAAGCCACTACAAAGCATTATCAAAGTGATCAAATTACCAAACCTAATTTGCATCCATATAGATATCACATCTCTAGGTGGAAAACTACAGTGTGGTTTGAGGCCTCTTCAGACTAGTGCCAACATAGGCGATATACAGATTGCACTTCAATCCAACCACTAACCTTTTTGCAAGGTCTCCTACCCATAATTAGGATTTTGAAGTTATTCCAGGTCATAAAGAGGATTTCGCACATTTGCGAGACCTAGGGTTTCACAAGGAAGGCACATTCCAATTGACTCGCACAGGAACAGAAAGGTACAAAACACCAGCAGCTCACCATATGAAACCACTAGCGATGGCCCTGTACATAACTAACAGTTTCGTCCCTACTCATCTTGCACTTCCAAAACCAGAAACGAAGCACTTGCAAATCATTTCCAATCTTTTCACTCTTCTGCCATAGCCAAATCTGCTTCCCAAAGCAGCAGAACAGCTAAGTACATCTCTCCTCTTCGTGTGTTGTTTCATTTAGCACTTGTTTCGATCAATTTATTTTACATATTGCTGATATAGGTATATTTTGATCTACAGATTGATATTTTATTAATTAATCTAAATATATCTCCTATTTCTAACCCTAATCCAAAGAATAAATTAAAAAAACACCACGCAACTTATTTATTTCATTTTTGAGTTAAATCAAGTATTAACCAAACCAAAGTTCGCATACTCGTACTCGGCAAATCTTCGGCAAACCAAAAAAAAATTGACTCGACAAAAACTCGGCAACTTAAAAAATATAAACTTTAAGCAAAATATATCTACAAAATGCATCAAATGAGTCCATAAAATGTTGAAGTGTTTTCTATTAGAATACAAATACAATACAAAATCGCATCATCATGCAAATACCACAACCGGATAATAAGTGTTATGAATTTATGATGATTGTCATTGAAAAATATCATCATAAATTTCATATCTACGCAAGTTACAATATACAATAAGTTACATTTTCCTCTTCCCCGCTCTAAAGAAATATTGGGGCGAGGGTCTAGTGCCTCTATTAGTCCCCACACTCGGCAATGTCTCCTCGCTCCTCCTAGAAGGCAATGTCTCCTTGCTCCTACTAGAAGTAGATGGCAGTGGCTCCTCTGCTGCATGTTGGAGATCACCTCCAAAGATGTCATCCAATCCAATCTCTTGTTAGTGTTTCTCCCTCCATAGCTTCCCTCCAAAATTACAAAACATATTTGATGAATCGATTACAATACACATATATAAAATCTAAATAATTTAGAACGAATTGACATTTTAAAAAAACCCATACCTCCGACTGCAAATGACTATTAAAAAAATAAAAGCATTCACTTTTACATTACATGTATTTAGAATTACAATATGAATATATAAAACTCAAATAATATATACCAAATTCGCAAAAACTTGAAAGAATTTAAAAATTTAAAAAAAACTTACTTTCAAATGCAATTCTCCAAATTTCCTCTTCGAATTCGCTCAAAAATCCGTTCAACACATGCAATGCAAGCTCAAATGGTTGTGTGAATGAACAATGAAGTGTTTTAGGACCTCATAAAGGGAAAAACCCGAATTATTTTTAGTGTTTTTTTAGCGTAAAAGACGTGTTTGCGTGTACAGTTCGCATGGTCGAGTATTTGGCTCGGACTCGCCGAGTTTTGGCAAGTACTCGCCAAAACTCGGCAAGTCCTAATGGCGAGTATTCGTCTGTGTTTTTCTTTGGCGAGTACTCGCTAAGTAAGCTAACTATGGTTCTCCCCAATAGCTCCAACCATATTTTAGTGCGCTTGTTCGATTGCAATGTTAGGGTTTGTACAATGAAGAGATCACACAAGCTTCCCCACATCCAATCACGGTGAAATCACAAAACGTGGCAAAGTTGTTGGACATTTCAAGACATTGTTGTCTACCTCAGTCATTACCATCTGACAATAGTGTCCAGACACAGTTTCAGACTATCCCCTTTCCCAAAGAGATTGATGACACTTTCTTGTGTTAGTTTCAGGTCCCTATTTTAAAATTTCCATTCCTCCACATCAATTAGAGAGGCTAGTTAGAATCTATTTAATCTTTCAGATTAATCTATTTAATTTTAAATCTTTACCTTTCTATTTATTGGTCCACGTTAACCAACCTTTTTGAGGCTTGACATCCCAAAGTTCTGAGTTATCAATGAAACTACAGAAGTTAGAGCAAGCTTAGAAAGAGACTCTCCATTCCCCCTCTTAGTCAAATTCGCCCTTGCATTAAAATCTCCATTTCCAATCTAACGATTCTCCATATTGTCTTGTAAGATTTGGGAGATCTAGTTCCAACAGATCTCCTTTGTTGCATTTCTTTCAGGGCCATACATACTAACAAGGGTTGAATGAAACTCCAATTCCTTCTCAAGCTTGCCACTTTACAGGCCATCCTATGGGATTTGTCTGAGACCCACTCACCATTGCCTCATTAGGATTCCAAATCACTACAAGACCTCAAAATTTAGTACGAATCTTGCAAATTGTGACCTCAAAATTTGGTTTTTTTTTGTCGGCTTTCACTGACTAATTCGGTACAAGTGCATATTGAGTTTTTATTCTTTGCCTAGATATCCAAATGATTTTTCATTTGCATTTTTTTAATGTTTGAATCATCACGCATTTTGTCTAGTGGTCCATGTGAACCGACCTGTTTTGAGGATTGACATCCAAAAGATGTAAGTTCTTGACAAAACTACAAAAGATAGAACAATCTTGGAGAGAGATTATTCCCCCCTTTCTTAGTCAAATCCACCCTTGAATTAAAGTCTACACCTCCAACCTATACATTCTCCATATTGTCTTGTAAGATTTGGTAGATTTACTTCCCACAGTCTTCCTTTATTGTATTTCTTTGAGAGTCATACATATTAACAAGAGGAAAACTCCAATTCATTTCCAAGCTTACCACTTTACAAGACATCCAATAGGAATAAGTCAAAGACCTGCTCACCACCATCTCAAATTTTAGTGGTAAATCTTCACAAATTATGGCCTTAAATTTTGGCTATTTAATCATCACTATAAATACACCAATTCACCAAAAAATGTAGTTTTCCATATTACACCCAAATAGTCGATTGATTTTTTAATCCAAATGGGTTTTTTTAATGTTTGGCTCACCACGCATTTTATGAACCCTTGATTACAATTGCTGAAAATTTAGACAAAAAAATGAAATTTAATTTAAAAACCCAGCAGCCACTAGGTTCCAAACTATATGGTATTTCCAAAGCAAAGTGCACCAATGTGAAGCACAAAAAATACACTTTCAAAAAAAACCCACTAAAATATATTTTTACAAATGCAAAAACTACAAGTATGGCTTATCGAAGAATACTAGTGTGATCTGTTGGGAACCTAATAGCTGCTAGGTTCTAAACTATATGGTGTTTTCCGAAGTACACCTGTATGAAGAGCACGAAAAAAATACACACTTTCACAAAGATTACTAAAAATATTTTTGAATGCAAAAGTTATAGCATGTCGAAGAATGCTAGTGTGAAACTGTTACCGTATTTTATAGCCAAGGTATTTTGCGCCAAGGGGGTAAAAAGATGAAGGAAAACGATGAAAATTAGAAAAGTAAACTGTTGTTTTAATTTGGGAGTTGGTGGGAAAGGAAGAAGTGCATGCAAGAAATAAAAATAGGAGTTCTTGTTCTATTTTTAGGAGTTTGGATAAAGGCGCATGAATGAATAATTAAAAAAGCAAACTGTTGTCCTATTTTTTCCATCTTGCCCATGCGCCAAAGATGAAAGAGTTGAAGGGATAAAATTAGCATCAATCTATTCTTGTTAGAATCAGTCTTATGTGGGCTGAGTTTTTTATTATTGAAAGTATTAGACATACTTGAGCGTTGATTTGCTTTGGCATCATCAGCCTTTGTACTTGCACCTCTGAATAAAATAAAGCTTTATTTTTGCCCTCTTACTGTTTTTTCTTATTATTCATTGTGTATGATGGGATATTGTGTTTCTTTAGTGTGGAATTCAATCCCTCTACCACTGTCATTCTTCCTAAACCCTTGAATTTAATTTTGCAAAATAGTTTAGAGTTGTGCAGGTGTGTAGAATCTTTAATTCTCTATGTGCAGAGTTGCATGCAGGCATCAAACTTTTGGTGTATCACCCTTATTTCCCTTTTCCCCATTTTTCCTTTTCCTTGTCAAAGTTTTTTGTTTTCTTGAGTGATTCACAAGGGAACCAGCCCTCTCTGGAGGTTCACCTCATACATAGGTTACCCACAGCCTTGAGGTGTTCTAATTTTGTCAATAGGAGAGAGAGTACACACACCATTCTCTATTAAGGTGCAACTTCTGGGTGACAACAGTAACTTTGCATGGGAAAAGGATTTACATCTAGCATCACAACATAGTGTACTGGTTTTCATTTTCTCCTTTTCAAAGTCATAATCTTTATGTTTTTAAACTTTTTTTAATGTATTTTAAAAATAATTGGGGCTTATTTTACATTGGGGACTCTGGGGTCATCAGGGATGTCAGGACATCCCTTGACCAGTTCGAGGATGTCACAAAATCCCCATTGGAGACCCCAAGGTCTCAAAGCACCCAAGAACATTCTACAGAGTCACGGAACATCCCGGGACATTTCATTCATTTTTGCATATGGGGGGTGTGCAAGGGGGACGATTCATCCTCGGCCCCAAGCACCCAAAATGTTCGAGACGTCTAGGATAGCTTGGAGATGGGGGGTGTGTGTTCCCGCATAACACTGGGCATGAGGCAAACTAATTTGCTGGTTTTAATTCAGAAGCGCCCACCTTGCAGAATAAGATGCAAATACTATGGCAAACCAACAGATTAGAAGCGCCCAGCAAAGCACCACTGCGCAAAAATAAAATGTCCCTAGTTTAACATAAAGTTTTATAAGCTTTATTAAAATTTAGAACAGCAATATTATTTTTAAGTATTTTTAATAAATTTTATAAAAAATTAAAATAGTTTATAAAGTCTTGAACTACATAAAATTTTAAATATTCCTAAAATTGATTTAATTCGATATTTCCTAACTCATGAGATTGTTTTTGCTGAAAATTTTCCCGCATAAGTATAACATCTTTGTAAATATCCCTGAAAGGGTTTCACTTCAGCTCCTGTTGTTTACTTGAATTAATTGTCGTGTTAATTTTATAGTGTAAAAACATGGCCACTAGTCCTAAGATTTTGATGCCAAAATCCCAGCTGTTAAGGGAGGGGAACTATTCATCCTAGAAGACCAAAGTCAAAACTCGTCTTGAGTTTGAAGACTTATGAATTTGCTGACAACACCATCACCAAATCCACCATATAGATCGACTAAAAATGGAAGTTCGACAAGGCTAACAAGAAAACCAAGTTAATTGTCATGTTCAGTGTAACAGATGAGGTCCAACCTCATAACCAAGATTCAACAACTGCCAAGGATGCATGGGACAAGCTAAGCACTGTGTATGAGGCAAAGAATCTAAACTAGATTCTACACTTACAGAGTCAGTTGCACTGCTTGAAGATGAAAAGTGGTGAAAAGATCAAATACTTCCTCATACAAGTTGCTAAGTTGCAGGTCTCACTACAAGTATTAGGCAAAAAAGTGACAAACGATTCTCTTGTATCCATTGTCTTGAGAGCATTATTGCCCTTTGCATACATACAAAGTCTTTGTGGCATCCTTGAATGTCTCAAATGAGAAACCCGTGTTCAAGCAACTGGTGAATATGCTTCAACAAGAAGAGTCAATGCACGAAGAAAACAATGATAAAGATCATATACTCTAGTGACCCCTAGGTCAGGTTTGGCACCCCCAAACAAGGTCGGCACCGAACCTGTCATCTCCATGTGCAATGGTCAAGGCTTGATTTTGGATCGGCTTGCACAGAAAATTAGCAAAGAGTCTCATATATAAATCAATACCATTAAAGAGCATTTAAGCATCACACACCTTGGAGATCACTACACACAAAGGCTGTACACATCCTAAATCTTCCAAGAGCTGTCCCTGAGCTGAACTCATATCTGAAGTACATCCAAGCCTGAATTGCATGATTGCCAAGTGTCTTTTTCCAAGAGAAGGATCATCTTAGCTGCATATTGATTTCGTAGTTGCATTGATTGAGCATATAGGATCACGAATGAAGTACAAAAACTCCACTCAGATTAGGGGAACTACATGAGCCCTGATCCTCGATATGTAGTGCAGTGCTTTCACACAGCAGGGTGTGGGAGGACGATCTGGGCCTGATCTAGGGCATATCTTCCTATGTTTTTTTGACAATCGCTAGGGTTTGAACAAAGGAGAAGACGACTCTGGAGCATCCTATCACATCGCAAATTTTCTGAGCCAGATTCCAGCAGAGCAGAGATAGGCAAATGCACACCAGAAAAATCAGGAGAATCAGACCAGTGCAGGACAGGTTCAGCACCCCCATATAGGTTAGGTACTGAACCTGACCCTCACAACATTTCAGGCAACCAAACTTTCTAGGTATGTTGCTCAAGACATTATGATCTTGTTTTCAGATTCTGATTTGTCAACACAGTCAGCCAGTCAGCATAAATTAGGTTGAGTCTTTCTTGACACACTCTTCTACTGTCCCTTTCCAATTTCAGCCAATTTATCCCTAATTTGGCATCTTATCTTTCCATACATTTCATTATATCTTTAGGATTAGATTTATACATGTTCTAGCTTGATCACTACAATCTCTTATTGTTGGGGAGCAATTGCAAAAGGAACCTGACACAGAGGTCAACTCGTCATCTACTTAGGATGATTTCGACTCCATCTCTGATCGGGTGGTTGAGTCAAATAGACCTATTACGTAAACCCACTATTGAAGGTCCTTCTGTGAAACAGAGTAAACAGGCTCTAAAGTCAGGTGCATCTAGATGCATATTTAGATATTAGTTCCAGCAAACCAAGAGATAACACGTCCAGATAGAGCACAAAAAGATAGACCCATACCTTCCATTTTAAGGCCCTGTAAACTTATGGGTCTTCAAATCTTCACAGATGTATAATTGTTTTGATTTGTAATGCAAAATTATAAGTCTTTAACTCTTCACTATCGGAGAAGCGCCACGGATCTGATGGTTTGAAGAATGCACAGGTGAATGATGCGAGTCGTGAATTGTTCGAGGACAAAACAAAGCAAGCATACAAGTCTGTAAATTACGAAAATACAAGAGAGATAATTGCAATAACACAAAAATGGCTCCAACTCAATACCATCAAATAGAATAATGCAAGAGATGTACATATAGGAGGTGAATGTATAACCTCCTAGAATCATGGTAATCTCCACCTAGAATACAAGTAATTAACACCTAGAATAGTGTAGTCAAGTGTACACCTAAGCAAGCATATCCCATGAGTGCAGGGAAACTCCAAGTGAGGTGGAATATCCCGAGTAGGATAATACAAATAAAGCAAGGAAAATAAATCCTACACTAACATTCACAAACATGTATCAATGTTTTGAACATTGATTAAACTTCTAAGATGATATTGGTGCCTTTTGCTTGCAATATATGTAGCAATTGTGTGTGAAATATTTAAATGATGTTAATTTTGGTTTTTATTTTATTATTATTTTTCTGCAAAATTCAAGAAAATTAAATATTTTATAGATCTATCAATTATTTGCCAATTTCCCCCACTCAAAAAAATGGTAACTTTGGTCCAATACTACCATCATAGCATGTGTGTCTGTGCTTGCCGTGCTTTAAGCAAATGTACAAGTCTCCCTCTTTCAGACAGTTTAGCAGTGGACTTTTATCCATATGCTGACAACAAAACAATTAGCTGCATCTTAGAAGTGCATATGATTCTTCATCATTTGCCTCAAAAACTTAAGTTTGCAAATTGGATTTCCTGTCTAAGTTCAAGAAGTGACTAATCCATGTTAAATAATCAACCCTGTATGCCATGATTTGAGAACTGTAGCAGAGAAAACATCCACGCTAGAAAGAATGCACGCCCTTTGCAGGTTTTAAACCAACAATAATTATTTAAAGCAGACTCAACATGTGAGTTATTTGGAATATTTAAGAAATGATTCAATAAACATTGGAGTGTAATTCTTCTCTTCAGTGAAAGCATGCTACCTAAAATTCCATGACATGGTGATTTCATATTCAAGCACTTTCTCCTACACACAACTTTTATGCCTCTCCCAGGAAGTAATTAAAACACCAGCACAAGAATCAGAATATTTTATATATACGTTCATAGAGGACCAGTCATGAGGATGCTTCCTAAAGGCCGATTGGGGTTAATTAAAACATGCAAACTTCTTTCAACCCCTCATTAAACCATTTAAAATGCCCTGGAAACTGTTGAATTGAACAAATAGGATTACAACAATGTCTTCTCGGGTTATAGTTGTTTTACTCTACCAATCAATAAAATATCAGTGTAGGTATTACCTTGTAGATGTTGCTTGGTAGATAGGACCATATGGTCTGAAGCTAGGATTTCAAGTAATCCTGTAGGGCATTGGTTTTTAATCTTGGACACAGATTGTTTTGTAAGCACATGTTTGTGGATAATGGATATTGTCAGTTAAAAGAAAAGATTTGAATAAAGGATATTTCCAGTTACAAGAAAGATGATTTAAGGCTAAACATAATGCTTCATGCTTCTAATACATCTGATATGATTTTCAAAAGCAAATCACTACTATTTGGAAGAGAATGAAAAAAGCCTACCATGTTGAATTCAATGTGGAAAAAGAATTTCTAACAAACCTGAAGCCAGCCATTGTTATAAACGGCAATTAAGATGCCATTGCACATAGAAAGAGCATGCACCGAGCCTATGTGAGTTGGAGCATTAGCCCCTAAAACTGCCAAAGGACTATGGTCTCTAAGCCACCATAAACGAACAGTTCCGTCCCAACTTCCACTGTACAACAGCCCTTCATTGATATATAATGCTGACACTACTGAGCTGTGGCCTTCCATAGTAGAGATCAGGCTGTAATCCTGGAAAAGAAATCATCTGATTAATATCTATCCAAATCATTATATGAATGATACAAATGGGGCAGCACAGACAAAGCATTGTACAAGGTGTGTCAAGCCAAAAATTGAAAAGACAGACAAAAAATCAAGCAAATGGAAATTATGTTAATATGAGGCAGTTTGTGCTTTCGCAATCATGCAACTAACTCTGCACCCAACGAGGCCCAAATCAAACAATACTTAGGAACTCGTCTATGAATTAATTTGAACATGTCTGCAGAGAATAAAATGCATTTTTTGTTGTCTATTTGTGAATAATAATACATGGACAAAGCCTCTACCTCATATCCTATAGTGCAAACTGCAAGACGAACAAAACTAAAGTGCAATATCACACTTGGTCCTGCTTGTAACCTCAAATATGACCAGGAAATTATCCACCTCAAGTATATGTAAAAAGCTTGACATAAGATTTAACAAATCCTTCTATAAATAAATACTGCATTAAAACTTACAATGCTTGTTTCTCCTGATTGAAATATTTCTCTATGACATTCATCCAGCATATCGGTCAACAATGTCACCCTCCTCCGTAAGGTATATCTTCTTGCTTGACATATACGAACCATTCGAACATGAACATGATAGCCTGATTTTGTAATAGCTGATAATAACAGTTGGCCCAGCATTGTATTTTTTAATTTGTTCTCTCCTTTTGAAGACAATTCTGTTATTCTTTTTGTTCTCATTCAAACCCGTGGAAAATTTTCTGAATGATATAGTTGAGAAAATGAGTTCCCTAACCTTTAACTAATCTGAAATTATTTCATCACAAAAGGGAAACAGCTGAGCCACAGAGCAGAAATTGTATGATGACTGTCTGACAACAGGGTCTCGGTAAATCATACTGATACAGGAAGCACCAAAATAAAATGTAAAAATTGGAAAGGAGGTTATAGAAATTAGAAGCTACTTTATCAAAAGAACAAAATTGGAAGAAGAATGTTATAGAGAAAATTAATAAAATATGGAGTTTTGATGCCCAACTATCCAGGATAGTAAATGTCCATCTTCAGTGGCACCTTAGGAAGGGATGGCTGTATCTTCTTTGCTAGAATCTCTAGTTCCAATGCATCTTCTCCCTTTGACCTATAATAGTATTTGCCACAATTGCCTTAAGTCTCAAGCATTTGACTCTTCTCATTGGCCCTACTATTCCTGATTGAGATATTGTATGTAGGCTAAGAAGGTCTGTAGAATATCCTCTTTCTCTTCTCCATATTATAGATCAGGATAAGGAGACAATTCTAGGGCCACACACCAAAATATTTGACCAAGGCATGCAAGAGTCGTGGATCTAGAAGATAGTAATCCACTCTCTCAAAGGTGTAGCGTTCCAAAGCCTACATCTAGGATAGGGGATGGCATCTTACAAATATATTGATTGTATATAGATTTATGGGTTGTAAAGAACATAGCAATATCTAAGCCAGAGTTGTAAACATGGGTTGTTGTAATGTCCCCTTCTCGGGACATTTTCCACATCGAAAATTTGAAGACCCTTAACCCAATGGGTTCAAGGATTGAGCTCGAAATTTTTTCTAAGATGTCTATTATCCATTTTGTAACCCCTTGGAGGGCTCTTTAGTTAGTCAAATGTGCACATAGGATAGTTGCTTTTATTATTTGATTAAAAATAATAAAGTGCACATGGTCTTAGTTTATTAGAGACTTTATTTTATAATGAGAGTTTATGTTTTCCCTCCAAAAAAGGGAAAGGTCGGTCACTGGATATTGCACCCCTTAACTCTATAAAAGGAGGTCACGTTTCCTCTAGTGGGGTTATGTTGATTGATTTTTTTATTTCACTCCATGCTTGGAGGATTGGGATGTATGCCCTAGTTCTTGCATTGCTCTCTCTCTCATTTGGATCCATTATTGAAGAATATTGAAGACTCCATTGTGCTCTCTTGTGTTGAATGTGTTTATACATGGTCTATTCATTCTAGCATTGGCGACTTGGTCTTGGGTATTGGTGCATTTATTTGAAGCATAAATCTGCATTTTTGTGAAGGGTTTGAGGTACTTTGTGATTGTTATTATTGCTGCAATTTATTAAGGGCAAATCAACTTGGTTTGGAGTTTGATCTATCATGTTTTAAGGTTGTCTATGTTAGATCTATTTGTTGTTGTGTCTAATCAATGATTTCAGATCAAGGGCTGATTATTTGAGGGTTTTTGAAGGGTTTTGTGAGCTGGAAATTATTTAAATATTTTATTCTAACCCTAGCGACTTGGAGGTAGATTTTAGGGGCAGATTTGAGTGGGTCTTAGTGTTTAGAAAATTCAGTTTGTTAGTTCATTTGAAAACTCATGATTTCTACTTTATTGTGCAATTTGTTTCATGCCAAAACTCCAAGTATTTTATGAGATATTAATTTTTGAAGTTTCAGTTATTCTGGGTGCATTCTAATTAATTAACTGTTATAAATTTTAGATTTGTAGTTTATGATCAATTTAATATTGAATGTGGTTGTAGATATTAGGAGGAATAAGGAGAGGGTGATTTCGTAATTTTTGGAGTTGAATTGGTGCACTAAATGTGTTGAGCGACCTACTTTTCAGGGAAAAATTAGGGTTTCGTGTTTGCCATGTGAAATCTGGTTTTGGAATATTATTTTTCATATTTTTGTGGCCCAAAATCCAAAGTTTGAAAAATTTTGCTTGGATAGTTAAGCGGGAAATAATTTTGGAAAATTGTAGCAGTTGGGGTGTAATAATTAATTATTTTTCAGCTATTAAAAATTTGATTTGAATGTGTTTAAATTCCAATTGTTTTCTTCCAATCTATCCCACCACCTTAGCTAGTTCCAACTCCATTTGGGTTCGAAATAGCTAACATTAAGGTATTTTGGGTTGAAGCAAAAGGGTTTACCCATTCTTTGCTTGATTTTCCCCATTTTTCTAAATTGTCCTAAGAGGGGACATTACAGTGGTATCAGAGCTACTTTCCTCTACTTCTTGTGGGTGTTGTTTGCAAAGATTGAATCATGGAGCTTGCTAGTGACGAAGATTTGAGGGCCAAGCTCTATAAGCTTGGAAGACGGCTCAAGAGGCCTTCACTTGAGAAGAGTGTGTTGTTCATCACTTTTGAAGAGGAGGCAAGTTGTCTATGTTTGTTACAGCAATCAGATTTTGGCATTACATTTTTAGTTTTAGATCCCTTGGTGGCACATTTGGCTAGATCAAATTTATTGGGACATGAGCAGGTGGATGTGAGACTTTTGGCTGTCACATGCATTAATGAGATCACACAGATAGCAGCCCCAAGTTTGCCTTATGATGACATCACTATGGAGGATATCTCTGAGCTCATGGTGGGAAGTTTCCAAAAGCTTTGGGACACCACCAACCCTCACTTTAGCAAGAGAGTTAAAATTCTGAAGAACATGGCTAAGGTAAGGTCTTGCATTCCCATGTTAGATCTCAATTGTGAAGATCTCATTTCCCATATGTTTGAAGTCTTGTTTGGTGTTCTACATGAGGACCATTCACATGAGATAATGGATGCCATGCAAACCATAATGACTCTAATTTTGAATGTGTATGAGGAACTTCCGCACTCATTGCTAGTGATACTTGTGGAAGAATTGGGACAAAAGAAGCCATGTATAGCTCACACCTTAGCAAGAAGAGTGGTGGAGCAATGTTCAAGAAAAATAAAGTCATGCATCCAAGGTATGGGTTCCCTTGTTTTTTATGATAAAATTTTGGCATCAAATGATTGTATGAAATTAAGTGGTTGCAAGGATTTGTTTGATGAACATGAAGGGAATATTGGTGTCAAGCACATGCATGACAAAGAAGAACAAAAAGAAAATTCAGATTTGAACATTGAAAAGACAAGTTTGGTAGGTAAAACACCAAAGGAGGATAGTGGTTTTCCGCTTGTTATACATTCCGGATCAGCCACCCATAAGAAGCATACAAGTGTGGTAAGTTTGTTGTTGTATGTCTTGTCAATTCCAATTTGTTTTCATGATGACACAAAGATTTGAGGACAGCAAAAGTGGGAAAGAAGATTCCATGGATCGAAGTCCCATTAATGGGCACTCTAAGGTATGGGATCCAAGTGTCAATTCTGATTTTCTAATCACTATGACTGATTTTCTGAGCATACATGCAAGTTTAGAGCTATTTTTGGAGGACACGAGTGTTGGATTGCATTTGGGAGATCCGGATTCTAAGCTAGAGGGCCAACATCTTCTAGATTTCAGTCCAAGCAAAAGTAAGGACAGCATAATCATGATCCCAAGATGTGGTAAGTTACTTCATGTTGTTTTCCTTCAAATTACTTCTAGTAGCATCACTTGTTGTTTGAAGGAAAATTTGTAGTTACATGGAAGGGTGATTTGTTGCAAGATAATGTGCTTGATAGGACAACCATCTTCCACTTTCATGTGATTTGTGAATTGTCTAATAAGCATGCACACAGAAGGGAAAGAATAAGTTTTGTAGTTGTTGTGGCAAAGGGAGTTGGTACTTGTGTGAACTTGCACTCTCTTACATACCTTGTTGAGTGGGTAAAAAAGAGGTATGTGATGATCATTGGTCAAAATGTTAATGCTCCTAATCTTGTTCCTAATCCTAGCATGCATAAGGACCAATTTGGAAAAGAGGAAGAGATGGCTATAACTCTTTCCATGAATAAAAATCATAACAGTAAGCTCACTAGACTGTGCATAACAACAAACATTAGAGAGCAAATAAATGTGCTTTTTCATCCAAAATCGAGTTCCTAGGAAGCTCTATGTACATGTCAAGTAAGGGTGAACAATTACAAGGTAAGAAGTGAAGCTTTATGGCACAAAGAGGAGATGCACAACCCCAATCATAATGTTTCACATTTATTACCTTCTCCCATAAGGGAAATACATTGGCACAACCAAAGGTATAAGGCTCCTTGGGTTTCCTATGATGAGGTTTATGGATGCATGAATTGTAGTTCTGATTTCTCCTTTTCTTATATGTATGATGCAATAAAAACAATGGGGTGTCATCTTGCACATATTGCTACATATGGTAAGGGGATAAAAGGATTTGAGTTTCACAAGTTCTATTTGGATACATGGATATCATTTCCTTTCTTTTTTCAAATAGTGCTAACCCCTATCTCCTTGGAAGCCTTGAAGGAAGAATGCATCACATGGACTACACATTGCATGGTAAGAGGTTCAATTCCAGATTTTGAACAGCAGTTATGTTTGATTGACGTATTGGGTATGTTTGGTTGTTGGGCTTCAATGAAAGGATTGGAGAGGATGAAGGAACATGGTATGAATTCTTCTCAAGGCGTTTCATTTTCAGCTATGGGTAGTTTTCAATTTTCTATTGTTGAGGATGAAATATGGGGGCCACTTTCCTTCACGAGTTTGATGTTCATTCATGTTGAGGAAAATTCTCTGAAGTATGCTAGCTGCTGTCCCGTCATTTCTATGATTGATCTCATCATGACCAGCCCCTCTATCCCTTCTATAATTCATATTTTTGCCATCCATTTGACGATAGGGTTGTTGGGGATTGAATTTAGCTCATAGGTGAATACTTGGGGATGGAAACCAACTATTCAAATTCTAATTTTTGAAGAAGGAATGCATCATTACAGTACTGTTTGGGGCCACATAGCAGATTTTGGGGAAAGCCCATGCATGGGAAAGAATTGGGAGCCATCCATGCCTTGGAGACGCAAAGAAGAAACAGGAAAAGTGTTTCTTAACACTTATTTTTTTAATGAGTTTGTTTCATGTGCAGGTTTGGAGAAGAAGTTGCAGTTGAAGACACTCCCAACTTACAAGAGAAAGAAGCAACACAAGTTGTTGCAAATGCTTCATCACTTGATTGGCATGGGAGCACGACTTTGGGAGTGCTACATCATTGAATTTGAATGCACGAGTTTGATATTGCTTGAGGGCAAGCAATATTGGGAAGGGAGGATTGTAATGTCCCCTTCTCGAGACATTTTCCACATCAAAGATTTGAAAACCCTTAACCCAATGTGTTCAAGGATTGAGCTCAAAAATTTTCCTAACATGTTTGTTATCCATTTTGTAACCCCTTGGAGGGCTCTTTAGTTAGTTAAATGTGCACATAGAATAGTTGTTTTTATTATTTAATTAAAAATAAATAAGTTCACATGGTCTTAGTTTATTAAAGACTTTATTTTATAATAAAAGTTTATGTTTTCCCTCCAAAAAGAGAAAAGGTCGGTCATTAGAGGAACACACTAGGCGTGAGCGTGAGTTGAATCTCAAAGTAAGGGGTCTTCCCTCATCCCAATCGTCAAAGGACTCCTTGACAGTTGGGAATTCTTTCATCAGAGATACTTTGGGTATCCAGGATATTCACCTAGAGCGTGCCTAACTCATTTATGAGTCTACCCTCTTCCTTCGGTTCAAGACAACAGCAGATAGGCTCAATGTTCTTAGGGCCAAGAGGCTATTATTTTCCCTCCATAATAATATCTTCCTTGATGAGGATCTTACCAGGTCACAGGTAGCCGAACTCAAACACTCCAGAGAACTAGTTATGACAGCTCAGAAAGCAAGGAGGTGGGCAATTATCAGAAACCTCAGGGTGGTAATTAGAGACACTTTCCCTCCTGGATGGGAGTCTCGTCCTAGGTCTTCCAAATGACGGCCATGAAGGGGGTGCAAATGGATAAGGGCGTGACTTTTAGATGTTGGACCGAGAATGGCTCCTTTTGGTCCTCACCGAGTCTTATTCTTGATGCTCTTAGTTCCGCTAACATCCTTTTCATCACAGAGACTCACAAGAGCCAATACGGCCTCTTCCTAATATCACGAGCTGTCATTGGTAATCTGCACACAGGCAGGAGACCAAGAGCTCGAGTGGTGTCAGAGGTTCTAGAGGGATGGCCTACTTGTACAGAGATTCGCTCCATAGCAGGATCTCTTTGGTTGTTAGTGATCAGTTTGCCAGGTTCTTATGGGTTTATATTCAGGATGTGGGTCCCCACTATAAGGATATCTACATTGCAATGTGTTACTTCCCTCCGACATCCTCCCTTTATGCCATTCATAATGGTCCCAATGGTGATCCCTTTATTGACTTGTATGACAGTATTGCCCAATACTCAGTGGTCGGAGAAGTCATCCTTTTGGGTGATTTCAACGCCCGCACCAAAGCACTCCAGGTTCCTATTCTTGACCGTGCGAAGGATAAGTTCTGCAGTCGGACAATTGATCCAAAGACAATGTGCTTGCATAGGACTTCAGAGTGTGATTCAGGGCCTCTTACTGCTTATGGTCGGCACCTCCTACAGTTTGGAGAATCATATCTGCTAATTATCCTCAATGGGATTACATGCTTTCCTGATTCGCATCTATTCACTTGTCGACCGCATGGTGGTGGTGCAAGTGTGGTGGATTATGTCCTTTCCAGCCAGAGCTCCTTGTCACTGATCAACCACTTCTCTAATTCTTCCATTCCCCTTTCTGATCATGCTCTTGTCTCTGTGTCCCTTTGTGTCAACATTCCCCCCCTCCCGTCACTACTCCCCCATTTCATGGCCTCCCTCATACCACTTTTTGGTTCGACGAAGGGGATCCTAATACCTTTTCCTCCAACCTTCGACCACTTCTCTCCCTTAGTCCTAGTTCTTTTTTGTGGATGATGTTGCTGCCAAATACACCCTCCTTTCCTCCATCGTCTGGGAGGCCTCCCTCATGTCCTTTCCTAGTTCCACCTGACCTTCCTCTACCTCCCACCAACGAAAAACTTGTCCTATGAACAAATGGTATGATAACGAGTGCAAAATCTTCCACAAACAGTTACGGCATGCCTTTAACCAGACCCATCCCTCCTATCCTACTTTGAAAGCCTCCTATCGTTGTCTCCTTCGCTGAAAAAAACACCTCTTCATATCCCAACATAGACGAACTTTATGTGCGTCTCTTCAGCACTCTCATAAGCATTTCTAGCGCAACATTTTTCCCCTCCATTCATCTATTCCCTTTGAGCTTAATCCCAATTCCATGTTCTCTCACACCTCCAGTCTTTATGATATTCCGGACAGCCACATATCCATGTTGACAACCCACCTTCCTTGTGCCACCTTTTCCCCTACACTACAATCAGAGAGGCAATCAGGGTGATGAACTGTAGCAGGGCAGCGGATGAGGAGGGATTCCAAGCGAAATTCTTCAAACTTAGTCAAGGGGTTCTTTGTAGTTATTTGACTGACTTCTTCAATCACGTGGTTTGCTCATGTTTTCCGCTATCTTGGTCACGTCATATCATTTACCCGATTCACAAATCGGGTCCCAACTCTGACCCCAACAACTACAGGATCATCGAGTATGATGTCTTGGCTTTACCATATTCAATGATCATCTAACATGCCTGAATTTGCTTGGATGATCTTATAGTCAGTCAACACCTTAATGAGACTATCTAAAAGCTCAAATCTCCTTTCCAACCCTTGAAAAGGATTTATAGCGTAATCTTATTCTCTCTTTTTCCTGAAGCATCTTGTTGGTTGAGGGAAAGGGAATCTATTATTTTTGTGTTGATCAATAGACAAAATTTTGTGTGGAAACAATAAGCACCATTTTTTATCAAATTGGCTGCAATCCTCTTGCCGGAGCTACCTCGGAGCATATTGATCATATAGAGACTGCATAACATGAGATTAAATCTGAAAGCAGATGATTCATGGCTCGCTTTCTAAGTATTGCTATTAATCAGTTTTGATTTGTAGAAATATGAGATAAATAGTAACTGGTGAACAAAGTTAATACGTGAATATGAGATAAATAGTAGTTGACGAACAATGTTAATACTTGTCATATGTTATGTATAATATGGCCAAGCCTCCACCAAATGTTCAAAGGGGATGTGTATAGATTCAAACCTTTGATGATAGAAAATATGGACAAATGTAGGTAAATAGAATATATCACACAACACGAGATATGGAGGGGGCCGACGTACTGCTATATACTCCCATATAGAAGTATACATTTTGAGGTAGGGCATTTCTTAACTTTCAATTAAAATCTGAGAGCGGATGATTCATGGCTTGCTTTCTAAGCATGTCTATTGATCAATTGTGATTTGTAGAAATACGAAATAAATAGTAGGTGGTGAACAAAGCTAATGCGTGTCATATATTATGTACGATATGGCCAAGCCTCCACCAAATGTTCAAAGGGGATGTATAAACATTCAAAGCTAATACTTGTCATATATTATGTACAATATGGCCAAGCCTCCACCAACTGTTCAAAGGGGATGTATAAAGATTCAAACCTCTGATAATAAAAAATATGTACAAATGTAGGTAAATAGAATAGATCACACAACATAAGAGATATGGTGGCTGCCAATGTACCCTACTATGCCATATATTCCCATATAGAAGTATGCCTTTTGAGATAAGGAAACACCAAACAATACTCAAGGAAGGAATCGCTCCCTATATCCAGTAATGAGACCCTCAACCAACTACAATATCTTTCCATGATCCTTAACAAAGATAGACGGCTCCATATATAACCTCTTTTCTCGTAATCCTACGGTTATGATAAACCCTCAACCACATGATACATAATGGCATGACTAATTACCAAATATAATTTATTTCACTAGTTACGCATTTGACCCGTCCTATTTAAGCATGAGTTATAACTTATGTGTACCAAAAGTATACAACTACAAAATCCATTTACATCAGAATATCATATACCTACGTACATAACAATGAGTTGGGAAGCACTATGTTATGTTATGATCTAGCCACTTAAGAAAAACGGAGGATGGGTGTATTGGGAGTTATAACATTAAAACTTGGACCCATAGACTTGGCTGGGGCAGAGGTGGGAGGTGTGCTTGGTGTTTAATTATTATAGCTTGAGATTATATGATGAATGGTTGGGATTAGTTAAGTGCTTGCTAGATATTATGGAAAGGAGAGTCTTAGAGTCTCCAACTTTAATACAGGAAATGAAAATGTGTTAAGCTATTGTTAGCCCATGGAGAAAAGCAAAGCCTTGAGCGACACTCCTGATGGAGTATCTTGTATTTGCACAGTATGCTTGAACAAGGTCGTCATCATAATACCTAAGGATGCCATTGATGCCGGTTGGTTGGGGTTGTTTTGACTTGCTTTATCAAAGTCAAACTTCAAGAATAAATAATGTGGTGATTTCCATGTATGTTAGGGAGAGGCTTACTTCGACAGACTACTGGAACAGGATCTTCCACAATTTGTGTTGAGAGAGATCCAAAAAATAATAATAACACTGGGCAGTTGTTTCTGCATTGATAAGACATTTGATTCTTACATTGTGATCAATAGTCCTTTGTATTTCCAAAGGAGCTGGACTTTCTCTTCAAATCAATGAGACCACTTCCCACGCTAAAGATATCCAAACAATGTAAACCTTGCATCAACATAGATAATCCATTATCAAAGTAAACCATCACGAATACCATGACTAAAAAAACATGAAATCTGGAGGAACCAGCATGGAACCAGATCTCGAAAGGAAGGGGGTTCATAACATTGAAGTTGTCACTCGAGGTCATCAATGAGAAAAGCCAACATTGCATTTTCTTTCATGATGGAACATGGAGGGACATCCTTATGCTTAATTGGTGTGTAAGGAGTCTAAGGAATGGGCCCCACGGGAAGCCTATTTCTGCAATCCCTAGAGAATTTCTTCCAATGTCAGATGGATATCTGCAATGTCCCCAGACACAAAACAGGAAAACATTGTTTCAATCATACAACTCTCATGTTGATTCTTTTCTTAGAACCATAATCTGCTCTGCTCAAAACAATGAAGATGGTAGTCAATTTCTCCCAACATAGCTGAAGCCTTTTGGAAGCTGAGAAATCAAAAAGAAGCAACTAGATAAACACTGAAACAGATAGGTACGAATATATGGTAGCACAAACGGAATACCGCATATTTTGAAATGGTAAAAGCAAGAATTGAAGGTTACAGTGTTGCCAAGACTGCACATTTATGCACCTTTTCCCAGCTGAAATGCCTAAAATGTACATAAGAATTCTCAGATGGGATAGCCAGCATTGCATAGTAGAACTTGAGAATCTGCAGAACCATCTATAAGTGGTTGCTCAAAATGACAAAATGCTTACAGTATCTTAATCTCAAGACTGCAAGCTAGAATTTGGAAATCATGTACTCCCAAACATAAATTCCCCAGAATCTGAAGCAAAGCTCTCATATTGTGAAGGTTTATGCATTATACTTTAGCCTTTCAAGATTCTAACCTCAAAATGGGCATAAAATAATAGAGACCTAGATCAACAATTTGATATGAAGAGGACCACAACTATGCAAAAAGACTTCATCTCATAAAATTTATAACAATGCAAAGTCCCCTCTTTTCGCAGATTCTCAGCCTAATGTTTCTGAAAATCTGTCAGTGATTGGTTCTTGTACATGAACTCAAGTTTTTGTTGCATCAGTCTTAAATTATTATTGCATGTCAAAATTCTAGGGCTGGATTAGAGCCTTGTCGTGCAGATAGAGATCCGAATTTATAAAGATTAAAATGCAATCATTCTAAATCTATCTTCTATCAATCCGTTAGTGTAGATGACAAAAGGTGAAAGAAATATTTTGCCAAGCTGATTCTGTTACCAGTAAAAATTGCTCTCAAACACACCATTGTACATTAGAACAACTCCTTTTTGAATGCAAAACTAACCTTTCATTACAGACATATAGGAAACTTACATTTGAACACTTCTAAAATGAAACAGACTACACTAATAAAAATGTAGTCAGATGGACTTAATTGAGCAGCCAATTCCATCATCGACACATTCACATTAATCAAAAATTCCTTTTAATTGGTTCAAAAGTCACCTGCAATGACCATGCTTTTACAGTTCTGTCGCCACTACCACTGTAAAGATATCCATCTTTAGAAATGGCTAAGGAATGAACTCCGCTGTAACGCCAGTCTTTATGATCATACCATGTCATAACAGGTTCTTGTCTAGGAACAGAATCAATGGCCCATACAAAAATGCATCCTCCATAATCACCGCTGAAGCATAAGGACTGTTCTACATTGACAATTAGAGCCAGTATTCTGTGCTCATGTCCTCTTAAAGTCACCAAATGAGAATTATTCTGTATAAAGGAAAGCATCAGTACAGTAGAAAAAAATGCAAAGGGAAAAAAAAATCAAAACTAATATTCGAAGGGTGGGATGAACTTATTGACCTCAAATAATGAGAAAAGACAGATATTAACGGAAAACCATATACACCATGAAATTGAATTCACGTGAAAGAAAGAAGTGTTTATCGCTGTTTTGCATAATTTTGTTCACTGTAATTTAAACATTAACATTCACTAAAGGCCAAGACTCAAAAGTACTGCAACAGGTACAGAAAAAAAAGAGCATTGCAGTGCCCATCAATTCAACTATAAGAGAAATGTTTCTTCAATATAATTTCAACTCTATATTTAGGTTACTCCCAACATCTTGGATAATAAATTAAAATCTATTTAGCTTTCAGACTAAGATCAAACAATTTCCAATAAGCTTATCCAGTTTTACAAGATACATATGACCAAGCAAAAGTTTGATACAGCTGGGAAAGTCCTAACAAGGGAGAGATTCACTCTGAAAGGCTTTCCCCAGTGGTGAAAGACCCGATTTCATATTTTGTTTTCTGTGAGGAATTTTCAGCTCTATATTGTGTCTCTTTAAGGATTTCTTATTGAAGGCAAGTCTGATTAGATCTCTCGGATTTTTCACTTAGTAAATGTTTCTATCAGGAGTGATTAGTTTTCTCCAATTGGGAGCCAGATACGGCTACTTTAAGAAGTAAGCAAAGGCATTTCATTCTTTTTCTCTACTTTGAGGCCCATAACTTTGGTACATTCTTGCAGATGTCCATTCCTAACTCGATATCTACATATTTCTTTTCCCAATAGAATATGTGTGGAAATTCTTTATTTTCCAAGTCTTAAAAAGATGGGATTATATGTAATCTGTGCTGGTGGCATTTTTTGTTTTTCTCAATTTTGCAGCATTACTTAAATAACATTTCATACTTAATGGTACAGGAATGATTTATCAATGCCCGTTTTGTTTCTAAATTCTCAAAGACGGGGGTAGGACTAGAGAAAGCTCAAAAGTACATGTATTTTTCTACGTTGCCAGGATACGCCCAGCCCCCTGAAGAACCCACCCTGATACGTATCAGGTTTGGATACGTCGAGATGCGGGTACGGGATACGTATTGGATACGTACAGGGTACTCTGGGCTACGTCACGGATACGTACAAACATATCCGTGACGTACCCAGGAGTACCCTGTACGTATCCTGTATGTATCCCTTTGTAAAAACGTCTTTTTAAAGCTTTAATTCATTTTTTAATTTATTTTTTTACTATTCTATTCCCTAAAACCGAACCCTAAATACTAAATGAATAAAATAACACACCCTCACCCCCACAAAAAGTTATAAAAAGCACCCACCCCTCTCATTTGAAATCACACAAACAATTTCATTGTCTTTTTGCAAGTGAATGAGCAAAGAGCCAAAGAAGAGTTGTGAAGAGCTTAGTGGAGGCAAAGATTGGAAGGAGGTTTTGCAAAGAGCTTAGAGGAGGCAAAGATTTGAAGGAGGGGCAGCCATTGCTTCTTTTGTTTGGAGTCCACCATTGCAAGGAGGAGAAGGAGAGGAAGCCATTGTTGGGACTTGAGAGGAAGAGCTTGTTCTAAATTTATTGTTCATTCAAGAATCAAAACTAGAAGAGTAGAGAAGCAACAAGGATATACGATTCTACACTACAGGTATACCGTATTTTAATTTAATAAAAAAAAATTTAATTCATCTTTTTGTTTTATTTTTTTACGGTTATTTACTTATTTATTTATAACTTTATTATGTTGCATTTTTTTAAAGTTTAAACGCATTCTAAATTTGTGTATGCTCTCACCTCAGCGCCTTTATGGCGATCTTGGTGATCAAAAACATATTAGGATGGCATAGTTTAGGGTTATTTAATTTAATAATTGGTAAAAAATCATTTTTTAAATTTTAAATGCATTGTCCAATGTTAATGTATTTGTTTTTTATTTTTTTAGCTTCCTAAATCTGTGTATGCTCTCACCTCGCGCCTTTATGGCGATCTTGGTGATCAAAAACAGATTAGGATGACATAACTAATTTATTTATGTTAAGGCAAATTGTTTTTTAATTTTTTAAACATCCTAAACATGTGTATGCTCTCACCTCGCGCCTTTATGGCGATCTTGGTGATCAAAAACAGATTAGGATGACATAACTAATTTATTTATGTTAAGGCAAAATGTTTTTTAATTTTTTAAACATCCTAACTCTGTGTATGCTCTCACCTCGCGCCGTTATGGTGATCTTGGTGATCAAAAACAGATTAGGATGGCATCAAGTTCTGCTTCAGGTGGAGTGCAAGGCCAAGATGAAAACACATCAGTTTCTATGAGACATGATCCTAATTCCCCTCTTTGGAGACATGTGACAGTGGTAGACAACATTGTTGGTGGTGGGGGTCGGGTTTGGATATGTCATGGTTGCCAAGCTCAGTACAAATCCTCATATAGCCAACTGAAAATCCATTTGACTGGTGTTGGAGGTGTGGGGATAAAGAGGTGCCCAAAAATAACAAATGAAAAAATGGCAGAATACCTAAGAGAGCAAGAGGAGGCTGATAAACAAGCTGAAAGAAATAGAACTAGAACAATTCCTTTGCAAAGAAGGCCTTCATCACGACTATCCGCACCTAGACCTATCTCTCATCCTTTCATTCAAACTCAAAGTCAACCACGTGATTCCGTTTTTGATGAAGAGAGTCCAGAGAGCTCACGAAAAAGGCCAAAAGGAGCATTGGAGAAAGCATTTAATATTGAAAAGAGGGAGATTGTTGATGAGGTTGTTGCTCGATGCATTTATGCATGTGGGCTGCCCTTTAATGTATTGAGATCTCCATATTGGCATCAAATGGTGAAGGGTATCAATGAAGCTCCACAAGGGTACAAATCCCCAGGTTATGAAAAAGTTCGAACCACACTCTTGGGAAAGGAAGTGGAACACATTCACAAGACTTTGCAGCCAATCAGAGACTCATGGAAGGAAACAGGGGTTTCCATCATTTTAGATGGATGGAAAGATGCTAGAAATAGACCCCTCATAAATGTTGTTGCAGTATGCCCTAAAGGGGCAATGTTCCTTAAAGCCATTGACTGTGAAGGGGAAGTCAAGGATGCACAATTTATTGCCGACATTTTAATAGAGGCAATTGAGTCAGTGGGCCCCCATAATGTTGTCTAAGTCATCACGGACAACACTAAAAATTGTAAAGCAACAGGAATGATCATAGAGGGTAGATATGAGCATATTTTTTGGACCCCTTGTGTTGTCCACTCCCTTAATTTGATGCTCCAAAAGATTGGGAAAATCCCATGGATTGAGCAAATTTATACTGAGGCAAATGACATTCAAATGTTTATCACAAACCATCATATGTCACAAGCCATTTTTAGGAAATTCTCAAGGTTAGAGTTGCTGAAGGTTGCAGAAACTAGATTTGCCTCTCACATGCTCGTTTTGAGACGGCTTGTGAAGGTGCGAGAGGCTTTGAGCAATATGGTGATCAACAATGTTTGGTCAGTGTGGAGGCAGTCAAATACAGAGAAAACTACAAAGGTAAAATCACGGGTCCTTGATGAGGATTGGTGGGCCAAGATTGAGTACTTGTTGAGTTTTACAAAGCCCATTCTCTCCATGATTCGATATGTAGATACTGATGAAGCATGCTTGGGAGAGATATATGATGGCATAGATTCTATGCTTGAGCATATGAAAGATGTATTACAAAAAAAAAAGAACAAGATCCAGAAGAGACCTTCTATAGTAAGGTCAAGAGTGTGGTCATGAAAAGGTGGAATAAAATGACCACCCCATTACATTTTCTTGCTTATGCACTGACCCCAAAGTACTATAGTTCTGATGTACTTGGACTACCAAACAAGCGAGCACCATTCTCTGACTCTGAAGTTGGAATTGGAACCAGGGCAGCTTTCAGAAGGATTTTTCCCGATCCATCTATAGCCAGTGTGGTTAGAAGTGAAATGGGCATGTTTACTGGTTCATAAAGCCACATGGGATCGATTGAGGCTCTTTTCGACAAGAGCAACTTGACTCCAACCACATGGTGGCGTGTACATGGCCATGATGCCAAGTACTTATGTCCTACTGCTATAAAAGTTCTTTCACAGGTCTAACATTTATAAATTTTAAAATTTATAATCATTTTGAATATTTTAAATTTTATTTAAGATTATTTAAATTTTAATTTATTTTTCACACATTCTTAGTATGTTACTAATTTGTCTTTGAATTTCAATTTTCTAACTTTGTTGTAATATGTGGCTAGTAATTCTTCCCAGAGCGGAATTGGAGTACTTATAGCTTTATCCAGTTAGCTAAAAGAAACAAGTTGGCATCTAAAAAAGTTGAGGATTTGGTATATGTGCACTCCAATTTGCGCCTCTTGTCACACAAGTCTGAGGACTATGCTAAAGGGCCTCACAAACTTTGGGATCTTATTCCAGAGACCACAGACTTGGATGCCTCCGCAGCCACGCTTGCCCAACTTTCATTATTTGATGGCGAAGATGACATTCAAGGGTGTTTGCAAGGAGCGGAGAGTGGAGTTAATGAGAGTGGAGCTAGTGCAAGTGCAAGTGGCACACAAGAATTTGATTTTGAGGAAAATCTAGATGATATATTCTAGATTTGTTTGTATTCCTATATCATATGTATGGCAGCCACATGAACAATGAAATGTAAAATCTTAAGTATATTACTATATTGTATGTTTTGAAAATTTGAACATGGATCCTAGTATATTTTTCAAATTTCTAGTTTTGTTCGTATTCATGTTGACATGATATTCGTATATCATATGTATGGCAGCCACATGATCAATAAAAATGCAAAGTCTTAAGTATATTAAATGTTTTGAACATTGATTCAAGTTTTGTATTACTATTTCAGTTTTTTATGGACTAAAAAAAGAGTAAAATGAGTAGATGTACACTAAATATATATATATATATATGTATGGACGTATCCAAGACGTATCATACCAAAGGGTTTTTTAAAATTGACGTATCTGCGTATCGTACCTATACCCGTATCCTGGCAACGTAGGTATTTTTTGATAGGAAATTGTAGATTTGTCTTTTCTTTGTGAAGTACGTTATTTTTTTACAAACGTTTATTCTTCAGGTAGGTTTGTTTCTAATGTTAATTTTCAGAAGCTATGGTGCTGGTGTCTTTATTGGAACATTTTGCAGTGACATAATGCCCTCCAACTTCTTTGGTAAATATCCAATATCAATGCATAAAGCAAATCGTTTAGGGGTGTAACATTGCTGTTTAGTTGGATTTGGTGGGTGCCCATCTTCAATTTGATAAAGGCAGCAGCATATATGATACGTCTCATGCAGCTGTTGGTTGCAGCAATTCAATATCATTTAGATGACATATCTTGACTTCCTTGTTAAAACCAAGTGCTTTGATTATCTTGCTTCTCTCAAAAGATCAGGATGTATGCCGATAGAGAGATGGGTATGTTCATGACCCGATATATTTGATGGACTTAACCCTCCCCACCCCTTTTCCACCTCCTCCCTTCCACTCGCCATTCCTCCCTCTTTTCTTCTCTATCTAATGGTTGCAACTAATGGCCGTCCAGTCCTTACAGGTTGGAATTTGGAATTCTAGTTTCTCTCATGCCTTTATTGTGGTAGTATTTATTATATCGATGGAATTTATCTGTGAAGCACTTATTGTTCTCTGTGAAATTCTCAACCACTCTTTGAACTGTTGTTGTCTAACAATTTTCGAAAAGCTATAACATATTTGTGCTTCTTGCTATATTAAGGTGGGCCATTTCTCTCGTCCTATGTAGAGTAATGCAAGAGTAGCAGTCTTTGGTGTTTTCTTTGTGTATCACAGCCTATTGTTTGTGGTCCACTATTGTGATGGTTCACCTTCAAAACCTTTATAGATACCTTTGGCAGCACACAACAATAATTGTTTCTCCGAGCTTTTTATGAGTATTGTTCATGGAGAGATGCTATATACAGCATTTCATGGTTATAACTGTGTCTGTGGAGATGCTTTTGTTGGTGTAGGATGTTATTTTCCTTGTATTTTCCTACTTGGAAATTCCTCACCTTTGTTGAATCATCTTGTTTAGGTGTCCTTAGTGTCATAGTAGTTACTATGACATGTCTTATATGTCATCGAGTGTCATGGTCTATCATAGCAGTTACATTCCTATTCCGGGAATGTAACTCTCCTTCCTATTTTCGGAATATTCCCATGGAGTAGTTACACAGTACTCCTATTTGTACACTACACTTGAGCTATTGTTATCCGGTCATGGAGGCTTAATGTTGAGTTGGTTGAGTATTGGAATCAATTCATTTACATCTTCCTCTTTATGATTTCACGATTCTTGCAACTGCATAGTGCACTCGTTGAGCCAAGATCCTCACGCACTCCAATATGGTATCAGAGTAGGATCCGGTATACGCTTGTCTAGTTAACATATTGCAAGTTCTATTTTGAAATCTCGGTTTTCATTAATCTATCTAGAGGTCATGTGCAAAGTTTGTCATTTCATTATTGAGGGTTTACGAAAATCCTAGGGGTTTACAAAAAAATTCTCAAAAAACATCGGGATTTGTTAAAATCCCTCTGTCGCCCAAAGCAACTAAAAAAAAAATTAGGGGTTTTTCGAGAAATTTGGTATTTGTGTGGGTGGATGTTTTTCCTTGATTTAGTGTCTTGCAGGTTTTGTGTTTAGAGCCATCTCGGTTTGGAGCCAACTCGACTCAGCTTGGATTGGAGACTCTCGGTGGGTTGCATTGGCTAACTTGCTCAGTCTCATCGCCCAACTCAACCATCTCAGTTCCTACGTGGTCAGCCCAACTTGGCCCCCGCTTGGTGCAACTCAGTCAGATTATGCTCGGCTCACCTTGGCCTGACCCAACTCCACACTACAGCCCAACACGATCCATGTTTGACTCGGATTTGGCCTGGTCTCTCCTTCACCCAGCTCCTTCTCAACTCGGCCTAACTCAACTCCAGCTCGTTGGTCCAACTCAACCTAACACAACTACATCAATTGGACGGCTCATCTTCTACCCTGAGACAAATCTACCTTTTGGTTGGATCGATCTCATTTACAATTTTTTACACGGCCTCAATACTATCTATAGAGCTTGAATTGATCTGGTGGTGCATCCTTGTTTGCTTCACACAACTCTGCTCCTCCTGCTCTATCCAATGCAGCGTGCACCAACACAGCCTTGGCTCTCACGGCTCCCATTGACGACTCTCCCAGCGCTCAAGCTCTGTCGTTCGAACTAGTGTAATGCCCCTCCCATTCCCACCTCGCTGACTCCAATTGCGATAGATTGAATTGGCCATGGTAAGGTTGAGTTCCCTTTTTCTTCGCATCGTGCTTGCAATTTGGTTGTTTCGGTCAACGAAGTAACAAAAAAAAAATTGACCTAATGAAGGTCCTTCCGCAGACAAACCATATTGACCCTTTTGCAGTATCTTCGTGTTTCCAAACGAAGTGACGATGTTGTTTTCTTTTGCAATTCGTTTAACTTGAGATCATGTTTAAATTTTTGAGTTCAAAATATTATTAATTAGAATTCGATCAAATCAAATTGTTTTATAGAAAAATAATAAAGATAATTTTTATACGTGTGAGGTGAAAATAGATATGTGTTTAAGAGCTTTAATGGGGGACTAGTGAGGTTTTGGGTTGAGGAATAAATTTTGGGATGTGGGGAGCCTTGGTTTTGGGAGATTTTATACTTTTCTTTGGACTCCCTTCCATTCCCTTATTCCTTGTTTTTGAAATATTCTTTCATTCATTAGTTCCTGACATTGCGACAGTTTCCTAGGCACAACACAATTTTATATAATATAAATAATAATATATTGATGCCTTGTTAAGAGTTACTGGTGAGGGTACGTCTAACCTTGGTTAAAGTGATATGTTCTGCTGTGAAAAGTTTTTGCCTGCACACATTTATTATTTGCTTCTTTAACCTGCTAGTATTAAATATTAAATGAAAGTGAATTAAAGAGAATTGCATTATTTAAATTAGTGTGTCTACTTTGGTTTAAAACTAATCTTTCAACACCAGTAGGAGTGACACCTAGCGGATGTAGGACACGATATTTAGAAACTATGTTGTTATCTTCATAAACGAAGAAGATAGTTAACAAGTGTACCGTTTACTTCATGGATGTCATGTCCATTTGGATTTAAATGTGGTTCTTATGGTTTAGGCGATTGAAACAATCACTTTCCAAATAGTTATTGTGGTTCACACATAAACTCAAAATGTTTGGTAGTAACTTATCATTTTTAAACCATATAGATTGGTGTCCCCAGATTTCACCCTAAAATTTGAGACTACCCCATGTTAAAAAAAAATCGTACTTCTAAAATAATGGTTTGTTGTGTTTTTATTGCCAGAAGATGCCTGTATTGCGTTAAGGTATTCCCAGTGAATCATATGAGCCAATTTCAATAAATACACAGATGCCGAAACTCATTTTATACCTCCGCCAAGTTTTGTCTGTGGGAAATTTTTATTTAATTATTTAAAGCCCCGTTTGAAGTAAATTGCGCTCCGGTTTAACCCTATTGAAGTTTTGCATGCCAGTATTCCCATATACCAGTAGGGTTTTCCCCAGGATTGAATCTTGGGCTTTGTCTGTAACTTCTGGCAACGTTGTTCGTTTTTTTATTTTTCTTGCGTTTTTCTCTGTGAAATTCCCCTTGGTCAATTCCTTCGCCAGTATAGTCTATTTTATTGCCTGGAGCATCTGGATATCATCTACGACCGCCATGCCAGAAGGAATCAGCCTCAAGAAGCTAGCTTCTGTTTAAAAAGATGAAGTCATGCACAAAAAAGCCGCTCCTAGGTAAGTCACGTTTTTTGGGAATGGATGAATTTAAGCTGCAGTGGGATTTTTGGTAGCAGCAGGCAGGCGGGAATTTTGTACATACCTTGCAGGGTACTTTTTCCTATGAAGTCAAAGTCACTTAAGCTGCGATGGGAAAATTAGAAGCAGCAAGAAGGCGGGAATTTATTACCTGCCTTGTAAGGTAAAAATTTCAATTATGAAATAAAGAAAAATCACTTAAAGCACCAGTGGGAATTTTCTACCTACCTGGCAGGCTAACTTTTCTCATCAAAGAGATTTATTCACCCATGCAAGTCGCACTTTTTCAAAGGAAGCTATTTTTAATGCAGGTCCCACTTTTTGGAAAGTCACTTAAGCTGCAGTGGGAAAATTAGAGGTCACAAGCAGGTGGGAATTTATTCCCTGCCTTGCAAGGTAAAAATTCTCATTGTGGAAGTCAAACAACTTAAGTGAAAGAGGGGATTATTAGAGCTGCATTGCAGGGTGAAAATTCCCATCAGAAGTTAGCTTCTTATTTTTAGAAATCACCCACACTAAAAAGTGCGACCCATTTGGTGATTAAACAATGATTTCAATGGAATTTATTAATAGTTTTTCTTCCTAATTTTGGCGCCATGGATAAATAGAAGGTCAATGCATGATGTTAAGTCAAAGAGAACTGAAAGAAGCATGCTTTAAATAAATAAAATAAATTTATTTAATGGCAGCCATGAGCATGCAAATTTAGGCGCCCAAGTTGGATGAATAAAAATGTTTGTTTATTAATTAAATGCCAGAAATAGGAGGGGCAATTATTACAAATAGAATGATGAGAGTTATATAAGCATGGGCTGCCATAGTGATGAAGTAATTAATTCTTTTAGCAAAGGATTGCAGCCCGAACAGTTTTGGCGCCCAAGGAAGGAGGAATTTTGCATAAAAAAGTGTTTTTCATTGTCGGAAAACTTCAAAGTTTGGCACCTAGGGTTGGAGGAGCTTGTTTTAAGCCTTGATAATTATCTGCATATTGGTACAGGTGCCTAGATGAAGTTGAAAATATTTATGCTTGCTTTGCATGCAAGCAAAGCCTCAAATTTTAAGACAATGGGCTTTATATGTAAATTTTTATGATAAAAATCAAGTGTTCATGCTCTGGATTCCGTCTTTGTCTGAATTAATTGCAGGTATTCATTACAGGTGTTTATATAAGTGAAAGAGAGCTTGAATCAATGTCAGATACATTGAATATATCCTCAGAATCTGAAGAAATTGTCAAATCTGCACCAATTGTAAAGAATTCCGACAGGATTAAAAGAAAAAGAGTTGACCACACAAAGATTGCTTAGACCATGATGAAGCAGGATGAAAGAGAAGGATCAGCTGAATCATGCATAGCTTCCAGATTTGTTAAAGTCAATGATACAGACAGAGGCCCTGAAACCTATCACCAATTTAATTAATAGATCCAGATCTCATAATTGCAAAAGCTTCTAGCAAAAATTCATCCTCTTGTTTCTGACGCAGCCCATGTAGAAGTCAGTACATGGAGAATTCTTTCCAGGATCTTGTGCATGTGCTCCCAACCTTCCAGTTAAAGCCTTCATTGAATTTACCTGTATTTGCATTCACCTGGAGTGCTTTCCAGAATTTTTAATTGTTCATATACAATTAAAAATAAAAATGATGAGTTATTTACGGCAAACATTACACTGATGCATGTACTGGAGAAGAACTGCAAAAGCTTCAAGGATAAGAGGGAAAACAAGTCAAAAGCAATACCCGCAAGCAAATCACAGTCAGTTGCTTCCAGATCTAGTTTGGTGAGAATCAAAGGCAAAAGAGTCAACTATATGTAGAATATGGAAAAAGAACGAGACTGGAAGTGTTGCAGCTTTCTTCTAATTTATTTTCCTCTTTCTTCTTCTTTTCTCCGACAAAGTGATTGAGCAATCAATTAAATTATAAAACTTAAGTGATTGGTTTAAAAGCCATTACTTGAAAAAGTCATTTACTTGGAAATAGGTGGCAAACATGCAAAATAGAAGGTTCTATTTTTCAGTTGCAAAGCATGCATGTCATGTAAAGAGGAATTCCGAGAGGGAGATTGCCAGTTGTTTCCTTTATAACTTCCACATGTGTCAGTTCACTAAAGGCTTCCTATTTGTAATTTCCCCTCTACATGCTATAAGTAAAGGAAGAACCTACGCGTTAAAAGAGGAGAATTTGTAAGTGGCATTCTTGTGTTCCAGACTTTGTGTTGAAACCCCTAATAGCTATTTGAAAGCAGAGGAATAGAAAGGAGCATATTTTCGGAGAACTTTGTGTCAACGGTGCACTTTGTTTCTAACTTTTTGTCTTAGATCTATTCATAAACTTTGTGTTATTCTAGATCTATATCTGAAAGTTTCTTTTACTTATAATTATGTATGTTAATATCTATCTGTTTTACCTATGTGCATGCGATCAACTCTATAATCTATTGATTGGGTTGCACATCTTCCCCCTTTCCTTCCTATTTTCTATTATTTTCCCCTTCTTCAAATATTTCATTTCTTTTACAGCTGCTTACTTGCTACAAAATTGTTTAGCTATGGTTCATGAGCTATATAGTTAAAGTAATACCAACAAATAGATATTCGGACATATAACTGACAAAATCTTACACGGGAGCCTCACCGGTAAATGGAGATTTATCTCATGACTGCCTAGGTTTTCAGTTGTGCAGAAAATCTAGCCAACATAGATGAAGCGAGTATTTAACCTTTGTCATACCCTCCCTCTCAATCAAGTCACATCCAGGTTTGCAAAACCCTAACATTTTAAGAAATACTTTAATCCTCACAATTAGTCTTCTTGTCCTACACCTAAGAAAAGTCTTCAAAAGACCATTTCTATAATGGCGTCCCCAGATTTCACCCTGAAATCTGGGACAACCAATTTAAAAAATGTCGTTCTTTTAAAATAGCAGGTCTTTTTGTGTTTTTATTGCCAGAAGATGTCTGCATTATGTTAGGATATTCCTAGTGTATCATATGAGCCAATTTCGACAAATACCCAGATGCCCAAACTCGTTTTATCCCTCTGCCAAGTTTTGTCTGCGGGAAATTTTTATTTAATTATTTATTAAATAAATAGTGCCCCGTTTGAAGTAAATTGTGCTCCAGTTGAACCCTGTTGAAGTTTTGCATGCCAGTATCCACATACATCAATAGGGTTTTCATCAGGAATGAATCCCGAGCTTTGTCTGTGACTTCTGGTAATGTTTTTTGTTTTTATTTATTTCTTTTGCATTTTTCTCCGATTTTCTCCTCAGTTTCTCTGTGAAATTCCCCTAGGTCAATTCCTTCAACAATATAATCTGTTTAATTTCTTGATGCATCTGGAGATCATCTACCAACACAGCGCTAAAAGGAATCAGCCTCAAAATGCAAGCTTCTAACCAAAAAAGATGAAGTCATGCACAAAAAGCCTCTCCTAGGCAAGTCGCACTTTTTGGGAATGAATAGGTTTGAGCTACAGTGGGATTTTTGGTAGCAGCAGGCAGGTGGGAATTTATTACCTGCCTTGCAGGGTGAAAATTCCCATGAAGTCAAAGTCACTTAAGCTGCGATGGGAAAATTAGAGGCGGCAGGCAGGCGGGAATTTCTTACCTGCCTTGCAGGGTGAAAATTCCCATTATAAAATAAAGAAAAATCACTTAAAGCACCGATGGGAATTTTCTGCCTGCCTAGCAGGCTAACTTTTCCCATCATAAGGTTTTATTCACCCAAACAAGTCGCACTTTTTCAAAGGGGGCTAATTTTAATGCAAGTTGCACTTTTTGGAAAGTCACTTAAGCTGCAGTGGGAAAATTAGAAGTGATAGGCAGGTGGGAATTTATTACCTGCCTTGCAGGGTAAAAATTCCCATTATAAAAGTCAAACAACTTAAGTGGAAGAAGGGATTATTAGAGCTGCAGTGCAGGGTGAAAATTCCCATCAGAAGTTGGCTTCTTATTTTTAGAATTCACCCATGTCAAAAAGTGTGACCCATTTGGTGATTAAACAATGATATTAATGGTATTTATTAATAGCTTTTCTGCCTAATTTTGGCGCCATGGATGAATAGAAAGTCAATGCATGAAGGCTAGTCAAAGAGAACTGAAGGTAGCATGCTAAAAATAAATAAATTAAATTTATTTAATGGCAGCCAGCAGCATGCAAAAATAGGCGCCCAATTTGGGTGAATAAACATGTTTGTTTATTAATTAATTGCCAGAAATAGAATGGACAATTATTAGAAATAGAATGTTGAGGGTTATATAAGCATGGGCTGCCATAGTGAAGATGTAATTAATTCTTTTTGCAAAGGATTGCAGCCCAGACAGTTTTGGCGCCCAAGGAAGGAGGATTTTTGCATCAAAAAGTGTTTTTCATTGCCGGAAAGCTTCAAAGTTTGGCGCCTAGGGTTGGAGGAGCTTGATTTAAGCCTTGTTAATTATCTGCATGTTGGTATAAGTGCCCAGGTGAAGTTAAAAATATTTATGCTTGCTTTGCATGCAAGCAAAGCCTCAAATTTTAGGGCAGCGGGCTTTATATGCAGATTTTTGTGATAAAAATCAAGTGTTCATGCTCTGGATTCCGTCTTTGTCTGAATTAATTGCAGGTATTCATTACAGGTGCTTATATAAGTGAAAGGAAGTTCAAATCAATGTCAGGTACATTGAATATATCTTCTGAATCTGAAGAAATTACTAGATCTGCACCAATTGCAAAGAATTCCGGCAAGATTAAAAGAAAAAGGGTTCAGTCAAAGGTTTCTCAGATAAAGATTGCTTCGGCCATGATGAAGCGGGATGAAAGAGAAGGATCAGTGGAATCATGCATTACTTCCAAATTTGTTGATATCAATGACACGGATTTAGGCCCCGAACCCCTCTCCAAATTGATTGACAGATCCAGGGCTGGAAAGACGTCTCTTATGCGGGCAATAAAAAGCAGTGGAATTATTCGAGCTTCAACATTCCCAGTCACAACTCAGTTGCCTAAATTTGTCATGGAGTGTGCACGATCATACCATCTCCTATCCAGAACAATTCGGGATGTTGTGGGAAAGATGATAATCAGGCTGGATGCACAATTTATCAATTATTGTCTGAAGATTCCAACACGACCGGTGGTGACTACAATTAGCATGTTGGACGCTGGCAACAGATGGGAGAAGCACAAAGCAGACTGTGTGGGCATAATGAATAGCAGATATATGAAGAAGCCCAGGTCTCCATCAAAGTTCCCGAGGACTCTTCCACGATCCAATTTGGTGCAGGAAGTGGATGATATTACTAAATTGCTATGCAGGATAAATGGAGAAGCCAACACTCACAACTTCCGCTCATGGATGTATGCCTTCATTAGAACCATTGAGATCAACAAAGGTGATTCAATAATCAATTGGTAGAGATCATCAGTGATAACATCGGTGAGCAGCTCCGAAGTGTGAGGCGGACATACAACTTCAAGATGACTTCATACCTGGTATACGCAACAGCTTCGTAGGGTATATTTTCCAAGTTGGATAGATGGGGCATACTCTCGAAGGATCCCATTTTTGAGTGCTACCCGTAGTTGACAGTTCCTGAATGCCATAAAAATTACAAGGTGGTCAACGATGGATTCTTCTACGGATTCATTTGCAAATTGAACAGTGATCTGAAGACCAACAGGGTGAGCAAAGAAGCTTGGGAAGTTGTATCCCAGCATGGCTGTATTTTCATCCAGTTTGCAGACTTCACATACCTCAGGGTAACCGGCTTTTCAGGAGAACCAGTCAAGTTGCCAAGATATCCAAGTGACAAGTGGGTCATCATGGAGTTGTGCAGGCAGCTCGTGGAGATGCATGACCTACAATCAAAATGGCACAAGTCTACAGGTTCCTTCCCGATCACAGTAGGCTATTACAGCTGCCAGAGCATCCACAAGGCTAGAGGAATCGAAGCTGAAATGTTTTCTGAGTATGAGCATGAGTTCTTCCCAGCGCGGCTAAACTTCGATCCATATGGGGTAGCAAAGAAGACAATCTCCCAGGAATACTCGCATGTGCCTTCATTAGAAGACTTCTGGATGAAGTGCAGAAACGAGTACGAAGTTAGAAAGAAAGACTTCAGCAGGTTATCGACGCAACAAGTGTTTGATTATGGATTAGCTTGGATACCTGCAGATCTCACAGATGATGGGCCTGTGTTGCTTGACACTTATCATCAGATGGGAGGGGATAGAGCTGCTCTTCAGGAAAACATTGGTGGCTGCCACACGATCGAGGAAAGATCTGCCGCGGTTCTGGTCAACACCTCGAACTGGTTGCTGACAAAGGGGTATTGCCTTGATGAAGCTTTGATGAATCAGATCACAGGCAACCTTAGCGCAAGAGACTCCATCAAAAGAAAGCACGAAGGTGAAAGCAGTAGAAGGCCTGAAAAGCTTAAAGTGCACAAGAAGTCTCAGACACAGGAAAAGGTCACTTCTACGGCTATGGTGCTAGTTCCAACTTCTCCAGCGTCAACTCACAGCACTTCACCTGCCTTTGAACCTCAGGGAGATCTTGTCATTCCTCCGTTGAATCCAGCAACGTTTGTGTTTTCTCCTCAGCCACTCTGATCTTCACCTCTTCCTGAAGAAAAGCTAAAGTTGCAAATGGCAGAGTTTGAAAGGGCATTGTCTTTGGACAATTCAGAAGATGGCAGTCACGACACTGTAGCAAATTCGGATGGAGAGGAACCAGAGCACGAGATGGTGGTGCATTCAATGACTTCTCATTCTCCGAAAAGCAATTTCTCAAAGTGGTTGGCTTCGCAGTCAATCCCAGAAGCTAGAGAGGAGATCAACCTGGAGGAACATGACTTGCAGCTGCTCCTGAGTTTGGGCGGAAAAGATAGAAGACCTAAAGTTGCTAAGGTGACTTCTAGGTTGATTATTGAAGAATCGGGGCAAAAGTTCGCTGAGGTATCAGTTCCAGCAGAGGGAAAGCAGGAAGGCAAGCTTATGGTAGCAGATATATCAGTAACCAAGGTGCCAATAGGTCAAACTACTACCGAAGGATTAAAGCAAGACACGCAGACACTAATAAATGCTTTATTCCTTAAGCTTGACAAAGAGAAGGCAGAAAAAGTTGAACTTCAAAAGCAGGTTTCCCAGTTGTGCGAGATCATTGCTAAGGTTGCCAAACCTTTCTCTCAGCCAATTTCAGCACATGAGCAGGTGAGTGATCATCTGATGCAGGAAGTGGAAAATGCAGGTAACCAAGTTAAAGCTATCGATGAATGGAAGAGCCTAATCATTCGCCAAGCTTCTGTACAACTCAGGGAGGTGCCAACTCGTCTAAAGGTTATGAAGGATGCATTAGTTCAGCTGAAGCAACTAATGACAAGCACGGTAGATATGAATACAGTGGCTGAAAGTAACCTGGGCACTTTGGTCGAGATAAATAAGCTGCCGAAGGAGGTTTTGATTGCAGAACGAATTGTGCTTGATGGATCGGTTGAAAAGGGGAAGCAGCTTGAATTCATAGTCTCTTTCCGCTTGGAGATCTTCAGAATTATGCTGAAAAGAATGCGGGTGCTCGAGGGTATGGCATTGTCACTGTCAAGCAATGTAATTGCTTTCACCAATGAGGAAGTGGTTGGGAATGTTTCTTCATACAAAAAGGACCAATCTCAACAAAGTGCCTGATTCCCTGGAAGGATCTCTTTTGATGATTTAAGAGAAGATTGATGAACCTGTTACGCCTTTCATGATGAATTCAATCAGTAAGCTGGTAACGCTGCAATCAGACATTAAGAAGTTCGGGCCTAGTTTGAAGGAGGTGGAAGCGAGCATCAAAGTTTTGAACGAAGGATTGCTGCAATTCAAGACAGAGAAAGAAGTTGTGGCTAAAACGGATGGGAAATTGTTGAACTATATGTTTGAAAAGTATATTCAATATCAAAACAAAAAGAAAGTGTAGGAGTTACAACTGGCAGATCTTCCTTCTTCTTTTCTTTCTTCTCTTATTTCTTATGTCCCCGGATGTAATTGTAAACTTAAAAGTTATTGGTTTAAAAACCATTACTTTAAGTTATTTGGAATGACTCTTTGAGTTAAGTGACAAATGTGCACAATTTTGGCTTGAACTCCTGATGCATGTCACTAAGAGAGGAATTAAAGGAAGATGATTGTCAGATGTTCTCTTTACTTCTTGTTTATGATCTAGTTCAGTTATAGTCTCCCATTTGTAATTTCCCCTCTACGTGCTATAAGTAGAGGAAGAACCTACGGGTTAAAGGATCAAAATTTGTAATCAGCATTCTTGTGTTCCAGACTTTGAGCTGCAACCCTTGATTTCTGCAAGTAGAGGAATATAGAAGAGATTTCTGGAGAACTTTGTGTCAACGGTGCATTTTGCTTCTTACTTTCTTTCTAGATTTGTTCATAAACTTTGTGTTATTATAGATCTAGATCTGAAAGTTTCCTTTGCTTTGAATTTTGTGCTTAATGATCTATTTGTTTTAATCTATGTGCATGCAATCAACTCTGTAAACTATTGCTTGGGTTGCACATCCTCTCTACTTTCTTTCGTTTCCTATTATTTTCCTCTTCTACAGATTTTTCCTTTCTTTTACAGTTGATTACTTGCTGCAGAACTGTATAGCTATGGTTCATGAGCTACACAGTTAAAGTAATACCCACAAATAGATATTAGGATATATAACTGACAAAATCTTACACGGGAGCCTCACCGGTAAATGGGGGAGATTCATCTCATGACTACCTAGGTTTTCAGCTATATGAAGTTTTTACAGGATAAAGATGTTTGAACACCTTAAATTGATCTATAGTTGGGCGTAGAGCCCTGAGTGCAATTGGAATTAAACTAAACCTAGGCCCATTAAGAGGTTATCTTGCGGGCGGAAATTATAACTAACTCTTAGCAAACGAACTTGTTTTTGAAAGATGTTGACTTAAGAGAAAAGAGGAACTTGAAAACTTGGTCCCTTAACTCCTAGCTAAGTCCTTTTATGACATTAAGGGATAAAAGAAATGTTCCATGCAGGATCATGAAATACATGAACATGAGCTCTTACCTTGAACACAAATCATTTGTGATTTATGTGTAGCTTAAAAATGCTTCCAATCATGTGTAACTACAAGAGGTTACGTAATTTTTTTTACTCGTATTTGTTTTAAAAGAACGCCATTAAGAGACCAAAGTAACAACGTAAGTGCAACGAGAATAAGAGTGAATGAGATTTAAGTTTATTAATAAAGTTATACTTGAAGTCGTTATAACTTAATTAGGCACTCTCATGTTGTTAAAAATGAATACGAATGGTTCTTGGTGAGATCAATCCTTTGAGAAAACATAAACTCTTATTAAAAAAATCATGACGTGTAAATGTTAAATTGACCTAAACTAATTTTTGAACTATAGCAACTATAACATAAAAATAAATGTGCTCTAATGGAGGGGAGTTTATAGGAAGAGGTAACTTGAACCTTCATCTCCTTTAAATCATAAGATTTCTTCCCCTTTGAGTTCATGTTAGTCCCCTTGTATAATGAGGGTAAAATTAAATGTCAATTAAACATATTTTGAGAAACCGAACCTTTAACATAAAAATGAATATCAGGAGTTTTGTATGTGTTTAAAATGTGTCAAATAATAATGGAGTTATGGACAATTATTGTAAAGGAGAAAAAGAGCCAAATTAAGTGCACTTGTATTAATTACATCTTAAATGAAATTAAGAATATGTAGGTTGAGAGTGAGAATTTATGCTCGCATAATAAATGCTCTTGGAATTTAAATTGTAAATAAGATGCAACCATGGTGATGATGTGTTGTGGAACGTGCCTATCCTTGAGCTCTTTTTTTGTGGTTGGGTTGTTAGTTATATTTGATCATTTGGAGAAAGTGTGGCATCGATTTGCATCTTGTGTCATCTTGTTATTTGCATGTTCTTCATGTTCGTGTAAACGTCACATGTGTTGTTGAGCAGTTTTAGTGAGCCTTAGTGGTGTCATAAGGTTGTAACAAGTAATTGAAAACAAAAAAAATATCCTGGTTTATTTGGTCATGGATTTATTAGGTGTGTAATTTGTGGGCTCTACAACCAAGCCCGTCTAGCTCAAACTGTCTCGACCATGACTCGGCCATCCACACGCACAGCTCATGCCCTAGCTTAAGCTCCATCAAACTTGGCTCCTACAACTCGGCCCAATGCAGCCCATGCTCCATCCACCTCGCCCAACTTGGTCTGTTGGCAACTCGCTCCACCGATGCCCTAGCTCAGTTGACCTTGACCGAGTTCAAAAATAAATTCCCGCTTTGAAATTTTTAAACCAATGTATTTTTTGCATATTGTTTAAAAGCCTAATTTTTTAATTTCTAAAAGCTTAAAATGGGATTCAATGGTTCTCGTGTAAGGTGTGTTTATAAGCAATTTGGTAAAGACAGATGAGTTAATGTAAGGGGTTAATGTTCAACCTCCATTTTTTTTTGCAAAAACCACTTATAGTGCATTTAAATTTGTATGTGCAAACATTTAAAGTAGGCCCTCTTAACGACAGGAAACACGATACTATAATAACTTTTGATCAATAACTCATAATCGAGTACCATTTTCTTTAAAACTTCATGTTTTTTCATTCTCGTTCCATTGGTCTGACTTTTGTTGTAATCGCATTGAAACTATAAAAGTGCCAAAATCTGGGTGGATAATAACACAAAATTTTCAGGGGTTTGTAAACTTTGCAGACGCATTTTCGGTTGAGTCCAACATCTCGCATCCTTGATTGTGTTCTCACACTCATCTCTTTTTGCATTTCGCAAACGCATTTTCAATTGCGTTTGACGTCCATCTGAGCATGCATTTGTCACCTATAACTCTTTTTCATTGATTGCTCTCATTTGCGAATGCACGATGGAGGATGTTCTTTCTAGACATATGCTTTGTAGGACCAATTCTGAATTACGGCCTCCACCTCTTCTTCTTGGTAGGGCTAATTATGCATAGTGGTGTTCAAGCATGGAATGTTTTCTCATTCGCAATGACCTTTATCCATTTTTGTATGGACAAGTACATGCCCCCAGTAACCCACATCAAGTCAAAGACTAGCTTGACACTTGTGACATGGTTCTTGGTCGCTTGTTGATGTATATTTCCATGCCTCTCCACCATCATGTGGCATACACGGAGTGTCCTCGCACTGTTTTAACATTATTCATACCTTATTTGGAGACCCTTCAGAGACTGTAGTTCCTACTCCTTCTGAGACTATTGTTTCCACCCCCACTTCATGTGATGATAGATCTGTTGATACAAATTCGCCTGTTCATATTCCTAATGATGAGGAATGTTCTTCTAGTTCTGATGACGTGAGTATTGATGAGGATACGTCTCCTCCCTCTTTCGATAACCTTTCAAAGAATGTTGAATCTCCTCTTCACTCTCCCACCATTGGATATCCATCAGACACCAGGAAGACATGTTCACAATTCCATGGTGTTCCACCTTCTTTCATTGCATTTTTCTCCGATCCACACTTATTGTGTGAGGCATCTTCTACTCCTACTTGTGTTGATGATACATTCCTATAAGACATTGCTCTTCTTTTTGTCGAGCAACCCTTTTGGGACGAGTTTCTGCTGGATCTCAAATGTCTTTTCGCAGACCCTACTTGTGTTGCAATACAAGGAGATGCTCTCACATTTGTAGAGCCTTCACACATTTGTACTTCGGAGGAGTCCATTTCCATTGATGGGAGTGGCCCTTCTAGGCTATTAGTCACTTCTACTATTTTGGAGATCATCATTGATCCACCTCTGCTTGTGGATCCTCATTCTACCGTTGTGAGGGTTATTAGGCATTCACTTCATATGGGCATTCTTTCAGCGAATGATCCATACCCATCTTCTGATAGGCCTTCGGTTTCCTTTGTGGAGTGGGGCAGACTTTCAGTACACCTTTTATGCTCTTCCTAAGGGCAGAAATATTGTTTGATGCAGATGGACCTTCTTTAGTCTTCAGGAAGAAGACCACATCATCGACAATCTTCTGGGGGTGCTTTTATACCTCTCCTCTTCTTTCTCTCTCTACTTTTTGGGGAGCTTCTCCATGTATGTCTAGGGGCCTTTTCTTTAAGGGAGACATTTTGTACTTTTTTCTCTCTTTTGAGGGGATTTTTTCCCGTTGGGTTTTCTCCTTTTCTCCACTTTATGAGAGATTTGCATTGTACGTGGGTATCTCATCAGGCCTTATTGTCAAGACCCACTTTCCTTCTGCCCACCTTAGCTACGCTTAAGGGGGGGTTGGTGTAGGATACTATTTTCCTCGTATTTTCCTACTTGGAAATTCCTCACCTTTGTTGACTCATCTTGCTTAGGTGTCCTTAGTGTCATAGGAGTTACTATGACATGTCTTACATGTCATAGAGTGTCATGGTCTGTCATAGGAGTTACATTTCTATTTCGGGAATGTAACTCCCTGTCTTATTCTGAGAATATTCCCATGGAGGAGTTGCACAATACGCCTATTTGTACACTACACTTGAGCTATTGTTATCCGGTCATGGAGGCTTAATGTTGAGTTGGTTGAGTATTGGAATCCATTCATTTGCATCTTCCTCTTTATGATTTCACAATTCTTGCAACTACATAATGCACTCGTTGAGCCAAGATCCTCGTGCACTCCAATAGCTTTTAGTACAACAATTCCAAGACCAAATTCAGTTTATATTACAATATAGAGCAAGTTTTGATTTTTTCTTCACCGTTTGTCCAAATAAATGTTTTGGAAGCTTGGTGTCCTCGAGATTTCACCCTGAAATCTAGGACCACCCCTTTTAAATTTTTCGTTCTTTTTTAACGGGTCGTGTTTTGTGTTTTGTTTTGCTTGCATTGCTCTAAGGTATCCCCAGATAGTCATAAGAGCCACATTTGCCAAATACCCACATGCTGAAGCTCACTCAATTCCTTCACCAAGCTTTGTTTGAAAGCGTTTTATTTATTTTTATATTAAATAAAAATAAAGTTATTTTAGATTGAGCTAAAACTAGAGGATTTAGGTTATATAAAGCACTTCACCCCATCATTATTACCACAGAACATTCACCCGAGGGGAAGAGTTTTTGCAGATCAGCTAATTGGAGAAATTTTTCGAGCAATTGCCCGCAACTTCTTTCGTGTTTTGTTTTTATTTCTTTTTGTCTTTTTTGTTTTCCGTCTGGCAATCCCCGTAGCCTATTCATTCTTCCTGCCAGATCTTTTCCCAAGCCTAGGGTTTTGAAAAGCTATCCAGTGTTTTTAATTGCTAATTAATTTGTCTAAAGGTGACCAAAGCTCAGGATTCCTTCAGGAGATTGCAAGAGGTTGTTTGGTCCAAAAAGGTGCAATAACGGATTGTATGAAAATAGAAAAATACTGCCACCAATGTGTAGAGCTCGAGAAAAATGCACTTTTAGAGAAAATGACGCCTAAAACGGAGTCACGGAGTGAAAGTTATGGCACCTGCAAGTTTTTGCTGCTACATCTTCCCGGACCCTTTCCAAAAACGGAAAATTTTATTCTCTCCTTGTGTTTTCTTCACCGAAAAATCCAAAAATGGAAAGAAATGTTTCTTAGACCAAAACGTAAAAGTGCAAACTGCCGGCACTTTTTATTTTCCACACAAAACATAAAAGCAATTTCTAGTGCCAATCGCAATTATTCTAAGTTGCCTTCTACGTTAGATTTCCACGCCAAATTTGGGAAGTCAATTCCAAGCAAGTCGCATTTTTCAAAGCTGCCCTTTCACTTGAATTTCCACGCACAATATAGAAGTTAAATCACTTAAGTGGAAAGTGGGAAATTTGGAGCTTCCCGGCAGGTGGAAATTTGGAGCTTCCCGGCAGGTTGTTTTTTCCCACAATATAAGTTAAATCACTTAAGTGAAAAGTGGGAATTTTGAGGCTGCCTGGAAGGGTGAATATTTCCACTTCCTTGCCCTCATATTTTTTCCACAATTCCTAGCCTAAAAGTGCGACCCATATTGGCATGACTTCATGCTTCAAAAGTAATATCTTTTATTTATTTTTGGCAAGTTCTGGCGCCAAAGATAGGGAGGACGTCATTGCATGCAAAATCTTTTTTAGAAGCTTGTGCATGTGCTCCCAATCTTCCAGTTGAGGCCTTAATTGAATTTACTTATATTTGCCTTCACCCGGAGTGTTTTCCAGAAGTCAAAATTGCTCATATGCAATTAAAAATAAAAGGTGGTGCGTTTTGTCTAAATTGTTTACGGCAAGCATTTTGTTGGTACACGTACTGGAGAAGAACTGCAAAAGCTTCAAGGATAAAAGGAGAAGACAGGTCAGAGGCAACACCCGCAAGCAAATCATAGTCAGCTGCTTCCAGATCTAGTTTGGTGAGAATCAAAGGAAAAGAGTCAACCACATGCAAGAGAAAAAGCATCTCAAATTCAAGGCAGAGATATCATCCAAATCATTCATGAGGTGGAAGTGCAATATAGATTGGATCAGTATGCAAAGTATGGAAGAAGAACAAGACTAAGAGTGTTGCAGTAGCTTTCTTCTAATTTATTTTCCTCTTTTTCTCCTTTTTCTTATTTTCTCTGACAAAGTAATTGAGTAATCAATTAAATTGTAAAACTTAGGTAATTGGCTTTAAAAGTCATTCCTTCAAGTTACTCGAAGAAGTCAATCACTTGGAAATAGGTGGCAGACATGCAAAATAGAAGGTTCTATTTTCGGTTGTACAGAATGCATGTCATGCAAAGAGGAATTCCAGAAGGAAGATTGTTAGTTATTCCTTTTTTATAACTGCTGCATGCGGGAAATCATTGAGAACTTCCTATTTGTAATTGCCCTCTATACACTATAAATGGAGGAAAAGCCTACGGGTTAAAGGATCACAATTTGTTCATCAAAATTTGTTAATCAGCATTCTTGAGTTTCAGACTTTGTGTTGTAACCCTTGATGTAATTTCTATGAAAGCTAAGGAATTGAATAAAGGTGGATTTCCGGAGAACTTTGTGTCCACGATGCTTTGCTTCTTACTTCTGTGTGGATCTTTAGATAGACTTTGTGTTGTCTGTGATTTAGATTAGAAGTTTTTCCTTACCTTTACTTCTGAACATTGTGAGATCTACTTGTTTATTTAATCTATGTGTATGAGACCAACTCTGAGAACTATTGGTTGAATTACATATCTTCCTTTCTTCTTTCCCTAATTCTATTATTTCCCCCCTTCTGCAAATATTCCAATCACAGTTGCTTACTTGCTGCAAAATTGTCCAGTTGTGGTTCACAAGCTGTGGGAATTAAAGCAAAACCCCTGAAAATAGTTATTAGGATTCACCCTTACTAAATTGATAAACATCTTACACAGGAGTATCACTGTTAAATGAGGGAGATTTATCTCATGACTGCCTAGGTTTTTAGCTGTGCAAAAAATCTAGCCAACAAAGCTTCAAAATGTGTTCTTACCCTGTGAGCTATGTTTTTCACTATTTGAATTGGCAATTGGAAATCCTTTTAACTATGTTACTTGAAAACTACAAGGGGTATTCGTTTCGGCATAAAGAAACATATTAGGTAACAGAACTCAACGCCTCAAAAACTCTCCAAACATTTCAAGCCATTTCCCAAAATTGAAACTTGTCATTAACATTTACACATTAATTTCAAGGTGTCTCATACATAGTTCTCTAAGTCTCAATGACAGGGGGACAGAGGCACGGGGTTTCTAGGACAGCAAAACATTTCTCAAATTTCGGGGACAACAGGGGGACGGCTATTAAAATAATAAGTAAAAATTCTATTTTTTAGTTTTTAACTTTATTCAATGAAATATAGGAATTTAAATTGCATTTAATGTATTTTAGGTGGTTTCAAGATTAGAATTCAATATTTTTGGTAACAAGTATAGCTTTTTAAAATTTAAAAAACATCAGAAAGCTTTTTTTTGTAATTTAAAAAAAGGATAGGTCCCCTCCAAGTCCCCAAAACATTCGGGACGTCCGGGATGTCACCAAAATCTAGGGGACACATCAACCATAACATTGGTTTCATGATAGAGGCCATTTCAGTCGCCTTATCTACTAATATTCTATTGATCTGAACTCCTCCCTTCTTTTATTCCACAATTCTAACTAGATAATATTTGCTCTTGTTGTTCCACAACTAGGGTGAAACTTGAGTCCCTAATAAGGGATTGAAGCTGGGCTAGTTTCCCCTGAACATCTTCCATCTTCTGAAAGATGTCTCCAAAATTTCTCTAATCCACACTTGCAGACTTCGCTTGATTAATCTGAGTTTCTGCACAAACTTGTGCATTGAATAAACTCATATGGAATTACCTTCCATCCACTGCTTGTTGATTTTCTATTGATTTCAGGATTTTGCAAATAGATGTTTTCAAACTTAGAGGATCTTTGAGGTAGAGAGATTGGACAAATTCCTCAGATAGTGTTTGCCTTAGAACATGGGCTGCCAGTTTCCATTTGCTACTGATAAAAGTCTTTGAGACATGAGATCGTCTTTTTTTTCTGCTATATATTGACCTTCCTTTCTTCTATTAAACCAAGTATGTAGAACAAGTGAACTGAAGGCCCTCTGGTGATGTTGATATTCCCTTGAATCTATTTGTTTTCCAGATTGTGGCTACCCAACCTGCTTTACTACCAACATTTATTATGAACAGATCTGTGTTCCTCCAGTGGTGTCTTGTCTTTGGCTTTTAAATCCAGCTACGCTGCATTTGTTTCCTGAAGAAGAACCAAGTTTACCTAGATGGAAAATAATGTTTCTCTGGATGAATGTATGCTTAGTATATTATCCCGAACCGCTTATGTTTCCACCTATGATTTAAAATAAGTAATCTCTGATAGCAAGGCAATTAAACCCCCAAGGAGAGAATTCTGCAATTAAAGGAGTTTATAGAAGATGAACACAGATCAGATAGTGGACTTCAAAGGTATTAGAACATTATGAAGATTTTTACCCTCGGGTTTCTGTTTAGAAATTGGCTGATACAGTGTCACCCTTGAACAATTTACCAAGTTAAGAAAACATATGGCATGCAGGTCCAGTCAAGGGAAGATCAGGGTTCAGAAAATAACCCAGTTAATTAATATAGGTGATGACCAGGATTCCATACTGACACTTTCCAACCCACTTGCAAGCCATTAAAACAAAATTTTATGCTTTTTGATATGGCACATAATAAAGAGTTGGTCGAGAGGTGGGCTTAGAATTTCATGGACCATACAAGAGAGTTGACATCTGACAGTTGGGTTTCCTCTAATCAGTCTTAACATACGATCCTTACCCTCATCAACTGACTTGTCATAATCAAATAATATGAATTACTTGATCGACCTTTAATGTATCCAATCCACACATACAAATAATATCACAAGATATATCTTCATAATGTCTGGTTCTTTCTATCTCTCGTTAGGTAGAATAAATGCAGAGTACCTAGCATATGTTGTTCACGTCCATGCAAGGTTTTCATACTGAAATGTTGCTGGCTTATATTTTTAGAGAATAGAACTGCTCTTACCCCAATTCCTAACTTATACGCACTTATTTAAGAACTGAAAACCCAACTGGATATCAACATTAGTCCTGTGAACCTTTTGTTCTTAGCGTTTCACCTTTTGTTCTTAGCATTTCAGCCTTCTATCTAATGTGATTCCTTCTAATTCCTTCTATCTAATGTGATTCCTCTCCTACTAAAAATAGGAATCTTATTCCCAATACCATGAGGATAGTAAGGTGAAAATATAAATATGGTAACCTTTAAAAACATGTCCCTTTTTCTCATTTGAGAGAGTTGGCCAAGGGTGCCCTACAAACACAATGACCAAGTTTTGGATTCAAGTTAACAAAATCAACAAAACTAGTCTGATTCCTTTCTGTATGAAATTGCTAACATCCTCCAAAATGTTGGTAAAATTTCCATAAGGTAGTTCACGTAAAGTTAAATGTTAGTAAGGTGGTCATCCATATATAGATGATTGAATTGAAAATTCAACCATACCATAAAGGGCATGATGAAGGGTGCATGTGATTTCAAAGTGATCCAAGAGGATCTGGCACTTTAATCATCTTGTGGTACAATGGCAATGCTCCACACAACACGTCATTACCACCAACTTCAGCATCAAATTCAAATTCCCAAACTTTGAGAGATGCTCCATGTGGTGCAATCACACTGAGAGTCTCAACTCATCTAGTTGCAGTCACTTAGGGGTGCTTTGATTCTGTACTAACACCAACCACATTATAATGAGAGGTGATTCCAACACATGGCAATAACCATCTTCCACAATACAAAACCAAAACTTTCACAACCATTCCAAGCACATTCAACTCAACTACCACACAAGAAGGAAAAATAACCCAAAATAAATAAGGCTTAAAAATTAAAGCCAAAGGAGTAAGAACCTATGGGGAGGCCACTTATGCCTCCGAATGGGAAATTGGAGCCCACCTTAAAATCCTCCAATACATGTCTCTCAAATCCCCTACATAGTCTTATGCCTTCCTCAAGTACCTCTTATGCCTCCCACATACTCTTATGCCTCCCTCATACAAGAATAAGTAAGAAATGCAAGTATTCCTTGTGAAAGGTGGGGCACCCAACCCAAAGCACCCTCAAAATATAAAATAACTCTTATGCCTCCCTACATGAATTCTCCTCATAGTCCCCTCCTACACCACACTTAGGCAATCTAACCAAGCACCCAACAAGAATACCAAACACTCAACAAAACAAGCACACAACACAAAATAGAGGAATAACATAAGCAAAAGTAAAGATCATACCTTTCCATAGTAGAGATTCTTCCAAGAATCAAACTCCAAGCTCCTTCAATCCCAAGAAATCACCAACAAGCTCCCATAAGACCACAAGCTCTCCAAACTTCTCCCACTCTCAAAATGCAAGAGCACAAAATAATCAAGTAACCCCTAAACAAGAAAAAGAACTTGAATAAATAGAAAAAGGGAAGGAGGAGTTTTATCACCGAATCAAAACACCCTTATGTTTACATAAGTGCATATACTTGAACTCACGGCGTGATTCGATAACATGGGTACTATCTCCAAGTTGTGGGACTTGATACTTGAGATAGACCTCCAGAGAAAACTGGTTCTTGCTCCTAAACTACCTGCCACAATCTACTCTAATGCAGGGTAAAATAAATATCCTTATCTAACTTTCCAAGGGACCATGGAGAGAGAATGCATAAAATTAAATCCTACACAAAAGCGGTGATACACTAGAAAAGGAGGGTGTGAGAGTAGTCTTCCAATGTGTGAAAACTAGGAGTAAAGTGCATATTAGAAGGGGTGATAACAGTTCTCCACAATCTGAAAATTCATTGACAACAATGTTTCATGCATGCATAATGATAATGGATCCTTGCAAGAGTATAAAGATAGACACAATAAACTTGTAATCAAGGTTGAAGGGGTAAGAATAATGCAAGAAAACACAGCAGGGGAATATGCATCCACAAACTTATATTTTATTGTTTCATGATATGCACAGTTCAATCTGCTAAAAGATGAGGGCCTAGATCACCATGCAAAGAGTCAACAACAAGGGCCTACAGCACATTGTCTTCACAAAGAAATTTTGGTAGATCTTTGCTACAAAACTACCTCCTCTTACAATGAGGCCAACACTCCAATTTATAGGAAAATGAGAAGAGAGAGAAGGGGGAAATGGAAATCCCAAAATATGTCCTTCAACCACTTGTAAGAGGCACTAAATGGAGGGAAATGATTTTATGTTACTTGCAAAAGGCTCCCCATACTATCCCAGGTGCTGCAGCAGAGAAGGAATGATGACCATCCCTCTCAATTGCACTCCCAACTACCAAATAAAACACTGTTATGAACCCGGCCACGTTTTATAAAAATCCCCTTCTATTTCTCATCAATTCTATAATTTATTATTTTTGTGCATCAGGTGCAGAGCCACGATTCCAACGGTACTAATTTTGTGCAATTTTGTCGAGAAATGAAAAAGTTATGACCTTTTGAGTGCGAGCAACTGTTTTGAGTCTGGCAGGCGTTTTCTGTCATTTGACAGGAATGAGCATTAATTGACTGGAACCGAATATGTTTATTTTATTTGAATATATCTACCCTCATTAAAATTAAGAAATCTAGTTTTTTGGCATAGAGGACTTCGTGCTCATTCCAGAAAGTCTAATTTTGTGAAAATCGGAGCTCAGAGTCAGAAGTTATGGCCGTTTGAAGTTTCAGGAGTCAAACATTGACTTTTCCTTTGAGTTGCGGGTATTGTGGAAAAATCAGGTCACGTGTCCTAGCTGTCCCGGACACATTCTTCCGCATCGGTCTATTCAGGCTTCCTTGTCCCATTTTGCGGCATTTTCACCTTTGCACGTCCCACGTGTCCCACGCGTACTTTTGTCCTGACTGTCCCAGACGAAAATCTTTGCACCGCCCGCAATTGACTGACTTGTGGAAAATCGGCCAATTCTCGTCCCGTGTGTCCTGACGTCCCAACTGTCCCATGGACAATCTGGGACAAAAATGTCTGACATAGCCCATTTTCTTTGTATTTCAGCCCCAGACTTGGTACGACAAACCTCAGTACGACCTGCACTGGTACGACCCATAGCCTTTAGACCCGTAATGCATAAAAAAAACCCTGCGACTTCATTTTTGCATTTTTTCAATTTTTTCTAACTCGTTGGGATTTTTTCTTTGATGGGAGAGTTAGAGAGAAGCTGAAGGGGCCCTAAAAACATGATTTTGGGCATTAAATCAATCTACTTGCTTGGGACTCAAGAATCTGATGCGTGTTATCAAAATTTACCTCGAGGGATGAATTTTGGATAACAAGGAGGATGAGGTGGCTCCATGTAGGATGCCACATCACTCATCCTCAAATCCACCTCACAAGTCAAACTTAAAACTCCAAAGCACAATTAATAAGTGGTTGAAGAAATTAAATTTTACTTACACACACAATTCATGCCCACACCCCTTAAGGACCAAAAGTAATTACAAGTAAGAAGGTGTAATAAAGACTTACAATTTGTCTTCCCAAAACACATAATGGAGTGTAATTTTAACCCCCCCAGCTCACAGGTAGGGTTGGAATGGCAATTTAAGAGGTGTGGGACAAGTTTAACTTGTCCCATAAGCCTTAAAAATTGGCCCTAAAGGCCAAATTCTAATTTCCATGAGGGGGTAGAGTGTACAACACTCAAGGTCACAAGCACTCAATCGTACAACACAGCCCAAGAGCCATCTAGTCTAATAAATGAAAACTTTTGGTCAAATCCACAATTACTTAATAACAAGATTAATTAACTTAAATAGGACAATAAAACCCATTAAGATAAAGGGGAAGAATATATTATTTGCTAAATAATTAAAACGTGGAAATTGCATCACTAAAAATCACATACTACATTAAGTAAAGGAAACTAAAAAAAATACAACACATAACCCCTTGGTCACAATTTCCCCCTAACAATAATTCAAACACACACACACACACAAATACATGTTTCCATGGTGACCCTTGTTGAATTCACCTAGAATTATAAAGTGGTTGGTCTCCAATCCCCCCAATGTGTGTTGTGACATGTTTAGTTGAAAAAAACCTAACACCTGCTTCGGCCTCATGGCCGCATCAAAAACATCTAGGATAAAATATACAATATAAATCCACAATCATCTATATACAAATCAAATATCATCTTTGCAAATACGATATTATTTATAATTTCTAGGAACATTTCTATTCTACATCTCATCCATGTCAAAATGATCACAACATTAGTTCAATTATCAAAGGTCTACTCAATATGATGAAATATCACATGTCCAAAAAACATATATATATACATATGTCAACAACATAACAACATTAATATAAAATGTATCTAATAATCTACATGCATCATATATGAATCAAAATCAACAATACTCTAGTATATCTAACATTTAATCATCATGCTAAATCAAAAGCTACAATATTATCCATAAGTATAGTCGACAATATCATAATCAATAACAAAAATGTGTTTTTGGTGAATTTTTTTGTAACAAACTCTTCACAATAGATTTTGGAGGAATGAATTATAGGTCTCATTTGATGAAATTTAAGGCATTGAAGCAGAGTCCTGAAAGTGATGTTTTGATCAAGAGGAGAGGAGTCTCCAATAGGAACAATTGGTTTTTAGTGTCTTGAGAAATAGAACGGATACAGTCCTAGAAATGCTAGAATATCATAGGCCATAAACTCTGAGGTTGATGATTGGTCTTAGATCGTGATAAGTTACATAGAGAAAATAAGAATATTCCTAGAATAAGCGAGGATAAGAATATCATAGAGCGGGAGATATTTACATAACCGAAACAACATCACTTTTGAAGACTATTTTTTATCCACTAAGACTGTGAATTTCTAGTTGAGATAGAAAATTGAGTATCCCAAGGTCTTCTACTTTGATTTGATGGATCTCGTGCATGTGGTGATGAATTATGAACTTATTTTACATGTCCTCTGAATAGATGATTTCAAAGTCTTTACAATTTTTGCAAAAACTTAGATGTTCAGCACCCTGAATTTTTCATTGTCAAAAGTAAGTGTTTACAAGATGGAAGGGACGAACTTGCAAGTTTGGAAAACTGCATTATCAGGTTGGATACCATGAATTGCATAACCTAACATCCAAATAATGGTTTTGATAAAAATTATTAATTAATTTTTTTAACATCTTCCCCCTTAATACATTGTGTATCTAAACATCATATTTCCAGATAGTGGACCGCCCCTTATTTCAAACATGGTAAAAAAATATTTACACTCTACCGTGTAGCGTACTCACTTTCTTGAGATGGCATGCCATCATTGTGGCTTCATGGTCTTCGTGACACCTTTGTTTTCTATATCCTCGATTACCATAAATCCTAGAAGTGACATGAGTACATCTCCTCTGCTAACACCTTCAGATGATTTCTTAGATTACCATGAACTGATATGGTTTTCAGTTTGTAGGTTGACCACGAACCTGGAGGTGACAGGAGGTCTCAACTATACACTTCTGTGGCTTTCTTAAGATTTCTAAAACCCCTTTTCTCGATAACTAATGTTCTATTTTAGCTTACTTTTAATCCTTGCTCACAATGTTCTTCATACATGAGGTACCATAAACTATAATAGCATATTGCTCAACATTGTTTATTGAAAAACACACTACACTGCACAAACACATTACACACAACCATATTACGCACAACAATAACAAAAATGTCACCATAGAAATGATGTGACCCCATTTTAGATGACTGATGAGAGGACACCAATTGTCCTCCAGCCTTCATGTATCATGTAGCCTCCAATTAGAAGATATGTCTTTGAGGCTCATTATGATTCAATGGAAAATATCTTTACAAGTTAGGTTGCATATGATCAATTCAAATTCCCATCTTCATGAGGTATGCGTGGCTAATTCATTCTTTGTCCATATGCAGTAAGTCTAAAAACCACCGCTGTGGTAATGGTGTCACTCAGATTTCACCCTGAAATCTGTGACTACCCAATTCGAAAAAAATTCGTACTTTTAAAATAGTGGGTCATTTGTTGTTTTTATTGCCTGAAAGTTCCTGTATTGCGTCAAGATAATCCTAAAGAGCCATATTAGCCCTTTTCGCCAAATACCAAGATGCCCAAAATTGTTTTATTCTGTCGTCGGGATTTGTCTGCGGGAAATTTGTATTTAATTATTTTGAGCCCCGTATGAGGCTATTTGCGCTCCGTTTCAACTCCGTTATAAGCGAATATGTTATTATTCCTGTATACCAGAAGGATTTTAACTTATTTTAAGTTTTGGGCTTTATTTGTAACTTCTGGCAATTTTTCGTGTTTTTGTGGTGTCCCGTTCTGTTTTCTGTGAAATTTCTCTGGAACAACTCCTTCGCCGGGTACGCCCGATTTTTGGCCTGGAGCAGCTGGAAAACATACACGCACATTTTGCCCGGAGGAAGTCATCATCGGAGGTCTGGATCACTGGGAAAAAGCGAAGTCATGCACAGAAAAGCCCCTGCGGGGATGGGCGCTTTTTTGGAAAACAAAGGATTTAAGCTGCGATGGGAAAAATATAAGCCGCAGGCAGGATGGGAATTATATGCCTGCCTGGCAAGGTACTTTTTCCCGTGTTATAAAAGTCACTTAAGCTGCAGTGGGAAAAATAGAGGCTGCAGGCAGGTGGGAATTTATTGCCTGCCTTGTAGGGTAAAAATTCCCATGATATAATAAAAGGAAAGTGACTTAAGTGAAATCATGGGATTTTAGTGCCTGCCTTGCAGGGTAAAGAATCCCATTGCAAAAGTCAAATCACTTAAGTGGATCATGGGATTTGGTGCCTGCCTGGCAGGGTAAAGAATCCCATTATGAAAAAATTCTTAAAAATAGAATTACATGTGCAAAAAAGTGCGCCCCCTTTGGTGATGGATTAAAGTGATTAAATTGATTTTTTTAATAATCTTTCTCCTTGGAAAAACTGCGCCCAAGCTTGAGGAGGTCAAAAAGTCAAAGGAAGAATAAAAGAAAGGAATTAAATTAATTAAATTAAATTTATTTAGTGGCTGCCCCTCTCCTTGGAAAAAGTGCGCCCCATTTAGGAGTTATTTAATGATTTTAAATGCATTAAATCATTAAATTAATTTCTATTTTCAGTGGCTATGGTCAAAGCACACTGTGAGGCTAAAGTTAAGTGCTGTGTGAAGGATTAAATTGGATTAATTTCATTTATTGGATGGCTGTCCTTAAACATGCAATTTTTAAAAGAGAAAAGCATGATTTTTAATTAATTAATTGCCTTTAATTGTTAGGGCAATTATTAATTATAGAATTGTGAAGGTTATATAAGCATGGGCAGCCATATGGATTTATTATTCAACACACAGGTAAAGAATTGCAGCAAGGAGAAAAAGTGCGCCCCCTTTAGAGGAAGGATTTTACACAGACAAAGTGCTAACAAAGGCTAAAAGCTTCCAGATTTGGCGCATGCTTTGGAGAAGGTTCATCTTCGTCTGCACAATTGTTTTCACAGGTGTTAAAGGAGCTCAGGTGTTGATTGAAAGGATTCATACTCTTTTTATGTGCAAATTAAACACCAATTTTTGGGGCAGCAGGCTTGAAAAGTGCAGGTTTTTATAATTTAAATTCACTATTCATACTCCGGTGGCCATTTTTGTCTGAATAAATTGCAGGAATTCATTACAGGTGCTTTATAAAAGAAAAGGAGTTTTTATCAATGTCCAATACATTGCAAATATCCTCCGAATCTGAAGAATTGTCCAGATCTACACCAGTATTGAAGAAATCCGGCCAAATTAGAAGAAAAAGAATTATTCAGACAAAGATTGATAAAGCTATGGCGAAAGGAGATGAAAAAGAGAGCACGATGGATTCATGCATTGCTTCTAAACTTTCAGACATAGGAGACACGGATCTAGGCCCAGAACCTCTTTCTGATTTGATTGACAGATCTAGAGCTGGAAAGACTTCACTCATGCGTGCGGTCAAAAGTAGTGGAATTATTCGAGCTGCAGCTTTCCCATGTACAGCCCAATTGCCAGAGTTTGTGATGGAGTGTGCTAGATCTTATCATCCTTCATCCAGATCAGTGCGTGATGTTGCGGGAAAGACAATAATTCGTTTGGATGCGGAATTCTTCGATTATTGTTTGAAGATTCCAGTACGAAAGGTGGTGACTTCTATTAGCATTCAGGATGCTGACAGTAGGTGGGAAAAGCATAGAGCTGACTGTGTGAGCATCATGAATAGCCGGTTCATGAAGAAGCCTAGATCCCCTTCCAAGTTCCCGAGAACTCTTCCACGATCCAATTTGGTGCAGGAGGCGGATGATATTGTCAAATTGCTATGCAGGTTGAATGGTGAAGCGAATGCCTACACTTTCCGGACATGGATGTATGCTTTCATCAGGACCATTGAAATCAACAAGGTTGATTCTATAATCAGTTGGTCAGAAATTATTAGCAACAACATCGGTGAGCAACTGCGGAACGTAAAGCGTACCTTCAGCTTCAAGATGACTTCATACTTGGTATATGCTGCAGCTTCACAGGGTGTCTTTTCCAAGCTGGATAGATGTGGTATTCTTTCCAAGGATCCCATTTTCGAGTGCTACCCGCAGCTTACTGCACCTGCGTGCGAGGACTTCAAAGTGATCAACGATGGTTTCTTCTACGATTTCATCTGCAGGTTAGACAAAGACTTGAAGACTCACAGGGTAAGCAAGGAAGCATGGGAAGCAGTGTCCAAGATTGGCAGTGTATTCATCCAGTTTGCAGATTTCACATACATCAGGGTTACGAGCTTTTCAGGTGAACCAACAAAGATGCCAAGGTATCCGAGTGACAGATTGATTGCCATGGAGCTGAGCAGGCAACTTGTGGAGTTACACGACCTTCAGTCGAAGCGGCACAAGTCTACGGGCTTCTTCCCACTCACTGTGGGATATTACAGTTGCATCAGCATTCACAGAGCTCGAGGGATGGAAGCACAAATGTTGTCCGAGTATGAGCAAGAGTTCTTCCCTGCACGGCTTAATTTCGATCCATTTGGAATAGCCAGGAAGACAATCTCCCAGGAGTACGCAGATGTGCCTTCGTTAGAAGATTTCTGGATGAAGTGCAGAAGTGAGTACGAGGTCAGAAAGAAAGATTTCAGCAGGCTGTCGGCAAAGCAAGTATTTGACTTTGGACTAGCGCGGATACCTGCGGATCTTAAAGATGATGGGAACGTGGTACTTGACACTTACCATCAAATGGGAGGAGATAAAGCTCTACTGCAGGATAGCAATGGCGGCTGTAGCACAATAGAAGAAAGATCTGGAGCTGTGTTGGTGAGTACTTCGAGCTGGTTGTTAACGAAGGGATACTGCCTTGATGAAGTATTGATGAACCAAATCACAGGCAACTTCGGCACAGGAGATTCCCTCAAGCGAAAGCATGAAGGAGAGAGCAGCAGAAGGTCCGAGAAGTTGAAAGTACGCAGAAGATCTCAAGAGAAAGAGAAGACCACTTCTACGACCATAGCTTTGACTCCGACTTCTCCAGTACCTAGTGGATCACCAACTATCGCAACACAGCAGCAGGATGCTTCCATGCCTTCATTAAAACCAGCAACGTTCATCTTCTCTCCGCAGCCACTTCGTTCAGCACCCGTTCCAGAGGAGATGTTGAAGCTGCAGATGACGGAGTTCGAAAGAGCTTTGTCCTTGGATGTTTCAGAGGATGGCAGCCATGATACTGTGGCACTTTCTGATGGAGAGGATGCAGAGCGGGAAATGGTAGTGCACTCAGCAACTTCTCACTCTCCGAGAAGTAATTTCTCGGAATGGTTAGCTTTGCAATTGGTTCCGGAAGCAAGAGTAGAGATGAACTTAGAGGAACATGACTTGCAGCTACTTCAGGATCTGAGCAGAAGAAACAGAAGGCCTAAAGTTGCTAAAGCAACTTCTAGGTTGATCATCGAGGATTCGGGAGAGAAGTTTGCTGAGATATTAATCCCGGCGAAAGGAAAGGTAGAAGAGGAACTCACGGCAGAAGATGTGACGGTGACCAAAATACCACTCGGTCAAGCTACCACTGAAGGATTGAAGCAGGACACACAGACGTTGCTGGATGCTTTGTTCCTTAGGCTTGACAGTGAAAAGGCGGAGAAAGAAGAGCTGCAGAAACAAATATCTCAATTATGTGAGATCATAGCCAAGGTTGCTAAACCTTTCGTTCAGCCCATTTCAGCGCAGGTGAGTGATCATCTTGTGCAGGAAATGGAAGATGCAAGCAATCAAGTAAAGGCTATTGACGAATGGAAGGATCTGATTATTCGTCAAGCTTCTGTGCAACTTGGGGAAGTGCTAGCCCGCCTAAAGGTTATGAACGATGCAGCAAATCAACTAAAGCAACTGATAGAAAGCATAGAAGGAATAAATACAGTTGCAGAGAGTAACATGAGTATTTTGGCTGAGATCAACAAGCTGCCGGGAGATGTATTGGTTGCAGAACAAATTGTGCCGGATGGATCAGTCGAGAAGGGGAAGCAGCTAGAGTTTGCAGTATCTTTCCGTTTGGAGATCTGCAGAGTTTTGCTGAAGAGGATGCAGGCGCTTAAGAGTAGAACATCAGATTTGTCGGACAGTATTATTTCTTTCACTGAGGAAAGAGTGGATGGAGGTATTACTTCATACGTGCGGATTGTTTCTAACGAGGTGCATGATTCCCTGGAGGGTTCTCTTCTGATGGTGCAAAAGAGGATTGACAAAGCCACCAAGCCTTTCACGATGAACTCTATCAGTAGGCTGGTGACACTACAGGCAGACATTGCGAGATTTGAGCCAAGTTTGGAAGAAGTGGAAGCATGCAGCAAAGTGTTGAATGAAGGATTGCTGCAATTCAGGACAGAAAAGGAAGCAGTAGCTAAAACAGATGGAAAGATGCTAAACTATATGTTCGACAAGTATATCAGATATCAGAACAAGAAGAAGATGTAGATGTTACAGCTGGCATGACTTCTTCTATTTCTTTCTTCTTCTACTTTCTATGTTCCCGGATGAAATTGTAAACTTCTAAGTTATTGGTTTTGCAACCATTACTTGAAGTCATGTGGAACCTTTCTATTAGTTAAGTGATACATGTGTCACTTAAGAAGAGGTTAGTTGAGGATGATTGCCAAATGTCATCTTTACTTGTTGTTCATACTTTAGTTCAGTTTGAGTCTTCTATTTGTACTTTCCCTCCTACATTCTATAAGTAGGAGAAGAACCTACGGGTTAATGATCGATCAGAATTTGTAAGAAGCAATCTTGTGTTCTAGACTTTGTGCTGAACCCCTGAGAGCCACTTGTTGCAGAGGAATAAAAAGAAGCAGGTTTCCGGAGAACTTTGTGTCACGGCGTACTGTGTTTCTTGCTTTTAAATCTTAGATCTTTAAAGTAAACTTTGTGTTATTTTAAATCTAGATCTAGAACTACCTTTGCTTTAGAATTCTGTGTGTTCAAATCTATTAAGTTTCTTCTATGTGCATGCAATTAGCTCTGATATCTATTGATTGGGATGCACATCTTCCTTACTTCTTCTCTGTAATTCCTTTACTTCCTTCTTCTATAATTTTCCTTTCTTAAACAGCTGCTTACTTGCTGCAGAACTTCTTAGTTATGGTTCATGAACTAAGTTGTTAAAGTAAAACCCCTGATAGATAAAAACACATTTTATTAACAAATCTGACACGGGAGCCTCACCGGTTAAATGAGGGAGATTTATCTCATGACTGCCTAGGTTTGATGCTATGCAGAAAATCTAGCCAACAGGTAAGTATAACCGACTCCAAAATTATCTTTCTGCTTGTTCATCCTTTCCACACGTATCTTTCCATTATGATTTGAAAGATTTCATTTCTTTAGTGACATTGACATGTTCTGGATTTTATTTTTATTCATATATTGGCATATAAATACCTTGTACTTGGGTAGTAGTGGCTAGCTCCTTAGGGCTAGAATCAACAACATTAATCTTGAGAACACATCTTGGGAAAATAACCAAATTTTCCTTATATTTCTTTAATCGTTGAACATAATCTTGAATACCCTCCAATGAATGATTCTTGTGATAATGATGAACTACAATACCGATTTTTGAGAATAACTTCATTGAAATTTTAGCTTCCTTGAGTTCCTCAAGAACAAAACTCCTCCCTCAGCAGACAAAATTGATAATCCCGCTACTATTTTTTAATGCACATGAATCCACTCATGCTCTAAATTATTCTGAGTGGGCAAGGAAAATATTTTTTACTCAGAGATTAGTAGTCGTTGCTGTGATTAGATTGGGTTGAGGCACGATTGGCTCGAATATGTATTCTCTGGGTTCCCTAGGTCCTGTGATTGTCATACAAAAGGAAATTATACAAATCTAACTAATGACAGAATAATTTAACCGTGAAAGATATGTCTATGTATATTCCTAAATCTGATAGTTTATGGATAAACTACTGAATTGAATTCAAAGAACAATTATCTAATGTATCTAAAATTGACAACCAAACTAATAATGCAATTAAAACAAACAAAGTAACCAAGTATAGCTACTTGTATGTGCAGTTTATAGATCTATTCTAAATAACCTGATAACTGATCTACTCTATTTGAAAGACTCTTGATCCTACCTCAAAAGTGAGGAATGAATCATAGTTTCTCAAAAACTATCAATCCTCACAGCTTCCCTAGCAATATCGAAAGTGAAACTAGCTGAAATGAAATGATTGACTACTTTATTTGATATGTTTTAACTATAATTTTGAAATCTTCAACCTAGATTTTGTAGAATAGTGGTGAATCTGATGGTGTGTGTGGTTTTGTCCCCTCAGTGTGATCTCCTCGTTCCTTCATGCTCATGTGGATCCAGAAAAGCGTGTAATGCTAGTATCAACAAAAAGTAGATATTGGAAAAAAGGCAACTTAGGATACAGACTGAATATAATGTGAGTAGGAGAGGGATAGCGCAAGAGTACAGAGCTTGGCCTATGCAATTCTTGGCGGGATTTATTGCAAGTCATGCAGCATAAAACGTCTAGAACCTGAAACTATCCTGTTTGACGAGAAAAACCTACAACTTTAATGGCTTCCTACTGAAAATTAAATTGTTCTACATCAATGGATTGCATGAAGTAATGACAGCACTTGCACAAGATGGATATGTGGCTTTCTAATAGCAAAATAACACTAACTAAGCATGCAAAAAACAAAAACTATGAATCCTACAAAAAATGGAAGACTAAGCTATCGAAATGAGAAATTGAGAGGAAAATTTGATTGGCCATTTGCTTGAGCACAAGCCAACTATTTATAGCATTTCCATTTACCCAAAGGTAAAAACCAAATTGATCTCTTAAACCATAAACGATGCCAAAACACTATTGCAGGTAACCAGAATCATTAATGCAAGCCAAAGGCGGAGAAAAAAGCTGGTAAACATTGAAAAGTTTACGTGAGTTACGTTAAAAGAGCATTCTGGAAAATGCGTGAAGGACCACTGCCCTGAGCAAGGTGGAGGTTATAGGACTGCCACCCTAAATGGGCGACGGTCATTCTGGAAAATGCGTGAAGGACCACCGCCCTGAGCAAGGTGGCGGTTACAGGACTACCGCCCAGTCAGGGCGGTGGTTTCGTAACTGAAGAGCAAAGTGTAAAGAAAAGAGGGGAAATGAGAAAAACAAAGCACGCAGGGGTTAAGCGGGGCATGCGGGATGTTAACACATACTTGGGGAGATTTTTCGGATCCCGAACACCTTGGGAGGAGACTTGTATCATCAATGGGGCACGTGTTACATTGTTCTGACTGTGCAATACCCTACAATTTTGGGTACGTACATATTGCCCCCTCAGAGAAGCGTTTTAGCCATGAAGAGGCATAAAACAGTGGGTCTGAGTATGGAGGTCCCGAAATGGGAAGTTAGAAGTTATACCTGATACGTCCATGTGTCGAAATGACACCATCCGAAATTCCCACCACCTGCAAAACGAAAAGAGAACTCAAGTGCATATAGACAAAATAGATCGAAAAATAAATACTCTAATAATATGAAATGAGGACGTACCATTTGTGTGGGGATAAGAACTTACCTCCGTCGGTGCTCTAAACTTGTGAAAAGGGGATTAAAACAAGTCAGGTTACTATATATGAAAAAGTGGGCCCATTTTCCTATTCATTTGCGCGTGTTGATTTGGTTGATTTTGAGCTCTGGGACCCACGGTGACGGTTTCGGATGAGAGTAGAGTCAAAACATTCGTGACGAGATAGTGATCATGCCTCCATGAGAAGAACATTGACCCGCGAGATCACAAGTTAGTTTTTCTCAATTTACCATTTTTACCCCCAAAATGTTACATGGGAGATGCAGTTATCTCCACTGGCTCGAAGAAGGGGGTTAGGGTCCGATCTATTCCTAGCCTGCCCATCCCCTTGATTCGCTAGGCCATTATGGGGATCCTTGCCTCAAGATTGATCGGGGACAAGGGAGGAGACACTCTATTATACTTCTGGTCCCCCATCATTGCACAGATTGAGGGACATGGCTGGATTAACGCCTGGGGAGCCGACATACTTGGGACTACCTACCATGATTTGTACAGGGTGGTCTGTTTACAAGGGCAGTCTTTGAGCCACCTGACCCTAGTTATGAGTTGGGTTTATGAGCACTTCATCCCCTATGGCAGAGGTGTAGAGGTGGCAGATCTCGGAGTTGTGAGGGCAGCCAGATGGACAAACATGTTGGTGCTCAGAGCACTTCACCAGCCAGTTACTTCCCTAACCACTGATGAGATGGAAGCCACACTGTATCAGGCCATGACAGTTTTATGGGGCAAGGAGGCTCTTACCTTGATTTCCTGCTCCACCATAGGGCAGCTTGTTGACAGGGCAGGGAGGGTGGAGATACATCCTTTTGGCCGAGTTCCTCAACAGTTTGTCCTGCCTTACATGGTTATGCTTCCCCCGGTGGTGCCAGTATATAGATTAGTTTGAGAGGCCAAGGGAGGTCCTAGAGGCAAGGGTTGGACAGTTGTTACTCCTGGTGTTCCTATCATGGCTAGGTGGGTAGTACGTGCTCGAGGGAGAGCCGGTGCTCCTCAGGCACCCTTACTTCAGATTGCCGCCGGTCTCGCCCACAGCAGCAACGACCCCATTGACATAGAATCTGAGTCTGAGGAGTTCACAGGGGGAGAGACGGAGGAGGAGACTAAGGCTGAGGCTAGCGAGTCAGGTGGAGAGGAGGACAACGATCCTGAGTGGCATGACAGGTTGAGAGGGCGGAGCAGAGCGTGGAGAGGGTGACTCTGGTTTCAAAGGATCCACTCTCCCAAGGCCTTGGTGGGGAGGATGAGTCCATAGCGGGATGCTGCGTTGCTCCAGCCATGGCAGGAGTACCTCAGTCAGCGGTGGTATCTGTGGCAAGTGCTGACCCTAGAGATCCATCTTGAAGGCCCGACGATCCGAGTGAGTTATCTTCCTTCTTTTTAATGTTTGCTTCGAGTTAGGATCGCCAAAATTGCTATCTCTCCCTTTGTTTACATCTATTTTTATCTCTTGATTATTTCTAATTTATTTTCTCCTTTGTTTGCAGAGACCGCCAATGAGTGGCAAGACCTGATTCACCGAGTATGCACCGATACCCTGATGATCCCTATGGAGAAGACCTATGCAGAGCTGTTTGTGGATGCAGGGGAGCCTTCAGCAGCTGGCAGACACACCGATGTCTTTTACCCTATCTGGCATGTGGCCAGGATGGTATCTACCCTCCGTACGGAGCTGGCAGGGTATAGGACAGCAGAGCACCTGATGAGGAGTCATTCTCATGGCGAGACCGCAGCTACCCGTCGGGATCGTGAGCCCTCTATGCACTCAGAGCACCGGCATAGCCAGAGTCCTAGGCATGGGCGTGCACCCTCAAAGAGATCTCATAGGGGTTGAGAAGCCACTTGGCTCTCTTGGACTATTTCTATGATGTATTTTGTATTTCCCGGGCTCTTTGAGCATTTTGACCGTGCTTAGCGCATGATGGCATTGTACAAGAATTTTGACCATATATATATATATATATACACTCTTTTCGGATCAGATTCTTGGTATTATGACTTTGTTTCCGTTTCCACATGTAAACTATGATGTTATGTTTATATGCCTTTTAGAATGTATGCAATGGATAAAAAATGATACAAATGTTTACTTTCTTTTTGTATTTCATGATGCTGATATGTGATAATGTAGACACAATGTGATTTTGAATTTTAGTTTCTATAAGCAATTTTTGGTACTTCATATTTGTTTTGACAAAGTGTGATAATAAACCGGTATGTTGAGCAGATAAACTTGCCACACTCCTAACTCCACACAACTAGTAAGATGCGAGGGCTTATCACCGAGAGCTAGAAAGGGCACAAGTTATGAAATGTGTTGAAATGATAGTGATGAAAGATAGACAAAGCTTTGGTGGAACCAAATTAGGATGATACAATCCTACTCTACTCGATTGACTCCATAGTTTGGGATGTAACTTGCTTTGAAGTTTATCTAGACTTGGATCCGTAGATGTCCACATGGTAGAGAAAAATCTGGGTTTCAAGGTTTTGAATCCTCTTGGAATTTTGGGCATCTGATTCATTTGTTTTTGACTCAGGATTTCAAAGGTTCATTCGAATTTGATTACTGACTACTTTCAATGTTTATTGTCAATAGGACCCCCTATACCTTGCCCCATGCTACTAGTAAGAAATATGGGCTTATCACCATGGACAACGCATAGGTGAGTAAGGGCATTTCTATCCTTTCCCAACCTTACATCACTAGTAAGAGATGCAAGCTCATCACCGAAGGTTGGTAGGGCAAGAAAATGTGTAAAATTTATAATTTTCTGTTTGATTTACATTTGACTTGCTTATTTGAGAAAAATGCCAGCATGCTCTTACTTCCAAAGAGATATACATACGGGATAGATGTGACACGATGAAGCTTCTAGAACAGACCATAGGCAAGACACCTATCCTAAGAAGAAACCAAAAGTAAGGACAAGCATGCAGACCTTGGTATGGTTACCATTAAGACTTTGTCATATCTAGCTTTATGTGATGAAATGATTCCAAAACAGTTGATGATGTCATAGAAATGGAGAAGTATGATTAGAGTGTTTATGCCAATACCATCAAAAGTTTGTAATGACTTGGTTTTAAGAATAAATTCCTTGATCACAAAATTGTACGAAACAAGCGGACAAAATGAACCTAATTATATGAAGATGCAATGTAGATATAATTATACAAATAATGTTGGCCGATTATGCATAGAATCGTTTAAGGTGTAGGGAATTGACTGTTTCACCAAATTCCTCACCTTCTAGTGTACATAAGAGATATGCACCATTTCGATAGTCTCTCGTGACTTGGTATGGGCCCAACCATTTGGGCCGGAACTTCCTTCCTTCGCCGGTCTTTTTATTGATCCGACTATCTAGCCTTAGAACTAGATCACCTTCATATATGTCTCGTTCATAGACCTTCTTGTTATACTGCCAGCACATCCGGTCAGCATAGACTCTATGTTGTTGTTCAGCATCTAACCTAGCTTCATCTAGACTTTTTAGTTGGGAGAGATGTGCTTCTCTATAAGCGTCTTCATCCAGAATCCCTTGTAATGAGATACAGAGACTGGGTATTTCAACCTCAAGCGGGAGAACTGTTTCTGCCCCGAATACCAGTGAGAAAGGAGTCACTCTTGTTGGTTTTTTATTGAGGTTTGGGGGGCCCACAACGCCGAATATAACTTCAAATGCCAATCTCGTTTGTTTTCTTTCACAATTTTAAGGAGAATGGCTTTTAATGTTTTGTTTGTCGCTTCAGCTTGTCCGTTGGCTTGAGGGTAATACAAGAAGGCCGTATGATGACTTATTTTAAATACACATAGTTGTACTGCGAGTTCCTGAAACGTCTTATCCTATGCTGTGCAGCTTCGACATGTCAGCCCTACTCAACACACTTGTATAGTGGCAATTTCAGAAAACAACAGAGCATGGAATATGAACCAGAAAAAACATTAATGTACATTAGTGACGCAGACTGCACAACAAAAAGCATTCAAGGAATTGAAATGCAAACACTATTCTGTACCAGTGCTTACGCTACATGTTCTACAACGACCATTTGAGATTGAGACTAATGGATCTAAATATACACTTGAGCACTCCACACTCGATTTTGTCACCCAGTTGCTTATCACAGTGAGACAATCACTACCACAGTAAGAATATATCCCACAAATGATCAAGAGCTTTATGCCATTGTCCAGGCATGTAAGCATTGGAAGCAATACATGTTGCAAAAAGATACCATCATTCATACAGATCACAAATCATTGCAGTTCTTGCAAACATAGAGCAAGTTGCAGCAAGAACAGCATCAGAAAAGGCCTTCACATTTTCAGCAGTTCCACTTGAACATCAGGCATAAGGGAAGTGCCAATCCAGTAGCATATTGTTTGAGTCAACCCTCAGTCCAAGGTCTTTTGTCTATTCATGGCAAATGTGGAGATGAGACCAACACTAGGCCACATTTGTACCGATCTGATCCAAACAATTCGAAAATTTATTACACGTTGCATAGCGAAAGGTTAATTCCGTAGTACTACATGAAAGATGGACTCTTTGTATCATTTGGGACACTCACCTGTACCACACAAAGCAGAATGTCGGAAATTGATATGGAAGGTTGTAGGTCAATTAGGTGTTGAAAAGATCCTTGCAATATTGAAGAAGTATTTCTTTTGGCCACATCTCAGGTCAAATGTTGCAAAATAAATTAGATCATGCATCGCATGTGCTACAGCTAAGAAGGCTAACAAGGAAGCAAAGATTGTATAACATCTATATCGAGTACCAATCAAGCCTTCAGGAAATTGATTTTTATAGATTCCCTTTCACAGGTTGTACCTACTACCAAGCATGGTAATGAGTTGTTATCATAGCAGTAGTTGATAGATTTTCTAAGATGGTTATTCTCATGCACTATGTAAGAAAGGCCAGTCATCAACTCTAGAAACAACTCAAATGGTATTTTCAAACTATATGGGTTCGTATTGGGATTGCCATTCGACCACAATCTCTGACAATAGAGATACGAGATTCTTTAAGAAATTTCTGGAAATGGTACTTTGGTTGCTGATGGACACATAGAGTTGAACCAAGTCTATTGCATACCATTCTCAAGGTAATAGACATAAAAATTAAGTGGCAGTGAATGGGACAATTATGCAGCTTCTCAAAATGTACAATTCAAAAGAAGTATCGCATGAAAGTCTTCACTTTCATTCAGCATAGCTACAATAACACTCTATACAACTCTACCAAACACAACCCTTTTCAAAATTGCCTAGATTTTTGGCCATTGGCAACGCAACTTGATGTAGCATATCCTATGTCGACATCCTACAACAGCATCAACTCCTCCATCTCAAAAGGAAATTGACAAATTTGACAAGTTCATTGAGCACATCCAACACATTCTAGCAGCAAGTGCAAACTATTCTATAGAAAGGACCAATGCAAAATACAAGCAACACCATGATCAGCATCTAAGTGCAACATACCAATTCAAGGTTGGTGATCAGAATATGGCTTACATTTGCAGATGGAAAAGATTCACATAGGACCCTACTGCAAGCTCCGTCCATTTCAATATGGCATGTAGCATGTACAACGATTACTACGAAGGCTGGAGATAATGCATTTGAGCTCAATCTAACTTCCTATCTTGGTCTTTATCCAACCTCTCAATGCAGTAACTCCTGTGCCATTACTTTTCCACCTTTGTTAAGATCACACCAGATTTTGCACAGATTCCAAACATCAGGAGGGATTCAATCCTGATTGCAACATTCCATCAAAAAGTGGATCAAACGTCAGATACATGGCCAAAGTCATACACACAAGGACATCAGCAGACCCCTCTCTACTTAGAACATCAAAGATGGATCATGTAACTTCATCAGAGGTAAAGGGTTCACCGAGGCCCAAATTTTTGCCAACAACTTTCCACATCGTACTCTGTACAACTTAACTGCAATGGGGATCAGTTGCTTCTCAAGGAGGGGCAACTCATCCAGAAGGATCTGGCACTTTGATCATCATGTGATACGACAACAGTGCTCTACATCATACGCCATCTTCGCCACTAGATTCAGCATGATCCCAAGCACATGTGCAAAGTCCTGAAATGTTGCATCCTATGCTGTATAGCTCCGACTGTGTCAACCTTCTTTAGCACACTTGTGCAGCGGCATATTCAGAAAATGACATGGCAAGGAATATGAATCAGCAGAGTACAAGCAGTTGTGTTTCTTGTAATTTTCATGCCATCTTTTCATCTACTTCACTTGTATATCTGTCTTCTAGCTATTCTTTGAATAAGAATCACAGAGTAGTCTTGCAGCTGATACATCCGATCTCTTGGATCATTGTACAGAACTTGTGTTGGCTAGATTTTCTGCATAGCATCAAACCTAGGCAGTCATGAGATAAATCTCCCTCATTTAACCGGTGAGGCTCCCGTGTCAGATTTGTCAATAAAAATGTGTTTCTATCTATCAGGGGTTTTACTTTAACAACTTAGTTCATGAACCATAACTAAGAAGTTCTGCAGCAAGTAAGCAGCTGTTTAAGAAAGGAAAATTATAGAAGAAGGAAGTAAAGGAATTACAGAGAAGAAGTAAGGAAGATGTGCATCCCAATCAGTAGATATCAGAGCTAATCGCATGCACATAGAAGAAACTTAATAGATTTGAACACACACAGAATTCTAAAGCAAAGGTAGTTCTAGATCCAGATCTAAAATAACACAAAGTTTACTTTAAAGATCTAAGATTTAAGAGCAAGAAACACAGTACGCCGTGACACAAAGTTCTCCGGAAACCTGCTTCTTTGTATTCCTCTGCAACAAGTGGCTCTCAGGGGTTCAGCACAAAGTCTAGAACACAAGATTGCTTCTTACAAATTCTGATCGATTATTAACCCGTAGGTTCTTCTCCTACTTATAGAATGTAGGAGGGAAAGTACAAATAGAAGACTCAAACTGAACTAAAGTATGAACAACAAGTAAAGATGACATTTGGCAATCATCCTCAACTAACTTCTTCTTAAGTGACACATGTATCACTTAACTAATAGAAAGGTTCCACATGACTTCAAGTAATGGTTGCAAAACCAATAACTTAGAAGTTTACAATTTCATCCGGGAACATAGAAAATAGAAGAAGAAAGAAATAGAAGAAGTCATGCCAGCTGTAACATCTACATCTTCTTCTTGTTCTGAAATCTGATATACTTGTCGAACATATAGTTCAACATCTTTCCATCTGTTTTAGCTACTGCTTCCTTTTCTGTCCTGAATTGCAGCAATCCTTCATTCAACACTTTGCTGCATGCTTCCACTTCTTCCAAACTTGGCCCAAATCTCACAATGTCTGCCTGCAGTGTCACCAGCCTACTGATAGAGTTCATCGTGAAAGGCTTGGTGGCTTTATCAATCCTCTTTTGCACCATTAGAAAAGAACCCTCCAGAGAATCATGCACCTCGTTAGAAACAATCCGCACATATGAAGTAATACCTTCATCCACTCTTTCCTCAGTGAAAGAAATAACACTATCCGGCAAATCTGATGTTCTGCTCTCAAGTGCCTGCATCCTCTTCAGCAAAACTCTGCAGATCTCCAAACGGAAAGATACTGCAAACTCTAGCTGCTTCCCCTTCTCGACTGATCCATCTGGCACAATTTGCTCTGCAACCAATACATCTCCCGGCAGCTTGTTGATCTCGGCCAAAACACTCAGGTTACTCTCTGCAACTGTATTTATTCCTTTTATGCTTTCTATCAGTTGCTTTAGTTGATTTTCTGCATCGTTCATAACCTTTAGGCGGGCTGGCACTTCCCCAAGTTGCACAGAAGCTTGACGAATAATCAGATCCTTCCATTCGTCAATAGCCTTTACTTGATTGCTTGCATCTTCCATTTCCTGCATAAGATGATCACTCACCTGCGCTGAAATGGGCTGAACGGAAGGTTTAGCAACCTTGGCTATGATCTCACATAATTGAGATATTTGCTTCTGCAGCTCTTCTTTCTCCGCCTTTTCACTGTCAAGCCTAAGGATCAAAGCATCCAGCAACGTCTGCGTGTCCTGCTTCAATCCTTCAGTGGTAGCTTGACCGAGTGGTATTTTGGTCACCGTCACATCTTCTGCCGTGAGTTCCTCTTCTACCTTTCCTTCCGCCGGGATTAATATCTCAGCAAACTTCTCTCCCGAATCCTCGATGATCAACCTAGAAGTTGCTTTAGCAACTTTAGGCCTTCTGTCTCTTCTGCTCAGATCCTGAAGTAGCTGCAAGTCATGTTCCTCTAAGTTCATCTCTATTCTTGCTTCCGGAACCAACTGCAAAGCTAACCATTCCGAGAAATTACTTCTCGGCGAATGAGAAGTTGCTGAGTGCGCTACTATTTCCCGCTCTGCATCCTCTCCATCAGAAAGTGCCACAGTATCATGGCTGCCATCCTCTGAAACATCCAAGGACAAAGCTCTTTCGAACTCCGTCATCTGCAGCTTCAACATCTCCTCTGGAACGGGTGCTGAATGAAGTGGCTGCGGAGAGAAGATGAACGTTGCTGGTTTTAATGAAGGCATGGAAACATCCTGCTGCTGTGGTGCAATAGTTGGTGATCCACTAGGTACTGGAGAAGTCGGAGTCAAAGCTATGGTCGTAGAAGTGGTCTTCTCTTTCTCTTGAGATCTTCTGCGTACTTTCAACTTCTCGGACCTTTTGCTGCTCTCTCCTTCATGCTTTCGCTTGAGGGAATCTTCTGCACCGAAGTTGCCCGTGATTTGATTCATCAATACTTCATCAAGGCAGTATCCCTTCGTTAGCAGCCAGCTCGAAGTACTTACCAACACAGCTCCGGATCTTTCCTCTATTGTGCTGCAACCGCCATTGCTATCCTGTAGTAGAGCTTTATCTCCTCCCATTTGATGGTAAGTGTCAAGTACCACATTCCCATCATCTTTAAGATCCGCAGGTATCCGCGCTAGTCCAAAGTCAAATACTTGCTTTGCCGACAGCCTGCTGAAATCTTTATTTCTGACCTCGTACTCACTTCTGCACTTCATCCAGAAATCTTCTAACGAAGGCACATGTGCGTACTCCTGGGAGATTGTCTTCCTGGCTATTCCAAATGGATCAAAATTAAGCCGTGCAGGGAAGAACTCTTGCTCATACTCGGACAACATTTGTGCTTCCATTCCTCGAGCTCTGTGAATGCTGATGCAACTGTAATATCCCACAGTGAGTGGGAAGTAGCCCGTAGACTTGTGCCGCTTCGACTGAAGGTCGTGTAACTCCACAAGTTGCCTGCTTAGCTCCATGGCAATCAATCTGTCACTTGGGTACCTTGGCATCTTTGTTGGTTCACCTGAAAAGCTCGTAACCCTGAGGTATGTGAAATCTGCAAACTGGATGAATACACTGCCAATCTTGGACACTGCTTCCCATGCTTCCTTGCTTACTCTATGAGTCTTCAAGTCTTTGTCTAACCTGCAGATGAAATCGTAGAAGAAACCATCGTTGATCACTTTGAAGTCCTTCTCGCACGCAGGTGCAGTAAGCTGTGGGTAGCACTCGAAAATGGGATCCTTGGAAAGAATACCACATCTATCCAGCTTGGAAAAGACACCCTGTGAAGCTGCACCATATACCAAGTATGAAGTCATCTTGAAGCTGAAGGTACGCTTTACGTTCCGCAGTTGCTCACCGATGTTGCTGCTAATAATTTCTGACCAACTGATTATAGAATCAACCTTGTTGATTTCAATGGTCCTGATGAAAGCATACATCCATGTCCGGAAAGTGTAGGCATTCGCTTCACCATTCAACCTGCATAGCAATTTGACAATATCATCCGCCTCCTGCACCAAATTGGATCGTGGAAGAGTTCTCGGGAACCTGGAAGGGGATCTAGGCTTCTTCATGAATCGGCTATTCATGATGCTCACACAGTCAGCTCTATGCTTTTCCCACCTACTGTCAGCATCCTGAATGCTAATAGAAGTCACCACCTTTCGTACTGGAATCTTCAAACAATAATCGAAGAATTCTGCATCCAAACGAATTATTGTCTTTCCCGCAACATCACGCACTGATCTGGATGAAGGATGATAAGATCTAGCACACTCCATCACAAACTCTAGCAATTGGGCTGTACACGGGAAAGCTGCAGCTCGAATAATTCCACTACTTTTGACTGCACGCATGAGTGAAGTCTTTCCAGCTCTGGATCTATCTATCAAATCAGAAAGAGGTTCTGGGCCTAGATCCGTGTCTCCTATGTCTGTAAGCTTAGAAGCAATGCATGAATCCATCGTGCTCTCTTTTTCATCTCCTTTTGCCATGGCTTTATCAATCTTTGTCTGAATAATTCTTTTTCTTCTAATTTGGCCTGCTTTCTTCAATACTGGTGCAGATCTGGACAATTCTTCAGATTCAGAGGATATTTGCAATGTATTGGACATTGATAAATACTCCTTTTCTTTTATAAAGCACCTGTAATGAGTTCCTGCAATTTATTCAGACAAAAATGGCCACCGGAGCATGAATAGTGAATTTAAATTATAAAAATCTGCACTTTTCAAGCCTGCTGCCCCAAAAATTGGTGTTTAATTTGCACATAAAGAGAGCATGAATCCTTTCAATCAACACCTAAGCTCCTTTAACACCTGTGAAAACAATTGTGCAGACGAAGATGAACCTTTTCCAAAGCATGCACCAAATCTGGAAGCTTTTATCCTTTGTTAGCACTTTGTCTGTGCAAAATCCTTCCTCTAAAGGGGGCGCACTTTTTCTCCTTGCTGCAATTCTTTACCTGTGTGTTGAATAATAAATCCATATGGCTGCCCATGCTTATATAACCTTCACAATTCTATAATTAATAATTGCCCTAACAATTAAAGGCAATTAATTAATTAAAAATCATGCTTTTCTCTTTTAAAAATTGCATGTTTAAGGACAGCCATCCAATAAATTAAATTAATCCAATTTAATCCTTCACACAGCACTTAACTTTAGCCTCACAGTGTGCTTTGACCATAGCCACTGAAAATAGAAATTAATTTAATGATTTAATGCATTTAAAATCATTAAATAACTCCTAAATGGGGCGCACTTTTTGAAGGAAGAAGGGCAGCCACTAAATAAATTAAATTTAATTAATTTAATTGCTTTCTTTTAATCCTCCTTTGACTTTTTGGCCTCCTCAAGCTTGGGCGCACTTTTTCCAAGGAGAAAGATTATTAAAAATAATCAATTTAATCACTTTAATCCTTCACCAAAGGGGGCGCACTTTTTTGCACATGTAATTCTATTTTTAAGAATTTTCACCATAATGGGATTCTTTACCCTGCAAGGTAGGCACCACAATCCCATGATCCACTTAAGTGATTTGACTTTGACAATGGGATTCTTTACCCTGCAAGGTAGGCACTAAAATCCCATGATTTCACTTAAGTCACTTTCCTTTTATTATATCATGGGAATTTTCACCCTGCAAGGTAGGCAATAAATTCCCACCTGCCTGCGGCCTCTATTTTTCCCACTGCAGCTTAAGTGACTTTTATAACACGGGAAAAAGTACCCTGCCAGGCAGGTATACAATTCCCATCCTGCCTGCGGCTTATATTTTTCCCATCGCAGCTTAAATCCTTTGTTTTCCAAAAATGCGCCCATCCCCGCAGGGGCTTTCCTGTGCACGACTTCGCTTTTTCCCAGTGATCCAAACCTCCGATGATGACTTCCTCCGGGCAAAATGTGCGTGTATGTTTTCCAGCTGCTCCAGGCCAAAAATCGGGCTTACCCGGCGAAGGAGTTGTTCCAGAGAAATTTCACAGAAAACAGAACGGGACACCACAAAAACACGAAAAATTGCCAAAAGTTACAAATAAAGCCCAAAACTTAAAATAAGTTAAAATCCTTCTGGTATATAGGAATAATAACATATTCGCTCATAACGGAGTTAAAACGGAGCGCAAATAGCCTCATACGGGGCTCAAAATAATTAAATACAAATTTCCCGCAGACAAATCCCGACGACAGAATAAAACAATTTTGGGCATCTGGGTATTTGGCGAAAAGGGCTAATATGGTCCTTTGGGATTATCTTGACGCAATACAAGAACTTTCAGGCAATAAAAACAACAAATGACCCACTATTTTAAAAGTACGAAATTTTTTCGAATTGGGTAGTCACAGATTTCGGGGTGAAATCTGAGTGACACCAACTTGAATGGTATAATCTTGCATTACAGCTCCAGCAAGTTGTTATATTGTTCTTGTATTCTCTTTGATTCACCACTTTGAATATTGTTGTTGTACTCTATGTTTCATAAGACGTTTCTACACATAACACGTTCAATCCGTTTTAGTGTCTTGTCCCTCGAGTCACCCCCACACCCCAGCTCACAAAGCCTACAGCTGCACCAGAATTCACTTTCTTACAATAAATTAACTCTAATTATTACCAATATAACTCTACGTAGAGAAAGGCATGCCTAAGATCCACTTTGAAGGCTAAAAAAATTGTTAAAAGAATGAAATATAAATTCAGGCAATCCAGAGATATAGTGGAAAGAGCCCAAATCTTCCTTGGAAAGACAGTAAAATTAACATTGTTTTTTTAAATGAACTTTGTTCATGCAGTTATAGTTCACCACCAAATTGACATCCAAAATTGATGTTTTGAGGCATCCATGAGGCGCAAGTATCATATTAAGTGGAATTAATAAACATGAGTTTGAATAGATAGGACATTGTGCCTTATCAACAACTTGTCTATTTGTATCTATTGTTCTTTCGGGATAGCTACTAACTTTACACATCTTCCTATGTATTGATAAGTGCATGCTCTTCCTAATCTATAATTAGTACATGCACATAGACTTGACTAGGACATATATATATATATATATATATATATATATATATATATAGCACTTGTCACAATAGACCTACACAAATGCTTTTAGTTGATTTCTTATTCATATTACAATGTGGTATATTTTGGAAAGTCTTATTTCTTGCATTTAGTTCCATAAATATTCAATATAAGCATTTGACTGTATTCGCAAACTTGTTGAATCATTGGTTCTAATGTGCATTATTTGAATTTTGAATATACTTTTTCATCAGAAGAAAAGATTTAAAGTAGAACATTTTAGTCAATTATACCTATTAAATATTTTGGAGCAGCCAATGCTTACTTTAATCTTTTTGAATTAGTAAGTTCCAAGTGGAAGTTCTGTTTTTTAGTTTGATTATTTATCACTTTGATCTTGTTTCTAAAACAAGTTTCGGGTTCATAACATGACAAAATATTCTCTGTATCAAAAATGTCTTTATTTTTTTCACCTTAGGCTTGTATTCATATTGGTCAATGGCAATTGCAATATTTGGAACCATGTCTGAAGTACTTCTATATCATAAAGAAGGGAATAGAGATAACCTTACATGCAAGGACCAAATGCAAACAGTTTTGTCATAAGAGGCACTCAACAAAAACTCCCCTGCAATCCCAAATGTAGAATCTTGCAATTAGAGAACTATTTTGAAACATGGAACAATTTTACACTATCATCACATTAAAAGAAAACAGTTACTTAATACAACAATTAAGAAGATTGTGCATAATTAGAAATACTATCTGATAGGCAATGTTTGTTAAGAGGGACCAGAAAGAACTGATAGGGATATTTCATTTTCTCAAGTTAGAGTGGTTCTCATTTATTTGAAAAATAATGCAGGAATTACCTTTTGAGTTTTAACCACTTTTTGGGACATGTCAAACTAAAGGCATAAGAAATATTGATAATAAAGGTATTTGCATGATAGTAAGTCCTGGATTACCAAGATAATGAAGTCAAGATGCCAAAGCATCTCAGATGGATATTTCAAAATGAGTATAATGCAAATTTAGGTTAATAAGGATCCATTTAATTTTGTAAGCAATATCCAAATAGGAGATGACCTAGCTAATGGAACCAAGTTTACAGATAACTGATAATGGAACCAAGTTTCTAGGGATTCACACAAGTACACACGCCATTAATTAAGTTGTGAGGAAATCATTGCTTACCCTCCAAGGAAAACAAAGGGTGGAAATACAGTCCATGAAGAAAGGATATATTTAGGCAAGCTAAAAAGGTGTGAAAGAGATGCAACTTTTCAAACCCAAACCAAGGGGATGCATGGTGGAAAATTGACATAAACAGCGCATCTTTAGCTGTTGGAGGTAATGTTGAATCATTTCCATTTGTCTTTAATGATATATGAGCTGAGTGACAGGGGAACTGACTTAGTCATCTTGTGTTTATTGAGGTGAAGACGAAATACAAGTTGCATATAAAAACTAAAATAAGGAAAGCAAAAAATTTAATTTTGGAATTGATTGTGGCATGTGTGGTTTCAGGTTGAAATTTTGCTCCAGCAAGCAGAGAAGCAAGCCAAATTACCATGTTTTAAAATTAATATGGTCGAACTCAAAGTAGCCTGTCCACAAACTGGCAGGATGGAGTCCGATCACAGTGAAATAAATGCATAAGAAGTATTTTTCAGCTCAAGTAACAAATGGAAATTATATTATAAAATAATTTTTGATCTCATACAGTATATTTTTCCACGGGAGAAAAAAACATATCCTTTAAGGTCTTAATTGTCCTTGATATACATAGTCTCCCGCCCTTTCACTTTCTAATAATATGGAACCTTTTGGTTTCAACACTTTCATCTACAAAGAATACAAAAAAAACTAAGCAGACAACTGAAAAAAAATGTTATAGTCCCATGTCGACAAGAGAAATAAAATGAAATAGAGATTGAAATTTTGGACAAGCTTCACCAAATTACAAATTTTCTACATTGCATGTTTTGGGCTTGCAAGATGGCTGCGATTCTACATTGACACTCCCTGTACTGATTTTTCCTCTCAATCTCTTCATAAACCCTGATCTTGAATGATCCCAAATGGATCCAATTGTAATGTGAACACTTCACCGTTGATTGTATATTTGTTCTTGTAATGTCTCTAGTAGGTCTGTACGATCCCTAGGGCCTGAAGCATCAGAGTTCATGCAATTGATATTTTTAAGACTTGTAACAGAATTGTCAGTGCTGAAAAATATTTGGGAAGGAATAAGAAGGCCCAAGAAAGCTTCATGTTCTATTTCTTGAAAGCGGTTCTCAAAGACAGTTCCATACCGAACCCGACCCGTCCTGAAGCATGCATCACAGGTTCGGTCATGGCCGAACCTGTCCCAGAAACAGCTATACACAGAAATGGGTATGTCAATGATCAGAAGTCACCAAAACACCTAAAATTTATCATGACCAAAGCCATCTCATATAATACAGATACTAAAATCTATAACCCAGATTGGAAGATGGAATGATTGGGAAGGTGTCTGTTGAGTCCATTTCTAGTTTGGAGGTTACTGCATGGGTTTTCCATTAATCCTTCGTTAAGAAAGAGTTGATGGGCAGATGAACAGTCGTCTGGAGTTGTAGTTCAGAATTGCAGAGCATATGAGAAGGTGAGATGGCAGACGCCATAGATAATGGAATGCAGAACAAGGAAAATAGGTTGGTTGTATGCATAGCATTGTGCGCTTGTAGCCTTGCATTCTTGGTGAAAGTGGCTTGGAGGCACAGCCCCACTTGCTGGAGTTTCCCCACACTAGGTTTCTCCAGGGTAAATATTGTATGTTTACTCTTGTGTGTCTTCTGTTACAAGTTTCCATGTTCGTTTCTCAGTCATTCATATAATTCATGCAATGTGGGAAACACTATGAATGAAAGTGCACAGGCATGGTACTAAATCAGCACAGTCTCATGAATCAGTCATTATTTGTGTTACTGAGTTGGACATCAGTATACCCAGGCTGGTTACAGATCATCAAAGATTTAATCTGGTGACAATCTGGCTAACATAGGCTCAACATGTCCTTGGATCTCACTAGCATTGGAGTGAATTGCCTGCTGCAATTTGAATCTTCAATTTATAATATTTAGTACTAGTGGAAACCAATTTTTGGAGGACACTTGAGTGAGAATCAAACTTAGCAAAGACCTTATGACCTGATAAGCCAATACAGGCGCATCCGGGTTCACAAGCAACCTTGTATCACCCAAAAATATTTAGAGTTTGTGAATAAAGACTTGCGCACTACCGCACCACTCTTGAGTATGTCGCACAAACCTTAGTCCCTTGACCATTTTCTGCGGAAGCTTACCTTGGCCACGCAAACCGCTAAGTGCCGCGCACACCTATCGATGCCGCACAAACCATTGCGACCATGTCCCATGCAACGAAACACTTGTTCCTTGCGTGCAGAAGATGCAAAGCTTTGCACATGCCACTTAATCCCTTGGTAATGCCACAAAGCATTTTGGATGCCATCCAACACTGCCAATGCCACAAAGCCTCGTAGTCCAACAGAACAATTACAATATGTTGTCATGATTGGATATGCAACTGACACAATCTCCTGTCAACATCGATACAATTAGAGGGAGGCACACATGGATCTTGATCCATTTTTCAAGCCCAAGGACAAACCGAATGATCTGATCAAGCTTGATCTAACGAAGGATAGTCCATGGCAAGATCAATGGTGATCTAAGGTATTCTGAGGAATCTTTGCAAGGTATCTTTACTTGCAAAGGCATCTTTATTCTCCCCCATATGTCACTACAAATTCTATAAATAGAAGAGAGTTGTAGGCATGTGACTCCATGGTCTCATTAAGAGGGCTCCTAAAATATCTCAACGGCTGTTGCTGAGAAAATTTAGGGGCATTTTAGCATTTTAGCCACAAAACAAAGAGTAGCAGCAGTGGATGGCGATGCCAATGATGATAAACATACAAAAAGAGTACCTGAGGACCACGTGTAATGTCCCTTTCTAGGGGTGAAACTGAAAAACAAGTAAATAGCACAAACCGCAAGTGAAGTAAATTCTGATTTTTATAACAGCAGACTGAAATTTGGAACAGCAGTGAACAGCAGCTTGCAAAGAGTGAAAATTCAACCAATTATCACCATAGAAATCATCCACAACATAGATAAAATCTTCAAAAATATTTTGGGACACTTTTCACCATAAAAACCAATGAAATACTCAGCTGATAATTTAATTATAATAACAGAAGTACAGCCAAGAGAAATGACCAAAAATGGAGTCTCAAAACCCCAACAATGGCTAAATATGATAGAAACCAGCCTTATAAATTATGCCGAATCTAAATATCAAAGAATGACAAAGTTTTGTGCCCTAGAAGGCACCCAAATGATCTTCTATGCAAGTCGCTCCCTAGGAGAGGGGCTCCAAATAATATTAAAACCCTTGAAATCACTCCTCCTTGATGCCCTAGATGCAAACCAGTAAGATGGTATTCAATGAAAGTCTTTAGCACCACCAAATTGAAGGGTTTCCGTCCTCCAATCTCCCACAAGGAAGGGTTCTGTCCTCCTTGGATGCCACACTAATGGATTGTCGCCCAATAGTGGAATGGACTTAGAACAATCAGCCCTAGAGACCAAGTATAAAGTGTATAAGCCAAAAAGTGATGTACAAGTGAGCCCATAAGATTCCTCCTATGTTGCCAGGATACGCCCAACCCCTCCACGAATCCCCCTTGATACCTCCTACGTTGCCAGGATACGCCCAACTCCTCCACGAATCCCCCCTAATACGTATCAGATACGGATACGTACATGATACATACGGAAACCTCCCAGATACGTGGGCATGTATCTGTGACGTATCCGGGAGGTTTCCGTACTTATCCCGTACATATCCCTCACCAAAAACATCTTTTTAAAGTTTTAATTCATTTTTTTATTTTTTGACTTTTCTATTTAAAAAAAACCTAAAACGGAACCCTAAAAAGAAATGAATAAAATAATACACCCTCACTCATTGGTGTCTAGTTTTGAAAAGTTGAACATGGATCCTAGTCCCAAAATTTTGTCTCAAATTTCAAGTTTTGTTCGTATTCATGTTGACATGATATTGGTATATCATATGTATGGCAGCCACATGATCAATAAAAATGCAAAGTCTTAAGTATATTGAATGTTTGGAACATTGATTCAAGTTTTATATTACTATTTCAGTTTTTTATGGACTAAAAAATGAGTAAAATGAGTAGATGTGTGTGTGTGTGTGTGTATATATATATATATATATATAATTGTTTAATATATATGTACGGACATATCCAAGATGTATTGTATCCAAGGGTTTTTTTAAATTGACGTATCCACGTATCGTACCCGTACCCATACTGATACTCGTACCCGTATCCTTGGCAATTAACGTGGAAGGATTCCATATTTCCAAATACCCTTTGGTTAGGTGCCAAGAGCTGATAAGGTGTAGACCAACCTCTGTAAGCTTGCTTTATCTTCTAATTCCATGTTGGAAACTTCCCAACACTTGCCGACCTCTTAATCAAGTTCTTTCAACTTTGATCTTAAAAATTTCATGTTGGAAGCATTGAATAATCTCAGCCGACCTTCGCCATTTAGGGACGTAAAAACACCAAGGAAAAACATTAATAACAATAAAAGAAAATAAAAACGAAACCCAAGGACTTCCCTTGTGCAATTCCTTCTTGGACACGGGAAGAGAAATGGCAAAAAGTCTTCAATTGGTGTTAGTTAGAAAAAGGGGACATTACAATCCTCCCTTCCCAAAATTGCTTACCCTCAAGTAATTGCAAGCTCTCATGCCCAAGTACCATCATACCAAGTTAAAGGAACATGTTGTAGCATTCCCGTAGTCTAGATCACGTGCCTGTCAAATGAAAGAGTTTTTGCCCAAACAAACTCTGACACCCGTTGCCCCTTTCTTCATTGAAGTCCCCTTCATCTTCAACTTCTACAACAATAACAACTTTTTCTTTTGCATAAAAAGTCTTCCAAACTACTGTAATCTCAGTCATAAAGCAAGAAATTATTAAATAATCAGCAGCTTGACAAGCTAATCCATGTCCCAATGTGGCATCCTCATTCTTCATTCCATCCTTATCAATTAAGGTGGGAGTACACTCCATATTTTTAAATACAAATACAACCAAAATTAGGTGTGGGTTGATATAAATGATGACAGCAGTATCAATGATGGTAGTTTGGCTCATGGCTGCCATAAAAATACTTCCCTTCACACTTGGGGTACACAACCTCTCATTCCTCAACTCTTGATTATAGTCTTCACTCAACAACAAACTTGGAAAGGCAAACTTGAGTATCATGCAAAACTGATCCAAACACCTAGAGTTACCTTGCCGTTGTGGCCTCCTTGGCTGCCCAAAAGATGGTCTAAGTTGCCCTCTTCCAGCGGTCCTAGGTTTGGTTGTACCTTCCTCAAAGCCTTTATGTTTCACTCCTAATCCAAGTATTGGAGGGCCCTCGTTTCTATCTATTTCTATGCAAATTGAGACCTTTTGCACTCACAAAATTGCCATCGTCCATTATGGCATCTTCATCTTCAGTTGTAGTCCCATATTCTTCATCACATACTCAGATGGATAACAATTTCAGCTGCTCTTTCTTCTTTATTGCTATGCCTACACAAAGAACAAGCACATTTAAAGAAACAAGAGCTATCAATAACATTTCTTCATGCCTCGTAGATATGTGAACTAGCTTTCTTCCTTTGCTTGCACTTTTCTCAAAATTCCCCTTCATATGAAGGACTCTTAAAGGTCCATTCATGTTGTCCCAAGTATGGTTGTAGTTGTACCATTGCAATTTCTCGCTCAAAATTAGCATTATGGTGGCCAGAAACTCTTCTAAAACAACGGCAAACAATCCCTCATTGATAGTAGGTGGAAATCCCTTCCCCCTTGTGACTGAAAACACTTTGGTGACTGTCATAAAAGGGGTTAACGGGCTAATTCTGATGCGGACAATAGCAAAAAGAATAGGATAACAGCTGTCATACTTCAAATTCTTCACAAAAATCAACCATACGGGGACTGAAAATGCTTTAACATCAACAAACTAAAGATTACTCCGATGTATAGCTGAGGCTACTTGTATGGCTACAAATACAATGTTGGGAAAACTGAAAATGTTGATAACAGCAGTATGAATTTTTATGACAGTGTGCCTTGAAACCCATAAAACATGATTTCTACTACTTACACTCGTACCACCAATTTCCAGCTGGGTTACAATGCTCGGGGCAGTAAGATAACATCCATCTTGCTCACTTCCAAATGTAAAATTTATGAAATCAACATCTGCTTCCATTGGAAAACTTCTTCTAAGAGCATATGCATGGATTAAGAGCTGAAAATCTCTATGATACGACTGTTGTTTTAAAACTGAAAGTGTGGTGGTTATCTTACCATGTGCAGCCCATAGATCTTGCCTTCTTCCGGTAATTCTTTCCATCCTCTTTGTTGTAGCAACTTGAGGAGCTCCACTTGTCATGCCTTGAAGCACAACCTTTTGATCACCAAGTTTGAATCTCAACTCCCTAGCTTGATAGTTTTGGTTAAATTCACCCAAAGAATGCAACCATTGAATCTCAAGTATCAAATCTGTACCTTCAATACCAACAACATAGAAATCATTACTTACCATGTGCTTTCCCAAGGTGAGCTTGAGGTTTTAGAACCTCTTGGTGCAAGGGATGATGAGGCCATCTTGTAGCATCTCATCCTTCACAAGGAAGTGTGAATGCACAACAAACTCCATATGATTCCTCATAAAACTTCTTTCTAACCATATGTAAGAAATGAAGCACTCACTAGCCATAGTAACATGGAACCCATTGAAGACTTCACCTTCTTTATAACTCAAAGGATCTATGTACTCTTTGCCACTTTGAGTGTTCTTCACTTTATCATCATTTCCACTATGTTATCCATGATGACACAAGTGTGGCAGCAATGACATAGGCTCATTTTTTTTCAACAAGGAGACCAAAAAACTGAAATGTGATTTTCAATATCATACCTTGGGCTGTCCTCAGCTTGTCCATCTTCTTTTGCCGAATGAAGCTTGGTTGAGATCTCTTCATATTCAACTAGTGAAGCTCTTCCCACCTTGACTTCGTCCATATTTTGTTGGCACATGCATGGAGCCTCTTCGTGGTTCTTGCCAAAGCCATGAACACCCTCAACTTGACTCTTATGAGCTGCTGTTTTGAAAATTCCAGCAGGTTGAACATCATCATTATCAACAGGAGATTTGGCTTCAACCACCAAATTCTCTCCACAATTTTGCAAATCGAATTTTCCTTCTTTCCTTGGCTCATGCTCCATGACTTCTTCCTCTTTCTTTGGAGATTCTAGTGCATCAAAAACCCTTTTTGGTTCTTCATCTAGCAACACCTTTCTATGACCTTCAATGTGGTCTTCTTGGGACTCCACCTCAAAACCCTCTTGCAGATCTGATTTTTCTTTTTCTTCTTTCAAGAGAAACCCCTTTGGGTTTGGCTCCTTGGCAAATTCTTGTGGTCTAGGGTTTAACCCTAGCATCTTCATCCATGTTCTGGATGTCCCTTTGTTGGAGCCATCAAATGTAGAGAAAGACATCTTTCCCAACACATTTTGTACCTCTTTTGGTGGCACATTTTGTCTTGGCTCCGGCTTAGACCTTCCTTTGCTTACCCCAATGAACTCGGCAAGTGAAATTGCCTCCCGTATCTCCCTCGGAAGTGCCATGTATTCCTCATAGCTTGCTGCAATGCTTTGCCCCATAGAGAACCTTGTTCCCACCTCCGGAAGGGTTTCTTCCCTTGGAAGGAAAAAAGGCCTAGTGGCTGATCCATGAGCTGATCTAGAAAGCTGCCGTTAAGTATTTTCTCTGGATGTGCTTCCTTCTCCATTATGACCCCTAGTTTCATGAATTCTTTGAAGGGTTAGGGCTAACAAGTCCATAGTGTCTACCAATCTCACTTGCCCTTCAATGAGCTTGTCGATCTTGGCTTCCTGTGGACCTTGGCGAGCCATACTCATACTCTCTTCTCTTGACTAGTCTGATTTTTTTTCTCTCTTCTAATAGCAAATGAAACCCTTGTTGCCTTCTTGCATAAAACCCTCAAGATGGGAAGACCGAAGCTCTGATACCACTGTAATGTCCGTTTCTAGGGGCTGAAATTGAAAAACGAGGAAATAGCACAGACCCCAAGTGATGTAAATTCTGATTTTTATAACAGCAGACTGAAATTTGGAACAACAATGAACAACAAATTGCAAACAGTGAAAATTCAACCAAATATCACCATAGAAATCATCCACAACATAGATAAACACTTTAAGAATATTTTGGGACACTTTTCACCATAAAATCCAATGAAATACTTAACTAGAAATTTAATTATAAACAACATAAGTATAACCAAGAGTAATGACCAAAAATTGAGTCTCCAAACCCCAATAATGGCGAAATATGATAGAAACCAACCTTATACATTATGTCGAATCTGAATTATACATTATGCCGAATCTGAATATCAAAGAACGACAAAGTTTTGTGCCCTAAACGGCACCCAAATGGTCTTCTATGCAAGTCACCCCCTACGAGAGGGGCTCCACATATTATTAAAACCCTTTAAATCACTCCTCTTTGATGCCCTAAATGCAAACCAACAAGATCGTCTTCAATGAGAGTCTTTGACACCACCATATTGAAGGGTTTCCATCCTCCAATCTCCCGCAAGGAAGGGTCTTCATCCTCCTTGGATGCCACACTAATGGATTGTCCCCCAATAGTGGAATAGACTTTGAGCAATCAGCCCTAGAGACCAAGTATAAAGTGTATATGCCTAAAAGCGATGTGCAAATGAGCCCCTAAGACTCCTCTTATACCCTTTCGTTGACTCCAAGAGCCATAAGGTGTAGACCGACCTCTTAAGCTTGCTTTATTTTCTAATTCCATGTTGGAAACTTCCCAACCTTGCCGACCTCTTAAGCTTGCTACATTTTCTAATTCCATGTTGGAAACTTCCAAACCTTGCTGACCTCTTAATGAGCTTTACTTTATCTTTTAATTTCATGTTGGGAGCATTATAATCCCAGCCAGCCTACCTTAGGGAGTAAAACACCAAAAAAAAACATTAAAAACAATAGAAGAAAATAAAAACGAAACCCTAGGACTTCCCTTGTGCAATTCCTTCTTGGCCACGGGAAGAGAGATGGCAAGAAGTCTTCAATTGGTGCTATTTTGAAAAAGGCAACATTACACCATGAAGTTGAGGCATAGCATGTTGATGAGCAAGAGAATATATTCTTGCACAAAATCGCAAGGATTGGCAACAAGCCAAAGTAGAAGTTCTGAGTTATTCTAGGAGCTTAGATCCACAAGAACTTCTTGAATGGATCGGAGAAATGGATAAGTACTTCAAGTACGAAGGTGTAAGAGATCCCAAGAAGGTAAGATTTGCATGTATTAGGTTGAAATTCGCGCATCTTTGCGGAGGGAACACATGCAAACCAAGAGGGTACGTAGAGGCAAAGATAAGATCCGGAGTTGGAATAGATTGGTGACAAAGTTGAAGGCTAAGTTCATGCATGTCGATTACCAGTCACATTTGTTCAGCTAGTTGCAAAATCTACGTCAAAAGGAACTGAGTGTCAAGAAGTACATGGAGGAGTTCTATTGGCTCACTATTTGAGGGGGTCATGCTAAGGACGACACAAAGAAGATATCAAGGTATGTTAATGGATTATGCATCAAGATGAGTTTAGTATGATCAAATTAAGATCTGTAGAGGAAGCCTATTAGTTTGCGCTAAAGGTGGAAGAGAAGTTGTCACATAGACAACAGAGCAATGCACTGAGGGAAACAAAATTTCCCACACAGACTGTGAATTTTGCAGTGATGCACACAAAATCATGCTGCACGAGGGTGAAGCAAGTTCATCGCATGAGCATAGTTGTGCACAAATAGGCAAAGGTAGACTTTCTTTCAAAGGAAGAGGATGCAGAAGAGGTAGATGATTTAGCAGAACCTATTTCCATTGTGGAGAGATTGGACATTGCATATTCGAATGTCCACAAGTCACGCAAAGCATTAGCAATGTAAGGAGGAACAATGCTAGAAATCATGTTGATCAGCACACGGACTGATGGAAAACAATGCATGCGTTGTAACAAGTGGTGCAGAATGAATCAAAACCCAAAGAGCTCTCATGATGAAGAGTGTGTTGTTGAAGCCTACAAAGGAAGAGAATGCTCCTTGCACGCAAAGAAATTTTGAACCTAGATTCGTAGAACCATATGCAAATCTGGAGGTAAGTGTTGCAAAGTTTTATTGATAGTGGTAGCACAAATAATCTTGTTTCTAATGAGATGGTTCAGAAGCTTGGTCTGAAGAAAATTACGCACCCGAACCCATATGAGGTGTTGTGGTTGCTTAAGGGACATTAGATGCTTGTAAATGAGCAATGCAAATTGCTTATCAAGATTGGTGCATATGAAGATGAAGTCCTGTGCGATATAATGCCCATGGACATATGCCATGTGTTGTTGGGTCGATAACTTGGCAGTATGATACATAAGGTAGTGCATGATGGTTGCATGCATATACTTATACACATTGGTGAAGGATAGGCATGAAGGTACACTCTGTAGCCTTTGACGATACATTTGTAGAGGTGGAGAGGAGTCTCCACAAATATTGTTAATTTCAGGAAAGGTGTTCCTAATGTACATTATGAAAGGGGATAATGAATGTTTTGCATTCATTCCAAGGCTTGCGCAAAAGGCGGGGGAAGGTGAAGCCACACAAATAGAGGAGATCCGGCAAAAAGTGAAGGAGATGTTGGGTGAGTATGTGGATATCATGTTGAAGGATATTCCAAATGGATTAACACCTACGCGCATTATCAATCACCAAATGGACTTGATACCAAGGTCTAGTTTACCAAACAAAGCCGCATATAGGATAACGTCTATGGAGAATGAGGATATGAGAAAGCAAGTGCAAGAATTAATTGAAAAGGGATTGATCAGAAAATCGTTGAGCCCGTGTGTAGTACCTACAATATTGGCACCAAAGAAAGGAGGAGAGTGGGAAAGAATGTCCACTGATTCCAGGGCCATCAACAAGATTACTATCAAGTATCGATTTCCATTGCCGCGCATGGATGATTTGATGGATATTTGAGTGGAGCAAGATGCTTCACAAAGATTGATCTGAAGAGTGGATATCACTAAATCAGAATCAAGAAGGATAGATGAGTGGAAGACTACTTTCAAAACACTAGATGGAATGTATGAGTGGTTAGTCGTGCCATTTAGGCACACCGAGCACGATCATATGGTTGATGAACAAAGTGTTGAAGCCTTTTCTAGGTAAGTTTGTCATTGTTTATCTAGATGACATTCTAATTTTCAGCAGAAATGCAAGAACACTTTGTCTATTTACAGGAAGTGTTGAAGCGTTTGTAAGAGGAGAAGCTATTGGTGAATCTAAAGAAATGTAGTTTCATGTGGAAAGAGCTAGTATACTTGGGATTTGTGATATCTCAAGAAGGATTGAAGATGAATCGCACGAAGGTGCAAGCTATAGTGGATTGGCCGTCAACCGAAGAATGTCACGGGAGGGCCCAAAGCTTCCATGGACTAGCGAGCTTCTAGTAGAAATTCATTAGAGGATTCAATGATATTTGTGCATTGATCACATAGGTGATGTGGAAGACAAAGGAGTTTGCTATGGACCGTAGACGCATAGAGTGTGGCTTTCAAAAGTTGAAGAAGGTCACAGGGTAGCCAGTATTGGCCTTACCTGATTTGAATAAGATATTTTAGGTTGATTGTGACACAAGTGGAATAGTCATTGGATTTGTGAGAGGGAAAGCCTATCACATATTTTAGTGAGAAACTCAATGATGCGAGAGAAGATATTCAATTTATGATCAAGAGTTTTACGCCATAGTATAAGCTCTGAAGAAGTGGAGGCACTACTTGTTTCCCAAGGAGTTCCATGTTGTATACAAACCACCAAACATTGTAATTCATCAATAGCTTGGGGAAGCTGGATTAGAGACACATGATAATGGGTTGCAAATTTTTATAGAGTTAGTCATTTGTTTTGAAGCAAAAAAGTGGGAGATCCAATAGAGCTGCAAATGTGCTAAGTAGGAGATGCACCTTGATTGACTGAGATGCAAGTGGGAGTAATAGGGTTCAAAGCAATGAAGGATCTCTATCTCGAAGGATGAAGAATTTGTAGAAGCATCGGAGGGCATGTCACAAAACCAATGAGCAATGGACCGCATGCCATGGTTTAGAGTAACTCTTCCCACAGAAGGAATTATTAATCAAAGGCACACAATTGTGCATACCGCAAGCATTGATGAGGGAGAATTTGATCTTGGAGAAGCAATGTCAAAGGAATAGTCAGGTCACTTTGGGATAGATAAGACCTTGGCACAAAAAAGTGAAAGATACTTCTGGCCCCAAATGACTACAAACGTGCGCAAATATGTACATAGATGCAGAATATGTCAATTGGCAAAGGGGAAGAGTCAGAACACAATGTTATATTAACCACTACATGTACCTAAGAAACCTTTGGGAGCATCTGAACGTGGAGTTTGTTTTGGGTTTTTCCAAAAATACATAAGGGTCATAATTTTATTTTTATTGTTGATAGATTCTCAAAAATGGTTTAATTTATTGCTTGTAAAAATACTAGTGATGTTATGCATGTAGCTAACTTGTTTTTTAGGAAAGTTGTGAGATTGCATGAACTTTCATGCAACATTGTATCTGACAGGGATACTAAGATTGTTGGCCACTTTTGGCAAACACTGTGGAAGAAACTGAACACAAGGTTGTTTAGTTTTGCGTATCACCCACAAAAGGATGGCCAAACTGAAGTTGCCAACAAGAGTCTTAGCAGTTTGTTGCAATGTTAGGCAAAAGAGAAGGCAAGAACATGGGACTCAATTCTTGCACAAGTAGAGTATGCTTATACTAACTATGTCAATAGAAGCATTAGGTTGTCCCCGAGGAGTTGTGGAGCTACAAGAGTTGCCGAGAGAGGAAGGATGAAGTGTGGAAGCTAAGGACTTCATGCAATACATGAAGGAAGTGCACAAACAATTGGAGAAAAGCAATGTTCAATATAACGAGCACACAAACCGGGGGAGAAGACACTTGGAGTTTAAGGTTGGAGATTTAGTTCTTGTGCTCTTGAGCAAAGAGAGATACCCACAAGGAACATATGATAAACTCAGATGGAAGAAGATTGGACCTTGCAAATTCATAAAGAAGTTTACAAAGAACGCATATGAGATAGAGTTGCCTGAAGGATAGACATTTTACCTATCTTCAATGTAGCGGATTTGTACCCATATTTTGAAAGGAAGACAAGTGGAGAAGTAGACCGCGCAAAAGTAGATTAGAGACACCAACTACCAGTGTAGAGGAGCAAAGAATTGAGTACATTTTGAATGACTATGTAGTGAAGACAATGCACAAAAAGGAGCATAAAGACTATCTGGAGAAATGGAGGGGCAAAGAAGTTGAGGAAGTGTCTTGGCTTAGTGAAGTAGAGATTGCTAAACCTGGTCATTCCACTAAATACCTTCATAGACATGCTTGAGCAAGGTTTAAGTTTTTCTTACCCTAAGTGTATGATGCAGGAGCATCTGAGTTCCCAAGTAATCATGTATCACCTAAAAAATTTAGAGTTATTGAATAAAGACTTACACAATGTCGTGCCACTTTTGAGCATGCTGCACAAACCTTAGTGCCTTGACCATTTTCTGCGGAAGCTGACCTATGTTGCACAACACTACCTTAGTTGTGCAAACCACTAAGTGGCACACACACCTATCAATGTCGTGCAAACCATTGCAACCTTGTCCCATACCACGGAACACTTGTTGTTAGGAATAGTAATGCCAAGTCTAAACCCATCCTATGTCTATGTTAGTAACCACATGCTAACTATTGTTAGTCAATGGTGGTTGGTTACTCCCGTTATGAGAGTTGTACAACCACATTATATTATATATGTGTGAAACAATAATAAGGGAAGCACATTTACCGCTTATTTATATTTTGTCTATCTTATGTGCGCTTATCATTGGTATCAGAGCCATGGAAAGAAACATGGGGTCCATGAAGAAGATGCAAAGGTAGTTGGAAGTAGTTGAAGTATTTTTCTTTTGTCCTCCTCTCTCAAATGAGTAAATAAAATATTATTGGAGATGACATGAGTAAAATCACAAAGAGCTTTCATGGAGCATGGTTTAGAAGAGCCTACTGAAAATCATGGGCCCATGGTTGAGGGAAGAAAAGGTGTGAAGAAAGAATTCAATTTGATTGGGAAAAATTTTACTACGGAAAGTAGATATTTGTGGTAAAAAGATTATATTTGTTCTATGATAATATCCATTTGGCAGATAGAATTCCATTTGTTTAATCAGTGGATCAGACTTTTGGTAAAGTTTTTTCCTTGAAAGTTTCTTTATTGTGTGAAATTTTTGAAGTGCAAGAAGATTGTATTTTAATTGCCTAAGAAAAGATCAAATCAGCGTGTTGAAGCATATTCCTACTTACCAAGGAAGTGTCAATCACTTTAATGGTGTTAAATTTGCATTAAAGCCTTTTTATTTGAATTTGACGCCTGTTGTTGAAGCGTTGTTGATCCTGAAGTATTAAAAAATTGAGAGTGCATTTCTCCCTGAAACGCCATAATTTGCTGATAAATAGTGTTGTTTAATGATAATCTACATGGGTGCCATTCTTCCTGAAGGAGCATTTTAACCAGCTGGAGGATGTTTTTGCATAACCTGATGGGTGCTGAAAATCATTTGCAAATGCATTGAACAGATCTGGAGTTTCATTTCTGATCATCAACAAGTGCTGCAAAATTGTTTGCTTGACAAATGGTGCTAGGAGGTGGAGAATGGCGTTGAAAATTTAATTAGCCCGGAAAAGCGTGTTGCGCATTGGTTTTGGCTGGAAATTGTCAGCAGAGAGGCGTGGGCACTTTAATTTGTCTCTGTGGACTGAAACTGCCTATGTGGGTCCCATTTCTGCTGTTGGATAATTTATTTCATTGTTGGGCACCTCTATTACTGTCTGGGAAATGTTTTTACTTCTACCCTACATTTGAGTAATCTGCTATTACATTCATTCTCTTTTGTTAATTAATTCATTCTCTTTTGTTAATTAGGTCTCTCATTTTAAAAGCAAAGCTTCTTTACTAGTTTGTGTAGCCAGTCTGAAAAGATTGCGAAGAGAAAATGGATTTTGAAGTGAGATTATGTGTGAGAAGTCAGACATTCAAGTCTCCAAACTCTGTTTTTGTATAAGATCACCTCCCAAAACTTGCATGTGGGTTTAAAGAAAGGTCCTTCATAGTAAGTCTCAAATGAATGCATAAAAGAAGTGGTGAATATATTCTATAAGACATTGAAATTGAAAAGGTTAAGAAGGTCAAGGGTTCAAACCCTAGAGGAGTCAAAAATCAGTTTTTGTAAAAAGGGCAAAATTGAATTATTGTCAAAACCAGGAAAATCAGTACCCATTGTCACAGTTATCGCCATATCTTTTTTTGTTATCACCTTTCTAAAAACTAGACTCAGAATGCTTTTCGACAAGTAAAAATGGTATAGGCTACATGGCTTTTATCTCATATATTTTAGTCCCCATAAAACAGAGAAATTTTCCAAAATTGCATTGGTGAGGGGTATATCTACCCTGCAGCTAGTGGAAAATTTGTATTTGGCATAACTTTTGCATTCAATGGTGAAATCTGACATATGACCACTCGCTTTTCATGGAATTAAAATTTTGAGAGCTACCACACAGACTATTTTTTAATCTGGCACTTGCAGATACATTTTCATATCTTTTGGAGAAATAAAAGAAGTGTAATGTATAGCAGGTCTGTTTGAAAAGTTTGTATTGTAATCTTTTGGAGACATAAGGGTGTAAAACAAACCCATTGACTTTTTTGAACATGGTTCAAGTGCAAAGACCTGTCAAACCAAGTTTTTGTTTTTGAGCAGTTTCGGTGTTATCTGACTCGAAAGTTGTCATTGTGCATTATTCTAGTTGATTTTTGTTGATATTTTAGTATTGCATACACCATGAGCACAACGTAATCAAATTTCATACTATCTCTTGCAACTTAGTGTGAGCACAAATCAGGAGGCAAAGCTGATTTCAGAGTGTGGGAGGCAATTTAAGCCCATGTTCATGCAATTTTGTAGTCAGTACACTGTGTTACAACAGAAGATAGTTCATTTGCAGAATCAAATCAATTCTCAGGGCTCACAACCTATGTCCATCATGCTAGCATTGCTAAGAAGCCAGTTGTAGAACCTATTGTCAAACTAGTTGTAAGTCCTGTTGTAAAGAATGAGGTCAGGCTTGATAGACCATCTACTAGTACACAAACTCCTTTTGCAAACAGTGTTGTTGAGTTTGTTGCTTGTACACCAAGAATTATTCAAAATCCATCCAGATCAATTGTTAATCATACTCTTGTTCATCTCCCATTGTCGAGTCAAGACCTATTGTGCATGTCTCAGAGAAAATAAAGCACAATAAACATAATGTCGGTGTGGGGTTTGAGGGTGATATAGACTATCATATCCTGAGTATTCCAAACCCATTGGTTTTGTCTTTAGAGGTGTTCTAAACAAAAATAAAGTTGAGTCTTCATATGTTGATCATTCTAGTAAACTCAGAACCTCCTAGTTGTCAAGTCAACAAGAACCAACTTGTACTATAACCCTGAATTCCAAACATGTTTTCATTGTGGGCATAGAGGTCATAACTCTAGTGATTGTTTTGACCTACACCCTTGTATGTCATGTGGCCAACATACTCATTTTGTCGAACATTGTTATCTCCAAGACCCTCCTACAGTTTCTATGAGAAGTGCTATTTGACTGGATTGATCATTCTAGATGGCGATCTAAAGTTCGTTTGTTGTCAAAATCCTAGAGGAGAGTCCAGTCCACTATTGATGGTGATGACTTGTCTAGTCATAATGAGGATGTTGATCTTATTGGTGTCGATTTTGATGATGAGCTCAGCCTTGTAGATCTTATCGAGCCTGCTTATATTGGTCCAGATTTTAGCCTTGATGTTGATGCTCCTGTTATTAAGATGTCTCTCAATATATTTGATGAGCGACCACTTGTTGAGAGGATTGCAAAGTTGAACTCAATTACTCAATTCCCCCAGAGGATGTTTGTATAACCACTAATTGTTCAAATAGTGTTGACCAGATCACTGATATGTTTTGTGATCGATTGGAGCATCATCTTGATATTGATTCAGTTCCAGAGATTTCACATTCTGATTGGGGCGTTGATGATGATGATCCTCTTGATGAGAGTATATACATGTTTGTTGAACAGGGTGTTTGTTTTTCAGTTGAGGAAGCGGGATATGCAGCTCATGATGAAGTAGAAGGTCCTTATTGATGTGTTCAAATTATTTGAGGCTATAGAAATTGAAATACCACCTCTTGTTGATTATATTTGTGCATGTGAGTTGCAAGTTGAAAACCGAAACAAACTCTTCCCATTAAGTTGAAAACCCAAATGGGCAGCTTAATGGAGACTTTCGATGAAAACCCAAAAGGTCGTCCTTGAGTTGCGCATCTACACCTACATGTACCAGGATGATGTGTGTTGTTGATACAAAGTACTTCCCTTTTAAAGGGTTATATGCAGCAATTCTACACTCTCATCTGATAGGGAAAAATCTCATGTGTCAGATTTCGAGTTGAACTTCATGTGTCAAATTTTGAGATTCTATTTGTTGATTTGAGGATGCAGATTTCGAGTTTTATTGATTAGAGAGTTTGTTTTGATGTCGTGGATCTTTCAGTGATATTACAAGTTGAGCAGATTGTGGTGATATATCAGAGACACATCTGTACATATCAAATTGTGGATACATTTTGTTCATTGTGTATTTTGAGTGATGCCCTAATTTGATGGATGAGTTGCACACAATTTTTTGCAGATGATGTGGATTTGAGCTGTTTTCCGACCAGTGGTGCAGATTTGATTCTCCATCATTGATGCTTAGTTGAGTCACTAGATGTTTATTTGATTACTTGTGCACTTGATGGAGATTTGCACTTGTTTGTGTACCTTGTTACTCCAGATTTGATGATTTTAATTTTTCAATATGATTGGATGTGTAATTGATATATATGACAATTTTGATTGTATATTTTGTACACTACTTGCGGTGATTGTGGTAGATAATTTTGATTATGTATGGGGTAGTAGATAATTCAGATGTTGTACCTGGATATATCTTAGTATATTGATTATTGAGGTGATTTCAATTTGACAAGTTGTCCCGGATGTGTTACCTGGTGACTACTCATATTGGCCACTGAGGATTTGTCATTGCAGAGTATTACAAAATGCAGTTTATTACAGCATTGGAAAAACTTTGGTCCTAATTGATTGTATCATTGAGGATAGGACATACGACGTGTCCTAGAATTTTTGATATCCAATTTTTTTGAGTGATTGATGATCAGACTAACATGTGACATCATATTTCAGAGATTGCAGATTGCAGAGTTTTGGCACTACATAAATGAGAGTTGAGTATGGGGTTTTTGATGACTATGCATGGAGCTAATTCATCACATATTATGAGTTTCGACACAGTTTTTTCTATTAAAGGGGCAGTTTTTTGTGTCGACATGTACCTTTATTTTTTAGTTTGAGAAACTTGTGGACTGATATTGGTTCACATTTTCAGCTTGGCATATATTGAGATAGTCAAATTTTATAGTGCAACTACAGCACACTTTTGGGTTTTGGGTTACACATGAGCGTCGACTTTAGTTATTTAGTTTTTCCTCTCTTTTGGCACATGGTTTATCAAGATACACACTGAGTTGGTGTGATTCCTTTCAAAGATGGAGATGGATCACATCCAATGATCTCATCATGATTCGCAGTTTTGGACTTGGGATTACAGGGGGGGTTGTTATGAATATTAATCCCAAGTCTAAACCCATCTTATGTCTATGTTAGTAACCACATACTAACTATTGTTAGTAGATGGTGGTTAATTTTACTCTTGTTACGAGAGTTGTACAACCATATTGTATTATATATGTGTTTGTGTGAAACAACAATAAGGAAAGTACATTTACCGCATATTTATATTTTGTCTATCTATGTGTGCTTATCAATTGTTCCTTGCACACGGAAGTTGTGAGCCTTGTGCATACTACTTAAGCTTTGGTAATGCCACAAAGCATTTTGGATGCTGCCGAACACTGCCAATGTCGTGAAGCCTTGCAATCATGCAGGACCACTCCCATATGCCGCCATGATTGGATCTGCATCTAACAAAATCTCCAGTCAACATTGGTATAGTTAGAGGGAGGCACACATGGACCTTGGTCTGTTTTTCATGCCCAAGGACAAACCAAATGATCTTATGGAGGAGACTTCACAGGAAGATCAATGGCGATCTATGGCATTTTGAGAAATCTTTGCAAGGTATCTTTACTTGGAAAGGAATCTTTGTTCTCCCCCTTGTGTCACTACAAAATCTATAAAGAGAAGGGAGTTGTAAGCATGTACGGCATTGAATTCTAAGAGAAGAATCAAGTGACCATCCAATAGGGATCGAGTTGAGCCAAGTGAGGTTTTGTTGAAGCTTTGCAAAGTCTGCAAGCTTAAGATAGGTCATAGGATTGAAATTCTTAAAGAGTTCTTGCAGAGTCTTATCATAAGATTGTCATCGGAGTGTAATTCCATTGTGCCTGAGTCTGTAAATTGTTTCCTCATATTAATAAAAGAAGTTTTGTCGTGTCTTGTTTAAAGTTGTGCCTGAGGTCTTGCTTATGTGAGATCTAACTCTGAAATTGTGGGTTGTTTGGTCTAAGTCACCACTTCATTGGAACCCCTAACTATGATCCATGACTGCATCATAAGCACTTTTTTGTTGGTTTATCAGGCTCATTGTTTATTTTATTCTATAATGTATTTATGTTTTAGAGTATATGACATTTCAAGTAGCTTTCTAATGTGTCGATTTCTAGTTGTCGCTTTGTTTTTCATGACTCTTGTATTATTAGATTCATTCTAGCTACAACAGACACAGCTCTGTAAAGAGCACAACATTGACTTCCCTATCGGAATACAAATCAATAAGTTAAAATGTGTACATAGTCGGAACTATTGAAAAGGAATTTTTGTAATCTCTAAACATTGGCTTGAATTGTCTATTAGCATATTTGAATGTACCAAAGACCGCATAACTTGTATTTTGCTAAGGTTTTCCTACAAACGTCTATTGCCGCATAACAACGTTGTAGCATTCAGCTACTGTTGATAGACACTTCTCGTTGGAAAAAAAGGAATAAGACTTTTCACAAATAAAAGAAAAATGATTGATATATCATCATTATAGATATTTTAAATACATATATCTGAAAAATGCCGAATGATATCAATCTCAAGGCCCTTACCTTGCATTTTTCATGTCACGTTGATTAAGAACTCCATTTCATTTTCCATGCATTTCCCACTCACTATTGACAAATGGCATCAATCTAGCTGCACAGGCACCACTTGGTCAGGCTCAAAATAAATTCCCGTAAAAAAAGGGGGCTCCAAACTGCACCGTATGGCCAAGATATTATGATTTTTCAATTGACTTCTCCAAGCAAAAGAAAAAACGTTTTAGTGACAGTCAAATGGGCGTCAAATGTAAGATTAAAATTGCCCTGAGACAGTCAAATGGATGTCAAATTTCAGTGTCATAAACTAATTGTTAACAACTCAAGGACATTATTGTCCAACACCACCCCCCCAAGCTGCAATTATAGGACGCATGTCAACATAATAGAAAATGCACCCATTCTCAACTTGACAAGTGTTTAGATGCATTGTGTGAGCTCATCATTGTGCTGATAGGCATTACCAAATTGGAAGTTGGGTGGCTATGTTTGACAGGCAGCAGGAAGATGGATGAATAGGATTTGGTTAAGACGGTCGTTGACATATGGCAGCATCTTAACTGTTGAATATTGAAACCCTATTCGCATTGAAACCCTAATCGATCATGTGTAATTGTTGTAGGTTAATCACTATACCATGTCGACATGGTCCCTCTCCCAATCTTCAATGCCCTGTGAGAGACACCAAGGCAATGTTCAGCACCTCTATGGATATTTTTGAGTCTCCTACTTCTTACATGTTTATTCTTGATATGCCCGGCCTCGAGCCCAATCACGTTAAGGTATAGCTCATCCCTGCTTTCTGCTTCTTCTAGACCTGGTAGGATCTCTGTTTTTCTTTATTTCTCGGGGAAGAGCTTTAATTTTTGTGGCAGCATTTGGATCTACGCCCTAAATCCAATGCCATTTTTGTTTGGACTGTGTGAGCAGGTGAAAGTGGAGAACAATATTCTTCATGTAGCAGGGAAAAAGAAGAAGCAGCAGTTTAGACCAGAGATTAAGGTCATAAGACTGGAGAGGCGGAGGGTGAGGTTCATGAGGAAATTTACCCTGTCAGGAGATGCAAATGTGGAGGATATAAATGCTGTTTACAAAGAGGGGGTTTTGACAGTTACAGTTGCCAAGTGCTCTGTCTCGAAAACAGAATGCACCATGTGGTGAAGCACATGTTTATGATTATGTGTTTTCACATGTTTCTCTTCCATGTTAATTCACCTACAAGAGATTATCACTGGAGGCGGCGCTGTTTGAGAGATTTTAGGCGTGGAGGAGGAAGCATGACAGGAATCATAGGCGGCAGCTTGAGTCCTCCATTGCAGCAGCAGCAGCGCACAGGCAGCGCTCAGTCCATGATAAGTCCCCTGTTTGTGAAAAGATCAAGTTTTTCTGTGTTTACTCCCAGCAGGCTCAGATTAGGAGATCCGGAAGCCCTTCTTTTGCATCATAAATTCAATAATCAGCATGGATGAGGACTTGTGATCATCGGATCTGTTTTCAAGAAAGGAAGAAAAAAAAAGAGAGGCATGGCTTTGGGATTCTACAAGTTATATATTAAATTCATATCTGATCAGACCATAAAACCTGTCAATGCAGTATTTAGGGTACAAATTTACAATTCATAAACATTTTAGGTGGATCATAATTATGGGATTCTCCATTATTATTCTGAATTTTGTGTACAGGAGCAGTAATTTTTACATTAATTGATTGCAGAGTTTTTATTTATTAGATACAAAAGTTGCATTGCATGGCACTGGTAATTTGTTTTGCAGAAACATTTGCGGGGAGGGGAAATTTACAGATTTTATGTGCAATGGTAAATAATTCAGCAGTGAAAGTTGGTGTAGGTGGAGGTGGACGTACAACGACCTTTCAGACAGGGCATTAATTGCAAGGATCATTAATTGTTGATTTCTGTTTCACCTTTCATTCATATTGGAATATAGTTAATATTCTTATTTGGTATTTTATTTCTAAATAACCTCAAACTCATTCTCCCTGGGAAAACCTTATATCTTTCGGTTTTTGATTTATTATATTCTAGTGGAAGGTTAATATTTGTTTCTGGGGCATGGCACTATAGTTTCCAACCCTTTCAATAAGTTTTATTGTGAAAGTGTACAATGGCATTGTGAAATGTTTGGACACAAGGCAAGGCTTGATAGGGCCCTTCACTCCGTGGCCACATCTCCCTTTTCTCTCGCCTATGGCTTTCAATGCATCAATGTTTGGACACAAGGCAAGGCTTGATAGGGCCCTTCACTCCGTGGCCACATCTTCCTTTTCGCTCGCCTATTGCTTTCAATGCATCATACTGATCATGGTATGACACTGCCAAATCACTTTGTGCCACCAGTGATAGAGGATTTTGGAACAAAACTGGCTCCCAACTGCTCTGACTCAACCCTCTTCGGCGTGGGTTGTCGGGTTTGCATTGGGAAGGCTCTTGACCTCTCCACCATTCGTTTTTAGGTGTCCAAATAACTGCTGCATCATTTCCTCTGGCTTCTGCATCTGCAGCATCCCATGGATCTGTGTGAGGTCCTCCAGCTAGCTTGTGAGATGGCATCTCCTCGAACTCATTCTACCTAGGAAAACCTTATATCGTTCAGTTTTAGATTTATTATATTCTAATGGAAGGTTAATATTTGTTTCCAAGGTATGGCACTGTGATCTTCAAACCTTTCAATAAGTTTTATTGAGAAAGTGTACAACCAGAGGCAGAGGATTTCAGAACAAAATTACCTCCCAAGTGCTCTGACTCAACCCTCTTTGGTAGGTTTGCACCAAAGGGCTCTTGGCCTCTCGACCATTCACTTTTAGGTGTTCGAGCTGATGCATTATTTCCATTGGCTTCTGCATCCGCAGCATCCCATGGATTTTTGTGAGGCCCTCCAGCAAGCTAGTGAGATGGCCGTCTCCACTTTATGCTGTTCCCATCATAGGGGTGCCACTCAGCATTATCCTCTATTTAGCGTATTTTTAAACACATTTTACAGTATAAGAAAGGGTTAACTCCTCCTTTATGATATTTGTAAATTCTTTCATGACATTAAATTTTGTAAATATTATGTATTATTTAATATAGAATTTCATTGGTTGTATACAACTATACTTAATTTTGTAACTCTTAGCATATAGAAATTTCGATATATAAAAGTTCCGATTGTAATGTTTCTAATTTAAAGTATGGAAATTATTTGCAGGAGCTTTCTAAAATGTGCAAGCCTCCTTCAAATTTTTTGTGACAGGTTAGGTGGGCTGTCAAATCTCACTCATAATCAAGGGTATGCAACGTTGTCAAAAAAATTCAAAGATTAAAAAGCACTGCCTCAGACAATAACCCTAAATGCCATAAATGCATTACCCTTAATTAAGCATTTAAAAATATCTTAGATCTTTAGTTAGATCTTTTCTCTTATATCTTTCATTAGTTATGCACCATTTGGGATGACCATTGCTATCTGTTTTTCGTCTATGTTAGTACTGGGAAGAATATATATCTCTCTTTTAATGCTCGTCTAAAACAATATTTATGTAAGTTCCTAGACTCGTGAATATAATGTCCCCTACTCCAACCTATATTTAATTAATAAAAATTTAAAGTTATATCAAACTTGTTACGACCCTTACAATATTTGTCGAAATTTATTCTTGATGTACCATGTTTTACTGTTCTCAAGTATTTTGATGTATTATTTTAGTGCATCTGTTATTAAAACACATTATAGTGTAATTTCAAAAATCCCAAAAAAAGCCAACGACGTTAAAAAGTAATGCTTTTTATCCTCAATAAACATCGCATTAAATAGGACAGTCATTTGTATTAATTATTCATATCTGAGTTTGTAATGTCGCACTTACGAATTAATTTTAATTTAAATATTAGTATACTCATGAGGCCAAGTATGGCTAACTGAAATGGAAATCAATTATGGTATTGTTAAAAGGGAAATAAAGACATGAGGTTTTCACAGTCTATTACAATCTAGAACAGAATCAACCGAAATGGAAATGTTACAAGGGAAATAAAGATTTTAAATTAAATTTGTTTTGCTTCTAGACTTTGAAGATTGCCTTTTAATTCTTAGGTGTACATATGCCTAGACAACCTCACAATAAACACATGGGCTTCGAGAGATGGCGGGGGAAAGATTTGAGTTATTGGGCACTTTCAATTGGGCTGACCGTCTCCCCTAGCTTCCGCTATTGGAAACCCCTTTGAATCCGCTCATGTTGTGCTCGGCTTGTGCCGCATGTGAGAGGCTTCATTGGAAACATAATCAGAGGCTCTCATAAACATTTGTGTTCTCTTTATAGGATATGGGCCATTGCTCTCAACATCAACAACTTTTTTCGTGTGTCCTTCACGTAGTCCGCATCCCCTTTCTCTGTTGAGTCATTCACACAAATGGCAATTAGTCCATATTTGACATACCAGAAGAAAGAAGAGGATCAATCATAGTAGCAGAGAAGGGATTTGAGTTGTTGGGGGCTTTCAACTAGGCTGACAATCTCTCTTAGCTTAGCCTGTTGTAACTGCTTCGAATGCACTCACTTTGTGCGCACTGCGTGCCTAGCCCTGCTGCACTCATTGTTGTCCCTATCAGCGTTCCCATCGCACCGTCTGCGTACGATTGTAAGTCTATGTAGTGGGTAATTACTAATAATGTAGGAGGTAATGGAGAGCCCTATTTTGCTCCAATAGTATTATGGATATCTCTAGAGAATTTACCATCAATCCAATCCTGATTCTTCCCCAAAAAAAGCTCAATAGCCAATGTCAAGACACGGAGAACAAACTTCATGGAATGGCAAACCTTTAGCATGAAAAATGATGAGGAACTGTTGAGAATCGTGCAAGATTCCACAATGCTGCAATTTATTTTGCTATAATAAAAATCAGCATACTGAATGATAACTCTTACTACAACATTGTCCCTGATTGGTGATACCAACAAAAAACTGTGTCTCACTTGAGCCCTCTGTATTAACGAACTTAAAAATCCAACTTGGTGAAGTTTGAGAGTGTTATAGCCTGTTATGATGATTGCATGCTTCTTAAGTCTTAATGTGGATGGAAAAGTAGTAGATAATGTTGCTCACAAGTACAAATGCATTGACTTGATTATTGGTTTAGCATGCACAATTGCTATACATTGGCTCATCACTACCTGCTTTGTTGCTTCCTCGTTAGTGAGAAACAGGAAGGTTAAGAATGAAAAGTAAGTAATGCTTTTGAGCTTTATGAAGGTCCTAAGGCTGCATGGAAATAATCTCGGAATAAGCTGAGCTGATAATTTTGAGGGCACTTGATTGGCAGATACTAGAAACTCTTTTAGGTCATTGTCAATATGATTTAGGCATGGCCCTGCTTACAAATGCAGTGAGGGCTTCTACCTTTGAAAATTGAAAGTAGTTGGAAAGGAAGCAGCATATCTAATGAGGAAGGGTTCAAAGACGATATGCACAAAGCTTGTTTACCTGTTCTTGCAAGTCTGAACAAGAACTGTAGGGATCAAGGATTAGAAATGATTCCATACTCAATTGAAGCAGGTCCCTTTTTATGATTATGTTTTATTGGTGTATGATGGTCCAATTTTTTTTTGCATATGTACAAGCTATGTGGCAACATGGCATGGTGTGGTGCATATTTTGGTCCTTTAAAGTCGTCATGTCTCTTTTGTACCTTTCATGCACCATTGAGAAAGAAAAACATTCTCTGACATTTAGTTGCATGTGGACATACCATCCAGTCTATAGATGTTATGGAGAGCTATAGTGACATGATCTTGTTAGGTGCAATTAATGTTTCATAGTTTGTAGCTTCAGAAGACTGCTAAAAACTATCAGCTTTTATAATATTTATACTATATCACAGCATTTTTAGTTTAATAGATAATAAAAATTGCAACTGAATCAAGTCCAGCAACTGCAAGCTTCATTCCAGATTACTTTAAAATTTAGGAATAGATATGCCTTTTATTTCAATCGCTAAAGGGAAACATAATTAAAATACTTACCACAAACTGCTAATGCAGTCACACAATCAAGATGCCCTTCTAAACTAAGAACTTCCAGATCATCCATTTTATATTCAGTTTCTCCATTGGCACCGAACATGCCTGCATTTGTCCCTTGTGCATCTATCGCTTTTCTTTCATTTGAGCCTGTATCCTTCAATTTTTTTTCTAAACCATGGTTCATTTCTAACCCACCATCAACAACTCCTTGTTCTCCACAGGATTCAGACTCTGCAGTCAAGGGTGACAACGATTCCCCAAGAACCAAGCACCAACAACCCTGGTTAGATGCATTAAAACAGGGCTTGTCTTCGAATGGCTGTTTAAAAGATGTGGACCAGCCACTTAAGCAGATCCAGAGATCATGCGCATCCGGTCGGTTCTCTGGCTCATAATCAAAACATTTACAAAGAAGATGCTTGAAATGCTCAAATTGAGTTTTCAAAGAGATATCTATTGTAGAAGAAAGCGGTTCCGACAAAAGCTTATCATCAAGCCAAGCATCAATTTGAATCCTTTCTGTAACGATTGCCCTCAAAAATTCAGAGAAAGAAAGCTTATTGAAAGGAGTTTCTCCGATCAACAGCATAAGCATGAGGCATCCTAGAGACCAGACATCTGCTTTCAAGCTGATGTGTGTAGTTCTTTCTTGAATCTCATTTGAAATAAATCCTTGCTCATTCTGGTATAAGATAGACAGCACCTCAGGACTTAAGTACATCCAAGAAGAATTCGACACACTATTTTGTATGTATTCTGATTTACTGCTCTGGATGCCAACACTAACAGCATCTCTAATCAGCTCTTTCACCATCCTCTTTGACAGAAGGGCCCTGTTCAAGTTAAACAACGGGTGCCCAAATTCATCAAATTCAAAGCATTGTGGTGCCAGACAGCCACAAATCAACTCTTGGGTATGGAGGCTAACAACAACTTCACATATTTCTGCAGCCCTCTTTGACAAATTGTTCAATACTCCACCCAATGTGGATCTTGAAGCAGCATTTGAAGACCTTAATTCCAACAGGGCAGATTGAATAGAACCATTTTTTACTCTCTGCAGCTTCTCACAAACAAAATACACTAGCCCCTCACAACTCATCCAAAATCCAAATACTCTACAAACTTTCCTATTCAGCAAAGAGTGTGTCATCAAAATCTGCAGCTCCTGCCTTTCAGATTTCACCAAACCGTGCAGGACCCCTTTGGTCATTTCATAATATGAATCCCCTTTGATAGTTTTCGGGGAAGATGATGGGCAAGCGGTGGTTACATGAGGACCTATTCGTATCAGACCTACCAGCTGTTTTTTAGGATTGGATCCAACCATGAGACACCCAGTAAGAAGAAGCTCGTCATCTTCATCTTCTTTTGGTGCAGTTTCCAATTGAATTGCACTTTGCGGGATGACCCAATTAGCCCAGTCTATGCAAGGGCCATGTGGGTTTGAGAACTTATTGAATTCGGTTGGCTTGAATTCAGTGTTCTTGAGCGTAATCGAAAGGTGGGTTTTTTTCTTAGGCTTACCTTGTTCTTGATTTGGTTGAAGACATTGAATGAGGCGGAGGAGCTCTATGTTTTTGGGTAGTCCAGAGGGGCCCTGCAGAGGTAATTTGACCCATTGAGTGCATTCAGGGCATCTGATCAAGCAGGAGGATGCAGAGGAGGAGGAGGAGGAGGAGGAGTAGGAAAACGAATCTGTCCAATGGCGGGGCAATTCATTTAAACAAGAGTGGCATGGAGAATGGCCGCATGATAACACTCTTGGAATACGGTCTTCTTCTTCGTCGTACTGTTGCAAACATATGGGACATTCGGGCATCTCCATTCTCAACTCTCGATTATCAATCCCTTTCTCATCCATACCATATTGCTGTCGGCCTTTGGGGTCTCGAACCCAAATTTTAACACTTTTGATGAGGCTATAAATGGCAGAGGGATGGCACAAAATAATCTCGTTTGACTTTGAACTGGATATAACTACGACTCTATTGAATTCAACTCATCAAAATGTTCGAACCATTAACCACGACAATGTTGAGGTGGTGGCAATGAATGAAGGAACGAACGAACGAATTTTATTGCGTCCATGAGTACCTAAACTTGAAACCAGAGAGAACAAAACCATTTCAGTAGCAGCCTAGAATCTATTTTTAATTTTGGATTACTTACATGGATTTTCACCATAAGATTCATTGTTTTGATCTCTCTCTCTTCCTCAAACAAAGATGTTTGGTTGTATATTCTCAAATTGTCCTTATATATGATATAGATGTCATTGTATGTTGTGCATTCCATAATGTAGTGTCATTTTGTTCATGTTAGAAAATATACACAGGAGACTTCTATCTCTCGATTTCACACCTAAGATGATGTGAACTGATCCTTAATTGGGTTATCAACATTTTTGTTTTCCATTTGATTATGCCCCTAAGTACGGTTTTTCCTTGTAGTCTATTAGCATATGAATTTGCACACATGCAAATGACATGCAACAATATGGGAACGAAGTCCCTCCTCAATGAAGGTGAGCTGGCTTTATTGAAAACCAAAACTGTATTTACATATGTACATTCAAAATTGTATGTGTGAGATGTTTTGGAACATCAATGGAAAGAAAAGTGAATGAGGGAGATGGAATGGAATCAAGGAAAGGAATGGAATGGAATGGAAGGAAGGAACATGCAAGGGTTAGGTAAAAGCAGAGCCTAGTATTGCATGGAGAAGAACAATAAATAACTAACACAAATAAAACGGAGTTTGCGTCAGTTAAACGAGAATGAGTAAAAGGGAACACACGTGAACAAGTAGATAATTAGAGCTTGATCACTGTGAATTATAACAACATATTAGTAGCATTGACAATAAGATCCAAGATAATATTTGCATGCAAAATTCAAACACTAACATCTAATGAACATAAGAACATCAAATGTTATAAGAGACAATGAATGTGACACATAGTTCATATTTCATTAACTCCAAAATGTTTTCTCAAAAGAACACAAAATTTCTTTCTTTGAAGTAAAGCTTGTATACAAAAGTATTTTCTTTTCCTCTCTCAAAGTCACCCTTACAAATGAGCCCCTAACATCCTTTTATAACCCAAAAGTTGGTTATAGAGTAGTTAGGATTTTAAATGCACATTAAATATGGCACTTAAGTGACTTTGACTTTCTCAACCAACTTTATTAAAAAGCGACTAAAAATATAAACCACTTAAATTATCCAGAGTTTTCTAAAAGTGAGTTCAAAAATAACACCATTTTAAAATACCACTTTTTAACAAAAAGCAATGGGTACATGTGGACCCCACTTAAATGACTTAGACACACACATAGACATCATAGCCAGCAATGTGCCACCTAGATCAAGACACCTAGGATATGTGTCTTATCCATTGGGCCAAGAGTCCGCCTATCTCGGTCGTACGAGAATGAACTCATTGATCATGTTCCGCAATCCTTTAGATGACAAGAGAGATAAGCTTGAAACTTGAGCAATTCATCCACCTCTCCATTTGAGCAACATCTTGGTGTGAGCAAGTTTGTCTTCATTCATATTCGCATTCACAATTACACACAATTCTCCACATGCTCTAAATATCCCTCCATAGTGAATTATTCATTTGTTGCGAGATTGTAGTCGTTACACCACCTTAGCTTGTCAAAATCCAACTCTTGATCTTTCACTATTGAGAAGATCTTCCAAGAGCCAAAATAGCAATTCACTTCCAAGAGTTGTCTTTTGTCTTTGTCACCATCCCGAAGTGTTGTCATTCTGATTTGCTCACGATTGTCCAATTCGAGAACGCTCCAACTTTAAGATTGGCCAATGAAGTATTATGCCCAATGTTAACTGAGAGCTGACAGGGACACACTTGAATGATGTGGCCTTGTTTGATGATCCGCACAATTGTACTTATCATTGGTCTTGGTTTGTCGATGAATAGACCCGTATAATGATCAAGTGAAGACGATTGATGTAGACAAACTTCTCCCATTACCGATCTCTGCCGATAACAATGGCTTTTGACTCTGAAGAGACCTATGTCAATAGCTACGACTCACACCTTATAATAAGGAAGTCAGAGGTTGCTTCCGCTTCAGGGTCATTGGAGTTGAATCACCACACTATGCAAGTGTCGTGGTACATCTATGCAAGTGATGACCAATTCAGAACAAGTGTCAAGAAAGTTGTGACTCACCTTTGGTTGATATGCGATCGCAGAACCGACTTACGTCGAAGTGTCCCAAGTTAGTATTAGCAATGTTCTCATACTCTGAATGGAGCGTCGAGGTGGGTAGAATGCCCTAAAACTCATACTGCAACATCGCTTTGTTTGAAGATGACATGATTGTGACAAAAGCGTGATTTCGAGCTATTACTTCCTTACTTCAAAATTACACAAATTACCTTTGAAACTGCCCTAGGAAAAATAAAAAATCTTGTTCTAAGAAACTCTCATTGGATGAGAGAGTATATTAAGGTACCAAAAGTTTGTGTGGCAAAGGGTTTTTTTCCAATCAAATTCTTCAGTCAAATATTAAAGGTCAAAGTTGACTCTTCTGAAACCACTAGGAAAATGTAAGTGTAAAACTGCGAAAATCCTGTTTATTTTTAGCCTAGGAAAAATACCAAATGTCACCCTGGACATCTACAACCTGGCAAGAGAGCATATTAAGGTGGGAAAAATTGAACGAAACAATTCTTTTCTCTTGACGATCATCTGAGTTCAAAATACCAACTCTCAAAGTGAGTCACCTTGACAGGCTGAAAACTACACGCGCGGTGAAATCAAACAAATCGTGTTTTATCCGGCTCCATGAAAAATATCAAATGAGGTGTTGCGCATTTGAAATTTGGCAAAGGAGTACATGAAGTTGGAGAGAATTCAACAAACCAAGCCTTTCTTCCCGACGATCATCCAACTTCGAGACATCGAGCTCCAAAGTTGATTAATTTAACAGATACAAACCACGGCAAAAATAATAATATATTTTTTTTTAAAATTATCTAGTCGCAATGGCTCCCCGTAGGATCAACTTAATTTTTATTTTTTTAATTCATTATTTCCACCTTGTCTGATCCCGGTTGCTTCAACGTGAAGAATTACTTTGATTTTCGACAATACTTTGAACTTGGAATTTTCTTGCGCTGGCATTTGAACGCGAAATATTATTTAATAGCCTAAATTGTCTGGAGATCTCCTGCATGAATACTTGAAACTTCTTTATTTTTGCATGAATTCACTCTTACGTTGTATTCTTTCTCCGGATGCATTGAAAATGATTTATTTTTTATACTTCCTTCTTTTGCGAATGCGTGGAATTCCTTGGACTGGTTTTCGCTTGAATTATGCAAGTGTGGATCTATATTCCTTCATGGTTGTGTAGTCTATCTCCAGGGGAAGGCATTTGGATACAATTTCTTGTGCATGGAAATAAATCTCTTTTCTTGGACTGATAATCTTTTTTTTTTAATTCTTACTTTTGGTTGGGCATAGACTGATTTTCTTCTTTTTTGTTGTTTTATGCATGTGTCTTTATTCTATTTTGGCTGCGTGGGCAATTTTTTATTGTTGTGTAGATCTTCTTTGATGCGTAGTCTTCTCACTGACAGTTGTGGACTGTTATTTTCTTGGACAGGTTTGGGAAATGTGTGGGTTGTGCGTGGAAATGGATCTCTGGATATTTCTTCCCTCCCTGCATGGCTCCATTGGACTATATTTCCCAATGCATGGAGCTTGTTTTCTTTAATCTTATTCAACTTTTTGTTTCCCTCCTACAAGTTGCGTGGAAGATTGTTCTTACTTATTTGCTTTCACTTTTGCAATGTGCTCTTATTCCCTTTGGCTGCGCATTGACTGATTTTCTTTGTCTTCTTTTGCAGCTGCATGGATTTCCCTACTAAGACAATGTATTAATGCCTCCTAGTGCGTGGATCTTCTTCCTTGGGCTGAGCATGAACTGATTTTCTTTTGCAATGTGTATTCCTCCTTCACAATGGTGTTCACAGTAAATTGGTAATGCGAAAGGAAAAAATTAATTAAACGGAACAAAACTTCTTCCAACTATTTCCTTGGGGAAATGCTTCTATAGAGGAAATAAGAAGTTAGAAATATTGAAAGCTTCAAATTTTCTTCACATGATTTTTTCCAACGAGTTTGACGGAGAAATGGTTATGAGGATTAAAGAAGCTTTTGTTACCATTTCTTATTTCCGTTGGAATAACCAATTCCATCTTTCCCAAGTAGTGGCATTAATTGTCAGGGGAAAGTGGGAAATAAACAACCATTTTCCAGTGGAAACGGCAAGGCAAGAAGATAATCTCCATTTTATTTCCCCATGTGGGAAAGAAAGAGATTTTTTACTCGTTTGCCAATCGGTTGAATTGGAAAATCAGTGGAAGAAATCCCACAAGCGGGGAAATAAAATGAATATGCCAGGAAAGGGGAAATCCGGGTACGAGAAGCCAATTTGACATCCTCGGCAATTGGAAGTGGAAGCTTACTTTCCCCCTGACAATTAAATATAAATCTTGTTCGAATGAATTTTAATTAATATTTATTTAATTAAAAACCCAAAAATTAATAAAAATTGATTTTATCAAATAAAAGATGATAAATTAATTAAATATTAATTAATATAATTATTAATGCAATTTATAACCTGATGAGAGGAGTTCTCGCATGAAATGGATGAAACTAATACCAGAAATGATCACAAAAATGAGACGATCGCGACGAGGGTGTTAAATCACGCAAAATAACACTTTTGAAAATTTTCAAAACTCCGATGTTTATTAATTTTGTGAAGTCAAGATTAGTTGATAACATAGTCATAAGTTGGGTTAAATTCTTTGTTGTATTTTTCTTTTGCCCAAGCTATTGTGTCCACACGCTTATCGTAAATTTTTCTTGAGCATACTTTTTATTTTCTCATTAGTGTTTGGACACTCTTGCATTTTAATATTACATTTGCTCATCCATTTGATGTTTTGTTTAAACCACGCGTTCTTCCTCCCACTTAGTTGTTCTTCTACAACCATTCTAGGCCACATGTGAGCTTTCATGCTTTAAACCTTCTTCAGATAAGCTAGCAATCGGGTTAATGTTGATGCCTCTAAGGGGAAGGTTCCCGCTTCGGATAACAAAACTTCATATAGAAATGACATTTTAATTTTGAATTTGCTTGTGATTAAGTATTTTTTAATTCTCTTTATTTGTCTCCACTTAAGATCAAACACATTGTTGCCCTTGTATCAGCCCCAATTTATTATAATTGGGTTTTTAGTATGATACTATAGTAAGTAATCTTATTAAACACACTCAAGTTTATATTACAAATTAGATATAGGAAACATACAACATGACGATCACAATGGCTAACCAATATAAACAAGATGGAAAGAGGCACTTAGTTGGCTCAAGAAGTTGTCAGAGTATGCCGATGATTGATCTAGGCATGAACATAGTCTAGAAACTGATCAAATTGACTACTATGAATCTAGAACTCTGTGTTTGAGCCGTACAAAAGAGGTAGGGTTATACGGTACATTATAGACCAAATTGTACAATCTTGAACCTATATGGAACAATGATCTGCAACTGATGATACTCATTGTGTGTCGTTGTTGGTCACTCTTTGATATCTTTAACTTTGCACCAAATCCTAAATGTCACACTTGAACATACAAAACAAACCCTAGCTAGCTTACAACATGCTCAAGTAATCATTAACTCTAAAAAATAAATATGTAATTGTTTGAGTCGAAATGACCTCGACGATCACCCCATATGTGAGTCACCAAGTGTTACACTACATTCCAGACTCAATGTAGTTCTCATAGTGATTTGTGTCAATGTGCATGTAATTAACCCTTGACCTAGTTTGGTCCTTGTGCCTCAACATCGATAGCGGGATATGCTACTTCATCCCAATAAAAGCCTTTGTGTGTAGATGACAAATTCATATCCATGCCCTCTTATGTTGTGTAAGTAGTATGCATATGTATCTCTCACTTCTCTAGATCAGTAGATGGTAGATAGATAGGTGTATCTTATACGATAAATGCTTACATTAACCTTGCATTTATAGGAGTTCTTAACTTGAATTTTGAGCCTTAGTGATGGGAAAGGCCAACCCAAGACATAATAAATGTACCATAAAAAGAGTAATAAACTGACTCAAAAGATAAAAATTAGATTAAAATAAGGTGGTCTAGGGCCGTCCAACTAGGTCAAGACCGTATGTATGGTCTTGACCCATTTATATAGTCTTAGATCAACATAAGATGGGATAGAACTAAAAATTACCTAACCAGGGATCTTTGTAACTTGACATAAAATCATGATAGAAGAGTGAAATATTGATGCAAGACCAATCAAACCAAGTGATAGAGGATGGAATAATAAGGGATTGTGCCACTAAGATCCAAATTCAAGGTTTAGAACTCATGTATATGCAAATGTAATAAAAACACAATATAATAATGATTTTGTGTAGATTTTGGTGTCTACATTCCCCCCCTTTATGATAGTGAATGAAATTTATTAGTGTAAAGGAGAAGAAATTCATACCTAAGAGTGTGTTGAAGTAAGAACAATCATGAGCATGTCAAGAGAAAGCAGTTGTGCATGGCGAAAAATGTGATTCATTGGCTGACCCACACAAAGATAAGGGAGAAGTGTGGTGTAGGCATCAAAAGGGTATATCATAGTTACAAAAATAAATGCTTGGAGACATGGAGATTTATACTTGGCATGTTTGTAGATTTAGGGGTGATCAAATCCCGGATAATGTGTTTGATTTTACAATAATGTGGGAATTGGGTGTCCCAACACTAAAAGAAGAGTATCATGGTACTTTCCAGTTTCCCACTATAACACTTCCCAATAATGGGACCACACCATTATAGATGGATATAGGTCTTGTATATGTGAAAACCCCTAAAATTTGAAAAGGAAATGATGTCTCGTTGCCCCCACCGTGTTTATATGGGTATATTGCTCTAAATATTGGTGCTTTAGTGAGTTTGGAATACTTATTTTCTTTTTCCCCAATGTTTGCACTAAATACAATGGTGTTTGCATGCAGTACACTTTTTGTGTTTAGGAGTATGTGTTAGGTGATAGAATTTAATTGTGTTGTGTAACAATGCGGCAAAAGGGTTAAAAGTAAAAATACTACTTTGTTATTAATAATAAAGTGAAAAAGTTAAAAAAATACTTTGCATTGTTTGATTAAGATTGAGTGTGATAAGAGCTCTAAGACTGTGAAAATGCCATGAGTGACAGAGATTATGCAGTCACGATTTGAGAGAGTAATAGATACTATGCAACCGTGGATGACCCATGAGTTTGTAAGTGTAATTAATGTTGGTGTTTTGGTGTGATATTTTTCAATAAAAATATTTTTTGTGATTTTATTGAATTTAGTGTAGAGTGATGAAATGAGACCGAATGGTCCAACTTTGGCCTTGAGGTGATACCGTACGGAACTATATGGTACCGACTAAGTTCCATACAGTTCTGACCAGGAACTGTATGATCCTAACTTAAAGCATAAAATGATTAGCAAAACATTTCAACGTGTTAAAAGAAAGTGTTTGGATAAATTGCTTTAGATTAGCATGATGTATGATGGTGTTTTACATTGTTAATGTGGACTAATACAGTGTGTGGTGTATTTTTGGTTACAGAGAGATATGCATGCACGAGAGTTATGCGAAGGGTGCCATATGACGACATTGTTTGCATGGTCTAGATGATGTGGTTTGGCACATTTTGGATAGAGTTAGTTTGCATCTAGTGGCTATATTAAGGGGGTTTCCCCAACTATGAATTTGATTACAACATTGTGTGAGCGATGGAATGCAAATATGTGCACATTTTGGCTCTTGACAAGGGAGATAACAGTAACATTGGATTATTTGTATTGCATTTGTGGTTATTGATTGTAGGGGAGAGGTCACAAGTGTTTCCCCCAGATATGTCCAATCATGTGAGACAAGCCCAAAGATTTTGGGTGGGGAATGGGGGTATTAGATATCCCACTATTAGGTTGAGTGTTGTGGTGTTTTGTGATTGCAAAAATTTATCTATGTTTTATTGGCCTTATTCGTAGCATTGGATGGTGGGGATGTCGATATCTTATAGGATGTGGAATATTTTTTAGATTCTATAGGATCATGGGACCCAATATGTATGGGGTCATTGTGTGTTAGCTCACTTATAACAAGATCTCTATATGTTTACATTGGATAACCAAGGTGGTGGTGTAGCAATTGTTACTTTATTACATGTGTGGGCCTATAAGCACATTATTATTGTGTGACTGATAGGTGGGCCACGCCTATATTATGCATATCCATAGACTGCAACAACAAGATGGGTGATGACAGGGTGGTGAGGATTTGATATGATGACCTATATGTCTATGTTGGATAGGTTGACACGATAGTACATTGTTTGAAGGCTATACAGAGACTTCAGAGGATGATGTAGAGATATGATAGATTCAATGCACTGTGTAGCTTAGGATTGATTTCCCTAATAGGGGGAGCTATTTTAGTGTGATCATGTGACACAACAATTGTGTATTATACAAGAGGTGTCTCTAGCACCATATCTATAGAGAAGGTCTACATATGCAGCCTATAGAGAGGGGGTATGGCCAAGGCCAACCCTAGCTAAGCTATTTTCCCCGTCATCGGATGAGGTAAAGCTAATAGGTGTATTGAGTGATTGGGATGACGTAGGTTGCAATACAACATATGCAAAGTGGTGGACATAAAATGGATGGGTGTTATTGTTTCCTATCGTAGTAGGTGATATATGAGGTGATGTTGCATCTGGAGGAGGAGACAATATAGGGATTCCTCCACCCACAGGTGGAGGAGTTGATGGAGGGAAATATTCCCTTGGCAAAGATGTGGTGGATGCAACAATTGATCAAAAAATGGGATATACAAATTAAATCAGTTTCTCCATTTCTGAATACTTAATCAATTTTCTCAATTTCTTATATTTTTGTGGAAAATTGGATTAATAAATACCAAATTTGAATCCCAATTATTAGATCATGCAAACGCTCACTAATCCATGAATTTTATATACCAAACTTGATTATCTCAATTTCTCATAATTACGTAATGTAATTGGCTACAACATTAAAAAATGGCATTAAGAATTGAATTTAAACAATGAGAAAAAGACAAGAATAGGGAACAATGTAAACTAATTTGGTAATGAAGTTCAACCCTATTAGGGAACCTTTGGGTTTAGAAAATACTCAAACCACTATATTAATTACTTAACAAAGACATTTTATATTTGAATATTACATTAAAAACACAGTAGAGGTCTGTAAAATAAAATACCTCTCATTTGTTCTCTACTTTGAACTCTAGGAAATATCTGGTTCTGCCTCCGATGGCCTTCCCACAACAAACAACTCTTCTCTATAAAAGAGGCTATTTTGCTCTGTAATAATAGGCTCCTGCTTTATGAGGGGCTATCTCTCTTTACTAAAGGGCATATAAATGTCTTTCTCTTCAAGAGGCTCCATTCTCCCATTACAAGGTTTCCCTTAACCAAATTTTACCAAGCTTCCTTCTTCAAAATTCCCCAAAATGCATATAATAATGACCTATATATATCATTTCATGATCGTGGCACATGGGGGAAAATCTTACCATTGTTTATCAAAAATGCATGGGGTTTGAATCCCCCAACCAACACCTCCATTTTGGCTTATTTCAGCCACAAAAAGCCCACATTAAGGGGATAAAATAAATAGTGTTTTAAAAATAGCCTTATGATTAAGAAAATATGTGTGGCATATGCCAACTTTTAATTAGATGCAAGTGTTTTTCTCCACGCGCTTTGACTTTGGGATTGATATTCCACATTAATCGTGCAAGGGATAGGGATAGGCTTTTAATAGCCTTGTGAGTGTATGTTAAGCTATGGCTTGGGCCATACTTGGCATTATTTTATTTGACTCGCCATTCAACTCAACATTAATTGTTGAGTGCATTGAGATGGGTGTTGCATGTTCAACTTGTCAGCTGACTTGGTTGTTGAGTTTTTCATATATATGTGTAATAAACTCAATCCTGTATTGAGTTGGTTATTTAACTCAATTTATTTGAGTGCTTAGTTGACAATGTAACTTGGTGATAATCTTGGTAGTGTGGAAGTCGGGTGACCTAATACAATCGTCATTTGAGCTCGCCAATGTTGAACTTGTGGTGGTAATCTGACAATAAGGTAGATGGGTCCCTTTCTTGATAAAAAGTGGACCACACCAGTTGATAGGCTCCTAGATGGAAAATAACAAGGGCCCCACACTCAACTGGAGGTAACAAACCAAACCCTTTTTTTTTTGAAATACTATTTACCATGTGTTAATACCCCATTGGTCCACTTGGAAAGCATAATCATCATCATGACATCATAATTATACAACCTGCTTTGTTTTTACCTGTTGACGCAAAACTTTCGTGAGTCGTAACTTATAAAAACAAAGTCCATTTGAATCTGTTTAAAGTGGGATGGAAATATCTCCATGAGTTTCTCCGTGTGCAAGTAGTTTTGGGGAAACTGCAGACCATTTGACATGTTTAATATGGGTATCCTTTGGATCACTCCTCCACACTAAAAATCATTTGGACCACCAAAAGTCTATTTCATTCTCAGAAAATTACCGAAGGTATCACTCCATCATTTCTATCTTTTTCTCTACTCTTTTGTTGATAAAAACCTCTTCCTGCAACTCTTCAAGATATGTAGGAGAAAAATCATCAATAGAAGGAACTTAAACTTCTTACATTAATCCACAATCATAAGAGGATCTCCCCCAATACGGGGCTATCTCTCCAAAATGGGGTTGTCTCTCCCAATACAGGGCTATCTCTCCTAATACATGGTTGTCTCTCCCAGTACAGTGTTATCCCTCCCATTACGTGATTGTCTCTCCCATTACACGGTTATTTATCCCAATTACAGGGTTATTTCTCCCAATTACAAGGTTATCTCTCCCAATTCAACGCTATCATCTACAAATGGTATTCATCTCTAGGAGCTCTTAGGTTCATAATCTCCACCTGGCATCCATCTCCCACATTCACCTACTTTTTTCCATTTACAAAGGGGTTGAAATTTATTTTTATTGTCTTTAGGAGGTCTTTGCAATAGACTCTTGATCTTTAATTTGTTACTCTTGTAATAATTAATTTTCTTTTTATTTCTCCCAATAAGGGGCATGCAAATGCTTATTCCCCAAAATAGGGGCTATATCTTGGAATAAACTGGCATATACGACAGTACTTCATTTTTCTTTCTTAGAGGATGACTTCCCAAAGCTACGTTTTTCTCTCTTAGAGGCTGACATCCCAAAACCAAATCCTGAAAACTCAGGTGACGAAGAGATTTCATGACTCCATCCCACCTCTACCAACTAACATGTTTGCACTCTTGGTGTCTTGGTCTTCTTCTTGGCATATTCTCTTAGCATTTGCACTGCTTATAAGCTATAATGAAGCACCTGCATAAAGAGATTTTGTTTACATTCTTCTTGTTGTTCAATATTCTCAACAAGGGGTAGAAAATACATTACATAATAAGTGGTGTTATAACAGGTCACCACTTGTATAATTTTCCCTTCTTGGGGTATTATAATCAAAATACAATATACATGGACTGTAAACACAATTCCATTTACAAACATTTATCGAACTTGGGTCTTACAAAATGTTCTTACAAATAACTACACATACTTCGAAAAACATATTTCAATGAAAGAAAATGGATGATGACATGCATCCACAAAACAAAAATGTTCTTATTGAGTGAAAATTTCCATAGAATCACTTCTCATATTGATTTCTTACCACTTCATCCTCTCTTGGAAGAACACTTTAGCTCACATGTTTACAAAATATGTTGATCAACATGTCTCCCTACTATTATCATAACTTGGAGAACCTTTGCTTGAAGTTCCCTCTTAATGGAGTCCCTCTTCACCCATCTTGCCCAATGCTACAAAAAATGGTGAGAAAAACATGTTAATAAAACTTAGATATGTAAATATACCATCCATAAAAGAAAATACTTTCTTACCAACCTGTTAGCGATATTTTATGTCACTTTGATTATTATATTGATTTTAATGACCCAGTCCATGGAAGTGGCATAAAATTCCCTAACCCTGGAGATATCACCTATCACCTATTGACAAGGTGATCTTCCTTTTCATTTGACAAGAGAAACTCCCTCGTATGATGTGAGTATTATTGGGTTTTGGATACTTTTAACCAGAAAACACCCAAAAGGGTGGGAAGAGAGAAGAATGGAGAAAGTAGAAATGAAAGAAGATGGAAGGGAGGAGTCCACAACAAGCTAAACATAAATGGATGTTGGGATAAATCAAGGATAACCACAAAATAAGGGAAGCCCTCTTTCTCACATGAGAAAAATAGCATGGGCAACAGGTGCAGAGAGGACAAGAAATATGCAGAAGCACAAAGTCTTCGCCATTCATAGATTGCTAATGTATGTCACAAAATACACCTACACATATACGCAATACAAATCATGTAGATCCTAGCATCACTTTTGATACAAATGAATGGAAATGTGGATATTTCTTCTTCCAATACTCATATCCTTTGTTCATGAAGTATGGAAATGCATTATACACACAAAGTTGCAGAAAATCTCTTCATAACTAAGATAAAAAGAGAGAGACTCCTTTTTACAATTGAGCTCAAGCATTTTATAGGAATTTACAAATGATTCTTCATATTCTAGGTGGATTTTCAACTTAAAATACAATCCTAGTAAAGAAATAGAAACTCTAAGTGAATTTTACGAGAAGAGAAGAGAGAGAATGTGTGATTAAAAGAAGATGATCCAGGATGAGGTTTTGTTCTTCCCTTATTGTGGAGATGAATGGTACAGCTGAATAGGATAGTCCTCATTTGCTTCTCTAATCAAAGCATTTATTTTCTTGGAAATATAAATTATGCTCCACATCTTACTCATAATTATCATCTTTGATCATTCCCAGAAAACTCTCTTTTAACTCTTCATCTCTCTGAGCAATGATATAATGCACAAATCAACTCTTGTCTCCCAAACAAGAAAACACTTATCTTGAAATCATCATGATACATGAAATCACATCACCCATGTCCCAGAGTTGGTAAGAAAAATCAAACCATGAACTTTCTTGGATTTTATAGTATCAAATATTCCCGAGAGTTTTCAGTAACAACGTAGCAATCTTTTTAATGGAAATAATTCCTCTTTATGTGATCCGAAAATTGACCGATTTTTTTTCTCGACACGGACCCCTATAGGATTTAAATTATTTTCTGAATTTACCCCATTAAAATCAACTTTAAAGCAATACAAGAATTAAAACACACTGCACACAGGTTTATAATAGAGTTTGGAAGAATGCCTATGTCTTCAGGTTCATCAATAGAACCAATATATTATCCACTTTAATGACTGAAATTCTAATACAAAATTACAATCCAAACATGATAATAAACCCGATACATGAAGTTTTAAAGCAGTGGACTCTTCAGTCTGTTAAACTGCATTCTTCTTACTTCGATAACTTAGTCCCGATCTGGCTCTCTGGGTTATGGTCCCACCATGCTTCTTCCTTTTTCTTGGTTGCCACATCTACCCTCTAAGTGTATTACACTTCGAAAATCCCTAAGGCTTGTACTACCACATTTTCCTGTTAAGGTCTTACTCTTCAGCAACACAGAAGGAATATACTACTACATCTGCCCTTTGGGGGTCTTACACTTCAATAACATATAGTTTGCATGGAAGTAGATATTGTCACATCTGCCCTCTAGGGGTCTTACACTTCGACAACACCTAGAAACATGTATTGCTACATCTACCCTCTAGGGGTCTTACATTTTAGCAATACATGAACATCATCACATATGCCTTCTAGGGGTCTTATACTTTGGAAGATGTCATGTTCATCGGCTCCACGGTGTCTCCAGGCTCCAACTTGAGAAGTCTCTCGGTGAGTTAAAAATAATAATGCTCAAACCATTGAAGATGCCTAAAAAGGTCTTATCTCTTCATATTCCTATATTAATATGATATAGGTCTTAGTCATCCACACTATTACGATATAGGCCACCTAGCTTAAATTATTATGATATAAACCTTTATATATCTCTGTATCACCTATAATAAAATAAGACTGATGTTTCCATAATGCCACCATGATCTTGCCTTCAAACTTCCTATCGTCTGCCTCAGCTCGGGCTTGGCTACTGCTTCCAGAGAGAACAGAGCTTTGACATTGCCTATAGGACTTATAAAATGCCTATAATAGGCCTTTATATAATCTTAGCTCCAAAATATGCCTATAATAAATATAGGTCTTATTCCTCCATAATGTCACCATGAACATGCCTTTGAACTTTGCTAATCGTCCTCCTCAGCTCGAGCTTGGAATACCGCTTCTCAGAGAGAGCTTGGAGCTTCAAAATAATGCCTTTAGGACTTATATGTAAACGCCTATAAAAAACCTCAATATTATTTCTCCAAAATACGGCCTTATATTTTTCTAAGGCATCACATTACACCCCTGATCCTTCATTTTCCTCTCCTTAAGCCTTCGAATTCTCCTTATTCTCCTCAGGTTGTGCTTGGGAGAGAGCCTCATAGCTTGTGGATGAGCTTACCTTAAGCTCAAATTGAGCTTGTTGAATGGAGGAGTTAAGCAGATTTTATAGCCTTTAAACGGCCCAGGCTATTCATTATATATCTTATCTACCAACGAATTACAAACCAACTCGAAAACCAACTTGGTTGGCTAAGTTGGTTTAGTCACTATGAAGATAGGGAGGAGGTCGTGGAATCAACACCCTCGCCCTCACTTTTTCCTTTTCGGTTTTATCGACCGCCGTTGCCTCTACCACGTGGGTTTGCGACCCCTCCACATCGCCATCCATTGTTGTTGTGTTGCTTAAGTCCTCCTAGCAACATCAGTTATCCATTCACACCCATTCATGTGCTCTCACTGCCACCTACCACATTCATGTGCCCACAGTCTACTCATCATGCCACATCGGTCCGCCCTCAGTCCATGCCGAGCTAGACGTTCGTTGGTGTCGAGCCCGTCATGTCACCTTATCCACCATGATGTGGATAATCCCTCATTGATTGGGCTAATGGATAAGAGGATCCTTAAAAGACTTTGGAGGTTACAATGAACATGTGGCTTTAGCCACGTAATTGAGTTTTTAACGGCCAAAGTAATAAAATAGTTCGCCATATAGCTCGATGAGCTGAATGATCAACTCGCCAATGTATAACTCGAACTCGCCACATAACTCAGTCGAGTTGGTTGATAGGGAAATGTGGTGGTAGGCCACATGATGGCCTGGGGACCTACCACGTGGAAATTCTATTTGTGATTGTTGATGAAGAATCATGTGTCAAAGACCGGAGGTATGAAACTTTGACCCATTCTTATCACCTTCGCTCGATTTGCATCTTGCCACATTTTCGTGACTTGTCAGTTGATCGTGTCCTGCCTTAGCGTTGACTCAACTTTTACCAACCACAATTTACATGTATGGGCTCCGTATTCCATGTTCAAAGAGTTTATGGAAATCTCACAAAGTTTACTTCCACACTGTGATGATCCTAGGAGATTTAGGGAATATTTGTTCTTCGTACTTTTCTCTAGATCATTGTGAGATGGAATCAAGAAATAACTAAATGGGAAATATCTTCCTAAGAAAAAGGATTACTTCTTGTTATGTATCTTGAATATAGGATGGTAAGGAGATCGATAATACACCAGAACCATGGTTCTCATCATAAAAAACCTTATATTGATTTAATTAGATGTTTCATGCTCAACAATTCTCTTCTCCTCTCTTTCTTGGGTTAGCAAATGGATTTTTCTTCCTAACCAAGTGTTTTCAATAGTCATAATTGATGTTTTTGGCTGCAACATGGATGCGGTCACCATGTATGAAGGACTCATCCAAATAAAACATTGATGGATTTGTTTGAAAGGTTATTGATACATGAAGTGATGCTCTAATTTTGAGACAATTCCCTCATCGAGATCAACGGGAAAGTGAAAAATCCAATGAAGAGGGAAGAATACTTGTGAAATACTAGTCATCCATATCTCAAAAAATACTATACTCAGCATTCAAGATATAGATCAAATGAAAGGTTGTTTTAAGATTAACATTTGCTCCAAAATTCAGGCAATTTGGCTTGATGAGTCACCAAGAAAAAATAAAAAAAATTAAGATGTTCTGAGCACAAATTGAGTTTTTTGTTTGGAAAATTATTTCTTGAATAAAAAATAAACTAGGATATGGTATCCCCCAAGTGATAACTCAAACAAATTCATTATGTGGGGGAAGAGGTGTGTAAAATTTAAAGGAGTTTTGACCATGAGATCTATAAGAGTGAGCAAAAGAGTGTTCTTAGGGGCTACGACATAGAGCTAGTTTTCATGGAAAAAGGGGAGGATAAATGAAGTTTTCATTGTGTTTATCATGTGGTATTTATCTAATTTATTGTTAGGATTTTTGAGGGAAGGAATGGAATTTAAAAAATCACTTAAGTGGTGTAGGGGTTTTGGCTTTGCAAGTTCAAACACAAAAATGCACTCCAAATGTAAACTCCTCTTTAAAACACACTCTAATGGGAAAGGGAACAATTTTGGAATGCATGGAGAATTTACTAAGTGTAGCAATGTATGGGAAGGTGATAAAATGCACCCAAGGCCTTGGGGTTTGAGTAGAAACACACAAAACAAGCTAAAACTCTATTTTCAAGTTACTTCTTAGCAAGTGGGATTGACCAATTAGGTCGAGGCACACTTATGAGGGTGGGGAAACATAACACTCCATGAGATTTTTTTTTTTACTTCTCAAAATTCTACCATGCACCATAAGTGCGTCCAAGTCACTTAAGTTGTCTACATCAATAACTCAAAGGAGAATTAGAACATAAAGTGCACTTTTGGGTCCAAAACCAAAAATTTGAGTTTTTGGGGGGTATGATAGATTATATTGAGTGGAAATGAGCCAATGAATTCAATAAAACCACTTATAATAATTTAAAATTCATAATTTTGTTTTTTGAGCCAACTCACCTTTTTGGTGCAGGAAGGAGCAAAAATGAGTTGATCTATTATAGGAGCTTAGGATGAGTAGGAACAAAACCAAAACTTGGACCATGCAGAGAACTCAATGATATTTCTTTTAACTATTTTTAATACTTTTGATTCCACCTAGAGTTCCTGAAACCTTCAATGCAATTTTGCTTCTTCATAAAGACTAAGGTACCTTAGTTTCTGGAAGGTTTTTATCGTCCATACTTCCAAAACCTTGCTCTAGATATATCATCATGTAGTAGAATCTAAAACCTTTCAGATGGCTATGTTTTGGGTCCTTAAAACTACCTGAGGCTCCCAAAACCATTCATATAAGATGACCCTTCTCCAATTACCAAAAATATCTCCTCCTCAAAAAGTGCCAGAAGTGAATGTACTCTTAATTCTAGTCAAAAATTTCAGAATATTTCCTAAACCATACTGACATGAAGTAAAATTAGAAATATTTCCAATGATTATAATATTTACTTCTAAAACCACCTGAAGCTTTTGAAACCTTTCACACAAGTGGATACTTACAAAGATACAAATTTGACCAATTTTCTCAAGAGGTGAAAATTTTTTTGATGGGGTTGTTAAGTAAAATTCCTAGACATTTTACATGCCAACACAACCCAAGATGATATATGATCCTCTTTGGTTTGTTCCCTATTGACATGATCTTCTTTGGACATGCGGGTTTTCTTATAGGATGCCTCTTGAACTATTTTTTTTGTTCTTACAAAATTATTTGTACAAGTATGTAGATGAATTTGTGGATAAATATTCCAACACTTTTCAACCCAGTGACCATGATATTACAATGAGTGCAATAATTCTCATCCACTTTATTTTAGATAGTAATCCCTTCTTGTCAATCTCCACACTTTGACTGGGAGATATGTTTTTACAACTTACCTTATTCCTCAAGGACATGATATTCCTTTCTAAGGACTTTCTCTTCCAACACATGACCACACAATGGATATTCAATCCACAAAAGTACATGGATATAAATACCACAATTTTTTTTGTTACATGACCATTCTTCTCATAATCGAAGAAAACATTGGAGTATTGATGATTTCCGTACCTTTTAGGACTATCCTTTGTGCAAGTCTGATGAGGGGAAAATATTTTATCTTGTCCTTTGGGATGTTTATCTCTCATTGGAGATGTCTTGCATTCTTTTTGGATGTTTTTCCCATGACTGGAAGGCTATCCCCTTCTTGATGTGCACACAAGTCTCTATTTGATCTTTGAGAAATCTCTGTAGCAAGCTCTCAACCTTTGATTTACTCTTTCCCATGATAAAAAAACCACAAACATGTTTAACTCTCCCAAATAGTGGTTCTCCCCTTTGCAAGGGCAAACAAATTTCTCTCTGAAAAGAGGTTTAAATACCATATTATCCTTGCATGGGTTTTTTTGCAAAGCTATTGGCTTGGGCTCTTTTCCTCTAGAATATTTTCTTGCTTTTGTTGTTTTAGAGCATTCTATGACTTTTCCATTACCACTAAAAATATCTTAAACCTGCATTTGCAAACTAAAAACTAAACAAATGGAATAATACAACACAAAAAAAGGTGTTAACAATACTTTGGAAACCAATTTTGACACCAAACTTGATCTAAAAATGGGCTATACAAATTTACTCAGTTTTTCCATTTATGAATACTTAATCAATTTTTTCAATTTCCCATTTTTCTACATGGAAAATTGGATTAATAAATACCAAATTTGATTCCCGATGATTAGATCATGTAAATGCTCAATTGCCCATGAATTTCAGATACCAAATTGAATATCTCAATTTTCCGTAAATACGTAAAAATTGGCTAAAACATTAAAAATCAACATTAAAAACTGAATTTAAACAATGAGCAAGAGATAAAAATAAAGAACAATGCAAACCAATTTGGTAACGAAGTTCACCCCTGTTGGGTTATGTTTCTGGGTTTGAAAAATACTCGATCTGCTCTATTAATGATGTAATAATGACCTTCTGTACAAATATTTCATCAGAACACATTATAGGTTTGCAAAACAAAATTCCTTTATTTTTCCCTCTACTTCGTCCTCTAGGAAAGCTTTTGTTCTACCTTATATGGCCTTCCAACTATAAACAATTCTTCTCTCTAAAAGATACTATTTCACTCCATAATAATGGGATATTGCCTTATAATGGGCTATCTCTCCTTAACAAAGTTCATATAAATTTCTCTCTTCAAGAGGCTTCATTTTCCCATTACAGGGTTTCACTTAACCAAGTTTCACCATGCCTCACAAAGCTCCCTTCACCAAGATTCCCCAAAATGCATATAATTATGGCCTATTTATATTATTTCATGGTCATGGCATATGGGTGAAGGCCTTATCATTTTTACCAAAAATGCACAAGGTTCGATTCCCCTAATAAATTGCTCTATTTTGGCATATTGTAACCATAAAAATCCCACATCGAGGGGATAAAACAAATATTGTTTTAAAAATAGCCTTATGATTAAGACTATATACATGGCACATACCACATTTTAATCGGACGCAAGTGCTTTTCTCCATGCACTTTGACTTTGGGATTAATATCCCATATTAACCACATAAGAGATGAGGATAGGATTTTAATAGATTTGTGAGTATATGGTGAGATGTAGCGTAGGTCGTGTTTGATATTATTTTGTTCGACTTGTTGTTCAACTTGGCCTTGGTAGGTGAGTCTTTTGTTGAGTGTGTATAGATGGGTGTTGGATGTTGAACTTGTCAATTGACTCGATCGTTAAGCTTGTCATGCAATGCGTGTACTAAACTTAGTGTCATGGTGAGTTGGTTATTGAGCTCAATGTGTTTGGGCTCTTAGTTTGCAATGTGACTTGGTCACAAGCTCGATAGTGTGGAACTCAGGTGAGATAATGAACTCTCCATGTGAGCTCGCCAATGTTGAACTTATGGTGGCGATGTGATGACAAGGTGGTTGGTCCCCCCTTCTAACAAAAATTGAAACCCACCGATTGATAGGCTTCCGACCGAACAATAACATGGACCCCACACTCGACTATTGAAAACTGGAGGCAAAAAACAAAACCCATTTTTTTTGAAATTATCTTTGCCACATGTAAATACCCCATTTGTCCACTTAGAAAACTTAGTCAACATGATGACATCATCACTATGTAACCTGCTTCATTTTTCCTGTTGACAAAAATTTTTCACAGGTCATAAATTTTGTATACGAAGTCCATTTGACTCTGTTCAAAGTAAATTGGAAATATATTCACAAGATCTTCCATGTGCAAATAGTTTAGGGAAAATTGTAGTTAGTCTAACCTATTTGGAGTGGGTATCCTCTTGATCAACATTAGCACAACATAAGTATTATGTGATGTTTAAGCCTTGATTAAGTGATAGATATATGTTGTCACTTGGTTTGATGTTTATATAATTATGTTGGTGATTGCATGTGATGCCTACTAGACCACCATTATGTATGTATTTCTATGGACATTACTTTGGAAAATTCTAGGGGATGTGGTGGCTGGAGGTATGCTGGAGCGAGTAAATGATATAACCGGTGAGAATGTGTACTTTTCTAATCCATTTGAGGTGGCAGCAACCATATGTGTAGTGTTGCATAGTGAGTGGTATGAGAGCTAAACAAAGTGATCCTAATAATGGGATTCCCATTTTAGGACTGAGTTAGTGCAGGATTAGTTATTGATATTGATGGATTCTTATGACCAGTATGTGTAGATGTTGGTAGATAATTCCATGTTACATGAGTGAATATCTCACTATCAAGAGAGGTCATGATCAAGAGGTCGTGGTGACACTAGAGGGGCCTCAAGTTCTTGAGATCCAATGCCTATTGGGAGGTTGAGGAGTATGAGTAAATGCACGAAGGTAAATTCCCTCAACATATTATATATATTTTTATTGGACATATATACATATATTGAGTTTTGGATTCAAGGAAAAATCATGTTTTTCATATTGGTAATATATTGTGTAACGTAGTTGATGAGATGAACAGATGTATGTGACGATTGTCAGATGCATTTGCTTTCATTTTGATGTGATTAGTTTATTATGAAGTGCCCATTAGATGATGTATGTTTTATTGGTAATAGCAGCAGGTAATATATAGAACCATAAGAAAGCTAGAGAATATATGATGAGCATATTCAAGAGTTAATCAAGAGTATGTGTTAGGGTAATTGGTTGTGTGTAACCTCTTCATAAGATCTCATGAGCATATAGGGAAAGGAAACCTATTCTTTGAAAAATAAGGAAGGGTGATCATTATATATGTCATAAGGTACTTAGTGAAAAGGGTAACATGAAATAATGATGTGTTTAACAAGTGAAACTTATAGGTGAGTAAGACATTGTGATGGAGAAATCAGGTGTGTCTAGGTGTGGACAATCATTCTAGAAACCAAAAGTGCATTTGGTGTAAATCAATCATGAAGTTTGAGCTTAATTGAATGTGTTTTCGATGGTGCCACAAAATTTGTATGAGTCACATGTACAACTTTAGGTGCAAACTTTTTCTCCGTGGCTAACCATTTCTATGTAGGCCATAATGGATCCTACAGAGGAATAACGTCGTCATGAGAAGAATTATTTAATGTATTAGTGGAATAATTGTCAGTGAGAGTAACAATTTTTGGACATTGTCTTATAGGAGGTGAAGTAAATCTATCATAATGACACGTCTCAAAATTGATAATTCCATTGTCCTTAAGTAATTTCATTTTCTGATATAATCTGTCACAATCATTGTCGCAGCTATGGTTAAAATTACAAAAATGCCTTCTGTTTTCTCTTTGAAACTGATGCAGAGGATGGTGGTCATTACAGGGTAAGTAGGATGTCATATACTCTATCAATAGATTTTTCAAAACAAACCATTTTATTCTTAGGCCTAGGAATAACTTTTGGTTTAGGATTAGGATTATAAAATATGTTACCATGATGTAGAACTTTTACTTGAGTATCATTAGGTACCAATTCAGGTGGTGTATCATAGTCATGCATAAGAGAAGCAATTATAATGTTCTCATTTGGAGGCTTAGGTTGATGTGGGAGTGTAATATCTTGATCTAGATCAATAACATGTAGGCAAAGCTTGGTAAATGAATCACATGTATTATATAATAATTATTCCTTAAGAGGCCTTATGAGACCTCAATAGATCAATTTATTGATATAATAATAAGTGAATGTTCAAGATTTGAAACCTAATATGTAGTTAGATATAAGATCTGTATCACCTTGATGTAAAGAGGGTAAACACTCATATGTAGTTATAAGGCCTTTATTACAACTAAACTAAGTTAGGAAAACATCTTCAAGTTCTAGAAAAGTACTTATAGACATGCTAGAGTAAACCAATACATAGCTTCTCATGTGAGATGCTTAAGAAAAGCTTTGAGAAGTAATCTATCATTGTTATGTGAAGCCATAAGTTCTCTAAAATACTTAAGATGTAGATAAGGATATGAGGTATCATTAAAAAATTTGAATGAAGGCATGAAAATTTTCCTAGAGATCTGTGATTGGAAGATTTTACATTGAATAAGATTTCCATAAATAGTATTGGAATCAATTCTATAGTAGTAAGCTTTTCTCTCTTAAGTTAAAGTACATAATTTACATTATAAATCTCCAAATGAATGCATAAGAGGTAGGACCTCTTAAGGAGGTATGACATAAACATCTAGAGGATCGTTTAAGGGTTGTACCTTAGCATTGATAGTGGCCATATGAACACTATTTCATTTAAAGGAAATGTGGGGTAAGGTGTCATTGAGTGGAATTTAGGGCTTGATGGGATTGATCTCCCATTGGGGTTCTCAATGCGAGTATTGTTAGAGAATCCAATAATTCTCATCTTAATATCACTCTAGCAGAATAAACATTACCACAACCATGAAGAGTGCACATAAAATCAACTTAAATCTTCATAATAAAATGATGAAAATGTTATACATATAGGAGGAAGAATAGCAACTACCACTAGATGAATGGTGACTAACTCTCACTAACGTATATTGGCAATATAACTGACTACACAGAACTAGTAAGCTAACTCAACACAATTAGTACACCTAAACAAGCTAACATAACAAGTGTAGAGCTAACACAAGTGCAATAATTATCCTGATAAAAAATAAAGGATAAATAATAACCCACACTAACACCCCCCATAAGTGTAGCTTAGGTGGGCAGAAAATAAGGTGGGTCTCAACAACAAGGCCTGATGAGGTACCCACATATAATAACTGGGAAAAAGGGACACTACAAGGTACCCAAAACTAGTAATAACAAAGTAGAGAGACAAAAAACCCGCTTCAAGGCATCCCAAGAATCTTGGCTCAAAATACTTGTATAATGTTGAAGAATTTTAGTGTGCATTGTGGTTTGAATCCACTGCTTGATCACAAAACTCAAAAACAACTAACACTGGGCTTCACCTTAATAGCTCCATACAAAGAGACTATCAATGGAGTGATGTTAAAAGTGCAAAAAAACACCAAAATAATTCAATTAACTACTCCAAATAGGTGTGCCACGATCCAAGAATAATAACGAAGGAAACAAGGCAAGGACACAAGATCCAAAGAAATAGGAGTGTCATGATCCAATAATAGCCAAGACAATAAGGCAGGAACATTTGACCCGAAGAAGCAGGATAAACAACATACCCTCCCATATTGTTGAATGGGTAGAATGACATTACAATTATGTATGAGTTGTAAAAATAACTACTCCAACATTGAAAAACTAACACTAGGCTTCACCAGAATAACTCCCCCACAAGAGAGACTGTCAACATGCCTAAAAGTTTTGAAAAAACAGATACAAAATCTCTTAAAAAATAAGACAAATATACTACACCTACTAAATAAAAATGTTCAAAACAAGGAGCCTTACAATGTAGATGGTATAGAAAGTGCAATAAGAGGCTGAATGGTGGAGGAGCCATGCCTATAGATTCCTCTCAATGAATGTCTATTTCGTTACCGCAAGTGATAAAAAATCCACCCCAAATCAACAAGGATGGATGAAGAGGTTGTTTTCATATGATTCGATACAAAATGTACAATGGGGTTGTGCAAATGAACATCAGAACATGTATCAGGTCGATAATGTATGAAAGTTGAAATATCAGGTTTCTCAAGCCTGAGTGAAAGTGCTGAGCTCAGGTATAGCTCATGATCCTCGGAAAGAGTCGAGCAAAAAAAAAGGATCTTTGTCAATGTGTGATCCCAATGAAGTGCCTTCTCAAAAACCAATTTCATGGTGAGAATTCCACTTAACAGGTTAAATAAGGGAACTAATACCATATGAATGTCTACTAATACCTGTACTAGTGAAATCCATAGAATGGAGTATGCAAGAACCAAATGCAGTGGCATGCTTCTCAAAAGATCCATACACGTGAGTAGAAGTGGGATACAAAAAATGTGTTAGTGCAATAGGTATATGTGTGGAAGTAGAACATGCAATAACAAGGGCAATAGGCTTAAGAGAATTAGAAGTAGGAGTAGACTCAAAAACTAACAAAACAAGGTTAGTCGGTGTGAGAGCAACAATTGCAAGTGGACTAGGACTAGGAGCAGGGGTATAAAAGTCCACAATGTGAGGATGTTGTTGTAAGTGATCAAGTGTTTGTTGTAGGGAGTGTATTAGTTTGTATTTATTGTGAATGAAGTTATATAGAAGAGAATTTTGCTTATTGAGCAATCTATTTTCTTCCACATATTTGACCATGTCCTCCTGAATGGAACAAATTTCAGAGAACAACATCTCATTCTTGCACTAGAAAGTAAAGATATTAGAGCATGAATCCATGATAAATGCAATAACACAACACCCATAAAATATAGGATGTCAAGCTCTACCGAAAATGTGTCCAAAACACAGTGGAGTCCTTTCTTTTTCTTATATTCTAGCTCTAGACCAACACTATGTGATCTCCAAATCAAATATATGTAAGCTCCAGACTAAATGTGTGTAGATCCAAAAATGAAAGAAAAAAGAAAAAAATTATTATGAGGGGGTTTGACAACATGTCAAACCAATCCTTGCCCTCCGATCTTCGACACACAAGAACAAAAGGGCACCACAAATATAATTTAAAGTGGACTAGAAAAGTGGAGTAAAGGGGCAACACCCCTTGTGTGCTCCCCAAACACAAATTGCCCTTTTAAAGGACTATTGAAATGGCCCAAAAAAATAGATTTTATCCACAAAATGAACCCCCTCAAATTGCTTATAATTACACAGTTTTATTACAATATTTTCACAATTTTAGAAAAAAAATTGCTTCACAAATATGTCCCTTTACAATAAATTATTTCCTTTTAAAATGTTTTACTCATAAAAAATACCTTTGAGAAAAAATAAATAATTTTTTTCCTAGCTTGACAAATTCGGAAATAACTCGATCTCAGGCGGTAAAAGGTTAAATGAGATGGCTCGAGGGTAATGTTGGAGAAAGAGGTTCAAACCTGTGATCTTGTGTAAAGTGCTTGGATGTTTTGACCACTATGCCACACATTTTCCATGTAGATTAAATTGCAAGTGGAGATATTTATCTTTCCTCATGAAATGAGAAGAAAAATAAAAAATAGATTATGATTTTAACCCTAATCAGTCGAATTCCAATAAATAAATGTCACAAATGAAAGAATTGAGGTTGAATTAGATTAAGCATCTGTTACAGTTGAAGGCGTAGGGGGTAGGTGGAAGTAATATCTCAAAGAAAAATGCCAAGCCAAGACGCTACCATCGAACAAGGTTGAAGCAACACCAAGCCACCAAGTTAACAATGGGCTACCACTGACCAACCACCATCAAATCTAAGCAGATAGGAGAAAGGGATAAACAGGTTTAAGACCATGCTAAGAAAATGAATCCACCATTGCACACTAAGTCCAAACCACCATGATTTTTCCGTAGATCCACTGTTAACATAGCCGAGATGAATAGTTATGTGTGGTTGAGTCGATATGACGAGTCATGAAAAATACTTTTAGAAACAACTCATCATCGGTATTTTGGTTAAGTCATTGAAGCCATGTCCTTGTATTTCCCAGTTATACTGTTGAATATTATCATCACCATTTGAACTTATGGCATAAATACTTATTAATATAGTTATGGCTAGCTATCTTTATTTTGTGGTATTCGGTGTGTGAAATTATTCTCTTGATTTTAATAAGTTGTTTGAATGATGCTTTGTGTGATGTCACTCTTATTTGTGAGTAACTTGTTGTATGCAGCAAAAGAAATATCTGTAGCAACTCATCCGCAACCAAAGGGAATCACCTATAGTTATGGACTTATCTACAACAACTCATCCATAGCCAAAGGGGGTCACCTACAACAAATAAGTTGTGATTATGAAGATCTCTCGGAACGTGAAGGACGATACTCAAGTTTGTACATGTCGTTGAAAGAGTAGTTACAACTGGGACATGAAAAATTGGGAGATAACTTAACAAAATATCTGATTATTCATTACAACTCACTAAATAACTGATTGATTAGTTAACACGTGATTTAAGAAACTTGTAATTTACTTGAGTTATGTTTTTCATATCTAGACACTTGTTAATTAGTTCTGTTGCATGTGTGGAAACTCTTGTTGATCTGTTTGAAATGTTCCACTTATTCTACCGAAGATATTTTACTTAGATTTTTGAACTCCTAGTTGAACTCTTTTTCTCACGTTTTGTTGTAATTAAGGAGTATAAAATAAAAGAGTTAATGTTGGAAATATATCTAGAATGGAGAATATATAGAATAGAAGAATTAGATAATAGAAGATACACATATACAGAGGTTACTTTGTTCCTAGATGTAACATTCATGCCAATCCAATAAAGGATTTGAGTTTTGTTTAGTAGCTCTTAGTTATAGGCCTTAGGAGGGATTAACACCCAAGGCAGGGCCCACTTGTGGTCTTCTAAACCCCTCCATAGTTTTGTTGCTCCGTTTCATTGCATGATTATACTACGAAGTAATTTATCTCTTTATCATCATTCTAAATTTATAAGCTTTGCTTTACTCATGGTATTTAAAATCAATTTGCTTTCAATTCTAAGTTTTGTTTCAAGCATTTTTATTTCAAGTATTGTAGTGACAACTATTTCTTTCCATACTGTAGACACCTATAATTATGCCTAAGCAATTTAAATACTTAAATTGCGCTAATTATCCCCTTTCTCGCAAATTAACGACTTATCGTCAATAAGCACTCATATTCCCTCTTGTTGTCGTTAATCAATTATAATACGTTAATTGATTAAGTCGCTTGTCTAGCTAACAACCTAATTAACGACCTTTCGTTAATTAACCACTTCCTTTATCTAGATTAATTAATTATCATTAATTAATTAGTCTTCCCCTTCATTCAACTAGTAAATCAATATTTAATTGATTTAATCCCCTCACAATAGCCTAAATCACACTAATATTCTTCTAATTGGCTTCTATAAGCTTACACCTACCTATTAGTTAATCACCTTTGATTAATTAAAACACCCCCCCCAACTCCCATGACTTGCTAAACATGTATTAAACCCTTCTAAAGTAAGGTTACCTTTAATAAAGCAACCTTATCCATTCCTAATCATGTTCTACCTTTATCCCACATTCATGAGGATGTATTGAATCCTTTATCCTTTGGGCTATATAAGGATCCCTCCTTCTACCTTTATACCTACACATAAACTCTTTGAGAAAGCAATTGCAAAGCATATAGCAAAATAGACTAAGAATTGGCTTTTGTGTTCTCTTGAGAGTTCATCATCTTGAGGAGCTAAGCTTCCTATTTCTAGCCTAAAGTGCTTGGGTCATATGGGAGGTGTCAAAAGGGTCTTGTAGCCTAATTTTGATAAGCCCCCATTCCTAGGTTCTTGGAGATATCAAGGACAACCAAATATTGATTGCCACGGAGCTTATTTAGGTAACATGACAATCTAGAGAAGTAGAGATTTAAATACTTTAGCATTGTTTAATTCAAAGTTAATGCATTATGATAGGTATTAACCTTGTTTAGCTCTCATCTTTGATGGTGCTTAGATTTTTTCATTAGCTTTGTTGTAGAACTATTTAGGTGTTAGTTTTCATTCATATAACTTAGCTAAAAAGCACAAAACCATGCACACATATACCTCCTAAATTTTTTATAACTGTGTATACAACACTGGCATTATTGAAACTTTATGTCCCCTATTTTGATGATTAAATGACTATTATTTAATGAACACCATATTAATTACTGCAAGTTAATTTACACCACCATTTTTAGCACCGTTGTCGGGGATACTGCTAAGTTATAAGTTTTTTGAGAGGTTTTTGTATTCCTTAGGAATAATTTAGGTTTTAGGAAATTCCACCTCCAAACCCCCCCACTAATGTATATTGATTGAGTTGAGTTAGTTGATGCATGCACCATCCAAGAGATGCCCATGCTAGATTCTTACCCAATCCACAAATAACACAAATTACTATATCTAATTCTAAAGAATACACATCATCCTTTGTACAAGGTTTGATAGTAGAGGATCCCCCTCCAAGTGAGACTCCTGAGACTACTCTTGAACAACCCATCATGGTAGAAGAATTGAATCAAAATTTTGAAGAAGGGGAAATTACATTTGAGTTCCCAATCTCCAAAAATAATCAACCTGCTATAATGCAGAATATTTCTCCATCAAACCTTCCTAACTTTCATGGATCCATAACTAAAGACCCAAACACTTTTTTGTTTGAGTTTGACGTTTTATGCAGGATCTACGGTTGTACAATAGATGCACATAAGCTAAAGTTATTTCTTGCTACACTAAAGGATGCAACCTTGAGATGGTTCATGGGTTTAGAAAGAGGTGATGTGACTACCTAGAAATAGACGAAGGATAATTTTCTCACCAAGTACCAAGACTGTTGCAAGATAAGTAGTAGAGGATGGGATGAACTCTTCAGGATGGCACAAAAGGAGGATGAGCCATTGAAAGATTACCTAGAAATATTTTCATTTAGTGTTTAGAATTCAAGACACACAAGATTACCTCCTGAATCTCTCAAATTACTCTTCTTGAAGGGACTCAATGAGGAGGATGTGGATGTTTTGGACTTGATAGGGGAAGGATACATTTCAAAGCCTACCTTTGATGATATTTGTGAAGCCTACAAGAATTAATCCAAAACAAATATGAAGAGAATCAGATATGTTAGATCAAAGGGTGGATCAACTACCAAAGGAATTAGGGATATATCTAAAAGAGAGATTGTGAACATGTTTAAGAACATGAAACAGGAGATAGTCAATGACATGGCTACCAAGCTCGATGCTTTACATGTTAAGAAGAAAAGCAAATATGCAGAGGCAACACTTACAGAGTTCTGTTATGCATGCAGAAGAAAGAAAGTTGATTATAAATGCAAAGGATTAGCCAACATTATACAAGAGAAGGAGGATGTACTTGAATTCAAGATGATAGAAACAGAGGATGGGCAAGTCTTCTACGTTGCTTAAAGAAAACCTTGCCCACCAAGATAAGGAGATATGCTACAAGACATAATGTCATATTTTCATAATTGAGCTAGTAATCCATATATGCAACCCCCACCTTGGGCTAATACTTAGCAAGGTTAGGCTTCATACCCTAGCAAATACCAACAACAATGAAAAAATCAATTTTCAGGCCAACAGTGGCAACAACCTCCTTTTTCAAGATAGCAGCCTTAGAGAGGAGGGCACCAATTGAACAACCTACCTCCAAACTACTAGCAATCCTACCATCAACCTCCTTATCCACAAAAAAACCTCTAATGTCAAACCCCCAAGAAGGATTTGAACAAAAAGCCACTCAGCTACTAGCTCAACCAACACCTAACCCAAACAATAAAGCTACTCAACCAGCCTATACCATTAAATCAACCCAATATTCTGCTTATTTAGTTGATGTTAATGATATCCATCTCCGCTCAGGAAGATCACTTCTCCCACCAAGTAAACCCACCATCACATAGATTACATATGAACCATCGTCATTGTAGACTGATCCGCAGCAAATCCAGAAAGCACTACAAATTGATCCACAACAACGTGAGTAGATTTCTAATATGGATAAGTTACAAGCTAATGAACCATCATTTCCAAAAAGATTGCAGGAAAGAAATACTGGCCTAAAATTAGATTTTGATTCTGATTTTATGAATCAACTAAAGGATATTTGTGTTAAAATTCCACTTATTTAAGCCATCAAGGATGTGACCATCCACAATAAGCTAATAAAATATATATGCATAAAATAGCCATGCAGAAGATGGAAGGATCCATCCACTATACAAGTTATTACATAGTTAGTTGATATCGTGCTTAGAATTTCAATTCTACCGAAGAATATAGATCCAAGCAATCCTTTGGTAAACGTTACAATTAATGGCATAATAATAAAGAACACTCTAATTAACTTAGGGGAAGCAATAAATGTCATAACCAAAAAAATCATGGATGACTTGAAATTGGAAGGACTGAGGCCAACAACTATAGTCTTACTACTCGCAGATAGATCAACAGTGAGACCTGAAGGAGTCATTGAGGACATAGTTATAGTGGTAGAATCTTGAGAATACCCTACTAACTTTATTGTCCTTCAACTAAAAGAGATTTTAGCAGGTTATCCTATTATTCTAGGAAGTTCGTGGTTGGCCATTGTTGATGCATTCATAGTTTGCAGGTTTAACAATGTAATTATTTCCAATGGGAGTGGTACTAAGAAACTCATGCTCTATCCTCATGCCCAACCATTGAATGATGAAGATCAACCAATTTGGGTTGAAGAACTTGAAGTAGATACGAGCTCTGTTCAATAGCTCATGATGCAAGAGAAGTCTTGTAAAATTGAAGGACAAGAAGAAGGTTTTTTTCTCTCCAATATCTTGCAGAATAACTATGGAAGGAATGAAGAAGTGGATAACGGATTAAGGTGTTTAAGCTATCCCTTGAACCATATTCTACAACAGCAAAGCACCATGGAAATTCCAAGTAAGAATTGTATTCTTCATCAACTTCTTCCCCATAACCGCATATTGAATCATTTTAGCAGAAATGTATGTTCAATGATGAATCTCTCAAAACAAGTGGAAATAACACCAGGAAGACCACTTAATGTAAACAAAATGCTAAGAATGCAGCAAGAGAAATTTTTGATAAATCTTCTTCAAAAGCATAGAATAAAATTTTCTTTGGATTGTGGTGACATTCGTGGGATTCATCCTAGGCTTTGCACTCATAATATCTATATCAAGGAAATTTGTAAGCCAATCAGATAGCCACAAAGGAGGATGAACCCAACAGTAAGAGAGATTGTAAAAGGAGAATTGAAGAAGTTACTGGATGCTGAATTTATATATCCCATATCATACAGTCAATGGGTATCACATCTTTTCATTGTGCTAAAGAAGAATGGGAAATTAAGGATCTGCGTAGATTATAGAGAGCTAAATGCAACAACAAAGAAATATCACTTTGCATTTTCTTTCATTGATCAAGTGCTTGACACTTTGGTTGGTAAGAAATATTTCTCTTTTCTTGATGGATATAGTGGCTATAATAAAAGTCAAATTACACCAGAAGATCAGGACAAAACTACCTTCACATGTCCATGGGGAACATTTGCATATTCAATTCTTCCATTTGGCTTGTGCAATGCACCTGCTACATTCCAAAGGGAATTCTTAAGTATCTTTTTAGATTTAACAAATGACTGCATAAAAGTCTACATGGATGACTTCACAGTACATGGCAACACTTTTTACAAAGCTACAATTTTTCCTTCTATGGTAAGACTATTGTTTTACTAATTGAGTTTGAACACAAAGCACCTAGGACTGCACTTGAGCTAGGCATAAATTTATCAGAATCTCAAAGAAAGAATTCTCCAACTCAATGAATTAGATGAATTGAGAAGATAAGGAGTACATAATATAGAGGTCGTGTAGAAGCAAAGATTCAAATGGCATGACCGATACATCAAGACCATACAATTTCATGAAGGTGAATGAGCACTCTTGTTTGATTCAAAATAGAAGGACCATATGGGAAAACTCAAGACAAGGTGGCTAGGTCCATATGAGATTGATAAGATCTTTCCCAATGGAGCTGTAAAACTTGCCACCATAGATCCTGTGAGGTTCAAGTTATTGGTCAATGGTCATAGGTTGAGGCTATACAAGAAACCAATTGAAAAAAATACATTCATGCAGCAGTTCAGAGGAGGTCCAAGCAGGATGGCCGTAAGGACCTCAGAGTTAACATCATGGGATGATCTTGTTGGCTCACCATATGAGATTGCAGAGGATTGAGATATTTCAGTGGCCTTTGTACATTCATCTTGTTGGGTATTCCAAGATCAAATAAAAGTGTTGTGATCAGCCCTTCTGGTGATCAACAACACTCTGCTAACACATTTTAATTCTTAGAGTTTTTGTGTTTGCAGGGTTTGATGTCTGGGGATTTTAAGAGTGCATGATCTCCATCATAAGGAGAGAATGCAATGACTAAAGGTTCCACTTGCAGCAACATGCAACAAACCCCTATTTTTTCTTTTACGTTTGGCTAAATTCATGATTACATGAAAGAAGATCAAGGATAGCTGCAAGTGTGAGAGACGGAAAAGAGACAACTGACACCTAAAAAAATCATCATTCCCTCTTTGGGAGTTATCTAGTTTTAGTAAGGACTAACCAATATCAATTTAACACATGTTTCCAACATTATAGCAACGTCTGCAACATTATAGTAAGTTTACATGCAGTCAAGACACAAATTCAAATAAGTATACACAATCATCATTCCAAACAAAACATCGAGATAAGTGCACTCGACTATCACTTTATTAAAGTATAATTAGAATGATTATCATTAATTAGTATTTATGCCAAATCATCATGTATTTACTGCAATAAAAATAACCGTCGCTTTTCATGATATGATGTGTCCCTCCACATAATCCCATATTGTCAAATCATTTCAATTTGCATGCTTCACATGGTCACATCAATTAATGATCGCTCCCATAACCGTGTTGTGTGTACTTTCAATCTTAAAGTTTTCAAAAATAATCAAAACAACTCAACACAACTCAATTGTGCATCGTTTCTTCAAGAAGTGATGTGTTATTATGTGTCGAGACCATAATAGGCTGCATATTTAGAATCGGAGGAGATTTGATACAACATGAACCCACTGAGAATTCTCAACTTCTTAGCCACCCTTGAATTTTACAATATTTTCAAGAGAATGGTTGACTAGATTACATAAACCAGTTTTAGGGTTATAATGAAGCAATGGTTGAATATTTTTCCAACAAATGTAGTGACGGGGAGGAAAAAGTGAAGGGTTTATCAATCAGAATTAATGATGACATCTTGGTGAAATTAATTAGCGTACCGGCCCAGGGCGAACCATTTCTAGAAAAGGTTAACCTGGAAGCAGCCAGAAGAGAATTTGTAGATGTTGATGACCAATTCATCTCAAACAAGAAAGGTACACAAATAACTTCCCTTAAACCCTTATGGGTTGAGGTTACAAACTATGTAATTAAGTCTTTTACATGTGAGGGAAGGTATTCTAGGTTGAATACAATTCACTTCAAATTGTTAAATCACCTAAAGAACAACATGCAAGTGAATGTACCCAACTTCTTTCATGAGATGTTGAAGAGAATGAGTAAAGAATCACAGAGGGGAAGGTCTGCTTCGTCACACCATTGCCTTATAACATTGGTAATAAAACATACCCTGCAGAGGGATTATTTTGAGATTAGGTGGGAAGATTTTGAAAGGGCCAAACATATATATTATTTGTTGGGAATTAGGAGAAAGAGGAGAAAAAGAAATGAGATTTCTTCCACGCATGTAATTGAGCTTGCAAAATCTACCTCCCAACCACAAGAACACCTTGCTTCTAAAATTTTTCCATTTGTTAAGGAAAACCCTATACCTATCTACCCTGAGATAATTTTCATTGTTGAAACCCCATTGGAGTTCTCCACTCCTAAGTCCTCCACCTTCAAGGGTAAAAAAAATTCTTTTGAATCCACTCCTACACCACCTAGGCACTCTCATAGGCTCAAAACCAAAAGGCCAAGACCCTCCAAACCAAAACATTTGAATCCCATCTCACTAGATAGTGATGAGGAAGTTACTGAAGGGAGCTTTGTGCCTCATCCAATGGAGATATTGATGCCCTTGTTTATGAGCAAGAGAACCCTGATGAGCCCATAGAGGGGCATGAGGAGGAAGCTTGTGGTGGTGAGGAGCTAATAGAAGGTCATGAAGAGAAGAAGGGAGAATAAATTGGAAAGGAAACTGATCAAGAAACTCATGATGAGAAGATAGTTCATGTAGTAAAAGGTCATGAGGAAAAAAAAGAAAAGGAAGTTGGAAAAGAGATTGAACATGAACACACACCAAATTTTTTTGAGAAAACCATTAAACAACGAGAATAAGAAAGTGAACATGAATAAGTGTCACAAGTTATTGAGTAGGTCATTTAGCACCAGGTGCATAGAACTGAACAAAAGTAGATGTCTGTAGAAGTTGAACCATTAATGGAACAAGAATATGAGCACATTCTTTTAGTTAAGGATGATGTAATTGAGCAAGTGCTAGAGAAAACAACACCATTTTCACCACCATTTTGGGAGCAGACACCACATGTTACCATACCACAATTGAATGTAGCCCCATTGCAACCACAAATTGTTATTAAGGAATTTGTTAGAGATATTGTAAAACCACCTTGTAAAGAGATGGCCACACAAACAATGTTGCCTAATATTGATTATTTGATGTCATAATTTGAGATATATGTTGATAAGTTAAAAGGAAATGGCAAGGGGAAAAATATTCCCTTATCTCCAAGCATGAGGAAGAATTGGAGGAAAAGGACAAAGAGATAGAAAGATTGAAGAAGGAAAACGAGACAGTTTAGGTGGCCCATGAGATATTTAAATGCAGGCCTCCATCCAATGTTTATGTTATTTTCTTAAAGGAAAAGATGTTATAACTCAAAGTCACATGTATCAATTCTGACATACCATATGATATCAGTGCAACTGGGAGCTTCTTTAGGATATATCAGAACATCACTCATGAACTTCAGCTCCTATTATATGAACTCTACATGTATAACTATGCTCTTGAGTATGATAGGGATTGAATTCCAGTCCTATACATTGGAGATGTTCAATTAAAAGCCCTCTATTCTTATTTCGTGAATGATTTAGATAGAGAAAGACAAATGGAGGAATACATGAATTTAGAGAAGGTATTGCCACTGATGGTCAAGGCTGAAGCTATAATAATTGGAGAAGTTGTAGAACATTATGCAAAGTATGTAAAGAAGACAGTGATAAGAAGGAGAGTGTGGAAAATGAGGAAGGCATCACATGACGAAGTCAGGGACCATGGAATTAAGGTTGTACAAACATGCAGGATGCACTAGAATGAGATGTCTCTTGGACTGTAAAACAAAGAGATGCACTCTTGCCCTAATATAATGCCAACTCTAAGAAGAGTGAATACATACATTGACATTGCTATTGAATGTGCAAATACCTAGCTTCCAATTGGCTATCACCCCCAAATCTTCCACTTTTCGATACCACCATGGATAGGTGACAAACCACTAAATGAAAGGATACAAAATAGAATCATGCACAGGTTCATGCTAAATGATGGTTACTTCTTCTAAGAAACGGAAGGAACATAGACCCCAGTTGATTTCAAATGTCAATGTTATTTTCAGCAGTAGGAAATTGAACCACTTAAATGGGGACATTTAAGAAATTAAGCTTGGGGGTGTGATGAGTCATGTAAATTCCCTTTAGCAACAACTCATCATCTATATTTTGTTGAGTAATTAAAGCCATGTCCTTGTTTTTCCCAGTTTATTGCTGAACATTATCATCACAATTTAAAATTATGGGATGAATACTAATTAATATAGTTATGGCTAGTTATCTTTATTTTGTGGTATTTGGTGTGTGTATTTATTATCTTGATTTTAAAAAGTTATTTGAAAGATGCTTTGTGTTATTTCAGTCTTGTTTGTGAGTAACTTGTTATATGTAGCAACTCATATGCAGTAAAGGACTTATCTGCAACAACTGGTTTGTAGCCAAAGGGAATCACCTAAAACTAAGGACTTATCTGTAGCAACTCGTTCACAGCCAAAGGGGATCACCTACAATAAAGAAGTCGTGATTATGAAGATCTCTTGAAACGTGAAGGACAATACTCAAGTTTGTACATGTCGTTGAAGGAGTAGTTACAACTGGGACATGAGGAACTAGGAGATAACTCAACAACAAATCTAATTATTCATTACAGCTCACTGAAGAACTGATTGATTAGTTAACACGTGATTTAAGGAACTTGTCGATTACTTGAGTTATGTGTTTTATATCTAGATAGATGTTAATTAGTTATGTTGCATGTGTGGAAACTCTTGTTGATCTATTTCAGATCTTCCACTTGTTTTACTGAATATATTTTACTTAGTTTGTCAAAGTCCTAGTTGAACTTTTCTTCTTACGTTTTGATGTAATTTAGGAGTATAAAAGAAAAGAGTTTATGCTGGAAATCTATCTAGAATGGAGAATATAGAGAATAGAGGAATTAGAAAATAGAAGATACACAGATACAAAGGTTACTTTTTTCCTATATGTAACTTTCATGCATATCCAATAAAGGATTTGAGTTTTGTTTAATAGCTCTTAGTTATAGGCCTTAGGAGGGATTAACACCCAAGCCAGGGCCCACTTGTGGTCTGCTAAACCCCTCCATAGTTTTGTTGCCATATTTCATTGCATGATTAGACTAGTAAGTAATTTATCTCTTTATCCTCATTCTGAATTTACAAGCTTTGCTTTACTCATAATGTTTAGAAGCCATTTGCTTTCAGTTCTAAGTTTTTTTTTCAAACATCGTACTTTCAAGAATTGTTATTTCAAGCATTATAGTGACAACTATTTCTTTCCATACCTCCTGAATTCTATATAATTGTGCATACATCACTGACATTATTGGAAGTTGATGTCCCATGGTTTGATGATTAAATGACTATTATTTAATGAACAACATATTAATTGTCACATGTTAATTTGCACCACCATGATATATAACTCAACTAGATACGAGTTGAGCCTGATTTGTAGAGTCAGGGAATGAATAAGGGGTTGGACAAGTAATAAAAGAAATAACAAAACAACCTTGATCTAAATCAAAATAACGCTTCCCCCTCCATAGTATATCCATTGTCCTTGAGGAAGAATAAATATCTTTGTCAAAAGAATTCAAATTAGCAGATGAAAAGACGAGTTGGGTAAATATTGTTGACCCAAAGCATGAATAAAATCAAATATTGATGCCCTCAATGGATGTAAAATTATAGATCCAAAGCAGTCTATGATTGAGGCAAAGGTAAATTGGATTCAAAACAGGAAGATCCAAATACAAACATGTATCACGACTTGTTATAAAATAAAGGTAGGCTTGAGCCTCCCAGAGAGAAAATCCTTCATAGATATTGTAGAGTCATGTCAAGGATCTCAAATCAAGGGCAGCCCAACAAAGATCCAAAGAATAGTGGTGACATGTGAGTCTATCGAAGTCCAAGATAAGGATATGAGTTAGAATGAATCATGAGCAAGCAATGGGCCAAGCAAGGTACATTAAGGTTGAGCCAACATAGATAAATGAGATTGAACCAAAAAAATCCAAGCAACAAAATATAAAAAATAGATTAGAGTAGTAAGCTCCAAGATGAGACTAACAAAATAGGTCAGACCCAAGTCAAAATAAGGCCAAACAAACATGCAAATTGAGTCAAACCAGACAAATTTCAATATAAGAAAATAAGGGATGATCCATAAAATGCATTAGTGTTGAGTAAGAAAGGCTCATAATCCAATGAAACCCTGTAAAATGCTTTCACAAAACTGAGTAATGGCTTCTAAAGCATGCTCTGATACCATGTCAAAGAATTAAATACTTCTCATCCCAAGATCACTCCGATAGAATAAACATTACCACAGCCATGAAGAGTGCACACGTAATCAACTCAAAGCTTCATAATAGAATGATATAAGTGATGTACATAAAGGAGGAGGAAAGTGCAACTACCACCTAGATCAATTTTGAATAACTTTCACTAACTTATACTAGTAGTAGAGATAATTCCACGTGGCTAGTAAGATAAATCAACACAACTGGTAATCTAACTCAACACAACTAGTACACCTAAGCAAGCTAACAAAACAAGTGTAGAGCTAACAAAAGTGCAATAATTATCCTAATAAACAAATAAAAGGATAAATAATAACCTACGCTAACAAGTATTACTATTATTTACAAGTATAAAATTCACACTGTGAAAGGAAACTAGATTGTATATTCAATGCAACTAAAGATGAAACATCATGTTCATTTTTCCAACAATTCCATCATTATGCACATTATCATCTACAAATAGTTGAGGAGAAGTAAAAATAACATCATTGCATTTGGTTTCAAGAGAGGAAGTAGAAACACAAATTGTATCATCCATAGTATACATAATAGGATTGGAATTATTTGTATCATTATTATATTCACAAGTATTAGTAGAAACATTAGTTATGCAAGCAAGATCATTTCTTTCACATTAATTGAGAAGAGTAGAGACACAAGTGGAATCATGTATATGTGAAATAAAAATATTGCCATCAAATTCATTAGCTTTGCATTTTAGAGTAGTGGAAGAAACACAATTGTGTTCGTTGATATCATGGGCAATGGGGTAGAATCATCATGTAAGTCCTCGCTAGGGAACTTACTATGAATGTAAGCTAACTTGTCATTAGAAACATAATGTTCACCATCGACCAATGTAAGGATATACGAAATATCATCCTCATACAACCTAGAAACACTCTCATCATCACAATGATATATATGATTTGTGACTGTAAGTAGGTCATGAGTGGGTGGAGGGGATAGTGGTTGTTCACCATCATTGTCCCACTGAATGATATTACTCTCGTAACTAGGATCATTATCACCTTTGGTAGTAGGAGGGGCACATAAAAATTTCATGGTATTAGCTAGGACTTTGGCCTTTATAGGGGTATGAGAGGAAAGTGTTATGTGTTGGAAAAAGTGGGCTGGTATGTCTTGAAATATAAGAGGATTAACATCTTGATCATAACCATGTACCATCCCTACAAGCATATGAAGAGGGAAACATATGTCTTGCATGCACAAAATGTTATAGACATGGTTAGAGGGATGAAAACCACTATGTTTCTGCAAGGAATGAATGCAAGCCATAATCACACAATGAATAAGAATGATGATAAAAAACACCACTCGCATGCCCTAAGGTAGTCATCAGGTTTGAAAAAAACAAACCTAATGTAAAGGAAATAGCAAGATACTAGATTAGGGTAAGGGTTCGATCAAAAGTGGGTTCATCAAAATGTATCAACCCTAATTTATTTTAATTAGGTTTTTAGTATGATACTACAGTAACTAATATTATTAAACAAAACCATATTTTTACTACAGATAAAATAAAGGAGACATACAACATGACAATAACAATAAGTAACCAATACACATGATCTAGAAAGTAAAAAATATGCAAAAGGGTACTTAGTTTGTTAAAGAAGTTGTTAGAGTATGTCAATAAGTAATCTAGGAAGGAACAAAGTCTAGAAATAGATAAAATCAACTACTATAAATTTGGAACATTGTGTTTGGGGCCGTACAAAAGTTATAGAGCCATAAAGTATGATACACACCAAACTCTGTGGTCTTGAACTTATAGGGATTAGGGATTTGCAACTTATGATACTCATTGTGTGTCATTATTTGTCACTCTTTAATATCTTTAACTTCACACAAAACCCTAAATGTCACACTTAGACTTGTAAAACAAACCCTATCTATCTTGTAACACACTCAAGCAATCATTAGCTCTAAAAAATAAATATGGAAATGCTCGAGTTCGAATGACCTCAACAATCACCATGTATGTGAGTCACCAAGTACTGCATTACATTTAAAACTCAATGTAGTTATCCTAGTGTTTTGTATCGTTGTGTATTTGTAGGGATCCGCAACTAATGATACTCATTGTGTGTCATTATTTGTCACTCTTTAATATCTTCAAATTCACACAAAACCATAAATGTCACACTTGAAATTGAAAAACAAACCCTAGCTATATTGTAACACACTCAAGCATCATTATCTCTAAAAAATAAATATACAAATGCTTAAGTTGGACTGACCTCAACAATCACCTTGTATGTGAGTCACCAAGTGCTACACTACATTTCAAACTCAATGTAGTTCTCCTAGTGTTTTGTATCAATGTGTATGTGTAGTGCTCACTCTCCTCATACATTGTTTAAACATATTTTCTCCCATATTATAGTTTGCATCATATGGCTCTTGTATACATTGTATCAGTACGGAGTGCCTACAGTGCAGCTACATAGACTATGTCCTTTGTGACATTGAGTTGGCACGTGGCTCCAACCTTATGATCCAACTAGCATGGATATGACATGACATATTGGTATATTGTTGTTTTGATAGATATACATGGTTGATGTTGTAGGATTATAATTTGCTTATATTCAAATTAGGAGTACAAGCATGAATTAGATTGGTAGTTATATTATAGAAACATGGTAAATCTTGGAAATAATTGATTTAGAAAAGTGAATCATGGAAACTTAGTGGAACAAATTGATTGTTCGAATTTGGTGTGTGTGTGTGTGTGTGTGTGTGTGTGTGTGTGTGTGTGTGTGTGTGTGTGTGTGTGTGTGTGTGTGTGTGTGTGTGTGTGTGTTTATTAGTTTTAAAGGATGAATAACAAATAACAAGTATATGGATTGATGCAAGTGAATTAGTCTTTACGACAAGTTTTTCGTGTTTTATTGGAATATATAACCATGAAATTTTTTGTGAACTTGATTGATGTGGAGAAATTTATTTTTGAAAATTATATATTTGAATTGTGTGTGATTGTTGATGTGTGTGTGTGTTTATGCAATAGTTAAAATTGATTTACATATAATTTCAAGTAGGTATGATTTGTGTGTTGAGTGTGCATATGACTAACATGTGTTCGAAAGATTAGAACCATGGAATAAACAAAAATAAAACAAAACAAAAGAGGATGAAGGGGGACTAACTCACACTGGGCTTATTAGCTAACAGTGGATCACTCAAGCTCAGAATTTGGTTGGGGATTGTAATTGTGTAAAAGTGACCTTATTTTTGTAATTCTATATTTTCTTCCTTTATTTAAAGTTATTTTCCTTCGTTTTAATCTTTCGATTGACTAGTTTGTTTATATTTGATTTTTTATTTAATTAGATTGTAAGTTACATTGTAAAATTACTGTGCTTTCTATTTTTGTGAGTTTTGGACTCATGTTTTATAGTTGGGAAGTTTTCCAATTAAGGAAAATTCGAATTTAGGCTTTATGGGAAAATTTGGAAGGTGTATGGGACAAGTAAACCTTGTCTGATATTCCAAAAACTTTCCATACACCTACCCATAGAGTAGCTGTACATTTTTAGGGAACTTTGGCCACTTGATGGCTCATTTGTACCTCATTTATTTCTTGTGATCTTATTATCTTTTTTAAATGAGATTGTATAATTACTTCTCTTGCTTTTTTACTTTTGTAGGATACTTGGGATTTGGGTTATTTATTATGATTTGATGAATTGACATTTTGGGAGTTGTTTATGAATTAAGTTTTGTAGGAGTCATTTATTTTATTTTCAATTTCTTATTTATTTTCATGTGAGGATTTTGGGATAATTTTTGAGAATGAGTCAAGTCGTGTTACATGTGAAGTGATGGATTGTAAGGAGGACCCATGTGGGTGTGTAAGGGATTTGTTTTTATGTTTGGGAATTGGAGTTGTTTTTGGGGATGGAGCATGCCACATGACATGACCCTAAGGGATCCACCACTTTGAATTTTTCCTATAAATAAGAGTCTTTTTCTTTGTTTTTGGGAGCTCACTTGGTCTTAGGGAGGTGTTGTCGCTTTGAGGATTTCTTGGAGACTTTGTTGGATTGCTTGGAGTGCATGCTTAAAGGATTTTGGGACAAATAACTAATAGGTATGCCTTACCTACTTTTTTTATTAAATACGGTAAAAACAAGGATCATCTCCCAGGGGCCATTACAAAAGGAGAATAAAAAAAAAACCAGCAAGAAGGAAACGAAAAAGTCCCAAAAAGGAGTTAAACATGCTTAAGTCTTATAAAGAAGGACCAGACTTTATAGGAAGGTGGGGAAACCAAAGAGAAGGAGAAATAGTCTCCAAAATGGAAAACAACAGAAGTTCACCAAAATTCTGCCAATAGTCCAGAAACAAAAGTTATTTTTTTGGGGATCCCCCACTGTTACCATCGTGACTATCTTTGTTCCCAAAAATATCAACAATTTTATCATTAAAATCATTCTCCAGCGAATCCTCGGAGCTACTGATGCGCAAGTTAAAAATCCTTCTTTTGGTGCCCTCCTCCATCCTTTCCAACTTGTCGCTAAGCTTTTTGACCTGATCCTCCAGCTCAAGAAGTTTTTGCATGGACTTCACCTGTCCGATGAAAATTTACTTGGAAGCATTAATGACATCTATCATTGTATCCCTTTGGCCAGCATTGGTTTCTTCCATCACATGGAGCACCCATTCTAAGTATTGAACCTTACTACTCAAATCCTCTAAACCCTTTAAATTTCCATCCCTGTCCCATTTTCTCGAAGTGCTCACTTCCCCATGACCAGCCTCACCCATATCTTTACCAGTATCCTCCCCAAAAAATTTATAATTTTCGGCCTTCATCTTAGTGAGGCAGTCAACAAGAGTGATGTTGTCTTCATCCACATGACCTTTCAGGGGAGGGTACAGAGCATGTTTCCCATTTTCATACATCAAAAGAATGAGCCCTTCATGTAAAGGTGACTCCAATTTCTCCTATTGGAAAGCCTCTAAGGAGTTATTCAATGACATAAATAGAAAGAAGGGGATGCTCACCATGACCTTATGGCAGAACATGTTCAGAAGGGTCAAATGGTGAGTATATATTTTTCTGTATTTACCCTCCAAAGTGATTTACTTCATAATATGAAGGCACACCTCTCTCCAAATACCTGGAATACATGACCTGGCAATACCATCCGTACAGAAAGAACACCTTTCCTTGCCAACAAAGAAACACTCAATTTCATGTTCTTTGCGGGTTTTATCCTTAAAAATTTTAAGCCCGTCCATTTTCATGTCCGTGACCAGGGTGATGGAGGACTCAGACACCTCAATTTCCATCCCTCTGACAAAAAAAATTTCTGCTTTCCAAGCTTTGCCAAAATCCTTAGATAGAGAGGGATCATGACCATGTAATTTGGAAATAAAATTGTTGAAACCCCCAATCCTAAGCATGTTCCACACAGGCTGATTACAAGCATTAATGCTATGGCTAGGAGGTTCAACACGAATCCTATCACCCCCCATATTCACCAGACTGATCTTCTTTTGATTGCTACAAAAATTCAATAAGATACCTTCTTTCGCACTGGCAGAAATCTTGAAAAACAAGATATTAAGTAAGTTGTCGCTGCCACAGTTCTCACTCATGCCAACATTATAAAACTTAGTGCCCTCTATCTCTACTGATGGATCTCATTAATATCTGTGGGTAATATATCAACTTTACACCATAGCTTATAATCATTACAATGGATGTCGTAATTAGCCATCTTATCTGCACATTTGTTCCCTTGACGAAGGGTATGATTATAAGAAATGCTATTAAAAAAATTAGAGGTTTCCTTAACATCATTAAGGATATTACTTATGGCCCAATTAATGGAACCTTTGTTATTAAGGGCATTAATGATGAGGAGAGAGTCGCCTTTGATCTGGATGTCCTTTAAGCCTTTTTCTTTAGCTAGCAGAACCCCCCAAAGGAGAGCTCTAATTTCTGCCATGTTATTTGTTTGGCGACCTAAAGGACCTGCGTAGGCAAACAACCAGGATCCATCACTATTCCTTTGAATTCTTCCTCCCACAACAGGACCCATATTTCCTTTCGAGGCTCCATCAAAGTTTAACTTTACAAAATTTCCTCTAGGATTTTTCTAGCTGGAGTTCTTTTTAGGAGTGTGGCAATCCACCTGACCAAGGGTGAACTTGTCAAGAACTTTTTGCTCACTATTCGAATAGGGTTTCTTGACTTTACCTTTAAAGATTTTAATGTTTTCCTTAATGGCACTCAAAGTTTTTCTCCTAACTTTCGATAGAAGAGCTTTCTGATCGTGGAAGATACCATCATTTTTGGCTTTCCATAAACCCCCCAAAAAATGTGGAAGGGCAATGTTCCAGGCCCAGGTCAAGATAGGGAAATGGAATGGGCTCACCCATTGAAAGCAACATTCTTCAATCATCAAGGGCAGGATCAATTGGATATTGAACAAGTCCATAATAGCAGCAAAGACAGCGTGGGAGAAGGAGCAATGAAGGAGGAGATGGTTGACATTTTCCTCCTCTTTCTTAGAGAGGGAACATCTATTAGGAATCTTCATCCCCCTTTTCCTGAGATTGTCCACAGTTAGGATTTTATTCTGGGCAGCCAACTAGAAAAATATATTAATCTTGGGGGTGATATATTTCACCCAGGGTTTCCCCTTATAGTCCTTAAGCATATCATTCTTGAAATTAGACATATAGGCATATTTAACCGTGAAATTTCCAGATTCTTCTTCTCTCCATTTGATGGAATCCTCCTTGGTTTGGAAAAAGGGAATGTGGAAAGCCTTAAGTTGATTGTTGAGAGCCCAGAAAGGTTGGATCTCGTTGTCAAATTCCGGGGGATGCTCAATGATCTCCCATTTGACAGAATCTTCCTAGATCCAAAAGTCCCAGATCTAAAATTTGCCAGAATCCTTGTAGTATTGAACCACATATTTCTAGAGGTCAAAGTTAGCTAAAGGGGACTCCCCAAGCCAGTTATTAAACCAAAATTTGATTCTAGAGCCCTTACCAATTTCCCAAATCATACCTTTGGATAAAATTTCTTTTGAGTCTACAAAGAAGTTCCAAAAAAAAGACCCTCTAGGGAGGTTTTTTTGGTTAAAAAAGGATTCCAATCTGCCTATATTCTGCAAATATTTCATCTTTATTATTTATATCCAAAGACCTTCCTCTCTAGCAATCCTCCAACCAGCCTTGGCTACTAAAGCCTTATTCATAAGAGAAATGTTTTTGAGCCCTAATCCGCCGCATAGCTTAGGTTTGGTAACCTTATCCCAAGCCACAAGAGGAAATTTGAACTTATCACCAGCTCCCATCTAGAGGAACCTCTTTTGGATTTTCTCTAAGGCTTCCTTAATTCTATCAGGGAACATGAAAAGAGACATCACATAAATGGGAATGCCTTAAAGGGAGCTTTGTAGTAGTTGAATCTTACCAACTTGAGAGAGAAAGAGACCCTTCCAAGATGAAATTTTATCATTAACTCTTTCCAACAGAGTGTTCCGAATCATAAGGTCAAGTTGTTTAAGGATCAAGGGAATTCCCATATAAGAATCTAGAAAATGTTTGATTTTGCAACTCGAGATTCGAGCTAATCTGGCTTGAACCTGATTATCCACGTTTATGAAAAAGACAACACTTTTATGGAAGTTAACCATCTATCCGGAAACATTTTTATAATCATTAAGAACCTCCTTGAAATTTGAGGCCTCATGGATAGAGGCCTTACCCATCATAAAATTATCATCTACAAATTGATTGAGACAAATAGAGGGAAGACCATTGGCTATTTTGACTCCCTGGATACGGTTGGAAGCCATGGCTTGTTGGCAGATTCTACTCAGGGATTTAGCCATTATGAAATAGAAGAAAGGGGAAAGTGGATCACCTTGTCTCGGCCCTCTACCATCTTGAAAGAAACCTTCCGGTTTACCATTGACCAAGACCGAGAAACTGGCAGTAGAAATGCATGTCATAATCATATTAACCAAAAAATTATCAAAACCCATCTTTAGCAGGATGGCCTGGAGAAAAAACCAATTTATCCTATCAAAGGATTTATGCGTATCCAGTTTAAGAAACATAGCCGATCTACCAGAGCTTTTAATGGAATGGATGACTTCTTATATCACGATGATGTTGTCAATAATTTATCTGCCAAAAACAAAATCCCCCTAATTCCTAGAGATGAAGTTGGGAAGAACCATCCTAATCCTCCCAGCTATGATTTTAGTCAAAATTTTATAACTGGTGTTGCACATGCTTATAGGTCTGAATTCCTTAACCTCCTTGGCCCCATCAATTTTCGACACCAGGACAATAAAAGTGTTATTCATTTGCCTCAAGAGATGACCATTGTTAAAAAACTCTTGGACCATTTCAATGACCTCATGTTTAATCACCTCCCATAATTTTTGAAAGAAAAAGGTAGGGAAGCCATCCATCCTAGGATATTTATCAGGTTCCATATCAAAGATGGCAAAATGAATTTCCTCTTTCAAGGGGGTCCTTAAAATATCTCTATTCTCGAGGGGAGTGATAACTTTCTAAAAAATATCCAAGACTCTGTTCTGGACCAACTCCTCCGGCCTCTGCCCCTGTTTGAAGAGATCCTTAAAGTAATTAATTATGGAGGCATTGATGTCCTTGCTATCCATGAAAGACTCTCCATTTTCTCCTCTATTTCATTAATCTTTGGGAAATTGGCTCTCGAAGTAGCTGAGAAATGAAAGAATTTGGTATTCTTATCTCCTTCCTTAAGCCATTTGACCCTAGATTTTTGTCTCCAATACACCTCTTCTTTATCCAGAATTCCAAAACCATTAGACATTGGTAGGTCTTCTTGTCTCTGACCGAAGGTGCTCTAACCAATGGAAGATACTTCATCTAACGATGGTCCACGGGCCACTTGTAGATCCAGAGCAAGGCTTTCAGAAACTTGACTGACCATTATCCCTGAATCATAGGTCCCTTCTTCAGTGTCCACATTTTCAGTATCATTCTCATTCTCATCTTCAGCTTCAAAGGTATTGGCATCATGAAAGCCAAAGACCACCATTTCCTCTCAGGGGGAATGATGTTGAGTCGTATCTTTGACCTCCTTCTGGGAGTTAAGAGGATGCCTTACCTACTTTGATTTACTATTTGTAATGTAAATTTTATCCCTTGAACAAATTTTGAAATTGTGATTTTAGTTACCCAGTTGGGTATGTGCTTATTTTTGGCTAAGTGTTATGTTAAAGCTTACAAGATTCCACTGTGGGCATACAAGTGGTGTTGTGTGTAGGGGAATGTGACTTACCAATGGAGGGATAAATAACGTTTGAACTGAGGGATATGTTCCCTCTTTAGGTTTTGTTTTGGCAGAACCAAGGGGAAGGGCAGCTAGTCCTATTGGAGCTATAAGTGGTTTTGGGCATGGGAAGTATAAGTGTGGATCCAAAATTTGTTTTATTTCTTGTGGAGGAACCAAGAGCTAACTACCCTCTCATAGTGGAGTGATAAGTGGTATATGGTGGTATTTCCTTTCCCACTTTAAACCATAGTTGGTTTGATCATGTGCATTACTTGTTTTTTTATGGTTGACATACCTTTTTATTTTTCCCCTTTGCTTACTTGGTTGGTGTTAACTTTGTTTACATGGTTGTGTGTGATATGGGTGTTGTGTTTATTCGAAAGTGTGGTTGTTATTTCTTAAGCTTTGTGTGAGTTAGGGAGCTTGTGGGACAATGGGGATGAGATCATTCCCTCATTGTGTGGGTGGTAAGTATCTTTTGATTCCTCATTTTGTTTGACAATGGGAGTATCTTGATGAAGTGTATTGAAGTTGAAGGTAGTTGTGAATAGAATTTGATATTGGGGATTGTGTAACTTATGACCTTGAGCCATTTGGGAATGTGTTGTAAAAGTCATGTTCTTGTTTATGCTTGAAGCATTGTTATACTAGGGAAAAAAAATTTATCATTGCATTTGAAATCTATATGTGAGAAAACTTGTGTTGAAGGTTGCATTGCAAATGGCTAACGAATCAAGATGAAGTTTACTTTTATTTCTCTCTATTTTATCGTAAGAGTTATTTATATAAGCTTATAACATCACATTGAAGAGAAATAAAATATTTATTGGTTACATTCTTGGTGTTAAAATTTGTACTTGAAATGGTTAGTGAAATGAAGTAAAATTTCATGCACTCTTTTTCTCTCTCCATTTTTTGCATTGTGGGTTTGCCTATTTGGTAAAAAGGATGAAAATTTTCATGCTTTGTTCAATAGAGTGATGTTTAAGATACTTTACATCTATATGAGCTAGGTAAATAAGTAAGAACTAAAAGTAGATAAGTTGTTGAGTGAATCCTTTGCTTTCTTATTCTCTTATTGCAATTTTTGAGAAATGAGAAAACCTTACCCTCTCCATTGATTTATAACTTGTATTTGGAAACATTTTTCAAACTTGCATATTTCTTATGGAGTTAAATTTTGGTTATGAGGGATAACTTGGGTCAGCAAACTATAAGTATTTAGTTTCCATAATAGTTTGTTAATGTAGTCTTTGTTTTAACCAATAGTAAGTTAGGTGTGTTGGAACTTCATACAGACAAAGTCAGCACGCTCACCCAAAGCGCACCCAACCACCAAGTCCCTCCTTTTTTCACTCATAGGATGTGGTTAGCGTGAACACAATCATAATAACCATTATAACATGCAAGAATGGAGATACAACATACAAGTTTAACAACACGTATAATAAGGAAATTATTAAACATACAAAATTACTAATAGTGTTTGAATTTCCATATCTCCATACTTAAACATGGTAATCTTTGCTACCCAAACGAAATTATCCATCATAACCAAAATTTCATTACATATCAAAGAAGCTGATTACACCCACGACGCAGTTACATCCTTGTGGTAGGACATTCATGCATACAAAATGGCTTACATACTACATACATCCTTCCATAACTCCCATTAATGGTATATCAACAAAAAGGTCATCTAATACAAGGAGTACTATACCTATTTATACACGGTGGGGACTTTCCCTTCACCATTTATATGTACCTTTCCTAGTAATAGGTGTGATATTCTTAACTTGCACGCTTTTTAAACTTTATCTTAACAATCGATCATGTTATAAATAACTTTCTTTAACATGCTTTAATTATATATTTATCTTGTCTCGATGTGTCATCTTTATCTTCATCTCCATGTGCTTTATGCTATTTATAAACCTTACTTGTGTATCACGCACACATGATTTTGTCTATTTTTAGCCGAATCTTGAAAACTGGCTAAATCCAAAATATTTTGTATGCATGCACATGATCCGTAGCGCGCTAATTTTTTCCCCTATGATATGTGCACCTTCACACATTTATTCTTTGTTCGTTATGTGCACTACTGCATCTGGCTTCCAACTCTCGCACATTACTAGTACTTAGCCATTTTTTCAAACCAAATTTACCCCACACTAGGAGTGTTTTCCGTCCTCAGCAATATCGTGACCAAATAATGTTTCCCCAGGAATTACTGAAGAATGCAAGAATAAAGAATAGGAGGGGCATTTTCACAATGAATCAAAGAATAAGAAATTGCCATATGTGTGCACATCCAAACTTAGGCCTGAGCTGGATGGAGAAGCTTTGGAAACTCTCTATTCAAAATATTCTCTAACTCCTTCCATCTTGCGAGATCCTTAGTAGCTTTTTTTGGCATGACCTCAACAATACCGAATGTTTTCTCAAGGGTGTAGACACAAAATCACGCACTTTAGAAACTATTTAGTCCTGGTATCATACTACTATTCATGTGGTTTTTGAGTGAAGAAATTACTAATTAACCCTTGTCTTTTGGCCATTTTTTCTTTGCTTTCTGTCGTCATTTCCGACCTTCAGCACATACTTGCCAAATTTTTTTCTGTCGTTTTGCTTCATTTTACCATTGACTGGGGCACTGATAAGCTCCCTAGTCCTAGTTAAGGCACCCTGATTCTTTTCCCTCTTTCCTGCCACTTTTTAGGCAATTTTAGTTAATCATTTTGGTGAATCCAAATGTTTTCACGCTTAGGATCCTCATATTTCTTCTATCAGGGGTCATAAGTTTCTTCAAGTTCCTTTTTCTGATTTGCTTAAAATGTATCCCGAATGTTAAGCTATTCTACAAAGAACTAGGTTGTATATGTTGCCTTAAAAATATGCCACTGAACGAAATAAGTCCTATCTTCCATCGTCTATCTAACGACCCTAGTCCTAGTGTTCCTCCATCTAATCAACCCCTATTAGACTCAATTCAAGCTCTACATGCTTATTTCAAGACAAATTTAAGGCCATGGAATCCATGATTACATCTCTCAAATCTGAAATTCAACTTAAGGATGCTTCTCAAGTGCATGTTTGTCCTCCTACATCTCATTCTCATTCTATGTCTACTACATGTGCTCATATTGGTGAACCTCAAGTCATACCATTACCAGAGCCTCTCATCCTTCATCATAATACTCAACAACATGACCTTCTTACTAAGCTCCTTAATCGTCAATTGATCACTCTACCACCTACTCATTACTATCCTCCTTATTAACTAGCTAAGTATCAAGGGCGTCCATATTGCAATTATCCTCGCATCAATGGCCGTAATGAAAATGATTGCTACACTTTACAACAAAGAATTAAACATCTTGAGCGTTAAGGATTTATCTGATTTGCTGTACAACATTTTGTTACCTGCCCATCTACAAATGTTATAACTTAATGGGCTCCTAAATATGCTCCTTCTACCTCTAATGAACATCATGCTATCACTTCTAGTGTTCTTTTTTCTGTCACTCAAGCTCCACCTATGCAATCTACTCAAGTCAAGAAACCACCTCTCAAAATCAATCACCCTTCTTCTTCAATAGCGTCATCAACACCACCAAAACTACCACCATTCAAGGTACCTACCCATCATACATTACTTCAGTAGCCAATCATTTTTGTCAAAGAAACTACCCCTTTCACTATTGGTCAAGACACATTATAAATTCCACTACCACATGGTCCCACTATTACTCTTTCTCACCATGCTTCCACCGTTTCACGCAAAATTGGTCTTTGGTAGGTGACTCTTGTCACCCTACCCTCCTAATGACACACTCATATTCTTATGGTTCTTATATGACTTTTGAAGGATTTGTTACAATAAATAACCTCATTTCATATTACATTATCATATTTATCTATTACATAACCGATCATACATACATGTCATCTATCACTCGTCACAAATACCATATGATCTCTCATTATTTATCCTATCACTCAATCCTATAGTCTCTATGATATTTCACCACCTTCATATATCACTGCTTTATTAGTTTTCCAACATCATTTATCAAAAAATATATGCATCATCACACACTTGGGGGGCAGAACATCTACCACACCCCCAACCTAGTAGCATCATCCATCACAACATAGCATACTTCTAGCATATGCATATCATATCCTCATCACACTGCGCACTCATCACACTTATACTAGTATTGTCATTACTTGATGACACACTCTTGTGCTTCGGATAACACTTAACTGTTTAGGGCATACTACACATGAACCCCACACACTGCACCATAAATACTACACATTGCATCTCTTCACATATCTTGCATCACAATTCTTACATCTTATTCTACATTTTGTCTACATCGTATTGACACTTGCAAATTTACACATCATTCATATTCTACATGTCATACCATTATTCATCACACATGTGTCACACTACTATTATCTACGAGTCAAACATTACATATTACTCCTCCTACATCGGGCACACTTCACACTATTAGGTTATCCATATGTCTTGTTGTGCATACTACATTTGGCATTTACTCTATTTTGATATTGACTTTGGTGTATCTACATATACTTTAGACATTATTTAGTCTCAGTCTCATACTACTATTCATATGGTTTTTGAGTGAAGAAAGTAGTAATTAACCCTTGTCTTTTGGTTTTTTTTTTTTGCTTTTTTCATCATTTCCAACCTTCAACGCATACTTTCCCAGTTTGTTTCCTTCATTTTTCATCATTTTAACATTGGTTGGGTTGCCTTGGCTATTACTAGGGTGCCAACAGGTGCCTTGGTCCCAGTCAGGGTACCTTGATCCTTTTCCCTCTTTCTCATCACTTTTATGGCACTTTCTATTTGTTTAAACATTTCATATTACTTGTGGTCAACCTTTTTGGGGTTAATTACAAAATTAGAAAAAGATAACCATATAAATATAAAGTTATGAAACCATAATGGGGGACCAAGCACTAGTCACTACTATCATCCACCTAGAGTTGCATCCATCTAAGGCATCTAAAGCTCATTTGCATCCATCTAGCTCCATCACAAGGCATAAGGCTAGTTCATTTGCATCACACAAGCATAGGAGGGAATTTTATTCTATTCCATCCACCATTCTATTACATTTTCTACACATAGTTATTGCTCGTTACTTTCACAAAGTGTGATTGGCACAAGAGCACTTAGGGCATGATTACACACACTTGCACACATAACTACATTGGGTCCAAGATGTAGTGCAACACGCAGTTAGTAAGTCCACCATTGTGGTTGTTGAGGATAGTCCGACCCCTTTATATGCATTTTTCTTTTTTAGGGTTTGATGTTTGTTTTGGGGTTTTACAGGTCTTCCCTTCATCACTAACTACTAGTGACATCTAGCGCAATTTAAATACATTAGTGTGATAGACATCGAGAGCTTCGTATCACCTTGAAACCCTACAAATCTTTTTTTTGAACTTCCTACACAGACCAAGGCACCCAGAACTAAGACTAGGGTGCCAACAGGTGCCCTTATACCTATCTAGGTGCTCCAATCCACTTAGATTTCCTAGTTATGAAAGTTTATGGACCTCGACATAGTCATTTCCTCCTCTTGTTTCTCTAGTCAGCTTTGCAACATAGTTCAGCAAGTTCGCTGGATCAACTAAGCTCCTTCCAACCCTTCTTTGCATATTAAGGTTTCTCTTTTCATTAGCCTAGTTTTTTGGGTCTTTCCATATTTATTTAATGTTATTAAATGTTGTTCCTATTTATATTAACTACCATTATTCCACACTTTTAGTTAATCAAAGGGCCAGCTCATCAACTTTCTCCTTTAACTCCTTTACCACCACATCCAGGTCCACTGTCACACCCTCTAGCACATCCATCTTGCGTAATACCTCTGAGTGGATCTCTTTGAGTCTTTCAACAAGATTATCTTTTATGGCCTTTATTAGTTCCCTCTTCTCTGTGACCTCTTGCATGAAATTCCCACGCCTGACCTTATTATCCTTCATAGTGGCCTATATTTACTTCAACTCGAGCTCTTTCTTGGTGGTATGCACTTTAAGGATGGGTTCAAAATCCTAACAATTGTCAAATGCATGCTCTACCTTCTTCGTGACTACCTTCACCTCCGCAATTAGAGCTGCATATTTTGCTATTTTCTATCTCAATAGGTTTAGGCTATTTTGTATGTCCTTTAATACTTAGTGCGTCGGGTGTGTATTTGTGATTTTTCAAAACATTAAATTTGGTTATTGTTGTTAATAGTATAGGTCATTTTAGTTTTTTTCAAGCTATATTAATGGTTAGTTTCACTTATAGTTATATCTTGTCATTAGATTACTAGTTAAAAATTTAAATTTTGATAGTTAAGAAAAGTGTCAAAAAAATCACATCTTTTTCATCTCATCATTAAGAGTCATTGTCAAAATATAGTGTTGTATTTGTGTTAGCAAAGTCAAAATCGAGTTGTTTATCGTCAAAAGTATATATTAGTATTAGAGTTAAAATAATATTATTATTAAATTCGTGTTCATTATGAGTCATATGTGTGTATCATCTTATCATCAAAAAATAATAATAATAAATTATATTTCAAACACATTTTGGGGCGAACCCAACATCTTGAAAAAATGTGTTTCATGTTGTAGGGAGAGATAAAAAATAAGGTGCAATGTGAAAACCAATGAGCTTCAAGTTCCATTCAATTGACTAAGTAGCATCACATTAGAGGATGAAGGACAATTGGTTTCCTCTCCTCAGTCACCATGATTGGTTTGCATAGAAAATTTGGTGGTGTTTGTGATTTTGTTTTAGAGTTTAATTTTTCATTGTGTTGTGATGTGATGGTATGTTTAGAGTAATTATTTTATTCATATGCATTTTTCATTATGTTTTCATTTTTGAGTGTTGTAAGATTTAAAATAGAAATAGAAGTATATTCATGTTCATGTGTATGAGTAATTTTGACGTAATCCCCTGATGGAAAAATGTAGTGGGGAATAGAAAACACATTGTAATGCAACATAATTATACTTGAAGAGGTTGAATAGATGTTTGTGTCCATGTTCATACCTAGGTTAGTGGTCATCCTATGAAAACCATCCATTCATTTTTGAAGTTTTAACAGATGGTTCATGTCAGTAGTTCTCACACGTGTTTGGTCGATGTGTTCCCAACAGTACATGGTTGATAGACAGATGGTTCTTGTTTTTGGTTCCCACATTAGTCTAGTCATATTAGTTCCCAGTGTAGTATGGTTGATGAGAGGTTGATTTGTTCTCTCTACCTTCATTTTATGTTTGACCAAGATCATTAGTAAGCAAAGGTGGCACACTACAGGAGGAAGTGAGATTAATTTTCTACCATGTTTGTACTAGGGGGAATGTTAGAAAATAACATTTATTAGTGCTCCATTTGAAAGGTTCAGGTAAATAGTTATTATGTTTGTGTAATATATATTGTGGGTGAGTTATAACAACTCGTATATTTAGGAAAATGAATAATGTTGTTATACTTATGTAAAATACCTTTGATATTTTGAGAGATTCTAGGAGTTTCTTATTTGGCTTGACTCCTTGTTTTAAGGAGTTTAATTAGATATATATGTAAACAATACTTGGAATAATATAGAGAATTATATTATTTGTCTCATTTAATGTACACCTCTTTCTACAAGCTTTTATCTTAATCAACACATTATCCTTACAAGATCAATGAAAACCTCAACTTCCCTATCCATTTATAATAATAAATTGTGTTAACTAAAATCTTATATACAACAATTCTAAAAATCATATAACAAGGATCAATTTAGACAAGTATGAATTTAATCAATATAGCCATATTATTTTCCAAAACAGTCGTCTAGTTACAGTTTAGATGCAAGGCTATCTTTCATTGATGAAGTGACATCTATGAGGTTTAAATAAAAGTTCGATAACAAATATAATCCATGGTTAGAATAGGACCCAATGTGCAAACCTTCATAAAATGATTGGGCAGAGCTAATGCTTAAATTAAACCATATTGGTTTACAATAAACTTATCACCCAAGTAATTCCCACACACACACACACACACACACATTTAAAATAATATATAGTTATAAGTTAATATGACAAGTGTTCTCTCATTTTGCCAAGCATTTTTTCTATAGGATTCAATGAAAACCACAATATTATACAAAAACAAGAATAATTATTTATCTAAATAGTCCATTGTTCAATATTCAATCAAGGTTTCATCATTCAAAATACAACTAACAATGGTAGTTTTGTTGATGTTTTGAAAACCATTTTGAAATATAAACAACAATAAAACTTGTCTATGGCATAACAAACAACAAATAGATATGCAAAATTTTTAAAACCTAATGAACTCTCGCTATAGTTTTTATTTTTGGGTCCAAATAAAATTATATTTTTCTAACTGAGTCAAATGGGATTCGTAACAACAAGATAATATCTCAAAAAATGCACTTGTTTACCTGATGAAATAAATATTTTCCCAAACTTTTCAATAAAATTTTTACATAGATTAAAATTAAACATGCCTATAAACTAGTAGATTTAGTGTTGGAAAATAATCAATTGAAAACCTAACTTTGAGATCCAAACCCATGGCTCTGTTTCCAAGATCATAGCTTCTTATTTGAATCCAAGATGATACCCATCTTGAGCTGCCCAAAATAACAACAATAATGATGATGATGACAATGATCTCACATGAACTAGACAAATTTTCTCTTACATAGAGCACCAAAAGACCAAATAACAGTCATTTTCCTTTCCTATTCAAAAATAGAAAAGGTATGCCCCTCACAAAAGAGAGAAATAAAACATGCCTCTAACAATATCTCCAACCATATAAAAAGAGTAAGACCCCCTTTACATGCACCTCCATGTTCCCTCGTGGTTGTACATTCCCAAATAAAGCCAACCCCATGTGTTGGTGGTGCTCAACACAGTAGTTTTTAGGTTTAATAAAATTTCTTGCAACTAAAAGTTACAAGTCCCACAAAAAATTATAGTAATGGAAAGCTCATCAAGGACTTCCATAATAAATGTTGTTGAAAACAACTTAGAGGTTGCATATTAGTTTATAAATTAAAATGACCTCCAAACAAGAAAATCCAAACTTTATACCATGCATAGGATTTAATTCAAAGAATAAGCAGTCAACAACCTACCCACCATGCAGTGGCTTAAATATTCTAGCAACTCCAATTTGTACAGGTTTACTAACATGAAAAATCAATTAACTATTCACCATCAATCCCATTTGAATTATGTCTTAATCATAAACAAATTTAATTGCCTACCACTAATATGATGGGAGCTTGATTGCTTATCCCATAGCATGGTATAAGTCATGTCTTAATTTGATTTAATCACCACCACTATTTAGGGTTTACACATACATATTATTAAATGTAACACTCCACTATAACGTGGTATTCCAATTTTTTGTCAAGGATCATCAAAACTAGTTTTGCGCCACCATTTACATGGTTTATGAAATGTTAGCATCATCAGTATCATCATAATAGAATTTGCAATTAAAAACATATAGTAATGGGTTTCCAACAACCCAAATATCACTTCCAATTTTCAAAGGTGAAGAAGAAACATGTAATTGAAATAAACCATTTATGTCATTATTATGATGTTTTTCCCCAACGGTGAGCTTTATTTTTATTATATTTGTCTTACACCAAACACAATATTAAATAATATATTCATGTCATAAATTGACATTATTAAATTATTTGGATTATAAGTCAATCCCAACATTTATCTAGTGCTCATGCACTCCCTTCACATTTAATAAATATATGACAAGAAAAGCAACCACTAATTAAATTAGCATGTTAAAATCAATGTAATTACTTAGGATAGATCATTTGGTGACAATCTCTAATTAAGTTACACATGTGTTGTGAATAGTGGTTCACGCTCCTTGGGATGTCTCGAGTGAATCAATATCACTCGGCAGTCTTAACAATGTGTAACACCACTCTCCAAAACAACCAAAAGAATCCAAACATACAAAATTAATTGATTAGAAGAAATATACAAAAGACAGTCAAACTACCATTACATAAAACTTAAGTATTCATGCACAATGGTGCAATACCAACAACGCAAGTGGATCTATGTGTATGTGTGTGTTGGTTCCCATTTTACCTTTTTGTACTATGATCTTTATGTTGCATTCACTTCCCCTTGCCCCGATGATATCCTCACTCTAAAGTATCCAATTTTCAATGAGGTTATCTATTATCATGTGTCGTAGCTCACGAAAACATGAAATTGATTAGGCCTTTATATCGCATAACCATATAATTAAGAAATGAATGAATTAATAAAATTAATGACTTAATTTTAATAAACTAAATTTAATCATTTAAGGTTACAATCTTAAAACATACATATCATGAAAAATTGTCCATGTAATTTCCTTAAACTTAATCCATCAAGTTTATCCTAAATTTACATATGTATTTGTGATATCAAATATCTATCTAAAATCCAATACTTCAACCCCCGTATCTCATCCCGCAACCTAACCCTACCTCACCACCTAAAACCTTACACACCTAATGATTTATTAATTACCTTATAATTAATAAATCCACATCTCCAAACCCGCCACCTCATCTCGCCACCTCACCATGACCTAGCCCTAACCCTAAACCAACCTAATTAAGACCTATGACTTGGTCCAGACCCACATCCATGACTCATCACCCCTCACCCGCACCAAAACGAGCCAAATAATGACTTGACCAAGCCCACAACTGATCCCTCAGGAGAAAAGGAGGGAAAGATGGTTGTTTTACTAAAAATAGCCACTTTGACCTAACCGACATCGGTTCCTACTCGACCGCCGTCGGTTACGTAACCGCCATCGGTTCCCTGTTAATGACCTCCCCCAACCAAAAAGAAAGGATCCGGAATTCATTTTGGGTAGGAGAAAGAGAAGTGAAACAAGCAGAAGAGGTTGCAGAGAAGAGCATCGAGCCGAAGACTGCAACTGAGCAACTGGATCACTGTCACCCTCGTTCAAGCATTGGAAAAGACTGAGGATAGCTTCATCAGCTCACTTTCCAATACCGGATCATCCCAACTAAGCCTTACTGTCGCCACCACATTCCTTGGACCTGTATCTTCATCAGGAACCAGTAAGTATTATCTTGTAGTTCTTTGTTATCATTTTGCTTTAATTCATATCAAATGGGGAACTGACCACCTTCGAAAGGAAGTCTAATATTTCCTGGGCCTAAGGCAGTTCCCTCACCTATTGTCTAACTAAGATCTGGTGGTCTTGTATTCTTACTTACAGGTAGTCCTTCCCAGACAAAAAGGAGTTCTTCACAATCGATCTGATCTCTCTACGGTACGTGCACACCTTCCCAACATTCAACAGGTATTCCTCCTAGCCCTAACCCTTATCTGTTTCTCAAGAGAATGAAAGGATAGAAGCAACTCTATTCCGGAAAGAAATTCTGTGTGAAACATTTTGGCACGCCCGGTGGGACCCATTTCGGGTTTCTTTCTTTCTTGCTTGCTTTCATATAGGGAGCATACTTGCTGTTTCTTTCTTCTAAATATTCACAAAATATTTTGTCATTTTGGTAAAAGAATTTGTCTTTCTTTAGAATCTTTGCATTAGTGAAAGTCATCTTCTTTGCTTCATCGAATATCATTTTCGATTTGGGTTTAAAACACGTGCATCACATTCTTGCTTGTTGTTTTTAATTCTAGTGAACGTAGATTAAGTAACAGGTCGTACATGTGGGGGTGATATCCACGGTATTGACGAGAAATTAATCTTACTCTCACTGCACAACACATACCAAATCACATCATAATCAACACAACAGCTCAAACATCCCCCCTTCCCGCGGTATTCCTCCGCCCGATTGAGGTAGCCTTATGAGCCAAAACAAACTTGACATCTCCCTTAGGTCTCTTGTTTAGGATTGACATCATCTGGCGTCTAAGGCATAAGCCCAAAGTGATTAAAACTAATCCTAGGGTTAGTCTATTGATTTGCTTGTGCATCTTGCTTGTTTTTAGTTCTGTTTCTCTGTCATACACTGTTTCAGTGATCACTTCAAGACAGTTTGGTAGGTATATTAAGCATTGTTATCCCCAAACCAGCAGCTTCTTACATCCTCTCTTTGCTTTCACAGTGACCGACACCGGTCCCATACTACCGACATCGGTTAACTGACCGACGCCGGTTACATTCTGACCGACATCGGTTATCTGACCGATATCGGTTACTGTGTTTAACAGTTCTTGACACACCAGCAACCTATCAATTCCAACATTTTGTTGTTGTTTTCATTCCGGATTGATTAAATCCCTGCTGTGTCCTCTTTTCCATGGTTGTTATCACCCGGAAACAAGCAGCAGCCATGGTTTCACATGCCTGTTCCGTGCCTTTGCCTGAGTCACCCCCTTCACATCCTATGGGGAATCCTACGGATACCAGCAATTTTCCCAAGATCCCTGTAGGAGATAAGGAATTTGCCAAATTTTTGGATGCTAATCCTAGCGCCGTACAATATTATTTGTCTCATACCCCTGACCGTGCACCCGACGGTCAGCTCCTCGTTGGTATGCCTATTAGTATCGCCGCTCACTTAGCCCCTTCCCCACCTAATAACTCCGCCTTACCATCTTCATCCTTAGCCCCGTCTCCCAGCTCAGTAGCTTCGGTGGTTCATACTGCACCGATTGGTTTTCCTCTGGTTAATCTGGGACCCCACATATCACTACCGTCCACTGCCCCTACCTCATCTCTCTCGCAGGTTGCCTCTTTCATCACTTGCTCTCTGCCACCTATACACACGAGCTTTCCCTCACAAGTTCCGCCCACCTTTTCATTTCCACAAATTCATCCGGTGGCCTCAACCTCTTATATAGGACACCCTTATTCGGCTGCCCCAACACATTCATCACCATTATCTTATCAACATTCAATCCCACCATTGTCTAGTAGCGGCTCTTGGACCAATCCTCCTCTGTTTACAATGACAGCACCATCATCTAACCCAACCAATGATTTAATCAAACAGATGATGGACAAGATGCAAAATCTTGAGGCTTCTGTTTCAGGAAGTCGTAACACACTGACATACGAGCAAGTTTGTCGGGAGCCTATTCATCCTTCTGTCCCCCTTCATACATATCCTCCTCAATGGGAATTACCAAAATTTACTCGCTTTAATAGTAAGGAGGACCCTCAACAACACTTGCAATCGTTCAGGCATGCTTGCTATCTGATTGCTCATGACGATGCCTTACTACTCCGTACCTTTCCCATGTCCTTATCAGGACCTGCCTTGGAGTGGTACAGTGCTTTAACCCAGCATTCAATCTTCTCCTTTAACCAGTTAGCCCAATCTTTCTTGGATCACTTCTCCATCAATATTGCCAAGAAAGTATCCATTACCGACCTCTATGCCATCCGACAATTTGAAGACGAGTCTATTGCAGATTTCGTTGGACGATGGCGGGGCCTCATCAACCAACTTACTTACGCCTTACCTCAGGCCGAGCTCATCGAACTCTTTACACGGGCCTGTGCTAAACACATTTCTCCCACCCTCCAAATTCAAACTTTCCGCACCTTTGATGAGGCCTTTACTATGGCTCGGAAACTAGAGATTCGAGCCTTAGAGGAAGAGAAATTGAGGTTACGCAACAAAAGCTCAAATTTCTGGACCCAAGACTCTACCACCAAACCCAACACCACCAATTCTCACACATCGGCTGCTTCGAAATCAAAGGGTGCCGTACACGCTGTGACGGTCAAATCTCAAGCACTGTCTAATACCCAGCCGAAAGCCACCTATAAGTATAAAGCCGAGCCCATCAATTATACTCCCTTGGGAGAAACTTATGGTGTGATCTTAGACAAATTGCTTAAAGCAGGAGCTATCACCTTGCCTCCTGTTAAACCTCACTCTGGGTTTGATTCCACCCACGCTATTCCTTCTTGGTATAAAGAAAATGACTTCTGTAACTTCCATCGCGTGAAGGGACACAGTCACGAAAACTGCAAGATGTTGAAAAACATAGTGCAGGAAATGGTTGATGCAGGGGATATAACTCTCGATAATCCTAATGCCCCCGCTAATCAAAATTTAAAAATCTTCAACAAACCATTTCCAAACCATGCATCTAACAGTAACACAAATCAAGACACCTCAGCCGAGGAGAAGAGTGTGCATGAGATCCATGCGATTTTCAACTCCCAACCCAGGGCTTCCATTGAGGAAATTCTGAATCAAGCTTCTTCACCAACGCAGGGATTTTCACCCCCTTCTCCTTCATCAGGACAAGAGGACAGTCCCGCTATTCCTTTACCTATAAAGGAATTAACCGCCCAGAGTTCTCTTCTCACAAATGAACCTTCTTACACCACATCCCTGCAAGATTGTGAGTGGATGTTATCTAACTTATCTATTTCCCAAACATCTCCTTCCACCACTCTTGCTGCAACAGAAGAAGGCTTGCCACTTTTTCTGTCACCCTTAGAGGAGAAACCCCTTGAGCCTACATCACCAAACTTCTCAATCATAATGGATCCCCTCGAACATCCCCTTCTACCTACTAGTTCTTCATCACCTAAATCTTTCCAGCGACCGGTTGACCTCTTAGTACCCATTGATACAGCGCCTCATTTACCCCCTGTATCACACCCACAGTGGACCGGAATCACAACCCATCTCTCTTCCATACCAAAGTTCCTGTTCACACGTGAAGAGTGTCATCCCTCAGAAGATAGACGAGCCTTATGGGAGCGCTTGAGTACACCCTGCTCTACTCAAATGCAGATGACTAATCCAGACACCTCTACCATATACCCGAGGTGTTTACAAAAGCTCAAAATGCCTATGTCCTCACCTTCACCCCCCTCATCTCTATCAAATCCCTCAGCCATCTCTATCAACCTAACCAAGCCTTCCCTTACGCTTGGGACTTCACCAATTCCCAGCCTGACACACCCACCTAAACGTTTAGATTTATCCAAAAATACTGCCATCAATCCACCTAGGAGACAGACCCAATCTCCTCGAGTCCAATCTATACCTCTTCCACAACTAAAACCCTCGCCCCCGATCACACCGATACAACAGGCTCGGCTTCAGCCTTCACCATCACACCTACCTTCTATATTAGGGCCTCACCCCTCCACCTTGCCACAATACACCTTGCCTCCCACATCTTCTTTAACACGACCTATACCTTTTGCACCCCTACAGACACTCACGGGCGTATCAACACCGTCGCCCCAAGTATCTGGCCTACCTACCAACCCTAAGCAAACTCGATCATCGAAGGACTTGTTTGTTGTCGCTCCTCTTTCCCCGTGGTTGTTTCCTGCCACCACGTCAGCTGGGGCCTCATCATCTAACCAGCTAAACATAACTTCTGTGCAGAAGAAACCATGCCTAGTTAAAACCACTCATCAAAATCCCTTGCCTAAATCACCACCTGTACGAACCACTCGCACCCAACCCTTACCAAAACAATCAAAAATCTCACCCACTCAATCAACAGCCTCATCTTCATCTGAATTTGACCCACTCAAAGGATCTTACTCCAAGATCCTTGATATGTTGGTAGGGGATGCGACCATTTCCCTACCCCCGCTCAGACTCTATGATCCATCTAAACCTCGACCTATAGGTTATGATGAATCTAAAATCTGTGCTTACCATCGCACACCAGGACACGATGTAGAAGGATGCAAAGCTTTGAAAGCCATCCTTCGCCAGTCACCTATCTCAGATAGACAGCCTAAGAAAGACAATTTACGGAGAGAGAAGCCCTTAGCTTCGATTCCTTCTCCTATACCACCTGTCCCCGCCTCGCCAAAATCTATCATCATTCATTGCAACCCCCCTCCTTGAGAACAATGACTTATCCCTGCCATCCTCCTCCTCTCGTATTCATGAGATCAACATGATTAACATTGCTACTCGAGGTCAGAAAAACAATGGAAAAGCTAAAGAAAGCACACCTGCGGCCTCTCTTTCTCCTTCTGCCATCCCGATCGCACCACCACCAAAAGTGGTCATTCGTGGACCTGCCTATCCCGTCTCTGATGGAGTTTCCCACCGCACCATGATCAAACAACTTCACCAATCTCCTGTCAAAATGACACTCTATGATCTCATTCAAACATCTGAATCGCATCGACAAGCTTTAATTGAGATCCTTCAAGGGATAGAGGTCCTACCTAACGAAACCTTGCCCGTCGCTTCCATTTTAACACCCAACCACGTCGCTTCTCTCACCAAACAACCTACCTCCACAACCACTTCTGTCCCTGTACAGCAAGCCGCTGCTGTCAGTTTTTCTGAAGAAGAAATTGTCGTCTTTGGTGCAGAAGATCCTGATCCCACTCTTTTCATCTCGGCTTACGTCTGGGACATCCGGGTACGTCGTGTTATGATCGACGGGGGTGCTAGCCTAAACATCGTCTCTTCCAAAGCCTTCCAACAGATGAATATCCCTCCTAGCTGCATGTGTGCCAACCCCACCATGTTGCGTTCATTCAACGATGCTATTACTTCTACCTTAGGCACCGTGATCCTTAACATTCGTGTAGGGCCACGTACCTTACCCGAACTCTTCTATGTCCTTGAGGGAGAATTCCAATACAACATATTGTTAGGCCGCCCTTGGATCCGGGCTATGGGATGCGTTCCCTCCACCTTACATAGATGCATCAAATTCGAGTATGAGGGGAAGTCATACACCGTCAAAGCTTACGCTTCCCCCTTCAAAACCTGCAATATGTTATATCACCCTAATGATGTGCTTGTACCAGTCAAGGCACCCATTGATCCAGCCCAACCATCTACTTCAACCACGTCTCCACCATCCACCTTAACCACACTCACACCTTCAACCAATGAACCCACTGCCGCGAATACCACTTCCTTCCCCGCGGACAACATCCCAACTTCAGACCCCTTGGTAGATGTTTTTCAATGCCTTACGCTAGGGGAATACCACCTATACAACGTTAGCACCTTTCATACCCCACAGGAGTATGGACAGTTACATGCACATCCTACCTACGACCGTCGTGTGGGGGAGGTGATCTCCTACGGACCACCTAATTGCCGCACCAACCTAACATATGGGGGTGTTGACACATCCTCTGTCACCCCTGAACCTCCCCTTGGTGTGGTTCCCTTCCAATCTGATTTTTGATATCTAACCAACCGTCGTTTTTCCCTCACCTTCCTGACGCGCTGTGCTTGGAAGGGTTTTGGTTTTGGTCTTTATGAACAAGGCCGACACACGATCATTCCCGTAACTACCCGCAAACACAAAGATCGTCGTGGTCTTGGATTTTTTGAACCACCTACACCGAAGAAACCTCATGTCAATTGTATCCAGGAAAACAACGAAGTCACCCCTTCCGAACCATCATCGCCCATTTTTCCATCTTCACCCACAGAGTCGATAGACCCGGAATCTATCCCTCCTAACTTTTTTTTTTCGTGAATGCTATCTTCCTGGGTCCTCTCACTTATCAACGCGATAGTGAAGACCCATCTTCTCTCCCCCTTTTGTATCCAGATATGATTGAAGAAGATTCACCTTCAATTAATGTTGTGGAGTGCCAGGATGATGACTCCATCCTCACCTACCTTGGTGCGGACGACTCTTATATTCAACGTGCCTTACCATCTGACACCCAAACTATGTTGAATGAATCGACTATAGAAATCAACATCCACATGGAGGACGATCCTCACATTGTAAAGATCAGACAATCTCTTGACGCATTAGAACAAGCCGCCTTCACTACCTTCCTCCGTGCCCGCAATCAAGCTTTTGCTTGGTCCTACGCCGACATGCCAGGAATCGATCCTGACATTGCTGTCCATAACATCACTCTGAAACTAGACTCTAAACCAGTTAAACAGAAACTGAGAAAAATGCATCCACGCATTGCCCTCTTGGTGAAAGAAGAGCTTCAATGCCTTCTTTCTGTTTCTTTCATCTTACCTATTGACTATCCGCAATGGATTTCTAATGTCGTACCTGTCACTAAAGCGACGGGGGGACTTCGGATATGCACGGATTTTCGGGACCTTAACCTCGCTTGCCCAAAGGATGACTTCCCCTTACCTAGCATTGATCAACTTGTTGATCTCACTGCGGGCCATGAGATGCTTTCTCTCATGGATGGCTTCTCGGGATACAATCAAATTTTGGTAGCCCCGGCCGATCAACATAAAACCACCTTCATTACCCCCTGGGGGACCTTCTGCTATCGTGTCATGCCATTCGGCCTTAAGAATGCTGGTGCGACCTATCAGCGAGCTATGACTTATATTTTCCATGACATTATGCACACTATCCTCGAGGATTATGTCGATGATCTTCTTGGAAAATCCAAACATCGCAGTGAACATCTCGATGTTTTAACCATTATTTTCGATCGCCTGTTACAATACTGTGTTCGTCTTCAACCAAAGAAATGTGTCTTTGGTGTCCTTTCGGGAAAACTCCTTGGCTTTATCGTCTCTTTGCGTGGCATTGAGGTCGACCCAGCTAAAGTCAAAGCAATCCTAGAAATGCCCCCACCCACTAACCTCAAACAATTGCGTAGTTTGCAAGGAAAACTCCAATCTATCCGTCGTTTCATTTCACAACTCTCAGACCGATGTCAACCTTTCCATCATCTCCTTAAAAAAGACATTGTCTTTCAATGGAGCGAGGAATGCCACCAAGCCTTTGAGGCTCTTAAAGCTTATCTCTTGCAGCCACCCGTGCTTATCCCACCTCAGGACGATCGCCCTTTCTACCTTTACCTTTCTGCCACCGACCATGCTGTAGGAGCCATGCTCGCACATCGTGACTCTGAGCATCGAGAACAAGCAGTTTATTACATAAGCCGTACTCTTGTGGATTACGAGACTAGGTATACACACGTAGAAAAGTTGTGCCTAGCCCTATCATTTGTGGCCACCAAACTCTGACATTACCTCCTGAATCACAAAACTTTTGTCATCACCAACGCTGACCCCATACATTATATGTACGCCAAACCTCATCTAAACCAACGCATCGCCCGATGGCTTATGCTACTCGCCGACCTCGACCTTGAGTTTGTACACCAAAAATCAGTCAAAGGACAAACTATCGCAGACCAACTCGCGGAAGCCCCTTTACCTGGGGAACAATTTACCAATTTTACTTTCCCTGATGAGCTCATCGCAACTCTTTCACTCAGTGATGTGTCGTATCCAATGACCCTCTTCTTCGATGGATCTAAATGCCAGCGCGGTGGAGGGGCAGGCGTTGTTCTCATTCCTCTTGAAGGTGAACCTATGCCTCTTTCATTCAGGCTCGATTTCCCCTGCACTAACAACACAGCGGAATACGAGGCCCTTGTTTTGGGTCTCCATGTTGCGTTACACTTAGGTGTGAAGTCTATTAATATTTTTGGTGACTCTCAATTGGTAGTAAATCAAGTTAGTGGCATCTACCAATGTAAAAATGAGGAACTTCAAAAGTACAAACATTACGTGGATTCACTTTTGACCTTATTTTCTCATTATTCTATTCAAACCATTCCCCGCTCAACTAATAAATTTACAGATACTATGGCTTGCTTGGCCTCGCAAATTCTGGCCTCACCAACTGACTCAGACATATTTGTCTTGGTCCAACAACTCTTTGCCCCATCTTACTTAGTTCCGGATGTTTGTATGGTAAATAATGTATCTACTGATTCGCAGGATACCTGGTATAACCAATTTCACGACTACCTTACAACCTCTGTTCTACCACCTGACCTTACTAGTAATGGTAAACGTGCTTTTCTTAAAAGTGTTTCTCGTTATGTCATCATGGGGGGACTCCTCTATAAACGTGGCTTCGATGGTATCCTCCTTCGCTGTCTAACCGGCGCTGAAGTCGCTCATACCACCCAACAAATCCACGACGGACTTTGTGGCGGGCACTTTAGTGGCCTCGCCATGGCCAAGCGGATCCTTCGCCTAGGATATTATTGGCCTACTCTCAATAAAGATTGCTGCGAATATGTTAAGCGTTGTGTTATGTGTCAACAACATGCCAACCTTCAACATACTCCTAGCCACCCGTTACAGGTCGCACGAGATCTTTGGCCTTTCTCACAATGGGGTTTAGACCTTATTGGCGAGATTCACCCACCTTCTTCGCAGCATCACCGTTGGATCATCACGGCAACCGAATATTACACTAAATGGGTGGAAGCCGTTCCACTCATTTCAACCAAAAAAGAAAAAATCGTTGAGTTCATCAATCATCACATCATCTGTCGTTTTGGTGTTCCTCATCGCCTGATAACAGATAATGGAAAATCTTTCAAAAATAAGTTGTTACAAGACCTTTGTGACAACTTTGGTATCAAACTTAGCTTCTCGTCACCCTACTATCCACAAGCAAATGGACAAGCCGAATCTTCTAACAAAACCTTAATCAAAATTCTCATGAAAGTCGTTAACAATTCTGGAAAAAACTGGCATGATCACATCCCCTTTGCCCTTTGGGCTTATCGTACCAGCATTCGTACTTCTACTAATGCCACACCATTCTCTCTAGTGTATGGTACCGAGGCTGTCTTGCCTCTCGAAATACAAATCCCTTCTCTCAGAATATCTCTTCAGGATATTCTCGCCAATGATGACTTCCGCCAAGAGCGGTTAGCCCAATTAGAGCTTCTTGACGAGCGTCGTCTTACAGCTCTTGACCACCTGCAAATTTATCAAAAGCGCATTAAGCGTGCTTATGATAAGCGAATTCATGAGCGTACCTTTAAGATTGGTGATCTTGTCCTCAAAGAGAATCAACATGTAACCAAACTAGAAAAGAGCAAACGTGGAAAATTTGCTCCTAATTGGATTGGGCCTTACATTATCACTCACACCTATGGATCAGGTACTTATCGTTTAGCTTCGCTTAATGGTAAACCCGAGCCTGAACCCCTTAATGCCTTGCATCTCCGACCATTCTACTGTTGAATTTAGTGTTACATCACTTCTTATCTACCTTGCGCTCGTCCCTTGAGCTCATTTACCACCTCATACACCTTGTTTCGTGCATCTCAAAATGGAATCAAGCTCACATGGTCTGATCATCACCTCTTCTTAAAGATGCCTTCCCCTTTTTAGTCTGGTCCATGACTTAAAAGTATCAAAATAACAAGTTCTCAATTATACAATTCTGGGATATTCTTGAGTCAAACTTCCTGCAAAACTAGATGCTTCATGTCAAACAGACATCTAGACCTCTAAGCTATAAACTAGACTGTTCCCTCGAAGGACAGCTATGTGCAAAGCCGCATCTGTTATTATACACTAGACTGCTCCCTCGAAGGACAGCTATGTGCAAAGCCGCATCATGCTACTATAAGTAGACTGCTCCCTTGAAGGACAGCTATACAAAGTCAGCCTCTATCAGAAGCTTCTCGCATTGATCAGCTTCGTGAAGACCTCAAGAAACAACAAAATGCATATCCCATATAGACTTCCCGCATCGATCAGTCTATATCCAGAAAAATAAAAGCAGTATTCAAAAGCACTTTTGAGTCATGGACTCGTCTATCTAGGTTTGGATCTATTTCGTCAGAATAATCACCTTATAACAAGTCCTCTACGCCCCAGTTATACCATCCACCTCACCTCACCATTCTTCACAATAACAAAACTCAAGGGACGTGACGTATATCCGATATATTGTGATTATACAACTCTTTTCACCTATCGACTTCTCGCCTATGCAAGGTACCTAGAGATTCAAGCTCATCCTATGATAATACGTGATTTGTTTAGCTCTTTCCAACTATGGGACATTTTTGCCTCTTTTACCCGAATCTGGGATTATATGTTGACCTTAATCAGGACACGGTTCCCTAATGCTTGGGTAAGCTAACCCTCGCTTCACCTATACCTTACCAACTCCAACAACATTACCCTACCAACATCAAACTTTTACCAACCAACAAATTGCCTAAACACAACCAAATTGCCTAAATTCATCTCTCCCTGGTCCTAAGGGAGAACTACATCGGTCTGAGGCCCCTCCTTGCTTTATGCAATGGGCTATGTAGGCAGCACTTAGGAGACATGGGGTCTCCCAAGGTTAGCTCGACCATCCCCTACCATAACCTATCATGTGTTGTGTTTTGCTTAAAAATATAAATGTTTTCACATATTTATATTGATAACACTCACTTTTGTCCTTTATTAATCCAAACATTCAAAACACAACCATTTCTTATTATTATCATCAACTCAAAATCAACATACATATTCAGTTTTATTTAGATGTTAAACAAATACATCTTCTCTATCATCGACACGCAGGTCGGTTTCCTCATTTATTCTTCTACCCCTATAAAATTCACGTCGGCCCCCGCGCCTCATCCCGAACTAGGTAGTGATGGTGATCGTCGACGCCGCTCACCTGGCCTCTCCACCCTCAAAGGGGCCACTACTATTGGATCCTCCCACTGATCCGCCAATCTCTCCTGTAACATACGAATACGCCCTCTCGCGTGGAGGAATCTTGCCTCTAGCCTCTCCACTCGTGACTGCGAAACCTCTAACAATCCCGTTGTCTCATTCACCTGTGTTTGAAGCTGGTGAACTAAACCCTGCAGGCGGTCTCTCTCCGCTGTAATCACAGCTATGTCAGGATGATCGGCCCTCTCACGTGTACCTCACAGCTCTGCTACCCACCATAATCTATAAGACTCTGTCACTCCTGCATCCATTACCCTGCGATCGGCTGCTGTCTCCTCTGGTCCTTCTGGAAGTGTCGGTCGTGGCGGTGAGAGGGGTGCCTCGGCGTCGATCCTCCTGTATGGTCTATGAGCCATGGGTATATCCTGAACAAATCCAAATTGTCGCCGCACGTGATCTAGAGGAATCCTCTCGTACTCACCTGGCCTGTGTCCCGCAATCCACCTTAATCGCTCTACACCCCTCAAATCCTCGGCTATGTTCACCATCACCATGTAGTTCCCGTACGGTCTCCAACGAATATCCGCAATCGTCACCATCTCCCACATCTGCCTATAATACTCGGCGTCATCTATCACGGTTTCGGCTCTTGCCTCTTGCTCTGTCTGGACCCATCGTCTGAATCCCAACCTCTGCATTCCTGTCTCTTCTCCCTGGATTGGTCGGCCTATTGGTCGCACACACACAATGTGCTCATAGGCCCAACAATGTAATAAGTATGCACAATCCAGTGTAGTCCTATGATTTCACCTGCATGCCCATAAACCCCTGTATAGCTCCGCAAGATATGCAGGTGCCCATGCGAAAGTAACGCTACCTTCTATCATCTCACGAATAATACACATCAATGATTTCAGAAATCTTCCCCCGTCCACTCTAGGTAATGCATAATACCCCACCGCTATCATTAATACCACTGCCAACCTTGTTGCCTCAGGGTGTGCCGCAAACATTATACCATAAGTGAATGTCAAACCTCGCTGTGTCAAATCTCGTGCGGCTGGACCAAATACTGCCGTTATCGCTGCCCGCGCCACGTTAGGCCCTGCCTGATACACTGGTCTTCCTGTAATTGGGAGTCTCAGAATTTGGAACACATCTTCTAACGTCACTGTCATCTCCCCTGTTGGCAGATAAAAGGTATTCTTTTCAGGATTCCATCTCTCAATCAGCGCCTGCAACATAGCAGGATTGCGTGTGATCCGTGAATAATAGCGGATTCCGCTTAACCCCACATGGTTTATTAATGCCCACTCAGCTGGTGTTACATCCGCTCGGACCCGTGACAACAAAGCTGGCACCCTATCATTCATCCTCAACCCTGCCTGTGCCTGCACACATTAAACCAACAAACAACAAATCAACAAATAACTTCCCACGTGTTTTTTATCGCAATCCGCAACTTTACACAGTAACCGATATCGGTTATAGACAACCGATACCGGTTACCTAACCGATACCGGTTATTCCTAAACGATATCGGTCACTGTCAATTCCAACCACCCCGCTCAAAAACACCACCTATGATAACTTCTGCGCTCGTTTTCCCCTCTCTGTCCCTACGCACATATCTCCAACACCTGATTACCTACCCTACAACACTCACCCCATCCCAAGCTCTTGCCTATCACCTTTCTACCCATTTACCTTACCACATTCTATTTATAACCATGCAAAATTTAATTCCAACCAAAAATCAATATATACCTCCTGGGATGCAGCAGTTTGAGGTGGAACCTGTCTTCCCTCTCCTCTCTGCCCGCTGGATGCTTCTCCTTGTTCAGCCATGTTCACCACCCTCTTCACTATTACTCACATTTACGCCTTCTTACTCCAAGCTCACGATCACTTTACTTGTCTCTTTCCTCCTTATCACTCAATTCTCCCATGCAACTACCCTGTATGGACGACAACAACCTCGCATCCTCGTATTTAACATGTTGCATGGCTCTAAAAATAAGAATCTAAAATTGCCTCCCCAGCTTTTCTATTTTTAGAAAAGCTTGTTTTAACATAACCGATGTCGGTTATATAACCGGTATCGGTCAAACGTAACCGGCATCGGTTATCTAACCAATATCGGTCAGCCTATACCTATTTTGATTATATCCAGGCCTTCTATTTTATTTTATTTTGCAAAACTTTGGTGCCGCCCGCCTCTTTTCCCTGCATAATGACATCACTATCAACATCCATCATCATACTAAACATCAATATTTCAAAACATATGCATATCATTAAAACATCATCCACATCATCTATATATACATCACAAACATTCCAATACCATCAACACAAAAACATAAAGCATTATAATATATGCACCAAATCCACAATTACACACACCATATGGATCAACCTCATCATCTATATATATCATCAAAACAATGTTACAATATACAAATTGCCCTGCATGGGGCCTCTATCATACAAACCAAAAATACAAAGTCGGCACGCAGGCCGCTGTCTCTGTCAAAATCTCGACTCGGCTCGCAGGCCGGCCTCTCATGTCAAAAATATACTCGGCTCACAGGCCGGTATCAACTATACAACATGTACTCGGCTCGCAGGCCGGTATATATAACAAACATGAATACATCAAATGAGGGCACGCAGGCCTCTATATACACACTCGGTTCGCAGACCGGTGTCTCTATCAAATCAGAAAAACCCAGCTCTGCTCCTGGGGTGACTCAGCTCTCTCCCCCTCCCTCGGCTCGTCTCTCAGCTGGCCCCTGTGCCGGATCTCACCTCCTACCCGTCACTGACCCACCGGCTGTGGCTGCGGCCCCCTGTGACCTGTGACTCCGGGATGTCTCAGCTCTGTGAGCTGCATATGGCTGATAGTCGGCCCCGGTACCATCTAGTACATCCTGATAATATCGGGCCTCCGCTCTCACCTCCATGTAGCGGGCCCGTGCCACCATGGCTGGTGGGGCTGCTCCCCCGACTCCTAATATCACTGGGCCCTGTCCTGCCTGTACACCCTGACCCTGTGCCTATACCTGTGGTGGCGGTGGAGCTGCCATCGGAGCCTGAACAGGGACCTGTGCCTGTGCCTGAACAAGGATCTGGCCCTGCGGCTGTGCCTGTGCATGTACCTGTGCCTGTCCCTGTGCCTGGGCCAACTGCCCCTGTAGCACTCCGATCTGTGCCTGTGCAGCAGCAAGCTGCCCCTGTAATAACTGCACCTGGCCCAAGAGACGGTCCCTCTCCGCTATAACAGCCGCCAAATCTGGCTGTGCGGGCTGTGCTCTCATGGCTGCCCTCTGCCCTGCCCACCAAACCAAAAATGCACCTGTAACACCGGCGTCGTCCACCGTATCATCTGCCGGTCTCTCCGCGACCCAGACTGGATCCCATGGCTGCGGAAGAGGCAGTGGTGCCTCTACATCCTCCCTCCGATACTGTGGGAAGGGAGGTGGCTCATCCTGTCGTAGACCCAACTGTCGGCGTACCCTCTCTAGGGGAATCCGCTCATGCTCCCCGGGTCTCCGTCCAGCTATCCAGAAGATATACTGGATCCATCGTAGCTGTGCTCGGGCTCCTCCTCGGGGCTGATGGCCTCTGTATGGCCTCCATATAATATCTAGTGCGGTCAGGCCCTCTAACATATGCCGGTAGTACGCGACATCTCACCCTGCAATAACCGCTCGTGGCTGGCCCACGACCCCCAACCACCTCTGGAACCCATACCTATACACTGCCTGTGGCCCTGGCTGCTGGGGTAGCCCTACCGGTCGTAAACACACAATGTGCTCGTAGGCCCAGCAATGTAGCAAGAATGTCGAGCATATCCCAAATCACCTCATACGGCGATAGCCCCAGAGCTCTCTGTATAGCTGCACCAAATACACCGGTGCCCATGCATAGCAGGTGTGCTCCTCCACCATCTCATGCAATACTCCCATCAGTGCCTGTGGGAAGCGACCTCCCTCTGAGTCCGGGAGGGCGAAGCAGGTGATACCAATCATCATCAGCACGGCAAGCCGTGTCTCCTATCGGTGTGTGCGATACATATCGCCGTAGCAGATGCTCGCGCTATGATATGTAATCAATGGGGCTGCATCCCTGAATACCTACAGGATGTTGTCCATCACTGTCTCGGCATCCACCTGGAACACCGCCTCGCCTATGATCGGCAGTCTCAGGATGCGATACACATCCTCTAGTGTGACCGTCATCTCTCCAGTAGGGAGATGGAAGACATTGGTTGTCGGATCCCATCTCTCGATGAGGGCAACCATCAGGCTGTGGTCCCTATCCACATCCCTATATCTCTGGACTCCGCCGAGTCCAACCTCCCGCATGACTGACCACTGCGCTGCAGTCACATGTGGCCGCATCCACCCCAGTAGAGGCGGCATCCGATCCCGCATCGTCAGCTGCTGGCGTGCCTACAAAAACAACCCACTACATCAGGCCTACTCTTTCCAAAACAACTACCCAATAACCCCAATATCACTAACCCCACCCAACAAAACACCTACAATATCCCCTTTACCTATCCCACAACCTACCACCTACCCCACTCATACACCACCCGATTACCCCCACCCCAATAACCTTTCCTACCAACTCTACCTTTTCCCCTTTCACCCCACAATTCTATCCTACCCGCCTACAACAAACCAACACAACAACTTTCACACCCTTTCCCCCTACCCATGATAACCGGTACCGGTCACCCTCGACCGCCATCGGTCCCCCACCCCTTATCTATACCCTGTTTTTATGCACTAACGTCGGTCGGCACATGACCGACGCCGGTCTCTGAACCCACAACATCTTAACAGCTTGCATGGTGACCGATGCCGGTCGCTTAGTGACCGACATCGGTCACTGTGGGATTTCGGGGCCGGATCGAAAACGGCCCCCAAATCCCCTTTTTTCTATTTTTAACCTATCTACCCAGCCCAATTGCCTAAAAACTTACCCACCCTGCCGTGTTGACTTACCTAACATATCTACCCACTCCATTTTACGATTTACCTTCATTTATTCATTATTTTATCACATTTTAGATTCCTACCCCAAAACCCACATCCTAGCTAAATTCATCAACTTCACACAGATAGGGATTTAGAACCTACCGGTACGACTACACGTCGTCGTGGTGGGATAGGTGGTGGTGGTCCAGCTCCTCCAACACCTCCTGCTCCTCCAGGCTGTGCCATAGCTCCAAATCTCCTCAGCAGGGTCCTCAACCAATCAAACTCTGCCTCCTGATCGCTGGGGCCTACCAATAACTCCCTCCTCCACTCAACTAGTGCCAACTCAGCCCACAAACTCAACAAAATCAATTCAACACTCAGACAAGCAAATGGTTGGCACTCAAATTGACAATGTGAAAATGACACGCCGTATTTTTTCTTTTTATAGGTTTTGACCTCTAACCGATATCGGTTATGGCGCGCCCTAGAAAACCGATATCGGTCGTCTAACCGATAGCGGTCATAACTAACCGATATCGGTTACCTGCCTAGTTTACCCTAACTCCTGTCCTTCTCCACCGAACTCTATTTTTCACCACATCACCTACCCCCGGCCTTTGCTAAATAGCCTTATTTTGAATTCATGGGCCCAACCCAAGGCCGTAACCACTCAATTGGCCGACCCAAGGCCGCAACCAATCACTTGGCCCAACCCAAGGCCGCAACAAACCAATCGGCCTGACCCAAGGCTGCAACAAACCAACCGGCCCGACCCAAGGCCGCAACAAACCAACCGGCCCGACCCAAGGCCGCATCCAATCACTTGGCCCGACCCAAGGCCGCAACAAACCAATCGGCCCGACCCAAGGCCGCAACAAACCAACCGGCCCGACCCAAGGTCGCAACCAATCACTTGGCCCAACCCAAACAAACCAACCGGCCCGACCCAAGGCCGCATCCAATCACTTGGCCCGACCCAAGGCCGCAACAAACCAATCGGCCCGACCCAAGGCCGCAACAAACCAACTGGCCCGACCCAAGGCCGCACCCCATCACTTGGCCCGACCCAAGGCCACAACCAACCAATCGGCCTGACCCACGGCCACACCAATTAAGTACCTCGACCGAAGCCCACAAATTACGATTCTATCCACCCATAATGTAGCTGTTTGTTCAATCGAGCTCACCTGTTCATGTTTTAGCATGACTAGGATACTTGAATTGATCAGCCAACCAGCTTTGCTTAGACCGAGACCGTGACGTTTATCTCAACCAAACCAACCATTTGGTACTGCCGAACATGCCTAAACGTTCCGGTACCTTACCCGTTATATCCCCTGGAGCTACTTCCTATGCCTTGGATACCAGGATTATATCAACCTTGTTTGGATAAACTATCGACCTTTGCCTATGAATTGCTTTTTTGCTCTTCAATTCGTGTACCCTGGTCGCACTACTGCATTTCAACGTGCGTCTGCCTCCTTGAACTTACCCCACCATCTTACCATCATCTCATCATAATTCACCCTTTATCAACCCTATCCCTGATTTCACGTCGCCTCAATCTGTGATAGATTTGAGGGGGATTACCTATACCCTTAACTGGGGCAACCACTTTTTATTTTTGTCAGTGCAGCTTTAAAATACAAGCTACACGACAACAAGGGGCAAATGTAGACACCAAATTTGGGTCTTACGACGCCCTTTACCCCGTATCTCGTCCCGCAACCTAACCCTACCTCACCACCTAAAACCTTACACACCTAATGATTTATTAATTACCTTATAATTAATAAATCCACATCTCCAAACCTGCCACCTCATCTCGCCACCTCACCATGACCTAGCCCTAACCCTAAACCAACCTAATTAAGACCTATGACTTGGTCCAGACCCACATCCATGACTCATCACCCCTCACCCGCACCAAAACGAGCCAAATAATGACTTGACCAAGCCCACAACTGATCCCTCGGGAGAAAAGGAGGGAAAGATGGTTGTTTTACTAAAAATAGCCACTTTGACCTAACCGACATCGGTTCCTACTCGACCGCCGTCGGTTACGTAACCGCCATCGGTTCCCTGTTAATGACCTCCCCCAACCAAAAAGAAAGGATCCGGAATTCATTTTGGGGTAGGAGAAAGAGAAGTGAAACAAGCAGAAGAGGTTGCAGAGAAGAGCATCGAGCCGAAGACTGCAACTGAGCAACTGGATCGCTGTCACCCTCGTTCAAGCATTGGAAAAGACTGAGGATAGCTTCATCAGCTCACTTTCCAATACCGAATCATCCCAACTAAGCCTTACTATCGCCACCACATTCCTTGGACCTGTATCTTCATCAGGAACCAGTAAGTATTATCTTGTAGTTCTTTGTTATCATTTTGCTTTAATTCATATCAAATGGGGAACTGACCACCTTCGAAAGGAAGTCTAATATTTCCTGGGCCTAAGGCAGTTCCCTCACCTATTGTCTAACTAAGATCTGGTGGTCTTGTATTCTTACTTACAGGTAGTCCTTCCCAGAAAAAAAGGAGTTCTTCACAATCGATCTGATCTCTCTACGGTACGCGCACACCTTCCCAACATTCAATAGGTATTCCTCCTAGCCCTAACCCTTATCTGTTTCTCAAGAGAATGAAAGGATAGAAGCAACTCTATTCCAGAAATAAATTCTGTGCGAAACAATCCCATCTGAAAAGAGTCGTTGTCTGGATGGCTAAAGAAGTGAGAAATAATTATCAAATATCTCACTAATCTCATATATTATCGTCAGCATCAATAATCATCATGAATAATTCAATAATATGCATAAAAACAAAACAATACAATAATAATAAATCCAACAACTATCAAAACAAATGTGGAAAAGCTAACACCATGTCTTCCTGAACCTCCCAAGTGGCACTTTCCTCAAAATATTGGTCCCATTAGAACTTGCACTAATTCACTTCATGATTTTACAAGTAAAGATTGCAAACATCAAAGATATTGATGGGATCTATTGTTATCATGTCAAGGTCTTGCACCTAAAAAAATTCCCAATCGATAACATGTGATGTATTAGTGACATACTTATTGAGGAAAGAGACATGAAAAATGCCCTGTGTAGACAAAAAATCACGCACTTGGGTACATTTCTAGGTCCTAAAAGCATACTAGCATTCATATGATTCCTAAACAAGAAAACTAGTAATTGACGACTTTCTTTGGCCTCTTTTCTTTGTTTCTTGTTTTCTACTTGGTCTTGCACACCCTAAAACCTAGTTGGAATTTTATTGATTTATCTTTTTATGGCTCCAGACACAAGCAGCCAGCCAGAACAGAAGCGCTCAGGCACTCTTGTCCCCTCTAGACGCCCCTGACCCTTTCTCACCTTGCTTGCTTCTTTTGTGTCTCTTTTATCTTTTGGGCATCTTTTTCACTTATGGGTTGGCCTTTCAGTTGTCAATTACAAAATTCAAACAAGGGAATCATATAAATATATAGTTATGTGTTCAAAATGAGGGACCAAACACTAAGCATATATTATCATCACCTAAGCTTGCATCAAAAGACACTCAAGAGCATTAAAGGAATCCATATAGCATCCATTCAAGGGACAAGGGACTACATATTCTACATACACATCATAAGAAGGGGTAGTTCATTCTATTCCATCCACACATTCTACTAAATTGCTATATTTTAGCTACAGTCCATTATCAAGTGCGTTTGTAAAAGGGCATCTTCGGGCATCATTCTTACACACACACAAAAATACATGGAGTTTGAGATGTAGCACAACGCTCGGTCATAAGTTCACTCTTGGGGTGATCGTCAGGGTCAGTCCGACTCCACACATTGCATCTTTCTTTTTTAGGTTTGATATGGTTTGTGGGATTTTATAGGTGAACTCTTATTTTACAGATTACAAGTTCCCTCAACATTCATTATGAAAATATCAGGAAACCAACAAGAAGCAACATCAACGATCTTATGATATAGTAAAAATTAGATTCTGATCATTTGTGAAGTCATGGGATCCCAAAAGTAGTCTTCAATGCCTAGGTACCCCTGTCGTGCCATGGGCACCCATGTCTAGCCTCATTCCTGCATTCTAGAATTTATTGTGAGAAGTTACGATACTCTGCCAAGTTTGTTTAGCACTTTTCCCAATCCAGATCGGTTCTAGGTCAAGCGTAAAATCAACTAAGTCCTCTTTCCTTCTTCTTTGCTTATGGTTTCATATTTTAAATCATAGCTTTCTTGTGTCATTTTTACATTTTAGTATTTATACATCATTTATACAATAAGTGACTCATCAATATTAGATTTAATTCAAATTAAATTAAATCATTTGGTGAACCCGACGTGAAATGAACATGCAACCTTTTGATCAACCTCACATTATTGCTTACTAAGTCTCTGATCCAACTCTAATCGTTATGACCCTGACACTGATGATCTTCTAGATGATTTTATTTGATGCTTCTCTACATCACACACTAGGGGGCATCACACTTTCCCCCCTCCTAACATCATAAGTTTTCTATAATCTCTCTTATCATGCTTCGTGCTTCGCATCTACTATTTCTCAATAACTATTACACATCTTGATACATACAATGTATCGTCATTTCCATATGAAACACTCTAGTTACATAGTTCATACTCGAATGCCGAGGGTCTAAATCTGAAATGAGCCTCACCACATTCACTCTTCACACTTCATGCTTCATGATCTATCTTTCTAGCGCATATTCTCAAACCATTTACAGATGACACACTCTTTTTCTATGGTTCATTCTTGAATGTTGAGGGGTCTTTTATAAATGAACCTCATCTCATACTCATCCACATCCATTTAGGGGCATGCTACTCCTATCACATTCACATTGAATACCATTCCATCACATTATTATACTACATATTGCATATCTTGGTTGGACTTACTCTTGTTTGCTTATACTTACAAGATGCACTTTGCTTACTATGTTATCCAGATATCCAGTATGTCATTATCTTCATCATATACACATGTGCACTCACTTGGTCTTTTGGAGTGAATGTAGATCTCTTATAGATTTACACAAGCTGTAATGATGCTTGACATTATATCCTTTGCTATTCCTATTGAGGCTCCTAAGGGCATATACCTTTACTACTTTCACACATTACAGGGGTTACTATTTCATCATGTACTACTTCATATTTTTACTAGCACATTACTTTGCACTGATTCATACATGCTCTTGAAATACTATTTATCTTTCTAACATGTTAATGGGTGCTTCATGTGTAGCATTTTCTTTATAGGACTATATGCCACCATGGTTGTCTGATACATCTTACTTTTCATTCTTTGTTATTGTATGCCATTGTTTCTGAGCTATGCCATATGTCTTGTTTGATAACTGTTTATATGCTTTTGGCTACTTCATCCCTGATTGTTTTGTGACATTGTGAGTGATGTCCCATGTTTGAAACCCACTTTTCATGGTCTATCTTGTTTGCACACTTTTTTATTACATTGTCTTTCATTACATGTTTTTACTTTTTCTACTAACACATATTACTAACCACTTTTTTTTGCATGTGCCTTGGTTTTTTCCATACACATTCCCTACCCCCTGCAACTATCAGTTTCAAATCAGCATTGGGTCCTCTCTTTTGGGCCGCACATTCCTATAGACGTCACATGTACCCCAAAAAATGGGGCATACATTGGGTGATAAAAATCACCCCTACAACATCTCATAGCTATAGTTTATTTTGGTACAATAAAAAATCAACACATGCATACAATTACAAAACGGCCCAAAACTATTGGGTCAGAATTACAGCATAGACACCAATGCCTAGGCTTAGACAGGAGCACCTATGTCCTCCTCTAGGTGCTAATGTCTTAGGGGTACATATAGTCAGCTTATCAAATCAACACAGTTCACAAAAGCCTTCAAAGCAAATTTACATTTACAGACATAGTCCTCTAGCAACAGAATGCATGTAATCTCCATTTCAATTAGAACAAACAATATAATCAGAAATAATTTGAGATAACAGGAATAAAGTAGGTATGCACCATCTGTAGTGGTGCTTATTAGGCATATTCATGGATGGATAGTAACACTAGACCTTTCTCCCCAACACTTACCTTTTTGCGTGAGATCACCCAAAAACTTGCACTTGGCATGAGATCACCCAAAAAACCCGTTCTTGGTGTGAGATCGCCCACAAAACTCGCACTTGGCATGAGATCACCAAAAAAACTCACTCTTCACAACATTTTAGGAAATTTTTCTATCCTTTACACTCTTTTACATCAGGTGTAGACTTTCCTTTTTACACACTTTTCATACTTTTACATATGTATGCACATTATCTTTGATTTATCGTATATAAGAATTTGACTTTAATCTTGCTCTTCTTTTTGCATCTCCTTCCTTACAAGAAGTAGCAATCACAAGCTATAACAACAATAGGTACAATGTAACACATACACATAAATATACACCCCGAGGGTCACTTTCTTTTCCTAGTTTTCACGCTTCACTTTGCATCATTTTCATGTTTCACTTGTCCACTCAGCAAACATTTCACTGCACGCTTTATAGGATCAAGAGGTACACATCTCTTATCTACTTTATGTTATCAAGTATTCACACAACATAAAGTGAGGGAAAATTTAGACACAAAATCACAAGCATACTAGGATTCATATGATCCCTAAGCAAGAAAACTAGTAATCGACGATTATCTTTGGCCTCTTTTCTTTGTTTCATATTTTCTACTTGGTCTTGCACACCCTACAACCCAATTGGAATTTTATTGATTTATCTTTTATGGCTCTAGACACTAGCACCCAGCCAAGATAGAAGCACTTAGGCACCCCTATCCCCTCTAGGCACCCCTAACCCTTTCTCACCTTACTCACTTATTTTGAGTCACTTTTACGTTTTGGACATATTTTTCACTCATGGGTTGGCCTTTTAATTGTCAATTATGAAATTAAAACAAGGGAATTATATAAATACATAGTTATGTGTTAAAAATGAGGGACTAGACACGAAGTATATACTATCATCACCTAAGATTGCATTCAAATGCACTTAAGAGCATTAAAGGCATGCATATAGCATCCATTCAAGGGATAAGGGACTACATATTCTATATACATATCATAGGAAGGGGAAGTTCATTTTATTCCATCCACACATTATACTACATTGTTATATTATCGTTTGGTGGTGCAAATTAATTTACAGAAATTAATATGTTGTTCACTAATCCACAATCATTTATTCATCAGACCTAGGGATGTAAAATTTCAATTCTGCCAGTGCTGTATACACAGTTACAAGTGCTTAAGAGGTATAAAATAAAAGATTGTTGTCACAACAATTAGAAATACAATGCTGGAAATAAACTACGTTGCAGATGAAAGTAGATGCTACAACTAAGTAATAAAATAGATAAAATCATAACACAAGTAAAGGAATGAACTGTTGCAATTCTAATCTATTCATGCAAGGAACTAAAACAACAAACAAAAAGGAAAGGGGGTTTAGCAAACCACAAGTGGGCCCTGCCTTGGGTGCTAACCCTTCCTAAGGCTTGTGTCTACAAAAAAATGATAGAACTCAGATTTTATTCATCAGCATGAAGATTTAGAATGAAACTTACAACAATTCCTTAACTATGGATCGATATCTACTACAGTCTTGCCATTCTCTTTATATTCAGTAGAGACATGAAGAGACTCATTCAAACTAACAGTTACATTTTGATTAAGTAAAAGATCACTACCAAGAAATCTGTAGATTCTTATGCATGTAATCAGAACTGAGAAAAGGTGTTCTAATACAACAACATAACTAACTGTTCATTCTAACAATTAGTTATCAAGTTAAATCAACTAGTTCCACAGTTGTAGTTAAAGAGCATAATCATGTATTGGTGTGAGATCTACTTCTTGTTGTCATAATGCTTCTTTATTGATATGCGCAAACTCATGTGAAGTATCCATGTTGATCAAGCTTCCCAAAATCACAGTCTTGTACATGTGCATGTTCTTCTCCAGCTGTAGGTTCTTTGTTGTGGACGAGTCCCAGTTGCTGCATGTTTGTTGCTGTGGACGAGTCCCTTTACATTGTGACAAAGTTTCTTCGGTTGCATGTTAGTGGCAACATATAACAACTTCTTGCAAACAAGTATGGAATTCAGACAAAGCACTATTAATCATTTCATTATATCAAAGAGATTAACATGCACATTCAAAATCCATAAAATAGAGTAACTTAGTAATAGTTATATTAATTAATATAAGTGCCATAAGTTTAAGTTCAAGTGGAAATGTCTGACAGGATAACCGGGATAAATAGTGCAAGGGTATACAAAATATACAACAGATGAGACAATTAAAACAATAATTAAAGGGTCTCATCACACCCCTAAACGTAATTTCTTGAATGTCCCCATTCAAGCATTCTCTGGTTTATTCTCTGCTTTCTTGGAATCAACCTGTATTATACTGCATAGTCACCTGAAATCCACTGGGAGTGAGATGCCTTCTGGTTCTGTAAAGAAATATCTTGCATTCCTTCTGAACTTTTCCATTACCCTTTCCTGTAGTTCCTCGTTCAGTTCTTTGTTCCTAGACCAATGAGGTATTGGATAGTGGAAAATTGGTGGATAATATCCAATAGGGAACCAAGTTTTTCCACATCCCTTAGCTACCTCAATATATGCATTGATTCTCTAGAAAGTTGGGATAATGTTTGGATAGGAATGCATTTCTTTTCTCCTCAGCTCTGGTGATATTTCTTCCCATCTTCTTCTGCATTCCTATACTATTTCCACACTGTTGAATAATGTAACCTCTTGCCTCATCATGGGATTCTTCTCTCATCTTATATACCCTCTGTTTTATTTTCTACTCTTTCATAAACTTACCATACTCCTCAATCATTGCCTTGGTATTTCTTTCCACTCTGATCATCAGTGGTTGTTCTTTGCACAATTGTCTATACTCCACCATTTATTTCTCCTTGTATAACTCGTTGTTGAAGTAAGAACACAATTCCCAAATTTGTACATCCCCAATGTAGAGAATAGGGATCCAATCTCTGTCATACTCTAAAGCATAATTATACATATACAGTTCATAAAGAAGTAACTAGATCTCATGGGGCATTTTTAGATATATTTTGAAGTAAGGCCTGACTCCACTGATATCAAATGGTATGTCATTGTTGATACAAGTGTATTTCAATTGCAACATTTGTTCCTTTAAGAAGACAACATAAATATTTGATGGTGGTCTACATTTGAATATTTCATTCGTTACCTAAATTGTAGCTTCTTGTTTCTTTTTAAGCCTTGCAATCTCATTGTCCTTGGCCCTTAGTTGTCTATCTTTTTCCTCTAGATCCTGTTGATGTTGGAAGAGTAACTCTTCCTTTTCCCTTTCCCACCTTCTTTGTAGCTTGTTAAAATAATTCTCAAATTTCTACACCCAATAGTCTGAAGTGGTTTGGGTTGCCATATCTCTACATACTGGCCTAGGAGGCTCTCTAAAAACTTCTTGTATGAAAACCTATGGTTGCAGGTTGGGTGGTGGCATTGGTGGAGACACAAGTTCTGAGATTACATGAGCTATATCTGGGGCAACTGGAGGACTGTCTATATGCATTGGCTTAATAGATTCATCAACAAGTTCTGTTTCAAAGGTTTGGACAATGTTTTCAATTGTTTTTTCTAAATCAAGTAGCGAAATTTCTTCAGTATCTATGGTATTGGTTCTGTGTTTCATGTACTAGTTCTACTAACACTTCCTCAGGTTGTTCTTTCATATTCTGCAGCCACAGTTGTTACTTCCTCACTTTCCTTGGTCACTGCATCTTCTTCATGTTGTGCATGAACAACCTCTGTTTCATCAAGGCTCTTATGAACATTGGTTACATCTCCAATTTATTCAACTAACACTTCTTCTTCATGCTACATGTGGGTTTCCCCAACATGAATGACCTCTATTTGAACCTCAATTGGTTCAGTAGGGCTCTCATGAGCAGGTTTTTCACCTAACTCTTCCTCCTTTTTCTTTTCCACTTCCTTGGTTTGTTCCTCCATGACTATGTCTTCATCTGTGTCTATATGAACTTCTTACTCAACTTCCATTGGAATAACTTCCTCCTTCTTTTCTAGTCCTTCTTCATCACTATCCAGAAAAATTTGAATGTTTCTACTAGGCCTTGAGGTTCTGGTCTTTTCAGGATTAATCTTGTTTGACTTCATAGACGACTCAAAGAATTTACTTGAGGCTTTCCATTTACCTTTAGAGGAAGAGGACTCTAGTGTTGATATATTTAGCAATGCTTCAGGAACCAGAACCCTGTCAAGAGAGATGGGCCTAGGACCTTGTTTTGGAGATGGAGGTTTTTCATGGATAGGTGTTTCTTCAGGTATGGAAGCTTCTGAAGGAATGGGGGTTTCTACAGGAGTATGGGTTTCTGACTGAATGGAGACTGAAGCTAAGGGTTTAGGTGGAGGCATATAAGAACTAGCTGAGTTTCTTCTCTTTTTCTTACCCTTCCCCAAAAGATCATAAATATTATTTGCTCTAGAAAACACTTTCCATTTGACTATAGGATGTTCAGTTGCCAATGCATGTTTCAAAATTAAAGTGACAAGGAAATGATGAGACAAGGCAGACCTTCCCCTTTTGTGATTCCCTACTCATCTTCTTCAAACTTTCATGTAAGAAATTTGGAACATTCACATTTCTGCCATTCTTTAAATGATTGAGCAATTTAAAATGGACAGTATTTAACCGTGAATATTGACCCTCATAGGTAAAATATTTTATGATATAGTTTGACACATCTACCCAAAAGGGTTTTAAAGAAGTTCATAGAGTACCTTATCTATCTGTCACAAATTTTTCATCCTCATCTACAAAATCTGTGTGAGCTTCCTCTGGATTGGATTTTGTAGGAAACATTTCACCTTCCACTAGTAGTCCAGTGACTGCAACTAATATTTCATCATTAACTTTAACTTGCAAACCCTTGACTATTGCTTTCCTGTCCCTGAAGGTGGTGGTGAATTTCATGACCATAGACTCATTGAAACCTTGGAATTTATTGATGTAATCCATCCAACCACTATCATGAAAGTACTGTAAAATTTGTGGTTGATTCTGAAGCTGTGAATGGTCGCTAGGTTTGTTTCTTATCAAGTCTCCCCCATTGTTAAGTTCTACAAGTTCCACAAGCTCTATGAAGCCAGAGGTCTTTCACTTGGAATTGATTATGCAAAATTTGAATGAACTGAAGAACTCAAGTGTTTTCCCTTTTGAAATTTTGTAACCGATTTACACAGGGCTTGAAAAGGTATGCATTAATTTGAATTGAAAGGATATCCCCGTGTGAAGTGAGGATTTGTGATATCACGGGGTGACGTGGGAGACATGTCACATTATAGAAGGAAGAGGAACATTATGGTTAATAAATTTTATTGACAACTTGGCACATATATTAATTAAATATAATTATTCTAGCGCTACTTTATTAAAGGAAATTGAGTGCACTTAACTCGAGATATACGTTGAATGATTGTGACATGTGCCTTGTTGGAGTTAACACCCTTGGATGCATGCATGAGGCTACATGTTGAGGTACTGTATGGCTAAAAGTAATGTTGTTGTAGGTGTTACTGTATAGAATAAGCTCTATAATGAATTCAATTAATTCTTGGAGAGGGAAGATTGAATTTTCTGGTGCTAACTATCTTCATCCTTTTTGTGCTCATTCAGTTGGCCTCTTGATTCTTCATACAATTAGGTTCTATCAAAAAGGAAATAAAAATAGGGATTTGGCTGCATGCTGCTGCAAGTGGATGTTCTAGTCTTTGCACCACCTCCTTTCATCAGAGATTATGCACTCCTTGCCACAAATACACCAAATCCTACAAAATAGAAATGCTAATAAAATAAAACATGTTAGTGAGTGGTGTTGATCACCATGAAGGTTGATCACATCACTTTTATTCTTCCTTGGGGTATCCAGCAAGATGGATATACCAATTCCACTAAAGATCTCATTCCTCTAAAACTTCAGAAGATGAACCAGTAGGTTCAACTTCTGACCTCAATTCTGATGTTCTCATTTCCATCCTACTTTGGCCTCCTCTGAATTATTGGATGAAGGTGTTCTTATCAGTTGGATTTTTGTACAACCTCAATCTATGACCATTTACCAGTAGTTTGAATCTCACAGGATCAATGGTGGTGAGCTTCACAACTCCATTGGGAAATATCTTCTCAATCTCATATGGACCTAGCCACCTTGTCCTGAGTTTTCCCATGTGGTCCTTGTATTTGGAGTCAAAGAGAAGTGCCCAATCACCTTCTTGGAATTGTCTTGTTTTGATGAACCTGTCATGCCACTTGATCCTTTAGTTTTTTACCACCTCTGTATTATGAACAACATACTTCCTCTTTTCATCCAACTAATTGAGTTGAATAATCCTTTACCTCTGAGCTTTAGACAAATATATGCCCAATTCCAATGCAGTTCTTAGTGTCTTGTGCTCAAATTAAATAGGGAGGAAAAAAATCTTACCATAAAGTAGCTCAAAAGGTGTGAATCTAGTTGTTGTCTTCCATGTGGTATTGAATGCCCAAACTGCCTCTGGAAGTCTTTCTACCAATCCCTTCTATGCAGTGCAATAGTCTTTGTCAAGATGGCCTCAATTTCTCTATTTGTTACTTCAACTTGGCCATTGGATTGTGGATGATAAGGTGTGGACTTCCTATGCCTGATTTCATATTCTGTAGCTAAATCAACAATAACTTCAATAGTGAAGTGGGTACCTTGATCTGTGACAATCTCTCTTGGCACTCCATACCTTGTAAAGATGTGGTCATATAGGAATTTTGCAACTTTTTCACTCTTCTAATTTGGTAATGCTTTCACTTCTATCCATTTGGTGAGGTAGTATGTGCACACCATAATGTACTATTTTTATTGATACTTAGGATCTATGGGACCAATAAAGTCTAATCCACATTTGTCAAATGACTGGAATACTAGCTGAGGTTACAATGGCATTTCATCTGACTTGGTAGGCTTTCCCATTCTTTGGCACTTATCACATCTTTTTGCATACAATGTTGCATCCTCATCTAGTATAGGTGAATAATACTTTGTTGTTAATACTTTTTGCATTATTATTTTTACAACAAAGTGTCCTCCACATGGCTCACTATGGTAGGATTTGAGGACATCATAAATTTCCTCATCATCTATACATCTTCTCATAACATTATCCTTCCCTGTGTGGAATAGGAAACCAACTATCCAAGAAAAATTCACACTTTTCTCAACAATATATTTCTTTTCAGAATATAGATAGTGTGGAGGTGTCTTACCTGAAACCAAATAGTTGGCTATATCAGCATACCAGGGTGTCTTGGTAGAAATGGAAAACAAGTGCTCATTTGGAAAAGAATCATCCACTACTTGCTTCCTCATTATTATTCTCCATTCTTGAGAGAAAATCTGCTACAACATTGTCTTTTCCTAGGCTTATCCATAATTGTTACATCAAAATCTTATAAGAGCAACAACCATATGATTATCCTGCAACTTACAACTAGTTTTTGATCAGATATTTAATGGAAACATGGTCTGTGTGGATAAATACTGGATATCCCATGATATAGTGCCTGAACTTGTTGATGGTGTATACAACTACCAAAAACTCCTTCTCAGTGACCGTATAGTTAAGCTCAACGTGCTACAGGTTCTTACTGACATAATAGATTTCATAATTGAGTATCCCATATTTCTTTCCTAAAATAGCTCCAATGGCATGATCTGAGGCATCAATGTGTATATGAAATGGAAAACTCCAATCTGGTCCTCTTAAAATAGGTGCAGAAGTTAGCATTTGCTTCAAATTTTGGAATGCAACTTCACATTTCTCTATCCATACAAATGCAACATCCTTTCCCAAAAAAACAAATAATGGTGTTGAAATTCTATTGAAATCTTGAATAAATCTCCTATAATACCCAACATGGCCCAAGAAGCTCCTTACATCCTTCTACTTTTTAGGTGTTGGCAGGTTTATAATCACTGATATTTTTGTTGGATCTACCTGGATTCCAGCAGATGATAGATAATGACCTAACACTATCCCCTCAGACATCATCATGTAACATTTTTCATTTCTTAAGGATAGGTTATGCTCCTTGCATCTCTTGAGAACCTTGTCTAAGTTTTTATTGCTTCATCAAAAGTACTTCCATGGACTGTAAAATCATTCATATATACCTTCATGCAATCATTAGTTAGATCTGAGAAGTTGTTAAGCACCACTCTTTGAAATGTGGTAGGTGCATTACACATACCAAAGGGAAGAACAAAGTATGCAAAATTTCCCCATGGGCATGTGAATGTGGTCTTGTCCTGATCCTCTGGTGTAATTTGAATTTGGTTGTAGCCACTATAACCGTCCAGAAAAGAAAAATACTTTTTTCCAGCAAGAGTGTCGAGTACCTGATCAATAAAAGGGAGTGGAAAATGATCCTTCTTTGTTGCTGCATTCAGCTCCCTATAGTCTATGCAGATTCTCCATTTTCCATTATTTTTAGGTACAATAACAAGTGGTGACACCCATTGACTATCTAAAATTGGATATATGAATCCAGCATCCAATAATTTCTTTAATTCTTCTTTCACTATATCCCTCATTGTTGGGTTCATTCTCCTCTGTGGTTGTCTTATTGGCTTGCAATTGTCCTTGATGTATATCTTATGAGTACAAAGTTTAGGATGGATTCCATGCATGTCTCCATAGTCCCATGCAAATGTTGTCATGTGCTTTTTGAGAAGAGAAATTAACAGTTGTTCTTGCTGCATGCTTAATATTTTGTTCACATTGAGTGGATTTCCCGGTGCAATCTCCACTTGTTTAGAAAGATTAGTAATGGAGTATATACTGCTACTTAAAGAATTCAAGATACAATCATGTGGAAGAAGTTGGTGTAGGATGCAGTTCTTACCTGGAACATTCTTAGTACTTTGTTGCAGAAAGATTTGATTTTTAGGACAGCTTATGCATTGCAATTTTCCATCTTCTTCTTCATTCTTACCATAATTATTCTGTAGAACATTTGAAATAACAACATCCTCCTCTTGTCCTTCTATTATGCATGATTTTTCCAGCATCATGAGTTGTTGAACTGAGCTCTGGTCTTCTTCTGGTTCTTCCACCCAAATGGTTTGGTATTCTTCATTGAATGGCTATGTAGGGGGTAGAGCATAAGATTTTTGGTGCCACTTCCATTAGAGATGATCATATTACCAGATCTACATCCAATGAATGCATCAACAGTTTCTAACCACAATCTTCCTAGGATGATAGGATATCCTCCTAAGCTTACTTTTGGCTAGAGAACAATGAAGTCAGCAGGGTACTCCCAGGAGTCTACCACTACTACCACATCCTCCAAAACTCCTTCAGGATTAACTGTTGATCTGTCTGCAAGCTGCAAGACTGTGGTTGTTGGTCTTAATCCTTCCAATTTCAAATCATCCATGATTTTTTTTGTTATTACGTTAATTGTTTCCCCCAAGTCAATCAAAGTGTTTTTTAATCATTATACCATTGATTGTGACATTTACTAGAGGGTTGCCTGGATCTATATACTTGGGTAAAACTGATTTCCCAAGTGTAATATCAGCTAGTTTTCCAATGACTTGCATAGTAGATGGGTCTTTCCTCTTTTTTCCTGGCTTCTTAATGCATAGGTCCTTAACTAGTTTATTGTAGATGGGCACATCCTTAATAGCTTGTATCAATGGTATTTTGACACAAATGTCTTTGAGATGATTGAAAAAGTCAGAATCAGATTTTGATCTGAGGTCAGTCTTCTTTTCTTGTAACCTTTCAGGAAATGGTGGCTCATTACCCTGCATTTTATCCTTGCTGGAATTTTGCGCAGGTTGTTGCGGATCAGCCTACAATGTCTTATGTCCTTGTTGCGGGTCATCATGCAACAACTATGGTTCTTCTACAATTTTAGTAATGGTAGGTCCAGCTGGTGGAGGAAGGTATCTTCCTGATCAAAGATGGATATTGTTGATATCAACAAAATAGGTAGGGTATTGAGCTGGTTCAATGGAATAGGCTGGCTGAGAAGCTTTATTGTTAGGATTAGGCATTGGTTGAGTAGGTAGTTGTGTAGCTTTTGGTTAGGAGCCTGATTGGGGATTAGGCATTAGAGCTTGTTACTACTGATAAGGAGGTTGTTGATAAGCTTGTTGGTAATTAGGAGGTGGGTTATTCCACTATTGTCCCCTCTAGGGATGTTGCCATGATTAGGGAGGTTGTTGCCATTGTTGTTGTGGTTGGCCTTGGTATTGAGGTTGCCACTATTGTTGGTATTGGTTAGGATATGGGGCCCATCCTTGAGGGTTAGCCCAAGGTGGGGGCTGCATATATGAATTATTAGACCAATTTTGAAATGAATGCATAGGGTCTTGTGTCATACCTCCTTTCCTCGGTGGTCATGGTTTTCTTTGAGCAACATAGAAAACTTTCCCATCCTCTATCTCCAACATTTTAAAATCAGGTGAAGCCTCTCTTTCTTGAGCAATGTTAGCCAATTCTCTACATCTACAGTCTGATTTCCTTCTTCTACATGCATGACAGTACTCTGTGAGTGTTGTGTCTGCATCTTCTTTCTTCTTTTTAGTGTGTAGAGCATCTAGTTGATTGGCCATATCATTGACAATCTCCTGCTTCATGTTTTTGAACATGCTAACAATATCTAACTTAGAGATGTCCCCCATTGTTTTGGTAGATAATCCACCTCTTGATCTTACATTCCTTACCCTCTTCATGGTAGCTCTTGAATAGTTTTTACAGGCTTCACAAATTTGGTCAAAAGTAGCCTTTGAAATGTCCCTTGCTCCTATCAGATCTAAAGCATCCATGTCCTCCTCACTGAGTCCCTTCAAAAAGAGTAATTTGAGGGAGTCAGATGGTATGTCAGTGGTGTGTTTTAATTTCTAAACATAGAACATAAACCATTCCAAATATTCATATAATGGTTCATCCTCTTTTTGTTGCATTCTGTAGATTTCATCACCTCTTATGTTGCTTGGTCTACAATAGTCCTGGTAATTATTGAGGAACTTCTCCTTCATTTGTACCCATCTGGTAACAACATTCCTTCCTAATCCCATGAACCACCTTAATGTTGCATCTTTGAGTGTTTCAAGAAACAATTTCAACTTATGTGCATCAGTGGTATAATCATAGCTCCTACACAAAACATCAAACTCAAAGAGAAAGGTGTCTAGATCTTTTGGCATAGCTCTATGGAAATTTTGCAAGGCCAATGTAGAAATATTCTTTATTCCATCAGCTGAATTTTTGTCAGTGATGGGGAAATCGAAGGTGGTTGCCTCATTTTGAGCATTCTGGTCTACTTACATCCCTAGTTTCTCAAGAACAACTAAAGAACTATCACTTGGGGGATTGTTTGCGAAAAGCAAACCTAGTATGGAGGTTTCTTATTTAGAATTTTTAGAGGTAAATGAATATATTTGTGCTACTTGTGGATTAGGTAAAAAATATACCATGGGCATCCCTTAGATGGTGCATGCATTAACTACTCAACTCATTCAACAGTAATTAGTTGGGGGGTCAATTTGAGGTAACTTCCTAAAACCTAGACTGCTTCTAAGAAATGAAAAACCCTCATAAAAACCTAATAACTTGGCAGTGTCCCTGGTAATGGTGCCAAAAATGGTGGTGAAAATTAACTCACAACAATTAATATCTTGTTCACTAATCCACAGTCATTTATTCATTTGACCTAGGGACGTAAACTTTCAACTTTGTCAGTGTTATATACATCATTACAGGTTCTTAAGAGGTATAAACTAAAATATTTTTGTCACAACAATTGGAAATACAATGTTGGAAATAAATTATGTTGTAGATGAAATTAGATGCTACATCTAAGTAATACAACAAATAAAAGCATAACACAAGTAAAGGAATGAACTGCTGCAATTCTAATCTATTCATGTAAGGAACTAAAACAACAAACAAAAAGGAAAGGGGGTTTAGCAAACCACAAGTGGGCCTTGCCTTGGGTGCTAAACCTTCCTAAGGCTTGTGTCTACATAAAAATGATAGAACTCAAATTTTATTCATCAGCATGAATATTTAGAATGAAACTTACAACAATTCCTTAACTATGGATCGATATCTACTACAGTCTCATCAATCTCTTTATATTCAACAGAGACATGAAGAGACTTATTCAAACTAACAGTTACATTTTGATTAAGTAAAATATCACTACCAAGAAATCTATGGATTCTTATGCATGCAATCAGAATTGAGAAGAGGTGTTCTAATACAACAACATAACTAATTGTTCATTCTAACAATTAGTTATCAAGTTAAATCAACTAGTTCCACAGTTGTAGTTATAGAGCATAATCAGGTATTGGCGTGAGATATTCTTCTTGTTGTTATAACTACTTCTTCATTGATATGTGCAAACTCAGGTGAAATATCCATGTTGATCAAGCTTCCCACAATCACGATCATGTATATGTTTGTATTCTTCTTTGGTTGTAGGTGCTTTGCTATAGACGAGTCCCAGTTCCTTCATGTCAGTTGTTGTGAATGAGTCCCAATTGTTGTGGACAAGTCCCTTTACATTGTGACAGAGTTTCTTCGGTTGCATGTTAGTGGCAACATATAACAACTTATTGCAAATAAGTATGACATTCATACAAAAAAATATTAATCATTTCATTGTATCCAAGCAATTAACATGCACATTCAAAATCCATAAGATATAGTAACTTAGTAATAGTTATATTAATTAATAGAAGTGTAATAAGTTAAGTTCAAGTGGAAATTTCAAACAGGATAACCAGAATAAACAATGCAAGGGTATACAAAATATACAACATATGAGACAATTAAAACAGTAATTAAAGGGTCTCATCACCCATGTCTGACCTCATTCCTACATTCCAAAATTTATTGTGAGTAGTTACGACACTCTAATGGGTATGTTCAGCAATTATCCCACTCCAAATTGGTTCAAGGTCAAGTTTAAAATCAACTAAGTCCTCTCTCCTTCTTCTTTTCTTAGGGTTTCATATTTTAAATCTTAGCTTGCTTGTGTCATTTCTACATTTTAGTATTTATACATCATTTATACAATAAGTGACTTTGCAATATTATATTTAATTCAAATTAAATAAAATCACCATGTAACCATGAAAATCAAGTGGTAAACCCATTTATAAGAAATATGATTGATTATCTCTAGGACATCAAAAGGCCCTGTGTAGCGAGCTACCAATTTCTTTGATTTACTAAATTTTATTGAAATTTTATTTGATTTTACTTTAAGGAAAACCTTATCACTAACTAAAAACTTCATCTTGGTTATTTTTTAATCCACATAACTCTTCTACCAATCTATATCTTCCTTAAGATGTTACTTTATGAGCTTAATCAACTCTTCCATTTCAAAGAGCATTTCTTGTCCAATTGTCTCTTTGTCCTCAAAATTTTCCCAAATGACTAGATTTTGACATTTTATTCCATATAAGGATTCAAAAAATCCATTTCCAATGAGAAATGATATGATTTTTATAAGAAAATTCAACCAAATGAAGGTACTCTTCCCACTTATATTGTTGATTAATGCAGTACATCCTCAACATGTCCTCTAAAACATGATTTACATGTTCTATTTTCCAATTTTTCTCAAGGTGAAAAGTGGAAGTAAAGTTCGAATTATTTCCCATGGCTGCAAGAAGCATCTACCAAAAAAGATAGGTCATTCAAGTATCCCTATCTGAGATAATTCATTCAAGTACACCATGCAATTTAAAGATTTTGTGAATGAATATTCTTGTAATTACCAACACATCATCTGTTAGATTTCTAGGTATAAAATGTGCAACCTTAATTTTCTTATCCACCATGAATAAAATGACATCATGTTGGTTATTTGACATAGGTAATTCCTTCACGAATTTCATACTAAAAACCTACCACTTCCATGTGGCTATATCATATGGGTAGAGAATTCTTGCTAGATGAACATGTTCAACATTAGCTCTAAGATTCATGAAATTTAGAAACAAAATGTGTTGTATCCATTTTCTAACCATTCCACCCATACATTTTCTTCATATTTGTTAGTATTTTTTCCACCCCTAAATGACTTGAATATGGTGCACTATGGAATTCTTCCATAACAGTGTTTTGTATATTTTCCATATCTAGAATACAAATCTTGTTAGTGAACCTAAGAAAATCATCTTGTTCAAAATTGTAACCATCATAATGATGATCCTATGGGTTTTCCTCAAACACTTTCTTGACGTGGTGGTAGAACTTGTTCTTGGGAAAATGTCTTAATACATCATCTTTGAACTTTGACCTTACCATTAATAACACAACAATATATTTTTTACAACTATGTTTTCATTGTTCTTAATATAACTAATTTTAAAATCATATTCTAATAAAAAATCTAATTGTCTCTAATGTATAACATTTAAATTCGACTGAGTGAAAATGTACTTCATCCCTAGGTGGTCTATTTTTAGTTCAAAAGGTTTACCCAACAAGACTCCATACATGCAAGACATGAAGAATCATTTCTATCCCTAGATCCTATAGAACATGGTTCTACTTGTACAACGTAAACTTCCTAGACTCATAGGCAATGAATTTACCATCTTGTATTAATACCCCACCATATCCTTCATCCAATGTATTTGTCACAACTGTAAAATTCCCATTCAAATTGGGGACCCAAATTATAGGTACCATTTTTAGCTTCTCCTTAAGGATATTAAAAGTATTTTTGCACTTTTCCATCCACTCATACTTCTTGCCTTTATTCTACAATAATGTGATGGGACTAGTAATTTTAGAAAATCCATAAAAAAAATTCATGTAGTACCCTACTAACCCCATGAAATTACGCAGCTCCTGGATATTCTTAGGAGTTAGCATTTCCATTATAGATTTCACCTTCACCAAACCTATAAAAATTGCATCTACTGAGATAATGTGCCTAAGGTACTAAAATTTTAACTGAAAGAAAACACATTTTGAAACCTTACCACACAACATTAATTGTCTCAATATCTCTATTACTAGACTAAAATGATGCATGAGATCTTACTCATTCCTGGAGTATACCAAAATTTCATCTAAAAACACCAACACACACTAATAAAAAAATTCCATCAACACACTTTTCATTAAATTCTTGAAGGTTGTAGGAACATTATTTAATCCAAATGACAAAACCCTGAACTCTTAGTGCCCAAACCTTTTTCTAAAAGTTATTTTAGGTATATCCTCTTCCTTGATTCTTAGTTGATGATATCCGTAAATCATATCTATCTTGAAAAAGATGGTTTCCTCATGCATTTGATCAAAAATATTGTTGATGTGTGGAAATGGATACTCTTGTTTTTTATGGTTTCCTTGTTTACATTCGGTAATATATGCAAAGGGGAAGCAAACCATCCTTTTTATTGAAAAAATCATAGTATATCCCCAAGGTGACATACTAGGTCTGATCAACCCTTCGGCTAACAACTCATATAGTTAAGATTTTAGCTAATCCAATTCTATCACTTCCATTATATATGAAGTCCAATAAATTATTTCTTCTCCAGGAACTAATTCAATCGAAAATTCAAATTTCTACTTCATAGGAAGTCTACACAACTCCTTGAGAAAAACATCTCAAAATTCATGTAAGAAAGTGTACTCTTTTGTATCTCGTATTTTTATTTTATCACATTTATCTACATGCATTGTATATGTACACAAAAAAAATCTATGCACTTAGGTACATCTTTAGGTCCCAGACCATACTTATACATACATGATTCCTAAGAAAGAAAACTAGTAATTGAAAATGTCTTTTGGGCCTTTTACTTTGTCTTGCATTCTTTTATTAACCTTACACACCCTATAGCCTAGTCGATATTTGATAGATTTATCTTTTATGGCCTCAAACACTTGCGCTCAGGTGCTCATGTCCCTTCTGGGAGCTCTCGACACTTTCTCCCCTTTTCTCACTCTTTTGGGTATCTTTTACATCTTGGGAATATTTTATACTTTTTGGGTCCGCCTTTATGTTGTCAATTTCAAAATTCAAACAAGGAAATCATATATATACATAGTTATAGCTCTCAAATAAGGGACCAAGAACTAACATTATCTACTATCACCTAAGCTTGCATCCAAAGGCACAAGAGCATCTCAAGCCATCCATATATCACACTCATTCAAGGGACAAGGGTTGTGTCACTTCTGCATACATATCATAAGAGGGGAAGTCTATTCTATTCCATTACACACATTTGCATCATTGGAGCATTCTAGATGTAGCCCATTATCTTAGTATAACTTGTAGAAGGGCATCTTAGGCCATCATTACACACACACACACACTCACACTCACAAAGAACTAAATGGAGTCTGAAATGTAGTGTAACTCTCGGTACTAATTTCACTCTTCGAGTGACCATCATGGTCAATCTGACTCCAAATTTTGGATCTTTTTTATTATATTTGATGTGGTTTATTGACATGTGTAAGTAGAGAACTTGTTTTTCAAGTTACAGGTACATTCGGCGATGAAGGAGCAAAATCAGAGTGAAAAACAAAGACTAGCAATGAAGCTCCTCCTACACAAAAAAGACTAGATCTTGATCATTCACACAAACACTAGTGCCCAAAATGGAAATTAGTGCCTAGGCACTCTTTTCCTCCCATGAGCACTCATGTTTGACACATTCACAAGCTTTAGAACCTCCAGTGAGCATTGATGACACTCTTTTAAGTCTATTTCAATTGTTCACCTACCTAGATCACTTCTAGATTTCTCGGGAATCAAATAAGTTTCCCTATCTCCCTCTCTTGCTTAGGGTTTCATATTTGCACATGTTTGTTTGCTTGCATATTTACTGTACATTAACATTTGTATATCATGCACAACAATAGTTATTCTATAATTAGATTTAATTTAATTTATATTAAATCATTTGGTGAACCCACTCGCTCAAACTCTACCTTGCTTCTAGACTCTCTTCTAATTCTTCTTCCATGGCTGAGACTTATGAACCCTTTATCAATGAAGATCTTCATGACCTCTAAGCCCATATTGTTGAAAATCTTCAAGATTTAGATCTCTTATTGTTCATTACTCATGAGGAAGCCACTAACCTAGCTGAGATCAACCTGTTAGTCTCTAATAATACTTCTCTTCCTATTGTGACACAACCTCTTAATTCTACCCTCCCACCCACCTTCACTATTCTTGTTTCTATTCCTACTCCCACACACCATTTCACCCAACCTATTACTTCTCACACATGATAAGTCTCCTCTTCCAGCACCCAATACCTAGCTTCTTTATACCAAAATTTTCAACTCCAAATTTGCCAACTACAACAATATATTTCAAATTCCTCTCCATCTCTTGATTCCTCACTTCTCCTTCACTCCCCTTTTACACCCATCATATCCTCTTATCCACTACCTCCCAAATTCATTGCACCCATTATTCCTACCTTCAATGGCTATGATGACCCTCAAGCACATCTTTGATCTTTTTATGTGGCATGTCTTGACTATATGGAGGACTTTACATTACTAGCTAAACTATTTCCCAGAAGTTTGCAAGATTAAGCTATGTGTTGGTTTTATAATCTACTTTTTCACTTGGTAACCTCTTTTACATACTTAGTCAATGATTTCCTTGCACATTTTTCTATTAATATCGGCACCAAGATCTCTTATGCACAACTTTCTCAACTTAAACAAGGATCTAATGAGTGTCTAGTAGACTACGTTTTGTGTTATAAGAACAACCTTGCTAAGATGACTAATGTACTAACTGAATCTGAATTGTAAGATCTCTTTATTCAAAGTCTCCTACCTCCACTTGAAGAGAGTGTCATATTTGAGACCTATCCCTCCTTTGATTAACTATGTTATACACTCAAATTGTGCGAAGGCAAACTTTTAGCTATGGGAAAATTAAAATACTTTGATACTTCTTCATCTTCGTCTTCTAATCAGGTTAAAGTAAAATATACGTTAAAATCATCTCCTAAGCCAAATGAAGCTAAGGCCATTGTTAACATTGTTTCTACAACTGATAAGATTTAATTGTACCCCAAGTGGTGTAATTTTACTAAAATACCTTATGCACCTCAGTATCTCTTACCATAACTTATTGAAAGAAATCTTATCGCTCTTCCTTCACCACTCAATCTCAATCCTTCTCGCCCCCTTGTCTGTAACTATGATAAAAATGCATGATATGAATACCACCAATACATTAGGCATCACACTGATTACTACTTTAAGATTAAACATCTAATTCATGATCTTATTAATAACAATACAATCAAGCTCCCTAATCCATCTACTGCCAAACTGGTCAGTGATAATCAAAAGCTAAAAAAATTCAATGACCCTCTACCAAAGCATGAAAAAAAAGTTACCAATTCTTTAGTAAACCATACATATCATGTTATGCCTCCTCCTTCATCAGGGCCTCTTGAATTTCTTATTTCTTCTGTTGATGTTGCACCACCTATTATCACATTCATGGATCATGATTATCACACCGCATTTACTTTTAATTCTTTACATATCAATACCTCTATTAGTTCCTATACCGTCAACAATATTATGGTCTAACCATCAATTGTTACCAATGTATGCTTTGTGGTACTCCTCCTAGATATCAAATGTCCAACATCTATTATCACATTTCTGGTTCCTAATTCTTATGGTCATGTCAAGATTCCCATTATAGTTGGGCCCCTCACCATGCTTGTACCATTCTCTGGTACATCTTCAATCAAAGGTTGTGACATGCTCTTAGGTCTCTCTTGGCTCCATGTTGCTCAAGTCATCCCCTCTATGCATCACTTATGTCTCAAGTTCATCCATAGCAAACAACTTGTCATCATCATAGGTATTTCTCCACACACACCATTGCCTCAACCCACTCTGGTTGATATTTATGCACCAGTCATGATATCTAGGTCTCCTATGCTTCTCAATTCTAAAGCTACTTCTACACCTAGCTATACTATTCACACATGACTTACATCAAAACCTTGTCATCATTGGTCCATTAGTCCACCTCGTCATCCTAGGTTCAATATTCACGCAACCCATTCTCATAAGCATTATTCACCTTCTTCGTCTCATCGATTTGTTATTCAACCTATGTCAACCTCAAATTATAGAATTGGCACATCCCCTTCCTTAGTGTATCATGTCCACCTCCTTCCCACAGGTAGAAAGTTTCCTGCTCACATTATGGCACATCAAGCTCCTTCAAAAACACATCACTTTACACTTTATAATCACCACTCACATGGTGGGGAACATATTTTGTATCATGTTTATGCATAATCTAAAAGAGTAATGGAAAATTGACTTTCCTTTTGCTTTATCTCAACCACTCCCTTTGTTTGTTAAATGATCTTACAAGCATGCTTTGAAACATTCTCCACTCCTCTATATTTTGGTAACCTTAATGTCATAATATATAATACTTGGGGATAAAAATTTATGTTTGTTTTACGTAGGTGTGTGTTCCCTCTAATGTTAATGGACATGTAGTACTTATGGTTGGTATAATGGGAGGTTGTGGAGCTCCACACTCTCCTATAGATATTTGTGTCATACTCAATCTTGGCCCACATTCTCACATAATTCATATTGATTTTCCATCTTCTTGTGGAGCCATGTATTCATTCCCTTTTCCCTAATATAGTGATATCTGTAGATGTTATTTAGGGATTCATCTACATTTTCACTCTCAACATACATCTCATATATATTATCATAATGACCCTTTGTTCCTCAGTTGTAAATACTATTGCACAAGTCTTCTCTCATATACACATTCTTGCATACTCCTTCACACCAAAAAGCTAGTCTTCATGCATTATTTTTTGTCTGCTTCAACAACCAATATACATGCACAATTTTATGCTTATATCACCAATAAAAACCTTCTCACATGTCTCTTAAACTTCACCTTTAAAATAAACTCTCTAACTTCAAGTTTCAAATTGAATAGAGAATGATGAATAGCATCATACACAACTAATTATTTTATAATTGTTACAAGTTTAGACATGTCAGTTACATACTCAGACTTTCTTTGAGTTCTCATAGCTATTCTAATACCTGTAAGGGACCAAAATAACCTCCCAAAACCTCTTATGACCTAAAAAATCTTAGGATATTCTTCTTATAAGTTGACAAATGACATTCTCTTATGTAACTGCCTTGTCAGTTTTGTCTTCTTCCTTTTCAACATGTAAACACTTGTCTTCTGGCTATTATCGCTTGTGCCAAGTGTTCTACTCATACATGTATGTTATAAAGATTCCAACCATGCTATAAACTCTCTTGATGAGCTTAGTAACTCACCACTTTGAATCTATAACCCCATTAGTGCTCATGAGCATCACAGGTTTAGGGTTCTGATTTAACAAAAATAAACTAAATGGGATATAGATTACTTTTGTTAAATTTTTATGTGTGTTACAACAATCAAGATAAATAGTAAAGTATAGATGTTACTCAATCAAATAAGAAAAAGGAAGTAAAACCCTAAGTGCAATATAGAGTTAGATGACTTATCTGATTTCATAAATATCCCAGCAGTGTACGAAGGTGATAGACTGGTAAAATAGGAATATGAGAGGTCATGACTGAGCCCAGAAAAATACAAAAGTGTAGAAGGAGCAGGGACCAGGGTGCCTAAACGGGTACTGGGGTGCCAGGGCACTAGGATCCCATCCTTGGTGCCAAGGTTTGCACAGGAGTTTTGAAGATGATTTTTACAGTGTCATTGGTTTGTCTGAAACCCTCATCGTCTGTCATTAGTATGTTTTGCAACTCCTATAGATGTCGTCGATAACCTGCAATGAAAAAAATCACCTATAAAACCTTAAAAGAACATCAAATCCTAAAAAAGAAAGATGCAAAATGAGGGGTCGGACTATCCTCAGATGTCACAATAGTGATCTTACAACTGAGTGTTGCACTACATCTCAGACACAATGTAGTTTTATGTGTGTGTGTGTGGAATCATGCCCTAAGAGGCTCTTGTATGTATCACACTTGACAATGAGTAAAGTAGCTAGATGTAAAAAGATGTAATATATGTGTGTGATGCATAAAACCATCCATTTTCCCTTGTGATGGTGTTAGATGTATGCAATGATGCTCTTAGATGCTTGATATATGCAAACTTAGGTGGTGATAGTAAGTGCTTAGATCTTGGTCCTTTAATTTTGTGACATAACTTTATACTTATATGCTTCTCTTGTTCAAAAATTATAATTTATCACTAAAATGTCAACCCCTAAGAGATAGGGATACTCGACGGCCAAAAAGGAGAAAGTAAAGTATAAAGGGGACGAGGGCACCTAGTGCTAGCGTTATGGATGGGCGTTGGTGTCCAGAATCATAAAAGGTGAAGTATGAAGGGTACTACTAAGCAGTGAGGTCTTTAAGACTGAGAGGGAGACTGGGAAGGAACCTAAGAGGCCAAGTATAATGACCAATTATTACTTTTTTCTTGTAATAAGCATATGAATAGTAATATGTTATTAGGACCCAGTAATGTACCCAAAGTGCACGATTTAGTGTCTATATTTTCCCCCACTTTATGTTGATGAGGGAATCTCGGTAACATGAAGTAGATAGATATGCATACCTAATAACCATGTAGAATGATGTAGAAGAGTGTGCCAAGACAAGAAAAGCATGGAGTGATAAAAAGTGGGAAGTGTGGATGCTAATAGAAGAAGAAGTAACAAGGAAAAGTGATCAATAATGACCTTAGGGTGGAAATGCATGTGTGGATGTGGTTTTGTACTTGTTGTTGATGATTTTCTTGGAGCATGACGGTTGTGTGTTGGTGTTGACTACTGCTTCGCATAAGGACACACCTGCAAAAGAGAAGGACAAACAAGTAGTCAAATATGTGTATATATGTAAAAAGTGTGTAAAATGCTAAAAAGTAGAAGAAAAAGGAACATGTGCACCTAATCCGTGATGAGAAAAAAGTGATAGAAATGATCCTAAAGATGTTGATAAAGAGAAAAAATTTCAGGTGATCTCACACCATGACAGAAGTAGTGTACAGAGAAAGGTCTACTGTTATTCTCCAACCTTTGACTACTTCCTGAAGTAAAAACAACACATCATATGGTGTGTATAAGTATGTTTTAATGATTTCCAAGTGTTGAAGGACTACCTTCCCTATGAAAAGCCTCTGTGAAAATGATAAATGATGTGTGTTTACCCCCTCATCTCAGGCATTCAGGAAGAGCTCTAGTGTATTGTGCTAAGGAGCCAAGTTTGATTCTGAGCCCTAAAACTGAAGGCTATGTTATACCAATACTTAATTGTGATTGTAGATTGTTGGAATGTGATTATAACTATTAAATGGGGTGACTGATTCACCCAATAGATGTCCCCCTCATTTGAGGTGCATGCGACATCACTAAGAGGGTGCGGCTAAAAAAAGGACCCCATGCTAAAGTGATATTGGTATGTAGGAGGGAGTGCACTTGGTAAAAACCAAGGCACATGTAAACAATGGCTAGAGAATAACCGTTAGTGCAAACAAGCATGTTTATAGAAAAAAATGTAAGATACTAAGCAAGAAGACAATGTAGACCACAAAAAAGTGGGTTACAAACATGGGACATCACTCACAATGTCGCAAGACAAGCGAGGCCATAATGGCCGAAAGCATACAATGTGCACACAAGACAAAGCATAGGGCAAAGCCTGCAAACAATAGCAAACAAGAGTAAGAAAACATCATATAACCATGGCAGAAAATAGGTCCTACAAAACAAATGTTACATATGAAGCATCCATTAGAATGTTAGAAAGATAAAGAGTATGCCAAAACATGTATAATCCAATAAACTAGTGTGTTATGAACAAAAATGAAACAATAACACCTATTGTGTATGAATGTGGATGTCCTCAAGCGTTATTGTGGGATTGGTATGAGGTAATGTGCCAAGCATCCATGCTATGTGTAATGATCTGTGTAATATCTGTGATCACAACTAGAATGAAATTAAACATGCATGTGTGTATGAAAAAGTTAATGACATACAAGATATCTATCTAACATGTGTAATAAAGTGTACATGCAAGCATAAGCAAGTAAGAACTATGTGAACCCAAGATATGCAACATGTTATGCACGAGATGAAATGAAACACATGATGAGCGTGATAAGATCAACGTGTCCCCCGGGTACAGATGTATGCATGAGTGAATTGTGGTTCATTTACAAAATACCCCTCGGTAGTCAAGAATGAACAATATAGCGAGAGTGTGTCATCGAGAAATGGTTTGAACGATGTGTGTGAAGATGATGTGAGCATTAGAGCATGGAGCATAGATTATAGGCTAATGTTAAATGATGTGGAAGATGTAGGAAGATATGAATAATATTCTAGAATGATTGATGGTGTTACATAGGGTGTAGATCATAGAATGTGTGAATAAGAGGCTAAATTTGTTGTTGAAGTGTGGAGCATAAATTGTATAATGGTGTCACATGATGGGAAAGATTGAAATATTTATTTGATTGTGAAGTACAAGTGTAGAATGATGTGAATGTTGAGAAGTGAGGTTCAATTCAAGTTGAGAACCTCAACATTCGAGTATGAACCATAATACTAGAGTGTGTCATCGAGTAATGAGATGTGCATTGTAAAGTCTTGATCATGATGCTTGAGTGTAGATTGTAGGTGTATAGTGTGTTGTTTGAGATGGAGACACCAGAAATATGTGTGCTGAATGGACCAAGTGTGATTATGTGTAACATGTAGTGTAGGATGTGTAGATTATGTAATATGTATATTTGTGTATGATGTGTAGTAGAAGTAGAAAAATGATGTCAAATATGTAAAATATGTAAAATGTGTAGTAGTAAAGTGTGTAGAATGTGCACGATGTATAGGTATGTAAAATCACAAGATGTGTATGATGTATAATAGATGGAAGAGGAAGTTGTTGTAGAGTTGCAAGATGTGTGATGTGTGAACATGTGTAATGTGTAGAAAGCACAAAACACGTATGATATGTAGTAGAAGTAAGAAAATGATGTGTGGAGTGTGAATAAATAGAATGTGTAGAAAGCACAATGTGCATATGCTATGTAAGAAATGCAAGAAGAGGATGTAGGAAGTGCACAATATGTATGATGTGTAGGAAAAGGAAGATGTTTTAGATGTGAAATGTGTAGTGTGTGAGGTTCATGTGTATAGTATGCCCTCAACAATCAAGTGTGAACCTAGCACAAGAGTACATCATAGGGTAATGATAATACAAATAATGTATCAAAGTGTATATGATGAATACCTATAGATGTGAAATAGGATTTGTGAAGTGTGACAATAGAAATGAAGGAATCATAATGATACTAGCAGAGGGAGGGGGGAGGCATGATGCCCCTTGAGTGGGTAGTAAAGAGTAGGATCATGTAATATCATTTAGAAAATAATCAATGTCATAGTCGAAGCCATGTGGATAGACATCAGAAACCTGGTAAGCAATAGTGTCAGGTTGATCACGTAAAGAGCCATTGATGCTTAAATTATACATTCCCATAACATATTCCTCATCAATGAAAGGAGGTAATGGACATCCGTGTGCATGCCATTGAGTAATATTTTGTGTGTAACCAAGAAATATTTATCAGTATGATTAGGATTTAATGTACTTTCGATGTAATCTAGTAAATTTTACCCAAGTGTAAGAGGAGAAGGTCAAGGAGCCCACGCAAGGAATATTGTGAGATGAAAAACTCTAAGACCATAAGCATAAGTGATGGTGATAAATCCATGATATAGATGAGGATCATGAAGTGGAGTATAAACATCCTCAAAAGTAAAGCCAAGTCAATTCAAGCCATCATGCATGTATACAATGTCGGCACAAGTAAGATCAAGTGGAATATGCTCCCAATAAGAATCATTAATGAAAATTGTGCATGTAAAGGGAGGATGTGTTAATGGTGAATGCACATGAGAGATTGAAGCAGGTGGAACAACGTTTGATGGTTAGATAGGCCCTCGATAAAGTACCATAGCATTTGTAGTAACAGGAGGGGGAAAAGATGTGGATGGAACATCATCTAACATTCAAACAGTTCCTTCTAAGTGAGGCGAAGAATCTACAGGTTGTTGTTTGTTAGTAGAAACAGATCGTGGAGTGGGGGGTGTAGTTGTGGGATTGTTATTGTAATATTTGAATGGTTCACGATCACTAGAAATAGTGTATTTAACACCTTCATGTAATATTTTGACACATTGATGCACTGTGGAAGGCGGTGTATGCATGGCATGAAGCCATGGTATACCAAGTAAACAATTATATTGAACCGATAAGTCAATGACAAAAATAAAATTGTATGAAGCATTTTTGGTCCAATAGTAACAGGTAAAGTGGTATGACCTATGCATGGACAAACAAAACCATCGTACACATGAAGAGATATAGATGAAGGAATGAAATTACCAGTGGAAAGACTAATAACCTTGATGAAAGACAAGGTGCATAAGTTAAGCTCAAAGCCACTATTGACTATAAATCACTTGACACCTATATTATAGATGCACATGGCAACGTATAAAGGAGGATCATTATCGAAAGGAGTAATGTTAGCATGAGGGTTAGCTCGAAAAGTGACGTGTTGAGAAAATGCATCTATAAATGAATTAGAGAACAAATATGCGGAAACAATTCCTCAAACCACAGCGGTAGGAAACTATATAGTAGAATTATACTTGCAGAAATATAACAACATAAATGAATAATGCACAAAAGAAGACAAGACAAGATTTAACGTGGTTCACCCAATGTGGGCTACGTCCACCAAGAACTTGCTCAGATTTTATTATCAACAAGAGTAAAACAACTCTCACAGTCTTCTCTCAGTTATGAACTCACAACAGAATTCCAAAGATGTTAAACCACATCTAAACCACAATTGACACCCAATTGCATAACCTTGATCACTCTTGATCACCTCTTGATCACTAAGACTCAAGACCTCTTGAACACTCAAGATATCTTCAAGATACCCTAACACCTCTATTTATAGGATTACAATCCTTTTAAGAAGTCCTAAAGCTGACCCTAGAAGTTTGAAAGTCATGATCTTTCAACTTCCCATGGCTGGAAAAATAGTCACGACGTTAACAGCCAATTAACAGTATGTTAACAGCAATGTCGCAACAACGGCACAGTGACTACATAGCAACGTCATAGCAAATGACTGCAGAATGCTCCTGAAGTCTCCAAACTTAACCGTTCGAGCTCCAACACTTCAACACTGATTCAAGAAGACCAAAAATAGGCTCCACACCCCAACAATCTCCCACTTGGAGATTATTTCCACTGAGAAAAGTTCTTAACCCTTCATTATCAACCATGAAGGCCAATCAAAGTTGAACACAACTTCAACTTCTCCCTTGTGACCACCTTGGTCATCATATCCGTAGGATTCTGACTGGTATGAATCTTTTCCAGCTTCAACTTATCTTCTTCCAAAGTTGTCCTGATGAAATGATATCTCAGCTGAATGTGCTTCATCCTAGAGTGGAAAGCGGAGTTCTTCACCAAATGAATAGCGCTCTGACTATCACTGTGTAGTCTCCCAACTTCCTACTTATGACCCAACTCATCAAGCAACTGTTGTAGCCAAATCATCTCCTTGCTTGCCTCTGTGGCAACAACATACTCAGCCTCTGTGGTTGACAAAGCCACAACCTTTTGTAACCGTGAAATCCAACTCACCGTTGTATCACCAACCATAAATACATAACCTGTCATGCTCCTCCTACTATCCAAATCTCCTGCCATGTATGAATCTACATATCCACGTAATGTAGTGTCTGATCCACCAAAACACAATGTTGTTCCCATGGTCCCTCTCAAATACCGAAGGATCCACTTTACTGCCTGCCAGTGCTCTCTACCTGGATCACTCATAAACCTTCTCACTACTCCCACTACATGGGAAATGTCAGGCCTAGTGCATACCATAGCATACATCAAGCTACCAACTACTGATGAGTACGGTACCCTAGACATCTAGATTCTATCCTCCTCAGTCTTGGGACTCCTCTCCTTTGATAATTTAAAGTGACCTGCCAAAGGAGTACCAACCGGTTTAGCATCCTGCATACTAAACCTCTCCAAGACCTTCTTTATGTACTCTTCTTGAGATAATACCATCTTCCTCTCCTTCCTGTTCTGAGTTATTCTCATACCAAGGATTTGTTTTGCTGCCCCCAAATCCTTCATAGCAAAGGAGTCACCTAGCTGCTTCTTGAGTACCTTTATTTCCTGCATGTTCTTCCCTGCAACAAGCATATCATCTACATACAGGCACAAAATAATATAACTACCATCAAGAAACTTCTTGATGTACATGCAATGGTCTGAGTGACACCTGGAGTAACCCTTCTCCTGCATAAAACTGTCAAACTTCATGTACCACTGTCATGGAGCTTGTTTCAGGCCATACAAGCTCTTCTTCAATTTGCACACTAACCTCTCCTTCCCTTTGACCTCATAACCCTGTGGCTGCTGCATGTACAATTCCTCCTCCAACTCACCATGAAGGAATGCAGTCTTCACATCCAACTATTCTAAGTGCAGGTCTTCTACTGTAACTAAACCAAGAACAGTCCTAATAGAAGTCATTTTAACAACTGGAGAAAAAATTTCATCAAAGTCTATACCTTTCTTCTGTGTAAATCCTTTGACCACCAACTGGGCCTTGTATCATTTCCTACCTCCATCTTCCTCTTTGATTCTATACACCCACTTGTTCTGCAATGCTCTCTTGCCCTCAGGTAGCTCCACCAGATCCCAAGTCTGGTTTTCCATAAGAGATCTATGCTCTTCATCCATGGCCTGCTCCCACTTCTTCCTGGCATCCACCTGCACTGCTTCCTCAAAGCACTCTGGCTCTCCACTTTCAGTGAGCAATAAATAATTCAAAGATGGAGTAAATCATTCAGGTTCCCTTCTTACCCTAGAAGACCTTCTCACCTCAGGAGTTTGGGGTTCCTGATGAGTAGGTACCTGAACTGGCTGTGCTGGAACATGTTGTACCTGAACCGGCCCCTTGGACACCTTTCTATCCGCAATGTCCTCTAACACTGTGTATTCTTTCTTTGATTCCTCTTTCTGTTCCTGCAACTGATCTTTATACATGATTTTTTCATTAAAGACAATATCTCTAGACCAAAATATTTTCTTGTCTTTAAGACTCCAAACATGGAAACCAAAATCATCTTCACCATATCCAACAAAGGTGCATTTCTCAGACTTAGCCTCTAACTTGGTCCTATCATCTTTATCAATGTGAACAAATACCTCACATCCAAATACTCTAAGAAATGAGTAATCAATTTTCTTACCAGACCAAGCCTCCTCAGGTATACCTCCATCCAAGGCCATAGAGGGTCCTCTGTTAATCAGATAAACAATTGTGCTTACTGCTTCCACCCAAAACATGAGTGGCAGCCCCACATGTAACCTCATGCACCTAGCACGCTCCATGATTGTCCTGTTCATTCTCTCTGACACTCCATTTTCCTATGGAGTATTTGGAACCGTTCTTTTCCTGTGGATCCCATTTACCGAACAGTAATCAAGAAATTCATTACTGCAATATTCCCCTCCATTATCCAACCTGAGACATTTCAACTTGAGACCTGTTTCATTCTCAACCAAGGCTTTCCATCTTTTGAAAGTTTCAAACACATCAGATTTCTTTCTAATGCAATATACCCAAACTTTTCTAGTTGCATCATCAATGAAAGTGACATAATAACATGAACCACCAATAGAGTTTACCTTAGCTGGCCCCCATACATCTGTATGCACTAACTCCAACTTACCCTCCTTCCTGGTAGGTCCAACCTTGAGGAATCTCACCCGCTTCTGTTTCCCATAAACACAGTCCTCACAGAAGTCCAAATCTAACTCCTTTAATCTAGGAAACCTGTCCTTTATAATCTGCATGCCCTTATGACTCATATGACTGAGTCTCTAGTGCCACAAAGTTGCATCTCCATCTGCAGCAACTAAATTGCAATAATCAGCACCACTGGTTAAATACAAAGTACCATTTTTCTTACCTCTTGCAACCACAAGAGCTCCCTTGGTAACCTTCCAAGAATCCACTGTAAAACTAACCGTACAACCATCACTACCCAGTTGTCCCGCTGATATCAAGTTCCACCTCAACTTAGGCACATGCCTGATGTCCTTAAGTAGCCATGTGTTCCCATTCTACATTTTCACCTGAACACAACCTTTCCCTACTATGCTGCATGGTTCATCATCACCAAGATATACATGTCCAAAATCACCTTGAACAAAATTAGTAAAGTAATGTCTATGTGGGGTGGCATGGAAAGAAGCCCCTGAATCTAACACCCAAGATTCAACAATATTATCTAAAGAAAGAATTAAGGCATCTTGACAAACATCACCTGCTACCAAATTTACCTCTTTAGTTTCCTCCTTCTTGTTCTTCTTATCCTGAAGAGCCCAACAATCTTTCTTAGCATGACCAACCTTCCCACAGTGCCAACATTCTAACTTACTCTTGGACTTTGACCTTCCATGATCATTCGACTTCCCATGGTTACCTTTCCCTCTATTCTTTTGTCTCCCTCTGCTCTCCACCATCAAAGTGTTTCCAGAAGTAGAAGAATCTCTGGTGCTCTTCCTTCACATTTCCTCACTTAGGATCACACCTATTACATCCTCAAACTTCAGCTTTGAGTTATTAGAGACTGAATTACTTACAGCCATAACCAAGTTGTCCCAGCTATCTGGTAAGGAGCACAAAATCAACAAAGCCCTGACCTCATCATCAAAGTCAATTTTTACTGAGTTTAACATACTCACAACCATATTAAATTCATTCAAATGATCAGCAACAGAACCATTCTCAGACATCTTCATATTAAATAACTTTTTCATCAAAAATATTTTATTAGAGGCAGAGGGTTTTTCATATAACTTCCCCAATGCACTCATGAGACCTTCCATGGTCTTCTCCTGTGATATGTTGAAAGCAACCGAAGATGCAAGGCATAAACGAATTTCCCGAGTGCCTTTCTATCCAGCAACTCCCAATCCTCATCCGACATGGCTGTAGGTTTCTTTGCTTTTCCAGCCAAAGGAACATGGAGGTCCTTCTGATATAAGTAATCCTCCATTTGCATCTTCCACAAACCAAAGTTCTTCCCATTGAACTTCTCAACCCTCGATCTTCCCTCATCTACCATAGCTCCCACTCAAGCTAAACTTTCCCTGTGATTTACAACTTCAGCAAAAAACCACCAAAGCTCTGATACCAATTGTTAGGAATTAGAGAACAAATATGCGGAAACAATTCCTCAAACCACAACAGTAGGAAACTATATAGCAGAATTATACTTGCAGAAATATAACAACATAAATGAATAATGCACAAAAGAAGACAAGACAAGATTTAACGTGGTTCACCCAATGTGGGCTACGTCCACCAAGAACTTGCTCAGATTTTATTATCAACAAGAGTAAAACAACTCTCACAGTCTTCTCTCAGTTATGAACTCACAACAGAATTCCAAAGATGTTAAACCACATCTAAACCACAATTGACACCCAATTGCATAACCTTGATCACTCTTGATCACCTCTTGATCATTAAGACTCAAGACCTCTTGAACACTCAATATATCTTCAAGATACCCTAACACCTCTATTGATAGGATTACAATCATTTTAAGAAGTCCTAAAGCTGACCCTAGAAGTTTGAAAGTCATGATCTTTCAACTTCCCACGGCTGGAAAAATAGTCCCAACGTTAACAACCAATTAACAACATGTTAATAGCAATGTCACAACAACGTCACAACAAACAACTGCAAAATGCTCCTGAAGTCTCCAAAATTAACCGTTCGAGCTCCAACACTTCAACACTAATTCAAGAAGACCAAAAATAGGCTCCACACCCCAACACGAAGAAGACATGTTCACCAAATGATTTAACAAAAATAAACTAAAAAATGTAGATTTAATTTTTAAAAATTCTTATGTGTGCTACAACAAGCAAGATAAATAATAAAATACAGAAGTGACTCAAGCAAACAAGAAAAAGGAAGTAAAACCCTAAGTGAAATAGAGAGTTAGAAGACTTGGTTGATTTCACGAATATCCTATCAGTTTGTGAAGGTGATAGATTGGTAAAACAAGAACACAGGAGGTCATAACTAAGCCCAGAAAAATGTAGAAGTGTAGAAGGAGCAGGGACCAGGGTGCCTGGACTGGTATTGGGGTGCCTGGGCGATAGGATCCATTCGTAGGTGTCAGGGTCTACGGAGGAGGTCTGGAGATGATTTTTATAGTGTCCTTGGTTGGTCTGAAACCATCATTGTCTGTTGTTAGTATGTCATACAACTCCCATAGATGTCGTCGATATCCTACAATGTAAAGAATCACCTACAAAACCCTCAAAAGAAAATCAAATTCTAAAAAATAAAGATGAAAAATGAGGGGTTGGACTGTCCTCAGCAGTCACAATGGTGATCTTACAAATGAGCACTACACTACATCTTAAACCCAATGTAGTTCTATGTGTGTTTAAGAGATCATGCTTTAGAAGGCTCGTGTGTGTGTCACACTTGATAGTGAGCAATGTAACTAGATGTAAAAAATATGTAATATATGTGTGCATGGTATAAAATGAACTTCCCTCCTATGCATGTGATATAGAAAACTATCCCTTGTCCCTTGTTATGGTGATATATGGATGCAATGATGCTCTTAGATAATTGATGGATGCAACCTTAGGTGGTGATAGTAAGTTCTTAGAGCTTGGTCCTTTAATTTGGTAACATAACTTTATATTTATATGCTTCTCTTGTTCAAATTTCATAATGGATCACTAAAATTCTGACCCTTGAGAGATAGGGATTCCCAACGACTAGAAATGACCCAAAAAGTAGCAAGTAAAATGAGGTATAGGGATCCCAGAGGGGATGAGGGCATCTAACACTAGCAACCTGGTTGGGCACTGGTGTCCAAAGTTAGAAAAGATGAAGTATGAAGGGTCAAACTGGATAGTGAGGTTTGTCAGACTAAGAGGGAGACTATGAAGGAACCTACGAGGCAAAGTATAATTATCAATTAGTATTTTTTCCCGTAAGAAGCATATGAATAGTAGTATGTGATTAGGACCTAGAAATGTACCCAAAGTGTGTGATTTAGTGTCTATAGTTTCCAAAACCAGTCTACATTTTGCAAGTAACAACTACATTTTAAAGTTATGGCATGCCTTATAAATTACATGGAGGTTATTATAGGATGTGTACTTCATCATCACATGCTTGGGCTTCATTAAATCAAGGCAGAAGATATGCATTTCATGCTTTTTCTCAACTCGAAAGTCACTGTCATAGAGGTCTCAAAAATTAGTTATAACAACACTTAATTATTATCAAATGTAAGAAAAAACAAGACTTATAATCACTTGGATAAGGTGACATAGGAACTCTACTTCACTCTCAATCCTTCACTTGCATGAGTTATTTAGAGAACTTCACGCTTTCGCTTCCATTTTTCAGACTAATTTCATAGGTCTTGTGCACCAGAATTAGGTCTTCAAGAATGAACTTGATCACACTTCAAATCACATCATAAAGAATTACTCCATACATCATTAGAAATCTCTAGATGTATTCGTTATAAAACTACTTAGTTATTTTGCCAAAACAAAGCAAAAGTCACTCAAATAGCTTCATTTCTCCAACTTGCCAAATGAGCTCTAGAGTTCTCAAAAACCAGTCTTGGCTTCTCATGTTCAAACATATTTAAAGTGATCTCCAGGCTCAAATAACACTTTGAACAGTTCAAGGACATCACACAAAACTTGTCCATGTGTTCATAGGCATACCTTGTTTGAACAAAACTTCTTCTACTTTGTAGCATACCTTGTTTGAACAAAACTTCTTCTACTTTGTAGCACATAGTTTCTTCACTAGCTCAAAAAGGTAGTTTTCAATCACTCAAAATTTTGCAAGAAAACACTTCATCAAACCAAACAAAGCACACTCAGAGACCATATGATATACCTTCATGTTATTCAGGGCAAAAAATAATCACTTTATGAGGTAATTCGTCATGAACACTTTCATACCTTCATGACTAGTCTTGCACTCTAGGCTACTCAAACAGTAGGATTGAATATATACCTATATCTTCAAATTTTTCTAAATGACTAAAATAAATAAATTCATTAATATAAATTACACATTCCCAACATCCTTCACTAAAAATTTGAGAATGGATTACTTTGTAAAATTTGTCTGTACAGTAAATTTCTCACAAAACTGTTGTTTTATTATGGGTCCCACCATGTTTCATGAGCCCAAACCTCCATGAAAATATGCTCTGATGAATTATCTACATGCCCAGGTTCATAAGAAATTAAAAAAAATCCATTTTAGCACCTAACCAAGCAAATTTCTCCATACCCATCTGAATTAGGGTTTAGGAGGGTTTCATACAACTTCACAAAAATGTATAGAACTTTCTTATTTCTCATCCAATTTGCATCAAAAAAATTGTAACATAATTTTATCCCTATGCTCTTAAAATTTTTCTCTTATTATTTGTCTGAAGGAGGCTCCACAATTTATCTTGAATGCTAAGAATTCAGAGTGCTAGTTTACCATACCTTACTTAACCCAATTTTGGTAAAAATGCAATATATTACACAAAACTCCTCGTCGAGTCCTCAAATTTTGCCTAAACCTTCATGAATACCTCCTACATGATTTCCAATGGATAATTTTTCATAATTACAATTGTAACTTCTTTTCTAATCTCATTTTTGCATGCTAAACTTGTTTTTCCTGAAGGTGAGTCATACCAATGACCCTAAATTTGACTCTTAAGTGTTATGATTTGATACTTAATTTAAGGACTCTTAATAATTTCACTACACACTTATCATGCTTACATTATCTTAATACAAATTGTTTTGCTTCATACCCTTATGGTAGGTCCTTGAAATAGGCCAAATCGAGCTAGTTTGCACTATAACTCATCATCATTGTCTTGTTCTTCACCTTATAGCCCCTTGGAAATGTCCTATCATGTGTTTTATGCCTTTACCATGTTTCACCATCAACATCAGGCCTTCACTCCACCTTTCTAGGTCAATTTACTACCTAGGCCTAGGGATTAGGCATCATGAATTGAGCTAGTCTCACAAAATCAACTCATGTGCCTCTGTATCCATCCTTCTAACCATGTTTCCACATTGTATGCATACCATATTGTCTAATACATCATCCTTATATGCTCTCACATCACCACTTTGTCTATGCATGTCACTAGTTGCTCAAGAGTTAGTGCTTACTTAGGTCTTATCAAGCTTTTGACCTATGTTGCCTTGTCTGATTCGCTCCAAGCTCCCTCTAGCTCTCCTCCATCTTGCTTTTTCATTTGTTGAGCGAATAAATTGACTAAGTACCAAAGAGGCATAAAGGATTATATGCAAGAACATGCATGCACAGAAGGACAACACACATGAGGTCACACGCGGATGTTGGACAAGGTAACGCACAAGACTGCACGCACACAAGGAACAAAGCAAGGACTTTGCCAATTTTCCAGATCAGGCTAAATATATACTTGGAGTGCTGACCAAGCAAGTGGGAAAAACACATACAAAACACACATGGAGGAGGTTAATAATAGGATTAAAGCAAGTCTTATCTTTAGGATTAATTTATTATTAGTAGAAGTTATAAAGGCATATAAGATTTGTATGCATGGCTATTTTTAGGAAATAATGCATACATGTTATCTTTTTGAGCATGCCTATTATTAGGAAAGTGCATGAGGGGTGAAGGGCAAGTCCCCACCCCTATATATACTTGTTGTATGCCATTAATCGAGATAGTTCATTTTATGCTTTAGCAAAGTTATGTTATTTTGATACAAATCTAGGGTTTGATGCTTGTGTGCATCATTTAGTGCATCAGTATATTAACTAGTTATATACTCAGCTTCTATTATGTAATGAATTTTGGCTTCTAATGTATAATTGTGGTTGGATTGTGACTGTAGACATCTCTGATTATGGTTTTGTAATGATGCAATTGATCTTGGTTATTATTTAGACTATTAGTCTTCCTTATTATATGTGTTTCCAAGTTACTATGATAGATTTATTATCTGGATATGAATGGCTTGTTACTTGAATAACTTGATGATCATGCATGCTAACACTTTGGTAAGCATGACAAAGTAGGGACATGGTGGTTGCGCGTGCTTAGGGAGAGTGTTCAAATTTTTCTAAATGAAGTGCCAGTGTACATAGTTGTTAGTTGGGTAAACAAAGGATACATTTTGGTTATGTTTTTGTGGCCTCTTTTCAAATTTTCTACTAGGATGTTGCATGCACATGGCGTATCATCTATCTTTGGAAAGTATTGAAAGTTGGGTAGAAGACGGTCAAGATTTGTTTACAAAAAGATATAACATTGGACCTGATTTTAATTTGCGTAAGTGGGTGGAGGATAATTATTATGACTACCTGCATGAGACATTCTTCAGTTTCTTTCCAGTAGAGTTATATTAGTGGATAACAATTTATGCATCTAACAAAATTTTCTCCATAGGAACGAGATCTTGGATGGAAGAAGATTACCAGACCCTTTCTAATGCAGACAACGAGTAGACTCGAGTTGTAGACTGCTGGTGGGAAGGTGTATTTCACAACTATATGGTTGAGTATGCAATTTCTATGTATTCTTTCCATGAGGAAGCTGAGTTTTGGTTTCTCCATGGACACAGTGGATTTCATTTTCAAGTGTTACCTTTAGCTATAAAGATATCAATGATAGAATTGGGATTGGAAAGATTACATATGGCTAGCTAAATCCCCACCATGTGAAGGAGAAGGAGCAGGTGTGGAGAAGGATGATAAAAACCCTAGCAAAGGAAAGGTAGAGAGAATAAAGACAACTCAAGTATAATCAATAACATTAGTGGATGATTGAAGAAGCATTGATATCGAGGAGAATGATGACTAGAAAAGGCTTTGAGACTCTCATGCAAGATGAGGAGCCGCAGTATCATGACCTTCGGACTTTGGGAAAGCACAGTGGGGAGACCCCATCGACTTCTCATGAGAGCATGTCTAAGGAGAGATTAAGGACTGCCGGTGCGCATCTGATCTAACCTGGCTACCTAGCCCTTGCCTAAGGTGTTTTAGATTCAGTAGTGGTCAAAAATCATCGTAGTGAATGTTAGTAACCAACATCTCTGATTAAGGAAGGAGATAGAGGGGGGAGTAGTTTACCTTTAGTTTAGGAAGTAAGGTAGACCAGGAACACGCACATGGCCACGCATTAGGTGCCAGTGTTTGGAGGTACATTTGGAGATTTTATAGGTGTTTTAAGAGGATAGAGTATTGGCACACAGATAATTGGAAGTAATCCAGTAGGTGCGGTGATGACGTAGATGGTAGGCGTCCAGTTCAACACTATGACTAGGACATAAGGAAGCTCCTCTTCAGGATCGTAGGTCGTAAAAGATGGAGTAGGAGACTCAAGGGGATCATGTCAGCCATTGCATAGAGGAAATCTAGGTGGAGGTTCTAGTTTTGGATCTCGTCTTACTCTAGGACAAGGTCCATAACCACCACTGAATCGGTCTCAGTAGCCACCGCCTCAATAACTGTAGCACACGCCTCAGGTTTACTTTGAGATGTCTCTCTACTTAAAAAGTATATAGGTGTGGAATATGAAGCTGAGCATGTTCATAAGTGTGAATTGCTATAGAGAGAAAAGGGCATTACCACTCCTAATAGAAAGGAAAGCCCATTTTCCACCACTCTTCAAGTGTGCACACATAGTTGGTACAAGAGTTATGGCCCCCACCATACTACAGTGGATTATGATGCATTGTGCATAACATTTTTGGTTGAGTTCCACATTCCAAAGTTTAAACAACAGAGTATCAGCACACTGAAGGACATCAAACAAGGTTTTTCGGAAAGAGTGAGGGTGTATGACATGTGCTTTAAGACTCTTTTGTCAAAACTATTTTATGGTATTCATCCAAGTCGGCATGCACAATGGGTTTTTAGAGGATTGTTGACTCCATTTCGAAGAGATTTATCTCATAAGACATATGCGGATCTGCGTGAGGCCTTAGAGGCAGCTCTACGCATAGAGGTAATTACAAGTGTTGATACTGGAGTGAGCTCATTTATGGAGGAACATATTGCATCAATTATCAAGTAGTTGGAGAAGCATCCTACAAAATCAGTGCATGAGATGTGTAGTGGACTGTGGTGTACTAATTGTAATGTAGAGGGACATATGAAGGATAGTTATCTGTGGAGGATTGTGCACATGTTATTACAATCTTGTGAAATTTTTCACAAAAACCATGATGTATAAAATTTTCCTCTTTTGTAGCGCGCGACGATGAAGAATTTTTCTGTTGATTACAAGATCTCTGATACGCACACTCATGACACCAAGGATTATTAGCTGATAGATCATATTCATGAGGCTTGTGAGACTGGGATATGACAAACCATAGTTGCAAGTAGCTCTCAAGAACATAAATCCCAACCTCCTAAAGAACGTAACAATGGGGTAGGTGGATTATGTAGAGGCTATAGAAGCAGAGGCTCTGGAGGAATAGTGTTGATCTGCTTTTCTAGCTTCCTATCCAAATCAATGTACGAATAATCAAGAAACATGAAACAACGTCAAGTATACAAGGGCTTAGTACCTTGGAGATGACGATGGATGATACAGGTGCAAAGTTGATATCGGACTCCTTGGTGTGATCCTGACAAACCTACAGCTCACATACACTAGGAAAATAATGATTAGAGATTTTATGCGGGGGTTGCCTGACAAAGTAGATTCGGGAAGCGTTAACTTCCTCGGTGGCTGTCAACCCCCATGCGATAAGAATAATAGTACAATGCGTCCAAAATAGATGACATACAAATGGATAAATAAAATAACCTAGATGGTACCGGTGTGCAGATGAAATTACTGATTTGATGCGTGCAACATGAATCTCATCATATGAACCCAAATCATGAGCAGAATGTCATGGAAATCCTACGTGCTATCACCCAGATAGAATAATAATGATATTATAAAATGACTAAAATCTCACAACATTCACCTGAATTTTCTCCCCCCCTTTTGAGGGGGAGAAGGCTCATATTTATAATTTGAATTTGGATTAAAATAGAGGATTAACGAATAACCATAATTTGTAAAAGCAATCCTGATTAAGAGGACATGATGAAGAGTTGATTTGATGGTAGGGTTCATGATGTGAGAAAAAGAAAAGGTGTGATGTGGAGTGGGGACATGGTTAGGTGTAATAGTGAAGCCATGTGCTCACTTTAACTATTGATTTGTTGGATTTGTTGTCGGATATTGAGACTGTGAATTATTGACTTCATGGGTGGGGTTAATAATTTAATAATTTGAGGGAATTGAATTTTTAGGTGGAGATTGATTTTTAGGTGGGAACTGATTTTGACTTAAGTGGGGAACATGTGGGACTGGGTAGGTGGGATGATAGATTCCACCTTTTGAATTTAAGAAAAGGGTGTCAGATGGGTATATCAATACTCATGGATTAATAATTTGTGGAAGATGGTGATAATATCAAAAAGTTGAATTATCAAATGGGTCTACATGGAGCCCATTTGATAATTAATTAAGCAAATGGATAGGATTTCATTTAATTTAAGAGAAAGAGATGCGAGAATGGAATTAGTGTGAATGTGAGATGATTGAGGGGCGCTATACCCAAAAATAGGTGTCTACATTTGCCCCTTTTTGTTGAGTGGTTTGTGATAACAAGCCACGAGACAAAAACAAAAAGGGTTAGATGAAATATGTGTCCGAGGATGGATGAAGACATGACCAAAGGCAAGATGCCGCAGGCGAAGAAGGATTGCAATAACAATGAAAAACAAAATGTATGGCAGTGACTTCAATATCACATCGGTAGAGGACAATTGTGGTCTCAACGGAGATAGACGACAACGTTCTACAGACCAGTGAGTGGGTGAAGACCACTGCAGTATGGATGTAAACCATGATGACCAATGGGTCATAGGAAAACATTGAAATATGTGCAACTGAATGCGAAAGATGTGCGCAATCCTTTGTCTGCAAGGAATCGTATGAAAAATCATGTGTCCAAAAATGGACGAGAATGGAGATAATGATGCCCCAACACAGGGCAACATAGGGCACGAGAAGGATTAAAAAAATTGAGTTATATACATCGACAAGTACAAGGGTGAAAAATGTGCCCCATGATAGGGCACGAAGATGACATAATGGGAGATGGATGTGTAAATAAAATGCCCCAGGGGGAATAATCATAAATGTGCACATGATGAGAAGATAGGATAGAAAGCTGAGATAAAATGCCCTAAAGGTGTGATAAATATGATGATAATCATGTTTCATGAGAAATATGCATAAGTGTTAGTAAATTATAATGTAAAAGTAGTCCTACTTGTTCAATAAGTAGGACAAGAAGTCAAGATACTTTTGTGACAAAACAAAAGTAGAGAAAATATGCATGGAAGAGTACAAGATCATATAGGTGTTGGCCGTTATGGTATCCTCCAAGACAAAAATGTCCCAGGAAGATGGGATGAAAGATGTGGATGATAGATGATAGAGATAAGAGAAAGCAAACATGGTTGAAGTAGAAAGGACATGGTGGAGGAGAGGGATCAAATAGTAGAGAAGGACGATAAGAGAGGTGAGAAGATAGACGAAAGCACAAAAGAGAGAGAATAATATTCAATAAGAGGGTAGTGGAAAAAGATAAAGGGGAAATAAATAGGTAAGGTATGAGGGACCTGGAGAAAAAGAAAATAGAGAAAGAGAGGAGGAGAAGAAGGGTGGGAGGAAGTCTAAACAAGAAGAAGATGAGATGAGAAAAAAAAGAGATTAGAAGGGAAGTTGAATGTATAAAGATATATCATAGTAAAGAAGCAGCAGAGATAATAAAGAGGAGAAATGGTGAAAGAAAGAAATGATGAAGGACAAAGAAGAAGACAAGAAAATGACAGAAGAAGGGATGAAAGGGAGATGGAGATCAAAATAGAGGGAGAGAAAGAATGGATCATGAAAGAGATGACAGAACTGAGAAAGAAAAGTTGTGAAGAATATGAGAGAAGGATGATTGGAGAGATGAATATGTATAGTAGGATGGAAAGATGAGATGAAGAAGATGAAGAAGTTAAAGAAGATGGGGGAGGAGGTAGAATGGAAAAGAGAAAGAAAGGCACTATGAGGAGCTAGGAAGATAGGGGTGGTAGAGAAAGAAGCTCAGTAATGGGGGAAATGAAAATAAGAGGGAAAGAAGGGATGATAGAGCCAAAACAGGAAAGGAATTGAATATGAAACAGAACGCATGGAAATGCATGTGGATGGTGAGATGATTAAGAAGATGGGACAACGCTGGTGAGTCAGGTTATCAATGGAGAAGTAAGATGAAAGTGTGAGGAGAAGAGGAGATGAAGATGATACAAATGAAATGAAAGAAAACCAGGGGTAGAAAGGAGGAGAGGACAACAAAGAAAATGATGCAAAGGCAGTATGTGATGAAGACAGTAGAGATATTGAAAAAGGTGAAGGGAAGATGAAAAGGCAATACCAATGGAGGGATGTTAGGAGAAATCCTCTGATAATGATTAGAGGGCACAAAAGGAAAAAGGGGAGGAAGAGAAAATGGAGGAGGTAAAAAAGAGTGAACCGGTATTAGTAGAATGGGGAGAAACGAGTTTTAGGAGAAGTCCACCGATAATTCTTAGTGTGAGAATGGAAGTTGATGATGACATAATGTTAGATGAACAATGATAATGACGAGTAAATATGGTGATAGATATGGGGAAGTATTCTAGAAAATGGACCAGAAAGAGTAAAGAAAGGAGGGCTAACGATATGTAAGAAGATAAAGGCGAGGAGAGAATGCAATGGATGAGGATGTGGATGAAGATGATGGAAGTAAAGATGAAGGAACAAGACATAGTAAGAGAGGGTATGAAGTAGTTAAGCTGGATTTTAAATGAGGGATGATGGAGATGATATTTGAGGAAGTTTGAGATATTTTGTGTGAGGAAAAAGAGAAGGGAAGAGGATGTGTTTGTGGGGAATGAAGAAAAAATACGGATGATGGGAATATGAAGGAAAGAGGAAAGGCAAGGAGACAGATCATTCTTAAGAGAGACTCTTAAGTAAGATCGCCATGCCGTAGGAATGGTTAAGTAGGATTGCCAAGCCGAAGAAGAAGAATGATGAAAATACTGAGCGGTGTATACCAAAACAGAACAGGAAGTGAAAGGAGGTAATAACAAGGAAACAAAGGAGTGTGACATGAATGGATGGAGGAATGTATGCAGTGTAGGATAGAGAGTGTAAGGGGAATTCTTAATTAGGATGCCTATGTTGTATGAGTGATGATGTCAGAGCGTTAAGCAGAAGTTGTATGAGTGAAGATGTTTCTAGCGTTGAAGGGAACATAAAACAATGAAGGAGTTTCTACAGTGGCAGGATCTTAAGAAAGAGTTGCATTGTGATTAAGAAACCTGCATGGAATGGATGATTAAGTAGGATCGTCAAGCTGAAAGAAGAATGAAAGGGAAATGGAACAATAAAATAGATGGCAAGTAAAAGGATATTAAGAGAAAAACACAAAAATAATGGCCCAGGTGGATGACACGTGAAGTATCGAACAAACAACAGAGAAGGATGAAGTGGGTGAGAAGAGCAATGGAGAATGAGATGAGGTGAATTTTAGGAGAAAATTGGGTTGATAAAGAGGGCTAGGAGGAAGGAATGGTCAACAGACATGATCACGAATGAGACCTTGTCCAGAATGACAGGTCTACCTCGAGTAGGGTTTCGGTGTTGCGTGGGGAATTACGTAGATGTGCCAAGCTGGGGGTGAAAGGTCTATGATGATGAAGAAGATGATGTCAATGCCAAATGACAAACAAAAATAAGAGCGATGAAAAATAAAATTGGTGGGTGATTGTAGAGAAGAGAAGGATGATGCGAAAGAATGGATGGAGAAAGATAACATTGGTCATGGTGGAGGATGAGAAGTTGCCAGATAATGAATGCTACTTGAGAGATAATCTCAAGTAGAATTCACAAACTGCAATGGAGATCAAGTAGAATTCCCAAACTGAATAGTGTATTAAAGAGAGTGTGTAGAAACAAGTAATAGACTTCATAGATTTATGGAGGATATTGATAGGGGACATCCTTTAAAAAAAAGAAATACGGATGCAGATTTTATGATATAAAATTTGATTATAATTGTAATAAAATATGATTTTGATGAGATGGGTGTCACATAACCATAGCAAGGGCCATGTAAGAAAGTTATGCTTTTAACCGGAAAAGAGGTAAACAAGAAAAGGTACTACTCAAAGCATTGCACTTGCAGCCGATAGCAGGTGTTAGTACATAACTAATGAGATTTGATTATATCACAAGACCAAGAGGAAGATATGGATGAAATATTCCCATAATCCTAATGTCGACATGACAAAGGAATTGGAGATGTATCTTGTATGTGGGAAGAAGGCTCTCCAAAGATGGTGTTCCTTAAGTCTATGCCCCAACTCTAGGAAAGGGAAAGAATAGAATAATAAGAAAGTTGATCAATGCGGGAAGCTTTCTGGGAATGCCATAACAAAGAGTAGTCATCCTTCGAGGGTATGGTCTACCTATATATACAACATAGATGGTGAGATGATAGCCGTCCTTCGAGGGTATGGTCTATTTTAATACATAATGTGGATGACAAGAATAATATATGATAGCCGTCCTTCAAGGGATTGGTCTATTTCTTTTGATTTTGATTTGATTTTAATTTGTATTTTTCTTTTTTCTTTTTTTTTTTGTATGCACAGTTGTCCTTCGAGGGATCAGTCTGTTTTTGGATAACCTTGATTTTGCTTTTTACATATATGAATTAGAGCTTTACATAGGGGAGAGCTAGGGATAGCAAAGTAAACCACTTAGGAGGGGATAATGAATGTACAAGAGACACCCCTAGACCCTCTACATGAGTACAATAGGAAAATGAGATGGTGATGGATGTAATGATCATGGGGTTCTCACAAAATGGGAGAACTTATCCATAGTGAATATGCTATGAGTAGAGTCGTGGTACTCATATTCAAGGTCATGACTGGTAGTGATGGTAGACCACATGATTCAAAATCATTACAATGATAGATGGAAGGGGATACTGATGGAGGAATGATCTAAAGATATGCCTAAGTGCTCATTGATAGATATGCTAACAATAGTCTGGTTACAAGTGCAATGGATTAAGAGGCTCTATCTCTGGTTTACTACCAAGGGAGAGAAGACATTAAAGTTACGACAAGATGAGAGCTTGCAAAGGATTAGATGTGATAGACAAGCAGGAAATAAAACTATGTCCTTAAGGAAGCAAAAATATGACCATAACAGTGGGTTTTGATGAAAATAAAAGGTGCCCCAAGAGAGACAAAAATATGACCACAATGGTGGGCTTAAATGGAAATATGGTCCCTCAACGGAAGGACAAAAATGGCCACAAAAGTGGACTTAATGAAACAGATGGTGCCCCAAAAGAGACACGAATATGGCCACAATGGTGGACTTTAATGAAGATGGAAATATGGTCCCTCAAAGGAAGGACATACACGACCTCACTTAATGAAGATGGAATTATGGTCCCTCAAAGGAGGACTTTGATAACACACTCATGGCCACAAAGGTGGAATTTGACAGAAAAGATAAAAATATGGTCCCTCATGGAAGGAAAAACATGGCCACAACAATGGGCTTAAGATAAAAATAAATGATCTTCTAAGGGATAGATGCATATGGCCACAAAAGTGGGCTTAGAATGGGGTGGATATTTGGAGGGGGTTAGCTTAGATCAAATGTATTTGGATGAGGTAAATAAAACAATGTCAAGGAGTAAATCCCCCTTACACCAAAGAGGAATTGTTTAGATACGAAATGAGTTAACATGAATGATATGCTTAAGGATGAGGGGAGGCTACTCCCTCAGCAAAAAAGATTATATCACTGTCGTAAAATTAGATGTGGACAGGTGAAAGAGATTGGATGATGATAACCTTAGATTTGGATCAGGTAGATGCATTGGGGATCATAGGAAAACAATGTTGATGAATAAGGGAGGACCTTCTGTATGAGTAACATGTGAAGGAGAGATGTTAATGGAGGATGGAAGAGAAGACTTAGAGACTTCGATAGATGTGGAATTAGTTGTGGATAAAATAGTAGAGGGAAAATCCTCAAAAATATCATCTCTTTCAATGAGATCATGAATGACAGTCTGAAGGGCCTTACAACACTCAGTGTCATGACCCAGGGTATGATGGTAGGCACAACTGAGGTGGGGATCAAACCATGATGACTTCCTACTATTTGGGTTAAATACCTTGACAGGTGGGAGCATGATGGCGGAAATTTGTAATAAGTGTTGAAGGGTTTCCGCATTAGTATATGTATTTTCTTTGGACTTGGATTGGGATGCAAATGCTTGGGATGTGGTTGTATGAGCTGTCTTGGAGGATTGTGTCATGTCGTTCCATAATTTTGAGTCGAATCTTGAGGGAATGCTGGATATTTTTTATTTTGGTTGGTAGAGTGATTGTGATGCCTTAGATGGAGATTGATATTGCCCCAAAACAGATGATGCATATTTGGTATTTGTTGGTGAAATGTCTATCTTCTTTTGGGGACACACAAGAGATTTTTGTGGACGTGTACCAAGGTTCTTGGATTTGGATTGTGAAGAAGCATTCTTGGGAGATGTGACACTGATTTCAATCAGAGAGTCTGAAGGTTGTGTCATAGTTGATACAGGTGAATGGATTGGTATTTTCATGATGGATGTGGGAGTATCTGTAGATGAGATGGGAGGAGCATCTGAAGTTGCTGCTAGTTGAAGTGCTTTCCAATGTTCTTCAAATGATGTGGAATAAGAAGATGGTGTGTTCACATTCACACTAGTTGATGTGATTGGCATGAGTAGAAGTGTGGAAAGAGGAACTGAGATAGAATCAATAGATGGTAGGATAGGCAAAGGTGGAATAGATGAGGATGGGGGAGTATTAGGAAACCCGATGGATGAGGATGTAGAAAGATGAGTTGTATTCGTTTTGGATGGGGAAGGATGTTCCTCCTGAGTGAGGAAATCATCTTCCTTAATGAGGTCATGGATGATGGTCTGAAAGGCCCTACACTACTCAATGTCGTGGCATGGAACACGATGATAGGTGCAAATGCAATTGGGATTGAACCATGGAGGTTTCCTACTATAAGGATCCCAATGTCTAATGGGAGGAAGAGTGATCGCAAGAGATTTGAATTAGATGTTGAAGGATATCTGCATAAGACTGATCAAAGTGTCACATAGAAGACCACTCTTATGGGTTTTAAGATGATGTTTTGGCTTGGATTTAGACATGGAACTTCAGGATATCGACGTATGAGCTGATATAGGTGCTGAGGATGGGGATGGATTGCGTTGTTGCGGTTTTAATGTTTTGGTTTCAGTTTTAGTGTTAGTTGATGATTCAGGGTCACGTGAACCAGACTGAGGAGGTACTTGAATAAATTTGATGGAGAATGAAGGATCCTCTTTAAAAGATTCTTCACTTGGAGGTGACATGATTGTGGAAGTGTGTGAAGAATGAGGGGACATTTGCATTTGGATAGATGAGGTCAACAGTGCAGATGTTGAAGTGGAAGGAATAGATTGGTTTGGTTTGGGAAGGATGCATCCTTCCTTAATGAAGTCCTGAATAATGGCTTGAAATGCTCTGCAATGTCAGATATCATGTCCAGGGGTGTGATGATATGCACAAACAAGGCTGGAATTAAACCACGGTGGCTTCTTACTACTGGGGTCAAAGGCCCTAATAGGTGGAAGTGTGATTGCAGAAATTTGTAGCAAGTGTCGGAAGACCTCAATACATGATTCGACCGCAGCGTTAGGAGGTGCTTTGTCTGTGTAGAATTTCTTGGTCTTTGGAGAAGGAGTGGATGTTTGAGATAATTCAGATGTTGAAGACAAAGTTTGAACATGTTTATGTCTTGGTGGCTGATAGCAAGTCGTGATTTTCATAGTGTTGGATGATTTTAGTTGAAGGGGTTTGGGGTTGGATTGTTTAGAAGAAGGAATATGATTTTCCTGTATAAGGGAATCTTGAGGCAATATTTGAGAGGTTCCATCCTTGGGAGGAATGACAATAATTTCTACCAGAGGATCCAGAGGTGGTACTGATAGAGATGTAGGAAGGGATATTTGTTCGTTGGAATCTAAAGAAGGTGAACATTGATTTGGTCGCACTGATGAGGTAGAGATATTATTTGAAGTTGAATCCAGTTGAAGATCTTTCAAAGATTCTTCAAATGATGTAGGAGGGGAGGAAAATGTGGATGTGGTCTCAATGATTGATGTAATAGGTGCATGCATTGGGATTGGATCTATGGTTGACATTATGGGTAAAGATGAAATAGATGTGGGTGATGGAGTGTATGAGGTATGTTCAGATGTGGAATTAACAGTGGATGTGGGAAGAGGTGCTGAGGTGAATGTAGATAGGACCGAGGTTGGTATGGGGGTGAGGGTTAATGGAATGAAGAAAGGGGGAGCTTCTAGTGAGGTGGATATGGTGGGTGATGAAGAAGGTAAATCTGTGGATGGATCTAGATTTATACCAACAATATGTATAGTATTTATGGTGTGGGTATTGGGCACTGGCGATGTAGAAGCAGTGGTGGTTTGACTTATCAATGTGGGTGTATGGTTTGGAAATGGTTGTTTAAAAATATCTAGTGGTCGATTGGGTGATGCATTTGGGTTATCCACTTGAAGTTCTCCCTGATTGATGAGTCTTTGGACCGAATCCTTGAAAGTACGACATCTCTCTATGTCGTGTCCTCAGACTTGATGGTACTTGCAGTAATGGTCTTCATGATACCACATAGGTCTTGGTCTAGATTCATCAATTGGTTGGATAGGTGGCAGCGTGATCAAATGTGTTGTGATTAACTTGTCGAAGATGGTGTTGTATGATTCTCCCAGAGGAGTATAATTGGGCGTTGGTCGTGTAAATCGTTGTTGGGCTCCTATAGTAGATGTAGGTGTAGGAACTGGGATTGGGTCTATGGTTGGTATTATGGGTAAAGATGGAATAGATGTGGATGAGGGAGTGGATGGGGTATATTGAGGTGTAGAATCAATGGGGGATGCTAGATGGACAATATTAATTGAATAAGAATTAAAATCATGTGGTGTGGAAAGTAGAAATGGATTTGCCGATGGTGGATTTGGGAAGATTTGTTGGAAGATATCCAAGAGTTGAGATTGAATTGGTTGGGAGGTTGTGTAATGTTGGGAAGTAGGGACATAATGTGATGGATGAGATTGTTGAGATACAAGAAGTGCAGTAAATGATGTAGGCAGGGAAGACAATGTAGTATTGGCATAAGGTGACGGGGATAAAGTAGAATTATGTGGTTGAGAACTAGAGTTACGGTGAAAGCATTTGTAAAGGTGGCTAGACGGAGATAAACACGAGGTATCGATCGTGCTAGCTTTCTGAGGAGTAGCAATAATTGATGTGGTAGGCATGAAGGTTGTAGTTACGGTTGGTGTGTGTGTAGGATAGGTATAAGATGGTCTTGGTTGTACAACACAAGGAGGGGATAGATAAGGATATGAGGAAGCTTGGTATGTTAAAGCTGGAGGAGATGTTTGATAGGATTCTTGAGGTTGGATTAACACATTTGATTGTGGGTATATACAAGGATTGTGAATGTTGGTAAATTTTGGTGATTGGTACATATAAGAACCATTTAGGATGAAGTTTTGTGCCATTTGAAACAGAAAAATTAAGCAAACAATTATTTTTATGTGTTTATTTTTGTTTTGTTTTGATGAAGAACACGTGTGAAAGAAAAAAGAAAATGGTTGTAAGAGGACCTAGAAGAAGGTAAACTATGTTTGGTTTCAGGTAAGTTATGGCTGGGAAATGTCTGAAATGGTTTCCTGTTGGGTGATCAAATCCCAATCAGTGAACCAGGTGCAAGGAATGTTTCGGTGTGTTAATTAGTTTGTGAAGTTTCAGGCAGTGTGTGATGATAGGTGTGATGCAAAAAGTTAAACCCCTATTTACACTATGTGAGTAGGCAGAATGCACGGGGTTCGTTTTACTCCAAATTTGAAATATGAAGTTCGATGCTGACAATCAACCAGGAATGGGAAAGTACAATGCAGAAAAGAGAAAATAGGGAAAACTAAAGAATAACTGTATATCGCTTTTCCTTTTTATTTTGAAAGCACCACTCAGTGATCTGGAACACCTGGGTACCCTAAAATGGCACCATTTACGATTGTGGATGAGGTCAATAAAAATGTTTTACACGATGTATTTGATTTCAAATTAGTCTTTGACATGCATTTATTTTGTGATTGCAATGTTGTAAATGTTATCCTAAAATGCAGCGCTTTTCCTTTTTATCTAGTAGCAAGTTGATCCAAGTGCAAGCTTTAAGCAATATGGGAAGCACTTTTCATCTTATAAGGATGAACGGTGTTTGAAAGCAACAATCAATGATCAGGAATGTCCAAGGACTCTACGACAGCGGATGACGTTGATAAGAGGTGCTTAAATGGTGGTTTGAACTTAATCTTTGGCAGATAATTTTCAAAATGTCGATTAGTAAAATGACCCAAAAAGAGATAAAAAAATAATAAATGACAAAAAGTGAACCATAATATTATCAGAACTAGTCGAATACATAAATTCTAAACTAACTCAGAAATAACTATGATTAGATAATAAAATAAATAATGAACTAATGATGACAATAATTCCCAAATAAATACTTAATGCAAATCATAATACCGAACAACAAACACTACATTCAAAATAATAAATTACAACTCTGTATTAGACAAATAACAAACCAACCTAAGACTTATACAAATAAATGATAAATGAATAAAATAATAATTAATCACCTTATAGGATAAACACGTGACTAGGTATGTTGCATTTTTTTTATCAAATCTAAACAAACTTCACAAGCAAATGTTTATTAATGATATAAAATATATTTGAATGTTAATCTTTAAAATTTATGAACGTTAATGCCATATTAACGATGTTGGACATCAATCTTATCACCCTTCGTTATTAACACTTCCTTATCTGCTTTTTGATGCTTTACAATTGATCCTACCGCACATGGATATGGCTTTTTATATTGATGATGACATGATGAAAATTGTAAATGAAAAATAAATACTTGATCATAAATTGACTACTATAATAAAACTACTTAGCTACCGAATTTGAATACAATATTGAATGGCTATGTTTTACATTTAATGGAAGAGCTACCAATAGCTCAAAATAAGTTCTAATGAATTGTACAACCATTATCTACATAGCCTGCTGAAAAATGATAAATTAATTGATAGAAATAATCTTTTTATAGCCGCTATGTATAGGAAATCTACGTTTGAGTGTGCCAAAGAATTATTACAATCTAAACTCAATAAGCATGGATGCCATTTAGGAGTAAGATCTGTTAAAAATTTGTCAAAACAACATTGGAAATCGACTTAGAATAACAACATTGGAATTATTATACAATCCAAACGTACTAGGCAACAACCTGCTGGAATTTTGCAACATGGTTTTTGTTTTATATATACAATAAAGTGATGGGAATCACAGGAAATCTAGACAAGCAATCTCATTAGCTTATGGCGCTAAAGGGGTTGTTTTGTAGGCCCAAACTTTATACAATAATAATGCAATCATGGCCTGTTTAGAAAGATTTGTTATTTCCAAATAACATTGTTTCCTGATGACTGTATATATATTAAATTTTAATGATTTGTTTGCTAAAGGCGCCGTGTGGTGGAAAGAATTGCAGGTCGACTACTATATTTATAAACAATAAATATTTACTTGGATATGGTGACCTCAGACGTGGCTCTTCATGGAGATCACCAAAAATTGGAATAAGAAATATGCTATGGTATATAATGAGAATTACAAACAATAGAAACTACAAAAATACAGTCGTTCTAACAATTTATTCAGAAATTACAGCGATAATGATAATCACAACAAATTTAAACGAGAAATACATAACTGGTTATAACAATTGTTTGCCAATGATATTGGCTCGATGCGTGGGAGATGGATAAACAAGGAGGAGTGTATGGAGAAAGTTCAGATGGATTGGTATGGATTGAGAGCTACGTGGAGTTGGGAGGAAGCTAGGTGGGCGTGGGAAATAGATCAAGAAGAGAGAAGCTATTCTTTATATTTTATTGCTTTTTGTTTTAATTTATTTTTTTGTTTTTTTTTATTAAACATAAACTTGATACCAACTATAAGAAAATCCACAGCCAAGCCGGTAAGAAGATTATTTACCTCAATGACGACACAAACCACAGATATTGACAAAGATAATACCAAACCTTGCACACAAGTATGTTCAAAAGATGGAAGATTTGTCACAGAGATCTGGAAATGACGATACATGGAAATCAGTATATCCGCATTACCTGCACAAAATGATCAAAAGAACAAAGCAAAAGAAATGACCAGATCTTCGATCCGGTCCCACCAGGCGTGCCAAATGTTGATTTGCGTTTCCAACTTCCTATCTAGATGAGTGTATGAGTAATCAAGAAACACGAAACAATGTCAAGTATACAAGGGCTTAGTACCTTAGAGATGATGATGGATGATACGAGTGCAAAGTTGATATCAGACTCCTCAGTGTGATCCCGACAAACCTGCAGCTCACATACACTAGGAAAATAATGATTAGAGATTTTATGCGGGGGCTTCCTGACAAAGTAGATCTGGGAAGCGTTAACTTCCTCGGTGGCTGTCAACCCCCGTGCGATAAGAATAATAGTACAATAGCATCCAAAACAGATGACATACAAATTGATAAATAAAAGAACCTAGATGGTACCGGTGTGTAGATGAAATTACTGATCTGATGCGTGCAACATGAATCTCATCATATGAACCCAAATCATGAGCAAAATGTCATGGAAATCCCATGTGCTATCACCCAGATAGAATAATAATGATATTATAAAATGACTAAAATCTCACAACATTCACCTGAATTTTTTCCTCCCTTTTTTGAGGGGGAGAAGGCTCATATTTATAATTTGAATTTGGATTAAAATAGAGGATTAACGAATAACCATAATTTGCAAAAGCAATCCTGATTAAGAGGACATGATGAAGAGTTGATTTGATGGTAGGGTTCATGATGTGAGAAAAAGAAAAGGTGTGATGTGGAGTGGGGACATGGTTAGGTGTAATAGTGAAGCCATGTGCTCACTTTAACTATTGATTTTTGGATTTGTTGTCGGATATTGAGATTGTGAATTATTGACTTCATGGGTGGGGTTAATAATTTAATAATTTGAGGGAATTGAATTTTTAGGTGGAGATTGATTTTTAGGTGGGAACTGATTTTGACTTAAGTGGGGAACATGTGGGACTGGGTAGGTGGGATGATAGATTCTACCTTTTGAATTTAAGAAAAGGGTGTCGGATGGGTATATCAATACTCATGGATTAATAATTTGTGGAAGATGGGGATAATATCAAAAAGTTGAATTATCAAATGGGTCTACATGGAGCCCATTTGATAATTAATTAAGAAAATGGATAAGATTTCATTTAATTTAAGAGAAAGAGATGTGAGAATGGAAGTAGTGTGAATGTGAGATGACTGAGGGGTGCTATACCCAAAAATAGGTGTCTACAAATAGTAAGAAGAAGGAAAAAGGCACTAGGATGATCAAGGTACATGTGTGCAGAGTGATCAGTGGATTCCAAAGAATCCTGATCTAGATTTACTGTCCATTTTGGTAACCACACGTGTAAAAGTAGTGCACACATAATAACCTGTTAAGGCCAAACCATTGATTCAGAAAGAGGAGGTTATGCATGCTAGGTACCCAAATGCTACCTACTAGAAAGAGGTCTAACATGAGACTATGGGTATTATTAGAGATCTTTAAGGGGAGATCCAGTGCTGAAAGGAGAAGGCACAAGATAGAGAACACACAGAGAATGTTGAGTTCCTATGGAAAGATATAGATGACCTAAAAGAAGTATGAAAGATGTTGCAGATAGAGAATATTATCCCACTACTAGGGGAATGGCTACGTGAAAATGTAATAAGCACAAGGGTTGAGTGTGAGGGTCAGATACTACATGCAAACCTACCACCTCATGACCATGAATATGATAAGGAAATCACTTTGGATGCAGTGATTGATGGTTGGTTGATAAGTAACATTCTAGTTGATACAGACACTAAGGTGAATGTTTTGACTTTAGATGCATGAAACCTGATGGGCAGACCGACATTACTACCATATTCCAATGTGTTGTATATGGTAGAAAAGATGAGGGATATACATATTGGGGTGTTGAAGGATGCCTTAATTATCATTCAAGGAGAAAATTTTATTGTGGAATTTGAGGTGTTAGAGCTTGCTGAAGCAGATAACTTCCCAACATTACTTGGACATCCTTGGTGCTATGTGAACAATGTTGATATGTGCTTCAATATAAGATACATCAGTTTTGAGAACAAAGATGAGTGTGTGATCATACCTTTGGACGATGTGAAAGTAACACCATATGTTGAGAATTTGAGTGAGGAGGAGCTCAACATAATATATGTATAAATAATGTGTGATCCAGAAAATGTAGAACCGTAGAAGGAATGCATACTTTAATGGGAAGACATGCAGTCTGTCAGTGACACTACAAGTGTTTCCTGTAAAAACTTGGCTCATAACACGCATGAAATGGTCAGGCATGAGGTTAAGGGATGAGTCACAAAGATGATCAGGTCACACAAGGTGAGGTGGTTGGGAGGCGGTTGCACTCATCTTAGGTACTAAGGTATATAGGTGAGGAGAAGTCTGATACATTCTTTCACACCATGGAGAACCAGTGGAAGAATGAAGGTGATAGAAGAAACATGTTGGTCTATACTTTTTTTGAGATAGCAACACGCTGGTGGGAAACACATAGAGATAACCTATTAGAATGGTGAGAAGTTAGGATTTCCTTTTCCACGAGGTTTACTCAGAACAATGTACCCACACTCATACTTGAATATAATGGGAACACTCTAGATTTGGTACGCGTCCATAATTGTGAGAAGTTATGGGTGCATGGCTAGGAGACTTTACCACCATCTCTATGGGTACATATGTTCTACTCCACAATACACAGATTGGCACACACTTGGTATGTCCATGCTAAACTAAAAAGAGAAACAGTAAGTTGGAGTGATATAACTGAAGGTGTTGTTCATACCTTTGATTATTTTTCTAATAAATCACTTGTATATGAATCTCTACAGATTATGAAGTGCATCAATTTGGGGGATAACACAAAAGTAGAAGAGCTCATGCTTTAGTTGCTTGAGGAACTTGATTCTGAGGTGGGCAAGGATATGTTCGAAATAGAAGAGGTGTAACTGGGTCGCACCTGGAAAGAAAAAGAGAAGAGAAAACTGGTATACCTGATTGATGATGAAGAGGTGGAAAACCTTTATGTTAGCCATACAAAAAGTATGTGCAAGGTCATGGAATCTACAGATGGAAACAAACATGTGTACTATGCTCCTATGAAGATGAATAAGGTTAACATTGGCACTGAGGATGCACCTAAGGAGGCCATCATTGGAGATTACTGGTTAGAAAAAGAGGTAGCTAAAATCATTGAAATCTTGTGTGACTTTCAGGATTTTTTTCCTAAAGACTACCATGAGTTGAAAGGGGTTAACCCTTTTACTAGGCAAGATGAAGATTAAGCTAAAATATGCACGTGACCTGTTTGGAAGAGGCCATACATGATGAATTTGAACTTGTGTGTGAATGTCAAGAAGGAAATTGATAAGATGCTTAAGTCTTGTATTATTGAGCCCATTGAAGAGTCTTAATGGGTGAGCCCTATAGTTATCAACATCAAGAAGGATGGGAGGATCAAGATCTATGTGGACTATAGAGAACTAAATGCATCATGTGACATTGATTGTTTTCCTACACCATTCAACAAGGATATCCTCGAGGGAGTTGCAGGATGAGAAATCTATTCTTTCACATATGAGTTTTCTGGTTATCATTAGGTGCACACTGCGCCAGAGGACTAGGAGAAGACTAATCTCACCATTGAATGGGGAAGTTTAACTTATATTGATATGTGTTTGGATTGAAGAATACGCCAACAATATTCTCACACATAGTTGTGCAAACATTTTTTGACTTCATCAACAAATTCTCATAGGTATACCTAGATGATTGGTCTATCTACGAGCTTATCAAAGATCATTGTGACAATTTGAGGCTCGTGTTTGAGAGGTGCGTGCAATTAAGCATCCCTCTTTATATTAATAAGTTTATCTTTGCTACACTGTTTGGAACTCTACTTGGGCACATCATTTGGAAGGATGGGTTGTTAGTGAATCCAGAAAATATAGCCATGATTTTGGGGTTGGAATAACCTATAAACCAGAGTGAGGTGTGTGGATTTTTAGGGCATATAAGATACTACAGAAAATTCATAAAAGGATACACAAATATTGTTGTGCCACTGGAAGAATAAATCAAAGCTAAAGGAAAGTTTCATTGGGGGGATGTGCAATAGTAAGTTTTTGAGACCTTAAAAGAAAGATTAACCAATGTTCCCATCTTACACTTTCCTTCTTGGAATAAATTGTTTCATGTACATGTGGATGCCTATAACATGGTGATTGGTGCAGTCTTGGTGCAATAAGGGGAAGGTAATTTGGATCATCCCATTTTTTTATGAGTAGGAAGTTGACACCCACAGAGCAGAATTATACTACAATAGAACATGAGGCATTGTCTATGATCTAAGTGTGTCACACGTTTCAGTAGTACGTATTGGAAACATTGTTTATTTTTTATATAGATCATATGGCATTAAAATATTTGGTCAACAATCTTGTTTTACAAGGGCATATCTACAAGTGGATACTTATTTTTCAAGAATTTGATTTCACAATTGACGTAAAGCCAAGCAAGAGCAATTCAGGGCCTAATCATTTATCAAGGATCAATTCTGGTGAGGACGCATAGACTATTGAAGATGTAATGTTAGATGTATAGTTATTTAGGTTAAACCATGTGCCAACATATTTAGAGGACATTGCCATTTTTCTACGCATTGTACTAGCATAAGAGGGGATGAAGACACTTGAGAAAAAAATACCTTGCTATACGGGTTGCACCCTACCAACTCATTGGGGGACATTTGTATAAGATGGGAAGAGATGAGGTATTGTGTTGGTGTGTTTTAGAGCATGAGCAGAAAGCCATTATGGAGGAGGCTCATGGTGTTATTGTAGGAGGGAACTATGCAGGTGATGCAACAATGCATGAAATCCTCCTAGCTAGCCTATGATGGGAGACATTGTACAAATATACCAAGGCATCTGTCAAAATATGTGATCATTGTTAATGCCTCGGAGAACCTAGAAGTAGAGATGAGATTTGTTTATGACCTATCTCAAGCGCAAAGTCATTTCAGAAATGGGTTTTTGAATTTGTAGGACCTATTGCACTACCCACGCACATGATTAGCGCACACTACATCATCACTTATACTGACTATTTGATGCAGTGGGAAGATGTTGCACCTACAAAGGATTACATAATGGCTACAACAACGAGGTTCCTATGGGAGAACATTATTAGCTGGTATAGATGCCCATTGAGTTTGACTAGTGATAGAGGAAATCATTTATTAAATGAGACAATTAGAATTATCCTCGCAAATTTTATGCTAGCACACTATAAAAGTACTCCTTATCACCCTCAAGAAAATAACACTGTTGAATATTTCAACAAAATCTTATGACAGACACTAACAAAGATATGTGATGTTGGAAGGAAGGATTAGGATGACAAGGTATCAACTATTCTTTGGGCATACATAACAACATATAAATGGTTGAATAAGGCCACACCCTTTCAGTTGGTGTTTGGTGTGGAATTTGTTTTACTTGTGGATTTCTTATTACCATCCCTACGTATTGTGCGCATAGGTTGTTTTTTGGATGAACAGATTATGGAAGAGCAAATTGAGAAACTGATGCAATTGGATGAGCGACGCACTATTATGCATTGGAGCTAGAAGAATGAGAAGGCACATTAGAAGGCATGTCATGATAGGCACATCAGGAGCAAGACTTTTTCAGTCAGAAATATTATCCTTCTCTATGACTCCAAGTTCACACTCTACCCAAGAAAGTTGAAATTTGATTGGTTGGGACCTTTTTTAGTAACCAAGATACTTGATTAAGAAGCATGTCATTTGCAAGCGCTAGATGAAACCATGTTACCTAGTTACTTCAATGGGAGTAGGTTGAAGCCCTAATATAAATAAGTTTGTTGATGTTTGTAATAATGCAATATTGCCACTTAGATTATATTTCCCTTTCATGTTTTGATTTTTTTTCTTATTGTGTTGTAATAAGCGCGCTTGCACGCAGGAAGCTGAATACTAGTTTTGAGTTCATGTGTAGAGGACCACACATAATTTTAGTGTGGAGTGATCCAGGTGTGTGTGTGTGTAAGAAATTTGGTGAGGTAAGGGTGTTGGTATAGGTACAATGATGTTGTTTAAAAGGTGCACGTGTAAAAAATGAAAAATTTGTTACAGATGCTAAAAATGATGGTGCTCATGAATAATTGCTTAGATTAGAAACCATGCGAGGAAGAGGCGACATAATATAACGTGAGGTAGGCAGCATCAGGATGAACTACTTGGTATATGGCGCAGAGTAAGAGGTATTGTGGTACAAGAAAGTGCACTCTAGGATGTTTGCAGCCTGGAAAGTAGGGGCACACCAGAAGGTTACGAATGCAGTGCGTGGAAGAAAGTAAAGAAAAGTGTAGAAAAAAACAAAAATAATAGTTAAAGATGTAGTACAGTGGTAGGTGAGGAGAAATAAATGCTAAGAAATTTTGAAAAAGCTATAAAAGGGGCACTAAAGAGGGTTCATTTTTACCTTGCATTGTAACGAATTTGAGCATTGAAGAGTGTGAATTTGTTCGAATTCATGACAAAGCTTGAGAATAGAAGCAACCTAGTTTGAAAAAGTACACAACCTAGTTGTGGAGCTCCTTCGGGTAGAAGTTTGAAGCTTAAGAAAAGGAATGGAGGTTTACTTTTAGAATATTAGGGTCTACGAGCTAGGGTTTACAGAGAAAAAAGAACATGAATTTGATCTAGGTCACATTATATTTCAAGTTGTGAAGAAAGCGTTGTGCAAAAGAAGAAATGACACCCAGAAAAGCATCGACGGAGGCATCTAAGGGAAAAATAAAGGGAAAATAAAAGGAGGTTGAGGTAGAAGAAGCACTAGAAGAACAGTAATAAAAAATGTAGTACCTAGAGGGTGTAATTATGGGGTATATCTTGGATTCCCACATCAGAAAGTGCAAAGTCGGTGATTACAATCATCGCTCAGACTCAAACGAGTGTCAAATACAAAACAAATTAATATAGAAGACAAATGAGAGGACTAGTGATGGGAAGCTGATTTATGATCATAAGGGGTACCAGGTTTTGGAGGGTATAGGAGTCCTTCAACTTTATGAGATACCTTACTTTGGCAAGCCCAAGTGACTCTATTAATGGTTGATGCCGCGGGTTCACAGGGACTTCTTCTATTTCATGGGTAAGACGATGTGCATTACCACACAGATGATTGGAAAATTCACTAGATTACATAGTTCAAGCGCAGAGATAGAGATAATTTTGGATGACGAAGTGGGAGTAGAGACCACTGTTTTCATGTTGAAGTATCAAAGAGGTGGTTTTACGATGGATATTGCTAAACTTTATGACCCAATTTTGAGAGTCGCCACGCATATGGATACGAATTTCGGAGTGCAGGAGAGATGGACCCAAGTGAATAAAATATGCCTCCATATTGCCCAAAAGATGGCCAAAGGAACCGTGTATAACATTGTTGCCTTCATTAGAAAATGGATCATAGAGGAAGCACACGCAAGTGACAGGATAACTTGGGGATCAACCCTCCTTTCAATTATCTTTTCAGAAATTGGATTTTTGGATGGCCATAATGAAAACATGTGGAATTACCCTCCAGAGAATAAATCCCCCACAAAGAGATTCACAGAGTACAGTTGTGATGAAATAACCAATGCTTACAAACTATGGGTGGTCATGTGGTATAAGCAAATGCACGAAGCATTCAAACATTAATAACGCATCCTAAGGGAGTTTCCCTCGGTCTTATAGGTGAAGGTAGATTTTGCGGTGTACCAATATTTCTGCCCGGGAAGGTTTTACTTGAAGACCGGTGCAAATATCCCTTAGTGCAAGCTTCTGTATGCATTTACATTAAGATACTTACAGGTGTCTGTGCACAAGTTTTTCGATGTGCACAAGATAAAATTTAATGCGAATAAGGTAGATGTTGATTACCATATGCTACACAAAACATATGTATACCCTAAGAAGTCAAAATATGTAGAAACTATTATATCTAATGATATCAACATCAATTCCATGACCTTAACGATAGGTAACAAAGAAGAGGAAAAGGTATATATATATACTTAAAGCCCAAGTTAGTTGATGAAAAATATATTGAAGATGAACTAAGGATCCCAAACCCACCAAAAGAAAATCATATGGTTTGGACAAAGTGAGTGCATGAGGCTACACCTCTCAGGGATCCGAAGCAGAGGAAAGATGAAGAGGATGAGGAAGAAGAAGATGAAGCCACACTCGATCATGATCATAAGAGGAGACTGCGTAGGCGGTCTGCAGAACAAGAACAAGGAGCCAAGGTTATAGGACATTCAATAGTAGAAAAGGAGTCACCAAAGGTCACTTCACCCAAGCCTAGCCTTGAGAAGAAAAATAAGAGGTGGAAGCTAGTACACAAGGAGGACAATGACGAGGAGAAGGTTACAGGAGAGCTCTTTGGGGAGGAATAAATGAGAGAACAAGAACCTCTGGTCATTAATGATGTAGAAGAGGAAGAAGAACACAAGGAGTAGAGTGTTGTGCATGATGCAAAAGTGCATGAGTTACATAGAGGAAACACTGAGGAAGAAGATGAAGGAAAAGAAAATGGAGAGTCGGTAAGAGATGAGGGAGTCTCAGGTGGTGACGAGACTAGTGTGCACACCCATACTGAACAACATATACCAACAAGGAGGTGAACTGGAGGTAGGAGAAGAAAGGATGAGACTGTGTGAACACTATAGATGAATTACATTGATGATAAAACAAAGGTGTTGCGCACAAGGTTTCAGAGCACCGTAGAGATTAAGGACCTCTATGGTTGGGAAGTGATCAACCCTGAAGGTGCGTCCATGCGCACGAGAAATATGCTTTCATGGAGTATAAATACTCACATGGATGAGCCTAAGTTTGAGATCATTGAGAAAGAAAACTTGCAAAGGTGTTAGAGAAGGTAGAGAAGCGCTCCAACTATGTTCTTGACAGGGCCGTCCAAATTGCAAATGGAATCATGATAGTGCACCTTGAGTTTGAAGAGAAATCTAAGGATACTTACTCCTTGACACTCCATTGTTTGGATGATTTGGTCCAAATTATTTTTCAAGAGAAGTCAAATCTGCAAGGAACGTCACAAGAAAACTTAGCCACTGAAAAGGAAAAGAATAAAAAGTTTATCGCGCATAAAATTGGGGAATATGAAGCTTTGTGCCAAAAGATCAAAGATGCATTGAAGAAGGCGGGATGGGATTTTGATAATTGTCAAAACCTTGACCCCATCATCAAGGCACGTAATACTCAAGAAGAAGCACATTTGGGGCGCATGCATGCTACAAAGTAGGAAGGAAAGCTCAGACGTGAAGCAATTTTAGAAGATATTGCACAAAAACGGGATGCTCTGAAAAAGGTCTAGAATACCTATGAGACTAAGGTTAAGGAGTTGGGATCCCTCCTTATAGGAAAGATGGATGGCATGGAAGGATTGATCTCTGGCATAGCCAGTGTTATAAGGGAGCTAAAATAGAAGGGAGAGGATATGACCCCCGAGTAGATGGTGGAAGTAGTTGGGATGGTTCCGAATACAAAAACTAAAGGGCTAGTAGAATGGGGAGAGCTAGAGAGCATACTCAATAAGGAGTAATTGAACTGTTGTATCCAACTGATGAGTAGATATCAATGTGTGATGGGATATTATTTCATTCTTTGGGTGTATTCCCATAATTCTTTGTGTCTACAAATTCTTTATTCTTTCATCATGGGATATTATTTGATTCATTTATTCATTGGAGAGATAAGTTGAGCACTCCATTTCCGAGGATGGGCAATGTATTTAATGTGGGGTAATGTTGAGTCGAGCAATTGAGTAAGTACCAAATATGCATAAAGGATTACATGTAGGAATGCATGTGCACGTACAAGGAAAACATGCAGGAGGTCATGCATGGATGTTGGACAAGGTAGCACGCGGGACTGCGTGCACATAGGAAATAAAGCTAGGACAACTGATTTTCCAGATCGGGATAAAAATAGACTTGTAGTGTTGACCAAACAAGTGGGAAAAGCACATGCAAAATACACATGGAGGAGGTTAATAATAGGATTAAATCAAGTCTTATCTTTATGATTACTCTATTATTAACAAAAGTTGTAAAGGCATGCAAGCTTTATATGCATGGCAATTTTTAGGAAAGAAAGCATGCATGCTATCTTTGTGAGCACACGTATTATTAGGAAATTACATGGGTGGTGAAGGGCAAGTCCCCACCCCTATATATATGTGTGTGTGTGTGTGTGTGTGTGTGTGTGTGTGTGTGTGTGTGTGTGTGTGTGTGTGTGTGTGTGTGTGTGTGTGTGTGTGTGTGTGTGTGTGTGTGTGTGTGTGTGTGTGTGTCATTAATCAAGATAGTTTGTTTTATGCTTTAGCAGAGTTATGTTGTTTTGATACATATCTAGGGTTTGATACTTGAGCGCATGGTTCAACGCATCAGTATATTAATTGGCTATGTACTCAACTTCTGTTATATAATGAATTCTAGTTTTTAATGAATAATTGTTGTTGGATTATAATTGTTGACATCTCTGATTATGGTGTTGTAATGAAGCAATTGATCTTGATTATTAATTAGATTGTTAATATTCCTTATTATATGTGTTTCCAAGTTACTATGGTAGATTGATTATAAGGATATGAATGACTTGTTACTTGAATAACTTGATGATCATGCATGATAAAATTTTGGTAAGCATAAAAGAGGAGGGAATTGGTGGTTGCGCACTCTTCAGGTAAATGTCTAGATTTGTCTTACTGAAGTGCCAATGCGCATAGTTATTGGTTGGGTAAACAAATTCTGCATCATTAATACGCCTTTGACATCAATGACAACTCAACATCCACATGCCAACAATCTCCCCCTTTTTTGTTGATTGTAAAACCTCCTAATTTTTCTCCCCCTTTTTATATTAATGAAAAATTGTCATTCTGTAGTATCTAGTATTTTCCTATATCAACTTGTTTGACCTCTATTTTGGTTGGAAACACTAACCAAACTCACCATTCAAGCTCCTCTTCTTGTTTTAACTTTGTTTTTTGTCTTCCTTAGCCTTTTTTTGGTCTTCATTATGCATCAAATTCACTATTACCCCCCCCTGAGAAGATGCATTCATGTCACATATACATGCCAACCATCTTTAATTTGAGTGAAGATATCCTCTTAGCCCATACATATGACTATCTCAGCTCATAAGACTCAAAACTAGGTTTGATTTCGTCATATGCTAGTTGCTAATTCATTTTGGTCATAGGTCCCTAAGTGGGATTTCAGAGCATTTTAGGCAAAAAAGTTCATGTTCTAAAACATTATATACTTCATGAAACTCTGGTTTATATGTTCCCCTAAGATTATACCATCCATATTTGCCTTTCTATGCAAGAATTTGAATCTCATACCTTGATCTCAACTCTTGTTGATAAGCCAATAGTGTCAACCTGGTCCTACAAATCCTTTTCAGTGATCTTTATCTCAATTCAGTTGATTGAGTTATACATTTGCTCCCCCTTGAAGTGACAATACCAATCATCATCTAATTTTCCCTTTTGACTCTCTTGACACTTGGGAACCTTTTATGAAAGTTGAAACTAGATACCTTTACCTCAAGACAATTCATCAATCTTATACCTCACTATTTTAGAGCTCTGATAATCTATTGTACCTTATCATATGTGTATGCTTCTATCATACTAATTATGTTTTCTCATTTCATCACTTCCTCTAAGAATGGGTTCAATATTTTAACTTAGCCTCATACATCACCTTGATAGCTATAAGAAGTTTCCCCTGCCTCGATCAGTGTTTCTAATCCTCTAGTATGATATTTCATTGCATTATCAACTCTTATTATTCATTTAGCCTTGATATTGTCATCTTCTTGACTAAATAACATAGTGGCTTATTTTCATCTTCATGCATCAACTCAAAACCTCATGATCATCATTGTGAGAGGAATGTGACAGTGTTTTTATAATCTTACTACTTTTTTATGATACTGAAAACACCCTAAACTTTACAAAGCAAATTACATGACTAAAAAAGGAAAGCTAACACCATTGCCATTCATCTACCCAAGCTTTTAAGTCTAGGAATGTATCATTAAGATAGAAGCTTAAAAGAATGCTTAACTAGTATGAAAACAATACAAAATCTAACTAAACATGCCTACTAATATGCTTAAATTACCTAACATGGGCCTAAATAGACCTAAGAGGGAAATCAAATGGTTATGGCTGCTACTCTAAACAAGTTGAAATGGCCTCTCTAAATGACTACTTGGCCATTTTGGATATCCATCTATTAACCCCATTGAAGGTTTTAAACAAGGATTGAGCTTGGCTATAAATCATATTTACTATATGAGATGCAAATCAAAGCATGATATAAAGTATAAAGGAATGAGGTGCACCTTTTTTATAGTTTTTCTTTTGGGAGAAACTTGTATTTTCGTGCATGTGGGACTAAATGCCCCAAATTAGATTAGAATTATTAATCATGATTAGGCCTTGCTAATCACATTTAGTGAATTACTAAGTGATTAAGAGGTATAGAGCCTTAATTAATCGCTTAGGGTCAACTAGGAGGCTAGGATAAGCTTTTGAAGCTTGTTGAGACGTTGTGGAGGTGGCTGGGGTGATTTTGAGTGGTTGGAAGAGGGGTTTGAGTCAATACTAGGGTATATTGACCAAATCAAGGGGAAAATAGGCTTAATTAGCTTATAATCGCTAATTGTCCATTTTGAAGAGGATTTTGGCTTACGATTCACCATAAAGTGGCATCATGAATGCGAAAGGGATTACATAATCAACAATGTGGTGTTAATTGGCTAAAGTGGTAAGAAACATTAGTTAATTAGTAAAGAGTACTAATTATAATGGAATTTGGAAGAATAGGAGTGGTTTACGTGTGTTTTGGCAATAAGATTGCAAAAGAAGAATTTAGGTGTCTATATTTGCCCCTGTTTGAGGTGAAGTTAGTGAATTCACTACAAACATAGTAGACAAACATAAACCAGTGGATTTTTGAAGAAAAATTAGCAGGATGAAGGATGCCCCCTTGAGTGTTGATGGGGTGATAGAAGAAGTCAATCGATGATAAAAAAATATGATTTGAAATGGATAGAAGAAAATAGGTCAGAACGAGTGTGAAACCCTTAGGTATTGAGAAGGAATAAGGATAAGGATAAACGTGGTTGTTTATTGCCCCAGGTGATTTTTTGGAGAAAAATTAGTAATGGTAATAAATGATAATGGAGAAGAAATGATTAATGGAGAATATAGGACAAGCCTAATCTTTGCATCCAACCTTTCCATAAGCAACCAGTTCATATCATTTTTCCCCTAGGTGTACATCATTGGCCTTTATTGAAATGAACAAAAATGTAAGATAACATGAAAAGCTAAATTACTAACATTTGTCCATTACTACGTAACTCCATGCAACATACACAATGCAATGCAATACAATACAAGAAAGTAAAACGATGCTTAACTCGATGCAACATACAAAATGCAATGCAATATGAGCAAGTAAACCAGTTAACCTAATACAGAAACAAGCACAATCACATATACTCAAACAAACAATCATTTAAGAAAGTTGTACCAATGTTTTTGTGATCAAGTTGTAGTTCCCGAATGTTCATGTTGTAACGACAAGGGTTAAAAATTATGCCCCACGCAATAACACATGTGAGGGAAAAACGAATGTCACACGTAGTCCCATGGAAAGCATTCGTGCATTATGAAATGGCACCTGGAAACTCACTATTGCACGGGAGTACCGACATAATAACTAGACCCAACTTTGTTAATGGATGTAGATCAAAATGATCCGCATGTTGTTTGAGACAAGAACAAGCAAGAACATTAGAAATATGGTTTTGGAGGACCAATTTCGATGTTGAGGATAATGTAGGTGAAACATGCTTCAACTGTATGAAATACATTTAAAAAATGATAAACCATAATTTTTTGGTAAATATAAATCCAAAATTAATTTTACCATTGAGTATATTTCTTCAATACCTTTTCAATGCAAAAAAAAGGAGTCGTTTCGAGGTTGGGAGCAAAAGTTATGGCATGCGCAATGTTGGGTGTGCCACACAGGGGAGCACCTGTGCTTGGTAGCATGGGTGCCTGGGTGCCTATGTTGGTTCACTTTTTAATTTTTTTGAAATTTTTTGAAGTAGCATGGGCTCTTATGCTGAGGCAGCATGGGCACCTGGGCGCCTATTCAACATTGAGTGCACTACCTATCTTTCAGAGGCCATAACTTTTTCTCCCGACCTCGAAATGACTCTCATTTTTTTATGTGTTGGAAAGGTATCAAAATGAACTATGAAATGGTAAGATAAATTTGGATTTTGAATATATATTTTGTGAAATTGAGACTAGTCAATATCAATTTGTGTGACAAGGAGCTTACGTGGGAGAAAAGGCGCTTACGTAGGAGAAAAGGAAAAATGAAAGGGCACCTCGGTGCTTGTGCATGATGCAAGGGTGCCTGGGAACCTATGTGCATGATTCAAGGCTTGTGTTGGTAGTGTTTAGCTCATTTTTGAAGTTTTTGACTGCAACATGGGCACTTGGGCACCTGTGCAATACTAAATGCACTACATATCTTCCGGAGGCCATAACTTTTGCTCCCGACCTTGAAATGACTCCATTTTTTTTTGCGTTGGAAAGGTATCGAAGAAAAATACGTAATGGAAACTTAAATTTGGGGTTTTGAATTTTTTTACTATTTTTTTGGGATTTTGAATTTGTCTCACCAATTTGTTTATTTGGATGTTTTGAATTTTCTGACTAACATATTTGAATGTTTTGGTAGTTTTCTATGAAATGCATTTGAATGTTTTTGATTTGCTAGAATTTTTCTAAAACTATATATAGGAAACAAAAAAATGTGGATGCCCCAGTGACATACGAGATGTAAAAGGGTTGAACGCCACACGCATGTGTAAGAAAGTAAAGATGTGAAAATGCCCCCAACATTGGCTAGGAATATACAAATGAAAACTCTTCATGTGTAGAATATGGATCAAAGCCAATATGGATAGCTTCAACATGATGATAAACATAACCCAATGACATGCTAGGAAGGAGCAAGGATTCCCCCACCGTAAGCTGGCCAAGAAGCACATGATACAAAGAAGTAGAAGATTGTTTTTGTGAAAGGGAACAAAGGTGGCCGCAAACATGGAAAAAAGGAAATATTATACACATGGATGTTCTAAACTAAGTAGAAGAACAATGTGAATGTTGTGAATGTAGCTTAGAAGCCTCGCAATGAAGAAGCGATTAGCCAAAGGTAGAAATTATGAGACAAGATGTAGACTTGAGTAAGATTCTGAACAAGGTCCGAAAAAAGACACTTGGTAACATACTAATCATGTTTTCTCATAGAGATCCAATGTGTGCATGTGGAAATTTATTACCTCCTGGAAGGAAGATTTGATAGACAACAAGTGAAGACACCCTAGCCAATGTTTAGGAATGATTCATTTTTCAAAGTTGATTTTTTATGGATGGATTACGGAAGGAGATCTGTACATTGCTCTATTGCCAGCCAACCGTCCATAGCCCTGATAGAGATGCATTTGATTCTAATGGAAAAATTACTCTACTGCCAGTCAGGAATCCATAGTCCTGGTAGAGATTATTGGAAATACCCCAAGAGAGAGTTATATATCAATTTGCTTTTACTTTTAGCTTTGGCTTTTAGCTTTGTGTTTTTTGATTTGATTGATTCTTTTACTTTTCTAAAAACTTATTCTGGCTCTCTTGTTGGACAAGGGGTTAAGAACCACTAATGGGTTGATGGAAGGAGGAAAAAGTGATTGCGATGATGACATTAGCTAGTGTCAATAAATATATGCAAAATTTATTCGCAACAAGTTTTTTTAAGATGTTAATTGTGATAGGATCTCTAAAAGGTTAGTCATTCTTTAATTTACCAAGGCGATAAAAGACCAACGTAAAACAGATACCATAGAGATAAATGTCACAAAATGCATACAAATTGGCTAACCAAAATATCACCGAAGGTATGAAAATGGTAGGAAGGCTTGAAAAAGAAGAAAAATAAAGGGAAGAAAGAACATCCATGTGTATGCAATACCTTATTACAGTGTTTTGTACCTTTGATATATTTTTTTTGAAGTGTTTTTTTCATTTTTTTGTACTTTTATCTTTTTTGAAAGGTGGGACCAACAAGGTCACTTAACGTGATAAGATCCAACAACAATGTTAGCAATTTCCTTGATAAAGAAGACTAGGCGTGTTTTCTTATCAAGAGTCATATTATCCCCGATCTCAATGATTATGGTGAGCTCATACTCAATAAATGACTATGTTTTATCGTGAAACATGGATGTTGCATGCAGGAGCTTGAAGTCCCTATCCAGAGGTTTTTGCACTTTACACCATACTTGATGGGTGCGTTGATGTGTATTTTTTAAGTGCATTTGATTCTAGACTTTAAGATCATTTGAATTGGTTGGAACTTTGGAGCTCTTGGAATTTTTTTATCATAGTTAAATGAAGGAACCATTTGGGTTTCTTATAAGGTATAACGTGAATTATTTGACCATGAGAAGTAGGATAAGAAAGTGGATGAATAGAATTGATGTGAGAAATGACAATGGGTTTGCCACAATCATTGATAAAAGAACAATATGATGGACACAAAGGATATGGTCCAAGAATTGAATAGGATGGGCTACCAGATTGTGTCCCATAGACTGAAGATAAAGGAATACAAGGATATTTCCCTAAGATTGAAGATGAAGAACTACCTGGTGGCATCCCATAGATAGCAGATGAAGGACTACCTGGAGGTGTCCCATATACAGAAGAAGATGGGCTACTAAGATGTGGCCCAAGAATCAAATATGAGGGACTTATAGGATGTACGCCAAGTAGAGACGGTGATGTTCAATTGTGTAGTATAGACGGTGATGGAGTATAGACAATAATTTGACCATAGTGGTGAAGAGGAAGAGTCTCCTCGTATGAATACAGAGCATCCTCCCGCCAATTTCGATGATTACATTTTTTAAAACAAACATGAGGTTCTTATGCGTGTTATGGAACTAGGAGCTAGGTTACCTCCCATGGTGGACCCTTCTCTCATTTCTGCAATGGCTCGAGGGGAAGAGTAAGTAGAATATCCTTGTCACCATATAGATGACATATTAAACCCAGGTCATGCCTCTACTTTTGTACGATAAAATAATGACGAAGTACCTTTCGAAAATGATGGAGACTATCATTTTCCTCCTATTAAAATTTGTTACAAAGACCGTGAATAACATGTTCATCATGCACAACCTCCTCCTAATGAAGATCGTCATCAAATACCCTTTAAAGAGGTTATGTTAGAACAATAGGTCCAAGCCCTCACTTGTCAAATCACAAGTTTGGCTTCGCATATAAAAAAGGAAAAACCAAAAGTTGTGAAACAAACTATACCAAAGGAAAACCTAAAGCTTTGTTTTACACATTCCCAATAAACACTCCTCGACGGGAGACATGAAAGGATCCTTATGAGGACTTTTACACCAAAAATCAGGGTGGGCATACACCTAGGCTTAACCCTTTGTTTAGACCTACACTGCCACCCACGTAAGATCCAATTTTTAATCAAGAATGGTCAACAATGAAGAATGCCCTTCAAGTGTTATGAGAGAGCCAAATCAGTAACAATAACAATAAGTATCAGTTTGATGAGTTATGTCCTTACCCATTTGACAAATCCATGTTGCAAGTACCTTTCCCAAGACATTTTGATTTTCCAAAATTTGATAAATTTAAGGGAAAAGGTGACCCTCCGGATCATATTAAATACTTTTATATGGAATTTCAAGAGGTGGCATTCAGCGACAATTATCTTATGTGCTTGTTTCCACAAAGTTTAGGAGCAACAACGCTATAATGGTTTATGCATATCCCTAAGGGATCCATATCAACATGGCCAAAACTAGCAAAGAGTTTCATAGGACACTTCTCTTTCAATATAGAAAATGATGTTACCATGTTAGATCTCTACAATGCCAAGCAATGAAACAATGAAAAACCTCATTACATTTTTACAGAGATGGAGAGGGTTAGCTAGTCACTTCCCTTGCTCCCTACCCGAAAAGTAGCTGATAGGAATATTTCTTCCCAACCTCCATCCAGACATTACATTCCACTTGCAAATGCATTGTGATAACATGTTTGAAGAGGTAATAGAAAAAGGGGGTCAAATTGAAAAGGCATTGTTAGCTAGAGGACTCTAAAACCTTTCTCCCGTGAACTCAATGATTCTAAATCTAACAATAAAACAAAGTTTGTTCCTAATAGAAGAAAAAATGTCATTAGTGATGGGATAGTAGAATCTAAATGGGTGCAAGCAGTGTAGAACCACACACCTTTAAAACTTGCAAAGGGTAATCTACCCACCGAGTATAAATGCCGCACTTTTACTCCTCTATTTGAATCCATATCATCTATACTAAAATAGTTAGAGGCCGTAAACATGGTAAAATACTCTGAAACACAACCCTACGGGAACGATACACCTAAACCATCATGGTTTAGGGAGAATGAATTTTGTGAGTTTCATAGTGTAAAAGGTCACAAAACGAACAAGTGTTTAAGATTAAAACACTATATTCAAGACCTAGTTGACAATGGTGATATTGAAGTAGACTCCATTATAGCTACAAAATATCCAAATGAAAAACTAGGTATCTTCAAAAAGACTCTTCCCAATCACGAAGAAAGGAAAAAATCATATCAGGGAAAATCATCTCGTAATAAGAATGCTAACTATATGTCAAACAAAGACCATTTTGAAGCCCTAATAGGTTGTGTTGACCCCCGCATTGAGCAAATCAATACAGCTAAAATCTAGAAAAAAAGAGTGTGTTGTTGCAACATGGTGGGCTCGCCTCGTTATAAATTTTGAACCTACTCTCCCTCCTCCTTAAGAGAGTCACTATGATGTGTTAGATCAACTAGAAAAAAATACGGCTAAGATTTCCATCTTATACCTTCTAAATATCTCTAGTGTCCATAAGCATATATTGTACAAAACCTTACAAGGATCAAGAGTATCCATTGATGTTGACCCAACACATTTACAAGCCATGGTAGCACAAATTTTTCCCTTGGAACACATAACCTTCAGCACTACAAAAGCCTTAGTTGAATATCCTTCACATAACCTACCATTGCATATTAAGGCTATCATCAAACATAAGAAGGTTAAGAGAGTGATTATGGACAGTGGATCGGGTCTTAACATATGTACTCTTAAACTTGTCCACCAACTAGGCTGCATAGAAGTTGATGTAGAAATAAAGGTAATCACCATTAAGGCATATGAAAATGGAGAACGAAAATCAGCTAGAATGATCACATTCTCATTACAAGTGGGTCCCATAACACATGATACAAAGTTCCACGTCTTAGACCTAGAACTCCCTTACAAATATCTTGTTTGGTCGCCCATGGATTCATGTCATGCAGGTTGTTCCATCAATGTTTAAAATTGCAATATGAGGGACAAATACTCACCATACATGGAGACCCTCAACCTTTTTCTCATTATAAATCGTTGTCAGGATTTTTCCCTACAATATATGAGTGTCCATCTATGGAGATTGCTATTCCTATCCAGTTAGAGTCCCTCACTTCATGAGTGGATCCAAATACCATGTCTATCAATGATAATGATGCTTCCACCTCAAAAACTTATTTTTCTACATGGGAGATGAATGCCAAGCCAAGTGGTTATGGAGAGTATGATCTATAACATGCCCTAATGGTTCACAATGGTCCATTATCAGCCCAAGCGCATGGTAGGTTGTGTTTCAAAGTTTAGAGATCAAGAGAGGCTTACCCTTTCAAGAATTTTATTCCTGACAGCTTGCTAGAAGACAAAATGTTTCTTATGGACATTGTATTCCATCTAAAGGATGATGACATAGCTACATGTCCTAAATCACCTAAGTATCCCATCCCTAATCGGATAATGCTTGTCATGGGGTATAAAGGACATGGCTGCGGCCACCAGAATAAGGCCTATTAGAAGTTCTTGCAATACCGTGGCATATAGTAGGTAAATCAAGTCTAGGTATCCATTTATATGAGTCTTACTCTTCAGATGATGAGTATGCCTCTTCTAAGAGTGAGCATAGTTTTTCTGGAAATGAAAGCGAAACATATTCCCGATGTAGTCTTTACGAAGACCTTGCCTCTATGAACCTATTCACTAATATGGATATCCTTACTGTAACCCCTGTTATACCCACTATATCCCTTATAACTCAACCATTAACCCTCACTTACCCATCACTTGTGAATTCAGATCAACAATAACACGTACCTATTGAACTAATATTAATGTATGGGCCGAGGAAGAATACTTGTTGTGATGGTCCATTTAAAGTTCGTTGCGCACGTTTTGACTTCTTGATCCAATGTTGACTGTGAGAGCTTCCTTTTGGCTAGAAGGAACTACCTGAAATACAAAACAATACCACAAAAGAGAGTTAAATAGTATATGACAATGGACTGCCTAGTGTATTCTAGATCCGGGAAGTGTGATACTTCTTAGAAGGCCATCACTCCACTATTTATAAACTAATATAAAATACATTAAACATGTAAATAAAATAATCTAGTGCTAGCATTCTGATTTGGGTGCCTCAGATTACTATCAGCATTGATCTGATTAAATACTAAGGTGTTGTGTAGGTAAAGGTTTCAAGTCAGGTTGCGGGTAACACAGGTGGTCTATGGGTCACAGACAGGGTCTTGGTAAAGTTGGGTAAGGTGTTTGGGTTATTTTAGGTGGGGTAGGTTAGTTTTTGGTCTGAAGCAGTTTTATTAGACAGAGACTGACGTCGGTCAGGGTGATTGATGTCGGTTTAGGTATGGTCAATACCAGTTTAGGGTGACTGATATCGGTCACTGTGGAAAGTGGTAGGGAGTTAGGTGCAGGGTGTTTGGGCTCTCTTTTGTCTTGGAACAAAGAGTTGGAAAGGTCTCTGTGGGGGAGGGTGAGGTGAAATTTTCAAGATAGGTGTGGTAAGGTTTTGAGTGAGGTTTGGGGTAGGCTAAGGGTTGAGTTATTAGGTTGGGTTGACAGTCACAGTGACTGATATAGATTAAGGAGACCGATGTCGGTATAAGACAGACTAACCATGATTAGGGTTAACTGGTTTCAGTGACTGTGGGGAACTTGAAGATGTTGTAGAATGAATTATGGGTCCTCTCTATGATTGCATAAAGAGTTTGGAGGGTGTTTGTGAGGTCTATGTGAGGGAGGTAGTTTTGGGATAGGTTTTGTGAAGTTTAGGTTAGGTGTGAGTGGGTGGTTAATAGAGAGAGAGAGAGAGATGAAAGATAGATCTAGGTAGGAACAATGAATGGATGAAGGCAAAGAGAGAATACAACTACAAGTGACAGAGGAGAAACCAGCTTACCTCAATTTCAGAAGGGTTCTAAATGCCCGTAGTGGTGGAGAGGTGGTTGGAGATGATGGTGAAGGATGATATGTGGAATGGTGCTTAGTGTTATGGTAATGCTTTTGGGAATGTTGTTGTGAATGCAAATACCTTCAAATCAGTCTTGGTGTTGGCTATGGCTGTCTGGATGTGCGAAAGGCTCTAGTTCTTATTTGCATGTAGATCTCCTTTGTTCCAAAACTCAAGAATGTGGCCAACCTCTCAAAAAAGGTTACCAAAATGAATATATGGTAACCGATGACAGTTTAGGATGACCGGAGTTGATTTAGGGATGACTGGTGTCAGTTAAGGCGGGAAATCCTAGGTTTACTAAAAATGTCAAATATTTACAATCTTTTGGGCTAGCGCTGTCTATCCTCACGAATCAAAAAAAAATGTTACATTTTAATGAGCAAGAATGTGGTTAGAGGGAGAATAGACATGTCATTTTAGGTTTTCACCAAGTCTTAGTTCATTAAGGTATGTGGGACTAAGTATTAATTAGTTATGGTGAGTGAATATTAAGTCCTAGTAAAAGGGAAACATGCTAAGAATAGGTTTGTGATGAGGTGTCTAGGTGAGGTGGTGGGGTGAGGTGTCTAGGTGAGGTGGAAATTAGTTTAATTAGGGTAATTAAATAATGAATATTGTGAGGATGAGTATCACTTTAATTATAAATAATTAAACTAATATTAATGTGGGGTAAAAGGGTCATGGTTAGGTGAATATGTTTGAGTTGGCTATTCGAAAAGGGACCAAGGGGAGTGTGACCCAAGTTTTGTGTTTACATTTTGCCCCCTTTTTGCGTAGTTTGTATTAGTAAATGAAACTGACAAAAACAGGAAGTGATTGCCCCATGTGTGGGTGAAGGTGATCCCCCTCAAACCAAGCATATTAGGTGTAAAATAAAATAGGTGAGTGGTTTGATAAATGTGTAGGTGGTGAAGATAGGTGGGGAAGGGTATGAGTATTATGGGAAAGGGTGATGGTCAACTCGGGTAATAGGTAATAGGATAGGGTCAAAATCAGGTCATGGGTAATGGCAATCAAATGCACGCACCCGTATAGATTGCAACATGGTACCATGTTGAAGAGCTTACAAACTCTACATCGTTTAAGGTTGATAGGCTTATCCAAACAAGGGTGAGGTGATTTAGGTATCTAAGGTATAGAATATGGTCCAAAAACACAACGTAGGTTAGGTGCAGGAATGTTTAGGTATGTTTCGGTACACCAAAGGTTTGGTTGGGATAAACGACATGACAATAGGAAAGGTATGGTTGTTAGGCTAAAACAACATAGGTAACAACATCGTAAGGTATAACGAGTACATAAGGTCATGGTCACACAAATTTGGTCAGGTTTAGGTAAATAGGTCGTAACATAGGTAAGGCCAAGGTATAGGTAAAATACCAACTCCTAAGATGCAACAAAGGAGATGTAGGAGTAGGTTGAGCTTGTAGGTATGGTTCAATGGGTGGTCGGAATGATAAAAGGTATATGCATGATGGAGTCAGGTCATAGGCATGGTTGAGTCAGGTCAATAGGCCTGATCGAGTCAGGTATAGGCATGATGATGGAGTTAGGTCAATTAGGCATGGTTGAGTCATGGTTTATGGTTTTGCTTTAAGTTTCAAGTTGTTGGTAACATGGAAGACAAATGATGATGGGAATGCGTTTTATGGTGTAGATTTCCAAAATATTTGATATGATGGGAATGTGAAATGATTGATTGGATGTTTTAATGATGTGATGACATGGTTGATATGTATGTTTGTATTAATTTCCAAGTGTTGTAGAAATTGGAAACTAAGATAGAATATGAATAGGAAAATGGGGGGAAATAGGTTAGGGTAAAGAGCGGACGAGCTAACCTCCAAGGGCCCCATGCCCTAAGAGTGCTACATACATAGCCTTGGAAAAAAGGGGCCTCAGGCTAATTTAGTTCTCCCATAAGCTAGGGAAGAATATGATGAGGTAGAGGAATGGGTTGGTAGGCTTTAGGTATTATTGAGTGTAGTTCATAGGTATGATTTAGTCTTAGGTGAAAGGCACGGTTAAGAGATGAAAATGTAGGTGTCGATAGTTTGGTCTTGTATAGGATAATCAATAAGTAATGAGGAAGGCAATGGTAAGAGGTGGTAAAAGAGCCGCTTAATTGATAAGAACCCTAATGAGTCTACCATACCTCAAATGGGCTTATGAACGTAAGACCCTAAAGGCATTACATAATGGACTATTCTAAGGGTGAAGAAAGTCACATGATCATGAAATGTCACAATTGTGGCAAGTCCCTTGAGTAAAGAGAAAATTAGGGTGAAAAGGCAATGAGGTGAAAGCGGGTGGCTTAGCGTAACTTAGTGTACGACAACATGTTTACCTAGCAAGAAACCCAGGATTAAAAAATAGGCAAGTCCATGAGGAAAAATTTATTTTTTTTTTTGTTTTTAATAGACTGATCGATGCAGGAAGTCTATATGGGATGAGTATATTATCTCCTTGAGGTCTTCATGAAGCTGATCAATGTGGGAAGCTTATGAATATTTTATTGTATTTTTGCAATGACTTTATATAGTTGTCCTTCAAGGGAGCAGTCTATTTATAGTAGTGAGATAGAGAGAAGAGATGTCCCTTTTTGAGGGAGTCATCTTTTGCTATAAGTTTGACTCAAGGAGTTGAATCTTGTTTTGTTTTTGGATGTTTAAGTCATGGAAAAGACTATAGAGGAAGATTAGGTTCTTGTTTAGAAGACAAAACCATAGCACACATAGGTTAACTATGAAAGAGGTGGTTTCAAGTGATGAACGACCATGGGATTCCATCTTTAAAAAGATGAAAAGTATCCATGAGAATCATGTTGTGAGTAGAGCTGTGGTACTCATATTGAAGATAAGGCTGAAAGGTGACGGGTAATCACATGATTCTTGTTTAGTCGTTGATCCTAAAAAATGGGTAATATGGAAGGTGAAAAATGCTCAAGGGACAAGTGGTCAATTGACAGAAAGTGATATAGGACTTGATATCAACAATAAAATGGTCGAAGATGCAAGGCATTGAGGGGCTCAGGTTCGGGTTTACCTTTGAGTGAAAACAAATGATAAGCACCTGATCCATAGGCATGGGTAATGATATAGGGTCTAAGCTAATTAGGAGTAAATGTGCCCCGTTTTCTTTTCTCTTCTTTGGTTACATGTTGATTTTCCTTTAGGACAAGGTTGCCGACCTGAAAGATTCGTTCATGGACACATTTTTCATAGGCGCGCTTGATACATTTTTGGTATATTTGGAGATATTCAAGATCTTTTAGATGGCATTCATCTAATAACTCAACTTGTGCCAAAAAATCCTTGTGAAAGTCATCGTCGCTGAGCATATCTTGTAGTGAGATGCGGAGAGATGGAATTTGGAATTTGAGAGGCAAGACAACCTCATTACCATAGGCCAGAGAGAAAGGTGTGGTAGAAGTTGAAGTGCGAATACTAGTGCAGTAGGCCCACAAGGTGAAGGGAATGTGCGTATGCCAATCCTTTCCAGTATCATCAACTAGTTTCATAAGAATTTTGTTCAAGGTTTTATTGGTTGATTCTTCTTGGTCATTGGTTTGTGGGTAATAATGAAATGAGAAACTAAGTTGAATGCCAAAAGCATCGCATAACTTATGTAGGGTTTAGTTTTTGAATTGCTTTCCATTATCAGTGATGAGACGGTGAGGGAAGCCAAAGTGACAAATGATGTGATGGTTGATGAATTCACATATTTTCTCAGCTTTTGTAGAAATGAGGGGAATGGATTCTACCCATTTAGTGTAATATTCAGTAGTGGTAATAATCCATTGATGGCATTGTGAAGAACGGGGATTGATCTCTCCGACAAGATCCAAGCCCCGTTGAGAGAAAGGCCAAAGGTCTCCTGTGACCTGTAAGGCATGACTAGTTGTGTGATGAAGATTAGCATGTTGCTAGAATTTCATACAAATTTTGTCATAGTCATAATAGACGTGGTTTAGGGTTGGCCAATAATAGCCAAGGAGAAAAATGCATTTAGCAATAGCTAAACCACTAAAGTGGCCTCCAAAAATTACGTCGTGAACTTCCTTGATGGTGTAGGGAATTTCAGAACTTGTAAGGCATCATAAGAGAATACAGTTGAAACTACGCTTATAAAAGAGACCACCCATGATGACATAGCGAAAGACACTTTTAAGAAAGGCATGTCGTCCATTACGAGTGAGATTGGGAGGTAAAATGGAAAGGGAAAGATAGTCTATAAACTGCTTATACCAAAGGTCACGTGGGTCAGGTGCAACAATTCTGACGGAGTGGACCTCAAGAGGTAAATAAGATGGTGATTATAACATTTATATTATGACAAATATTTTAGAGTTGGTAGGCGAAGCAAGTATCTGAGAAGCCATGCAGGCCATGGTTTCCGTAAATTTATTGGTAGAACGTGGGGTGGTTTGAAGTTCATAACAGTCAAAAGTAGTCAAAAGTATGTCTACATGATGCTTGAACTTTTGCAGTATTTCATTATGAAACTGGTATATACCATTGACTTGATTTACAACAAACTGGGAATCACCAAAGATATTGATTGACTTAACATGTAAGGCATAAGCATGTTAGAGACCCAATATAAGTGCTTCGTATTTGGTGATATTGTTTGTATAGTCAAAATCTAGTTTGAAAGATAAAGGCATGGGTTCACCACTAAGAGGAATGAGGATAACACCAGCACCACCCCCACGCTGACATTTGGAACCATCAAAGAAGAGGGTCATTTGGTAAGTGGTATCGTCCAAGGAGAGGGTAGCAATGGATTCGTCTAGGAAATCAAAGTTAGAGGGTTGATTTCCGGAAAGAGGTGTGTCTGCTAGTTGGTCAGTGATGGTTTGGCCTTTAATAGACTTTTGATGGATGAATTCGAGGTCAAGGTCAACAAAAATAATGAGCCAGCATGCAACACATTGATGTTGGTAGGGTTTGGCATACATGTAATGTAAGGGGTCAGTATTGGTGATGAGAAAGGTTTTTTGGTTGAGCAGGTAATGACAAAGCTTGGTGGTGACAAAAAATAAGGATAAGAAGATTTTTTTAGTGTGGATGTATCTACTTTCATAGTCTAAAAGTACGACTTATGTAATAAACCGCTTGCTCTCTGTGTTGTTTGTCACGGTGAGCGAGCATGGCACCTAAGGAATGGTCAGTGGCATAAATGTATAGGTAAAAGGGTTGGTCATGCTTAGGAGGAATGAGCACCGGTGGTTGAAGAAGGTATTGTTTTAAGGCATCAAAGGCTTTATGGCATTCATCATCCCATTTGAAGGAGACATCCTTTAGAGGAGATGATGAAATGGTTGGCATCGGTCAAAAAGCTACGAGATAAAATGACAAATAGATTGCAACTTACCTTGCAAGCTTTGAAGTTGACGAAGATTAGTAGGTGGAGGCATTTCGAGAATAGCCTTCACTTTAGCAGGATTGACTTCTATGCCATGCAAAGAAATGATGAAACTAAGGAGTTTTCCTGAAAGTACCACAAAGACACACTTCTTAGGTTGAAGGCGAACACAATACTTGATGAGGCGGTCAAAGATGACCTTAAGGACTGTCAGGTGTTTGGCTTGATGTTTGGATTTTCCAAGAAGGTCATCTACGTAATATTCTAATATGTGATGCATGATGTCATGGAAGATATAAGTCATGGCTCATTGATATGTAGCACCAACGTTTTTAAGGCCAAAAGGCATGACTCAATAGCAGAAGGTCCCCAAGGAGTGATGAAGGTAGTTTTGTGTTGATCTTCTAGAGTGAGTAATATTTGATTATAACCTGAGAAACCATCCATGAGTGATAGCATTTCATGGTCTCCGGCGAGTAAGATCAACTAGTTGGTCAATGCCTGGTAGGGGAAAATCATCTTTGGGATAAGCTAGGTTGAGGTCACAGAAGTCTATGCAAATATGGAGTCCTCCCTTGTTGCTTTTGTGACAGGAATGATGTTAGAAATCCATTAGGGATAGTTAATGGGTAGGATGAAGGAAACTGAGAGAAGGCATTAGAGTTCTTCTTTGACCAGAAGAGCAATGCGAGGATGCATTTTTTGTAGCTTTTGTTTTATGGGTTTGGCATTATGAATGGTTACGATATTGTGGACGATTTTTGGGTCAATACCAGGCATATCAACATAGGACCAAGTAAAAGTGTTGTTATGGTCCCAGAGGAAAGAGCTAAAAGCTTCTTGTTTAAGAACATCTAAAGACTGACCTATCTTTAGAATGTGGGGGTTGTCCTGAGTATTAATGTTGATTTCGATAGTTGATTCGTTCAACATGGTTTGCATCTCAGAGGGTAACAACTGGTGAATATAAGAATCTTCTGCACCCATATAGGTGAGGATAGACTCATCGTCCTGACATTGAATGACATTAATAGAAGGTGTATCATCATCGATCATGTCAGGATACAGGAAGGGAAGAGAAGAAGGAACCTCACCATCACGTTGATAGGTTAGAGGTCCCAGGGAAATCATGTTTATGAAAAAAAAAGTTAGGAGGAATAGATTTGGGATCTATGGACTCTGTGGGTGAAGATGGTGATGTTGGTGAATGGGGTGGAGAAGGTTTGTCTTCCTCAATGAGGTCGATGTGGGCCTTCTTGGAAGGTGATGCAGAAAATCCAATGCCACTATGATCATTGTGTTTATGGGTGGTACATGAAATGATAGTATGACGGCCTTGTTCGTAAAAACCGAAGCTAAAGGCCTTTCCATGCACAATGGTGAAGGAAAGTGTGGGTGAAGCGGCGGTTAGTAAGGGATTGGAGGTCAGATGAAAATGGTCATGTTTGGGATGGAGGTTCGGGTGAATAAGTGGCAGTATCAAGTCCCCCATATGTTAGATTAGTGCAAAGGTGGGGAGGACCGTAAGGAAAAACCTCACCTATGTGGTAGTCATAACTAGGGTGCTGGCGTAGGTTCCCATACTCTTGCGGAGTGAGGAATGTGTCGATATTGTATAGGTGGTACTCCCCCAGAGTGAGGCATTGAAAAACACCTTCTAAGGGATCAGTAGTTGATATGTGGGCGGTGGGGATAGATGACTCACTAGATGATTGGGCAGGATGGGTAGTGGTTGGTTGGGAAGTAGATGAGTTAACTGTAGAGGCTGCGGTGGAAGTAGGAATAAAATGGTAAGATATGGGAGAGGTGGCGGCATCATTGGTGGATGGGGTCATGGGTGAAGGAGAAGTGGGGGTAATGGCAGATGTCTTGACGAGTACAAGTACATCGTTGGGCTAGTACAACATGTTACAAGTTTTGAATGGTGAGAGGTCGGCGGGGATGGTATAGTTATGTCCTTCATGTTCAAATTTTACACAATGGTGTAAAGTTGAAGGGACACAACCCATGACGTGAATCCAAGGTCTGCCGAGTAATAGGTTATACTGGAACTCCCCCTCTAAGATGTAGAATAGTTCTGGGATAGTGCGAGGGCCCATGCGAATGTGAAGGATAATGGTGCCAAGGGTGGAGGTAATGGCGTCATTGAAGGAGCGTAGCATAACTTGGGTTATTATGCATACAATTAGAAGGGATACACATTTGATTGTATGCGTGGGAGGAGATGATGTTAATGCTAGCACCACCATTGATCATGACGCATCGTACGCGTATGTTATCGATATAGACAGAAATGAATAGGGTGGGATCAAGGTCATCTGACTGGAGAGGTACAATCTCCTCATCAGAGAAGCTGAGGGTGGTGACGTGAGGAGTGGGCATGGGGGTAGAAGAAGGAGATGATTTGGTAAGCGAGGCCACATGGTGAGGGGTGATAATCGAGGCCACTGGTGTGGGGTCATTGGGTAAAACTTCAATGGATTGTAAAACCTCAATAAGGGCTTGTCTGTGGGATTCAGAAGTTTGGACGAGATCATACAAAGACATCTTTAGAGGAGACTGATGTAATTGTTTTATCATTGCATGATGGGTAACCCCATCAGAGATAGGGTATGTAGGTCCGCGGATGGTGATTTTGGGTGTGGGTACAGATGGTATATTGGGCATAGGGTTGGTTGATGGGCTAGTTGCTTTTTCTTTTCCTTTGTCTTTCTGAGCGCGGGTAGCAACGTGAACCATGTTAATTGAGGGGAGGTGGATGGAGAGGGTGTGTCATGAAAGGTATAATGACATGAGGGAAAAAACCCTAGCAGTGGATAAGAGCCTTGTGAAATGAGTGGGGCGCAATGACATTTGGGTGGTGATTTGGATAACTCTCTAATACAGACCATGTTGATCTCAAATTTTGGAGGTGGGAAAAATGGTTGTGGGGGTGGAGATATTGACTTCTTAATGGGTAAAGGATGATAATGTGTGGTGATAGGTGAAGGTGGAACATGGTCCTCATCAAGAAGGTCATCATCATCAAAGTTTTGTTCAGGAGGACAAAGTTGGAGAAGAATGGTTTTTAAAGCCTTACAATTTTCTACATCATGTCCTGGCACACGATGATAGGCACAAATCTTGGTTTCATCAAACCCTTTTGGTTTGGGTTTGAGAGGATTGTAAGGTCAAAGTGGTGGTAATGTGATGACGGAAGTCTCTAAGAGATTGGTTAAAATGTTGGCGTAGGACCCCGCTAATGGATCACAATGGGAAGTGAGTGTGGGTTTGGGTATAGGTGTGGATGATTGTGAGGGAAGAGGATTTATAGGAGGGGGAATGGGTTGGTCTACTGGTTTGATAAGTGGTATGGTCTTATGTTTTCCTGGCATCTGCTTGGGTAAAGGTGGGGTAGAAGAGTTGGTGATGGAAGGTTTTGTTGGTTTGACTACCTTATTGGAGGGTAGTGGATTCTTATCTTTGGGTTGCACCTTCTTGGGTAAAGGTGACATGGGAGTACGAGATGTAGAAGGGAAAGAAGATGGTGGAAGAGGACAGGTTACCCATGGGGGCAACCAAGTTTTGGTGGTGGTGGTTGGTAGAGGTTGGGTATACGACATTGGTTAAAGTCGTATAGGCAAGGTTGGGGTTATAGTAACTGGTGGAGGTATAGGTGGTAAGAAGTGCATGGGTGAGGGTGAGGGAGTTTGGTTTTTGGGTGAATGAGGTGTAACAAAGGCTCGTGATGTAGTAGTAGGTTGTTTAGCTTTTTACTGGCCTTGGGTAGGGGATTGTTTGATCAAGGTTGATGGATGGGGCCCTAGGATGGACGAAAGGGGGAAAGGTGACAAAGGTATGGTAGGCAAGACCAGCGTACACGGCCTAGAAGGTTGGGTTTTCCTTTTAGGCGAGGGGATAATGTTGCTATGGGATTGGGAAGATGTGGCTAAGTCCAATTTGACAGGTGGGTGAGTAAGGTTTGATGTCGGCATGACACCCAAAGTAGTGATGGGTCTAGATACATGTGAGGAGATAGGTGTGGGTAGGTTTTGAGGTTTGGGAATGGTTTTAGTTGTGGGTAGAGGTTTGGATGTAGGTAGGGATGATGAAGAAAAATCTGTTTCAATAGGCATGGCCAATGTTGATTTGGTTGTTGAAAATATCTTTGGGTAGATCGTGGAAGTATCTTTAAGCAACATTTGCATTTGGGTTGAAATGGGGAGCCGAAGACATCTCCAGAGCATGGAATGATCAACGTAATCCAATCGATCAACCAGCTTTGAAAATGGGACAACTGAAGAAGAGGATGGAATTGGTTGGGTGGCAATCCCTGTAAATTATGTCTACGAGACAGGGAATTGGCTAGCCTCGAACTCTGTAGGTAAAAGAGCCGAGATCATGTCAATGGGGTTCTAGGATGCTAAGGGGGAACTGCCCCCAACATGTAGTGGCATGTCTGACGAGTCTCCCATGGGTAGGAGAGATAATAGGTGGGGTGATGTAGACTTAGTCCTTGGTGGAGGAGAAGGCAATGATGATTCTTCTATGGATGGGAGAATTAAAAGTGTTGACTGCTCGATAGGTTGTGAGATAAACAATTAAATGGCATCAGTAGAAGGTGTGGGTTCCTCCATGAGAGCAGAGGGGGATGAGGGGGACTCCTCTGTGGGTGAAGGAATAGAAGTGGTATGCTCCTCTATGGGTAGAAGAGCTCATGCCAAAATTTCTTCAATACATGAAGTAGGTAGGTTTTGAGGAACGTTTGGTACGACATCAAAAAATGTGTCGACTTCACGAACATTGTTGTCGCTAGATTAAGGCTCACTATTTTGATTAGATGATAGTTTATGATTAGGGAATGACTTTTTAAAGATGTGCAAGTTTTGATTTTTCAGAACATTCAGGTTGTCCATGATAAGGTCTCCAATATCTATAATCTCTTGGACAATGTTCTTAAAAGTTATGCAATTACTGTCACTATGGGCTTTAACACGATGGTAATTATAGTAGTCGTGTCCTTTATACCATGCAGGCATACAACGAGCAGGATCGAAACCTGTATGAGGTTTTATGGGAGGAAGTGTAATGGCTCCAGCTTTAAGAAGCTTTTCCAAGACTGAAGAATAGGGCTCTCTAATCGAAGTGTACTTCCGCTGCTCCCACCAAAGTTGAAAGGCTTGGACGGGAGAAAGATTGGAAGAAGATTGGGCTTGATTAGAAGGATGAGGTGGTCCTGCCTTAAGGACTACCACGTTGGAAGATCCTTTGGGATTTGAATAATTACTTTGGGGTTTTGAAGATGAAGAAGAGTCATTTGATTTGAATGGGGTGTTCTTGTTTTGTAATTGGATTTTCTTTTCTTTAATGGCACAAATTTCCAGCTTTCGTGCCATGGTGAATGCTTCATCAAAGGCTCGGAAGGTTTGGACTTGCATAGTTGGTAAGATGTGTCTGGCACAAGCTCTAGTGAACAACTCAATAAGTTCAGTCTGAGGTAGCTGGAACGTCAATTGGTTAATAAGACTCCACCAACGGGCAACGAAATCTGCAATGGATTCATCTTTATATTGTCGGGTTGAATAGAGATCGGCCATGGTGAATTTCTTGGTAACATTGATTGAAAAATGGTGTAAGAAAGCTTAGGCTACTTGATGAAAGGAATAAATGGAATGTCAAGGTAGTCCATTATAACAATCCAATGTTGGTCCTGTCAAGGACATTAGGAAAGTTCGTAGGAGCAAAGCGTCATCATGGGAAATTAGGTTGCACCCATGTTTGAACGACCACAAGTTACAGAATTTGGGAAGTTAGGTTGCTGCGGGTTTTATTTACTGTTGAAGAGATTGAATTTAGGCATTTCTTAATGTAAAGGGTAGGGACAAATGGGAATAGATGGATGGATAGGCTCGTTACAAATTTCATCATAAGTTAAAAATTACGGGAGCTAGAAACAGATGCTTTTAAGGTTTGCATCTTTTCCATCATCATTTTAATGAGGTCGTTAGTAGGTTGGGATGAATGGGTGCCCCCTGTAGAAAAAGGGGGTTGATGCTGAATGTATAAGGTGGGTGGTATGCTAGTGTATGGTGGTGCTAAGTATGAGAATTGCGCAGAAGGAATAGATGTAGGTGACATATAGCTAGAATAAATGATATACGAGGTCGGGGTTTTTTGGTAGTATGTGTAAGTGGGTGGGGTAGTCATAAAAACTCTAGTGGTGATGGGGGGTAAGTACTACGGGATAGAAAGGACGAGGTTTTGAAAAGGGGTGTAAACTGCCGACATCGGAGGTGGTTGCGATGTAATGGGTATATGTGAAGCGGTGGGTGCAGATGGGGCTATACTTAAAGCGATTGTTAGAGGAATAATTGATGTCACAGGTGTGATAGATGACATAGACGCTGCAGTTATAGCGGTTGTGGGATCTAGCTGAGACACCACAGATGGTAAAGTGGATAACGGTAGCACCGAGCTGAAACTAGATGATGCAGAGGTGGGGCGACAGCAGGAGGGATAAATACGGGCATGTTGTATATTAACTATCCTTAGGAATCCTGTGTGGAAGAATGAGCAAGGTAGTACTAGAGGGCAGTGAGATTCTGGTCAAGGAGTCTTGCAAACTCCTTGTCGGTGGTAGCAATGGGGATGATCTGAGTTGGATCCATAGGTGATAAGATGGATGGTGGTGATGGACTAGGTGGGAGTGGCTGATAATTAGTGTGAAATACGAGGGCGTTAGTTTGGCTATGAGTCAACACCATGTGAATCAGTGTGTATTAGGTGAATTGTACTCTGTAAATGACACAGGGAACAATAGAAATGGGACAAAATAGATTCTAAGAGGGAAAGTTGGTAAATATTTTGATTAAAATCAAAACAAAGTGAACGACGTCGGTTGCAGTAACTGATGACGGTTAAGGGGTGACCGATGGCAGTCAAGGGTGACAGATGATGGTTACAGGAACTGATACCAGTTACTGTGAGAAAACAATAGTTTCCGCAAATGAGGCAGAAACTGATGACTGTCAAACAGGAAAGTTGTATTTGATGGCTATTATCATAGAGACTCTAAAGAGAAGAGAAGATGAGATAAGTGTCCTTTGGGTAAACTAACCAAAAGAACAAGGAACCGACACTGATTAGGTAAACCGATGACGGTCAGATGTAAACCGATGACGGTCAGATGTAAACTGATGACGGTCGTTGGATCGATGCCAGTTATTGTGAAATCTAAAGAATGAAGAAAATGGATATTTGTGAATTTAGATTGGATAAATAATCAACCTAGAATTTTGGGGATGATAAGATGAGGTCCTGACACACTCGATGAGGGATTGAGAATGAGTCAAATCCTTAAGTGACAGGATAGAGTGTGCGGTGATAAAACTAGGTGAAGAGTGGTTGATGGCTCAGCACCTGAAATACGTAGGGCGTTAGTTTGGATGCTAAGATTCAACAGCCAGTGTGAATAAGTGATATATTAGGTGAATTGTAGCTTATGCTATTTAATGACTGACATGTGAATTCAGAACAAAGTTTTTGGATGGGAATGCATCCTACAAAAAGGAATTATGAGAGGTGAAAGTTTCAGGTAAATGTTTTGCCGGGGCGGATTAAATTCAACATAGAGGTGACTGACTGTTGGTTGAGACTAATTGATGGCTGGTTAAGCCCACTGAATCAATGGCTTTGGTCAAGGGTGACCAATGACAACTTCTACAGGGCTGGATACTTGTTACTATGAGAAGATGTATATAGTTTCAACAAATGAGGCGGAAATTGATGACTATCAGATAGAAAAGAAAGTATTTGATGACTATTATCACGAGTACAGTTGAGTACAATGATACAGAGAGACTCTAAAAAGAAGAGAATATGAGTATAAGTTGCCCTCATGGGTAAAACTGAACTATAAAGAACAAGGAATCCGACACTGTGATGTAAGTTTTTTAAACCCAAATTGAAATGTGGTCATTTGATGTAACAACTGACGACGGTCACTGAAGACCGATGCTGGTTCACTAATGAAATCTAAAGTAACGAAGAAGCAATGGATTTTAAGCACCAAATGACAAATATCGTTTAGATGAATTAGATCAACCCTGAAGTATTACTAGGGAGATGATTAAGATGAGGTCCTGACACACTCTGAGAAAGTCAAAATACTCCACACTGTAGATGGCTGAAGTGTGATCAAGGACATTAAAATAAAAAATGAAGCACTATCGTATTCCTCACACTTTGCAAAACGCAAGTCACAGCACAAAGATAAAAAAATTCGTAACTCCCAACTCAGTGACACCTTTTTTAGTCATGTTTCCTCTTATAGGCTATTTAGACAAGTCGTTATAGACTCATTCTAATTTAGATTAGATTCTTATTCCCTTGGGAAGCTTGCTTCTATTAGCTACCTGGAAGGATCAATTCTACTTCGTGAGGTTTCAGGTTGATGCCCTTCATGGTAGGGGTCCAGACATCCTCTGATGGGGTCTCTAGACAGAGATTAATTAGTCTAACCTAGGTTAAATGCCCTAAACATAGTCAAATCACACTTTGACTCGCTAAAAGTGATTGTTGGACTTTAGCCTTCTGTCCCAGGGTGCACCCAAATCTCCCTTTGTCTTCCAAACCAAAAACTATAGATAGTGCTATACCCTCCCTCATTTCCTAAGAATTCTGTGCAGTTCTGGAAAAGCAGAGATTAGAAGCAATTTGCTTTCAAAGGCTTCAGATTATGTGTCATATTCATCCAATTGAGTTAAAAGCATTTGACTTCTAGCATTACATAGTTTCCCTAACATGGAGTTAATGTGATATATCCAATGGCAATGAAGCCATTAGAATGGGGCTATCTCAATTGTCTCTTAAACCCATAACTCCATGATATAGATCCTATTAGGTTCATGTATTTCAAGCTAATGAATAGGAATATAGGTTAACTGCATCTTTCACTAGTTTGCATGTTTATTTCACATTAATGTATACCAAGAAGAAGAACCTTATTCATTTCTTATAACATGGTCCATTGAACATGATTGCTTTTAGACAATAAAAAGGGAGGAATATTCCAGAGATTCTTACCCCAAATTAATGTGGAATCTTTGCAGAAGGGTCATTGAATACACACACAATAAACTTTCACCTAAGAACGAATAAAATGCAAAAGAACCTCAAGAGAGGGTCCCACCGGGCGTGCCAAAATGTTTCACCTATTTTCTTTATGGATTTAGATGAAACAAATAAGGGTATGGGCCAAGGAGGAATACATATTGTGATGTTCGGTGTAAAGGTCATTGCACGCGTTTTGACTTCTTGATATAATGCCAACTGGGAGAGCTTCCTTTTGGCTAAGAGGAACTACCTATAAATACAAAACAAAACCACAAAAAGAGAGTTAAATAGTATATGAGAGTGGACTACCTAACGTATGCTAGATCTGGGAAGTGTGATACTTCCTAGAAGGTCGTCAATCCACTGTTTATAAATCAATATAAAATAACTTAAACATGTAAATAAAAGAATCTAGTGCTAGAGTTCTGATATGGGTGCCTTAGATTACTATCAACGTTGATCCAATTAAATACTAAGGTGTTGTGTAGATAAAGGTTTCAGGTCGTGTTACGGGTAACGCAGGTGGTCTGTGGGTCACAGACATGGTCTTGGTAAAGTTGGGTAAGGTGTTTGGGTTATTTTAGATGGGGTAGGTTAGTTGTTGGTCTGAAGTAGTTTTATTAGACACAGAGATCGACACCAGTCAAGGTGACTAATGTCAGTTTAGGTATGGCCGATACCGGTTTAGGGTGACTGATATCAGTCACTGTGGAAAGTGGCAAGGAGTTAGGTGGAGGGTGTTTGGGTTCTCTTCTGTCTTAGAACAGAGAGTTTGAAAGGTCTATGTGGGGGAGGGTGAGGTGACAGGTCCAAGATAGGTGTGGTAAGGTTTTGAGTGAGATTTGGGGTAGGCTAAGGGTTGAGTTGTTAGGTTGGGTTGACAGTCACAGTGACCGATATCGATTAATGAGATCTATATCGGTATAAGACAGACTGACCACGGTTAGGGTTAACCGGTGTCGGTGACTGTGGGGAACTAGAAGATGTTGTAGAATGAGTTTTGGGTCCTCTTTGTGATTGCACAAAGAGTTTGGAGGATGTTTGTGAGGTCTACGTGAGGGAGGTAGTTTTGGGATAGGTTTTGTGAAGTTTAGGTTGGATGTGAGTGGGTGGTTAATAGAGAGAGATGAAGGATAGATCTATGTAGGAACAATGAATGGATGAAGGCAAAGAGAGAATACAACTACAAGTGACAGAGGAAAAACCAACTTACTTGGAGTTCAGAAGGGTTCTAAATTCCTGTAGTGGTGGAGATGTGGTTGGAGATGCTGGTGAAGGTTGATATGTGGAATGGTGCTTAATGTTATGATAGTGCTTCTCGGAATGTTGTTGTGAATGTAAATACCTTCAGATCAATCTTGGTGCTGGTTATGGCTCTCTGGATGTATGAAAGGGCTCTGGTTCTTGCTTGCATGTAGATCTCCTTATGTGGAATGGTGCTCAGTGCTATGACAATGCTTCCCGGAATGTTGTTGTGAATGTAAATACCTTTGGATCAGTCTTGGTGTTGGCTATGGCTGTCTGGATGTGCGAAAGGGATCTGGTTCTTGCTTGCATGTAGATCTCCTTCATTCCAAAACTCAAGAATGTGGCCAACCTCTCAAACAAGGTTACCAAAATGAATATATGGTAACCGACGATGGTTTAGGGTGACCAACGTCAGTTTAGGGTTGACTAGCGTGTTATTAGCCAATTTTGACTTCGCAAAATTGTTTTAAAATAATAAAAAATGAAAAATTTGAAAATTTTGAAAAGTGTTACTTTGCATGGTTCATTGCCCTCATTGCGGTCATCTCATTTTCGTGATCATTTCAGTCTTCGTTTCATCCTTTTCGGGCAAGAACTCTTCCCGCTAGGCTTTAAATTGCGTTAAAATACATTAAAATTAATTAATTAATATTTAATTAATTAATTGCTTCTTGTTTGATAAAATTGATTTTTAAATAACTTGGGAAGTATTTAATTAAATATATATAAATTAAAATTTCATTCGACAATTTTTTATTGCCGGAGAAGTAAGCTTATGCTTCCAACTACCGGGAATGCCAATTTGGCTTCCCGAACCCGGATTTCCCCTTTCCTGGAAATATTCTTCAAATTTCTCGCACATGGGGTTTTCTCCACCAATTTCCAAATCATGGATTGGCTAACGGGTAAGAAATTCCCCAATTTACCACATGGGGAAAGCAACAGGGATTGCCAACCCACTTTGCCATTCCTGTTGGCAATTGTTCGTTGCTTTCCCCATTTCCCCCTGGCACTTAAGCCCACTACTTGGGAAGAGAGGAAGTTGGATTAATCCCCATAACTTCCTCCGTCAAACTCATTGGAAAAAGTCGTGTGAAGCTTTGCTTCTTATTTCTTCTGAAGGACATAATATTTTGTCACATCCAGCAATTTCCACGCCTCGGAGAGAGAAAAATTGTGCGAAGTAGAAGTTAGTTTTAAATAAACAAAGAGAAAGAACAGGCCGCAGCCAGTAAAGGAGGAAGGCCATAAACTAGCGCATGTTTTAAAAAAAAGGAAAATTAGCAGCAGGCCACGCATTCTCTAGGAGAAACCATGCATTAAGCAGCCTGAGGGAGAATCCACATGCCCAGGAAGGAGGACAATTCAAATGCCTTTTGCCCAAGTCAAATAAAAACCACGCATTCTTTTTGAAGGAGACACCTTGGAAAAATACAAAAAATGCACAGGATAGAAAGGGAGAAATAGAATAGTTTTCAAATAAAAGAGAAAGAGGAGACAACTCAAGAAGCAAGCTCCCATGCCAAAGAAAGAATCATTTTCCACACATTTTACCTTAGCAAAAAAGCCATACACGTGCACTAATAGATTTATATGCAAATGTGGAGGATTGAAATGGTTGTAGAATAATCCAGACATTTCCAAAATTAGAATAATATCCATACGCTGCTAGAGGTGAAAGGATGACGCATTAGTAAAAGCAAACACCAACAAAGAAAGGATTTTTCCATGTGTAACAGGCAATAAACCAATATGAGGATATTTACGCAAGGAAATAATACAAGAAGGAAATCCACTCCAAAGGAGACAGTCCACGTGTGGAAGGAAGAAGCCCAAGAAAAAGTAGCACATTGTCATGGACCCACATGTAGTTTAAGAGCAAAGGATACCCATATCAATCTACAATAGCCCGTTCATGCCTGGAGAAGGAAGATAACCCATGTGGCCATAGAGAAGCAACAATTTCCATGCCAAAATCAATGTATACACAAGGAGAAATAGGTTGATAACTAGTCCAGAGCAAGAAGCTACACATTTCTTTCCAAACGTCATGTGTGAGGGGAGTGGGAAGTCCAAGGGAGGCCACGCCTTTAAAAGTGACTATTACAACACACCGGTGAAGAAATAAAACCCATGTCATAGCCAAAGCAACTTAGCAAAGATCATGCACTAGAGGCAATGCAACTGTCCACACAGATCTAGCACGCATTGACCACACACATTTAGGAAAAGGCATGTAGGCAAAAGACAAAAATGGTAATACACAAGTCCAAGGAAACAACGTTCTCCCCATGTCACGCACGTTCGCGGCTGACATCATATTGATATTTTGCCAAAATAATTATAAAAACGTATTGCAGCGCAATGACGCATATGTTTTTGGAGATCACGAGTTCAATAACGCTAACTTGCGTGAAGGCCAAGGCAAAATAGCCCACGCAAGACTAGAAAGAAAAGGTCATGCACAGTTGTCTACACGTCCTCCTACACCAGGGAAAGGAGCCTGAGATTGCAGGGAGCAAAACAAACTAAGAACCGGTTCTGCAGCAGGCCGAGCACGTGATCTTTCTCCCTAACATAGGCCTAACACTCACTCCTTCCTCCTGAGCACGCAGGACCAAAATGAGCCAAGCACTTACTCCCTCCAATTCTTGCAAGAGCCAGTAACTGTTCGAATCCAACCCATGTTCAAAGCCCACGAGTCAATAATGGACAAAGTGATGTTTCTTAGGCTCATGCAGGTATGAAATGGATGGTGACTTGCATGCAACTAGATCATTTGGATCATACGCTCTTGCATTTTGCTCAAAATTTGAACTCAGGTTTGAAACTCAAGTCTTTTGAAGTCCTGCGTGTTTGTGTTCATATCTTCCTGTTAGTGGGAAACCCCACTCGAGCATTCCCAAGCTCGAGCTAAGCTCTATTGTGTTCCTGGAAACCCCACTATTTCCCATCTCCATTAGCTCAACCTGAGCTAGTTCTTGAACATGAACTCAAACTCACACACATCATGCATTCATGAACACACTAAAGTTGCTCAAACACCTTTTGCGCTAAATCGAGGAACTTTGTGCCCGCGTACAAGTTCAAACTCAAATTCAAACCTGTTTGCGCACATGTTATTTTTCAAGCTCAAAATTCCATAAATATTGTGTTAAGACGGTTTGAGAAATATAAATCTCATGAATTCTCAACTCAAGGCTGCAAGGATCAATTGGTGAATTATGTTCAACATCTAATAAATCCAATATCCTCCACTTTTTTTAGTACTTGATGTAGTGGCTGCTCTGATGAAGAAACTCTCAAATTTTCAAAAGAAACAAACACATTGGGCCATGTCACTAAAACTTGGCTTTCAAATATTCTCATTTTAGGCCAAGGGACGATAAAACCATGGTTAAAGCTTCTATGAAGATCGTCAGTGCGTATCTTGATCCAATTCTTTCTTTCAAGGAAACTTTTGTTTCGGTAATATATCAAATTTGGATGAGATATTGCCCAGTTTCTCAAGAGATGACAAGTATGGAATCTTCGAAAAAGTTTAGCCATTGAAGGAATTCTCAAATTTGAACATCAAGCAGGGACACATTTTCTTTGGTGTCTACATCTCAAATAAGGAAAAATGCTTCTCGAGGATTCTATAATTCATTATGACAACATGGGTAAAGAAGCCTTCACTTCACTCTCCTTGATTCAGGAATTCATGGCTGAGATTCCTTATAACCTCGTAAATGAACATAATCAAAGGTGTTCATCAGAGTAGGTGGAAGAACAATTTTCACAATTGTTTAAAGACATGTACACTTCCGCCAACAATTTCTCGTGAGTTTCCATGGAGCGGTGCATCAAATTGAAGAACTTATTTAAGAATGCTCAATCCAAAATTGTTAATTTAAATGATATGCCAAGTAGAATTCTTGAATTGCAGGTATTTTGTGAGGCTATTCTTTGACCAAGTGAACCTCGAGAAGAAGAAAAGATGTTTGAAACTTTGGGAAGGTTTAGATCCTTTCAACTGGTAAAAGCGGAAGATCCTAATTTCTCCGGCGGTGCAGGGAGCTGATTTTCTTGGTATCTAACGAAGTGGGAGAGTCCATTTCTCATACGCTTGAGATAGGCGGACCCCATTTCAATGGATAAGGCACTGGTTATTATTGTATATTTTAAAAGGTGTTATTATTTGGGAAACAATGGTTATTTTAAGTAATTTCTATTTTTGGGTTGTCTTTAATAAAGTTGTTGAAAAAGTCAAAGGTCACTTAAGTGCCTTATTTAATGATCATGTAAAACCCTAACTACTTTGTAACCAACTTTTGGGTTATAAAAGGAAGTGAGGGGCTCATTTGTAAAGGGTGACTTTGAGAGAGGAGAAGAAAATACTTGTGTGCAAGCTTTGTTTCAGGAAGTAACTTTGTGTTCTTTTGTGAAAAACATTTTGGAGTTAATGGAATAAGAACTTTGTGTCTCATTCATTGTCTCTTATAACATTTGATGTTCTTATGTTAATTAGATGTTAGGTGTTTTGAATCTTGCATGCAAATATTATCTTTGATCTTATTGTCAACATTATTAATCAGTTGTTCTAGTTCACAGTGATCAAGCTCTGATTATCTACTTGCTCATATGTGTTCCCTTTACACATTCTTGTTTGGCTAACTCAAACTCCGTTTTATTTGTGTTAGTTATTCATCTTTCCTCTTCATGCAATATTAGGCTCTGTTTTTACCTAACTCTTGCATGTTCTTTCAGTTCATTCCATCCCACTCCTTTCCTTCATTCCATTCCATCTCCTTCATTCACTTTTCTTTCCATTGATGTTCCAAAACACCCCCCACATACAATTTTGAATGTACAGATGTAAATATAGTTTTGGTTTTCAATAAAGGCAGCTTCGCCTTCATTGAGGAGGGAATTCGTTCCCACACTGTTGCATGTCATTTTCATTCGTGCAAATACATATGCTAACATAGCGTCAGTTAAGGTGGGAAATCCTAGGTTTACTAAAAATGTCAGATTTTGGCAATCTTTTGGGCTAGCTCTGTCTATCCTCCCGGATCAAAATAGAATGCTACATTTTAATGAGCGGGAATGCAGTTAGAGGGAGAATAGACATGTGATTTTAGGGTTGCGCTAAGTATTACTTCATTAAGGTAGGTAGGACTAAGTCTTAGTTAGTTATGCTGAGTGAACATTGAGTCCTAGTAAAAAGGAAACATACTAAGTATAGGTTTGTGATTAGGTGTCTAGGTGAGGTAGAAATTAGTTTAATTAGGGTAATTAAATAATGAATATTGTGAGAGGATGAGTATCACTTTAATTATAAATAATTAAAATAATATTAATGTGGGGTAAAAATTTCATGGTTAGGTGCATATTTTTGAGTTGGCTATTTGAAAAGGGACCAAAGGGAGTGTGACCCAATTTTGGTGTCTACAGTCGCTTAGTCCTAGCCTAGTATAGCTCTATCGTAATCTGGTCCCCATCTGCAAGGGCCTGATCCCTCTCAGCTACCATCTAAAGTTACAAAGTTGTCACCTGCTGAAGTTGCTGTTGCAAGGCAATAACCTATGTATCTGGTATAACCTGAGTATCCTGTATATCCTGCTCATCATGTATATCCTGCATATTTTTTATATCAAGCATAGCCTGTGAATCCAATGTATCGTGAATATTTGGAATATCATCCTCCATATCCTCATCATGCAAGTCCCCTCCTCCACCCCTGGGTGGACTGTGTCGTGGAATTACGTGAGGGGGTGATAAAGATCTCTACACTGGATCCTACAATGGTACCCCCATATATGGTACTACTTGTCTCTGTGTTTGTGCCTCTATCGGTGGATTAAGATCTTGCTCATCATGATCAGTTGTGATCAATATCTCTTGAGGAATGGACAAGTAATGTGGCAACACTAGCACATACCACGCTGCATAATCTACTGTAGTACTCGGATCTACAATATGCGCCCGTTGCACCCAAGGTTGTGAGACTACCTCTAAAAAGCTAGCAAGGGCTCGGTCCAACCTAATCAGTGGTCCCATGTCAAAAATATCTCTGTGGTGGTGCACATACCATATCTCATTGCTAGGAATCCCCGGGATAAGACCAATTTGGCGTTAAAATTGGTCCACTTTGTACCACTCTAAGACGTGGCTCCTACTCCCAATATTCAAGTGATCTACTTCCATCGTCCCTAAATAATCCGCATCCTGTGGCCACTGATATATCCTGTATGGTCACTAAGTAATCATGTGGGGTTGTAGCTTGTCAAATACTTGTCAGAAGTAATTTGTACCCCCCATGTTGCTACAAACATCATCTCCATCAGGAACCCAACCCGTGAGAGAAGGTTCTTAATGCTCCTAAAGGACGTCAAATGGCAATGTGGTCCCAAGACCAAATCTATAGCAAAGTAGCAGGGCCCAATGTCCTCTGACCATGATAAGCTATAAAATGTAAGTCAAAATATAAGTGAGCCAGTATACACTGGCCCCAGCACTAGACTCTGCCTTGAAGTAGGTCGTGGATCACTCTAATGAGACCCAAGGAGAATCGAGCACCAATCTTATTAGGCAACAACACACCGTTGACAAGAGCTAATAGGTATATAGGGACCCGTCCTATCCGTGTGTCGGCCATGCATCTCCTAACCATAGCTATCAGGTCTTGCTGGGGAATGTAGGTCAATCCAAATATTACAGCTATATACTGCTCAACTCGGTGCAGGTGACCATCGTAGGTAATCAAATGACCTTGAATTGGAACTCATAGGATCCACCACACATCCTCTAGTGTCATGCTCATCTCACCTGTCAGAAGTCAGAAGGCTTGACTCTCACTACGCCATCCCTTAGTTAAGGCTGTGAGTAAATTATGATCAAAAGAGATATGGGGCATGTGAGCTATGTCAGATAAGCTTGTCACATCCAAGGTAATATCTAAAAAGACCTGGTTGAAATGTCCCAGCATCACCTCAAAAGTTTGAAGTCATGCATGTCACTCTGCATCCCTAGCGCATCTAAATACAACTGTAGAGCTAGATAAGTCAATTGTTGTAGTCTATTTTTCTATTCTATCATGTAATTTCTTGTAAAAAAGTCTAAATTTAGTGTGTTATTCTTCTATTTTCATCGTTAAATTTCTCTATGGTTCACATTTTTCTTCTACAGGGGGGTTTGCTAAACAAAAGCTAAGTTTTTGGCCTAAAAAGTAGTTTTAAGAGTGCCTTTCATGTGCAAACACCCCTCCCTGTGTGTGCACTAGCGCTAGAATCTCAGCATGGGCACTTGCACGCTCACGCATAGTAAAAAAAAAAGTGGCTCAGCACAGGCACCTGGGTGCCCATGCTGGCTCACTACTTGAAAAATTCACCAAAGTGGCTCAACACAGGCACCTAGGTGCCCATGTTGGCCAAACAAAGTCAAAAAATTGTCAAAGTGGCTCTGCACAAGTGCCCATGCTGACCAACAAAAGTAAAAAAATGCTAAAGTGGCTCAGCACATGCACTCATGCACCCATGTTGGCCAACAAAAATAAAAAAAATGCTAAAGTCGCTCAACATAGGTGCCCAGACATCCATATTGGCCAACAAAAGTAAAAAAAATGCTAAAGTGGCTTAGCATAGGCGCTCAGGCACCCATGGTGTCCAACATAAGTCAAAAAACTATCAAATTGGTTCAACACAAGAGCCCATGCTAGCCAACAAAATCCAAAAAAAATGTCAAAGGGGCTCAGCGTAGGCACTTGGGTGCCCATGTTGGCCAAGTAAACAAAAAAACAAAAAAAATGGCTCAACATAGGCGCCCATGCTGGCACAAAAAATTCATAAAAAGGAAATAAGTTGCTCAACATAGGCACCTAGATGCCCATGCTGGCAAGGAAAATAATTTTTTTTACAAACACACCTAACATATGTGCCCCCCCATTTTTCCCCTAAAATTTACCTAAAAATGCACATTTTCCGTTAAAAATTGAACTACAAGGGTAAAAGAGAGAATTGGGGACCAGTGGTCCATCCACTGGAAGTCTCAAGTAGTCCCTCAAGAGGTCTACACGATGCCTTCAATTCACTACTCTCGCCATTTCCTCTCGTACGTCAGAGCTCAATTCAGTAGTCAAATGATAAGCAAATGTGGTAAAATGACTTGCTGTGGTGGCTTATATACTCATTCTACCTTTCGAAGTGTGTTTCTCACTCCCAAAGTGCCTCGAAATCGTCGTGGATCTTCTAAAATGCCTCTAACACTGGTCGCGATGATTATTATTAAAAAATAATTATTTTCAGCACGTTTTTACTACGTTGGGGCATGTTGTTGCTTCCTGACGACCTTTTCTACTACCCAAGGCATTTTTTTTGCCGTGTGATCACTTTTAGCGTTGTCTCGTGACTTCATTATCTCTTCTAACAATATTTTCTTTCGTAAAACTTAAAACAAAAACAAAATTATCACTAAAAATTAAAAAAAATGTAAAAATTTTACAAAAAAATGGTAAACAACATATATGCAGTTGAAACATGTGTCAACTGCATCATACTCGCATGTTGAAATATGTCTTACAAAAGAGTCTTTTTATGGTTCTTGTTTGTTTTGGTCTCAAATGACTTGTGGATCATCGTAACCTACCCCCATTAACAAAATCTTGGTTGCATACTATGTTGGTACTCCCATGCAATAGTGAGTTGCCATAGACTATATCGTAGTACACAAAGATTTTTCCATAGGACTACTTGTGTCCTCCATTTTCGCCATTGCATGTGTTATTGCTTGGGGCATCATTTTTAACCCTTTTCGTTACAACACGAACATTTGGGAACTGCAGCTTGATAACAAAAACATGGGTGCAACACGTTATTTATTCGAGTACGTGTGCTTGTACTAGTTTCTCTGTTAGGTAGGCTAGTTTAGTTTCTCGTATTGCATTGCATTTTGTATGTTGCATGGAGCTAAATGTCATTTTACTTTCTCGTATTGCATTGCATAATGTATTTTGCATAGAGTTACGTATTTTTAGAAGTAAATAATTGTCAATAATTTAGCTTTTCATGTTATCTTACATTTTTGTTTATTTTAAATAAAAGTCGATGATGTAGACCTAGGGGAAAAATGATATAAACAAGTTGCTTATTGAAAGGTTGGATGCAAAGATTGGGATTGTCCTGTATTTCTCCATTAATCATTTCTTCTCCATTATCATTTATTACCATTACTAATTTTTCTCCAAAAACTCACCCGGGGCAATAAACAACCACATTTATCCCTATCCTTATTCCTTCTCAATACCTAAGGGTTTCGTGGCCGTTATGACCTATTTTCTTCTATCCATTTCAAATCATATTTTCGATCATTGATTGACTTCTTCTATCACCCCATCAACACTCGAGGGGGCATCCTTCATCCTGCTAAATTTTCTTCAAAAATCCACCGGTTTATGTTTGTCTACTATGTTTGAAGTGAAGTCACTGACTTCACCTCAAACAGGGCCAAATATAGACACCTAAATTCTTCTTTTGCAATCTTATTGCTAAAATGTGCACAGATCACTCATATTCTTCCCAATTCCATTATAATTAGTACTCTTTACTAATTAACTAATGTTTCTTACCACTTTAGCCAATTAATACCACGTTGTTGATTGCGTAATCCCTTTCGCATTCATGATGCAACTTTACGGTGAATCGTAAGCCAAAATCCTCTTCAAAATAGACAATTAGCGATTATAAGCTAATTAAGTCAGTTTTGCCCTTGATTTGGTCAATATACCCTAGTATTGACTCAAACCCCTCTTCCAACCACTCAAAATCACCCCATCCACCTCCACAACATCTTAATAAGCTTCAAAAGCTTATCCTAGCCTCCTAGTTGACCCTAAGCAGTTGATTAAGGCTCTATACCTCTTAATCACTTGGTAATTCACTAATTGTGATTAGCAAGGCCTAATCATGATTAAAAAATCTAATCTAATTTGGGGCTTTTAGTCCCACATGCACCAAAATACAAGTTTCTCCCAAAAGGAAAACTATAAAAAAGGTGCACCTCATTCCTTTATACTTGATACCATGCTTTGATTTAAATCTCATATAGTAAATATGATTTATAGCCAAGCTCAATCCTTGTTTAAAGCCTTCAATGGGGTTAGTAGATGGATATCCAAAATGACCAAGTACTCATTTGGAGAGGCCATTTCACCTTGTTTGGAGTAGCAACCATAACCATTTGATTACCCTCTTAGGTCTATTTTTACCCATGTTAGGTAATTCAAGCATATTAGTAGGCATGTTTAGTTAGATTTTGTATTGTTTTCATACTAGTTAAGCATTCTTTTAAACTTATATCTTAATGTTACATTCCTAGACTTAGAACCTTGGGTAGATGGATGTCAATGGTATTATCTTTCCTTATTTAGTCATGCAATTTGCTTTGTAAAGTTTAGGGTGCTTTCACCTGGGAACATGGATGAGATGCCATTGTGACCTATAACAAGCTCAGAGCCATTTGAGAAATGGGCAATTGACTTTGTAGGCCCCATTGCACCACTTGGGTATAAGACATGTGCACGCTACATCATCACATGTACAAATTACTTGACAAGGTGGGAAGAGGTTGCGCCTACAAATGATTGTACTATGCTAACAACAAATAGGTTTTTATGGGAGAATATCATAAGTAGGTATGGATGTCCAATAAACCTTACAAGTGATAGAGGGACTCTTTCTCTAAATGAGACAATAAGGATATTACTAGCAGAGTTTATGGTAACACACCATAAAACTAAACCCTATCACCCATAAGCTAAAGGAACTGTTGAGGCCTTCAACAAGATTTTGGGACAAAATTTGACAAAGATATGTGATGTTGGAAGGAAATATTGGTATGACAAAGTAGCATCCATGTTGTGGGCATACAAAACAACATATAAAAGGTTAACTAAGGCCACACCCTTTTAGTTAGTGTTTAGCGCAGAGGCAGTTTTACCATTTGAGTTCATATTACCCTCTCTGCGTATTGTGCACGCAGGATGATTAGTTGATGAGAAAGAAATATAAGAGCTCCTTAATAAGTTGATGTAGCTAGATGAGTAGTGTGTCATCATAAGATGGAGTCAAAAGATAGAAAAAGATAGACAAAAGGTTTGAAATGACGTGCACATTAAGAAAAAAACATTTTTTGTTGGGAAAATGGTGCTCTTGTATGACTCCAAGTTTGCGCGTCATCTAGGAAAACTGAAAGTGAATTATTTGGGACCATTTGTAGTAACTAAGATATTGGAATCATGTGCATGTCAATTGTAGGTGCTAGATACACAATGTTGCTTGATTACTTCAATGGGAGGAGGTTGAAGCCTTAGTATAAATAAACTTCTTTTGTGTTTGTAATGACAATATTTTCATCTTAGATTAGATCTCTCTCTATTTTTTTTTTGTTATGTTTTTTTATAATAAGTGAGCTCACACTCAGGAGTTGATCACTCTATGACATATTGATGCACAGAGGACCGCACATACTATTAGTGTGAGGTGAAGCAAGTGCAAGTGTGCATGGGAGAAATTGGGACTTTGGTACTCCTTAAGAAGCTATTAGGAAAGCACACGTTGGAACAAGACAGTTAGAGTCTGATAGAAATTTTGGTGTGCGCGACGGTGTGAAAGGATAATGTGTGATGGAAAATTATGTTGGTGTTATGAAAGGCTTGATATGGTGGGAGGGTGCTTAAGGATGTTAATTGAAATTGCTCAGATTAGAAACCATGTAGAGGACCGTGTAGTGTAATGCGAGGGAGGTAGTAGCAAGATAAACTACTTGGAAAGTGGAACATATGAATATTGTATGTAGTGCAGGAAGGTGCGCACAAAGATGTTTTATCCTGGGGAGTAGTGGTGTGCTTGAAGGTTACAACTATTGCGCGCGGAAGAAAAAAATGTGGTTAAAAAAATGATTTTAAAGCAAAAAGTGGTGGTAGATGAGGAGCAATAAATGTAGATAAATTGAGAAAAACTATAAATAGTGCGCGGGTGAATTCATTCTTACCTTAACCTTGATGAATTTGTGAGATTGAAGAGCAAAATTGTGATTAAGTGCGAAGAACAAACCAAAGAATTGAGAGGAACTAGAGTAGAGTGTACATGGCTTTGAGAGTGAGAGCTCCTTCGGTGGAAGTGGAAATGTGAAGAGAAGGCGTGGAGGCAAGAAACAATAACAGATTGGGGTTCGCAGAGTTTGAATTCGAAGAGCTAGGGCACGGGGGTTGGAGACCGAGCTAGGGCACGAAGTTAAATTATCAAGAGAAAGGGTTTGAGTAAGTGAAATGGTTGATCGAGGAACTTGGAGGCTCATCACTAGGGCACATGATTTTAGCAAGTAAGTTCATTTAGCACCTAAGAAACTTATTCTTTGAAAAATCAAGGGTTGAGTAGCTGAAGAATTTAGAAATGGCACCAAAAAGGGATCCTAAAGGCAAGAAATCACCCAAAAACAAGGGAAAGAAGAACAATGTTGATGATGCACTAGAGGACTGCTTCTTTGAAATACAACCATCACACTAAGGCCAATGAAGGAGAAATATGAAAATATGTGATGAAGGAATCAACCCAGAGGACAACTGAGGGGCAACTGGTTATTGATGACAAGGTAAAGAAGGACCTAGAGAGCGCAAGGGTGTTGCAGTTATATGAGATGTCTTATTTTAGGAAGCCAAAGCACCTCTACCAGTGGTTAATGTCAAAAGTACGCAAAGACTTCTTCTACTTCGTAGGAAGGAGGATGCACATAACTACACAATTGATTTTTAAGGGTGACTAGTTTGCATATCACTAAAGCTGAGATTGGGATAGACTTAGAGGATCAATAGAGGCTACACTTACTATTTTCAACTATCAACGGGGGAAACATGCATGCACAATCAATAGCATCATTGATCCATGCACAAGGATATCAAGACACCTTGTGAGTTATAAGTTGGGCATGTCTAAGCAATACACTGAAGTGAATAAGAAATGGTTGCATGTTGCACACAAGATGGCACAAAATACCCTCTATAACGTTGCATTATACATTGTTGAAGGGATAGTTGAGGAGGCAAAGGTCCAGGTAAGTAAAGGTGAGAAGATAATCTGGGGTGCAATTCTGCTTTTGATTTTCTTTTGGGAGATCGGGGTACTTGATGGCTTAAAGGATAAGATGTGTATCTATCCTATCGAGAACAAGTCTCCCATGCAAATGTTTGAAAATTTCACCTGTGATGGGGAAATAACCAATTATTACAAGTTACATGTGGATAAATGGTATAGATGAATGTTTGAAGCATTCAAAAATGAGTGACACGTAGTCATAAAGATGCCCTCGCTATTAGAAAAGAAGGAAGAGTTTGCAGTACACCAACACTTCTACCTTGGTAGGTTCATGCTCAGTAATGAATAAATGGGCTCATTGTAAAAACTTCCATTTGCCGTCATGTCAAAGTACTTTCAGGCTTCAGTAAATAGGATAAAGGAAGTGCACAAGCTAAATTTTGATGCCGACAGTCTTGATTCAAACTACCATACACTGCGTCAAACCTATGTCTATCCATAAAATTTGGCAAATGTGGAGACAGTAGAGTCTAACAACATGGACATGATCCCTACGACCTTTGTAGTGGGTAAACATGCATTTAAAATATTCATTTATCTTAAGCCTAAGCTAGAGGATAAGAGGTACCTCAATGAGCGATATCTTCATCTCCTAGAGCCTCCAAAGAAGAAACAGACTATGGGAGTTCCCAAGAGAATACACGAGGAGACTCACCCTTAGAAGAAGAAGAAGAGGTATACGATGAAAGGGAAGGAGATGAAGCAGGTGTAGAGGAAAAAGATACCATGCTCAACTAGAGTCGAAGGAAGAAAATGCAACGACAATGCAAAAAAGAGAGTAAAGGTATGAGTACCTCGGAGGCGCCTTAGAAGCCACCATCGGTTGCAACAACCATATCAAGTCCATCAAATAAGAATATAATTATGCCAAGAAAGAAGAAACCAAGAGTGGTTTTTGATGAAGAAGACGAAGGGGAATTGGAGAAGAAGGTGACCAAGGAGGAGTTGGCACGAGAGAAAAATCCCTCGGTCATCCATAACTCAGACGAAGACGATGAAGAGCCTACCTGAGAAGAAGAGGATCCCAAGGATGAAACCATCCAAGAGGATGAAGAGACGAGTGAAGTGCACAAAGAAGGCTCTAAAAGTGGTGAAGAATAAAAGGAAGATCCCAAGGAGGATGAAGAAGATGAAGAGGGTGATGGGGATCAATCAACAGGGGAAAACTTAGATGTTGCACGGGGTGATAGGGAAAGTGAAGCAGCAGGAGAAAGAGACAAGAATCCCTATAGGTGCCTTAGATGAGATACATAGTTGATTCCTCTAAGGTAATAAGAGAAAGATTTCAAAGCATAGTACCAAATACAAACCTCTTCGGATGGGAATTGATTGATCAAGCTGGGGATTTCGTACTGACGAAGATGTTGAGAAACCACAGTTTGAGATAAATAAGAAACCATACTCCAAGATGTGCCTGAAGAAGGATTCAAATATAGTCCTCACAACCATTTATATTATGGAGCTATCAAATGAGAAATCCTACAATGCCCTCAATAAAATGGTTGCTAAAGTTACGCACAAAAATCTGGATAAAGGGGTTGTAATAAGATTTATGCAAGAGGATAGGAAGGATAAAGATGCAGAGATTCAAAGGATTGGGGTGGGACTAAGGGATCAAAAGAAGCTCGTTGCTGATGTTTATGATAAAATGGGTGACATAATAAAGAGCATCACGAGCGCGTACTTTGAACTAGTGGAGCAGACCCAAGATGTGTACTCCACAGAGTTGGAATATTTAGATGACCTAATGCACATGATGTTGATAGAGAGGAAGCATGGAAAAATGCCAACGACTGAAGAACTAGCCAAGTTGAAGAAAAATAATAAGGATAACAAGGATAATAAGGATTAACCTATTGACATATTATCCTATTTTGTATGTGATTAACCTATTTTATATGTCAAGTTGAAGGAAAATTTACCATATTGGACATTAACCTATTGACCATATAAAGACAGAATGTGGTATGCCACTTGTGCTATGTGTCAAAAATGCATGTATGGATGCAATATTTGATGTGGGGATTTTGAACGAAATTATGTCAGGTTTGCTTCTCACTTTGGCTCAATCCACATGGCATGTTTCATTCTATATCTTTAGAGGAATCTTACTTCCTAAAAATGAGCCACAAGGCTCATTGCAGGGTCTAAATTAGGAAGGGTAGATTGATGTGCCACTAATCACATAAATCTCAATGGTTAAGAACCATGAAATAGTTCATATCCCTTATCTTCAAGATCCAAGCCTTCTAAACAATGTGAGAGGACTACATAATATTGTTATCATATGTAGGGTAATTACCCGATTTATCATTTTCTCACATCTCCTTTTAATGTTAAACCAACCCATGGACAAAAAGATGACCAAGAGGTGGAGCAACCCACTCCTCGATGTTCTCGGATCTCGATAATATTTCTTTCTAGCATTTTTTGTTTGTCTAAGAAGATTATGTATAGTTTCTTCATTGCACTCATCAACTTCAAATGTTCTTTACTTTTGCAGAATTAAAACACCAAATCCAATAGTCAGGGAAGTTTCCTAATCATTTCTCTTCAACAAGAATTGATAACCTACAAATTTATCTTCTCCGAGAATACCTTCAACAAACTCCTACACAAAACGCATATCCAATCCAAATCTTTCCTACTCCAATTAGAATGGCTACATCACAGACTGAGGTATAGAGCCTTAAGGGCATCTACTTATATGTGAGGCATTTTGTTAATTTTCCGCATAATACCAAATTATAAGTCACCCCTAGGCCGACCTACGAAGCTACTCAAATTGGAAAGCTAGATGTTTGAAGGCCATATGACGTTATTGTGAATGATATTGTCCAAAGAGACATTATTGCGTACGAAATTGTCCCCAGGACTACAACACTATCATAGTGGATACAAACTCAGAAATAAAGAATGGAGAATGGTTTGTGTAGGTGATTAAAAGGTTCTCATACATATTGTAAGTGATTATGTGGAGAATGGTCTGCGTAGGTGATTAAACGGTTTCAGTATAGACTACACATGATTCTGATAATGGAGATTAGGTAAACAATGCTAACTTAGTGGACTTGAGATTGATGTGAAGGTAGAAATGTGTGAAAAAAGACTCAATTAACTATTATTGGTCCAAATGTATAAAAAAATAAAATATATATTTATATTTCAAAGTACTTCATACCACATTTAGAGTATTAAATTTGTACTCTTGAAAAAGATGTCACAAATTCAAATCTTAGATGAACTTAGCTATGTATCCCTCTTATTCAAAGCATAGTTAATTGCCTACTACATGCTAAGAGTCTCATATACTATAATCTACCTTGTACATCTAAATCAAGGTAGTTATAACCTTTTATAAATCTAAATCAAGGCGCCCAATCTCATAGACCTTCTTGCTTTATTTTTTTCTCATTCTTAGTCCCATAGATTGTTTGGTCTCGTGAACATAATTTTTAAAACCTTTTGGATCATACTCTCTTTACACGTGTCCTTCGAAATTAGAGTTTAAAGGAGAATCCTTCGTTGCAGGAAAGTATCTTGTTAGAGAAAATAATATTGTGCGTTGTGAAGGCTGTTAGGCTCGGGTATATTTCCAAATAATTTTCACAACTACTCAGGAAGAAACAATATTCTTAGATGTTATATCAGTTTATCTGTTTAAATCTCTGGCAGGGCAACGTTTTGCGCCGTGGAGATAAAGTTTGATTGAAAGCACAGCAGGATGGAGGTGTGTCACAACATGAACATGAACAGACCCCCTTTCTCTGCTATTCATCAACACAAAACCATGATATCAGTTAAACAGGCCAATCAACTCGCATTTCCTAATCGTCTGCACTTTTCTATGTGGTCTCCCGTATTGGGCACACCATACCCAGTTGTAAGCTGCAAATCTGATAATGGTGGCAGTGGCAGCCCCAGGATGAACAATATACACACCCCCCTTGTTGCTGCTCAAGACTGGACCGATGGTAAGTTCATGTACAAAGCACAGTGTTTGTTCTAAGAACAAACAATAACTTCTTTCTCTTCATTTCGTTAAGTACCTTCTGTTTCATCTTATTGGGAATATCCCTATGAAACGATAGAGGAAAAATTGTAAATGTTCACAAACGAACAGAGTAGGTCAATGGGACTGTAAAAGTACAACTGGTTTAGAATAGACAGGACGAGGGATTCAATTGTATCATAGAATTTTGAGAGCATGCACAGAAGTAGTGGAAAATACAACACAACTTTGATCATATTGTATTCACATCAAACTAATTTATTGAAATTTCTTTCCATTTCTATGCCAAATTTTCTACTCAAATATGTAGAATGTCTTTCACATGCTCATTCACTCTAAATTGGATTGACCTCCCCGTCTCTCCTATGTATGGCATTTGTGATTACTAGAAACCGTAGTTGATCTTTTGCAGTACACAATTACTAGGTGTTCATCATCTTATGCAAAATTGAAATTTAGGTGTCCTAATAAGCATTTATCATGCTCTCACATGGATGGGGCTGCCGCTCCAATTTGTTCTCTTCTGGAGGTGGCTCGATGCAATGTTATAGTTTCTGCTACAGGAAAATATGGAATCTCTTTAGGAAAAATAGGAGAGGGATGATAAGTTTCAGTGGGATTTGGTGATGGGACTGAAGGTTTTCCCTATCCGCTAAAGAAATTTGTTGCCGAATGGCAGTTCTTACGTGGTTTAGATTTCCAGATAATTTGTAATTAAGGTCTTTCCTGCTAGTTTCAAATCAAATTTCTGAAAAATTTGCAGTGGAGGGCATGTTGTAGATTCCATTGGATCATTCTCTCGCAGAAATGTTCCTAAATTTTCTCAGTGGAGCTCTGTTGAGAAATATGAGCTAACCCCGTCCATGGGACCTAAGCTTTACCTACCACTCAACATAGGCTTATCAACAACTGGAAAATGTTTTACTGGCTATGGTCCATGGAGCTTTCTGAACTTGCAGCATCTCGCGCATAATCCCAGGGCTTATGGGATCATGACTTTGATCCCCTCTCAATGTTGGCATGGTGCCTGCCATGCCATATCTGTATAATGATTTCTTATTAGGTTTTTGATACTCAGTACATAGTACAGTTTGCCTTTGCGTCGGGTCTTTTGAATTTTGCTTGTAAGGCAGGATTCCATGCCACTTTGTATTTTGTTTAGAAAAACGTTACGTACTTTACATTCCATTGAGTTTAAATGAAAGGTAAAAACATAGGAGATTGTCTATAGGTTAAAAATATAGTTGGTTACTTTTAAGTTTTTAACTATGTTGAAGCTCAGTTTTGAGTACGTGTGAAGTTGTTGAGTTATGACAGAAATACTGATGGACGACGATGACGACGACGATTATGAGGAGGAGGAGTCTTCTGAAATGGAGGACCCACCAAAAGCTGAGGCAAGTTCATTATCCTCATGTTTTCAATATGGGACAAGCTCTCTCTAGGGTTTATTAGAGAATGTGTGACAGGATGCTATTTTCTTACACACTATACTGAATGCTTCCTGCCACATGTTTTCAGGTTGGTGATGGTGAAGAAGGTGGTGGAGCATCTCTCGGAGGAACTGTGTGGGGAAGCAAGGCTTTGGCTATTGCAGAGGAAGTCATTCTCTCATTTAAGGATGATTTGGAAATTTTTGCCTTCAAAGCTTCAAATAGGAACCGAGTTTGTGTGCGGCTTGACAAGCTGTCAAACAAGTAAGATTTTTTTGTATTTTTCCCTTGTACGATGAATTGTATCTGCACTTCTGTAGTGCCCCTTTTTTAGAATTAATTGATTATGGATACCTGAAGCCTATTCCTTTTATTTTCCGTAGGCTAAGGGGAATTAAAGAGGAAAATAAATTAATTTAAGTGGTCCAAGGGTATATTTATATTTTATTTGGTAAAAGGACACTTGAAATTTATATTAATCCAAAAAGCAAAAATAGAATAAAATAGTAATAGAATGGCGTACTTCTATTATTAGGTGCCAAGTTGGATAATAATTAAATAAAAGAGTCTATAATGGGGGCGCCAAGCATAGAAAGGGGCTGCATGAGAAAACAAATCCTATTTTTAGGATAAAGGAGTTTTTTATTTGCATCTTCCTAATTTTAGAATGGGCCACCAACTTGAGGAGAATAAAGTATTATTTTATTGGTTTATGGGGGCATGCATGTATTTCCAGAAGGGGCGCCCACTTTGGAAGAGGATGGGAGGTTATAAAGGTAGATTTGGATTTTATTGTTCATATCACCTTGGAAATTTATCAACTACTTCTTTGTTTGTAAGTACCTTATGCTTCTACATCAACAATAGAGGACAAAATCCCTTATTTGCATACAGATTAGAGGATGGAATCCCTCACATTTGAGCTTGGAAATTCCATTCATGGGTTTTAGTGGTCATTCAAGGTACATGTGTTCATCTAGTGCAGCTAGGGCATGCTTTTCAGGCGTAATTCTACATCCAGAACAAGTACAACTAGGGCTTTAGTATCTGGGGGCAGATTTCAATCAAATCAGTTGGCATGCTCTTCTTTTCCATCTATCTTTCCGTTTAGATCATCAATTGGATATCACAGTGGTATTAGAGCAAATTTCCTCCCAGCTTGTGGAAGTGTAAAAAAAAAATTGCAACTTTGAACTTCATGCAGGGTAGTGATAGAGAAGTCAGGTACCAACAAAGGGAGAAAAAGAAAGCTCTAAAACAACCAGAGGAAGGATTAAGGCAACAAGATCCAGAGGTTGTTTTGAGGAAAAGACGGATGATATTCTCGCCAGCTTGTGGATCAGATAGAGAAGGAATCCATGACAATGTTTATTCAAGCAAAGTTTTTACAACGGAAAGAAAATATAGATCCCATTCAAAGGGTGTTGGTAAAAATAGATAGTACAAACTTGAGGCCCCCATAATCCTTGACCAGTATCAAGGGATGCCTAATTATCTTAAATATGAAGTTTCCTTTGATGATTACTTGGAGTTACTCAAAATGAGGAATCCAAATAAAAGAGGGTTGTGTGAATACATAAGAGGGTTGAATAAGAAAGAAGAACAATTAGTGCTGCAAGAAATTTAGAGGAAGCAACCCATGAAGGAATCCACCATATAAGAGGAAGTTGAAAAAGATGTTCCTGTTAAAGAAGTACACATCAATTTCCCAAAGATTGCGTTCGTGCCATATGAAGGGGATTTGCAGAATAGTTGTAAAAATAAAAGTGAGGAAGTCAAGGGGGAAAGGACATTACTTGTTGGATGTAACGAGCTCAAGATGGAAGACGATGCACTAAATCATGAATGATCCTCCGAACTTCCAAAGAGTAAGCCATTGATTGATTTTTAGAGTAGCATTATGAATGGATATGCATTGGAGGAGAACATTTTGCTCAACACTAATTTGGGAGTCTTGAGTCTTAAAGATGGAGGTGTTGAGGGTATCTCAGCAATTCCTATTTCGGGACAAGAAGGTGAGCATTTTGATTTCAACTTAAAGTATAAGATTATTTTAAATCTGTTGTTCCCTATTATGTCATTTCAAGATAGGGTGAAGGATACAACTTGCAACACAAAGCATGCAGTTGAGGAAAATGACTCAGTAGATACTAATGTTGGCATTGAGTTTGCTGAAATTTTCAGATCAACAACTAATGATAAGCAGTTTGGGCAGCAGTTTGGACAATAGTTTTTTGGACAACGATAGTTTGCACAGTCATTTATGCCAACATCACATGAAGCATTGAGGGTTGGGAATTGCAAATTTCCAAGGTGGATTTGGGATCCTGGCTTGCAATTGCTAAAGGGGAAGCAATTCTGGGAAGGGCGGACTATAATGTCCCCTTTTCAAAATTAATTGATTCTAGATACCCGAAGCCTATTCCTTTAATTTTCGTAGGCTAATGGGAATTAAAGAGGAAAATAAATTAATTTAAGTTGTCCAAGGGTATATTTATATTTTATTTGAAAAAATGACACTTGAATTATATTTTAATCCAAAAAGTAGAAATGGAATAAAATAATAATTGAATGGTGTACTTCTATTATTAGGTGTCAAGTTGGATGATAATTAAATAAAAGATTCTATAATGCGGGCGCCAAACATAGAAAGGGGCCGCATGAGAAAACAAATCCTATTTTTAGGATAAAGTGGAGTTTGAGCTTTTTAATATTGCATATTCCTAATTATAGAATCGAGCGCCAACTTGTTGAGAATAAAGTATTATTTTATTGGTTTATGGGGGCATGCAAGTATTTCCAGAAGGGGCACCCACTTTGGAAGAGGATGGGTGGTTATAAAGGTAGATTTGAGATTTATAGTTCATATCACCTTGGAAATTTATCAACTACTTCTTTGTTTGCAAGTACCTTCTGCTTCTACATCAGCAATAGAGGACGGAATTCCTCATTTGCATACAGATTTGAGGACGAAATCCCTCACATCTGAGCTTGGCAATTCCATTCAGGGGTTGCAGTGGTCATTTAAGGTTCAAGCGTTCATCCAGTGCAGCTAGGGCACGCTTTTTAGGCTTAATTCTACATCCAGAACAACAAGTACAGCTAGGGCTTCAGTATTTGGGCGTAGATTCAGTCAAATCAGTTTGCATGCTCTTCTCTTCCATCTATCTTTCCATTTATATCATCAATTGGATGTTACAACTTCACTGTACATGAATTCACAGTCAATGAACTTCTTCCATGTATGAAACTTGAACTATAATATAAATTCTCCCTAATCATCTTTTATTCACTTTTCTTTGTTTCCTGTGTCCTTAGAAAAACTGCTAATATGGTAGCCATTGATGTGAAGGTACTACTATAATTTCTCTTTGGGGTGGGGGTAAGGGGATGAAAAATTTAGTATTGACAAATTCAGTATCTTCCTTAACTTCTACCCGCTGAAAAGCCATATCTGCTATATAATTTTCATATGACAGCTGTAATCTGCAATCACTTAAGCCTGTACCTTTCTTTGTACCAATACATTTCAACTTTAATATAGAAAGGAAAATATAAACCAACCATTTAAGGACAAAGCATTGGATTATAATATCACACCATTCATTACATCTTGTCCTGTTTAAGCCTAAGAATGGCATTTTCCATCTAGAGTACTATTTTTTTCTTGATTACTTCCCGGATATTTTATTCCTTCAGGAATGGGTTGGGTTGCTTTCATAAACAGAGTTCATTGGTTCTTGTTCTAGGAATCAATTATAATCACCATTTTTCTATATTTTAACTTCTTTTTTATTTTTCTTGAATATGCAATCTGATTTTTTGAAAGATCCCTAGATGGATCTTCCTTATACTATACTGATTTTTAATCAATCAAAAACAACAAATACAGATTTCTGTGTATTTTATATCAAGTTCCTAGTGCAGATCTGGAAAGTGCGACTAGGGTTAAAGCAAAACGTCAATGTAAAACACGCCCAATAAAAGTATTCTCTGATTTCTAATGACTGCCCAGATTTTTAGGGCTGAATTACACAGAAAACTGAACTTATCACAAACTGGAATAGCCCAGAAAATCAGATCTGAGATCTGTTAAAATTCAGATTAAAGAAAGACCTTCAAATGTACCTCAGAAATGATAAAAAGTACAGCAATCAGTCTACAGTCTGATGACAAACATTTGACAAATATCTTGGATAAAAATACCTCTGAACATGCTGCCAAAACTGCTTACAATGGACTGATCCAACTGCTGGTTGCAAATCACTGGAAAACACCTTCAAATCCCTTTACCCACACGGCTGAACTGACCTTGGAAGTCTGATGAAGAACACTAGGAATTTCTGAGTGAAATCCCCTCTCAATCTCCTGGGATTTTCGTCTGCAAGAGATAAATTCACAAGGGTTTTCGTCCTTGGAATTTCTGGTAAAAGCTCAGAGCTCTTAGCAATGCAAAGATGATAATAAAAATCTGGATGTTCTCTCTACAAGTCGACTTGTTTATTTAAAGGGAGATCAGCCAACCACCACCCTCAAATCAGCCAATCAAATTGTTTCATTCCCCTATGCTGGGCGCATTTTCCCTTTTGGGCTAATTGGCACATTTTCCAAAAAATGACTCCTTAAGGTAAGTCGCACTTTCTCTTTTCTAATACAATTACTTTTAATTGTATTTTTGACATTTTAATTCATTATTATACTTTATTATTTATTATATGTGTTTTTTTCATGATATTATTATTTTTTTGAAACAATAGCACATTATAATAAAATAATAAAGATAAGTCACCCTAAGACTTCCCTTTGGCCGTCGGGTAGACATAAAGGGCCAAAGGTCTTCGCCCAGGCTCATGCGGGCAGAGGGGACATTACAGTCCTCCCTCCCCGGAGTTGCTTGCCCACAAACAACTGTAGTAACGCGGGGTGCTGAAGAATAGACTCACCCTCCCAAGTGGCATCCTCCATGGGTAAATCTTTCCAACGAACCAGGTACTCCCGTATCACCTTGTTCCGCAATCTTCTCTCCCTCCAATCCAGAAGCCCCTCCGGAACCAAATCCAGTCTTCCCTCATCATCCAAGGGGGGTAACTCTACTGAAGAGGTCACATGCTGTCCCAATGCCTTCTTTAAGCAAGATACATGAAAAACATTGTGTATCTTACTTTCAGAAGGTAACTCCAACTCATAAGCTACCTGTCCAACTCTCCTCACTACTCTGTATGGACCATAGAAGCGAGGTTTAAGCTTCTCCGCTCCACTCTTCTTAAGAGTACTCTGTCTGTAAAGCTGGAGTCGTAAAAAGACCATATCCCCTACCTCAAATGATCGCTCAATCCTGTGCATGTCTGCATACATCTTTTGCTGATTTTGGGCATGCTGCATATTGTCCTTAAGGGTTTTAAGGATATCCTGGCTGTCCTGTAAACACTCTCGAGCCTTAGGAGCTCTGCTATCTCCAAACGCCATATCCATGAAGGATCTCGCGTCATAACCGTACAAAGCTCGAAAAGGGGTCGTCCCAATGGACATGTGGTACGTAGTATTGTAACAATACTCGCACAAATAAAGTTGCTTGACCCATGCTCTCTGCTGCCCTGAAACATAGTTGTGCAGGTACCCCTCAATCCACTTATTCACAATCTCCGTCTGCCCATCTGTCTGCGGATGATAGCTAGTGCTCGGAGTCAACTCAGTGCCTGCCAACCTGAAGAGTTCTTGCCAAAATGTGCTCATAAACCTGCTGTCCCTATCGCTAACAATATTCTTCGGAAGCCCATGTAACCTGAATACCTCCCTAAAGAATAAATCAGCCACCTGTGGTGCCTTAAAGCTCATGGGGATGGCAAAGAAGTGACCATACTTAGTCAACCTGTCAACTATCGCATAAATCTGATCATAGCCCTGCACAACTGGTAGTCCTGTAATGAATCCATAGATATACTCTCCCATCTCTGCTCTGGAATAGGTAAGGGCTGTAATCAGGCTGCAGAAAAAGTATGCTCAGACTTGTTTTGCTGACAAGTCACACACTCTCGAATATACTGTAGGACATCCTCCTTGAGACCCTTCCAAGAGAATCTCTCTCTAACCTGCCTATATGTCTTGAAATACCCTGGATGTCCTGCTAATGGTGCATCATGGAGTGCATGTAGAGTCTTCCCCTTAAGCTTAGATTCAGGTACCAAACAAATCCTACCCTTATAATAAATCAAATCAGAATTACCTGGTAGCGCCCATCCTGAATTTTGCCGTCCATGATCTCACATGCTAAGGTGTTATTTGAATACTCGACCAGCAATTGAGACTTCCAATTTGCAGACATCTCACTCATAGAATATAGGATAGCAACATGGGGTCTCCTCGATAGTGCATCCGCCACAACATTCTTTTTCCCTTTGACATACTCGATGTCAAAATCATAGGCCTGAATCCTACTGACCCATTTCTGCTGCCTCTCATTGAGTTCCTTCTGCTCCAAGAAGTACCTCAAGCTATTATGGTCGGTCCTTTCTACGAACTTCCCTCCTACCAGATACTGTTTGAACTTCACCAATGCATGCATGATGGCGAGCATCTCCTTGTCATAGGTGGAATACAACCTCTTGTTCTCCCTCAACTTTCTACTCTCATAGGCAATGGGATGACGGTCCTGCATCAAGACTGCACCAATACCTGAACCCGAAGCATCACATTCTAAGATGAATGGCTTAGAGAAGTCTGGGAGGGCAAGGACTGGGCATGTGCTCATCACCATTTTGAGCTCATCAAATACTATCTGTGCCTCATCTGTCCATCTAAATGTGCCCTTCCTTGTGAGATCTGTCAAAGGTGCAGCAATATCTGAATAACCTTTCACAAATCTCCGATAATATCCGCATAGCCCTAGGAATCCCCGCAACTCTGATATGTTCTTAGGTGGAGGCCAATCCTGCATAGCCTGTATCTTCTCCTGATGTACCTTGACCCCATTGGCCCCAATGACATGTCCCAGATACAGTATCTCAGTAAGTCCAAACTCACATTTGCACATCTTAGCAAATAGAGATTGAAGCTCCATAATGCCAAGTACCTCATCTAAATGCCTCAAATGATCCTCCCATGACCTGCTGTAGATCAAGATATCATAAAAGAAAACTAACATGAACTTCCTCAACTGCTTGTTGAAGAGATGGTTCATGTATGACTGAAAAGTGGCAGGTGCATTAGTGAGACCAAATGGCATCACCAAGAACTCATAATGTCCATAATGACATCTGAATGCTGTCTTGAGGATATCCTCCTCTCGGACCCAAATCTGATGGTATCCCGATCGAAGATCAATCTTCAAAAAATAAATGGCTCCATGCAATTCATCCAAAAGCTCATCAATACGGGGGATGGGATACCTGTTTTTGATGGTCTTCTTGTTGAGGGCCCTGTAGTCGATACACATTCTCATCGTCCCGTCCTTCTTTACCAACACCACTGAAGAAGCAAATGGGCTAGAACTAGGACGGATATGCCCCATGTCAAGAAGCTCTTTGATGGTCCTCTCTATCTCATCCTTAAATTTCTTAGGATGACAGTAGGGTGTAGTGATCACAGGCTTGGCACCCTCCTCCAACTCTATGACATGCTCAAACCCTCTGTCTGGTGGTCTCCCTGGAGGAATATCACCAAAAACCTGCTCGTGCCTATCTATTATGGTCTGAATATCTGCATGCAACTGCTGTCCACCATCTTTTCTTTCTACCATCATGCACCCTTTCTCAGTTAGATATCCATGCCCTACTTCCATACTTGTCTTTCGTAAGTATGCATTCTTTTCTACGGTGTGTGCACCTACGTGCACACATTCTCTCTGCTTTCCTCTCACGTACTTGCATCTTGCCATGCACCTTGCTTCCTTGTTGCAATCCTTCCACGTGCCCTCCACGCACCTTCTTATTTCTTCCTTCTCATTCTACTCCACTTCCATTTCCCCTTGTCGTAGCCTTCCTCCCGCTGGATTCACTAAGCTGTGGAATTCTTCCTGTGTGCGTGCCTTAGAGCAAAGCCATCTGCCACTCGTACACTAGACCCCTCAAATTCTTCCACCTGTAATCCCCGCTTCATCACAAATCCCTCATCAAGGAAATTGTGTGTAGCACCACTATCAATCAAGCAAACAACTCGTTGGCCCTTAAGTACTCCTTTCACACGAAATGGATGATACCTAGGGATTCCAGAAAGTGAAGCAATAGTACCTGAGCCTGATGCATCTCCATCTCCTAGCTCTACCTGGGGCTGCTCCTCATGTGCACCCTGACCACTATCCTCTGTATCTGTATCTGCTGAAGAATCTGCCTCTGCATTCGAGATAACCTTAATAAGATGCACCTTGCCTTTCCCAAGGCAGTTGTGTCCAGGCTCCCAGTGATCTTTGCAATGGAAACAAAGTTTCTTTCTTCTCAACTCATTCTGAGTCCCCTGATCCATCCTAGGAGGGGGTACACTCCTTTGCTGAGTAGTGGAACGCTAAACCGGCTTGGAGCTTGTGAAGGGCTTCTTACTAGGCTAGTAAGAAGTGGGAGTGGTCTCCAAATCCAATGCTGTCTGGATAGCATCATGTAACGTAGTAGGCCTAAGGGCCTTGATCAACCCTCTTAACCTGTCATGCAGGCCCTCAATAAAAAGCATTACCACATGTCTCTCGGGCATCTCGAGAACCATTACTGCAATCCTCTGAAATTCGTTGATGTAAGAATCAACGTGCCCACTCTGTCGTAGCTGTGCCAAATCCCTGTAATATAGCTCCACATCTTTGCAGTCAAATCTGGCAATCAACTTCTCACTAAACTCCCTATATGACCGTAGTAAGTCATGTCTCTGTGTGATAAGCCCATGGTGCCACCAATCATATGCCACCCCCTCTAAGTGAAGAGTAGCAAACTGAATAGCCTCTTGTTCCTGCATAGGTTTGAGAGTGAGGTATGTATCAAGCTTGTGAATCCATGCCCTGACACTAGTCTTTCCACTGCCATCGAAGGTGGAAAGGGTCACCTTATTGGTAACTGTTATCCAAAATTCACCCCCCCCAGGGTAATTTTGATAACATGCATAAGATTATTCAATCCCGAGAAAGTATATTGATTCAAGGCAAAAAATCATGTTTCTGGGGCCCCCTCGGCTTCCTTCTAACTCTCCCATCCAAGAAGAAAACCCAACGAGTTAGAAAAGGTGAAAAAATTGCAAAAAACCAAGCTTGAGGCCAAAAAATGAAGAAAATCGGCTAAGTCCTTGGGATAGTTGGGAGTCGGGGCCGAATCGGCCGAAAAGCCAGGCGGTCTACACAGCATCTTGGGACAGTTGGGACATCGGGACGCGCGGGACGCGAAAAGCCGAAATGGCCAAAAAATGAAAAAATTGCCTAAGTCTTTTTTCGCGCAGTTGGGACATTGGGACAAAAGTACGCGCGGGACGCGGATCGGCCGGTTTGGCGCAAGTCAGTCCATTTCGGGCGGTTCGGAGATATTTGTCCCAGGCAGTCCGGGACAGTTGGGACAAAAGTACGCGGAGGACGCGAACCGGCCGGTTCGGCCGAAACAGAGGACTTTCATTTGGGACATCCGGGCCAAAAGTACGCGCAGGACGCGAAAAGCTGAAAGAGCCGAGAGCGAATGAAATCTTGCCACGTGTCTTCGCCGCAAAGAGGGACAAGGAAGCCCGAATCGGGTGGTTCGGAGAAATTTGTCCCAGACAGTTTGGGACATCCGGGCCAAAAGTACGCGTGGGACGCGAAAAGGCGAAATGGCCGAAAAGAGACAAGGAGGCCCGTGGACGAATCAGAGCGTGACACGTGTCACAAGGGGAAGCGCAATGGAAATTGGCTAAGTGTTTTTTGGCCAAAAAATTTCAAAGGGCAAGGTTTGAAGGGTCGGCCCGAGCTAATAGACACAGGACACGTGTCCTAAGGCGGGGGAGTTCGGAGCCAGGGAAAGACTTAGGAAAATTTGACAAAAGTCTTGGGCCAAAAAATTAAAAGACAAGGATGACCCCGCGCCCCTGTCCTCCAACCAGATCACGCCACGTGTCCCAAGTGGCGGGGGCGCGGGGAAAAAATGGAAAATTTTCCAAAGTTATAAAAAGTCAAAATTTTCAAAGGAAAACCCACGGAAAGGGAAGGAGAGAGAATTGCTCATCCAATCAGAGCCCGACACGTGTCATCCAAGTGGCAGAGCGCGGGAAAAAATTCAAATATCCGTTTTGGCCTGTTTTTTGCCCTAAATCTTCAGATCGCCACAACTTTCGATCCAGAGCTCGGATTTTCACGTTCTTTATATCAATGGAAAGCTGGTGAAATTCTCTACATGATTCCAGGGTCAATCTTGCATTTTGGTTCAGTTTGGAGAGAGAAAATCAAGAAACGTCTCTGGCGCGTGGTAATGGCCAGAACTGACGTTTCAACAACCAGTTTTAATGCACATGGGTCGCATTCTTCTTCAGCATGGCCACAAAGTTTTTGCATGTCTTCAGCCATGCCCATTTTAATGAAGAATGCGTTTTGGTCAATGGTTGGGCTGCTTGCATGTTTTCCTACGTTTTCTCTCTCCTGGGCTCGACCCATGCATTGTATAAAGCCAGATTTGGCTCATTTTCTAAAGTGGTTCATCTTTTCAGCTCTGCCCTCCCTTCTTTTCTTCTCCAGGGTTGAAAATGGAGTTCGAACCTCCTCCCCTGCTCTGTAATGGCGTTTTTGCCTTTTACTATTGAAATGATGTTCTGTGCAAACTTCTGAAGCAACAAAAACATGTTTCGTGATGCATCTGTCCATCCTTGCTCGTTTTTCGCTTGTTTTCTTCTTGCCTCTCTTCATTGCAGGTATTTGTGCACGTTTGAATGTTCATTACAGGTTTGGAGCTGTGTTCATGGAGTTTTGGGACATTTTCTGTGTGAAATCTATCCTTGGGCCTGTGATGCATCTGTCCATCCTTCCCATTGCTCACCTCTCCTTGTTCCATGGCAGTTTTGATAGATGTTCAACATTTTCCTTCTCTGGTGTATCACCGTTTTAGTGTAGGCTCTGTTTTTCCCTTTCTCTCTCTCTCTCTGTCTCCTTGGCATGGTTAGATTAGGATTAGATTAGCTTGCCTGCACTGGAATAGCTTGTGGCAGGTAGTTTAGGAAGAGGAACCAGCCTTCTCTGGAGATTCCTTTCTCATTTTCACGAGTCCCACACTCAAAGAAAGGATTCAATGTTGTGCAATCACACTGGATGCTAGAGTGATCAACCTAGAAATCTGATCAACATCCAGGGGTGCTGTGATTTTGCATCAACAGTTTTGGCACGCCCGGTGGGACCTTAGAGGTCTTCCACTTCATCTTTTGCAGGTTGGTGTGTTCCTGTGAAGATTTCAGCCTTTGGAGGCACTTGCAAACACATCTGGCGACTCCATCTGATCAGCAACCCATTTCTGAAGTTGCAGACCTGTTTTTCATCCATTCCCATCCATCCTTCTTTCCATCCCTTTCATTCTTTTCCATTCCATGAAGTTGTGCAATCATGACTTCATTTCCATCATGGAACTCACATTTACAACAGCAGCAATGTTTCCCACCTCCAACATGTTTTTTAAATCCTCCAAATCAGCATTTTGAACAAATTCAAAATCAGCATGCATACCCATATGAGCAGCAATGCCAAAATCAGTTTGGCTATGGAGCTTTCCAAGAGCAAGAGTATGCATATAATGAAGACAATCAGATGCAAGATGCTGGTCTGTTGGAGAAAATCCAAAAGATGGAGGTAAAGATGGTGCAGTCTAGAGCAACAGCTCAAATGAGAGCTTTCAGAATTGGTTGCAGGACTCCTTGTCCATGGGGAGGCCCTTTTCCAAGACACTTCAGCCCTCAGGAGAAGCTGGACTTCATGATGAAGATGCTGCCCCAACTTGCACAATGGACAGCAGAAATAGAGGCCTATACACTTGTTGTTGAACAACCTTGTCAATGGGTAAGTTCTACACCATCATCTGGTTTTTCTCTTCCCATTACTCAAGCAGCACCATCTCATTTGGAATTGCAAATTCTAAACTCCCCATCTGCTGTCCCAAATGTTGATCCCATGTCTCCACCTCTCAGTCTTCCACCACACCTCAATTCTTCTTTCCTTTTTCCTTCCAAACAGTCATCCCCTCCACAAGAGCTAAAAGAAATACGCTCTCCCCCAAAGAAACAAGAGGTTTCATCTCCTCTACCACCACAAAAAATTGCCAAATCAATTGAGTTACAACCCATCCCTCCTCTTGCATTCCCAATTCCATGTGGGGAAGAAGAAATTGCAAAAATCGGCCATGAAGGAAAACAACAACAAGAAGAGGAGCCCAACAGGAAAGAAATGACAGACAACTTGAGGGTTTGGGCTGCCAAATTTGGGATGACAAAGATCCCCTTGATGGTTAAACCTACAGAAGAGGCTAAGGTTGAACAAATGGTGGTTAAGACTGATTTTGTGGCAGCAGAAGAAGAGCAAAAAGAAGAAGCAGATCAGCAGTCAGTTTGCTCAGAAAGTAGTGTCCATGTTGGCACTCTATTTGAAGGGAATGCTGATTCAATTCAAGTTGCACAATCAGCCATAAAGGAAGAAAGCTCAGAAGAAGATCTTGCAGTCCCAACTTGTCCTCTAGAGCAGCAGATTGAAGAGTTTGACTTGAAAAACTTCATGCTGGAGGAAGAGTTCAATCAAGAGCAAGATTGTCTTCAAGTAGTAGAGAAAGGAGAAGCTGCTCCAGATCCAAAAGAAGAGGAGCACATTCTAGTTGTGGAGGAGAAAATTGCAGATCCAAGGGCTTTGAGCACAAAGCAGGCTACAGGAGAACCTTCAGTTCTTCTTTCTACTTCACCTCTCTCAAGTTCTAGTACTGAAGAGGAGTTTGATCTCTCAAACTCAATGTTGGAGGGTGAAAGAAACCATGGTGGTCAAGTTACAGATCAAGAAGACACCATGGAGGAAGTGGAGCATTTGCAGCAGGACAGCCATGAGGCAGTTTATCTGTCAGATTTGGAGGACTGTTTTGATGGAGAAGAGCCGGTTGAGTTTCCACCATTCTCTCTTTCATCATCCACATTCCAAACACTTGAGTCTGCTGTCATGAAGGAGAACATTCATTTGCAGCAGCCTGCATCTTATAGCAGCTCTTTGGAACCAAGATTGGAAGATTTTAATCTTTCATGTTCCTTCATTGGAGGAAGAGAAAGGACAGAGGAATTTCGCCATTTCTTCCACACCATCCATTCAAGGTCTACAAGAAGACTCCATTTTTGGAGTTGAAAATCAGAGCTATGGGCATATCAAACGGATCAGACCTTGCCCAATCAGGTATTTGGCTTCATTGGAGCCAAAGGAGAAGTCACAACCAGTCATGCTTGCTTCTGAGCATGAGGGTGAGCTACAAAGTACCAAGGATCAGCTGTCATACCTCTTCAATCCAAATGCAGAGCAACTAAAAGAGGTATTGAATTTGCCTTCAGCTGATACCTTGATGATTTGGGTGGAAGACCAGCTTCTTGTTGATTTTCCATCCATCCAATCAGCCATGATCAGCTGCCAAATCAATTGCATGGCTGCCACTTTTGAGAAAGGGAAGCTATTTCTCACAACCAATTGCAGGGTTTGTTTAGCTTGCCTTTGCTTCCAGTTAGAGTAGAGTAGGTAGGTTTGCTTTCAGCAGAAGAAGTGCTTGTGCACACTCTGCATGTTCCATTTGGAGCATGTATGATTTTCAGTTCTGTACATAGTTTTTGTGGTGCTGGTTTTGCTCTTGCACAGTCCATTTCAGTGGCATTTTGGTGAGAACAACTCCATGTCCAGTGGGTTTCCAAGTGGCTCAGAGAGGAGGTTTTCAAAGTTCAGATCAGTTTGCAGGTTACAACTCATGACTCCATGCCCAATGGATGCTTCAGGCAGCTGGCCGTTTTTCATCTAGCAGGCAGATGACCCCGCTGAGTCGTCAAAACTGTTATCCAAAATTCACCCCCCCAGGGTAATTTTGATAACATGCATCAGATTATTCAATCCCGAGAAAGTATATTGATTCAAGGCAAAAAATCATGTTTCTGGGGCCCCCTCGGCTTCCTTCTAACTCTCCCATCCAAGAAGAAAACCCAACGAGTTAAAAAAGGTGAAAAAATTGCATTACAAGCTTGGGGCCGAAATACAGAGAAAATCGGCTAAGTCCTAGTCCAGGCGGTCCTCGGGACAGTTGGGACGTCGGGACGCGCGGGACGCGAAAAGCCGAAATGGCCGAAAGCAAGGAAAAAATGTCTTAAGTCTTTGTTTTGTGCAGTTGGGACATCCGGGACAAAAGTACGCGAAGGACGCGGATCGGCCGGTTTGGCGCAAGACAGTCCATTTCGGGCGGTTCGGAGATATTTGTCCCAGGCAGTTCAGGACAGTTGGGACAGAAGTGTGCGGAGGACGCGAACCGGCCGGTTCGGCCGAAACAGAGGACTTTCGTTTGGGACATCCGGGCCAAAAGTACGCGCGGGACGCGAAAAGCCGAAAGAGCTGAGAGCGAATGGAATCTTGCCACGTGTCTTCGCCGCAAGCAGGAACAAGGAAGCCCGAATCAGGCGGTTCGGAGAAATTTGTCCCAGACAGTTTGGGACATCCGGGCCAAAGTACGCGTGGGACGCGAAAAGGCGAAATGGCCGAAAAGAGACAAGGAGGCCCGTGGACGAATCATAGCGTGACACGTGTCACAAGGGGAAGCGCAATGGAAATTGGCTAAGTGTTTTTTGGCCAAAAAATTTCAAAGGGCAAGGTTTGAAGGGTCGGTCCGAGCTAATAGACACAGGACACGTGTCCTAAGGCGGGGGAGTTCGGAGCCAGGGAAAGACTTAGGAAAATTTCACAAAAGTCTTGGGCCAAAAAATTAAAGGACAAGGATGACCCCGCGCCCCTGTCCTCCAACCAGATCCCTCCACGTGTCCCAAGTGGCGGGAGCGCGGGGAAAAAATGGAAAATTTTCCAAAGTTATAAAAAGTCAAAATTTTCAAAGGAAAACCCGCGGAAAGGGAAGGAGAGAGAATTGCTCATCCAATCAGAGCCCGACACGTGTCATCCAGGTGGCAGAGCGCGGGAAAAATTCAAATATCCGTTTTGGCCTGTTTTTTGCCCTAAATCTTCAGATCGCCATAACTTTCGATCCAGAGCTCGGATTTTCGCGTTCTTTATATCAATGGAAAGCTGGTGAAATTCTCTACATGATTCCAGGGTCAATCTTGCATTTTGGTTCAGTTTGGAGAGAGAAAATCAAGAAACGTCTCTGGCGCGTGGTAATGGCCAGAACTGACGTTTCAACAACCAGTTTTAATGCACATGGGTCGCATTCTTCTTCAGCATGGCCAGAAGTGATGTTTCAACCACCGATTTTAATGAAGAATGCGTTTTGGTCAATGGTTGGGCTGCTTGCACGTTTTCCTACGTTTCTCTCTCCTGGGCTCGACCCATGCATTGTATAAAGCCAGATTTGGCTCATTTTCTAAAGTGGTTCATCTTTTCAGCTCTGCCCTCCCTTCTTTTCTTCTCTAGGGTTGAAAATGGAGTTCGAACCTCCTCCCCTACTCTGTAATGGCGTTTTTGCCTTTTACTATTGAAATGATGTTCTGTGCAAACTTCTGAAGCAACAAAAACGTGTTTCGTGATGCATCTGTCCATCCTTGCTCGTTTTTCGCTTGTTTTCTTCTTGCCTCTCTTCATTGCAGGTATTTGTGCACGTTTGAATGTTCATTACAGGTTTGGAGCTGTGTTCATGGAGTTTTGGGACATTTTCTGTGTGAAATCTATCCTTGGGCCTGTGATGCATCTGTCCATCCTTCCCATTGCTCACCTCTCCTTGTTCCATGGCAGTTTTGATAGATGTTCAACATTTTCCTTCTCTGGTGTATCACCGTTTTAGTGTAGGCTCTGTTTTTCCCTTTTTTCTCTCTCTCTCTGTCTCCTTGGCATGGTTAGATTAGGATTAGATTAGCTTGCCTGCACTGGAATAGCTTGTGGCAGGTAGTTTAGGAAGAGGAACCAACCTTCTCTGGAGATTCCTTTCTCATTTTCACGAGTCCCACACTCAAAGAAAGGATTCAATGTTGTGCAATCACACTGGATGCTAGAGTGATCAACCTAGAAATCTGATCAACGTCTAGGGGTGCTGTGATTTTGCATCAACAGTAACCTGCTTCAATTCTCTGTTTTGCTGGGTCCTAGGCCTCTGTGCTTGCCTAGCTTTCAAGCTCTCCCTTTTCTGCATACAATACTGGTGGAGGGGAAAGGCGTTCCGCACCTCTTCTGGTAGTGCTCTCCACTCATCATGAGCTACCATTACATTATCTTGAAAGGCTATGTCTTCAAGTGGGTCCTCAACTAATGGCGGCTCCTCCCTTGGTAGGAATCTAGGCTGCATACGTCGATCAAGGGTCCTCGTGGGTCTTCTTTCCTCTGTATGTCTCCTATTTCGCGAAGGGGAACCTCTTACGCTGCCCACTTCTGTAGGAACCCGGCTGTGCCTTTGGTAGCTGCTTGCTATGGATGCAGATCTTTCCCTTCTATCATGCCGATTTCTTGCTCTATCCATAGTCAAATTCTCCATCAGCTGTCTCATGGTCTGAATCATTTCCTGATGGGAATTGATCATTCCGCTAAAAAGGGCATCCTGATTAGGCCGCTCACGCCGTGGAGGAGTGTGTGGTCCTTCTCCTCTATCCTTGATACCTTCAATATTCAGACGTGCCTGACTCCTAGTATAATATCGGTGTGGCCCAACTTCTGTAGGCTGCATAAAACAATTCCAAACAAACCCTCCAGGTGGGAGGATTGATGCTCTGATACCACTAAAAGATCCCTAGATGGATCTTCCTTATACTATACTGATTTTTAATCAATCAAAAACAGCAAATACAGATTTCTGTGTATTTTATATCAAGTTCATAGTGCAGATCTGGAAAGTGCGACTAGGGTTAAAGCAAAACGTCAATGTAAAACACGCCCAATAAAAGTATTCTCTGATTTCTAATGACTGCCCAGATTTTTAGCGCTGAATTACACAGAAAACTGAACTTATCACAAACTGGAATAGCCCAGAAAATCAGATCTGAGATCTGTTAAAATTCAGATTAAAGAAAGACCTTCAAATGTACCTCAGAAATGATAAAAAGTACAGCAATCAGTCTACAGTCTGATGACAAACATTTGACAAATATCTTGGATAAAAATACCTCTGAACATGCTGCCAAAACTGCTTACAATGGACTGATCCAACTGCTGGTTGCAAATCACTGGAAAACACCTTCAAATCCCTTTACCCACACGGCTGAACTGACCTTGGAAGTCTGATGAAGAACACTAGGAATTTCTGAGTGAAATCCCCTCTCAATCTCCTGGGGTTTTCGTCCGCAAGAGATAAATTCACAAGGGTTTTTGTCCTTGGAATTTCTGGTAAAAGCACAGAGCTCTTAGCAATGCAAAGATGATAATAAAAATCTGGATGTTCTCTCTACAAGTCGACTTGTTTATTTAAAGGGAGATCAGCCAACCACCACCCTCAAATCAGCCAATCAAATTGTTTCATTCCCCTATGCTGGGCGCATTTTCCCTTTTGGGCTAATTGGCACATTTTCCAAAAAATGACTCCCTAAGGTAAGTCGCACTTTCTCTTTTCTAATACAATTACTTTTAATTGTATTTTTGACATTTTAATTATTATTATACTTTATTATTTATTATATGTGTTTTTTTCATGATATTTTTTTTTTTTGAAACAATAGCACATTATAATAAAATAATAAAGATAAGTCACCCTAAAACTTCCCTTTGGCCGTCGGGTAGACATAAAGGGCCAAAGGTCTTCGCCCAGGCTCACGCGGGCAGAGGGGACATTACATTTTTTGCACAAGGATGTGTTTTTTTACGCAATTGGTTACATACCACTGTACAATAGCCTTCAAGCCGGTTCTGCTATTATTGAATCTTGGCATTGATTACATTTTCTGCACCAAATTGATTATGTTTTTGTTACATTTACTTAAAAATTAGGAGATTGAAACAAGATTAAAATACAGAATCTCAAGTAACAATTTGCAGCCTCTCTGGTTCAAATTTACTTCGCTTTTCAGTTTGAGGCCAACTTTCTTCCAGGATTTGACTATATGTCTAAATATTCATCAACTTGACATTTTTGGTCCTCCTCATTAACTAAAAGTTCATATATACAGGACACTGACCCCTCTTCCTCTTCCACTTCATTAGATGAATTTTCTTCTACGTGTCTTTATCAAGAACAAATAAATTCTTTTAGCTTTCGTTTCCCTAGACAAATTGCTTATAAAAAAAGTATTGATGTGGGGAAGTCATACCATCGCCCCTCAAGGGATAATGGGTTTCTTTCCTAGTAATTTTCCTATTTCTTGGGGAGATTCTGTTCATAATTGAAGAATAGTCTTGTAAAAGCTAAGTTCAAATTAACTTTTTGCCAAAGAAAGAAAAAACTAAAGTATATTACTGTCCAGGAATCCCCAATGTAGGTCAATGGGATTCAAGAGTGCAACAAGCTATGATGCCAAATCAGAACTGCTAAAAGGACTACATCAACTAATATGAAAATCTAAAATTAAAACTAGACACAAAAAACGAGAGGTGACTCACAAGTAAACCGTTGACAAACCAATAAATACAAATCTGTGCAATACAACACAACCAATGTTGTGAAATTAATGCCCTGTGCTATACAGAAAGAGCAGCCAAAAGAGCTATGAGAAGAAAAGACAGCTGATGGTGAGCAAAGTATTCCACAAATTCTTAGTAATGTACAAGGTAATGCGTCAGGGACATGCATTGAACTTAACTTCATGAATCCCAAATAGTATTTGAGACTATTTTTCATGCGATAGAAGAGTGGCTGTCTTTACTGATAAGGAATTATTATATATTTTTTCTGGTTTGCGTTTATGGAAACATTTCTTGGCTAAAGTTTTTATTAATAAACCTTAACACTCAATATTTTAGACATCAACCAAATTGGTTCCTGCTTGACAAGTGGATGATTTGGTGCGTAATACTGCTGTAGAAAAATCGATTAGCATTGTAAAATATTTTATTATTTTGCTATGCACAGAATATGCAATAAAGTGAGGATATGGCTCAGTTAGCGGAAATGTCTCCGTGACTTGGTATTCAGTATTTACTGTTCATGTTAGAGAGATGCAAAAATTAATCTATGCTGCCCGAATCTTAATAGCAGTTAGTGAGTTCTGAATTGTATTCTTTTTTCTGCAAATACGGCTTTAGGTTCCTTCTGAGAATGGCAGAAGAAACAACTAAACATTCTCCTTGTCAGAGGTTTTTCAAACCATATGGCTATCGAGAAAACTAGCTTTAGAGAAAGCAGAAAAGATGACCTGCGAATCGTGTTTTTAAATTATGTTGTTGAACTTTCAAATTTCACATGTTTCACATTTACATTTAACATGACTAGTGAACCTTTTCTTCAGTTAACAGAAGGGAAAAGATCAAACTTTTGTTATGATCTAGGTGTAGTCTATGATATGTCTAAATGTGAAAAATGGTTAATTTCAATTATTTTGGCCAGATTCTGTATGCATTCCCGGTATATATAATATTGGGTGCTTTTATTGAGACGATTCTCCTTGTGAGAGGTTTCTCATGCCATATGGCTATTTGAGAAAACTAGCTTTTAGAGAAAGAAGAAAAGACAATGTGTGAGTTGTATTTTTCAATTATGTTGTTGAAATTTCAAATTTCACATGTTACACATTTACATCTAACATGACTCTAGTGAACCTTTTCTTCAGAACAATACTTAACAGAAGGGAAAAGGTCAAACTTTTTTTTCTGACCCAGGCGTAGTCTATAAATGTGAAAAATGGTTAATTTCAACTATTTTGCCCATTATTTAATGTGTGCATTACTGGCATATATAATATTTGGTGATTTCATTGAGATGCTTTATGTTCCGTGGTTGTAGTTCTACTGGTGTGCAGATTGGCCAAGGCCCATTTGCTTCCACATATGCTCATGATTCATGATATCAAACTCATGGGGTGGGGTTAGGGTGTGCGACTCCTGCAAAGAATGTTCCATATGACAAGCCTGGGATGGTGGCTAGGCCACAATCTAAGATTCTAAACAGTACCTTTACTCTTTTATGTATAGATGACACCTGCCCCTCGCATTCACCTTCCTTATAACAGAATGTTTGCCATTAAGGAAACACCAAATGCTATGTAGTAACTATCAAAGTCCCATCTTTGGTATGCCAATGCCTGATAAAATATGAACTTCAATGAACATGTACCAGGATACAAGAAACTCCCTAGTTGCCATTTAACATCAATTGTCTTCTATTCTTGACTCAATATAGCTTGGGTGATTCTTCTGAGATCTCTTCCCCATGTATTGCAAATGCTTTCACTGTAAAATTTTAAATAATCTCATATTGTGGGGCAGAAGCTGTCAAGTTTTGATGCAGACTGGTAGTTTATATGGTTTCTTCATCCTTGCCAAAACATACTGCTCATTTTTGTTTTCAAATATTATTTTTTGTTTGCTTAGCTGTGGCTTCATCATGGTTTTTTTGTGCACTTAACAGTGATATGACATGATTTTTTTTCTGCAGGTATGGTTCCCCCAGCATGGATGAGATTGAAACATTCTCCAAAATTTATTCAGAGCGTCTGGATAATGCCAAACAGGCTGGAGCTTTACCCCACAATTTAATTTTAGAGGTAATTATTTGAAGTTCGTGCTGATGATTGGCTTGTAGGAAAGTTGGGTGAAATTCATCTATGAACGTGTATCTTTGGCAACTCAGACCTGCTATGTCTCTCATTTACAATTTATTTGTTGTGAATTCTAAATATTTTCAAAATGCTGCCAAAATCAACTCTCAGCCCTTGATTTATGAATGATTCAGCTGAAAGAATAATGTGCTTGGACTTTAGACACTCTATTGTGGACAGTTACAATTACTTTGTGCAGTCCAAACCATTGACACCATTCTTATTTCAACCTGTATTTAAAGTGCATCCATTTTCATGTTCCTTGTAGATAGATATAATCATTATATGTGTGAGTTTTTCAATCATAGATAGATGGCCTGATATGAGGTTGTTGTTCCTTGTTCAATATCCTGGTACTATGTTCTAAAGGTGCAATGCTTATAAACCCTTCGATAAAAGTGCAGAGGTATAGATTTGCAATTTGAAGTTTGGCAAAGAAAATTTTGTTCAAGTTCGTAACTGTAAGGCAGTATATATGCCCTTTGAAACTTTCTAAATTTATTGACTCATTCCACAATTTTGGATGGAGTCCAAGTTGTCAATTATTTGCATTTGCATCATTGATTTTAAGAGCACCACCACCTTATTTGTTAATATTTAGTGGCCATATAGGAGCCTAATTCATTAGGTAGCATGAAATAATCCCAGTTAATATGAGGCAGACAGCCTTATTTAACAGTGTTAGGGGAGTTCAGAGTTGTACAATGTAAATGAGCTTAACAATTTAGTTTGAGCTTTTGTGTCTATATAATCTCTCAGATGAAATTATCTCACATTTATATTGTTGTTGGATGATTATTTTGCCTATATGCTCCTAGGTTTAAGAGAGAGCTACCGCGTTCATGCATGTATACTGTGGCACAATCAATCAGTTGTCATTTGTGAATATTACTAAAACTTCATTCATTCTTTTAAGTAATTCACTGGAATTTTCTTTATGAAGTAAGATTGCAATCAAGATTCAAAGCAACCAAGACTCTTAAAATTTTAGAGGTCTCTACTTTAAATTTCTTGCCATGGCAAAGTCAAGCTCCCTCCATCTTAGCTTTTCTAATATGCAAGAAAAAAAAATTATTGTCAGGAATTGACATCTGTAGTTGATTTTTAGTCCTCCAGAAATCCTTTCCTGTCAACAAATCGTGTTCTTTGTCTGAGAAATTGATGATTATTCATAACGGAAGTCTTTGCTAAGCCCTAAATTTTACCTTCTTAATATTTCATATTTTTTTGTTTTTTGAGCGTAAAATAAACTTTCCATATATTATGAAATATCTAACAATGAAAATTTTAGTTTCGAGGCTTTCAGTCATTTTTATTTGCTAAAAACTTGAATGATTCTCGATAAGCTGCATTGATAATTTGACCATTCAAAAAGGAAAAGATTCTTGAAGGACAGAAACCCAAGAGCAAATAGAGGGACACATCACTACAACAATTTCCACACATGGAAGGATAAATGCCATAAAGCCAAGAAGTAGAACACTAGAATGTAATGTCCCCATTTCCGAGCAGGTGGCCTAGGAGGCCTTTCATCCGTCTTAGCCTTGGTCATGCCCAAGGGGCTAGAGACGTTGATGGTTATTGGGTATGGGCTCTTTTACCGGCCCCTGTCTTTTGTCGCCCCGGCCCTAGTTCTTTTTGTTTTGTTTTGTTTGTTTGAGCCCAAATTCGGCTAAGTATGGAGCTGAATGCGGAAGATATCCACGTGTCCCTTTGGCGCACTTGGGGTATAATGCGGAGAAAGGAATGTTCTCAAACTTGCGCCGCAGTGTCCACGTGTCTTAGGCACGATAAAGTTACCCAGGCGGATTAAAAGGTCAAAGATATAGTAAAAATGCATAGGGTCTCCACGTGTCGTCCGAGCACAATTTCAAATAAAGAGAGAAAAGGAACGTTCTCAAACAACCGCGTGACCTCCACGCATCACCTAGGCGCAGGTTTGAAGACAGCCCTAGGAAATGCCCTCAGGCTAACCGCGCGACCTCCACGTGGCAGGGAAGAATCATCACCAACCAAAGGAGCGCAAGGCTTGGGAGTTGGATGAATTAAAGGTGATCATAAATATCACCGACAGGCAATTGAGATCTTGCCCAAAAAATGAAAGATTTTGTAAGAAAATTGATTGCTGGTGGTGGAAGATCTGATTCTGGACATTGAAGCGAGGGCCAAGGGGGTCTATAAAGGAATGTTCTGATCCAGGCACCAAGAGAAGGAGAAACCAGAGAAAACAAAAGACACCAGAACTGCGAAAGAGATTTTAGGCTTAGTAATTGTGTTTGCTAGCCTTAGCAAGACTCTATTGTAGAAAAAAGTTGTAATCTGTGCTGTATCGGCCTTATGTATTATTTTCTCTATGAATAAAGGGCTCTTGTTCTGTGCATTTTAGCTCTCAATAGTCTACGTCCTTCATCCATTATTGTTGGTAGTTTTTAGATAAATGTTGAATATCTATTGTGCTATATGCCCTTGGGTTTTCTATATGCATCTATCATCTACATATTATTATGTTTTACACCTTCTCGGCCTTTGATAATTCAAGATACTTCTAAAATAGTAGACCATGCTAAACGCCCTTCGACTATTCTAACAGTTTCTTAGAATCTATCCCCGTGCCTTTTAAAATTAGTTTTAGCGTATCTCCTTAGTTTTGCATTTTGTTCTATTTTTCCTCTAACCCTTACCTCACACCAACTTAGAAGAGCAAATTCTATAAAACCTGGAGGTTATCTGAGGGGGCATGTCCCACATCCCTAAGGTATCCCATGACTTTGATGGTTCATCTGCAAAGATAGTCGTCAACAGTTTTCCTGGCACGCCTGGTGGGATGCGAACAACTACACATATGAAGACTCCATTGTCGAAAATCTACTGATTTCAGCAGTACTAAGTTTGATCCTCTCTAGTTTACGAGACAGATGCGAAGAAGATCGAGAACAAGAGAAGAAGGTGCATTTGAATATCTACAGTTATCCCTACCGAGGAACAAAAGAGGTAGACAGATTCAAAGGTCTCCGTCTCCTCCGAACCGGACTCTCTCAACACCTCCACCTGGTAGGCCCTTCTTACAATCAACTAGAATCCCAGACCTATATTAATGGCTCAACCTCCGAGATAGTTTGTTTCATGGAATCAAGGGAGTCCGCTCATCTTACCAACACCCTCAGCGGTGTGGAATCCTATTCCAGAAAACGTGCCAAAGGCGCTGCCCAAATTCAGCAGAGAAGATTTCAAAACTCCAGAGAAACACCTCTAGGACGTCGCAGAGATATGCGTGGTACATTATATTAGGGAACAGGACATTGCCTTGCGGTTACTAGCTACTTCCCTTAAGGGGAAGGCTCTGGATTGGTACCGGGCCCTAACCCCTAATTCTATCAGCACTTGGGACCAACTGGGAAATGTCTTGGTAGCAAGATTCAACGAGAAAGGAGATAGATCTTCGCTCCTACAACAGCTCATCAACATCAAGAAGGGTTCACAAGAACTTATGACCGATTTTAACACTAGATTTCACAAAACGTGGCAAAGGATTCCTATTCTAGCAAGGCCACCTGTAGGTATGGTTATTATTTTTTTACTTGAAGGCTCTGAATTTAGATATTTCTGTGATGATTCAATCGTTATGAGGGGAATCTTTACCATAAGCATATGATATTGTGATCCAAGCCGAGAACAATTTAATAGATGCCGGTAAGCTTCCCCTGAGAGCCCCTCTGCCAATGTACCCCGAAATAGCTCTCCTTCCACAAGCACAGGTCCTGAGCTCTACCCAAGCCCCTGCGTCCATATATAATTACCCATCCTCTCATCCGGCACATATCCCCACTACAACGACATCATCTTCTTCTCTAAAGATGGAGGAAGTCAAAAATATCCTCAGAAACTTCTCTAACGAGATAGTAAATCTTAAAAGAAATCAGAGCGCTTACCTAAGACAAAATTATCAAAGTTATTAGGGTGGCAAGCCTGCCTATTCCCCACAACATCAGAATACCTAGAGGCCACCGTCTGCACAGTTTTCTAACCAACTTGTCCCGGTGCCAACACCACTTCAGACCATCCCACCCAATAGCAGAAGGGAAATGGTGCTCGGGCATAACAATTTGGAAGAAGACCCCAACGCATGGTGCTTCCCTTGTAATATTCCTCACATGCCAAGAGACTGTGCCCAAGGAAATTTACAGCAAAAGGTAGCCGAACAAAGAGCAAGGGAAGGCTACGACGTTGACACATCAAGACCTTACCAGTCTGCGGGAATCTAAAATGTGGCCCTTGTTGCGCAAATTCAAGGGATGTTCCTGTAGCAAGAAGTGGAGATCGCACCAGAGCACGTGCTTTTCTCATGGGTAGAAGGCGAGGAATTCATATTTACAAACGAGGTATCTGCTTCCAACCTAGTTCAATCTAATTACAACACTCGCTTCAAAAAAAGGATGATAGAGACGGCCGCTCCTATCCCAACTACGACTAGCGGGATGCAAAAGGAGCCTCCAACCATTACAGTCTCACCACCGATGGTTGTAAAAGAAACCCCGAGAATTGTCCAGAAACAGGGTGCCCTCCATCCCGCAGTCGAAGGAATGAAACACTAGTCACCGTCTAAGATATCATCGCTTAGACCGATAAACATGGTCCAACAACTCAAGAAAGCATTAGCTAACACATCCTTGTGGGATCTTCTGGGCATTCTAGAACAAAAGGAGTCACTCCAAGAAGCATTGAGATCAAATGACGACCCAACCTTCCCCAGGAAAGAGAAAGAACAGGTAAAAACGATTCAGGCCCCAACAGAGGCAGTGCTGTTAAATCAGAAGGGAGAAGTAAGTAAACCAAGGCCCAACCCCTTTTTTATGACTCTTATAATAGGTAGGAAATTATTGCATAACTCCATGATAGACTCTGGCACAAGCATTACGGTCATGCCCAAAGCAATTATAGACGCCTTGGGAATTAAATATGAGCCCTTAAAGAAAGGAGTCATGCAACTGGATGGAAAATCAGTCCAAACCATAGGAGCTATCAAGGGACTCCTGTTGCAGCTTTATTCCTGTTCGAACATGACCGTTTCATAGGATATAGTGGTAATTGACGTTCCGCCGGTCTTCAAACTATGTTTATCCCGTGATTTCATAGCCAAGATATGAGGCTACATGTCTCTTGATTGGTCTCACCTGAACCCGATCCAGGACTTGATAACGAACGAAAGTACAATAAAATTGATCATCCACCTGTCTATACCCGATAACATCGATCATTGACAGGTTTTTAACAATGACCGGCAGATTGTACACTTTCTCTAGTAGTCCGACTAGTTTGCGATCCAACTCTAACCCAAAATTTAAGAAGCTTATGGAGATCAGATTATTTAGTTGAAGATGAACAAACTTCCAAAAGGGTTAATAACACGAGAGAGCCTTTTTTATTCTCACGATGCTAATTCAGATCGAAGGAGGTTCGCAAGGGTTAAGGAGGATTATGTTGAGCTAGAAGTGACTAATGGGAGGAAGCTAAAAGTTGGGAGATTAGTCACCCGGAGGGAAAGGGAAAGACTTGTGGCTCTATGCCATAAGTATGACAAAGTAATGGCTTGGACGTACGATGACCTACATGGTTACAACAAGGATATCATCCAACATACCATTGACCTCGAAGAAGGAACTAAGCCCGTACGCCAGAAACAACGGCCCGTGAATCCAAAGATAGAATCTCTCATGGCTGAGGAACTTAGAAAGCTCCTAGAGGCCAAAATAATCTTCCCTATCAAGCACACAACATGGGTTTCTAACCTAGTTCCGGTAAGGAAGAAAAACAGTGAAATTTGGCTCTGTGTAGATTTTAGAGACCTAAATAGAGTGTCCCTTAAGGATCACTACCCCTTACCCTCCATGGAGCAGATATTACAAACAATTGCAGGCTCAGAGAGATTCTCTCTGTTGGATGGTTTTTTAGGCTATAACCAGATATGGCTCGCGAAAGGCGACTAACATAAGACCACTTTCACGACAAAGTGGGGAACCTTCGCATACACGAAAATGCCATTTGGACTCACAAACGCTAGAGCTAGCTTTCAAAGAGCCATGGACGTCGCATTTGGAGTGCTGATCAATAAAGTAATTCTTATATACCTAGATGATCTCACGGTATTTACCAAGGTGGTAGAGGATCATTTTGACGCCGTGGAAGCCGTATTCGAGAAGTGTCAAGAATTCAGGATCTCTCTGAACCCGAGGAAATGTGTTTTCAGAGTACCCTAGGGCAAACTCTTGGGACACATTGTTTCAAAGGAAGGAATCTCTATTGATCCAGAAAGAGTTGAAGCGATCCTGTGACTACCCTTACCAGTCAATAAGAAAGCGGTCCAATCTTTCTTAGGAAAGATCAATTTTGTCAGCAAGTTCATTTTAGACTTTGCCGAGACAATCCGCCTGATCACACTAATGCTCAAGAAGGACCTTAACTTCAAATGGACCGCTAAAGGCTGTCAGGCCTTTGAGGTAATTAAGGGGGCTATCGCATCCGCCTTGGTACTGCCGTGTTGACGCAAAAAGGAGAATCTCAAGGAGCGTAACATCCGGTCACCTTTTCAAAAACTCTCCATGACTATGAAACCGGGAATAACTTTGTAGAAAGACAAGCTTACGCTATAGTCAAGGGTCTGAAGAAATTTAGGCACCTTGTCACCTATAGTAGAATTAAGGTTATGAGGGCACACTCTAGTGTCAAGGAATATATAATAGAGGGTGAGATAACAGATAAAAGAGCTATATGGATTACTAAGATCTTCGAATATGACATTGAGATAAAACCTACAAAGCTAGTGCAGGGAAGGGGCGTATGCCAATATCTTACACAAGATCCCATGACCCCGACTAATGATGAGCCCGAGAACATACTCTATATCCAAGAAAACGACTCTAATAGCTGGGTCTTGGATAGGATCCGCTTCATGTAGACAGGGAAATACCCAAGCCATCTCCCTCTCAAAAAGAGAAGGTACTATAGGCAACAAGGATCCAAGTTCACCATGATTGACAATTTCCTTTTCAAAAGAAACTTTAACGGGATCCTGCTCAGGTGCCTGGAGAATGAAGAAGCTGAAAGGGTCTTACGTGAGTTGCACCTTGGGAGCTCGGGAGGCCATTTTTCTACCTAAACCACAACTAAAAAAATCCTGCAAGCAGGATACTTTTGGCCAAGCCTGTTCGTTGAATGTCAAGCGAAAATAAATAGATGTAGGATTTGTCAAGTTTATACGGGCTTTCGGAGGAATGTGTCATTACCTCTTAACCCCATCCTAATTGAGGAACCATTTGCACAATGGGGTCTAGACTTCATTGGTATGGTCAACCCAGCTTTGAGCGCCAGGCACAAATGGATCCTCACTGCAACCGATTACTTCACCCGATGGGCGGAAGCAGTTCCACTAAAAGAGGCCACTGAGAATGTGATCCTGGAACTCCTACAGGATATCACTACCTGCTTCGGACCCCCCCGCACTATTATATTAGATAATGCTAAGGCCTTTTTGGGGGCCAAAGTATCCTACTTTGCTGTAAGGCATGGGATTTATCTGAAAACATCCTCCAATTATTACCCATAAGGAAACGGTCTGGCAGAATCCACTAACAAAAATCTGATCAGGCTCATAAAAAGGATGGGAAATGAGCATAAGAGACTGTGGCATGAACATGTCAAAACAACCTTATGGGCTGATTGAATCACACCTAAACAGATCCTGAAAGCCTGCCATATGAGATAGTTTACGGGAAAAGCACTGTGATGCCGATTACCCTAGAAATCCTTGCATTACAACTATTAAAACAAATTGAGATAGAGGAAAATGGGGCAATGCAAGTAAGACTCACCAAGCTAGTAGAGCTCCAAGAGAAGCGGGAGGCCGCTCATGAAGCCATGATCAACCGCCGATAGGTGGTGAAGACCTAGCTCGATCAAAAAACGTCGGAACCAGAATTTTGAGTTGGTACTATGGTTTTGAAATGGGATGCAAGGGCTGCCAAGCCTGGAAATCACAGAAAGTTCGACCCCTTGTGGATAGGACCCTTCAAAAATAGCGCATACAAAGCAACACAACGCTTTCGAACTTGAGACCATGGAAGGCGACCCCTTGGTGATTCCGGTAAACGAGATTCACTTAAAGCCTTTCCATTGAGTCTCTTCGTTTGAAGTATTGTATCATATGTATAGTTTTTGCTTTTCCTCGTCTTTTGCCTTGTTTGTTTTTTTCCCCTTTCAATAAGTGTCTCAGACACGTGTCCCTCGCGGGACACCCTTGCCTCTTTTTGAAGTTTTGGAGGAAGTGCATCTTCCTAATTTTCCCTGAAGTTAATGATCCAACGTCTTTCTAAGATATTTGGGGAAAAAGATTGAAGAATTGACGCAAAATCTCTTGGAAAACGTAAAGTTTGGCGCTTAGGGTCATTAAATCAAAAGGGTCATTATATGATGTGACTCTATATACATGCGTGAGCCATTACTCTACATAGGTTAAGGTGGTTATTTAAGACAAGTATGGGGGCATCCAACAAATTCATTTCAAATGCTAAGAGTTTTCCACCTAGCCTCCAAGTTTCGAGTAGACAAAAATCAGAGCCTTCTCCTAGTCCTGAAATCTGCCATGGCGACTTCCAGCTCTACACCACAAACGAAGTCTTATGCAAGGAAACTTGCACCCCCATGCCCTCTTCACCCAAGGTTGAGGTTCCCTGATGGGGGATCACGGTTCAGTGACCCTTCCATAGTTTCAGACTTTGCCGATGATGTCTTTGACCCTGTTCTCAGCAAAAATCCCAAAGCTCTGAGGGAGGCAACCCATGCCAGGTTTCTTAACCTAGGGAATTCTGAGTCTTTTGGCTCAAGAATATGGAGCACAACACTTGCTCAATATATGGTGCCTCTCGTGCACCCGTACCTAGAGCTTGTACAGATGTGCGTGAGCTTGTTTCAATACCGACACCAATGTCATCCAGGGCAGAAGCATAAAGGTGGTAATCACACCTCAAGCTATTAGAGACATGTTGGCCCTAGTCTATGACCCAACGACCAGTTTCTATAACATGGCCAAGCTCCAAAACGTTTGGGCTCAATGCCAAAACAAATCTTCGTTCCTTGATAGGGAGTTAAGATACACAGATTCAGGCGGTTCGGGAACTACAGGATTCCCCATTCCCCTGAAGTCACTAATGGTGGATTCTCAAGGCGCCTGCTCCATGTTAGCATTCATTTTCAGCCAAGATTCAGACAAAAATGTCCATGATTGGAAAATAGGGGCCCTGTTCAGAATGAGGTCCATGAAGAAGGAGAAGACGTACCATTTCGACTTCGCCGAAGTCATTTTGGAGTCTATTTGTGAGCAGCTAACCATGTTCCCAGTAAGCTCTACCTTCAGGTATTCCTCGTATTTGTTCCACCTCATTTTATATCAGAATTCCTAGTACCTCAGCCAGTATATGGCTCTAACACTATGGGATGCGGAGGTAGACCCCCAAAAGATCATTCCAGTGTCCTCTTGGACTCATGTGCTGTTCCGCTTGTCAGACGTATATGAATTTTTTAACTCTTTTGTGGAGCCCCTCCTGCATGAATTTGACCCAGAAGGGGTCAACAATAGAATGAATAGCTCTGTTCAGTCCATCCTCGTAGATCCCCTGCACCCTTGCGATTATTTTTTCGGGGTAGGACATTCTATGATTCAACTACATGGTTTCCAAGATGAATCCTTTATGCTCCTGAGGGTCCTCACAACACAGGTGGTGGGTCTAGAGATAGCCAGGTAGTTGGTACTCCTGGATGTTGAATTTGGCTCCGGTCAAAAAAATAAGGCACTTTTTGACCTCCCCTTGAGCAAGGGAGGAATTACTGTGATTAAATGCAAGGTGGAGCATATGCTCACACAAAATTTGGCTTCCTATGGCTTCGCCCTAATTCAGGACTCATGGAGGTATGACCCGGATGGGACGATGGCCTCCACTTTAGTTCAAAACAAAGTTTCAGACTCCTGCTAGCACGAGTCTAGGAATTTTTTTGAAGACAGGCGGTCCCCTCGGGTAGAGTCACCCGACATGTTCGTCGAGCTCAGTGACATTCCAATTCCAAAGTGGGAGTCATTCCACCCTAGTCCATCATAGGTATGACCCCACCCTCACAATGACACGAGGACTCATAGTGGCCCTATGTAACAAGGACTGGAGCACAGAAAAAATTGAAGCCTATTGGAAGTATAGGTAGGAGATCGGACAAACCACCCTCGGTTTTGAGGGTGTATCTAGTGACGAACAATGGGAGGATTTTTGGGATGCGGATCATGGGTCCAATGTGGAGAGTGAGGAGACAGTGACAATCACCAAGGTGCAGCTCACGAGAACTACCACAGAATCCTCCGGGCCCTCTCAACCGCAATTGCTGGAACAACCCACACCCTCCACTTCTCAGCAAGATCCTTCGGTTCGAACCCCCACGCCGCAACTCACACCAGTTCCCCAAGGCGGGAAATCAGTGGAGGAATCAATGCTGAGCCCTCCACACAAAAAGTTAAAGTCTGTTGAAACCCCTACATCTCCTCCCCCTCTCCCTCCTCCTGGGGCTCCCTTTCAATCTCCTCCTCCACCACCATTTTCCCCTTTAGGGGGTATCCCCTTATCGGTCACCCCATCCCAGACACTCCCTCCTCCTGGAGCCTCTCTTTTGCCTCAACCTCCCTCCACCATCCCAACTTTCTCCCCCATGTGGTGACATGCCCTTCTTTGGCTCTGGTAACCTCACAGCCTCAACCACCTATTACAATCCCATATGGTCTGCCACCTAGGTTCCCATTCGCAGGTGGGGTCGTCCCTTCTCCCTCAGAATTTTTAAGTCAAGTTGAAGCGGCCAAAGTGGCCTGAGATAGCAGAAGGATGAAGCAAAAGAAGAAATAAATGTCGGCAAGAGTGATGAAGTAGATGCGGTCATTATATGACCATCAACAAAGTTCCTTTACCATCACACGGTTAGTCCCCCAGGTGTCCAAACCCATAGAACAGATGCAACCTGACGACTATTCTATCAGCACTGTCGCGGTCAACCTCAGAGTTTGGCCTCAGGATAAGGTCGAGCTAATGAACAAAACTACTATTGTAGTCACGACAGACTACCTCAAGCTCAACAACCAACTCAAAAAGGCACAATCTAGCCTTCGAAGGGCAGAAGGCACCGTGGCCAACCAACAAGCTGAGATTAAAGGCAAAGGCAAGGAGATCGAACAACTCCACAAGGAGTTGAAGGAAGCTCCATCACGAGAATTCCTTGGGGCTTCTTAGGCGGAAGCTAAGAATCTAGAAGCTAAACTTGCCATGTCCAAAGCCTCGGCCAATTCGCTCTCACAGGAGAAAGGAGCCCTCCAACAGGAGGTTGATTCAAGAAAGGTGGAGGTTGCTACGCTTCAGGCAAAGTTGCACGCTGTTGAAGTAGAGAAGGGAAGCCTCCAGACAAGGTTGAAATCATCTGAGGACGCAGTCAAGGACTTGACCCATAAATTGGGACAACCCCAGAAAGGGGGAATTGTAACATTGGTGTAGGAGCTATATGCCTCTTGCTGTGACCGAATTTCCACCGTGACAATGAATCTAGCCCCCACACTTGGATTTATATCTGATGCACAGGGGTTATGCTCAAATGTGGAGACCACAGCCTCCACCATCAACAATGCTGTATCCACCAAGGTCCCTGAATCACTACTGTTGATTTAGAAACTTTATGATTCTTTCGACTCCGCCCTACAAGGGGCCAAAATCACAGACATGCGGATGATTGCTGCGAAGATCAACAAGATCCTGAGCCGTAACAAAGCATCCATCAAATGCCAAAATCTCCTGACCCAACTCTAACAGGGGATCAAAGAGCGGAAGTAGAGTATCAATGAATTGGTTCAATTAGGCTTCCCCTCCCCCTTCCCCAATGACTCCACAGTCCTATCAAAGGACCAAATTCAACAGCTCTTGATCGCCAAATGACAAGATAAGACTATCTTTCAGTCTTTAAAAGAGAGCTCCAGTGTCACCGAGGTGGAAGCCATCCTGAACCCAATCGTATAGTTGGAGTTCCATTTGCACACAGTAGTGTAGAGTCTCCAAACCTTTTCTCACAAGGAGATAATCGAGCTGGATCGAGCTTTCCAGGCCTTGCAGCGAAGAACCTACCCTACAGAGGTGGAATGGCTTGGATATCAGACTGCTTTGCAATAGCTCTGAGTGGCATTTTGTAAGCCACATTTTGAATTTTGAGGCAAAGAGGATTGTCAGATCCTTCCATGACTGGCATGGAGTCCCTTGGTGAGTCACCAATAACTGTAGAGTCTTTTTAGTGTAAGGCTCTTTTACTGGCTACTGTCTTTTGTCGCCCCGGCCCTAGTTTTTTTGTTTTGTTTGTTTAAGCCCAAATTCGGCTAAGTATGGAGCTGAATGCGGAAGATATCCACATGTCCCTTTGGTGCACTTAGGCATAATGTAGAGAAAGGAATGTTCTCAAACTTGTGCCACACCACCCACGTGTCTCAGGCATGATAAAGTTACCCAGGTGGATTAAAAAGTCAAAGATATAGTAAAAATGCACAGGGTCTCCACGTGTCACCCGAGCGCAATTTCAAATAAAGAGAGAAAAGGAACGTTCTCAAACAAGCGCACGACCTTCATGCGTCACCTAAGCGCAGGTTTGAAGACAAAGCCCCAGGAAATGCCCTTAGGCTAACCGCGCAACCTCCACGTGGCAAGGAAGAATCATCACCAACCAAAGAAGCGCAAGGCTTGGGAGTCAGACGGATTAAAGGTGATCATAAATATCACAGACAGGCAGTTGAGATCTTGCCCAAAAAATGAAAGATTTTGTAAGAAAATTGAATGCTGGCGGTGGAAGATCTGATTCTGGACATTGAAGCGAGAGCCAAGGGGGTCTATAAAGGAATGTTCTGATCCAGGCACCAAGAGAAGGAGAAACCAGAGAAAAGAAAAGACACCAGAACTGTGAAAGAGATTTTAGGCTTAGTTATTGTGTTTGCTAGCCTTAACAAGGCTTTGTTGTAGAAGAAAGTTGTAATTTGTGCCGTATCGGCCTTATGTATTATTTTCTCTATGAATAAAGGGCTCTTGTTATGTGCATTTTAGCTCTCAATAGTCTATGTCCTTCATCCATTATTGTTGGTAGTTTTTAGATAAATGTTGAATATCTATCATGTTATATGCCCTTGGGTTTTCTATATGCATCTATCATCTACATATTATTATGTTTTACACCTTCTTGGCCTTTGATAATTCAAGATACTTCTAAAATAGTAGACCATGCTAAACACTCTTCGACTATTCTAACAGTTTCTTAGAATCTATCTTTGTGCCTTTTAAAATCAGTTTCGGCGTATCACCTTAGTTAGTTTTGCACTTTGTTTTATTTTTCCTCTAACCCTTACCTCGCACCAATAAAGAAGAGCCAACTTCTATAAAACCTGGAGGTTATCTTAGGGGGCATGTCCCACATCCCTAAGGTATCCCACGACTTTGATGGTTCATCTGCAAAGATAATCATCAACTTCGGTGGTGAGAGATCCACTCCTAACTATTAGAGCACTCTTCGGTGGTGAAAGATCCTCCCTAGTTTGTTAATTTGGAGCTTCATTCAAATCAGATTTTCAGATCAAGGTTTTCAGAGAATTTGAAGAGTTTGCTCAATGCCGGAGAGAGATTATTTGGTCCATACTTCAGCCATCTATAGATCAGATTATTTCCAGCGTTTGAGGCAAGCTTGTTCAATTCCAAGGAGTTTCATTCAGTTTGGGCTTTATTTATTTTCAAATCTACTTAGGGTTTTGCATCAATGTTTCTAGGGTTTTTGGTTGGAGTTTTTCAGTTTTGTAGGTTGGATATGATTCATTATCTGAATTTCAGAATTTACAAAGATCATTTCAGCTCCTTGTGAATTTTTGGATTTTTTTGGCAGTTACAGCAGTTAAAATAAATAAATAAAATCAGATATGAGAGATGAAAATTATTTCTCTTGTTTACTATTCTACATATTTTTCTAATGTTAGAAATTATTATTCTAGAAAATACATGTTTTTCTTTGTTTTTGAATATTGCTGTCCTAAAAATCAGAAAAATCAGAATTTCAGTTTGCTGTTATTTTTATATATTTTGTGAATTTCAAGTGATATCCTACAAAGGATATTTCATAGAAGAACAAACTGATAGATGTATTGTAATAAGCAATGAAAACCCAAGTTCTTGACACTTGGGTTCTTTCAAGGTACATGTAAAGCTAGAGTTTGGTTACATGCCATGCATTTCACTGGTACATCTGTTGTTATGAAGTGGTCATGTAATCTGTTATTAGGTGCTAGTAAGGGTACTTCGAAGGTATTGTTTTGAAATTTATGTAGTTCAGTTATATCTTTATGCAATTGAGTGTTTAATGCAAAGTTTAGAACTTTAATGTGGTATCTAACATGTTTGGGTCTCTGTAACTTAAAGCTTACTCCTATATTTTGACATGGTGTCAAAGCCATGACTCTACCACCCATGCATTTGTCTGAAATTGCTGTTCAGTAACCTCCAATTAAAATCCAGAGCAGCCGAAGTATGGTGTTTTATATAGAAGAAACGTTCTGGATTCTAGATCAGATTGAAATTACAAAGATTTGAGAATTGATCTCAACAAAAAGAAGAAAGAAGAAAATAATGGGAGGAAGAAAAGATACGAAAACCGGAGACAAAATTCAACGAAGGAAAAACCCATGCCAAAGTGAATGAGGATAAGTCAAGATAAAGATAATTAAAAATTTTCAAGTCTCAATTTGTCGGGTTTGGTAAAACTTTTTGAATAAATACATATTTGCACCATTTGAATACAATATGAAGTTACAATATGAGAAACATGACTTGTTGTCCCATGTATTCCCAATACAAGTCTGTCCATACTATCATAGATAGAGAACTATGACGCAGTTTTTTCTAAGTTACAGAAACACCATACGTGGGGCACTTGGTTCGGGTACGGCTCCGATATGTGCCCGGAAATGGCCAGGGTATGGCCGGGCAGGTCCATGTACAGTTGGGTGCCCTGGCTGTTTCCAGGCCTAAAACAATTTTTTTTTTCCTACTTTAAAATTAATATATCATTACAGCAGAAATTACAGTTTTTGCCAAGCCATCAAAAACAAGGACAAACATAGCATGTATGAGATAAATGTAATAAACACCTCGACTAGATGTGGTAGGGATGATGCTTGTGCTTAGGTTCAATGAAATTATGTGTAGTTTGTTGTGGTTATTTAGCTTCTTTTGTTTTTCATATGCATAATATGTGGTTAATTCCTATTTATTAAGCTGGATTTTTTTTAATATATGTATATATATATTCTGTACGGCCCTATCCAACGCCGTATTTAGGGCTAATTTTTTTTTTCCGTATCCGCGAATCGGATACTTTGAATTTGTACCTATATCCAACATGTATTGGCAACTTAGTTTTTTTTCTTTTTCCCCGCTCTAAATATACAATAAGCTTACTTTAGCGTACATATCATATTTAGTGTGCCTCTAAAAGGCTCCTGAAGAAGTATTTAACATTGTATCAAAGCACCTTGTCGTCTAAGTTCTTGTGGTGGTTTGTGACTGATAAGAGATTTTTGGCGTGTTTAACTTCCAAAATTGCATGGATATGGATACAGATGTGGATATGGTGCAGATACAAATACAATTAGTTTTTAAGCCTCCCTGATATGGATAGAGTTGGATATGGCATATCTATAAAATATAATAATAATCTAGATTTTAAATAAAAATATATATTAATAATAATAATCAATTTTAAAATATAAACAAATTTATATTTTAGTTTAAATTACACGCAAAATACTCACTCCCAGCCACCATGGGAAAGGTAAAAAGTTGGTATTCAATGTATTAAAAAAAATAAAAATTGCCGGTTGTGTAGGCCGATAGAAAATAGATGAAATGAAAGAAAAGAAGCAAAGTAGGCCAAAGGAAACAAATCAAAAGAATTGCAAGTTGAGCAGAGCCAATGTGAAAGTTTGAAGTAAAAGAGCAGATCAACACTCTCACCTCCTTGTCCTCAAGTATTGCTGCTAAAATGCATCATAGAAGGTCATTTGCAGTTTTATAGCATCTCTTTAGCTTTTTGAGTTTTTTTTTGGTTTTTTTTTTAAACTTTGAAATCAAATGTGGCCATAGTTGGCTTGCATATATATCCTTTTGTATTTGATATGGCTCAATTACAAGTTTGTATCTAAATACGGCTAGGTACAATATCCGAGCCGCATGATACCCGTATTTGTATCCGGCACGTGGATACGTGTGCCCTAGCAATAGGGGTGCCGTATGCTGCAACCATGTGTTTAAGTGATTGCTTATTTGTAGAAGAGATTGATGCTTGGGTACCCATTACCAAGGCTGGAAATCCATTTGGAGGGTTTAAAGAATCCACAATCTGGAATTATTGAAAAAATTTGGAAAATCTGGTCTGGAACACACACACACATATATAACAAATATCTTAAATACATCTATTTGAAAAATGCCAATAGATATCAATTTCAAGGCTTTTATTTTGGATTTTACACATATCACATTGATTAATGATTCCATTACATTATATTCATAATTCCCATAGATTGATGAAAAAACTTTTAAGTGATTGTCAAATATTTGTAAAATTTATCCCCAAAATTATCGTGTGATGGTCAAATGATGTTGAATTTAATATAGAAAATAAAACCTTACGATGTCACATCATCATATCCCACCCTTTGCTACCATTGTAGAAGGCCTATCGGCATAATATGCATAATTTATAAATATGCAAAACTGATGAGTACAATGAAAAGCATATATGCTACATTCAACCAAGAACTATTAGCAGCAATTCAAAAAATGTTCTGATATCATTGAGAGTATGGGAAATGCTCTTTTGCCAGGAAAAAAATAGAGCAGGGCAGACTTGAACTGAACTTATCTAGGCCATAAGATAAATCCGGTCTAATTAAGATTTGGTGCACATCTGGCCGGATCCAGTAATTATGCTTGTGTAAAACTATGTTCAGACCTATTAAGTGGAAGCTAGTTTATTTATGATAAATCTCATGCTCGAGTTGAAGCTCCAAGATGGTGTGTTGTTACCAAATGAACATACCAGATTGGAGAAGAGAATTCAAAGAGGAGAAAAGCATTGTTTTAAAACATGGTGAGTACTCACCACTTGCCTGTGAAACGAGATCTCAGCATAGAACTTCTGAGTTTTAACTTGCAAATCCTGGCAAAAATTGGAAGAACTCACCAAGGACTCAGCACAACTAAGTATTGTACTCTTTTTTGGTCGAAAACTGATGGAAATTATACTTATGTATGCTTTACATTCATTTCTCATGTCATTTAACAGAGTATATGTTATTTCAGTTTATATAATTTTTAAGCATCAATAAAGTTGCCGAGTAATTGGTGAGTTCTGAATCTGATTCAAAATTTTGGGCCGCCAAGTAATTGCTGAGCACAATTGTTAAAACTATGTTTCTAAGCTTGTTTGACAATTGTTGTCACACTACTTGCAGGCTGAAAATAATTTTTCGCTGATGGTTTGTTACTGAGTGAAGAGAATATAATCTGATAAACAAATACGAGAGGATAAATACTTAACAAAATCTTTAAGCTAAACAAACAAGGAAAAATGGCATACTCAAGATTACATGGAAAAACCTCAGGGCAGCAACTCCTTTATTGCATTCTCCCAACCGTTTACAATACAATAATGTTCTTCCAAGTTCTGCTTTACGCTACTGCATGTCCAGCTATATGTAAGCACATCAATAGGAAACTGTCAAATTGGTATTACAATACAATGGGTACCAAAACCATAGGCCAAGAGTACAGCCCGTAACAGTTCCCCATGAATTGTGCCTGGCTATACAGTCCATAAAGGGGGTAAATTATGGAAAATATACAACACATTCACAAAATTGATTCTTGGGAATGCCTGCGAGGTTTTTAACCCAGGTCATTGTTGCATTGAGGCACCTTACTGCTAGAGCACAGTCTGACGGACTTTAAAATCGTCTCAATACCATGAAATTGAATAGGCACCAAGAGAGGAAGGTGTATAATTTTCTCTATGGTTTTCAATGCATTAGATGTCACACTAAACAAAGGTTTGGTTGCGAAGGTGTGACTGAATTTTTTGAGTTCTTGTTATCCGAGGAGGTTTGGAGCTGTGGAGTTCCTATAAATTGTTCATGCAAAAGAGTCATTGGAGTTTCCGCTCGTTATTGGGTCTGTTGGTAGATGACACAAGATTGAACATTGTTTGATGCTATTTGTAATTCTGCAAGCAAGATAGAATGTTTAGAGGCCTATCGCTAACCAAAACTGTACTAGTCAATGGTTGCAAACACTATCTCTATAGAAGTTGTAGAACAAAAGTCCAATATACACTATCTGCCAAAATTCCAATTTGACAATAGTCAAAACTTCCATTTTGTGAATAGGCAGCTGTTATATTGTGAAGAGGTTGAATTCAGTCAACGCACTTGTGAGTGAAGTTTGATAACGACGATGCAACATTCTTGCTATCATCTTCCTATGTAGCATTGTCCATTGTTTCTCTAAGGATCTTCTCATGCTCTGCGATTTACAATGCCTGATTGCAAGAAAGACATTAAAAGAGGTATTTAGAACTGTTCCTGCCACCGTGGCTCCATGTTCTCTTGCAGCCCATGTCCAATTTCTAGTGTACAAATGGCATCACAATTAGCACCAAAGATAATGAGGTTTCAAGTGTTCCATGTGGCAATTGAGAACTTGTCTTACTATGTTATTACTGAAGTTTGTAAAGCCATGATAACTTAGTACTGTTTTGGTGGTTGTAAAGATTATGGGCCCATCTCATTTCAACTGAATTGTAATTGTACACCCCCTTTATTTTGTTGATTTGGTAGATGTCCCTTATGGGGTGTCCTTAAGCTTAAATGCTGTGACTGAGGGGTATCTCTTCCGTAAAATAATAAAATTCACCCAAGACCTGCTCTTGGCCTTGTTCATTGGGGTACACCACACCTAGAAGTGGATGTGGTAGTTTATGCAATTTCAACACTTAACATTTGTATAGTTGATCATATCTCTTGGGGATTTGAATGCAAATCTCCACTATGAAAGCCCCTATGATTCACCACTTGAGCTCATCCCATTTGACGTCTTGGTACACTATCTTTTTTTTTTTTTTGATAACCCAGTTGTCCCCACGAACCAGCCCAGCACACAGCTACGCACAGGTGAGCTAGGGCGAGACTAATCCTGGGGATGCACGCAATTGCCCGCTAACCACGTGCATCAATTTAAATCCGGGTGGCGGTTTCGAACCCGGGACCTCGGGGAGCAAACCCAAAACCCAAGCCGTTGCACTACCTGTGCGGGGCTCTTGGCACACTATCTTATTATGAAGAGTTTTCTTCAAATGTTTTGCTTCTGTTCGGACCATGCTCAGCACACAACATTGCTCATATTACAAACTTCATCCATATATCATACATGTGACTGTCCAATATTCTCCCATACCTATCATATTTCAAGTCCACTATTTTAATACTTATTTTTTACAGCAAGCTGTTTCAAAGGAAAAATATTATATTTTAATTTTGTTCACTAAAGCAATATAGGTAGCTGTTCAAGTTTCCCAATGGCTGGCCATGAAGATGAGTCAAAGCTTACGTTTTACACACAAACAACCAATCAGGTAAGAAAATAAATGATAAACTTGAAGGTTGCATCGAAGAGATCAGAGGAGCTTGGCGCCAAAGGGGTTTTGATGCCAAACTGGAGTTTAGCACCAAGAACTACAATGCGACAGGATAGAACTTCATGCAAAATTCTTAGGCATGCCAAAGATATGGGTTGTACCAAAGATTTGTTTGTGCCAAGATTTCTTTTATGTCAAATCAAAGATAGAGTAGAGGAGGAGGTGTAACCAATCATGTGCTTAAATGTGGCATTTCTTCTGATAAGTCATTTCAAGAAATGTCTCTGATTGACTCGTTGGAGTTGTACAAGGCACAATTGTCACCTTATAAATATTTTGAAGTACAGTGTAACAGGATGAGCAAGTTTAAGCAAGTAAACTCTTAGACTGTGTAGCATCAGCACTATTTTAACAAAAAAATTGAGTTTAAGGAAACTTGTATTGCTTGGGAATATTTTGTGTGATTGTTCAGAACTCACCTCATCCTCTGAAATTATAAAATTGCACAATTGGATAAATTTCATAATCTAGAGCTCCCGTGAAGTCACTGACAGATGTTAATTCAGTCTTAGTAATAGAATTTATGTAAGAGTTTCATCTGTGTTGCTCTCTCTGATTTAGGAATCTTGGCAGACTTTGATTAGTTCCTTCCTCCCAACCTCTGATAAATGTCACCTCATCAGTGCCACAAGCCCAGAATTTTTAATGTTGCAATAAACACAAACCCAAAACCTTGTTTCATTGTACCAACTGATTTCCCCTCTGTATGAATGATTGCAGTTTGCAACTGTCCAGAAATTAAGTTTAAATTCCCTTTTGGCTTTCAAGAGCTATTTTAATGAAGTTTTCTTTGGGTGGCGGGATGTTTGTTTTGTGAAGCTGTGCTAGCAGTAGCTGGTCTAGGTACAGGTGCGGATATGGGTATGGGTAACCAGTATGCTGGTACAGCATGTTTTTGGGGGCGCTCGGGTATGGCCACACAAGAAATATATAAAATATTAAGTAAAATTAACCATATAATATGCATAGAGTAAACAAAATAAGTTAAATAACCTCAAAATGTACTGATAATTCAATGCCAAATATCATTTATCAAACTTAGAACAAGCACATTGTGCAAATGTTACATATATACACAAAAATTAAGACAAATCAGCATATTAATTATATTCATAATCACAATGCTCTCAAGTGCATTCATCGAGACCATCAACACTATCATGTGGTTCATTAGAACCACAAGGAGTAGCAATTTTGCTCTTGCTAGCTCCATCATACGAAGTGCCCTCTAGCCCTAAGCAATTGAAAATCTGAAGGTGGGAGAGCAAATGTGCAATGAGAGAAGTATTCAATGTGACCTAAATGTGTTGTTTAAAAAGAGTTTGGAGGTGTCTTTAAGGGTTAGGGTGTTATTTTGTTCAATTTTAAAGTCATTTTGACCTTTTTTTACCATAAGAAATTAAGAAAAATAAAAAAACGTCTGTCACTGCAGTTTCATGCTGGATATGTGCAGGGTATGCCAAAACGTACCTGGGAATGTTTTGGGGTACCTTGCACTTATCCCCCATGGACCCACAAAAAAACCTGTATGTGGTTTGCATTGCACCCGTACCTAGACTCTACACAGATGTACTAAGCTACCTAGATATTGTCTGATTGCAATATTGATGCAAATCTTTGAAGATGTTGGCATTGAGAGAATGTAAAATCTTAACAAGAAGAAAATACCTCAAACATGCAAGCCCCAAATGTGAATAACTGTCACTAGTTTCATGGTAATCCCCCAACTCATGCTTTTAGTAAGTCAAGAGGTCCAAAAATGCTCATCCAAAGCTCAAATTTCAGCCCCAAAGCCTCCAATAGATGAGCGCAGCCTCTAACACCCCGGTGTATTCATCAAGAGTGTCAACACTATCATGTGGTTCATTAGAACCACAAGGAGTAGCAATTCTGCTCTCACTAGCTCCGTCATGTGAAGTGCCCTCCATCCCTAAGCAATTGAAAATCTGAAGATGGGAGAGCAAATGTGCGATGAGAGATAAATTTTCAATCTGACCTAAATGTGTTGTTTAAAAAGAGTTTGGAGGCATCTTTAAAGGTTTGGAGTTGTAAATTTTAAATTCATTTTGACTTTCTTTTTACCATAAGAAAAAATAAACTATTTTCACTGCAGTTTTGTGCTGGATATGTGCAGGTTATACCCGGGTACATTTAGGGGTACCTTGCACTTATCTCTCACGGACCCACAGACAAACCCGTACCTGGTATACATTGTACCCGTACCTAGACCCTGCATAGGCATACCCAGCTGCCTAGCTATTGTGTGATTGCAATATTGATGCAAATATTTGAAGATGTTGCCATTGAGAGAATGTAAAATCTCAACAAGAAGAAAATACCCCAAACATGCAGCCCCAAATGTGAATAACTGTCACTAGTTTGGTGATGATCCCCAAACTCACAATTTTAGTCAGTCAAGAGTTCCAAAAGTGCTCATCCAAAGCTCAAATTTTTGCCCCAAAGCCCCTGATAGATGAGTGTGGCCTCTAGCACTCCAACCAGAATGCTCCACTCTCAATGCTCAAAAATTACATTTTGCAAGTGAAGAATGGATGGGGTGATGTTCTTCTTGTCTTCTTAGTTTTTAGAGCTGACACAAACGTTATCATCAATTTTTTTTTGTTTTTCCCTTCTTTATTATTTGGTTCTTTTTTAATTCTTTCTGGGGGAATTGGGGAAAAGTGCAAGGGGAGGATGGAGGTAGGGGTGTGGTGCCTTTATGCAAAGGAAGGTAAGTATTCCTTAGAAATGGATATATCCGAGGAGCATAGTTGATATCGACATTGGACCCATGCTACTAATATCTACAAAAAGTACAGGGTCACACAAGAGTATCTGTTTCACTGAAACACTATATCTGCCACTGAAAGAGTCCTACATTGAACTACATTTACAAAAAAACATCAAGAGTATATGGTACAAGCTTACCTGAGCTGAGACTCCGAGGGATTGTATGTTTACAACATTTTATTTACAGAAGCGCAGTTATGTAGTTTCTCTCAAATTGTACCCTCAAACCTCTAAACAACAGATCCACAACAGCATTGAGGAGTATTTTAAATTTCATTTCTTATATCAGAGTTGAAAGTGTTGCCTCTCTCACTTTGTAAGTTGTTTGTTGCTAATTAAGGCTGAGAAGTGGATAAATATACTAAATGTTGGGCTTGTAAGTAGGATTCTCTATAAATCCAGGAGTCTTGTGACATCAGCTCCTGCTCCATATAAGTAAAATGAAGTCTTGCTAATATTTTCTTACTCGAGTTGAAAATGATAATCCTCATTTTACCCGAATTTCCCCCAGCCTTTGCTCTCACAAAAACTAAGTTAGAATGTAGTTGTCCTTGCCACCGCTTTGAAGTTAAGAATAAAAGGATTTTTTTGGCAGAATCCAGAAGAATAGAGTTTTACATTTCAGGATAAATGATATTTCTTAAGATCCATGGCATGTCCTATTTTATTTCTTTGTTGCTCACTTCTCTGCTTATGGGCATTTTCCTCACATGACCTTTCATTAGCGCTTAGGGTCTGGAATTCAAAAACTAAAGAGGATGATGGCGTGTTCTCAAATTTATTAACTTCGACATTTCATCTCACAGGAAGCATCCAAGAGGCTAGATCCCCTAGACATATTATTACAAGGTTCATTGTAAATAATTGGGGTCAAAGATTGCATTAGATTTGAAAATAGTTTACAGGTTTGATATCCTGATGCCCCTGAGTACAACAATCATTAGTGACTGATAAAACATCCAGACAAATTTACGAAGGATTTATTTTCTTAAAAAGCTGATTTATTTAAGAGGCTGAGTTTGACTGAATCTTTTTATTTCAGGTTTCATCTTCTGGTGCAGAAAGGGTTGTTAGAGTGCCTAAAGACTTGGAACGTTTCAAGGACTTGCCTATGTATGTGAGATACACTGAAGAGACTTCCAAATCTGAACGTAGAAGCCAAGGACATGATGGAATTTTCCTACTAGATAATGTTGAAATGGAATTGGGCTACTGTACATGGAAGCTAGCTAATGTAAAGCTGAATAGGGAGTTACTAGGCAAAGGGAGATCTCTTAATAAAAAGAAAAAGGAATGGAGATTGCGGGTGCCTTTCAGTTCCTTGTTGTTTGTTCGAATTTATTTGGACATCTGACATGTCAAATGGCCGTACCACGAGGAATCTGACCTCAATTGAAGCGTCCCTTCACCTTTTAATTGCCTCTTCTCCTATGAGTACACATTTAAAAGCATTGGCATGTTTACTTAGTGAATTAGAATGATGTGGGACATAAGTAGTCAGTGTAAAATATTAGTCAATTAAGTCCAGATGAATACCATGTATAAGATATAAAAGTTTATGATCAAATCAGCCTAATAGGGCAATTGATCCTATGTATATCTTAAGCTTTTTAGCTGGCTGATATAGTTCTTATATATTAAAATTGATTTGGGGCATAGTCAAGTTTGGGCCACAAAAATGGTAGTCAAGCTGAGACAAATAGATGAATTACCATCCTAGGAGCTGAAGCTGTCTCCGATTTTACTTCATGATACTGAATCCCATATAATATTTGATCACTGTTACATTAACCTTTCAATCATGTATAACATTACATTCTATAGTTCAAAATTATCTAAATTATTGTCCAACCTAACTGAAATCTTAACATATTAATCATATTTATGAATGAGAATCACTACTTAAAAACAAGTATTTAATATTATTTTCTAATAGATGAAGTTTTAACCTTATATTTTGGTAACTAAATACCAAGCCTTCAAAAACAGAATAGAAGGTGGCTAAGTTGGGGGATAAGTTGAGTAACTTATAAAATGATTGCAAATAAAAAATAAAATATGCAGCTGAAGAAGCTTTTGTTCACAACAGTAGTGGTTAGTTATTACATAGGAACTTTATTGAGTGGGAGTCCATATTTTGTTTTAAGGAGTAAAATGTCCACGAGATTGGAATCTGGGTCTCATCGTTGTAAGTGCTGCCTACCCATCACTCAACCATAGGCTTATGGACATTGATTACTCACAAGTTGTCTTTAACAAAATATTAATGCTACATAGTGCTAAAACTGAGAAGGATGTGAAGTTCAATTAATGGGGGATATGTTGACTAGTTGACAAAAGCCATTATTTGCATATGATAAAGGGTATACATATCATAGGAAAACTACTAACCCTATATTGGAAGCATATGGCTTAGAAAAGGAAACATGCAATTGGCACAACAAAAAATTATTGATGGAATTTATGATGAGATTATTGTTGCAAAAGGTAAAATGATTTTTGGATTATAGAGCCCATGGGTAATAAGTGCTCAACAATGAATGAAAATTCTTGCACTCCTTTCTTAGATGCTAAATAATCTTCATTTAAAATTTGTCTCTCCATGCTATCTCTTAATTGCAAAGATTGACCGAACCAATATCCAACCTTTTTATTAAAGGAACTTCATTCTGCTCAGACTGTGTTGCCAAGTAGGGCCAGTTCACTTGTCAATTACTCCGTCTTGTCAATGAGCCAACTTCTAGTCGGGGAGGGCAAACCCTCTTGTCGGTTTCATGCAAAGGTGACAATAATTATGGGTGTTTCTGGGCGTATGTTTCAGGTGTAGGGATGTCCCTGTGTCTGTCCATGCATTAGAGCATTCCTTGGATAGTGGGATCGCGAATAGTCAAAACGTGACCGCAATCATAGTGCACATTTAGGATAATCCATGAATGGTCAAGGATTGAACTCGGAGGATGAATAAGTCGACGCATGTGTTGTCCTTGGGCGTCACCTACTCAAAATAAAAAATCAACATTGTAGTTACATTGTTGCAAAAAGTCGGGCTTCCTAAAACAACCAATAAAGTGTAAGCCCCATCTCACAAAGGGTTCTTAGAGTTGCATAAAGGATATAGAGGCATAAAATACGTCTTAATGGATTGCCCATCCTTTGGCACCTATAGTAGGCTACCTCTTATTCTAGTGGAAGTAGAGCCCTGCCAATAAAACTTTCCTAGTTGTAGCATCTACAATGTCCCCTTTTTTCAAGTTAATCCAAAATAAAGGATTCCTTTCCTTTCCTCTTTCCGAAGGCAAGCAATGGATGAGCAAGGGAAGATTGCGGGTTATATTTCAGCTTTCTTGATTCATATTTATGTTTTTATCCTTGTATTTCCCATTATAAGGGGTCGGCTGGGTTTGGTGCATTTTAAAAGCAAATTAAAAAGATTAAATATGCTTTATATGGGTCAGCCTTGCCTTTTAGCCTTTGGTGCCAAGATGAGGATATAAAAGGAGATTATGGACTTCATTTGGAGTAACTTTTTTGGCGAATTTAATCTAAATTGGACTTGAGCCTTTACTTTGTGGGGTGACTTGCATTAGTGTGTTGTTTGGTGTCTTTTAGGGCACGAATCTGATCTTTTATTTCATATTCATATTTGTCAATATTTATATGGCCGGAATCAATAATTCTTTGTGGAGCTTGGGGTTTCTAAACCTTCATTTCATAATTTTTATTGCCGCTGTATTTCGCTGGTTTTTAATTAATTTCCAACAATGTTTTGGATCAGATTTCATATTGAATATTGGTTTGGTTAATGCCTAAAATACATATATCCATTTTGGCAAAGTTGTTTGAAGAGTTTCAAGTGTTTTGTATTCATTTTTGCACCGCTGTCCTAAAAATCTGATCACTATTCAAATCTGGGTTTTATTTTCAGTTTGCTGGTTTAGAAATAAGATTTGATAATATTAGGGTTTGTGTTAATTCCCCCACTTTTCAGTTTCAGCCCTTGAAAGGGATATTACAGTGGTATCAGAGCTTCAGTCTTTCTGGTTTGAGGGTTTTGTGTGGAACAAAACATGGACAGATTGATGAAGATGCAAGAAAGACTAGCGACCACCTTGGACTCTCTTACTTCCACCATGCCAAACCTACCAAGAGGAAGGACATTCAAGGAAGAGCCTAGGGTTTCAAAGGTCAACAAGGTTGCAACTAGCTTTGAGGAGTACCAAGCCCTTCCGGAGCCTATTCGTCATGCCCTAACCTTTTTCGAGTTTGTAGGATGGAGAAAATATAGAGTGGGCATTGGAACTTGGTCCAAGCCCCGAGCCATGCACAAAGGTGATGGGAAAAGCATCCCAACCCTAGAGGAAAAGAGCCCCATCTTGTGAGCAAAGGAAGGAGAAACTACTAAGCTTGTTGAAAAGAGAACCAAAATCCCAAGTTCACTAGGAGAGGAAAGGCATGCTTATTTTCCTAAGGCTAGGAAAGAGATGGAGATCCATGAGCATACAACAAAAGATCCGCACCTTGGAGCAAAGGGAGCTATGAAGGATAAGGATTCAACCCTCTCTCCTATTATTGTTCCGAAAAATCAACACGTTGAGGTAAATATTGATCATTGTTTGGCTAATACTGATAATATTTCAACATGTATTGAATTTAGGATTGAAAGGGATGACGATGAACAAGTTGGGGAAGTAAAATGGATGGTTGGAACCCATTTCTCAAGGGGACATGGTAATAGTTGGCTTGCTGGTTTGTCTATAACAACGAATAATAAAGAGCCAAAAGATGGAAGTTTGCTACACAAACCTAGAGAGGAAGGGGAGATCATGAAGCACAAGTTGGAAGGTATAAATCCTTTGATCTTTCATGATGATTCAATGATTTCTAATGATGACATGTTACAGGAAGATAAAAAAGAAAAATCTGATTTACAAGATGGCGAAGAGAGGTTGAAGGGTAAAGCACAATTGTCAAAGGACGACCGGAGGTACGAACTTAATTCAGTTTTTTTACTTCCTACCATGCCATTTCAGATTTATGGTCATGAGAAATTTGTTGAAAGGGATGATCTTGGGGAAAATGTGATGCTCCAAAGCAAATCATGGCAAACGGGAAGTCTTCATGATGCTACAGATGACGACAAATCAGATTTGCATAAGGTCTGTGGACCAAGACTTTTGGGTGACCTTGTCGGGTGTCATGTGGATGAAGAGGGTGCTCTTTTGGGTGATTACAATCACTTTCAGCTCACTGTAATTTTCAGAACAACAATCAATAAGAGGCAGATTGATGGTGTACATGACTACGGCAAGAGCTATGGAGATGTCCCATGCGAATACCGTCACGATATTGTTGAAGCCAAGGCGGAAAGAGCTTCATTTGTTGAATCTGAGGTGAAGGAGAAGGCTGATTCCAACTCAGAAATTCTGAGTCACAAGATTGGGAGTATAGAGGATGTCTCGATCATTCCTCATCCGGCATGGGAAGGTAAACATGTTGAGGGCAACTCAAGGTATGATCAGATTTCATATTTGTTAACTTTTCCTATGTCACTGCAATATGTTTCTTGCCTTAAGCAGCGTGTTGAAATCAGTATGAAGAACTTGTGGGATAGCTCTTGTCCCTTAGACCTTTCCTTGTAAGGGTATGTGGGCATAAAGTGTTGGGCTCCAGTTGATCTCTTGTATTGTAAGAAAAATGAAGTCTTTGATATTGTTACTCCATGCACATGGTTAGAAAGAAATTCGATGGAGGATTGTTTTGAAATCATTATGTATGCTAACAAGGTTACGAAGGATTCTACCCTCCATGGACAAGGCTTCACGGTTAAGGCAACAAATGGTTACTCTATGCCATGCACAAATAAATGTTCCCAACTCTATGTTACATTGGAACAATATAAGGTATGTGCTGATTTGTATTTAATTGGTATAGCTGATATGAACATTGTGCTTGGAAACCAATGGTTGCATTCATTAGGAGAACTCGCTTTCGATTATCAAAGCATGGAAATAAGCTTCTCAGACAAGGGTAAGAAGGTTACATAACAAGGTATGCTTCCGGAAACACCTCAAGTTAAGTATTTGGTTGAAGATACTTTGCCATGGGAATCACATTTTTGCTCTTTATCTAAGACAATTTTATTGGAAGCTTTTTACTACAACGGAATATAAGTTTGCTAATGTTGTTTTGGAGGAAGAAAGCGTGGATGAAAGGTGCAAAAATATGGACGAGATGATTCTCCACAAGATTAGAGTCTATTTGGTTCCCAATTCAAGGGTGAAGAACAAGATCTTGAGGGCTGTTCATGATGCTCCTTTGGCTGATCATCCGAGCTATCTTGTGAGACACAAAAAGGGTGAGGGCAATAGTTTTGATTTTTCTCGTCGCTTATGGAAGGGAAGAAATTTGAGGAAGGAAAATTCTAACATGACGTGTTTAAGGCAACATAAGCTTGATGGGAATTCTAAATTTCTTTTCTATGAATTGCTAACCCACAGTTCCATGAAAGAACCAAAAGAAATATGGGAAAGGGGAAGCAATTATGATGAATTTGCAGCTGTTCACATGACCACCAACAGTTCAGCAGAGTCACACAATGTTTGTGGGTATCAAGAGCTCCAAATTTTAGAGGAACTTACCCTCAAAATTCACAAGAAGTTGAGTTCCACTTGAAATCAAAATTAATAGGACTGTTAAGAAGGTTGACTTTCTTAAGTTTAAGGCCAAGATGTTTGCTGATTTTAATTGTAGGCCTGCTGTTCCTAGTTTTTCAGCATATGTAAATCAAATTTCAGTCCCTACTTTACTCATGGAGTTTCCTTTCTTCGTGAGATTTCATCTTGGTAGTTATTATGCCATGATCATAGGGCTGAGTTTGCAAAAATCAGATTTGGGGCTGCCATTAACAACCATGTACAGCAGTATGTTTTCATTTCTGAAGAGCATTCCGTCATGGAATGATGAGGAAAGAAGATCTTAGCTGAAAAGGGGAATAAATTAGATTATGATGTGTTGTTTTCAAACTTGAACATTCTGATTTTTGAAAGAAAAATGCATGATTACAATTGTTTTTGGGACAACATTGCTGAAGTGTTGGGAAGCCATCAATTGGATGGAAATTATGAAACGGTGTCAAGCATTGGAAGAGAGCTAACTATCATGTCCCTAAGGCATGATAAGGAGAGTTTAAAAGTGTTGTTAAACACTCTTGTTATCTTTGATATGTTTGCTTCATGTGCAGATACATCAAAGAAGAGATTCATTTGGGATCTGGGTATTTACAATTGTTTGAGGACAATCAATTTCAGGAAGGGAGGATTGTAATGTCCCATTTTTTCGAATTAATCCAAAATAAAAGATTCCTTTCCTTTCCTCTTTCCGAAGGCAAGCAATGAATGAACAAGGGAAGATCATGGATTATATTTCAGCTTTCGTCATTCATATTTATGTTTTTATCCTTGTATTTTCCATTATAAGGGGTTGGCTGGGTTTGGTGCATTTTAAAAGCAAATTAAAAAGATTAAATATGCTTTATATGGGTCGGCCTTGCCTTTTTTATCTTTTGGTGTCAAGATGAGGAAATAAAAGGAGATTATGGACTTCATTTGGAGCAACTTTTTTGGCGAATTTAATCTAAATTAGACTTGTGGGCTGTTTGCTCATTGTTCTCTCACTCTTGGGCAGAAATCCAAAAGTGTGTGGCACTTCTAAGAAGAACCCTTCTTGTGGTTGGTTGGGGGACATAAACCCTCCTTCCTTGTTTGGTTTGAAGGCGTATTGCAGATTTGAGAAGAAAGAAGCCATAATCAGATTTTTATATGCATTATTGAGCCTCTCCTTTGTGGGGCGACTTGCATTAGTGTATTGTTTGGTGCCTTCTAGGACATGAATCTGATCTTTTATTTCATATTCAGATTTGTCATTATTTATAAAGCGAGAATCAATAATTCTTTGTGGAGTTTGGTGTTTCTAAACCTTCATTTTATAATTTTTATTGCAGCTATACTTCGCTGGTTTTTAATTAATTTCCAGCAGTGTTTTGGATCAGATTTCATATTGAATATTGGTTTGGTTGATGCCTAAAATACATATATCCATTTTGGCAAAGTTGTTTGAAGAGGTTCAAGTGTTTTGTATTCATTTTTGCACCGCTGTCCTAACAATCTGATCGCTGTTCAAATTTGGGTTTTATTTTCAGTTTGTTGGTTTAGAAATATGATTTGATAATATTGGGTTTTTTGCTAATTCTCCTACTTTTTAATTTCAGCCCTTGAAAGGGATATTACAGCATCTAGCTTGAAATGTACTCTTGTGAGTCTTCCATGGTCTTCTTTCAGAACTTGCAAATTTCTTTTTTTATCACCAGTGATGGAGGACCTAGTCAGGTCTCACCTTATATATAAACAATCTATTGATTGATTGCAAGAACCTCGATTCAATGGTTATCTTCTTTTACTATGCCTTGCTCATTTCTTCTAGAAATCTTTTCGTTGATGAGAAATTGGGCATTTGGGAAGTCATCAAGGATCCCCTCTAGTGACTTTCTCAACCTTATCTGTGACAAATGATTTGTAATTACATGATGCCTATGAGGTCACACCACAATAATTAAGGTGAATTTTCACAACATTAGTGACCACCACCTCACTCTTCAATGGATCATAAGCTACTTCACCAAGTAGAGAAAAGCTTGATGGTCAAGATAAAAGACACAAGGGGTGGCCGGTAGGTAGTCCCTCAACTTTTGAACTCAGTACACCATTAGTAAAGCCTCCCACTTGTGAAGTTAAAAGTGTTGACATGCACATGGTGATGGAACTCTTTAGTTAATCCCATATAATCTCATTGTGAATGACCGATTGATTGTCTTTGGCTGGAAAAATCCAATTTGAAATTCCCGAGGCTTTTCTCCCACCTCAGTTTTTTTTCTTTGTCATTTGATGAAAATGAAAAGGTGGGACAACCGGGTATTCCAGTAGAGATGTTGATAGCCCCTCTAAAGAGGAAATTAATTGCATGCTTTGTTATGCATTTCCAATGTTATTCTTATATTATGTGTTATGGTGACCAATTATATTGGGTATTAGAATGGGGTGAACTATTGGGATGTATATGTTACATTGCGGTGCTCCTTTATTCCAGTGCTTTTGTCTTGAATTTTGAAGGAACTAATCTTTGGTGGTATAAGTGGAATATGGTTTTAGATTAGCGTCTTCCATTTGTATGATTTACTTGGGCTTGCTTGTAGATAGGATTCATAAGAGAGAGGGAGTTGATATTCAGATAACGACTTATAGAATGTCAATCACAGTTATACTGACTGTAATTCCTCTTAACTTGTATCTAGTTCTACTTCTCATTTCATTGGCTCTAAATGCAAAAGATCTTGTCTGCAGTTAGGTTTCACTTGGTTGTTTGTCAGTCTATTGATCAGTTTCAGATGGATTCTTGGAATTTGATCTTTGTGTCTTTGGTTTCGACTGTCCTCCTACGACATGAATATTTGTATAGAAATATGGAATTTTCTAGCTACAATGGAAATTTAGATTGAGGAAGATTCTGGTATGGAAGATGTAATGATTATTATGAGAATTTAAAGTATGATTCATTCTAGATATGCTTCACTCTATCTAGTGCTCAGATTGATACTCTTGTTGTAGCAGTTTTTGGAATTTGATTGCTTCTTTTGTCATGCTTAAAATATGCATGTCTATATGATGACGACGAGAGACCGAGACGATCCAGTGCCGTTTGTAGAGTCCAACACATTGGAATGAAACGAAAAAGGTTTCTTCTATTTCTTCAAGCCCTTGACGACATCTACATGCAGTTGCTCTTGTGGAGCTTACAACTCACTAATGGAGCGTTTTTAGACTCTAGGTGTTTTCCTAAGACCTATCCTAGACTGAACTTTGTGCTCACAAGCACATTCAAGAACCTTAGCCTTGGCCTGTTATGCTCTTCTTGACTGGCCACACTCTCCCCTTGAAATGGCGAACTCTTCCCTTGGTTTATAGCCGCGCTTTCCTGCTTCTCTCTCCTTGCTGGCTCCTTCTAGACACTTAGATTCAAATTTGAACTTTGAGGCTCTGAGCTATTTTAGTGCCACCTAGCTGTCCTACAGTGCCTTGTTCAACTAGTCATAGGTCTTTTTTGACCGTTAAGTCTCTGTTATTTGTCTGGAACAATTAGTTCTGGCTTGCCCATCATTTCCGCCAACTATCTCTTTTGCCGTGCACTCTTTGCTTGCACTCTCTGGCCATGCTTTTTTTCCTTTTGTTGTGCACTCATATATTCTCCAGCCGCGCTTTTATTTCCTTCTGTTGGGCACTCATATACTCGAGTTCTGCCTTCAATACCTCCCACACACTTGTCTTGGGGCATTATGGGCTTTGTCCAATCCTTTTGCGTGCCTTCTCAGTAGTCTTGTTTTTGCACAATCCTTCTTTCAGGCCTTCGTGTCTTCCGCACACTTACTATTATTGCACATAAATTTTCTTGCAATCTCCGCGCGCTTCCATCCTACCAAGTTGAGCCAAAACTCTCCCGAGCTACCAAAACTCCAATGCGCACCACCACGCATTATTCTTCTGGGCCTACTCTACTCTACGCTACTCTGCAAATGTTCCGTGCACTACTTGCGCACCCATGTCTTCTGCGCACTGCGCTCCTTGTTGATAACTACTGTACAAAGCATAGTTCAAAAATTTGTTATTAGCAATTAATTGATAGACCAAATTTTGACTTAGAAATCGGTAATCGGCGATTTCTCGGTAATTTATCAGCATTAATCGGCAACTTTATCGCTACGTTAAAAAACATTTAAATTCATAAAATAAACTTAAATTAAATAAATTCTAGCCTAATAAATAAGAGTTAACCACATATGCAACAAAATAAGCTAAATAAACACAAAAAACAATTCATAATATGATTAATCCAAGGCTCCAAGCAGTACCATAATGCATTGCAATGTGTCAACAATAGCATTAAATTGATTTGTTCAACATTACTTCAAAGCAAACTAAGAGTAGGTAATTTTCTTCCAGATAGTACTCACGAGTCACATGCAGTTTAACTTGGCCAGCCCTGGAAATATATTCATATGTTTTCACATTAAGATGACTTATGCAAAGCACTACCGCTAGCATTTAACATTTAGTTTACCCACTTGACTTCTTTGAAACATATTGATTTCTGCTACAGTACATAAACAGTCATGCAGAGCACTTTAGCTGACAAATAATTCAACATGACAAGATGCAATAATACATCCCGCCCAAATGACAAGTACAAACAAGGAACCCTAGCAAAACAGGGATGTTGAAAATGTGAAAGTTTGAAACGCAAATGCCAAACCTGTTAATGTTGTTTGAAGCTTGCTTGTTCTAGTCGAAACCCTAGCGAAACAAGGATGTTGAACTCGCGCAATAGAAAATGACCTCAAAACGCATGGAAATGGGCATGATTTTTCCTGTTTTGACGTTTTAATCATTGCACACGATCTTCCACGATTTTATGGACGATTTTCAATGATTTTAATCACCAGAAATCATCGATAAATTGCCAAAAGAAAAATCACAATTTTTGAAAAGATAAATCGTTTTCATGGCTGTCTGCGATTTATCGCGATTTCTGTATCAGAGGTGCAAAGTACTCCCGCACTTCCGCACAATAGCTACTTGGTTCTGCTGCGCCTTTCCTTCCTTCCATGCGCTCACCAACCTTGCGCGCAACCCCACTTAGCCAAAATTGTGTGCAGGATTGTCCTGAACCTTGGATGCTCCTGCATCACTATAATAGGCTTCGGTCTGCTGTCATATGGCTTCTGCCCATTTTATTCAATATGAACATCAGGATTTCACGGTCTAATATAAACATCTTGTTTATTGCCCCTGCTCAATATTCAGTCTTTGGTTTGCTCCAGGTCTTTACATGTAGTTCATACTGCCAAACAAGATGGGCTTTCTCTTAGTCTGTAGGTAAACAGTGAAAATAAATTATTACAAAGGGAAGGGGCCCCGATACATCCCCAGCTTTTACGTGAATCATATAATATATTTAGGTATATCATGTTATATATGTATATGTTTATTTGTGTGTACGTGCGTATGCTTGCACACATACACACAAAGGTACTGCATATATTTGGACTGATTAGCAATCTGTGTTTGGCCAATGTTTTCTATATGAACAGCCCCCCCCAAGGACTTGTTTTAAATTCCTTTGCAGAAGTTTGCATATGTATGTTGTATATGTGTTGTCCCTTTTTCTTTCATTGCATCCTCTAGACCACTAGTTTGCTTTGATAAATAGCTCTTCCTATTTGATCTGGTCATATCTATATCCATGCTTGATTGGTAGATCTTGAGTTTCTTCCCTTTTGTGGTCACTCATTTTCTTAATTGCAAGTTCCTCGTGTGCTTTCATTAGCACTTAGGGTCTGGGATTCTGAATGTTATGATAATAATGTATCATAGAACTTAATTTTTGGTTATTTCATCTCACAGCAGGAAATGCCTGAGAGGCTAGACCTATTATTACAAGGTTCTTTGTAAATTAATTGGGATCGAAGATTGCAGTAGAATAGTAAAAACTTACAAATTTAATATCCTGATGTCCCAATGTACAAGAATCACCAGTAGCTGGTAAACAAATGAGTTAGATATGAATTTTTTCAAGGAAATTGTTTTTAGAAAAACTGACCCTTTCAATAGGCTGAGTTTGCCTGGATCATTTTTCTCTCAGGTTTCAAGTCCAGGTGCAGAAAGGGTTGTCAGAGTTCCTAAAGACTTGGAACGTTTCCAGGACTTGCCGATGTATGTCAAGTACACTCTGGATACTACCAAATCTGAAAATGGAAGTCAAAAACAGGACATATACATGATGGAGGCTGCTATAGATGACGATGGAAGCCAAGAACATGATGGCATTTTCATGCTAGATAATGTTGAAATGGAATTGGGCTACTGTACATGGAAGCTAGCTAATGTTAGGCTGAATAGGGAGTTGCTAGGCAAAGGGAGAACTCTTAATAAAAAGAGAAGGGAGTGGAGATTGCGGGTGCCTTTTACTTCCTTGGTGCTTGTTCGATTGTATTTGGATCTCTGACATATCAAATGACTATACCACAAGTAATCTGATCTCAACGGAGGCATGCTTTCACCTTTTACTATTCTGCAATACTATGAGCATTTTTTTCGAAGTATTGACATGAGAGGGAATGAGTTGAATTGCATACTGCCCATCTTATGGAATTAGAATGACGTGTGTCACTATCAGCTAGCTTAAAAAATTAGTTGAATTAGTTCAGAGGATTACTATGTATTGATAATAGATCATGATAAATCAGCCCAAAGCTTTTTAGCTCATTTAGTATAGTTTTACCTACCAAAAAATGATGCGGGCATAGTTTGAATCTGAGCCACAAAAGACTAGCCAAGCTAAATAGATAAATTACTATTCTAGGGACTGAAGCTGTATCTGATTTTTATTTTGTGAAACTGATTCTAATTCAATATTTGATCGTTGTTACATTTACCTTTCATCTACATAATGGCAGACCAATAGCAGACCATTCCATGATTTGAAGTTACCTAAAATTGTACAACTTGGAGGAGATCTCACAATGGATATTGAAGTTTAGAATGAATTTAAGATTGAGACTTATTACTGAAAAACAAGTTTTTATGTAAACTAATTGAGAAAGTCTTCTCCATGTTTTTGGTAGTAAATTTCAATTTTTTTTCAAAAATGAAACAAAATGTTGTCGAGTTGGGTAATGCATTGGATAATATAACAAACGATTGCAAAGGGAAAATAAGATAACCGATGCAGGGGCTTCGACAGCCGTTTAGACGTTTTTTTTTTGTGATTTTAACAGTAAAATACTTATAAATATTTGTAATAACCGTCACATGTGACTTGCATATTAAAAATTTGACTGTCATTTTTACACCGAAAGGCGTTTCTTCAGCTGGGTCGAGGCTGGTAGGGCTCTGACACATGTCAGAAATACAATGGACGAGATGAAGCCGCAGACGAAGACGTTGATTACGGATGCAATCCAACCGTCTATGCTAAAACCCTGACAGTGGCAGGATTTCCAGTGTCAAAGGCATGGCGGGCAGTCTGTCTATTTTTTCTTCTGCACGGCAAAGGACATGAATTACATTTACGGCACTGAGTTTTTAAGGCACGGATACTTCCACGTCCTGTACAATTCCATCTTCCACCATCGATCTTTATGCATTGTTTTGACCCTCCCGCCCCTGTCGACTTGTTATTTTCCTACTGAAAAAATCAACATGAGTAAACGTTGATGCATGGCTTTCGTGGCGGTGTGAAACGAGTTCTCGAGTAGAGGGCTTTCATGGCTTCTGCTTTTGCTATTCCTTCCCAACAAGGAGAGTATCCCGTGTTCATCTTCCTACATGGCTACCTGCTCCTCAATTCCTTCTACACCCAACTCCTGCAACACATCGCTTCCCACGTTACATCACAATCGCGCCTCAGGTACAGATATTTTCAACTATTCCTCTGCTAAATGTTTGTTTCTCTACTCTTAAGTTGTGAATGTATAGGACAGCGGGAGTCGATGCCATGCCGGAAATAGCAGATGTCGTGGCCATCACCGTCGGGCTTACTCACTTTCTGTCGAAATAGGTGAGCTGGGATTTCCAAAAAACTTGTAGTAGGTGGTCACAGTTACCGTAGAAAAGCAGCCCATAGGGTTTATCAACCCCCCAAATCATTTTCTGTCAAGACAAAAGCGTCCAAGCATAATATAATGCTGAAGATATATTTATTTATGTGGTTTTGCAGTTTATGTGAGGAAAAATGAGAAGCGTCGATCAATGGGAGGAGACAACTGGCAGCAGCCACATAGGGCAAGTCACAACACTGGTTTCCATGAAACCCCACCGCCTTCCTTTGATTTACAGAGTAGCTAACACTAACTTTTCCGGTTATACGTATAGTGCCATAAATGTCAGTGTTTGTTTCCAGATTTATTAGCTCTTTTTTGTAGGAAAAGAAGGGCCATGAGAGTCCATGATGCAATATGGGTGTTGAAAATGTTATCCATTGAATAAGACCGTCTATCTTTTGGAATATGGAATCCTAGTAGTTTTAGGTTTGGAAGATAAAATATATCGTTTCAGGTGAATGGATGCAGTTTCAGTTTTAGAGTTTGTAGTAGGCTTATAGGAGCATCTCGGGGAAGACGCTGCAAGAGGTAATGTAATATGTATTTGTATTTGTTGCATATGATTTGTTAGTCATAAATGACAACCGTCCCACATTGTGTAACAGCAGAATAATGGAAAAAATATAGGTTATACGTTTTTGTGGATTGTATTAGTGGTCAATATGTGCAGTTGATGTGATCTCCAAACATATTTATTAGAATGTAATTCAGTAATTGTATAATGTATTCTATGGGAAAACACATTTTGTATTTCAATAATAAGAATAATGTTTACTAAGTCCCTATAAGACTGAGCAGTTTTAGGTCATTTTGACTTTTGGTCTATTTATTTCTAAGGATATTTTTATGCTTGGAACACAAGCCCATTGTGTCATTAGAGGTTGCATTTTTGTCTTTGGATGTTTTTCATCGCTTCAGTATGAAGCATGGTTATATAACAATGGGTGTGCCATCGAGTGGGGCGTAGATTAATTATTACAAATATTGGGCGTGGTACGAATTCAAAGAAAATTTTACGAGCCTAGCGTTTGTATACATGGAGGATTGGAAACAAGGACATAATTGAGTGTCACAAGACAGGGCTCCCAGTTTGGGTTTCAAGGCCATTCGTCCTCTTGAATAGGAGAGGAACTTTTGTCAAGGGAAGGATACTTCATTGCGCCTATTCATTTGGAAACTATAGCGATAATTACGCCAAATGTTGTTTCTTACAATGGGGTGGGCATGGTGGGAATTTGATAGCAGTCACATATATCAACAATGGATAGGGAGGGGCAGATGACGTCGAAGAATGGCCCATGTGGAGTTGTCCATCTCCCGTGGCTGACACGATACAATGGCACCGTTCAACGACATATTATTTTTTATGTTTGTTTCATTGTTTGCATGCATTATTCAGATCAGAATTGATAACTCCCATGTTTAGCTTATGGCTTTGAGCATGGAAAGGTTAGAAGTAATGGTAAATGCTATTATGATGGATGAAGTAGAACCAAAAAAGGACCTGATATGGTAGGCCAAGGCATGCACATGCTTGTAGATCCGGTCAATGAATTCTTTTCTCTTGCTTTCAAGATTGAACAACTTTCTTGTAGAGTGGAGTTCCATGAAAAAATTCTCCTCGATAGCCCTACACTCCCATTCTTTTATGAATCATACTGCAACCATCACCGTAGAGTAGGGTGGGGAAGGTGTCAAACCTCATAAAGAAAAAGAGGCTAAAAACAAGGCTCATCCCATGTTGCATCTAAGGATATCAGCTAGGGTGTGGTCTCATGTACATTGTGTATAAGCTCGAAGTAGAATAATCCACCCCAAATCAGAGTCCACATACTCCACCCTCTCGATGGTGCTCTCGCCAAAATTTGCTATCATTCATTATTTCTCAAACAGTCATGAAAAACCTTATTTAAAGTTGGCACGACACCGTTACAAAAGCTAAGACAACATTCATTTCTCCCTTGTAGATGAAGCATATTTAGCAGCGAATTCATCACTATTTCAAGGTTGTTACTCGTCAAAAAATCCAAAGTGGTTGGCATAAAGTCCCTCGCAAAAAACCACAAATTATATTAAATAATTTCAGCCAGGGTATCCAACAAATTCAAAGCCTTAAAGCTTTTTCTTCCCTCAGATAGGTCTACAAGCTCATTGGAAAATCGTCTTTATAACCTATGTTCAAGTCAGCGATGAAATTCAATTGGAATCATATGGGAATTTTAAAGAATAAATATAACTTGAAATTGCATCCTAATCCCCATGATAAGTATCATCCATAATTACATGTTGCAAGGTGTTTTCTCAAGTGGAGTGAACCCACCCACCACTGACACGTGGCGGATCCATGAATGGATGAGATCACGTTGGGGAGGACTTTAAAGCTTAGACATGTTTCAACCGTCGATCACATCTCCGTCGCTAATACTTGCCGCTATGAACAATGGTGTATATGAAAAAGGAAAGGTCGTTGAAGTACAATCTCCAACAAACCATCTCTTGGAGATGAAACCCTAAAAAGGATGAGCCACAATTTTAACACGAAAGTAGGGAGAGCTGGAGAAAACCCTAATCTATGGTGTCGTAACAAGGTGAGAGATCAAGATAGCATAGGGAAATGAAAGTGGTTGCATGGTCGCTGAAAAACGAATGATGCATATATTAATGCCAATGTTGTCTCCTCCAAGAAAGAAAGTAAATGTGAGAGATAAGCCACGAAATTTCTTAAGTTGCAGGTTTTGCAGGGATGGTTAATTAGATGAATGTTTCTTGAAATTTGTTGGACTTTCAAGAGATTAGCTAATAGAAATGGCGGAGAGGCGTGCTACGTATATGGTCTACAGATGTCTTTGTGCGAGGTACCATGTGAATAATGGCAACAAACTCAGGACGATAAAGTGTAAGACAAATAATGGATAATTATTTATTATTGTTTGTACGAAGCTTCTTTTCCTTCATCTACTCGATCCTAGAAGTATAAACGGGGCCTACAAAGTGCTCCAAGAAACAAGCATACCGGAAAGGTTTCAAACATGAAGCTTGTTTGATTTCTACATTTTTTTATTTTTTGCACCTTTAAGCAAAAATTACACATGTTAATAATATAAACTCAATTATCAATTATTCGTCAAACATCATTGATTTTCTTGCACTTACTCAAGCTTGGAATTGTAAAGTGGGGCTACAAAGTGCTCCAAGAAACCAAACATTTTGATTGAGTTTTGAACATAGAAATTTGTAGATTTTCCCATTAATTATTTTTTCCCCTTTAACCATAAATTCCACTCACATGAATAATCGTACCAAGATTGAGTCAATAAAGTGCATGTAATTTATTCTCACTTGTCTGTTTCCAACTTTTTGTCATTGTCTTCATATTCATATAAATAATCAAATGTTGCCTAATCAAATATTTTGAAATTGTTCCCAGTAAGCTTTCAACCTTGGAACCTATTGTATTTTCCTTTTTGTTTAATTTTCCCCCCTCTAAGAAAAGTTTTTGCTCATCGCACATTGTTTGTTTCCTTGCACTTGATTGAGCTTAGAATTGTAAAGGGGGTGGGGTACAAATTTCTCCTTGAAGAAAGTATTTCAATTAGGTTTCAAACATGGAACCTCTTCAAATTTCCCCATTTTTTAGATTGTCCCCTAAAAGTGCATAGTGTGCTCATGTGAATATTGCGAGCAAGATAAACACAATTTTATGGAACATAATGCATTTCTCCTCACTCAAGCACCTTCTTTATCAACCCATATCCTTTCCCTCTTTATCATTTCCTCAACACTTACTTCTTCCCTCCATCACATCCAACATGTCCATTCTTCAGAGGCAAGGTTGTCAACTTAAAGACAACTTCGTATGTCCATGCTCAAATTTATTGAAGATGAGTTAAATTTCGAATGCGTGGAGTCCATTCAAGCTCAAGACATTGCCTTTGATTCTGATTTTTTCAACTCTGGAAGTGTTAATTCTCGAGTCTAGAAGATTGATCGCCGCCATTTTTACCTCCTATGCACATGTGCCGAATCTACACTTCGTAGATTTGACATTTGTTCAAAATAAGATGGTCTTGAAGATAGAACACCGCCATATGAACATCCTTCCCACATGTAGTGAACCTATACTTCGCATATTTCAAAACGTTGCACCATTTAAATGTACATAATTGTGGCTTTTGATAGTGGCGGGATTCAATGCTTGCCACTTTGAAGAAAGCCAATGTGTCACAAATCCAGTGATTTAGTTATGGATCTACCAAATCAACAAGGTATGGAAATATGGTGGCTACAATGTTTTACCCAAAGCTGTAAGAACCTATTGAAGTCAACTAATTTTTAGCAAGTTCGAACCCCCCTCGCTCTGACTTCTCCATTCGTTGTTGACTGTCACCCTTTGTGAATGTTATTTTCAAACAATGAACCTTTTAAATGCCAATATAAGTCACTAATGAGAGTTTTTCCCTCTAATGCTTGACATTTTTGAACACATCAGCTAAATCGCCATTACTCATGTTCATCAATTAGGTTTCGTGTACCACACCAAACACTAAAATTTTGATTTCTAGCATTTGTCACCCCAAGCCATTTCTCTCGCTCTGAGCCAAGTAATGTTCACCAAGATTAAACTCCTCCTTTCACTTTGTCTTCATTGACCATTACCACATCCTACGCCAACATCTTGCACTACATTGTAAAAAAAAATTCTACATGTCAACTCCATATTCTACACATGGTTTTCCTTCCTTTTCATTCACATTTCAACTACTTTCATTTAAATAAATTCCAACGATGGTTAATCCTCTATATCATTACCACCCATTACACCTCTACCCACCCTACTTATATTTGTTTCTTTTCCACTATCACTTCCTCCTTATACCCGAAAAATCAAATAGCTTAACCAACACTACTCCGCTTCTCTATTCCCTTCCCCTTTGCACATATAGTTCCTCCACCGCATCCCTTTCGGCGATATCCTTAAGCGGAGTTAATATTTTGTTTCAGCAAGGAACATTTCCACGAGATGGGTCTTTTTACAGTAAGTGCCACATTTCCATGAGATAGTGGACATTGACTTTTCATCTTTAAAAAATGGTTTTTATTACATTAATATTTAAATAAAAAGGATATGAAGTTCAATTAATGGGGGAAAAATGGGTACTTTGCATTTGCTAGAGAATTATTAAAAACATTATAGGAGTGTCCCTAAATTGGATGCTACAACTAAGACAAAATATAATGTAGAAAATGAATTATAGAAGGGCACTAAAAAATGATATCACTGGAATTTGTGATAAAATTTCTTGTCAAAGTTACATATATAATGCTTATGATTCCTCATAAAGCAACAAAAGGATATGAACTTCAATTAATAGGAGAAAATCATATTCTTGTCAACAAACTATAATTTGCAATTGTTAGAGAATTCTTAGAAAAAATAAGAAATCATCAATTAACAAAAGGATATGAAGTTCAATTAATAGGGAAAAATCATACTTTTGACAACGAACTATATGTTGCAATTGTTAAAGAAGTCTTAAATAACATTGTATGAGTCCATCACAATTTTTGTTACAACCAAAAGAAAATGTAGGTAAAAAAATTAACATTAAATTTGAGTATCAAATAAAGATATCAATTGAACTTGGGAAGAAATTATCATTGTCAAAGTTAAAGATAATATCCTTCTAGTGGCTCATAAATTAACCAAAAAAAAATTGTGATAATTTTAGTTTATATATATTTTTGATTAGGTAAAAAGATTGGTTTTAAGGGGGACCAAAAACCCACAATACATATCCACTCAGAAAGAGAAGGGGCAAACAACACAACTCAAAGCAGAACTAGGGTAGACTCGGTCAAAAACATGTGGCCAAGGCAGAAGCACACAAAGAAACCAAACAATAATCGCCTTCAATACATTTTTTCATTCTATTACAAAAGTATGACGAAGGATCTAGTATAAAAAGTAAAAACACCAAAGAAATAGAAACAGTTTGCAAGTAGTCAACTAACATTTCTTCTTATTCTTACTTCTAGTTCTGGAGTTGGGGCTTGGGTCCTGAATGTCGACCTCCTTAGTAATTGTGACCTCTTCCTCCTCATCTGACCCGCTTAAGACAAGACACATCCTTTTTCTGGGTGACATGAACTCACAATTATGAAATTTGGCAACCTGGCCTTGGAAAATGGATAGTCTTTGTTCATGCATAATGCGCTCAGCTTTGAGGCCATTGATTCTTTTATCCTGAATGGTTGCCTTCCCATGACTCTCTTGGATTTCTCGCACCAGTTCTTTAGTGAATTTGAGCAAAGTATCGATAAAAACTTCCACACCGGCCGTCTGAGCTTCCAAGTTAGTGTCCCTGGTATTAGCTTCGGCAACAATCTTCCGCTTAGGAGTCCCCACATTTCAAATTAAAAAGGGCTTCCACTACCTCACCTTCTTTGCTACCCGTAGCTTCTTCTCTCTTCTTCAAATTTCTCATTCTAACTGCCAGGGTTTCATTATTGGAATCAATGGCTTGAGGTTGGGGGGGAATGATGTAATTCCCATGCTGAAACAAAAGAAGGATAAGGCCATGATGTAAAGGAGTATCAATTTTATCATTTTTAAAGTCCTCCACCGACGCAAAGAGAGATCTTAGGAGGAAGAAAGACAAACTCATGGCTTGGTTTCTTCGCAAATAGTTGAGGATAGACAAATGATAGGTGAAGACTTTTTTGAACTTTCCTTCCAAAGTGATGTACTTCATCGCGACCATACAAACATCATCTATCAGGCAAACAATTCCTAGCAATACCATCCGCAAACAGATGGATCCTTTCATTTGGGGTCAAAAAGGTTGCTATTTCATGATTACTACGATTCTTACTTAAACAATTTAACCCCATCTATGGGCATCCAAGTGGACGAGGCTATGGTCTGTTCGGAAACAATGATTTCCATACCCCTAAGAAGGACTCTACCATTGTCCCAAGCTTTACCGAAATCGAGGGCCAAGAAAGGATCATTAACTTTTAACCTTTTGATGAATTCAAAGAAGCCTCCTAGTGCTCGAATAATCTCCATAGCGTGGAATCCTGTTTGAGAGCTTGGTAGGTCGTTGGTTTAGTTTGAACACGATCTCCACCCGTGATCCTGTAGGAACTTTCGGCAAAATCCTCTAAGCAACTTTTGTGAACGGGTTTTCCGCTAGCTTTCAAGGAAATACTACTATCTGCTACAAATTTCCTTTCATAATACTGACATCCCCTAACTCGGAAATGATGTCTCCATCTGTTGTAATTATAGTTCACAATCTTAAGTTGTCTTATCATGATTAATAAGGTTTGTAGCGTGGCTCCAAGGCACATGATAACCATCCCATTCCATCCTCTCTTCCATGTCATCTCCTTGATTTGCCAGGTTATTGGCACTAATATTGCCTTCCTTGTAGACGTGGCATATCTCCACCTCATCAAAAGAATCAATTGCTCTCATGGCCTCCTTTATAATATTTTAAATACTCCAACCAACTCTAATTTTCCCCACCAGGGCTTTAATAATCATTAAGGAATCTCCTTCTATGACCGGTTTCTTCACTTGAATCACCCTCGCCATGTTTAATCCCCACAAGGCTGCCATAACTTCAATATAATTATTTGTTTGGCTTTTGAGAGGGCTTGCGTAAGCTTTAATACAAGAGCCCTTGTGATCTTTGATAAGACCACCTCCTCCCACTTTTTTCTCTCTTATTTTGGATGAGCGATCGAAATTGAGCTTGAACCAATCAATTGGCGATGGTTTCCATTTTATGCTCCTTCTATGCTCTCCATTCTTAGTATTAGTACCTTATTTTGAAGGGCTAATCTTGAGGGATTTAAGAATAGCTTGTTCCTCCATGGTATATATTTTAGGTGAGTTATGTTTAAGGACCATAACATTTTCCTTTAGGATCTGACAAATTTTGTTCACTACCTTGTTGGGACGAGCCATTTTGTTGTTGAAAATCTTGTTGTTTCTCTCTTTCCATAAGCCCCATAGAATATGTGGAAGGGCACATCTCCATGTTGCCTTGGATATGGAAGACCTGAAGGGAAACGACCATTGGTCAACCAGGCTATCCAAATCACCAGGTAGAGGTAGCTGAAGCTTGAATAGATCTAACACAACAGAAAATATATGAAAGGAATAATTGCATTCTAGAAATAGATGCTAAATCGTTTCCTCCTCTTCTTTACGTATTAATCATAATCATTCCTCTCTTCTTGAGGTTGACCACCGTCAGGATTTTGCTCTGAATGGTTTCCCAAAAGAAGAAATTAATCTTGGGGGTGAGATTCTTCTTCCATATTTTAGATCAATCTCTATAATCTTCATTGTTCTCGAAAGCTATGACATAACCAGACTTGACTTTGTAGTCCCCAAATTCAATTTTGCTCCATATAACCTCATCATGGTAGCGTCTACTAGGTATATGAATATTACCTAATTCCTTATTTAGAATTTCAAAGTTCCTTATTCAGAATTTCAAAGTTCCTTCTTGGTCCATTATAATAAGGAGGAAGGCAAATGCTAAGCCACCTGGGACCCTGTTGATCAATAAACCAATAATCTTTAACTAGCTCCCCCCTTTCCTGGCACTAGTGTTGTTTGAGGTGAACCTAAGGTTCTTCCTTCCCCAAAGGTTCCTTTTTTAATCCATGGGTCATCCCAAAATTTTATACTACTGCCATCCCCTAGATTCCATAACATACCTTTGAGCAACAAACCCTTGGCTTGAGAGAGATTATTCCAGAACATGGATCCTTTCGGGAGTTCTTCATTAGAGAAAAGGTCCACATTACACCAACAATCTACAAATATTTTGCTTGAAGTATATCAATCCAAGTTCCTTGTTCCTTATACATTCTCCATCCAACCTTAGCTATAAGGGCTTCATTCATGATTTGAATATCTTTAAGGCCTAAACCACCATACTTCTTGGGTTTAGTCACCTTCTCTCATGTAATAAGGGGAATTTTGGTTTTTTCCTTTGTTCCTGGGCACAAGAATCTTTTTTGGATTCTTTCAATGGTCTTTTTGACTTTTGTCAGGATTCCGAAGATGAACATTATGTATATTGCTACACCTTGCAAAGAACTCTACAACAATTGAGCCTTGTCTGCCTTGGTGAGGAGGGATCCTATCCACGATGCAAGTTTTTTGTGAAACCTCTCAATAAAAGAATTCTAGGTGTCATGATCCAATTTGTTACCACACAACGACATACCCAAGGAGTTATATGGCAGGGTTTTTATTCTGCATCCCAAGATGCTTACAAGTTTAATAGTCCATAAAGATGAATGAAATTGACCAGGTCTTCCATACTTTTAGAAAAAGTGGTTATCCCTCCTTTTTTGTCGGAAGGTAGAAGGGGAATTTTCAGGTCCCCTCCTATCACCCAGTCAAAATCTTTAAAAAAGACTTCTAATGCTAGTCATTTCCTTCCAGAGCTCTTTCCTACCATTCCCAGAGTTGGGAGTATAAACATTCGATAAGATCCATTTTCTTTTGGTGGACAGATCAGTGAAGCAAATAACCATATAGAGCTGGTTGGCTAGAAAGACCTCTCCTTCAACCAATTGGCCATTCCAAAAACAGGCTAATCCACCAGAGGCACCAACATAATTAACTCTATGACAAACAACTTCTTTTCCAAATAAATTTCTTAATCTACTTCATTTTTTCAAAGCTCATCTTAGTTTATTAGATCATAAGAATATCCAGTTTATTGTCTTTCATGAGATCTCTTAAAATCCTATGCTTGCAAGGGTTATTTAAACCCTTAATGTTCCAATATAAAATAATCATTTAGAAGATTTAGATTTAGAAAAACTCACCATCAAGGATCTCTGACTCCCCTATGAGATTTCCTTTTTAGAAGCTTTGTCCCTCTTCTCTCAAAAAGTAGGTTGACCAGAATTGGATTTGTTGCCTCCTAGATCCACCTTGGGAGGAGCTTTCTTCATAATATGTTTGAGCGAGGAAGAAGTTGTGGCAGCTGGACTTTTCTCAGTATCCACTGTGATAAAATCTTTGCATATAGTAAATGAATAATTTGCAAAAGATAACACAACACAAGAGATATGGGTGGGCCAAGACGCCCAAATATTCAATATTTGTAGAATAATACCCTTAAGGTAGGGAAATACCATACATTGCTCCTTAATGAAGGAATAACTCCACAATCTCCCAAGATGGGAATCCACGTCGAGGGGGACACCTCCAATAAACCTCTACTAAGTAGAAAACTCAACTCATATATCCATGACATACTTATAATGAACTCACATCCTTTATATAGACATACATTACTCTTAATGGATGGGTAACACCTAATCCCAATGTAGGCCACCTCATTACCCAATATAACTAATGCCTATGTGACACCATATATTATAAACATATAACTAATTAAGGGGATGTGTGCCACATGTCGGCATCTCCATCAACCCATATACATTATAATATCACATCCCAAGGTACATAGCATTCCCTCCCTCCTTGACATGTTTCGTCCCCGAAACATATGAATAAATCATTTATTGAGTGTGTTTTAAATTATTGCACACTTGTCGCCATGCTCGATTATCCACACACCCATATGAGATCCTTGTGGGTGATGCTGCTCCAAACCTATTCCATATTCCATTGCACTTATTTGATTCCATCCTTATCCATATGTGTTCCTCCTCGGCATCCATGCATATCCATAATTATTATTCCTGTGACTCCATGTCATATAATTATTGCTCCATTGATTCTGCGTATAGCCATAATTATTGCTCCTCCAATTCCGTGTATATCCATATAGATTGCTGCCCTCATGTGTCTTAGCATGACTCCATGATTTTTTCCTCTCATGATGATGTGGGTATCTATATGGTGCAACCTTAGTATCCTCAACCTTATCACCCTTTTCCTCAACTTTCTTTTCCTCTTCCACCTTGTTTGCTATTTCTTTTTTCTCTTGAGTAGAGGAATTATTTTTTACTTTTTCATCATGTTCTTCATCCTCTCCTTTTGAATCATCCTTATTCCCTTCTCTACCATCTTCAAAGTCATCTTCATGCTCAATTTGCTCCATTTTACGTTACTTTTTTCCTTTCTAAGTGTGATATCTTACAATGTAATTTTCTTTCTCTTATACCATAATTTTATGAATTTATTTTGCACATTAATATTAATTGTTCCCAATGTCTCTAACCAAGGATATCGAAGAACAATATCCATATCATCCATATCTAAAGCATACAAATCTGAATGCAAGACATATTTATCTATAGAAAACTTTAAATGTTCAAAAACATGAATCTGCTTACCATCCACTTGAGCTTCCTTGATATGCTTCGCTTGAACACGTAGATGTTGAGCTACATCCATATTGATGAAGTTATATTTACTACTAGGATTTATGGAAATAATTACCTTTTTCATTTGAATGCACCCTTCAAACTGAAATATTGAAGCTTCCTTCCTTGGAGATGTGCTATTTGAACGCGTACCTTGATCTGTTGTCTCTCCTTCTGAATTATGTGTAACTTCTTAATCATCACCATTGACTTTTTCTTCATTGTAAAATTATTTTTCTTATTCTTATTCTTCCTCATCCTTATATGAAGCACCATCATTAGTAACATCCTCTTCTTCATCATCTTCTTTGGCCCATCGATCTAAGAAAACTTGTTCAATTGCCTCCCAAGTCCATTTGAGACGCTTTTGTTGCACTTGATACCACATGGCTAGACCTAGACACCCAAGCTGATTTTGCAAGTAAAGACGTGGTAGTATAGATGATAAATGATCTTCCTTAAACTAAATCCACCATTCTCTAGCATCAATCTTTCCATCCCCATAAAAAATTCTCATCTCCATGATTCACAAAACTAGGGTTTTAGGAATAGACCCTTTTTATCAAAACTTGTTTTAACCATTTTGGCTAGAGGTCGGTAAAAAAATAGAAAACATAGAACACAAACCCCAATTTAATTTTTGAGAGATTTTCGAAAATGTAAAAAAAATTAGAAAATTCTGAAAATTGCAGTATGTGGAGGAAAATATTGAAAAACCATAAAACCGCAATAACTCTATCAAAATAGATCCAAAAATTATGAAATTTTAGGAATATCACCTTGCAATGTATTCACATCAACCCAAACAATTTAGAATCTAGTTTTTTATAATTCAGAGGATATAAATGAAACCTTAAAATTAGGGTTTCAACCCTAAAACATTCAAATCTTTTGTAAAACAACTCCAAAAAATATGAAATTTGGAAGGAATTTTTCTTGAATAATGTATCCACTCTCCACAAAAATATCAGAAAAATTCAAATTCAATCTCTAGATATATCCGAACCACCAACATTAAGGTTTCATCCCACAAATTGCCCGGATCAAAGCTCTGATACCAATTGATAAGATCTTTGGTTTCTTTGCACATAGTAAATGAATAATTTGTAGAAGATAACACAACACAAGAGATATGGGTGGGTTAAGATGCCCATATTCAATATATGTAGAATAATACCCTTAAGGTAGGGCAACACCATACAATGCTCCTTAAGGAGTAACTCCATAATCTCCCAAGATGGGAATCCACTTCGAGGGGGACACCTCCAATAAACCTCTACCAAGTAGAAGACTAAACTCATACATCCATGACATACTCATAATGAACTCACATCCTTTATATAGACATACATTACTCTTAATGGATGGGTAACACCTAATCCCAATGTAGGCCACCTCATTACCCAATATAACTAATGCCTATGTGACACCATATATTATAAACATATAACTAACTAAGGGGATGTGTGCCACATGTTAGCATCTCCATCAACCCATATACATTATAATATCATATGCATCTATGTACCTTGGGATATTATATTATAATGTATATGGGTTGATGGAGATGCAAACATGTGGCACACATCTCGTTAGTTAGTTATATGTTTATAATATATGGTGTCACATAGGCATTAGTTATATTGGGTAATGAGTCGACCTATATTGAGATTAGGTGTTACCCATCCATTAAGAGTAATGTATGTATATATAAAGGATGTGAGTATCATTATGAGTATGTCATGGATGTATGAGTTGAGTCTTCTACTTGGTAGAGGTTTATTGGAGGTGTCCCGCTCGAAGTGGATTCCCATCTTTAGAGATTGTGGAGTTACTCCTTCCTCAAGGAGCATTGTATGGTGTTTCCCTACCTTAAGGGTATTATTATGCATATATTGAATATCTGGGCATCTTGGCCCACCCATATCTCTTGTGTTGTGTTATCTTTTGCAAATTATTAATTTACTATGTGCAAAAATCTTATCAATTGGTATCAGAACACAGATTCTCAAGGGCCTAGGGTTTCAATGTATAAATAAATTTCCGGCCAAGAAATAATTGTGGAGAGCATAGATTTTCTTGCCATATCTCTCCAAAGGATGATTGATCCTAGGGTTCCACGTGGTGAAGGAAGCTCGAGTGGAGGAAATAATGCCAAGCGACCCAATGGATTAACCCGAGAATGGATCTTGAAGCCTACTTTCCTTCACAGAGAGGAGGTTATTATGAAAGAAGAAGCAAGACCTATGGGTGGAAAGAATATTGCAGTGTGTTATGAAGAATACATGGCCTTACCAAAAGAAATCCGTGAGGCTATTTCTCTTGCAGAGTTCATAGGGTTGAATAGAAGAAGATCTAGGCTTGAGCCTAGACATGCCTTACCACAAAGAGAGGAAGAGGTGAAGAGCTTCCAAATTGCAATGGCAGAGAAAGAAGAAGACCTCAAAAAACAAGAACAAGGGGAGACCGATATTCAGTGTGAAGGTAAAGATTCTTTGAAAATAAATGATGTCTTTGTGATTTCTAATGATTGCATGTGGCAAAAAGTTGATGAAATAAAATCAGATCTACATGAGGTTCTTGAGGCCAAAAATCAAGATGTTCCGGTTGAGAGGCGTGCCCTTCAAAAGGAGGTCTCACATGATATTCACGAGGGTTTTTAGTCTGCTGGAATTTACAAATCAATGACAAATGGTAAGAAATTTAATTTATTGCATCTCCCTCATAATATGTGTTTGTAAGGGTTTGATCATCATAATCATTATTCTTACAAATATGAGAGGATGCAGGGTACTAAAGGGAAAGACAATATTTTCCAAGAAGCCCCTATCCATCTTCAAGACATTCAAAAGTTGGGATCAAGGAAGGAGAAATTTTACTTGCATAATTATGGTCATGAAGAGCTTGCTGGAATTTTCAGAACAACAGCCAATAAAGGGCCATTTATTGGTGTACATGACTCCGATAAGCACCATGAAGGTGTCCCATGCAAGTATCAACAAAATAGTGTTGAAGATAAAGCAGAAAGACATTCATTTGTTGCATCTGAGGTGGGAAAGAAGGATGATTCCAACTCAGAACTTCTAAGTCACAAGTTTGGGAGTATAGAGGATGTTTCGATCACTCCTCATCCGACATGGGTAGGTGGATATGTGGTGGACAACCCAAGGTATGATGGAAATCACATTTTATCTTCTTTTATATTGCTTCCATACTTACATCATCATGGGAAAGTTGTTGTTAAAGATCACATGCTAAGTGTTGGTGATGTGAAGAACTTGTGGGTTGACACATGACATCTAGATATTTCCTTGCAAGGGTACATGGTTCCGGTTGACTTCTTGCATGGTAGAAAGAAAGTCTTTGATATTCGTATCCTATGCACATGGTTAGAGGAAATTTTGATGAAGGATAATTTTAAAATCATTGTGTATGAAAACAAGGTTATGAAGGATTCTACCCTCCAAGAACAAGGAGTCATGGGTTTGATGAATGGTGGAGTCACTCATGTTTCCATTAGTGTGTGCTTGGAATTGATTGGATACACAGTGGAGATAGTGGATGGTTACTCTATGGCACACTCAAAGGAGTATTTCCAACTCCAAGATACATTGGAAAATGATGAGGTATGTGTTGATTTTCATTTCATTAACATAACTGATATGGATACCATATTTGGGATCTAATGGTTGCATATTTTGGGAAAGCTCACTTTCAAGTGTCAAGGCATAGAGATAAGTTTTGTAGACCAAGACAAAGAGATGAATTTGCAAGGTATACTTCCGGATACACTCCAAATTAGTTATTTTGTGGAAGAAGTCATTTCATGCAAATCATATTTTTGTTCTTTATCTAAAATTACAGCAGATTGGGAATTATTACTTTCAGTTGAGTATGCAAAAAATAAGTTTGTTAATGATGCCCTTGAAGGAAAAATAAGTGATGACATGTACAAGATGGTGGATGGGCTTATCCTCTACAAAAACCTGGTCTATTTGGTGCCTGGGTCTAAGGTAAAGAGTAAATTTTGGAGGGTTGTTCATGATACTCCGTGGGCTGATCATCCGGGCCACTTCATGAGATATAACATGAGTGAAGGTAAGAATTTCATTTTCTCCCTTGCTTGTGGAATTTGATGAAAGAGAGTGCTTGCATGACATGTTTAAGGGAGCATAAGTTTGAAGGGAATTATGATTTTCCTCTCTATGGATTGTTAATCCATGGTTCCATGAGATAACCAAAGGAAGTAAGGGCAAGACTAAACCATTATGATAAATTTGCACCTGTTCACATGGTCATCAAAGTGGAGAATGATGGTTCTAACTTTCAGTTTTATGACCCCATGACGAGGTATGGATTTTATTTAGAATATCTTCCTTTAATTTCAGTTGAGTCATACAATGTTTGTGGGCATCTAGAGATCCAAATTTTAGAGGATATTGCCCTCAAAAGTCACATGGAATATGAGTTCCACTTGCAAAATGATAAAATCAGAATTTATGGGTATGCTAGGGAGGCTGATTTTCTCAAATTTAAGGCCAAGATGACTGCTGATTTTACTTGTAGGCCTGTTGCTCCTAAGTTTTCAGCATATGTAAATCAAATTTCAGCGCTTGCTTTATTTATGGAGTTGGCTTTCCTTGTGAAAATTCAGTTTGGTAGTTATTATACGATGATTACAAGATTGAATTTACAAAAATCAGATTTGGGGCTGCCCCTAACAATCATGAACAACAGTGTATTTTCATTTTGTGAGTGCATTCCCTCATGTCATATTAAGGAAGGAAGATTTCAGTTGAATGGATGAATAAAATCATATCACAGTATGATATTTTCAGATCCGAACATTCTAATTTCTGAAGTAACAATGTATGATTACAACTCTTTAAGGGGTCGACCTTTCCTTTTTTCACTTTGGCACCAAGAAAGAGGGTATAAAAGAGAATTAGAGGCACCATTTGCTAGTTAGTCTTGGTGTATTTTATTCTACTTGGGCATTGTGAGCTTGTTGTTCCTTGTACATCCACTTGAGGATGAAAACCCTCTTGTGAGGATTCATTGAAAGATGAAAACCCTTCATGTGGCTTGGGTGAAGGACGAAAACCCTTCATCATTGTTTGGTCGTGAAGTGAAGAGTTGATTTAAAGATCTATTTGTAATTTCTAGCTAGTAATCGAATTATTTAGGGTGGAGCAACCTACCTTGGGTAGGGTTTAGCACATTTGGTGAAGTCTTTGAGAAATCTGGTTACATAATCTGATTTGTAATATTTTTAAAGGTTAGAATTTGAAGTTTGATGAATTTAGAGGGTTTCTAGACCCATATTGCATATTTATCTTGTGGCTGCAATTTCTAGTTCATATTTAATTTCTAGTAGTGTATTCTTCAACATTTCTTTGTGATTTTGGTTTCTAATATTGCATAAAAAATATAAAAAATATTAGGGAGTTGGTTTGTGGTGATTTTTGGCATCTTTGGTGATAGTTCAAGTCGGTGATTTTACTCTTTCAATCTGTTGCAATTTAAATTTCAAATCTGCATTTGGTGTGTTTGGTTGAAACCATCAAAAGGGTTATTACAATGGTATCAAAGCATATAGTAAATGAAATTATAATATGAATCATATGTTTATTATGTATATATTGAATATTTATGATGGATGCTAAGATATGATTATGTGCTCAAAGGCAAAAGAGTGGTCTCAATGTTACATGGATAGTCTTCACCGAAGAGTTGCAATTACACTATAGTTCTAGTGTGTCAGAAAATTACTTCAACAAATTAGAAAATTTAAGACAAACATGATCCATTAAGGATTACACTCATCAATTCTAAAACCTTTCTTTGCCGGTGGAAAAAATATTATTGAAGAGAATCCAAATGACCTATTTCTTAGGGGTCTTAAGGATCACATTGAACATGAGGTGCGTATGTTTAATCCTCATAAGGTTTCTGATTATATGATTATGAAATGAAGGGCATAGGGAAAATTTGTTTCAAGCAGGAGACAAAATTTCATTAATATTAGAGATTGCAACACTTTGCATCCAACACTCCCTCGGCCAGTTAGATTGACACCCCAACAAATTGAAGAAAAGAGGGCAAAGGGGTTATGTTTTAATTGTGACAATAAATATGGACCAGGACATAAATGTACTGAAAATAATTTGTTCTACATTGATGGGCTGAGTGAAGATGAAGAGAAGGAAAAATATGCAGAGTCACAGGTCAATTTGTTACCCATTGGGATTAGGTGTTACCAACTAAGGGGATGTGTGCTCAAAATAAACATAAGGGTATGTTTATTCTACCTACGAAATAGATCTTATCACAATGCCCAAAGTTGTGGTAATGAGTTGGCCTACATTGGGATTAGGTGTTACCCATCTATTAAGAGTAATGTATAATATCGATCCATGCAATTTGTGGGATAAAACCCTAATGTTGGTGATTCAGATATATCTGGAGATTGAATTTGAATTTTTCTGATATTTTTGTGGGGAGTGGATACATTATTCATGGAAAATTCCCTCCAAATTTCATATTTTTTGGAGTTGTTTTGTGATATATTTATCCATTTTAGGGTTGAAACCCTAATACTCATTCTAGATCATTATCAGTTTGGGGATGTATGCCACATGTTGGCATCTCCATCAACCCATATACATTATAATATCATATCCCAAGGTACATAGCACATTGTATCTATTTCTTCAAGACCAATGGCCTCATACATATTGCTAACCTCAACAAAGCTTGTTTCCGGATTATTAGCAAAAAAAATTGGACTTCCAAAGGTATATTCTACAAAGGATTTTACTTGAGGAGACCCTAAATTCTCAGCAAACCTTTCCAACTTCTCTTGATATTCATTCAACCCCTTTACCGGGGGTGATGGTAATTTCTGGTCCTTTGCCATTTGTTTCGAGACAACTAAACCTTCCTCTGTATCCAACTGCTCTAGGACATTAACCAAAATGTTTTTTCCTTACAGCTCTCCTTCTCCATTCTTCCCTTCCTTTTCTCTTCAGGCCTGGAAGGAGAAAGAATGATTTTTGATGTTTCCCCTTGATCCATTTGGATCCTATTCGAATCCATCTTCCTTTATAATTTTGGTTTATATAGCGTGTTAAAATTAGTCATAATTAAAAGATGCAACTTTTAAATAAATTAATATCTTAAAAATAAATGCACTTCTCAACTAAGTTCTTATGTTAAAAATAAATGCAGTTCTCGACTAAGTTCATATGCTACAAAATTTCAGCTCTCAAGTAAGTTAAAAATAAGGGCAGTTCTCCACTAAGTTCTTATGTATATATCCAATATGTAAATGACGTAAGCCATTTATATGATGTTTTTTTAAACAAAAGGGTCAATATTATTCTATATCACTCAAATTTTTTTATTGTAAACACATAATGTAATTATGATACTAGACTAGTTGATTGTGACAGTGTTAGTATATTCATGTTTATTGATTATTAGTCCAAGATACTTTCCTTTTGGCATGGGTTCCTTGTGTCAGTTAAATTCCAGCCTTGTTTCATTGATCTCGACTTTGTCTTTTTCTTGTCGATTTTCTGCTTCTCCATGTTCTTTGTTCTGTCATATTTTTCTTGTTTGCTTGTGTTATTTAGTTTTCTCTTTCCTCCCAATATTTCCTTGGGGTTATAGACATTTTTCTAGGACCATATTTGTACAATATTGGATTTTATTTTTGGGCCCCTTAACCCTTGTTTTGAAATCCCTAGGTTTTTTTGTTCCTTTTGTTAGCTTTCCCAACCATTGTGTGTAAGCTTACACACTAAGTGGGCCCTAATTTGAATTCAAGAAGTCTATAAATACCTGCATGTAGTACAACATTTAGAACAATTATCCATATACAAATGAGCATAAAAAATGCATGGAACTTATTGTTTCAAAAGCATCCCCGTGTCAAAACCAAAATTCAAGTATTTAGGAAACATCTAGCATTTACTTCTTGTTGAATCAGTTTGAAAAGATAAGGTTGGGCCACTTGCATAAACTGAATTCCCTAATTAATTGTATCGAGTGTTGATTGAATTTTTTTTAAGACATGAGGGAACTGGCAATAATAGAGGGCTAACATAGACCCCCATTAATACCCTGTGTTTTTAGTGGGTCTAGGTATCAAGATTGGAGCAAGGAGAACAATGTTTTAGCGATTCACAATGAAATTAGGAAAAGTGAGAGAGATTTATAGAGCTGAAGACGAGGAATACATATGCCAAATTAGTTTGGTGTTTACAATAGGAAGCCACTTCCTTACTCCTACGATTTTGACAAATCCATTTTTGTACTTATACAACTTTGGGCAAGTTGGCCATGTAGCTCTATCTTTTTGGGTCTATTTTGTATGATTGGTAAAATAGAGGTTCCCAAATGGGTTTCCAAATATATGGATCTAATCTAAAACCAACCACATTGTGTAGATACAAAGGTGTTCAGGGAGCGCTAGTGTCATAATTATAGAGGATAATATCCCTAACCCTATGATAGCTATAGGTTTCTAAGGCCTATAATTAAGATAAATATATGTATCATACTAGGATTCAGAAATAAGAGTAACTAAGAGGATGGAAAAACCCGATAGGCGTAGTAATATAAATGTAATGTAATAAAATAAAGCAAACATACATCTACTCTTATCTATATCAATGAATGACCAACATACAACATACACATACAAAATAAGAGAATAAATAGGGTTAGAAATATTTACTTATAACATGTGTGTTATTGCTGATCCATAATCTTCCCTAGAGATAACAAGATCGAGAGAGAGTCACTATGACTGGAGAAGGGGAAAGATCAACAAAAAGATCTCCAATCCTAACTCACTATGGTGACCCAAATTCAAAATAGGTAAGCTCCAAGACTCCAAAATCAACCAACGAGTGCAAAATAGTGTTAGAAATAATTAGTTTGAGTGTAAACAAGTGATTGTAAAGTAGTAGTATTGGATGTAGGTGGTGAAAATAACAAGAAATCATAGAGGTATATATATCCGATGCCATTTCCCAAGGACGATGGAGTTGGATATGGAAATGCCAAAATAGACACCATCGCCCATGGGTAATGACGTTGGCTATAGAAATGCCAAAATAGACACCATCGCCCATGGGTGATGGCGTCGACCTTGGGGGAAACCCTAAGGTCAAGAGGTGAAAAACATGGGGAATGGAGGCCAAGAGATAAGTGAAGGTAAATGAGGAAAGTCCAGGGTGATTGAAAGTAAGGATACTAGCGCACAAGAAGGAGACATAGGTAAACATAGTGGGACAAGTAGACATGATGAGTGCAATGTGTGAACAAAGGGGAGAAATGAGGAATTTATAGAGATAACTAAGGATAATAATGACATCTGTCAATTATTGTGGTCTAGCTCACATGACCAAGTTTGATCATACCCCAATCCTGGCTGGCCCCTCAAGGAACTCACTCAGGAGGAGAATGCATCAACAACTCCTGCACAAAATAAATGGTTAGCAAGCATAAAAACTATGGTGTATACATATGCCCCAACCAAATATCATCGCATGTTGTAATAGTGAAACATGAGATGGTCTTCAAAAAAATATCTATGCAACATGAAATCGAAAGGAAATACTCAAAGTAAAGTTGAAAATGAAAGCACTATAAAAATAATGAACTAAATGAGATATACCTAGCTCATACTTACCTGACAATGTCACTTGGATTTCTTATGGTGGGAATAATAGTTGCTTCGAAACTTGAATAAGAAAGACTGAAAAGAAACACTAGAAGATAATCAGTAAGACATAAATCACCAAGCTAGGAAGTCATGAGAGGATGTAGCTGAGCTTTGAAATGATGTACAATAAGCATTATCAGTAAAAATATGGTAGAGAGAAGTGTAATATGTCAAAATAAGTGACACACTGCCACAAGAGTGGAACAATTTATTGAATGTTTTGAGGGTATGTAATTTGAAAGTTGTGTAGGTTGGAGGAGATCACAATGAAAATAGTTATAAGAATTGTTGTAAATAGTAAAGGGAGAAATTCATTTTTCACCTTGCTAATTTGAGATTAAGAGAAACTTAGCTCTGAGATAACAAAAAATGAGTGATTTTAATGATGATGGCGAGAGTACGAGGTGGTGGAATAGGTGATTGAGACAGGACATGCGTTGGTGTGAATCCCATGATAGGTGTTGTTTGTAAATTGGGAATGGGTAGCCAAGAGAAAATGGAAAAATGTATGATGGGGAAAATTTAGATACTAAAATTTTCCCCGAAGATAGTCAAAATGTAGATCGGGTTGAGGTTTAGGTGGGTTTTAGAGCATTTTCAATTTGGGAGTCATTAGGTTAGGTTTTTGTAATTAATGCTAGAAAAAATTGCTAGATCCTGAAATATATGCCATCAACCATGGTAGGCTAATCATTCATATCATGGCCAATGGTGTTTGAATAGAGGGAATTTTTATACCATGGCTTGTAACACTTTGCTAGCAAGCCTGATGGTGTAGGGGATGTGAAATTTTGCTCAGGGGACAACGCTGTTAAGCAACAGGGATGGTGTAGTAAGAAAGTCAAATTTTTTGATATTTTGAGATGCATGTTATTGATTTTGATGATGAATTTGAATCATGATTTGATGGGTACTTGTTGTTGGATATTTTGTACGTGCCACAAAAAATTTGACTGTGGATATCCATAGAGGTCTAGGTCTCGAAGAGAATAAAATCATATGTTCTAGGTAGATATCTACATTCTAAAAATTGTGCTCCTAATTATAATGGATAGAGTAGATTGGTTTTCTAGCTCTTCATTTGTACCTCCCTCCGATCTCTTTCTGTCAACATGTTTAAAACAAACTCCCTTACATTATGTACAAATCCTCGCATATTAGTATTAAAGTCTTCCAAAATCAACTTAAAATATCCCATTCTATCTTGCATATGTACCAATGTTTTATGCACCTTTACAGGATTATTTCTGAAAACAAGGAACCTATTTAATAAATCCCCTTAGTTCGTGTCTCCATGTCACGATAGGATATAGGTGCATCTGTAACTATTTTCTTAGCTACATTATTTTTAGGTGCATCCTCTATAACTTCTATAGCATCCATATTTATCAATATTATGCCTCCATGAGTCAGGCCTGAACAAAGCCACTTGTAACTCTAATTGAGAAATTCACTCCTCTATTTGTTTTCTTAATCCTTTGATAGATCTATATTTCTTTTCTAGATACCTTGGTGCTACACTCCCACCAACACTTTCATGAAAAACCTCCACATCATCTATAACATGTCCTTCTCCTAACTCCTACTCACAATCATTCCAAATATTCTGTCTATCAGCCTCATCCATAACAACTTCCTAGACTAACTTATCTTCATCTTCAAATCCTTTCTTCCTTCTTGCCTTCCAATATGTATTATGTAGCTTCAACCTAGATCATGAGGTACCTAATCTACAATATCTTCTATCCATAAAATTATCCCTTGTTTCCTTCAAATACGTAGGCTTATAATCCGTTATGGGTTCCTCAAAAGAGGAAGAGGGAGTGGATATGAATACTTTCCTTCTTTTGGGTTTTTTTTGTCTCCACAAACTTCGTTGAAGAACTAAAGGTTTGCCATGATAGTCCCTTTGAAGAGGAATGAAGGGAATCCACTATCAAAATTCAATAATCCCTTAGTGGGATAAGATCTTCTTATTCCCCTCTTTTTCTCACGGCACATATTTTCTAGAGATTTTAAGAGAAAATAAGTAATATTTACAACCTCGTTATATCTAACATGGGACAATCATTTTAAATGATAAGAATACTGAAAGGAGTACCTACCTTCACAAGTTATATACTTCAAGATTCATAATGCCACTATAAGCCAATATTCAGGCAACGAGGTATGAAGGATCTCTTTCCCACTATTATGAACTTTTTACCCTGGCAGAACAAACTTCTCTTTGCAATGTAGACCTCTTTGCTTCCTTACAAACCATTTCTCCCCTATATACAAGAGGCTCATAATCCATCCAAGGTTTTCTTATGAAACTGTAATATGAAGTCCCCTTACATCGGTTGCTCTATTTTTCCAAGATTCAATAAATTCCCAAGAGATTTTCTCATCCACCCCTTGAAATTTATGAAAAAGTCCAGCCATCATACATTTTGCAAGAGTTGTCTACAGGTCTGATCATTCTCTAGTTTTGAATGATCATCTAGTTCCTGTTGAATCTTTGAACCCCCATAGTAAATTTACAAAGAAAAAGAAAATTTTCCCTCAATTTATTAGAAGCAACAAAATCTACATGGAAATACAATCACAAGTGAGCCAACCCGTGTCTTAGTGTGAAACAAATCCTTGAATTATGCCACATGAGCCTACTAAAAAACCCCTTATTATGACTTTCATCATTTGAAAAATCAAATGTCACTCAAGTGGCATATCAAACATTAATGACCCCCCTTCTGTAACACCCTTATTGCCACATTTCAATCCTAAGTAGAAGGAGTAATGAAGGAAAATTAATAATGACTGAGTGGGGATGATACCTCCTCATTATTAGGTCTAACTCCTTCACCCCATGAGAACTTAAATTTGTAACATCTTCCTATTCCCAAATCTCATAATGTCCTTATTTCCATTAAGCCATTTTACCATGTCTATATTATTATCCCCTTTGAATATGTCCTTATTTTGTGCATCATCTAAACAATATTGTTGCCATATATGTTTGTTCTTAAAATCCACCATAACCCCTGAATCCCTGTCATTCTTTGATTTTGGTGAAGGACCAGTCGCAGATAGATTTCTAGTTTTCCATACCGATTTGAACTTCATTTGATTTCCCCAGACCAACTCCTTTTAATCACAAAACCTAGCTAGGTGAGATATAACTTTACATTTGAAACATTGCCTCACCACAGGAAACACATACACCACATTATACAACCACTTCTCACCAGCCAAACACAACATCACCGATGTAAAAGGAGTAGATTGAAGTTAGGGAAAATTTAAGTGGTGAATCTTTGTTAATTCATGAATATTCTGAATTTCAAAATTTGGTTTTGGTGAATTTTTAGTGGGTTGGTAGCTTGCTATTTCACCTAAAATTTATGGATATAAGTTATTTTTTAGGTTATTTCACCATGCATTAAAACTAATAGCCAACTGTTTATGCTAATTTCACCTTTGACATGAAAGAGAAATTCTCCAGATTCACCTATATATATATACATATATATTCAAATTATAATTATGATATTAAACATCAACTTGTAATTTTGATTTGTGTGGGTGTTGACGATCGACAAAAAATCACTACCAGGTCATGTAAATTCTAACTATTCCAGAATCCATGCCACTGACCAGTAGCATGAATGTATGTTACCAGCCGGTAGCATGAATGCATGTTGCTAGCCGGAAACATAAATGTATGCTACAAGACGGTAGCATATATTCACGCTACCGGCCAGTAGCATACATTCATGCTACCGACTGGTAGAATGTGGTATATATATGTAGCTTATTTTATAGTTTACATTTGATTACATACTTAATACACATTTGAATGTGGTATAGATATGCAACTTGTTTTATAGTTTACATATGATTACATACTTAATTTACAGATATGTAGCTTGTTGAATAGTTTACATTTGATTACATACTTAATTTACAGTTGATGTGTAAAATAACATCTGGTAATAATAACAAGAAGACAGATCAATCAAAAAGGAAAATCATCATATTTTATCATCCTTGTGACATAATTTATTTTTTCTTTCTTTTCTACATCAATTACATAGGCAGTAATGTGTAAAAAACTTAAATGGATCCAGATGTATAATTTAGGTGGATTCAGATATGTATGGCTGGCATAGTAAGTAAAGGGAATAACTTGCCCTTAAAATAACTGTGGAGAAAACTATGCAAAGAAGGAAGAGGAAAATATAAGACCATCAATATTGTGTCATGTAATATGTATATATATATATATAACCTTAAGTTTCCAATAGAGCAAGAGTGTGTAAACCTGGTTCTCTTCGTCATTGGTATTAATGATCACCTCAATGAAGCGAGCAACACACCACTCTATAACTAGAATGAGCATTCCACTAGGTATAATGACAAAAATGAAAAAGAAAACCTACCAATTGTGGAAAATGATGGTGTTTTTATTCTTCAACTCTCTAGACAAGATGGGATCTATGAGCATTATTTGAATTCCCACACAGAAAATAAAAAATCTTTATAGAGGCATGACCATGTTAATAAGACCACTTTAAAGAGGCACTTTATAGAGATTAAATTGCAATAAAATTAAAATTGCTTTATAGAGGAACTTTATAGAGATTGAATTTTTGTTTGTTAATTTTTCCAAATTCCAAAGCCAAAGACTTGTTATTTTTTCATATGTTGATTTTTTTATGTGGAAGAAAAAATCAACAAACTTCAAACATTAATTTATATAGATACCGTGTGTTGATTCATCCAAATGCCGCATTGATTTTTTGCGTGGAAGAGAAAATGTGTGTTGATTTTCTCTTCCACATGGCAAATTAATGCGACATTTTAATGAATCAACACACAATATGGAAGCTAAATGCCATGTTGGAGTTACGTAATTGCACATGTTACTGGAATGATAGAATACACAATGCTACCGGCCGATAACAATGTGCATGCTACCGATCGATAGCATTGTAGAATACTACCGGCCAATAGTGAATATATTGCTACCGACCAATAGCATTATCTTTGCTACCGACCGGTAGCATGTGGGCATTAATTTTCCGTGTTCATTTTTCATATGGAAGTTGTGTTGTGTAAGTTAATTTTCCTTGTTGCGTATGTTAATTTTCCATGTGGAAAATGCGTGTTGAGAAAATGGAAGCGAAATGAAAAATCAACACACAACAAACTAATTCCCACATGTTACTGACGGTAGCATTGTAGAATTTTTTGGCCTGTAGCATTGTAGAATTCTTCTGACCTATAGTATTCTATAAAATTCTTCTTCTGCTACAACGGAAACCTTTCCCTAACTTTTGCAAAAAAAGCGCCATCCCCATGATTTTTTTTCCTAAGATTCGCCTTACTTTAGAAAGTGCTTTACCAAAATTTGCCTACTATTTTCTATGGTTTTTTTAGAGGGACCCTTAAAATTTACCCTGATCGACGTTCACCCTTATTTTTATCCTGACGAAATTATCAAAGGTTACATTCCAAAACCTAGAGTTAACATAGGAGAGTTTTCCTAAAGATTCTCCTATCTGCCACAAAGACTACAAATTCTAAAATTCTAAGGGGATATCATAAATCCTCACTTATATCCCCTACATTTGGTTATGAGGTTATATTTTAAAGTCACCTACACACTTGTTTACCTTAATCTTGTGTCTATAAGGTGCCATGTTACTCTTTTAAAATTAGCATCCATTTCAACATTGGAGTTTAAAGAAATCACAAAACCTCCATTAAAAAAACCCTACTAAATCAACCCCTCTCTAATTTTTACTTAGCCGATTTTTGAAATGAAACCCCCTCCAAAGTATTCCTTTGACCTTTCCATTTATAAAAAGGCCATCCTTAAAAATTACACCAACAGGATTAGGAACATCATCCCAAAACATAAGGATTTCCCCATATTTTTAGAGATCGATAAAGAGGGACTAAATTCATATTGAGTTTCTTCTTCCCTAGATCTAAAAAACAAAAAAATTCCACATGAGATTCATTTTTGGTCCATCCCCTCCATCAAAATCATCACGTGGGTGAAAATGTTGTTTCGAGTTTCTTCTACCATCGTGCAAATGTTGATCTCCCAATTCAGATTCAAAGGTGGACTTAGAATTTGTTGGTATGAGTCATTTTCCACATCATTAGGCGAGTCATCTCACTTAGGTGTGATTATAGGTTTGAGTGTCATTTAGGGCTCATTATGAGATTTCCTTATGTGTCAGTGTGTAAGTGCGTCAGGTGCATCATTGGGAGTTACTTCCCATCATGGGAATGTAGCTCCCCCTCTCCACTTGAGTTGTCATGATTACGACACCAGGGGTTACTCAACACCCTCTACATGTACACCCCTTCATATCTATGAGCTTAGAGTGAGAGTTTGTGGATTGTAACGAGGTTCTGCCCCTTTGTCGAATCTTGCATGCAATTTCGGTTGATGCTTGCTCCTCTCAAGATCTTGTCACACCGCCATTTGCACTTTCGTGGATGTTCACGTCATCCCTTGTGATCCTTGTGCTTCAGGTTTTCACACCCTATTTCATGGTATCAGAGCACATGTTGTGTGGATCCGTGCAACTCTTCGGTATTTTCATGTTTTCCAGATTTCTATCGCGATATACAGATTTCATTTGCAGTATCGTAAGAGTATTTTTGTTCGTGTGTTGAATGCATTGATTCAGGGCTTTAATCCTTGTTTGAGTTTGTTCATGTTTTCTAGGTGTTGTTTAGGTTTCATGTGCTTGTAGCTCTCCAGGTTTGGATGCAGTTTTGGAGGTGACCATCAAGTTGCAGGTTGCTGGTTTCAGGGTTTTGTGTATTGGATTGTGTGTTATTAGGGATTTTGTGTATTTGCTTCTGGGCTCAGCTCGGCCCCAGCTCGGCGAGTTGGGAACCGATTTGTCCCATATCTCGTCTTACACCGCCCTACTTTGCTCGTGTCCAACTCGTTCATTTTCATTCATGTATGTCAAGTTTGACTTTGGCCTGTGTTTTCCTTGCTCCTCATGATCAGCATCGACCCTGCCACTTCCTTGCTCGTGCTTCTATTGGAAGTCCCTGCCTCGGTGTTGTTTTTCATCGCCACCGGGGCCTCCTTTCCACGTCCACGCTCCAACCTCCCGAAACTTGCACTCGGATCACCATTTGTGTTTCCACCATTGTCGTGCTTCATTCCACCTCGGCCTGTGCATCTGTCTTCCATTCGTGAGTTATCCTCTATTCGGCTTGGTATTCCTGGTGTGTGCCTCCCGTCTCTGATCGCGTTGGCTCGGCTCCTCGCTCGTCTGTTTCCCGTGCGTTACACTTCTTCCTCGGAATTTCTAGTTCTGACATGCCTGAAAGGTCGACAGTCTCAGTCATCTCGACGTTACTCTGACCGATATTCCATGCATCTCCCGTCTTCTATTAGCTCGGTGCCTTCTTTAGAGTATGACTCGACGTTCACTCACTTTTCACGTGACATCCTTATCAGCGCACACACTTTATCCACTTGGTTTGGCGTCACAACACATCCTAACTCCAACATGTTCAACCTTCCCCAACACGGGCTATACACCTCACCAACTCCGTCGACGGTTACACCAACCCTCAACTCGGTGACTTTACCTTGCATAGCTCGGATGAATCCCTTAGCTCGACTCAGCAAGCACGCCCTGATCCAGCTCGGTCAACATTGCCAACAACTCGGTCAACAGTCCAGGAGCCAGCTCATCCATCTTGCTAGCTAGCTTGTTGCGCTCAGTTGGCTCACCCTCCGGCTCTGGAATTCCCCTTCTCCTTTTCTTGAATTTTTTTCACGTTTTTTTTCCTCTTTCTCAATTTGATCAACTCAATTAAGAGGCAATAGATTAAAAATTTATTATTTTTTGGGGGGAATTTTTTTTTTTTGAGTTTCGCATATAGGTTTATTGGGCTTTCTGGGTCATTTTTTCTAGCTTGTTGCATTGTGGTATTCCTCTTTGCCTGCAGCCAGTGGACACGTCTGCCACAACCTTGCAAAAATAGAGCCTTCTCTTTTGTGTTGTGAGACTCCTTTTCTCTTGCATTGAGCAATGTTCCCTTGTATTGCTATGTGCCTTTTGTATTTGATTGTGTATGTTCCTCTGCTTTTGACTCAGGACTTCATCGTGGCCTCCAATATTGTGCGACTTGTCATCTACTACAAGGTGAGTGGTCAACTACCTGAAATCGCATGAACACACCCTATTGTAGTCATGCACTATCTTATAAAATTTCATAGACAGGGGGGTTATCATTGTTCTTCTCAGGTGTTTTATTGCTTGTAGACGCATTATCGGTTAAGTCCGACGTCTTGCATTCTTGCACCATCTTCTTCTTGTGCACCTTGCACTTCTTGCTTCTAATTTCACATTATGGAGGATGCTCTATCCATACTTGAGTTTTGCAGGATTGCTTTACAGCCTTCGCCACTTCTTATTGGGAGAGAGAAGTATTCAACATGATGTGCTTTTATGGAACACTACTTTGCCTACAAGGGTCTTACACACTTCTTGCTTGGGCCAATTCCTCCACTCACTGATTCCAGTTGTCTTGAGGAATTTCTTGACACTTGCAACCATGTTGTTGGTCACTTGATGTTGTCCATCACCAAACATATTTGCATTCACATGGTAGACTCTAATCCTCCCTACCGCATGTGGAGCATCTTTCAGTCCTTTTTTAGAGACCCTTCATATACTGCCATCATTGTTGTTGCTGTTGATCCAGTTGTATCCTCTTCTTCTTCATGTGAGGGAAGTTTCGCTGACACAAACTCGCTTGATATTTCTTCTGATGATGAGGATTGTGCTCCCAATTCTGATGCTAAGAATACTACAGAGGACTCCTCTACTCCTTCTCTCCATATTCCAGAGAAAGTTGCCATATCCCACATCTCATCAGATATTGAGCAGTCTCCTTCTCAGCCTCATACAGTCATTGCACCAACCTCCCTTCCATTTCCATTGTGCGAGGCTCTTTCCACTCCTCTACCTTCATATGATGACTTATACCTGTCTGAAATCACTCTACTATTTGTCGAGCCCCCTCATTGGGACGAGTAATTTCCCGACCTTGGTCGTATTTTTGCAGAGTCCACTTGTGATGCACTATAGGTTCCTCATCCTTCTATAGGTGTTTTGGAGGAGTTCATCATCTCCGTTGATGGGAGTTACCTTTATGGGAATCTTATCACTTCTACCTTTCAAGCGATCTTCATTGATCCACCCTTGTTTGTGGATCCATTTTCTATTGTGGGGGTTGTTGTGTTGCCTTCACATCACTTGGACATCCTTTCTGTAGGTGCTCCTCTTCTACACTCTGATAGTTCTACTCACTTGGAATTACCTTTGGTTCCTTGGTGCTCATTTGCTAGACCTATGTCACACTTCTGTGGTCTAGACTCATAGTTCTTCGTGTTGCTACCTTCAGTTTCATTCATGGAGTTCGAAGACTTCCAACACTTCATTTTTGTCCTTCCTAAGGGAAGGCACACAGTTTGGTTTGGGTGGCTCTTCTTTAATCCATAGGAAAAGGACCACGTCATCGACACTCTTTTGAGAGACTTCATAGAGTTACAAAGTTCATTTCCATCTATGGCATTTTATGCGCTCCTCTCCTTTACCTCTTCTTCTCTCTTCTTCATCTTTCTGAGAGATTGCCCCTTTGTACATGGGTACCTTATCAGGATCCTCAATGGTTGGGACTCATCTTTGGTATCTTTATTAGATTAAAGAGTGTGTTTTTCCTACTAGGTTTTCCTTCACTGCTTGCGATTCCTCGTTGTGTATGGGTACCTCATCAGACCTTTGTGCCGAGACCCATTTCTCTCTTCTGACTTGCTGCCTCATCCAAATTTTCAATGAATGGGAGGGGGTGTTAGAGTGAGTCATTTTCCACATCATTAGCTTAGTCATCTCACTTAGGTGAGATCAAGGTCTGCGTGTCATTATGAGATTCCCTTACACGTCAATGTGTCTGTGTATTAGTTACATCAGTCGGAGTTACTTCCCATTTTGGGAATGTAACTCCCCCTCTCCACTTGAGTTGTCATGATTACAGAACTAGGGGTTACTCATCACCCTCTATATACACACCTCTTCAGATCTATGAGATTAGAGTGAGAGTTTTTGGATTGTAACTAGGTTTTTCCCCTTTGTCGAATCTTGCATACACTTTCAATTGATGTTCACTCCTCTCAAGATCTCGTCACACTACCGTTTGCTCTTCTATGGATGTTCACGTCAAATTAATGTGTCTTGATTTTATATTCCACACAAAAAATTAATGCGACATTTTGATGAATCAACACACAATATGGAAACTAAATTTCGTGTTGGTGTTACGTAATTGTACCGAATTGACAGAATACACAATGCTACCGGCCGGTAGCAATGTGCATGCTACCGATCGATAGCATTGTAGAATGCTACATATTGATAGTGAGGATATTGTTAACGACCAGTAGCATTATATTTGTTACCAACCGGTAACATCTAGGAATTAACTTTCCATGTTTATTTTTCATGTGGAAGTTGTGTTGCATAAGTTAATTTTTCGTGTGGAAAATGTGTGTTGAGAAAATGAAAGTGAAATGATAAATCAATACATGACAAATTAATGCCTGTAGGCTACTGGTTGGTAGCATTTTATAATGCTTCCAACCTGTAGCATTATGTAAAATTCTTCTTTTGCTACAGTGGAAACCTTTCCCTAACTTTTACAAAAAATCACCATTCCCACGAAATAATTTTCCCTAAGATTCACCTTACTTTTGAAAGTGGTTTACCAAAATTTTCCTACTATTTTCTATGGTTTTTTTTAGAGGGACCCTTAAAATTTACCCTGATTTAAGTTCACCCTTATTTTTATCCTGATGAAATTATCAAAGGTTACATTCCTAAACCTAGAGTCAACATAGGAGAATTTTCTCAGAGAATCTCCTATCTACCACAAAGACTACAAATTCTAAAATTCTAAGGGGATATCACAAATCCTCACTCATATCCCCTACATTTGGTTTTGAGGTGATATTTTAAAGTCACCTACACACTTTTTAACCTTAATCTTGTGTCTATAAAGGTGCCATATTCCTCTTTTTGAATTAACACCCATTTCAACCTTGGAGTTTAAAGAAATCACAAAACCTCCATTAAAAAAAAACCCTACTAAATCAGCCCCTCTCCAATATTTTCTTAGCCAATTTTTGAGAAGAGACCCCCTCCAAAGTATTCCTTTGACCTTTCCATTTATAAAAAGGTCATTCTTACAAATTACACCAGCAAGATTAGGAACATCATCCCAAAACATTAGGATTTCCCCATATTTTCAGAGATCGATAAAGAGGGACTAAATTCATATTGAGTTTATTCTTCCCTAGATCTAAAAAAACCAACAATTTCCATAGAAGATTCATTTTTGGTCCATCCCCTCCATCAAAATCATCATATGGGTGAAAATGTTGTTATGAGTTTCTTCTATTATCATGCAAATGTTGATATCCCAATTCAGATTCAAAGTTGGACTTGGAATTCTCATGGGAAGGGAAATCCAAGAATAAAATTTCTTTATATGTCAAGCCACCTTTTTTAACTATACGCTTTACCGAAGGATCGTTCATTCTCTTTTCCGCAACTAATTTGGAAACATTGATCTCAGAAGTTGAAATTCCCCATCTTTCAACTGCCCTATGGCGATAATTTGAGATCCAATTTTTCTTTACATTTTCCTTCCTCACCATAGGGAGTTCGGGTACATGAAAAACCTTCCTCAAACTTGTGAAGCCACTCTCTGCAAGTCTTCGATAACATGTTCTCATCAACCTATATAGTTGACTCCTCTAAATTGTCCTTTGATAGTACAAGGACGAAAACCATGGTCGCACCTCTTGATCCATGTATGTGTCCATATCAAATAATTTTTAGAGCTAGAGTATGAAATATGTGTTATCCCAATTTCCCCCCCGGATAAAGTTGGTCAGCCATGACCCCACACAGAAGAAACCAGAGAAATCACATTCAAATCCTACAATTAGGAAACAAAGGGACTCTACAATGGAGTGGCAGGGCCTGCGAAAGATCAAATGACCTCGTGTAAGAAGAAATTCAAGAAAAGACTCCTTCAAACAAAACCATGCTTCAAATCCAGAAAACAAATTGCAGGTGGGATATTAAATGGAATAGCAGGGTCGGGGAAGGAGAAGACAATGTCAAAGGAACCAGAGGCTCAAAGGAAAATAAACAGTGAAGGCTCAAAGTTGTCGGGCTCTAAAATGACTCAGAAAGAGCCCTAAAATAAACTAAGTATGGAGGAGACATCAGACACTGCCAAGTGTCCAAGCGGCGCATCTCCAAATATTAGAATCAAAAGGCAGACCCAAACAAGCGCCAAACCTCCACATGTCTAGGGCCCCAAAAGTTACACCAGTTGTTGTTGTTGAAAAGTCTTTGACTTTGCGGAAGGCGCCAAGTGTCAAAACAATGCACATTCAAAAGCAGGATCCTGGGCGGAGAGTCAAAATTGTGCCAAACCTCCAAGTCACTAATGGTAAAAAAAGGTTAAAAAGGAGAGTGGGCCCAAAATGACTAAGTATAGAATGCAGGTGGAAGGTGACACGTGTCTTAACGACGCTCCCTCAAGGGTGAAATCCTGAGCAGGTTTTTAAATGAGCGCAGGCCTTCCACATGTCCCAGGTCTAAAAAGGGATAGATTCAGGGGGCTAAATAGTCAAAGTAGAGGCAGGCCAATGGAGGGAGCCAAGTGTCAACATGGCGCTACTTCAAAGGGAAAGTCTGGAAGAAATTTTTCAGACATGTGAGAAGCCTCCATGTGTCAAGGGTCAGACCTTTGGCTTGCCAAGCAAAAAGACTCAGGAAAAATACAAAGGGAGCTTATAAGATCGCGAAAGCCACCACATGTTAGTCTGGCACGATTTCAAGAGCGAAGGCAGGGGGAAAAACTCAAATGAGCATAGGGCTGCCATGTGGACCCTGTATGGACAGACTCTTTAAATATTGTGCGCCTGTGACCTGAAAATTCAAATGGCTATATCTTTTGACCGGAAACTCAGATTTGGGCGGGAGAAGACTTTTTGAAAACGTCTCGACCCCCTCTACGCCATGAAAGCATAAAATATTAACTTTAGCAGGATTTAGTACGTGAAAAATGGGAAAAATATTCCAAGACATTAATGCAGAATCTGATTTCTTCAACTACCAGATCTGATTTGATTCGATCCGTCGTTCTTCCTTCTTCGACACGCCGAACAGACATAGGGAACTAGACTCGATAGATTATAGGTGGATTTGAGAGGGGCATTGATTAATGGTGGTTGAAGCAAGATTTGAATTTTCCCTCCTTTCTATCTTATTCTTTCTATATATTATAACACTTCTCATTTTGAGGAGAGGGGAGACATTATGGGTGTAGGGAAACTCTATCAAAGTTGTTTCCTAACTCATTCAAGCTATAGGCCTTCTTCTACAACTAGAGAGTGTATTTGTGCCTCTGAGCACCACATGTAATAGTTTGTGCACCTTACATAGTAATAAAATATTGCTTCGTGGTGTATTTCAACCCTTAGAATTGTTCTGTTGTTTCTTCGTGCCTCTCTATCTCGTGTTTTCTCCCTGTGCATGTATTTCATGTTTGCAGGTGCAGGACTTTGTGCTTCATGGAGTTTCTATGGAAGATCTAGATCTGGGTCTGTGTCACTTCTGTCTGACCTCCCTTAGTCCCCTTTCCCTTGTTTCATTCTCCCTCAACAGAGTATCTCGCACTCCGTTTTCTGGTGTATCATTGCTTAGTGTAGGCTCTTTCACCCTCTCTCTTTCTCTCTATCCCCTTGGAATGGTTAGATTAGGATAGAATAGGTTCTTCTTGCACTGGAGTAGCTTGTGGTAGGTAGATTAAGAAGCAAGATCCAGATTTCTCCGGAGGTTCATCTCAATTTTTGCAAGTCCCACAGCTTAAGAGATGGTCCCATGTTGTGCAATCACACCAAATTCCCCACTCCACACCCAGGCCATTCGGGGGTGCTATGATTCTGCACTAACAATATGATCCCTAAAACTTCATTCCTTAAGTCCACCAATATTACCATATTATAAATATTTCTCAAATCTTGGACCTTCTGTAATCCTTTATAGTTGCTCCCTATCTTTTTTCATTAGGCCTTCCTTATGCACTTGAAAATCTTATCCATTTCCTCTGAAAAACCTAATGTTGGGGTTAGACCAAACTGGTTGTATAGATATATATCATATTAAAACATACAAGTAATAAACACAGAAATAATCAACAAAAGAAAATACACAAGATATAATTTTTTTCACCTAGAGTGGGTTATGTCCACTAAGAAACAACCAATATATTATTCCAGAGGTTGTACAATTGAAGATCTACAATCTTCCACACCTTACACAATTTACAATAATTTTCCTCTCACAAGCTTCTCTAAGCTCTTTCCAATATTTCCTTCTTACAATTCTCCCAATCTAACCTCTAACACTAGTTTCCTAGCTTTTATAAGCCTATAAAAGCTTAGGGCACTTTAGCCATTCATTTACAACTATTAGATCAACTTTATAACAAAGATTAGATCTAATTCCTATGACTTAAATATAAACAATCACACACAGGTAACCAATGTTGATTACCCTAACTGATGCCTGTTAGTATGCTAAGTGATTGATGCCAGTCAACTGACCGATGCCAATTACTGTGTAAATCTGCAAGTTGTAAATAAGCTCCTTTGCGAAGTAATTCTCCATTATCTCAACAATCTCCCACTTGGAGATAAATTTTTGCACTATCCTGCACAACTCCATCCTTGGTTCCTCTCATAGCTTTGTTTCTTCCTCTTCAAGTCTCAAACTCGAAGACCAATAGAAGTGGAGTGTAGCTCCAACTTCTCCTTTGCCAACGGATTTGTTAGCATATCCCCAGGGTTCTCATTCATATGAATTTTCTCTAACTTTAGCTGGCCATCCTCCAACACTTTCTGTATGAAGTGATATCTCAACTGAACGTGTTTCGTTCTTGAATGAAATGCTAAGTTATTTGCCAATTAAATTGTACTTTGACTATCATTGTACAATCTATAATCATATTGCTCCTTTCCTAACTCTTCCATGAACCTACTCATCCATATTATCTCTTTGCTAGCCTATGTAGCTGCAACATACTCGACCTCTGTAGTATACAAGGCCACAACCTTCTGCGATCTCGAAATCCAGCTAACTTCCATCCCACCCACTGTGAATACATATCAAGTGGTGCTTCTTCTACTATCCAAATGTCCGGCCATATTTGAATCAACATAGCCTCGTAAAGTAGTGTCTGACCCTCCATAAAATGATTGCATGCGAGATGTACCTCTCAAATACCTGAGAATCCATTGGATTGCTTTCTAATGATCTTTGCTTCGATTGGCCATAAATCTACTCACAACTCCCACTTCCTGTGTAATGTTTGGTCTGGTACAAACCATAACATACATAAGAATTCCAACTGCTGAAGCATATGGAACTCATGCCATGTACTCGAACTCCTCATGTGATGCAGGAAAATGATCTTTTCTCAATTTAAAGTGTTCAACCATAGGTGTACCTATAAGTTTTTGCATCCTGCATTTTAAATATTTTCAACACCTTATTGATATAATCCTTTAAAGACAAATACAATTTTATGTTCTTCCTGTCTCTAAGAATTTGCATGCCAAAGATTTTCTTTGCAGCTCCCAAATCCTTCATTGCAAATGTGTGAGCTAACTTTTCTGTAAGCTCACTAATGTTCTGCATACTAGATCCTATAATAAACATATCATCCAAATACAATAACAAAATATTATAGCTCCCATTTTCAAGCTTCTTGAAATAAACACAATGGTATGATCCACATCTCATATAACCATGATAATGCATAAAATTATCAAACATTATATACCATTAACTTGGAGGTTGTTTGATCCCATATAAGCCCTTTTTCAACCTGCACACATGTTTATCCTTACCCTTGACTTCATAACCAAGTGGCTGATTCATATAGATCTCATCCTCCAAACCACCATGAAGGAAAGTTGTCTTAACATCAAGTTATTCTAAATGCAAATCTTCTACTACAACTAAACTCAGAACAATACATATGGAAGTCATTTTAAAAACAAGATAAATTATCTCACCAAAATTAATACCTAGTTTTTGTGCAAACCCTTTTACCACAAGCCTTTATTTGTATCTCTTCTTTACACCCTCTTCCTCCTTGATCTGGTAAACCCACTTGTTCTGCAATGTCTTCTTACCTATTCATAACTTGACTAAATCTCATGTCTGATTATTTTCCAAGGATTTCATCTCCTCATCCATGCCATGCTCCCACTGCACGTGGGTATCCTGCTCCATTGCTTCTTCAAAACACTCAAGTTCACCATTATCGGTCAATAATAAATAAGATAATGAAGGAGTAAATCTTTCTAGAGGTCTACTTACCCTTTGTGATCTTCACACTGAGATTTGGGGTAGCTAGGGCTCATTCTGTGCCTATTGCACATTAGTGTCAATCTCTGATAGTAACCAACGCTGCTCGCCTATAACCAACATCAGTTCCTCTGTATCTGACATCGGTTCACCCAACCGAAGTTGGTCCTGTGTAGCCAACATCAATTCACCCAAATGACACCAGTCTTGATTTGACCAACACCAGTCACCCTGACTGACACCGGGTGTCTTTAGATTTTGATTTTAAATCCAAGAATGAACTTTTCTCAACAAACTCTTCATCCGATTCATTCTTGGTTACTAAAATATGATCCATGTACATTCTCTTTTCATTCCAATCAATGTTAGGACTCTGAACAATCTTCAGATCTTCTAAATTCCAAAACTAGAATCTGAAATCACCAAAACCATAACCACTGAAAGTGCATCTCTTGGATTTAACATCCAACTTCTTCCTATTTTCCTTATCAACATGCACAAAATCTTCTGAACTAAATAATCTAAGAAAAGGAATATCTACCTCTTTTTCAGTCCATGCTTCTTTTGGTATTCCACTATCCAGTGCATTTGAAGGGCCACGATTGATCAAATATACCATTGTATCTACTACTTTTGACCAAAACTGCAAGGGCAATCCAACATGTATCCTCATGCTTCTAACATTTTTCATGATAGTTCTATTCATTCTTTCTGCCACTTCATTCTCCTGTGGAGTTCTAGGAACCGTTCTTTCTCTACGTATTCCATTCACTGAACAATAATAATTGAAAACCTTACTACAATACTCACCACCATTATCATATGTAAGGAACTTTAACTTCAAATTAGTTTTATTTTATACAAGGGCTTTCAATATTTTAAATGTTTCAAAAACATCAAATTTATGTTAAATACAATAAACCCATACCTTTCTTGTGGCATCATCAATAAATGTCACATAGTATTGGGATCCTCCATGAGAAGCTACCTGGGTTGGTCCCCACACATCTGAGTGCACAAGATGCAATTTATGCTCCTTCTTTGTTGACCCAACTTTAAGAAACCTCACTTTTTTTACTTTCCAAAATGTAATGCTCACAGAAATCAAAATCTACATCTTTCAAATTTGATAACTTACCCTTTTCCTTTAAGATCTGCATTCTCTTCTTACTTGTATGGCCTAGCCGATTATGCCACATGCTTGCATCTGAATCTAAAGTAGATAACACAGACTAAGAATCAACAATACATGTAGAAAAATATAATGTTCTTCCCTTCTTGCCTCTTGCTACAACAAGAGATCCCTTGAAAATTTTCCAAGAATCGGTTGCAAATATAAACATGCATCCATCTTCACCTAGTTATCCTGCATAAATTAGATTTATCCTAAGGCCTGACACATGTCTCACATCTTTAAATATCCATATATTTCCATTTTTTAATTTAAGATGAACTTAACCTTTACCAATAATCATGCATGGTTCATCATATACTAAATATACATGCCCAAAATCACCTTGGACATAATTTCTAAAATAACCCTTATTAGGGGTAGCATGGAAAGAAGCTCCTGACTCTAAAACCCATGATTCAATTTTACTATCCAAGGAAAGAATAAGAGAATATTGAATTACCTATGATGCTTCATTTACCTCTTTACCTTTCTCTGGTACATTATCTTTGTTTGCCTTGAACAAACTATCCTTCTTTGCATGTCCTTTCTTTCCACAATTCCAGCAGGTTATTCCTCTACCTCTGGATTTAGATCTGCCACTCTTAGAATTTGATTTCCCATTACTCTTGCTCTTAGATCTCTCCTTTTTCCTTCCTCTTCTTTCTACATTCAAAGCATTCCCGTATGATGATTCTCCTAAAGTTTTCCTGCATATTTCTTCATTTAGAATTCTACCAATCACATCATCAAACTTCAAAATATTAGTAACAAATGTTGTATTACTAAAAACCATTACCAAATTATTCCAAATATCTGGAAAAGAACACAAGAATAACAATAATTTCACTTCATCCTCAAACGGGATATTAACTGATTTTAATTGATTTACAATAGAATGAAAATCATTCAAATGATTAGAAATAGATCCATGTTATTGCATTTTAGAATTAAACAATTTCTTCATCAAATAAAATTTATTCGATGCACTTGGTTTTTCATGTAAATTAGCTAAAGATTTCATTAATTCTAACGTGGTTAATGTTTCTATTATATTTGAAGCCACAAATGCTACTAGGCTCAATCTTATAGATCCCAGTGCCTTTCTGTCAAGAATCTTACATTCTTCATCAGTCATCTTTACAGGCCTTGCCTTCTCATCCAACAGTAAATATAGATCTCTATGATACAAATAATCCCCCCCCCCCCACATCTTCCATAGCTGATAATTGCAGCCTTCAAATTTATTTACTTTGTATTTACTATCTTTTGCCATTACTATGCTCCCACTCAATTAGAAATCCCTATGAGTAAATCTGTCAACACACACAACCCTCAAACAAAGCTCTGATACCAGATGTTGGGGTTAGACCAAACCGGTTGTACAGATATATATCAGATTAAAGCATATAAGCAATAAACATGAAAATAACCAATAAAATAAAATACATTAGATATAACGTGGTTCACCCAGTGTGGGCTAGGTCCATGTTGTCGCCCTTAAAATCACCCCCCCATTTTTAATTCAAATTCAAAAATTTTGAGCTCACACTCTCTAGAGGTGTTCAAGTAAAGATGGAAGTCCGAAAAGATAGAGAAATTCATGCTTTGAAGTTATTTAAACTCTCCAGTCTGCACGTTTTGATAAATTTCCTGTTTTCCTTTCTGGATGCATGAAAATTTTATTGTTGTCCTCATTTGAATGAAATTGTCAATATTTCTATGGCCATGGATAGTCAAACCTTGTATTGTTTTCAATCCCTTGATTTGCAAAAGAAATTTGAAAATCAGGTGCGAAATGGTGGAGTTTTCTTCTTCTCTGCATTTTTCCACAATCATGAATGATGAGCGTTTTCTTCCCTGTAACATTTTGGCCCCATTATCTATGGGTACGTGGACATATCTAATTGGAGGCAGGCCAACAGAGCAATTTGTGTTTTTGAGCCTTTATGTAAAAAGGGCTAAAATTCATAAAATGACCCGCAACCCCGATCATGCTATGAGTGAAAAAGTCAAATGTTGAGTCTACATCAAAAGAGTCAAAGCGAGGAGGCGGATCGTCGGGGAGATTTGAGAATTTGAGCCTTTTTCATTAAAGGGGTTTAAATTTAAAAAGTGACCTGTAGCCCCGCTAAACACAAAGGAAAAAATCAAATCTTGAGCCCGCAGTTGGAAAGTCAAAGTGGGGAAGTGGGTCGGTGGAGAACTTTGAGGTTTGGAGCCTTTTTTGATAAAAAGGGCTAAAATTCATAAAGTGACCTGCAGCCCCGATCATACTATGGAAAAAGTAAAATATTAAGCCCGTATCGAAGGTCAAAGCGGGGAGGCGGACCGACGGAGCAATTTGTGTTTTTGAGCCCGCATTGAAAAAAGGAAAAATTATAAAAGTGACCAGTGACTCTGTCTCCACTCAAGTGAAGCCACGTGTTAGGATTATATCAAAAGTGTACAGGCGGACCAAAAATGTAAAAAATTCCAAATCTCTATAATGTCACAAAATGCAAAAGGCATCCTTCGCGCCTGCTCCAGTAAATTTCTCCCACGTGGACGACTCTAGTTTAAATTTTCAAAGGCAAGATGAATGGTTCAAATTCAAATTTACAAAACAAGTGTAACAGCTGCATTATGAAAAGTCTGGTTTTTTCTGCCATTGGTGTTTCTTCGTGAATCAAGAATCTGAATAGATGCGGATGATTGAAAAGATTGTAAACCGTTTCTTGCTAACAAAGAAGAATCTGTAACCATTTCTTGCAAGATATTTAATGGCTTCTTCATGCCATTGTACGAGGGTTTGCGATTGATCTTGTAGACTCGAGAGTACATTGTACCTGGAGAAAGCAAAGGAAATAGCCATTTTTCTTCTAATTTCATCCATTCTCAATTTTCTTCCATTCCCAAATTATGTACAACTTCCATTTAAGCATCAATACAAGAAGGAGTTTGTAGCCTCTTTGATGAGGATATTTTAGAAACTTTGAGTTCGCAATCTTATCTCATCTTGTTGCTATTTGTAGGGTTGTTTTCTTCTCATAAATGCATGTGTTAAAGTTTCTAACTAATGTGTGCAGGAATCTAATTTCCTACCTGCAACATTAGTTTCCCTATCTCATTTCTCACTCCCTTTCCCACTCTTAGAAAAATTCTTCCCTAGCAAGAGATTGCTAGCTTTTCCGCAGGGTCAGTGGAGTGCCCCTATTGAATCCCTGACCGAAAGGCCACCACAAAAATCCACGTTTTCTCGTGCATGCATATACGACAGCTGCACTGTTTAAGTAGAGGGACTTAGATTCCCAGAGTGTTGGCAAGGAATCCGCAAGTTTTTCCACCTGAAAAATTTCCTCGACAACAATTTTTGGCACCCAATGTGGGGCATATTTAGCAGCATTTGCACTTGAATGCGATTGCAAGGTCAAAAAATTCTAAATTCAAAAAAGAGAAAATTTTCTGTAATTCGAATGGCTATATGTGTCACATGGATTCAAATCATGGCTATTCTGGGAAACCTTCCTGTTGAAAGATCTGAATTGCTTTTCCATATCCAAGAAGACGTTGCTTAAGATTTTAGGGAAGATATCTGGCATAATAGACAAAGTGCTAACCACTACTTCATTGCCATGAGAATTTTGGACCTTGAGGAAGAACGTGCTGCAGAATTGGAAAGAGAAAGAAAAATTCCAGCGCCGCAAAGAAGAACATATATTTTCAAGCTGGCAGATAGAAGATTCACCTAGCAACAGAGACAAGGAGGACACACTGAACCCATTTTTGAGGAACTTTAAAGGAGACAAGAGCTACTTGGAATTCAGAGGCTTCCTTTTCAAGAAACCAGTCACATTGGGAACCTGAGTGTTTCCCATCCTTTGGATGGTGAATTTTCATACATCAATGAGAACCTTGTAGACTTCACTGACGTGAATACCGAAGGAGAAGCTAGAGAAAGAGAGGTGAGAGACAACGAAGAAATAAGAGCTCAACTCGAACAAATCGAGAGACTTCAAGCCGAGGCAGACGAAAGAACAATAGTAGAAGCCGTAGCCTTAGCAAGGTTGGAAGCTAGAAACAAAAATAGAATGGGGGATCTTGATCATGAACGTGAACGTGATCGTGAGGCCATAGGACTAATGTACCATGGGGAGGAAACACCGGTCCACTGGCTCTTGCTCAACCACTCCATGAGCTACTGAGAGGCTCGAGAAAAAACTTCTTAAAATTTAGAGGGGATGGTTCTCAACTCCCTAAAGAGCATGTAGCAAAATTTATCACTACTTGTGGTGTGTTGGGTGTTGAGGATGAAGATGTGTCAGTCTGACTCTTTGTGGAGTCACTTCAAGAGAAAGCTATCAAATGGTTCTACATGCTATCACCGAGGTTCGTCACATGTTGGGAGGATATACGAAGTGCATTTGAACACAGGTTCGAGAGCACAAAATATTGTCAAGATCTTCTGGTCCAATTGGTACAAATGAAGAAAGAAACCTCTGAGTCAATGGGGGAATTCTTAGCAAGATATAATAGAGTGATAAGAGGAATCCCCGAAAATGTGGTGCCTCTTGAAAATAATTTGAAGAGATTCTTCATCAGCACCTTTCCATCAGAAGTAGGTTTCTTCCTTAGAAGAACCTAACTAAGAACATTAAGGGAAGCTCAAGACCATGCAATAGAAACCAATGATGAGCTAATCTTGTCTAGTAAAGTGAAAGGCCCAAATGGGAAACAAAAGGGTCAGCATTCAAACTCTATCACCATGGATCCAATGTTCCAAAAAATGGAAAATGAATTGGTTGCATTGAAGAAGCAACTATCTCAGATCACAATGCAGAATGCTTCAAGGAAACCAAACCCTCCAGATAGGCCAAGGATTTCTCCACCTCCTCATCAGATTGCTCTTGAAGCACCACCAGTCAATGCTATCTGTGACACCAAAGAGCTGGGGGAGGAATCATAAATTGATGAAAATGAAGAAGAAAATATGGAAGACGATGAAAAATATCTTGAGGTCGAGGAAGTTGATATGCACAATGTCCTAATTGAGTACATTGATGATGAAGATGAGAATGATGAAGAAGCTCCAAGTTTCTCATGTGATGTTTTCACTCGTGCACAATCTAGGAAAGGTGCTTCATCCTCAACAACTGCGGTAAAGGGTAAGAAGAATAAAGAAGATTCTCCCCCAGAGGTCACACAAAATAAAATCATCAGCAGAGGATCACCATTACCACCTTCTATGGAGTCGGCCAACGAAAAACTAGACTTACTGGTTGTCAGAGATCATGTTACTATGCCAAGTAATTCATCTAATTTTTCTCCCAGCTCAAAAGTAGCTAAGAACAATTCTCCTTTAAATGTTGTTCCTACAAAAACATCTAAGGTTCAATCAAAATCTACACCCTCACCCCCTTCCAAGCCAATTTCTACACCCAAAAAGGAGAATTCAACACCTAAAGTAGCAAAGCCTCTACCATGTAAATCTTCCTCCATTTCCAGAACCTCTTCCTAGCTCATCGTAACCCCATTTGACTTTGTGGAACACGCAAGAAAAACCAAAGTCCAACTCTCAAAAATAGAATACCTACAAACAAACCATGCTGAGTTTGACAGGTTCATTAATATAGTTCGTGGTAGTAACCCTGTATCCTCAAGTCCTAACTCTAAAGGCTTACTGCCCACACCATCCACACCACCTTCCCAAAACATTCTAGCCCTCAGTGCCTCCAAAACCAACAAGGTTGAACCTTTCTACCTTCCACTCCTCATTAAAGGCTTCCAGCTAAATAATTGTATAATAGATTCCGGAGCCTCAGACAATGTGATGCCAACCAAGGTTGCAAATACTCTAGGCCTCACCTTGACCCAGGTAAATGGCACTTGCTACTCAATGGAATCCAAACAAGTGCCATTAGTAGGAAGAATCAAAGATGCATAGGTAGCACTAGCTGATTTTCCATACAAGAAGGAGCTCATAGCCATACTGGTAGCGAACATCCCAACATTCTTTTGTATGTTATTGAGTAGGAGTTTCTGTAGAGGCCTGTGTGGAGAGATAAAAATGGATTGGTCATCTGCAACTATCCCAGTAAAAGAGGAGATGTAGAAGTTGCTACCAGTAAGAAAGATGAAGTTCACATTAGGAAAGTCTGATGATCTGAAAGAAAACATTCTCTTTCAAGATTGTGGGCTAGGAAACTACTTCCTCACATTAAAAAAAGAGGAGAACTTGCCACTTCTTATGGAGGAAGAGGAAGATCAAATTTGGACAATGGAATTTGACGGTAGTCATTCCAGTGCGGGCTCAGGAGTTGGTGTAGTATTGTACTATCCTTCCAATGAGTTGTACCCATTTACCTACAAGTTGCAATTTGACAATACAAATAACAATGCAGAGTATGAAACACTACTCTTAGGCACGAGTGCAACAGAGGACATGAGAATCAAGAAATTGAGATACTGAGGTGATGCAGAGGTTGTAGTAAAGTAGGTCCGCCAACAATATCAGGTGAAGAATCCAAGACTCCGACATTACAGAAACAGAGTGTGAGACTGTATTGAATCTTTTGATGCATTTTCCATTGAAGCTATTCCAAGGGAACATAATTAAAAGGATGATTCTCTTGTAGTGTTAGCTTCCCTAGTGACACCTCATCCTTCTTTTGGTAAAGAAAAAGTGACCATTGAAATGGTATTCAGGCCTAGTGTACTAGATAATGTAAATCATTGGCAAGTCTTCAATGATGATAACCAAGTTCTAGCCTTTTTAGAGCAAAGAGATCATTTTAATAATATCTTCTTTGAAGGAGGTGAAAATCCACACCGAGAAGCATTCCCCAAAGAAGGGAAAGAAGGAATTGAAGGGATTGATGACGAGGGAGTAATCAAATTGAAATGGAACACAATTCCCAAAGGCCTAGTCTCTTTAGAAGACCTCTTTGACAAACATGACAGATTCATTCAAGAGAAAGAAAAACAATCTTCTCGGTGCCCGACAGATTTTGATAAAGAAAACATTGGTACCCCAAAGGAACCAAGGATGGTAAATATTGGAAAATTTTACTCGCCTAAAGAAAAAAGAAGGTTTGTTGCATTACTCAAGAAATACTTAGATGTCTTGGCCTACTCTTATGATGAACTCAAATCCTTCTAGCCAAAGGAAATGCATCACTCAATTCCTTTGAAGTAGGTTGTTAAGCCCTTCAGGAAGAAACAAAGGCCACACAACCCAAAGATTGCTGATACGATCAAGGATGAGGTAATGAAGATGCTTAATGCAAGGATCATATTTCCCATCCACTATTTAATGTGGGTGGCTAACATTGTGCTAGTGTGGAAGAAGAATGGTGAAATAAGGATATATGTAGATTTTCGCAACCTGAACTAGGCATCACTAAAGGGAAATTATCCTCTTCCTGTCATGGACCATATGCTACAAGTAGTCACTGGATCTGAAATGCTTTCATTACTTGATGGTTTCTCAGGATATAATCAAATCAAAGTGGCAGAGGAGGACTGTACCAAGACAACGTTTACAACACCTTGGGGCACTTTTTCTTATAGCAGAATGCCTTTTGGCCTAATCAATGTAGAAGCTACATTCCAAAGGCCGATGGATTTGGCCTTCAAATATTTGAAGCATTGGATTGTCATATATCTTGATGATCTCACCGTGTTTTAAAAGAAGAGGGGCGATCATATCTATCACTTGGAACAAATACTTGCAAGGTGTAAGAAACACGACATATCACTAAATCCAAAAAAGTGCATTTTTGGAGTCACAAAAGGAAATTTATTGGGGAACATCACAAATAAACATGGAGCACACATTGATCCTGAGAGGATTAGATCCATTCAAGCATTAACCCTGCCCACAAGCAAGAAAGGAGTTCATTCATTCTTTGAAAAGGTGAACTTTTTTCGTCGTTTTGTGCCTGAGTTTGCTGAGTTGACGAAGCACATCACTTCCATGATGAAACCACATGAAAAATTCATATGGAACAATGAAGGGAAGGAAACATTTGAAGAGATCAAGAAATCCATTGCCAAGGTTCCGACTCTTGTATCTCCATATTTTAACAAAGAATTCATCATGTATTGTTATGCATCAGAACATACACTCTCTTCCGTTCTCGTTCAAAAAAATGATGAAGGCGTGGAAGCACTTATTGCTTTCATGAGTTTTCCTTTGAAAAATCATGAAATAAAATACAGCCAATTAGAGAAGCATGCCTATGCAGTGGTCAAATTTGTAAAAAAATTTAGGTTTTACATCCTCAATTCCCATACAGTGGTGATGGTCCCTGACAGTGCAATCAAGTCCATCTTAACACGAAAGGATCCCAGAGATAAAAGAGGAAACTAGATTGCAAAGACTCAAGAACATGACTTGGAGATTCGACCCTCCAATCTGGTAAGGGGAAATGGCTTGTGCAAGTTGATTGTTGAAGATGAAACACTCAAAGCTCAACATGGCGAAGAAAACTGTGCTTGCTTAACTTGTTCAGAAGACAACCCACAGGTTCTCTTTATCACCATTACTGATGACTAGTATGCTAATATTGCCTATTACCCGACTTATGGAGAATGCCCTCCCCATATTGATGACAAGCAAAGGAGAACAATCAAGTTGAAGGAAGCTAAATTTGTAATTTGGAATCATACACTTTAAAAAAGAGGCCTAGATGGTTATTTCCTTAGGTGCGTAGATAAAGAGCAACAAGAAAAGTTTCTTAAAGCATACCATGACCAAACATGCGGTGGCAATTTTTCAGCAATGGTCACTGTACATCGAGGAAGGTATTATTGGCCCACCATATTTACAGACACTCAAGATTGGGTTTCTAAATGCAAGGCATTCCAACAATTTGTTGGAAGACCATAACTTGCTGCATTACCACTCAGGCCTGTGGTTATTGAAGAACCATTTCAATAGTGGGGGCTAGACTTCATTGGTGTTCTGAACCCTCACTCAAGTGCAAGGCACACCTATGTACTCAAAGCAACAGACTACTTCACCAAATGGGTGGAAGCCATTCTAGCCAAACAAGCGAACACTGAAACAATATGCAACTTCATCAAGGAGAATATCATAGTCCGTTTCAGAGTTCTATAGAAGATTGTAGCAGATAATGCTACCTATTTCTCTTCAAGAGAGCTGACCAAGTTTTTCTATAGCTACGAAATCTCCCTATCTGACTCTTTTGACTACTATCCACAAGGAAATAAACAAGCTGAATCAAGCAACATGAACATTGTGACCATTTTCTGTAAGCTTGTAAACAAGAATAAAAGAAATTGGCACAAAAGGTTGTATGACACATTGTGGGTGGATAGGATCACTCCCGAGAAGGCAATAGGTATGTCACAATTCCAACTATTGTATGGAGTTGAAGTAGAAATTCCTCTCACGATCGAGATGCCAGCTCTCAAGTTGCTACAGGTAATAGAAGATGGTTAGTACAAGGATTCCATTGACAAGAGGATCCTCTTTCTTGATAAACTAGAAGAAAATAGACTCCAAGTGGTGGATCACATTAAGGAGCACCAATTGAAAGTAAAGAAGATTTTTGATAAGAAGGCCAAGGCAAGAGAATTCAAAGTTGGGGACTTCATCCTACTTTGGGACAAGAGAAGAGAACCAAAAGGCAGCCATGGAAAGTTTGATTCATTATGGCTTGGCCCATTCCAGATTCGTGAAGCTTATAGTGAGAACGCTTTTCTTCTCTCTCTTTTGGATGGAACGCCACTGGAATTTCCTCTGAACAGGAAATACTTGAAATTGTATCATAAGTGAAAGTGGGTTGTTCCCCTACCTTGTATCATAGGTGTGTTTCCCTTTCTGTTGTGTGCTTGTGTGTTTCCTTATTGTGATCTTTCTTTCTCGAAGTTTTCTATGACTTTGCAAGGGCCAATGGATAAGGCACCGGTCAACAAATTATAGGGTTTATAGATTGAGATTCTGGATTCCCATGTCATGTATTCACTATGTTCAGTCCATGTCATGTCCCCAAGCTAGAGCCAGTTATTGTCGCCCTCAAAATCCCCACTTATTTTTTAAGTCAAATTTGAAAATTTTGAGCTCACGCCTTCCAAAGGTGTTCAAGTAAAGCTGGAAGTCTGAAAAGATAGAGAAATTCATGCTTTGAAGTTGTTTAAACTCTCCAGTTTGCACATTTTGATAAATTTTCCATTTTCCTGTCTGGACACGTGAAAATTTTATTGTTGTCCTCATTTGAATGAAATTGTCAATATTTCTATGGCCATGGATCATCAAACCTTGTATTGTTTTCAATCCCTTGGTTTGCAAAAGAAATTTGAAAATCGGGTGTGAAATGGTGGAGTTTTCTTCTTCTCTGCATTTTTCCACAGTCGTGAATGACGAGTGTTTTCTTCCTCGTCAAATTTTGGCCCCATTATCCATGAGTACGTGGACATATCTAATTGGAGGTGGGCCAGCAGAGCAATTTGTGTTTTTGATCCTTTATGTAAAAAGGGCTAAAAGTCATAAAGTGACCCGCAACCCCGATCATGCTATGAGGGAAAAAGTCAAATGTTGAGCCCGCATCAACAGAGTCAAAGCGAGGAGGTGGATCATCGGGGAGATTTGAGAATTTGAGCCTTTTTCATTAAAGGGGCTTAAAGTTAAAAAGTGACCCTCAGCCCCACCAAACATAAAGGAAAAATCAAATCTTGAGCCTGCCATTGGAAAGTCAAACCGGGGAAGTGGGTCGGCGGAGAACTTTGAGGTTTAGAGCCTTTTTTGGTAAAAAGGGCTAAAATTCATAAAGTGAACCATAGCCCCGATCATGCTATGGAAAAAGTAAAATATTAAGCCCGCATCGAAGGTCAAAGCGGGGAGGCGGGCGGACAAAGCAGTTTATGTTTTTGAGCCCGCATTGAAAAAAGGTAAAATAATAAAAGTGACCCATGACTTTGTTTCCACTCAAGTGAAGCCACGTGTCAGGCTTATATCAAAAGAGGAAGGGTAGACCAAAAATGTAAAAAAATGCCAAATCTCTATAGAGTCACAAAATGCAAAAGGCATCTCCATGTCTGCTCCAATAAATTTCTCCCACGGGGACGGCTTTGGTTTAAATTTTCAAAGGCAAGATGAATGGTTCAAATTCAAAGTTACAAAAAAAGTGTAATAGCTGCATTATGAAAATTCTGGTTTTTTCTGCCATTGGTGTTTCTTCGTGAATCAAGAATCTGAACATATGCGGATGATTGAAAAGATTGTAAACCATTTCTTGCTAAGAAAGAAGAATCTGTAACCATTTCTTGTAAGATATTTAATGGCTTCTTCACGCCATTGTACGAGGGTTTACGATTGATCTTGTAGACTCGAGAGTACATTGTACCTGGAGAAAGCAAAGGAAATAGCCATTTTTCTTCTAATTTCATCCATTCTCAATTTTCTTCCATTCCCAAATTATGTACAACTTCCATTTAAGCATCAATACAAGAAGGATTTTTTAGCCTCTTTGATGAGGATATTTTAGAAACTTTGAGTTTGCAATCTTATCTCATCTTGTTGCCATTTGCAGGGTTGTTTTCTTCTCATAAATGCATGTGTTAAAGTTTCTAACTAATGTGTGCAAGAATCTAATTTCCTACCTGCAACATTAGTTTCCCTATCTCATTTCTCACTCCCTTTCCCACTCTCAAACAAATTCTTCCCTAACAAGAGATTGCTAGCTTTGTCACAGGGTCAGTGGAGTACCCCTGTTGGATCCCCGACTGAAAGGCCACAACAAAAATCTACGTTTTCTTGCACATGCATATACGGCAGGTGCACTGGTTAAGTAGAGGGACTTAGATTCCCAGAACGTTGGCAAGGAATCCAAATTTTTTTCCACTCGACAAATTTCCTTGCCAATAGTCCACCAAGAAACAACCAATATATTATTCCAGAGGTTGTACAATTGAAGATATGAAATCTTCCACACCTTACACAATGTACAATACTTTTCCTCTCACAAAATTCTCTAAGCTCTCTTCAATAATTCCTTCTTACAATTCTCCCAATCTAACCTCTAACCCTAGTTTCCTAGCTTATATAAGCCTATACAAACTTAGGGCACTTTAGCCATTCATTTACAACCATTAGATCAACTTTATAACAAGGATTAGATCTAATTCCCATGACTTAAATATAAACAATCACACACAGGTAACCAATGCCAGTTACCCTAACCGATGCTAGTTTGTCCCAACTGATGTCGATTAGTATGCTAGGTGACCGATGTCGGTTAGCTGACTGATGCTAGTTACTGTGTAAACCTGCAAGTTGTAAATAAGCTCCTTTGTGAATAAATTCAGCTCCACAATCTCAACACCTAAGACCACTATAATGGAGGAAAATAAATATTTCTCTACCTCTCCCTCCTTCAAATTCCTCCCCAATGATGACCAAGGCTTAAAAATACGCTCATAGGTTTTTTATGCTACTTCCATAACATCTATCTGTCCCAAATATATTAGTGATATATATAATGAAAATATATTAATGAACAATATATGTGTGTAATATATAGATCATGAAACCAAACATGTTACATCATATAATAAAAATTAAGTAGTTCCATAGTAAAATAATTTAGACACACACAATCATGTAATGTCATAGGGAATAATTCATAAGAAAACATCATGATGAATAAGCACACAAGAGATATATGACATAAAAAAGACATAACAATTTAACAAGAGGATCCTCTAACACAACTATCACACAATGTGACACATCAATAAAAATTTAAACCAAACAATGTAAACATAGATAAGCATAAAAAAATCAGTAGGAGCACACATTAGTGATCAAGCTTGTAATTACCAATATAGCAATCATCAACAAAAAGTAAGTACAAAAAAGCAATATCAACATAGATAAGTAGAAAAATGCCACTATCAATAATAAGAATTATGTTGTCTATGGAAGCTTAGTACTCTAAATATATGAAAATGAAATCATCATCTATAAATAGGTTAAGTTTATCATATGATCAATGGAATATCACTGAAAGATAGAGCCTTAAATATGTGTTAAGATGCCCTAGTGTGGGTATGCCCCCTATACACACATAAATTTTCAATTTATTGACTTTTTTTCTTCACAAGAAACATTGGCACATTGAATTCCCTAGATCAGTGTCCTAAGGGATATTATCGAGAATACAAATTAACTATAAATGGTTATGTGCATCCTTCACTGGTTGCATTAGGCTATTTAGTAGTGGTACATTTGGGAGATCTTTTATGTGTATCCTGATTATATCACAACTCACATGTTTTTATACACATAGAGTAATCTTGTATAACATCCCTATGACATTAGATTACCATACTCTTACAGTCATTTTCATAACTACTTTCAACAGACATATATCTTCAACATGTCACACCTCTTAACACCTATGAGTTTCCCTTGATCAGTTTCACTTATTTGATAATGTCGGGTGAGTATATTTCCCTAACTGATGGTATCAACCATGGTAAGTATTTCCAGATTGGAAAATTTTCATGGCCACGGTTGATACCATCGGCTAACATAAAATATAAGTGTTATCATGTTGTTATTTATGCTCAATAGTCGAGTGCCCTTTCCAACACATAATCACCACTCATTCATTTTTTGGCATCTGCTAATCTACCCTAAAAGCCTTAGAGGTCTTGAGGTTATTTTTATTTTTCTTCTTTGGAGTTCACAATTGGAGAATTGGGTACTTAGGATATTCAAGAATAGGAGACGTAACTACCATGGTTTAATTAGCCTTTGAACTCTTACACTAGAGGTTTTCCTAGGTCTTCTTCTATTAGTTTTTGGTCACCGACATGAACTCTCTCATAAGGTGTTTCCGACCATGGGGGAAGTTAATGTGCTAATGGTATTTAATCATGTTAGTATCTATAACCTCTATTGTACTTTATTTAACTTCATATTTGAACTCTTGTCTAATGTGGTCATGCATAGATTATATTAGGGAAACATCTATTTTTTAATCTATATTATTCTTTATCTATTGGATCCTTCCTTACAATCCACATTTGGGCCTTACAAGCTTATACCATCTATTGATATTTACAACCTATCTTTTTCACCCTAGTATAAGAATTATTACCCTATTACAACTTGATTATGATTTGATTACAACTTTATTACAACAATACTATCATAAAATTACCATCGGGAGCTTGTCAGATGCCACTACCCTATTCTATATCTAGGCTTTGGAACTCTATATGACCTATAAAATTTGGAATATTGTATTCCTAGTTCCACATATCCATCAACTTATAATCTCAATGTGGGATATTTATTATGCCCCATTTATTATCCTAGTCTGGATTACCCTTTATAAGAGATAAAGTTGATTTTTTACCATGATATTATTTATTTGTGTACACTCTAGTGAACCTGACATGAATTGAACACACAACCTTTTGATTGAGTGATATTCAAATTTCATAAATCTTTCCTAAATCACATTATGATCATGTCATCACCTCTTAGGGTTTTTATAATTTAGCCTCAACCCACTTATATTATATATGGGATGCTCCTTTATCCCTCCCATGTCCACCATTGGTTCTAACCATTCATGCTGTAATTTTTTAAAATCTTAATCTCAACCAACCATCCACTCTATCATGGATGAAGATCCACAAGATGATATTCTATTATCTTTTGATCTTGCCATAGACAAATATCTGCAAGACAATCTTCCTGTTTACGATCCATTTGAATATACCAACTTTAGCCTTGATATATCATATTTTTGCCCTTTTGAGCACATTTTATTGAAAAATGATAATTGAATGATTAATTTTTTCTCCCACCTTATAAAAATGACATATTTGATAGTATCAACCACATAATAGAAAATATTGATGTCATTTGAAAAAAATCAAACATACCACTTCATCAACCATCCTAATTACATCATGGAAGAAGCCATCTTAACTCATATTTTCTTAGCTAACTACATTAACCACCCTAAGAAAATGCCATTTTATTTGATTTTTTCTCTACTGATTACATAGGCCACCCTAATTACATTGTGGTTGATGTAATTTTATCTCATTCAATCTCAATTGAATGCATCAACCACATTGATTTTTCTATCATCGATAATGTCATTCAAAAGTATAGTGTTGATGACTAGATGTTATCCTACATCATATCTAATTATTTAATATCTAATTTTAGCCAAATTCCTACATTAACTCACCATACTAATCATAAATACATAGTGTAGACACCAATTTTTGGTATCCCTTTTCCTTTATCTCACACCCAACCACAAGAATTCAAACAAGCTACCATCAAGAAAACTTGGGAAAAATCCAGTCTGATGCAGGGTCATCAAGGCAAGATGTTACAAGAATGTAAAAATTTATGTATTTTAATGTTTATGAGGCTAATTAGTCACGAGAAGAGACTTAAGATGCAATTTAAAGTGATAGGAGGAGTCAAGTTAATCTAAAATTCAAATTAATAGTTTTCCCTCCTTTTCCTAAATTCAAATTTTTAAAACAAGTACATGAGGAGTCCTAGTTGTCAAGTATATGAAAGTGGTCTCATTAGTTCATGAGGTCAAGTTAGGTATTAAAACATGTCAGAGGGAGCCCTAAGTTGTATAAGAGTCACTAAAATGTTAAAAAATAAATGTAAAATAATGCATCATTATGTGTGTAAAGGAATAAGAAGAGTCAAGAAGTTAGGTAGGGTTATGAGATCAAGGGTGAATGAGATAAAAGGAAGGATGATTTGAAGCAATGAAAAATTTAACATCCCGAGGAGGTAAGGAATAGGAAAAAGGAAGTATGAGAAAACATGAAATTTTGTATAAAATGTATATATGTCAATGTGCGAAACCTATTTTTTCTTAAGTAGACTGTGTGAATTATGTTTAATGAGAAATATTTTGGAATTTGTATTGATGAATTAATTTATCATGTTAATTTCCTTCTTTGAATCACGTGTATGAAGATTTAAGTGAGTTTACCTCAGAGATATGATACAAATTTGATCTAGCATGCTCTGTTCTTTTGAAATATGGACTGTATTCATCATTAAGTCTGTGGATTTGCAAGAAAGTCTCAAATTACTGATTCCTTGCATGAAGTTATTTTAGTAGTTAGTCTCCATGAGTTTAAAAGGACGTTGAAGTGACTTTCACTAGGAAAGGTTTGGATGCCTATGTTTGTGAGAAGTTGGATGTTTTGACTATGACAATTATTCGATTGTGTAAGATCTAAGGAAGGTTTTATGGTTCTAAACATATGTGCATGCATGAAGATACCATTGCATAAGGAAGAAGGATTGTGTTAGAAGGATTTATAGGTTTTTAGGAAGAGGAAGAATCTTGTTGTTAGAAAATTTGTTAAGTGGAAGACTAAACCCCGAATGTTAGAAAATAATCCAGTTTGTTGATGACATAAATGTAATAAGGATATGGTTGAGGTAGGTGTTATTGGTAATGTCAAAATGAAGACACCCTTTGAAACATCCTATGGTCAAAATTTGGAGCTTTGGAGGTGATTTGGTGAGAAGTTATTTGAATTTTCCTTCCAATAGGGCTGAAACAAACTCGAGCTTAGGGTTTTGAAAGTTATATTGGTTGAAGCACCTAAAGAAAGAATCAAGGGTCTAAATCTTCAAGAATATACCTTCATGCATTGTAATCATAGATGGAAATAAAAAATAGAGCTAGGTATTCCCTTTGAAGTGAGTTATATCTTACAGTCTTCTTCTTGAAGGACTGTGACATGGCTTCTAGTTAGGGTTTTAAATAAATGAGTGAAAGATCCTCCTAAGCATGGAATTTTGAGTTGAAACTTGTAAGAAACTATCTTGATAGAGTGTATGGAGGGGATTTGAAATAATTTGATATTTTCTCTAGAAACATGTGGAGAAATCCTTGACAGTAGTAAGTAAGGGCAGGTTCACAGTGCACAAACCTAATTTGAGAGGTCAGTTTACAAAAGGAATAGATATTTTTGTACATAATCTAGACTTGAAAATTAGCAGGGAGATATATGAGGATAATGGGTAGTCAGAAAGGCCGTGAAAGCACCAAAAACCCTCTTGAATCAAAATATATCACTAGAAAATAGTCAAATCAGGGCTAGAAGAATTATTTAGAGCTAGGAGAGAGAAACAAGGATTGAGAGAACAAGACAAAGAATTGCTCAATGAAATTTGGGACACTCTTTATTGAACAAAAATTGTTTTTGAAGAAGTTTATACCTTATCATGGGTGTGTCTAAATAGCTCCAACCATGAATGGTTCATGCACATTATTCTCAAGAGCTCTTGAAGGGCGAGTTTAGTCAATTGTTGATGTGATGAATAAAATATTGGTTTCTAATCATTTTGATAGTTGAGATAACTTTGGTGTGAGTTTATGAATAGGGGAAAGAGGAAAGAAGAGGCCATTAAAGGAAAAATTCCAAATTCACCTGTTGGGAGCTAAAGATATAATAAACTAGAGAATGGAAAATGGAGTAAGACAGGGAAAATGGAGTTTTTCAAGGATTTGGGTCATTTTGATAGTTGAATGTGCATGTGAACAAGTTTTTAGAACATGGTATATTGTTTTTGGAACAAGATTTTTCTTGAAAAAATTAATTTTTGAAATTTGAGCTATTCTAACCTAGTCAAGAAGACTTCTAAAATTAGGGTACTTGTGTGAATATATGCTATGGATTGTTGCTAACATGATGAATGGTTGAAATTTTATTAGATATCTGCATCATTTGGTATTAAAGTGGAGATAGGTCATGAAAATAAGTTTGATTATGCTAACAGGAAACTATGAAAGTTGTTTGTGATAGTGGAGTGACATGTGAAGAAAGATGGACAAAGAAGAACTAGTGACAGAGTTGGTGTAGTTGATAAGCCAAAGGGAAAATTAAAAAAAATAGAGAACAAAAGAGAAAGAATCCAAGAAGAAGAAAGAAGAGGCAAGAAGACAAGAGGAATAAATGGAAAGAGAATTGAAAGCATTGAGAGAAAATGTCAAGAGATTAGGAGAATTGATGATGAGAGAAGGCACAGATGTGGGATATGTGATGAGAAGAAGGGTCAAATGGCCTATAGAACAAATTGTAAAGAGGAAATAAAGGTTAATAATGAGGAAGGTTATCAGAGAAGAAGAGAAAAATATAAGGAAAATGAGGAAGTGTGTAAGAAAAGTGTAGAAAGAGATAGTCAAGGAGGTTGTGTATGAAATAATTCAAATATAGAATGAAGAAAATGAGGGTGCATCAGTATCAAATCAATCCATGAATTAGAAATGTAATCAAATTCAAATGCAAAAAATATTTCTTGATCGTGAATAACCAAAAAGATGTAGAAAACAAGTATGATAATCTTGTATATGATGAAGAATTGTGTGAATTACATGTTGAAAAGAACGAGATCAATTTAGGGAATATGATTATGACAATGGCTATTGCTGTCGTGTAAATGTGTGACATGGAAATTGATAATTTCTGAGCATGACAACTATACCCCTGTGCCGAAATTTTCATGTTTTATCATTCCTAGGCACCCCAGGTCAAATCCGTCAGTCTGGTCACCCCCTATTTGATGTCAAATTTGTCCCCTTGGTGATTTAGGAAAGTCAATTTAATCCTCTAGGTGATTTTAGGAAGTTCTGAAAAGATGTTATCTTCTGGCAGTATTGGGAAGGGCTATCGCTGGCCTTCCCAGGACTGGATCAACCCCTTGGAACAGAATGGAAGGTCCAAATTCAACATGGAGGTGAATTTAAGACCTTAGAACATCATGGAAATGATTTTGGAATGTTTGGGGAAGTTTTTAAAGACTTGGAGAAGTCTGAGTAAAAAACAGGGTTCACAAGCCTAGGTGGTACACAGGCCTAAAATAGCTTCTAGGATTCAAAAGAAGATTCTGGGAGCCCTAGATGGAGTTAGGAGTAAAAAAAACATCCCCGGAAATATAATTACAAGACCTACATGAAAGTCAAATCATATTTTTCACAACACCTTGGCGCATAGGGTTTTCGGGTAGTTTTTCTCAGGCAGAGGTGGAGTCCCAATTCAAAAATACAATTTTTCAGGAATCAAATGGATGAATAAAGACATGATACCCTAACCATTGGATTAAAATTTCCATTTATAGTCATGATCATATAACATTTCACCAATAAATTCCACCAGGAGCTCAAGTTATCATCGTTCCAAGTTACCCTCTTGAAGATAATTCGAGAATTAGTCAATTTTCGAGAGGACACATGTCAGCACCAGGAGCCTAGTGGGATTTTATGTCCCCAAAATCCCTGAGGTTAGGTACACCAACCTTGGAAAAATGCATCCAGCCCCCATGTGACCTTTGGGACCCTCATGTGACCTTCAAACTTGATAGTTCAGCCCACAGGTGCATTTTTGGAGCTCAAATTCCCCGCCGTTGGCTCGAGGACACGTGTAAGCTCTAGAACCATCATGGAATTTGATGTTCCTCATGTCTTTGAGGTCAGGTAAAATATACATCAAAAAATATTCCCAGCCCCTATGCGGAGTCTTTTGGTCATCCACGTGACCACCTTTCAACTCCCAGTGCTTTAAAACAACTTTTTTTCACATCCATTCCCTGTCGTCCGATTGCCGCCACGTTTCGTCCTCTTGACCACCATGGAATTTGATGTCCCTCAAGTATTTTAGGTCAGGGACATCAAGACATGAAAATTTTCCCCATCCTTCTCCCTCCATGATTTCAAAAATTTAAAATTCTAACTGTCGCTTCACCTACTTCTAGCTGCTTCCACTCTTGTGCACAGATATTTCTATTCTTCCTCTGTAACTTCTCATCCATCATTATGCCATTGCTGAACCTCAAACCATACCTTCCATAGAGGTACTTCCATTCCAATAATAAAATCATATAGGTACTAGAAGGAAATCTGAGCAAACACAAAAGGAGAGGCACAAAACGAAGAAGGAGAAAACAAAGAAAACTCCATGGCCATGAAACGAGAAATTGAAGAAATATCTCAAACGGATGCGTGAAAAAACAAGCTGATTTTTTTCTATTAATTCCTCTACCCAAGGCCATCAAGAATCTACCTTTAAACTCTCCTCTTGTGTAATAGAGCATCCACAATAAAGAAATCCCACTTCTGGCTCAACGAAGAAAAAATCCAATTTCCCGTCAAACCGTTGGGTGAAACAAAGTAGAATTACACATGAAGCATCAGAAGAAAAAACCCACATCAAAAATATAAATTTTTTTGCAAATGGAGGAGAAAAATAGACCTGTAATTTCGAGTTCCATTAATGGCTGCCGCATTCAGAAGCACTGTCATGTCCGAAAATTAAAAGTTAAAAATATCCTAGAGTTTTGAGCAGGCGGTCCTAAAATTTTAGAGGGGTGATATTGGGAAAAAATCCATATAAAAAAATTTGTTCCACATCAATCTAACCTCCAGAAGCCCACTTTATAAAAATAGTAGGTCTACTACATAAGGACTGCTATTTCGGGAAAGTCATCAACATAAGAACCTACAAAGGAGACGATGACATTGAAGATGCACTACAACTTAGAACTCACCAGAACGAACATTTTTGACACTTACTAAAAATATTAAGTGGTCCCACAGACACCTGTTAAAAATATAAAGTTGATCTAGAAGGAACAAGGAACACATAGAGAAAGAGGAAATAGAGCCGCAATATCCAGTTGAAGATTAGGGACTTGATTTTTCACACTTACTAAAAATAGTAAGTTTTTATTTCTGGGCTAAACATGAAGTTGAAGTGGATGGGTTAAAATCTAAAATAGGCCTTCGCATACGAGTATGATGTGGAAGAAAATGATGTCTTGTACATGGACCTGAATGACCTTAAGACTCACATGGCCTCCAAGGACCGAAAGAGGATTAAAGACCAGATATTCACAAGTGGCGTGTTCCCCACTACATGACACTCAGTGTCTGTGCAGAGTCTTGAGTTAGTCCTAACATTCTCTTTCCACTATGAGCTCGAGACATGAACTATATGAGATGAAAATGGTACAATGATGGTGATCATCAACCATAGGACCATTTCAATATCTCTATAGATACCAATATCCCCCAACATGGTCACCATCTCAAAGGATAGGGCGTCATACGATTGGGAAACAATGGATTCATATGTCCAAGTAGTAGCACTTGGGTCATGGTTGAAAATAGGAAGAAATCCTTCTAGGATGCCCAAGAATCTTCCAAGGTGTGAATTCTGAGAAGGGTATTATGATGTCATCACTCTCCTCATTAGAGTTATGGGTGAGGAAATCACGAGAGAATTCTAGGACTAGATGGGCCTTTTCATCCTGACATTGACAAAAGGAAAGCAAAGGATTGACTGGGGGCAGATCATCAATGCCAATTTGCATCTGCAACTACTCCAAGTGCCCATGACAAGGAAGTTCCACATGAATTCTTACCTAGTTTATCTCCTTGAAAATTCAAGATCATTCAAAGGATTGGCTCTCATGCAGAACATTAATGCCAAGGTGCCTGTATTCGAGAAACTTCCATAGTTGGTAATGGAGTAGAGAAACATGAATTTTTCTCACGTGAATGATGCATTCACCATGTATGTGGTTCAAAGCTTATAAAGGGATCTTGAAGCTAGGATGTCACCACAAGTGGTATCCCTTATCAAGGAATACAATTTGTACTTCATATAATTCTCAACCTTCTCCTACATATGAGTCAGTAGCTTCGACCAAGCTTTGCTGAGACTGCCTAAGTACCTCAGTGACCGAATCATATTGTTTGAACTCTGCAGGAAGATCACTCAAGTGAATAAGAAGCTCAGAAGTAGGATAAAGAAGTTGATTTCATTCCTTATATCTCTAGCGGTGTTCACATGCAAAAGATCAAATGACGTATCTCACCTAGAGGCCACTTTCACACATCTAAATTTGTATTCCTACATTTTCAGGCCCAATTTTGACATCTGAGAAGATCCTGAATCATTCTATGTTCCAGAATTGCAACATGAGCCACAAGTCGAGGAATACTAGGCCAACTGTATTGACGAGTTTGAAGTACATGAAAATGACCACATGAGGATGAAAATCAACGAGATGAAGAAATTCAAGTTCTCTTAGTATGAAGACATCTTGCATGATGATGGGATAGAAATGTATGACCCTGGGTACACAACAGTCAAGATGTACCCAATGCCCCAAATCAACTGGCATGTTTGTGAATGAGGAGATTTATTGGAGTGGACTGAAAAGGTGGTGAGGAGAACGATGAACTAGTTTCAGAAGAAAAGGACTATGGTCATCCAGTCACGAGGAATTTATTCAAGCCAAAAGCAAGCTTCACATCATTCATCTTCAAAAGTGGTGAAGGTGACTTCCAGCTCTAAGCACTTTGGAGTGAGTTAAAAAAGGAAGGCCACAGAATTGGAAACTTCTTCCTGCGAGAAGAAACCCAAGAAATTCAGGGTAGAAGAAGGCTCATTGGCGTCGCTACAGGAGGAAAACTTGATCCCAATAATGCAAATAGAAAATCTAGTAGCAGAAGCAGAGGTGAACGAGGAGTACATGGTTCACGATTCACTCTTCGAGATACCTCATGAGGTCTCACCTCTTGTTGATGCCAAAACCCCTCTCATTCAGGACTTACCTCCTCCTATAGAACAAGGAATGGTTGGTGCACCAATCATTTAGCATAAATCCGGTGAAATGTTTCCGTGGATGTGGGAAATGGTCATCCCTGACACTCACACTATGCAACAAATAACATCCCCTAATCTATCAGCAATTGTCTCATTGGCTAAAGAAAAAATGTCAAGAAAGATCGCACATACAGCCTCACGATTCTACAGTGGGGAGATAGGTAATCAAGCCAGTGGATGAGATGACACTAGCTAGCTACAATATGAGCACGATCTAATTGGGACCAGCTACTCATGAGGGATATTTGCACATATATCAACAATCTTCTACTCACATGATGGCAAGGAATAAATAATATAAAGAAAATATCGAGGTACTAGAGAAACAAGTATGAAATCTTTCATTTTATGTGCAACACATGGTGGAACCAAGCACTACAACACTTCCTATTGAAAAAGTGGCACCCATCAGTAGCTTTGATATAGAATCCATCAGACGAACGCATGAGCTCATGACGCAGGGGTAAGAAAATAATGAATGGATTTACTCAATCTCTGAAAAAGGGAAGCCAACACTCCAAGAGGTAGTCAAGCTCTTTGCGTACATGTGCACAACAACCAATAGAATGTGAGCACTTAAAGAGGATGTGGAGAAAGAAAGAGAGTATTAGGAACCTCTGAGACCAATACTGAGTGAGGTGAGTAACACCTATCGTCAGGAGTTGATCGATAGGAAGGTTTTTGAAACTCATGCAAAATACTTGACACATGTATGGGTGATGGCCTTGGCAATCAATCGGGCCTTCACAGAGCTAGAGGACAAAGAAGAACAAACATAAAATATACATGATAGTATAAATAAGAAAGTTTGGAAACTTGGAGTACCTGCAATGAGCGAACACACAACTGCTGATGAGTTGACTGACCCTTTTAAAGAATATGTCAAGAAATGGGTGGGCAACCCATTGTCCTTCACTAAGGATACTCTTGAATTCCTCTCAGATATCAAAGCCTCTATTACACTTATCACAAAAAATCACTCATCATGGTTCGGGAAGTGCAATGACATCAACAGTGTGATTGATGGATGGACTGAAACCTTGAGCTACGTTCGCATCCCTCATGCTGAAAAAGTAGAACCCACAGTAGCTCATTTCAACAAGGAGCTTAGAAAGACATAAGTCTTCTCAGGAGTGCGAAGTGGAGAGTAGTCAGAGAACGGAGCCAAGTCCACCGCAACGGCTCATTCTTCAACATAATTCTTTTTATTTCTTCTTCTTCTTCTCTTTTCACTCAATGCTCTCTCTCATCAATGTTATATTTTTGTGTTGAGGTATGCACTTTCTAATATTACTTTAAGTGACTTTAGAAACATAATATACAATTTAAGTTGCCTTGATTTTATTAAAGGGACTTAAATATTTAAGTGGATTATGAACATTCTAAAGTCAAATTAAAGTATTTGAAAATTCACCGGGAAGATGAAGAGTTGCATCCTCTTCTATAAATTGTAACTTGCTCCTCATTTGATGGTATTCTTAGACAACTTCTAAAATCTTCTTAATTTTTTTAGATATTGGAGCTGTTTTTTGTGAATTCATGAGAGAGATATCCTTTTGACGAGAGCAAAGAGATAGAAAATTTATTCTATTTTCCCTACTCAAAATGTCTTCCATTTCTATGATATGTACAATTTCTACTTGAGCTTTAATAAAGGAAGAAGGAATTTTAGATTTTTTTAACTGAGGGGTTTAGCAGTACTTTGCGTTCATCAAACTCTATTTGGTCTTGTTTTTGTTACGTAGATTTGTTTTCTTCTAAATTCAAGTGCATGTAATGAAGTTTCTGGTTGGTGTATACAAGTCTCTGATTTTCTACTTGCAACATGAGTTTATCTTTTCTAATTTTCTCACTCGCTTTCCCACTCTCCTAGCAAATTATTCCCTTGCAGATTTCTATAAGCTTTTGTCGTACGGTTAGTGGAGTGTCCCTGTTGGATCCTAGACCATATGGCCACCAAGAGAAAACTCATTTTTACTTGCGAATGCACATACAAAAGCTACACCGATTAAGTAGAGGTACTTAGACTCCCAGAGTGTCGGCAAGATAACCTCCAATTTTTCCCCTACAAATTGTCTTGCCAACAACTATAAATATATTCTTGTTGAGAATAAAGCAAGTAGGTATGCAGGTGAAAGAGAATGAGAAAAAGCAAAGAGAAGTGACAGTTCATAAGTATAACATAAGTGAAGAAGAAGATGAGGAGGTCTTGGAAGAGGCCTAAGATATGTTTTTGCAATTTGAGAATAGTAAGAGAGGTATATTGCACAAGAAGGCACTTGAGAAATAAGATGAAGAGAGGATTAAGGAAGAAGAGAGAGAAAATGAGAATACAACAATAGATGAAGATGAGAAACAGGTTTGTGAAGAATTTGTGAAGGATTAAGACAAAAAGAGGTCAAGAAAGATGAAGATAGTGAAAAGAGAGAAGATAAAGATAAAAGTGAGAGAGGAAAAGCACATTATGAAGTTTTTGTGGACCTAGAGAAAGGTCTATTAGATGAATAAAAAATTGACGAGGATGATGAAAAGAGGAAAAATGAAGAATATGGGCATCTTATAGTCCATTCGAGTGAGAAAAGTGATGAGAACATAGTGAAGAAGAGCTACATGGAAATGGATAACATCATCAGTCATGAGGAACAATGTATATTATTATTTTTTTGTGTTTGTTTTTGTAGGTGTAGCTGATGAGAGCTCAAAAATGACAAAGATGAAGGAGAGACTCAAGAAAGAAAGAATAAAATTGAAAGAAAATGAAAATATAAAGAACCAAATATGGGATCCGGGTGGCCAAGGAATAAGCAAGGACATTGGGAGAATAGGAACATATATGGAAGATGAAGATCCATCTAAATACATGGTTATATAAAAAAGAACATAGGTTATTTTTCTCCTCCTTGGGAGTATGATGCAGGGGCATCAATGCAAGTTGTTACACGAATGTCAAAATTTCCTTATTGCCATGTTTATAAGGTTAAGTAGTCTTGAGAAGAGGCTTAAAATGCAATTTAAAGTGATAGGAGGAGTTAAGTTAATCTAAAATTCAAATTCCTAGTTTTCCCTCCTTTTCCTAAATTCAAATTTTCAAAACAAGTATAGGAGTTCTAGTTGTAAAGTATGAGAAAGTGGTCTCAATATTTCATGAGGTCAAGTTAGGTATCAAAACATGTAGGAGGGAGCCCAAATTTGTATAAGGATAACTAAAATGTTAAAAAAGAAATGTAAAAAAATGCCTGATTATGTGTGTAAAGGAATAAGAAGATTCATGAAGTTAGTTAGGGTTATGAGATCAAGGTTGATTAATATAATGAAAAGAGTTTGCGACAATCGAATCAGAAATGAGGCACTGTCATCACCAATCCGACACTATGATAATTCTTCACCGGGAACTCCTCGTGCTATGATTATTTACTAATGCACAACCTTTAGTTTGGTGGATGTAATCTGGAAACAAAAAAACAACATAACACAAGAATACCATCGACTATGATAAGACGGAATGATGACAAATCTGAAATATCAAAGTAAATTATAATATTAACATGAAACTGTTACAATCTCACCCATGAGGTACTTCAAATGTTATTGACTTCACTTGCCTTTCACCAAGACTATGGGAGAAACTTTACAATTATACCTCTTAATGGCTTCTTCAACACACCTTTAAACTGATGGCTTCCTTCGCACACTTCCTACAATATTTCTCACTACTTCCTTCCATGCTAAATGAGGGGGGTGGCCTCTCTATTTATAGAACTTCCAGGCTTATCCATCTTATCTCTAAGATAGGATAAGAAATCCACTCTGACGAATCATATTCCATACCTTAACTCTTATCTGTACATGTAAGCTTATCTTTTAAGATAAGATAAACCTTATCATTTTACATGGGTTCCACATTTTTAGACTTTTTACAAATAAAATATACAAAATATTTATGACCTCACTCCTTGTCCTTATTATCAATATAATATTTCTAATTCCTAATCACGTAGACCCTACTTCTCTAATTACCCAAACTTTGACATTTTAACATTACCGGACCACTTACGACAAATATTTACTTTTTACAACATTCATATTGTACTTTAACTGTTACCGTACTCCACATTATTGGCGGTACCATACTGACGGCACCGTTATCTTCTATCAGACGCTACTACTAATTATACTTAACAACAGCATATTCCTAATACATACATTAATGAAATAGAAATTACGGAGGAAAATTTTAGTGTCGACATCTTCCCCCTTCCTAGCTTCTACTCCGTCCTCAGAGTAGACTATTCTGGTGCTTGGAAAATCTTCAACTTGTCATGGTTGACCCATTTTGTAATGGGAGTGCCATCCAATTCCTCCAGTCGGTACGTACCATTTTCATGCACAACTGCTATTTTGTAGGGCCCCATCCATTTTGGAAGAAATTTTCTCTGTCTTCTTTTTTTTGTATCTGGAATCATATACTAGAACCAAGTCATTCACATGAAATGGAGACCACCGGATCTTTTGATCAAAGTATTCCTTCTGCTTCATTTCTTCTTATGGCTTGTATCCTTTGCTATTTCTCTCATTTCCTCCAGCAAATGAAGATGTACCAACCTTTCTTTTACTGAATCACTTTCATCCATCCTTTCATTTTTCATAACTCTCACAGTGGGAATATCAAACTCAATAGGAAGAACTGGATCAATGCCATAGGCCAACTGAAATGGGGAGTATCCTGTTGCTGACTTTGATGTTGCCCTATATGCCCACAATGCTGCATGAATCCTTTTATCCCATTTATGTACCTGCAAGGCTGCATCTTTTGCTAGAATTTGACACAACAAAAAATTTGTTCGTTCCACCTGTCCATTTGTGCTTGGCTTGTATGTTGTTGCCTTCCTGTGCTTAATAGAAAACTTATTGACTAGGGCTTCTACCACCTCATTAATGAAGTGGCTTCCTTGATCTGTTACAATTTCTAATGGGCAACCAAATCTGGTGACAATGCATTCATACATGAACCTTGCCACTTCATCCATGGAAGCTGTTTTCAATGGCCTAGCTTCAACCCACTTGGTTAAATAATCTGTGGCAACTACAATATACTTATTTTGGCGTGATGTAGTTTGAAGTGGACCTACAATGTCTATTCCCCACTTTTCAAAGGGACCAAGGGGAAGAATAGGGCATAATGGAGCTGATGAAGTCTTACGGTTACCATGTGTTTGACAAATATCACATGTCTTACAATAATTATAACAATCTTTTAAAAGAGTGGGCCAGTGATAACCTGCATCCAAGATCCTTCCTACTGTAAGTTGTCCAGAGAAGTGCCCTCCACATGTACCATTGGAATTCTTCTAGCAGTTCCTTCCCTTGATCACGTCCAACTGCCCTCTTGTACTGTCCATCAGGTCCTATTCGAAATAATACTCCATGCATAATAGAATATGGACGACTGGCTTGAGTAATCTTTCTCTTAGTCTTTGCATTGGCACCATCAGGAAACTTGAATTCATTCAGATAATTCCAAATATCTATGTATTCACTAGGGATTGTGTCAAGGGATAACAATGCTGCATCGGGGAAATCATCATCATCACAAGATGATCCTAAACCATCATAGGCTCGAGAGAGTGCATCTGCATTGACATGCTTCTTTCCTGGCCTATCTATAATATCAAATTCAAATTCTTGTAGCAAAATTATCCATCTTGCTATCCTCCCTGATGGGTTAGGCTTATTTACAATATATTTTAGAGCCTGATGATCTGTTACAACTAGAAATTTTTGCCCTAGCAAGTAATTTCTAAACTTCTTTACAGCAAAAATGATAGCCAGAGCATCTTTTTCAGTTACAGTATAATTTATCTCAGCACTGCTCATTTGTCTGCTCCCAAAGTAAATTAGATGTTCATTCCCATTTTCATCCTTTTGGCTCAAAGTACTTCCTAGTGCTGCATCTGAGGCATCAGTGTACACAATGAATGGCTTGCTCCAATCTGGATTCTTCAAAATAGGTGAAGACACCAGGGCTTCCTTCAGTTGTCCAAAAGCTTCATGCACCTTATTTCCTGGTTCATAAGTAACATCCTTCTTCAAGAATTGGGTTAGTGGCTTTGCAATCTTTGAAAAATTCTTGATAAACCTTCTATAGTAACCCACATGGCCTAAAATGATCTCAACTTACTTTTATTAATAGGAAATGGTAAATCTTTGATTTTTGAAACTTTATCAGGATCAGTACCAATACCATCTTTGGATACAACATGCCCTAACAAAACGCCTTTAGAACATCCAAAGACACACTTTGTAGGGTTTAGTGAGGCTTGTGCTTCATCTAACCTTTGAAATGCTGTCTCCATTTGGTGCAGGTGGTCCAACTTGCTCCCATAGATGTAAAAATCATCCAGAAATACTCTGATGAAGGTCCCAATGTAGGGTTCGAACACCCTATTCATCAAACGCTGGAATGTTGTCTGGAGCATTACACAACCCAAAAGGCATAACTCTATAAGCAAACGTTCCCCAAGGAGTGGTGAACGTGGTCTTTAGATGATCTTTCTCTGCTATAAGAACTTGGTTGTAGCCGCTATATCCATCAGCAAAACTATAGCACTCCTGGCCAGCTACTTCGTCCAAGATCTGATCTGAAAATGGAAGAGGGTAATGATCCTTCTTTGTTGCCTTATTGAGCTTCTTGTAATCAACACAAATGATGTAGCTTCCCATTATTTTTTATTGAGATCACAATGGGAGAAACCCATTCTGAATTCTCCACAACAAATATGAATCCTGCATCAAGCAACTTATCTATTTCTTCTTTTACAGTCTTGGAAAAATTAGGATTCATTCTATATGGCATTTGCTTTATGGGCTTAGCACCATCTACCAGCTCAATACAATGTTCTACCCAACTTACTTGACGGAGTTCCTTGTAATCAAAAGTGAATAGGTGTATGTACCTTCGAAAGAGCTGGAGGTAGGATTCCTTCTCACTCTCCATCACAGCATCACCAATCTTTATTTGTTGGAGACGATCATCAACTTCTTCTTCAGATAATTTTATGGGGTCATGAGTTGGTGTGACTGGAAGGATATCCATGACTGAAACATCCACCTCACTTTCTTCATCTTCAGTGTCCACTTCACTGGTACTAGAGTAATCAGAGGATGTCCAATCATCAGTTTCATCACTTGAATCCACAGGTTCTACTTTATGATGTCGAGGGATCACGTTTATCTTCACCCTCTCTCTACCACATCCAAGTGTCATGAAACCTTCATTCCAGTAGTTTCTTGCATGAACTCTCCTTAGCCATGGTCTTCCCAGCAACATTGGGTATGCAACAGTACCATTTTTCATCACCTGAAAGTCTACCACACATACAACACCCATAACAAATATTGCCACATTTGAAACTACACCTTCTGGTTTAGTTTTTCCCTTATTTAATGACCTTAACATAAGTGTTGAAGGGCGATCAATTTTTAAACCCAACATATTCATTACAGACTCGGTCATTACATTAACTGCAGCACCTCCATCAACTAAGACATCATGAATTGAAATACCATTACATAATACCTCAGCTTGTGGAGCATAGGGATCCGCCTCTGCCTCCAAAACAGGGACCTCAACCTCCTTCCTTCGTCGAGCATTGAGTCCACTTCGCAACTCCCGCGTATCTTCTCAGAAGACATAGCCAAGAGTTGACCATATGTAATATTTGCAGGCCTTTTGGACAGATCTTCCAAGATGGAGTATGGTCCTTGCCCCTGTGAAATCAGAAAATCCTGCACACCCAACTTTCTTCTCCTATGTTTCTTACTAGTTTCTTCTTTCATCTTCTTAGGATCATTTCCATCTTGATTATCTTTTTCTTTCTTTCTTTTTGTTACAAACACATCTACTTCATTATTTCTACTCTTATCTACTACATCAAAAGAATTCACAGGTGCTTTTCCTTTATCATTATCTCCTTTACCAGATGTAGAAGCTCTATCTGGACAATTATACTTATAATGACCCTTTTTATAACAACCATAACATACAACTTCAGAAATATTTCTTTTTGGACCTCTATCTCCTCCCTGAGAACTAAATTTCTTTCCTTGAAGAAGATTAATAGTTAACTGACCCATCTTTTTGAGCAAATCTTCATACTCAGTAGATGTACTAGGAGAAATATTTGTGCTCACCGGGAGTGGTTGTGGATTCTGGACCAAAGGTGCTGGTGTAGGCTCTACTTTAGCAACAATTTCTTTGGGCTCCTCTTCCATGCTTTCTTCTTTCCTTCTTGCAATCTCCTTTGCTTATTCAATGGTAGCTGGGCGGTCATACTTCACTCGTTGTCTGATCTCTGGCTTCATCCCAAGAATGAAGTGCTTACAGAGGAGATTATCCACGCCATTCATCAACCCATCCGCTAATCCTTCCTTCCGGATTTGGGCATCGAGCTTCCTCCTTAGCTCTAGAACACGAGCATGATAATCCCTTATCTTCTCCTTCTCTCCTTGGGATAGCTTTGTGATCTCGATCATGAGATCTGCATATTTCTGTTGTTCACCAAATTCTTCAAGAAAACTTTCAGTTAATAAATCCCATGAATTTTTCACATTATCACCTAGTGTTTCAAACCACCTAAGTGCTGAACCATCCAAAAAGGTAGGAAAAAATTCAGTCCATTGTTCCCTTCTTATAAGGCCATTACAAATACAAGATCGCTTAAACTCTTGAATGAAAGAAGAAGCATCTTCATTAGATTGAGCTGAAAAAACAGGAATCTTTCCCATTTTCAAAAGTAACCACCGTGAAATACCAACCCACAAGTACAATCAACAAGACTTATGTGCACAAATAATTGGAATCACTATACTAGAAAGTGACTTTACACCTTTCTACAGTAAAATAGAAATGACCACGGTAAACTATGGTAAAACTTGACTTACTGCAGTAAAAACTGACTTTACTGTGGTAAACACTATTCACGGTAAAAAGTGAAGTTACTGCGGTAAATACTATTCACGGTAAAAAGTGACTTTACTGTGATAAATACTATTCCCAGCAAAAATGACTATGGTAACTACTATTCATGGCAAAAATGACTTTACCATGGTAACTACTATGCACAGTAAAAACAAGGTTACCCTCCAATTGATTTTTGACTAAGTGGGAATATCTCTCCAGAAAATCCACCAATGAGGAATGGTCCCGGCAACGGAACCAAAATGTCATCACCAATCCGGCACTATGATAATTCTTCACCGGGAACTCCTCGTGCTATGATTATTTACTAATGCACAGCCTTTATTTTGGTGGATGTAATCTGGAAACAAAACAACAACATAACACAAGAATACCATCGACTATGATAAGACGGAATGATGACAAATCTGAAATATCAAAGTAAATTATAATATTAACATGAAACTGTTACAATCTCACCCATGAGGTACTTCAAGTGTTATTGACTTCACTTGCCTTTCACCAAGACTATGGGAGAAACTTTACAATTACACCTCTTAATGGCTTCTTCAACACACCTTTAAACTGATGGCTTCCTTCGCACACTTCCTACAATATTTCTCACTACTTCCTTCTATGCTAAATGAGGGGGGTGGCCTCTCTATTTATAGAACTTCCAGGCTTATCCATCTTATCTCTAAGATAGGATAAGAAATCCACTCTGACGAATCATATTCCATACCTTAACTCTTATCTGTACATGTAAGCTTATCTTTTAAGATAAGATAAACCTTATCATTTTACATGGGTTCCACATTTTTAGACTTTTTACAAATAAAATATACAAAATATTTATGACCTCACTCCTTGTCCTTATTACCAATATAATATTTCTAATTCCTAATCATGTAGACCCTACTTCTCTAATTACCCAAACTTTGACATTTTAACATTACCGGACCACTTACGACAAATATTTACTTTTTACAACATTCCTATTGTACTTTGACTGTTACCGTACTCCACATTATTGGCGGCACCGTACTGACGGTGCCGTTATCTTCTATCAGACGCTACTACTAATTATACTTAACAACAACATATTCCTAATACATATATTAATGAAATAGAAATTACGGAGGAAAATTTTAGTGTCGACAGCACCACGAAGTAGTTGCACTCCAACGGAATCGTGAGAGCTCCAACGATAGCAAGGAAAAAATTGATCAGTAGTGGAAGAACTTGCTCAACAGAAACAAAGCTTGCATAGAGGAAAGACAACAGATTGTCTTGGCATGCTCATAAATGAATAGAAAAGGGGTACATATAGGGTGTTGAGTAATGTTAGTGCATGACACATATGAAACCCTAAACCTAACCCCAAACCTAACCCATGTGAGATGACCCTCCAACATGAGAGGAGGACACATAGGATAACTCACACTAACACCCCCCTTCATCGAAGCTAGGGTAGCAGCTGTGATGAGTTAGACGGAAGAGGAAGACACTCCTAAACAACTAAGAAAGATGTGTCAATGGGGCCCGGAAACTAAAGGCCTGATAAGGTGCCCATATACAAACACAATCTTCCTAGAAGAAGAAGAAAAGGACTAAATAGCCCTAAGAAGATGAGCAGCTGCAGAAGACCTCACCCCAAGAAGAGACCGTAAGTGAAGAAACTTCATCTCAGTGAAAGGCTTGGTGAATAAGTCGTGCATCTCTTATACCAGGAAGTTAAGCGTGCCGCTCCCAGAGTAATTCTAGGATGGGTGACCTCCCAGGAAATTCCCGGTGTCACTTCCTCCTAATGTTGTTGGGCCTGATTGGGTGCATATCTGGCTCCATCATGCGGGAGGGTGTTGGCGTAGCAGCTGAATAACATGATGAGATCCCTCTCCACCATTAGTTTGAGCTTTTGGTGTGACGGAAAGTCATGTAGCTCTGATACCATGAAAGAGTTTGTGAGAATCGAATCGAAAACGAGGCACCATGAAGTAGTTGCACTCCAACGGAATCGTGAGAGCTCCAACGATAACAAGGAAAAAATTGATCAGTAATGGAAGAAATTGCTCAACAGAAACAAAGCTTGCATAAAGGAAAGACAGCGGAGTGTCTTGGCATGCTCATAAATGAATAGAAAAGGGGTACATATAGGTTGCTAATTAATGTTAGTGCATGACACATGAAACCCTAAACCTAACCCCAAATCTAACCCATATGAGATGACCCTCCAACATGAGAGGAGGACACATAGGATAACTCACACTAACACCCCCCTTCATCGAAGCTAGGGTAGCAGCTGTGATGAGTTAGACGGAAGAGGAAGAAACTCCTAAACAACTAAGAAAGATGTGTCAATGGGGCCCGGAAACTAAAGGCCTGATAAGGTGCCCATATACAAACACAATCTTCCTAAAAGAAGAAGAAAAGAAGGACTAAATAGCCCTAAGAAGATGAGCAGCTGCAGAAGACCTCACCCCAAGAAGAGACCGTAAGTGAAGAAACTTCATCTCAGTGAAAGGCTTGGTGAATAAGTCGTGCATCTCTTATACCAGGAAGTTAAGCGTGCCGCTCCCAGAGTAATTCTAGGATGGGTGACCTCCCAGGAAATTCCCGGTGTCACTTCCTCCTAATGTTGTTGGGCCTGATTGGGTGCATATTTGGCTCCATCATGCGGGAGGGTGTTGGCGTAGCAGCTGAATAACATGATGAGATCCCTCTCCACCATTAGTTTGAGCTTTTGGTGTGACGGAAAGTCATGTAGCTCTGATACCATGAAAGAGTTTGTGAGAATCGAATCGAAAACGAGGCACCATGAAGTAGTTGCACTCCAACGGAATCGTGAGAGCTCCAACGATAACAAGGAAAAAATTGATCAGTAATGGAAGAAATTGCTCAACAGAAACAAAGCTTGCATAAAGGAAAGACAGCGGAGTGTCTTGGCATGCTCATAAATGAATAGAAAAGGGGTACATATAGGTTGCTAATTAATGTTAGTGCATGACACATATGAAACCCTAAACCTAACCCTAAACCTAACCCATGTGAGATGACCCTCCAACATGAGAGGAGGACACATAGGATAACTCACACTAACATATAAAAGGAAGGAGAATTCGAAGGGATGAAAAATTTAACCTCCTAAGGAGGCAAGGAAGAGGAAAAAGGAAGTCTAAGAAAACATGAAATTTTGTATAAAATGTATATATGTCAATGTGAGAACCCTGTTGTTTCCTAAGTAGACTATGTGAATGATGCTGATTGAGAAAGATTTGGCCTTTGTATGTATGAATTCATTTTTCATGTTAATTTCCTTCTTTGAAGCATGTGTATGAATATTTCAGTGAGTTTACCTCAAACGTATGATATACATTTGATCTAGTATGCTCTCTTCATGTGAAATCTAGACTGTACTCATCATTAAGTCTATGGATTTGAAAGAAAGTCTTGAATTACTAATCCCTTGCATGAATTTATTTTAGTACTTAATTTTCACGAGTTAAAAAGGACATTGAAGTGAAAGGTTTGGATGCCTCTATTTGTGATTCATTACGTGTGTTGAATGTGACAATTAATTGAGTGTGTAAGATATAAGGAAGGTTTAATGGTGCTAAAAACATGTGCATGCATGAAGATACCATTGAAGAGGGAAGAAAGGTCATATTAAAAGGATTTCTAGGTTTGTAGAAATATGAAGAATCTTGTTCTTAGAAAAAAATTTAAGTGGAAGACTAAACCCTAACTGTTACAGAATAACCTAGTTTTTTTATGAAGAAAATGCAAGTATATGGCTAAGTTAGGTGTTACTGGTAATGTAGACATGAATAAAACCTTTAAACCATCATATGGTAAAATTTTGGAGCTTTGGAGGTGAGTTGGTGAGAAGTTATATAAAGTTTCCTTCCAATAGGACTGAGACAAACTTGAGCTTAGGGTTTTGAAAATTATACTGGTTGAAGCACCTAAAGAAAGAATCAAGGGTATGAATATTCAAGAATATACCTTCATGCATTGTAATCATAGATGGAACAAAATATAGATCTAGGTATTCCCTTTGAAGTGAGATATATTTGACAGTCTTCTTCTTGAAGGACTGTGACAGGGCTTCTAGTTAGAGTTTTAAACAAATGAGTGAAAGATCCTCCTAAGCATGGAATTTTGAGTTGAAACTTACAAGAAATTATCTTGATAGATTGTATAGAGGGAATTTGAAATAATTTTATATTTTTACTGGATACATGTGGGAGAAATCCTTGACAGTAGCAAGTAAGGGTAGGTTCGTAGTGCACAGACCTAATTTGAGAGGTTAGTTTACAAAGGAAGAGATATTTGTGTACATAATCTAGACTTGAAACTTGGTAGGGAGAAATACGAGGATAATGGGTAGTCAGAAAGGCCATGAAATCACCAAAAAACCTTTTGAATCAAATGGTATCACTAGAAAATAGTCAAACCGGGGCTAGAAGAATGATTGAGAGCTAGGAGAGAGAATTAAGAAGTGAGAGAACAAGACAAAGAATTGGGAAATGAAATTTAGGGCACTCCTTATTAAGCAAAAAGAGTTTATGAAGAATTTTATACCTTGTTATGGGTGTTTCTAAATAGCTCCAACCATGAATGGTTCACACACATTGTTCTTAAGAGCTCTTTAAGGGCAATTTTAATCAATTTTTGAAGTGTTAAATAAAATCTTGGTTTCTAATCATTGTTATAGTTGAGATAACTTTGGTGCGAGTTTGTGAATAGGGGAAAGAGGTGAGAAGAGGAAATTAAAGGAAAAATTCCAAATTTACCTGTTGGGAGCTAAAGCAAAAAGAAACTAGAGAACAGAAAATGGAGGTAAGAAAGGGAAAATGAAGTTTTTCAAGGATTTGGGTCATTTTTATAGTTGAATGTGCATGTGAACAAGTTGTTAGAACAAGGTTTAGTGTTTTTGGAACAAGATTGTGCTTGAAAAAAATATTTTTTTCAATTTAAGCTATTTTAACCTAGTCAAGAAGACTTCTAAAATTAGGGTACTTGTGTGAATATATGCTATGGATTATTGTTAACATGATGAATGGTTGAAATTGTCTTGGAGATCTACATCAGATTCTATTAAGGAGTAGTTTGAATTCAAGGTAAAGTAAGGTAAAATATCATCCAAATCTAATTATATTGATCCATTTCTCTTTTTCTCAATATGAGTTGTGAGGATTAGTTGTAGGTGAAGAGTCTTGATTGGTGTTGGCATATAAATTCTATAGGAATTTTACTTGACAACCCCTTGAATTTTTTTGTCACTTCTCGAGAAAATTGGCCAAAGGTTTCTGTTTACAAGTATCAGCTTGTGTCAAATGTTTAGGAAGCTCTGGGTGGTTTCAGAAGTCCAAATTATATTCATTGGAAAGGTATCTGAGTTTACTTCATATTAGTATAGTTTAGGGAATATTGTGGAATCTTTAGACTAGTTTTGGGAGAACATTTACTTCTTACACTTTTGAGGAAAAGGTGTTTTTGGTCATTGAAGAAGGGTCATATTGTGCAAATGGTTTCGGGACCCTCAAGTAGTTTTAAGAAGCTATAACATATCGATTGGGAATTTTTCAAAGTATACTACATGATGGTATGTTTAGAGAAAGATTTTTGAAGTATCGAGAATATTAACCATTCAAGCACTAAGGCACCTTATTATTTATGAAGAATCAAACTTGCATGAAAGGTTTCAGGAATTCCAGGTGGAATCAAAAGCCTAACCAATAGTCAAAATAAATATCATTGAGTCCTCTTTATATTCCAAGTGTTTGTTTTTTTCCTACTCATCTCAGGCTCCCATGACATCTCAACTCAATGTTTCCCTTTCCTCTACCAAAAAGGTAAGTTGGATCAAAACTAAAAAATGCATTTTCAATTCTTATAAGCGGTTGCATAAAATTAATTAGCCCGTTTCCAGTCAATATCATAGATCATACCCCCCCCCCCCCCCCCCCCCCCCGCCAAACTAAATCTTTTTGTCTTGGAACCAAACATGCACTTTATGTTCTAATTCTCTGTCAAGTTGTTGATGTTAGCAAATTAAGTGACTTGGGAACACTTATAAAAAATGGCAGCCTTTTGGAAAGTCATTTTTTTACATGGAGTGTAATGTTTCCCCAACCTCATAAGTGTGCTTACACTTGATTGGCATATTCCATTTTCCAAAAAGTAACATCAAAATAGATTTTCACTTGTTTTGAGAGTTCTAGTTCAAACCCCAAGCAATTGGGTGCATTTTTGACTCATCCCATGCATTGGAAAACTTTGGAAATGTCCCATGTATTCTAAAAGTGTTCCCTCACCTAATTGGAGTGCATTTTGGAGGAGGAGAATACAAAGTGGGTGCACTTTTGGCCTTGTACTTGAAAACCTAAAACCCCATTTTCACTTAATTGAAAAGTTGAAATACACACTTCCCATACAAAACCCAAATAAAAAATTAGATAAATTGAACATGAGAAACACAATGAAAATTTCATTTCTCCTCCCATTTGGCCATGAAAACTAGCTCCATGACCTAACTTGTTAAGAAGTCATTTTTTTCACTCCCAGATATCCCATGGTCAAACCCAAATTTTCAACACCTAATACTCTGTAGAACCTTTGTTTTGAGATATCGCTTGGGGGATATCATATCCTAGTTTTTTTTTATTGAAGAAATAATATTTTACCCAACTAACTCAATTTTTTCCAAAGTAGAAAATTATTTTACACTTTCTTGGTGATTTAGCAAGCCAAACTAACCAAAATTTGGAGAAAATGTTCCTTTTAAAATCACCTTTCATTTGATACATCTCTTTCACGATGAGGTGGAACATTTTGGAGATATAGATGATTATGTCTTTCACAATATTCTACCCTCTTGATTTGATTTTACATTTTCCCATTGACCCTGACGAGAGAATTGTCTCAAAATTGGAACATTACTTCTTCTCTCAAGAAACTTTCAAAAAAATCCATTCACGATTGATATGGATGATTCCTTCATCTGTGGCGAATACATCCCTATTTCAGCCAAAAACATTATTGTGGATAATTGAAAACACCTGAAAAGGAATAAAAACTAAATCTGAACCTAAGCCAGAGAGAACAAGAGGATTGTTGAGCATGAAACATATAATTAAATCAATTGAAGGATTCTATGATAGGAAACCATGGTTAAATTATATTATTGATCTCCTTACCATCCTCTATTTAGGAGACATAGTAGGAAATACTCCTATTATTTAGGAAGACATTCTCCATTCAGTCAATGCTTGATTCCATCTTACAAAGAGGAAGCATTTCCATTCAAAGGATTTCTATATTTCTATTGATGATTCTTAGGAATATTTGATACTGTCAAATCCAAGAGAGCTCATGGTGTGATTTTTATTACTGACTCTTGGGCATGGGGATGTGATTGCATGCTTATTAGTGATTTCCAGATAAGGTTTTAATCGTGTGGGAGACAAGATGTCATGTTTGTGACAAAGAGCTGATTTGTGTAGCCTATCGTTGCTCACAGAGATGAAGAGTTAAAAGAGATCTTTCAAGGGATGACTAAAGTTGAAAATTATAGATAAGATGTGGAGCATCATTTAAAATTCCAAGAAAATACATGCTCTGGTAATAGAAGTAGCCGAGGAAGATCCTATTCAGTTGTAACATTCATCTCCACAATGAAGGAAGATCAAATCCTCATCTTGGATCATATTCTTTGATCACGCCTTCTCTCTTGTTTTCTCTCTCTAACATTCTATTTCTCCATTTAGAAATAAATTTTGTAAAATTGACTTAAGTCACTTAAACTTTATATTTCTTCCTTGATATTTCAATTTATGTTGAAAATTAACATGGGAATGCAAAGAGTCACTTGTTTTGGCTATAAATTGGAATGCTCTCTCCATTCCAAGGGATACATTTTTTCTCTCTCTAACATGTAATTATTTTATTTCCTACATAGAATTTTTCCTCCAATCTCCCTTTTTTCTCTCAACCGAATGTATGAAGATTTTGTAAGGACATATGGACTTTGTGCCTATTGGAATGAAATGAAAATCAGTGGTTGAACTTTGTGTCAATTTTTGTTATTATTTCATATTCTTTATACAAAGTGTATGTTTTTATCTATGTATTATGATTGAAACTGGAAAGATATTTGGATTGTAGTTAATGAAATATGAGTTCAAATCATTAATTTTTGTTTTATTAGTTTTTGGCCTAAAAATCATAATGTTGTTATCGCACTAACCACATCATTATTGTTACTAACCGCATTGTTTTTGCAGATAACCAAGTCATTTTACTAACATCATTTTTATTGCATACTACATTTTTATCACCTCTAATAACATCGTTAACACGTAATTGCGTCATTTTTGTGACTAACAACAATATTTTTGCTATGTGTAATGCCATTTTTGTGGTTTTATAGGTTCCTACATTTTTCAAAGACTTAGCTCAACCTTAAAATGGGTTTTGTAGTTTTGACTAGTCCAAGAGATAACATTAAAACCACATTTTTATTGGATATTACTTTGATTTTTATTTCATATCTTGTATTATTTTGTATATCTCTTGTATTTCTCTTTGTATGTGTATACCTGAAGCTAGGTCATGTATGCTCTCACCTCACATCATTTGGTGATTAAAAAAACCTATGTTTCCCATTATTAATTTTAGGGGAAACATGATGTGAATTTCATCCCCACACACTTGTCATAATCTCTAGGCATCTTAAGACATAAATTTCATCACCATGTAGTAAGACACATCCCATGTTCTGGCGGGGTATATAAATTCATGGACAACTATCTTTATTGGTTGAGTGTTGAACTACTTTATGGGTGATGTGAAGTAAGGGGATTTCATGTCCTAATACTCAAGCCTTATAAAAAATCCTTGAAACACAAACTTGGACCCCACATACCAAATAGTATATAGGGGACACACCTAGTGAGCCTCATATAGCCTAAATTTAAGACTTATCAATTATGTTTAGTAGTGCAAGGATCATAACACTCATGAAGCTACCCACTATGTATTGTGTAAATTGAGGGTTAAGAGACCAATTTATCACCACTCTACATTAGATATATTAGTAGGCTACTAGTCATGTTCCACATCTATTTATACTAGCATAGGGATTATGGATTACTTGTATGTTGTCAAGACATGTGTGTTTGCATACTTCACACATAAATCCTTATCAAACACGTTTTCTTAATCAAACCTAATAATTCTTCCATCTATTGTACAATTCCATTAATCAAACCAATCACACCTATCTCAAACCTTCAGTCTTCACTATCCAACATGTATGTTATGCAAACCATCCACTTAACCCAATACCAAACATCCATTTACCATTCATTTTTATTTAAACACATTAACCTTGAATTTCTTGATTATCCCAAAATCCTAATCAACATATTTTTATGTAACCTTAAACCAAATCCCATCTATTCTAATCCATATATAATCATCCACAACACCTCATAAATCTTGATTAAAAACTCTAAATTCAAAATCTAATGTATAACCACAATAAAAAATTATCAACCATCCAACTATTAACCAATCCATCCTATCAACTAGGGCCATTTATACCCTAAACATCAACCTTAATTATAATCAAACTAATTTCAACAATTATCATTTAAATAGCTTGAATAGAATAAAACTTTGATCAAGATCCATTCTCAAAACCACAACTCCTATTTCTCATATTATTGTCACCTCATCAAACTTCTATACATATACAAATTCCAATAAACTTCTAAGAAATCTTAATACACAATCCAAAAAAAGAACCAATAGTACCTGAATCCAAATACAAGGTTCGAGTAAGAATAAATAATATAAACAATGAATATACTCTTGTGAATCCTTGAAACAATGAGAGAGTTCACAATGATGATGAAAAATGCCTCGTGAACCATGAATAATATAATCAAGGAAACCATAATGAATTTCTCTCAACTGAAGAAAAAAGTTCCCAAATCAACAAATATTTATATGATAATATAGATAACCTTCTCCAACAAGTCATTAACATTGGACCTAAGATACCACATAACTATGAACTTAACAACCTAAGAAATATAAATTATTCAAAGAGATCCTGAAAAAGAACAACCATCCAAAAGCCACAATACCTTTGAGAGAGAATACCCTCTTACCAAATCCATGAATGTAAACCATTTGAAAGTTGGAAAATGAAAGACCAATCTAGAATGAAAAGTGGAATGAGACTACAACCAAGACTAGTGTGAATAAATCTAGAAAATATCCCACTAAGTAGCCCCACTCGCCTCTCAAATAAACCTTGATACTAATGAACAACATCATCAAAGGAAGGCATAAACATTGAAAATACCATGCAAACCTAGAAAAATATCACCATGAATCCAAATTTGTTCTACCATCAATCCCATTGGTTGTTTTTCCTTCACATCAGAGTGGAAAGCGATGAAAGAGGGTCTATAAGGGTTACAATCAGGAACACTCAATAAGAAATGTAAATTCAAATATTTTCACTTTTATACACTAAACACTGAGCTCCTTTGAGTGCCTATTCCACCCTATTTTGAACCACCTAAATTTAAAAAATATAGTGCTAAAGGAAGTCCTAAAGAGCATGCCAAAGAGTTCTATGTGGATTTCCAAGAGGTATCCTATAGTGATTCTTAGTTGTTAAGACTATTTCCATGAAGCTTGGGTGGACACACACTTTATTAGCTCATAAAACTACATAAGGGATCCATTACCACGTTCACTAATTTTCTAGAAAATATTGTAAGACATTGCAAAAACATTGAAGGATATTTGTGACACTAAGAAAAAAAAATGGATAAAACATCTCATAATTCTTGCAGAGATGGTAGATTCTTGTTTGTTGATTCCCTTACACAATCCTAGAAAAATAATTACTCAAAAATTTCCTTTCCAACCTTAATCAAGAACTGGCCTTCCATCTATAGGTACATTATGCCAATACTTTTGATGAGATAACTGAGAAAGGAACCTAGATGAAAAATTATATTATTGCCAAGGGACTAATCAAAATCTATTCAAAAGAGGACCAGAAACCATCAACATCAATGTCAGAGAAACCTAAGTTATTTAATAAGAACAAAAATGTAGTTGGAGATGGCTAGACTAACTCCAAACACATAAGGACAATTACAAATATTGCTAAACCATACATATAAAGCTATCCCAAGCCTTCTAATATGTTAAGAATCACTATTCTGAGAGGAAAACCGAGATAAGATTTAAATAACATGACTTATACACCTCTTAGTGAGCCATTATAATTTATTTTTAGTAATCTCCTGGTAGTAAACATGATTGAATTCCCTGATATAAATCCTTTCAATGAAAATGTGCCCAAACCCTCATGGTATTGGGAGGAAGAGTATTGTGAATTCCATATAACAATGGGTCACAACAAAAACTAATGTATGTAGTTCAAAAATTATGTTCAGACCTCATTGACAAGGGGGAACTCAAAATTGAATCAAAGATCACCACGAATCAAATCAACAATTAGGGATCTATCAATATCCATTCTTGAAACATGATTAGAAGAAAAAGTTAAATAATCAAGGAAAAGGTCAAGCATCCCAAGATAATTATATCAACTATAAGAAAATCCCCTATGGATATGATTTAATTGTAGGTTGAATTGAATATGACATTGTTGTAATCAAAATCAAGGGTAAGTCTTATGAGATCCATGCTACTCAAATCTATCCTATCATTAACATAAAACTCCAATCACTTGAGTGCAATATTAATACATAGATCAATAAGGTCACCATCGCAACAAAACCACCCAAGATCACTATCCAAAAGGATCCTTTTCCCAATTTTGAGGGCCAGTATGATATCATCAAGAAACTTGAGAATACCCCCTGCTCAAATCCATCATGGTTCTACTCAAGAAATCCTATTTTGACATGGAGATACTCTATAAATCCCTTGAGGAGTCCATTATGCCAAATAATATTAATCTTAATCAGTTCCAAGATCTTGTGGGCCACCTCTCATCAAACAACCAACTCACTTTTGATCAAAATGATCTACTACCATCTATTCTATCCCACAATTTCCCATTGTATATAAAGGTACTCATCACTAAACAAAAGATCAAATATGTGCTTGTGGATAATGGATCAGGTGTAAATATTTTTACCCTAACTTTAATCAGAATATATCGATATTATGAGACAACGTTAACACATAATATCATTATAATCAAAGCATATGATGATGTTGATAGACATTATGCAAGAATAATTCATCTCCCTATCATGGTAGGTTATGTCATAGATCAAATATTTATCCATGTGGTGGATAGTTACCTCCATAATAACATGATTTTGGGATGATTTTTTATTCATGAGATATAATCCATGCCATCCACACTCCATAAATGTATCAATTTCCATCATTTTGACATGGAGGTCATAATTTAATATTGTAAACTATTAGAGGGGTGTTATCATAGCACCATATATTTCCCAAGCACTATGGATTACTCTGATCAACTAGAGCCACTGACATCTTCACCATATTACACTCATCCTAATCACCTTCCATCCAATTATAAAACACTTCCCATCAAACCTCTTGTTAAGGTTATCCCAGAAGGAAGTGGAGAATTAAAAATCCAAAATCGATTCCATGTTGGTCATCTCCCCACATCACCATGAAGCTATAGGAATATCATCACGAGGAATCCCAAAACATAACACATAAACTTGTCACCTCCATTTTAAACTTACTTGGCTTACTAGATGATGAAAGGATTGAAGGCTCAAATGTCTTTGGGTTGTCTTATGATGAATTATCCTACCGTTGTCAACTTCTAAAGTATCCAAAATCCAATCACATGTAAAATTGTGAATTATAAGTGGAAAGGTCTTTATCCACGAGAAAAAGGAATTTTGGAACTTGTATATCTTAAAGAAATCTTGGCACAACTTGGTTTAAGGCACAAGACACCAAGTGGTGACTCACAAGGAAACATCATAGAAAATTTTCCAATTTTTGGGGAATCTTCCTCTGGGGACAACAATAAAATAGGGTCCACCCATAGACTCTATGAAGATATTTCCACAACCAAAATTTTCATTGATACCACTATCTTAACCATTGATTTTGACCTCTATTATCCTTCCATCATCCATTGGAGCACTAAGACCCTCCACCATTCGACGATTTTCAAAATGATGAAGCAATCATACAATTTATGGGACTCTAGGATCATATTCTTACATGAGATCATAAGAAATTATTTGAGATTAACTTGGATACATCTGCCTCTTTTGGGGAACAAATGGAATTTCCTAGTCATTTAAAGAAGTCAAAAATACAAAATAATAAAAAATATGAAAAAATAAAATTCAAAATATCAATTTCTCTTGTGAAAACCTCTTTGAGGTGTTAGTGGGAAAAACAAGAAAAAATAAAAAAAATAAAGACCTCTGTATTAGTGAAAACCTCTTCAAGGAAGAAATGGATGGGGAATTCTATTTTTCCTTCAAACACGACAGTAAAGAGATTCAAAGCTCGCACAACACACAACATGAAGACTCTTTTAGATCAAAATAATCATATGAAATTGATCATTTACTCAAAGAGTTTCCCAATGACATGCAAGATATATCATCATCATTGGTCAAAGACACAGTTGATGTCAATATCAAAATATAAACATAACTATTAATATTAACACTTGGGGATATTTTCTCTCCTCAAGAACAAGAGGAATTCACCTCCTTACTCAAAGGATTTGTTGATATCTTTGTATGGCCATATCGAAATATGCCAAGTCTTGATGCATCATTAGTGATCCACCATATCTCCATACATCTTGAGGCTAAGCCATAAAAAAAAACTCATCAAGATGCATGTGAAGATATCCCTACTGGTTAAATAAGAACTCTAAAATATTTGGGATGTGGGCTTTAGCCATCTAATCACACTCTGATTGGATCTCAAACATTTCCTTTTCATAAAACCTAATGGACACATCTATATCTGCATAGATTCTAGAGACATTAAACATGCCCTAAATATGGTTCTCCACTTCCAAACATTGACATGATCGTTGATTCTACAGTTGGATAGGAGATGTTATCACTCAAGGATGTAATTTATAGCTATAATCAAATCATAATTACACCTGAATATCAACACAAGTTAAAATTCACCACCCCATGGGAACATTTTACTATCAAAGGATTCTATTTTACCTTAAAAATGTGGGTGCAACGTATCAAAGAGAAATTACAATCATCTTCCATTATATGATGCATGAAATCGTTAAATATTATGTCAATGTCATCTTATGAAAATCCAAAACAAGGGTAGACCACTTTGTAGGGCTCAAAAGGATTTTTAAATGAATAAGGGGGTATAAAGTCAGGATAAATCCCAAGAAATGTTTTTTGGTGTTACAACAAGAAAATTATTTTGTTCATTATATCAATGTGATGCATAGAGGTTGATAGGGTTAAAGTTCAAGTTATCACTGAAATGCCTCCTTAGAATATCAAACAATTATAAAGTTTACAGGGAAAAATTTAGACTATCCATCGATTTATATCTCATCTAGCCGATAAATGTAAACCATTCACCCATCTTCAAAAATAAGGAACACAATTTCACTAGAATCAGTATTATCAACAAACATTTTAAACTCTGAAACAATAAATTTTATATCTACTAGTGATTGCTCCACCGACACCTAAGGAACCATTAATTTTATATATATCAGCCACTTAATGTGCATTAGGGGATATTTGGCATGACATGATGAGCACAAAAATTTATAAAACATATATTATGTAATCCAAACCATGTTATCCTATGCATTAAAACATAATCTGATTGAATGAACATGTTTTCCTATAATGTTTTATCTCAAAAGTTGTGGTACATGCTAAAAAACAAGACCAAGATTATTGCCAAGGTTGATCCATTAAAGTAATTATTGTCCAAATCAACTTTAATAGGTAGAATGGAAAAATGGATCATGTTACTTAAAGAGTTTGATATTTAATACATCAATCAAAAGGAACTTAAGGGACACATATTTGTTGATCGATTAGTTGAATCCCTTATCTCAAATAATCAACCATTGACTATTGGCTTCCCTAATGAATCAATCCTAACCATTAAATAGTCAACTACACATAAGCTCTACTTTGATGGGTCTATTGCTCATCACAACTGGAGGAATGAACCATTTTTATCACACCACAAGGAGACTTGATCCCGAAATCATTCTACATTGGATTTCTATGTAAAAATATGAAACTCTATCTGGTATCAAAGTTTCTATTCAGTAGAATATTCAACATCTTACTGTCTACAATGATTCATAGTTGGTCATCAATTAGGTTAATTATGAGTATCAAACAAAGTATGAAAAGTCGGTCCCCGATAAACATAAGGTTGACAAATTTAACAACATTGATATGATATCTAGTTTGAACATGTTCCATGAGCTAGAATAAAATCCAATGATGTCATAGGTATGATCATATCCTTTCTTGAGATGCCTTTAGAAACACAATATTTTCATTTTTGTGGAAAAAATCATGATATTTACTTATGATGTCTCAGAATCATACATGGTATGAGAAATTTCTGGTCCCAATTCCCCTTGTTACTAATACATCTATAACTTCATCCATGACACTACCTTACAATTCAACCTAACTCAATCCAAAGGAAAATCCTTCATCTAAAATGACTCTTGTTTCCCTGTCTTATACAAAACACTCTATCGTGAGGGATATGATGTAACCCTATTGAGATGTATCAACTTGGATGAGGCCTACCTAGTGATCAAGGAAGTCCATGAGGGCACATATGGGACACACACTAGTGGGATGACCCTAGCAAGGAAGCTACTACACATGGGTTACTATTAGATGTCTATAGAAAAAACTACCTACCAATATGTCAAGAAATGTGTAGCTAGTCAGAAGCATTCCCACCTCATCCATACTCTATCACAATCCTTGTAACCCACTACATCACCATGACCATTCTCCATATAGGGATTCAATCTCATCACAAAGCTTAATCCCACATCATTTGATGACCATAAGCACATCATAAATGGGTAAGTGCAGCAAGTTGGGGGACAAAAAGGGGTCATAAGTGGACGTCATATTGCAAATAACAACATAATATCAACTCTAGGGATTATTAGCAATGCATACACTCAAAATTAGAAAAAATTATATTAATATGAATCATAGGATTCGGAATCTAGTTTCTAAACAACTATTTTTTTAAAAAAAATGGACAAGTTTAGCTATATTAAACACTCAAAATTCAATGACTTGGTTTTTTTTTAAAAACGCCTATAAGTTTTTAGTCCGTTTGCTCGCAATTTGGATGACCAAAAATTGATATATATTTTTTTCATTTGGTACGGAGTTAGATGTCGCTATCAATCTTGGGATACATTTTATTTAGTATTTTTTTGAGAAATAGTTTATTTTTTATGATTTTTTCCGTGAAAGTGGTCTGAAAACATAAAGAAAATAGTGGACTTTCTATTTGCCCGCCATAACTTCATGAAAAAATATTGAAATCAAATAATTTTTTTTTTGAAAATGTATATAATTTCACCATGGTTGGGATGGTATAATTTTTATCACATTCTGACAAGTCAAACAAAATTGTCAGTCTTAAATGTAGACATAAACATTCACGGGAAAAAGTGTCCTAAACACCTACTATTAGTAACAAATTATAAAATGATATTTGTCCTATTTTATTCACTTTAAAATCAATATTTCGACAAATTTAATAGTCTCATCTATGCGATGGTACCATTTTTATAGCATATTTTTTGACTTTTGGCATGGTTCAAGTACATGGAAGACTAAATTTGATGTTTTGTTGTTTTTGATGTAAAATTCAGGATTTGATGTCCACTTAATTGTCCCCCAACTTGTTGCACTTACCCAAATGCTATTAAATACTTCATCAAGTAGTTAAAAGCTATTCCACTCAATTATGTCACTAGTAAACAAATTTACAAGTTTATCCTTAGGCATATCATTTGTCACTTCGGCATCCCATCCACTATCATTATCAACAATGGTGGATCTTTCAAAAATAAAGGCGTCAAAGCAATTTTCCAACATTTCCATATACGAAAATGATGGTCCATGTTATATTACCCCCAGAGAAATGGCTAAGATAAAGGCAACAATAAATCATCACCAATATCCTAAAAAATATAGTTAATGACACTGGTCACGATTGACATCAGTAATTTATCCTTTGTTGTGGGCCTACCACACTAACATTCATAAACCCAATGAAGCCATTCCATAATCCTTCATATTTTTTTCGAAAGCTACTTTCGAGTCAATATTAAATTACCATCCCTATGTATATCAATCCATGGCATAATAAAAAAATAATAATACTGCTCTATGAGACTCCAAGAGCTTGAACCCTCAGATGAGATATGACTAAATACTCTCAATCATCCTAAATCCTATCAAAATAGGATATGTATGAAATAAAACTAAAACATTTGGCCAAGAGAATTCAAAATTTGTGATCTTTTCCTCAATAAGAATAAGATAAATACCAATGTTGAATAAGAAAAGAAGGGCAAGTTCATGCCTAATTGGATTGGGCCTTGTGTCATCATCACCAAGTATGGATTAGGGGCATATAGGATCACTATACATGATGGATATTAACTTGAAGAAACCATGACCATAATAGATTTGAAACATTTATAAACTTGAGAAGTGTTCTTGTTTTCTCTAATAAATCCCATCATATATCAAACATCTAAAAAATCAAAATATTAAAAAACAATTGTCCAATGGTGAAAATTAGTCCTCTGGTGCCTTGGACAAGCATGATGATGAAAAACAGTTTCTCGAGTCACTCAAAACAATAATCCATCTACATGTATGTCTTATAATTACCTCATGCACTTAGAGGAAAGTCCTATCTCTTCCATTTCACCATGTCCTTTCCCACCATCCCAATATCACCATCTTATAATCCCACTTTGACCTTGGAAAAATTTTCAGCTACACAAAATATTTGGGGAACATGTCTTGAATTAACTCAAAATCAAGATAAAATCAAAGAAAGAACAATCAAGTTAAAATAAGAATGGAAGAAACCTCTTAGGCATATCAAAATTGTGGCATTATAACCCTTAAATGAGACCAGATTGAGCTTGTAATTCTCTCTCCCATTTTATTTCCATATGTTATTATCCTTTGTTACCCCTCATCTCTCTTGATACTAATTGCATCTATTTGTTGTCTTTCTTTTGTTGTTTGTATTATCCTAAAACTCCTTAAACTCATATAATGATATCATATCCCTAACACATCCAAATCCTTGGTTTCCCATAATCCTCCAATCCTTGTTACTATTAGATAAAGTCATTAGAACCATCATACCTAACTAATACAGGAGCATCCATCACCACTTGGGGGGAAAGAATAAATCACATAACAGTAGGCTATGATGAGTTGTGACTCGCTCACACAACCCCAAAGATATTCACATGGGGACATGGGTGAACACAAACCATCCCATGTAAATAATAATCACATTGTCTCCCTTTCTTTATCACCTATCATATATCCCTATTCTTTTTTTATTCAGATCATTGTTTGAGTGTTTTGTATATATTTTTTAGTGTGTGTTTTTCATTATGTTTTATTTATTATCTTTAGTTTGTACATTTGTTACTTAGAAGATGTTAGATTATTCCCAATGATAAGAGGATGGTTTTAAGACAGTACACCATGCATTATGGTACAAAAATCATCATGGTCCACTATCCTATCATGGTGTATACTACCTAATGTTATATCAAAAACATGGTTTCTTATAAATGTGGATATAAAATGACAACAAAAATCATTATATCATATCAATACATCCCATCATCTATCTAACCATTACCACATCTTCATAATGATCATTTTAGCATAATTTTCTAAACCATCTATCTCATCCATCTAACACTAACATCATCATAATCATCATAATGCCTCAACACATCTATGGAATCACTAACCATCTAAACATCATCACATTACTAACCATTTAATATTTATACATAATGATATGTTTCCATCATAATATAGATAAGAAGAATATCCATCATCATCACATCCTAACATCATCCATACAATCCTATATTTATCCGATCATGTCCTAATAAAATAAAACTACATCCATACTTATCATCCATATGATTATGATCATGACAATCCATCATGAAGCATATACAATTAAAACATCTATCTAAGTCCATAAAAATCATAAAAAATAACTATAATGAATATTTATCCTATTGTCATGATAAATTTTAGCATGTAAAATTTTTGTTAAAAAAATTATGACAACCAAACCCCCACTTGAAAATCCCCTTTCCTGGTCATTGTAAACCCTTCCTCCAGTTAGTCCTATCAACTCATACATCCCCTTTGAGTATATGTCATCCTCATTATAGAGGACAGTAACATACTAACATGGATTTCAAGTGTGTTTCATGTGCAGGGGGGTAGATCCAATTATATTTCATGGTGATATTAAGCTCTAAAGATGGAATAGTGCTCCTTGAAGCACTAAATTGGCTATTTTTACTATATTGTAGCAAGAGGACATCCTGCAGAAGATAATTGTAAGGGCTCAACCATATGGAGGTTGTGTATGATAAAAATGAAGTGATCCATGGTAGTTTTAAGGAAATTTATGGGACGCAGGTGTTGCTAGGATCCATTCAAGCAAGACGGGGCACTGATGGGTGGTTGGAAAATGGGAGCTTCAATGGAGCAAAGTGAGCTTGTTTTGAAGATTTCGAGAGTTGAGCGAGGGTATAAGATAAAAAAATAAAATGTATATTTTTGAGTCCAATACATGGTGGATACATCATTTTATCCTCGAACTCATACTCTTCCTGGTAGTTGGGTCAGTATTGCTCGCCTTTGTGCCAAAAGGGTGAATAGTCCTGAAATACAAATAAAATATGAATTCAGGTATTTACAATTTTGTAAATGAATTTAGTAGGTGATTTGGAGTCAAAATAATATAAGGTTTGACCTTTGCACTCCACCTTTTTCTCATAGGGCGGAAAAAATAATTCTCATGTTCTATTCTCGCATTGACATGATGACATCAACACACTTCATAAGCTAGTGACACATTTTTTTGGCCTATTTTTTCCCTTTACCTTTTCCCTTGGTGAAAGGGGAAAATGGGGACATAAACATTCTCTCCCCTTGTTGGAGTTGGGCACGCGCCGCACGTAGAAAACACATACTTGGGGCCGAGGAGTACAGGGAAGGGGAAAAATGGAGGCAGCGGGCGCCTGAGAAACAACCAAAACCACAATTTAGAAGAATCACGGTCAAAGAAAAGTGTAGCTCGTCAGAGCATTCCCACTATACCATACTCTATCACAATCCTTGTAACCCACTACATCACCATGACCATTCTCCATATAGGGATTCAATCTCATCACAAAGCTTAATCCCACATCATTTGATGACCATAAGCACATCATAAATGGGTAAGTGCAGCAAGTTGGGGGACAAAAAGGGGTCATAAGTGGACGTCATATTGCAAATAACAACATAATATCAACTCTAGGGATTATTAGCAATGCAATACACTCAAAATTAGAAAAAATTATATTAATATGAATGATAGGATTCGGAATTCTAGTTTCTAAACAACTATTTTTTTAAAAAAATGGACAAGTTTAGCTATATTAAACACTCAAAATTTCAATGACTTGGTTTTTTTTTAAAAACGCCTATAAGTTTTTAGTCCGTTTGCTCGCAATTTGGATGACCAAAAATTGATATATATTTTTTTCATTTGGTACGGAGTTAGATGTCGCTATCAATCTTGGGATACATTTTATTTAGTATTTTTTTGAGAAATAGTTTATTTTTTATGATTTTTTCCGTGAAAGTGGTCTGAAAACATAAGAAAATAGTGGACTTTCTATTTGCCCGCCATTAACTTCATGAAAAAATATTGAAATCAAATAATTTTTTTTTTTGAAAATGTATATAATTTTCACCCATGGTTGGGATGGTATAATTTTTATCACATTCTGACAAGTCAAACAAAATTGTCAGTCTTAAATGTAGACATAAACATTCACGGGAAAAAGTGTCCTAAACACCTACTATTAGTAACAAATTATAAAATGATATTTGTCCTATTTTATTCACTTTAAAATCAATATTTCGACAAATTTAATAGTCTCACCTATGCGATGGTACCATTTTTATAGCATATTTTTGACTTTTGGCATGGTTCAAGTACGTGGAAGACTAAATTTGATGTTTTGTTGTTTTTGATGTAAAATTCAGGATTTGATGTCCACTTAATTGTCCCCCAACTTGTTGCACTTACCCAAATGCTATTAAATACTTCATCAAGTAGTTAAAAGCTATTCCACTCAATTATGTCACTAGTAAACAAATTTACAAGTTTATCCTTAGGCATATCATTTGTCACTTCGGCATCCCATCCACTATCATTATCAACAATGGTGGATCTTTCAAAAATAAAGGCGTCAAAGCAATTTTCCAACATTTTCCATATACGAAAATGATGGTCCATGTTATATTACCCCCAGAGAAATGGCTAAGATAAAGGCAACAATAAATCATCACCAATATCCTAAAAATATAGTTAATGACACTTGTCACGATTGACATCAGTAATTTATCCTTTTGTTGTGGCCTACCACACTAACATTCATAAACCCAATGAAGCCATTCCATAATCCTTCATCATTTTTTTCGAAAGCTACTTTCGAGTCAATATTAAATTACCATCCCTATGTATATCAATCCATGGCATAATAAAAAAAATAATATACTGCTCTATGAGACGTCCAAGAGCTTGAACCCTCAGATGAGATATGACTAAATACTCTCAATCATCCTAAATCCTATCAAAATAGGATATGTATGAAATAAAACTAAAACATTTGGCAAGAGAATTCAAAATTTGTGATCTTTTCCCTCAATAAGATAAGATAAATACCAAGTTGAATAAGAAAGAAGGGCAGTTCATGCCTAATTGGATTGGGCCTTGTGTCATCATCACCAAGTATGGATTAGGGCATATAGGATCACTATACATGATGATATTAACTTGAAGAAACCATGACCATAATAGATTTGAAACATTTATAAACTTGAGAAGTGTTTCTTGTTTTCTCTAATAAATCCCATCATATATCAAACATCTAAAAAATCAAAATATTAAAAAAACATTGTCCAATGGTGAAAATTAGTCCTCTGGTGCCTTGGACAAGCATGATGATGAAAAACAGTTTCTCGAGTCAACGTCAAAACAATAATCCATCTACCTGTATGCTCTTATAATTACCTCATGCACTTAGAGGAAAGTCCTATCTCTTCCATTTCACCATGTCCTTTCCCACCATCCCAATATCACCATCTTATAATCCCACTTTGACCTTGGAAAAATTTTCAGCTACACAAAATATTTGGGGAACATGTCTTGAATTAACTCAAAATCAAGATAAAATCAAAGAAGACAATCAAGTTAAAATAAGAATGGAAGAAACCTCTTAGGCCATATCAAAATTTGTTGGCATTATAACCCTTAAATGAGACCAGATTGAGCTTGTAATTCTCTCTCCCAATTTTATTTCCATATGTTTATTATCCTTTGTTACCCCTCATCTCTCTTGATACTATTGCATCTATTTGTTGTCTTTCTTTTTGTTGTTTGCTATCTATCCTAAAAACTCCTTAAACTCATATAATGATATCATATCCCTAACACATCCAATCCTGGTTTCCCATAATCCTCCAATCCTTGTTACTATTAGATAAAGTCATTAGAACCATCATACCTAACTAATACAGGAGCATCCATCACCACTTGGGGGGAAAGAATAAATCACATAACAGTAGGCTATGATGAGTTGTGACTCGCTCACACAACCCAAAGATATTCACATGGGGACATGGGTGAACACAAACCATCCCATGTAAATAATAATCACATTGTCTCCCTTTCTTATCACCTATCATATATCCCTATTCTTTTTTTATTCAGATCATTGTTTGAGTGTTTTGTATATATTTTTTAGTGTGTGTTTTTCATTATGTTTTATTTATTATCTTTAGTTTGTACATTTGTTACTTAGAAGATGTTAGATTATTCCCAATGATAAGAGGATGGTTTTAAGACAGTACACCATGCATTATGGTACAAAAATCATCATGGTCCACTATCTATCATGGTGTATACTACCTAATGTTATATCAAAAACATGGTTTCTTATAAATGTGGATAATAAAATGACAACAAAAATCATTATATCATATCAATACATCCCATCATCTATCTAACCATTACCACATCTTCATAATGATCATTTTAGCATAATTTTCTAAACCATCTATCTCATCCATCTAACACTAACATCATCATAATCATCATAATGCCTCAACACATCTATGGAATCACTAACCATCTAAACATCATCACATTACTAACCATTTAATATTTATACCATAATGAATATGTTTCCATCATAATATAGATAAGAAGAATATATCCATCATCATCACATCCTAACATCATCCATACAATCCTATATTTATCCGATCATGTCCTAATAAAATAAAACTACATCCATACTTATCATCATATGATTATGATCATGACAATCCATCATGAGCATATACAATTAAAACATCTATCTAAGTCCATAAAAATCATAAAAATAACTATAATGAATATTTATCCTATTGTCATGATAAATTTTTAGCATGTAAATTTTTTTTTAAAAAAATTATGACAACCAAACCCCCACTTGAAATCCCCTTTCCTGGTCATTGTAAACCCTTCCTCCAGTTAGTCTATCAACTCATACATCCCCTTTGAGTATATGTCATCCTCATTATAGATGACAGTAACATACTAACATGGATTTCAAGTGTGTTTCATGTGCAGGGGGGTAGATCCAATTATATTTCATGGTGATATTAAGCTCTAAGATGGAATAGTGCTCCTTGAAGCACTAAATTGGCTATTTTTACTATATTGTAGCAAGAGGACATCCTGCAGAAGATAATTGTAAGGGCTCAACCCATATGGAGGTTGTGTATGATAAAAATGAAGTGATCCATGGTAGTTTTAAGGAAATTTATGGACGCAGGTGTTGCTAGGATCCATTCAAGCAAGACCGGGTCACTATGGGTGGTTGGAATGGGAGCTTCAATGGAGAAAGTGAGCTTGTTTTGAAGATTTCGAGAGTTTTGAGAGGAGTTATAAGATAAAAAAATAATAAATGTAAATATTTTTGAGTCCAATACATGTTGGATACATCATTTTTATCCTCGACCTCATTACTCTTCCTGGTAGTTTGGGTCAGTATTGCTTCTCCTTTGTGCCAAAAGGGTGAATAGTCCTGAAAATACAAATAAAATATGAATCAGGTATTTACAATTTTGTAAATGAATTTAGTAGGTGATTTGGAGTCAAAATAATATAAGGTTTGACCTTTGCACTCCACCTTTTTCTCATAGGGCGGAAAAAATAATTCTCATGTTCTATTCTCGCATTGACATGATGACATCAACACACTTCATAAGCTAGTGACACATTTTTTTGGCCTATTTTTTCCCTTTTACCTTTTCCCTTGGTGAAAGGGGAAAATGGGGACATAAACATTCTCTCCCCTTGTTGGAGTTTTCACTCTCATCACTTAAAACACTTTACTTGTTTCCTAGGAGTACATGTAAGTTGAAAATTGATGCAGAGGCTCCTGATAAACAACAAAAAACACAATTTAGAATAATCACTTTCAAACAATATTTAAAATCCATCCATTTTTCAATTTTTCCCAAATCCAAAATATTTCATTTCATCATCAAAAGCTATAAACATTTCCTTCAAATCTTATATACACTTTATTCTTGCTCTAATCTTATAAAAACTCATGTAAAAATGCTTGAACAAGTTTCAACATTGCATCTTTACTCAATCTCTCTCTTGACCACTATTATTGTTATTAGCCCTCCTAAACTACATTTTTAGCATAAAATTCACATTTCTATGAACTAAATTTCACTAGTAAACTTTATTAGGACCCATTTAGCCCATTAAAATGCATACCAAGTTTCATATCCTAACTCTTTACCTTGTTCCTTTTATAACTTTTTTACGATTTTTGCTCAAGATGCCCAATTAGCCCTGGGTTGAAGCAAAACTCTATGTACAAAACAATTCACTAATTACAAGGAAAAATTGAAATAGGATTTGGAAACCCATTGTCTCATTCTTTCTTTGTAAAAAATTTCAAGGTTTATCTCTCTCCTTATCACTCCCAACGCACTTTTCCTCCTTTCTAGGTATTCTTTAGGCCACACCTAGTGTTTACAAGTCATTTCTAGGTTTTCGTCACTTATAATCTATTGCAAGATTGAATACACTTTACAACATCTGATTCAAATTTGTTCAAGATCTTTCCAAGTTTCTTTCACCTCAAATCTTTTTCCTTGCTTATTTTTCACATTTTATCTTCTTAGGTTTACTATGGCTCCTTAGGGTTTCAAACATTTCTTAAGGGTTTTTTATTTTCCCACTATTTCCTCACCTCTACTTCTCTTATTTTCCTTATTCAAGCTTTTTCAATGTCTTCTCACACTTTCCCTAGCCTTGAATCTTGAATCTTAACAATTTCCCCCTTTTAGCATTCTCAAGGCTACTAATTGCTCTACTCAAAGTTGCCTATACTCTATTTTAAAAATTTATAGGTTTCATTTGAATGCTCAAGGTATCTCAATATTCTAATTTACATCCTTAAATTTATCTTCTTAACTACTTCTTTATACAATTCTTTAATTCATTGTCTTCCACTTACTAGACCCTCACTCCATAAGGTATCTCTTCTTGACTTTACTAGGACAATCTATAAATTCTTTTCATTTAGTGTTTTCCACACTATGTAACTCTCTCATATACTTATAACCTTATCACCTCACCCCCTAAAAATTTGGAACTATTCCTTAAGAATAGTTTTTTTCAAAACATAATTGATGAAAGATTTGTGATGATTGTGCACACTGATTCTTGAAACTGAGTTTTTGGTATTTTACTCTTTCAACCTTATTGGAATTCTCCAAATAACCTCACTACATTTAACATCTATTTTATAATTTAAAACAAATTCCCTTGTTAAATACATATTATTTTGTGTTTTTGTTAGTTCTTGTTCTCAAAACCCCTAAAATAGGGTCTTTCCTTACCTGGATCGAACTTTCACGTTTTTCCCATATCAAAACATACTCTCTCATTTTGAAACTTGAAACATATCTCTGCACCATCAACACAAAACTTTCTACAAATTCTAAACATTTTCTAATGGATAAATATCAAGTTATATGGTTTTCTTGATTATTTAAACCCTAATTAGGGTCTCAATCTAACGAGACAAGGGTTTTCAACATATTTTATTTGCTCAAGCTTCACAAAATTTATATGTCCTTCAACATACGTAGAAACTCCAAAAAAATTCTTCACATTCTCCTTAACCCCTTAACAATGTCTTGCTCGAGGTATTACAATCCCCTTTATACTATGAATTCCAGTCATGCATCACTGTGACACAAAGTACTATTAACTGTATTTCTTAGGCTTTCTTAATTGCATGGCCATGAATAATGTGTAAAGGCAATCCAAAAGAAGATCCAAGATCTCCTCTTAACCTATAATCTTGTAACTAATATTCATGAATGTTTTCTAACCCCATTCTTAAGGATGTTTGCTAACTTTACCAGTCAAGAGACCTTCATAGTTTCACATGCAAAGATATAATTTCACAGTATTAACCCCTTATCACACTATAATAAACTTTAGATATTTTTTAAACACTCTCCCATAGTCTCTACACCTATTATGAACATCTGATAACTTATTGACACCGCATACACATTCATTCAATGAATCTTATACTTGAGAAACAAAGTTACCTTTCTCCATGCACACTATTATACTTTCTAAATTCATCAAGCTCACCTCATGTTCCTTATTATTCACTACCTCATAGTCCCATTAACCTACACAAACCTTCATTAGTATAAACATCACTCCATATTCAACTACAAACCATGTTCAACATAGTACACACACACATATCATAAAACATTGAGATACACACAAGAAGACTCCTTTTTTATTAATTATACAGATATTACATATCCTCCTAGAGCTTCTTGGGTTTTATATAGAGCCCTCTTCCACATTCTCAAATTCCTATATTCTCATCCATCATAATCCATTCAAAGACACTTCTTTATAGTGAAAGATCAAGAAGGTGGTTAGGATTTTTAGCCAATAACTCACCTAGAAAGGTCTAACCACATGAGTTAAATCCCTAGTTGAGTCCACGAGGACATGTCAAAGGGTGTGAACAAGTCTCATGACCATCTCTAACCCATTTATTACACTTTCACTTTAACTCCTAGGCTATGAACTTCAAACAAGACATTTGAAAATTCAAAGTTGAGCTTTTGGAGGGAAACCTCTTATTGCACATAAAGTGAGTCCAAATGGACTATTTACATCACATGGACCTCCATAAGGACACTTGACACACCTAGAGACTAATAAAAACAAAAAATTTCTTTTTACAATGATGCTCCTACATCAAAAATCATTACCCCCTAACCCATGACATTTTCACCTTTGTTGTCCCTTTTCCCTTGTCCCTTAGTGCAAGGGGATAGTGGGGACACAAAATTGCACCCCCTTGTTATGGAATGTTATTCGTCACTTAAGTGACTAACTTGGGGTGCTAGGAAACATGCAAAATTTCTTGTTAGATCAATATGGCCCCTCCTCATGTGAAACTCTACTGATGGTGCACTTTTTGATGCTTTTTTTCCCTTTTCTCTTTGTCCAAATAACTAAGGGGATAATTGGGACACAAAAAATTCTTCCCACATCTTGTGGCAAACCCATGTCACATGAAAAAACTTTCTTTAGCCCATGGAAGCTTTTTTTCAACCTCTCCATCTCCCTCACATACCCCCACATGGTGAAACTTGTCACAATTTGATGCAAAGTGAACTTTGGTGTCCTTACTTTCACCTCACCTCAATTGCTCCTATTTTCACAGGTGTAACTCACCCTCTAACCCTCAACTTACTTAGGTTAAGCCTTGTTGAGTTAAACATGAGTTAAGGTACACAAAGAGGAGAAAGGTTAAAATAAAAAATTTATCCATTTTTCATATTAAAACCTGTTTTTTTCCCTCCCAAACTCCACACTACTGAAAATTTCCAAAAACCTCATGAATTTTTTTTTCTCATAACTCAAAAACCTCATATTGAAATCCCATGAAATTTGGACAACCCCTTCCTTATAAACATACCATTACTTTGATTCCAATATTTCCTCCATTGATGTTCTAGATAAATTTTAATGTCTAGAATAAAAATACATCCATAAAAATTTCCTTTCCAGATTTACAAAAATATGGAAATTGAAAACCTCTAAAATTTGGAGCAAAGCATCCTAGAGAAAAAAATAAACTTTTGAAATTACTCTCATCTCATTCCGACACCGAAAAGTCCACTTACTAAAAAATATTATGATTTACTAGGTTTTCACATGCTAAAAAATAGTAATTCTTAAAAACCAGTCACTTTCTTAGTCACCATCACTCCTTTCATATCAAGAACACTCAAAAGTGCCAATTTGAGAAATTTGCTAAAAGTAAACATCTAGGGTAAAACTTGCTAAAAATAGTAAGTGTTGGTATTTTGGTCAAATTTTCATACCCATCCATATCCTGTCCATTTCAATAGCTTTCATCACCATGAAGTTCAAATACTTAGGTTTAGAGCCAATTTCCACATTAAACATGGAGTATCCTAATGTAGGTGACAATTACATGACAAATATGGACTTGTAAGACCTAAAAAAAGAATGATGAGAGAACCCAGTAAAGTTGTAGAGGAAAATATTTTCTCAAGTGGACTATTAAAAGATGACAAACATCCATTTCCCATTCAATGCACAAAGCTTGTCCTATCTTATGCTCAACATTATGACCCAGATTCAAGGACAATTCAAGCAGATGATAATTCATTGTTGGTAGTTCTCACTACAAAGGGTTTTTGTCAATTCCTGTAAATTCCCATCTATAACAATATGGTGATCATCACTTGGGAATTTTCCTCTCAAGAATGGGTAAGAACATATTCATACTTGCAAGGTTTGGAAGTTGGATCATAGCTCAAACAGGGAAGGAAGCCCTCATGGATTCCTAAAACTTGGTCTTAAAGTTAATTTCATGAGGCATACTCAGATGTATTAAATTCTGGTTTGATTAGACAAAATAAAACCACTGTAATAAAACACCAAATATGAAAATATTACAATATAATTCATTAGGGATATATTGTTCATGTAGAGATGAAGTTTATATACAAATGCTTGATCCTATTAATTAGGAGTCAATTCTTATCAAAGATAACTATCTTTATCCCCAAAATATCTCAACTAATCCCTAGTCATACTCTCACACCCCTATCTATGAGTTGTGCATGAAAACTAATTGTGCACACTCATGATTTATTTAAATATTAAATATTACAATTATTCAAACTATATGTTCACACTATGAACAATTATTTCCTAACATTCACCCCCTTAGTGTGAACATGGGCGAGTTCTGTCTAGTACCTGCTCACGTTCTACAATTCGATGGTTTTCAAAGAGTACCATCAACTCTAAAAGGTTTTCTAGTGGACCACCAACCACTTGTATAGCATCGTACACGTTTCCCCACTCAAATTTTATAAAAGGGAACAATATATAGGAAAATATGTTCCTAACTATGAACAATTTTTTAAAAGTGAGGCAGTTTTGTTTATATATATATATATATCTTTTTTTTAGAATATTTACAAAAAATGGAAAAATAAAATAAAAATTGTTTAGTAGCAAAAAGCATAGGATCAATGCGTACAGCTAGAAAAAACATACATTTCCAATTGAAAGTTATGGCACTTACAAGTTCTAATTCCAACATCTTTGTGGACCCTTTCCAAAAAAGTAAATTTATTTTTCCGTACTTGTGTTTTTTTTCTGATAAATCCAACAATGGCAAAAACAAACAGATAAGGGTCACCTCTGTTGCAACTCACGATTTATCATGCATGCACAAGTTAATGCAGATCTGAATATTAGAGGAAGTCATGTATTAGAGCTGAAACTAGAAGTCCAAATTACAATTTTAGAAGGCAACAGACAACTGTGGATTCACCCGAGAGAGGCAACGCCATTTGAAGTAGACATGGATCTAATACCAGTAGAAACACTCAATGCATGTCAATTAACATACCTTTTGATATTTGAAACAACTGAAAGCATGAAGATTTAGCCTGTGAATTTTCCTCCTCCCATTATATCTTCTAATCGTCTGCTATAATTAGAGATTGGCATAGAATTAGAAGGATTTTTATGCCAAAAATGTGTTGCGACAAAGTAAAACTAGCTAGTAGTATCTTGAACGCTACAATCCACAATGAAAGCAAAAATGTGAAGTGATCTACTCTAGCAAACCTTCTTTGATACCAGATATTAAATTATGGTTTGATTAGACAAAATAAAACCACTGTAGTAAAACACCAAATATGAAAATATTACAATATAATTCATTAGGGATATATTGTTCATGTAGAGATGAAGTTTATATACAAATGCTTGATCCTATTAATTAGGAGTCAATTCTTATCAAAGATAACTATCTTTATCCCCAAAATATCTCAACTAATCCCTAGTCATACTCTCACACCCCTATCTATGAGTTGTGCATGAAAACTAATTGTGCACACTCATGATTTATTTAAATATTAAATATTACAATTATTCAAACTATATGTTCACACTATGAACAATTATTTCCTAACATTCACCCCCTTAGTGTGAACATGGGCGAGTTCTGTCTAGTACCTGCTCACGTTCTACAATTCGATGGTTTTCAAAGAGTACCATCAACTCTAACAGGTTTTCTAGTGGAACCATTAACCACTATGTATGCGATTTTCAAAGATATTTACTAACTCTCAAATTGATTTTCTAGTGGACCACCAACCAATTTCATAGAATCGTACACGTTTCCCCACTTAAAATTTATAAAGGGGAACAATATATAGGAAAATATGTTCCTAACTATGAACAATTTTTTAAAAGTGAGGCAATTTTGTTTATATATATATATATATATATATATATATATATATATATATATATATATCTTTTTTTTACAATATTTACAAAAAATGGAAAAATAAAATAAAAATTGTTTAGTAGCAAAAAGCATAGGATCAATGCGTACAGCTAGAAAAAACATACATTTCCAATTGAAAGTTATGGCACTTACAAGTTCTAATTCCAACATCTTTGTGGACCCTTTCCAAAAAAGTAAATTTATTTTTCCGTACTTGTGTTTTTTTTCTGATAAATCCAACAATGGCAAAAACAAACAGATAAGGGTCACCTCTGTTGCAACTCACGATTTATCATGCACGCACAAGTTAATGCAGATCTGAATATTAGAGGAAGTCATGTATTAGAGCTGAAACTAGAAGTCCAAATTACAATTTTAGAAGGCAACAGACAACTGTGGATTCACCCGAGAGAGGCAACGCCATTTGAAGTAAACATGGATCTAATACCAGTAGAAACACTCAATGCATGTCAATTAACATACCTTTTGATATTTGAAACAACTGAAAGCATGAAGATTTAGCCTGTGAATTTTCCTCCTCCCATTATATCTTCTAATCGTCTGCTATAATTAGAGATTGGCATAGAATTAGAAGGATTTTTTATGCCAAAATGCGTTGCAACAGAGTAAAAATGGCTAGTAGTATCTTGAACGCCACAATCCACAATGAAAGCACAAATGTGAAGTGATCTGCTCTAGTGAACCTGATTTGATACCAGATATTAAATTATGGTTTGATTAGACAAAATAAAACTACTATAATAAAACACCGAATATGAAAATATTGCAATATAATTCATTAGAGATATATTATTCATGTAGAGATGGATTTTATATACAAATGCTTGATCCTATTAATTAGGAGTCAAGTCTTATCAAAGATAACTATCTCTATCCCCAAAATATCTCCACTAATCCCTAGTCATACTCCCACACCCCTATCTATGAGTTGTGCATGACAACTAATTGTGCATACTCATGATTTATTTAAATATTAAATAATACAATTATTCAAACTATATATTCACACTATGAACAATTATTTCCTAACAAGATGCAATAGTCTTACTGAGCAAGGTGATGGGAGAAGAAACTAAAAAATACCTCAAAGAATGGATGAATCGATTCATTCTATTGGTCACATAAGAAGATCAAATGATTGATTGAGGGAAGATCATAAGTAACAACATTCACCGATAGTTGTTGCAATTTCCCACCTTTAAGAAGTTAACAATGACTTCTTACTTGATATATGCTCTTGGTATATGAGGCCTTTTGGAGGTTTATATTCTTCATCAAATGTGCCACAACATTTTTCAGCATACGAGAAATATCCCCATCTTGCATATCAGGAGAGTAAATTTCATTTCTAGAGGGTGAATGATGCATTCAACATGTATATCATAAGGTTACTTAAAGGAAACCCTGAGAAGATAATTTCACCTCAAGCAGTTGGGTTGATTGAAAGATATGGAATTTATTTCATCCAGTTTCCCACCTTCACCTATATTAGAGTTGGAGGATTTGAACTCACACCTTACATGTTACCAAGGTACTTAGGTGACAAGATCATTATAATTGAGTTGTGCAGGTAGATGTCTCACGTTCACATTGTTGGTACCTTATTTGATCATGTCCAAACTCATGGCATTTTTCATATTTTTCCATGTGAATATTGATATATCCTGGCTATTTTGGTTGTCTAAGTGGTCTCTCTAGTCATTATGTGCCTCTTAAGCTCCAACTGTTGAAATCATGTCGTGCTCCTATCAAATCATTTGTGTTTTTACTAACACATTAACGTTTCTTCAGTTTCTTGTTGTTTTAGTGATTTTTAGATTTAATGGTGTAGGTGAAGTTGTTAGAACTCTAATTACATATTCAAGCCTTTGAAGATAAGGCTCCTTGCCTTTGGAAATCAACATTTTGTAGTTGTGTGAGTTTGCATTTTTACAAGTTTGCAAACTACAGTTCCACCCTAATGACATGATAAAAGGAATATTCAAAGCATCTGGGTGTATGTGGGTCTTAGGAGCACTATTGCATTTCTTAAAAATCTGCAAGCTACAATTGCATTTTTGAGCCCTAAAAAATGAATATTTTTGGGAATATTCCTCCCTTTGCTGACTTTTATACCAAGTCAAAGTTAATGTGGATTTGCAACTTGCAAGTTCTTCCACGGGGTCAAAAAAGGAACATTCATAGAATCTCAATGCTATAATGCAAAAAGTAAATTTGTAGTTTTGCATTTTACAACTTTAAAGTTGTTGTAAGATTTCAAGTTTCACTTTCACCTCTAAAACACGAAGACAAGGACATTTGGCATGATATGATAGTTGGAAAGAGGAGCATTTTCACACTCTTGCAGTTGGTAGTTTCATAGTTTTAACAGTATTGGTGACTGTGCTTCCATCTATGAGGCCCAATAAGAGGGACACATGACAACATATGGTGGCATCATACAATGGAGGAAAAATTTCAGCCCTGCAGTTGGCAGTTTCACAATATTTACAATACTGCTAACTTTTCTCCTACCCTCACTGGCCTGAATGAAAGGACACTTTTCAATACCCCGTAGACCATAAAAATCAAAGTAAGGTGTCAATCCCTGTATGAAGGTCTTAAGGATTGGACCAGTGAACGAATAACACTTCATTTAAGTAAGTTTGATGTGGCCAATTGTCCTATGTGTAAGGCTCATATTCAAATGTAGATTATAAGATCAATGGGCACAAATTTGAAAATAACTATGAAGTTTATGGCCACAATTAATGAGAGAATGTGAAGGGTGCTATATGGTTGAATTTCAGGACAAGTCCTACACTTTACATTCAAATATAAAATATTCTAGTTGTTTTGGAGCCTTGGAATGAGAAGAAACCCAAGTTTATGTGTTTGAATTGTGCAAGGAACATCTACAAGGCTCTAACGGTGTTTTGGGTGCTCTTGTTGTTTCAGAGAAAAACTACAACTAATTTTTTATGTGGTTAATTTCTTGTACAAGGTCTCTACATGTTTTTTAATATTGTGAGGTTTCAATGAGCATTAGAGGAAGGTTTTGCGTGTCCCAAGTTGTTATTAGTCCATTCCCTTAAAGCAAGTTATCTACCATCTTTACTTAGAACAATTAAGATTAAATTAACTGGCATCCCAACCTCATCCCACCTCATTTTTGACCTGGAAAAAATCACATATACAAATTTGGGCAATGCAGACTTAGAAAATTTCCTCCAAAGGTTGCAAACAACTAACATGAAATAAATCATGGAGAAAATTGATAGGAGTGTCATTTCCCTAACACATGCATTACCCCCATCAGTTTAATATTTGGAATTAATGTGGAACTATGTACAAAACTATGACACTGAGAGGAGAGAAGTTAGATATGGGAGTGGTTCTATGGTTTTATATTTGACCCCATATAATTTTGATGATATGCTAGGGCTTCCAGATGATTGACCAAGTGGCAAACATTTCAGTTGAAAAATCAAACAAATTTTGGAATGCCAATAGTGCAAAGTATTCCAAGGTATTGAATAACCAATGGCTTGAGAAGCTAAGGATCTCTGCTACTAAAATACCCAAGAAGTTGAGTAGGGATGAATTCATTGAAGAACTTAGGGACCTCATCACCTTATTGAATAGGATTGTGGGGAATGAATCTGCTTATCATTACCATGATTGGATGTTTAGGTACATCTGAATCATTTTGAGTGGGAAGACGCCTATCTACTGGGTAGATCTTATAAGTGGCTCCATCCATCAACAACTCATCAATATGGAAGTGCATATTAAATGAGAGTCCAAATCAAAATGTGAATTCTACATGACCTCATATCTGATATATAACATTGCATGTTATAGAACAATCCCAGGATTGATAAAGGCCAAGGAGTTTTCTCAATTCAAGGTATATGATGTATACCCACAACTCAACTGGGAGAACCAAAACTATAATTTTGGGTTGATTCATGATTCTTTCCTTACCCCTATTCTTTATTTATTCAAGCCTAAATGGGAATCATATAGGATATTGACTAGGGAAAGAGAAGTGATCATTGAATATGGATGTTATTTCATCCAATTTCAATTTTTCACTTACATTAGAATAAGTGGCTTCTAGGGCACACCATACATGTTTCCCTGGTACCTAGATGAAAAATGGGAACTCCTTGAGTTGTAAATGCATCTATTGGATGTCCACAAGCTCATTATAGGTAAGCATAAAACTAATTTCAATTTTCCAATCACTATTGGGAGATATACATGCCCCACTGTGGTTAAGTCCATAATCCTGGAAGATGAGATGAACATGGTTATCATGCATAAATTTCAGGCCATGCACAATTATGACATCAAGTGGATAGTGTAGGGAGCCCTTGGAAATACATATGAACATGAGCCCCATTATGAGGACTACTAGATGGACTGTAGGGATGAGGCGGAGGTGAGACTTAGGGACTTTTCTATAATGAAACTCACCCAAGTCATTGAATATAAAATTAGATTTTTTCCTAAGGGCTTAGTGGATGAAGGATATATGGTGAGAAATTAAAACATATATATTAACATTGTAGCACATTAAGTGCCACCTATTGATTAGACTACATAGGACTACTCATATTTATCATATTTATCATGAAAGGACTACTCATGTCATCAAGAAGACCCTGTTTTGGTTGATAAAAAAGGGAATTGATCTATCCCTATAAATACTGCAATTTTGAGGGAATATAGGGCCACTAGTGCAATGAAGGATATAATTCCACATTCTGTGAAAGGGGTCACAAGTTTAGATCCCCTAATCGGAAAAGATCCATAAATTTCCATCAAGCGACCAACTACAGGATTGGTGTAAGAGATAAGTATAGTCGCTAGAAATACATGGACCTCTATGTCTGAATTAACACAAAGGATTGAAGAAATATTGAAGAAAATAATGAAGGATGTCCCTATTGTTGAGGCCACTCCTATCAAATCTATACCCCATCCTACTATTAGGAACAAGATGCCTGTTGCTCAATAAAAAAACCCAAGTATGTGCATCATCTTGTTCTCTAGAAGGGTTACCTAGAAAAGGAAAAAGGATGAGGGGAATTGTTTCACCAAGGCAACCTAGAATGAGTCCAATATTGGAGCCCATCCCCAAGGAAGTGGAGGAGGATCCAATCACCAAGGATTTTTTAAGAGTAAAGAGGGAAAAGGTGGAAACACTAGAAGTATAAGAAAATACCAATGAACAAATACAGGGAACTACCCCATGCCTTGAGATACATGCTAAAGTATCAGATATTCCATAGGTATTTGATACTACCCCACCTCTTGTTTCATAAGAGGAACTCATGTCTCAACTCTAATTCAATAAAAACAAGTGTAGAATGTCCATGAAGTTGTGCGACAAGAAGTACAAGACGCATATCATGAACATGTCTTCATTGAATTATTACATGGATTGAGTAGAGATGTTGGAATCGATATCACATAATAATGTCCAAGCTGCATCTGCTCAAGTTGCACAAACTCAAGTGAAGGAAAGAATCTCAACATCTCATGAACAATCCACCATAGGAGAGGCTACAATGATAGAGACAGTGAAACCAAATGTTAGAGAATTTATATTTGTAGTGAGTGAGAAACCAAAATCCATGGAACCTCTTTAATTATCTTTGGACACGATGGAGAAAATAATTGCAACTATGAAGTTACAAATAAATTTGTAGAAATAAAGGCTCGAGATCAAGAAAAAGAGGAAATTGAGTTAGTCAAAAAACCTTATCCATCTAAGAAGGAGGGTTGAGGTTGAAGCTAATTGACCTATAGATGCAAGTGCTCAACACCCTTTAACTGAGATGGAAGAAGAAGCAAAAGATAAAGAGGTAGAAAATTATAAAACCCAAGTACAATCAACTAAAAAGGTGGATACACCACTGGTACAGGTTAATGATTTTTTCCTCACACTCTGTGAGTCACAATAAATTGTAATTGTACCAAGTACCTCTCAAAAAAGAAAAAGGGGAAGGCAATACTTTGAGTGAAGGATGGTTGGTATCAAGACTCCCAAGGAAGAGAAAAGTAAGAATGCATATGGAGGAATGTAGTCTTATTTTCCCACTCAAAAACCCTAGAAACACTGGCACATCACTCGGACAGATTTGAGTATTCACCTTAAGCATGCAAAGGTACCAGGTCCCAGGGTGCTAGCATGCATGTTCATAATAACCATACTCAAAGTACATATCTCAACATAATAACTAGATCTCAGTTTGGAAACACACATGATAAAGAATATACAAATCACATAAATATTAATATCAGACTCACCATACAATAACCATGAGTAGAGACATCAACAATCAATAACCATCCAAAATGATCCATTATATTCAATAATAAAAAAACCAATAGATGAATACATACATAACACTGTCATAATTCATGCGCGTAAAATTACACCAGCAACATAACTCTGTTATAATATAGCGATGGTGATAATCATGTCTAATATTTGTAAATCAATACATATATATAGGGTTGAGGACTTTCCCTTCACCACCAATGCACTCTCAAAATAGGTTGCATACTAAAAATATCCATGCGTTGTTACAAAGATAACGAAGGAAGCATGTAAGCTTCTCATAATAATAGATTATCTATAGTTAACTCTAGTTATAATCATATTATTAGCTTGAACTCTGCATGAATCTTGATCTTCCACATGTTCCAAAATAGCTTTGTGTAGCCTCTAATTCTTCTACCTTGATCCAAAGTGTGCTTAGTAATCTATCCTATTTTCAGCCCATGCATTCAAAATGGCTAAGTCCAAACTTAGTATTTCCTAGGCGTGAATCTTCAAGGCGCAATTATGTCAAACCTTCACGCCTCTCCACATGCCCCCTTCTTTTTTGCCACTATCAAATGCGCTCTTGATAAATAGAAATTATTTCACCCGGTCAACATTACCCCAAACTAATGTCATTTCCACCCCTGACAATGGGTATTCATACCTTATCTCTCCAAATAATAAAGAATAAAGAAGTAAAGAATGATTGTTCTTGATGAAAGGATGTAAACATACTTCACCAATCTAGGTGTTATTTTGTTGCAGGTAAAAATAGCTCAGGGTACTCATTCTTCATATCTACTTCCAACTCTTCCCAGTTGTTGAGTCCCTTCTTGGCCTTAGTAGGAATGTCACCAAGCATGGCATCCATTTCATCTAAATTCACGTATTATCCCTTATGCTTCAATACCCTTAACACATTTTTCAAGCCTAACACCATGCCATCCATAACATCCATACGTCGCACCATTAAATTTCCCAATTTTTGATCTTGTCATCATGAGGGTTCTTGGCTTCCTTAAGTGCATCACGCTTCTCTGCTAGTAACGTCAGGCTCTCCTCACTCCCCAAAGTATCATTGTTACTCACCACAGGGACTACATTATCCTCTTCCAATGTCCTTGTCTCAATAATATTCTCAGAATCTTCACATATTTTCAATGCCAAATTCACCATTTTCAATTTGTCCTTCAAAGTATCAAGTATGGAATCATACATAACTATCCAAAGTATAATCTACTTCTTGGCTCTTTCTATCTTTGCGGCAACATTATTCTATTTCTTTACAACTTGTTTTGCCTCACTCGGCGCATGCATTGTACCCTCATCCAACATCAAATGAACTAATGTATGCACGTAATGCAATGAGAATGGAAATATCTCAGATACCTTTTCTTCATATTGTGGCCTCACCTACAAAATTTCATCGCCAATATTCTTTTCCATATCCAAAATGGCACGTGCCTTCACCTTTGCCCTCTCTTTTCCTTTGTCAAGCGCTAAATTTCGTCCTCTTATCTTTCTTATCCTCTAACAAGGTCCGAATTGTAGCTGCTTTGTCAACATTCTAGAAAGAAACCTATGCAAATATCTTTGTCAAAGAATTATTTACCTGCTCATTAGAGAATTGAGTTGGCTTGATGGTCACATGTCTGGAATGCGGACCCTTATTCATTATTCTTGAGGGACGTGACTCTTCACATAAATAAAATACAACCTCATCCATGTGATTCTGCATAATCCATGATAACTATTTTCTAGTGCTCGTGTTCACCATCTATGGATCCATCAGCTCCCACCCATATAATTGTTCCGTGACAAAAATGCTTTATAATCTAGCACATATAATATTTGTTGGGTTGTTGACTTACCCAAGTTTTGTTGTCTACACCATTTCTTCATATCTCTTCCCACTAGTGTGATTTCTTGTATCTCCCCGTGTCTCAGCACCTTCCTTATTATCTTCTCCAATTTCTCCCTTTGGTCCACTAGTCAGTTGTTCAACACTATCTTCGTTCTTTGTTTCTCCTCCAGTGTAACTTTATTCTTCAGGTTCATTTATACTTATAATGAGGATATCTAAATCAAACAATGGTTGATCATCATTGATCTCTTCATCCTTTTGAACCTCAAGGCTAGGAGTTGAAACATCATCATGTGTGGTCTCATGTGATGAATTATCCTCATCACTATCTTTTACAGACACATACTTGCACCTTTTATTTATTTCTTCTTCATCCTTCTTTATGGGTGCTACACGTTGTGATCTCCTAACGCGCTATGAAGTATAGGTGCCCACATATGCACCTGTGCATCTTATACACAATTTCCTCCTGCTATGATCAAGTATTTTACTGCCTTTGCGTTATCCCTCTTCTCGCTCTAGGACATTCTCTAAGTCTGGCCTTTCCTGCCTTGGGGGTGCTTGTTCCAGTGGCCTCTGTATTCCCACAGTTGTTTTACATTTAGGAGGACCTAAAAACAACAAATCATCTCCTACAATAATTTTTCCTTCCTTAAACCTTAACATAAGATACACATACACGCACGTAGGATCAATATTCCTTACAACCATGAACTATGGAGTGATATCAATATTATCAGACCCCATTATTTCTACATATGCCTCCTTATTGGGGTAGACATATTTTTTGCACAGAATATGGATATCCACATCTAATTTATCGACATCAAATTGTAACTTCGGCACGTTATACAACTGATTCACTGAATCTATAAAATAATGAGCAGTAAACGTAAAGGGAAACTTATACCATGGGCTCTTCTCATCGGTATTCATGAAAAATTGGCCCAATAAGAAGTGTTGATATGCCTTAAACTTTGCCTGTTCTTCCAACACACTAGGAAAATCTCATGGCATGCGCCACTTTCCTTCAAATGCGTTGTGCATTATCCTAAACTACTTCTCTTAGAATTGTTTATTAGTCTTATAAATTGAGCCTTAGCAAGTAAACTTTGTAAATTCCTTCGCAGGTAACTTGTCTTTCGGCCCTTCAGGCACACTGATTTAACTAAACACAATTAAAAGTAAGATGGTACTCCAAGTAATATTCTCACCCTTATCAGTATAGATGCTCACCTTTTCCAATATACTCTTTGTAACATAGCTTGCGATGTTATAATATGTCTTGTTTTCCATTTTGTGTGCTATGTATAACCAACGCTCGTTCACCTCTTTCCACATTTCCAAGGCACCCATCTTGTAGCAAACCATTTGTGTCTCTACCCTTGTAGCTAGGTATTCTATATTTCCAACATTAAAATCCCGCCCTCCCTTGTGATACTTAAATGCAACAACTGTTACCTCTACTGCATCATCATCCAAAAGATCACCTATAATCTATGTACCATATTCGCACAACCCTGTAACTTTTCCAACCAATTTTTTTGTAAAACTCATTCTTCTCCCAATGATTTAATAGAAATATTTATGCATGTGTGACATGAGCCACTAGCACAGTCAATCTGGTGTGCCAAAGAATGACAACTCATACAACTATATAACCCCAACACTTTCAAGTAGCTTGTAGATTGAATTTTCCATTACTCTCTGCCCATCTACAGTCCTCTTGCTCATCCTTAAGATTATTTCTGCCTTTATGTTCTTCACGGTTTGCTCAGTTCGGTTGTTGAAATCAATGATCTTGCATTTTTCCAGTTGGGACGTCCATGACCTTCCTTCAATAACTTCCATCAGCTATTGCATCTCTGTGAACCACTCTTGTGGTTCCTCTTCTATTACATTCTCCTTCACCATAGATCTCCTTAGTGCCCTTGTTCTGTTTAACTAATGACGTGCTTCAAAAACTACAAATTCCCACTACCTTACCCTCACACTCCTTGATTTATGCTTATGTTTCAAATAACCTATGCCCTAGTGTGCCCTAGCTGTAAATCTATCTTTTTGAAACCCTAACTACATAAACCTTCCTTCCTCACACACCCAACAAGCTCAAACACCCTTCCACATGGATCTTTATCAATTTCATGTCTTGAATTCACCTGGTTCTTCGTTTAATCATTAACTCTTTACACTTTACACTTCATCGCACTTCTCAACTCGATAATTCAAAGGATGCAAGGTAAGAAATAACTTCACATGTTCTCCCTTTATGTATGTTGCTTTCAAAATTTGTTCATTTATCTACATTAATTGATCCTCAACTACCACCATACACAGCCTTAATTCCACCCTTTCGATCTTCCACACGTCACGCCGTATTCTTCTGCGGCTTAGTTGTAACCTTCTGACGCGCCTACTACTTCTCAGCCACAAATTTCCTTTTGCACACTTCAATGCACCAAAGTACCTATCCACTATGCCTCATACCAAGTATTTTCCCATGTTGTTGCCTACCTCACATTATATTGTGCATCCATCCATCTACGTGTCGGCTTCAATATGAGAATTTTTCCATAAATACCTTTAATTTGAGAACATGTAACCTTTTTATTGCATGCACAAATCTGCAACATAACACCAATAACTTATTCTTTTCAACCCACCCCACACTAAAAGTATGTGTGGCCCTCTGTGAATGAATCTAATAGATATTCATCAGCTACTGGTGCACAAGTGCGCTTAACACAACACTAAACTAAATTGAAAAAGCATAGCAATGATGAAAGGAAACATATGAAAGGGAAAATGCATGAAAAGGAAATCTAATCTAAGTGGTAATCTTACCTTATTACAAAAACCAAGAAGACTTATTTATACTAGGGCTTCAACCTACTCCCATTGAAGTAACTGGGAAATAAATTTCCATCCAGTGTTGTAATTGAATAACGTCTGACTCCAATATCCTCATTACAACAAAGGGTCCCAACCAATGAACTTTCAACTTCCCAGGGTGGTGCACAAACTTTGAATCATATAGAAGAACCATCTTTCCAACCTCAAATGTTGTATTCCTGATATGCCTATTGCAGCATGCCTTCTGTCTTTCTTTTTTTCTTTTGGTTCTATTGAGCAATAACATGCTACTCATCCAAATGCATCAGTTTGTCTATGCACTCTTCAACAGCTTGTTCATCATCCAATCCTCTTGTGCATGCAATACACAGGGATAAAAACATGAATTTTACAAGAAATACAACCTCCACGCTAAAAACCAACTGAAAAGGTGTGGATTTATTCTATCGTTTGTAAGTAGTTTTGTATGCCCAAAGTACAACATAACTTTATCATCCCGGTATTTCCTTCCAAAATCATAGATTTTTGTCAACGCATGTCCTAATATCTTGTTGAAAGCCTCAGAAGTACCATTGGCATGTGGGTGATAGGGTGTTATCTTGTGGTGCGCCACCATAAACTTAGCCAATAAAATCCTGATAGTCTCATTCAAAAAATGTCTACCCCTATCACTTGTCAAGTTCAACAGACATCCATACCTGTTGATAATGTTTTCCCATAGAAATCTTGTTGTTGGAGCTACCTTGAAATATCGTTGTTGTAGGCATTGCTTCTTCCCACCTTGTCAAATAGTCTGTAAAAGTTATAATGTAACGCGCACTAGTCCTACGCGCGGGTGGGGAAATAGGACCCACAAAGTTAATCACCCATTTCTCAAATGGTTCAACACTTACAATAGGCCTCAAAGGCATCTCATCTTTGGACAATAGAACAAAAATATAGCCTTATTTACCCACTCTACAATCCTAGACGCGCTAGCACGTCACTCAGATAGATCTGAGCACTCACCTGAAGCACACAAAGGTACCATGTATCTCTTTTTTACTATCTTACCAGGGTGCTAGCATGCATGTTCATAAAAACAATACTCAAAGTGCATATCTCAACATAATAACCAAATATTAGTTTGGAAACACACATAATAAAGAACCTACAGATCACATAAATATTAATACCAAATTCACCATAGAATAACCATGAGTAGAGACATCAACAATCAATAACCATCTATAATGATCCATTATATTCAATGATCACAAACAAATAGATGAATACATAACATTTTCATAAGTCATGCACGCAAAATCATACTAACAATATAACTCTGTTACAATTCAATGATGGTGATAATCATGTCTAATTCGTGCAAATAAATACATATATATAGGGGTGGGGAATTTCCCTTCACCTCTAATGCACTCTAAAAATAGGGTGCATGCCAAAATAAGCCATGCACCGCTACAAAGATAATAAAGGAAGCATGAAAGCTTCATCTAATAATAGATTATCTATAATTAACTCTAGTTCTAATCCTATTATTACCTTGAACTCTACATGATTCTTGATCTTCCACATGTTCCATAAATAGCTTTGTGTAGCCTCCAAGTCTTCTACCTTGATCCAAAAATGTTCTCAACACTCTATCTTATTTTCAACCCGTACATGCAAAATAGCTAAGTTCAAACTCTGTCTTTCTTGTGTGCCAATCTTCAGGGCACAATTCTGTCAAACCTTTACACCTCTCCACATGCCCCCTTCCTTCGTGCCACTATCAAATGCACTCTTGATAATTAGTCAGTATTTCACCTGGTCAACAAGGAATAATACCTTGAGAGAATCATCTCCTTGAGGCCATACAAAACACCAAAGAAATCCAGGATTTTGTTAAGAAAAATGGCAGGACCTTAAGGAGAAAGGCTTGTTGAAGTTTCCACTGTTAGGGTTGAGATATTAAATTAATATAACAACCAATGTTTACACATACATTATAAACATGAAATAAATGATATAAAGTAAAGAACATCATAACAAAGTGACATGGAATTTAATCTGGAAAACCCTTAAATGGGTAAAAACCAAGAAAGAATAATCCACTATAGAGAATTTTTTTACAACACCAGTCTAGTAACTCCCTCCTCACTTCTACTCCATGTTTTTTCCTGGGATCTATTGATTCACATGATTATATCGAATATGACCTATAGCCATATTTAAATAACCTGAAGGGTTATAACCATATTAAGTAATGGGGCACACCTCCCCGATTTAATTAATTGATTATATAAATTAACCAACCCCTAATGTAAATTTTATATTTAAATAATGTGAATATAGTTTATTCTATATTATTTAAATATAAACTATATAATATGATGCACTTAATATTATAGTTCTAACACCCCCCCTTAATATTAAGTGGGATCCATATGCCAACATTACCTATTTATACAATAGGATTTACAAATCCATAAACCCTAAAGGTTTAGGCTAGCACATGTATTTTTGAAGGAATTATAACACCTTCATCATGCTCAACTTACCTTTTGGTACAAAAGGATTTGAAATCCATAAATCAGACATATGATTTAGGCTAAGCATGATTTGTGAGACTACATCTCACTATTTCTCATGGAAATATTCTTATACCATATCTTTAGGAGACTTTTATAACACAAGGTTCTCCTTTACAAACAAATTCACACTGGATTGTATTTTTCCTGTAAACTCTATCAGTTTACATGTAAACTATATCAGTTTACTTTAGATCATACAAGATATTTTACAATGCTTTAAAACCAAAGTATAAGTATAAAGGATAAGGATTCAATCAACCGGTCAACACTTAGGAGGTGTCATTTCCATGCACACTCTCCCTCAATGGAAACTCTGAAAGGCCAAGCATTGCACGGAACTTGCAGAAATTCGCAACACACACTGGCTTTGTGAACAAGTCTGTAACCTAATCTTCAGTTGGGTAGTACTAGAGATCTATATCACGACTGAGAACCTTCTCACGAATAAATTGTATATGTATCTCGATATGCTTCGTTATTTGATGTTGAACTGGATTCTTAGTGAGAGTAATACAACTTTGGTTATCACACAGAAGAGGAGTATTTCCTTTAAATTCCATGTGTATCTCTTCCAATAGCCTTTTCAGCCAGATGGCTTCTTTTGTTGCTTCCATTGCACTTCTATATTCTACCTCAGTAGAAGAAATGGAAACTTTCAACTCCTTTTTACTGCTCCAAGTAATTGCACTTGCACCAAACTTGAATATATATCCAGCTGTAGATTTACTATCACATCACCAGCATAGTCAGAATCACAATATCCATGTAAATTTGCATTGTTAGATGAAATATAATGTAAACCATAATTAATAGTACCCTTTACATAACAATAAATTATTTTTGCTAAATTCCAGTGATCCTGATAAGGTTCTTGCATAAACCTTGAAGCAATCACTACTGCATAAGCAATATCAAGTCTAGTAATAGTTAAATAAATCAAACTACCTATAAGTTACCTGTATAAAGTAGGATTAGCTTTTTCACATGCTGGTTTAGGACCAAGTTTACATCCTACTTCTATTGGAATAAAAACTGGTTTACAATCAAGCATATTAAATCTTTTAAGAAAATTAGTTGCATATTGTGATTGAGATACTACAATAGAATTTTTATCTTGAAATATAGCCATGCCTAAAAAATGATGCAATAATCCTAAATCTGTCATCTCAAAATATTGCATTAACTTTCCTTTAATTTTCATAATTAAAGTGTTAGAATTACTAGTGATAATCAAATCATCAACATACAATACAATGAGAATAATAACATTTTCTTCACTTTTAACAAATAAATCATTATCAGATGCATAGTTAGAAAAACCAATTTCATTGAAAAAATTGTTAATTTTAGAATACCAAGCTCTAGGAGCTTGTTTTAAACCATACAAAGATTTTTTCAATTTACAAACATACATTTCTTTTCCTGGTTCTTCAAAGCCTTTAGGTTGGGTCATATAAATTTCTTCTTGTAAATCACCATTCAAAAAAATATTTTTTACATCCATTTGATGGATTTCCCAACCATACTGAGAAGCTAAGGTAATCAAAATCCTTATTGTTCTCATGTTTGTAACTGGTTCAAATGTTTCAACGTAGTCGATATCGAGTTTTTTTAGTAAAACCTCGAGCTACAAGCCTGGATTTGAATTTATCTATACTTCCATCTACTTTATATTTGATCTTGTATAGCCATCAGGTTCCGAATATACTTTGTTTTTCAAGAGGGACTAATTCCCATGTTTGATTTTCAATTAAAGTATCATACTTAGATTTCATAGCATCTAACCATCTTTCATCAAAAGAGGCTTTTTTGAAATATTGGGGTTCAGGTTCATACAATTTCATCAAAGCATGATATGTATGATGACTCCTAGTCATTTTCTGAACATTTCTTGAACTAGAGTCTTGAATAATAGACTCATCCCATCTAGGTATTTTAGTTACAGAAGTACTAGGAACAATCTCATTTCAAACTATAGGTTCAAAACTAGTTTCTTCATTCATACATCATTTTCACAATTTTCAAATTCAAATTCATTTTCATTTTCATTTTCATTTTCATTTAAAACATCATAAGCAACAAAAGATGAAGAAGAAGAACAAAAAGGTTTTTCCAATATTTTAACATTCATATTTTCTATAACTTCTCTTTTAGATGGATCAAATATCCTAAGACCTTTAGTTTTTATACAATATCCTACAAAGATACGAGGAAAGGAGGTTTGATCAAGCTTCTTGCATTTTGATTTCGGAATAAAGAGAGAAGCTGGGCTACCAAAGATTCTCAAATGAGATATACTATGTTTTTGGTTTGACCACTTTTCCAAAGGAGTTGAATTTACCAAGGCTTTAGTGGGAAATTTGTTCCAAATATGAATAACAATGTTCATAGCTTCTACCCAAAGGAACTTAGGAAATTGAGTAGAATGCATCATGGTCCTAGCCATTTCTAGAATAGTGCATTTTTTCTTTCTGCAATCTTATTCTATTGAGGGGAGTAGGGAGTAGTTAATTCCCTTTGAATGCCACATTCAACACAAAATTAGTCAAAATATTGACTCACATATTATCACCCATTTTCAGTTCTAAACCTCTTAATTTTATACTTAGAAGAGTTTTCGACTAAAGCTTTAAATTATTTAAATTTTGACAAGACATCTAATTTATTTTTAATGAAATACAACTAAATCATACGAGAGAGAAATCATCAATGAAATTGAAAGCATACAGAGAACCATTAAGAGAGGGAACTTCTAGGGGTCCTCTAACATCACTATGGACAAGCTCTAAAGGTTCAGAAGAGTCATCATCATGATGAATATGAAAAGGATTAGTAGACTGCTTACCACGTAAGCATCCTTCACAAGTTTCATGATTTTAGGAAATAGGTGGCAAACTAGTTACTAGGTTTAGTCGAGAAATGTCATACATACTCCTGAAATTGACATGACCTGGCCTCTCATGCCACAAATACAAGTCACTTATTTGAGTTTTCAAACAAGAAGTAGAAGGAAAACCAGAAAAAACATTCAATCCATCTCTTTGAATGCCTTCAATTATAGTAACATCATGTTCATTTTTAATAAACCATTTATCCTTTAACAATGTAACACTATAGTTATTTTGAGTTAAATGATAACATGAAAGCAAATTCATTTTTAGTTTAGGTATTAATAACACATTGTTGATAAAACCATTTACTACTTTTTCTTTTCCTTGATCTTGAACATTGAGAATGGAATGATCTCGTAAGTAGATTTCATCATTACATTCACTAAGTTCAGATATGATATCAGATCTAAAGGTCATATGCCTAGAAGTACCACTATTCAATATCCATTCATTTTCTTTTGTAGTGAAAAAAGCGGCATACAAAGTAATTACATTTGATTTTTGGTTATTTTTCTGATTCTTGTTTTGATTTTGGTCTTAAACAAATTTGTTACCCTTTTGAAATTTAGGATTTTTTTTATTTTTAAATTTGCAATCCTCTTTCTTATGTACAAATTTACCAAAATGATGACAGTTTCCATCAAAGACAACTTTTAGATTTCCATGTTTCTTATCCTTGCTAGGAGGTTTAAAATTTTGCTTTGTGTTTTTGTTGAATCTAGAGGTTTTACCTTTTGATTTTTGAGTGAGAAGTGTTTGTGTGCCATTCTCCTTAGAATCAAAATTTGACATTACTTGTTCTTCATGTATAAGAAGAGAACTTAGGGTTTAAAAATATGGAATGTCTTATTATGCCCTCAATAGTCAAGTGTGAACTATAGCACAAGGATGCCTCTTAGGGTAGTGATGATACAAATGTATCAAAATGTACAAGATGTGTGTTAGAGACTAGATCTGAAATATGAAGTGAAATATTATAATTGTGAGGCACCTAAGAATGCTGGCAAAGGAGAATAAACATGATGCCCCCCAAGTGTGTGATGATGAGAGTGATCATGTAACATCATCACTGTCATGGTAAAAATTGAATAGAGATGCAGGTTAGACTTGGTAAGCAATTATATGTGGTTGATCAAATAAAGAGCCATTGTGGCATAGGTTGTACATGCCCATTGTGTATTATTCATCGGTGAAAGGTGTTAATGGACATCCATGTGCAGACTGATGAGTGAGATTCTATGAATAGATGATAAATGAATTGTTGCAAATAGAAACATGGATGAAGGGCATAGGAAAAGTGATACTAGTGTGATTAGGGTTTAAAGTACCCCCAATGTAGTTAAACAAAGACTACCCAAGTGTCAATAGAGAGGTACAAGGAGTACGTGCAATGAATATTATGAGATAGAAGATACGAATACCATAGGCAGCCATAATACTAACATATCCATGATAGAGTTGGGGTGAATGAGGTGGCAGTAAGAGATCATCGAATGTAAAACCAAGTCGAGTCGGGCCATCGTGTATGCAAACAATGTCATAGAAGTAGGATCAAATGGAATATTATGCCAATAAGAGTTATTCATGAAAATCATGCATGTGAAAGGAGGAAGTGTAGATACATATTTCCCCTAAGATGATGAGGAAGGTGTTATCCAATTTTTTACCCTGGCAAAATTGGCTAACTTACAAAAACTAGACTTGGGTAGTTTCATGGGGCTTCAAAGGAGAATCTGGAAAAAACACGTATTTTCATGTTTTAGGAACTTACACTTGTCTTGGGGCACTTGCATTCATTTTGGAACACTTCTCTCCTTCTCTCCAAGCTTCAAAGATCCAAAAACTTAGGAAATTTTGGAGAAAATTGGAAAAATGGGGTTTTGTAGTGTATTGCAGGTCTTAGAGGTGCAGATGGAACTAGTTCCCTGCAGAGTGGTTTGGCCTTCAACTCAAATGTTCAATGTATTTTGGATATTCGGGCCAAATGAGGAACTAAGGAACAAGTTCTCATGGGCTCATTGTTCCCCGTATCTCTGAATTTGATGTAAGTTAAATGGTTTTAATGTAGTGCAAATTGTAGTTTGTTACAAAGAATGGGATCGGAGATGGAATGGTTCTTGGGAACTACTTGTTCCCTGCATGGTGAGTCGGGGAAATGAATGAGGAAAACAAAGATCTATACTGGGAAGTGCGATGCGGGTGGAACCTAGTGCATAAAAACTAGGGTGATGCAGAATAGTTCCTCGTGGGGTAGAGTTCCCCACGAATGTTTGGGAACCACAAAACAAAGGAAGTGACAAGAAGTGTTACAGAGGATATAGGTTATGGGAGAACTAAGGGGTGTAGACACCAAATGCCTAAATAGATTCAGTTCCCTCAGTTCCCTGAAAACTTGATTTACCCACATGACAAAGAATATAATGGATTTAATTGCGAATGGGGAACCCATGTTCTTCCCCAACCCCTCTAGATTTGCATCGACATATCTTTTCACCGGATGCTCCAAACTTGACAAATTTTATATCATTAGAAAGGTATCTTCATGCTCTACACTTTTGAAACTTGAAATCTAGAGTTAGATGAGAGTAGGTGGGAGAAAATTAAGACAACGTCCTCAACATTAAAATATGCAGCTCCAATTTGTTCAACCACCAGAATTGATGAGATATGGTATTTTTACTTCTTCCACAAGCAATATATCATTGGGGGATGGTGTTGTATGGCTTCCCATACCTCATTTCAATAATTTAATGTAGGTTTTTTATGGGTGGAGGCAAAAATTTGAGTTCCTTGTATTTTCCCTCTTCTCTCTCTTTCCCATTCTTCTATAAAATGCAAAAATATGTTCATTTGTAATGTTAGAGACTCTTGGGTTGGGCCCTCTTGTAATGATGTTACAACCTTCTACAAGTGTGGACTTTGAGTTGTAGACCTCATATTTGGACATCTTGCATGGTGATCCTTTCCTTTCTCCCTCAATGTAATGGATTGTGTATATTTGAAGTAATAAAATTACTTGTTTTGTGGCTATCTTCCGCCCTAGTTGTGTTCTATTACATTTTCTTGTCTTTCATTACATCTGTAGGTATATAGTGCATCTTATGTTCTCCTTGCAAGGATTTGAATCTGTTTTGCTCTATGAAAATGGTGGTTTAAATGTTGTTTTGGACCGTGGCACTCATGTCTGCCCTCTCCTCCATCATTTTATCCCATTTTCACTCATCTAAGAGTGCCTTACCCCTCTTCTTAGTGATGTCACCTCTCTTTAGATTAAGATTTTAGTTTTATGCATCTTATTCTCACCCTGGTCCCTTGGAATGATAGAGTAGAGTTAGATAGTTGTATTTTAATTCCTAGGAGTAGTTTAACATTAAGAATAGGTGGAGGAACCATACTTCTCTAGAGGTCTATCTCACAGTGCAAGTCCCACAACTTGGAGATAGTCCCAAGTTGACTCAAAATCATGGGTAGTCTATGACTCAGGGAAGGGTGTAATTTTGAGATCCAACAATTTTGGCATGTCGGGTGGGACAAGATTTGAAAGCTTTATATTTCGCAGGTGTGTATCCTAGTCACCTTGGTAACTTCACTACACAACAATTTTAGCACGCCTAGTGAGACAAGTTTGAAGATATTTACAACCTCATACCAATAGGATTGATGTGTTCTTGATGGTATTCAGCCTTTGGAGGTATGTTCTTAACACATTCGGTGACTCCACTAATCTAGCCACCCATTATCTATTTACAGACATTTCCCTTCATTCTTCTATCTATTTCCTATTCCATTTTTATTCTCTTTGCATTCATCATTTCATTTCATATTCTCCTTTCCATGAAGTTATGCAATCATGACTTCATTTCCTCATTGTAACTCTCATTTTCAAAATAATTTTCATTACCCTCTAACCCCTTACTGTCAAAATCATTCCATAAATCAGTTTTATGAGCCCTATCATTATGAATATGCATATAAGCCAAACCCCATTGATTCATATGGTTATCCCATTAGCCAAAATGTTTTCCCAGAACAGGGTTATGTAAGTGATGGTGGAAATCTTACAGATGATTTTTTATTTTTAGAGACAAGTTCAAGGAATGGAGGTATGCATGGTGCAAACTAGAACTACATGTTTAATGAAGGAAATTCAAATTGGTTTTAGGAAACCCTACCCATGGACTGGCCCTATGCCAAATTAGTTCTTGGTGCTATCACCACTCTTTAGATTAGGATTTCTATTTTATGCATCTTCTTCTCACCATGGTCCCTTGGAATGATAGAGTAGAGTTAGATAGTTGCATTTCAATTCCTAGGAGTAGTTTAGCATTAGGAATAGGTAGAGGAACCGACTTTCTTTGAAGGTATGTCTCATAGTGCAAGTCCTACAACTTGAAGACACTCCCATGTTGCCTCAAAATCTTGGGTAGTATTTGACTTAGGGAAGGGTGTAATTTTGAGCTCCAATAGAAAATGAAATGACGTCTAGCGTATGGATAGACCTCGATAAAGTACCATAACATTAGTATAATGAGGGGGTTATTTGAATTGATATTCACCGGGTCCAATAACAAAAAAATTATCATTGAAATATGAATCATCTACCTCAATAAGAGTGAAATTAAGATTGCCCAATTTTTCATCAATGAGCTCAACGGTATCGACCTCATTGTCAGAATCATTAGTGTTGACATTTTCATGCTAAATAGAAGCATCGAGGAGGTTTGTAGGAGATTTTCTAGATGTAACTAGACAAAACATAGTGGGTGAAATGATAGTAGTAGTATGAGTGCAAATAGATTAGCCGATATCATATGTGTCAATATTTCTATATGGAATAGGCTGCAATGGAGGGATAGGCATAGCTGTGATGGGGTCTATATGATAGAACTTAAATGGATCGGGGTATGAAAAAATGGTATGTTCATATCCATCATGTAAGAATTTGATGCATTGATGAATAAGGGATGGGACCGTGTGCATTACATGAATCCAAGGTCTACCCAACACAAGATTGAACTGAAACGAGGCATCAATAACGAAGAATTCAGTAGGGATAATTTTAGACCCAAATTATATGGGTAATGTGATAGTGCGTAAGCATGTCCGAATAGTTGAATCATACCCACAAATGAGAGTGGAATTCTTATAAATTATATTATCTGTAATGCCAATTTTCTTTAAGAGGGAGTGAACACATAAATTAATAGCAGATCCATTGTCGATGAGAACATGTTTGCTACAAATGGTGCCAATGATAGTAGTAATAATTAGAGGCGCATATGGATTTCTAAAAATAGATGGTGATATTTCCTCATCAATGAAAGATATAGCATGTGGTATATTTTTGAGATACTGGATGAGGTGTGTGAATGCTACCGAAGAACGATCACTTTCAATGTGAATAGAATGAAGGGCAGAATCAAGTGAATGATGAAAAGCAGATGCATTGCGTAATAATTCATAGAGTGATATTTTGGTCGGTGTATTCTTAAGTTGTTCAATGATATCATTTCCTTTAGAAGAAATGGGAGGAGCTTTAAAAGTGATAGGAGTTGTGATAGAAACAGATGGAGCAGTAGGGGGATGAGTGCAGCGAGTAGTTACTACATTGATAGTAGGATTAGCCATAGGTGTAATAAAGTGAGGAGGATGTTAAGTACGAACTTACATGAAATCAATATCAGTAGTAACCATGCCAGAAACTTTGGTTGGAGTGAAAGAAGGATAAGAAGAGTGATCCATGACTCGATAAGATGAAAACATACTCAGAAGGGAGAGTTTGAATTATCGGGTTCACCGAATGATTAAGAAAATATTGAAATAAATAGATGCCTAAATCTATATTATGTAATAGTGCAATGATATGAATAATTAAGTACATAATTGACCCAAGAAAAATAAGCTAGAAAGTATGAAACCCTAGTTGCAAATGAAGGAATAAGGTACTTAGTTGATTCATAGTGATGTCAAAGGTGTGCTAAGTTGGAAAATTGCTAGAATAGAGAAGCAAGGTGTCGCAACAGAACCATAAAATTGCAGGAACATCAGAAATGCTAGGACCAAGGTGCCTATGGAGGGTCAAAGGTGCCTAGGGCACTAGAGACCTGTTTTGGATGCCTTTGTTTTCTCAGAAGATGTGGAAACCAATTTCACAGGGTTGAAATATGTTTGTTGTCCTTCAATTTTTATCGCTAGTATGTCACACAAGGTTTGCAGATGTCGTATGTAACCTGCAATGAAGAAATGACCTACAAAACCCCAAAGTGCATCAAATCCCAAAAATAAAATAATGCAAATGAGGGGTCAAACTATCCTTGGCTATCACGAAGTGAACTTATGACCAAGTGTTTCACTACATCTCAAAGCCAATGTAGTTCTACGTGTGTGTGGAATTGTGCCATAGGTGGCTCTTGTGAGTGTCGCATTTGATAGTGATCGAGTAGCTAGATGTAAGAAATGTAAAGAAATGTGTGCACAAAAGAAAGAACTTCCCCTCCTATGAAGTGTATGCAGAATTAGTTATCCCTTGTCCGTTGTGTGGAGCTAAAATGGATGCTTGGATGCTCTTAAAATGTTCTTGGATGTAACCATAGGTGGTGATAGATAATGTTTAGTGCTTGTTCCTTTATTATGGTCACATAACTTTATATTTATATGATTCCCTTTCTTGAATTTCTTAATTAACCCCAAAAAGGCTGACCACCAAGAAAATAAGATGCCCAAACGGCTAGAAAAGACCCAAAAGATGTGAGTAAAATACAAAGAAGTTAGGGGTGCCCAGAGGGGATGGGGGCACCTGACGTTGGCGTCCTAGTTGGGTGTTGGTGTCCAAACTCAAATAAATTGAAGGGTCAAATGTTAGAGTGGGAAAGACGGTGTGTAAGACCAAAAAGGATAAATGAAAGTAATTAGTAATTAGTAATTTTATTGCTTCTGAATCATATGAATAGTAGTATGTGATCAGGACTAGATAAATACCCAAAGTGTGTGATTTAGTGTCTACACATATCTTCCACTGCAAGAACTACAATCTATTATCTCTACTTTCCATAGACTTAAAGACATCAACCATAACTTTTATTGTTGTTTTTCTTCCCTTGCTAATGATATTATGATGTTTTACATTCTCCATTTAGATCCTAAGCCTCTCATGTATCTTCATGAAATGATAGTATTTTTATTGGGGTGGTATGCATGAAGGTGTTTGGCCACATACTTGGCTTGTATTTCTTTGGACACATGGGTTTTGTAACCTATTGGTGTGGTTATTCTTTTATCTATTGGAGGGAGGTTTTTTTCCCCGATGCAACATAAGAGATTTTATAGACCAAAAATTTCTACCATCCTAAGAACGATATTGACATATCCCAACACAACAAAATAATTGGTATCAACCCAAGTATTAGATTATCTTTTACTTCTCCATGCACACAAAAACTTCCTTCTGCCACATAAAAATTGACAACTTGTTTCAAACAACTTATGTACAATTTTCCAAATCTTACTTGTTCCTTAGTGTGAATGTTTTATATAGCATTCGTTTCACCTTATTCTCATCCCTCATGAATGATGTTGTATGATTGCACATTTGTACCGCATCACAAAATTGTGTACATTAATAGTATATAGGAAATAAGATTAAAAAAACGTATACAATTTATACCTTTGATATGGAATTAGAGTTAGTGGGTGTGAAAGCACCCTAAACTCTACAAAGCAAGTTGCATGACTAATTAAGAAAGGTTAACACCATTGCCACCTCTAGTCAAGGTTATAATTCTAGGAATGTAACATTAAGATAGAATCTTAAAGGAATGCTTAACTAACATGAATATAATTCAAAATTTAACTAAGCATGCCTACTAATATGTTCAATTATCTAATATGGGCCTAAATAGACCTAAGAGGGCAATCAAATTGGTATGGTTGCTACTCCAAACAAGGTGAAATGGCCTCTCCAAATGAATACATGGTCATTTTGGATATCTATCTACTAAACTTGTTGAAGGCTTTAGGAAAGGATTGAACTTGGATATATATCATATTTATTATATGAGATGCAAAACAATGCATGGTGTAAAGTTGGAAGATAGTACTTAGTCTTATTTATAGTTTTTACTTTGAGGAAAAATTGCATCTTGGTGTATGTGGGACTAAAAGCATGAAAAAGATTAAGAATTGTTAATCATGATTAAGCTTTGTTAATCATAATTAGTGAATTATCAAGTGATTAGGATGTGAGGAGCCTTAATCAACCACTTAGGGTCAATTAGGAGGCTAGAATAAGATTTTGAAGCTTGTTGAGATGTTATAGAGGGAACTGAGGTGATTTTGAGTGGTTGGAAGAGGGGTTTGAGCCAATAATATGGTATATTGACTGAAACAAGGGCAAAAAGGCTTAATAAGATAATAATCACTAATTGTCTGTTTTGAAGAAGATTTTGACTTACGATTCCTCGCAAAGTGGTATCTTGAATACGAAAAAGGTTTGGTAACCAAAAAAGTGTTATTAGTTGACCAAAGTGGTAAGAAACATTAGTTAATTAGTGGAAATCACTAATTATAATGGAATTAGTAAGAATGAGAGTGATTTGTGTGTGTTTGGCAATAAGATTGCAAAAGTAGAATTTAGGTGTCTATATTGGCCCTTGTTTGAGGTGAAGTTAGTGACTTCACTTCAAATATAGTAGACAAGCATAAATAGGTAAATTTTTGAAGAAAAAATTAGCAGGATGAAGGATGCCCCCTTGAGTGTCGATGGGGTGATAGAAGAAGTCAATCGACGATAAAAATATGATCGAAATGGATAGAAGAAATAGGATAGAACGGGCGCGAAACCTTTGGGTATTTAGAAGGAATAAGGATAGGGATAAACATGGTTGTTTATTGCCCCAGGTGATTTGGAAGAAAAATTAGTAGTGATAATAAATGATAATGGAGAAGAAATGATAATGGAGATCATAGGACAAGCCCAATCTTTGCATCCAACATTTCAATAAGCAACATTATTGTATCATTTTCCCCCTAGGTCTACATCATCGACCTTTATTGAAATAAACAAAAGTATAAGATAACATGAAAATCTAAATTACTAACATTTTTTCATTGCTACGTAACTCCATGCAACATACAGAATGCAATGCAATACGAGAAAGTAAAACAATGCTTAACTCAATGTAACATACATAATGCAATGCAATACAAGAAAGTAAACCAACTAACCTAACAAAGAACCCAGTACAATCACACATACTCAAAAAAATAATGTTTAAGACAGTTGCACCAATGTTTTTGTTATCAAGCCGCAGTTCCCAAATGTCTATGTTGTAATGACAAGGTTTTAAAATGGTGTCCCAAGCAAGGATACATGCAAGGGGAATAACAGAGGACATAAATAGTCCGATGGAAAAGCTTTCGTGCACTATGATAGTATCTAACAACTCACTATTGCACGGGAGTGCCGACATAACATGCAACCTAGCTTTTGTTAATGGAGGTAGATCACAATGATCCATACTTCGTTTGAGACCGAAAAAAGTAAAAACCTTCGAAAGATGTTTTTGTAGGAGACATTTCGATGTCCTAGGATAATTCATTTGATACAGGCTTTAGCTGTATGCATGTCGTTTACCAATTTTTGAAATTTTTTCCATTTTTGGATTTTTAATCATTTTACCAAAAAAATGGATTTTTGAAAAAAATCATATTGTTTTGATTTTCTGACTAACATATTTTGAATGTTTTGGAGTTCGAAACATATTTGAATGTTTTTATTTTTTTAGAATTTTTCTGAATCTATGTACATGAAATGAAGAAACGTGGATGCCCCCAGCGAAAAATGGGATGTACAAGGGTAGAATGCCACGTGTATGCGCAAGAAAGTGAAGATGTGAAAATGCCCCCAGCGTTAGATGGGAATATTCAAAGGAAAACTCTTCACGTGAAGAAGTTGGATGAAGGTCAATATAGATAGGATCAACATGATATTGAATGTAACCCAATGATGTGCTATGAAGGAGAAAGAATGTTGTACATACTTGAAATTGTATAGTACTACACCGCCGGAACGATGTTACACATGCCCCAATGATGATACAGGTCTCCTTGCAAGGTGTTCGGAATCCAGAAAGGATCGCCAAGTATATGCTTGTATCCTGCATACCCCGCTCAGCCTCCGCATGCTTTGTTTTTCCCTTTGCCCCCTTGTTTTCTTGCACTTTAGACTTCAATGATGAAACCGCTGCCCTGCCTAGGTGGCGGTCCCGTGACCACCGCCCTACACAGGGTGGCAGTCCTGTACGCATTTTCCAGATTCTTCCGACAATCATGTCAAACGTAAATCTTCATTTTACACGCTTTCTTCAACCACTTTGGCTTGCATTAATGTTTTTGGTTCCCTGGTAATAGTGTTTTTCCATTGTTTATAGTAAAAGATTTCAAATGGGAGTTATCCTTTGGTAAATGCATTAGTTATAAATAGCCAACTTGTTTTCAAGCAAATCGCCCCTCACCTTCTCTGTTTTATCATTCAGTCTTTGAATTTCTTGCTTAGAACTCTATTAATTTCATGTTTTGCCTCCATTGTTGGTCTTTTAGAGGTCATTGAATCTTCTTGTTTGAGTCTTGCTTTATTGTTGTGCCATGTAAGTTAGCTTAGCATATAATAGCTTCAATTCCATATTAGAATCCATTAAAGTTGTAGCTTTTGTTTTGTCACAAGGATAGATTCTAAAACTCTCGGCACACTTGCATTGTATTCCCACAATAAATTCCACTAGGAATTGAATAGTCCAGCTCTGTTCACTTGCGCTATCCCTCTCCTACTTGCATTGTATTCAGTCTATATCCAAAGATGCCATTGTTTGAATGCCATATTCTGTTGATACTATCATATAGATGCTTTTTTGGATTCACGAGGACACGAAGGAATGAGGAGATCACACTGAGGGGACGAAATCACACACAATTGGATTTACCACTGTTCTGTAAATGCTAGGTTTGAGCTATCAAAGTTCTAGTTATGACATATCAAATAGAGTAGTGAATTATTTTATTTCAATCAAAAATTTTCTCTCGATATCGCCAGGGAAGCTGTGGGGATTGATAGTTTATGAGAAACTTTTATTCATTCCTCACTTCTAAGGTAGGATCGAGAGTCTTTCAATTCAAAATAAATAGCTGCTTAGATACTTAGGATAAAATCACAACTGCATAGGCAAATAGCCACACCACGCTACTTTGTTTGTTTTAAATTCCATTGCTAGATTAGTTGTTCATTTTCTGAATATACTAGAATAGCCGCTCTCTAATTTCATTCGTAATCAATTTATTAATTTCAGTTAAAAGTTGAATCATTTTGTATGACAATCACAGGACATAGAGAGCCTAGAGAATATATATTTGAACCCATAGTGCCTCAACCAAATCTACCCACGACATTAGCTGATATAGATATGGACCTTAGGATACAGGTCTTCTGAGAAACAACAAACCTACAAGCAATTAGTGAACAAATGAGAAGGTTAAATATCGTAGACGACAAAGCTTACACATTTTGGTCAAATCATCCTAACTATAGACTTCCCTGATAAAATATCCGAATGACCGTACAAGGATTCAAAAGAGAGAAATCATTTGGTTGTGATCCTTTGGTTCCACAACCTGACGCAGGAGACCTCCTCGTTGACATAGATACTAGCTTACGCATTCAAGTTGCTAGAACACCTGTTAGGTACTCTGAGAAAATTATACAACTTCTAGTTCTAAACATAGAGGCTAAAAAGGCATAATCACTTCTCACGTACCCAACAACCAAGAAACAGGATCTCAGTAGATCTCAACATTGATTGGAACCTCCGAACAGCGATTATATCCAAACGAACCATTACACCAATTCAGGTTAGGAGGGCTTTCTTTGCCTTGAATTCGCAGATTCCATTATTGCATATTGAGGATATAATATTACCTGATTAGCTTGTCTGTATCCATCCATATTCAAACATTCACCGGCTGTCTCGACATGACCTTGGGAGGTCGGGTACGAGGAAGAGGTACTTATAGATTCCTATGCTCGCATGTCACTTTTCCATCATACAAAATTGGTGAACCCGACGTGAACAAACAGTTCTTCCTCTTTTATTTTTCATTTCTTTCATCCACATTCGCTCTTTCCCATTATTATGTGGGTATTCATATACCCCCCGAATATGTTGGGGTACGATGCATATTGCAGACCTCTCTCAAGTCTCGAAGTAAGCTATAGTCAAACAAATAGACAACCATCGCCCTCACTTTCTGCATGGGCTGATAACTATTCAAGTAATTACTTGTCATCTCAAACTCCCCCTCACAGAACTAGTTCTAGTTCTTCATTCCGAATTGAGGATTTTGATCAGCTTACACAAACACAACAGCCAGAGCCATCAAGCTCTAACAATATGACGTTTACTATAGAAACCATTTCATCTCCTTGGGTCTTAGTCAAACCATAGATCAGTAGGCAGTTAGACCCACTCCCCTTTCTGGATGAGGAGCACTTAGCACACTTTGCTAAAATCAAACAACACTTCCAAAATATGTATCCACCTATAGGGAGTTTACAAATACAATTTGATGCCCTATTCCAGGAAAACACCCCCATTCCTCCACCTATGGGAAATACCCTCGGTGAATCTTGGCAGGGTAGTGACCAATTCATAGTAGGGTATCACACCCCTTTACAACCTCAAGGTATACAACAAACACCCTTAAGGAAAAGCACTGTATCTTCACCAATAGAGGTCATTTCAGCCTTAGTTGAAAAGGTTAAGAGGGCTGGAACTTGCTCAAGCAAACCAAAATTCATATTTTGGGCAAGCAGGAATCCCCAACCCTCTGCATCACCCTAGTCAAGTTGACCTCCTTACAGGAACAAGCACGTTAGGCATGCCTCCTCAAAATCCTTGTAGTTACCCACAACAAATACTAGCTAGGATCACGTTTCCAAACGCCACTCCAGTTGAAAACATGACACCTCCCGGCTTAGCACCAAACAACCCATACCAGAACAATGCTCCTCCTTACTTAAACATTTATTCAAAGTCGCCACAAGGAGACATGTTCTCTTCTCCCGAGATGTTTTTTCAACCACAGGGATTCCCTTATGTCCCTACAAACACATATGCTATGCCATATCAACAACCCATTCCACCTTCTCAACAAGCGCTATTGATGGTCGAGGCCTATGCGGTAGGGACTTATTTAGAATATTTAAAATAGCCCCTAGACTTCACCATACGAAGCGTTATGCTTCCAAGACCTCTTCTCGATTTACCCAAATACAAAGGGGAAGGTGATCCAAATGCACACATTAAGGCCTATGCCACAGCCATATGGGAATTACTCCCTTGGGATGGGGTTGTTGTTAAGATATTCCCTAAGACCTTAAAGGGTATTGCCCTTGATTGGTATTACATAATACCTGAAGCTTCGATATACTCATTTAAACAACTCGTGTCAGAGTTCATCAAAGTTTTTGACATGAACAAATTGTTAAGAACAAGAATCAGAGAATTCCTGCATATTAAACAAGAACATAATGAATCCGCTGCTCATTTTATCCATAGATGGCGTACGGTTATCTACTCATCAGTGAGTGCTCCAAACATGGATCAAATGGAACTATGCAATTTGTTCCTTAATTCTCTCAACAGAGAGATAAAGAAAGAAGTCCAAAAGTTTCCACTAAGAACTTACGATGAAGTACTCGAGAGTGCTCTCTGAATCAACCAAGCAGCGATAGATAGTGGTCATAAGACATATGGGATGAATGGTAAATTAACCACTCCCAATCAAAACACTGCGGCCTATCCTAATACCAGGAACACTAATCAAGGACCTAAGATCCTTAACAAGAACCATGGAGTTACAACAGATGGGGTAACTGACCAAGTTAAAAGGGCAAACATTGTAAACATTTTTCCACCTGTTAATAATTAGTGAAATAAAAATTTTACTCCAAAAATCAATGCAGTGGATTTTAATCATCCACCATGGCAACAACAACAACAACAATGAAAAATCCAAAAAAAAAGTCCAAATCAAAACCCAGCTGGATATCAGAGTCAAAACCACAGGAAACAACCTCAAAATTTTAACTCTTAAAACCAGCAACCTTATCAGAATTTCAGACCACAATAGATTATAAATCAACAACCTCGACATTATAATCCCAATTTATATTGTGGCTTCCACAAGATTCAAGGCCACGATACTAGGACTTGTCGTGAATACAATAAATTCATGCAGTGTTTGCCAAAAGATCAAAAGTAACTCTTTATAGATATGTTTTTAGCAAATTCTGTAGTACCCACAGACCCAAACACTTATGTAGGGGTGGTATCCCCTCAAAATGCACCCCTCAAGATCTTTATGATCCGATCCCAAACCGTTCTAACAATAACATGCTAGATCCTAATGGAACAAACAAGGGTGTCATAACAGGAAACAATGATCATGAAGCTTTAACTTCATTAAATCCACCAGTCGCACCCCAACTAGGAACTCGACCCCAAACTAAGATAGTTGGTTTGGTAGAGTTAGACACCGAGCTACTCGTAGAAACCATAACAAGAACATGGGATTATTCATCCCAACCTATTCCAAGTTATCCATTAGAACCAGACAACAATCAACAAACGTTGGTAAAACCCATAGGCACCTATGATTTAATTAATGATTTAACTAAAACCTTCTCTCACATCTCCTTTTTGGATTTGTTAAAGAAATCTCCCGCCTATAGGGCTGCCCTCTTAGAAGCATTAGGCCTTGGTCATTTAATCAACATCACTCCTCCGAAAACATAAGTAAACTATGCAGAATTTGACGTTTATCCTCCGAGGCAGCCAGATAGGGATATTGATTTTATTTTCGATATAAGCAAAACGCCAACAGACGCTGAGATTACACGAAGAGGCGACCCAACTTTACATTTGCAAGTATGGATTTACAATAATTATGTTAAATGTGCAATGGTTGACGATGGGGCAGCAGTTAACATAGTACCCTTCGCTTTTCTTCAAAAGTTAGGATATTGAGAGACAAACTGTTCCACAACGCGAAATACGTTAAGAGGATATGATAGCCTCAAGGCCACTTCGATTGGAACCATAGTTTTACCAATCACTTTGGGACCCAAGACGGTCTTCACCGAGTTTTATATTATAGATCGGGAAACCAACTATAATATGATCCTTGGTCGGCCATGGATACACCGCATGAAGGCAATCCCTTCCACGTTATTCCAAGAAATGAGATTTCTACACTTAGGAAAAAAATCGTGGCACAAGGTGACCTAAAACCCTTCGATATACACCTAGCTGATTTGAAGAAAAGACCAGGCATTCACTCTGAGTTTAAAATCCCAAAAAATCAACTCATCAAACCAATTAATTCAAAACCAAAAGAAAAGTTGATATCCACCACAGAGTTAGAAGTTACAAATCCAGCTGAGGACATTCCAGCACTCAAAAATGAGACCAATGTTATAAACATGGTGTCACTAGGGACTACCACAAAAATTGTCGAGTTGCTAGAGAAAGACTTACCTATTCTCCTACCATTTGATTCTATGGGTATGGGACACACCCTTGGAATTTCTTCTCTTCCGTTAGACGAAGTTTTTATGGTAGAAGTAACCGAAGAAAAATAAATAGATACGACAGATATCCCAACATCCATTTTCGAAGCAAGTATTGGACTCTCCAGTTTGATGGAGCTAGATGTCACTTTGGAGTTGGGGCAGGAGTGATCTTTACTTCACCTGAGGGAAAGATCCTACCTTTCACCTTTAAATTAAACTTTGAGTGTACAAACAATGGGGCTGAGTACGAAGCTCTCCTCCTTGGCCTCATCCTAGCCAAAAGAATGGGTGTCATTAACATTAGAGTGCTAGGAGACTCGCAACTAGTTGCAAACCAAGTCTCTGAGGTATATGAAACTAGGGCTGAACATTTACAACTCTATAAAACAACAATATTAGATCTAAGCAAGGGGTTTAACTTCATATCAATTGAAGCAATCCCACGAGAGCAGAACCTTCTCGCATACTCAATAACAACCCCATCTTCCCATTTCACCCCAAACAGTGAGTTGGAGGGTACAAATTTCACAATATCACTTCGTACCGAACCATTAGTACGTAAAATACTAAAAAGCTCACTCTTGACTCATGGAGAAGCTGAGGATGATTTTTCTATCATAGATCACTTTGACGATGATAGAGTCACTCTTGAATATCTAAACGCCTATGCGGAGCTACACCTTGCTCACCATATAGTTGATCTTTCCCTAATACCACATTCCTCTTCCTACTTTGGAAATCCCATGGTAGAGTCTCCTCCATAGAAGGATCTCGATATCTATGAGATAGAAAACGGAGAAATCTTGGAACTACCTCCAGCCCCACCTGAATTTGAAGAAGGTAATGCTTCTTTGATAGAAGAAACCATTGACATAAACATTGGAATGGAGAAAGAACCAAGAATCTTGAATTTGGTATCTTCGTTAACTCCAGAGGAGATAGAAATACACATCCAAATCCTCAAAGAACATCAAAAGGCTTTGGCATTTAATTATAAAGAAATGACGGGCATTGCACCACAAGTCGTGGTACATAATTTTGTCACTAAAATAGATGCGAAACCATTTAAACAGAAGTCGAGACCAATGAAGCCAAAAGTAGTTCTTATCGTAAAAGAGGAAGTAATAAAACTTCTCCAAGTGGGATTCATCAAGCCCATTGACTATTCACAATGGGTATCTAATATCGTCCCTGTTCTAAAAAAGAATGGGAAGATACACATTTGCATAGATTTTCAGGATATTAACAAAGCTTGTCCCAATGATGACTTCCCATTACCATCCATCGACGTTACCGTTGATGCAACAACAAGATTTGAATTATTTTCCCTCATGGATGGGTTCTCAGGGTATAATCAGATTAAAATATCTGAACAAGATCAATCCAAAACTACATTCATAACTCTCTGGGGAACTTATTGCTACGCTGTCATGCCATTTGGTCTTAAAAACGTCGGCACTACATATCAGTGGGCAATGACTTACATATTCCACGATCTTATCCATAAAATTGTGGAATCCTATGTGGATGAATTATTAGCCAAGGCCAAGAAGCGTTGTAATCATCCAGAAGTACTTCGCATCATCCTCTCACGATTGATTGAATATGGCGTCACATTAAACCCAGAGAAGTGTGTGTTTGGTGTGACAGGGGGAAAACTTCTAGGCTACATTATATCTTCACAAGGGATTGATGTTGATCCAACCAAAATATGGGCTATTCTTGAAATGATCCCACCATCGAATGAGTCTAGAATCAGGCCATTTCTTGGGAAACTCGATGCAATCCAAAGGTTCATCCCAGATTTAAGTTTTGCCATTCATCCAATCAACAATCTATTAAAGAAAGATTATAACATTGATTGGACTGAAGAATGCAACGAAGCCTTTGAAGCAGTTAAACGTTTCTTTTTGTCTCCACCCACGCTAGCCTCCCAAACCAGACCACCCTTTGATCTTATACTCACGAGCCACTCATGTCTCACTAGCCTGTATGCTGGCTCAAGAAGACAATGATAAACGAGAACGTGCGGTCTACTTCATCAGTCGAACATTGCTCGATTATGAAACACGCTACACACAGGAAGAGAGAGAATGCCTAGCCATAGTCTTTGCAACTAAATGTTTAAGACATTACATGTTAAACTAGGAAACAAGGGTCATTGTAAAGACAGATCATTTACGAACATTTCTCACACAAGGATCTTTATCTAAAAATGTTGGGCGTTTCATAACCTTAATGGGAGAATTTGAGTTGACATTTGTAAACCAAAAATCCATTAAGGGAAAAATCATTGCAGATTGGTTAGCTGACAATCCACTAGATGGAGGCAATCTAGTAAATCTGGACTTTCCTGATGAGTGTGTATACTTCGTCGAAACTAGGCCCCCCATCTATACATGTCCCTGGTACACTGATATCATCAATTTTATCATGGACCATACATACCCGGAAGGTGCCACATCACAACAAAGAAGATGGTTACGCATTATCACTGCCAAATATATTGTTTTAGAACAATTACTATATCGTAAAGCCTTCAACGGCATGCTTCTAAGATGCGTCGACATAGAAGAATCCAAAAATATTCTTCATGAATCCCACAGTGGGATATGTGGAGGCCACTTCGGTGGTCACACCACTGCTCGCAAAATACATCGGATGGGCTATTTTTGGCCCACTCTCGAGCATGACGTAGTGGAATTTGTACGTAAGTACCACAAATGCCAAGAATTATCTCACGAGCTTCACATGCCAACAAAATCCTTGTAGCCAATAACGACCCTGTGGCCCTTCTCCACGTGGGGTCTGGAATTGATAGGGAAGTTCTCTCCCTCATCAATCGATGGCCATAATTTTATAATTACAGCCACGGAATATTCTACCAAATGGGTGGAGGCCATGCCTCTCACCACGGTACCAGGTTCAGTAATTGCCAAATTCATTCTGAACCAAATTATCTGCAGGTATGGTGTCCCACAAATCATTATCTCAAATAATGGCACATCCTTTAAAAATGACGAAGTCCGTGATTTATGTAGCAAGTTCAAGATAAACCATCACACGACCTCTCTTTACTACCCTCAAGCCAATGGTCAGGCCGAAGCGACAAACAAAACATCAAAGGCTATTCTTCTCAAAACGGTCAAGGAGAACAAGCGAGATTGGCATTTAAAACTATATCCGGCCTTGTGGGCCCATCGAACCTCGGTAAGAACACCAACAGGAGCAACCCCCTTCTCGTTGGTATTTGGGGTAGAAGTAGTTCTCTCGCTTGAGGTTGAAATACCCAGTCTCTACATCTCATTACAAGGGATTTTGGATGAAGAAGCTTATAGGGAGGCACGCCTCTCTCAACTGGAAAGCCTCAACGAGGCCAGGTTAAATGCCAAACAATGGCACAGAGCCTATGCTGACCAGATGTGCTGGTAGTATAACAAAAAAAATTATGAGCGAGAAATATATGAGGGAGATCTAGTTCTAAGACTAGACAGCCATATCGATAAGAAAACTGGCGAAGGAAGGAAGTTCCGGCCCAAATGGTTGTGCCCATACTGAGTCATGAAGGACTACGGAAATGGTGCGTATCTTTTGTGCATGCTAGAAGGTGAGGAATTCAGTGAAACTGTCAATTCCTTGCATCTTAAATGGTTTTACGCATAAAACATCAAAATCATTACTTGTGCATTATAGCTACCTACATTGCATTAGTCATTTAGTTGTTTCATTCTATCCACTCATTTCGTAAAAATTGTAGTCCAAAAGCTTACTCTTAAGAAATTTGTTACAAATGCCTGAAAGTATTGGCAAAAGCATTCAAATCACATCTCTTCAAACATCATCAAGTATTTGCAAATCTTCTCATCAAGTTTGATAGACAACTATTGACAAAAACTATACCAAGGCCTACATACTTGGTTTTGATCCTTCTTTTTACTAGGTGAAATTGTCCTTACCTACAGTCTGTTCTACAAGCTTCTTGGTGTCACATCTATCCCTCTTAAAATCTCTTTGAAAGAAAGGATATCCCAAAGTCATAGATCAGAAATGTCAAAATCAAATGGAACCAAAGGCACCAAGCAAACAGAATATTTTATTTTACACACTTCTTTGCCCCATTAACCTTAGGTGATAAGCCCACATCTGTTACTGGTGATGTGAGGTTGGGAAAGGAAAGGAGTGCCCTTACTCGCCTATATCTTGCCTTTGGTGACAAACACATGCTTCTTACTAGTGGCATGAGGCAGGGTGCAGGGGGTCCATTCACACAAATGAACAAATCTTGGTATGCAAAAAGTACAAATCAAACTATGTTAAGAGAAAAAAAATGTCCAAATTCCAAAGAGATCAAATCCTCAAAACTAGATTTTGTCAACCAGGTTGTCATTTATGAATCTAAGTCTAGATAAACTGGAAAGTAAGTGGCCTTCTAAGCTTAGTGGTAGTTCTGAGTAGGGTAGGTGTGTAGGTCTACGTTTGGTTTCTGTTACTAGTTTTTCTGTCTCTCATCGTTCCATTCAGTCAAACTCATACAATTTGTGCCCTTCTCAACTCTTGGTGTAGAGCCCTCGCATCTTACTGGTTGGGAGGAGTTGGGAATGGGAAAAATTCATCTCCTTATCACTATACATTCATCACGTTTTGCCAACATAAGAAGAAATTACAAACGTTGCCCAAAGAGTTCAAAAGTTTAGTACTACCATATGTTAGTATCATCTCATATCAGCATTACAAAGAAAACATACAAAGTAAAACATTATGTTTACTATCATTTGTTATCCATCGCATACATTTTGAAAAGCATGAAAAACAAATATTCTAAAAACATCTAAGTACACATGTGGAAACGAGTCACAAAATTCTAGGCACCAAGAGTCTGGATCCAAAAAGATATATATATATATATATATATATATATATATATATATCAAGTTGCATATACAATGCCATCATGCACTAGGCATGGTCAAAACGCTCAATGAGCCCGAAAAGTACAAAACACTCATACATATATATGACAAAATACTACAAAAGTGGCCTCTCAATCCCTATGGGATCCCTCAGAAGGCGCATGAACGCGTCTAGGACTCCGGCTACGCCGACACTCCGAATTCACTAAGGGCTCGCGGTCACGGCCAGTAGCTGCCGTCTCGCTATGAGAATGACTCCTCATCATCAAGCGCTCGACTGTCCTATATCCAACTACCTCGGCACGAAGAGAAGTCATGATCTTCACTGCATACTAGACAGAGGCAAAAACATCAATATGCCTATCCGCTGCTGAAGGCTCCCCCACATCTACAGATAGCTCAGCACGAGTCTTCTCCGAGGGGAGCAACAGGGTATCGGTGCATACTCGGTGAATCAAGTCTCGCCACTCATCAACAGTCATTGCAAACAAAGGAGAAAACAAGTTAGAAAATGATCAAAAGATAAAACCAAGAGTAAACAAAACAAAAAGAAATAACAATTAAGGTAATTCTAACTAAAACAAATGTCAAGAGAAGAGTGATAACTCACTCGGATCTCCGAGCCTCTAAGAAGGATCTCTAGGGTCTGCGCCTGCCACTGATGTCGCCGCTGACTGGTGTCCCTCTCCCACGTCTGGGGCAATGTGACCGTCTGCAATGGACTCGCCATCTCCACCTAAGTCCTGAGAGAGAAACTCCTTTGAGACTAGAGTCACTCTCTCTATGCTCTGCTCTTCGCTCTCGGCCCGTAGGATCTCTTGAGTGTCATGCCACTCAGGATCACTATCATCTCCCCCACCCGTCTCACTAATGTCCATCTCCTTTGTCTCCTCCTTTCTCTCTCCCCCTGTGAACTCCTCAAACTCATAGTCCACATCAATGGGCTCATCACTATTATGGGCGCGACCGGCGGCAATCCGAAGTAAGGGTGCCTGAGGAGCACCGGCTCTCCCTCGTGCACATACCACCCTCCTAGCCGCAATAGGAACACCGGGAGTAACAATAGTCCAACCCCGGCCTCTAGGACCTCCCCAAGCCTCACAAATAGATCTATACACTGGCCCGCCGGAGGAAGCATGTCACTATATGGGAGGCCGAACTGCTATGGTACTCTATCAAAGGGGTGGATCTCCAACTTCCCTGCCCTGTCTACTAACTGGTTGGTAGTCTGACAAGTAATCAATGTAACAGTTTCCTCTCCCCATACCCCTATCATGGCCAGATAAGGAGTGGCCTCCATGTCTGCGGTGGTCAAAGAAGCCACTGGATGGTGGGGTGCTCTAAGAACTGTCATCCCTGTCCACCTCACTGCGCTAACAGCCCTTGGATCCTCTACCTCTACACCTCTCCCATATGGGGTGATATGCTCATACACCCAACTCATGACAAGAGTCAGGTGGCTCAGTGACTATCCCTATAATATGACTACCCTGTATAAATCATGATAGGTAGTCCCGAGGATATCTACTCCCCAAGCGTAAACACGTCTATGGCCCTCAATATGTGCAATAATGGGGGCCTAGCAATATAAGAGAGTGTCTCCTCACTTGTCCCCAATCAGTCTCGATGCAAGGATGCCCATGATGGCCTTGCAGAGCACAGGAATGTCTGACTCAATGATGGAGCAGATCCTCACTCCCTTCTTCGATCCCATCGATACAATTGCATCTCCCATGTAGGTGGCCCACTGAACCACCTGAGATCTCGATACTGCTGTCTTAAGAAACAACCACCGCCCAAGGATCGAAACCCCCAGTATACGGTAAACATCCTCCAGGGTGATGGACCACTCACCCCTAACTCCTGGCAATCAGAAGGTGTTCCGATCCACATCCCAATATGAAAATAAGTCACATAGAATGTGACTAGCAGGCGCAATGTGAGGGACCTGCGCAATCCTCCAAATGCCAGCCCTCTTAAGGGTATCTCGCTCTGCCTAAGAGAGTGCCTCTAACACTGCTGGGAGCAAATCACACTCCCTCTCCCGACTCCATCTAATAGACTCCTCCTTCTACATACACCCAAAAACACAAAAAAGGAGTAAGTTAGTGCTAAAATCCAATTGGATGAACTATTAAAAACATTTTAAAATGCTAAATATGCAAAAATAAGTTTAGTATTGTTTTGGTTCTCTGTCATGGACCGCCGCCCTGTGCAGAGCAGCGGTTCCGTAACCACCACCCTGCACAGGGCGGCGGTCCTGTCCCGCAAATATAAACATGTCGTATACCCTAAAAAATGCCCAAAAACAAACAAATACACCATTTTAACTAAAAAAGAAACCTACCCTATGGGTGCCCCCCCTAGAGACATGTTTAAAACTAATATTTTCAAAAATGACCCCTGCCCCCCCCCCGGGACAAAAATTTCATCATTTCCACATTTTGAGGTCTAAAAACAATAAATCGAGAAGAACTAACCTGAGACTTCGCAGGTCGATGTTCCGCTCTCGGAGGCATGATCACTATCTCACCATGAACTTTTTGACTATACTCTCGTCGAAAACCGTCACCGTGGGTCCCAGAGCTCAAAAACTATCAAATCAATCCACGCAAATGAATAGTAAAATGAGTTCATTTTATATATATAGCTTTCTAAAAATTGATTTTGAATGTCTTTCACAGGGTTAGAGCATCGATGGAGGTAAGTTCTAAACCCCACATAGATGGTAAGTCCTCTTTTCATATCAATTCAGCCTTATTTCTCAATTTGTTTTATCTATCTGCACTTGAGTCCCCTTTTTCATTTTGCAGGTAGCAGGATCTTGGATGGCAAATTTCCAGCACACGAGAATGTCAGGTATAACTCCTAACTCCCCATTTTGGGACCGCCATACTCGGATCCACCGTTTTACGTCTCTTCATGGCTAAGACGCTTCTCCGAGGGGGCAATATGTACGTACCTAAAATTGTAGGGTACTGCACCGCCGGAACGATGTTACACATGCCCCAATGATGATACAGGTCTCATTGCAATGTGTTCAGAATCCAAAAAGGCTCGCCAAGTATACGCTTGTATCCCACATACCCCACTCAGACTACGCATGCTCTGTTTTGCTCTTTGCCCCCTTGTTTTCTTGCACTTTAGGTTTCAGTGATGAAACCACCACCCTGCCTGGGTGGCGGTCCCATGACCGCCACCCAGGACAGGACGGCGGTCCCGTAACCACCGCCCTGCATAGGGCGGCAGTCCTGTACGCATTTTCTAGATTCTTCCGACGATCGCGTCAAACGTAAATCTTCATTTTACATGCTTTCTTCAACCACTTTGGCTTGCATTAATGTTTTTGGTAAAAGAGTTTAAATGGGAGTTACCCTCTGGTAAATGCATTGGTTATAAATAGCCAACTTGTTTTCAAGAAAATGGCCCCTCACCTTCTCTATTTTATCATTCAGTCTTTGAATTTATTGCTTAGAATTCTATCAATTTCATGTTTTGCCTCCATTGTTGGTCTTTTAGAGGTCATTGAATCTTCTTGTTTGAGTCATGCTTTATTGTTGTGCCATGTAAGTTAGCTTAGCATAGAATAGCTTCAATTCCATATTAGAATCTATTAAAGTTGCGGGTTTTTTTGTCACAAGGATAGATTCTAAAACTCTCGGCACACTTGCGTTGTATTCCCGCAATAAATCCCGCTAGGAATTGCATAGTCAAGCTCTATTCACTTACGATATCCCTCTCCTACTTGCATTGTATTCAGTCTATATCCAAAGCTGCCATTGTTCGAATGCCATCTTCTGTTGATACTATCATATACACACTTTTCTGGAATCATGAGGACACAGAGGAACGAGGAGATCACACTGAGGGGACGAAATCACACACAATTGGCTTTACCACTGTTCTGTAAACACCAGGTTTGAGCTATCAATGTTCTAGTTACAACATATCAAATAGAGTAGTGAATTATTTTATTTCAGTCAAAAGTTTGCTCTCAATATCGCCAGGGAAGCTGTGGGGATTGATAGTTTATAAGAAACTGTGATTCATTCCTCACTTCTGAGGTAGGATCGAGGGTCTTTCAATTCAAAATAAATAGCTGCTTAGATACTTAGGATAAAATCACAACTGCACATACAAATAGCCACACCAAGCTACTTTGTTTGTTTTAAATTTTGTTGCTATATTAGTTGTTCATTTTCTAAATATACTAGAATAGTTGCTCTCTAATTTCATTCGTAATCAGTTTATTAATTTCAGTTAAAAGTTGAATCATTTTGTATGACAATCATAGGACCTAGAGAGCCTAGAGAATATATATTTGAACCCATAGTGCCTCAACCAAATCTACCCACGACATTAGCTGATATAAATCAAGACCTTATGATACAGGTCTTCTGAGCAACAACAAACCTACAAGCAATTAGTGAACAACTAAGAGGGTTAAATATCAAAGATGACAAAGCTGACACATTTTGGTCAAATCATCCTAACTATAGACTGCCCTGATAAAATATCCGGATGACCCTACAAGGATTCAAAAGAGAGCAAACATTTGGTTGCAATCCTTTGGTTCCACAACCTGACGTGGGAGACCTCCTCATTGACATAGATACTAGCTTACGCATTCAAGTTGCCAGAACACCTGTTAGGTACTCTGAGAAAATTATACAACTTCTAGTTCTAAACATAGAGGCTGAAAAGGCATACGATTACTGAATAGTTGGAAGAAGGGATTGATTCTTCACATGACCATAACAGGTCCACAACAACCACGAACTCACGGTTGTGATCCCCAAGTCCCACAACCCAACGGACCTGCAAATCAATTAAGTATTGACACCGGCTTACGAACACTGGTATTTAGATCCTCACCACTCCCGTCGAATATCATAACGTAATTCTCCGTATTAAATATAGAAGCCAATCAACCTAATTTTATTGGGCTAGACCAGAAAATCACCCATAGTTCACTACAAATCCACTAAGCCTCCTACCACCATTTTCATGACCTTATCTGGAGATATATACGAAGCTCCCACAGGTCACTTCCCACGTACCCAACAACCAAGAAATAGGATCTCGGCAGAGCTCGACATTGATTGGAGCCTCCGAACAGCCATTATATCCGAACGAACCATTATGCCAATTCAGGTTAGGAGGGCCTTCTTTGCCTTGGATTCGCAGATTCCATTATTGCGTATTGAGGATATAAGATTACCCAATTAGCTTGTCTGTATCCATCCATATTCAAATATTCACTGGCTGTCTCGACATGACCTCGGGAGGTCGGGTACGAGGAAGAGGTACTTGTAGATTCCTATGCTCGCATGTTACTTTTCAAATTACATGACTAACTAAGAAAGGCTAACACCATTACCACTTCTAGTCAAGGTTATAAGTCTAGGAATGTAACATTAAGATAGAATCTTAAAGGAATGCTTAACTATAATTCAAAATCTACCTAAACATGCCTACTAATATGTTCAATTACCTAACATGGGCCTAAATAGACCTTAGAGGGAAATCAAATTGGTATAGTTGCTACTCCAATCAAGGTGAAATAGCCTCTCCAAATGACTACATGGTCATTTGGATATCCATCTACTAACCTTGTTAAAGGTTTTAGGCAAGGATTGAACTTGGCTATATATCATATTTATTATATGAGATGCAAATCAAAGCATGGTGTAAAGTTGGAAGATAGTACTTAGTCTTATTTATAGTTTTTCCTTTGAGGAAAACGTGCATCTTGGTGCATATGGGACTAAAAGTGCAAAGAAGATTAAGAATTATTAATCATGATTAAGCTTTGTTAATCACAATTAGTGAATTATCAAGTGATTAGGATGTGAGTGGCCTTAATCAACCACTTAGGGTCAATTAGGAGGCTAGGATAAGCTTTTGAAGCTTTTTGAGACGTTGTGGAGGGAAGTGAGGTGATTTTGAGTGGTTGGAAGAGGGGTTTGAGCCAATAATAGGGTATATTAACCAAAACAAGGGCAAAACAGGCTTAATTAGCTAATAATCGCTAATTGTTTGTTTTGAAGAGAACTTTGACTTATGATTCGTTGCAAAGTGAAATCCTGAATACGAAAGAGGTTTGGTAACCAACAAAGCATTTTTAGTTGACCAGAGTGGTAAGAAACATTAGTTAATTAGCGGAAATCACTAATTATAACAAAATTGGTAAGAATGAGAGTGATTTATGTGTGTTTGGCAATAAGATTGAAAAAACGGAATTTAGGTGTCTACAGGGTGCATTGGACTTTTCTCCTCTCCACTATTTTTGAAATTTACTCTGCAAACAATAAATTAAATTTTACATAAAATAAAACAACAATGCACAAGACAAATAATTAATAACTCGTACTTCATGTATACCAATATTTTTTGTAAATTTAAAATGTTATTGTAGCTTCTTTTTGAAAAGTAACTCAATGTTGTCATGTTGCAATATGTTACAAACAATTATATCTGTAAAAAAAATCGTTAGAGCTTTGAAGATCATATATTAAATGTTATATCTTAATCTCATACTCTTGAGATGAATAGTTGGCGTGGAAACATACATAAACACTTGTTATTTGTTTTGCATATATCAGAAATGCCAATGTACATTTTTTCAAGAACTTCACAATATTTTGATTTATATTGTACTATTTAAAATGGATTGCACAATTGAACTTCACAAAACCCTATTTGAATTTCACAATATTTTAATTTTAACCATTTGGTTTCATGGTAGTATGGTTTACTACATTTTAGTCTATGTTTGCACTCATTTATACCCTCCACCATTTTATCTTCATGTGTTAAAGCTTCTTTGGAACATTTGTACTCAATTTTGAATATTTAGTGTTTCCTCCTCTATATTATTTAAATATTTCTTACATTTAAATTCAGTAAACTAGGAGAGGGAAATGGAAACAAGAGGGGTAAAAAGCTTCATGCACAAGTTGTATATATCTTTTGAATCTCCCTATTATGTTAAATGAATACCAATAATAAGAAGTATTTGGATTCTTTTGGAATGTTAATTTATCAAGTTAGTAGATGAACATAGTTGTTCAAGGTGAAAGAAATGTGTAGACACAAAATCATGCACTTTAAACATTATTTAGTTTCGGTCTCATACTACTATTTAGAAGGTTCTTGAGTGAAGAAAGTATTAATTAACCCTCGTCTTTTGGCCATCTTGTTTTATTTTATTTTATCATTTTCGATATTTTACATCCATATTCCCAGTCTATTTCGGTCATTTGTCGTTATTTTAGCCTCGACTAGGGCGCCTAGGTCCCACCAGGGGCACCTCAGTCCTTTTCATACTTTCCCGCCACTTTTTGGGCTCTTTTTATCTGTTTTAGATCCTTATATGTTTGGTGGTTTACCATTTCAGGATAAATTACAAAATTAGATCAAGAGAACCCTATAAATATAAAGTTATGAGACCATAATGAGGGACCAAGCTCTATCACTACTATCATCCATCTAGAGTTGCATCCATCTATTGCTTCAGAGATCACTTGCATCCACATAGCTATGTCACAAGGCACAAGGCTAGGTCATCTGCATCACACATAATATAGGGGGAGGATTCTATTATATTACATGCACACATTCTATTACATTTTCTACATCTATTTATTGATCGCTACTTCACAAACTGTGATTGGCACAAGAGTACCTATGGAACATTATGCACACTCACCAGAACTACATTTGGGTCTAAAATGTAGTATAGTGCTCAATTAGTAAGCCCATTGTTGTAGCATCTGAGGTCTTTTCATCATCTTGGAATATCAACGACATACGGAGTAGTACAACAAAAGTAATGCGACAGACAACAAGGGTTTCAGAGCATCTTCTAAACCTGTGAAGATCAGTTTCAGATATTTTGCACATACTAGAGCGCCCAGTTTTCATACCAAAGTGCCCATGGGCACCCCAATCCCTCTCCAGACACTCCATTCCAACCAAATGTTTTAGATCAATCCTTTTCGGAGCTGCTGCACAGTCTTCCTGCTTCCATATTTTCCAATCACCTCTGTAACTTAGTTCCGCGAGCATCTTCTATTTAGCTGAGTTCTTTCTTCTTCTCTCTTGCACATTAGGCTTTTTATTTCCATTAGTTTAAGTGCTTGAGGCATCTTTACATTTATTTACAGTATCTATTTACATTATTTACAATTGTTCGTAGCTTAGATTAACTAGTGCTTATATTCCACATTTTAGTTAATCATTTTGGTGAACCCCATGTTTCAACGCTTCCTTCCTTCACACTTTTACTTTATTCATTCATTGTTTATCATCCTAGGGTTTGGTCATTATGAGTATCTCAATCAATGATTATTTGCTTGCAAATCCTGATTTAACACATAGATTCCAACATCTTTTTGCTACTACTCACATTCGTGTTGAAATGCATCCAGACTTGGTTTATCAAACATCTGTTGATGCATTCTCTTCACACATAGTATTCAAGTCTAATCTTCCCGTTGATGTTCATATTTTTTATAATGATTTGCTTCTCCATATCATATGTTGTATGTTTTATTCATAATGTAGGTGTTAAGCACACTTTGATTGATAATGGGTCTAAACTCAACTTGTGTCCCATGTCATTCCTTGAAGCTTTAGGTATTTCTAGTCGTGACATTAGTCCGTCTTCTATTTTACTGTGGGCTTATAATGGTTATGTCTACCCATGTCTCGGTCACGTTACACTACCTATTACTATTGGTCCAAAAACTATTCACACGGTGTTTTTCGTCATTGATTTTCCAGTCTCCTACACTTGTTTACTTGGTAGGCCATGGCTTCATGCCATACAAGTTCTCGCCTCTACCATGCATAGTTGTGTCAAATTCTTACATGAAGATATTGAATACATTGTTTTTTGTGATTGTCGCCCCTTATAGTATTGTGATAGGGCTCCTAATACTATCCTTCCTATTTCGTGCACTGATATTATAGACAAGCCCCAACCTATAGAAGAACCACCTCACTTACCACCACTTGACGGTACCATTTGTGTGATAGATGTAGTTTCGTCTATGCCGCCTGCTAGTACTATGGCTATGATTCAATATCAAGGTCTTGTCCAAGCCATGGACGTCACTCTATCACACGCACATTCATCTGCACCATCTACATTAGCACTCCCACCATTTACTTACACACTTTTCATGAATAATGCATACTAGGAACATATTCCATTTTACCCTACATGCGATCACACTATATGTACACATGAGGGTCTAGCTCGCTTAAGCTTTTCTTTCAAGGACCTCTACCTTACACCACATGTTCCTCATCTTTATTATGGGTAAGTCACCATCATTGTTGCTTATGGTCTTTGTATCTTTCACCTCACGATATTTCTCACATGCACTCCTTGATCTTCACCACTTACATTAGGGAAATCATGGCTTGATTATATTGGGGGTACTCTAGATCCTAATCATATAGATATTTTGTTTCCTATGCCCTTTGGACGTGTTTTCATTTTCAATAGCTCTTTTCTAGGATACACTCAAAATCTCACTCGATGGTATGCACACGCTTGTCCACTTCCTCCATTCACCAATGAGGAGTATGTTACGGGCATGTACAACTTACGCCTTAATGGCTCATTACGCAACCAACCAGACACTATTACTTATCAAGTCACCAATGCTTATCCATTTGATTATGATCCTGAGAGCGATGATCTCCTAGATGACATTACATGATAGCCTCTTTCATCACACATACATTGGGGGCATAGTATTCACATCCCCCCCTCTCGCATCATCATCTTTGCATCATCATTCATTCACATCCTTACATAGTGTTACATCATATTCCTAGCATTTACATATACCCTCTCCTAACATCGTTATGCATACCCTTCATTGTCATACGTTATCATCATCATTATTATTGGTCTATTCATTTCATTCAAGTACACTTGGAGGTCATCGCATCTAATACACCCCTCAACTCATCATAGCATTTATGCATTTATCATCTGTGCATTGTCATTTATGCATTTTCATCACACATTCTAACATCGTTATTACCCGATGGTGCACTCTTGTGCTTCGGTTCACACTTGACTATTGAGGGATTACTACACATGAACCCCACATACTACACTATAAGACTTACACACTGCATATATTCACATATCGCATGCCATACATCATACATCATACTAGTCATCATTCTGCCTATATCATACTTCTATTGTCTACCATTACATACTACTTTTCATATTGTCCATTATCCATATCACACACTTCATACTATTCGGTCATCTACACATATTACATTGCATTATACATATAACATCTCTATACTACATCTCATGACATATGCCTTACATCATACTCTGTGCATCTCCACATTACTCATATTCTACACATTATGCTAGTCTTCATCATACACGTGTCTAACATTACATTCATCCCTACATACTATATTACTAATCTATATATATGTATTACATTACGCGTTATACATTACATTTTATAAATTCTACACATCTTGCATCTCATTCTACGTTCCACATATTTTCACATTCCATTCCTCATATGGTCATTTCTCACCCTTACATATACTACATTATCTTCTACGTGATGCACTCATTACCCTATGACACACTTTATGTCCTCGGTCCATACTCGACTGCCGAGGGTGTACAAATCAAATGGATCTTACACTCATCACACACTTACTATTCGACCTTTCATCACGCGACATTTCCAACCTAGTGACATATGCTTTAGGCTAAATCGTCACTATGTTTATGAGACAATGTTTAGATTAAAGACACAACTATGGTTAACAAGTTTCAATAAGGTGCGAGTTGTTTGCTTGTCCATAGCTACATAAACATGGTTGTTGACTATTGTATAATGCATGAATATATGCATGTATAATGAGAACATTAAAAGAAGAACATCCCTATGATTTTCTTTCTTCAATACAGAATAAGTGTAACCACATACAAGGGTAATGCTTAACCAAACTTTAGCGCATCACGAATTGCATGGTAATTTTCCATATCAACAGTGATTGTTTAGAATGGAACCCTACACCATGTAGTTGCTTGCTTAGCAACTTTTGTCCTGGACCACGTGCAAATCTAAAGATATATTACCTTATGTTCCTTCAATATGTAACGATATATTAATGAACGGATTTGAATGATATAAAGTTTTCACGTAATCCCACTTTGATTCTTATTAATTTTGTCCATTGGCATTATTGGTTACTATAGAATTGCACCAATTTTCTTTGGCAATAAATTGAGATTTGCTTTGATATGATCAATTTGTTTGAAGTGTTTCATATTAAACCGAGACACTTGGAAGCGCACAACATTTATTTCAATAATTAATTTTCCTTCTGTCTAGACAAAGATTGATGGATCTTATTCCTTCTAAAATTCAAATTTAATGACAAGGCATTCTTCTAGCTTCTTTAGACAAAAAAAAAATCAAAACACACTTAGCAAAAAGATTTAGCAAGAATAATTTTAATTCTCATTCTCTTGATAACCATCACATTCAAGAACAGATATATTCACCCTTACAACATGTAGTTGGAACATTAATATCATTGTTTTGCATTTAGCTTGTCCAACAGTATTTTGTTTAACAATGTTGGGTTTGCCTTCCCTTTTGAAGCTTTCATGATCTGAAACAACACCAAAAAAATTAAAAACGTGTCCAAATAATGGTGTAAAATGTTAGGAAAATACTGACCATAAAGATAATTTTCAAATACAATAACTTAAACGTAGACAACATGTAGTTTTATGTAAGTATCAAAAAAACAGAAGAAATAGTAGAGAGTAAACTATCTTTGATACTTCCAAATGAAAATCAGCTTGTGCCAAAAACCACTATTTCAAGAACAAGTCAATAAATGAGATCACGTGCAAATGGAATATGCACAAATGAAAGTGGAACAACTGATGTTAATGTTGTTATTATTGAATAGACGTGCCCACAAGATCAATGGATCAAATCTGGGATTCTACCTTTTTATTTTTGTTCACATAATGCACAATATAGAAATGTATCAGGTGATAGCAATGTGAGATGAAAAACCTCCTATGGAAGTTCAAGATCCTTGTGATTGGCAAATGAAATTTGGCTAGTTGTGGTTGTTAATCATTACTGTAGATGGTTCCTGTTCGTTATACAGGCTTAGATGCAAAACAATTCCTAAGTCAGAGTTAAGAGTTTGAGATTGTTAGCTGTAGCAAAAGAAAATGCTTCCAATCCAAAGAAATTCCAATGTACAGAAATTTTCATATTCATTTTTTAAGTTGACTTGCTATTATTAACTGTTTCACTTCATAAATGCCTTACAATGGTCACGGATTAGTGGCAATACATTACAAGTTATATCGAAACAGGCACTTGTTTCTACATTAGGATATTTAAAAAATAGCATGTGGTATTGATCACAACTTCTGAGTTAAAAGATAACACAAATTTTACCCAAACATAACATTAATCAAAAGGAATTTCAAATCTATATAGTTAATATAGGTGTTCCATTGAGTCCCATTTTAGGAGGCACAACAAAACAAAGGAATGTGAAAAGGGGACGCCTATCCTAAGAATGACCACATGAATATGAAAATAACATGGGGACAGGGGCAGGGACACGGAATAAGGGGATGAGGATGGTCAACCAAGGGGTGGAAACATTTCCCTGCAGAACATAGGAACTTAATACACTCTAATTTACAATGCATACTAATTACAGATTTACAGGTTCATGAATAAGATTGTAAAATCAAAAAACGTCACTAATGAGGTTTATAAAGGGATTGAAGAACCAAGTTGATTAGTTGAGGTCCTAGTGACCACAAAAGACATCAGGATGTTTTTGGCCCCGAATTTTTAGAAAGCAATAATGGAGGCATCCTATAATATATGACATGCCTGTATTTGGAGCTATCTAGAGAAAGATACTGGCTGAAAACAAACTATTCATTAATCTAAGGAATCTATCACTATCGATGACATTAGCAAGTAATATCAATAACATCAAAACTCCAATAAACATGTCATGTATAAGGTTTGTATAAATTATAAATAACTTGTACTTGGTGTTTGGGATTTTTAGTTGGAATCTTGATTCTTTTGTCTCCGTGTAATTAAAAACTAATTAACTGTACAAGTACTTCCACAACATTGTAATAGCACTTCAGCAAAACTATTCAGACAAAATAGTTGTGGGTTTTTAGGCTCAAATGTTGGTCTTATCTGCTGCATAGCTTCTGAAAAACCTTTTAATGATTATAGCAGCTGATGTTAGGAAATATCTTCTTTCATTCTTGATGCCCTAAATGCTAATTTTAATTGATGTAACCATATATCTCGCATGCTTTCACTCAGTCCCTCTTACATGACACTTTCTTGGCACATACAAATACCAGTTTAGTTTGAAATTTCAATGATTGACTATTGGGAAGTGGATGTCTTGAGGCCTGTTTGTCCTATTTTTCCATGCAAGCAATGCAGTGAATTGCAATCAGCCCCAAAATCCTGCATTAGAAATATCTGTTGCAAGAAAAGTCTTAAATGGCAGCAGCCTAATAATAAGAAGTGGTTTCAACTAGCACTTCTTAATGTTGTTCAAACGTGTATCCACCCTCTTTCTATGTTCACTTTCAAACCAGTATTATCCCTTGACCTATAACCTAAATATACTTTTACACTGGTGATTATGATTGTATATTGCAACTATGGCTGAAGTAAATGGTTGTTATTTTGTGAAGCCTAGTAATAATTACTACATGAAAACCTATCGCGTGCCATAATGAAAATTTTCCTTATAGCGAGCTACTATGCATTCTAGACATAGAGAAAGGCATCTACTGAGGAGTTTGCTCCAGCTTATCACGTGAGTTTCCTCTTGTTGGTGGTCAGTTATGACATATTGAACATATATGACATCACAAATCCCTACAACTAAGGTTACTTACACTCATGAGAGATGGGTTCCTGTGAACCACTACTAATGAAATTTGGCTCAATGTAGACTGACTCGAAACTATGTAGTTGAATCCTAAAAGTCGTCACACTATTTGATCCACTGCGGAAACATCACTTGTATAAATGAATGAGCTAGGCAGCTCCATAATCAATGGTTCATAAGGCACAACTACTGCTGAAAATTTTGCAAATTGGGTAGCAAGCTAAGCAGGTTAAGTGCACTTGAGCTGGGCGTAGTACTGAGATGGGTGACCTCCCAAGAAGCCCTAGTACTTCACCCCTATGAGCACCTAGATGTAATGAGTCCAAGTGGATCATTCATGCTCATGAGAGATGGGGTTCTTGTGAACCACAACTCATGAAATATGGGTAAATGTAGATTGATTCAAAACTACACAGTTGAATCCTGAAAAATCATCACACAATGTTACCTATGTTAGAGTGGATGTAAATCCATCTTGTTGGGAAATTCATATCGAGCGCTTTGGATAATCTTTAATTTATGGAATGCATTGGGATGTATGTCAACCTTGGGGCTCTCATCTTTGGGTTTAGTAATTGTATGGGTATTTATAAATCGTTGAAAACCCTTCCATAATAGAGAGGGTTGCATACAAACCTAATTTTATTCTCTTATTTGAATATATTGTAATACTGGGATCCTTGGGGAATTTCTAAATCAATTCTTTTGTGTTCATGTTCTACATTGCATGTTGTGAATATTTCCTTGTGTTACTTATGCAATATCACATTTAAAGACTCATATGGTACCAGAGCTTATGGTTATGTCTTGAATCCTTTTGTCAACATGAAGAAGTGGAAGATCAATGTGGTCAGGTTGATTGGTTTTCCTTGGGGCTGAATATCCAGATCTAGGGTTTTTGGAAGGATTTTGAAATCGTTTTTGAATCCACAAATTGGTGAGGAATATGGTAAATCTGTTTACTGGGGGTTTGGACAACATCATCACGCATCTGTGGTTCGAAGCACAGATGGTAATTATCTGTTCTGTTCCTGTTACGCATAAATTGGGGCTATTTCCATAACTTCAGCTAGGAGTGAAATTTTTCTGAACATTTGATAGTGGCAGAAATTGTGCGAAATTTCTGGGGTAGTTTCAATTTCGCACTTTTTCTGACAATAAAATTGATAGGTCAAATCTCCAGTCAAAGTTTTAGAGCCTCTAGGTTTGACAAGAATTTTGAAAAATCCATAGAGATTTTTCTGCAAGAATAGTTAGTGTTTGTCTCAAGATTTTTATCAAGTATTTATTTTCCCAATATGGAGATTGGATCAATTTTTTGGAGGCAAGGGAGGGTTTATCTCTCCTAGGACAGATACCAAAATAAGATATTTTCATCGATTTTCCCTAATTTTTGGGAAAATTTTCAGAAATAGCTTCAGATTCCTCTCAATATCAGAAAATGGGTGTCTGAAAAATAATGTTGGTTTGGAAATTGTTGAGGGGTCCTGAAACAACGAAATTTCAGAAGTTTTGAGAGATTTTGGTTGAATTTTGTGAAGAGAATTTGATCCGATAAGCAAATACAAGAGAAGAAATACTTCACGTAATCTTTAAGATAAATAGAAATAGAGAAATGACAAACACAAAATAACACAATACACAAGATATATCATGGGAAACCATTTCGAGAAAAAAAAACCCAACACAGTAACTTATCTCCTTATTGTATTTAACTCAACTGCATACAATAATGTACTCTCATTTGTGCTCTATCCTACTACAAGTCCAACAATATGTAAGCACATCAGTAGGTAACCATCACAGCGGTATTACAAAACAATGGCTTCCAAAACCATGGACCAGGAATACAACCCATAACGGCTCCACATAAACATGAGTGATCTAACCATCGATAATTAAAATGGGTTAAAAATTACCTATATGGGCCCAAAACATACAGTCTAGTAGAGTGTAACTCATGGAAAATATACAACACATTTCCAACATTTTGGATTTTTCATGGCGTTTTGCTGTAATTTTTGTTTCTTCAGTATAATTGGTTGGAGCATTTCGAGACTACCAGCTCGGACTCATAGCCATAGAGATGTATGGACCATATAACATTCTGATTCTTGTGGAGCCAAACTATAGATAATGGACCAACGCTATTAAGTTTGGCGTCATGGGAAAATGGTTGTTGGGGATTATTACAGACAAAATTTGTGCTCCCTTTGAAGGAGGAGATCCCATTGGGTGTAATGACTACATAGCAGCATCCCATGGACTCATTTTTGGTGATATTGACACTTGTCTTCACCATCACATTGGTCATTTGATGAACCCTAAAGAGTACGGGAGATACTCAAGGACTTGTTTGAGAAGGGAGTGTTGTCTTGTGAAGAAAATTGAAATTGGACAATTAGGAACTCAATTTGACATTATTTCTACATGGGCATGAGTATTTGTGTAAGGCACTATGTAGATGCTTCTATTTCTATTGATCTTCATGTTGTGGATGCTTTTGCTTCTACTAATGATCTTCTAGATATTATTTATGCTATTAGAGATGTTGTTGAAATTTCTTCTCATATTGTTGATATTGCTTCTGATGTGCATGCTTCTCATGATGATGATAGTGCTTCCATTGATCATGTTGATACTTCCATTGATGATGATCATGATGCTTTGGTTGTTAATGACGGGAATACTTCTCTTAATATTGGTGCCATAGTTGCATACTCGTATTCGGCAAATTAAAAAAAAATTGACTCAGCAAAAACTCGGCAAGACTCGGCGAATACTCAGGAATACTCGACAACTTAAAAAATACGCAAATTTCTTTAAAAAACATAAATTTTAAGCAACATATAGCTACAAAATGTATCAAATGAGTCCATAAAATGTTGGAGAAGTGTTTTCTATTAGATTTGAATATAAATACAATACAAAATCGCATCATCATGCGAATACAACAGTCGGCTGATAAGTGTTATGAATTTATGATGATTTTCATTGAAAAATATCATCATAAATTTCATATCTATACAAGTTACAATATACAATAAGTTACATTTTCCTCTTCCTTGCTCTAGAGAAATATTGGGGAGAGGCTCTAATGCCTCTACTAGTCCCCACACTCGGTTGCGTCTCCTCGTCTCCTGACTCCAACCTGATATTAGATAATGGTGCTTCCTTTGCTGCATGTTGGAGATCACCTCCAAAGATGTCATCCAATCCAATATCTCCTGCTAGTGCTTCTCCCTCCATAACTTCCCTCTCAAAAGAAGCAATCTCGTCCTCTATGAATGCAGGGATTTCCTCTTCTCGCCTAGTCCACTCGCTGTATGGATCTATCTCATCCAAATCAATAAGCTCCTCTAATGTGGCCTCCATTTTTCTTGTGCGAAGCCGGAGATTGTATTGCACAAATACCAAGTCGTTGAGTCGTTTTTGAGTCAACTTGATGCATTTCTTCGTGTGAATGACCTCAAACAAACTCCATTTGCGTTCACATCCAGAAGCACTACAAGGTTGAGATGGAATTTTGAGGGCTAGCCTTTGAAGATGTGGGGTATTTCCTCCCCAATCCTCCCACCAAGAACCTATAAACAAGATAATCAAAAGTTTATAAGTAATTAATAAAATCAAATCTGTAACTAATAAGTAACTTGGTAAACATTCTAATTTTTATTACTTGGTGTTTGTGTGGTTCTCCCTCGGATAGCTAACACTGAAGAAAAGAGCCTCCCCGTAGCATGTTTGTAATTTTACAGCTTTAAAATAATGAGGTCCCTCATCTCAACATTTGGTATCATCCTCTCAATACATGTTGAAAGGCCCTCCATAACCTCTCTGTTCACATTTGTGAAGCCGTTGGAGAAGAAATACTTGGGGTTGAGGTAGTACCCCGGTGCATGAATAGGTTGGGGGAGTTGATTGTTCCACCTCCGATCAATAATCTCCCAAAAGGGACCATATTTGACGATATCCCCTCTATAATAGTTTTGGATACACTCTTTGGCCCTATTCATGGCCTCATAAATGTACCTCATAGGGTTTTGCTCCCCATCAACCAAATGCAAAACCCTCACCAATGGCTCTGACGCTACACACAAATTAAAATGTAAGGTTACAAACTTACAAATAAAGTAAAAAAGTAAAAACAATATATTTATAATTTAACAAATTAAAATAAAGGAATGAAATATAAATCGAAATTTGAAATTACCTTGATGATTTGTATAGCTCTCTTTGCAAAGATATCATCAAAAACTATCTTTGCAACCCTCTCTCCAACAGTTTTCTTTGAATATTGTGAGTCTAGCCATGCTTGACTCACAAACATTTGCTTCAATGATGTCAACAAACTACAAATACTTTGCAACATCAAGAAGTTAGTTGCAAACCTTGTGACATCGGCTCGAACAAGCTCTTTCCCCTTTGTGTGTTCTCTCATCAAGCTCAGAACCCAAGGGTGATTATATATGTACTTTGTTATGTTTCTTGCATCTTCTACAACCGGCCTCACCCAATCAATTTTCCTATGTCCTCCAAAAGAAGGTCAAGACAATGAGTTACATAAGGAGTCCAAAAGAGTGATGGATGTCTCTCCTACAGTAGTCTCCCAGCTACCACATATGTTGTTGCATTGTCTGTGACAACTTGCACAACATTTTGTATATCCACCTCTAATACAACTGTCTCCAACATAACACTCAAATTCTCTGCATTTTTTACTATGTTAGAGGCATCAATAGACTTCAAAAACACCATCTCACCATTTGAAGCCACTAAAAAATTAATGAGGGTGCAGTTCCTTCCCTCGAACTCAATGAAGATGTGCCTCTTCCAATTCGTATGCGTGGACCACAAGTAGAGCCCACAATTTTTGTCGCATCATTCTCTGAATCCTCTGTCATTGCAACCCCAGGTCTAACAACTTGTGTTATGGTTGTCTGCACCCTTTCCCTCTCTAGTTTCTTCTCCTCTAGCTCTATCAGCTCTGCTTTCATCTCTTGCTTTGCCTCATCCGTAACATTGGGGCAAACCACAACGTCCCGGAAAACAATAGATGCAAGGTGATACTTCAGACGATTGATGCCTCCAAACATTTATCTGCCACAGAAATTGCAAATAAATGCTCCACGTACACCATACTTCCAAGCGAGGGTACAGGCATTCACACGAACGGTTTCTGCTAGTGATGCTGACTCAAATGCCGAACCTGATGCTATTGTTAAGCTCTAATCTGCAACACAATGCACATTTAAAAAATTTTAAAAACGTAAGCTTATTTAATTAAAAAAAAAAGTGCTTGAATAACCATATTTCACCATAATTTAATAAAAATGACATACCCAAATGCCGAACTTGATGCTATTGTTAAGCTCTAATCTACAACACAATTCACATTTAAAATTTTTTAAAAACGTAAGCTTAATTAAATTAAAAAAAACGTGCTTGAATAACCATATTTCACCGTAATTTAATAAAAATGACATACCTACGATTGCAAATGAGTATTAAAAATTTAAAATGATTCGTAATCACATTGAATGCATTTAAAATTACAAAACATATTCAATGAATCGATTACAATACGCATATATAAAATTTAAATAGTTTAGAACGAATTTGTGTAAAAAAAAACATACCTCCGGCTGCAAATGACTATTAAAAAATTAAAAACATTTGCTTGCTTTTACATTATATGCATTTAGAATTACAATATGAATCTATAACACATAAATAATATACAACAAATTCGGAAAAACTTGAAAGAATTAAAATAAAAAAAAACTTACCTTCAAATGCAATTCTCCAAATTCTCTTTTCGAATTCACTCCAAAATCCGTTCAACACAAGCAATGCAAGCTCAAATGGTTGTGTGAATGAAAATGAAGTGTTGTAGGGCCTTATAAAGGGAAAAATCCGTGTTTTTTGAGTGTTTTTGGCGTGTTTCCGCATACTGTCCATGTCAAGCGAGTTGTGGGCTCAGACTTACTGAGTTTTGGTGAGTACTCACCAAAACTCGGCAAGCCATTTTTGGCGAGTTACTTTAGCGAGTATTCGTTTTATATATTCTTTGGCAAGTACTCGCCGAGTTTTCTATCTATGGTTTTAACGTTTTTTATTTATTTTGTATCATTTTATAGTTTTTTTAAATACATCCTAACTCTGTGTATGCTCTCACCTCGCACATTTATGGTGATCTTAGTGATCAAAAACAATTTAGGATGGCATTGATTAGAAAATTTTCAATTTAATAATTCGTAAATATTGTTATTTTTCATTTTTGAAGGCATTGTTCAATGTTTGAAATTGATATTTTATCATTTGATTTATGCAAAGGCAAAATGTTTTTAAGTTTTTAACATCCTAATTGTGTATGCTCTCGCCTTGCGTCTTTATGATGATCTTATTGATCAAAAACAGATTAGGATGGCATCAGTGAGAAAATTTTAAATTAGTAATTAGTAAATATTGTTATTTTTATTTTATTATTTATGTAAAGGCAAAATGTTTTTAAATTTTTTAACGTCCTAACTTTGTGTATGCTCTCACCTACACCTTTATGGTAATCTTGGTGATAAAAAACATACTAGGATGGCATCAATTAGAAAATTTTAAATTAATAATTAGTAAATACTGTTATTTTTATTTTATTATTTATGTAAAAGCAAAAAGCTTTTAATATTTTTAACATCCTAACTTTGTGTATGCTCTCACCTCGCGCCTTTATGGTGATATTGGTGATCAAAAACAAATTAGAATGGCATCAAGTTCTGCTTCAGTTGGAGTGCAAGGGCCATAAGATTTTAAGAACACATTGATTCCTGTGAAACATGATCCTAATTCTCCTCTTTGAAGACATGCAACAGTAATAGAATACCTTGTTGGTGGTGGGGGTTGTATTTGGATATGTTGGGGTTGTAATGCTTAATAAAAATCCTCATATAGTCAACTAAAAATCCATTTCACTAGGGTTGGAGGTGTGGGGATAAAGAAGTGCCCCAAACTATCAAAAGAGAAAATAGTAGAGTATCTGAGAGCACAAGAGGTTGATAGACAATCTAAAATAAATACGTCTAAAACAATTTCATTGTAAATATGCCTTCATCAAGACCACCCACACCTACATTTGCCACTCATCCTTTCATCCAAACTCAAAGTCACACTCATGCTCATCCACTTGATACCCCTTTTGATGAAGAAACTTCACAAAAAAAGTCAAAAGGAGCATTGGAAAAAGCATTCAATAATGATAAGAGGGACATTATTGATGAGGCGACTGCTCGATGTATTTATGCATGTTGGTTGCCTTTTAATGTATTGAGGTCTCCATAGAGGAAACAAATGGTGAAGGCTATCAATAAAGCTCCACAAGGGTATTATAGCCCAAGTTACGAAAAGGTTCGACCCACACTCTTGGTGAAGGAAGTGGAACACATTCAAACTTCTTTGCAGCCAATTAGAGATTCACAGAAGAATTCAAGCATTTCCATCATTTTAGATGGATGGAAAGATGCTCGAGATAAATCCCTAATAAATGTTGTCGCAGTATGCCATAAAGAGGCAATGTTCCTAAAAGTCATTGTTTGTGAAGGGTAAGTCAAAGATGCACAATTTACTGTCAATATTTTGATAGAGGATATTGAGTTGGTGGGTCCACAGAATGATGTCCAAGTCATCACGGACAATGCTAAAAACTGTAGAGCAACATGATTGATTATGAAGGGGAGATACGAGCACATAATTTGAACCCCTTGTGATGTCCACTCCCTTAATTTGATGCTGCAAAATATTGGGAAAATCTTGTGCATTGAACAAATTCACACAAAGGCAAATGAAATTCAAATGTTTATCACAAACCATAATATGTCACAAGCCATATTCAGGATATTCTCGATGCTAGAGTTGATGAAGGTTGCAGAGAAAAGATTTGTTTCTCACACACTCGTTTTGAGATGACTTGTGAAGGTAAAAGAGGCCTTCAGCAATATGGTGATCAGCAATGTTTGGACAATGTGGATGCAAGCAAGCACAAAGAAAGTTGCAAAGATAAAATCATTGGGTCCTTGATGATGAACGGTAAGCCAAGGTTGAGTAGTTGGTCAATTTTACAGAGCTCATTCTCTCCATGATCATATATGCAGATATTGATGCAACATGTATGGGAAAGATTTATAATGGAATAGACTCTATGCTTGAACGCATTAGAGAGGTCATACAAACAAAAGAGCAAGATCCAAAAGAGACCTTCTACAATGAGGTCAAGAGTGTGGTCATGAAGAGGTGGAATGAAATGACCATCCCATTACATCTCCTTGCCTATGCACTGAACCCAAAGTATTATAGCTCTGAAATACTTGGGCTACCTAACGGGAAACCACCATTCTCTAACTCCAAAGTTGCAAATGGAACCAACGCTGCATTCAAAAGACTTTTTCCTGATCCATCTATAACCAGTGTGGTCCGCAATGAAATGGGCATGTTTGTAGCTTTAGAAGGCAACAAGGGAGAGGTTGAGACTCTGTTCGACAAGTACACCATGAGCCCGATCAAATGGTGGTAAGGACATGGCCATGATGCCAAGTACCTATGACCTATCGTCATCAAAATTCTTTCACAGGTATAACATTTAATGAAAATTTTAAATTTTATTTACTAAGTTAGTAGCACATTTTTTGTACATTCTTAGTATGTTACTAATTTGAAATTTCCAATAAACTTTATTTTGTAATAGGTGGCTAGAAATTTTTCCACAAAGCAGAATTGTAGTACCTATGCCTTCATCAAACAGGGAAACGAAACAAGTTGGCATCCAAAAAATATGAGGATTTGGTATATGTGCATTCCAATTTGCACCTCTTATCACACAAGCTTGAGGACTATATCAGAGGTCCTCACAAACTTTAGGATATTCTTCCAGAGACCACAGACTTGGATGCCTCCGCAACCACTCTTACCCAACTTTCAATATTTGATGGTGAAGATGACATTCAAGGGATTTCACAAGGAGTGGAGAGTGGAGCTATTGAGAGTGGAGCTACCGGGAGTGGCATGCAAGAATTTGATTTTGAGAAAAATCTAGATGATATATCTAGATTGTTTGTATTCATGTTGACATGATATTCATATATCATATGTATGGCAGCCACATGATCACTGAAAATGTAGAATGATAAGTATATTGAATGATTTGAACATTGATCCTAGTATATTTTTCAAGTTTTGTTCGTATTCATGTTGACATAATATTCATATAGCATATGTATGGCAACCACATGATCAATGAAAATGTTAAGTCTTAGGTATATTGAATGTTTTGAACATTGATTCAACTTTTGTATAACTGTTTCAGTTTTTTATGGACTAAAAAATGAGTATATGTGCATATATATATATATATATATATATATATCATACCCAAGGGTTTTTTAAAATTGACGTATCCGCGTATTGAACCCATACCAATACCCGTACCCGTACCTGTGTCTGTATCCTGACAACATAGAAAAGAAGGTCAAGGCAATGAGCCGCACAAGGAGTCCAAAAGAGTGATGGATGTCTCTCCTGTAAGAGTCTGCCAACCGCCACATATACTATTGCATTTTCTGTCACAAGTTGCACAACATTCTAGATACCCACCTCTAATACGACCTTCTCCAACATAAAACTCAAATTCTCTACATTTTTAACTATGTTACAAACATCAATTGACTTCAAAAACACCATCTCACCATTTGAAGCCGCTAAAAAATTAATGAGGGTTCAGTTCCTTCTATCCGTCCACCCATCTAAAAGAATGTATTTCTACCACTGTTTCTTTTGATCTTCTAGAATTGTCATTGCATCTGCAACTACACCCTTGAGCAATTTCTCATTCAAGTTTTTTGGAGAGGGTGCCTTGTACCCTTTCCCTGCAACTATCAATGTTGTCACCAAGTACTCTTTGCCACATTGAAGGGAAGGTTAATATAGTACCAGAAATTTGCACATGTTTTATATGCTTCCTTGTGCACATCCTTATTCTAGCTTGTAACTTGCAACGAAGGTTGTGCTCCAGATATGTTCCTTGGTACAAAAAAACTATGCATCCCTTTGCTCGAACTTGATGAAGCAGATGTGCCTCTTCTGGCTCGTATGCGTGGACCGCAAGTAGAGCCCACAATCATTGCCGCATCATCCTTTGAATCCGTTGTCATTCCAGCCCTAGGTCTAGCAGTTTCTGTTATGGTTGCATGCACCCTTTCCCTCTCTAGTTTCTTCTCCTCCAACTCTGTTAGCTTTGCTTTCATCTCTCGTTTTACCTCTTCTGTGACATTGGGGCATACCACAGCATCCCGGCAAACAATACATGCAAAATGATACTTCAAGCGATTGATGCCTCCAAAAAATGTTTTGCCACAATAATTGCAAGCCATGGTTCCCTAAATTGCTTCACGTACACCATACTTCCAAGAAACAGTAAGGGCGTTAACAGGAACGGTTATTGCTAGTGATGTTGACCCAGATGTTGAACTTGATGCCGAGCCTGATGCCATTGGTAAACTCTAATCTGCAACACAATGTACAGTTAAAAAATTAAAAAAAAAGTAAACTTAATTAAAATTTAAAAATAAAAAAATGTCTTTATAACCCTATTTAACCGTAATTTAATATTTAAAATTGTAAATCCTACGAACAAGAATAAATTCTAAAAAAGAAATTAAAATAACATTTACAAAATTACAACAATACATTCCGACAATTTAATTCATTAATGACGATGTCATGAATCCATGATAACAAACATGAATAAATTAAATAAGTATTACATGAATTTGAAAAAAGAATTTAAAAAAACATACCTCCAATTCCAAATGACTATTAAAATTTTAAAATCATTCGCAATTAAATTGAATGCATTTAAAATTACAAAACAGATTCGTATACAATACGAATATATAAAATTTAAGTAATTTAGAACGAATTTGCAAAAAAAAATATAAAAAATCTTACCTCCTGCTCCAAATGACTTATTTAAAATTACAACATGAATATATAAAACTTAAATAATATAGACCAAATTTGCAAAAACTTAAAAGATTTTTTTATTAAAAAAAAATTACTTCCAAATGCAATTCTTCAAATTTCCTCTTTGAATTCGCTCTAAAGTTCGTTCAACTCATGCAATGCATGCTCAATGGTTGAGTGATTGAAAATGAAGTGCTTTGTTACATTAAAAAGAAAAACAAATAGTGTATTTGCAGCATTTTTTCCGCATTTTTGGCATGTTCCACTTATTGGTCACATCTGGCGAGTTTTTGACACAGACTCGGCGAGAATATTCGCCAATACTCATTGAGTCTGCCCTACGAGTTAAACTCGGGAATTGAGTTGTGTTTTTTTTTGGAGAGTACTCGCCAAGTTTGCTTACTATGATTGGTGCATTTGAGAAGCATACAAAGGGCTTTGGCCCCAAGATGCTTTAACAAATGGGATACACAGATGAAAGACTTGTATGGATAAGGGATTGTAAATTTGTAACTCCTCTCGAGGCAACATTTAGGCATCCGAGAGAACTTGGATATATAGAAAATGATAGTATAGAACAACATGATACACCAGTGATGATAGAGAAAAATGAATCAAATTCTTCATTTACCTCTTGTGACAAGAGGAATGGTGGGAAGAAGAAGACATGTCATTATTGTGACAAGGCAAGGCACATTGTTAAAAATTGCTTCAAGAAGTGGATAGATGACAAAGAGTAGTTGGATCAGGACAGATTCTCATAACATAGGAGATACTTTAGGCTTTATGATTCATTCATGAAGAGGAGGCACAATAAGCCTCAACCATCATTTGGACATGATAGGAAGCATTCTTCGCCTCAATACAAACATTTAGAATCTTCGACCAAACCCTACAACAACTAAGGTTACTGTTGTCACTTGAAGTTGCACCCTTTGTTGAAGTTAAGCTTAGCACCTCAGTGAAACATGGAAAGACCTTCAAAGTGTGGGACAATGGCTCCTTTAAGGTCAATCTCCAAGTGAAAAAGTTGGTTCCTTTCACTGCCACTAATCTAACCAACTTTATAATTTACTACTAACTAGTTCTAATCTAAGATTTCCAAGGAACCAGAGTTCAGAAAGATGAAAAAATGAATAAAAATAAGGTGATGCACCAAACTGGAAGTGGATTCTCTCCCTGAGATGAAGAATGAGAGGGAAAATACCAAGCCAAGAGGTCAGAAGGATGACACATTCAACTCTGCAATTTTACCAAACTCTAATTCTCTGCATAAGTGACGCAAAGGATGGAAATCATGCAAGTATAACTCACACACAACATGCCATAAAATAATAGAAAAGCATGAATATAATAACACAGATTAAAGGGCATAAGAGAGCCATAGAAACAAAATATTATTGATTATAATGTGCACAATCTATTACAATAATGGAGGAAGCACTGAGTGCATTGCATAATACCAACACAAAAGTCTACAACTCAGAATACTTGGCTACTCAAAAGGGCAACATAACCTTGCATTCAGAAGAGGATCCGTTACAATAAAACTGAGTTGCATATCTAGAAGAAGAAGAAGAGGAGAGAAGAAATTTGAAATTAAGAAGACCATCTACTTCTTAAACCACTAAGGACCAATCAGCATTCAAGTTTGCAGACCCAGCATGGGCATCATCAAATTTTGCAGAGCACATACCTGCAAATGGCCACGAGTTCGTTTTTTGCATTTTCGCCTCAAAAATATACTTTATTGTGGCCCACAAATACATTTATCATGTAATACTCTTCAAGACCTTTCCACTGATATAAATTTTATCTCATTTGGTGACTTGGATCAAAAGTTATGAGCATTTGAAGATGGTACGTTGATCCACACAAGTGACTGCGAAATTGCAAAATGCAAAACTACGAAGCAGCTCCCAAACCCCAAAACTGCAAAATGCAAAACTGCATAACTGCAAACTGCAAATGTGCAAAGGAACTCCCAAACCTCGAAACTGCAAAATGCAAAACTAGATAACTGCAAATTGCGAACGTGCGAACCAGCTCCGAAACCCCGAAAAATGCAAAATACGCAAATTTTGAAGGATTTTTTATTTTTTTGGGAAAAAGGTAGCTTTCTCAATCAAGTGAAGATGCTTTCAGAGATTCCCAAATGCTTAAAATACATGAAATCAAAAATTGAAGCACTCGAGGGGAAATCGGTATGAGTTGCCCAAAATGAAGTGTGAGCTCATTTTGGTCAACAGTTACCTACAATAAAAATCTGCATGTGCAATAAATGTGTGTGGGTGAGTGGGTGTGTGAGCACATCCGTCCTATGCCATATCGTAGGGTTACCAAAAAGAATGTCATATTTGTATCCATATTGCAGTAACATAAAAAAACAGTACAAGAACAAGAGGAAGAAAGAAGAAGATAGAAGAGATATTTCAGACAACAAAAAGAACCAAGATCATGACAAATGATAAGAATCCATGATGAAGTAAATTCAATTTCAAAAGTTAAGGTGCATTTATTAACTTAAACTTAAAGGGTTATTAATTATGTGATGTACAAATTCATTGTAATATTTTTTATAGTTGGGAGTTTAACGCAATATGATTAAACACTTCAACAACTAAGGTCACCTGCACTAAGAATGTGCACATGCAATAAATATGTGTGTGGATGGGTGTGTGGGTGCAGGTGCATCCTTGCTGTGCTATATCCCAGGGTTGTCAAAAAACTGTTATTTCTGTATCATATTGCTGTGACATATAAAGAACGGTAGAAGAACAAGAGGAAGAAACAAGAAAATAGAAGAGACGGTTCAGACAACAAAAAAGACCAAGATCACAACAAATAAGAAGAATCCAAGATGAAGTAAATTCAATTTCAAAGGTTAAGGTGTGTATATTTACTTGAAGGGATATTAATTTTGTAACGTACATATTCATTGTAATATTTTTTATAGTTAGGAGTTTAATGCAAATAGTTAGGAACTTTAAATTGTCCTTTAGTTTTGAACATGGTAATTATGGAATATGCACAGTACATACTATCATACTTTGTGCCAAGACAACTAATGGCTCAGTGCAGTGAAAACTATTCTGCATTGACTATTATTCCATGATAGTATCATAGTTCATCTCTTTTTGTACTAACTGTGCTGCTTAAATTGCATTAGAAATCAGCAGGACAAGCTAATATTCATCAAACAGCAACTACTAATTCCACCGTATCTTATACATATCCCAATATAGAGCTGTGTATTTACTCACCTTCTCACAATATAGGAGAAGAAACAGATTTCCTAATTTTAAGAGATCAAAGGCATTCTAACACATTAACAATCTTGTACAGAGTCAGCTTGACTCTACTTAATTTCTCCTTGCTTTACTATCTTTAAGATATGATCCTAATGAGACTCCATTGAACTTGAGCAGAAACAATTCCTCGGGAAACTTCAAAGAAATGGGGCTTTATCACACACACACAGACCTTTACAAATGTACTCCCGGGATTAGGAAAGAAGTAGTAATTGTTAAGATCCAGGATCATAATGCATACCTGACCAACAAAGAAACCTTGTAACTTTGTCTTACCACCACGATATTGCTCCAGTTGCTTGGGATTGTCAGCTAATATTTTGTCTATCATGCCTTCAATTAAATCTGGATCTGAAATCTGCTTGCAAGTATAAACCAGAAGTTACATACAAATACATTTTTTTACCATGTGCTGCAAAATACGTGACATTTTCAAGAAGAAAAGCATTTGAAGTATGGAAGGAAGGAAGAAATAAGAACAAATCATATTAAAATCTAGATATATCTAGAAAGCAGTCAATGAAATGTCAACTAAAATACTGTATTATTTCATAGAAGAGCCTAAGGCCTGAACAAGCTATGTACAGAAAGGAAAAAAGGTTGAGTGATAAAAGAAGAATTATAAATATAGTGTTGTACAGCAGCCAGATGGGATATCCAATAAAGTGTAATAAAACTCTCACAAGTGTCATCCTTGCTCATAGATTTACAATAAACTCCCAAAAACCTTCCAGAGAAAGTTTCTTGGAGAAGAAGTTATGGATATGGAGCGGCTTGAGTGATCCTGGAAGGAAGTTGCGTAAAGTCCAGTGACAAAGATAAGACCTTTTTAGTTCAATATCCAAACCAAACAGATTGCAAGAATCCTAGAGGCGGGGCCTTGTGTAGAACCCTAAGGTATGTAATAAAAAATATAAAAGGCCAACGACAAGCAACTTTTCTTAAATGGTTACGATGCCACTTGGTTCTCACCAGGGAGCAACGTCTCCTAGTCCTACAGGCATCACCTGAAGCTGAACTCTGCTTCTTTCCAATGATAAAGGGAAAAGATGGAAGGAAATAGAAGTAAGATGTGTCTGGACGACAAGTTGCTTATCCATCAAAAAATTCCCATCCATGAGTGAACAACTCCACTGTGAACAGAGCTAAATGTATTTAATCCTTGGATTTAAGCAAATGTGCAACCACCTGTCTGAGTCCATAAATAAACAACAACAGCTTTTTTGGAATGTAATATTTACTTAGTCACATATTAATTGATATTTTGGTGATGCCATTAGTGGCCAACTTGTGGTCTTAAAGGTAATCATATTTTATTATTATTTTGGAAATATCCCTAGGTGGGTTCTTATTATAGTTACCTAAGACTATGGGACGCTGGGACATAGTTATGGGGTTTCCAAGATGGAGGGCTGGAGGGACAAGGTTTCTTGAACAGAAAAAAATTCCCAGGTTTTGGGGATCACTGGGGGGCAGCTATTAAAATATTCATTAATATAATATAATATTAAAAATTAATAAGCCAATGCACATAACCTACAAGGACATCCAAGGGGGGGTGGGAGGAGCGAGGTGTGAGATGTCAATAAAAATGGTCGACCTTAAATTTGATGTCCATTTTACCATCAAGGCAGTTATAACTTTGCCTTCTTGCTTGAAAAAGGCGAGTGAAAAATCATAATATCTTCAGCATACAATGGCGTTTGGAGCCATTTATTATCATACGGAAAGAATTTTTTCCAAGCCCAAAGCAATGGTTCAGCTAGATTGAGGCCATCCATTCCCAAACAGCAGGAATTTTGTGGAGAAGGTGATGGATTCGTTAATCAAAGTGGAACCCTCGATAGGCAAAACTATGTGACAAATCCAAGATAAGCACCTTGAGATTGACACATATTAGTATTTTCCAAATAGAAATATTTAATTCATTTGCACAAGTATTTAATTCTTTAAAATTAAAAATTAAAAAGTATGATTTTGAAAATAAAAATAAAAAATTGCAGACACCTAGCTTTGGTCTTTGGCACTTCAGCAACATCAACTTTGGCAAACTTCGACACTCTTACACACTTGGACAAAACCCATATATTTGACTCTTGTGCACACTTTCTCCATCAGTCTGCCCACCTATTGTCTTACCACTGCTATCTTCCATTTATATATATTCATGATCAGCTTAGTCTATACAAGAACACTCCATAATCCTAAACAAACGTTCTCCATTCCCAAATCCACCTTTTGCACTCCCAAGACACTGTAAGTAAAGCGGGACTGTTCTGGTCTGCTGCTGGTGTCGTTTCTTTCCATTAGTGTCCGGGTGCCATCAGTGGCTAGTTTTTCAAATTGGGAAATCATCATTAAGTCATCCTAGACAAGTTTCATGGGTCGGCTATGGCGGGAAATTAATGAAGAGTCGCATATATATACAAAACACCCTTTAAGTCATTCCTCGCCTTCTATACACCTTTCACATGGATTGGTGATCTTCTACAATCCTAGAGCACTCTCAGTACGTTGAAGATCGCTACCAAAGCTAAAGCAAATTTGTAATCTTTCAAGGAGCAACTCTAGAGCAATCTATAGAGCCAAATCTGAAATCAACGAGGTCAATTACAGGATGCCAAACATCAAAGCGTAAAGGGAGGTTAATTGTTTGAGCACAATTTCACTTAGGTGTGAGAACTACATAGGTCTGAGGCCTCTTTGAAGTAGTGCTATGTAGGCAACGCTCAGTTTGGGGTGGTTGGGGTCAATCCAACTCAAAACACTAAACCCTTTTTAAAAGTACCTTAACTCTTGCAAGCACAATTAGGGTTAGAAAGATTAGAAACAAGCATCAGCACAACAAATCAAAGAACTCGCAGATACTCAAAACCACTAAGCAGACAGTGGCAAAGAAACTACAGAAGAGATAGAGCAAGAAATTGCTCCTAGACACTGACGGTAAAGCTTGACTATTCTGGTCTGCCGCAAGTGTCGCCTCTTGTTCGCACCCTGAGTATCTGACAAAGCACCTTTTGATCATTTCCAACTACTAGCACCTCATTTGTGACTAACAGACATCTAGAATCAGCCAACTCATATTTTTATTGTCTTATCAATTATAAATCAAATTTGGATTATTGAGTCGATGTACTTGGATGCTGTAATCACATTGTTTGAATATATATCTCAATTTTATTGCATTTTATGCCATGGTGTGTAAAATAAGTGAACTATTTGGGTGAACCTTGTCAAGCCAAGAATTGGATGGACTGCAAAAGAGAATAAATTGGAAATAGAATGTGCAAACTGAGCTTCGCATTATAATTCAGCAAGAACAAATGACGGGATTTAAAAATATAAAGCCATTGGAGTGGCTGTTACACTTCATATTCTCTGTGACTATTCATATTCCAGAGAAGGCTCTTCACCTAGCACTATGCGACAATAGAGATCCTACCCTAGGATTAACAATATTATGTATAATAATATTACATGAACTCCATCAAAGCATGGCAAACCTGTCCCCATATGACACTTCATCTTCTCTTTTTAGATTTGAAGCTCCTTCATCTTCTGACTTCTTTTCTTGTGGCCCTTGTTCGCTTTCTACTGAAGCTTCACTATCTCCTTGAGGAATATCATTTTCTATTTCAGGAGACAAGATGGAACCAATTGATTCCCAATTGCATGTCTTCCCTTCACTGTTTGGGACATCTAAATCAACCTCCTTATAGACATTGAACTTGGCATACTTCTCCAGTAGACTCAATTGACGATTGATGATGGCCTCATCATTTTGCAGTTTCACAAAAGACGACATCCCTAGCAATGAGAAATTTATTGTTCTTTACATCATAGATCCCGTATGCCTTGAAAGATTCAGAATATCCCAAATGAATGCATTTATGACTCTTGTGGTCAAACTTATTCCTTTTCTCCTTTAGGATCAATGCGAAACATGTGGATCCAAAAGCCCAAAGATGACGCACTAAAGGAAGATGACCACACCATATTTCATACAAAGTCTTCATTTGAATAGTTGATGATAGTGACATGTTGCAGAGATATGCTATTGTTTGAGTTGCCTCTGCCCATAAATGTAAATTTATCCCCTTGAAGTACAACATTGCTAGGACCATGTTCATCACGGTTTTGTTCATTCTTTCTGTCACTCCATTTTGTTGGGGAATGCGTGTAACTATGAGATGGTGTTTGATCCCATTTTCTTTAAGGTATGCCTCAAAGGCTTTTGAAGAGTATTCACCACCATTATCTAATCTTTGAGTCCCAATGAGGATTCGAGCTTCGTTGTCCACCATCATTCAAAACTTTTTGAATCTCAAATGCTTCAGATTTATGTTTGAGGAAATAGATTCAAATCATCCTATTGTAATGATTGATTAACAACATGAAATACTTATGAACGCCAACAGAGAGAATTGGTAGAGAACTCAGGTCTGAATGAACCACATGCAGCTTTCTGTCGTCTTTCCACTCTAACTTCTAGAATGGTTCTCTTTCATGTTTAGCCAATATGCAAGCCTCACACTTCTCCAGTTTCGTGATCAGGATAGGCAGTTTTGTTACACCTTTCTTTTTCATCAAGTGAATGCTTTCATGATGGGTATGCCCAAATCTTACCTGCCTTAACATACTTGCAAACATACCTTTTTTAATGAGATGAGCAAAATTCCTTGAAACTGATGACTCACCCTAGTTTTAACCATTTGCCTTCCTCAAATCCAGTAAATATGACTACATTGTCACGTCTTCTTTTGATAGTGACCTCCCCATTTTCTAGCACAATGGAGTGCCTTTGTTGACAAATGAGCACCAAGGACACAAAGTTTCTTTTGAATTGAAGAAGGTAGAGGACATTTTGGAGAATTAAGTCTAGAAGCCCTTGACACTTGAGTCTTATTGTCCCTTTGCCTTCCGGTTGCAAACTTGATTCTTCTGCCAAGTAAACGGGATTACAACTTTCTTTATGAAACTCCTCAAAGAAGTTCTTTTAGAAAGTCATTTGTTGAGTGGCTCTAGTATCTAGGACCTGAGCATCAAACCAAGTGGTACTAAGGCATTATATGCTTCATCACAACTGGAAAGAACATATTCACTAGTGAATTGATCTGAGTCTTGCTCGTTGGCTTGTTTCTTTTCTTTTCCTTATTTATGCTGATGGTAGGCTTCAATATTCTCCCATAAAGTTTTACATTTTTTAGCCTCATGGCTCACTTTTCTGCTATACCATTTGCAAAACAAATGTTGTTTTTCATTTTGCTTCTGCCCACTGTTACTGTTATTTTTGCTTCCTTGACCCTTATTCCTCCCTTTGTTTTTATGACTTTATTTTTGGAAAAAGAGGCCTTGGATGAAGAACCCTTGAAAGAAATGCCTTTTGATTGGAATAGCAAATGCTTTCTCTTGATGACTCAGATTTTCTCAAGGACTTTTCTCTTTTGGCCATCTTGTCAACCAATTGATCAAAATTTAGAGTCTTCAACTAATTGCTCACTGCAACGACTCTAAGAAGGTTGAGTAAGTAGGAATAAGGGCCTTTATGAAATAATCATATATATGTCGATTTTCACACCAATGGCTTCTACAGCATGCTTGATTGCATGAATTTCCAAGCCAAACTCATGATATTACCGTTCTTCAACTCAAGATTGAACACTTTTAATTGCAACTGTGTGAATCCAACTCTAAGTGAGAATCATACAAGTCCAACTTATTGAATGCTTCCCATGCAGTATCATACCCCCAAATGTGACGAATACTTTTCCATCAATAGAAGCCCTCATTAAGGCCAACATTTTCAAATTCTTTTGCTTCTAGATATTGGCTTCTTTTGCATCTGTAGACGTTGTAGACTGTGTGTCCTCATCACAAATATCGAACTATAGATCATTGAAGATATCAAGACCACTCTAACAAGGTATTTTTGTCGGTCAAAGTTGTGCCAACAATTGATTTTATTGAAATCGTTTTGTACCAAGGAGATGGAGGGGTTCCTTGTCACCCCAACAAGTTCCCTTCTCGATATACAATCGACCAATATACCAAACATCTCGATATATCTGCCTTTCCTATATACCTATCAGTACGTGGAAAAAGCTCGCTCTTTCAAAATACCTATCAGTATGTGAAAGAGACACTAAGTTACATGAGAGCATAATGGTACGTGGTACCTAGGTGGTACATGAAAAGAATTCACTCTATCAATTGCACTCGTTTGACAAGAAAACCTCATACATAGCGTAACTTCCCTATATACTCATTTTTTTCTTGTTTTCAAGATTTACGCCAAACAGTAGATGCGAAGGGTTACGGAGGGACGGGAAATGAAAAATAAATGTTTTTTATTATTCCCCATGAAAAATAAATTTATTTTATTACTCCCCAATGATTTATATTTACGATGCCAATAATGCCATTGTTGCAACTATAGTAGGTGTTACATGCAATTGTTCAAGTGCAACGACTTTACTCATAAATGCAAACCAAAGGCATGATTTATACCAAATGCTACAATTTATTTCAGTTTTTGTGGAATTGATTTTGTTTTTCAAAATTTCCCGATTTTGAAAAATAATTTTGCTTTTGCATTGGTTTTGCAAAAAATGACTTATATTTGAATTTTGAAATAAGTCAATAAAATATTCCTCCAAAAAACCCCTCTAGTTCAAAGCTAATAGAGGAAAAGATTTTCAAACTTGTCAAAGACTTACAAGTTGTATGGTAGGGCTGGTCAATTTTAATCTCAAAACGAATTTGCACGTATCAACAGTTGGAACTTGTAAATTACGGCTCTGCAAGTAGGGGGACAGGTACGGGACATATCAGGGACGGGTGCGTGTTCGGGTACACCACGGAAATGCGTGAGGTACGTGTTTCAGTACCTGGGTAGGTTCGAGTACATCAGTTGACATACACGAGCGTACTCGATACTAAAACGTATACCTTATGTGTTTCCTAGCGTACCTATTGGTTTTAGGCACACAATTATTATTTTCCGGTTCCCCCTTTTTTGGTCGAAAACAACTTTTCAAACATAATAACAAACCCTACCCCTAAAATACACGTCCAAAACTCTCTTTAATTAACAATAGCAACACATTTACCTCTATTCAACCAATGTATATCATGACATTTCATTGAATTATCATTATGGTTTGTGGTTATTTGGCTTATTTTGTTTACTCTATGCATATTATATGGTTAATTTGCTTATTTAGCTACACTTTTTATTATCTTATATACTTTTGGTACGGCCATACCCAAGCCCCCCAAAAAAATTGTCGTGTTGGCGTACCGGGTTCTTGTCCCCATATCCATACATGTACCCGTACCGGCTACCTAGGATAAGAACAACCACAACAATCAATAGAAGTAAGATGCGGCCAAATAAGAGAAAAGCTTGCGAGGAAGTGAGTGCAACTTACAAGATCGTCACTAGAATGTTTAGAACTCTCGTTGGTCTAGCTCTGTGTTTTGTCACCTAAGCTAAGAATAAAGCAAAAACTTGGGTTGTTGATGTGTACTAGAAAATAGTTGTATAGGATTTATTAGAAAGCTAATTTGAAGAAAATCATATCTTATACTCAATGTTTACACTTCTACTAATTTGTTATGCACTTTAATCGACCAAGCCACAACAAATGTTCATGGATGAATGAAGTTGTATTATCACTTATGTTATGGTAGTGCACTAATATCAAATAACAAATGGACGAGGGGAAAATTATCTACAGGAAACACAAGTGCCTAAAAGGTTAAAAGCGAGAGGTCTTTAGCACCTACGTTGCATTCTATAGTTCACTCAAAGGATATCGTTTTCTCCCATATCCTGCTATACTATTGAGAGACTAAACTGCAGTAAGAAGGAATTATTATCTTCGATTGAAGAAGGATTTTTATCGGTCATTTATGACACCGGTGCATGTGGAGACCTCATAGAAACCCCAAGAGAACTGCTGATATAAAATTACTTGGTCAGTGCATATACAATATTTTGAAACAAAATTCAAAGCTGAGGTGAATATAATTATACAAAAGAACTCTAAATTATATAAAAGAACTCTAATTTCCCACGCTAGTTATATGTATTTGTGAATGTGATCTGATGGTTGAATATTGCATACATGAGCTTATATTGTCTAGTAGGTTGACATTGTGACATAAAAGTCGATTTTATCACTAAGAGACCAGTATGCCGTTGAGTAATAAGAATAGTTGCCAAATCTGGCCGGATCTGCACAAAAACCCAGCTCCGGATTTTTCAGCCAATCCGGACAACTTTGGCCCGGGTCAGCCCTTTCTTTTTCCAAAACACATTTCTTAGCTAAAAAACACCTAACAACCTTATATATTATTTAATAATAGATAGATTAACATTTTATATTATGTTATTAATTTTCTCATTGCTTTTGTCAATTTTGCATATTTATAAATTATGCTCATCCATGCATGCATACATGTATGTATATGTATATGTATATGGATATGGATATATTTCGGGCTGGACTTTTCCAAACTTTTTCAAGAATTCCGTATTTTCGATTTCTTTTTGCCCTCCAGAACGGATCCAAAATTCCAAACATGGTAACAATGCTAGTAAGGCCTCCAATGAATTATGATATTAATGTAAGAAACAGAAATGTTTACAAAGATACCATTGTAAGGCATAAGGAACCCATACAATATGTGTCTCAAATGCATTACTCTTGCTATATCTTGCCAATTATCTATTAGTTCTGTTATATATATATTGGTGCTTCGGCACTAATCCGCAATAGGATGACCAGCAGGTTTAAAAGGATACAACAGTTGGTGATTGGTAGCCTTTAGGTTGAAAACATACACATGAACGGTTAAGTTAGCCATCAAGAATCAGCAATGATTTGTAGTTGCACAACTTTTAGCTGATACAACTCCTGACATAGATACATTCAAACCCACGGGTGTGTGGTCTATCAGCAAGCAGCGAGGTGATTGAACTTGTATTAACATAGAGACCCGGGTTCAAACACAACGTGGGCACAGCTGTAAATAGAACTTGTATATGTACGAGGCAGCTTTCCAAAAACAAACACAGATACATTCCGTGAACACTTGCTGAAATTAATGTCTATGCTACTGAAAACATGTTCAAATGTTGTACTGAAATTTACAAATTGGAGTTCTATGTTGGCATAACTTCGTGTGTGCACAAAAAAAATGGATATCAGATGCAAAAACTACAAAAAACATTCCACACGTAACATAAAGATTTATGCGGTGAAGATTTTCATGGGCTAGAACAACACAAAAATTGGACTGCAGCTTTATCCCTTTAGAAATCCTAGACCTGCGATATTATACAGAGTTAACGGCACTCTTCAGAGCATGGAAACACCATTCCTTTGTTCTGGTCTCCTCCGATATGCTTGATGTTTCCAAAAGAACCATTTGCATGATGGAAGAGAGAACCTTTGAAGATTAAGGCAGCCATTCACATCCATCTGAACCATTTTCTTGGACTCTTCAGACCCTGTGCATCACTTTACCTTCTTTATCAACTCATGAGTCGTGACCCATATCTCCCTGCACCCAATTCCTAAAGTCTCCATGATTAACTTGCAATTTGCACAGACTACGGGGCATCCCTATGAGTGCCCCCACTGCAACTGCATGGGATGCAAAAATGCGTTTCCTCAGATCCTCCCATCTCAAACCTAATGCTAACATCATCCACGCCTTCCCCAGGTGCCTCTCCTACATTGCCTTAGTCTTTACCACTTGCCGAACTTGAAGCATTGTTCAACAACTTGTAGTTTTTTTTTCCACTTATGTCATTACTTGTGTGTTTTTTTCCTGACCCTACCTACCCAATGGGAAGGTAATCTGTCCCCAAATAGTTAGTTGAGGAGATGATATGGAAAATCTTTTACCTATTCGATAGGAAACCATTCACCAAACTTGAAAGTATTCCCCCACAACAAGCTTTCAAGCACTCTCTCTCCTTTGCATGTAGGTCAGCCATATCTTTCACTGCAATCTTGTATTCTCAAGCATCTCATATTGGAAAGTGTTGGAAATCCTCGATAGAAAGCAAGATTATTTTCATGTTTTCTCCTCCATCCAACATGAAAGGTTAGAAGAGCTTCAAGTTGTTTGTGGCAATCTAGTATATATGCATATATAAGGATGATTTAAGCTTGAATGCAGACATGTTGCTCTATCTCAAATGGGCCATATCGTATTGGCTAGAACCCCTTCCCTTGTCCTTGAAGCATATCCTTATTTAAATAAAACCATACCATGTCTCCAACTTGGAAACAGTATATGTCAATCATGGACTCCTCTGTACTTGGCTTGGGATTTCAGGAGTTGTGCTCTATGGTGTAACAAATTCACCTGAAATTGCTTCTTGCATGCAATCAACACACGCACCTTGTATAATGATCTGCCACATGAAACTAAGCCTAATTACCTTAGCTTTTCATAGACTAACCTCCTAGAAAGTTCATGGGTATGCTCTCCCGTGGCCTGTTTGGTACCGGTCATAGCATGCACAATTCAAATTTTTGATTGATGAGGTTGTTGGTGCTACTTAAAGAACGCCCATGAATGAACCTTGCTGCATCTGCTTGTGTTTTGGATCAGTAAACATGTCATGGCAATTTAGCAACCATATTCCCAACCCTTAAAGTGATCGAATACTTTAGAGGTAATGAGCCCTCATGAGATGAATTTACTCTCCTTGAGGCAAACATACCCTTTCTCAACTTGCACAATAATCCTTCCACTATGTAGTAATCACTTGTCCTCTCTAAATCATTGTTATGTACATAGGGATATGATATGATAATCTATATGGGTTGATGGAGATGTTGACATGTGGCACACGTCCCCCTTAGTTATATCTTTATAATATATAGGATCGCACAGGTAACTTATGGAATTAGTATATTGGGTAATGAGTCGCCCTACATAGGGATTAGGTGTTACCCACCCAATAAGATCAGTATATGCCTATATAAAGGAGATGAATATCATTATGTTGTATGCGATGTATTTGTTGAGTCTTCTATTTGGTAGAAGGATATTAGAGGTGTCCCCTTCAAAGTGGAAATCCCATATTAGGGGATCGTGGAGTTATTCCTTTCTTAAGGAATATTGTACAGTGTTGCCCTACCTTATGGTTATTCTATTATTCTAAATATATCGAATTCTAGGGCATATTGACCCAAAAATATCTCTCATATTGATATTGATTATATTCTACATATTTTTGAATTATTATATGTGAAGATCTTACCAAATGGTATTAAAGCATCAATTTGGGCAAATTTTGAGTTGAAACCCTAATTTTGAAGATTCATCTATATCTTGCAAATGGCTACAAAGATTTTTGCAATTTTATAACTGGTGTTGCGAAATTTCTCAAAAAGCTACAATCCAAATTTCAAAAAATTGGGTTCATTTTGTGAAATTTATTGCAATTTTACATTTTTCACAAATTTGCTCTACATGCCGCAATTTTGGATTTTTTCTAATTTCTTTACATTTTCAGAAAGCTCCTAGAAATTTAAAGAGGGTCTATTTTCTATGTTTTTGATTTGAGGCTGACATCTTCCATGAAATCTCAGGTAAAATCTTGGTCAAATGAGTTTGTTCTTAAAACCCTTACATCGTGGGGTTGTGATATTTCTATGGGGTGGTGAGATTGATGCTAGAGAATGGTGGACCAATTTATGGAGACTTGTTTCCAAGAGATATATGTGGTTATTGTCACTCTGGCTTAGGGGTCCAGCATGAAGTCGGATCTCTCAGTTGAAAAAGGAGAGATTTGATTAGTTTTGGGAGGAAATGGAACAAGTTTTCTTGGCTAGACAGAACATAAAAGAAGAAGAAGATGAGGAAGAAAATAATAAGGATGTTGTGAAATAGGATGAAAAGGAAGAAGGCAATGTTGATGATGAAGAGGCTACGAACGATGCAGAAGGAGAGGACGAGGATTAGGGTGAAGAACAAATAGAGTGTAAGAGTTCACAGAGTGTGGCTCCTAAGAAGGAAGTTTCAACATTTCAGTTTCATGGATGCATTTAAAGGAAAAAGGTAATTGTATCCATAAATCCTAGCCGGAAGTATAACTTCATCGACAAGGAGTTGGCTCAACATCTACATATTTTAGCAAATAATATCAAGGAAGCACAAGTGAATGGTAAACAGATTCAAGTTTTTGAACATTTGAAGCTCACTATGGACAAATATGTTTTGCACTCAGCTTTTATGCTTTGGATATGGATGGTTTAGATATTGTTCTTGGATATCGTTGGTTAGAGATATTGCGAACAATGAATATTAATGTGCCAAAAAAATTTATTAAGTTTTGCTACAAGAGAAAGAAGGTCACTTTGCAGGATATCCCACTTAGCGAAGAACAAAGGAAGGTCGGGATAGAGCATGAGGATGACTTTGAAGATGCCGAAGAAAGGAATAAGGATGACTAAGAAGAAGTGAAAGAAGAATATGAAGAAAAAGAAGAAAAGAACAATCCATCTACTCAAGAGATAGAAGCACTAGCAATTGAAAACGTGGAAGAAGAAAAGAAAGCAAAAGAAAAGGTTAAGGATCCTAAGGTTGTGGCATATAGACACCCAAATCATCATGAGAGGCAAGAATCATGGAGGCATGTCAAGGCACATTAGAGCAGCAACCAATATGGATATATATGGCATTGGTAGAACAATCACTATGGTTATACACGGAATCAATGGAGCAACAATTATGGACAATGGAATCAATGGAATAATCATTGTGACTATACATGGAAGCCAAGGAGGAACAACTATGGTCATGGATGGAATCAAAATAGAGCAGCAGATTATGGAACCAAGTTTAGAAAGGTATCACCCACCAAGATCACATATGGGTGGTTCAATAATCGAGCATGGGGACAAGTGTGCAATGACTTGAAGCACGCTCATTACATGGTTTCTTCTCATGTTTCTGGGACAACATGTCAAGGAGGGATGGCATGTTATGTACCTAGGGATATGACATTATAATGTATATGGGTTGATGGAGATGTCAACCTGTGGCACACATTCCCCTTAGTTATATGTTTATAATATATGGGGTGACATAGGTAACTTATGAAATTAATATATTAGGTAATGATTCAGCTTACATTGGGACTAGGTGTTACCCACCCAATAAGAATAATATATGCTTATATGAAGGAGATGAATATCATCATGATGCATGTGATGTACGCATTGAGACTTCTACTTAGTAGAAGGATATTGGAGGTGTCCCCCTCGAAGTGGAATTCCCATATTGGGAGATCGTGGAGTTATTCCTTTCTTAAGGAGTATTATACAGAGTTGCCTTATCTTACGGGTGTTATTCTATAATTCTAAATATATCAAATATTAGGGCATCATGGCCAATAAATATCTCTAGCATTGTGTTAATATTGAATATATTCTGCATTTTCTGAATTCTTATAAGTGAAGATCTTACCAATCATGCTCCTTTGGCCAATGCAATTGTTAAAATTTGAAATGTTTCCCCAAATTCTGCATTTTTCTCATATTGCTTCTTGTGGACTGCATGGAAGAAAGGCTCAAGTTGCATGATAGTGCTAATGGTTGCAATTTTTGGCATAGAAGATTTAGTTAGCATATCCACTATTTTGTTCCTTTTTCGCACTCTTTCCAAGATTCTTGCAATGAAAATGCAGTCGCAAAATGCTTCCAATATCACCTCTTACTCTCTCCTCGAACCTGTAGTTATACTGGCATCTCTAGTAAGGATACAACAAATGAGGAACATTAACAAGATCACGGACAAAATCAGTCTTGTGTGCCATCCTATCATCCTACAAAGAAGATTATATCATTTCCCATGCTCAAGCACAACATTTAGACGTCACCCATTACCAAAATCAACAAAACAAAAATTTACATATCTCTAACCCCAAAGCTAATATGGTCCAATGATCTGTAAACTTCTACTTTGGAAAATTTACGAGACCACAAAATGTTGTTTCTACTTTCAATTATTGAAAATGACAGAAACTAAAAGCTAATGAATGAATCTTAGTGATTAGAACTACTTGCAGCAAATTAGAATGAACAACTTAATGCAAACACAAGATTTTTATCCTAGAAACCCCCAATTTGAGGGAAAACCATTCGGGAAGGGCAATTGCTCTTTCTTCCCACTTATATATTGACCAATTTAAACAATTATAGATTACAAGAAGTTGAAGGAAGACAACAATGTTACTTCCACCCTCCACACTTGTTTGTTCTACACTTTCACCTTGCTTCTACAATTCAATTCCAGCACCAAAGTCTTCTTGCTCACTTCTCCCATGAATCGATGATGAATTCCACTCGCTCTCTTGCTTAAATAGCTTGCTCCCCATGTCCTCCCATGCACTGGAGAATGGGAAGAGACATCCAAGGAAGAGCCGCGGTCAAAACGTTTGAAATCCACGACCGTTCGTCACTTTATTTATTTTGTTTCATTAGTGACAGGACCACCGGTTAACGCAGACTAGCGGTTACGCAACTACCGGTCTGTGCAAAGGGGTGGTTACACAACCGCTACTCTACACAGAGTGGCGGTTCTATAACTTAACAGTCTGCTCTTCTTTCGGATTGATTTTTCTTTTGGTTCTAGTTGCTCTGATGAAATGGTGCTTCTTTAGATCCCTATGGATCATCCAAATCTCCTATGAAACAGGAAACCATAACTTTGATACTAGTGCCAAAGCATACAACTAATAGCCTCATAATGCTCACACTAATCCTTCCTTGGAATACCCAAGATGGATCATTTTACAAATCTCACACTACACCAACCCATCCCACAAAGAACATTTTCTGAAATCCTTGCAGCAAAATCCAAAAATTCCAAAGTCATTTGATGACATTCATAAAAACATAGAAAACCTCAACGCCATTGGCTATGCGTAAGGCATGCCAAAACCAACAACAATACCCAAACTTAGAACCTTTTTAGGAAAACTTGGGGCAATTCAAAGGTTTGTCCCCAAATTTGTCCACACGTATTCCCTCAACTCCATTCTAAATGGGGAAAAGTCAAAATGGAACAAATCTTACCAATGCCACTTCAAGAAGGACCCCAAATTAGAGCATGCCTTGCGTTATCCAAAGGATAACTTTCGTGCCATATCTACACTTCCCAAAAGAAACAACTATTGTTGGCAGCATCGTTCAACCACCCATTATATCTGCGATTGCATAACCTGTAAGCAACATATTAACATCCAACAGCATCTCATAATGCCCGCTGTTCCTCAACATCTCACATTCAAAAAGAATTACCAACAAAAAATTTTATAGTCATCAAAGACATCATTGGGCCAAGCATGTATCAGCTTCAAACAAACGAAGGAAATAATTTCAAAGAACCAACGCTCAATTTCTGAAAAAGAATTATGCCTAAAGTACATTTTGTTATTTATTACATTTGGTTAGACATGTAGCACACTTTGCATTCCATGTCAGAACTGTCTGCATGTTTACTTACATCTCACATCTCACATCATTCTAGCACTCATTTTAGCTCAATTTACATGATGATATCTAGCATCATTTTAGTAACATTTTTAGCATTTTAGCGAACTCTTACAAAACTCTCCCTAGTCTCAATGCTCAGAGCTCAGAGCCCTTTCTATCTTTCTATACTATTAGCCTCTTGTCTTATCCCTACCATAGTAATCTTTTGCCTCTCGATAACCTTATATCTCATCTCTCACTAATATTCTTTACTATCTTAGCAAGCCCCATGGCTCTTTGGGCTAGGCTGGTGAATTGCATTGCATCCCCTCAGGAATCAACCATGCCTTCTTCACAAGCAAACATTGTTGGGAAATTCTACGTTAAAACTTAATACATCATAATGCATGATATATTAATCTAATATTTAATAGTAGTGTGTGTATGTACATGAGTTGTAATAACTCATGATTAGGGTAGAAGAGTATTTGTAGGGGAGAGATAATGGTTGGCTCCACATTAGTAGGAGAACCAACATGTATAAGAATATCTCAAATGATTGAATAAAATCAAAATATTTGAGTAACTCCAATGAGGCATCAGAGCAGGTTAGAGTCAAGTTTGTGTAAGCACTGTTTTTCTAAAGTTGGTCAAGGGGCAGCTAGGTTGTGCTATTGTGTCAGTTGATGAAAAATCTTCTTTTTTTAATTTGTGCTTTTGTGTAATGTTTTCGTGTATATTGAGGTGAAGCTTAAGGTAGTTTCGGGTAAGTTAAGGCAATTATTTTGTAGCTCATGAATTGGCTGTCAGATTTCATATTTTTGTCAGTACTTCATCCTTAGTGGCCCTGTATGCATATCACATATCTGGTCAAAGCGTAGCATCATTCTGTTAGTGCGTCGTTGGTATTGACTGTTAGCATTACCATGCATCTTTGGATCTCATCTGGAGTCGGAAATCTTCATGTATTGCAACCGTGTGAGTCATTCACACCTCCAACATCTTGTGTTTGTCAGATCCTCGTCCATCAATTGCATCTCTGCACCCATACGCTGCAGATCATACACCGCCATTGGACCCCATTCGTCCAAAGTTTCAAGTCCATCGCTGTTGTTTCCTTGTTGAATTCTGATTTCTTTGTGCGTATGTGCAGACCTGTGTGTGTCTTTGATCATGTTCAGATCTGTTCTGTAGTCTTTGTCATATCCATTCCTTACCTGTGCATCAACTCTCATGCGTCCATCAACTAGCCCAGACTCCATTCATCAACTAATGCACGTCATGATCCACCTCCAGATTCCAAGGCTCCACAATTCAATCTACATAATTTTTATGTGAATACCATGTGTCTCTAAGTGCATATTGTTAGCTTTGCAACCTTTATTTCTGCCTACAACCATCCACGTGCACCCTCCATTCATGTTCGATCTTTGTGCCACTTGCCTGGCATTCCTCAACTGTATTTGTCCACCTACATGCAAAGATCAATACCCAACATCTTGTTGTCAGCACGTCCGGCTCTGCCATCAACCAATGACTCATTGTCCTCAAGTACACTCCGTTGAGATCACTCTCGCACCTATCCCTGGGAACACTCTACCACATCCATACAAGTCAATTGATCTGAGTCCGAAAACAAGCCAATGTAATCAGTATTAGGTATAAGCCAAAAAGCTTAAGGCTGTATGAAGAATTCATAGATCAGTACTAAAGTTTATAGATAGTACAGTAGTTTTGCTTAGGCATAGGAGTTATGATTATCAATAGTGGTTACATAAATTGCCTTTTGGTTGTTCTAGTCCATAATGATGTTCTAGAACATAGTGATTGGATTAGTAATAAATTAAATGTTTGTTTAGTAGTTAGTTAATTTAGTCTATAACTTTGTAGTTTGTCTAGTAGTGTCAATTTATTTTACTAATAAGTTTTTCCATTATGTCATTTTTTAGAGTCTTAGTATTGTTATTTTGGGTTTATTTATAGTATTGTTATTTAGTGTTTTGTCTTTATTTAATCATTGTTATTTGTTTATTAATAATATGTTTGTCAATAAGAGTCAATAGTGGGTCCCTTGAATAATTGTGTCAATTTAATAACTTAGGTCTCTACTCCAATCTGTAGTTCAAGGTCTGAATAAAGTAGTTGTATATCATTTTGTCGTCAAAGTTGAACTAATGCTCTCGGTAAAAGATGCACTATCTGGTGAATCCAATGCCCAACTAAATGAGTCCGTTCTATTTTGGGGGGAGGGGGAGGAGGGTATTTTCTACATATGATTCAAAAATTTGGTGCCAAATCAACTAAAGTCAAGGAAGATGACTATTGGTAGTGGTAACCATTCTCCTATACATGATCAAGTGGCAGTGGCTACAAACGTGAGGTTCAATGGGGTGGTCAGCACCTACTAAAGACATGGTGAGGACCCAATCCCACAATTTTGACTTGTACTTGCTCAGCGCGGCCCAGCCAACTAGAAGAGCATAACAGAAGAGAAAGTGGGGGCCCATGCTATAATTGCGTTGAAAAGAGTGTATATCCCTATACTCTTAATGTTGAGTAGATCAGTAAGGCCCAAACCGACTAATCATGTTGTGAACAGTGGTGTGTCATTGTTCGGATTTTTGGAAACTGGATAGAGTGTGTCCCTATCCACATTTGACTGTACAATCTCAGATAGATGTATGTTCCTATCCCTAATAAGAGTTGTAATGAGGCGTTTCCCACTGCCCTGTTGGATTGGTGATATGTTCCCAACCATCATTGTTCATTTCAAACTGGAAATATGGCCAGGTTCTCTTACAATACTCCTTTTCCTATGACCTATGTCTATAATAAGAGGGGGAATGTTAAGAATCCTAGGTTGGTACATCATAGTTCATGATATATTGATCAAATATTTAGTAATAGTGTGTGCGTTTGTACGTGAGTTGTAACAACTCAAGATTAGAATAGAAGAGTTTTTTAGGGGAGACATAACAATTGACTCCTCATTAGTAGGAAAACCAACATGTATTAGAATCTCTCATATGATTGAATAAAATGAGGTTATCTAAGTAACTCTGATTAACACTTCCTAAGCTACTTGCCTTATTACTCAAAGCTCCCACTCCCAACCATAGCTAAGGTTGTCTTAGAAAGATGGGGTAGTGGTCGATAGTGTCATTTTGCTTCTTGAAGTCAGGTGTATTTGTTGTAGCAAAACTTTTGTAATCTATGTACTTATCTCTCATTCACACTTACCATTTCTTGTGACAAAGTCTCGAGTTTGTCTATCACCATGTCATCCCTTTGCACATTTTAAATGGCACAACCCAATCATCATGCTATTTACCCATTATTTCACATTCCTTGTTCTCCACACCAAGGTTGGATTTAAGATCGCACTATTTGATAAGGTACAAATCTAGGAGTAGTTAACCGTCTTGGTTTGTAGGTCTCCCTTTCTCCAGCTAGGTGCAAACTCTCTAGTGTCGTCATCCAAAAAACCCATTGTTGACCTTTTGAATATGTATGGAGAAGGACAAAAAGTAAAAGTAGTAGAAAGAGAAAAATCAGGAAAGAAGCAATCAAAAGCCCAATATCAAAGTCAAAAGGCAAGAAAAAACAAATACCAATCACAACCATAAAAGACATTGTCAAAATCATTGGCACACCCCTATCCTAGTTGAAAGATTAAACTCCACATTTGACCTCACATTAACAAGTAAGGTATACTTGACAAATTAGCAACGCTAAGAAGTTGGGATGAATAATAGGAAGGATAAGAATTTGAATTAATGGGAAATAAAAATAAACATGAATATGACTCACTCAAGGGTGGTAAGGTTCATGTCGAGTTCACCAAAATGTAGGTAACCTAAGACAATCAACATGATTATCCTCTCTCTCTTGAATAATAAAGATTAGGATGAGTAAAGGACCATTTTGGGGCTAACACACATGCCAAAGACAGAGTTTAGAGGTGTAACAGTTGTGGATCTAGAAGAGAGTAATGCACACTCATATTAAACGTGTAGGGTTCTAAATTCTATGTCTAAGATGGGGAGATGGGTTCTTAATAGAATCTTAATTTCATAAGAATAAGGTAATAAACAAGAGCTACGTTTAGATTAAGGGTTGTAATGTCATTTGGCAGTAAGCATGTGTTGTAAATAAGTAATGTAATAGATAAATGTATGTTGCACTACCCTAGTCTAATACATCAACATGATCAATCATACAACATAAAGGAAAGAGAAGAGTTAGGGATACGTAACTCTGTGAAGACATTGTTGGCGCATTAACCCCCTCCAGGTTTAGTAATACCTCATGAGAGCGTTGTCATGGGTGGATCACAAGAGGGATAGGTAGACTGTTACACCTTTGATCCGATGTCATATATCGGGATATGTATGGCTGACTTGTGGATAACATAATCTCTTAAGATGTCATATCTCATTATTTTATGCTTTCATATGATTGGTAGGTCGGCCTAGGTGAATTAAATAACATACTAGGGTATATACAAGAATAAGTAACTCGTAGATGAGCATCATATTGAGCACTTGAGTCTTATTGTATGGTTAGGAGGCTGCCCCTCGAAGTGGCTAGTTCATTCCACTTGCATATTGTGATCTTTTCTCTCTAGTTTGGTGTTCTTTGGTGTTCTATTGTTATTGATATTCAAATCTAAGTAATCTCATTACAAGTATCAAAGCTTCGATTTGGGCCAAAATTAGGTCAAAACCCCTAACTTTGAAGCTTCGGCAATATCTCACAAACGATTGCGAATTTTTGGGCCATTTTTCAACAGAATTTGTGGAATCATTCAAGGGTCTCTCAAAATTTCAAACCTTTATGATTTGTTTTAAATCTCTCCATTTTAGGGTTTTTGATAAAACTACTTCATAGGCAGCAATATATGGAATTTTTCTAAGTTATTTACATTTTTAGAAAGCTTGCCAAAATTTAGCAAGGGTTTATTCCCTATGTTATTGTCTATTTACAACACATGCTTACTGCCAAATGACATTACAACCCTTAATCTAAACGTAGCTCTTGTTTATTACCTTATTCTTATGAAATTAAGATTCTATTAAGAACCCATCTCCCCATCTTAGACATAGAATTTAGAACCCTACACCTTTAATATGAGTGTGCATTACTCTCTTCTAGATCCACAATTATTACACCTCTAAACTCTATCTTTGGCATGTGTGTTAGCCCCAAAATGGTCCTTTACTTATCCTAATCTTTATTATTCACGAGAGAGAGGATAATCATGTTGATTGTCTTAGGTTACCTACATTTTGGTGAACTCGACATGAACCTTACCACCCTTGAGTGAGTCATATTCATGTTTATTTTTGTTTCCCATTAATTCAAATTCTTATCCTTCTTATTATTCATCCCAGGGATACGTAACTCTGTGAAGACATTGTTGGCGCATTAACCCCCTCCAGGTTTAGTAATACCTCATGAGAGCGTTGTCATGGGTGGATCACAAGAGGGATAGGTAGACTGTTACACCTTTGATCCGATGTCATATATCGGGATATGTATGGCCGACTTGTGGATAACATAATCTCTTAAGATGTCATATCTCATTATTTTATGCTTTCATATGATTGGTAGGTCGGCCTAGGTGAATTAAATAGCATACTAGGGTATATACAGGAATAAGTAACTCATAGATGAGCATCATATTGAGCACTTGAGTCTTATTGTATGGTTAGGAGGCTGCCCCTCGAAGTGGCTAATTCATTCCACTTGCATATTGTGATCTTTTCTCTCTAGTTTGGTGTTCTTTGGTGTTCTATTGTTATTGATATTCAAATCTAAGTAATCTCATTACAAGTATCAAAGCTTCGATTTGGGCCAAAATTAGGTCAAAACCCCTAACTATGAAGCTTCGGCAATATCTCACAAACAATTGCAAATTTTTGGGCCATTTTTCAACAGAATTTGTGGAATCATTCAAGGGTCTCTCAAAATTTCAAACTTTTATGATTTGTTTTAAATTTCTCTCCATTTTAGGGTTTTTGATAAAACTACTTCATAGGCAGCAATATATGGAATTTTTCTATGTTATTTACATTTTCAGAAAGCTTGCCAAAATTTAGCAAGGGTTTATTCCCTATGTTATTGTCTATTCGGCCAAAATATTTCAAAAAACCCAAACCCTAAATCCCTACCCTATACCCTTAATCTGAACCCTAAATCCGAATAGAAAACCACGACAAGGCCACAAACTAGAGGAAAAGGAAAGTGTAACACCACTCTAGGGGAAAATACTCAGGATATGGAAATGGAAGGACTTACTAAGTCTTCAAACCTAGGGTTTTCCTCAACAAATCATTGAATCAGTCAACTTGAGTACGATTTGCACATTTTTGCAATCAGCAATGGTGACAAAAGACACTCTAGATGAGGTCAATGACAAATTGATCACAATGAAATCAGAACTTGTGGCAGCCTGTTCTAGTCTACAACCACAACCTGCTAACACCCAACTAGGTCATTCGGGGCCTCCCATTAACCATAATTCCAATTCAACACAGCCACATCACTCATCCTATTCCAATTTAGGGGGGTAGAAACCTGATGCCAAAAGTGGGGATGAGAAAATTTGATGTTAAGGACCCAGTCACATGGATCAACCAAATACAATTTTTTTTTGAGATGCATCGAGTTCCAAGTGGACAAAAGGTGGTATTAGCATCCTTGTATTTGGAACTAGAACAATTCATTTGGTATAGATGGATGTGTGAACAGAAGAAAAAGAAGGGTCTCCCCGTTACTTGATCAATGTTCACAAATGAGCTCCAATTGCACTATAGTAACAATGTTACAAAGAATTATTTTAGTCAGATAGCAAAGTTGCTTGAAATAGGGATAGTTAAGAGTTTTATCTAGTAGTTTCAAAATTTGTCTTTAGTGTGGATGGCATCTCAGAGGACCATCTAAATGATCTGTTCTTGGGTGGTCTCAAGCATAGATAGCATACTCGGCGAGTACTCGCAGAGCTGGCGAGTACTCGACAAAGAAAACATCAAAAGAATACTTGTTGGAAAAACTCGCAAAAAAGGACTCACCGAGTTTTGGCGAGTACTTGCGGAGTTAACTCGGCAAGTACTCACCAAAACTCGGCGAATCTAAGCCAAAAACTCGCCTGACATGGACAATACGCGTCAGGCACGGTTTTTACACTCAAAAAACTTGGTTTTTTCCCTTTATAAGGCCCTAAAGCACTTCATTTCATTCACACAACCATTTGAGCTTGCATTGCATGTGTTGAACAGATTTTTGAGCGAATTTGAAGAGGAAATTTGGAGAATTGCATTTGGAGGTAAGTTTTTTTTTTTAATTCTTTCAAGTTTTTGCAAATTTGATATATATTTTAAGAATAAATACAAATAAAATCAGGCTCCACAACCAACATAATACTTGTTTGCAACCGTAGGTATGTTATTTTATTAAATTACAGTGAAATATGGTTATTCAAGAATTTTTTTGAAAAAAATTAATTAAGCTTTACGTTTTTTTAATTTTTTAAATGTGCATTGTGTTGCAGATTAGAGCTTAACAATGGCATCAGGGTCGGCATCATAGCACTTATCAGCCGGCTGTTGTATTCGCATGATGATGCGATTTTGTATTGTATTTATATTCAAATGGAATAGAAAACACTTCTTCAACATTTTATGGACTCATTTAATACATTTTGTAGCTATATTTTGCTTAAAATTTATGTTTTTTAAAGAAATTTGCGTATTTTTTAGGTTGCCAAGTATTACCGAGTCTTGCCGAGTCAATTTTTTTTGGGTTTGCCGAGTATTCATCGAATAGGAGTATGCGAACTATGGTCTCAAGGATAGCATCCAACTTGATCACCTACTTAACCCAAATTCAATATCAAAATCCATAATAGTTGCTCGCCGAGTAGAGGAAAGAGATATGGTCAAACAGAGGGCTCTCACTACTCACAAGGAGCGTAGAATTCCAACACAATCATATCCCAACCTACCCATTTGATTCCTTAACAAATTGAAGAGAAGCAAGCAAAAGGCCTATGATACAATTGTGGCAAGTGGAGTAAGGGAGATAAATGTGTTGAGAAGAAATTGTTCTACATTAAAGGGCCCAACAAGGAAGAAGACAAGGATAAAGCGATCGGTGAAGAGGAAGAGGTGTCGGGGATCAAGGCTAAAGAATCTCAACCATCTCTTGCCATGCAATTTCAAGCATTAGCACCCCACAAACCCTTAAGGTCGTCAGGTTCGTGAAGAAACAAAGGGTGACAGTATTAATTAACTTTGGAAGTACTCACAAGTTTATCAAATCATATGTTGGCCTTGTGCTTAAATTGCTTTGTTTATCCAACCCCAGAGTTTCACTTCATGGTTGCAAATGGAGGTAAAGCTAGTTGTTCAGGAAATTGCCAAAAATTTAAGCTATCCATGAGAGATTACTTGTTAAATAACCCAATGTATGCCATTTCAATGGGGGGCACACATTGTGTTAGGGGTCCAATGGCTTACTACCTTGGGAACTGTTGAGATGCACTTCCAAGATTTGTTCATGCATTTCCATTTTGAAGGGGGGATTTTTGAGTTGTATGAGATGAAGGAAAAAGCTCCAAAGTTGTTGAGTTCTCATCAAATACAGAGGACGCTTAAGAAGGATGAAGATGGATTTGTGGCACAACTATTTTCACTGGAAGCCCAGCCATCAAAAGGTCCTATATCATCAAATCTACAAGCAATTATAGATGAGCACTCAATTGTTTTTGGGAATATGTCGAAAGGGTTGCCTCCCAAAAGAGATCATGATCATGTCATTCAGCTAGTACTAAGCAGCCAGCCACCCAATATTCGACCTTATCGGTACCCTTATCTACAGAAGAGTGAGATTGAAAATATGGTAGAGGAGATGTTGGAAGCAAGTATTATTAGCCATAGTCAAAGTGCTTACTCTTCTCCAGTGGTGATAGTACGAAAGAAGGATGAAAGTTGGTGCATGTGTCCAAACTACATGGAGATCAACAAATACATAGTAAAAGATAAGTTTCCTATTCCTGTCATTGATGATTTGTTAGATGAGTTCCATGGTGTTGTTTATTTTACAAAATTGGATCTTCAATTAGGATATCATCAAATCAGAGTTCGCAATGAAGATATTCATAAAATAGCATTTAAGATGCATGAGGGCCACTATGGATTTCTAGGGATGGCTTTTGGCCTTACAAATGCACCATCTACATTCCAGAGTTTAATGAATTCTATCTTTCGGCAATTTCTACGAAAGATTGTTTTGGTCTTCTTTGATGATATCTTAATCTATAGCAAGAAATGGGATGAACACCTACATCACGTAAATAAGGTTTTGGAAACTCTTGAACAACACCTTTATGCCAAGCCCTCCAAGTGTTATTTTGGGATTAGGGAGGTAGAATCCTTGGATCGTATCATTTCCCATGAAGGTGTAAAAGTATATCCTCACAAGATCAAGGCCATGATGTGGACTAGAAGTTACCTAAAACCCTCAAAAACCTCAGGGGATTCTTAGGGCTTATAGGTTACTATCACATATTTGTGAATAATTAATGGTAGCATACAAATTTGCAGCACCACTCACAACTTTATTGAAGAAAGACTCCTCCATTGGAATGAGGAAGCAACATGGGCATTTGAGACACTAAAGAAGGTCATGTGTACCACTCCAATTCTTGCTACCCTAGATTTCTCCAAAACCTTCATTATCAAATTTGATGCTTCAGGGTGTGGTATAGGTGCAGTACTCATGCAAGAGGGTCGTCCCATTGCATTTGAGATTCGTCAACTCAAAGGTAAGAATATTTCAAAACCAACTTATGAGAAAGAAATGATGGACTATTATTTGTCTAATGAAATAGTGGAGACCATATCTCATGGGTTGTCACTTCAAGGTGAAGACAGATCATGATAGTCTCAAATACTTTTTGGAGAAATGACTATCATCCGAAAAACAACAGAAATGAGTCACAAAATGTTGGGTTATTAATTTGAGACCATTTATAAGAAAGGAAAGGAAAATGATGGTGGTTAATGCTCTATCTAGGAGGATGAGTCCACAGAAGAATTATTTATATGTCATGTCCATGTTACAGGAAAATAGGGTTGATCAAGCAAGATCAGAGTGGCAGAATAACACAGAGACTCACACTCTCATTCAAAACCTCCAACATGATCCGAGCGTGTCTAAAAATTTTATATGGAAGGGAGATGCATTATGGTACAAGGATAGATTGTACTTATGCAAGAACTCTAACCTTAAAAGTCAAGTTCTTTCTGAGCTACATGCTTCTCCAGTGGGTGGCCATTCTAGGTTCCTGAAAAATTATAATAGAATTATGCAAGATTTCTTCTAGGAAGGGTGGAAAGGGGATGTCCTAAAATTTGTGGCAGAATGCTTGGTGTTAGCGCAACAAGAGAGAAACTATTAAAAACTTGGGTCTTCTACAACCTCTATCTATTCCTAATGAGCGGTGGTAGGAGGTTTCCATGGATTTCATCACAAGTTTGCCAACATCTGAAAAGGAAAAGTGTAATCATGGTGGTGGTGGATAGACTCACCACATATGCTCATTCTTGTGCTGTCACATTTTTTTACAGCAAGTATAGTAGCCTTATCTTTTATGGATACAATTTAGAAGCTACATGGTATACCCAAGATTATAATATGTTTGCAATAATCATGACCCTATCATTTATTGAGGTAGCAATTTTTGGACATATTTGTTTTTTCAATAACTCAGGATTGATGGTTTCAGTGGCTATCACCCCAGAATGGTAGTATAACACTTCATTTCACACCTCAAAAATGTCTCCATTTTATGGCATTGTATGGGTACCAAGCAACATCACTCACCTCCGCCTTGAGGGTCCTACCTAAATTGAGAGCAATTGACGAGCACATTCAACACCAACAGGAGGTGCTATCTAGCCTTAGAGAGTATTTGGCAATGGCACAAAACCACATGAAGCAACAAGTTGATCAGCACCATAGTGAACGACACTTTGAAGTTGGAGACTTTGTTTTTGTGTGATTGCAGCCATATAAGCAGTTCTCCTTGAAACAACAAAAGAAGGATAACATGATTTCACCTAAATACTATGGTCCTTATCAAGTTTTGCAAAGAATTGGTAGTGTGGCATATAGATTGGAGCTCCCTTAGTCAACCAAAATACATACAATCTTCCATGTTTCTTGCTTGAGGAAGGTCAACAAACAGAAGGTGTCAACACAATCAGTATTACCTAAGCTTGATGAGGGACGAATCATCTTGGAACCTCAAGGAATCATTCAAACACGCACTAAGAGGTTGAGGACAAGGGTTATTAACGAGTATTGAAACAAGTGGAAGAATTTGGACATTGAAGATGCAACATGGGAAGATGAATCATTCCTGCAATAACATCTGAAGATTGCCAACATTGGGGACAATGTTGCTTTGAAGGGGAGGGGCATGCTACCTCCTTGATCTAGTGTCATATATCAGGATATGTATGGCCAACATGTGGCTAACATAATATCTTATCATGTCATATCTCATTTATTTATGCTTTCGTATGCTTAGTAGGTTAGCCTAGGTGGTTTACATAACATAGTAGGGTATATATATGAGTTAATAACTCATAGATGACCATCATATTGAGCACTTGAGTCTTATTGTATGGTTTGGAGGTTGCCCCCTCGAAGTGGTTAGTTCATTTTACTTGCATATTGTGATCTTTTCTCTCTATTTTGGTGCTCTTAGGTGTTTTATTGTTGTTGATATTGAGATTTATCTAAGTAATTTCATTACATAGAAGACCTCAGTAGAACAAAGTTGGGGACTCCAAAGACTTAGTAGACATTGCCGGTACAGCTATTATTGTTGCTCCTAATAACCCAGTGCTCCAACAGTAATGTCCAAGTATAAGCTCCACTAAGACCCTGAACCTCTTAAACCTTTAAAGGCATATTTGCGAGTGAAAGCAAAGCAAACTATGGGATCATGATATAGAGAAATGACAACAATGACACTTATTTATAAGAGAACATAAGTTGAAGGCACTATCTCTCTTAGCTGACGACATCAACCATGTTCGACGTAGTCAACTAAAGAAAGCGTTCTACTTGACTCCATGGACCATGGTCGATGCAATCAGCCAAAAATAATCCATAAAAGTTAAAAGGGGAGGAGAGAGAATGGAGGTAGAGAAAATAGTGATTTGAAGGGGATTTGAAGGTGTTGTAGGAAGACGATGTGAAGGCGGTAGTATTGAGTATATCAAGTGGCCGTAAAGTGGTAATAGGAAGGCATGAAAAGGCAGGCTAGGGCGATGCCATGATGACTCTTTCACTAGGTACTGCCAACCAGCCCAACCCCACTCTCAGTCCCAGTACGCCCCTTAAGACACGCACTTAAGGAGGTTAATGAGCCAACAACCTACAAATAGAAATCATTAGTAAGTGTGAAATATAAGGTGTTTACACATTTCACACCTGTGCCATAGATATTTATGTCAGGAAAACCCTCATGAAGATTTTCAGACCCTGTGCAATGCTTCGTTTCCTTCTCAACCTATGACCCAAATGGGTAGACATCCCTATGGTCAGACCCCAGCATCCTCATCGTTAAAAGAGCATTCCCACATCAGTCATGGGAATGCAAGTTTACCTAGGGTCCTGCCAGCTTAGACCAAATGTTGATGTCATCCATGACTTCCATAGGTGCCTCTTGCATTTTCTCGGTTTATACTTTTTTTATCGAGCTTCAACAATCAGTCAACGCTTTTTCACTATTTTGCCAATTGTCCTTGGTCATTTTCTTCCAGATTTGATCATATAAGTGTCAGATCTGTTCTACACTTGTTTGAAGTTTACTGATCCATTCTGGATATAGATCAAACCAATTCAACTTTCAAGGAACACCAATAAAACACTGCAAACAATTTTTTGCTGAAACTTGAAACATCCATACAGGACAAAAATACATAATTGAAAATATACAGAAAATGTATCAAAGAAAAAAGAAAATCCAAATATTGGCCGGTTTATTTAATTTTTAACCATCATTTCATTCGGTGAGAAAAATATTACCATCAAACTCAACTTAAATTTCATCAATGCTTTTGCATGGATTTCCCCAATAGACGAAGCCGGTTTCCAATGCAAGACATTTCATATTTTAAACAGCCTTGCCCAAAAATAAAAATCAAATTTCTTTGCTTCATTGTTTGCAATTCAATTCAACCACATCTGGTATCAAGGGAAGCTTGTTTAGAGTAAAGAAACAAACCATCTACAGTGTAAACACATATCATCACAAACACACCAATACAAAATATTAAAATAACTTTAAAAAGAGATTTATGGTATGCCTATCTTACAGAGGGCATTGCAGTACGGTTGCATTATCCAAATTTCCAATGAAAAATAAGTGCAACACAGCAATGATAGTGCCTTTATCATTGTAAACTATATTCATAACCAACCTCCAACATGACCATAGCATCCCCAGATGGCTCATTAGATTACTGACCTGAACCAGACCTTTTTCTTCGATCAATCCTTTAACAGTTCCGCCTTTTGCTAAAAGTTCTACTAGTACCTGAAATTTTCAAAATATAAGTATTAAAATATTGTTACAAAAGTTCGCTGTCAAGAAACAGACAAAGGAGACTAAAGAAATATGCACTGCATCCGTGGATACCAAAAAGCAATGATGAGAAGAAATGTTACATAATCAAAAACTGGGGAAAAAATAAACTTTATCATATGAAAATAATTCACAACTGTGAAATGTTTCCAAACCTTGAACCAATTCCTCCTCCACAGTTTCAATTTGCAAGTGAAAGGATATACTTGTTGCCACACTTACATGTCATAGTTTTTAAGATACTCATAACTAATTAGAAAAACTTGAATTGATTCAAACCCCTTCAATAATTTATGAGATCTTTAACATTCTCCACAAGAGGCAATAGGTAAAGATGATAAATGCACAAAAAAAATGAACAAAACATCAGAGGAGAGATTCGTAGATAATGCTATTGAGTTGCACCCACAAGTAAGATCTATAGAGAATCAACAAGAGATAGAATCATTATTTGCATCTATCATAAGCAAAAAAAGGTGAATAAAGACAGACATCTAACCTCTTTTCCAATTTTCCCACTAATAGTTCCATCTTTAATGAAAACTATAAGTTCTGCCAGTTCAAGAGGTGTTAGTTTGGTCTCAGATATTGACAGCTTTTCGTTCTTAAGATATGCTGTTATATCACCCATTAACCAATTGGCCGCCATCTTTGCATCAGAGCCTTTTTCAAGCACTGCATCGAAAAAGGTTGCCACCTAAGACAAATAACACATTGTCATATTCAATTGTATCAGAAGGATATATCAAGATAGATGATTCTATGTTTTGCAATTACATCATTGTCATTTGCTAGAATGATGACATCTTGCATGCCAAGCTCCATTTTCTCATAACGACGACGCTTTTCATCTGGAAGCTCTGGCAGACTAGCTTGGACAGCATTAATGTAATCCTGTGATAAGATAACTTCAGGAAGATCAGGTTCTGGAAAGTATCGGTAATCAGCTAGCCCCTCTTTCACCCGCATAGTAATTGTGCGCTGAACAAGTAAAAATATGGCAGGAAAAAAATTAGACATCTGGGGACATTTAATGCAAAGTCAATCACAGATTTAAGCAAGAAATAGACATAATTCCATTTTTAGAAAATATGTAGAAACTTGTACATGTTGAACTTTCCAAAAGATCATGTAGCCTCACTAAAAACCTTCAAAATCAAGCTCCTATCAACACTGGCCTGTTCAAACCTGACTTCCCTCTTCCCAAAGTCGAGTCTCTTGTACAATTTTATCGCTTTGACCTTCCTCATGGAGAGACACCTGTCTAGAAATCTCAAAATCAATCGCCCGTTGCATAGCGGAAAATGAATTCATGTTCTTTATCTCCACCTGTCCAAAGAAATAAAGGATGAAATAAACAATAGATCTTTAATTTTCATTAAAGTTTAATTGCTAGAAATACAAGAAAAGCAGTTAAACACGGGGTAGAAAAAATCGGTTTGCAGATAAGAAATTCAAGCACAAGTCATAGGATCACAGACAATTTTAAATTTTAAGTACCTCCAATGCCATGAAATTAAAAGTTGAACATGAAAAGGAATTGTGTACTCGAAATTAGATCATGTCTTAGCAGGCAACTTGGGGCAGCACTAAGTTCAAACAGAACATTGATGAAGGATCAACTCTTACTTCTAATGCTACGCCCTTAATCCTGTATCTTATATTAGATGTGTATGGCCGACTTGTGGCTATCATAACTTCTTATCATGTTGTATCTCTTTCATATATGTTATAATATCATTAGTGGGTCGGCCTTGGTGATGGCCATAACATAGGAATAGTATATATAGGAGTTAGAATGTAGTAGTTGATCATCATATTGAGCACTTGAGTCTTATTGTATGGTTTGGAGGTTGCCCCCTCGAAGTGGCTAAGTTATTCTACTTGCATATTGTGATCATTTCTCTACATTTTGGTGTTATTTGAGTGCTCTAATTGCTGTTGATATTCAGATCTATCTAAGTAATTTCATTACAAGTGGTATCAGAGCTTGATCTTGGTCAGAATTTGTCAAACCCCTAATTGTGAAGGTTCGGCCATATCTCCAAATCGGTAGTGAATTTTTCTGCAATTTTTTTCTGGTGTTGCGAAATCGGTCAAGTAAGATCCTCTCCAAATTTCAAGATATTTTGACTCTATTTTGCAAAAGTTATATCAATTTTAGGGGTTTTCATAAATTTGTTCTATCAACTGCAAATTGTGGAATTTTTCCAAATTCTTTACATTTTCAGAAAGAGGATAAAAAATTAGTTTGAGTTTGTTCTTTGAGTTTTTTTCATATTTGGCCGAATTCCTCTTGAAACCCCAAACCTTAAATTTCGACCTTGATCCCTAAATCCTATTATTTTGGGGCATCATGGAGGGGCCTTCCACAAGAGGAAAAAAAAAATCTCGTCACTCCAGGTAAAACTCCAGACAAGGATGAGATAATAGTTGAGGAGTTGGAGTCAGAAGGGGTAACTACGTTACTACAATATCCTCAGGGCTAGAGTATACTTTGGTGGACCATAGGGTAAGCCACAACTTGAGTATGATTTGCGAAGCCTATAGTTTGAGATGACCAATGAAGAAGATGTAGAAAAGATCGGTTAGCGATTGGATGATTTCATGCAACAACTCGGTACAAATCTAAAGGGTCATCATCTTCTTCCAAATCAACCACAACTCAATCATACTCATATCAACCAAGGTGGATCTTCAGGTCAAAGTAATGGACAAACTAGCCAAGGTGGATCTTCGAGCATGCCCAATCCAAATACCAATACTCTATAGGGCCCGAACATGATGCCAAAAGTGGAAATGCATAAGTTTGATGGAAAGTATCCACTTAATTGGATTAATCAAATGGAGAATTTCTTTGATCTACATCAGATCTCCATTGGGATAAAAGGTGACCATGGCATCCTTGTATCTTGAACCTGACCAATTCATTTGGTATCGATGGTTATGTGCTCAAAGGTAGAAGAATGGTCTCAGTGTCACTTGGACAATTTTTACCGAAGAGCTGCAATTGCACTATAGTTCTAGTGTGTCAAAGAATTACTTCAACCAATTAGCAAAGTTATGGCAAACAAGATCAGTCAAGGATTATGTTCATCAGTTCCAAAACCTATCCTTGCATGTGGAGAATATTACGGAAGGGAATCTGAATGACCTATTTCTGGGGGTCTTAAGGACCACATTGAGTATGAGGTGTGTATGTTTAATCCACTTAAGGTTTCTGATTCTATTATCATGGCACGTAGGGCAAAGGAAAAAATTTATTTCCAACAAGAGGCAGACTTTCACTAACATCAGAGACCGTAGCACACTGACACCATCATTCCCTCGGCCAATTCAACTAACACCTAAACAAATTGAAGAAAAGAGAGTAAAAGGGTTGTGTTTTAACTATGATAGCAAATAAGGATCAAGACATAAATGTGTTGAAAAGAAGTTGTTTCTACATTGAGGGGCCCAATGATGAAGAAGAGAAGGAAGAAGATGAAGAGGTAGAGGTCATTGTCGAGCCAGAGGAGGAGTTAGGAGATCCCCAACCAACGATCTCATGTCATGCGATTTCGGGGTATTAGCACCCCCTAAACCCTCAAAGTGGTTGGATTCTTAAAAAAACAAAGGGTAACAGTGTTAATTGACTCGGGAAGTACTCACAACTTCATCAATCATAAGTTGGTGGTGCGCTTGAACTGTTTTGTTTATCCAACTCCCGAATGTCAAGTAATGATCGTTGATGGGGGTACTATTAGTTGTTCAGGAAAATGCCATAACATTAAACTCACCATGGGAGATTACTTGCTAAATAGCCCTATGTATGCCATTTCCATGGGAGGAGCAGACATTGTGTTAGGAGTTCAATGGCTTACCACCTTTGGAACCATTGAGATGAACTTCCAAGAGTTGTTCATGTGTTTTCAGTCAAAAGGGAGGACTTTTGAACTAAGAGGATTAAGAGAAAAAATCCCACAATTGGTAAGTTCTCACTAGATGCAAAAAATGCTTTAAAAAGGTGCAGAGGGTTCATGGCACAACTATTTTCATTGGAAGCACATTTGTCAAATGCAATTATACCATCAGATATGCAAGCAGTTATAGATGAGCACTCAGTTGTGTTTGAAGATATGCCAAAGGATTTACCTCCAAAAAGAGACCATGACCATGCCATCCAACTAGTACTAGGGAGCCAACCACCCAACATCAGATCTTATCGGTACCAATATGTGCAAAAGAGTGAGATTGAGAAGATAGTACAAGAGATGTTAGAAGCAAGAATTATCTGTCATAGTCAGAGTGCTTATTCTTCTCCAGTAGTGTTGGTACGTAAAAAAGATGACAATTGGCACATGTGTCCTGATTATAGGGAACTCAATAAGTACACAGTCAAAGATAAGTTTCCTATTCCTACAAGTGATGATTTGCTACATGAGTCACATGGTGTTTACTTTACAAAACTTGATCTTCGTTTCGGATATCATGAGATCAAAATTAGAGATGAGGATGTTCATAAAACAGCCTTCCAGACACATGAAGCCATTATGAATTCTTAGTAATGCCTTTTGGACTCACAAATGCACCCTCTACATTTCAAAGTTTGATGAATTCTATCTTTAAGCCATTCATGTAGAAGTTTGTTTTAGTGTTCTTTGATGATATACTAATATACAACAAAACATGGGAAGAACACTTGCATCATGTAAATAAGGTGTTGGAAACTCTTGAACAACATCAGCTTTATGCAAAGCCCTCTAAGTGTTCTTTTGGAGTCAAGGAGGTTGAATATTTGGGTCACATCATCTCTTATGAAGGTGTTAAAGTGGATCCTAACAAGATAAAGGCCATGCTTGAGTGGAAGGTTCCAAAAACCTTAAAGCATCTCCGAGGATTTTTGGGGCTTACATGTTATTATCATCGATTTGTAAAGAATTATGGTAGCATATCAGCACCAATGACAACTTTATTGAAAGACTCTTTCCATTGGAATGAGGAAGCTACCAAAGCATTTGAGAAGTTGAAGGAGGCCATGTGCACCACTCCAGTTCTAGCTACTCCAGATTTTTCCAAAACATTCATTGTTGAATGTGATGCTTCAGGGTATGGTATGGGGGCAGTACTCATGCAAGAGGGTCGTCTCATTGCCTTTGAGAGTCGTCAATTCAAAGGTAAGAATATGTCAAAACCAATTTATGAGAAAGAAATGCTAGCCATACTTCATGCAGTAAAGCAATGGAGACCATATCTAATGGGCAGACACTTCAAAGTAAAGACAGATCATGATAGTTTGAAATACTTCTTAGAGCAACATTTATCATCTAAAGAACAACAAAAATGGGTCTCAAAAATGTTGGGGTATGATTTTGAGATAATCTATAAGAAAGGGAAGGAGAATGTAGTTGTTGATGCTCTATCTCGAAAGGATGAGTCAGCTAAGGCATTGTTGTGTGCCATATCTATATTACAGGAAGATTGGGTCGAGGAGGCAAGGTCTGAATGGGGAGATGACCTAAGTACACAAAATCTCATTCAGAATCTCCAACACGATACAAGCATGTCAGAAAAAATTGTATGGAAAGGGGATGCTTTATGGTACAAGGATAGATTATACCTATGTAAGAACTCAACCCTAAAAAATAGGGTTCTATCTGAGCTCCATGCTTCTCCAGTAGGGGGCATTTGAGTTTCTTGAAAGACTTGTCATCGAATCAAGCAAGATTTGTTCTGGGAAGGGCTAAAAGGGGATGTCCAAAAATTTGTGGCCGAATGCATGGTTTGTCAGCAAAATAAGGGTGAAACAATTAAGTCCCCAGGTCTTTTACACCCTCTATCTATTCCTAGCCAGAGGTGGGAAGAGGTTTCCATGGACTTCATCACAGGATTGCCTAAATCAAAAGGGGAAAATGTAATCATGGTTGTGGTGGATAGACTCACCAAATATGCCCATTTTTGTGCCTTGTCACACCCATTTGTCACAAGTACAGTAGCAGCAGCCTTCATGGATACAGTTCAGAAGCTACATGGGACACCAAAGATTATAGTAAGTGATCAAGACCCTATATTTACTAGTAATTTTTGGACTTATTTGTTTTCATGTTTGGGTACTCAGCTAGCTCGTAGCTCTTCTTATCATCCCCAGTCTGATGGGCAAACTAAGGTGGTAAACAAGTGCTTGGAAGGATATCTTCGTTGCTTTACCTCAGATAAGCAAGCGAGATGGGTCCAATGGCTGCCACTTGCAGAATGGTGGTATAACACTTCCTTCCATACTTCATCTAAAATGTCTCCTTTTTTGGCATTATATGGGTACCATCCACCGTTCATCACCTCATCCTTGAGAGGCCAGCCAATGGGTTAGAGCAGTTGAAGAGCAAATTCACAACCAGCAAGAGGTACTTTCTGGTCTCAAGGAGAACTTGGCCATGGCACAAAACCGTATGAAGCAGCAAGCTAATCAACATCGCAGTGAAAGACATTTTGAAGTTGGTGATTGGGTTTTTGTGCATTTACAACCATATAAGCAAATGTCTCTTTGAAACAACAAGAGAAGGATAACAAGCTTTCACCTAAGTATTATGGCCCTTATCAAGTGTTGCAAAAGATTGGTACAATAGCATACAAATTGGAACTCCCTCATGCAACCAAAATACACCCATTCTTCCATTTTTCTTGCTTGAAGAAGGCATCAGCCCAGACAGTGTTACCTGAGCTCGATGAGGAGGGAAGATGAAAGATCCCCTTTAATGGGAGATAATTTTCTGATATTTTCCAATAAAATACCCTAACAATGCATAACTAGAAAACACTTAAAAAACTGAATTTGAGTGCAGATCTGTATTTTATTCCAGAAAATGCGACTAGGGTAGGAATAGAAAATTGGTATTTTCAATCACACAAAATCACCTTAACCCTTTCTAATGCCTCTTTTGTAATTGACTGAAATTTAGCAAGCAAAATGATAGTTTTCAGGCCACAAAATACTGAATCTTTATAAGATAAATTTCAGATCTGACCTGTTTATTACAGCAGCTAGAAAACATTCAGAAACCTTCCACAAAGTGCTGGAAATTATGTAGAAAAATATGCCTAATAGTTCCCACAGACAGCAGCTCCAAAACAGCACTTTTAATCTCGCTAAAACTTGCAAATAAACCCCAAAAGAGGTCGCTCCAGCCAAAATAGATCAAGCAAAATACTCAGAAATATTCTTGAGTCTTCATACAACTTGGGAATGAGAAAAAGGAAGAGTTTTCGTTCCTCCCTTGAGTTTCCTAGAGGGTTTTCGTCCCCTAAAAATTCATGTAGCTTGTGACAGCTCCAATTATGCAAAAGCATGAATAGTAATGATTATCCAATGTCATGCCCAAGTCGCCCCTCTCCTTTTTATAGAAAAAATATTATAAAATCACCTTTCCATCTTCCAATGAGAAGAGTGCCAAAATACCCTAAAAGCATGCCCATACCAAGTCGCACTTTTCCCTTGGGCAAATAAACATTACATAATATTTTATTATTTTCCTAATGTCTATTTTGGCCCACCATGTCAAGTCGCACTTTTTAGCCTAGAGTGAAATAAAATCACTTTGGCCATTTAAAAGACACTTTATTAAGTCATAATAATATTATTATAAGTGCTTTATAATAATTATTTTCAGATTGGCACTTTATAATAATTTTATGACTTAAGTCACCCTTAATCTCCTCCTTTGGCCGTCGAGTAGACTAAATGGGCCAAAGGTCTTCGACCAACAACTATCCAAGAAAAAGAGGGACATTACAGAAGAATCATCTTGGAACCGAAATGCATTCTTTAAACACGCACTAAACAATTGAAGACAAGGATCATTACCGAGTATCTAATCAAGTGGAATAATCTCGACAGTGAAGATGCCACATGGGAGGATGCAACATTCTTGCAACAGCATCCAGAGCTTCTCAACATTGGGGACAATGTTCCTCTGGAGGGGAATGGCATGCTACGCCCTTAATCCTATATCTTATATTAGATGTGTATGGCCGAATTATGGCTATCATAACTTCTTATCATGATGTGTTTCTTTCATATATGTTATAATATCATTAGTGGGTCGGCCTTGGTGATGGCCATAACATTGGAATAGTATATATAGGAGTTAGTATGTAGTAGTTGGGGATCATATTAAGTACTTGTGTCTTATTGTATGGTTTGGAGCATAGTTGGAATACTCGCACTCGGCAAATACTCGGCAGACTCCAAAAAAAAAACTCTGCAATATTCGGCCAATACTCGGGAATACTTGGCAACTTAAAAAATACTCAAATTTCTTTAAAAAACATAAATTTGCCAAAACGTGAATTTGGGGCGTTTTCTTTCATTGCTATTAATGATTTCTTTTTGTATTTTTCCATTGTTTTCTTTCATACGAGTTTTGGCGAGTTTTTTTTTAGTTTAGGTGAGTTTTGGCCTATTTTTGGAGGGTACTTGCCAAGTTTTGGCGAGTGCTCTCCAAAACTCGGCGAGTTAATTTTTGGCGATTTACTCGTTTGCATTAAAGTTTGGCAATTACTCGAGGACTCGGCGAGTATTCCAACTATGGTTTGGAGGTTGCCCCCTTGAAATGGCTAAGTTATTATACTAGCATCTTGTGATCATTTCTCTATATTTTGGGTGCTATTTGGTGTTATATTGCTGCTGATATTCAGATCTATCTAAGTAATTTCATTACATCTAACAGATAGTTTTAACTTCTAACTCTTACCTCTGACCAATGAGATTCAAATCAAACATCCTTATCCATCCTGCCTAGTTTTCCTATTTATCTATGTAGCCAGGAAACGCCTAAGGGGCCCACATTTCTGCTTGGAAACGTTTCGGAAATGCGAAACGGGTACGAAACGTGTCCGAAACATTTCCAAAAATTTTTATTTTTTATTTTTTTATTTTTTATTTTTAAAAAAAATTAAAAAAACGTCGAACTTATCTAGATTATTATCATGGATATGTGAATCATTGAAATTGTAACTATGTTGAATGATGAGTTATGACTCTTTAGAAGTTCAAATTTCAATGAATACAAAATATTTTGAGGGCTTTATCAATTATCTCTTATGGTCTACAAATTTACAATTATAAAATGAGTATTATGCATATATATATATATATATATATATATATATATATATATATATATATATATATATTTTTATTTATTTTTTTAATAATATATTGTACGGATGTTTCCAACGACGTTTCGTATCCAAGGTTTTTTGAAAATTGCCGTTTCCGCGTTTCGTACCCGGTTCCGTTTCCTGGCAAGATAGCTATTTATATATTTTAAATAAAAGCCTTCGAAAACAATAAGCAACAAAGTTGCTGAGAAGATGAGACAAGTTTACAATATAAAGGAAAATTGATGGCAAGGAAGATGAAAGCAAACAGAGCATCAGCAGGAAAACTGTGAGTAAGGGTATAAAAGTTACTTGCTAAGTTTTGAAGATGACTTGTTATGTCTCCTCTACTTGAGCATATATTAAACAGGCAAACATGTTGGAATTTGGCAGAATTGCAGTATTTTTTCCTTTTGTTTTGTCTTAAAGACTTAAACTCAGTTTTGTCATTAATATTTTGTCTTTGAGATGCATCCCTTCGAAATCAGAAGGGCCTCCAGAGCTATATTAAATAAATGTTAATCTTTGTCTCTTCAATTTTATCCCCCAGATATTGGCTATGTTGAGAATATTTTCTTTAATCCCAACCCCATACACTGTTCCAATAGATACAGGAGTTTACTTCATCTTCGATCACTGTTTGTTGAATATCTTGAAGTGAGTATTCTCAAGGTTTTACCACCTCTTGTTACATATCTTCTGGAAATGATGATTTACAAAATTATATATGTATCCTAATTTTGTGTGTAATCTTAGACAGTAAATTCAGGCGGAAGCATTTCTGCACAAGTATTCAATGGCATCACAAATACAAAATTTACACCTTTCCTTGAGTTGTTTTTTGTGGAAATGCATCAATTCAAATTCGTCATCTTGAAATATGCAAGTTGCTCATTGCTTTTCATGCCTTTCTTTAAATTCCCAATTCAGATTATACAAATGCTTTTGCATCATTTGGAGTCCCCTGAGAATTTCCGCCTAGACTTGAGGTTGGGCATCTCATCAACATATAAAGAATTCACAACTTGATAAAGCAAGTAATTTCCCGCACAAGCTAAACTCTTTGGGTAGCAAACATAATAACATTCTTTCTGCTTTATTTTTCCTAAAATTTAAAATTGTTATACTAAATTTATTGAGGACTTAAAATATGGGTTCTGACAGACAAGAGTTTGAAGTCCCTAATCTATCACATTTTCAGGCTACCGTGGCAACTTAAGATTTAATACATCAATATCACAATAGGGCAAAATTACCAGCTGAAACAGTGCTACTACCAAGAATACCAAATACAAAACTACTGTTGTCCAAACTGGGTATCCACACGATGCCCAGTAACCTATATTATGAACAGGAAAGCATAATCATGATAAAGTCTTGTAACTAAAGTCGGACTTCACCCTCGAAATCGTCCATCTAAAAACCCTTCAAATACACATATATGCCACTGGTTCCCAGGTTTTCCGTCAACAAAATTCATCAAACTTGTCCTGGAGGTAATTGTCATTGCCATTGCATAGTCTTAGGATCATAGCTAAAAACACTGCAAACTAAAACCATGAAATGAAATGGAGACAGAACAGTGTACCCCATGTTTTGTGCCATGCAAATCACTGAGGAGCAATTTATAGAATTAGCTTCACATCTGGCCAATAATTTTTTAGATCCAGACAGCAGCTGGAGTAGAGACTGCTCTTGCAGATGTCTTTATCTGCTGGACTATCCCTTTTCAATGACCTCGATGGTAGTCTTCTGCTGGTCCAGAAATGCCCACTTCAACCAGCAACTCTGGACCATAACCTCTTCTTCCAAATTCTTCAAACAACAATTCTTTTCAGGATGACTCTCTTTCATATGAATGACTCAATTGACCAGTTCCTCCACCCCGACACATCAGGGGTAGAAGAAACTGCACCCTTCTTGCCTATCATGCCTCCGCCAAGGTGCCATGAAGGTCATCAAACTTCCAGTCTTCCACTCAGAACTACCCAAAAAAATTTGCACACAGAGCTGATTGGAATTTACCTGATCAATGACTACTCTGTCCATCATCACAGCAACTCTCTTCATTACAATATTTACTTCTGGTTATGTGTGGAAGAAGGAATTTCTAACCTTGGTAGTTCCCGAGCCCGAATCAACCACCCAAGGTCCAACCCCTTCAAAACTTCATAGTCAATGTCTAAGTCAGCAGGGCTCATTTTCCTCTCCTCATGCCTCTGAAGATCTGCCACCTTTCTATTGTTGAAACCCTCCAACTGATAATTTGACATTGTTCCCTTTACCACCGGGTTGGTCATCCAGCACTTTCTGCCCTTAGAGCCCACTCATGTCTTCTTTACCCTTTCTCCTAGCCATGGAAAGGGCAATGACGATCATGCATTGAAGAATCCGCAAGATGCACAGCCTAAGCCAACCAACACAGTAAAGAAAGTTAAAAGAATCTACAAGATGTAGAGCCTAAGCCAACCAGCACAGTAAAGAAAATTCAAATAACAGGGAAAGTCCTCTGGAAGCAGTTCAAATTTTACCAGTACCTGCAATGAGAAGACTGTTCCTTTTTCCCTTCAATGTGGCTTCCACTATGTTCACCCAAGCTGCTAAGAAAGACGAGCACAATCGCATGACATGCTGGTATATTAGAGATTGCTGTAACAGTGTAAATGTGGCTTTGAGAAGAGTGAAGACCTACAATCCCATAAGAAGGCATCAACTCCCTATCATCCATGGCATCACTCTTCCTCACATACGAGAGATAGCATTATTTATGCTAAGCAATCTGTCGACTCGTTTCTTCAAAGAAGAACAGAAGGGCTTTAAGAAAGGAAGTGAAAAAGTAGCAGCATCTACAAAGTAAAAGGTAACATTGTTATCTTATTTCAAAGCAGACTTTATGATTTTGGTAATTGAGAAAGAGGTTGTGAAAAGCCTACATGCAGGAAAGATGAACAATTAAGTTTGAACTGGGTGTGAAAGTGGAATAGAGGTAACTTACAGAAGTCAAGAATAAGTAGGAATTTGTAAAGGACGATGAAGATCTAAATTTGGAGGAAAATATAGTGCGAGAGCCACTAACCCCAGTGAGAGGAAGTAGACCACAGAAGAATAGGGTTGGACCCCCAATGCACCCTGTCCAAGAGAACAATGTACATTCTAACTGCAGAAATGAGAGATGGAATCTGCAATATGTGGTAAAAGTTTAATGGAGAAGCTGCAAGCCATCATTACATTACATAAAAACAGCCATATAAATAGCTTGGAAAAAGGCTACAAACAAGCAATGCTACAATCAAGGAGTAGTTGTAGCGGACTAACAATAAGAGTAACCATAAGCTTAATAAAGCTTTATGGTAAACCTATGTACTAACCAAATAACAAGCTTACTAACAAACTATTAACAAGCTTGATTATTAACAAACTAATATAATATTCTAATACCCTCCCTTAATGATTGAACCGGAAAAAACCCCAAGCTTATCTCGAAATTTTACAAATTTGTCTTTACACAAAGATTTAGTCATTATATCAGCTGGTTGCTCAGAGGTAGGACAATAATAAAGACATATGTCTTCATTAGTGACCAACTATCAGATGTAGTGATGATGAACCTCAATGTGCTTTGTCATAGCATGAAAAATTGGATTTTGCACCTTCTTTAGTACACTTTGGTTGTCACAGAAGATAGGTATAGGTGTTGATGAATCAAGTTGAAGATCCTCTAATACTGATTGAATCCACATCAGCTCTCGACCTGCATTAACCATTGCTTTGTACTCAATCTTAGTCAAAGACAATGCAACTGTACTTTGAAGCTTACTCTACCATGAAAATGCCCCTGAACTAAGAGTGAAAATGTAACCTGTTAAAGATTTTTAAGAATCAACTAATCTTGCCCAATTTGAATCAGTATACCCTGTCAACTCAACAAGAACTGTTCGTTTATATAGAATGTCGAAGTCAAGAGTTCCTTTGACATATCTAAGAACTGATTTTGTAGCTTGCCAATGTGCTTCACGTGGTTTAGCCATGAAGCGCGAAAGATAACTTACTGCAAAACACAAATCTGGTCTAGTAGTAGTAAGATAAATCAACCTAACTACTAATTGTCGATACACGGTTTCATTGACCAGCGGTGAATTAGTGTTAGTTGAGTGTTTTGTCCTTATTTCCATAAGTGTAGCTATTGGATTACAATCATACATTTTGAATTTGTCTAACAAAGATTTGGCATATTTTGTTTGGGATACAAAAATTGTATAACCAAAATTGTAGCACTGTCAAAACTTTACACTTAAACAATATTGAAGCAGTCCTAGATCAGTCATTTCAAACATAGAACAGATGTCGCCTTTTACCTATTTAATCAAGTCATTACTACTTTAGGTGATGGCAAGATCATCAACATAGACAACTAGAACCACTAGGTCATCACCAACCAATTTAACATAGAGAGTAGATTTTGCATCACATCTTTTAAAAATACTCTAAGATATTTATCAATTTTGAAAAACTAGGCTCAAGGAGCCTCCATAAGTCCATACAAGGACTTCACTAACCTGCAAACCAAATGCTCTTTTCCATGAATCTGAAATCCCTGTGGCAGTATCATGTACACCTCTTCCTCTAAGTCTTCGTTCAGGAAAGCACTCTTGACATCCATTTGATATACCTTCCAACCAAACTAAGCAACAATAGCAATAACCAGTCTGAAAGTACCATTTTTGCTGTAGGAGCAAATGTTTCCTCTTAATCTACTCCTTCATGTGCATATCCTTTAGCAACAAGACAAGCTTTATACTTATCTCGAGAACCATCTGACTCACGTTTTACTTTGTAAATCCATTTACAACCAATGGCTTTCTTACCTAGGGATAAATCTAACAAGACCCAAGTTCCATTTTTTATTAGAGCATCATACTCCACCTTCATGGCAAATTGCCATTCTTGTTTTTCTTTAACATCTGCATAAGTATTGGGCTCAAAGATTTGCGACACAACTTAATTGAGAGCAAATTTTACCTACTCAAGATTTTTAACCGCTTGTTTCCCACATCTAGTGGATCTACCTTCCAATGATTTTGGAAGCTCATCTTGCTGAACATCTTGCAGTGTGCTATAGTATCACTCTGGGCTTTTATGCTGAATAGTTGAATCACTGTTTGTTTCACTAGATCCTTCCATCAAGCTAGACTTTTCTATTGTGGGTCTTTTTAAGTCCGATTCCTCTTTAGGACTAGCACTTGATTCACAATTATCAATAGGAATCTAAATATTACTAGTATCAGTAGGTGTACCATCTTTTGAGAAATATGGAACTTTCTCGTCTATTTTCACATCTCTACTTATCACAACCTTATTTGTAGAGATATCTAGTAATCTATATGCTTTGGATTGCTCATTATATCCCACAAACATGTACTTTTTACTTTTAGCATCTAAACCACTCCTTGTTTCTTTAAGAATTAATGCTAAAGAAATACAACAAAAATTCAGAAATCACTTACATCAGACTTTCTACTTGACCATGTTTCTTCAAGAGTGATGTCTTGCACAACTTTACATGGACTTCTATTCAAGATGTACACTACAGTATTTACAGCTTCTGCCCAATACCAAAAAGGTACATTTCTACTTGGCACCATACAACGTGCCATCTCCATAACAATCCTATTTCTCCTTTCCACTACTCCATTTTGCTAAAGAGTGCAAGGAGTGGTATATTGCCTGTGTATACCTTATTTTGTGCAGTAATCATTGAATTGTTTGAAAACGAATTCCTCTGTATTGTCTATTCGGAATGCTATGAATCTTTTGCCTGTTTTATTTTCAACCAGTGCTTTCCATGCAACAAAGTTAGAAAAACAATCTAATTTTTCCTTCAAAAAATACGCCCACATATTTTTAGAACAATCATCTACAATCAACAAGAAATACAGTGCATCAAATACTGAACTAATTTTCATGGGACCATGAAAATCTGCATGTACCAATTCTAGTACATTTTCTGCTCTCCATGCTTTGCTAGTAGGAAAGGGTTGCCTAACCTGCTTTCCCAACTAACATCCTACACATACAGCGTAATTTTCTTGAATAGACGGATGTCCATTCACCATGTGATTTTTGCTCGAGACATTCAAATATTGATAAAATATTAATGGAGAAGCTGCAGGCCATAATTACATTACATAAAAACAGCCATATAAATAGCTTGTAGAAAGGCTACAAACAAGCAATGCTACAATCAAGGAGTAGTTGTAGTGGACTAACAATAAGAGTAACCATAAGCTTGATAAAACTTTATGGTAAACCTACGTACTAACAAAATAACAAGCTTACTAACAAACAATTAACAAGCTTGATTATTAACAAACTAATATAATATTCTAATATGTGGGAGAGGTGTTAGGATGCTTTTGTCAAGAATCTCAACAGTAATGGATCCTTGAAAAGGACTGGGAATTCAGTCAAGCTCTGGACCAGATTAAGAGCCAAGTAATAGAAACAAGAACCTAGCAGTAGTTAGATTCAAAAGTGCTACGCAACATCTATAAGTATCGTTAAAATATAGGGCTTATTTATTAATGTTATATTAATATTGGTTAAGTGTTAACTAATAAATGGTTGAAACTACTTCAACCACTTTGTAACCATCTTTAACATGATAAAATGACGGACACAATGATAATGTGTGCATTCTGGTTTCTCTTCATCCGTTCTTTGTACATTCTATCCTTTCTCTCTCTGCATATTCTAATATTGGTAGCAGAGCAAGGTAAGCGAGGAAAGAAAAAAGGGAAGAAGATCGGTCCCATCGGGGCACGAAGTTTGAATCGAAGGAAATCAAAAGATTTTTTGTTTTGATTCAACGGCATTGCAGTCGCGCAGGGAACTCGAAGGAAATCACAAGAAGACTTTCGAAGGACATTGAGGGCAAAGTCGCAGTCAAAATCAAGGGCACGTTTTTCACACAGTCAAAACAGACATTTCTGCCATTAACACAAGGGCATAGCAAATTCAAACACGGGCAACGAATGTACAATCGTAAAAGGGCACGAAACAGGCCATTACAATCAAACACGCATTTTCTAAAACAACCTTGCAACCAAACGTGAGTACAGTCGCGAATTCGAACATGAAACAACCACAAAACCATAACAGTCGCAATTTGTAGATTTCATGAGAATAACACATAATATATAGTCGCGAGAAGCTTTTTTTAAGACTGTGTAGTAGCTTGTACGGCATTTTTTGTGCAAAGAATAAAAACGTGGATATTTCAAGGGCATGTTTTAAATAAATATAGTCATATAAGGACCTGAACAGAGGTCATGAGGGCTGGGAAGACTGCAACATTTGCAGAAGGTCAAGGCCTGCAACAGTCACAAAATACAATCGCAAGGATTTGTTGTTACAAAGCACAAACTAGGGCTTTTTATTTGGCCATGAATGGACTGTGTTACTCTTGGAGCCAATGATAAAGAATTATCAAGTTATTGAACGAAATATTTTTCAAGAGACGGATAAGATTGTAAAGAAAAAGATGAAGGGAAAATTCCAAGACAAATAAACCAAATAGTGTTAAAAATCCATCACATGTTGACATTGATGAACTCATTGATAGAGAATGTGTATTTTAGAAAGAATTGCAAAACTTTGACGACATGAAGGAATCTAGTGTAGGTAAAACTCGGCATGGATGGTTGTCCAAATAGTTCAAGACTCTGTGAATCTCGGGAATTTCCCCTTACGAGGGTCATGAGACAACTTGATGGAGCATTGTAGGAGTAGCTCAATATGGATGGTTGTCCAACAATTCGGGAGATTTTGTAATTCGAGAGTTCGGGGAGGTGAAATCCGAGAACTCAAAAATTCAACTCAAGAATTACACATTTACAAGGGTCAAGGAGGCAGCTTGATGGAGTTTTACCTAGTCAAAGCATTGTTTTCAAAAGGGAAAGCTTCTGAAAAACGCGTAGCCTTGTTTGGTTCTGTTATTTTAATCTTCTGTCAGTATGCTCTATAGAGTAAGTCTTAAGAGGGGATGTTAAAATATAAAGCTTATTTATTAACGTTATATTAATATTAGTTTAGTGTTAACTAATAAACGGTTGAAACTACTTCAACCACTTTGTAACCATCTTTCACATGATAAAATGATGGGCACATAATGATAATGTGTGCATTCCGGTTTCTCTTCATCCATTCTTTGTACATTATATTCTTTCTTTATTCTTTGAACTTTCTCTCTCTGTCATGTCCCTCTTTTGAAGTTGATTTATGAAGTCCTTAACCCATTCTTTCCCTGTGGGTCTCGGGAGAAAAACAAGGGGAAATCAGGATTCCATTTTTATTATTGCTTAGATAGTTGTTTTCATTTATTATCATTTATCCTATTAGAAGCCTTGTGCTCCAATAGAGAAACTGAAGTAGTTTAGTAATAAAGCTATTGAGAGCATGTAGGCTCCAAATACCCATTTTAATGTTTAAAAGCACCTACTCAAGGGGTCGACCATGATGTTTATGATTGTTTAAGCTCTCCTTATGGCTATTTAAGGAGGTCACTTGGGCATTAATGATTCATGTTTTGGAGATTATTCTTATTTTGGTGAAAGTTGGCTAGTGTAGCCCTTTTACTCTCTCTCTCTCTCTCTCTCAAGGACGAAACCCCTTGGGTTGAGGATCTCTTCCAAGGACAACAACCCTTTGTTGGGAAACTTGTGAATGACGAAAACCCTTCATGAGATTTTGATTTTGTAAGCTGGTTGGCAAAGCAATAAAGGATCTTTCTCTTGCATTTGTGGTCTTCTTGGTGCAATATTCTATTTATTCATAGTGGAGCGACCCACTTTGGTGTGAAATTTTGACAAGGGTTTCGTGAAATTCATATCTTCATATCTAGGGCATTAAAAATCAGTTTTCTTACATGAGATGATTGTTGGTGATATATAATAATTTTAAATAATTAAGTGGAGCTAATTCGAAGGGTTTTGAAGGCACAAAAGTGGGTTTGAAACCCCAAATCAGGTCGCTTCCCTAGGAAGGGTTTAATTTCCAAATTTGCAAGATTATAATAGCCATCTAACAGCAGTTCCATAAATCTGATTTGTGAGCTTTGGGTCATTTCCTGAGTTCCCCCAAAAAGGGACATTACACTCTCTGCATATTCTAACAAGTATCAAATTTTCTCACCTACTTAAAACATTTCCATGCGCATAGACCTGCTCGATGATCAAGGTAATAGCATAGTTATGCACAGTACCTTCGGCTTGAAATGTGCCTGTAGGCGAAGATGATAGGGTCATCCCAAACCTTCCATGGAGATTCTTTTCTAATACTCGCACCAATTATTGTCATTGTTTTCCACTTCCCATGCACAATTAACAAATTGCATGACTAGTATATATTTTCCAGATGAATGTCATAGTACATACACACTCTCCATATCGCATAATCCATGTGTAATACACAGAATCTTAATATTTCATGGATGTTGATATATCATTAGACTATTTTGGGGAGGCAACGGAGCCAAAGCTTGTGTGGTCTATGAGTCAAACTTATAGGGTCGAAACCTTGTTTACAGTCTACCTAGTAGGTGCTCATGTTACCATAATGAGCTTCCCCGCCTATAACAAATATTAACAAACCATGTTTTAAATGTACAAAGACTCGACCATCATCCTAAAGGAAAATTTCAATAGGCCTTACGATATGGATGTCACAATACTAATCATTTTGCATTTACAATAAATTTCGTATGTATAATCATGTATTTATGGCAGTTCTATTTTGTATATGCAATTCGTAAATATCTACTCTCTTTTTTTCAATTGCAGTTTACTTTGCATGGGTGAGGACCCCAATAGTATCCCTTGTTTTATCTATCAAAAATAACAAGAAAACCATGATTTCTTCAACATTCCTTCACACACGAAAGACAGAATTTGTGAGAAACAGTATATCTAATTAAGGAGATATAAAAACACTTCGTCCCTCTACAACATTCACCTCCCAACAGGAGTTTCCTCGGAACCCACTCCCCCATGCCAGTGCTATGACATGGTCAGGACAAAAGATTTAAAATGGATGAAAAAAAAGATAACAGAGCAAAACTTCTGCAGGCGACCCTGCTACCATACAATGAAATTGGAACTGGCTTTCACCTGCCCAAGCAGATACCAACAACCTGCTACCAAAGGCCCATTAGCTCATACACCAAAGTTGGATACCAAATATCTGCCAATACAAAACGCAATCCCTTAGGCCCTAGATCTACCTCCTCATTTCCTCGCAACTGGCAGACAATACTCTAGCAGAAAACCAATTCCAGCCCACAATCGGATAAAGCCACGATTTTTCTTTTAAGCTCTAGTCTTCTGATTCAGAATTATTGGCTTCCAATTTATTTTTTTTGACAGTTCAACATCCAAGGATACTCATTAGACAAAATGTCAAAAAGCTACCAACAATGAAAGGTTACATCCTTTATATGCAAGAGGATGAAAAATGAATGGCACGCATGCGAAAGGCTAACTGCATCAACAACTAACTTGTTATATTATTGGCCCCCATTAACCCTCCATTGGGCCTTTGGGTTTCCTTTACCTTCCAATGTTTGATTTCATTAACTGGTTAATAATACCTAAACTTTATATCAAATTCATCAAGTGCTTTCAAACACCATTCCACCTTGATCAAATATTCCATATGAGCTTAGCAAAAGCAAATCATTTCATGTGAATAAATCCCCTTGTACAACATTTACTAGTATATATGTAGTATACGTGCATATACCTGAGGGACTCAAAACTAGGGTATTACACTTTTTATGACAAGGGAAATGATATGACTAGCGAACAATGTGAACCAAGCTATGTTTCTATGGTCGTATTTTGTTCACCTTTTAACAGCAGACTCCACAGTTAATGAGACCTTTTGAAGCACTTGGTTTGCACCTAAGGTGCTAACCGCTTAGCATAAGATTCAAATGGCTATCTAGTATTTCTTGTTGAGTCAATTTAAACCACTGATGGGCTTGCAGCATCAGCTTAAAACCTTAATCGCTCCATAATAGCTGAATTCGTCTTCAAGAATAATTATTTGCAAAAGTTTACAAAAAAATGAGGTGGGCCAAAATAGATCCAGATAGAGGCTTCCTTCACAATGCAATCTAAAAATGAGTCTTGGCATTTTAGAACCTGGCCAGAACTTCAAATTCAACTGCTATTTTTAGAAATAAAGAAACCGGATTTAGAGTACTAAGGGTAAGACACTCAGAATCATTTGACTGGTTGACTATTGAGTTGAACAAGTATGTGTAAACAATCATGTTTACCAAGCTTAATATATATCCCTGCATTATCTAATGCATTGGTACTTTTAGTCACTCATGACAATTTTGTTTTAATGAACTACAACGATAAAAGGGCTAACATACCCAAACTTACAAACTCTTTTATGCCACAGCTATCATGAAAACATCCGATATCGAGCAAAGCCAAAAAATCAGCTACATTTTTCATTTGAAGGACCTTTACAAATGAAATAATAAAGCATGCTACCTTACCTTAGTTCCAAAGGGAAGGTCACCTTTCGGACGAACAGAAACATTGACATCACATCGTAAAGATCCTTCTTGCATGTTCCCATTGCTCACTCCCAAATAGCGTACCACCCTTTGCAACTCAGCAGCATACTCTGCAGCTTCAAGCCCGCTTCTCATATCAGGTTCAGATACAATTTCAAGCAAAGGCACACCAGCTCGGTTCAAATCTACCTAAAAATAGTCAGCACATAGTTTAAAAATCATCATTAAAAAAATTCGCCTATTTAGTAATTGTCTGTCTTTACTGATCTGAATATTATACAAAGCAACAACTAACCCAAAGAAGTATAGAATGCCTAGATTCTTTCAGTACTGTATCCATTTGTTTTAAATCACTTAGACAGATCTTGATGGTATATATCTATTCATAACCATATCGTTAACAAGAGAGTCTAACACCTGTGGTTGACTTGGAAATACATTTCACTCAAATTATGGGCATGCTTTTCTCAATAGAATAAAAAGCTTTAGCATTTGCCAGCAATGCTGCAGAAAAGGGCTTCCTCACAGGCAAGGAATCACATTATTTTCTACACTAACCCCCACTGTAGTCACACTTCTATGCAACAAGCAAGAAATTGTCACTCGCCATGGTTTCCATTTTATCAGGCAAAAACATTGTAATAGTTATATAGTGGCATGTCACAAAAAAATATTGAAATAGTCTTGAACTTCTGACTTCATGGAACAGAGCCTGGAACCACACAGTGTAGGAACAGCTTAACTAAGTTGCAATTTTGCATACTGATCTTGTGTTTGGGAAAAAAAAATATGTTCTTGTGTGACCTATCTGGGCTACTATTATCCATTGTGGCTCCATGTTATTCTGAAGCTAGCATGTGCAACAGAGACAAACTTCCATGAAAATGAAATTTATTTTGTATCAGACAATATTATACCCAATGCCTGGGCACATAATGAATTTTGGTGATGACAGAAGGGAAAAAAACTAACTTGAACATGCATGTACAATAGGTAGAGCTGATTATCATAGGCATATATCATAATCCCTGGGATGGTGGGTAAAGGAACAGGTGCTAGCATAAATAATATAGAAGAATTTTTATGGAAGTTGGTTTCACCAGTCTGTGCATGTGACACTAAAAACCACCCCAAAAGAAAATATAATTAATGAGAATATAAAACAATAGTTCACTTGAAGTATTGCCTGAGAGCATCCCAATCTTTAGGTTTCACAGATAAGTTATCATGGAATGAAACCCCTCCAAGGTTGAACATTCTTCTGCTGAAATTCTGATTAAGATGGTTCCTTCTACCTTGTCAGATCATCACCCAAAATGCATTGAATTAAAACTTAAAACGAGGTTGTTTTACAAGATCTAAATCTCCTCTACAAATTGGACGAATTACATTGACAAACAATAAGCACAAGCTATGCATAGAAATGTCATGCCTTCGTTGCTCAGGTCCAAGTAACAAACTCTTGCTAAGTGACACAGAACAAACATGATCTCGGATAGACTCAAGAGGTGCAATAGCATGGGTAAAGTACCATGGAAAGAATCAATAGCAATATGCCTCGGACTTAATGAATGAAGAAATACAAGATAATCTGTCAAATGAGCTCAAAGCTAGGTTCCCATGAAAAATAACAGACGGACAATTTCAGGGCATATTGTGTGTACATTAAGATTCTCGAAGAGATAAATATTCGGCATCTGAAACTTTGAGCAAAAGGAGCTACTGTGCCCTGTTGCTGAACAAGCTCTAGATTTAGTGAAGTGTGTGTTTTAATGGGCCTTCTAAACATGGTTTCTCTGGGACATTATTAGGCTTTTTATCTGACATAGTCACCAGGAAACTCGGGTATAGGGACAAGGCCGCCATCCCTGTACCTGTACACACACCTCCTAGTGACTATATTTAAATGTAATATAATGAGTACCCTATTTCAAATGGCATCGTTGTCCCTGTACTCGTATACCATGACTCCTGGTGACTATGCTTCACAGTGATTGATAGCTCGCATAAACCGTCCTTGTTGGACTAAGAGCTTTTGCTTTACATTAACTTGGAAGTGTTGTACTTTTATAGCTTTGAGCTGTGTTACCAAAAAACAGAAATGAGAAATGAAATGAAAACAGATTCCAACCCAAAAACAAGGCTTCTAGGGTTTTGGGAATAAGAAATGTTTTGGAAATTTTATTTTTGGTATTTATGCAAGAATTGTTAAATTATAAAAATTTGAAAAATTACAAATCATTCAGTTTTCTATAAATACAAAGATATATTGTATCAAGATTCTATGTTCGACCCTTTATTTCCACATGGTTTCAGTTTCATTATCTGTAATCCTCGAGTAGGAATACAAGCTATACAGCAGAAAATGTGTGACCAACAGGATATTGTATTAAGTATGAACAGAAGTCCATCTCTATAGATAGCGTAAGCATCACATCAAAGAAAGAATTATTATAGTGAATTCCAGTTTCCTACAGAAATGTGTTTTGGAACGTGACAGCCTTGTGCCATTCCATTTCTGGTAACATGGGCTTTGACCATGTAGTTGAATAATACTTATTCTTGGGGTTTTTAGATATGCATTTCATTTTATCTTCTGTGTAGTTTCCAACTTTCTTGAGTGCTTTGTTATATAAGATACATTAGGCACTCCCTTCTATTTCTATCACAGATGTTTCAGATACAATTGACCTACTTGTAACTTGTGGACTATGTGGGGATAGCCAACTTGTGGTCCCAGTGCCCAACTACCATGTTGAATAGACTTCTGGGGTCCTTGGCTTGGTGTTGTGATGAGCTAAGTGCAATGTCATGCTATCCACAAAGGTTTCATTCCAGCTGTGGTCTGCCTTATCCAAATAGCATGCGAAAACAAATAGAAGAGGCCAAATATCCAATTGGATTGAGGCTTGAGCTAGCCAACTTGTGACACCGACTACTATTTTGATGAGCATTTGATAGACATTTGGGGACCTTGGCTTTGTGCTGTGATGAGCTTTCGATAGACTTTTGGGGTCCTTGGCTCTGTGTTGTGATGATCTTTGAATAGATTTTTGCTAGGTAGACAGTACGTGCCCTAGGGCCTGTAGGTACGGGTTTGGTTCGTTACGGGTTCGGGGTATGGGTCCGGTTCATAGGGGGTATGGGCAGGGTTCTTCCTGCAGGGTCCGAGTACGGCCGGGTACGTTTGTGGACGTACCCGGGCCCTGCAAGAAGAACTTTGCCCGTACCCAGCCGTACCCGCCACGTTTTGGACTTTTTTTTGGTTTTTTTTTTGTTTTTTGGTCCAAAAAAAGTCAAACCGACTTTTTAAACAATAAATTATTCTTTTAAACCCTAATTTGTGCCCCCAAACTCTATAACAACAAGTCATTTACCTCACATTTGCATTCTTGCCTCTTATTTGCATACTTGACTCTCACCTTCAATTTTTCCACTATTTTCAATTGCTTAGGGTTGATTTCAAGTGCCATATAGTTGAAGTAGCTTGCAATAAGTGCCAAGGAGTTCAAGGAGCTTGCATTATTGGTGTTGGGTGTATTGAGGTAAGTATTTTGTGATTTTTTTAAAGTGTTTTAGTTTGTATTTAATATTTTATTATTTTTTAGTTTTTTTTTTTGGTTTGTTTTTTTTTTGTTATTAACTTTTAAGCCTCATTTTTCTACATTTGATTTCATTTAAATTTAAATTTTAAACTTCCAATATTTTCTCAAGACTAAATTTGTTTTCATTTTTTTAAAAATGCATTGTGCAGTTAAAAACTTAAAATGGCTGCGAGTTCTAGTTCTGTGGGTCAAGGTAGTAAAGGTGTCCTTAAAAAAAGTGATCCATCCACCCCCCTTTGGAGCCATGTAGTAGAACAATTACCAGGTGGAGGGGGCTTTGTTTGGGTTTGCTCACAATGTAATATGCAATTTAAGAGCTCCTACAGTCAGGTGAAAGCCCATTTGTGTGGGGCTGTTGGCCACAGAATTAGAACATGTGGAGGGTTGGATGGAAAGGGGTTACCACGTGCAAAGACCCTTGCATACATCAAAGAGCAAGAGGAAGCAGATGCAACAATGGCATTAAAATCCAATCATCCTATGGCAAGAAAAGGAAGATCACATAGCATTAGCAAGCCACCTGTTTCTCCTTTTGTTGATGTTGTGGCCCCAGATCACTCATTTTTGTCTACACCTATTGCAACTGGAGGGGAAGAGGATTCACCTCTTTCTCGCAAAAGAACAAAAGATGTAGGCCCATTGGAAAGGGCATTCCCGAATGAAAGCAGGGACATAGCTAACCAAAGTGTTGGACGCTTTATTTATGCATGTGGTGTCCCATTTAATGTTGTTAGATCACCATTCTAGCAAGATATGGTGAGATGTATTAATGAAGCCCCTAAAGGGTACATTAGCCCAGGGTATGAAAAGGTGCGCACCACCTTATTGTCAAAAGAAAGAAAGAAAGTTGAAGACTCATTGTTACCCATCAAGAATCAATGGCTCGAAACAGGAGTGTCCATCGTTTATGACGGATGGAAAGATACAGCAAATAGGCCATTGATCAATGTGGTTGCCGTGTGTCCTAAAGGGGCAATGTTTCTCAGGGCTATTGATTGTGAGGGGCAAGTGAAGGATGCCCAATTCATTGCCAACATCCTCATAAAATCTATTGAGGCGGTGGGGCCTCAAAATGTTGTCCAAGTTGTAACGGACAATGCAAAAAATTGTAGAGTTGCAGGGTTGTTGGTTGAGGCACGGTATGGACACATATTCTGAACACCTTGTGCAGTTCATTCCCTCAACTTAATGTTACAAAAATTGGGCACAAAAATTGCTTGGATCAAACAAGTATATGAGGAGGCAAGTGAGATTCAAATGTTCGTCAACAACCACCACATGTCCCAAGCCATCTTTCGTAAATTCTCAACATTGCAGCTATTGAAGGTAACCCGTAACATTCTAATTTCTTTTAAATTTTTTAAAATAATTATTAGTTTTTAAAATTCATTTTTATAAATTCATTAAATTAATTTTATAAGTTTGTAATTTGTAGAATTTTGAATGTTTTAAATTTACTTGTCTTAATTTTATTTCTTTTGATTTCTTATTAGGTTGCTAAGACTCGATTTGCCTCGCACACGCTCGTCTTAAGACGGCTTGTGAAGGTGCGAGAGGCATTGAGTGGCATGGTTATCAATGACCTTTGGAGTATATGGAGGCAAGCAAACAGTGAGAGGGCTAAAAATGTGAAATTGTTGATCTTGGATGAAGCATGGTGGGATCGTGTGGATTACTTGCTTAGTTTTACTGAGCCCATCGTGAGTATGTTGAGATATGTTGATATGGATCATCCATGCATGGGTGAGATTTATGATGGAATTGACTCAATGATTGAGTCAATTAAGACCATCATAAATGCCAAAGAGCAAGATCCTACAGAGACCTTCTTCAAGGAAGTGCAGTCACATCTCAATGAAAGGTAGAACAAAATGACTACTCCATTGCATCTTCTTGCTTTTGCCTTGACTCCAAAATACTATAGCGCAGAGATCCTTTCTTTGCCTAGGAGGGTCCCAACATATAGGGATATTGAAGTTAGTGAGGGGTCTAAGGCAGCATTTGCTAGAATCTTCCCAAATCCAGAAGTAGAAGACATGGTTAGAGGTGAGTTTGTGAATTTCATATCCTCCAGGGATCACTCCAACGAACCGCTCTACGCGACCAAATACCTCAAGGATGCTTAGTGGAAATACCACAGATGGAGGATCATAACATTCCTACCTCACGCCACTTGCAATAAAAAGTTTTATCCCGAACCCCGGGCTAGATTTTTTGCATTTCGTATAGGGGGACTCTTTTTTTTTTGCTTTTATACGAGCCCCAGGCGAACACTGCAATGCCGGCATAGCTACCCGTGCCAGGTCTTGAACTCAATAGGTTGTGAGTTCTTCTTCAGCTGATACCAAATGGGGTACATGAACCGTTATCCACTCGGTTAACCTCAAGGCAAGTTAGTGAGCAATCCACAGGCGGATGATTTGATCTTTGTGCATTCTAGATTTGCGCCTTCTATCACATAAGAAGGATGAGTACCCCGCCAACAAAGTGTTGCCCTATACGACCCCCGACTCGAACACTTGCAATGTTCCGACGTAGCCCTACTTTCATTGCTGGGACTTGAACCTGGGTGGTCGCTTTGATGAGCCAAAGTGGGGCTAACAGGAGTGGCATTACTGACCAAAACTGGTTGTTACTCCTGGTGCGTTAGTTCTAATGATCCACGTGATGGTAGTGATGCATAACTCGTCCCACCACACTTGGAGTAGATCCCGGAGCCATTAGGGCTAGTATTTGAAGCCCGTATAGCGAGACCTCACCCTGCCCTATAACGTAATACCCGGGCGAACACTGCAATGCCGGCATAGCTACCCGTGCCGCGACTTGAACCTGGGTGATCGCTCTTTAAAAAACATAAATTTGTAACGCAACACGTTATAGCTACCAAAATGTATCAAATGAGCATAAAATGTTGAGAAGTGTCCGCTATTAGATTTGAATACAGGATACATACAACATCCCACCATCATTCTATATCCCGGACCTCAGGCTGATACTGCGCCCGTTATAGCGGCTGCGACCCCCGCCCTGCAATAGGCTGCGAACGAGCCGTATCGGGGAACATGCATAGGTGCCGACGTAGCTACCCGTGCCAGGACTTGAACCTGAGTGGTCGCTCTGATACCAAATGTAACGTACCGTTACACCAAATCTCCTCGGGCATTAGTGCTTGATCCACACATGAGGATCCCATACAATAACCAGGCAATCACGTCCATTGTGAACTTAGGGTTTAGGAAATCTTCGTGACAAATACAGGATGGATGCTTATTCGTGGTGGTACCTCCATGGACAAGCATACCAGAAGACCTCATGCCACTTGCAATAGAAAAGATTTTATGCACAAGTAAGATTCGAGTTAATTTTTTTAATTTCTTAACTCTGGTACTTTGATTTTTTACTTTTAGTAAGTTTAGAAATTGTTAATTTTGGCATACTGAGTTTTGGAAAGCTTACCTCAATATTGCAAGTTACTAATCTGTCTAGCTGAGAGGAATCAAAGGTACATATTCATTTAACCACTCGGTTAAGACCGCAAGAAGTTGCTTGGAGCAAAAAAAGGCGCAAATTTGGATTTTTGAAAATAAGCATTGCTATCCTGCGGTGGAGTATTCGAGAAAATATCATTATTTTAGAGAAAAGTTACACTTGAAATGAGTACAGAAGAAAGTTATGGCACACCCTTGCAAGTTGTTGCTGATACAGACTTCCAGAGACCCTTTCCAAATTTAATGGCAAATAACATTTTGCCCAACTTGTCATTTTTTGCACCAAAAATCCAAAAAAGGACCTAGATAGCTACTTTGCATGCAGTGATTTTGAGTTTCTTGCAAAGTTTGGGGCTAGTTTATCACATGTAGAGCGGCAGTTGCCAATAGTTCGGCCGGCCTTACTCTTGATGCTTGTCAGTTTTAATGAACTCACATGATGCTTTTGGTAGTGATGCTCTCGTTGAAGACATTGGGGAAGATGTAGAGCCATTAGACTATTAGTCTATTATTAATTAGAATGTTGATGTATCTTCACTTTTGTGTTTACAATGTTACATAATACATTGTAACATTTTGATTTGAACAACGTACTTGCTTATAAGTTTGAACAATGAATTATCAATATGTTTTAACTTTTGTCGCTATGTATATTTCAAATTTGTTTAATCTATGCATGTGTAAGGCTGGAATTTGAGGCTTATCTTGTTACTTTTCAAAATCATTTTCAATATTTTATATGTATATTGTACTGCCGTACCCGGGCATCCCCAAAAAAATTGCCGTAACAACGTACCAGATCCCCGCTACCCGAACCGTACCCACGTACCAAGGACCTGATAAGCATTTCTGGAATGTCAATGGCTCAGTGCTTGTGATCGAGCTTTGAGAATGTATTGCCCTAGCGCATTAATTGCAAGCTATTTCATTAGGCTGAATGCTAGTGGTTATCACCTTTTAGTGTTGCTCAGTATTCGCAACGATCTTAATGGCATCTTCATTCTAGTTGCGGTCTGCCTTCACTCTTTTTTGACATTCTTTTGCTCATTGCTGCTTAAGAGGCCAAGTTCTCGGTCTAGGTTTTGTGTTAAGATAACCGGGTTTTTCTCAACGTATGCACAGTCGAGGGTAATATTTATGGAAGAAACCTATCAACATAAACATTACCTAAGCTCCATGTCTCACTCAGCCAATAGCCAATTGGCATTTCTGGGAGTGATGAGAGGACTATAGTTACCAACTCTCGGAAAAAATCCACATCTTGACTCTCAGGAACAACTGATTCTCATCTACTAAGTTCTTGAAACCACCACATATCTTTACCATCCCTAATCCATGTTTTGTCCAATGCCTCAACCTATCCTTTGGCCTAACCTGTTTTTACTATCATTGTTTATGGACTTTTAGTATCGAATACTAGGCCCAATGCGATTTGAACCAGCTACTTCCTCCACTACGGATTATTTCCATTTGTTTAGGCTATTGTACCACTTGTGAATTGGGGATTCATTCCAGATTGCTTCTAAGGCTTAGAATTTCAAAGGCTTTATTTATGGGTTACAATTTTATGATTGAAGACTCTGATACAGCCTGAGTGCTTTGAAAGTTCCTGGTCAAGGTTTTGCATGTCATCTTGCATAAGACTTGTTTCAATTGTAATGTGGCAGGTCCGAGTGACACCTTTATGGATCAGCAAGCTTGTGCACCACAAACATTAAGGTTAATCCAAGCTTGCCATACAATCTCCCCTTGTCTTTGCTTGGACAGCCATAATGGTTACTAGAGTGTCTGGATCTTAAGGAGGTATTTGAAAATCTGAACACCCATGAATTCCTTTGTGAAAAGTCTACTATACAATTTTCCAATAGATCTGCATATGTACACAATTTGATTTCCTACTTCAGGTGATATTTTAACGTATAGTATTTATCTTTATCTAAGATGCAGAGTTCCTGAATTTCTAGCATCTGAAGAAGTCCTATATACTCATGATATAACCATTGTTAGACATGATAGTATTGTCTATCTCCTAAGGTTCAAAGTTTATAAAGAGCTTTGACTAGTCTTTCATATTCCGGCAGAAATAGTTTTTGAGAAACTATGTGTTCAAACTTTTATATCAGATGTAACTCATTGATCACCCATTACGATGTTCATGACGAAAATAGTCTCAGTGCACACATATGGAACATATTTAGAGCTTTATGGACAACTTGACAGCTCGGGTTCAGTGGGTTCCCAATGCATGAGAAGATATAGACTCCAGCCTTCCTGTGGTCAAAATAGGGGGGCTCCACAGTTGATTTCAGAGGGGAGACTTCCATAACCATGTAACAACGTCTATCTTGTCAGTAACGTCAAATGCTTCTATCACAAACACCTGAAAGTGATAGGGCTTTCCTTAGTATATTCTGAGGATATCGTCAACACTTGGTACAACCAACAGCATGACTAGTGCATTTTAAAGCCTAGTCCATACTCTTATGTCAAAACCTGCTGGAAATGCATACTAAATCTGCAAGCTATGCCAATCTACAATCCATGCTATGTCATAACCGTACAGTATCCAGTTTGGGTGGATTTGTGACGGATCTCTTGAACTTTTTGTGTTCACCAGACACATCGTGTAAAAACTATTGCTCAGGATTTCATTGAATTTTGGGCCTCAAATGGTGGGAAAACTTGTGTTATCTGGTATTGTCAAATCATGGGCTTCTAGAATTTCAGATGACTCATGTACCTCTCAAAACCTACAGCAATTACTTCGCCAAGTGCCCCTCTGAACAGTAAACTTGATGCACAATCGGTGAATTTCAGTTGTCCTTCGACACAGGAAATGGGTGGTCTGACTATTTGTTTATACTGGAAATATATAGACGAGTGTGCAAGTACAAATGGTTGTGAATGGGCATAGTGTATTGCACAAATCTTTGTGGACTGTGATGCATTCTACAGTACAATTCAAATGGATGTCACAGTCAATTGATTTAGAATTTGCGCAATAGAGTTGGATCAGTACGTGTTGCCTAGATTTTCTGCACAACTAAAAACCTAGGCAGTCATGAGATAAATCTCTCTCATTTACCGGTGAGGCTCCCGTGTAAGATTTTGTCAATTATATTTTCTAGTATCTATCTGTTGGTATTACTTTAACTATGTAGCTCATGAACCATAGCTAGACAGTTTTGCAACAAGTAAACAACTGTATGAGTAAGGAAATATCTATAGAAGAGGAAAATAATAGAAAGGAGGGAAGATATGTAACCCAATCAATAGTTCACAGAGTTGATCGCATGCACATAGATTAAACAAATAGATCTGTTGAAATACAAAATTTAAAGCAAATGATACTTTCAGATCCAGATCTAGAATAACACAAAGTTATGAATAGATCTAGAAAGAAATAAGAAGCAAAATGCACCGTTAACACAAAGTTCTCCGAAAATCTCTTCTCTATTCCTCTGCTTGCAGAAAGCTATCAGGAGTTTCAACTCAAAGTCTGGAACACAAGAATGCTGATTACAAATTCCGATCCTTTAACCCGTAGGTTCTTTCTCTATTTAAGTGTATGGAGAGCAATTACAAATAGGAAGCTTTAAATGAATTCCCCTATGCGGAAGCTATGAAAAGGGAAACAACTGGCAATCTTCCTCCTGGAATTCCTCTTTGCATGACATGCATGATTTATAACTGAAAAATAGAACCTTCTATTTTGCATGTCTGCCACCTATTTCCAAGTAATTGACTTCTTCAAGTAACGGCTTTTAAACCAATCACTTAAGTTTTATAATTTAATTGATTGCTCAATTACTTTGTCAGAGAAAATAAAGAAAAGACGAAAAGGAAATAAGAAGAAAGCTGCAACCCTCTCAGTCTTGTTCTTCTTCCATATTCTGCATGCAATTGACTCTTTTGCCTTTGATTCTCACCAAACTGGATCTGGAAGCTATGCATGACTGTGATTTGCTTGCGGGTATTGCCTTTGACCTGTCTTCCCTTTTATCCTTGAAGCTTTTGCAATTCTTCTTCAGTACATGCACAGTGCAATGTTTGTCGTAAATAATTCAGACAAAACTTCATTTTTTATTTTTAATGCATATGGCGATTAATGGAAATTCTGGAAAGATCCGGGTGAACTGCAAAATACAAGCATTCAATGAAGGCTTCAATTGGAAGATTGGGAGCTGCACAATAACCCTGGAATTTTCCATGCACTGACTTCTACACGGGTATGTAGAAACAAGAGGATGAATTTTTCCGGAAGCCTTTGCAATTATGAGATCTGGATCTGTCAATTAAATTGGTGATAGGTTCAGGGCCTATGTCTGTATCATTGACTTCAGCAAATCTGGAAGCTATGCATGATTTTGCTGATCCTTTTCTTTCATCATGCTTCATCATGGTTGGAACAATCTTTGTCTGAGCTCTTTTTCTTTTAATTCTATCAGGAATCCCTTGCAATTGGATCAATTTGTGCAGATCTGACAACTTCTTCAGATTCGAGAAGATATATTCAATGTACCTGACATTGATTTGAGCACCTGTGATGAATACCTGCAATTTATTCAGACAAAGATGGAGTCCATGGCATGAATACTTGATTTTTATCACCAAAATCTGCATATAAAGTCTGCTGCCCTAAAATTTGAGGTTTTGCTTGCATGCAAAGCAAGCAAAAATATTATTTAATTCACCTGGGCACATATACCAACATGCAGATGCTCAGAATGACAAAAATTAGGCTATTCCAACCCTAGGCGCCAAAACTGGAAGCTTCTCGACAATGGAAAATAAACTTTAATGCAAAATCCTCCTTTTGGCGCCAAAACCTGTCTGGGCTGCAATCCTCATCAAAAAGAATTAACTGCTTCTTTGTTATGGCATCCCATGCTTATATAACCCTCCAGCATTCTATTTTTAATAATTGTCTCTTCCTATTTCTGGCAATTTAATTAATTAACAATCATGTTTATTCACCCAAATTGGGCGCTCAATTATGCATGTTGCTGGTTGCTTTTTACATAAATTTATTTTATTTATTTTTAGCATGCATCCTTGACTTCTGGCTTAGCTCTTCCACTTGCATTGACTTTCCTTAAGTATTGGTAGATGGCACCAAAATTGGGTTGAATAAACCATTAATAAATATTATTAAATACATTGTTATTCACCTAAAGGGGGTCGCACTTTTTGGCACAGAGAAATCGAGGAGAAAACCGAAGAAGTCAACTTGCATAAGAATTTTCACCCTGCACTGCAGCTCCAAAAATCCCCTATGCCACTTAAGTTATTTGACTTTCATAAGCTCAGAAATTCATTTGCTGATACAAAACAGGCATTGATATATGTGAATACTGGCGTGTGCCTACCACTGCCGACAGGGTTCCAACTGGAGCACAATTAAAACATCTCCCAAACATGTGCGACTATTTATTTAATAAATAGTTTCCTTAAATAAAGTGCGAATTTCATCGCAGAATAAACCTCTTAGGTGGGCAAAGTTAGCCTCCCAGGCAAGCAAAAGTTTGGGCATCTGGGTGCTTGTCAAGTGATTGGCTCTTTATGATAAACTGGGAATTTTTATCCTGCAAGGCATGATACAGACATTTCCGCCTGCCAATAAAAACACAAAAAGACCCGTTGCATTTTAAAAAGAACAATTTGACTTTTTGGGAAAATGGGTAACCAGCTATGCAAGCAAGAAATTCCCGCCGGTGCTTTAAGTGATTTTTCTTTTATAATGGGAATTTTTACCCTGCAAGGAAGGTAAGAAATTTCCGCCTACCTGGGACCTCTAATATTCCCATTGCAACTTCAGTGACTTCTTCATGGGAAAAAGTACCCTGCAAGGCAAATAAGAAATTTCCGCTTGCCTGCGACTACCAAAAATCCCATTACAGCTTAAACCCATTCATTCCAAAAAGTGGCAACTTGAGTGGGAAAGAAAGATTTTTGTGCTGGACTTTACCTCCTTTGGTATAGAAGATGTACTCAATTGTGAACGTTGAAAACTTACATCTCTTTGAGTGCAGCAGCATGTTAGATGATCTCCAGTCTTGCTCTTCCTTCAATTGAAGGTTTTCTCATCCTAATGGACAAAAGACGGACCTAGGGCAATTCAACACAAAGTTTTCCATGGAGGAAAACCGGAGTGTCAAGAAGGGGGATGTAGAATAAATAAAAACGAAATCAAGTTGAAAGGGTAGTTGCCAAGCAAATATTCCAAGGAGGTAGTGGGGAAAAAATTTCCTCATCTTATGAGTTTGTTTTCAGAGACTAAAAACCTCCTAATTGGGAAGGTGTGATCTAAATTGGATCATGTATTGTTAGAAAGAAAGCTAACTAGTTCACTATCCTCTAGTAGGTAACCATGTGACTTGAAAAACTCTTCCTTGTAATCATTTTCCCATGAAGCTAAGTCACAAGGTTTGAGTGGGAATATCTTGACGTAACAGAGACATCTTTTGGCAATAAAAACACAAAAAGACCCGTTATTTTAAAAGAATGATTTTTTTTAAAAGGGTAGTCCCAGATTTCAAGGTGAAATCTGGGGACACCAAAGTGTTTTGTCAGAAGTATGGGTTAGTAGGATTTTTGGGGAGGCATAGAGGCGGCGCACAAGGATTGTGCAATGGAGCAAATGGGGATTTGTGTGGATCTTCTTAGGAGGGCAGTGCACAGTAGTTAAGGAGGGAAGGCACTGAGAAACAAAGCCAGAAAACGAAAAAAGAGGTAGGTGAGAAGGTAGGTGAGAACTCACAGGCAGCCTATGTGGCAAACAAAGGGAATGAACTGCTGATTGAGCGTGTGACATGGACACTAGAAGATTTTCTCAACTAACAAGTCAAGGTGGTTGGACGCCGCTAATGTACAGGAATTTCAAATTCGGAAATGAGCGGGAACATAGGTCTATAAAAGCTAGTTCAACATCTCAATTGGAAGCTTATGCCTTTTGCACAAAGGAGCGAGCCAAAATTCGGGTGAGCCTACTGAAGTCCATAGTGTCTATCGCCCCTTGTGTTTCGTAGAGTTTGTTACAAGCTTTGGAACTGCCCCAAATAGAGGGAAGTTCATTTGTAGATGTTGTTAAGGCTTGAATCTAATGAAATTTGTGTTGTTGAAATTATTTCCGCTAGCTTCTACTCTGCAACCGGTGCAGGATCGTTTTAGTCTGACCAGCTACCCGTCACTGTGTCATTAACTACAATGCACAGGACAGGAATTCCTCGTATTCTCTAACTATCGGGTTCTTAATATTTGTGGGGCTGGCGTGAATCGTCTTGTTATGTTAAGGCTGTGGTCCCATGCAAGGGGCAAGCTAAAAATTTTGAGCAGGTGCAGGAGAAAAAAATAGGATATTTTAGCATTAATAGGGTCCCATGATTTTTTATTTTTCTTTGTCGAAACAAAATAGAAGTCTTTGGCATTAGTAAAAGTATGGTCCCATGAAGCTCGAATAAATTATTGGAAGGAAAAATAAGGAGGAAAGCTTAAACATAAATGCCCAAGTGTTAAAAAAACTCCATAAAATTTTTAAGCAGCGGATTTTGTTTTGTGCCCCAAATTGCTTTATGGGGCTGGAAATCCTCTCCCTAAAATGTAGCTGCTTAGAAATTTTAGGAGCTTTGTTAGATTTTAGCAGCAGCAATTAATTTTTTTTTACTTAATGACCACATTTACCAAATAAATAGAAGCACTAGCCCCCCACGCTCTAAAGTGGGACTAGTGAAATTTTACTGTTTGTAGGGCTGAAGTGAACCTTGATTTCGTGCATTATGACATAAACATTTTTTAAATGAGCAACTGAAATTTCAATCCAGAAAGTGGAAAAGGGATTACAAAAAACAGAACCTGAGTGTAAGAAGAACCAGAAAGCCGATCATTTCCAGCATGAATCAATTTCCCAGCATCCTCCTCCATATGCACTCTAGTGACACCAAATCTTCTATGCCCACCACCAAATTCCACAGGAATGTCAACATCAATGAACCCATTTGTGGCAATAGGAACGTCAAATTGTGAAATCTGGTAGCCCTTGGGAAGGTCGGGATAGAAGTACTGCTTCCTGTCAAACTTAGATTTAAGACCCACATGGCAATGCAATGCAAGTCCCAACTTGACTGCATACTCCACCACTTTCTCATTCAAAACAGGCAGACAACCAGGGAGTCCCATACACATTGGGCACACGTTTGTATTTGGGTGTGAACCATACTGAGATGGGCAGCTACAGAATGCCTTTGTCAATGTGGAGAGCTGCACATGGGTTTCTATTCCAATCACCGCTTCATATTGTTCAAATTTAAAGCCCTCCTTTTTTTTCTCTTTATCTTTCTCTTTCTCCTCGACTTGGACTCTGCATGATATTTTTTTGACGGAATTGTTTCTGTTGTTGTGGGTGTTTAAATGTCTGTGGGGAAACGATGAATTTGTATGTGTGAAAGGTCTCTGTTTTGTTAGAAATGTATTACAGGAGCGGAAAAATGCAACAGAGGTGGTAGTGGTTGTGGCGGATCCTCGCAGGCACCAGTGGCAAATGGAAGCCATAGTATCTTCTATTTCGCCAAAACTGTTCGGGATTTATCCAGACCATATACTTCGACATTCAATCCATTATTTAAATTCTGTAAGGCTGTATGCTCATATATTTTTTGAGATTTTGTCCAAAAAAATAATAATAAGTATTTGCTATTTTCGAACGGCGATGAATTATTCGGGATTTATAGTGGAGACGAGTTCTATCTTATTATTTGGAAGCAACTCAAAGACATTTATAAATGGTCAAATAATCAGGTGCTTTTGTCCATATTGGATGGTAGTGTCCAAGAGGACACAATGCCAAAAGTGAATATTTATACAAGTTTGACAAGAGATATAGGTTGTTTATGACTAATTAATTTAGTCTTGTATGTATACGAGGAATTGGGTGAGAGAATAAGAAGTGTTTGTAAGTCTCGGGGATAAGTAAGATGATGTGTTTAAGATTTGTTTGTGCATGTGAGTCATAATTAAGGGATATAAGCTAAATCAATATCATCAAATACTTGATTACCAAATTTAGGTGTTTACATTACCCCCATTTTAAGCTGGTAAATGGAATTTGTTAGCTTAAGGAAAATGTACCTGAGTGTGTAAACACATTTTTTCTTTATTTCATAGCTTGAATGTTTGAACACGTGTAAGATTATCCTAAAAATGCAACATGGAACACAAGTATGTAGTTAATGTCCATATAATGAAAACCAAAACTTTAACTCTAGATAATATTTAAATTTGTAAAGTAGAAGCGAGTGAGAAAAGAGTACACATATGTGTAGAACTAACTTTGACTTACATATATAGAAATCATGCCTCCCTTGTTAAGGCACAAGGGAACGAAGATTGTAACATCAACAATGGAAAATTGGGGGTGATCAAATCCCCAACTCGAAGGAGCTCAAGGGACACAAAGACCCAAACACATACAACTATAAGAGTAATAGTAAAAGTAAATCAAAAGTCTTGATGTATAATATAGCCTAAACTTGAAGAAAGGAAGAACAACATAGGTTCCACAAATTAAAATGTCATAGGACATCGAGTGTCACTGACACCTAGCATTTCTCTCATTCAATATAGGTGGATCTAGGTTTTTAAATTATCAAATGTCTCGAGCTTCTTGAAATTAAAATTCTTGAAATGGAAATATCAACATATAAATTGATAAAATTATAATTTGTACTCGCCATAGTAAACATGCCCCCTTCATTTTGCCATAAATTTTAGGGAATTTGTGGTGTACTTTGTATCTTTGTAAGTGATTCCCTGTTTGAACCACTATAGCCTATTGAATTTTCTAATAGTCTATATTTTTTACTGTTGAAATTAAGTTATACAGAACCATCAAAACATATATAGGACACTAGCATCCCATGGCTTTTTCTAGGATCTACGGTACTATCCCTATATAAAAATAGTACTTTTTATTATTTGTAACCTTGTAAATAAGTTCCTATATTCATGTATTCTATAAGTGTGTATGTGTTCCTAAATTACATTAATATTCTTGTAATAACCCCACTAAATTTCCCCTCTTTTGGGGTGAGGGAAATAAAGTGTAGATTATTCAAATCAAAATAATTGAAGTGTTTCCGTGTTAGATATAACATATGATCATTTTTGGGAACACATAGAAGGTAATTATAGATGGACACATCCCACCATGTAGAATTGTCCCTATAAGAGATTTTATGATAGACATCATGACACAAAGAGATATTGCACACAACAAGCATACAAACACACAAGTTCACACACAAAGTCATGTAAAATATCATATAGAAAGGTCAACTAGCCACATATAATGGAAATAAATTGGGTCACACAATCATAATATATAGGCCAATGACCATACAATCAAAGGTAAATGAGGTTATAAACAAGGGACGTCAAAGTGTCGCACACACATAGATCGGCCAAAGGTCACACACACATAAGACAAGCAAATAAGAAATCCAATGTGTAAGAAAAAATAGATAGTTTCTAGTAGGCACATACAATCCATGTGTGTTAGTCCCAAAAATATGTGTAAAAACATATATCACAATATAATTTAAGCATAACTAAGATGCGAAGAGAGTTGTGTAATGAAAAGAACAATTTCACTTCATAATGTAGAAAATGACCCCAAAATAGCCATGCCAAATGGCGAAGGGAAAGTCTAGCATATATATCATGCAGAATCTTGTGTAATATCATGCTCATATAACGTGTGAGATGCATGTGTGCATAGGAAATATAATAGGTTATGTATCAAAATCATTTGAAAAACAAGATATATAAAATAGATTCTAATAACTGAAGCTATGCTTTGGTCCTAATTTTATATTTTGGAAATATTAAAAAGTTTTTGCATTCTAATGTTTGTAAATATGCGACAAAATGTGTTTATTCTACATCAAATATTTTTTGTTAAGTGTAGACACAAAATTATGCACTTTAGGCATTATTTACCCTCGTCTTATACTATTATTTAGAGGGTTCTCAAGTGAAGAAAGTACTAATTAATCCCACCTTTTGGCCATCTTATTTTTATATTTTATTTTGTCATTCCCGCATATTTTCTATACATGTCCACCTATTTTGCAACTGTCCCATCATTCTAGCCCAAAATTAGGGCACACATGCCTATACTGGGGCGCCTCGGGGCACCCTAGTCCCATTTGGGGTGCCCCGATCCATGTTCCACTTTCTCACTTCTTTTTGGGGTCTTTCTAGTCATTTTTCATCCTTACCTTTTTCCTAATTGGCCATGTTGGGGTTAATTACAAAATTAGAGCAAGAGAACCCTATAAATACAAAGTTATGAGACCATAATGAGGGTCCTAGTGTCACATACTACTATCACTCCATCTAGAGTTGCTTTCATTGCATCACTTGCATCCACATAGTGTAATGCATCAAGACTAGGAGATCTACATCAACACACACAACATAGGGGGAGGATTCTATTCTATTTAATGCACACATGCTATTACATTTTCTATAGTTATTATTGCTTGTTGCTTCACAAAGTGTGACTGGCATAAGAGCACCTAGGGCACGACATGCACACACACACCAGAACTACATTTGGGTCTGAAATGTAGTGCAACGCTCAGTTTAGTAAGCCCACTGTTGTGGCAGCTAAGATCAGTCTGACCCATTCATTTTGCATCTTTATTTTTAGGGTTTTGATACTTCCTTCTATTTTATAGGTCATTCCATCATCCAGCGTTATTTCACACACTCGGCGTAGCTCAGCGAATCTATTGCGACAGACAGACAGTATTTCAGGTCATCTAGTGACCTTTTGGAAATCATATTTTGAGCATTTGCAAAAACCAAAGTACCTATTTTGCAAACTAGGGTGCCCCAGTACATTCCCATGCACCTCAATCTGCTCAAATCCTCCAAATCTGACCTTTTCGGGACTTCTGGGTGTTCGTTCCTACTTAATTTTATTGTCAGACCTACGACAACTTGTGACAATCTTCTATAATCAGCTAAGTCATTTCTCTTTACTTCCTTATAGATTAGGGTTTGATTTCATTTAGTATAATTATTTTAAATCATTTCCATATTGTTCTTAGCATATTTTACAGCGTTTTAGTCCTCCTATATTAGATTAACTAATTACTATACTTCTATAATATTAGATCCTATTTTTAGTTAATCATTAAGATTGAAGTATATTGGTCCAAGGTCATCCATATGGTGGAGATTATGAAGGAAACAACAATTAAGGTGGGTTTCCTTTCGAAGCTGAAGTAGAATCATTATGTATTTCTCATTAGTATAATGTGGGCCTTGTTGTGTCATAGTGTCATTCCAGTGTGTCATATTATGTTGGTATTTAAGGAGGCCATATTGTTTAATTATAATAAATGTACTCAACTATGGGAAATTAATATTGTAATAATTTTCACCAAGGGTATCCTTTAAGCACTGTAACCATGATATTCCCAAACACAAAGGGTTTTAGAAGTGGGTCGAGTGTGACCCATACTTTGGTTGCTAAAACACGGAGACCAATGTAACAAGTAACATAATAATACCTTGAAACTCATGTGATCGTACATGTATGATATTTGATGAAGTAATATCAAGAACATGTAATGCCTCTAATATACATATATTCTTAGAAGTGGTTGTATAAGAGCGAGACATGTTTCCAATATTTTGTATTGATATAGGATGTATAATGTGAAACGATAAAAACATAGATGTTTAAGTGTCTACATTGTGTCAAGGGGATATGATCATTTTAACATTATTGAGTCATTTTGGACTATTACAATTGTACCATTATCTTTAAAAATTAGTATTTTAGATATTAAGGCTTGACAATGATTGGTGTCATGGCCAAAAATGTGATGGTAATCACAAAATGGTTAATCAAATTGTTTTGAAAGCTTAGTAGTTGTATGATGTTGCGTAGAATGTAAGGCCAAAAAATTGTGCTCTAATAGTAGCAGTAGTATGGGTTGTGAGGTATCTTATTGCATAGATATCTTAAGATGTCTAATAATATTTTTTTGTTTTTGTTTTTTATTGATAAACACTTTTGACTGGAGCTATGAACTGGAGGGGTTAGGGCCCCCACCCCACAACAAAGAATAAGTGAAGAGGAGGTGCGAAGAGAGGAAAGAGGATGTTAGCGAGGAGAAGAAAGAAGTAACTCAGAACCAAACGCCGAAAGGGAGCAGGACAGCAGCTGAAAACCAAGAGACAACAGAAGACCAAGCTGGCTAGCCCAAGGAGGGACCTGCGTGTGAATTGGCCTCCTAAAACAGCAGCTTGAAGGCGTCGCTGGCATGGTCCTTGAGCTCGTTAAGGTGATCGACCGTAGAGTGGACCGGGAAGAGCGCCACGTCGACGTCTACCATAGGGAGAAAACACCGATCCAAAGAAGGATGGAAATTTTGTGCAAAGGTCACCAAATCCCTGTATTTCCTGCATAACCACTGGATGCCACGTCTAGAGCCAAGAGCGTGCTTGTCAACTTCCTCCACCCATATAAGGGGATCCAGGAGAGAGAAGTTGACCATTTGGTCGTGCAAACTGACCTGATGTACAACATAGATTTGGTCCACAGCCACAAGTTCAACCTCCGCAAAAACCGGATGGAGAAGAAGGCAAAGCAATATCAGAGTCTATTCTTGGATGACGGGCTCGAAAACGAAAGGAATCGCCAAGAATAGTTTCGATTGCTTCAGCCTCCTCCTACGAGGAATATTTGAATATCATAGAGAGGCGTCGGCGATCAATGGCAGAGGAATCAGCCAATTCCCTGAATTGGCCATGGAGGGTGACGAAGGGAAAACCAACGAAAGACATGGAGACTGAGAGTGCCGAGCCAGGAAAGGAGCTAGACAGGAAATGACATAGGAAGAGGGGGAAACAACGTTTAAAGAGCACCATCCACATGAAAATCAAGGGAAAAACACCCTTGGAAGGAATGAAGGAAGCAGAGGCCTGGCTGAAGAGACGCTAAAGACAGAAGCAGCGTGTGAAAAATCACTTACAAAAGAGACAAGAAAATCTGTCGTCGAGAAAGAGGGGAAATAGATCTCCCACACAATGAAGAATGCAACACACGTGAGAGGCCACTGCCCAACAACTAGGACGAGCTAGCCTGATCATGGGAAAGGATGTTTGATAGTCCATTCCAATCTTGAGCTGTACCAGAAGTGATGTTGGTGGTTGGGTGATCGATGGCATAATTTATAAGGAAGTTTGCCACATGATTTGTTTCTCGGAAATTGTGGGATATGTTCCAAGTTCGGATTTTAGCAAGCCAAAAGAGAATTTAGGGGATGAAAAGGTTGATTTTCCACGATGGGGATAAGCCTCACGAAACCATGAAAATGATAATTTGGAAGTCCCCTTCGATGGATAAAAGAGGACAACCAAACTGTGCAGCCATCTTGACCCCTTCCAGGAGAGCTTGGGCTTCGGTGGAATTGTACGAACCATCTTTGAGTGGGAAGGAGCCAGCGCTAATGAGATTACCTCGATTATCCCTGAGAATACAACCTACACCAGATTTACCTGGATTACCTGTGGAGGCACCATCAAAATTGAGTTTCTAATAACGCCACCTAGCTCTTTTCCTTCGCATGGATTTTTCTACTTGAGAAAGCCCTTTTTTGACAATTGAGCCTGGTCTGGGAAGCTTAATGAGTGGCCAAGAATGCATAATCGTGAAATCCCTAGAAGAGAAGGTTGAAAGGGAAATGTAATTAGCACTAACATGCTCTGAGATGGCCGCTTCCAACTTGTTGACAAAGGCGGGAAGCTCAACCGATTGTTCCCTGACAAGACGAAGATTGCATTCCCACCATATGTGCCAAAGAAGGAAGTACGGGGCAATGCACCATATAGAGCTAAGAGTGGTATTGGAATTGAATGACGACTAAGAGGAAAGAGTCGTGGCAATGTTATTACATAGAGCCTAGGCTAAATTTAATTTGTTCAGAAGCCAATCCCAATAGTAAGATACAAATGGGAAAAATAAAAAGAGGTGATCCAAATCTTCCTCTGCGGCACCACACAATAAACACTTGGAGGGGCTAGAATAACCCCAAGATCACCGCCTGACTTGGGTAAGAACCTTCTTTTTCAAAACTAACCAACCGAAAAAAGTAACCTTTGGGGTGATACTAGGATGCCAACAACCAAAGGAACATGGAGACCCTTGTCCAGAATGTGAAATGAGAGTATTATAACTAGCTTTCACCGTGTAAGAGCTCGAAGCATCCCCAAACCAAATTAAATAATCATCTTTATTGAGAAAAAGTGCATTTCTATCCCGAATGGCATCCTTGAGGAGGATGGACTCCTGTGCATTAGCCCCGATGGAGGAGATATCTTTCCAAAGCCAAGACGGCGAGCCGTCCAGGTGCTGACAGCTGTAATCAGAAACCAAAGGTCCCCAGGACTGCTTAGCCAAATTCATTATGCCATTAAGAGCAATCGAAAGGTTAAGTGGGGGGAGCCATTCCAACTTTCATCCCAGAAGGAAGCGAGTTGTCTATTGTTGATGTTCCAGGAGACCGCCTCAGCAATTAGGGATCTTGATTTACAAAAAAAATTCCATATGTGTGAACCCTTTAGGAGCTCGAAACTGGATAACAAAAACTCGGGACGGCGCCCACCGAGATACTTATGAGAAAGAACTTGGAAGGCCTGCCTTTTAACATTTGAAATGAAATTCCAAACAAGCTTTGCACCAAGGGCTGTGTTCTGGAGAGCAAGATCCAAAATACCCATGTCGCCTAGGCATTTGGGAAGCTTGACCAAATCCCAATTAGCAAGGTGAAATTTGCACTCTTCACTGTTACCTTGCCATAAGAAGGTTCTCACCACTTTTTCGATTTTGAGCAGAACAGATTTTGGAATCTGTAGGATAGATAACAAGTAGATAGGAATTGCAAGGAGCACAGAATTAATTAAAAGATCCCGATCGGCCAATGAAAGCCATTTGCCTTTCCAAGAGAGAAGTCTGGAAGATATAGAGTTTAAGAGCCCGTTCTAGAGATGTGCTTTGTCATTGCCATGAAAGAGTGGAATGCCCAAATATTTGTGCGGGAGAACTCCCACAGAGAAGCCTAGAATTGCTTTGATCCTGCATTGTAGTCTAGGGGCAACATTAAAGAAGAAAATTACAGATTTATGAAATTTTATCACCTGACCAACGACATTAGAATAAGAATCAAGAATAGAAGAAAGCCGCTTTGCTTCTGGGATAGATCCTTGACCAAATAGAAAGGTGTCGTCCGCGAATTGTTGATGAGAGAGGGCTGGAAGGTTGGAGGTGATGTGAATACCTTTTAGGGAACCATCTAGGACAGCGGATTTGATGCTATAACTGAGAGCCTCAACGACCAAAATGAAGAGGAAAGAGGAAAGAGGATCACCTTGTCTTAATCCCCGACTGCTCTGGAAGAAGCCTTCCGCTGATCCATTAACCCAAATAGAGAAACAGGGGGTGGCAATGCAGCTAAAAATCTAATTACAAAAATGCCCACTGAAGCCCATGGCTTGAAGGGATTTGATGAGGAACCTCCAATTGACACAATCATAGGCTTTTCTAAAGTCCAGTTTCAGCATCATACCCGCCCGGGAGGAGGCATGTAGAGTATGAATCAATTCATGGGAAATAATGATCCCATCGGTGATAGACCTACCAGGAATGAACCCACTTTGTTCTTGAGCAACCAATTTTGAAAGTAGTGAACTCAATCGATTTGCAATAGCTTTGGAAATGATTTTCTAAGTCATGTTGCAGAGAGAAATAGGTCTGAAATCATCCATTGACTCAGCATGAGATTTTTTAGGAAACATGCAAATGAGGGTATGGTTGAGAGTTCCTAAAGTCTTGCCCGTAAGCCTTGATTCCTCTACTGCTTTCCATACCGAAAACCTAACAACATCCCAAAAATCCTGGAAGAAAGAGGTGAGGAAACTGTCAGGACCAGGCACTTTATCTCTCTTCATAGAGAAAACAATTTTTCAAACCTCATCCAAGGAGAAAGGGGAGAGAAGCAAGTCATTTTCAACAGCAGTGACAGAAGTAGGAATCTAATGAAAGAAGGGGAACTGCGCTCCACTGGGGGTAGCCGAATCATTCAAGAAATTATTGAAAAAAGACATTGCTTCAGTTTTGATCTGGGATTGAGAGGATGCTACAAATAAATCATCCAGCTTGAGAGAAGAAATGTAGTTGAAATTTCTTCTGGCTTTGACAGAAGCAAAAAAGAACTTTGTATTTTTGTCGCCGTCAGTCAGCCATATTTCCCTGGATTTTTTACGCTAGTAAGTTTCCTCTTTTAGAAGGAGATCACCCAATTCCTTAAGAAGAGATTTTTCTTTGAGGAAATCTGCCTGAAATATCCCTTGAGCAAGAATAGAATCATTTAGAATACGGAGTTCCTATTCGACTCTTAGTTTTTCCTGAAAAATATTTTTAAAACTCGTAAAATTCCAGCTTTGAATTTTGTCTTTTAACAGAGATATGATGTCTAATAATGTTGATAGCATTATAAACACTAATTTTTTTACAAAAAAAATATTACATCATGCTTTTGGAAAAAAATATATATGTCAGTCTTGAATGATAAAACTAAGTCCTAATTGTGCAAGTCCTTGTTATTTCACTTTTGCATCACTTGATTTGTCTTCTGATTTGTGATTTACTTGATGCTTATTTGTATTTTTATGTCGTGTCATGGAGGTCTTTGGCCTTTGTAATTTATTGTTTTAGTTTGGATGACTTTGGTCCAAGACCGTACAAACTATTCAATACTATACTATTGTCTTGATCAAGATGTATGATCTTGGCCCCTTTAGTTTTTGGGTCATTTTTGTCCATTAGGTCTTTTCATTACTCTTTTCACTTTTTCTTTGTATGTTTTTTGTTAGATTTGTGTACCACTAATATTCAATTTTCAAAGTGAGAGACTCGTATATATACAAGTTCACTTTAAGAATTCATTATATAGCAAACACTAATCTAAGTACCACCTATTGAGCTAAGAAAAAAAATATTACTATCTTCATAATGCATATCACAACACAAGAGGGCATTAATCTATTTTACATGTTTACATACAAGGTTTTCTATAGGGAAAAAGTATCATAGCCCACTATCAGTGTGAAAGCACAGGGAAAATTTAAGTTAAGCATTTTAGTTGCATGCACACTCACACAACATACTAGGAGTACTACATTGCATCTTAAATGTAGTGCAGTGCTCAGTGACCCAAAAATGGGGTGATAGATGAGGTCCATTTGAATTAAACATTTCAATCTTTTATTTTTGATAGTATGTGTGCTTGAGGTTCTTACATAAATTTAGGTTTTTTTACAGGTGCATGTGTGAAAATTAGGGTTACAAGAAAAACCAAGTATATGAAAGTGTGACATATGCAACAATAAAGTGACATAGAGGAAACCATAATCCTACCATTTACATGTCTAAAACAATATAATAGGGTCTTTATATGAAATTTGGTCCTACCCATTTGTACAGTCCTTCCCTTGCATAGTTGAGCAAACAAAATTTGATTTGGGTACACTAATAAATCTTCATCCTGTCTATATTTATCAATGAAACAATAAGAGTTTAGCCTAAGTCAGTTAAGTCACTTCTCAAAGCCAAATAATACTTCTAATTGTTTGATCAATTTAGCATGCTTGTAACAACTTAGTTTCCATTATGCAATTGTAAATAATGATAATCTATATTACTCATTTTCCTCTAACATATATTCAATCATATTTAAATTAATCAAATTAACTCCATTTTATTAATTTAGGCTTGATACAAGCATTGATTGTATTAACTAAAAAAATTTCTACTAAACCAGTTGCATGATTTATTTAGCTTTTTATAAACATCAAAATTTATTAGTCGTACCTTAAAATGATGGTGGTTGTATATGCTATATTACTAAATCCCCAAACGAGGATGATGGTAAATAAAAAGATGAAATAATTCAAAGTCGCCTCAAGCTAAGTGTGAAAGCATGAAAAGTCAAAAAGTAAAAAATGAACGTTCATTTCCCCTAAGAATATAGGTGTATTAAATCTAAAAATATGACTACATGTATACAAATATTAGGATGTTTATTAAAACTCAATGATATATGAGTTATGTTAATAAATCATGTATTCTAAGAGAATACATAAAAATGTAGATAAAAATGTTCAAGCTAGGCTCGCTCATATCCTTGGTTGCAGAATCAAATGCTTTCTGGATTCCTACCTTGGAATGCCTCTTCTCCTTAAAAATCCTGATAGCTCTGTTTGGAATGCTCTGCTGGAAAGAGTTAACAAAAAACTTTCCTCCTAGAAAGGTCTCCTCCTTTCACAAGCCGGTAAGATTCAACTTCTACAGAGCTCCCTCCAAGGAGTTTCCATTTATATTATGTCTCTTTTCAAACTTCCTGCTAAAATAACAGCTATTTTGGAAAGAATTCAGAAAATATTTCTCTGGGCTGGTGCTTTGGAAGATTTTAAATTCCCCCTGGTGGCGTGGGACAAAGTTACTAAGCCAAAGTTGTGTGGTGGTTTGGGCCTAAAGAACATTCCTATTATGAACAAAGCTCTATTAGCCAAAGCTGGTTGGCAAATAGCTAGAGAGGAAGGCCTATGGGTTGATATAATAAAAAAGAAATACCTGCGGAATTATGGTAGAGTTGATTCCTTTTTCTTCCATAATAACCTTCCTAAAGGTTCTTATTTCTGGAATTCCCTGATGGATTCCAAAGACATCCTCTCCAAGGGTGCTTCCTGGGAGATTGGGAAGGGGAACATGATTAGATTTTGGTGGGACAGCTGGATTGAAGAGGACCCCTTAGTTGATCAAGAAATTTGGAAGGAGGTGGCTCAGGTCTATGAAGATAAAGGTAAAATTTGGATTAAGGATTTCTGGTTTTTTTTAGGAGAAGTATCATTGGGAAACCATAACCCCCCCTCTGGACTATCTTGGTGACCTCAAACCCTTTCAAGATTTTAACAAGAAACTCGGGGACTTTCACATCCCCATCTTACAGACAAAGGAGGACACAATCATATGGAAAGAGGAGGATTCGGGTAACTTCTTTGTTAAATCTACCTATAGCTCTCATTTCAAGAAAGAACAACAAAGAGACTATTGGGGAAAGTTATGGATTAAAGATCTGATCCCAAAGATCAATATTTTTTTTTGGCTGGTTATCCAAAATAGAATCCTGTCAGTTGATAAACTCAAAAAGAGAGGGATGATGATTCCTAATAGGTGTTCTTTATGCAAGAAAAGGGAGGAAAATGTGAATCACCTTTTCTTACATTGTCCTTTCTCTAAAGGTGTTTTCATGATGATTGGTGATTTGTTCAATATCCAATGGATCATACCTTCCAATATAGAAGATTACAACATTCAATGGGAAAGTCCCTTTAGGTTTCCCTTTTTGAACTAGGCCTAGAGGATTGCTTTACCTCACTTCTTATGGGGGATCTAGAAAGCAAGGAATAATTGTGTCTTTAGAGACCAAAAACCACAGATTGTGGTGATAAAGAGGAAGATCCTAACAACCATAAAGGAAAATCTCAAACTCTTTAAAAGTAAAACTAACAAGAGTTGTCCGAAAGGGGAACATGTTGAGCTAGAAAAGCTCGCCTATAGTCTGGTCATGAGCCACAACCCTGATAAGATTGTGAACTGGAACAAGCCGGTGGGATCTACTATCAAGATCAACTTTGATGGGGCCTCCAAAGGAAATCCTGGTCAAGCAGGGGGAGGGGGTATCTTAAGTAATAAAGAAGGTAATTGGTTGTTTGCCTATGTCAGTCCTTTAGGCAAACAAACCAATAATATGGCAGAAGCCAGAGCCCTCCTATGGGGAATTTTGATAGCCAAGGATAAAGGCATTAAGGATATAAAGATTGAGGGTGATTCCCTAATCATCATAAGTGCTCTCAATAATAGGTGCAAGATCAATTGGGCTTTAAGAAACATCATACAAGACATTAAGGAAATGCTTAAGGATTTTGATAAAGTTTCTATTAATCACATGTGGAGACATGGTAAGTGCAGACAAGATGGAAAATATAGGTGACTGGAGCCATGAGTACAAGATATGGGGCATTGGAGATAAGCTTCCATCTAATATTAATGATGAAATCATTAAGGAAAAGGGGCGCCAAGTTCCATAATGGTGGCACGAGCGGGTGTATGTATTTCAAGTACCCTGGGAACTTTCACATTAATCATCTTCTCCACTCATTTTTTGAAAGGGTGAACTTGTTGCTGGTTGATGGTGCTGTCGATTGAAAGGGAAGTTTGGTAAAGCTAAGATGGGAGGCGACAGAATCAGGGCGGAGCCTGCTAGTCAAAACTTTGAAGAGAACAATCCAAGTCTGTGGAATAAGCTTAAGGTTGGGGGATTCAGCAATTTCATCACCAAATTACATGGTCATGATTCTATATTGTCAAAAGATTTCGGCATTGCTTGGAAGGAGGGGGTTTTTCATATTCGCGGCATGGATGTTGAGGTCTCGGAGACCAACATTGCTAGGATTACTAAAATGAAAATGGAAGGTTTGAAGCTCTATAAGGATAGAAAACGTAGGGATTTGGAGATTGACAGGTTTTTTGTTGGCAAAGAGAGGTGCAGGTTTTTCATGGATGGTTTTGCTCACTCTTGCATCCCTAGTGTGTGGAAGGACGTCTGCCTCCAACTCATGAAATACATCACTTTGGAGGGAAAGTATAGAAAGATCTATACTCACCATATGACCCTGCTCAACATGTTCCGGCACAAGGTGATGATCAGTATCCCTTTCTTCCTCACTACCTCTCTCACAAATTCCTTGATTATCTTTCAGCAAGAAAAGGTTGAGCTTCCCCTACATGAAGGTTTGATTCTCCTGCTGGTTGAGAATGGCACTTTGGCCCTGGTCCCTTCTTTAAGGTCGGTGATGGATGAGCATGCTGAGGAGGAAAATGTCACTGTTGTTGTTTGCCTCACTAAAATGAAGGCGTGCAAGGGTATCGATGTGGAAAAGGATTTGGAAAAAGTCAATAGAGATGGTGACCTTGGGGAGGCCAGTGCATCCAGGAAAACGGATTGTGTGGATGATCCTAAAGTCTTCGATGATTAGAGTAGGAAAATGTTGTACCTGGAGGGTGTCCTGAAGGCCATGGAGGCTTCCAGTGTTGGCCAAAGAGATTCTATGATGGAAATTATCAATATCTTCAAGAAAATGGTCACCGATCAAGTTTAGACTAAACAGAGAGTTAACAAGATGGAAAATCAAGTGAAGGTTTTGCTGGACAGGGTGGAAATGATGGAATCAGGAAACAAAAGAAGGAAATTCAACCTCAGGATCAGTAGCTTTGAGGAGGAGATGGATAATGGTGGCCACGGCAGGTCCTGATCCCTTATTTTGTTGTGTTTGGTTGGAGCTCCTTGGTTGTGTGATACATGTTGTTGGAGCCCTCTCTGAGCTGTGGGTGGAAGTTTGGCAAACTTTTGGTTCTTAGTTGTTTTTTTTCTGTCCGTTTCTAGGGGTTTCCTCTCTGGGGTTCAGTTTGCATTGTAAGAGTTAATATGTTTTAACTCATTTTTTGGGACTCTTTTGGTTTGGTAACTCCTGTTGATTATCTCTTTTTGCTCCTCTCTCTTGTATGGCCCCTAGGAGCTGATCCCTATTTTTTGCCTTATCTAATAAAAAAATGTATTCTAAGAGAAATAAGAGGGTGTGTCCATTAAGACTACCTCTTGAATAGTATAAATATTAGTGGCAACTCTCAAGATGTGAAGGGATGATTGATTTTTTAATAGAAAAATAGACTTTAGAAATTTAAGGGAGAAGGGAAAGCATTGAGGCATAGACATCTTAGAAACATTGAGAGGGGGTCCCATAGAGTGGGTCTAAGAGGGGGTACAAAGTACACCCCTTAAATTGTCCTAGCTAGGGCTTATTTTATGCTTTGTAATAATTGAAGTTACGAATATTGTAGCTTGATCCTCATTATTTGGATGTTTCCCATTTCTTAGAGTTTCCCTCTTCGAGAGGTTGCCATCTCCATAATTGAATCAAATATGTACTAAAATCATAATTTAATGTATTGATAAATGATTATGTGGTCAACATTTTATTTGATAATTGGTTTATTTGTTTGTTGGTATTTACTATATTACTTTGATAAGATAAAATATGAAATTTGCTATATAATTGTATAATATTTTTAATGGGGAAATGGAACCTCGTATTATACATCTCATTTTTTATGATTTCTAACATTTTCTCTTGTGGAGGGGTTGTTGATGCATTATCCTTTTGAGCAGGTGCCTTAAGGGGCCTCTTAAGATTAGGGTGTGATTAGACTTGGCCATGTGGGATATACCACAACATTTGAGAGATGTAATTATTGTGTCGTAGTTACCTAATCCTCACCTTTTATCCTCCTTTTGTTCATGTGTTATAGCCATTATGTCTACTTGTCTCATTAATTTCACTTGTCTACACTCATGTATGCTCTTATCTCTACTTTCGATCATCCTAGAACTTTTTCATTGCCTCCATTTATTCCTTGGCTTCCACCTCATTCTTTTCACCTCATGACCTTAGGTTTCTCCCAATGTTTACATCATCATCCATGGGTGATGGTGTCGGGTTTGGTTTTTTCCATGGCCAATGTCATTTCCCACGAATGATCGAGTTGGGTATATATATCCCATCATTCTTGTTGTTTTATCATCACTCATTCATCATTCTAGAACACTTCATTTATTTTCACATCAAACATTTACGCATATTTTCAAACCAAATCATTAGACTTGGGGTTATAAAGCTTGCCATTTTGCATTTGGGTCACCATAGTGAGCTAGGACTAGAGGTATTCTTCTTGAGCTTTCTTCGTTTCCACCCATAGTGATTCTCTCTTATGGATGTTTTATATGGGGAACATCATGCATCAACAACCATATTATATATAAGTGCCTCTAACCCTTCTTTGTCCATTGTTGCATGTTTTTTATTATGCAAATGGTTGGTCATTCATTGTTATAGATTAGGGTATATGTATGTTTGCTTTGATATATTACTTTATCTTGTTATATTATGCCCCAAATTGGCTTTATCCATCTCTTGATCTACTCTTATTCTAAATCCCAACATGATACCTCTCTTTATCTTAGGTATATGCCTTGGAAACCTACAACTACCTTAAGGTTATGGCTATTACCCTCTAGAATTAGGACATTAACACTCCTTGAGCACATTTGGTATCTATATCTTATGTGTAGAGCTAGATTTAATCCTCAACATTTGAAAATACAGGTGGGGATCCATCTTAGTCTGTCATACATATTGGTGAACCCAACAAGAGTATTACTTTTCCCTAGATTAGGTCATATTCACTATGATTTTTCATTTTTCCTAGTTTTTACATGAGAATCCACTTTGTAAATCTCTTTACCTGTCCAATCATGTTTGCGCAATCAAACTTTCTAATCTCATGCCATTGGCACTTATGTAAACACATGCACGACTGATCTTGTTTATTTATTTCTCATACCTCACACTTTGCCCTTTCTCAACACCATCAACTCTTGTGCGTCTCTACACGACCGATATTGTTAGGGTTTGGGGAAAATTATGATTTTCAAATAATCTTATCTAGTTTTTCATCATGTCTCCTCTTAGGATTTTTCTTGACACGGTCAAAGATCAACAAGAGTATCCTCCCATTTTTTGACATATATCCAGACAAATATTGCAATAATTATCTTCCCATTTTTGTCATATATTCAAATCAAGATTCCAATAGTGATCTTCACATATATGACCCATTCCAACATGAACATGACAATTTTCACCTTGATTCTAGTGATGATCTTTCATCTTTTAATAATCCCACTTACCCTTTGTTGGAAAATACTGATTGGGTCCTCTAAAAAAATTCTAATTTCACTACCAAGCATAAAAATCCACATTCTCCTTTTCTCAATAAAATTGACCTTACTACAAACAGACTTAATATAGTTCAAATCGACACATACATGTTTAACCCCATCAACCAGTCTACATAGCTCATGACTGATCTCATCTATACTAATTTATCATCCTCATATGTCATAATCCCTTCACCTCTTTAGGTAAATCTTGTATGTCATGATTTCACCTCAACCAATGGTACCAACTGAAATGCTTCTAACATGGTCGATCCCATAGAGAAAAATGTTCATCATTTTCTTTTCTCAAATTTTGGGACATTTTCCAATGTACCTGCCTCTCTCACTCTAGGCTTTGGGGCATCTCTTAATGCTTATATTCATCATATTCCTACTATTCAGGCATCTTACAATGCCAATTCTCACTCATCCTCTAGCTTGGGGGCATATCACAATGTCTTCCATCTCTCATCATCCTACACTCTAATCAAGAACCTTATAGTCATTAAATCCAAACAAATATAACTCCAAGAAATCTTCAAAGAATAATACCTTATCTTTGATAGCATACCCAATCATGGGTATGTTCTCCTTATGCACTTAGATCAGACAAAAACATTTTCCAAATTAACTACTTCATCAACATGTTATCTAACTCTACTGTTATCTTGTTTGCGTTTCTATAACCATTGTCTCTCATTTGAGATACTTTGTAATCTATTTATCTATTCCTTCAAGCCCACTAACTGTTCAACATCTCATCCTAGTTAGCACCTTTTATCCCACTTTATCATGTTTATAATATCTACCCATTGGTTTTTTGTGCTCTTCATCATGGTTATTCACTTCTCCACCATCATCACCCCCATGACCTCTTAACTAGGTGATTTATGTCTTTTTTTATTAATTATCTTCTAATGTTTATCTTTAGTCTTGCTTCTTTAGGGTTCCAAACAACCATTGTGCCTATCACAGACAAGCCAAGCAACATCGAAAGGTAAGTATGAGGTAGGTATATTTCATTCGATGAAATTCATTATTTCTTTATAACATTTACGTTATCACTTTACTTTCAATTTAAGGCATTGCGTAGATTTTTTTCTTAAAGACCATATCATGTTTCACTATTATTATGTGTTGATCTTCAATTGGGGCATATGTATACACCTCATTTTTTACATTAGCCAACCTTTTCTCTTATGCAGGGGTTGTTGATGCATTATCCTCTTGAGCGGGTTCCTCAAGGGGTTTGTCGGGATTAAGGTGTGATCAGACTTGGTTACATGGGCTAGACCACAACATTTTAGAGATGTCACTATTATTTCATAATTACATCATCCTCTCTTTATTTCCTTTTGTTCATGTTTTGTACCCATTATGTATATTTGTCCCACTACATTCACTTATCTACACTTATGCATGCTCTTATCTCTGTCTTTGCTCATCTTGGACCTTCATCGTTACCTCCATTTATTCTTTGGCTTCCACCTCATTTTTTTTACTCCTCATGACATTAGGTTTCTGCAAGGTCAACTTCAATTCCCATGAGCAATGGTGTTTGGTTTGGTCTTTTCCATGGCTGACGCTATTTCCCATGGGAGATTGTGTCAGGTGTTTATAACCCATTACTCTTGTTGTTTTATGATCACTCATTCATCATTCCAGAACATTTCACTTGCTTTCACATCAAGCATTTGTACACATTTTTGCACCTAGTTATTAGACTTGAAGTTTTGGAGCACCATAATGAGCTAGGATTAGATTTATTCTTCTTAAGATTTTCCCTTCTCTACCCATAATGATTTTGTTTGAGTGTTTTGTATTTAAGGATGATGCATCGACAACCACACTGTAGGGAAGTATTTCTAAGCCTTCTTTGTCCTTTGTTAAATGTTTTTAGTGTGGATGGTTATTCATTAATTGTTGTAGATTAGGCTAGATGTATGTTTGGTTTGACCTATTTATTACTTAGTCTTATTATGTTATGCCCCTTGGCTTTATCCATATTTTGATTTAATCTTATTTTGAATCCTAGTATGATACCTCTTTTTATCTTTGGTATAAGCCTCAAAAACATATAGCTACCTTAGGGTTAGGGATATTATCCTCAAAAAATTTGACTCTAGCACTCCTTGATCACCTTTGGTATCTACATCTTGTTTTCAGGACTATATTTGATCCCCAACATTTGAAAACCCATGCAGAGATCCACCTTAGCCCTTAAAACACATATTACATAAAATATTTGACATTTTTATTTGTCCATCTTTCTTGTGCTAAGTCTCAAAAAATTTAAAATCCTCTTAGAACAATCCCATAAACAATTTAGAAAGCTGACTTCCTATTGCTCCAATTTATATAGTTGTTATAAGAGAATGCCTCCTATGTAGGGATATAATTCCATGTTCATGTTGTACACACAAAATCACACACTTGGTTACATTTCTCATAAAAGCATGCTAGCATTTACATGATTCCTAAGAAAGAAAACTAGTGATTGAAAAATATATTTGCCCTATTTTTATTGGTTTCTTATTTTCTCTTTGGTCTTGCACACCCTACAACCCAGTTAGAACCTAACTTATTTATCTTTTATGACTTCAGACACTAACGCCCAACCAGGATAACAACACCCAGGTGTTCCTATCCCCTCTGGGTGCCCCTGACTCTTTTCTACCTCACTCACTCTTTTTGGTACTATTTTATATTTTGGGCATCTTTTTCACTTATGGGTTGGCCTTCCAGTTGTCAATTATGAAATTCAAACAAGGAAATCATATAAATATAGAGTTATGTGTTCAAAATCAAGGACCAAACACTAAGCGTTACTATCATCACCTAAGCTTGCATCCAAAGGTATTAAAGCAATCAAAAGGCATAACTCTAGCATCCATTCAAGGGAAAAGGGTTGCATACTTCTGCATACATTGCATAGGAAGAGGAAGCCTATTCTATTCCATCTATGCATACTATTAGATCGCTACATCCCGCTATCAAGTACAACTTACACAAGGGAATACTAGGGCATCATTACCACACACACACCAAAACTACATGGATTATGAGATATAGTGCAACACTCCGTCGTAAGTTCAATCTCGAGGTGACCTTCATGGTCAGTTTAACTCCCCATTCTGCATTTTTTTCTTTTTGGGTTTGATGTGGTTTGTGGGCTTGTGCAAGTGAACTTCTCTTTTGTAGGTTACAGGTACCCTCGGGCGATCATTACGTGAATATAAAGTGATAAAAAGGAACCAAAAAAAAACCTAACGACGTAGAATAAAGTAGATTCAAAGTACTTGCACGACCACCAGTGCCCAGATACAGTCACCAATGCCCAGGCACCTCTGCTCTCCCATAGGCACCCCTGTCTGACTCTATCTGTGAGTTCCATATTTTACAATGAGTAGTAATGACCATGTTTTTAGTATGTTTAACACTCACACATGCCCATATAACTTCCTCATCACTCGAAAACCAGCTAAGTCATCTATCCCTCATTCTTGTTTAGGGTTTTACATTATTGCTTGCTTATTGCTTGGATCTTATTGTATATTATCATTTTGTACATCATCTAGGAACAATAATTACTTTTTAATCAGATTTAATTAAATCATTTGGTGAACCTAACTTTTATTAGAACTCCTTATCTTAGGATCATAAAAACCCTCATGGCTAAAAAGAGGTCTTCATCTCCTAAGCATAATATGGCCTATACACGCATTAAACTTATTATTGACGATACCTCTACAGAATTTGATTTTCGTGAGCTCTTCCATAATCCTCAATATGATCCCAAAATTCTCCAAGAACTCCTTGCCTTCCAAAACACCCTGCTCGTTGGCCTCGACACCCCTAATATTTACATAGTCTTCCCTGACCAAAGATTTGCATCATGTTCTCTCTCACCTCCCGTAGCCACCAATGTTTCTCCATCTTCCTCTCATTCTCTTATAACAAATGATACAATTCATATATATTCTTTGCATGATGAGGTTCTAGCTTGTAACGCTATGGATGTTAATAATTCTACTTCTAATGATGATACTTCTATTAGTAGTCAAGATGAATTTAAAACTATATCTTCTACTCTTCATGCTTCTAAAATTATTTCCAATGATTGCAATGATAAATCTGATTTTAGTACATCTACTACTTCTTTTGTATATTGATGATACTCTTGATGAAATACTTTCTCATGAAATTATTTCTGATAGTGATGTAGATTATGGTTTTGATCATGAACATGTTAGTGATGATGTTGTTATGTTTATGGAGAGTGTTTTCATGTTAGAGTTTTGGTACACCTTCCATGTGTTACACTCGGATATTTTACGGCGGTCCCGCTCACCGGTGAGTGGATCAAGGGGGTTCGGGGGGGTGAAGCCCCCCGATGGGGGCTTGGGGATGAAGCCCCTGAAGCAAATTTTCATGGGTGGTTTATTAACCCATGGGTAATGGGTAACCGTTATGGGTTGTTTTTGGGCCGATGGTTTCTCAAAACCCATTGTTATGTAAAATTGTCTCTTTAGCTACATATTGATGTACTTATAAATAGATGGAAATACAATAGGATTTAGATGAAGTGTATTTTGTGAAGGTGAATAGTGTGTATGAATTCAAGTGCGAATTCGTAGAGGGTTTGTTGAGCCCCAGCTCCAAACAAGATATGATTATTGTAATTGTGAAGAATGTTGGCTTGTAATAAAATTTGAGCAAGTGTTCTTGGTGGATGTAGCCTACATTGGGTGAACCACGTTAAATATTGTCTTCATGTTGTGCATTTTTCATTTCTATAATTCTATTCATACTTCTTATTATTGCGATTTCTGAGGAATTATTCCACATTAGATATCTATTAATTCCTAACAATTGGTATCAGAGCCTAGTTTGGTTTACTGAAGTGTTGAATCACAGGAAAAGTTTTTTAGCTTGAGTGGGAGCGTATGGCAGATGATGGAAGATCTAGGGTTGATAAATTCAATGGGCATAATTTTAGTTTTTGGAAGATGCAGATGGAAGATTACCTTTATTAGAAGGATATTTATACTTCGTTGTCTAAGAAGGTGAAAAAACCCTCAAGCATGATGGATGCGGAATCAGATTTGCTAGATAGGAAGGTACTCAGGACAATCGACTGTGTCTTGCATCTTCAGTATTATTTAATGTTTCAAAGGAAAAGACTACAAAAGATCTAATGGATGCATTAGGGAAGTTGTATGAAAAACCCTCTACCTCTAACAAGATATTTTTAATGAAAACGTTGTTTAATATGAAGATGTCTGAGAATAGTTCAGTAGCAGATCATTTAAATGATTTCAATACGGTTGTTAATATGCTAGCTTCGGTTACAATAGAATTTTATGAAGAAGTTAGGGATTAATTAATTTTGTGCTCTTTACCTGAAAGTTGGAATAGCCTAGTAATGGTGGTAAGCAACTAGGTTCCAGCTAACTCAAAGTTGAAGTTTAAGGATGTTGTAGGGGTGATTCTAAGTGAGGAAATGTGAAGAAAAATCTCTAGGGAATCTTCTACTTCAGAGAATGCATTGACAATGGAAACTAGAGGGAGATAGAAGAACAGAGGAAACCGTGGAAATTGAAAGATCGGGTAAGGTCAAAATCTAAGAGAAAGATTGTATGTTGGAATTGTGGAAAGTTTGGGCATGCAAAGAAGGACTGTTGGGAGCTTTCGGATAAGAAGGAAACAAACAGGAAGAAAGCAAGGAGGCAAATGTGGCATCGGGTACTGTATGCCATGATGCTTAGATTCTTTCTTTGCATAATATTACTGAATCTTGGGTTTTAGATTCAGAGGGCTTCTTTTCATGTTACTCCACATAGGCATTATTTTGTTGATTATATTCAAGGGGATTTTGGGCTTGTTTTTCTCGGTGATGATGAGCCTTGCAGTATAGTTGGAAAAGGTTATCTTCAGGTTAAGATGCAGAATGGGAATACATGGCTATTAAAGGATGTCAGACATGTGCCTACATTAAGGAGAAATTTGATATCAATGGCAGGGAAATTAGGAAGTGATGGTTGTACTGTGATATTTACAACTGACTCTTAGAAGGTTACCAAGGGTGCTCTTCTGGTGGCAAGAGGTAAGAAGGTTGGAACCTTGTATTTAACCACTGATAGTACTATATGATTGTAATCTCATGGCTTCAGATGCAGATACAACATTATGGCACTAGAGGCTTGGTCATATGAGCCATAAGGGCAATGGACATCATAAAGAAGAATTTTCCTGGATACACAGAAACAAGTTTAGATTTCTGTGAGAACTACATATATGGGAAACAAAAGCGAGTAAGGTTTCTCAAGGTTGGACCTATCAAGAAAGAGAGTAAGTTAGAGCTGGTAAATTCTGATGTGTGGGGGCTAGCTCAGGTATCATCTCTTGGGGGTTCAAGTTATTATGTTACTTTTATTGATGATGCAACAAGGAAAGTTTGGGTTTATTGTATTAAAAACAAATCTGATGTATTTGATACTTTTGTTAAATGGAAAGCCTTGGTAGAGAATGAAACAGGACTTAAGCTAAAATGTCTTAGGTCAGATAATGAAGGGGAGTATTACAACAATGAATTTGATGATTATTGTTCTAAGAATAGAATTTGTAGGCAAAAAATGGTTCCAAGAACTCCGCAACAGAATGGGGTGTCATAAAAGGATGAAAAAAATAATAATGGAACGTTCTAGGAGCATGAGAATACATGCAGGACTGCCTCTTTATTTTTGGGTAGAAGTGGGTGAGCACAGCTGTGTACTTGATAAACAGAGGACCCTCAAGTGCCTTGAATAGAGGCATACCTGAGGAGGATTGGTATGGTAAGAAATTCAATTACTCATATTCTTAGAGTCTTTGGATGTGAGGTGTTTTGTTCATATTGACAAGGATGATAGGACCACGCTAAAGGCTAAATCAGAAAAATGTACTTTTATTGGTTATGGTGGAGATGACTTTAGATTTAAATGTTGGAGTATTTAAGGAAAAGAAAATCATTCAGTCTAAGGATGTGGTCTTTAATGAGAAAGTCATGTATAAAGCAATAGTTGCAAGAAAACAAGGAAGAATCCAAGAAAGGAATATGCAGTGGTAGAGGATCTTTCCGATAGGGCAGTGACCCATGAATCAATTCAGGAACCTAATCAATAGGAACCCCAAACTCCAACAATGAGGAGGTCTTCTAGGGTAAGAAAATAACCTGAACATTTTTCTCCTTCTCTTTATTATTTATTACTCCCTGATAGTGGAGAGACAAAGAGCTTTGATGAAGCAATGTTGGTATATGCCAGTAAGAAGTGGGAGCAAGCCATGGACGAGGAGCATAAGTCTCTCATGGAGGAACCAGACTTGGGATTTGGTGAAGCTACCCTAAGGTAAAAGAGAATTGCAGAACAAGTGGGTGTACAAAGTTAAAGATGAAGAAGAAGGAAAGAAAAGATATAAGGCCCAGTTGGTGGTCAAGGGGTTTGCACAGAAACAAGGTATAGATTTTGATGAGATTTTTTCTCCTGTAGTAAATATGACTTCTATCAGAACTATTCTTGGAATAGTGGCAACAGAAGACTTGCACTTAGAATAGTTATATGTAAAGACGGTATTTCTCCATGGTTATTTGGAGGAGGAGCTATATATCCAACAACCAGAAGGATATGAAGTCAAAGGTAAAGAGGAGATGGTGTGTAAACTAAAGAAGAGCTTGTATGGCCTGAAACAAGCTCCACGTCAATGGTATAAGAAGTTTGATAGCTTCATGATGGAGCAAGGTTATATTAAATGTCATTCTAACCATTGCGTGTATACAAATAAATTTGAAGATGGAAGTTATATTATCATGTGTTTGTATGTTGATGACATATTGGTTGTAGGTAAAAACATGCAGGAAATAAAAGTACTCAAGAAACAGCTAAATGAATCCTTTGATATGAAGGATTTGGGGGCAGCCAGAACAAATCCTTGGTATGAAGATAACTCGGGATAGGAAGGAATGGAGGATGAACTTTATCTCAGGAAGAGTACTTTAAGAAGGTATTGGATAAGTTTAACATGCAAGATGTTAAACCGGTTGGGACTCCTTTGGCAGGCCATTTTAAGTTATCAAAGGAGCAGTGTCCCAAGACAGAGCAGGAAAGAAACCAGATGTCTAAGATACCTTACTCATCAGTGATTGACAGTTTGATGTATGCTATGGTGTGCACTAGGCCTAATATTGCCCATGCAGTGGGAGCTGTGAGTAGATTTATGAGTGATCCAAGTAAAGAGCATTGGCAAGCAGTAAAGTGGATCCTTCGATATTTGAGAGGGACCATGGGGACAATTTTGTGCTACAGTGGATCAGACACCACTTTACGTGGTTATGTAGATTCAGACATGGCTAGAGATGTAGACAGCAGGAGGAGCATGACAGGTTATATTTACACTATAGGTGGGACAACAGTGAGCTAGATTTCACGACTGGAGAAGCTAGTGCCTTTGTCAACCACGGAGGTTGAGTATGTTGCTGCCACAGAGGCAAGCAAAGAGATGATTTGGTTACAACAATTGCTTGAGGAGTTGGGGCATAAGCAAGAGGAATGTAAGCTATATAGTGATAGTCAGAGTGTTATACACCTAGCTAAGAACTTTGCTTTCCACTCCAAGACAAAGCATATACAGTTGAGATATCACTTCATCAGGACATCTTTGGAGGAAGATAAGTTGAAGTTGAAGAAGATTCATACCAGTCAGAATCTTACAAACATGATGACCAAGGTGGTCACAAGGGATAAACTAAAGCTATGTTCAGCTTTGGTTGGCCTTCGCTGATGACAGTGAAGGGTTGAGAAGCTTGCTCAATGGAAATCAGTTTCCAAGTGGGATATTGTTATGTTTATGGAGCATGTTTTCATGTTAGATTTTTGGTACACCTTCCATGTATTACACTCGGATATTTTTATGGTGGTCCCACTCGCCAGTGAGTGGGTCAAGGGGGTTTAGGGGCGAAGCCCCTGAAGCAAATTTTCATGGGTGGTTTATTAACCCATGGGTAATGGGTAACCGTTATGGGCTGTTTTTGGGCCCATGGTTTTTCGGTACCCATTGTTTTGTAAAACTTCCTCTTCAGCTACCTATTGATGTACTTATAAATAGATGGACATATAATAGGATTTACATGAGTGTGTTTTGTGAAGGTGAATAGTGTGTGCAAATTCAAGTGTGAATTTTGGAGGGTTTGTTGAGCACAGCTCCAAACAAGATCTGATTATTGTAATTGTGAAGACTGTTGGCTTGTAATAAAATCTGAGCAAGTGTTCTTGGTGGATGTAGCCCACATTAGGTAAACCACGTTAAATACTATCTTTGCGTTGTGTATTTTTCATTTCTATAATTCTATTCATACTTCTTATTGCGATTATGAGGAATTATTCCACATTAGATATTATTAATTCGTAACAGATGTTACTTCTCAAACGAAAGTTGAATGTGAATTTATCACTCTTATTTATTCTACTTCTAAAGGTGTTTCCAATGTTACCCATGGTGATTCTACTTCTACCACCAGTGCACCTATTATTGTGTCTCCTAAGTCTACATATAACATTCCCATCAAGTCTCCATGTTCCTCTCCTCCTCTTCCACCTCCTTCTCCTCCTGCCACATCCACTCTTCCTTCTCAAGTTCCCACAATCACTCATAATGGCAAGATCTAACCCCTAAATATGCCTCTCAATTCACCAACCATTCCTTCATACGATATCCTTTCCCTCGTGCATGTCATTAGTAATTTTCAATATCAATTTCATTCCACCACCCTCGAAAGTAAATTATATCATGCTTCCATTGACAATAATTCTTTGCATGGTAATCCCATTCCTAAAAATACTCCCAATTTTGCTTTCCCCAAGGACTTCATCATGCCTACTTTCTCTTGTTTTGATGGTACTGGTAATCCTTATTTACATCTCAAACATTACCATTTATCCTTGGTTGTTTATTCCAATGATCACTTATTACTCAAAGCATTTCATCATAGCCTTGTTGATCATGCTCTCCAATGGTATACTCATTTGCCTTATGGATCTATTAGTAATTATAATGATATGGAGGATGTTTTTGTTAGGCACTTTATTTCTAACAATGGTCTAAAAGTTACATATAAACACATGCCTTTTTGCATCAAGGAAAGAATGATCCAATTACATTTTGTGCTTCGATTCTTGCATACATCATTTATTATTTTAGCCTATTGATTTAGAAATGTAATTTATTTTTTGTCGCGGATTAATTCCTCCCTTAAAGGTAAAACTATTATATGATACATGTGAATCATTTACTCTTTTGTGCTATAAAGTTATTGATCTAGAAAAGGGCCTTATTACGGATAATTTTTTAACACCTTCTTCCACTTCTTATATTCCTCCTATGCATACTAAGTCTTTCCTTCTTGTATCTATTGATCCTCCTGCACAATCCCCATCTCTTCCTCTGTGCAAGCATCTTCCATCCCCTCCATCACGTAGGTATTCACCTAAGTCTTCTGCATCTACCACTAGTGAACCATTGCATTTCTCATATAATGCTAAACCACATGATGTCTTACAAACCTTACTTGATAAGCGACTCATCCATCTACCCTCTAACCATCATCATCCACCTCACCGCTTGCACCCCTAGCGTGACCACCCTTTCTGTAACTTCCACCACATTAATGACCCCCGTGATAATGAATTTTCTGCTCTCCATGAAAAATTTCAACACTTAGAAGAAAAAGGTGTCATTGCCTTCAGGTCTCACTCTTGTGAGCGCTCCTTTTCTCCTCTTCTGCATAAGCGAGGTTCTACCACTGTCCACTTATCTCCTTCAACTCCCCATAAGGTTATCATTCACCCACCTCCTAAGGTTATCATCCATCAGTGTCTTCCAACTGGTCCACCTATTGTCACATCATCCCACCTCCCTCACATTATTACTACACCCCATTTGATTCCTAAGTCGTCTGCATCCACACTTTCTATAACCACACCTCCCATTATTGGTGTCATTCCATATGACATCCAATTTGGGTCTTAGCCTCATGCGGATACTACTTCACATGATTCCACCATCCCTTGTAGGTCTCTTCATCTCTGGTAGATGATCTCCATTTGGCCATCTCATTGCCCTATAATGCACTCAAGTTCCATGGTTCATACTCGACTGGTGAGGGTCTAATTCTAAAATGAGCCACACGTCCTCTACACATTCCACACTCTGAGCTTCATGATATACACTTTCTCACACACATAAAACCTATTTCCCAATGACACACTCTTATTCTATGGTTCATTCTTGACTACCGAGGTGGAATTTATAAATGAACCTCATGTCATACACATCCGTTGGGGGGCACATTGATCCTACCATCACCACATTTTACATATCATCCCATCACACTCATACATTGTATTTGCATATCTTGGTTGCATCTAATCTTACTAGCTTATTCTATTTACATGTTTTAATTTGTTTTCCATGATAGACAAATTCTTAGTATGTCATCATCATTCTATATATACACATGCATGTTCACTTGGTATTTTGCGGTGAATGCATATATCTTACAAGTTCTTATGCATTGCAATGATGCTTGACACCGTACCTTTTACCAGTCCCACCGAGGCTCTTGGGGGAATCTACTTTTACTACTACCACATTCTACACACTTCAAGTTCTATTGCTACATTATTCACTATTTCTCATTACAAGTTACTCTACTTTTTCACTAATTTATACATGACTTGACATACTATTTATATTTCTAACATGCTAACAGGTGCTTCATGTGTAGCATGTTTCTGGTAGGATATATTCAACCATGGCTATATGTCACTACTTAGTTTCTATTACTTTCTATTGTATGTTATTGGTTGTAAGATTTTCCCTAGGTATTGTTTGAACATTGTATGATTTTGGTCATTTCGGCCCTGATTGTCTTGTGACATTGTGAGCGATGTCCCATGTTTGAAACCCACTTTTCACGGTTTATCTTTTTTGCACATTTGCTTGTATTCTATTGCATGCTTACTAATTTTTCTACTAACACATATTACTAGTCACTTTGTTTACATGTTCCTTGGTTTCTACCATGCACATTCCCTACCCTCTACAAGTATCCACTTTAGATCAACATCAGGTCCTCTCCTTTGGGCCACATTCTCCTACTATCATCTCATGCACCCCAAATAATGGGGGCGTACATTGGGTGAATAAAACACCCCTAAAACAGCTCAGAGTTACAATTTAGATCAGTACAACACAAAGAAAATACAACAACACAGTCACAGAACGGTCTAGAAGCAGACTTGGACCCCACATACAAAGCACACACCAACACCTAGTATCAAACAATAGCATCTGGGTACTTGTGTCCTCCCCTAGGTGCTAATTACCTGGGGGTAGATACAATCATCTTATCAGATCAACACAGTTTACAGAAGTCTTCATAGTAGTACTACAGTTACAGACATAAGCCTCTAAACATATAATAACTTCTATCTCTTTCAATCATAACAAATCAGACATAATTCAGGACAATCAGAAATAAATCAAGAAGTACCATCTGCATTGGTGCTTATGAGGGTAGAGTCATGTAAGGAGAGTAAAACTAGACATCTCTCCCTGACACTTTCTCTTTGTAGTGAGATTGTCTAAAAACATCACACTTGACATGAAATCACCCAAAAAACTTGCACTCAGTGTGAGATCACCCAAAAACTCACTGTCAACGTGAGATCACCCAAAAAACTCACCCTTCACAGCATTTTAAGACATCTTTCTATCCTTTATACTCTTATACTTCATGTGTAAACTTTCCTTTACTAGTACTTTTACACACATTTACACAATTTTACATACTTCATTTAGATTATCATGTACAAGGGTTTGACTACTCTTTTTATCTTCTTTTGTAGGCCTATCCTTAATACGCAACAAGGAGCAACCTATAATAAAAATACAAGCACAACTACAGGTACAAGTAATGCATACACTTCACCCCTAGGATCACTTTTATTTCCTAGTCTCCATGCTTCACTTGTCCACTTGGCACGTTATTTACTGCACTATCTACAGGATCATAAGGTACATAACTCTTATCTACTTTATGTTATTGAGTATTCACTCAACAACATAAAGTGGGGGAAAATATAGACACAAAATCATGCACTTGGGTACATTTATAGGTCATAAAAGCATGTTAGCATTTACATGATTCCCAAGCAAGAAAACTAGCGATTGACAACTATCTTTAGCTTCTTTTTCATGGTTTCTTGTTTTCTCTTTTTTCTTGCACACCCTACAACCCAGTTGGAACTTAAATTATTTATATTTTATGACTTCAGACACTAGCGCCTAGCTAGGAAAACAACGCCCAAACACTCTTGTCCCTTCTGGGTGCCCCTGACCCTTTTCTACCTCACTTGCTCTTTTTAGGTCTCTTTTATTTTTTGGGCATATTTTTCACTTATGGATTGGCCCTCCAGTTGCTAGTTATGAAATTCAAACAAGGGAATCATATAAATACATAATTATGTGTTCAAAATCAAGGGCGAAACACTAAGCATTACTATCATCACCTAAGCTTGCATCTAAAGGCACTAAAACACTCAAAAGGCATCCATCTAGCATCCATTCAACACTCAGTTGTAAGTTCACTCTCAAGGTGACTGGGGTTAGTCCAACTCCCCATTCCACATTTTTTCTTTTTTGGGTTTGATGTGGTTTGTGGGCTTATGTAGGTGAACTTATCTGTTTTAGGTTGCAGGTACCCTCGGTGATCATTATGTGAATATCAAGTGATAGATAACAACCAACAACAAAACCCTAACGATATAGAAGAAAGAAGATTCATAGTACTTGCAAGGTCATGAGCATTCAGATATAGTCACCAACGCCCAGGTGCCTTTGCCCTCCCGTGAGTGCCCTTGTCTGGCTCTGTCCGTGAGTTTCAAATTTTATAATGAGCAGTAACGACCCTATTTGCAGTTTGTTCACACCTACCCATATTACTTCTTAATCACTTGGAAACTAGATAAGTCATATATTCCTCACTCTTGCTTAGAGTTTTAAATTATTGCTTGCTTATTGCTCAGATCTTATTGTATATTATCATTTTGTACATCATTTAGGAACAATAGTTTCTTTGTAGTCAAATTTAATTTAGATTTAATTAAATCACCTGATTTCTCTCCAACCATACATCACAAAAAAATTACAAGACTCATGTTAACAAATTTTGTTTGACCAATATACATTTGCGGGTGATACACAAAAGTAAATTGCAACATTGTGTTCAAATTTTATTCCACAATGTTTGTAAAAAATGACCCACATACTTATTGCCTTAGTAAAACTTAATTCTACAAATAAATCCATGAAACCTTACAATTTCCCTGGAAAATAAGTTTTTTAAATGTATAATGTCATTAGTCTTCTTAAAAGCAATAAAATGAGCCCTTTTAAGAATCTATCAATATAAAAACTGATAGAATTATGACCCTTTTGAATTCTAGATGACCTCAAAACAAAATTCATACTTAGATGCTCCCATGGTTTCTTTAAAAGTGATAGTGATTCATATAATCTTTGTTTTAACTCTTCCCTTTTTCTAACTTACATACTATGCATCTCTGTACATATATGTGCACATTTGTAAACATTTATATCCAAAGTATCTCTTAGCTATTTGTACTCAAGTCTTGTCTATTACAAAGTTACCTAATGCTCCACATTACTTCTCTTGGATCAAATTTTGTCTCATTGATACTCTCAATATGCATAATTACACTCCCTTGAACAACAATACTTCTTACACAAAATGATTTCACCATGACATTTCATCTATGCTCGTTTAATCTACATATGCTCTCCATGCTTCTCTAAATTCCTCGATTTTTTCATAGATTTCCTTCATAGCCTTGAACCATACTATTTCAACCTGCATCTTACTCACCAAGAAACATATTCTATTTAGTGTATTTACAAATTTGTTCGATTTCCCACTTAAATTCTTCAATATAAACTAGTAACTCTATAATAATTCAAACCATTCCATATGTCTTTGATTTAGCTTCTCCTAACTATTGATGAATTGAAGTTCTTAGTGGTCTGTGTATAAAAAAACCTCTTTTGGAAACAAATTGTGCCTTCACTTCTTTAAATCATCCACTAAGGTGTAAAACTTTTGATCATCAAACGATTACTTCCTTCTGGCATCATTCATTATTTTACTAAAATATACGACGAGTCTTTCTTTTTGACTAGTCAATTACTGAAATTAGGCAAGGCCAATACTAGTTGCTTTTTGAACTTCTTCAACTTCTGGAAAACATAGTATGTGTCTGCACTACACACAAATTATCACTTATCTCCCTACATCAACTATGTGATTAGTGTAAACATTTCATTAATGTTGGAGCATGTAATGTTTGTGGGGACACACCTATTGTGGCCCACCAATCACAAACACATTTCCATGTCAAAATTTTATAATATAAACTAATAAATAAACTTATATCCTATGTTTATAAACTTCATATACATTAAACAAATATAAAGTGAGGCAACTAATCTAATGAAGTTGACAAGTGATTTTATACAATGTTCTTTCGGTTATAACCAATCACAACCTTTATAAAGGTGATTTCCTTATATAGAAATTAACTATGTGAAATATTTTGAATTGAATAAGAAGTGAGAAGAAGGATTATTGTATTGGGTTCTTGGGCTATAAATATCAAGTTGGTTTGAAATTTTTAGACATTTGTAAGTTTCTAAATTATTGGATAGTGCACTAGTTGTGAGTTTTTTACCGTTACAATTTTCCCACGTAAAATTTGTGTTATGTATTATTTAAATTGTTGTTCTATATCATATCCATATTTTACAAATTTGTATTACCTTATTTCCTGTCATAATTCTTGGAAAACATATAATCATATATTTTGATTAATTATACAATTGAATCCTTTAATGAAGTTCCTATAGAAGCTCAAAAAACCATGAAAACATCATGTCTCCATAATGTTCTTGGGTGATACGCATTTAACTATACCTTGCACCTTCTCATGATCCATCTTCGGTCCCTCTTGAGATATCAAAAATCCCAAGTACACTAATGCTTCATGTATTAAACTACATTTCTTCAAATTCATCAACAATTTCTCTTTGTGCAAATGCTTGAACACTTTCCATATATGGACCAATTGCTCTTCCTTTATTTTGTTTAAAATTAGAAAGTCATTTAGTTTAACATCCCTGAAATTTTTTTCTAAAAAACTTGGATATTTTTGTCAATCCGTAAGGTAGTGGTATAAAAACTAAATTTTATAACAGTGATGATAATATGTTTTTGATATAAAAACAATGAACCATAATGTGTCAAAATATTCCTTTATTTATTTAATACAAATCAAATACAATGATAATACCAGGGTCTAAATATAGTTGTTTGGAGCTAAACTGGTGGAACACTTGTACCCTGAATTATCCCTGCAACCCCTGAATGGGATTACCTAATGTATACACCTAATTTTTCATGATCTTACTAACAACTCTTTTGTATAGACAAGGGTCGTTGATGCATCTATTTCTTGAGAAAGTGCCTTAAGGGGCCTATCAAGAATGGGGTATGACTATACACATGGTCATTATAGGATTAAAGATAGTACACAGGTAGATGTACCGCTATGTAACCTTAACCTTAGTTACCCTTACCTATATCAGTCCTTTTATGTTACACACACACACTAGCACTCCCAAAACTTGCTTACATTTGAATTCATCATTGAAACTTATCCCACTGACTTGCCATCACCCATGGATGATGGTGTCAGTGTTAGGTTTTCCCTTGTCTAACACCATCGCCCACGAGTGATGGTGTAGGGTATATATGAACATCACACTATGAAATTTCATGAGAAAGGAAGGAATAACATGAATGAACCATTTGATCTACTCTTTTGCGCCATCTTCACATCTTCTCACTCTGCTCTTGGTCTATCTTGAATTTAACTTAGATTGGACACTCTTCTTGGTTGCTGTATTGCTTGCATGATTGGGTCATTTATAGTGAGTCTAGGACAAGAACGATATTCACATCCTCCACCCATAGCAATTATCTCTCAATGTACTATTTCTCTAGAGAGATAGATGCATCAACAACCACCCCATGGGTAAGTGTTATAACCCTATTTTTCATTTTACATAGATTAGCTCATTTCCTTTCCCATTTCCTTATATTAGCTTAGTATTGTATGTACATCAGTACTAGTTAGGATATTCCTCTTACGTGATTAGCTCCTTAGCTTTCCTTCATTTACATTTTAATTATATTTAAGTTGTATAGATTGTGCATGATTTTGTTATCTATCTATCGATCTACATATCTCCCCATTAACCGATATCCTAGAAGGGTGCCCTCCTTTATCTTAACCACAAGCCTTGGAAACCCTAGGTTGACCTAGTGTAGGGATCATTTCCCTTTGGATATGCAACCTTAGTGCTTGTTGTATCCCCTTTCAAAACAATCAACTATATGTTGATCTATATGTGTTTCCTCTCCATTGCCTCATACCATTGTAAAAAGGAAGACCTAAGAGTGCAAGCCATTGAGACAAATTCTTGTCCCGCCATACACCCAGCTAAGATGTGAGGGGATTTTCCTCAAATTTGTGTGTGAAGGAGGGTTTTCATCCTTTGTTATGAATGCAGAAGCATAAGCTAATTACATGAAAATATCAGTTGATAATTTTCCAAGATCCCTTAACAATAAAACCCAAATATGCCTTTATAAAATCCCATCCTCTTCCAAAGTGGGTGCCCCTTCTTTAAATACATGCGTGCCCCTATAAAATAATAAAATAATACTTTATTCCTCTTAATTTGGTGCCCCATTCCAAAAATAGGAATATGCAACATTAAAAATCTCAAATTCCACTTTATCCTAAAATATGATCTATTTAATCATGCATCCCCTTTCTATCCTTGGCACCCCCATTATAGACTCTTTTATTTAATTATTATCTTAATTTGCGCCTATTAATAGAAGTACACCATTCCGTTATTATTTTATTATATTTCTTCTTTTTGGATTAAAATATAATGTAATTATTCTTTCTCCATGATGGAGGATCGAGTACATAATTAACCAAGTTCATTTAAACCTTAAGTTAAACCATATAAATTAAATACACAGGATCAATGTGGGAAAACCTCTTACGAGGTTAAAAACCCACAAAATAATATAATTTTTCATTAATGAGAAACTTAAACAATTACAATCCAGTAACTTTATATCCTTCTCCACCTCACTTCATCTCCCATTATTTACATGTATTTAACATGTCTTATGTGCCCTTTTAAAATTAGGGTGATCGGGTATGACCTCCCAAAATACACCCTTTCACCTTTAATTGATTTAAAATCAATTAATATAAACTTGAGTTTATATTTAATACATAAAAAATTATTCATATTTTATTTATTAACTATAAACTGAAATTTATAGTTACATTTAATTTATTATTTAAATATAATCTTATATGAACATATCAAGGGGTTAAACCCACTTAGTCTTATTGTTCCAACACTCCCCCTTAATATTAAGTGGGGTTATATGTCAATATAATTTGTTTATACACCAAGATTTACAATCCTTAAACCACTATAAGGGTTTTAGGTTAGCATATCACTTTTGAAGGATTTATACACCTTCATCATGCTAAACTTACATTTTTTTATAAAAGGATTTGGAATCTATAAATCAGAAGTGATGGTTTAGGCTAAGCATGATTTGTGAGACTACATCTCACAATTTCTCATGGAAAAGATATATAATCACTTCAGGAGCCTTGTATAAAGTAATGATCTCCTTTACAAAATGATCATTTGTTATCTGACTACATAATAAACTTATATAGAGAAGTTTACCTAGATAAAAAAATATCTTTATAAAGCTTTTATGGAGAAGAAGTATATAGATGAAGAAAACACATGGCCGAATGTTAGGAGGTGACATTGTCATACACTCTCCCCCTCAATGGAAACTATGAAATGCAAAGCATTGCATGAAATTTGTAGAACTTCACAACACATAATGGCTTCGTGAATATATCTACAACTTGATCTTTAGTTGGACACAGTTGGAGATTTTTTTACCGCAGAGAACCTTCTCTCAGATGAAATGCATATAAATATCTATATGCTTTTTTCTTTGATGTTAAAATGGATTATTTGCAAGAGTAATATAACTCTGGCTATCACATAAAAGAGGAGTACTTCCTTTAACTTCCATGTGAATTTCTTCCAACAACTGCTTTAGTCATATTATTTCTTTTGATGCTTCTATTACACTTTTATATTCTGCCTCGGTAGAAGAGATGGAGGTTATTGGTTGGTTCTTTCTACTCTAGGTAATGACACTTGTACCAAACTTGAAAACATATCCAATCATATATTTTCTATCTATTACTTCACCAACATGGTCAAAATCACAATATCCATATAAACAAGCTTTATCAAAAGAGGTGTAATGTAAACCAAAATTAATTGTTTCTTTAATATATCTTAATTTTTTTATTAGATAAGTTAAAAACAAGGATCATCTCCCAGGGGCCTTACAAAAGGAGGAACAGAAACCAACGATCATGAAAGAAACATAAAAGTCCATGAAAGGAGTTAAACATGCTTAACTCTTATTATGAAGATCAGGACTTTAAACTAAAGAGAGTAAAACAGAGAAAAAGAAAACTGGCTCTAACACTTCAAAACTGTAGAAGTTCGCCAAAATTCTACCAACAGTCCAGAAAACCCATCTAATTTTTAGGAGATCCTTCAATGCTACCATCATGATTGCCTTCAATCTCAACACCCTCAATGCCCTTGATATTTAAAGCTTTCTCCAACTCGTCCTTAGAACTACTGATGCGCAAATTGAAATTCCTCCTTTTAGTCCCTTCCTCCATCCCTTCCAACCTATCACTCAGCTTTTTGACCTGGTAATCCAGCTCCAGAACCTTCTGTTTGGACTTCACCTAAGCAGAGACAATTTTCTTAGAAGCATTAATGACATCCAACATAGTTTCCCTTTGACCAAATTTGGTTTCCTCCATTTCCTGAAGCACACCCTCTAAGTATTGAAACTTTCTACTCAAATCCTTAAAACCCTTAAAATTACCATCCCAATTCCTCTTTCTCGAGGTTCTCGCTTCCCCATGACCTTCCTCACTCTTCTCTTTACCAGAATCCTCCCCCACATTTTTACATTTCCTAGCCTTCATCTTAGTAAGGCATTCCGCAAGAGTGATGTCATCCCCTTCTGCCTTATCTTTCAAAGAAGAATTCAGAATAGGTTTCCCATTTTCAAACAGTAGAAGGATAAGCCCTTCATGCAAAGGCATCTATGCCTTCTCATGCTTGAAAGCCATCAAAGAATTTTTCAAAGACATAAACAGAAAGAAAGGGATGCTCACCATGACCTTATGGCGGAACATATTCAGAAGGGTCATATGATGGGTATATATTTTTCGGTATTTGCCTTCCAGAGTTATATACTTCATGATTTGAAGGAAAACATCTCTCCATATTCCCGGGAAATACGATCTAGAAATACCATCAGTAAAGAAAGATCACCTTTCCTTACCCACGAAGAACAACTCAATTTCATGTTCTCTGCGGGTTCTGTCCTTAAAATTTTGAGCCCACCAATTTTCATATTCGCATCTTAATATTATTTTGGATATCTTCTATTGATCATAATATGATTCCTACATGAATATGGAGGTGATACCTACTGCATATGCAATATCATTTCTAGTGATACTTAGATAGATTATACTACCTATAAGTTGTCTATAAATAATAGGGTTAGATTTCTTGCATGTAGGTTTAAGATCGAGTTTACAACCAACTTCAATAGGAATAAAAAAAGGTTTACAATCCACTATATTAAATCTTTTAAGTAAATTAGCAACATATTGTGATTGAGATATAATAATAAAATGTTTATCTTGAAAAATAGCCATGCCTAAAAATGATGTAATAATCCTAAATCAGTCATTTCGAAGTACTGTTTCAATTTAGCTTTAATTTCCAAAATTAAAGAATTGCTAGTAATAAGCAGACCATAAACATATAATACAATAAGAATAATATGATTATTTTCAACTTTAACAAAGAGATTATCACAGGACAATTAGTAAAACCAGATCTTTGAAAAATGTTTATTTTCACACATCAAGCTCTATGAGCTTGTTTTAAGCAATATAGAGATTTTTTTAGTTTACAAAAAAAGTGTTCTTTTCCAGGTTCTTCAAAACTTTGTAAGTTGGGTTATGTAGATTTACTCTTTCAAATCACCATTGAGGAAGACATTATTAACATCCATTTGGTGAATTTCCCAACCATATTGAGCAATTAAGGCAATGAGAATCCTAACAGTGCTCTTTTTTCTAACAAGGGAAAAAAATTCTACATAGTAAATACTAGGTTTTTGAGTAAACACACGAGATACTAACCTAGCTTTAAACTTATCAACATTACCATCAGCCTTATACTTGATTTTGTTAAGCCATTGAGATCCTACAATACTACATTTTTTCAGAGGAGGGACAAGATCTCAAGTTTGATTTTTAATTAAGGCATTGTAATCAGATTTCATGGCTTCTATCCATCTTTCCTCGTGGCTTGCTTCTTAGAAATATTGGGGTTCAGGATTATATAAATTCATTACAACATGGTAGGTATGATGAATTTTGCTCATTTTGTGAAGATTATTAGAATTACATTTATGAAGTAAAGACTGATCCCACCTAGGTCTTTTAGTTAAAGAAGAAATAGGAATAGACTCATTTTCAATTTCAATTTCCTTGTTACAATCAACTTGATCATCACATTCATCAAAAACATCATTTTATAACTCATTAGATTCATTATAAATATTATAGACATATGAACAACTATAGAAACACTTTTCAAGGATGTTAACATGTATATTTTCAACTTCTTGTTTCGCAGGACCATAGACCTTTACTCATTTTTTTTACCTTCATATCTTGCAAAATGAAAGTATAGTAGGCTTGACCTAACTTCTTATTTTTATTTTTAGGAATTAATATGGACACTAGGCTACCAAAAATTCTCAAATGAGATACATTAGGTTTCTTGTTAGTCCATTTTATAAAGGTGTTGTTTGGAATATGGATTTAGTAGGGACCATGTTTAAAATGTGAACAACAATATTCATAGTTTCAACCCATAGAAATTTAGGGACTTGGGCTGAGTGAATCATGGTTCTATCCATTTCAAGAATGCTGTGGTTTTTCCTTTCCGATATACCATTCTATTGAGGAGAATAGGGAGCGGTAAACTCCCTTTGAATTCTACATTCAACACAAAAGGAATCCAAATCTTTACTAATGTATTCACCTCCATTATGTGTTCTAAGCCTTTTAATTTTATGACTAGAACTATTTTAAACTAAAGATTTAAATTCTTTAAATTTAGATAAAACATCTTATTTGTTTTTAATAAAGAATGATCAAATGATGCAAGAATAATCATCAATAAAAGTAACTGCATACAATGAACCATTTAGAGAAGGAACTTCTAAAGGTCCTATAACATCACTATGAACAAATTCGAGAGGTGCAAATGATTTTGCATCATGATGACTATAGAAGGGGTTTGTAGATTGTTTACCGCATAAACACCCTTCACAAGTTTCATGAGCATGAGAGATAAGAGGTAGTCCAACAACTAGGTTAAGATGAGACATATCATACATGCTCCTATAGTTGACATGTCCTAATATTTCATGCCATAACTATAAATCATTCTTACTTTGAGTAGAAAGACATAAAATAGATGCAAAACCTTTAAATATATAAGCCATTGTTTTGTATGCCTTCTACAATAGTAATATCTAATTCATTTTTAATATACCATTTATATTTTATAAAAATAATGCTATATTTATTTTGAGTTAGCCGAGAAAAAGATAAAAAATTCATCTTTAGTTTAGTAACATATAAAACATCATTTATATAACCATTAAAAACTTTAGCTCTTCCTTGATTTTGAAAATCAAGAATATAACAATCGCCTAAATAAATTTGATCATTACATTCTTTGATATCAAAAATAATATCTAACATATAGGTCATGTGCCTAGAAGCACCACTATCTAGTATCCATTCATTTTATTTTGTAGTATTTAATGCAACATATAAAGCAACAACATTAGGTTTTTGATTATTCTTTTAATTATTGCATTGATTTTGATTGGTTTTTCTTCCTTTCTGATTTTTTAAATTTGGTTTAATTTTGTTTTTCCTACATTCTTCATTTTTATGACCATTTCTTCTACAATTATGGCATTTTCCATCAAAACTGACTTTTAGGTGATTGTTCACAAGTTTCTTATCTTTACTAAGGGATTTAAAATTTGACTTGAACTTGTGATTCTTGTTAAACTTAGAGAAGTTATTTTTAGGCTTTTGAGCAAAAAGTTCCCGAGTGACATTCTTTTTAGAATCAAATTTTTTCATTACTTGTTATTCTTGAATTAGAAGAGCATTAAGTGTAGATAAGTCAAAAATATCTTGTTCAATTTGATATTCAAAGTTCAAGATAGAAATAAAGTTCTTAAACCTTTCATGGATGTTCATTTGAATGATACTGTATAACATTTTTTCTTGAATTAAATCACGATTACATCCACCTAGTTGAGATTTAATATTTTTAATTTTATAAAGAAAATTAACCAAATTTTCATCCCCTTTCATGGGAGTTGTCATTAGCCTGATAATCAGTTTTATGATTTTAGAGAGTCACGAACCTTTATTTATTGATTTTAGCAGTTTTCATGCTTCATTCAGACTTTCTTGGTTTTCAATGTGCAACCGACAGTCATCCTACATGCTTCACAATATAATTAACATTGCTTCTTGTACTTTCTTCTGAAATGAAGAAATGTTGTCCTAGCAGAGTGGTCCACAATCAAGGATTGGGACTGGATAGGATCAAAAAAATATAACATAAATCTGTATGAAGTAGTGAGATCCAGAAACACTCAAGGGAAGAAAAATTCTTCATTCATTCATGCATAATATAATTAATTAAAACATGCATAGGAGGTTACATTATATAGTGAGAAACCAGGTAACCAATTTAACACATAATTAGAAAATAAGTTAAAGTACATTCTCCTAATAACCTATGATTTACCTAAGCAAGATAATTAGACTATGTAGGTAAAACCACAATGAAAAAATCCTACACCAAAACCCCCTTAAGCGTAACTTAGGTGGGTCCCAATGACAAGGCTTGATGAGGTACCCACATACAATGTAAATATCTCATAACGCAAAGAAAAGGAGAAAAACCTATGGGAAAAACTTCTCTCCAAAAGAGAGAGAGAGGAAAATAAGGTAGGACTAGAAAGCCCCACTCGAAGCTATAATAACTTGTAGCCACCCTGTATCTGTAAAATGAGCCTCTTGAAGTGACTTGGATCAGAAGGAGTGGTGAAGAGTATGTCAAATTTTCCAAAGTCTAGAATTATGTTCCAAGACATAACTACATTTTTTTTGGATCACAAGGCCCTTCAGGACAACATTGATATATTTATTGAGAGGTACAAGGATAAGAATTAGATGTAGTGAAGAGTGTATTTCAATGGAAAATTGAATCAGTCTGCCAAGTGGATAATGGACCTCTATCCAATGCGTGGTTCTTAGACAAGTACATATGCTCCTCATACAAAATAGAAGATCCAGATGCCTCATGAAGGGATGATGTCTCCAAAGAAATAAAAAATAAGGAATGTGGAAGGCCCTTCAACTGTAAATTAGACAACTTAATGTATGACGAGTCTTCAATTAAGGTTCCTACTCCATGAAAAGTAAATAATGGACTAGAAGTAGGTGGATCAAGAAATAACTCTTCAATATTTGGAAGGTGACAAGGAGATGGTGGAGGTGGTTTCCCATCACTACTATAGTCATTTGTGCTAGACGAGAAGTCCTCATCATCATAAATGTGTTCAAGATCAGAAGTACCATCAAGTACATGTAAATCCAATAAAGAATTTGAAGGAGGGTTAAAGTGAGAGAAGGAATATAACTGAGTTTGATGATCAACCACACCCACTGGAATGATAGTGTCAGTGTGTAACTCTTTGACATACACCAAATGTAATGTGAAATTAACAAGAAATCCCTGACCAAGGTGAGTAATCTAGTATACTGATAGGAGATTAGTTGACAATGAGGGAATATTAAGAACATTATTGAATGTTCCTCCACTCACTTCAACAAACCCTCTCCCAATTTTTTTTGTAGAATATTTATCACCCAGCCGTATAGAGGACATGTCACGTGGCTCTAAGGAATTGAAATCCATGTGTGAAGAGGCCATATGATGGGATGCACCAAAATCAATTACCATGTAGGAGTTGGCGGTACAACTATAACTAAGGCTTTCCCCTTTGTTTTCTCCTTTATTAATTATTTCTCTTTCTATTTTCCATGGTTATTTGCCTTGAAGGATCTATGGGTTAGTGAAGACATTTTGATATACTTAGGGAAACCTATGTTGTTCTTCTCAAGAAGACTCATGAGGTGGTCAATCTGCTTCTTCATATATTTGATTTCATCATTATTGCCTATGAAATACCCACATTTGATCCTATCTTTCTTGGACTTAACATTGGAAGAGGAAGTTTTGGAGATTAATTTGGAGGTGGGATCATTTTTATTCTTCTTTTTCTCATAATCCTTGTTATTTTATCTTCTCTTTGTTTGAAGCCTCATGTTTCTCATGTTCAACAAGTAGAGCATGGGATTTAGACGACTCCAATGCACCCATTTGAATAAGATTTTCTTGCTCTGGAATTAAGTCAAAAATAAAATTTCCCAAGGAAGGCATGGTCCATGTAGCTCCCATGACACTCTTAGTGGCATGAAATGTAGAAACAAATATAAAATAGTTAGAACCCAATTTGGAAAGGATGGAAAGAACCAATTGTTCATCCGTTTTTCTATGTCCTACAATTTTAACTACAACATGAGTGATTTGAATTTGGTGATGAAGTATTGTATCATGTCAAAGTTTTCAGGATTCAAACTGACAAGATCATTTTCCAACTTGTGACCTCTCATTATGTCCTTCTTCCCAAAGAGTCCTTCCAAAGAGGTCCATACATCATTAAGAGTATTTATAGATTCAATATGAAAGAGAAAGTTGGGAGACATAGACATGCATAATAGATTGTAGGCTTCACCACGTTTGGTGTCCACTTCACCTTCTTTGTATTTGGTGTCAGTTTTATTTCTATAGCCATGGTGATATGGTATAAGCCTTCTTTACTCCTCAAGAGGATATTTGTTTTGAATTTCCACTTGTGATAGTTGAATATTCTAAGAAGTGAAACAAGAGACGAATCCATTGTAGAAGTGGTTGTATATTGAACTGAGTGTGCTGAAAATACTTGAATATGTAGCCCCTTGAAAATATAGAGGTTGAAATTTACAAGGCACAAGATTGTTACCAATTTTAAAATAAATGGTGCCTAAAACAGAGCTCTTGATTGAAATTTATGCAAGTTTGAACTTTCTTGCTAGCACAAAAATATCATATTTGCTTTAAAAAGTTAGGTTGCGAAAGTTTTCCCAAGCTTCATGAACAAAAGTTAAAACACAAAAATTTATAGGTACACCTAAGGTTCTGAACCCTTCTAAATTCAACAACGCTATTCATTTTTCATGTAGAGACTTCAGAGAAGAGATTTGCATGGATTTCCTTAAAACCCCACCAAACCCTTGAAATCCAAAATCTATGGAAAAAACACTAAATGAGTTAGAATGCTAGATCTTCCAACAAAGGAAATGACATTCGACTACCATATCAGCTCTGACACCATGTCACAATGGTCCACAATCAAGGATTAGGACTAGATAGGATAATGCACAAAGCATAAATATGTGTGGATTAGTGAGATCTAAAAAAACTCAAGTGAATAAAAAACTCTTCATTCACTCATGTATAATCCAATTCACCAAAATTTATATAGGAGGTTACATTATACAGTGAGAAATTAGGTCACCAAAAAAGGTAACTAACTCAACTCATAATTAGAAAATGACTTAAAGTACATTCCTCTAATAATTTATGATCAACCTAAACAAGCTAATTAGACCATGTAGGTGAAACCACATAGTGGAAAATCCTACACCAACATGTTTTTTGTCGCTTATCTACATGGAGGCATGATTTTTTGTCATTCACTATTGCCCATAATTTTTGTGCCATGAATTCTTCTTTCAGTCGAATCTTCCAGATGTTGTAGTTAGTTCCATTTAACATATGTGATTTATCCCTGCTAAAATGGTTAGAACTCATTGTAATTTAAATATTTTCAAAACTTTTTACAACCAAATTCAACACTAACTCTAGAATTTCACTATTTTTTATGTACACATGGACCTTATTTTTTGCTTTTGATAAAAAACAATGTTACATTTAATTGATGACACCCTTTTTTGCTAAAAATAATTAAAATTAGAAAAAATGCAATAATTCTCCCTGTTGTTTTTAAAGTGATAATCCAAGGTGGCATGAATTTTTTGTGTCTTCCTCCTTCCTAGTGCACTTTAATTTTCCTGCATTCTTTAATGCACACGTAAGATGATTTCTAAATTTAAAAACATATTTACATGTTCATCAGAAAAAAATAATATATTCAAATTTGGGCTCCATTAAAACTTGAAGTCATAATTTATGGAGTAATAAATTCAATGAGAATTCAGATAACAATATTAAAGAAATACTTACAAAAAATGCTAAATCTCGATAAATCTAATACATCCTAAATATCATTCTACGTGATATAAATAATTGATATTATCCAAAACAACACTTTATTTGCAATTTGTCTTTCATATAAGAGATTTATTTTCATCTTTAAAATCATTTCTTCAATTGCGAAAATGGTCTTTTTAAATGATAATGATGCCTTAAAAAAATTAACTCTGAGGATATCACTGACATTTGACCTAAAAAGGTTCACGTTAAGAAACATAGTATTGATAATAATCAATATCTAAGATAACCACATATATTTTTATAGGTTAGTCATGTATACTATGAGAAATTGATATATACCTAATGGTAACAAATTCCTCAACTCCTAGACCTATCCCTCTTAAATAAAATTAACTTTGTTGGTTAATATAATGGTAACACATAATAACTAAAAACATATCTTCACTTTTATCTTTTACATATTTCCTAAAACGAGTTAAATAGTGAAATAAATACTTGTATATTATATATTTGGACTTATAATTTCTAAGCAACGATGATTGTTATAAAATAAAACATAGTCAGTTAGACTAACCATAAATATACAATTAATGAAAAAAATTGTTATTTATTAATTTGGGTTAACCTTGAGTTTTGAGCTATGATTGTGTTAGGACACATAAAAAAGGTAATTGACCCAATTGTAATAGAAGATCATGATGATGATGTATAACAAAGTCAATACATATAGTTTTTTGTTCATACACAACTAATTAATTAGGGTTAGGGTTAATAAACATAAGGGATAAAATTGGTTATCATTTAATTCAATTGATGTAGCAATCATGTACCACTCAAGGGAAAAACAAATGTGAGCACATAGTTCAAGCACAATGCCAATGCAAGATCTGCTAATGGTTTTCAACTTTAGTTTGATCTCTAAAGGTAGGGGAAAAAAAATAAAGAGGATATCCCATTAAAAAAGGAACATTGGCGACATCGGGGTTATAGACCTGAGAAAACTCAATTGGGGCTTGGACAATACGTCCTTTTTTCATACATAGACAAATCATAGTTATATTATGATTAAAGTTATAATGAAGAAAAACTAAATAGCTTAGTAGAACTATTCGAATTACAAAATTCAAATGTTTGAGCTTGATTTCCATAACCACATTTGAATACTATTTTGTTCAAGTTTTGATTTTGTACGCATCCAGAATAATTGGTGTACCACTTAAAGGTGACCTAAAAAATAACCATACCTTTAATATTATTATCTATAGGAAGGAAATACCTTCAAATAATAAACAAATTATTTAAAAACTTAGTTGTTTACCAACACTCTGGTGGGCCCACTTCATAAACTTTTTGAAAATGTATGTATAATTTTTTGAAAATAGAGATGGAGAGATGTGAGGAAATAAATGAGGGGGGCAACTTATATAACCCGGGTGAATTATAACCACCCCAACAATGATATGTTTTAAGGTTTAATAAATTAGATTATTAACTTGTTGGTGAAAAAAATTGTCACAACATGAAAAATTAGTGAGTTTTCACCAATGCTCCAGGACTAAGTACCTAATCTTGGTAATGGGGAGGCTCCCATTTATTGAATACAAAAAAATAAATTAGCAGGTGGCCATGAAGCAAGGTATCACACAGAAATACTCCACTAGACCTGTGGAAAATTGCTTGCACTAACTGCAAGGGAAAAATTTGCTTAGTGAGAGAAGGTAGAGGGGGGTAAGAATGTTTTGAAGGAGGGTTAACTTTGTGAATAGGCATTTATAATTTTTCACAGAATTAACCAGAGAAAATATACACTTAATTAGAATAATTCAACCTTGAGGAAAAGATAAGACTAATAAACTATAAACATAAAATTATATTGATTCATTTATCAAAGGCACCAACACCTTTCTTGGTTTTATAAGATCATCATGTTTACAAATTTGAGTATGTAAGGAAATAGAGGAAACATAGACAAGGAATAAAATAGAAGAAAGTAATCTCTTGCTTGTATTTAGTAGTGCAAAACTATCTACTAGAAACTCACAATTGACAACTCTTTGGAATGGAGAATTCATTCTAATTTATAACATTATACAAATTATTTTCAGCTACCCCCACATGACTTTTCAATTCCCCTCATCACTTGTGACCTTTTACATTCCTAGGAAATAAAAGTGATCCTTTTCGCATTAATTGAAACAAACTCATTACAATGTTAGACTATAGGTCACTTAAGTGAATAGGACAAAATAGTGAAAATTATATCCCTAACGAAGAATTAGAACATGGGGAGAGAAGGAATGAAGAAGGAAAAAGAGGAGACATGATCGATCCGATGAAGATGAAGCCTCTACTGATGAAGAAATAACTACTGCAGAACCTTGTGGGAGTACTCCTGGAAATATTTCATCACCTTTGAATTCCTTACTGAATATGGTTGTCGCAAGTGCCACTTTTTTTGCTTGTGGAATGTGAACAAAGCTTAAGGAAATGATCCAAGATTCAAAAGTGATGCCAATGTTCTTACATTGGTTGAAATAGACATGATGATCCTTCATAATATTAGAAATTAGACACATGATTTCGATGAGGGACTCCAAAGTACCTTTGTTGAATGAGAAGGGGTATCCTGCCTCTTTCTTGTCCAATTCCTGGAATGATTTCAGAAGCTCGTCCACTAATAAATTTTCACTAACTGAAGGTGACCAAATATTTTGCACATTGTTGTTGATACTTTCCAAAATCTTTGCTGTGATTTCTTCACAAGAATCAAGCTTAGAGATAAAATCATTCAACATGTCATACCGAGCACTCATCATGTGATACTAGATAGGAGACAAGTTATCATTTATGGAACTGAATACATTTTTACTCACCAATAAATGAAAATAAAAATTATCATTTCTAACACCAATGAAAGCACATTGTCCTAATGGTATTTCTCCTTCTCAATCTCATCTTTATTCATTTTCACTTTAGAGGTGGTGACAAGGAAAAACTTGAACAATGAGTGAATCTTTGGCAACTTTTTTTTTCCTTTCTCAAGGATATTTTAAACTCACTTGTCATTATCCCTTCCCTACATTGAGTAACATTAAGATTCAATGATTGTTTTTTGGTTGAAGCTACTGATGGGAGTGATGGATTTTGTGGGTGGAAGTGGTAATGCACTGGGATCCAAGAATGATTACACATAAGAAGTAAGAGTTCTCACATGCTCTTCCAACTGTTCCATTATTTTCTTATATTCCTCATTTCGAGAAAGCAAGAGGGTAGCAAATTCCTTGAACAAGTGTGTATCACCCTTATGTGTAGCTTGACATGATGAAATCCTTGTCATCTTGTAATCAACCCGAGTCATTTCATCCATAGGTTTTGAAGCCTTTAGATAGGAAATCTCTACATATTGGTCACTAAAGTCTCCACTAAAGAAACGAGAGGTTACATGTGCCTTTTTACCTCACTTAGCTTTTATAATCTTTGAGATAGCTCAAAAATCAAGTGTTGATGCTTGTTGTAGTGTATTTGGTTCACTCTCGATCAACTCTTGAATCCAAGGGAAGGTATCTGCCATTATGGGCTCAACATCAGGCATGGGTGAAATTTTAGGTTCATGGCAGGGAATCACATCTTACACATGGTGGGACGACTCAGTTGTTGAAAAGGACACACTTAGGAACCGATGCAAAACTGGGGACTGTGTTGGATCAATCTCACCTTATTCAATAGGCTCCATAGGGATTTTAATGACTTTAGATTTCTTGTGGAGCCTCTTGGGGTGAGAATATTCAATATGCTCTTCCTCCAAAATCCTTCTCTTCAAGGGCTCTTCTGAGTTAGTGGAACTCGCACTCTTTTTGGATGTCTTCTTAGAGGAAATGTGAGATGCATGTATTGATAGAGTCAGGAGGCCACCAAAATTGATGAAAGTAATTTTTTTCTCTTGAAACATCATCTCAACCTCTGAAATACCACTGTAGTTCTTTCCTTGATGTCACATGATTCTCTTATATTCCATGAGATCAGAGGAAGAGATGAAGTTTTCATTGTTTGATACTCAAGATCAAACAAGTATGATCCTATATCCTCTATTCCATCAATGAACCAATAAAATTTGAGGCCCCTCATATGATCAACCATCATCCACATATGGTCCCTATTTCTTACTTCAAAGTCATTAATACAATTAGCCCAATAGTCCTCAATTTTAGGTGTGTGGTGTAATCTAGGGAAGGTAAAAGTTTCAAGATTTCTCTTGATATAAAAATAAGGCCTAAATGCATAGGAATAGATATTAAGGAAAGAAAAACAAGCTTCAACATTTGATGCATCTAAAACATTATTAAATGAATAGATTCCAAAATATATGGGGAAACACACACCCTTTGTTAATTATTTCTACACCTCGTATGAACATGAGAAAACTTCCTACATAATTCAAACATTACATTTTTTTTCACTAGGGTACTTGGGTAGCCAATGAGGAGCAAGGTCAAAGCCCGAAACCTTGATGTAGGTGAAGGTTGAAAATTAGGTGAAGTAGCTCTCATATTTCTCAACCTATACAACTGCTTAAAATTAGATCCTTAGCTCTTGATTTCCCTCAAGAAGTTTGATGATGAACATGGTGAATGCATCATTCACCCTGGAAAAATGATGGTTACTTTCTCTGTGGGTGAGTTGTGGGTATTTCTCATAGGAAGGTGATTTTTGGGATACACTAAGAGAACCATTCAAGCCCTTAAAGGGCCTTATGTAGGTAAGATTATATACTAGGTAGGAATTCATGGTGAACTTCCTAGTGGAAGTAAACAAAAGTAATTGTTGATGAATATTATCACTGATAATCTACCCCCAATCCACTACTTGGTTGCCTTCATTGGTAACAAGGATGAACTAAGCCATCTAGTATTGGGATTATTTTTTCATTTCCTCTCCCATCACCATGCTCAGTAGAATGATGGCATCAAAATAAACTTCATGGAATTCACTCCTGGATAAGTTCTTGGGAACACAAGAAGGTTTTCTTCCTTTCTCGAGCCACGAAATGAGTGCAAGGCCTTGTAAATATGAATAAATCTTTAGTCACTCATGCAATGCAAATTCCTTGGTGATGATGACCTTATTACTACTGGTGGGAATCTATAGACATTCTGAGATTCCCTTAGGAGTGAGGACTACAAGGATTGAATTGTTATCTACTTGCACTATCATGGAACCAAATACATAGTATTTTGCATAGGAAATGACCAATTTAGTGATTTGATTACACAGTGGGTGGCCTCCTGTTGAGAATAACCTGCTCGATAAGATATTCTCTTCCACTAGCTCACGAGGTGCACCAAACATCCTATTTTTCTTGTCTTCAAGATCCATGTGAGTGACATTAGTGTCTCCCACTCCAGGATACTTGGTTATTAGGGTTGAAATGGGTTCTAGAAATGAGTATTTTAACTTCATATTTCAAAAAAAACATTGAGATAAATATAATAGGAGTCACCACAAACTCTCTAAACTCAAATCCAAAACTTTCTATTTTTAGCAAATCCTATCCAGGACTACTGTTTTTAGTAGGTTTCCATTATTATTGCTCTCTGATGTTCCTAGATTCTTTAGATTATGCAATTGTTGAGGGTTTATTATTTTTAGAAACTTACTATTTTTAGATACCCATTGTTCTGAATACTGTTATTTTTAGTATGTTTTCTGAATTCTCCCTTCCTAATGTTTCTTGTCCATTTAGTATATTAAAGGTGCCGAGGATTCACTATTTTTAGAAGCTTACTATTTTTAGCCACCTATTGCTCTAAATACTTACAATTTTAAGAAAGTGCACTTACAGGTGTCGAGTTACAAAGAAACCACGATCAATTTTTTTTTGTTTTGTACCAGGACCTTTTGCCCTGAATTTCATGGTTTTCCATCTGCTGAATCGCCGTAAAAATGAAAAAACAAGTGTTAGGGTTTAATATTTTCAAATTTCTACTGTAAAAAAATATAGGGTAGTAATGTATTTTCTTTTACAGTCTTCCCAAAGGCATTTTGGAGAGGGGATCACAAACAAAATTTTAAGGCAAATGGTAGCTCGGATGAGGAGATACGATCAAATCTTTGTTTTAGTGGCTATGAAGGTATGGAAAAAAATTAACAACATGTATGGAAAAAAATGGAGTCTAGGAGGGTGTTGCAGTAACACTTTTCAAGAAAAATGGCTAATTGTTTGATAAATGGGGAGTTAGTGAAGTTTTATTGTATTTCTTAACTCATGTGTGACTGCATTGGTTAACCAAGGTTTGAGTGGAATTTATTAGGGGATATTTTTCAGTATCAAAAGTTCCCTAAACATGCCAATGCATTGGAGCCTTCAAAGAGATTTCCGATGATTATAAGAACATGGAAAACAGACACTTTGAGCTCAAGATAGGTCCAGTCAAAGTCTGGTCAACGTTGGTCAACAAATCCAAGGTGACGTGTACATGTGCACAAATGGCCAAGTGGCTCAGTCAGAAGTGGAAAAGTGGAAAAAGGAGAAAGAGGATAAAAACTAAGTATTGGTTTGGACCTTCGGTCTTCATCAGGCATAAAAATTGTTCATTGAAACAAGAGGCTCAACTTTTGCTACGGAAGGGAGCTCGACCGCCATGAGGACTTATATATTGATTGCCAATGTGCTAGGTCCTCAAGCCATCACGTGGCTTGTCACCATGAGTTCAAAATTACCCAATTTTCCTATCGAGGATTGGCAAGTGGTATTTATAGCCATACTTACATAATTGGAATATCATATTATTGTATGGTCAAATTTATATTACATTTCTAATTATTCACCATATTACTATGCTATTTCCAGTTATAACATTTTGGAATTGACCGAGTTAACTATTAACTCTACTCGGTATTATTTCCACTTAGCTTGAAGGCCTTATCAATAAGCACATTATATTATTAGCCACACATTGTGTTTGCCACACATTTCATTAAATCTGCCACACATTGTATTATCCTTGCCAACTTGCATATCTCCTTATACCTCCATACTCTACGCATACCAACCAATACACAACCACCTCTTAAAGTGCTCGCCATTCAAACTATGTGCCCAAATCATGGGGCAATGCAAATATAGGTTGGTATTATCAACAACCCAATAAAATGGCTCACAAGCCAATATCTTCAAAGTGGCCTATCTATTTTTAACTCCTATGCCAACCGTCTAACAATGAATATAAGATAATAATCCCTTTGTAACCACCAAAGCCGATGGAGGGGTGGATAGAGGGGAATCAAACCTGGGTCACTAGAGTAAAAAAGATAAGCACCTCACCAAGTCACCCACATAGCTCAAACACTATAAATAGAGGTTGATTTTATTTATACAGGGGGAGAAAATCGACTGTGTAAAATTATGCAGGGGCAATGAGCTAATTTGAAGCTTTAGATGCCATTTTGTGAGTTCTAGAAGGTTGTTAGAGGAAAAGAAGGAACTAGAAGCACTGAGAAAGGTTTATATTTCCATTTTTATTGTATTTACACTTGATCACGTGTATTATTGCAATTATTTTTATAATGGAATGATCAACATGACCCGAGGACATAGGCTTTGATTTTATGCACCCCATAAACATATTGTTGTTCTTGTCTTCTCAGATTGTATTATGTTGTAGCCATTTAATTAACACAGTAAATATTTTAATTTGATTTTATTTTAAGAAGTTGAATTTTTATTAATAAATCCATTCTCATTTCTGGGGACGATTGGTCGAAGACGAATTAGATCAAACTCATAATTTTCACATTAAAATGAGATGTTTAATAGATTTTAAAAAACTTAATTAAATCCTTTTTTTTAAATTAGGTGCCCACAAGGAATTTTTAAGTCGGTTTAAAGTGCATTTTAAATTTTCAGATCACTGGTATCAGACCAATTAGATAGCCAGAATAGTTTCTAATTGTGTGTGGAAACTTTTGATTTTAGTTTTCAGATTTGCAAACATTTTGGACTTACTTTTATTGTGCAGTTCAGTTGTGTGGAAGGAAAGTTATGTTTGCAGTAACAGGGGAAATCATGGGAAATTTATCTAATCAAGAGAAGCTTGATGAGCTTGAAGCCATTAACCGTCAACTCCAAGAAGAAAATTCTTTCCCAAGAGCTAATTTTTATTCCTTGGAAGAGGAAATAATGCAGTTAAAAGTTGAACCATAGTCCTCTACAACCAAGAAAGAGGAGTATGTCAACAAGATTCTTACATAGAGCCAAAAGTTGATGGGTTTTGTTAAAGAGTTACAGGAAGAAATACGAACCAAGGATTCCCTCTTGGAAAAGTTGCAACAAGGTGAACAAAAGAAGGAAATGCCTTCCAAAGCAGATGTAAGTACTATGACGGAATGCAATGTAAGTTGTTCACATTTTAATTCTTCCTCTCATCCAGTTTCAGTATATTCCTTTGGGTGAATTTGAAAAACACACTAAGGGAATGAGGTCTAAGATAATGGTTAAAATGGGATATAATGGAAAAGGCCTTGGTAAAAATGAACAAGGTGATGCTAACCTAATACAGGTAGAAGATCAACCTTAATTTACAGGTTTGGGTTATTTTAGTGGGTAAATGGAGATTGGAGAAAGTTCCAAAGCAGGTGAAGGAAGACAAGCTTGCAATAGCCAAGGATCTATGCCACTAGAATTTCAGGATTCCACCATCAGGAGGAATAATGAAAGGTGTAAGAAAATAGGTAAACGAGGTAATGAAATTACGCCTCCTCCCACTTACACTAAAAATATCACTAAGAGGAAATTGAATCCTAAAACTTCTAAAACTCTCTTTCAGTTTGAACAATATAGCTTTAGTAGACAGAAGTATGTGTTTCCTTGCACATTTTGTGAAGGTACTAATCATTCTGTAGCATATTGTTGGAAGAGGAAAACTATGTTAAAGAAGTTAATGCATTTTGTGAATGATGAGGCAGGTGCTAAAGACCAATCTCACCCTAATGAGGTGAGAAAAGGCAAAAAGGTTACCTCTCCTAAATAGAGGAAAAATTTGGGCAAGTTTCCTAAAAATAAGGACATACAATTTTGTACCCATTGTAATAAGAAAGGACATGATGTTGTAAAATGTTGGAAAATGCATCCAATGCAACAATGGAAATTTGTTAGGAAACCAACAAAATTAAATTCAACTCATGCAACCCAAATTTGTACTAAGGAAGTAAAACCACCTTAACAGAAAATGTTGTTAAAAGGGATGGTAAAATGTTCCTTAGTTTTATGTTTGCATAGCATTGATTGTTGATAGCATGTAGAATTTTCAGAGCTATAGGGATTCCTGATGTTTGATGAAAGGATGTATTCTTATGTTGATATTTAGCTTTGAAATTTTTAATGGAAGCAGTTGTAGAGAAATTGATTGATAGGTTTAAAATACTCAAGTTATTTTCTCACAGTCAAGGTAGACAAATTCCATTTCTGACAGTAGTATGCAGAGATATGGGCATCATCAGAATGTCTAATTTTGAAAATTTCAATTTTATAATGTTGTCATTTGTGCAAATTTATGGATATGCTTATAAGATCCATTTGGGCACCTTTTTGATATTGTAATAAATAACTAAACTTGTTGTATCCACATGTGTTATTTGCACTAATTTTTAAGACCCTCATTTTTGGGAAAAATTTGATTTTTGTAACTATCAGATGTGGTTGCAATTAGGGTGTAAATTTATTACACTAACAAATTGGTTTGAAAAGTTACACCAGGTGATCATTTTACAGATTATGGTAGTTCACCGATTTGGGTAAGCATACAATTTGTTATCTATCCTTTTACAGTTCAGTGTATGGGTAGAATTGGCAGATTCACGTGGATTCAATTTGTTAACTATAGCTATTTTTGGGCGTTGATAGTCTAATTTATTCTAGATAGTGAATATTTACAGTTGTTACAGTTTCAGATGGACAGTGGGCACTAGCCTAATTTTGGGAAGTTTAGATGTCTAGTATACTGATCTATGTTTAAGAAATTGTAATTTTTGGTAATTGTCCATATCACAAAGTGACAATTGAACACTAGCTTTTTGTAATAGAATGGGTGTTATTATCTAGTCAGTTATTTGTGATGGCATTACAGTGGGGTATGGTAGTTCACAGTTGTGTGCAAAGTTGACAGGGTTACAACATTTCAGCTGAACACTAGCTTAATTGGGTGTTATTATCTGATCGAGTTATGTAATTAGCTAATCAACTATTTGAATTTTATCAACCTATAATGTTATTTTAGATTCTTGTTTGTGTTTGTGCAATGCAAGAAGAGATAACATGTTTTGTAAGTTGAAACACAACTATTTGTGGACACAAATCCTTCTCAGTGGGGAGGAGTCATCAAGGGATATTTTTTAGTATCACAAGTTCCCTAAACTTACCTAAACTGTGCCAGTGCATTGGAACATTCATAGAGATTTCCGATGACTATAAGAACGTGGAAAATGGACACTCTAAGCTCAAGATAAATCCTGTCAAAGTTCGGTCAACCAGAAGGTCAACTTTGGTCAACAAGTCCAAGGTTATGTGTACATGTGCACAAATGGCCAAGTGGCTCAGTCAGAAGTGGAAAAGTGGTGAAAGGAGAAAGAGGACAAAAACTAAGTATTGGTTTGTGACCTTTGGTCTTCGTCAGGCATAAAAATTCTTTCATTGAAACAAGAGGCTCAAATTTTGTTACGGAAGGGAGCCTGACTGCCGTGAGGACTTATATATTGATCGCTGATGTGGTGGGTCCTCAAGCCACCATGAGTTCAAAATTACTTGATTGGCCTATCGAGGATCGACAAGTGGTCTTTATAGCCATATTTACATTATTGGAATATCATATTATTATATGGTCGAATTTTATATTACATTTGTAATTATTCACCATATTACTATGTTATTTCAAGTTATAATGTTTTGGAGTTAAATGAGTTTACTATTAACTCTACTCGGTATTATTTCCACCTAGCTCGAGGCCTTATCAACATTGGCATATATTAATTATTAGCCAACATTGGTATTTTCACATGAAAATTGGGATTTACATTAAAGCCAACCCACACATTGTATTATCCTTGCTAACTCGCATATCTCCTTATCCCTCCATACTCCACGCAAGCCAACCAATACACAACCACCTCTTAAAGTGCTCACCGTTCAAACTATGCGCCCAAATCACGGGGCAATGCAAATATAACTCGGTCTTATCAACAACCCAATAAAATGGCTCACAAGCCAATAAACTCAAAGTGTCCTATCTATTTTTAACTCCTATGCCAACCATCCAGTAATGAATATGGGATAAATATCCCTTTGTAACCGCCAAAGCCAATGGAGGGGTGGATGGAGGGGAATCGAACCCGGGTCGTTGGAGTAAAAAAGATAAATGCCTCACTAATGTGCCCATGGAGCTCAAACACTATAAATAGAGGTCGATTTTATTTATTCAGGGGGAGAAAATCAACTGCTTATTCTTATGCAAACGCAACATGTTGTTTGGAAGCCATTTTGTGACGTCATTGAAGTTTGTCATGGAGGTCTAAAAAGGAAGGAAAATAATGAAGCACTGAGAAAGGTTTTATATTTCCATTTTTGTTGTATTTAACACTTGATCACATGTATTATTGCAACTATTTTTATAATGGATCAGTTGTATAGACATGATTGAGGTTCTAGGCTTTGATTTGATCTTTTTCCGTCAACTATCTTGTTGTTACACAAAAAAATAATATTCATTGATTTTTATTATGTTAAATTCTATTTTCTTTGCATGAAGTAAATATTTTATATTAGATTTCGATTTCATTTCGAATTTTTATTAAATCCATTCTCATTTTTCAGAATACAATCAGTTGAAGACATTCAGACTCAAACTCACGATTTCTAAATTAAAATGAGATATTTAATGGATTTTAAAAGACTTAATTAAATCCTTTTTTTTAAATTAGGTGCACATAAGGAGTTTTTAAGTCGGTTCAAAGTGCATTTTTAATTTTCAGATGGATACATTGATGAGTGGGTCACACTTTTTTGTCCCCCTTATCCCATCAGGGATATATGGGACACGTTGGTGTCCAAAGTGTAACCTAGGAAAAGGAGGGAGGTTGTACTTTGGTGTCCCCATTTTCCCCATTATACTCTAGGGGATAGAGGGTACACCTAGGTGTCCAAAGTGTGACTTAAATCTTGATTAGGAAAGCTAATTTTTCCTCAAATGTCCAAATTGGGACACTGGAACTGATTTTTTCACCACGGAAGCTTAGGAAAATGTTTTGGGGTCAATTTTTATATGATTTTGACTCAAAATAACATTTTAAGATCATAAAAAACATTATAAAAATCCAATTATGCATGCATTTCAAAATTTAGGGCCTATTTAATTTTAAACTAAAAGGGGCAGCTGTGAAGTTTTGAAATACCCCAGGAAACCTTTGTGCCTTGAAAAAAAATTAATGTTTCCACCTTATAGAGGATTAAAATATATTTATGATGCCTATTTGTTTTATTCTTAACTCCATATATAACTCCTTGAATCATCAAGAGAAGTCAGGTTTCACCGAGGAGCTTTCATTCCCTACATCCTGAATTACTCGATGCTGAACAGATTGTTCCTGAATCAAATTTTATTTCCTAAAATTTCCTAAATTCCCTAAAATAATTTCAATGTTCTCTAACATCACCCTCAAATTATTTATATTTTCCCTAAACACTTCTAGAGGGTGTTCAGTTAGATACAAAATGACCAAAAATGGCCTTTTTAGGCCTCCGGAGGAAATTGTCTTTCATCAAAACAAAATGAGTTGATCAATCACCTTAGGCACTCTTCCTTAAAAAACTAAAACATGCTTAATGATATTTTTAACACGTTATTATTATCCTAGATAAAGGTAGGAAAAAGGGAAGGTTGACTAGAGAAAGGATTCATCGTGACTGGGAAGCAAAATTTTCAATTACGGGCTTAGTTGTCGCATTGAAAAGTTTCAATTTTTCATGTTACAAATTTACATGACAGCATAACATTTAAATTTTACCAAAAAAATTATTCCTACTTAATTAATCTAATCCACCCAGTCTAGTACTATATTTTTTTTTTGTGTGAGGCTCTTTTACCGGCCATTGTCTTTTGTCACCCCAACCCCAATTCTTTTCGTTTTGTTTGTTTGAGCCCAAATTTGGATAAGTATGGAGCTGAATGTGGAATGTTAGGTTGTGGAGATAATGGCTTCACTAGAGAATGTATTACAAAGTGATTGGGTTACAAAGTGACCAACATCAGTTAGGCAGTAACCAAAATCGGTTACCTGTGCGGGAGTGTTTTATTTGTAAGTCACTTGATTTAATATAGCTTTTGTTTTAAAGCAAATCTATTGGATGTAATTGCATGGCTATTGTAACCTAAGTTTTTCTAGGATTATATAAGCTTGAAAAATAGGGCTAGAACATAAGGAATAAGGAAAGAGAAGAATTGAGCAATCCTTGGTTGAAAGGATGATGAAGAAGAAGAAAAATAAAAATCAGATTGCATGAAGACATGAAATTTCATAGAGAGAAGCTCGACAGAAGGAAAGTGTAGGTACACTATTGGTGAGAAGATGGTATTATCTTCTACTATATTTCCTTTGTATTATTTAGTCTCATGTAATGGCTTGCATAGTATACAAAGCACTTAGTGTTTCTTCTTGTTAGATCCACAGGTTGTTGTGAGATCTTGTTATTGCTCATTCTTGTAGATCCATATGTTGTGAGATCTTGTATTACAGATCCATGAGATCATGATGTATTGTTGATCCATAGGAATCTAGTATTGTAGAGGAAGTTGTCTTCATGTTTTCACAGGTTGATGTAGTGATGATGGAGAGACTTATTTCTTGGTGCATGGTTACGGTTGCACATTGGTAGACCCTTCTAGAGGTCTTGTTTGCAGATTCACAGTACAGTGAGAGCTTGGTTGCACAGTGGCAGATGCAGGGTAGCTTCAGGTATGTGAGATCTGGTGGTGTTTCAGAGGCATGGTTGTAGTGCACTCAGGTAGATCTGGTTAGATATATGGAGGAGACACATGTGGTGGTATGGAGGCACGATTTAGTGTACTCAGGTAGATCCGGTTGGAGATCTGGGAGGAAGAGATACTCTTGTAGAGATACATGTAATCTTGTGCAGAAGAGTTTGGTTTGTAATCTCTTGTTATATTATATATATGAGATCTCTATCTTTGGTGGACATAGCCCACATTGGGTGAACCACGGTACATGTTGTGTTATGTGTGTGTACTTTTGTGTGATTTGGATTATTCTTGTTTATACTTCCACTGCTGTAGATTTTGTGGGGATTGTTAGATCCGTATTTGCATGTTTTGGATTTGATATTCTATAGTTGCAAATGTTTCCGCATAGACCCATCCCCAACAACTGGTATCAGAGCTTGGTTTATCGTATGATACCAATAAGAGCTTGGTTATTTCAGAGAAAGGGTTTGCTTCATGGTTTTGTTAGTGGTTATTACTGACATGTATGAGAGCAGGGTTTGTTTTTCCTGATGTGAAAATCGCAGGAAGAGATTGAATCTCAAGTGGGAGCTGGAAGAGTAAGGTTGCTGGAAATTATGGTGACTACGACGTCGGTTAAGTGGCAACTGATGTCAGCAGGGTGACCGTGGTTGGTTACTGGGTAGCCTAGTTTTAAACAAAAAATCACAGATATGAAGAAATGGAGAGATGCATGGAATGTATCTTATTTGATGAGGTGTCCCTGGTTCTTGGAGGCACAAACATGGTGGTCAGATTGCAGATCCGGGTTACAGAGGTATGGTTTTATCTTGATTTTGTAGTGGTTTGCATCTTAATTGCACATGCATGGTTTTGGATTGCAGATCTATAGAGAAAAAGGAGCAGGAATGCATCCTTGGTGCAGTTAGATGCACGGGGCTTTGGTAGAGAGGCTGTAGCACAAAATGAAGATGGGGCTTCCATCAGGGAAGCATGTACTTCAGTTGAAGATGCGGGTTGAGTATCTTGGTGCTGGTAAGGTGATGTATTTCATCTTGATGCAATTTATTGCATGGATTTATTGTGGTTTTGTACGATTTGGATGCTTCTTGAAATGACTGGCTCAGCTCAACTATCAGCTTCGGTTGAAGTAGGCACCTGGTGTGGTGTTCTATGCCAAATTGTGTGGCGTTGGGTTCATTCTAGCAACATTGACATCGGTCTGAGAACTTAGGTCGGTCACAGAGGAACCGGTATTGGTCAGCTAACCATGGTCGGTTAGGGGATGACCGTGGTCAGTCTCTGTGGTAACTTATCTGTACAGGGTTTTTTGCAGAAAGAGAGGGCAGATGGTTTTTTTGTCCTGGTTTGGAGGATTGAGTTTCTTGCACAGAGTGTACATGGCAGAGATAATGTAGATCACTTCATGGTTTAGATCAGAAAGAGGATGGAGTTGGCTCGGTTAGTCCATTGAGACTTTGAGTCAGGTATCTCTATATGATTCATGTTTTATTTCTTTTGTTTGGAGAAACTGATATTATGTTTGGATAGTGTGCATAGATTTACACCATGGTTTTTGGTGTTGTTTGACTTTTATTTCCCGGTTGTGTGGAATCTTGAGGACAAGGGTTTCTAGTCTAAGGATGAGATCCTCAATGAAAATTCATGATTAGACACAGTTGCAGGTAATGAGAGATGTTGAGTACACATGGATGGAAAGAAGGTGATTCACCTACTTCACAAGAAGTCCAAACTTATGTGATGTAGAAGTATTCTTAGAGAAGAAAGGGAATCAATTTTATAGTTCTTTCATCTAGTTTTATTTCTCACTGACATATTAGCTTTTGAGCTTGGTGTTAGAGGCAGTGCAAGGGGATTTCGTGTTCAGTGGGAGCAAGCCATGGTTGTTGGCATTGCAAGATTGGATACATGAAGCACATTTAGAGTGAGAGGAGATTGCTAATATTCAAAGTGACATGAGGCACAAGTTGGTTTTGGAGGGCAGTCACAACTTTGTAGGTATTTTGAGTTTATTACATGGTGATGTAACTTCTAGTTTATTTTGTGGTGCCTGGATATTCCTTAGGGAAGACAGTTGATGGTTGATTTAGCTGGTTTTAGATGATAAAGCAATTTTCAGAGTTTGAAGGGTGAAAAAGGAGAAAATCTGCTAGTTACAGAGATCGGTGTCGGTTAGGATTAACCATGGTTAGTCATTTGGTAACCATGGTTGGTCAGGTAGTGACCGGGGTTAGTTAGGAAACCATGGTCGGTTTGGTCACAGGTTTGACAACAGTGTTTATTTACCATTTTTAGATGGTGCCCTTGTTTTGCTTTCATCTTGGTTGATTGTGCAGAGTATGTTGATGACATGTTTGCTGGTATTTGCACTTGGTATTAGTGGCATGGTTTAGCATGGATGTTTGTTATTGACATTGATGAGCACATGATTCATATTTGGCTTTGGAGTTAGTCGGTGGTAGACTTGGAGCTTCTGGAGAGCCTGGTGATATGGATGGATGTACATGGTGAGTTTGTACATGTGGATAGATTCAATTTTGTGAGTCTATGATGATGCAGATGTTTGATTTGCACATGGATGCCTTGAGCATGAGTAGGGGATGTTTGTATTTCCTCTTGATTACTATGTTACTCCATGGGAGATGTTATCTACAGATGATTGTCTTGGACATGCTAGTTGTTTATGCAGGGTTGGATTTGTAGATTGCAGTGTTTGGATTCTTTGAGTTATGTAAGTGTTTGTGGATTGATCACCCACTGTTGCAGGTAGAACTCATTTGGGTTGTCTTTACCCAGGATCTTGTTTTTCTTTCACATATTCCAGTTTGACTTGTCTTGGTCAGTTGCATTGGTGGTTGCATGGAGACATGGATAGATGGATGGAGAACATGGTTGGTTTTACAGGTATGGCTATGGATGCGATAGAGGCTCAGTACTTCAGTTTGAGTGGGAGCTCTTGCAGGTGTGTTAGTCATGATGGCTTATTGCATGAGGAGCTTGGTTGGCTTGATTTCTTGGTACCAACAATTGGTATGGTGTTATGATTCATGGGACTTAGCTTGGTGTCATAGATCAGTTGTAGCTTCATGTAGGTTTGGCGAGTCATGGTTTATCTTCTTATTTTTAGAATATGGTTTGATATTATGGGTTTTATTGATGAGATAATTGTTGATGAATAGACGGTCTTCACAGTGTGTAGAGAACGGTGAAGTACATGTATAGGTATATGTACAAAGGTTCAATAATTTATCTCCAAGTGGGAGATTGTTAGGTTGTGGAGCTAAATAACTTCACTTGAGCATGCATTACAAAGTGACTGGGTTACACAGTGACCGACATCAGTCAGGAAGTGACCGACATCGGTCAGATAGTGACTGACATCGTTCAGTAAAGGAGGACCATTCATTAATCAGTACCATGGGTAAGTGACCGATCATTGGTCAGACAGATAATTGTGGATCGGTAACCGACACCGGTTACCTATGTGGGAGTGTTTATATTATAAGTCATGAGATTTAATATAGATTTTGTTTTAAAGCAAATCTAAAGGATGTAGTTACATGACTATTGTGCCCTAAGTTTGTCTAGGCTTATAAAAGCTAGAAAACTAGAGTTAGAACATAAGGAATAAGGAAAGAGAAGAATTGAGAAATCCTTGGTTGAAAGGATGAAGAAGAAGAAGAAAAAGAAAAATTAGATTGCATGAAGACATGAGCTTTCATAGAGAGAAGTTGAACAAAAGGAAAGTGCAGGTACATTGTTGGTGAGAAGATGGTATTATCTTCTACTGTATTTCCTTTGTATTATTTAGTCTCATGTAATGGCTTGCATAGTATGCAAAGCACTTAGTGTTTCTTCTTGTTAGATCCACAGTTGTTGTGAGATCTTGTTATTTCTCATTCTTGTAGATCCACATGTTGTGAGATCTTGTATTACAGATCCATGAGATCATGATGTATTGTTGATCCATAGGAATCTAGTATTGTAGAGGAAGTTGTCTTCATGTTTTCACAGGTTGATGTAGTGATGATGGAGAGACTTATTTCTTGGTGCATGGTTATGGTTGCACATTGGTAGACCCTTCTAGAGGTCTTGTTTGTAGATTCACAGTACAATGAGAGCTTGGTTGCACAGTGGCAGATGCAGGGTAGCTTTAGGTATGTGAGATCTGGTGGTGTTTCAGAGGCACGGTTGTAGTGCACTCAGGTAGATCCGGTTAGAGATCTGGAGGAGACACAGGTGGTGGTATGGAGGCATGGTTTAGTGTACTCAGGAAGATCCGGTTGGAGATCTGGGAGGAAGAGATACTCTTGTAGAGATACATGTACTCTTGTGCAGAAGAGTTGGTTTGTAATCTCTTGTTATATTATATATATGAGATCTCTATCTTTGGTGGACGTAGCCCACATTGGGTGAACCATGGTACATGTTGTGTTATGTGTGTGTACTTTTGTGTGATTTGGATTATTCTTGTTTATACTTCCACTGTTGTAGATTTTGTGGGGATTGTTAGATCTGTATTTGCATGTTTTGGATTTGATATTCTATAGTTGTAAATGTTTCCACATAGATCCATCCCCAACATGGAAGAAATCCAAATTGTAATTTGGTTATCAAATTGGGGCATAATCTAGGCCCCAGAATGGAATGATTTAATGTACAAACTTTCAGACCCATAACTATCATTCGGGTACAATAAAGCATTATTAGTGACAAATGCAAAGTACCCCATAAATGAATGCACAGGGTATCCACTTTAGCTGGGATCAAAACTTCAAAAGATTTTCATGTTTTTTGAAAAAACATATTAAGTAATGTTAATCATAACCCTATAGATTGTCCTGGACACATCATATTTCTTTTCCAAGGAGGAAAGTTGCCAAGAAAATCCCTCAACTTATAGTTCTAGTAACAATGAAGGAAATCATGCAGTCCTAATCCATTGTGATACTAGCAAGGAATGGGAGTGTCCTACCAGAATTATCGAAGTCTCGGGACATCATTATATCACACATCAAGAAACATGAAAACTTGACTTCCCAAGTATTTAATGTCAAGATTATTGTCAAGTAGAAAAATCATTGACAAAATCATGGTAAGTGGATGGATATTTATTGGACTCTAGAAATATGGGACATGCCATTTAGGGAGTCATTATACGAAGGACATGATTTGATCCCTCTTCAAATGAGCAAAAGGGGACATCATTGAAAAAGGTGGCCACAAGACCACCTAACTTTCGTCATATGTAGGAACTCCATATTAGCACTTGAGGGTTATGTGTTTGATCATAGAAGTTACAGGCTCTATTCAATTAATGGTTTGACACATATCGAGACACTGCATGTATTAGGTTAACTCAATTTATAAATTTTGTTTTGGTATCATTACTTAGCTCCAATATCGTACAGAGGCTTCTCTATTGTATCCTTATCGTACTGGTAGAGTTTTAGCTTACTAGTTGTATGTGATTATTGTACTGTCAGTATCATTCTTCCACTAGTTTCTACTCATGTTCATGAACTTTCAGTATACAGATCAATTATTCTTACATTCAAATCAGCCTCATTATAAGCCCTATATAGATCTAAAAATAAGTATAGTTATGATTTTTTGAGCCTATTGATTGTTTTAACTCTTTTTAGAATCAAAGTCATGCCTTTGTAAGCGTTATTCTAGCCTGAATTAGAGAACCATTTTCACCTTATTAATGTTGGAAATTATACACAATTATTATCCTCTTGGTGTAATATCTTCACTACCTTTGAAATAGAGCCAACTTCTTATATGTCACTTTGGAAAATACTTTTAGTGGGAGATGAAATATGTACAACTATAGGTATACTATAGATAAACTTTGATTTCATCTAGCAAAGATTTACTTGACCAACTTTACCCACATAATGTCAAGTGTACTATATACCTTAAGGGTAAATATATTGTTAGCACTGTATGAAATTTAAATATTGCGATATTATGGCAACCACTATTGCTAGTAATTGTATCATATTGGATTGCAATCATACATCTGACATTACAAATCTTAACCCTTGGAAATGTCTCTTCGAGGTAACAATCTCTTTTAACCAAAAATGAATATAATTTATCCATTTTAGGTTTTATTTATTAGGATATTTCATACACTTATGTTAGCCCTACACTTGTTGGGTTAGCTTGCTTAGGTGTACTAGTTGTGTTAAGTGAGATTTTTAGTTATGTGGAGTTATCTTGCTAGTCTTGTGGAGTTAACTAAATTACCAATATCAGTTAGTAGGTGTTCTTCACCACTAACTTGGGTAGTAGTTGCACTTCCCTAAAGCCTATATGTACATCCTTCGTATTGAGAAAGTAAGGACATTAAATTCTAATGTATTGAGAATTATGGATTATGATGGATTTCCATATATGATATTTTGGTTCTTCTATTTTACAAATCTAATGTGGTGTGCTACTATCATCTGAGATCTTTGTAACTTGTGCTAAAAATCTTATCGTTCCTTTCATGGTATCAATGTGATAGATGATGTAGACATCCATTTGTAAGTTTTTTTTACAAGAAAGAGTTTATTTGTTTTCATTATTTTAGAAATTTTAGCACTTTGTTGTTGCATCCATTTTTTACGCAAAATAGAGGGCTCTGTTGGATTTGGAAGTCAACAAAACCCTAGAAACAACTGTAAACTTGGCTATTGAAGAAGACAATTTGCTTTTTAGTGTGTTTTGGTTTTGCAGAGGTAAAAATTGATATGTATAGATCTACTTGGAAATCCGTCTTAGGGGAAGAAATCTTTGTCAGGGAAGTAGAAAGTCAAAAAAATGGTTTTCAGGTTTTTCTATGATTTTTGCGTTGGGTATTGGGTTTTCTTCCACTTTGCAAGTTTTTGTTTGACGAGGATATGAGAATCTTAAAAATCTGTGTCATGAGGGAAATCTATGTCGGGGAAGAAGAAAGTCCAGAAAAATGGTTTATGGGTTTTTTGGGTTTTTCTACATTCAGTAATGATTTTTTTCTTCCAATTTGCAGTGTTCATGTGAATTTGAATATTTATGGAGGATCCATTGTAGAGGTCATCTAGAAAAACAATAGGTTTTTATGGGTTTTATGCTCACTAATGAGTAGATTTCTTAGAAATTCCATGTGCTGAGGATTTGATGAGAAATCCATTCAGAAAATATGGAAAATTGTTTCTGGGTTTTTTGGGGTTTTTCATGTTCGGTACTTGGTTTTTTTTTCTTCTTCCATTTTGCAAATATAGAACTAAATTTTTTTTTTCCGGAAAATAAATCAAATACTGCAAGGCATTTTATTTATTTTTAAAATAAATATTAAATTATAAACTTGAAAAATTTGTATCTTTTGATCGGTAACTCATATTTGAGTGTCGTTTTTTTTTCGAAAGTGCTTATTTTTTCATGTTTGTTCCACTAGAACTATTTATTTTGAGAAATAAACTAAAAATTTAAAATGTCATGTTTGTAACACACACTCAATTATAAAGTGCCAACATTTATATCTCTCTTATTTGTTGAGATATTTTAGATCTGTATTTTCGACACTTTTTTTTGGCATGTTGATAGTCTCTCTTGTGGGGGAGCTATTCTGGTGAAGCCCAGTGTTAGTTTTTCAGTGTTCGAGTACTTGTTTTGACAACTCATATAGATTTGTAGGTGTCACTCTACCCATTCAATAATATGGGAGGGTATGGTGTTTATAGTATTTCTTTGAATTTCGTGTCCTTTCCTTATTACATGTTGATATTGCTTCTTAGGGTTTCATGTTCTTACCTTATTAACTTGTCTTTTCTTGGATCATGGTACACCAATTTCATTGGATTTTTTGTCCTTGCCTTGTTGACTTGGTTATTGTTCTTGGATCGTGACACACATATTTATAGTATTTGATCTTACTTCTTTGGCTTTTTTATCCTTTCCTTGTTACCTTGGATTTTATTGGATCATGGAACTCTAATTTATTTGGATCTCATGTCCTTGCCTTGTTGCCTTGGTTGTTTTTCTTGGATCGTGGCAAACCTAATTGTAGTATTTGGTCAAATTATGTTTGTTTTTTTTTTACACTTTTAACATCACTTCATTGACAGTCTTCTTGCATGGAGCTATTCTGGTGAAGCCCAATGTCAGTTGTTTTTTATTTTTTTGATCAAGCAGTGGATTCAGACCACAGTGCATAACAAAATTCTTCATAATTGTATGTTTTTTTTAGCCAAGATTCTTGGGATATCTTGCAGTGGGATTTTTCTCTCTCTACTATGTTATTACTAGTTTTGGGTACCTTGCGGTGTCCCTTTTTCCTAGTTATTATATGTGGGTACCTCATCAGGCCTTTTTACCGAGACCCACCTTCTTTTCTACCCACCTAAGTTATGCTTACGAGGGGTGTTAGTGTAGGTTATTATTTATCCTTTTATTTTTTTACTAGGATAATTCTTATACTCATGTTAGCCCTACACTTGTTGGGTTAGTTTGCTTAGGTGTACTAGCTATGCAGAGTTAGCTTGCTAGTTGTCTGGAGTTAGCTTGTTAGTGTTGTGGAGTTAACTTCTAGTATAATTTAGTGGGAGTTCTTCACCTCTACTTTAGGTAGTAGTTGCACTTCCCTCCTCCTATATGTATATCCTTATTATTGAACAATGTAAGTCATTGTAATGTAATGTATTTTGCATTATGGATTATGATGGATTTCCATCTATGGTATTTTAGCTCTTCTATTTTACAAATCTAATGTGGTGTACCATTATCATCTGAGATCGTGGCTTGGAAAAATATTCTTATCGTTCCTTTCAAACCTCTTATGAGGTAAAAAACCAAATATCAATATAATTTTCCATTAATGAGAAACTTAAACAATTACAATCCCGTAACTTTCTAGCCTTCTCCACCTAACTTCATCTCCCATTTTTTACACATCTTGATTGGGCCCTGTGTGCCATTTTTAAATTAGGGTGATCAGACACGACCTCCCAAAATACACCCTTTCACCCTTAATTGATTTAAAATCAATTAATACAAACTTAAGTTTATATTTAATAGATAAAAAATCTAATCATATTTTTATTTATTAAATATATTTAATTTATTATTTAAATCTAATCTTATAGGAACATATTAAAGGGTTAAAACCGACTTAGTATTATTATTCCAACACTCCAATTAAAATATAGAAATGTCCTTAGACCACTTATATTAATTTATTTTATTCTTTTAATTTCTCATAATCCTATGGAAAAGAATGAAAATAGACTTTAGGTATTCAAAATCAATTAATTTTTAAAGGGGGACATTACATTTTGATACACAATAAAAAATTTCATCAAAATGGCTTTAATATTATGTTGAACACTTGTATGATCATGCTCGGTGCATTGGTTAACCGAAATAGCATGACCATCCACTCATACAAACCATCATATGTTTTATAAGTATTCTTCCACTCATCACCTTCTCTTATCCTGATTTAGTAATGACCACTTTTCAAAACAATCTTCTTGAAGTACCTTGCTCCATTTAAATAGTCCATCAATTTATCCATGTGTGGTAATGGAAATCTATAGTTGATAGTAATACTTTTGATACATTTAGAATCAATGCATATCCTCCACTCTCCTTGATAATGGGGTCTAGAAAGAATTAGAATATGATATTAGATGGCAATTCTGCCTGATGGTTGGGTAAAATTAAATTTTGATGGAGTCTCAAAAGGTAATCCTAGCCCTATTGGAAGTGGATGTTTAATCTATGACTCTCTTGGCCAACCAGTTCTTATGATGGCTTTGGATTGTGGAAATACTACTAATAATATTACAGAAAAAAATTCTCTTTTGCAATGGCTCAGGGAGATTGCTTCTTATCGCTGGACCAAGATATGGATTAACAGTGATTCTCTAATAGTCATATATGCTCTCATTTCTTGCATTGCAAAGGCTTGGAAGTTAAATATGATAATACAAGAGGTCCTCTAAAGGCTTAATGGATTTGAGTAAATTCATTTTTCTCACATCCTAAGGGATGCGAACTCCCCCGCTGATCATCTTACTAATATTGGGGTCATATTATTAGACAAGGAAGCGATTTTTTAAAGGCGTGGAAGGATAACTTTCTAATATCCCTTCAAAAATCCTCGATTAATGATATTAATCATTAATACAAATATCATGGTCCTCTGAGCCTTCTGCACAAGGTAATTATCTCTTGCACAAGTATTGGGATTTAAAGCTAGGGGTGGATTAAATGAAATATGTATGAAACATGTGGCATTTCTTCCTTCTGCCCTATATGATATGATGCATTCTTAACATTTGGCATCTTACTCTGTGGGAAAATTAAGGAGAAATATGAGTTTTCCATCTTTTGTAATGGAAAGAAGCAAAATTCGTGGGAAGTGCCCTTCCATCTTAGCCTGAACCTGTCATAGGACCCGCAGGGGTACTCACCATTCTCGTTTTCATGGGGCCAGTGTTGAGGCTTCCTTTGAAGATTAGATGGAAGATAAAATTTGAAATCCTGTAATTCATTGGTGGCTCTCTAAGGTTTGGTCAATTACTAAAGAAATGGATGGGATCGAGGAGGAAGAATTTGATCTCACCTCAATGGGTTAATGATTGACCCTAAATAGCCAGATGGGTGGTAGAACATCTTCAACATGGCTTAGGGAATAAATGGAGCCAACAATCTATCAAATGCATCTAGCCAATTCTCTTTTCATATGGATCATGCTGATTTGGAACAAGTGGAAGACATGAGGGGAGCAGAAACTACATTTCATTCACATACCATCCTCCGGGTGTTGCAAGTAGAAGATAAGAGGGGAGCGGAAGCTACATTTCATTCGCATGCCATCCTCAGGGCGTGGCAAGCTTTGACTACTGGCCAGAAGTTAATTGCAAACCATCTGGGTATCGAGTTGCCTCCGAAGCTTGTGTCAATTTTCCATGCGAAGAATCTTCTAATGAGTCTGCCCAGGAAATGATGTCGACTCGGATGTGGTTTTTCTCAGGCGGAGCAGTGGAGAAGGTGCTGGGGATAGTAGTCTATCATAGTTTTTCTTAAAAATATAGAACTTTATGTATTTCGGATATGTATACAACTAGGATGTATTTTGATGTAATAGGTTGGCTTATTGGGAAATTTCTCATTGTTATATCTTGCCACCTTCAAAATGATAATGTGTTTATACTATCACTATCAAGATGAGCTATGTTATCATTGACAACTATATTGTAACTTTTTTGTGGGCTAGGGCCCTTTCCCTAGGTAATATAAGCAAAAAAATACATATCCTCCACTCACCTCCTTTTTATTATACTAATATTGCAAGTATTACACACAAGCTAAGAGACTCAATGATCAACCCCTATCAATAATTCTCACATTTTTTTTCATTTCCTTGATCTCTATAAGGGTTAATGTAAATGAATTTATACGGTGTAATAAAAACTATCTGATAATTTATGTTGAACATAGGTGGTAAACCATCCAAAATATCCTACGACATGAGTTTGTAAACTAACCTAGTATCTTCTTCATTTCACAAAAAAATTCTCCTTTTTATGTGGTTGTGCCTTCCCCTTTTTTCTATATAAGCTTTGGGTTGAATAAGAAGAATTCACTATCCCCTTCCACCTCTTTTTGGATGGACTCCTATAATCAAAATGGATGTTAAAAGTGGACTTCTTACATGGAGACTTGGAGGAGGAAATCTACATGGCTTCAAAGGATTTAGAGTGTACTCAAGTCCCTCCAGAAAGAAAATTTGATTTTCCAATTGGTTAAGATCACCTTGTGTGGATTCTTCAAGTGAAACTCCTCAAATCTGGCATTTCAACCAATTAACTAAGTCATCTAAGAAATAGTTGCAATATAGAAAATCAATTTTCTGAGTTATCCACTCTGACTATATAAAAATCAGTAGCGATGACATAGTGATTTTGATGTCTATGTTGATCTTACCATCAACAGAAGCGAGCCTGGTATAATTGGTGACACGTAAGGTGACACACTAATGTATGTTCATATCTAGGCATTCTTCATTATATGTCACTTAGGTGTACCAAAGTTGTGGCACATCTAGATCATTCTAATTTTATACCGCCAAACTAAGTATATCCGAAAGTGACTCTAACTTAGAAAAATCCAAGATTGACGTAAATGTACATCCAACATCTACACTTACATAAGTTGGGATAGAGCTCTCAACTTGTATTGATTCACCACCAGTCAATGGATATTAAACGGTGTATCGGCATATTGGAAGGTAGGCTAACTTATCTTACTACCACCCATACCAGACTTACATTTTCTTGATTGCAATGTTGATAGCCTCAAGAGGAACATATGGCATTGCTGCAAAACGAGTCTAACAATATGTCAAAGGATCCCTCAATATTGTGGCATCTTATATCACAGATAGTATGTTGACTTCCAATGCTAGTTTGGATATACTAATATCTAACACTTTGATTTTGGAGGGAGTAGATACAAAGAAGACTATAGCAAAGTACAAATCAAATTCACTCTTGAGTTATATTCTAAGAGTAGTTATCCTCGATCATTGTAGCAGGCTCATTCTTTCCCTTATCTTCCATCTGAAGAAGTCATGATAAGGCAGTCATCAGTACAAATAATGAGGCAATCCTGGTCCTAAAAAAGATATCAGTCAATCTTCAATTTGACCAAATAGTGTTTGCCTCACCATTTTATTGTGACATTATGAGAACGTCCTCATAGATGGTGAAGAACCCAATCTATCATGTTTGGAATTTTAATACATAATTGACAGTTCACTCAACCATTTACATTCGACAGTCAGTCTAATAATGAAGACATTTGTCTTTATTATTGTCCATTACATTGCAGAGCAAACTATGTGTCCCATCCCATGATTTAAACCACTGTAGAAAAGACTAAACTTAGGATTGTCACAAGTTTAGTCATTATTGAGGGGCGGGGATGGGGGCTATTAGATTTATTAGATAAATGGTTAAGTCAACATCAACTAAATATTTTTTTGTTGATGGGTCTCAATTGTAATACCAGGCTATGAACATGTTAGCATATGGACTTGCACGCATGCAAATAACATGCAACAGTGTGGGAACTGAAGTCCCTCCTCAATGAAGGTGAGGCTGCCTTTATTGAAAACCAAAACTGTATTTACATCTGTACATTCAAAATTGTATGTAGGGGGGTGTTTTGGAACATCAAATGGAAAGAAAAGTGAATGAGGGAGATGGAATGGAATGAAGAAAAGGAGTGGAATGGAATGAACTGGAAAGAACATGCAAGAGTTAGGTAAAAACAGAGCCTAATATTGCATGAGAGAAGAACAGGTGAATAACCAACACAAATAAAACAGAGTTTGAGTTAGCCAAACAAGAATGTGTAAAAGGGAACACACATGAGCAAGTAGATAATCAGAGTTTGATCACTGTGAACTAGAACAACAAATTAATAACGTTGACAATAAGATCAAAGATAATATTTGCATGCAAGATTCAAACACCTAACATCTAATGAACATAAGAACATCAAATGTTACAAGAGATAATGAATGAGACAAAAAGTTCGTATTTCATTAACTCCAAAATGTTTTCAAAAAAGAACAAAAAGTTTCTTTCCTGAAACAAAACTTGCACACAAAAGTAATTTCTTCTCCTCTCTCAAAGTCACCCTTACAAATGAGCCACTCACTTCCTTTTATAACCCAAAAGTTGAGTTACAAAGTAGTTAGGGTTTAACATGATCGTTAAATAAGGCATCCAAAGTGACCTTTGACTTTTTCTAACCAAACTTTATGAAAAAGTAACCATGGAAAATAGAAATCACTTAAGTTACCCACATTTTCCCAGAAGTGAGTTTACATAATAACATCACTTTTCTTAAAAATCCACTATTTTAAAAATATAACAATAACTAACCAGTGCCTTATTCCATTGAAAGTGTGGTCCGCCTATCTCAAGTGTATGAGAAATGGACTCTCCCACTTCGTTAGATACCAAGAAAATTAACTCCCCTCATCCCACCGATGAAATTAGGATCTGCACTGCTTTTGCCAGTTGAAAGGATCTAAACCTTCCCAAAGTTTCAAACATTTTTTCTTCTTCTGGAGGTTTATTTGGTCGAAGCACATAGCCTCACAAAATACCTACAATTCCAAGAATCCTACTTGGCATATCATTTAAATTAACAATTTTGGATTGAGCGTTCTCAAATAAGTTCTTTAATTTGATGCACCGCTTCCATTGAAACTGACGAGAAATTGTTGGTGGGAGTGTAGATGTCCTTAAACAATTGTGAAAATTGTTCCTCAATATGTTATGATGAATCCACCTGCTTATGCTCATTCACGAGGTTGCAAGGAATCTCAGCTATGAACTCTTGAATTGAGGCGAGTGAAGTGAAGGCTTCACTGCATATGCTCTCATAAGGAATCATAGAATCTTAGAAAAGTGTCTTCCGTGACTTAAGATGTAAACACCAAAGAAAGCATGTCCCTCGACATCTGAATTCAAGGATCCCTTCAATGGCTAGAGTTGTAGATTCCATACTTTTCATCTCTTGTAGACTAGGTAATATCTAATCCATATTTGATATGCTTGAAGCAAAATATTCCTTAAAAGAAAGGATTGGATCTAGGTATGCACTAATGTTTTCATGGAGCTTTAAGACTACTTTGATTGTTTCTCTCCCAAAGACAAGAATTTTTGAAAGCTAGGATTTAGTGGTATGGCCTAAAGTGTTTAATTATTTCAAAAAGTTGAGTGTTTCTTCATCAAGGGAAAACACTGCATTGAGTATAGGGAAAGTGGAGGATATTGGATTTATCAGATGTTGAACATAATCCACCAACTGATTCTTTTCAGCTTTGAGTTGAGAGTTCTGAGATTTATATTTCTCAAGCCTTCTTAGCACAATATCAATGGAATCTTGGGCCATTTCGATGTAGACTTCCTAAGTCCAAGCATATATACTTCATAGTCAATAGGTGTCATGACATACGCTCTTTCTCAACTCGTGGGATGGAAAGATCCACAAATTTGTTTCCCTCTCCATCTACCATTATTATCGAGAACAGTTTAGGATTTTTGGGAATGACATCATTTGAAAGCTTGAAAAGGGAATCAAAGTTGATATCAATTGCCTTGACAACCCTCTTTATTTTCCTAATTTCACAATCAACCCAAAAAGGGGTCTCCTTCACCAACTCTACATATAGAAGCCTAGAGGTCGAAGCAACATTCACATTGTTCTCGATATCATTAGATTCTACAAAGGTCCTTTCCACAAATTCAATCTTCAGGGAAATAACTTCGATATCAACCTCTTGAACCTCGGAGAGACCTTGAGAAACCTCCTCATGAAATAAAGGTTTAGAAGCATTTGGTATTTAGACATCTTGCACTTGAGTGGATTCTTTTGCATGACATGGCTGAGAAGTGTTTGTTATGAGCTTCCTTGAACTATCAGAAATGTGAGTAGAGGGATCTCTACTTGAAGTGGAAATCCCTGATACACATTCTCTTCCTTCAATAGGGCCAAGACCCTTGGATGTTTCTCCTTGTGAAACCTTCTTTGGAGAAGTGGATTTGGGCAACCACTCTTTTCTAGCTTGGTGTGTATGGGTAGATGGCACAAAGGTTAATTGAGAAGAGGATTTAGTTGACTGGAGACCTCCTCATGTTGGAAATTTTTGTGAACCTGGGGTATGAACTTGGATTTATGGTAGCTTTTTAAGTTCTAATTCATACCAGGGTATTCTCCTTTCAAGAATCGGTTAATTCTTGTTATTAAGATAAAATTCATCTCTTTTGGTCCAATCAATTCGGGACAATGGAGTAAAAGCAACGAAATCATATGAGGGATCAATAACATCTTCACCATCATCCACTAATGAATCTAGAGGATTTCTGATGCAGAAGGCCTTGATTTGAGCAAGGTTCATGAGGGAAAACTCTCACCTTCTTACTTCATGTTCATCTGAAAAAGTAGCCTAGAAGTCTTCCATGGCCGGATTGTGTTGATACTTTGCTTCAAGAATATTTTGCATATATCCATTGATGTAGAATTGGGATCTCTTCACAAATGGATGTATGGCAATGAGAGAAAACTCCTTCTCCATGAGTTGTGCAATGAAAAGATTTGGACTTTGGAATTCCCAAATTTGGATTGGGAAGTGGATGCTTGAATGGTGTTTATCATTGAGAAGACAATGAAATTGAAAAATTTATTGTGTAAGCTCCATTAATTCCCACCTATCACTAACATACTTGGGAATCTTCCATGGAGTGCATGTAAATCCGCTCACACAAATTTAGGAAAAATATGGAAATTGAATAAACCATATTCCCCACTAAGAAATGATAGCCATGACATCTTTGGAGAATATTTCTTCTAGATTTCTATTCAAATTTCTAATCACGCAGAAGGTGAAAGCATCGTTAACTCTCCTCAAGTGATGAGAGCTATTCTTAAAACTCAACTGTGGATAATGATGAAAAACACTATTTGATGCAGCCATGATACCTTTCGCTTCTAGCCTCGAAAATAAATTCCTTCTGGCCATTGCATAAGTTAGGTATGATTTCATGTAGAAACACCCATTCATCTTCAATTTGATAAATTGTTTGTGAAGAGTATCACTGATGATGGTGGCCCAATCTACAAACTCTCTCTTGGTAAGGATGATGTAGATGAACTGATACATCTATGGGTGGAAAATCCTGATAGAGGGTAAACTGAAGACTCAACTCAGAAGAGTGATCATGTCACTAATTTCCTCCACGAGTTCAATGCGGTATAACTCCTTGGGAAGTTGGTCAACACGAGGCCTCTTGGTCACCGGCTAATTTTTATTAACCATCTTGCTCCACCTAGGGGTTCTTGATCCCAAAAATCTTGTGTTGAATTTTGAGTGATGTCAACATTCTTAGAGAAATCATGGATGTTGAGCAATTCTTCGATGTGCTTTGGTGTGATCAAGAGGAAAGGATCATGATTATCTTTGAAAATTCCTCACCTTTCGGGATCGTAATGATTCACGCTGGCGATGACTAGCTCAGGGAATTACACTGAAACAGGAAAAGTTATTGCTTAAGGTAGACCACTATGATAGAGCCTATCCGAGAATATGGTTTTCCCTTTGGGTTTCAATCGATCACAAAATTGTTGCACGTTGATGTGGACAAGATCATTGTCAGTTATATTGTCATATGCATACTTGATGGAAGTGGGAGGAATGGGCCCTTTGAAGTTGTATTTGTGTGTGGACTTGTTTGACCTCTCTAGTGATTTCTTTGAGTTTCCTACAAATTTGCTAGATTTTTCAGCCATTAGGAATTTTATAGAAAAACAAAGTGGGCATGCAAGACACTGTGAATGGTATTGGGTCTTAGTATCCGAATCACCGTGATGCAAGAAAAATTATGACTCTTTTTATTATTATTATTTTTAAAAATAATAATGAGTGATTTCGGGTTATAATTTTTTTAAAAATGCTAACACAAACCAGAATATCAAGTCTAATCTTGAGTTATAAACCAGGCTAAAATACTATGAATTTGGACATTTTTTTATTTATCCTCAGTTGCAATGACTTTGTGGAGGATCGATTTGAATTTTGAGCCAATGGTTTGGCCACCTATATTTAATTTTTTTTACTGGCATTTCGAATAGCCATTTAACCTCCTTCTCTTGGAAAATTGTGTGGAAATGATTTCTTAATCTTCTATGTGGTTTTTTTTATTACCTATGGCTGCGTATGGATGTTTTGCTCTTTGACTGGTGCGTAGACTACTTATTTCTACCCAAAACATGAACTCCTTTTTTTACTAGTGCATTGGGTTCTTCCTCTTTTGCAAATGCGTGAAAAGAAGATCTCCTCTCCTTGGTGTGGGTGTGAGAAAAGTTGTGGCTTGTTTTTCCTTGTTTTAGTGTAGACACTTCTGGTTTATTTGTCTTATGTTGCCTGGTGAATGGATGGAAATGTGTTGCTTCCTCCTTGGACTGCGTGAGAGATTTTATACCCCTGGCTACGTGGATGATCTTATTTTTTTTCTTGGCCACATATACCTTTATGCCAAGGATACATACATGGGCAACTGCTTCTTCCAACACGTGAGCCTATGAAAACTACCTTCCTTCTTCCTCTTACGTGGAATTTTCCTCTTTTCTTGGACTGCGTGAGCTTCTTTTGGCATGGGTTTTATTCCTTCACTGGCGTGAATTATCTATTCTTGTACTATGCTTTACTTCCTTCAACGTGGCCCGTGAATGCGTGATCTTGGGCCTGTGTAACTATTTTCTTGACCAATGTGTGGAAAAATGCAATCTTGACTGCGTGGGCTGCCAATAAACTGCCTTTTTATTTTAAAACATGTGTGAACAATTTACCTTTGATGGGTATTTGCTTCCTTCTCCCTGAGCATGAAATATTGTTTCCTGAAATGTCTCTGAGGAACGTGTTATGAATCTTTGGAAAAATATTTTTCAAAAATGCTTCCACATAGAGGAAATAAGAAGAATTTGGATAAATAGCTTCAAAGCTTCTTTATTACTTTCACATGACTTTTCTCATAGATTTCCATGGAGGAGATTAAGGAGGACCGAAGAAGTTTTCTCGTAACCATTTCTGTCTTTCCGTTGAAATAACCAATTTCCTCTTTCTCTGGGTAGTGGGAATTAATTGCCAGGGGAATATGGGAAGAAGTTTAACCATTTTCTCGTGACAATGGCAAAGCTGACTGGAAATTCCCAACCATTTCTCCACATGGGAAAATGGGAGATATTTTTCCATTTTGACATCCAATTGGGTTGGCAATCAACAAGGAAATTTCTAGCAAGCGGGGAAAAATTGAAAATTTTCTAGGAAAGGGAAAATCGTGAGTGAAAAGCCAACTCGACATTCTTGGTGATTGGAGGCAGAATTTTAATTGCCCATGGAAATGGGGAAGCGAGAAAAATTCTTCCAAATATGTCGATCAATTTTAATGAAGATTAAATTAATATTTATTTAATTAAAAACCCCAAAATTCAATAAAATTATTTTTATTAAATAAAAGGGTAAGCAATTAATTAAATATTAATTAATTAATTTTAAACACAGTTTGAGACATGGCGGGAGAAGTTGTTACATGAAATGGGAGAAATGAAGGCCAAAACGATTGTGAAGAAGGTGATAAATCAAGAGAAATGACACTTCGGAATTTTTTCAAATTTTCACGTGTATTAATTTCGCGAAGTCAAAATTAGCTGAGTACAGAAAAAAATCAAAATACAAATTTATTTTTTACCAGTGCATCTAATTGAGCATTTGGGGCGTCCATCAAGTCCTATTTGACATAAGACTTCCCACGGCTCTTCTTGCAACCCTTCACAATTTCAGACAAGATCCTCATGATTGTTACAACTGTGCTATTGATACAACTGACATCCATAGACATTTGGAAGTATCGATCCTGCTTCTTGGAATAACTCCTACATGGATTCTTTCAGCTCCATCAGTACAATTGTTTACAGTTCCATCTGTGTCCTCCAGTATGTGTTTGCAGGATCCTCCCAATCAAAACTTCTTGCCCAGATTTGCACATGTTTCAGGAAAGCAGGGGGATGAGGATTCTTCTTCCTACATTAGCGAAATGTTTTCTCTATCTTGATACTAATAATCTGTTATAGTGTCTACCAAGAGTAGGAGCGAAGGTGTTTCCTCAAAGTTCGATCGGAAAGACATAAAATTGGTTTTGTAGCTTTCCAAGAACAACAAATCCATAATTTTCAAGAGGTGGTGGATTGATTTATGAAAGGTGCACTCTCCTGCAACAACACCTAACCAGGCCTAAAGTGAGGCTAACTAGCATAGCTGCCATATGTATGACATATCCCATCCCAAGGAGAGTTGAGACACTGACTTCAACTTCAACAGGAGGTCTTCGAGCAATAGTGTACACCATGTCTCTATCATAGTGATTCATGCTCAATCACCTAGACCACTGTGATCATTAAGTTAGAGTCACAAACTCTTCAACGATTGCTGAATTAGTTGATAATTAAGCTAAATGGGATTTTATGCCTAATTTGATGTTATTGTAATAGTAAAATAAATATACAATGAAGTATAAGAATTAACCAAAGCAAACTAAGTAATAAAATATGCAACCCTAGTTGCAAAGAGGAGAATAAGTTACTTAACTTATTCACAATAAATTAAGTACTATACCGAAGTGTTGACCAGGTGATGGGATTTCCAAGATAGCGTCGCACTTTTTGAGACCGATAATACAATGGATATCTAGATAGATCGGCTGGACTAGGTCAACTGGAGAGTGCACTAAGAAGTTCATTATGCTGAAAATGGACCAGAAGAGCCTCCATATATTCGATCAAGTTTATGGCATCTCAGTGTAAGTCTAAAATAATGACCCAAGCATAATTCCAAGCTAACAAGAATCCTAAGACCCTAATGTACAAAAAGGGTTAGAAGAGCCTTAATTGATTCATAGATGTTGTACTCACATTGTGTCACACTGGATCCACGACTAAACCAAGCCGCTAGCCCATCAGGACAGAAACCTAAGAAAGTCCACTTAGAAATGGATATGAATGAGACTAGGGTGACTGGATAGGAATGAAGGTGGTCGTGGGCAACCTACTAAAGATTCTAACAATCTTAGTCTATACAAATGTTTAGAAGCTCCTGAACTCACCTAGGGTCCTCCACCGTGTATAGTACTTGTTCTACCTCTCTTATGATCTGCATGTCATAGCAAATATTCCATAAGTCGCTGTAAAGGCTACAAGGAATCCATCATCTGATAGGGCCCATACAGAACAGAGGACCCTAGAAGCTTTAGTCTAGAAAGAGGTAGGAGTCAGACCGTCCTCAGGCCTATCAAAATCTAATCTAATTAGTCAGATGAGTGTCTGCAATACCATCTTAGACCCAATGTAGTGCTTGCTGGATTTTGTGCGCACACGGAATTGTGCCCTAGGTTTCTCAGTTATTCAAGTCACATGTGAAGTAGCGATGCAAGTAACTAGATGTAGAATCTAAATAATGTTGGCAGTGGAAAAAATAGACTACAATCCTATGCAGTATGATTTGGCACAAAGAACTAGCATGTTTAGAGCTAGCTCTATGAAGCCAGCTAGGTGTACTGTTTTAACATGGAGAAATAGCATGCAGCTTTCATGGCATGCAACCTTATGTGCGCCATAGAAGCATGCTTAGTAAACATGTCCCTTATCAAAATCACACAGCTGCAAATTCAGTCTGATTCTCTTGCTTTAATTTCAGAAGCAGCATGCTCGGGCAGGGTTATGGCACCAAGTTCAGAGAGAAAAGCATGCTGCTGTTTGCTCTACAAAGGACCTAGAAAGTGTGGCGTCCAAGCATAGAGAGGACAAGGGCACCTAGCAGGGCACGTAGTTGTGCCTGGTTTTTACGTCCTAGATTACATGCTGCAGTTAACATGAGTTTAGGGCGCCAAAAATACCGCAAGGTGAAAAGACATGACTAAGATTTAGCAGCAATTGCAAGACTGATTTTAGACGCCAAGTTTGGAGGCAAAGAAAGCTTGACTAAATAGATGAGAGTTAAATGCTAAAAATAGCTTTTCAGATTTTGTGCCAAATCTGAGGGAGAATAGAAGTTTGTGAAATAAATACTAAATAAAAGCAATCAGCAGAATATAAAAAATAGAAATTTGCATGTCACACGAAGCAGTCCAAAAGCAAAAAAGCAGAAGAGACAAAATAGCTCTGTAGGACATAAAATAGATAGATAAGCCTGCGCCAAAAGGACCTGCCATGCAGGGTGATATGCTAAGTATGCGAGGCAACGTATTCAATAAATAAATATGGAGTCATGCAGAGTTTGGCACAGCAGGCTTAGGAAGATTAACATTATTTTATTATTTGCATCCTTATACATGCTTTCCTAAGGCATAAGGATGGGTGTGAATAAATTCTGATGTGTGTGATGTATATGTTGTTGATGTAGAAGGGGTCGTGAAAATAGATGGCAGCAGTCTGTTATAATCTGATTTCTGGTGAAGAAATCAATAGACACATGACTTCCAGCTGTTTTGCTATTCTAATTCTAGTCTTGTACTTGCATCTCTGAATAATAAAGCTCCATTTTTGTCTTCTCATATGCACTGGTTTTCTGAGTTTTCAATCATGCTTAGCAGGAAGTATGTAAAAGAAATTGCTTTGAAAATGTGAAAAAGGAATATCCCTGCTACCTAAGCCAAACCTGTGATGAATTAATTTTGCAGATTAGCCTATGTAGTTGTTCAAGTGAAGTGTAAGTTCTTTGAGCGATCTCACACCTCTGGTATGCAGTAGTACGTATGTGTGTCAAAGTCATTGGTGTGTCAACTCCAACCTTTCCATTGCTTCCCGAAACTATAAAGATCTCTGTACTCCCTAGTTTCCTTGGAGATATGAAACCACGTTAGTTTTAGTGTAGATTCAGGAAGGGATAGTGTTACCCTCCAACCCTCTCTGGAGGTTCACTCTTCGGACCATAGGTTACCCACAGCCATTGTAGATGATGTGTACCAATTTTGTCAACAGGAGCTAAGAGACACACACCATTCTCTATCAGGGTGCACTGTTTGAGTTCTGTACAACATGTGCCGAACTCTCCCTCACTCTCGATAGCTTAAACCAAAGATGTGGTATCAGTGCTCAAGGCACAATAGTATGACTGTACTCCTATTAGGAACCAAGGTTTGAAATTCCTGAGCCTCTTAGCAGGAGGATAGATGGGGTGATTCAGGTGAGATCATATGTAGATCAACTTTTTTCTATGGCAGACTAATGTATGAGGTGACTAATTCACCTAAATGATGCCCCACTCTTTGGGGGTGTGTTATCCTATAAAATTGGCAAGGGCAATTTTACAGATAACCATACCGAAATTTTGTTCCGATCCCTCGTTAGGGACTCCTTGCGTTCGGAACGTTGCAAAATCCCTTCCCGGGAAATCTGGTTTTTTGAACTTAGTCGTTTTTTGGTCTTTTTGGCCGGGCGCATAGAATGACTATGCAACATCAACTTTTGATGTGCCCCCTTTAAAACCTTTGGCGCATGTCTTTCTTGTGTCAACAGGCGTTCTGGTGCGCCTCTCTATGTTGAGGCTTCCCTGCGTGCGCCAAGGCGCACATGCGCCTTCTTGTCGAAATATCTTTTGTTGCGCCGCTTTTTGGTGCACCAAAGGCGCACATATCCTTCTGTCAGCACCACTTCCGGTGCGCCATAGGCTCACCTGATCTTCGTGCTGACAAGTCTTTCGGTGCGCCAAAGGGCGCATGTTTTCTCATGTCGACAGCTTGCATTTGGTGCGCCCCTTTAAAAAGTTGGTGGCACATTTATTGCTGCCTTCGCCTATATATAGGCGCGTCTGCGCTGTCATTGTCACCTGAACAAACACGTGACTATTTTCATTATTTTCTCTGAGCTTATCAGCGCACCTAGCCCCGTCGCTTTCGAATTGATGTTGTGGACCCGTTCTCACGCTTTTTCATCATTTATATCCATGTAAGTGGCCTCCTTTCTTTCGGGCATTTGTTTTTCGTAGTCTTTGACTGTTTGAGAGTAGGATTGATTTTTGGATTGAAAAGAAATGAATCATGAAATTACTGCTCCCGCCCCTTTTGCTGCCTTTCCACATTTCCTCCTCTTTCCAGATCTGCTGGAAGAGGAGAGCTCTTGTCCTGAGAATGATAGTTTGAAAACCCTTTTTGGTATAGCACCATCTTCATATCACTACAATGAACCTTGTTATAAGAGAGCTAAGTCATGATGTGGAAACCCCTCTGGGAGAAAGATCAAACCTAAAAAGAAAAAACGGTATTTCTCCTTTGGCGCATTGAGCTTGCCACGCGACATCAAAAATAGTTGCATCCTCATGGCGCATCTGTCGCCTCGCATGCTGCACAATGCTTCAGCATGCGCCCCTTGGCGTGCATTCCAAACTTGGATGCAACATAAAGAATTCCTGCGCCCTCATGGCGCACTCTCCTCGCTTGCTGCAAATGCTTCCCATGCGCCCTCTTGGCATATCAAACTCGAGTGCAACATCACAGATTCCTGCGCCCTTTGGCGTGCCCAGCGCTCATGCAACAATATTTTCCTATGCGCCAAGTGTAAAACTATAAAAGGCGCAGGCGCGTCCCTCATCGCAACAACATCATGTTGTGCAAATCTTTCATGCGCCGCACCAAGTTCCCTTAAGAGCACCAAAAGCATATGTTACACAAACTCTACATGTGCCTTTGGTGCACCAAAGTTACATGCAACATAAAAAGTTCATGTGCCACGGGCGCATCCTGTTCCCGTGTAACATAAAGTTTCCGTGCGCCCTTTACACAAAATGCAATCTGCAATATCTGTGCGCCATGCGCCCCGAGGCCTTTAAATTACTAACTCTTTCTTCTGTCAAGCTTTTCAATGGAAAACCAAGCAGCTGACATGGCTTTCTTCAATTGGGTTTCACGTCTTATTCTTGTAGATCAACAATTAAGCTCAGAAGAACATATGTCAACATCAAGCAAGAGGCCTACCAAATCCAAAGGCAAGGCCAATCTTACAGAGGAAGAAATGAAATATAAGTATCAGAGGGTCAGAATGCCCAACTCCCAGGCCGAATGTGACCTGGACATCAGAGACTCAGAGTTGGGTCATATTGATATGGAGGAATTCTGGGTCAGGACTCAGAAGGTCACAAGAAGTCCATGGATGGACAAGCTGATAGGCAGTGCCCTGCACTTTGCTGGGGGAATCCCAGTCAGTGCCGTTAATAATGAATTCATGATGGTGGTTGGTCGATGCTATAATAAAGACACAAGGTGTGTCTTAAATGAGAAGGGCGAGGTCGTAATCAACCTCACTGCCCACCACTTCGAGATAATACTCGGCATTCCTCATCATCGACACTTTGTGGCCGTCAGCCGAGAGGATTGTATCAAAGCCTGGGATGACCATGAAGATCAGTGCATGCAACTGATGAATGAAGTCTATCTGAAGAACAAGAAAGTAGTGACCCGTTGGCCACAAATCATTCACCGTAGTGATTTTTCAGAGGAGCTCAGTGACACCATCACGTTCCTGAGCAGGGTCTTTGGGCTCCCTGACGCCCACTATTTCCACAAATGGATGCTGCGGTATTTAGAAACCATGAACAAAAATGTGCCCGATCAACGCTTCGAATGGGCAGAAATTATAAGTAGCACAATATCAGAACAACTGTAACAATTCCCCACAACAGGGAGATTCTACATGAATTCTTATATTGTTTATGTTGCAGCTTCTGAAAGGGACTATCCAGCTCTGATGCGGAGTGGGGTATGGCCCCAAGTTAGAATTTATGAATACTATCCAGAGCTGAAGTTGGAGAATAGCATCCCTCAATTTACCAAAATCAATGATGCATTTTTCTATTTCATCATCTACCTGTTGAGGCCAAATTTGACTTACGGTCACACGACCAAGAGCATCGTGGCAGCCACTGAAAAATGCGGGGCCTTGTTCACCCAATTCCCAACATTTACTTATCTAAGAGTGGCTAACTTCTTGGGAGAGCCAACTAGACTTCCAAGAAATGCAGGGCCCAAATTGATTCTGCTAGAGCTATCAAGATAGCTAATCACTTATCACGAAAAGTGCCTAAAAAGAAAGAAGGGTGGAACTCCTTTCCCCCTCACAGTGGGTAGATATACATGTCTTACTCACCACAAGACAAAAGACATGTTTGCAGAGATGGAGCTTCTCAATTTGAAACATGACTTCCTAACAAGACCCAACTTTGACCCGAGGAATTGTCTACCAAGGGCTAAGCTCGATCCAATCCACATCCCTCAGATCGAGGATATCTACATCGACCTATACCATGGGTGGAGCTCAAGAGGAAGGACCATTCTCATTTGGCCTTGGCAGAAGTCATCCAGTACGGGGTAGCCATTGTCCCCAAAGGCTACCAAACTACTGAGGAGGAAGTGGATCAAGTATACCTTAACACAGGTGGGGATGATTGGCCTTTCGCGGTAGTTGATAGGACTAAAGCACCTCAGACAATTGAGGAGAGAGTCAAAGAAACTTTGTGCAGAATAGAGCATTGGTGCCGAATGAATGGACTCATCTACCTCGGGGTTGATTTCACAACCTCTCCATTGGGTAGCACACCTCTTAGATCAAAACAGTAGCCTAAAGGTAAAGAAAAAGGCAAAGAGGGTGAATCCAGCACCACTCAAGAGGAAGCTCCTGAAAGTCCTCCTTTCACTGCACCCGAACAGGTCATAACTCTGGCTTCTCCAGAGAAAGGAATGGAAGAAGATGTTCCAATAGGCCCATCCACTCAGGGTGTCGCCACTGCTGCATCAACCGAGGTCCCTTCTGTTCCTTCTTCTTCTCCTCCTTCCCCTCCTCGAGTGACTCAAGTGACCATTCCTTTGGTCATGTCCTCTCCCCCTTCTTCTACTGTTCCTCCCACTTCTTCGTCCATCTTCTCTTCTCTCACGGACCTGTCCCCCTCCATTTCTTCCCTCATATCTGAGCTCCCTTCCCTTCCCATGTCTTCCTCTCCTACAGTATCTCTTCCTCTCGTGAGCACTTCTTCGGCCTCCCTCTCAATGCCACCTTCAAGTGTCATCACGTTCTTCCCTTCTACTACTGCAGCTGCCCCCTTCTCTATTTCCGGCCCTTCTCCCATAAGTCTAGCCTGGATCTCCCAGCACTTAAGTTAGCAGAAAAGAAAAGTTCCCATCGCTTCGATGGAATTTTCCGTAATCTTGTCCAAAGGGGCAAAGAAGCAGAAGCCCATCACACGCTTCTCTCAGAGTGCTTCGGGAGAGAGGGTAATGGAGATCGCATACCCCAATCCCCTCAAGGATAAAAAGGATCTGTCTCTGACAGATTATACAGTGACCCAAGTCACAATGGGGACGTCTTCTGAAAGCCTTCAGGGAAAGGCCCTATCTACAGTTGATGCCCTCTGCAAGAAGCTTCAAGAGACCAAAGAAGAGAAAAGGCTATTAAAAGAGAAAAATAAACATCTGCTCCAAGCCTTACAGAAGATGGGTAGTGCACCTCCCACAACTGCTGCCGAAACTCCTGAGCCTCTGAGCCAGGATAAAATTAATGAATATGCAAAGATCGGTGAGCAGGGCATGGCAGTTTCAGCTTGGAGGAGCCAGATCCTCAAGGACAGTGAAAAAGTGATCGCTAAGTTCTCTGATCTATATCTGAACATCAACAAGGTGAATAAAGAGCTCCAAGCATTGGCGGGACCCGTATCAGAAGAGCTGGACCATGCTAGATTGCAGCATGAGACCTTTCAACAAATTTTTGACTATTCAGTCGAAGATCTGGTCAAGTTCGGCATCTTCGGTCATCCCAGAGCCCTCAATAAAGTCATTTCAACCTTGGACTACCGGATGGATCAACTGGAATTTGTCCTTGAAAAGATCGATAAGGTGAAGGAAGAAGCCCTGGACGCGATGCACCAAATGGAACAAATCATTCTCAACATGTCGCCAGGGTTGCTTACTCCTTCCTTCGCCTTAAGAAAAGTTGAGGAAACCATCCAAATCTTCAAGGAGATCATTTCACAAGGGCTGGGGCTAGAGGTCACTTTTGACGCGGAGTCCATCAATAACCTGCTGGCCTATAAGGACTTCATCAGGTTCCTCAAAGAAGTAGAAAAAGAATATTCCAAACTCCCAGAGAAGCTCATAGACGAGCGGGAGACTTGCAAGGCAATCAGTGAACGACACAAGGATCCTTCCCAGGATCAACTAGGGCCCATGATCAGCAAGTTCATGGAATACCGTGCTCAGTTCCACATCTCGTCTCCTGAGCAGCAGCAAAAGCAGGCTACCCCCTTTCGGCCGCAGGATGACGACGATGAATAGCTTCTCTTTCTTCTTCTTCTCTCTCTTCTTTGACTTTCTTTTGGTAAATATCTGGAGTATGTTGGCACAAATGATGACATCATCCATGTTGCACCATGGGATGATGTCATCCATCAAGTTGTCAAAAGTCAACATGACTTTGAGATATTTTGTATGTCCTTGTAGATATTTTGTAAATAGGTGGTTGGCTCCTTTTTGCCTTCTTTTCTTTCCTTCTTCTATAAATACCCCAATGCTTGTTGTATTGGGCATGAGTGGATATCTTTTAGATGATAAATAGAAGTGAGGAGAAAAGAATTTGAGCTTTTTGTAACCAAAAGAATTATTAATACAATATTTAGACTTTGTGCTGAATACCTGTGTTATAAGCATTAGATCTTTCTTATGTCAGATCTGTGTGTTTATTCTGTTGGATCTGCTTTTGTTTTATTGTCATTTATTCATCAGCATTGCTTTGTTCATTTATGCAAGTAGGTTTGGCTCTGTTTACTACCAATCCCAAAACATAAACCCTCCGACCTTTCTGCTTTGGAATTCACTTCTTTTATTTCTTCAGATCTGATCTTTCTTCATCATCTCTTCCATTCCTTTCTTTCCGCAGTCGGAAACACCCTACTAGGATGAGATCCCAAACCCCCGAAGGCAAAATATTGTGAGACTTGCACAGATTCTTGCTGGTAGAATAGCAATAAACCAGTTTCACTTTCCTGACTCAAAGAGGGGCTATGCCCTGCACACTGTTGGCTCGTCTTTCCATAGATCTGCCCAAGCGACAGATTTTCAGACCAACAGGGTGCATGTGATGTCATTATAGGAGTAGGTGGCCCAAAAGAGGATTAACCATTGAAACTATGCCCTACAGGGGGAAGGTGATGTGATTGGTAAAAACCAAGGTGCATGCAAACAAGTGGCTGGGAGATAAGTGTTAGTACAAACAAACATGCATGTAGAAGATAAGTGTAAGCTACGAAGACAATGTGTAAGCAAATAATGTAAACACCCAAGATGATAATGTAGACCACGAAAAATGGGTTGTAAACATGGGAAACCACTCATGGTGTCGCAAGACAATAAAGGCTGACGAAGCCAAAAGCATACAATTGTGCACATAAGACAAAGGGAAAATCCCATAAACAATGGCATATGATAACAAGACAGTACAAGCAATGTAACATATAACCATGGTGGCAAGTAGCCTTGCATTAAAAATGTTGCACATGAAGTACCCATTAGCACGTTAGAAAGATAAAAAATATGTCAATGCGTGTAGAAGCTGATAAAGTAATGTGCTATGAAACAAAATGAAACCATAACACCTGTAATGTATGAAAGTGGATGCCCTCAGGAGCTGCTGTGGGACTGGTACGAGGTACTACACCAAGCATCCATGCTATATGTAATGGTCCTATATAATCTATGATCACAACTAGAAAGCAAGTGAACACACATGTGTGTATGATAAAGATAATGACATACAAGATTTCTATCTAACATGTGTAATAAAGTGAACATGTATGAGTAAATGTAATTAAGAGTAAATGCAACAAAGATATGTAGTATGCTGTGGATGGATGGAATGGAATGAAAAGTGAATGATAGTAGTCGGGTGCCCCCCGAGTGAATGGAAATATATACAGTGAGGTTCATTTGTTTATTCCCCCTCACTAGTCAAGAATGAACTATAAACAAGAGTGTGTCATCGATAAATGGTCGAACTATGTTTTATGCGTGGCATGATGTGATGGATGTGTAGTGATGATATGCGACCTAGAGATCAGGTGTGAGAATGTGTGATGAATTATCCTAAAGCGTATATCACAAGAAGATAACAAAATAAGTGATGATTTATCCTATAACGTATATGACTAAAGGATGCTAGGAGAAGTGATTATGTAGCCTATGGCGTATATCACTAATGGAGGAATGTCACATGATAGAAAGATTGAATGGTTGAATGTGCAAGTGTGATGAGGTCCATTTTATTTGTATACCCTCAACAATCCAGTATGGACCATAAGACTAGAGTTTTTCATTGGGTAGTGAGTGTACCACGTAAAATTAGATGTGTAGGATGTGGAATATGTGTAGTAGATGTGGTTATGAGAAATCATCACGTGATGTGTAATGTGTAGTGTGTAATGTAGGATGCATAGTATGTAATGATAGATGTGTATACGAGACAAGATGTGTAGATGTATAGTAATGTAAGTCGTAAGATGTAATATTTTGGATGTAGGATGTATGATGTGTGTATGTAAGATGTGTGAAGATGCATGATGTGTAGTGTCTATTGTAAAATGTGTGAGGTTCATGTGTATAGGATGCCCTCAAAATTCAAGTGTGAACCAAAGCATAAGAGTGTGTCATTGGGAAATAGTTGATGCTAGCGCATGTGTCAAATAGGTGTGTATTGTTGATTGGGGGGGAGGAATAATTTTTTTGCACTTCCTAAGTGTGTAGTGGTGTAGATAACCATGTGACACTGTCTAAAATATCATCATTTTTGTGGTCAAAAAATATTAGAGAGGCATTAGAGACATGATAAGAAATAAAATGAGGTGGATCGTACACAAAGAGCCCTTATGGAATAAGGTCATAGACACTCATTTCATAATCTTCATGTAGTGAAAGGTACTAGTGGACAGTCATGTGTATACTATTGAGAAAGATTTTGAGAGTAAGTATAAGATGATTCATTAGGAATAGAATCATTACCGAATGGCATAGGGAGCATGATAGAAGTGGGGCTGATGTTATAAACTACCACCAATATAAGTCAAGCCAAGATTTCCCAAGTATCAAGTAGAGAAGTGTGAGAGGCATTGTGCTATGAAGATTGTCAAATGAAACACATGGAGACCATAAGCATGGCTGTAGTGTGAAAAAAACCATTGGTAAACATGAGGTGAAGTGAATTGGTGGTAAAATAGCATTGTTAAGAATCAAGAGCCAATCCTATTTAGGCCCGCATGTGTTAAAATAGTATATGAGTAAGTACGATCGACTGGAAATATGATGCCAAAAAGAGTTATTGATCAATAGTGTGTGTGTAAAACATAGGGGTGGAGGATGAAGATTGTGAGGGGATGGTGAGATGATGTTTAAGGCATTGGCAGACCCCTAATAACATCTATTATAGCATTGGTATAATTAGGGGTCTTGAATCTGTATTTATCGAGGCCACCAACCATAAAGGTGTCATTGAAATATGAGTCATCTACATCAATAGAAGTTAAATTAAGATGGCCTAATGCTTTCATTAGTAATTTTTATGGCAGCGAATTCATGTCATCATAATACTCATAATCATTTGTGTTAGCATTATCATGTTGTATAGTTTTGTTGAGTATATTGCTAGGGGTTGCATTAGGTGGAGGAGTGGGATTAGTCTACACAGGTTGATCAATAGTAGTCATCGAAGATGATACGATGGATGAGATAATCATCATATTGTGAGTAGAAATAACCAAAGTAATTAGAGAGGTATAGGAATTGATGAAGCGCTAGATTAACCAAGGTCATATGTATCAATGCTACCATATGGAATACATTTTATAGGAGGGATATGCATAATGATAATAATGTTTATGTGATAGAATTTTAAAGGTTCAAGATTTGCAGAAGTAATATGTTCATAGTCGTCATGTAACAATTTGAAACACTAGTGGAGAGTAGATGGGACCACTTACATTTCCTAGATCCAAGGTCTACTGAGTAATATATTGAATTAAAATGAGGCATTGATAACATAGAAGTTAGTGAGGACTGTCTTAGGCCTAACCCAAATATGTAGTGAAATAGTCCCTAGACATGTGTGACTAATGCAGTCAAAACCCCAAATAAGATTAGAGTTCTTATAAAGTAGGCTATTATTAATACCAATTTTTTTGAGAAGGGAATGATTATATAGGTTGACATCCAACCCATTATCAATAATTACACATTCAATGTAAGTGGTGTTGATAATGGAAGTAATAAGAAATGATGCACATGGATTTTTTTAGAAAAATGTGATATGTCCTCATGAGTGAATGATATAACATGTGGCAGATTTTTGAGAGACCGAATGAGGTCTATGAATGCCATTACAAATTTCTAACTTTCTATATGAATGACACAAAAGGTGTCTTCTAATGTTTGACAATAGTCTGGTGCATTACACAATAATTCATAGAGGGAAATCTTAGCTAGGGTATTTTGAGTTGTTCAATCATATCATATCCCTTAGGTAGAATAGAAGGAACCAAGAAAGTGATAGGTGGAGGTATAGAAGAAGGTGGAGCCATAGGAGGATGATCACAGGGAGTAGTTACTACATTGATGGAAGGATCAACCCGACATGTAATAAATTAAGGAGGATGTTGAGTACGAACTTGCATGAAATCAACAACAACAGTAACTATACCAGAGACTTTAGTTGGTACGAAAGAAGGATAAGATGATTGAACCATGGCTTGATAAGGAGAAGACATAATTAGAAGAAAGGTTTTGGTCGTTTGGGTTCACCAAAATGATTATGCTAAAATGTAAAATAATAGCCTAATCTAATGCAAGTTTGCAGTAAATAAATGAATATTGAAATATTGCAATAATACCTAAGTAAACTAAACTAGAAAATATGAAACCCTAATGTGCAAAGAGGGTTACAAGAGCCTTACTTGATTCACAGAGGTTGTTGGACTGTGTCAAAGTGGAGACCAGCTGAATAGATATGGAAGACCATTACACAAAAGCCTAGAAAAATGTAGCAGAGGTGGATTTGACTAGACTGGGGCACCTGGAGAGGGATGGGGGCACCTGTGGGTGCCGTGGTATATACAGAATCTCAAAAAATCAAATTTATAGGGTCGCAAGGTGTTTACACTTATTCACTCCTTATCACGTGTATGTCATTGAACTCTGCCAGATATCATTGTAAACCTGCAATGAAGGAATCATTTGCAAAACCCCAAACAAAACGTCAAACCCTAAAAAAGAAATATGTAAATGAAGGTGTTTCACCATTTTCTTTAAGTTTTTTAGACAAAACAGATAAGGGTGTGGGCCAAGGAGAAATACCTGTTGCGATGGTTGGTTTTAAGGTCATTACACGCATTTTGACTTCTTGATCCAATGCTGATTGTGAGAGATTCCTTTTGGCTAGGAAGAACTACCTAAAATACAAAACAAGACCATAATAAAGAGTTAAGCAATATATGCCAGTGGGCTGCCTAGCATATGTTAGATCTAAGAAGTGTGATATTTCCTCAGTGGTAGTCAACCCATTGTTTGATACAATTTAATGCAAGAAATGACATAAATAAACAAGGTTCTACTGGAGTTGATATGATTTAGGTATCTCATCCAAATATAATAAGCAAGTCTAACATAACAGGCTAGGCTATGATCAGATCTAGAAATAAGGTAAATAATCAAGGTGTTGGAACAGGTCAGGGTCAGGTTCTGGGTCACTTGGGAAAAGGTTATTGGGATATGCTATTAGCAAGATTTCCAAATACAGAGACCGACATCGGTTTGGTATGACTGATGACAGTTTAGTAAGAACTGACGACGGTTAAGGCGGGCTGATAATAACTCAATAGTTCATGGTTTTGGGGATTTGTGTAAGGTTGAATCAGAGATGGTAAGGAGTTGGTTTAGGTTTGTGGAGGTGTTGGGAATATTCAGAGGTATTCAGGAATGGATAGAGGTGATTAAAATGGTTACGAGTGATGGGAATGGTCGAGTTCACAGGGAGGCAATAGTGGTGAGGTAAAAATATAAATGGTGGTTGATAAACAAAGGTGAAGAACCCTTATAAATTGAATAGAAATGAAATGGTGCAAGTTAGAAACACACTTACTGCTGTGCAGGTTCAATGGTTGGGTGGTGGTGATGGTCAATCGGTGGAATGACGGTCAGTGCCGCGGAATTGCTTCTCGGAATGCTACTGTGAATGCAAATGCCTTTTGATCAATGGTTTTGCTGGCTATGGCTATCTGGATGTGTGAAAGAGCTCTGATTCTTGCTTGCATGTAGATATCATTTGCTCCCAAAACTCAAGAATGTGGCCAACCTCTGAAACAAGGTTACCAAAATGGTTATATGGTAACCGACGACGATTTAGGGTGACCGGCGTCGGTTAAGGTGGGATATCATAGGTTGCCTAAAATAACAGATCTTGGCTATCTTTTTCCATCTTTATTAGTTGGTGCCAGATCTAAATGGAACATTGTGCTTCGATACACGGGAATGTGGTTAGAGGAAGAATAGGCATGTGCTTTTAGCATTTTACTAAGTCTTAGTTGATTAAGGTAAGTAGGGCTAAGTCTTAGTTAGTTATGGAAACATGCTATGAATAGGTCTATGGTGAGGTGGCTAGGTGAGGTATGCATCCATTTAATTAAATTAATAAATGGAGTGAGGGTGATTATTGATTTAATTGTGGATAGTTAAATTAATGTTAATATGGGGTGAAAGGGGGATAATGTTATGTGAGTATGTTTAAGTTAGTTATTCGAAAGGGGACCAAGGGGAGTGTGACCCAATTTTGGTGTCTACAGTTACCTCTAAAATCATCAGTTGTGACATGCTCTTAGGTCTTACTTGGCTCTGCACTGCCCTAGCCATCCCTTCCATGCATCACTTGTGTCTTAAGATCATCCATAACAAGCAATTTGTCATGATTAAAGGTATTCCACCTCACACACTATGTCCTTGACCCACTCGTGATGATATCGATGTATCCACCAAGACATTTCGTCCTCATGTATGGTTAGTGCTGATTAAGCTAAAATGTAATATATACAACCTAATTTGATGCTAGAGTAGCAATAAATAAATGATGCAATGAAATATAGAAATATACAAAAGCAAATTAAGCAATAAATAATAAAACCCTAATGTGTAAAGAAGGGTAAGATGCCTTAGCTAATTCGTCAATTTTTGGAAAGTACACAAAGCTAGAAAATAGAGAAATGTGAAGCACTGACTATTGCACTGAAGCTCATAAAAGTGTACAAATGGAGGAACAGGTTGGGCAGGGGCACTTGGAGAGGGACAAGGGTGCCCGTGGGCACCTGAGTACTAATTATGGGCACTTGAGTCTACAGAAAAACTTGGAAACCTGAAATCTCAGGGTCGCAAGGTGTTCGCTGATGCTCACCTTTTGTCGTTACGGATTTGCACAATGATTGTTGGAATTGTTAAAAGCCTGCGATGAAACATAGACTTGTAAAACCCTCAAATAGACATCCAATAATAAAAAAGAAAGATGCAAAATGAGGGGTCAGATTGTCCTCAACAACCATAATGGTGGACTTATAATTGAGCGTTGCACTACATCTCAAACCCAATGTACTTCTGTGTGTGTGCGGAATGATGCCCTAGGTTGCTGTTGTGCCAGTTGCACTTGGATAACGAGCAAGTAGCTAGATGTAAAGAAATGTAGTAAAAGTGTGCATGAAATAAAATGAACTTCCCTCCTATGAAGTGTATGCAGATGAACCAACCCTTGTGTCCCTTTTGATGGAGCTAGATGGATGCAATGGAGATCTTAGATGCCTTAATGGATGCAACCTTTGGTGGAGACAATAGATTCTTAGTACTTGGTCCTTTATTATGATCACATAACTTTATATTTATATGATTCCTTCACTTGAATTTTGTAATTAACCCCGAAAAGACTGACTACCAAAAATATAAGATGCTCAAACGGATAGAAAGGACCCAAAAAGTGTGAGTAAAGTATAAAGGGGACAAGGGCACCCAGATTGGACAAGGGAACCTAACATTGGCATCCTGGCTTGGGAACTGGTGTCCGCAATGACAACAACTGAAGTATAAAAAGACAAAATGAGCAAGCAGATTTGTATGAGCAAGAGAAGTGATAAAAAGGAAAGAAAGGTGGCAAAGACATGGGTTAATTAGTACCATAATTACTTAGGAATCATATGAATAGTAGTATGTAATCAGGACTAGTTATTTACCCAAATTATGTGATTTTGTGTCTACATTTGCCCCACTTTATGTCGGTGAGCAGAAAGCTCAGTAACATAAAGTAGATAGAGATGCGTACCTAATAACCATGTAGATCAATGATGTAAGTGTGTCGAGGGACTAAACAAAGCATGGAGTGATAAAAATATGAAGCATGGATGCTAAGGAGAAGAAAGTGAAAAAATTGATGATGAAAATGAATCTAGGGCAAAATCGCATGTGTAGATGCCATGATGTACATGTTTTCGATGTTGATGTGTGTGATGTTGTTGTTGTTGTTGACTATCGCTTCCCATATGGATGGACCTAGAAAAGAGAAGCCGAAAAGTAGTTAAATGCACATGTATATGATCAAAGTGTGTAATAAATTATGTAAGGAAAGTGTGAAAAAGTGTGAAAAAGGAACATGTGCACTTGATCTGTGATGATAAAAAAGTTGTAGAAAGGATCCTGAAGATGATGTCTACGTGTGAGTTTTTCAAGCGATCTCACACCAATGTAATGGAAAAAGTGTAGGTAGAACTGTTTGGTGTCGTATGCCAACCTTTAACTACTTCCTACTATGTAAAACACCACTGTAGATGGTGTGCATGTGCTAAGAACTCTCTGCCCTATAAAAGCCATTGTGTAAATTCCTAATGCTAAAGGACTCTCTTCCCTGTCAAAATCCCCTATGACATGTCAAAGATTTGTGTATTTTTCCCATGGTTACTGGCATTCTAGGAAAGATCGTTGTATTAAACCCTGGTTTCAGGCATCCAGGAAAGGATGTTGTGCTAAGGACCCAAATCTGATTATGAGCCCTGCCAAAATTGAAAACTGTTCTATACCGGTACTGTGATGTGTGTATCTCGATATAGGGTGACTGATTAACCCATATGATGCCCCCTCATTTGGGGTGCATGTGATGTCATTGAAGGAGTATGCAGCCTAAAGGAGGACTGACCGCTGTGCTAAAACTGTGCCCTATAAGGGGAAGGGAATGTGCTTGGTAAAAATCAAGGCACACACAAACAAGTGGCTAGGAAAAAGAAGTTTTTGTAAAATCAAAGACAAACACTCATGTATAAGACAAAATGTAAGCTACACATACAATGTGTAAACACACAAGAAGACAATGTATACTATGAAAAGTAGGTTGCAAACATGGGACATTACTCATGATGCCACAAGACAATCAAGGGCGTAATGGCTGTAAACAAACAAGTGTGCACGCAAGACAAAAGACAAATCCCACAAACAAGAGAATACAAAGAACAAGCAATGACAAACAATGTTATAGAAAACCAAGGAAACAAATAGATCTTGCATAAAACAAATGCTACATATGAAGCACCCATTAGCATATTAGAAAGATAAAAGTATGTCAAAGCATGTATAAGATCCAATAAATTAGTGTGCTATGAAACAAAAAATGAAACAATAACACCTGTAGTGTATGAAAGTGGATGCCCCTATGAGCCTCTGTGGGACTGGTAATAGGTACTACACCAAGCATCCATGTTGTGTGTAAGAGATCTATATAATTTGTGATCACAACTAGACAGGAAAGAGAATGTTTATGTGTGTATGATAAAGATAATGACATATAATATATCTATCTAGCATGTCTAATAAGATGTGCATGTAACAAGTAAATATAAACAATAATATGTGTAACCAAGATATGCAGTATGTTATGGATGAGATGAGATGAAATTGAATGCAAATTGAATGTGATAGGGGCTGTGTGCCCCCCGAGTGAGCATGAATGGAAATGTATACAATGAGGTTTATTTGTTTATTCCCCCTCAGTAATAAAAAATAAACCGTAAACGAGAGTGCATCATCAGGAAATGGTTTGAATGTGTGTAGTAGAAAGATGTGATTGTCAAAGCATAAGGTGTAGAGTGTAAGCATGTGAGTGAATGAGCAAGTTTATTAAACACACGAGTATAGTGAGTTCCATTACATTTTTATATGCTCAACAGTCGAGTATGGACCGTGGGAGAGTACGTCATAGGGTAATGACCACAACGTGTATAATTATATGTAAGAGAGATGTAGTGTGAATGTATAGAGTGTGTAAGATGCAAAGTGTAGATTATATGTTGCGAGAGAAGATGTCGTGATTATATGATGCACGATTTGTGAAGTATTTAATAGATGTTGTGAGAAAGAGGTGTAAATAATGCATGATATGTGAAGAGTATAATGTGTAATGTGTAGTGTAGTTTTTGAGGTTAATGTGTACAAGATCCCCTCAACAGTCAAGTGTGAACCAAAGCACAAGAGTGCATCATCGAGAATTGACGATGCAAATGGATCAAGATGTGTATGAGGTATGTAAAAGAACCACTGTGATGTGTGTAAGATGTATGATAGAAGATAATGTTAAATATGTGGGGGGAGTAAGTGTGATGCCCCCAAGTATGCTAATGATGAAGATTTATGCAGTGATGTGAGACATACCTTGCCATTGTGGGAGAGTGTTGTCTGTGTCATGATAAAAATGAGGACCACTGCAATGGCAGGTTGAAGCAACGATCTTAGCATGTGATGGTGGTGGAATTTTAAATATGTCCTATCCATCAGTAGAAGGAGCAGTTGCTTTGACAAAATGAATTGGAAACGGAAGTGGATTGGGATGGAGAGGAATCTTGAATGGTGGTAACTTAGGTGGGATTGATGACGCTGCAAAAGACTCTATAGGAGAAGAAGACGGGCTGATTTTGAGAGGAAGTTGTGTATTTTGATTTGGTAATGTCGTAGATGACTTAAGAGGAGGGGTGATATATTGATTTTAAGAGGTAGTTGCATAGGCATGTCTTGAATCTTCGTAGAAGGAATCATAGAAATGATGGCATGATGCTCATTAGATATAGACGAATCATTTTTAGGAACCCATTGAGATATAACATTTACAGATGGGCATGCAACAAAATTTTGCGTAGTGAATGAGGTAAATCCTTAATGCTTAAGATGCTTGATTTTTCTTCATAAAACATAGCAGTCATTGTCATTATGTCCATTGCAGTATGGGTGACCTTGATATTTTTCAAGTCGGTAAGGAGGATAACCTTGAGTAAACGGTAAAGTGATTAGTTGATGACTAAGGAGCTCAATAAGAATGTCATGTTACTTAGTATAGTGATCAAAGGTGAGAGGCTTTGGTAATGGCAAGACTTGAGGCTCACTAATATGAGCACATGTAAAAGACATAGGATGAGGATGTGAAGAAGAACTAGCATGATCCTGAGAATCATTATTAAGATGTTGGATTTCAAATTTTAGAGATGTAATCGTGGATTCCATAGCTTGAAATTTGTCTTCAAAAAAAGAATGTAAATCTTGAATTGAGTCCAACATGGATTGATTATATGGAGGATAAAAAATAATAGGTTCGTTAGATAAATGATCTAAAATAGTACTCACTTGATGCGACGGTGTATTGCTAGGGAGATACATGGTGTCTATGGATTTTTTTAGAACAACTTGACAATTAGGATGCATTTTAATTAAATCATACAAAGAAACATGAGCAAATTTAAGATCCATGATAGAAAGGATGATGTGCTAAAGAAGGATATGAATGACCAATCACATGTGGGATTCACCAAAATAATTAAGGTAAATGTGGATTTTATGCCCAATCTGATGCTCTAATTAACTAGTGTTTCTTACCACTTTGGTCAATTAACAACACTTTTTTGATCACCAAACCTCTTTCGCATTCAAGATGCCACTTTACAACGAATCGTAAGTCAAAATCCTCTTCAAAATAGACAATTAGCAATTATTAGCTAATTAAGCCTATTTTGCCCTTGTTTTGGTCAATATACCCTACTATTGGCTCAAACCCCTCTTCCAACCACTCAAAATCACCCCACTTTCCTCCACAATGTCTCAACAAGCTTCAAAAGCTTATCCTAGCCTCCTAGTTGACCCTAAGTGGTTGATTAAGGCTCCACACATCTTAATCACTTGATAATTCACTAATTATGATTAACAAAGATTAATCATGATTAAAAAATCTAAATCTTATTTGTAATTTTAGTCCCACATGCACCAAGATACAAGTTTTACTCAAAGGAAAACTATAAATAAGACTAAGTACTACCTTCAATACTTTACACACCATGCATTTGATTTGCATCTCATATAATAAATATGATTTATAGCCAAGTTCAATCCTTGCCTAAAACCTTCAACAAGGTTAGTAGATGGATATGAAAGTGACTTTGTAAGTCATTTGGAGAGGCCATTTCACCTTGTTTGGAGTAGTAACCATACCCAATTTGATTTCCCTCTTAGGTCTATTTAGGCCTATGTTAGGTAATTGAGCATATTAGTAGGCATGTTTAGTTAGATTTTGAATTGTATTCATGTTAGTTAAGCATTCCTTTAAGCTTATATCTTAATGTTACATTCCTAGACTTAGAACCTTGACTAGAGGTGGCAATGGTGTTAGCCTTCCTTAGTTAGTCATGCAATTTTCTTTGTAAAGTTTAGGGTGCTTTCATTTGGCACGCCTGGTGGGAAAATACCCATTGCATTCAATTTTAAGCTTTTTATCTTAGTTTCAAAGTTTTTCATTTCAATTTTTCTAGCTTATTTTCAAGTTTCCTAGATTAATTTCAAGTTTTCTAGTTTAATTTCAAGATTTTTAGAGCACTTTCAAGATTTTTAGATTAGTTTCTCAAGATTTTTAGATTAATTTCAAAGTTTTAGAGTAATTTTTAAAGTTTTGTAGATCAATTTTCAAGCTAGGTAGTTGTTTTAACTAGATTAGTAGTAGAAGTTGTGTTTTCATGTTCTTTGTAGGATATAAGGAGGTGAAGCCCTGTCAAAATTTCCTCAAAATGCCAAAGTTTTGACCTTTTTCAAGAAATCCTCTTCAAAACTCATATTTTGAGCACCTATAAGAAAGAGTGCGCCTATGTGGGAGAAAGTGTGCCTGTGCAGTTGAAAGTGTGCATGTGCGGGAGAAAGTGAACTTGTGCATGTGGAGAAAGTGTGCCCATGAAACACTTGATTTTTTCTCTCTTTGTGTAAAGTGCACTTGTGCATCAGAAAGTGTGCATGTGCATCACTGGGTGTGCCTGTGCTACACTGAGTGCATAACCTATCTTATGGAGGCCATAAATTTTGCTCTCGACCTTGAAATGACTCCATTTTTTTTTGCGTTGGAAAGGTATTGAAGTGAAATACGTAATGGTAACATAAATTTGGGTTTTAGAGTTACCAAAAATTTAGGTTTTCATTTTTAGAAAACTAGTCATTTTCTAACACATTTGCTTAGGGTTTGATGAGTGATTTTGTTTCATGCTTTGTATGAGTTTGGAATAGGGTTGTGTATGCTCTTCTCTTGCACCTTGTGTGATATTGAGAATAAAAAGCACCTCTAAACCACTTTTTTCTTATTTGGAGTAAGTAGGAACAATCATCATTCATTTATATGCTTAAGGGAATAAATTTTTGTTTTGTAGATCAATTTTCAAGCTAGATAGTTGTTTCAACTAGATTAGTAGTAGAAGTTGTGTTTTCATGTTCTTTGGAGGATATAAGGAGGCTGAAGCCCTATAAAAATTTCCTCAAAGTGCCAAATATTTGACCTTTTTCAAGAAATCCTCTAAAAAACTTGGATTTTGAGCACCTACAGGAAAGAGTGCGCATGTGTGGGAGAAAATGTTCCTGTGCGGGAGAAAGTGTGCCTATGAATTAGAACGTGTGCCTATGCATCACTGGGTGCACCTATGCAACACTGGATTTTGATCTCTGAGTGTAACTTACGCTTGTGCATCACTAGGTGTGCCTACACCTCACTGGACGTGTTTGTGCATAACTAACTATGTAAAATTTGACAGAGGTGCACCTGTGCATCAAAGGGGGTGCCTATGCATCAAGGTGTGCACCTGTGCATCAAAGTGTGTGCTAGTGCTCACAAGGGCACGCTTGTGCTACATTGAGTGCATGACCTATCTTTTGGAGGCCATAATTTTTTCTTGACCTCAAAATGACTCCTTTTTTTTTAATTTGGAAAGGTATTGAAGTGAACTACATAATGGTAAGATAAATTTAGGTTTTAGAGTTACAAAAAATTTAGGGTATTCATTTTTTAAAACTAGTCATTTTCTAACATATCTAACTTAGGGTTTGATGAGTGATTTTGTTTCATGCTTTGTATGAGTTTGGAATAGGGTTGTGTATGTTATTTTCTTGCACATTGTGTGATCTTGAGAATCAAAAACACCTCTAAACCACTTTTTTCTTCTTAGGAGTAAGTAGGAACAATCATCATTCATTTTGTGCTTAAGAGAATAAACCTTCATTTTTCGGCATGTGTTTGATCTTTTAGTTTAAGATATTTTTCACTTGATAAATAATCAAGGCTAAAATTTGTGCATGCTCTTCCCTTCCAGCTAGTGTGATCTTGGGAATCAAAATAAATTCTAGTCTTTCATTAAGAAACACTTGGATTAATTGGGAATAAACCTTGTTTTTGCAAATTTTGATGGTAGTTAGTTGATTTACAAGCATTTTCATTGCTATCTTTCTATGATATTGTGAATCTTGTTGAACTACTAACCATTTGTGTGAAGGACCTAACACTTGTCAAAGAAATAAGGGCTCTCTTAAAACCAAATTCTAACATTCACATGTGATTGTAGGTTGCCAAAAGGATGAGCGAAAAAAACCACATTAAGTCTAAAAGATAAAAAAACACACCACAAATCATCACATTGTATTTGTAGGTTTCAGTTAAGAGCTACGGCTCATCTGCTTAACTAGGACATAACCCCTTTGGCATAAGCCTTAAGCTACAACAATGGGGGTGGTCCTAGGAACCCCAAAATAGTTCACGCAAGAGGGAACCTTGTGAATGAAACAGGAAAGTTCTCCACACTACCGAATTGACTAGTACACCTTGAAAGATTAGAGTCAAAGTTATTTCCATTGCGACCCTAGTGATAATACAACTGAACACACTAGTTTCTCATTGTATTAGAAGGGGGTAAAGTAAAGCTGAGATACTCCTTGGGAAACCTTGGTAAATCAAGCTCACAAAGATATCTTATGACACATAGAGAGAGAACCCTTAGGAAATCTTGTTGGATTGGAGCCAATTTTGTCTTAGATAATTTACTTGAGAGCTGTCACAAAGTGATAACTTTGTTGGATTCAAAATCTTTTTTTTCAAACAAGGGAAAAAATATCTTAAAGTTGAAACCATGTGACATTTCATCACGAAATATATTTAGTGTTACTTTGACCTAGTTTTTCACTTGTCCTAAGATAAGGTGAAACTCTGCCAAAGTTACACCAAGTATTTTTCACCACCATTTGGTCTATCCCTTTGTTTTCTTGTTGCCCATTTTGGGACAAAAGAATTAAACAACATACATGGATACCACTTAGATATTACGTGTTTACCAATTTTGTATTCTACTTGCATGACTAGGTTGTAATGCCGAATGCAAGTGTTGACAGTGTGCATGGTACATACTTATGATCTAGTAGGCCCTCTTGTCTCAAAAACCCATATTTGAGACTTACTATCATTGTAGTTAGGTTGTCTTATCATTGACTTCTTTTGAGTTGTTACACTACCCACATTATAGCCATACAATTGTGATATTTATGTCTTGTTTCCATTGTGAAACTTGGCCTAAATCTCTATATTGTATCGTTACGTTGCTCGCACGCTTAATAATTCCTTGATATACTTAGACATAGTTTTTACATCCTAGATTTGTCTTGAGTTTTGTGAGTGTTGAGGTTACTTTGTTAGCATCGCTATAATGCCATTTTGATACTAAAATCTTGCTTTCTCACAAAGTCTGATTACGTGTCCAAATAGGGTTATTACACTACTCACATTTGTATCATCCATTTTACAAGACTTAGACTTTGTTAGTATTTAGAAAATTCTTTTGAGTATACCTTGTTAGAGGATCACGTCAACATTATCTTAGCATTTAGGTCTTATATGTTTCAAACTCGACCTAACTAGTAATATTGTGTTGTCACTATTTTGTTTCAAACCTATCTCGAATAATCATAGGGAGTAAACTTTTTGATGTGACTAAATTTGAGTATTAGATGTCATTGTATTGTCTTAGAAATCTCGTGTCATATATTATCTTGCTAGAGTAGATCATTCTTTATTCTTTGGCTTCCTTAGGTTCATATTGACCTATTGGATTCATGACTATTTTATGTTCAGTATTTTTTATGACGACTTAAGTCGTTACACCGCTTGGTTTTTCCTAGGGCCCATGTTTTCCAAATGCCTAGCTGGTTTCCGTTGTGCCACCCAAATCAACACAAAAATTCCTTCCAATTGAAGGAGTTCAATTGCACTATCTTAGTCTAGACATTTGTATCCCACAAATGCCAACAATGACCAACTATTGTGAGGTTCCTTATATGTATGACACTAAGGAATCAAAGTTTCAGCATTCCCATCAAAGGATGCCCATCATGGCTAAGCCTCATTTAGTTCTTCACGTTAGAGAACCCGATTGGGTACCCTGTTCCCCACCTTCATCTCATAGTCAGTGGTATGGTTTGGACGCTTATGATCCACATTATTATTCGGGTTCCTCTCACTCTTCTTCTCACACCGATCTAAACTATTGTTCTGATTCTTCAGATTCACCTCAGCCTTCTAAAAATTATCATCAGATCTATTCACCTCATTTGAATCTATAGTCCTCCCTTTCTTTGTAGGACTCCCCTTATTAGTCACATAAATGACATATTCCTTTAATGATCTGTGCAGCTCAAAGATCCATCAATAAAACATCTAATTTGGTTCTTGAGTCGTGGTCCTCCCTACTTTGCAGGACCTCCCTTATCCATTTCCTCGACAACCTCTTCCTCCTTTGAAGATCCATAGGTGAAGATCAGGTGAATCAAAATCCTTCTAAGTCAACTCCCATGTCGCATTCACTTCTAAATCATCCAATCTCCTTCGAACACACAATATCTTTGATACTCATGTCAATTCTAATTCGAATCCCATGTCGCAATCATCTAAGTTGATGCATATGTCATAAACACCTCAGAAAACTCCTATGTCAAAATCATATGCTGATTTTCTACTCGATCCTCATTGTTTCCTTGAAATATGTCATCTTCTAGGAAAGCCAATACCAATCAGCTATCTCAAATCCATGTCTTCTTCTACTCGTGAGACATCTAGATCTAAATCTACTTCATCTCTTGAGTCATCATCTTCTCAATCTTCCACACTAGTTGGACCCATTTCTTCTAATCAACCTCCTATGGTTGAAGAAAAAATACCCCTACCGATCGATTCATCTCGAGATGAGGAGATGATCATAGAATTCCTAGGGTCACACGATGACATTCCCCTAGAGGATTACAATCAAGGATTTAATTTTGACTTCAATATGCTTGCGTATTGGGAAGAAGAAATTGATTCCTTTTGTCAGAATACTAAGGAAGATCCTAAGACCATTGAGGAAGATCCTATCTTTTCTTCACATCCTTCTTTGCATAACATGATTCCTCAATCACAATCTCACCTTGGGTCACCACCTAGTAGCCCATTGTCTACTTCTATATGTGGGGAACCTCTAAGTTTCCCTTCATCATCTATTTGTGGGTCACCTTCTGGTAGCCCATTTTCTTCTCACCTTGGGTCACCACCTGGTAGCCCATCATCTTCTTCTATATGTGGGCCACCTCCAAGTATTCCCTCATCATCTATGTGGTTCACCTCCCAGTATCCCATCTTCTCCTATTCTTGGGTATCCCATCATCATTTTCTATATATGGGAAACCTCACCCTTCCTCTTGGGACATATTTTGGCCCATCTTCTTCTTTCTATGGGACACCTCTAGCCCATCCTCTTCTATACCGGGGCACCTCCTAGAAGACACCTCATCTTTTATTCTTTGGCCATGTCCTAGTAGCCCATCATCTTCTATCTATGGGACACCACCATTTATTCCTTCATCTTCTATCTTAGGGCCACATCCTGGTAGTCCTTTATCTTCATTCTATGGGACACCTCTTGGTAGCCCATCCTCTTCAATTCTTGGACTGTATCCTTTATGTCCATCACATTTTCCTTCTATCAATGATTGTGGCAAGCCCACCATCATTTCTCACATCAATTCTATTCATCCACTTTCTTCTCCCACTTCTCGGGATCAAAAAAGTCACGTATCAACTTACAAGAAACCCAAACATTTCCTTCATTCAACTACGAGATAAAAAATTCCAAGAGCTCTAAAGCTCACAACAATTTAAATGATCTTAAATTTTAGGATTAATTGCGATTCAAAAATGTACATCAATGTACCCATCAAGTATGACACAAAGTGTAGAAACCTTTGGATAGGGACCTCAATCTCCCACACACAAAATCCATGTTTCATGATAAAACACAGTCATCTATTGAGTATGAGCTCACCATGATCATTGAGATCAGGGATAATATGACTCTTGATAAGCAAACACACCTAGTCTTCCTTATCAAGGAAATTTCTAACATTTTTGTTGGATCTTATCATGCCAAGTGACCTTGTCGGTCCCACCTTTCAAAAAAGACAAAATAAAATGAAAAATTTCAAAAAATATATCAAAGGTAAATGCTCAAACATTGCAATTAGGTATTGAATACACATGGATGTTCTTTCTTCCCTTTCTGTCTCTTCTTCTGTAAGTCTTCCTACCATTTTCATCCCTTCGATGATATTTTGGTTATCTTATTCACACGCATTTTTGTGACATTTATCTCTATGGTATCCATTTGGCCTTGGTCTTTTATCACCTTGGTAAATTAAAGAACAACTGACCTCTTAGAGATCCTATCACAATATACATCTAATAAAATTATTGCGAAGAACTTTTGGACGTATTTTTTGACACTAGCCAATGTCATCATCACAATCACTTCTACCTCCTACCATCAAGCCATCAGTGGTTCTTAACCCCTTGTCAAACAAGAGAGATGAAATAAGTTTTCAGAAAGCAAAAAAAATCAATCAAATCAAAAAGCAAAAGCTAAAAGCAAAAAAAATTGATATATAACTCTCTCTTGGGGTATTTCCAATAATCTCTACCGGGGCTATGGACACTTGATTGGCAGTAGAGAAATGTTGTGATTAGAATCAAATGCATCTCCATCAGGGCTATAGATGCCTGGCTGGTAGTGGAGCAATGTATATCTCTCCTTCCACAATCCATTCACAAAAAAAATCAACTTTGAAAAATAAATCATTCCTACACATTGGCTAGGGTGTCTTCACTTGTTGTCTATCAAATCTTCCCTCCAAGAGGTAATAAATTTCCATGTGCACACATTGGATCTCTATGAGAAAACATGATTAGTATGTTACCAAGTGTCTTTTTTTGGGACCTTGTTCAGACTCTTACTCTAGTCTGTATCTTGTCTCACGATTTGTGCCTTTGGCTAATCGCTTCTTCATCATGAGACTTCTAAGCTACATTCACAAAATTCACGTTGTTCTTCTCTTTCATTCATAACATGCATGTGTATAATATTTCATTTTTACCATGTTTGTGGGAACCTTTGTCCCCTTCACAAAAATAATCTTCTACTTCTTTCTATCATGTCCTTCTTGGCCAGCTTATGTTGGGGGTCATCCTTGCTCCTTACTACCATGTTATTGGGTTAAGTTCATCATCATGTTGAACATATCTATATTGTCCTTAATCCAACTTCTACGTGTGAAGATTTTTCCTTTGAATATTCCCATCTAATGCTGGGGGTAATTTCACATCTTCACTTTCTTGTGCATGTGCATGGCATTCTGCCCTTGTACATCCCATCTAACGCTGGGGTCATCCACATTTCTTCATTTTCCTGTACATAGTTTCAAAAAACTTCTAGAAAATAAAAAACATTCAAATATGTTTCAAAAATTCAAAACATATCAAAATTAATCAAAAACCCAAAACATTTGGTAAAACTGTCAAAAACCCAAAAAAAATTGTTAAAATCATTAAAAATCCAAAAAATTGTAAAAATTCATTTTTTTTTCAAAAATTGGTAAATGACATGCATGCAGCTGAAGACTGTGTCAAATGCATTGTCCTCAAACATCAAAATTTTTCCTACAAATACATATTTCTTAGGTTCTTGTTTGTTCTTGTCTCAAACGACTTGTGGATCATCATGATCTACCTCCATTAATAAAAGCTAGGTTGCTTACTATGTTGGTACTCCCGTGCAACAGTGAGTTGTCAGAGACTGTTTCATAGTGCACGAAATATTTTCCATGGGACTACTTGTGTCCTTCGTTATTCCCCTCACATGTATCCTTTCTTGGGGCACCATTTTTAACCCTTGTCGTTACAACACAAACATTCAGGAACTGAAGCTTGATAACAAAAACATTGGTGCAACTATCTTGAACGTTGTTTGTTTAAGTATGTGTGATTGTACTGGTTTCTCTGTTAGGTTAGCTAGTTTACTTTCTCATATTACATTACATTATGTATGTTGCATAGAGTTAAATCATTTTACTTTCTCGTATTACATTACATTATATATGTTGCATGGAGTTATGTAGCAATGAACAAATGTTAGTAATTTAGCTTTTCATGTTATCTTACACTTTTTTTTATTTCAATAAAGGCCGATGATGTAGATCTAGGGGAAAAATGATACAACCAAGTTTCTTATTGAAAGGTTGGATGCAAAGATTGGGCTTGTCCTATATTCTCCATTATCATTTCTTCTCCATTATCATTTATTATCACTACTAATTTTTCTTCCAAATCACCTGGGGCAATAAACAACCATGTTTATCCCTATCCTTTTTTCTTCTAAATAACCAAGGTTTTTGCACCTGTTCTATCCTATTTCTTCTATCCATTTCAATCATATTTTCGATTGTCGATTGACTTCTTCTATCACCCCATCGACACTTGAGGGGGCATTATTCATTCTACTAATTTTTCTTCAAAAATTTACCTGTTTATGCTTGTCTACTATATTTGAAGAGAAGTCACTTACTTCACCTCAAACAGGGGCAAATGTAGACACCTAAATTCTGCTTTTACAATCTTATTGCCAAACACACACAAATCACTCTCATTCTTCCCAATTCTGTTATAATTAGTGATTTTCGCTAATTAACTAATGTTTCTTACCACTTTGTCCAATTAACAATGCTTCATGTATCACCAAACCTCTTTCACATTCAGGATGCTACTTTACGATGAATCACAAGTCAAAATCCTTTTCAAAATAGACAATTAGTGATTATTAGCTAATTAATCCTATTTTCCCCTTGTTTTGGTCAATATACCCTACTATTGGCTCAAACCCCTCTTCCAACCACTCAAAATCACCCCACTTCTCTCCACAACATCTCAACAAGCTTCAAAAGCTTATCCTAGCCTCCTAGTTGACTCTAAGCGGTTGATTAAGGCTCCACACATCTTAATCACTTGATAATTCACTAATTGTGATTAACAAAGCTTAATCATGATTAAGAATTTTTAATCTTCTTTGTAATTTTAGTTCCACATGCACCAAAATGCAAGTTTTCCTCAAAGGAAAAGATATAAATAAGTCTAAGTACTACCTTTCCTTAATTTTACACCATGCTTTGATTTGCATCTCATATAATAAATATGATCTATAAGCCAAGTTCAATCCTTGCCTAAAACCTTCAACAAGGTTAGTAGATGGATATCTAAAATGACCATGTAAGTCATTTGGAGAGGCCATTTCACCTTATTTGGAGTAACAACCATACCCAATTTGATTTCCCTCTTAGGTCTATTTAGGTCCATGTTAGGTAATTGAGCATATTAGTAGGCATGTTTAGTTAGATTTTGAATTGTATTCATGTTAGTTAAGCATTCCTTTAAGCTTCTATCTTAATGTTACATTCCTAGACTTAGAGTCTTGACTAGAGGTGGCAATGGTGTTAGCCTTCCTTAGTTAGTCATGCAATTTGCTTTGAAGAAAAGCTCAGAAAACCTCTTTTGAGTGGTCACAAGGTGTTCATTATTAGTCTCCTTTAGTTACTCTGAGGTCGCACACTGATCGTCGAGGTCACTAGAAACTTGCAATGAAATATGAACCTCAAATAGACATAAAATCCTAAGAAAGAAAGATGTAAAATGAGGGGTCAGACTATCCTTAACTATCACAATGGTGAACTTACGACTGAGCACTAAAATACATCTCAGACCCAATGTAGTTCTATGCATGTGTGTGTGTGTGGAATTGTGCCCTAGATGGCTCTCGTGCGAATCACACTTGATAGCGGTTGAGTAGCTAAATGTAAATAAATGTAATAGATGTGTGCATTGAATAAAATAAACTTCCCTCCTATGAAGTGTATGCAAAATATCTAGCCCTTATGTCCCTTGTGATGGTGCTAGATGGATGCAATGAAGCTCTTAGATGCTTGATGGATGCAACCTTAGGTGGTGGTATCCAATTCTTAGTGATTAGTCCATTATTATGATCACATAACTTTATGTTTATATGACTCCCTTGCTTGAATTTTGTAATTAACCCCGAAAAGGCCAACTACCAAAAAGATAAGATGCTCAAACAACTAGAAAGGACCCAAAATGTTTGAGTAAAGTACAAAGGGGTTAGGGGCACTCAGAGGGGACGAGGGCACCTGGCGTTGATGTCCTAACTGGGTGCTAGTGTCTAGGATGATAAATGCCGAGGTATAAAAAAGAAGATTGAGAAAGTAAAGTTGTAAGACCAAGAGAAGTGACAAAAATCAAAGAAAGATGGCCAAAGACATGGGTTAATTAGTACTATTCTTACTTTGGAATCATAAGAATAGTAGCTTGTAATTAGGACTATATAATTATCCAAAGCGCGTGATTTTGTGTCTACAACTGATATAAAATCCTTTCCATAGATGTGTTAATGGAAGCAAGGTTTTTATAGTGCCAATCGTTCCAAGGGTATGAGGTATTGTATGTGATTTTAAGGAGAACCCCATATGGTATCAACTATAAAATTGAAGAGTAAATAAATTTGTGTTTGGTGGGCACTGTAAACTTCTGATGTAGCAATTGCCAAGAGAACCAATTGCTAGTATTCTTATCCCAAATTTCCTTAACCGTATTGATGCCTTTCTTTGCAAATGATATTGTGTATTTTTTGTAGCACACTTCTTACAAAAATAGTTATGTAATAAAATTAAATAAATTAATAATTTATAGTAAACAATAATATAAACAAAAATATATAACTACATATTAATAATTTAAATTTACAACTTTGTTAGCAAACTCTTCTAGTTCTTTTCCGCCCATACGATGAGTCACCAACAACCCAAGCTTTGTACTCTCACACCATAACCCTATAGTGTGTTACTTCTCTAACATGTATTGATTTTAATGTTTTTTAAATATTTAATCAATAAAAAATTAGATATTATTAAATTTTTTAAACCAATCTACAACACTATCAATGCCCTATGCTAGCCTTTTATTTCACAATCCAATCCAAGCATTTATTTCCATTTCAGAAGGTCGACACTCTCTCTTTTTTGCATCTATGTTTCCTTGGATATGAATTTATCAATTATAAAAATGAAAAAAATATTTTTAAAAATTATAACATTTTTAATAATAAGTTGTATTTATGGAACATAATTACCCTCATATGCCTCTTTATTCTCCTAAACACTTATGTTGCTAATGTCTCAGTTAAGATTCTCTTATAGTGGATCTTCTTGAAGATGTCCTAAATTATCTCAACCATTCTTATGTATTTCTCCAATGGTATTTGCAACCATTCTACATGAAAAAATGAAATAAACAATTTTTTATCTTGATCAACTATTCTTTTCTTGAAATCCATGACACAAAAGTATTGAAATCAATACAAATGAATTATAATAAATTGAAAAACATACAATAATAAACAAAATCAAAATTAATATCCCCAATTTAAACAAAACATATTAAAATACTTACTTTGTCTAAATGTCCTTTAAAATCATGATGTCATCATTTACATAGAGGTCCCCTTACACTTGGTATATATAATTATTACAAAAAAGAGAAGAGGTTCTCTCATCGTCTGAGATAGATTGGGGTGCTTCTTTGTCATTAATCATCATTTTCCCACTTTAATGAATTGGCAAGTAGCTCATTGATGCTACTTGAGGAAAATTCCTATTGTTTCAGTTTTCAAATTTTTTTCTTACCAACATGATAGGAGGGTATTTCTTTTGACAAGGATTTGAAAAAAAAATCCGTCATTTTAATTAAAACCAATTTAAACAATAGATGATAAATTTATACCTCCATGCAAGCAATGCCCTCATCCTCTCGCTAATCAATAAGAGATGTAGACCTGACATAATCAAATCATAATAGAATTTTTAAAAGAGAAGAAAAATATTTATATTAAGAAATAAGCTATAACTTTACACCTCTATAAAGGTGACTCCCTAGAAGCATATGAAGAACGTCTACTCATCCTAGCACTATCATCCTCTTTCTGGTCTATATGAAAAGTAGACTTATGATTCACAAGTTATATTATATTTGTTTAATGAAATTGGATATTTTATTTAAAAATAAACCAAAAATATATACGTTCATGCCAATTCCACTTGGTTGAGGGACATTGGGAACTAGTTCATGGATACAACTCCTGTAGGTCCCTATAAGAAGTAGACATGTCATTATCGAGATGTAAATTTATAATTTTTAAATGATCCAAAATATTTTTTAATTACAAAATAAAATGTAAATTTGTACATTTATGGTGGGTGTGTAAATGTCGACAGACATCTACTCCTATAAGAGTGTCAGAGTGGATCATAAAATTTGTCCAAATCCTCCTCCATGTCATCTTATGTCAAAGAACAAATGCTTGATCCACCACATGTAAAGTTATCAACCACATTCTAAATATATCAATACAATGAATAAAAAATGTTGTTATATATACATACAAACTATCTTAATGTACATTAAATTATATATCATAATAGAAAATAAAGCACATCCTTCATGAGGATGGCAAGCATCTATGACAAATTCACATTCCTAAGTGATCTAACTAGGGTGTCCTCTCTATAATTTGTACCCTTTGCAACCCCTTGTGTAACTAATAACTGTATTTTTAACTCTAAAATATGAGTGTTTAGTACATGTTATTTATTTGTGATTTCCTAAACATTAGCTAGCCTTACTCACTACTTTGTCACCAATGTATCCTAATCACTCAACATATACCGCAACAATGAATCATTATCACCTCCAACAACAACTATAGATGTAGAAGGACTAGGGTCCTTTTTATGACTTTGCAATGCTTGTACTGGCTCCCCTATGATTCTAAAATAAATCGCATGTGAACCTACTGAGGGTACCATTTGACCCAGAATTACCATTGTGTCTTAGTGGTTTAGTACACCATCTAATATCTCATGTTGGAAAAAATCAATCAAAGAGTTCCATCCACCATAATCATCTTTGTAACAACCAAAAACACAACCACATATTAGATAACATATGTTATAAACCTTACTTCCTAGTATACATCTCTATTATAGGAAAGGAAACACCATAACTCAAAAACAAAACATTTCTCACATGGATGTATAGGGTACAATCCTCATTAATTGTAGTCACAAAATCATACACTTTAGACATTATTTATCCCGGTCTCAAACTACTATTTAGAAGGTTATTTAGTGAAGAAAGTACTAATTGATCCCATCTTTTGGCCATCTTATTTTATTATTATTTCCTCATTCCCGCACATTTTTATACACATGCCCAGTCTGTTTTGGAAATTTCCCATCATTTTATCCTAAACTGGGGTGCCTAGGCCTGTCCTAGGGTACCCCGAGCCTTTTCAAATATTCCCACCATGTTTTGGGCCTTTTCTGACCGTTTTTTATCTTTGTCTTTTTCCTATTCGGCCATTTCGGGGTTAATTACAAAATTAGATCAAAATAACCCTATAAATATAAAGTTATGAGACCATAATGAGGGTCTTAGCGTCATTTACTACTGTCACTCCATCTAGAGTTGCATCCATTACATCACTTGCATCCACATAATTACATGCATAAATGCTAGGATATCTGCATCAACACACACTTCATAGGGGGGATTCTATTCTATTCCATGCATACATGTTATAGCATTTTTATAGTTAGTTATTGCTCGCTATTTCACATAGTGTGAATGACACAAGAGCACCTAGGGCACGACATGCACACACACACTATAACTACATTTGGGTCCGAAATGTAGTGTAACATTTAGAGTAGTAAGCCCACTATTGTGGTAGTTGAGGTCATTCCAAACCATTCATTTTTCATCTTTTATTTTTAGGGATTTGATACTTCTTTGGTATTTTGCAGGTCTTTAACATCATCTTGTTTCATTTGGTACATTTAATGCATTTCAACAAAGCTAATGTGACAACTAGTGAGGGTTACATGTCATCTTCCGACCCTAAAAGAATCAAGTTCTGAGATTTTTCAGATACTAGGGAGCCCCAGTAACCTCCTAGGTGCTCTAGTCCGCTCAGATCTTCCAGATCCACCCTTTTCAGGACCTTTATGTAGTTATTCCTACTTCTGTAATTTATTATTAGACTTGTGACAGTCATATACAATCATCTGAGTTCTTTCCTCACTTTATTCTTTCACATTAGGATTTTATTTCCATTAGTTTTAATTATTTATTCATTTTATACTGGTTTAGAGTATTTATTTATAGCGTTTATGTCCTCGTAGATTAGATTAACTATCATTAACATACACTTAGTTTATTCAAAATTTAGTTAATTGCTTTGATGAACCCGACCTTTGAATCCACCTTCATTCTAGGGATTTTCTTATGTTTTCTAGTATGGCTTCCAAAGTTTCTCAATTCTATTTATCTAATTTACTTCAGAGATATCCTCAATGCCAGGCTAATTTACAAAAATATCCATACTGCATGTATCTAGATGACAATATAACACCAAACAAAATCAGTTCTATATTTGATCGTTTATTTGATGACTCTGATCCTAGTGATCCTCAATCTATTCCACCCATATTCAAGCTCTACATGTTTTATTTCAAGACAAATTTAAGGCTATGAAATCAACCATTACATCCCTTAGATATGAAACTCAACAACGTAAGGATGCCTCTCAATCTCATGTTTCTACTCATTCTACATCCTAATTCCATCCATGTCCACTACATGTCATTTAGCTAAACCTCAAGACATGCCATTGCCTGAGCCCCTCATATTTGAAGATAATACTCCACCACATGACATTCTTATTCAGCTCCTTAGTCATCAATTGATCACCTTGCCACTTACTCATTACTATCCTCCTTGCCGGCCAACAAAGTATCAGGGTCATCCATATTGCAATTATCATCGAATCAATGGACATACTGACAAAAATTACTATGCTTTACAACGTATAGTCAGACATATTAAGCGCCAAGGGTGTATATCATTCATTTCCCAATGTCATGTTACATCATGCTCTCCAAAGGTTACATCCACATGGGCTCCTAAGGATACTCTTTCTTCACTTAGTCATGATCCACCTAAGCAATCACCTACGGTATCCCCAAGCCAACAAATTCAACCACCTATCCAAATTAGTTCACCCACTACTCTGACATGCCATGTGGCTACTAGTGAGCCTCCCTCTAATTTTTCTACAAAAGTTATAGATGATTCTCTTATTCATTACATGCGTGATATTCACAATCCTTCACATGTGCTTAGCGATCCTTCTCCTAGTCAGAAAAACACTGCTCATATTTCTAATGTTGCTTCCTCTCCACCTAATGAGCATCAAGATAACATCACTCAAGAAATTTCTAAGAAACCACCTATCAATGTTTGTTCACTAACTCCTACTAAGTCGTCTATTGAATTATAAAGTCAACCTAAACAACCTCCTTTAAAACTCAGTGCAACATGGCCTCCTCTCAAATCTAACCTCCAACCAATTAAGTTTGTCCCAAAAAATACTCCTTCTTCTAGTGATTATGAAAAATTATCACTCTCACCACCACCAAAGAGTTCTAATATAAACCTTGTCCAAAAAGGTCCTACTGCACACAAATTTTTAGGAAATAAGGGATAAAATATGAGGAATAATCCCTCACAAAATCACAAAAGTAGAAACTAATATGTAGAAAATATTACAAATCTGAAATAAAAGTGAAGAATAATAAAAGAACAACACAAAGAAATAATATTTAACATGGTTCACCCAATTTGGGCTATGTCCACCAAGAATCACTTGCTCATATTTATAACAAGTCACTGCTCTCTCAATACAATACCCATATCTGTTTAGAGCTATGCTCAATAAACTCTATAGAATTCACACCCAAATTCAGACACATCTACAATGTTACATCAACCCTACCATATGCACAAAAACCACATAAGTAGATAACTACTTTAGCAGTTTTACAAAATAGTGGGTATCAAAACCATGGGCCAAAACCGTCCCATAAACCTATGGGTCAATAATCCCACCCATATGATAAAAAAATGTTTCCCAGTATATCATGCACATTTTTTGAGGCCAAAAAATAACCCTGAAGAGAAAACTGTGGAAAGTGTACAATACTCTTAGCATACAGTCTTCAACATTTTCACACGTGAAAGTAGGCTCCACAACCTAACAATCTCCCATAGTTTTCCTCTGAGCAATCTTCTCAATCCTCCACTAGTTTATGTGAAGACCAACCAAAGTTGAACGTAACTTTAGTTTTTCCCTTGTGACCACCTTGGTCATCATGTCTACAGGATTCTAACTGGTATGAATCTTCTCCAACTTCTACTTCTATTCCTCTAAAGATTTCCAGATGAAATGGTACCTAAGTTGTATATGCTTCATCCTAGAGTGGAAATCAGAGTTCCTAGCTAGGTGTATAACACTCTGACTATCACTATGCAAATTCCATTTCTCCTTATTTCCCAAATCCTGAAGCAATTTTTGTAGCCGAATCATCTCTTTACTTGCCTCTGTGGCAGCAACATACTCAGCCTTCATGGTTGAAAAAGCCACCAGCTTCTATAGTCATGAAATCCAGCTCACTTTTTTCCCACCTACAATGTAAATATAACTTGTCGTGTTCCTCCTACTATCTATACCTCCAGCCATATCTAAATTTACATAACCACTTAAAGTGGTGTTTGATCCACTGTAGCACAAAATTTTCCCCAAGGTCCCTCTCAAATACCAAAGGATCCACTTTACTTCTTGCCAATGATCTCTACTTGGATCACTCATAAATCTACTCACTGCTCCCACTACATGGGCAATATCAGGCCTAGTGTACACAATGGCATACATAAAACTGTCAACCGCTGATGAGTAAGGTACCTTGGACACTTGGTTTCTCTCCTGATATGTCTTGGGACACTGCTCTTTTGATAAATTAAAATGGCCTGCCAAAGGAGTTTCAATTGGATTAGCATCCTGTATATTAAACCTCTCCAAGACCTTCTTAATGTACTCTTCTTGAGATAAATTCAACTTCCGTTCCTTCCTATCTCAAGATATCCTCATACCAAGGATTTGTTTAGCTGCCCCTAAATCCTTCATAGCAAAGGAGTCACTTAGTTGTTTCTTGAGTACTTATATTTCCTGCAGGTGTTTACTTGCAACCAACATGTCATCCACATACAGACACAAGATAATATAACTTCCACCCTCAAATTTATTTGTATACATGCAATGGTCAGAATGGCATCTAATATAACCTTGCTCCATCATGAAGCTATCAAATTTCTTATACCATTGACGTGAAGATTGTTTCAAGCCATACAAGTTATTCTTCAGTTTTCATACCATATCCTCTTTACCTTTGACCTCATAGCCCTCTGGATGCTGCATATATAGATCCTCCTCCAAATCACCATGGAGAAATGCAGTCTTTACATCAAGATTCTCTAAGTGCAAGTATTTTGCTGCAACTATTACAAGAAAAATTCTAATAAAAGTCATTTTTACTACTGGAGAAAAAATATCATCAAAATATATACCTCTTTTCTATTCAAACCTCTTGACCACCAACTGGGTCTTGTATTGTTTCTTGCCTCCTCCTTCTCCTTTAAATTTGTACACCCACTTGTTCTGTAATGCTCTTTTTCCTTCGGGTAGCTTCACCAAATCCCATGTCTAGTTCTCCATGAGATCCTGATGCTCCTCATCCACGGCTTTCTCTGACTTCTTCCTGACATCTACCTGCATTGCTTCATCAAAGCTCTCTGGCTCTCCATTGTCAGTGAGTAATAAATAATAAAGAGAAGGAGAAAAACATTTAGGTTCTCTTCTTACCCTAGAAGACCTCTTCAATATAGGATTTTGGGGATCCTATTAAGGAGGTTCCTGAATTGATTCATGTGTCACTTTTTCATCTGGAAGATTCTCTACCATTGCATATTCTTTCTTGGATTCTTTCCTATTTTCCTGCAGCTGCTACTTATACATTACTTTCTCATTAAAGACCACATCCCTAGATTGAATGATTTTCTTCTCCTTAATACTCCAAAATTTATATCCAAAGTCATCACCACCATAACCAATGAAAGTATATTTTTCTGATTTAGCCTCTAGCTTGGTACTATCATCCTTGTCTATATGGAAAAACACATCACATCCAAAGAATCTAAGAAATGAATAATAAACTTTCTTACCACACCAATCCTCCTCGGGTATGCCTCCATCCAAGGCACTTGAGGGTCCTCTATTTAACAAGTACACAGTTGTGCTCACCGCTTCTGCCAAAAAAGAAAGAGGCAGTCCTGCATGTAACCTCATACTCCTAGCATGTTCCATTATTGTTCTGTTAATTCTTTATAACACCCCATTCTGCTACAGAGTTATTAGAACCTTCTTTTTCCTATGGATTACATTCTTAGAGCATAAATCATCAAATTCATTGTTGCAATACTCCCCTCCATTATCTAACCCAAGACATTTTATCTTAAGACATGTTTCATTCTCTTCCAAGGCTTTCCATTTAACAAAAGTGTCAAATACATCAGATTTGTTTCTAATACAATAAACCAAAACTTTCCTTGTTGCATCATCAATAAAAGAAACATAATAATTTGAACACCCAAGAGATGATACCTAAGCCGACCCCCACACATCAGAATACACCAACTCTAACTTACTCTCTTTATTTGTAGGTCTAACCTTGAGAAACCTTATTTGCTTATGTTTCCCATAGAAGCAGTCCTCACAGAACTCCAATCCTATTTCTGTATATCTGGAAAAATCCTTCTTTATGATCTCCATGCCCTTATGGCTCATATGAATGAGCCTATAATGCCACAATGTTGTATCTACTTTTAAAGCCCCAAAAGTACAAATATTAGTGCTATAAGTGATTAAATACAAGGTTCCAACCTTCTTACCTCTTTCCACCACAAGAGCACCCTTGGTAACTGTACATACCCAAAATTGTAGGGTACTGCACCACCAGAACATAGTTACATGTGCCCCAATGATGATACAAGTCTCCTCACAAGGTTTTCGGGATCCGAAAAAGCTCTCCAAGTATGTGTTAACATCCCGCATGCCCCGCTTAGCCCCTGCGTGCTTTGCTTTTTCCTTCCCTCTCTTTTCTTTTGCTTTTTGGTCTTCAGTGATGAAACCGCCACCCTGCTTGGGCGACGGTCTCATGATCACCGCCCAGATAGGGCGGCGGTCCTGTAATCGCCACCCTGCCCAGGGAAATGGTCCTGCACGCATTTTTCTAGAACGTTTCTTTTATCGCGACTCGCGTAAAAATCAACGTTTACCAGCTTTTTTCACCACCTTTGCTTGTATTTATGATTCTGGTTCCCTGGAATAGTGTTTTTGCATTGTTTATGGTTTAAGAGATCAAATTGGTTTTCACCTTTGGGTAAATGGGATTCTATAAATAGCTAGCTTGTGCTCAAGCAAATGGCCCCTCAAATTTTCCTCTCAATTTCTCATTGCAATAGCTTAGTCTTTCAATTTTGCTTAGGATTCATAGTTTTCATTTGTTGCATGCATAATTAGTGTTGTTTTGCTGTTTGGAAGCCACATAATCTTCTTGTGCTAGTGTTGTTACTGTTTCATGCAATCCATTGGAGTAGGACAGTTTAATTTTTAGTAGGAAGCCATTAAAGTTATAGGTTTTGTTCGTTAAAAATAATAGTTTCAGGTTCTGGATGTTTTGTGTTGCATGACTCGTAATAAATCCCGCTAGGAATTGCATAAGCCAAGCTCTGTTCTCTTGCGCTATCCCTCTCCTACTCGCATTGTATTCAGTCTACATCCAAAGCTGCCATTGTTCCAATATCTACTTCTGTTGATGCTAGCATTACATGCTTTTTGGATCCACGTGAGCACGAAGGAATGAGGAGATCACATTAAGGGGACAAAGCCATACACAATCGAATTCACCATTGTTCTGTAAAGTCCAGGTTCAAGCTTTCAAAGTTCTATCAAATAGAGTAGTCAATCATTTCATTTCACTTAATATCACTTTCGATATTACCGGGGAAGCTATGGGGATTGATAGTTTCTAAGAAACTATGATTCACTCCTCACTTCTGAGGTAGGATTGAGAGTATTTTGATTGGATTAGATCAGTTATCTAGTTACTTAGAATAGATTTACAACTGCACAGGCAAGTAGCTATACTCGGCTACTTTGTTTGTTTTAAATTTTGTCATTAATTTAGTTGTCAATTTCTAGATATATTAGATAATTACTCTTTTAAATTCTATTCAGTAGTTTATCAATAAAATCAGATTTAGGAATATACATAGATATATCTTGCGTAGTTAATTTATTCTGTCATTAGTTAGACTTATATCTTTTCCTTTTTGCATGACAATCATGGGACCTAGAGAGCCCAGAGAATACGTATTCGAGCCAATCATGCCTCAACCCAATCTTGTTACAGTAATAACTGATATAGATCAGAATCTTAGAATCCAAGTCTTCCAAACAACAACAGACTTACAACAGATCAGTTCACAGTTAAGAGGATTAAACATTGAAGATGACCAAGCACACACATTTTGGTCAAACCAGCCAAACTACAGATTACCCTAGATAAATATCCACATGACTGTAGAAGGAATTGAAAGAGAGAAAACGTTCAGTTGTGACCCTTTGGTCCCACAGCCAGATGCAGGAGACATTCTCACTGACATAGACACCGGCTTAAGAATTCAGGTTGCCAGAATGCCTGTAAGGTACTCTGAGAAGATTACACAACTTGTAGTTCTAAATATAGAGGCCGAGAAGGCATATGACTACTAGATACTAGGGATTAGAGATTGATTACCCATATGACCATAGCAGGCCAACAACAACCAAGAATATATGGTTGTGATCCATAAATCCCATAACCCAACGAGTCCATAGGTCAATCCGACGTTGACGTTGGATTATTCACATTAGAATTTAGATCCACTCCACTTCCACTAACCATTATCACACAGTTATCCTTGTTAGACATAGCAGCTAATGAAGCTAAGGATTTCTGGACTAGACTAGAGAATCACCCGTAGAATCCACTATATATCCATCATCCATTTTCAAGACCATGTCTGGAGACATACATGAAACAATCCCAGGTCATTTTCCATGCATCCCACAACCCATAGATCGAATCATGCCAGAGCTCGATATTGATTGGAGCCTTCGAGCAGTCATCCTCGCCGACTGATCTATCACACCAATTCAGGTTAGGAGGGCCTTCTTTGCCTTAGATTCACAGATTCCATTAGTGCGTGTCGAAGATATAAGATTGCCTAACTAGTTTACCTATACCCCACGTATATTCCATCCCCACCGGCTGTCTCGGCATGACCTCGGGAGGTCGGGTGTGAGGAAGAGTTACTTGTAGATTCCCATGCTCGCTTGTCACTTTTCCATCATACAAAATTGGTGAACCCAACGTGAACAACACAGTTCTTTTATTTTCTTTATTATTTCTCCATCCACCTTCACTCTTTCCCATTATTCTGCGGGTATTCATATACCCCCTGAATATGTCAGGATTCGATGCATATGGCAGACCTCTCCTAGGTCTTGAAGCATACTACGATCAACTGAATAGACAGCCATCACCCTCACTCTCAGCATGGGGTGACAATTATTCAGCTAACTGATTGTCAACACAAACTCCACCTCCAAGGACTAGATATAGTTCGTCTTTCCAAATAGAGGAGTTGGATCAGCTCGCTCAAACTTAACAAATAGAGCCTTCAGGCTCGAACAACATGATGTTTACAGGAGAATCTGGTTCATCTCCTCAGGTGTTGCGTAGACCAAAAATTAGTAGATAATCAGATCCATACCTATTTTTAGATGATGAACATTTAGTGCGTTATGCCAGGAATGAACAACACTCTCAGAGTATGTACCCACCTATAGGAAGTTTACAAACGTAACCCGCGGTCTCTTTTCACGAAAATACCTCCATGCCACTACCTATGGGAAATGCCCTTGGTGAGACTTGGCAGGACAACGATCAGTTCATAGCAGGGTACCATATGCCTATACAACCTCAGAATATGCAACAAACCTCACTAAGGCAGAGTACTATGACTTCACCAAATGAAGTCATCTCAACTTTAGTAGAAAAGGTTAGAGGATTAGAACTTGCTCAAGTAAGTCAAAATTCTCAATTCATGCAGGTAGGAATTTCCAATCCTCCACACCATCCTAGCCAAGTAGACCTCCTCACAGGAATAGGCACGTTGGGCATGCCTCCTCAGTATTCACAACAAATGCCAACTAGAACCACCATTTCTAACACCGTTCCAGTGGAAAATATGATACCTCCTGGTCTAGTACAAAATAACCCATTCCTAGGCAATACCCCTCCATACTTAAACATGTATTCCAAATCACCACAAGGAGATATGTTCTCTTCTCCTGGCATGTTCACTCAACCACAGGGATTTCCTTATACCCCTGCAAATGCATACGCTATGCCATATCAACAACCCATTCCACCTCCACCTCCTCAATAGATACCATCAATGGTCGAAACCTATGTAATAGGGGCTTATTCAGAATATTTGAAAGAGCCCTTAGACTTCACCATACAAAGCGTCATGCTTCCAAGACCGCTTCCTGATTTTCCCAAATACAAAGGGGAGGGAGACCCGAATGCACATATCAAGGCCTATGCCACAGCCATTCGAGAACTGCTCCCTTGGGATGGGGTTGTTGCCAAAATATTCCCCAAAACTTTAGAGGGCATCGCCCTCAATTGGTATTATAGAATACCTGAAGCCTCCATCCATTCCTTTAAACAACTCATTTCAGAGTTCATCAAGGCATTTGACATGAACAAACTATTGAGAACAGGAATCAGGGAATTCTTGCACATTAAGCAAGAACACAATGAATCTGTCGCTCACTTCATCTAGAGATGGCGTACAGTCCTTTATTCTTCGGCAAGTGCTCCAAACATGGACCAAATGGAACTATGTGATTTATTCCTTCATTCTCTCAGCAGAGAGGTAAAGGAAGAAGTCCAGAAGTTCCCACTAAGGACTTACAATGAAGTACTTGAGAGCGCTCTCCGAATAGATCAAGCAGCGATAGATAGTGGTCGCAAGATGTATGGAACAAATGGGAGGTTAATCACCCCCAGCCAGAATACTACGACTTATCCTACTGCCACAAATGTCAATCAAGGACCTAAAATCCTTAACAAAAATTGTGGCGCAACAACCGATGGAGTAACTGACCAAGCTAAAAAGGCCAATGTTGTAAATACTCCACCACTAGTTAACAATCAATGGAACAACAACTTTACCCCAACAATCAATACAGTGGATTTTAATCATCCACAACAACAACAACAACAACAACAATGGCGGATCCAGACACAGGGTCCAAGCCAAAACTCAACTGGATATCAAAACCAAAACCAAAACCAAAAACAACAAATGCAAAACTTTAATCCTAATAGGCAATGGTTTGATCAGAGTTTTGGACCACACTATGCGCCAAACCAACGACCTAGGAATTACAATCCTAACTCGTATTGTGGTTTCCACAAAATTCGAGGCCACGACACTAAAACATGCCGTGATTACAATAAATTCATGCAACATTTGCCAGAGGAACAAAGACAACTTTTCATAGATATGTTCTTAGCAGATCCTACATCACCAGCACCAAATACTTTTACAGGGGCAGTTTCCCCTCAAAATGCACCCCTCAAGATCTTCAACGATCCACTCCCAAATCACAATAACAACAAATTAAATCTGAATGGGACAAACAAAGGTGTAATGGTAGGAAACAATGATCATGAAGCCTCGACTTCACTAAATCCACCTATTGCACCACAATTAGGAAGTCAGCCACGACCCAAGATAGTCGGCTTAGTGGAGTTAGACACTGAGCTACCCGTAGAAGCTGTAACAAGGACACGAGAGTATTCCTCTCAGCCAAATCCAAGTTACCCGCTAGAGGCAGATAACATCCAAAAAATATTAGTAAAACCCGTAGGTGCCTATGATTTAATTAATGACCTAACAAAAACCTTCTCTCACATCTCCTTTTTGGACTTGCTGAAGAACTCTCCTACCCACAGGGCTTCTCTTTTAGAGGCATTAGGTTTAGGTCATTTAATTAACATCACTCCACCTCCTGAAACACAGGTAAACCATATAGACTTTGATATCCACCCTCTGGGGCAGCCGGATAGGGATACCGAGTTTATATTTGAAATAAACAAGATGCCAACAGACATTGAGATTACACGCAGAGGTGATCTAGCCTTACATTTGCAAGTGTGGGTTTATAAAAATTACGTTAAATGCGCAATGGTTGACGATGGGGCAGTAGTTAACATAGTCCCCTTCTCTTTCCTTCAAAAGCTAGGGTATGGAGAAACAAATTGTTCCATAACTCGGAATACGCTAAGAGGCTATGATAGCCTCAAAGCCATGTCAATTGGGACTATAATACTACCAGTCACCTTAGGACCCAAAACAATCCTAACTGAGTTTTATATTATAGATCGGGAAACCAACTATAATATGATCCTCGGCTGACCATGGATACACCGTATGAAGGCAATCCCTTCTACGTTATTTCAAGAAGTAAGGTTCTTGCACCTAGGAAAGATATTCCGTAGCCAAAGGTGATCCAAAACCATTCGATATACACCTAGCTGACTTAAAGAAAAGACCGGGCATTCACTCTGAGTTTGAACTCCCAACAAACCAACTTAATAAACCAACCGACGTGAAACCAGAAGAAAAGTTGGTACCTACAACAGAACTAGAGACTATGAGCCTAATCAAGAATATCCCAGCCCTCAAGGATGAGGCTAACATTGTTGAAATAGTATCATTAGGAAATACTGCAATCATTATCGAATTGCTAGAACATGATCTACCAATTTTCCTACCATTTGATTCTGTAGGCATGGGATATACCCTAGGTGTTGGTTCTCTTCCAGCAGAGGATCTCTGCATGGTAGAAGTAACGAAACTGAAAAAGTTGACGTAACAAATGTCCCAACGTCCATCTTCCCAACTAAATATTGGACTCTCCATTTCGATGGAGCTAGATGTCATTATGGGGCTGGGGCAGGTGTGATCTTTACTTCACCCGAAGGAAAGATCTTACCATTCACCTTTAAATTAAACTTTGAATGTACAAACAATGGTGCTGAGTACGAAGCCCTCCTCCTTGGTCTCATCATAGCTAAAAGGATCGGTGTTAATAACATCAGAGTATTAGGAGACTCATAATTAGTAGACAAACCACGTCTCTGAGGTGTATGAGACCAGAGCTGAACACTTACAGCTCTACAAAATAACAGTATTAAATTTAAGAAAAGAGTTTGACTTTATATCAATTGAAGCAATCCCGTGAGAACAAAATCTTCTCACAGATTCGATAGCAACCTCAGCATCACACTTCACTCCAAACGGTGAGTTGGAGGATACCCGTTTCATGGTATCCCTTTGTACTAAACCATTAGTGAAGAAAATGTCAAACCCTCTTTTAATGAACATAGCTGAGAACAAATCCACTATCTTAGAACATGTTGATAGTGATAGGGCCACTCTTGACTACTTGAATGCCTATGCAGCGTTACATCTCACCCATCACGTGGTAGATTTGTCTTTAATCCCACATTCGTCTTCCTACTTCGGAAATCCCATGATAGAGCTTCCCCCACAAAAGGAATTCGATACATATGTGGTAGAGCATGGAGAAGATCTAGAACTACCTCCAGCTCCGCCTGAGTTTGAAGAAGGTAACGCTTCCTTAATTGAAGAAATGATTGATATTAACATTGAAACGAAAGAAGAACCGAAGATCTTGAAACTAGGATCTTCGTTAACTCCAAAAGGAAATAGAAATACACACTCGAATCCTCAAAGAACATCAGAAGGCCTTTGCATTTAATTATAAAGAAATGACAGGGGTTACACTACACATCGTGGTACATAACCTCGTCACCAAATTAGATGCAAAGCCAATCAAAAAAAAATCGAGACCAATGAAACCCAAGGTAGCTCTCATGGTAAAGGAAGAGGTAATGAAACTCCTCCAAGTAGGATTCATCAAACTGGTTGATTACTCTCAATGGGTATCTAATATCATTCCCGTTCTCAAAAAGAATGGGAAGATACGCATCTACATAGACTTCTGAGACATTAACAAGGCATGACCCAAGGACAACTTCCAGTTACCATCCATTGATGTCATCATTGATGCAACGGCTGGGTTTGAGATTTTGTCTCTCATGGATGGATTCTCAGGATACAATCAAATCAGAATATCCGAACAAGATCAAGCCAAAACCACGTTTATAACTCCTTGGGGAACCTATTACTACGTTGTTATGCCATTTGGTCTCAAGAATGCTAGCGCTACATACCAGCGGGTAATGACATACATATTTCATGATATTATTCACAAAATCATGGAATCCTATGTAGATGACTTGTTGTCCAAAGCCAGGAAGCGTTGTGATCACCCGGAAGTGCTCCACATCATTATTTCATGTCTAATAGAATACGGAGTCACACTAAACCTAGAAAAGTGTGTATTTGGTGTAACAGGAGGGAAGCTCCTAGGTTACATTATATCGTCACGAGGGATTGATGTAGACCCAACAAAAATCCATGCTGCTCTTGAAATCATCCTGCCTTCAGATGAATTTGAAATCTAGTCGTTTGTTGGGAAACTTGGTGCAATCCGAAGATTCATCCCAGATTTAAGCTTTGTCCATTCACCTAATCAACAATCTACTCAAGAAAGATTATAGTATCGATTGGACCAAAGACTACAATGAGGCTTTTAAAGCCGTTAAGTGTTTCTTGTTAACGCCACCTATGCTAATGCCTCCTAAGCCAGACCGCCCTTTAATCTTATATTCGCGAGCTACCAATGTCTCGCTAGCCTGCATGCTGGCTCAAGAAGATGATGACAAGAGAGAATGTGCGATCTATTTTATTAGCCAAATGTTTCTCGACTATGAAACACGCTATACGCAAGCAGAACGAGAGTGCCTTGCCATAGTGTTTGTGACCAAACACTTAAGACATTACATGTTAAACCAAGAAACAAGGGTCATTGTAAAAATAGACCATTTACAAACTTTCCTCACGCAAGGGTCCTTATCTAAAAAGGCTGGACGCTTTATAACCTTAATGGGTGAATTCAAATTAACTTTTGTAAATCAAAAGTCTGTTAAGGGAAAAATCATTGCAGATTGGTTAGCTGATAACCCATTAGACAGAGGCGATCTAGTAGATCTGGACTTTCCCAATGAATGCATATATTACATTGAAACTAGACCTCCTATCTCTGAATGTCCTTGGTATACTGATATTGTTAATTATATCATGGACCATACATATCCAGAAGGTGCTACACTGCAACAAAGAAGGCAGTTACGCATTATCGTAACGAAATACGTTGTTATAGAATAAGTTCTCTACCGTAAGTCTTTTGATGGAATGCTTCTAAGATGTGTTGACACAGAAAAATCCAAGAAGATTCTCTACGAATCTCACAACAGAATATGTGGAGGCCACTTTGGTGTTCATGCCACCACTCACAAAATACACCGGATGGGCTATTTTTGGCCCACTCTAGAACACGACGTAGTAGAGTTTGTACGCAGGTGTCATAAATGCCAAGAATTTTCCCACGAGATTCACATGCCGGCACAAGCTCTACAACCAATCGCTACTCCATGGCCCTTTTCTACGTGGGGCCTAGATTTGATAGGGAAATTCTCTCCCTCGTCTACAGATGGCCATAACTTCATAATCACGGCCACCGAGTATTTTACCAAATGGGTAGAGGCTATGCCTCTCACCACTGTACCAGGTTCTGTGATTGCCAAGTTCATTTTGAACCAGATCATTTACAGGTACGGTGTCCCACAAATCATTATCACAGATAATGGGACTTCTTTTAAGAATGAAGAGGTTCGTGAATTATGCAATAAATTTAAAATAAGCCATCATATAGCCTCCCTGTATTACCCTCAAGCTAATGGACAGGCTGAAGCAACAAACAAAACATTGAAAGTTATTCTCCTTAAAACGGTAAAAGAAAATAAACGAGATTGGCATTTAAAGTTATACCTAGCCTTGTGGGCCCACCGAACCTCAATAAGAACACCAACAGGAGCAACTCCTTTCTCATTGGTATTTGGAGCAGAAGCAGTTCTCCCACTTGAGGTTGAAATACCCAGTCTCTGCATCTCATTACAAGGGATTATGGATGAAGGCGCTTATAGAGAAGCACGTCTCTCCCAATCAGAAATCCTAGATGAGGCTAGGATAGATGTTGAACAGTGGCATAGAGTCTATACTAACCAGATGTGCCGGCAGTATAACAAAAAGGTCTATGAACGAGATATATATGAAGGAGATCTAGTTCTAAGACTAGACAGCCGGATTGACAAGAAGACCGGTGAAGGAAGGAAATTCTGGCCCAAATGGTTGGGCCCATACCGAGTCACAAAATACTATGGAAATGGTGCATATCTCTTATGTACACTGGAAGGTGAGGAATTCAACGAAACAGTCAATTCCTTGCATCTTAAACGATTCTATGCATAAGCAACCAGTACTATCTGTATAATTATATCTACATTGCATCTTCATGTAGTTAGGTTCATTTTTTCCACTTGTTTCATACAATTTTGTGATCAAGGAACTCATTCTCAAATTAATTCATTACAAACTTCTAATAATATTGACATAATCATTCAAATCATACTCCTTCACTTTCATAGTCACGTCACATGTTTCTGAATCATTTCATCAAATAAAGCTAGATATGACAAAGTCTTAACGGTAACCATACCAAGATCTGCATGCTTGTTCTCACTTTTGGTTTCTTCCTAGGATAGGTGTCTTTCCTATGGTCTGTTCTAGAAGCTTCATAGTGTCACATCTATCCCATACGTATATCTCTTTGGAAATAAGAACATACTGACATTTTGCTCAAATATACAAGTCAAATATAGATCAAATAGAAAATTTTATTTTTACACATTTCCTTGCCCTACCAACCTTCGGTGATGAGCTTTTGTCTCTTACTAGTGACGTAGGGTTGGGAAAGGATGGGAATGCCCTTACTCGCCTGTACCTTGTCCATGGTGATAAGCCCATGCTTCTGACTAGTAGCATGGGGCAAGGTGTGGGGGGTCCTCTTGATAATAAAAGTTGAAGGTAGTAAGCAAACAATTCAAATGAACCTTTGAAATCTTGAGTCAAAAACAAATGAATCAGATGTCCAAAATTCCAAGAGAGTTCAAAACCCCGAAAACCAGATTTTGTCTACCATGTGGCCATCTACGGATCTAAGTCTAGATAAACCACAAAGCAAGTAGCATTCTAAACTATGGAGTCACTTGAGTAGAGTAGGTTTGTAGCATCCTAATTTGGTTCCACCAAATCTTTGTCTATCTCTCATCATTACCATTAACAAATTTCATAACTTGTGCCCTTTCTAGCTCTCGGTGATGAGCCCTCACATCTTACTAGTTGCGTCGAGATAGGAGTGGGGCAAGTTCATCTGCTCATCGTACCGGTTTCTCATCTCATTTTGTCAAAACAAATATGAAGTACCAAAAATTGCTTATAGAAACTAAAGCTCAAGATCACATTGTGTCTACATTATCATATATCAGCATCACGAAATACAAAAAGAAAGAAAGCATTTGTATCATTTGTTCTCCATTGCATACATTCTGAAAAGCATATAAAAACAACATTATAATTTACATGCAGAAACAAATCACAAGAACATAGATACCAAGAGTCTGATCCAAAGAGAATAGATATATATATATATATCAACATTTCCTGTACAATGCCATCATGCGCTAAACATGGTCAAAACACTCAAAGAGCCCGGGAAATACAAAAAAAATCATACAAACAATCTACGAGAGCCAAGTGGCCTCTCAACCCCTATGAGATCCCTCTGAAGGTGCACGCCTACGTCTAAGACTCTGGCTACGTTGGTGCTCTGAGTGCACAGAGGGCTCACGATCCCGAGGAGCAGCTGTGGTCTCGCCATGAGAGTGACTCCTCATCAGGCACTCTGTTGTCTTGTATCCTGCCAACTCGATACGGAGGGTAGACACCATCTTGGCCACATGCCAGACAGGGGAAAAAACATCAGTATGCCTACCGGCTGCTGAAGGCTCCCCTGCGTCCACGGATAGCTCCACACGAGTCTTCTCCATAGGGATCATCAGGGTATCAGTGCATACCCAGTGAATCAGGTCTCGCCACTCATCAGCAGTCTCTGCAAGAAAAGGAGAAAAAAAGAATTAGAAATAATCAAAAGATAGAAACAAAAGTAAAAAAAAGGAGAGATAGTAACTAAGGCAATCCTAAACAAACATTAAGAGAAGGATGATAAATCACTCGGATCTCTGGGCTGCCAAGATGGATCTCTAGGGTCAGCACCTACAACAAATGCTGCCACTGACTGATGCACTCCTCCTATGCCTGGGGCCACATAACGTCCTACTATGGACTCATCCTCTCCACCCAAGCCCTAAGAAAGTGGCTCCTCTGAAGCTAGGGTCACCCTCTCGCGTACTTTGCTCCACCCTCTCTACCTGTAAGATATCTTGAGTTTCATGCCACTCAAGATAATTGTCCTCCTCTCTACCTGACTCATTGACCTCAGCCTTGGTCTCCTCCTTCATCTCTCCCCCTGTGAACTCCTCAGACTCAAATTCTATGTCAATGGGGTCATCACTACTATGGGCGGGACCGGCAGCAATCTGAAGTAAGGGTGCCTGAGGAGCACCAGCTCTCCCTCGAGCGCGTACTACCCTCATAGCTATGCAATGGGGACACCGGGAGTAACAACGGTCTAACCCCGGCCTCTAGGACCTCCCCTGGCCTCCATGAACTGATCTGTATACTAGCACCACTGGGGGAAGCGTACCCACGTAAGGAAGGCCAAACTGCTGAGGCACTCGACCAAAAGGATGTATCTCCACCCTCCCCATCCTATCCACAAGCTGCCCTATGGTGGAGCAAGAGATCAAAGTAAGAGCCTCCTCACCCCATAACCCTACCATGGCCTGATAGGGTGTGGCCTCCATGTCATCAGTGGTCAAGTAGGTGACTGGCTAGTGAGGTGCTCTAAGCACTGACATGTCTTTCCATTTGGCTACCCTCACAGCTCCGGGATCTGCCACCTCTACACCTCTCCCATAAGGGATGAAATGCTCGTAGACCCAACTCATAACCAGGGTCGGATGGCTCAATGACTACCCCTGTAGATGAACCACCCAGTACAAATCATGATAGGTGGTCCCAAGAATGTCCACCCCCAGGCGTAAATCCGGCCATGTCCCTCAATCTGTGCAATAATGGGGGACCAACAATACAGTAAGGTGTCTCCTCCCTTGTCCCTGATCAATCTCGAGGCAAGGATCCCCATAATGGCCTGACGAATCAAGGGGATAGGCAGGCTAGGAATAGATCAGACCCTCACCCCCTTCTTTGAACCAGTGGAGATAACTGCGTCTCCCATGTATGAAGCCCACTGTGCTATCTGAGCCCGTGACCCTGCTGTCTCAAGTGTGAGCTGTCTCCCAATGATCGAGACCCCCAAGATGTGGTAAACATCCTCCAAAGTGATGGTCCACTCACCCCTGACTCCTGGAAATCGGAAAGTGTTCCGATCAGCATCCCAATATGAAAACAAGTCACAAAGTATGTGACTAGAAGGTGCAACATGCGGGACCCGTGATATGCGCAATATACCGGCCCTTTGAAGAGTGTCCTGCTCATCCTGAGAAAGGGCATCCAATATTGCTAGAAGCCAATCACACTCTCTCTCTCGGCTCCATCGGATATACTCCTCCTTCACCTACATACACCCAAAAACACACAAAAAGGAGTAAGTTAGTATCCAAATGACATTAGAAAAATCATGAAAGCAGGTAAGAATGCTAGAAATGCAAAAATGAATTCAAATAAGTATTATTTATGCATTCTGTGAAGGACCACCGCCCTGAGCAGGGCGGCGGTTCTGTAATCACCACCTTAAAGGCAGTGGTCGTGTAACTGCCACCCTGATTAGGACGGCAGTCATGTAACCGCCGCCCTGCTAAGGGTGGCGGTCGTGCCTCGAAATTCCATGTGAGTCATGTACCCTAAAAATGCCTAAAAACACAAAAACACGACCATTTTGACCAAAACAAAGCCTACCCATTAGGCATCCCCCCTAAGTGACCCTATTAAAACTGACTTTTTCAAAAATAATCCCCCATGACAAAAATTTCACCATTTAACATTTTGGGGACAAAAATGGTAAATCGAGAAAAACTAACATGTGATCTCACGGGTCGGTGTTCCACTTGTGGAGGCATGATCACAATCTCGTCCCGAACGTTTTGACTATACTCTCATCAGAAACCGTCACCGTGGGTCCCAGAGCTAAAAATCAATCAAATCGACATGCGCAAATGAATAGGAAAATGGGCCCACTTTTACATATATAGCATCCTGACTTGTTTTGAATGCCCCTTTTTGCAGGTTTGGAGCGCCGATGGAGGTAAGTTCTTATCCCCGCGTAAATGGTAGCAGGAATTTTGGATGACATCATTTCGACACACAGGCGTATCAGGTATAACTTCTAACTTCCCATTTCGGGACCACCATACTCGGACCCACCGTTTTACACCTCTTCATGGCTAAAATGCTTCTCCAAGGGGGGAATATGTACATACCCAAAATTGTAGGGCACTGCACTACCAGAACACAGTTACACGTGCCTCATTAATGATACAGGTCTCCTCGCAAGGTGTTCGGGATCTGGAAAATTTCTCCAAGTATGCGTTAACATCCCGCATGCCCCGCTTAGCCCCTGTGCGCTTTGCTTTTTCCTTCTCTCTCTTTTCTTTTGCTTTTATGTCTTCAGTGACGAAACCGCCGCCCTGCCTGGGTGGTGGTCTCGTGACCGCCGCCCATACAGGGCAACGGTCCTGAACGTGTTTTTCCAGAACATTTCTTTTATCACAACTTGAGTAAAAAATCAACATTTACCAGCTTTTTTTCACCACCTTTGCTTATATTTATGATTCTGGTTCCCTATAATAGTGTTTTTGCATTGTTTATGGTTTAAGAGATCAAATTGGTTTTCACCTTTGGGTAAATGGGATTCTATAAATAGCTGGCTTGTACTCAAGCAAATGACCCCTCAAATTTGCCTCTCAATTTCTCATTGTAATAGCTTAGTCTTTCAATTTTTCTTAGTATTCATAGTGTTATTTGTTGCATGCATAGTTAGTGTTGTTTTGTTGTTTGGAAGCCACATAATCTTCTTGTGCTAGTGTTGTTACTATTTCATGCAATCCATTGGAGTAGGACAACTTCATTTTCAGTAGGAAGCCATTAAAGTTGTAGTCTTTGTTCGTCAAAAAGAATAGTTTCAAGTTTTGGATGTTTTGTGTTGCATGACTCGCAATAAATCCTGCTAGGAATTACATAAGCCAAGCTCTGTTCTCTTGCGCTATCCCTCTCCTACTCGCATTGTATTCGGTCTACATCCAAAGTTGCCATTGTTCCAATATCTACTTATGTTGATGCTAACATTACACACTTTTCTGGATCCACGTGAGCACGAAGGAACGAGGAGATCACACTGAGGGGACAAAGCCATACACAACTGGATTCACCACTGTTCTGCAAAGTCTAGGTTCAAGCTTTCAAAGTTCTATCAAATAGAGTAGTCAATCATTTCATTTCACTTAATCTCACTTTCGATATTGCCAGGGAAGCTGTGGGGATTGATAGTTTCTAAGAAACTATGATTCACTCCTCACTTCTGAGGTAGGAGTGAGAGTCTTTTGAATAGATTAGATCAGTTATCTGGTTACTTAGAATAGATTTACAACTGCAGAGGCAAGTAGTTATACTCGGCTGCTTTTTTTGTTTTAAATTTCGTCATTAATTTAGTTTTCAATTTCTAGATATATTAGATAATTACTCTTTTAAATTTTGTTCAGTAGTTTATCAATAAAATCAGATTTAGGAATATACATAGATATATCTTGCGTAGTTAATTTATTCTGTCATTAGTTAGCCTTATATCTTTTCCTTTTTACATGACAATCATGGGACCTAGAGAGCCCAGAGAATACGTATTCGAGCCAATCGTGCCTCAACCCAATCTTGTTCTAGCTGAAATAACTGATATAGATCATGAACAATTAGAATCCAAGTCTTCCAAACAAAAGCAGACTTACAACAGATTAGTTCACAGTTAAGAGGTTGCTATTGGAATAGGATTTTCCAAGCATGCATGTTTTGGTCAAAAAAGCCAAACTACAGATTACCCTAGCATTTAAATATCCGCATGTCCTATAGAAGGGCTTGAAAGAGAGCAAATGTTCGGTTGTGATCCTTTGGTCCCACATCTGTGCAAGATACATTCTCACTGACATAGACAACCGGATTAAGAATTCAGGTTGCCAGAATGCCTGTAAGGTACTCTGATCGAAGATTGCACAACTTCGTAGTTCTAAATAGAGGCCGAGAAGACATACGATTACTAAAATACTAGGGATTAGCCACATTGATTCAAACACCAATGACCATTTAGTAGGCCCAAAAACCTATTTAATCTACGGTTGGTTGATCCATAAATCCCACAACCCAACGAGTCCATAGGTCAATCCGACATTGACGCTGGCTTACACACATTAGTATTTAGATCCACTCCACTTCCACCAACCATTATCGCATAGTTATTCTTATTAGACATAGCAGCTAGTGAAGCCAAGGATTTCTGGACTAGACCAGAGAGTCGCCTATAGAATCCCATGTGTATATATCCATCATCTATTTTCATGACCCTGTTTTTCTAATGAGATTTATACACGAAAAAAGTAGGTCATTTTCCAAGAAATCCCACAACCCATAGATTTAATCATGCCAGAGCTCGATATTGATTGGAGCCTTCGAGCAGTCATAAATCCTCACCGACCGATCTATCACGCCAGTTTAGGTTAGGAGGCCCTTCTTTACCTTAGTTTGTAACAATATCCCATTAGTGCGTGTCGAAGATATAAGATTTCCTAACTCAATTTACCTAACTGGACCAGGTATATTCCATCCCCACCGGCTGTCTCGGCACGACCTCGGGAGGTCGGGTGCGAGGAAGATTTTTACTTGTAGATTCCCATGCTCTCTTGTTAAACTTTTCCATCGTACAAAAATGTTCCAAGATTTTAGATATCAAGAGCATAACCATCACTTCCCAACTGACCCTGCCGATTGAAATGGATGTCTTAATGTTCATAAGTCTGACATCCTTTGGATATCCAAGTATTCCCATTGTTTCAGTCGTAACCCAAATAGAACCTTTTCAAACTAGTTAATTTGGTTCAAAAATCACTGATAGTACCACTGCCCAAAATCTTCTTGAACATTTTACAAAATTTTTGTTATATGGATTAGTTTTGGAAAGGTCGATGGTTACAACCCAAGATTCAGTAATTTTAATGCAAAAAAAGAATCAAATCGATCCTAACATACATTACTGCCACATTTGACCTCCTTGTTTTCTTGATTTTGGTTTGTTCTTGTCCCAGCTCCCACCAATCCTTCTGAATTTTTAAATCTAGAGTTTCCACAGTGTTTTGAGGTCATAATTCTATCTTTCTTTTGGATTTTGACCTATGCGCAATCAATCAATTATTTCACGGCTTCCTCTATTCTTCTGTCTCCCTCTAGTTTCCACTGTCAAATCATTTCCCTGAACTAGAAGATTCCCCATAGCTTTTTCTTTGTATTTCCTCATTTAGAATCACCCATACAACATCCTCAAACTTCAACTTTGAGTTAGCTGGAACCGAGTTGCTTACTACCATTACCAGGCTATTCTAACTCTCAGGTAATTTTTTCACATAATTAATAAATCCTTAACTTCTTCATCAAATTATATTGTAACCAAATCTAGCATATTTACAACTATATTAAAATCATAGCCCTAAATGATATGCTACTAAACCATTATCAGACATCTTCATATTAAAAAAAAAAATCATTAAAAATATCTGGTTAGAGGCAGAGGGTTTACTCATGTAACTTCCCTAATGCATCCATTAGTTCTATAATGTAGTCTATTTCCTTTCAAACATTAAATATATACCGAACATGCATAGACACAACCAAATTGTCCCAAGTGCCTTCCTATCCATCAAATCCCATTCCGCATCCGTCATGCTGCAAGGGTTTGTTCACCTTCTAAGACAAACAGAATATAAAGATCCTTTTGATAAAGGTAATGAAAACCATCTGCATCTTCTAAAGACTAAAATTCTTCCCGATTCACAAATTATCAACCACTTGATCTTCCATCATCTTCCATAGCTCCCACTCAAGCTAAAACTTTCCCTGCAATTCAACACTTCAACAAACCAAACTAGGCTCTGATACCAATTGTTAGGAAATAAGGGATAAAATATGTGGAATAATCCCTCACACAATCGTAACAGTAGAAACTAATATGCAAAAAATATTACAGATCTGAAATAAAAGTGTAGAACAATAAAATAACAACACAAAGAGACAATATTTAACGTGGTTCACCCAATTTGGGCTACATCCACAAAGAATCACTTGCTCAAATTTATTACAAGCCACCACTTTCTCAATACAATACCCATATCTGTTTGGAGCTATGCTCAACAAACTCTACAGAATTCACACCCAAATTCAGACACATCTAGAATGTTACATCAACCCTATCATATGCACAAAAACCACATAAGTAGACAACTAATTTAGTAGTTTTTTAAAACCGTGGGTATCAAAACCATGGGCCAAAACCGTCCCATAAACCTATGGGTCAAAAATCCCACCCATATGAGAAAAGCACATTTCCCGGTATATTGGGCACATTTTTTTAGGCCAAAAAAGAACCTTGGCAAGACAACTGTGGAAAGTGTACAATACTCTTAGCGTACAATCTTCAACATTTTCACACATGAAAACATGCTCCATAACCTAACACAAATTTGGTCTTTGGTAGGTGACTATTCTCACTCTACCCTCCTGATGACACACTTATATTCTTATGGTTCTTATATGACTGTTGAGGGGTCTCTTACACTAAAGAACCTAGTTTCATATTGCATTAACATCTTTATCTATTGCATAATCATGCATACATGCATCTACAATAATCTATCACTTGTTACACATACCATACAATCTTTCATCATGGAATCAATCTTACAAACTTTATAGTACTTCACCACATTCATAAATCATTTATCAAATATTACATGCATTATCATACACTTGGGGGCATAGAATCCCACATCCTCCCTTAATTTTAGTACCTACACATATCTCACTTTTACATACTCATTACACACTTTATTGTCATTATTACCCGATGACACACTTTTGTGCTTCAGTTCACACTCGACTATTGAGGGATTATTATTACACTGAACCTCACACACTACACTATAGGCATTCTACATTTCATTTCAGCACACATTGCACGTCAAACACTATACATTTTACATTTAGACTTCACTATTTTGACATTTGTACATCACACGTCCTCCTAGTCTTCATCTTGCATATACCATACTATACATGCATTACTATCATACACTATTCATTTTACATGTCACATACACCTTTAGACTATCTATGTGTAGCCTATGCCTAGTCACATTATACATTGTGCATCTATACATCACAGTTATTCTGCATACTACGCTAGGTTACATTACATATGGGTCTAGCTTTACATTTTCATTCCTACATCCTACATGATCACACATTGCATTGCATATTATACATTACATTTTGCCTTTTACACACCTCACATCTACAAACTCTACTCACCACATGGTCATTTCATCATTACACATACTACATTGTTTTCTATGCGCTACAATAACCACGCTATGACACACTTTAGTTCCTTGGTCCATACTCAACTACCAAGGTTTTATAAATCAAATGGACCTTACACTCATCATGCGACATTTCATCATGCAACATTCCTTGGCTAGTGACATACACTTTAGGCTAAATCTTCACTCATCCTCTTTCTATCTAGTAGTGGTATATGATTTAGGCTAGATCACCACCTTTATTCTATCATCTTCTAATGGTATACACTTTATATTACATAACCACTCCTTACCATTTAGCTTATAGTGATATACGCTTAGTGCTAAATCATCACTCATCATAATCCTTTCATCTTATAGTGATATACACTTAGGGATAAATCATCACTCATTCTTTCATTATATATATGCTTAGGCTAAATCATCACTCATCCATTCATCAAGTCGTGATATACGCTTCGGATATAGGGTTCACACATATCCTTCCTATATCTCGCACTTCATTAATGCTACATACACACTCATCACAATGCGCTACATAAACAATAAACACTACTTAACCATTTCCTGATGATACACTCTTATTTATGGTTCATTCTTGACTGCTAAGGGGGAAAAAAATTAACCTCATTACATACACTTCCATTCACTCGAGGGGCACATGACTGCTATCATTCCATCTTGCATTCCATTCCATCCATCCATAGTATACTGCATTGTCTTGGTGCATTTATTCTTGCTTGCTAGTATTTCACATGCTCACTTTATTACACATGTTAGATTGATTTCTTATATGTCATTATCTATATCATACACACGCATTCACACCTTTGTTTAGTGTGATCGCAGATACATGAATCTATACGCTGCATGGATGCTCGGCTTCTACCCTTCCTAGACTGGTCGTTGGGGGCATCCACATTCATCTCATCCAGGTGCTATTGTTTCATTTTGTACTTAACATATTACATTACTTGACCATACACGATTTGACATATTGGTTATTTCTATAACCTGTTAATGGGTGTTCCATGTAAAACACTTGTTTTACAAGATTATATGTTTCCATGACTACTTGTTCATCTATTTCTACTTGTCTGCTTTATTTTCCATTGTATACAAGATTTGCCCTATGATTTTGTGGACGCTTGCTTGTTTTTTGTGGTCATGATGGCCTTACAAGTGTCTTGTGACATTGTGAGTGATGTTCCATGTTTTCAGCCCACTTTGTGCAACTTACTTGCTTTCTTGTGTGTTTAAATTTACTACATTTTTTGTGTAGCTTACACATGTTTTTTATACGCATGTATTGTTTTCTTTACACTTTTCTTTAGCTATCCTTCTTGTTTGTGCATGCCTTGGACTCTACCAAGTACTTTCCAGGGTACACATTTTAGAGTGAGGTTGGTCCTCTTTTGGGGCCGCATTCTCCTATCAGAAACTTGACATGCACCCCTAAAGAGGGGGGGCATCATTTCGAGGTTTACATACTAACACAACGCATTTACACCGGTCCAGTACAATGCAATTTATGCCCTTTGCATTGTGGGTTTACATACAATGAGTGGGTTCAAACCAGTCTATGAACCCCATACATAGTGGATTTTATAGGACATGGTGTCCTTAGCATATTTGGTAAGCAGTTACAGGCTTGGGGGTTACAGTGGGTGTGCCTCTCTACACTACTTTTGCTAGTGGCATCGGATCATCCTAAAAACTAGGACGCTATGAAGATCTCTTCACACACCTTTCGGTAGAAGAAGTTAGAGTTTGGAGGACACATAACATTTCTTCCCTACACTTCATCAGCCAGGGTGGCATGAGATCGCCCCAAAAAACTCATAGCAATACATGATATCCTTCTACACCATTTCTCTCAACATGGATCATGTGCACATGTTCCATTTACATTTTCATTTAGCATATTTTACATTTACGTATTTTACACATTTATATGCACATGTGTATTTTACATACATACATATTTGACTACTTAATCATTTTCTCCTTACAGGTCTATTTGTATGAGAACTAAATAGTCAAATTGGGGGCAAAAAAAACAAAAACAACAACAACAACAACAACATTCCATGATAGCACATGTTTTACTAACCATATAGGTATACTACACACTGCAATAGCTACACACGCATTCCATCCTAGGTTCACTCTCATCACTTTTTCTATGCACATTTTTCATCTTTAGATTTCACGCTCCTCCATATTCTTTTTTGTCATTCCACACTTGATTCTAGTCCTTCGGCACATTTCTACTACACTCTCCATGGATATTAGGTATGCATTTCTATCTACTTTATGTTACCAAGATTTCAGCTAACCAACATAAAGTGGGGGTACAATGTAGTCACAAAATCATGCACTTTAGATATTATTTAGCCCGGTATCATACTATTATTTAGAAGGTTCTTGAGTGAAGAAATTACTAATTAATCCCATCTTTTGGCCATCTTATTTTATTATTATTTCATCATGCCCACACATTTTAATACACATGCCCAGTCTGTTTCGACACTTTCCCATCATTTTATCATGTATTAGGGTGCCCCGGTCCCACTTGGGGTGCCCTGATCCTTTTCAAATCTTTGCACCACTTTTTGGCCCATTTCTGACCATTTTTCATCTTTATATTTTTCCTAATCGACCATTTCGAGGTTAATTACGAAATTACATCAAGAGAACCCTATAAATATGAAGTTATGAGACCATAATGAGGGTCCTAATGTCATTTATTACTATCAATCCATCTAGATTTGCATCCATTGCATCACTTGCATCCACATAGTTCTATGCATCAAGGCTAGGAGATCTGCATCGACACACACTTCATAGGGGGATGGATTCTATTTTATACCATGCAGACATGTTACTACATTTTTTATAGTTAGTTATTGCTCGTTAGTTCACATAGTGTGACTGACACAAGAGCACCTACGGCACGACATGCACACACACACACACACCAGAACTACAGTTGGGCCTGAAATGTAGCGCGACGCTTAGAGTAGTAAGCCCACTCTTGTGGTAGCTGAGGTCAGTCCGACCCATTCATTTTGCATCTTTTATTATAAGGGATTTGATACTTCTTTGATCTTTTGCAAGTCTTCAACATCATCTTGTTTCATTTGGTACATTCGACACAGTTAAACAAATTCAGTGCAAAAATCGGTGAGAGTTAGAAGTCATCTTCTGACCCTGAAAGAATCAAGTTACTAGTGCTCCTGTTCTACCATACAAGGGTGATCTAAGGTTCCCTAGTACCCTCGTAGGCACTCAATTTTTCTCAGATCTTCCAAATCCACCCTTTTCGAGACCTTTGTGTAGTCGTTCTTACTTTTAGAATTTCCTGTCAAACTTGCGACAATCTGTGATAGTCATCTACAATCAACTGAGTTCTTTCCTCACTTTATTCTTGCACAATAGGGTTTTATTTCCATTATTTTTAATTATTTAGTCATTTTATACTACTTTAGAGTATTTATTTATAACGTTTATTTCCTCTTAGATTAGATTAACTATCATTAAGATACACTTATTTTATTCAATTTTTAGTTAGTCAATAACTATCCCTTCCTTTTGTTTAGCTAGCATGACATCATTATTGACCAAAATTATGTGTTTCCTCTACCCATGATGCATTTCTATTTAGATCTCAGGCCAAAATGTCCATAATATGGACTCTCGTGGAATTCGAAGTAGCTACCTCCAAGTCATATCATTATCCACACAAGGCTCCAAAATATTTCCCATCAACATGTTGCCAAAAATTTGGGGCAAATTCATGTGTTGGAGCCTTTTGAACCAAACTCCCTCTTAAAATATGTGTCATTGTTGTTGCTACGGTCCTCTTCACATATAAATAAATCATTGGTACCTCTGCCTCTATTTTTCTCCTTTGTCATCTACCAATGCATTGAGGTACTCACTATGGTCTCAAAATTGGGCCACTAGCCTCATACCAGTCATTTATTCACCCATGTGGCTCTCTAGCATGTTTCATCCTATAAATATGTAGGGGCAATGGTGTTATAGGGTGTGGTAGACCAAACTAACCAAGAATCTATCTAATGCATGCGACTTATTCTACCAAATATAGTGTATTGTCAACATCCTGATCCCCCATACAAATATGAAAGATGACAGTTGTTAGCCATGTATATGGGGTCCATAAAATACATCCATTCCTAATGGTCTCTAGATTTGGATACCCAATCCAATCCCACACTTTTGACCCCTACCCCATTGTCTAATCGATGGTGCATCCACTACTATAGTTTGTGGTATTTCAATCAAGGAAACCTCTCATGAATCAATGTCGACAAAATAATCATAGGTCCCATAGTCAAATGACACTTGATCTTGATGTTGAATAGGTCATGAGCCTTTTGTATCAATGTTTCTATACCAAAACCATATGTTGTGCCCTTATCTAAAACAATGTGGCATGTTACCAATGCAAACGAGGGTATACTGCTATCTAACTTGTGACACAAAATGTGTGTCATAACCATGTTACTCATCACCTTTTGGATATCCACTTGATAAACATACTATAACTTACACTCAATTTGACTATTATGGATTGAGGTTGATACTACCATGAGGCCAATACTACTGGGAGGTTGATACTACTATGAGGTCGTAACCTAATGTGTTAATTCTCTCTACTCTACAACTGTCTTAGAAACATCACCAAACATGTGTCACATATACCGATAAATCCATGATGGTCTACACATCCTCTATCGTGAAAGTAGTTTCCACCACATACCTTATAATTGTCTATATGAATGTATTTGGATAGTACTCCCAACACTATAAAAACATAGCCATGAGATCTTCATACAAAAGGATCCAACACATCTCCATGATACCTCCAGATCCTAAGATAATCAATCACACCATGTCCATATATGTAAATCTATCAAATAGATCGAGAATCCATGAGGCATCAACTATCCTCCACAATCATACTCATCTTTAAACCTATAGAATGTTAAACACCATACTCGATCAATATTAGTTAGAGGAAAATATGATAAAATAATCAAATAATAAAAAACTAAGTAAATCCTACAAATCCTACTACAATGACCATGTAAGAAACCTAAATTACATCAGCCATAAAAATCCAACTACATTGCATAGGTAATTAGAATTAAAATACATTGGCCATATGCATGTGTAACTACAATGACCATGTTGGAAAAAACCTACTACATTGGATACCTTGTGGTTTTTATTGCCTCTGTCATGGTTGATTGTTTTAGGAAAAACTCCGCATAGGTCTCCTCAACATTTTCCATATTTTACCTACTAAATGACATCAAAAATTAAAATCGCTAAAAACCCACATAGAGTTGAGACCTTCGTTTCAATATATCTTGGGGAAATAATTTTCCATGGGTTATATTACTCCCTTTTCCACCTGACTACCCATACTCTAATTAAATGAAAAACATATCAATATATCCATTGGTGCACGCCCATATCCAACTTTCCCATGTTCATCTCCTCACACTCACACTGTGAACTCTAATTTTGCTAAAAATGACTAATCCAAATCTCTAAATCACAAGGTCACAAATGAATGGGTTGACCTCTTATTTATAATATTTAAACTAAAAAAGAAGGAAAGTTTCAATAATTATGCTCATATTCAATAATATCGCCATATCTTTGCAATCATATCTTTTAAAGAAAAATTAGAAGGAACGTCATGATTATTATGTCACGAGGAATCTTATCATACACCAAAAGAAATTTCTAAAAACATTCAAAAACTGCTTATTTTTAGGCATGTGGGATTGACCCCACTATCCACTTTCACACATTATACTTTTCTTACCTCTATTCATCTCCTTTATAGGCTTGATAAACTGGGTTACTTCCATGGATGCATTTTAGATCATTTCCTAGCTTTTCTGAACCCAATTACTCTCCACCTATAGGCTATCTGGACTTGACATAGTAAGTTACCTCATTATTTACAATGTTTATAGGCCATGTAGGTTAGTTTACTCCCATCAATGCACTTTACACCTCTTTCTATGTCTTTTGGACCTAATGTAGTCTTTCCTCATAGGTTATCCAAACACAACTTTCCACATTTTACAAGCTTTTATAGGCTATCTATTCAACCTAATTTTATTTTTCCAAACTTGTCCTAGGACCCACTTATTACCTTCCATAGGCTCTTTGGACCTAACCTAGTCCTCTTCTCAATACTCATCCTAGTCCTATCTTATGAGATCTCTTTACTTTAGACACAAAATCAAACGCATACTACTATTTTATTATGCCACAAAGTATGTTGTTTTATGTATGGTTCTTGAGAAAGAAAAGTATTCACTAATGACAAACTTCCTAGTCCATCAACTTTGTTTGATTGTTTCTATTATTTTTATCCCTCACATATGTTACTTCTAAACCCATTTTTGGTTAGGTCACAGGGACCCTTGTTTGTTAGTCTTCTCACATTTTTCATCAGTTGTATCAGGACACTTGTGCCTAAGATGACACACTAGCACCCAGGAGCTTCTGTATAAACTTGGCACTCCTATCTTCTTTGTTTTTTTTCACATTTTTGAGATTTGTGGTCGGCATTTTCGGTTTTCTTACTCCTATCCTAAGGTCCTAGTTGGTATGTCGTGTCATTAGTGATGAAATTCAAACAAGATATCCCTATATAAACACAACATACATGTCATTACAAGGGAGAGCAATTTATCAAGGGATATCTATTTACATACTATTAAATGGACTACATTTTTGGGCTTATTACTCTATATATACTACATAGGAAAGGGAAGTTTTGAATTCCATCCACACATTTGCATTTTATCTAGCTTCTATCCCGCTATCTTGGTGTCATTGGCATGAGGGAAAACTAAGGAAACTATTGCACACACAAGAACATAGAACTACATGGATTCTGAGATGTAGTGTAGTGCTCGGATCCTAAGTTCACTCAGTCGGGTGCTAGTCGAGGTCAGTTTGAATCCTCATTTTACATATTTTGTTTTTAAGAGTTGATGTGTTTTGGGGTTTTACAGGATATTGTCTATTTTTTTGTTACTAGTGAACTCAGCGATCTTATAGAGATCTACAGGAAATCAACAGCAAAGGGTAGAAAAACTCTAGTGACGCTAGAAAAATTAGGTTTCAACCCTCTGCATAGTCATAGGTTCCTACAAAATGTCTCTAGCACCCAGGAAACCTCGCCCTACCTAGGTGCCCTAATCTAGGCTACTCTGTGAGTTTCATAATTTATATTGAGCATTTCCAGCATCCTGCCCAGCCCATTCATCAGTTTTCCAGTTCGAGTATATTTCAAGATAAGAAAAAATTAGATAAGTTCCCTATCTCTCTCATTTTCTTACATAATTACATCTTTAGAGTGCTTATAATATTGTATATTGTTGTACATCATTGTAGTGAATCTGAAAGTAGATTTAATAATAATAATTCATATTTTATTGAATCATTTTGGTGAACCCATCTCTTATAACTCCTTTCCCTAGGATCCATTGAAACCCTAATGGCTCAAATTAGATCTTCCTGTCCTAGGCAAGATATGACTCATCAAAGTGGCAATCCTATCCTTGATGATGTTGAGGCTGAACTTCTTGATATTTATTGTAATGTTCAATTTGATGACAATGTTTAAAGATTGTTTATTGCTAATGAACACAAAGTTTCTACTAGTTTTTCCCACTATACTCTCAACATTGTTTCTAAGGAGTAAAACGTTTTTGAATGTAATCCTTGTTACTATAGGCACTAAAGCAACTCCACCTTCTTCTATTTTTACTGAGGCTCTTGATGATGTTGTTATCGATTATATGCTTGGTCTTGATTGTGCTAGTATAGATAAACATCATGCTACTTCCAATGATCAAAATGTACACGCGCATGATGTTGTTTCTCATACTAGTCATGATGAATGTAAAGTTGTATCTAATGCTTCTTCTATTTTTGAAAATGTTTGTACTGATTGTAAAGATAAAACTTAAGATAATGCTTCTCCCACTTCTCTATATGTTGATGACTCGCTTGATGAAATAGTTGCATGTGAAATTTGTGTGATAATGATTATATTTCAGAGCATGAACATATTAATGACACTTCTACTTCTCTTAATATTTTTGAAGTTGAATTTTTCACTCTGCTTCCGTCTACATCTGAGGTTGTTTCTGATGACATTCATGATGATTCTTCCATTCCTATTAGCTCACCTCTTATGGTTTCTTCCAATTTTCCATTTTATTCTTCAACTCATAATTCTTCTACATCTAGTGTGCCCATAACATCTTCATCTTCCTCTTCTTCTTCTCATATTCCCATGATCACTCACAATGGAAAGCTTCAACCTCTTAATGTGTCTCTTACATCTCTTGTAGTTCCTCCACATGATAATTTTTCACTCATGCATGTTGTTGGACAATTATAATATCAAGTTCAATCTCTCACTCTTGAAATAAAATCCTATTACACTTCTATTGATAATAAATCTATTCATGGAAATCATATTCCAAAGAAAATTCACAATTAAACATTTCCTAAGGATTTCATCATGCCTACTTTTTCATGTTTCAATGGCCTTGACAATCCATATCTACATCTTAAGAATTATCATTTAGCTATGGTTTCTCATTCAAATGATCAACTATTACTAAAATCCTTCCATCATAGTCTTGTCAATGATGCTCTTCAATGGTACACTCATTTTTATTTTGGATCTATTAGCACATATAGTGAAATGGAAGATGCTTTTCTTAGCCACTTTATGCTTAACAATGCTCCTAGAGGCATTTATGATCGCTTACCTAGCTTGCTAAGAAAGAACCTATTCTAGATTACATTTTACGCTTTAATTCTTACATGCATCAGTTAGTGTTTCAGCCCATTGATTTAGAAAATCAATTTATTTTTTGTCATGGCTTGATTCCTGCTTTAAAAGAACGATTGCAATATGATACATGTGAATCATTTACACTTTTATGCTATAAAGTTATGGATCTATAACAAGATTTAGTTGTTGAATATGTCATAGATCTTCCTTTTACTCCTACTACTGCATTATCTCCTACTTATTCTCCTTTTCCATCTATCAAGCATCTGCCAAGGTCTCCATCTCCTTCACCTCACAAGCATGTTCAATCTCCTCCACCACATAAGTGTCCTCCATCTCTACCATTGCGTCACTCTCCATCCTAAGTATTTATGCCATCCCCTAATCTCGGGAGCTATTACGTTTCTCGCATGTTGCTAAGACTCATGATGTCTTACATGATTTACTTGATAAGAACATAATTCTCTTGCCTTCTAATCAACGTCATCCTCCTCACTTACTTACATCACCAGTCACGATTGTACTTTATTTCAATTATCACTTCATCAATGGCCATCATGACAATGATTTTTGCACCCTTGATGAAAATCACAACATTTTAGAAGATAGGGGTGTCATTGCATTTATATCTTGCTCTCGTGAGTGGTATATTTATTCAATTCCACACAAGCGTGTTGCTGCTTTGGTTCACTTGTCTCCTCCTCCCATTTCTAAGGTCACCATTTGTGTACCGCATAAATTCATTATTCATGCACGACCTCCACCTCACTGCATCCACTACTACATCATCTCACTTGCCCCACAATGCTCCTACTACACATTGGCTTCCTAAGTTATCAATATCTATGCTTTGCCTACCACTGCATCTCCCATCATTAGACACCATCTCATCTGATATTCAGTTTTTCTCATACACTCATACTACTTCCACTTCACATGCTTCCACAACTCGTCATCGACTTCTTCATCTTTGGTAGGTGACTTTTCTCACCTCAATTCTTGATGACGCACTCGTGTTTTTACATTCTTACATGATTGTTGAGGGATATCTTAATCTACACCACTAAGTTGCGACCCTCTACATCCTTGTGCTATACACTTCATCTGATGCTATTTATCTAGCGTACACTATCAAACCACTTCTCAGTGAATCAGACATGCAACTCTACATTCTATGTGTTCACATCTTAATTGTTGAGGGGTCCTCCTCTATAAATGAAACTCATCTCCTTGATCACATATGCTGGGGGCATTTCTCTTATTCCCATGCCTCTTCAACATACTTACACAACAATTATGATGCATGTCTTACCGATGCATTTTAATCATATTGTATCTCAAATATTTTTCAATTCTCACCTACGATAATATCTATTTACATTTATCACATTTTTTACCTCCCATGATATACATATCCAGGTATATTCTAATCATTACCTATCTCTCTATTTCAATGAATCAACACCATCAATGACCAATACACATCACCTGTTTCTCACATAGCTAAATCATATTAGTTATTACACAACGAAAAACAACCATCGCATCACATATCTAAGTGACACATCAATACAACTAACAATGATGTCAATCATCTCATCTACTATATCTACCATATAGTTGAAAATCATAGTTACAAAAATCAAAATTTCTATGGAGCAAATGCCTACCCATCCACAGCTCAATACATGTCATGCATCATCATCACTATCACTATATATAACTTACGGGATCTCTACAACTAGCAGGCTTTAGGTGCTCAATCTACCATTGTACTATATTCTCTGCCCTTATATCTCTACAACCTCCACCTCTACAATAAATCTATGGCTCACATCCAAATGCATCTGCATGAAGTGGCCCTAGCTATGCTCTTACAGGTACTGGTTTGAACGACTTCCTTGGTGATCTTGTCGACCACACCCATACATATGGGTCTAGGGGCACATCTGGAGCCATACCAAACTACCATGACACACGTTTACTTGAAATAGCTTAATCACTCTAGGAAACCAGTCCTCTAGCAACATAGTATGCATTGGATACATCGTAGCTCTACTCCATCCTCTAGCCACCCTTGATAGGCTTTATATGGCCTCCATATAATAGTTCCTAGCCCCATATGGTCAAGCATAGACCTATAGGTAGTAGTATTCAGTCTCCTACTATGTGTGCCTATCCACCTCGATGTAAAAATATTAGGCCTCACCCAATCATGTGTCCCTCACCCAATCTTCCCATGGCCCACTGAGTGGCCTCAATATCGTAATGTGCTCATAGGCCCATACATGTAACAAATTGGTGGCTCCAAGTCCACCCCTTGGTCCTCTTGCATGAACCGATATAGATCTATGTACAAATATGCTAGTACACATCGAGCCCATGAAAATCTAGTCCCATCCTCCTCTATGCACCAACACATATCATGCATCTTATACAAGATGCCCACTCCACCACCCTCATCTACCACTGATAAAGCAATACCAACTACAATGAGCTTCCGCAATCATGGAACACCTAGTCTTAATATGGCATCCAGGCTAATATAGGTCTATGTATGTACCCGTTTCCCTGAAAAGTATCACCTAATTTCTCTCCTTTTCCTCTGAGCATCCTCTACACCCATCACCTAGACTCTCTCACCCAAAACTAGTAGTCACAATATGTGAATAAACATCCTCTAGGGTCACAATCATTTCAAAAGTAGGTAACCAAAAAGTACAAGTGTCTACACACACCACTCACATAATGCAGTAATCATCAACATATTATGGGGTACCTCCCCCAGTATCTCTATGTGCAGCAGGCTAACACTGTCTAATATGTCCCACTCAACGTCAGATAGGCCCAAATTCAACAATGTACTCAAGTGTCGACCTCCACAGAACTCCCTCGAATGAATATCCCTTTGCACAATGACATAAAAACCAAAAAACTTCATGACATTAGTACCTCATATATACTCAAAAATAAATAGCTCATATTACAACATCATCAAATTCCACATATTTCACATTCTGTTGTCAAAACATCCTCCTGGGTCACCAATGCCCAGGAGCAGGATGCGAGATGCCTAGGAGCATGGTTACCAGTGCCTAGATCTGGTGTTGGTGTCCCAAAGAATGTTTGCCTTGTTATTCCCGCCCAGGTCAGAAATGCACAGAAACTCAAAAATCCAAAATTTACAATTTTTTTTGACAAAAACAAGCTACTTTAATCACATTTTTCAAAAATAATCACACTTACCAACTCATTTGTCATTTATGTTGCCACGGTCACCGCCAGCATCTCAAACCTAGTCAATCTCAGTGCTCTAATATGCGGCATCATTAAAAGCTCAAAGATCAAATTCTTAGTCAATCAAGGTTCAAATGAAGTCACTATTCACTTTTTATCATTACTATATATAACACTTTTCTCAATTTCTAATTTACTATAGTCACCATTTGTGCTCATTTTTTAACTAATACACGACACAGATTTTGCTCATATCTTGAGCTTCACTACTCCATTTTCTACACAGTCTATTCCATTTGGTTTAGAATTTCTCCCACCATCATAATCTACACATCTCACAATGCTATATTCTAATCTGGAACAGCTTCAACTCAATATACACACATTTTTTTGTGACTGCTAATATACTTCATTTTTCTCACTCTTACATCATTTCACATCTTCTTTCGGCTCAAAGTTCCTTCTTACTACTACTCTACCTTTCACCAAAAGGGGGGCATATAATTTGGATCACCCTGTGATTCCTCTCAGGATACTATGTGATCACTACACACTCTTAATACATCGTTATAAAAAATTTACTCATACAACATTCAACATTTTCTACTAATTTATATCTATTCCCCCTAATGACCTAATCTGGGGGCAAAAGGAGAAAAATCTCTCCATGAGTAATCTATCATATACATCAATCTCAATCATAAGAATCAATTGGTACAATCCCATCACTTCATTATTCCTCCCAAATGACCTAACCTTGGGAGTTACATCACTACTTCCTCCCAGATGACCTAACATGGGAATCATTTTTACATCGCTTCTAGATGACCTAACATGGAAGCCATCTAGTAGTATACATATCGTGACACCCATGGAGTGGGGGAAATGAGATGTCATTACCTTTCCTATGCTGCTCCTATATGGGTTATTCAATATGGGATCAACACAAATAAAAATGGAACAAAATTTGGTCTTTATCCGTCTGTAGAGGTTTGAACTTTTGAGGATGTAGTCATATTTGGAGGGTAAAACTAGATCTCTCTCCCTAACACTCTTCATCTATGGTGGTAGGACGCCAAAATCCTTAAATTTTTCAAACATACAAAATTGGGTCCGGAATTGATCACTCCCTACCCCTTCAAATCTCCATTAACAATAATTGGAAATCTCCAAATCACTCGAAATCAAATCGTCAATTTATCCCAAGTGCTCCTTACAATGGTTCGCCATCTCTATTTATGCCACATGGATCAACACGTTGATCCATGGTTCACCATGCTATATGTTCTCATATTCTGTGCGTACTTATGCAATAGGGCTTCTCCAAAATTCTCATAGGTATGTTCCTTACTTCCTTTACACTACTTGAATTTCATTCAAATAACATAAAGGGGGGAAAATGTAGACACAAAATCATACACATACTACTATTTTACTATACCACCAAGTATGTTGTTTTATGTATGGATCTTGAGTAAGAAAATTATTCATTGGTGACACACTTCCTAGTCCATTTGCTTGATTTGATTGTTTCTATCAGTTTTTATCTCTCACATCTGTCACTTCTACACCCAGTTCTGGTCAGGTCACAGGGATCCATGTCTGTTAGTATTCTCACATTTTTCATCAGTTGTCTTAGGACACTAGTGCCCAGGATTGGACTCCCTGTCCACCCTAGGCGCTCCTATCCTCTTTTTTTTGGTTCACATTTTTGACATTTGTGGTCATGCCTTTTCAATTTTCTTACTCCTATCTTGAGGTCCTATTCGACATGTCATGTCACTAGTGTCGAAATTCAAACAAGAGATCCCTATATAAACACAACATACATACCATTATAAGGCCAGGTAATTTTATCAAGGGCTATCTATCTACATACTATCAAAGGGACTACTTTTTTGGGCTTATTACTCTGCATACACTAGATAGGAAGGGGAAGTTCTAAATTCCATCGACACATTCACATTATATCTAGCTTGTAGCCCACTATCTTAGCATCATTGGCGTGAGGGAAACCTAAGGACACTATTACACACATAGAACTACATGGAGTTTGAGATGTAGTGCAATTCCCAGATCGTAAGTTCACTCATTCGGGTGACTGTCGGGGTTAGTCTGACTCCCCATTTTACAACTTTTCTTTTTAAGAGTTGATGTGTGTTTAGGTTTTGCAAGATATTGTTTGTTTTGCAGGTTACCAACAAACTCGATGATCTACAGGTGATCAACAGTGAAGGGTAGAAAAACTCTAGAGACACTAGAAAAATCAGGTTCTAACCCTCTGTGAAGTCATAGGCACCTACAAAAGGTATATAGCACCCTTGCCCCTGCCCAAGTGCCCTAGTCTAGGCTATTCTGCAAGTTACAAAATTTATATCGAGTATTTCTAACATCCTGCCCAACCTATTCATCAGTTGTTCTAGTTTGGGTATACTTCTATATAAGTGTAAATTAGATAAGTGTCATATCTCTCTCATTTTCTTACATAATTACAGCTTTAGAGTGCTTAACATATTGAATATTTTTGCACATCATTGTAGTAACTCTGAAAGTAGATTTAATAATAATAATTCAGATTTTATTAAAAAAATTATTAGATAAGGCAAAAAATAGGTATCGGATCCTAGGGGCCATACAAGAGAGAGGAGCAAAAAGAGATAACCAACAGGAGTTACCAAACCAAAAGAGTCCCAGAAAATGAGTTAAAAAATCTTAACTCTTACAATGCAAACTAGACCCTAGAGAGGAAACCCCTAGAAACAGACAAAAAAAAACAACTAAGAACCAAAAGTTTTCCAAACTTCCGCCCACAGCTCAGAGAGGGCTCCAGTAACTTTTATCACACAACCAAGGAGCTCCAACCAAACACAGCAAAACAAGGGATCAAGACCTATCGTGGCCACCATTATCCATCTCCTCCTTAGAGCTACTGATCCTGAGGTTGAATTTCCTTCTTTTGTTTCCTGATTCCATCATTTCCACCCTGTCCATCAAAACCTTCGCTTGATTTTCCAGCTCCTTAACTCTATGTTTAGTCTGAACTTGATCGGTGACCATTTTCTTGGAGATATTGATAATGTCCGTCATAGAATCTCTTTGGCTAGCACTAGCAACCTCCATGGCCTTCAAGACACCCTCCAGGTACAACATTTTCCTACTCCAATCATCGAAGACTTTAGGATCACCCACATAATCTGTTTTCCTGGACGCACTGGCCTCCCCAAGGTCATCGTCTCTATTGACTTTTTCCCAATCCTTTTCCACATCGATATCCTTGCCCACCTTCATTTTATTGAGGAAAACAGTAAGAGTGATATTGTCCTCCTCATCATGCTCATCCATCACTGACCTCAAAGGAGGGACCAGGGTTAGAGTGCCATTCTTGACCAGCAGGAGAATCAAACCTTCGTGCAGGGAAGCTCCACCTTGTCTTGTTGAAAGACAATCAAGAAATTCGTGAGAGAGGTAGCAAGAAAGAAAGGGATACTGATCATCACCTTGTGCTAGAACATGTTGAGCAGGGTCATATGGTGGGTATAGATCTTTCTATACTTTCCCTCCAAAGTGATGTATTTCATGAGTTGGAGGCATACGTCCTTCCACACACCATGGATGCAAGAGCGAGCAATACCATATGTGAAAAACCTGCACCTCTCTTTGCCAACAAAAAACATGTCAATCTCCAAATCCCTGTGTTTTCTATCCTTATAGAGCTTCAAACCTTCCATTTTCATTTCAATAATCCTGGTAATGTTGGTCTCCGAGACCTCAACATCCATGCCATGAATATGAAAAACCCCCTCCTTCCAAGCAATGCCGAAATATTTTGACAATATAGAATCATGACCATGTAATTTGGTGATGAAATTGCTGAATCCCCTAACCTTAAGATTATTCCACAGACTCTGATTGTTCTCTTCAAAGTTTTGACTAGCAGGCTCCACCCTGATTTTGTCACCTCCCATCTTAGCTTTACCAAACTTCCCTTTCAATCAGCAACACCCCAAAACTAGTAGCAAGTTCACCCTTTCAAAAAATGAGCAGAGAAGATGACTAATGTGAAAGTTCCCAAGGTACTTAAAATACATACGCCCACTCGTGCCACCATTATGGAACTTAGTGCCCCTTTTCCTTAATGATTTCATCATTAATATTAGAGGGAAGCTTATCTCCAATGCCCCATATCTTGTACTCATGGCTCCAGACACCTATATTTACCATCTTGTCTACACAAATATTACCATGTCTCCACATGTGATTAATAGAAACTTTATCAAAATCCTTAAGCATTTCCTTGATGTCTTGAATGATGTTTCTTAAAGCCCAATTGATCTTGCACCTATTATTGAGAGCACTTATGATGATTAGGGAATCACCCTCAATCTGTATATCCTTAATGCCTTTATCCTTGGCTATTGAAATTCCCCATAGGAGGGCTCTGGCTTCCGCCATATTATTGGTTTGTTTTCCTAAAGGACTGGCATAGGAAAACAACCAATCACCTTCTTTATTTCTTAAGATACCCCCTCCCCCGGCTTGACCAGGATTTCCTTTGGAGGCTCCATCAAATTTGATCTTGATAGTAGATCCCACCGACTTGTTCCAGTTCATAATCTTATTAGGGTTGTGGCTAATGACCAGAATATAGGCAAGATTTTCCAGCACAACCTGTTCCCCTTTCAGACAAATCTTGTTAGTTTTACTTTTAAAGAGTTTGAGATTTTCCTTTATGGCTACTAGGATCTTCCTCTTTATCACCACAATTTGTGGCTTCTGGTCTCTAAAGACACAATTATTCCTTGCTTTCCAGATCCCCCATAAGAAGTGAGGTAAAGCAATCCTCCAGGCCTAGTTCAAAAAGGGAAACCTAAAGGGACTTTCCCATTTAAATCTTCTATATTGGAAGGTATGATCCATTGGATATTGAACAAATCCAAAAACATCATGAAAACACCTTTAGAGAAAGGACAATGTAAGAAAAGGTGATTCACATTTTCCTCCATTTTCCTGTATAAAGAACACCTATTAGGAATCATCATCCCTATCTTTTTGAGGTTATCAATTGATAGGATTCTATTTTGGACAGCCAGCCAGAAAAAAATATTGATCTTTGGGATCAGATCTTTAATCCATAACTTGCCCCAATAGTCTCTTTGTTGTTCTTTCTTGAAATGAGAGCTATAGGCATATTTAACAGAGAAGTTACATGAATCCTCCTCTTTCCATATGAGTATGTCCTCGTTTTTTTGGAAGATGGGGATGTGAAAGTCCCTAAGTTTCTTGTTGAGATCCTGAAAGGGTTTGAGGTCACCAAGATAGTTTGGAGGAGGGTTATGGTTTCCCAATGATACTTCTCCTCAAAAAACTAGAAATTCTTAGTCCAAATTTTACCTTTATCTTCATAAACCTGAGCCACCTCCTTCCAAATTTCTTAATCAGCTAAGGGGACCTCTTCAATCCAGCTGTCCCACAAAAATCTGATCATGTTCCCCTTCCTAATCTCCCAGGAAGCACCCTTGGAGAGGATGTCTTTAGACTCCATTAGGGAATTCTAGAAATAAGAACCTTTAGGAAGGTTATTATGGAAGAAAAAGGAATCAATTCTGCCATAATTCCGCAGGAATTTCTTTTTTATTATATCAACCCATAGGCCTTCCTCTCTAGCTATTCGCCAACCAACTTTGGCTAATAGAGCTTTGTTCATAATAGGAATTTTCTTCAGGCCCAAACCACCACACAACTTTATCTTAGTAACTTTGTCCCGCGCCACTAGGGGGAATTTAAAATCTTCTGAAGCACCAACCCAGAGAAATCTTTTCTGAAATATTTCCAAAATAGTTTTTATTTTAGCCGGAAGTTTTAATAGTTTTTTGTTAACTCTTTCGAGCATGGCATTCCAAATAGAGCTATCAGGATTTTTAAGGAGAAGAGGCATTCCAAGGTAGGAATCTGGAAATTATTTGATTCTACAACCAAGGATATGAGAGAGCCTAGCTTGAACATTTTTATCTACATTAATAAAATAGACAACACTTTTAAGGAAATTGACCATCTGCCCTGAAACCTGTTCATACTCGTTGAGAGAAAACTTGAAGTTGGTGGCCTCTGGATAGAGGCCTTCTCCATCAGTAAGTTTTCATCAACAAATTGATTGAGGCAAATAGGAGGGAGCCCATTTGAAATCTTAATACCCTGGATATTCTTAGAAATCATAGCATGCTTACAAATTCTACTCAAGGATTCAGCCATGATAGCATAAAGGAAAGGAGATAGGGGATCACCTTGTCTTAATCCTCTACCAGCTCTAAAGAAACCTTCCAGACTACCATTAACCAACACTGAATAACTAGCAGTAGATATACAGGTCATAATCATGCTCACCATAGTCTTATCAAACCCCACTTTTTCAAGAATAGCCTGAAGGAAAGACCAGTTAATCCTATCATAGGCCTTGTACATATCAAGCTTAAGGAACATAGTTGATCTAGCAGATTTATCAATGGAATGAATGGCTTCCTGGATCACTACAATACTATCAGTGATCTGTCTCCTCAAAACAAAGGCTCCTCAGTTCCCAGAAATAAAATGGGTGAGCACCGACCTGATCCTGCAAGCTATGATTTTGGTTAGAATTTTATAACTCATGTTACACAGGTTGATTAGTCTAAAGTCCTTGACCTCATTGGCTCGAGTAATTTTGGGAACGAGGACCAAAAATGTGTTGTTGAGCTGTCTGAGAAGGTTCCCATTTTTGAAAAATTCTTGGACCATATCAATAACTTCAGTCTTTATCACCTCCCAGCATTTTTGATAAAAGAAGGCCTGAAAACAATCAGGGCCTGGAGACTTATCAGGTTCCATATCAAAGATCACATACCTAATTTCCTCTTCAGAAGGGATCTTTAAGAGCTCACGATTTTCCTCCAGAGATATCACTTTCTAGAAAAAAATTCAGAATATTGTTTTGTCTTTGCTCCTTAGCCCCATGGCCCTGTTGAAAGAGATCCTTAAAATAATTTATAATGACCTGGTTGATATCCTTACTTTCTGATAGGATCTCTCCATTCTCGTTCTTTATTTCAGATATCTTAAGGAGATTTGTCTGAGAGGTCGTCGAGAAATGGAAAAAAATTTGTATTCCTATCCCCCTCCTTAATCCATTTCACTCTCGATTTCCATTTCCAGTACAATTCTTCTTTTGCCAGGATGTTATGATACTCAATCAGGAGATTTTGTTCTTGTTATTTTAGAATCAGATTGAGACCATCAATTTCAATAAATTCCTCAATATTCCTTATATCTTCTGCCACTCTACTTTTTTCCTGGAAGATGTTTCCAAAAACCTCTTTATTCCATCTTTTGAGACAGTTTTTGAGATGCTTTAATTTAAAAATGAGTCTGTAACTAGCCACCCCAAAAACCATGATATTCCACCACTCCTTGATTCTGGTAGGGAGATCAGGATGATCTAACCAAATATTTTTAAACCAGAAGGGCCTAGCTTTCTTGATATGAATCCCCAGTTTAAGGAGGAAAGGATTATGATCAGATCCAATTCTGGGAAGAGTCTTGAGGGAGTAGAGCTGATTCATCATACAGAGGTGACTCACCACAAACTTCTCCAATCTAATTTGAATAAGTTCTGACCCAATTCTCCTATTGACCCATGTGAACTTTGATCCTTCCAGTTCCAAATCCACCATCCCATTGATGTTGAGGAACTCAGCCAGATCTTCCATACTATCAGTGAAGGAAATTATACCCCCTTTTTTTCCCCTGGAGAGAGGGGGGAATTGAAATCTCCTCCAATAAGCAAATCTTTATCTTTGAATAAATTTCTGAAAGACGTGAGGTCCCTCCAGAGCTTCCTTCTCTCACTCACATTGTTAGGTGCATAGATATTAGAAACATACCATGATTTCTTTGAGGAAAGGTTCGTGAAACACATAGCCACATGACCTGGAGCCGAAAGGATGAGAACACCATGCACAATGTTGGAGTCCCAAAGAGTGACCACCCCTCTAGAGGCTCCCACAAAACTATGACCTTCCCAACAGATTTCTTTCCAAATAGACCTACCCACATCTTTGAATCTCTCCATAGACATTTTAGTTTCTTGAATCATAAAAATATCAAGTTTATTTTTCATTCTAAGATCCTTAGCTAATCTATGTTTACTGGGGTTATTTATACCCCTTATATTCCAAGAAAGACAAATCATTAACATTTCTTTTTACAGGGAAGAAAATTCTCTAGAGTCTTCTGAATACCAGCTTCTACTTCCCTTCTTGAATTTGTCTCCCTTACTTCCTTGTTACTTTTCCTACCTTTTAGGCTTGAATCTTTACTCACATCAGCTTGGGAGCTGCTACGAGTAACATGTTTGGATTTACTCACGGGGGTCTTCAGGGATCCCATCTCCTCATAGGTATCAGGAACAAGGTCTATTAGAATCTCAAAACCAATTGACATAGATAAATCTTCCTCTTGCCTTTGTCCAAAGGAGGTCTGACCTATAGAAGACACCTCTTCCAAAGATAATCCATCTGCAACTTGCAAAGCAATTTTATTGTCCTCCATAACTTTACTTGCCTCATTCTCGGAAACCTGGGTTTCTTCTTCCGTGACCAAATCTAGCAGATCCTCATGCTTTTCATTAGATTCTTCATTGATGTTTCCTTGTACTTGCGAACTTGATTCTTCTCTTTCTTCACTGGATTTATTGGGTGGGAGCAATGGTTCTTCTATTTCGGGATTTTCCTATTGGATATTTTCAACCCTGCCATTCCTTCCAACCCTCTTCCATTCCTTTGTCTCTTTTTCTGGACCCAAATGTTGGGGTATGACCTTTGTCTCAAGCTTCTTCTTTTTAAATTCCAGACACAGGCATTGTTCATGGCCTACTAACTTGCATTTCTTACAGGAAAATGGGGATGGATCATAATCAAACCTCTGCACCCTTACCCCCTCTGGGGTCATAAGCTTAATATGTGCTTCCATACATGATTCTTGACTCATATTAACACAGAATTTGGTATGGGTGAGTCTAGTATTAGCTTTCGTAACCGGATCCAGAGCAATGGGGCTCACCAGGATCTTCGCTATACCAAAGAGAACCTGTGGTTTCTAGAATTCCAATGGTAAACCCAGAAGCTTAACCCAAATCAAAAAATCTGTAACAGGATTTTCAAAGGGATTAAAGGTTGGCTCCCATTTCTAAACAATGACATGATATTTTCCAATGAACCAAGGTCCTTCAGTCAAGATTTTCACAACATGTTCCTTACTAGGCAGGATCACTAAGAAGTACCCATTAGCATAAACTAAAACTTCAATGTTCCCATTAGCTTCCCATCGTCTCTTTACCCAACTTCTAAAATAATCAATGTTTGGTCTAGTCCCCATACATTTAGCAAACAAAGCTCCTTCCATGGAGACTTTAGTTCTAGCCAAAAAATAAATAGGAACTTTGAGGGAGAGATTACCTTTTTCCTTAACAGGTTCCAGGATCTCCGTGACCCTTTTATCCCATTTGTTCCCCCCCAAAAGTTCCACCCACATGCTTGGCCTTCCATTGTTCTCCGTCGTACTAATGGGCTCCACGATCACGTGATTCTTCAGGCCTTCCTCATGTTTGCCCTACAGCTTTGACAGACCCTCGTGTTGTTCCTGCTTGTTTTCAAAAATTGAAAACTCCCACTCCTCCTGCTCCTCAAATTTTATTAAATCATTTACATTTTTTATGTTTAATTTTTTACTAGCATATTTTCCAGTGTTGTTACTTCATTCTCATACCATTTGGATTACTAAACAAATTTTCACCCTCCATGGTTGAGACATGAGATTCATCATGTGCTCAATTCGTAGGAAGGTAAGTTTTGATAAGTTTCTTTCATTTAGTTTTCTTATTTATTACTTCGTATACAATCAATAATTTCTATTTTGATGTATTATGCTTCTTTCCGAAGACCATCATGCACTACAATATTATGACATGTAAATATATTTGGTTAGGGAACATCCATACACCTTATTTTTCACATTTACAAATGATTTATCTTTGTAATTTATTAATGCATTAAACTTCTTAAGTATGTGCCTTGAGGTACGCACTAAGACCGGGGTTTGGGCCGGTTAGCAATGCCTTGTGAGATATTTTCACAACACTTAGCCTTTGATATAACATGCCTTCTTACAACCACTTGATATCCTTAGTAATAATACCTTTATATCATCTTCCTATAACACCTTTAGATCACCTTAAGAATTAATTCATGCACTCTCCAAGCATTTTCTCTATCTTCATTCTCTTCCCTGATGTTTTATCTTTTATGGATTGTTTATAGTTAACTATATTGACCATAGAAATTTGTTTCTTGTTGGTTACATTGACCATGATTGATGTCATTGACTAAATGAGATAGTAAGTTCAGAGCATGTTCTCCTATGTATAGGTGTCTTAATTGTCACTTCTATAATATATCATTACATAATTTTCCATGCCTTTTCTCACAAATCTACCCTTAAAGATTCATGAGGTTTAGGGACTTAGTGGAGCTTATACTTGAAGGGAATCTTTGAAGAATTGGGCTACTAGGAACATCAAGAATAATAGTTACACTAGTAAGGTCTACATTATTATTTAGAGACACCACTTTAGTTTTTCTAAGTATTCTACCTATTCCTTTTATGATCCACTAGCGAAAACCCTCTCACAAGGTGCTACTAGCCTTATAGGGGGTCACTGCATCAATAACGTCTTCATAAACATATATGTTAGTAAAGGTTCCTAGATTACGACATCAAAACTTGTAATAGGTTGTAGTCTAGATTAAAACATGGTATATAATTACATCTTTCAATTACGTAATAGGTTATATACATAGAATTCACGAAAAGAGAACCATATCACAGAAATCCCATAATGCAATAGAATTAAACAGATCTTTAATAGAACACAAATGAAAAAAGGAACTATATTGAAGTACTTTCTATTAGGATCCAAGATCAACCTTATTTCAAATAGGATTCATAGCTTTATACAAAATGTAATGACTATTTAATTACCATTCCTTTCGTCTCCTTCTCGTATATTCAAAGGCTTTTCATATTCTCTTCATATGTGCAAAGAAGATATGCATTCTATATTTTGTCTTATACCATTATATACATACAAAATGAATGTAGAATCATGAACTACATGCATGTCGACATACTATCCCATTTTAATATCCAACACTTTCCCGGACTTAATAGTTGTCTAGTTGTGAGAAAAAAATTGATTCGAACTACTGGGGAGTTATGACTATATTTAATTATGTCTAGTGTATAGTGATGGTTGTGGTGTGTTGTAAATTAATCTATTTGCATTCAACATAGAGGACATTGTTTACCAATTTTCATCCTCTGCACACTACTTAACCACCCTTTTAGGTTTTCAATCTATGGGAACTACCTCATAATCTGCTCTTACGGGTTTTCTGACTACACATACTTGCTTAAAGATATACCAAAAGTTTTGCACTTAATATATTTACCTAATTACCTTCCATAAAATTGTGTTACTCTTTGTTTACTAGTGTTTCTTAGTCTACTTTGGCTACTCCATTTACTATGTTTAAATATAAGGGGTGAATGGTGGTGGTGACAATATGAGTGCGGACTTGGCTCTTAGAAGAAGAATATGTGAAATAATGAACCTTGACATGTTATTCATTGTCTTCACAGTTGGAAGAATGATCTATAGATTTTCCTTGTGTGTATTCCAATCTGCAAAGGCTTCACTTATTATTCTCTATTACATCTGCAATTGTGTGAGTGTGTGCATAACTGCATATAATTGGTCGTCCTTGGCATGTTGGGTAGCTTGATCGTGAATTAGAATAGCTGTCTGGATATCCTGAATGAGTTTCTCCACTTAGTATCTCATTCAATATGATTTAAGCCTCGTGAAAGTGTTCCTTATCACATTTTGTTATCATTCCCACAATCATAATTCACTAACATTATCCCTATCTTTCAGTGATGACTACAAATCCGTTTCAAATTTTGTATCCTCTACCTTTGTCATCATTTTTTGGTGTAGTTTTTCCCCCACCTCAATATCATTCTAATTATCTCTCATGGAAGCCTACAACTATGTGTTCCAATCCAAGAGTTTAAATATTAGTTTTTTCCCTTGAGCTTCATCCTGCTAGATCATTGTGACACACTTTTTGAGTATGATTATGGACTCTTTTACTCCCTACTTTGTGTTGGGTACTTGTGTTGTGATTTTTTTCACCGCTTCATTATTGTTCCAATTATCCACCACATTATCAATGAGAAGTGTTATCTACATTACTTCGCTCATGACTTGGTTGTGTATGGTGGCTTTGATCATATTGGGATAATGTTGTCCAACATATGACCTTAGAAATCACAATTATTTCTCCAAGTTATCCTTATTCCAAGCCATCTACACTGCATCTTATCCTATATTGGATTACAATGTGTACACTCCTTTAATATTTGTTTGCAATGATAATTACTCCAAATCTACTTCCATTGTGCTGATTGTATACAAGGATGTTGTGGTTTGCGTACTTTTCTGAGTAATCTGTGGGAGTACACTGTGAACATGGGATGAAGGGAGAATCAACTTACTCTTTCGTGTTGGCATTATTGATTGTATTATCCACCCAAATATTTATGCATCTCCTTTCTTCTTCTTATGCCTCTGTTGGTGTTATGTTGGATGTACCAGCCTTTGTTTGTTCCTTTTCTTCTTTGGTGTTTGTAGTTGTTTGTTCTTGCAACTTTCAATCTTATGTTTCTCTCTTGTCTTCCTCTTGCTTTTTAATTTCTTCTTCTTTCCTTCTACTTTATTTTGATTCCATTTCTTTCTCCTCTACTTCTTCCTTAGCCCATGCTTCCTCTTCTTCCTTTTGTTGTTCTTCTCTTTGTTTATTCTCTTTTCTTCTCCTCTCTCTACTTCATTTCTTCTTCTCTTTGTTTCTCCTCTCTAGATTATTTTCTTCTCTTTACTTCTCCTCTCTCTCTTTCTTTTCTTCTTGTTGTTGTTTCCTTTTCGTGTCCATGGATTTTTATGTGTTGGCCTCTACAATTTCTATCTTCTGATGCTCTTCTTCCTATTCCTTGTGTACTCTCTCTTCATCTTATCTTTTTCACTTTGCATTTTATTGTTTATGTAGTTTTTCTTCAGCTTCCTTCTGATTCAAGAATTGTTGTTCAGTTGTGTCCTCTTCTTGACCAATTTTCTGTGCTAGTTCCTCCACTGACTGTGTATTGATCTGTGTGATGAGTTTTTGTTCCTACATTGTTTTTCCACTTCAAATTTCCATTGCACCAATTTCAAATGGGTTACTTATTTCTTGAAAATATGGAGGAGGATAAGGTGTGTTTGGCATTTAGATTGCAACTTTAGGGATTGTGCTTTTGATTATTATTTTCTCCTTGACTTTGTGTCTCTTCAACATTCTTAGCTCCCTGTCATCAATAGATTTTTTTTAACCTATTGTGTAGTTGTCTTCTATTGGTGTATGTCCTCCTATGTAAGTGAGGATATTATATGCAGGATGACACTCATACCTAGCATAGTTAGTTCTTTGACTGCAACAATTCACATCACTATGAAAGGGCTTGTTTCAATTATTTTCTTCTTGTGTGGGGATACTAAGAGTTCCTCCTTTAGTGTGGATACATCAATCTCGTGGTCATTTATACCCTCCTTTATGTTGTATACCAATTATTCTTGTGTCACATCCTCTCATCCTGCAATGATCATGAGAGACTTTGGCATCAATGAGAGTATGACCCTATATTTTATCCTTATCTTCTTAGTTACGGTTTATTCTATTGCGATGGCTTTCTATGTGTACCATTCATGTTCCTCTGACATAAACACCTTGGTACCCATTTCTAAGATGGTGATTGCATGCATTCTCTCTCATTCAATTTACATTTGTTGAAAAAGTAGATTGGTAAACCAACTAGGTAATCTGGGGTCTATTTCTACCCTTGGTGATTGTCTTTGTATCAGTGCGATGATCAACTACTTGCCTCTTTTACACTTAGCTTCCCTTGTTGATCCTACTTAGTTTCTCTCATCGAGTTGATCCTACTCAATTGCTCCAATCTATAGCTCCCCTCATTGGTTGCAATGGCCCTTGTGTGTGCAATAGTCAGAAAATTGTTAGGATAATGCCATGTTGTATACTCAGTTAAACCTTAACTATATCCTTGTTGATGAAAAATAGAAGTGACTTTGGATGTTTGGAATTGGGGACCTCTAATCACAGTATGACCCCATTGTGTAATAGAGTGATTTTAACATATAGGGATGTATACGTTCTTACCTCCTTGGGTACATGGGTGTTTGTGCTAATTTGTTCTCCAAGTTTTAGTATCCAACTTTCAAATAATTACGTTTCTTCAAAATTTATGTAGGGATTTGTTGGGATATACTACGCAAATAAATCTTATGAGAAGTACTCAATTTATACTTCTATAATGCCCTTGGGGGCCTTCCAATGTGTGAAACAGAGCAATATGATGAGCCATTGGTGTTGGATCACTTTACCTCCTACTTACGTTATATTTTGTACATTTGTGTTAAGATCATGTGTGTGAAGTTCAACTCAGTTGAAATTTACATCATCATCCCACATTCTTGTAATAATGTCAAAAAATCCCAGGGATTCTTATTTACTCCGTCTGGTTTCCTACCAATATTATTTTGTTATGATTTCTGCTAAAATTTTGACTACGTGATTTGTGATGGTCCCCAATGGGATGCCTATCCCTTTATGTAAATGACCATATATGATCACAGTTGTCAAATTTATAGGTTGTCTGGTGATTTTTTATGGTAGAATAGAGATACCCTGGTTTGGGAGACCTATAGCTCAAACAATTGTGTTTGCATTAATGGGAACACTATCTTGTTTAGAGAACCAGATGGGTTCATTGTGATATTTTCTCATGATTGTGTTTCATGAACTCGAGATGGTCTCCCATGTAAGGCATTGTTGCGAGCATGTGCACCATTATTCCTTAGATTGTGTCCTTTGGTACAATTTGCCCTTATGCAACTTCTACTTTGGCTTTGGGTTGCTTTACCCTCAAAACTTTTAGGGAACACTCTGATATCTCGTGGTGATGTGGGTCACTCCACCTAGTCTGTTAGAGGATTGCAGAGATCCCCATGTCTTTTTTTACATCCAAGAGGGAAAGGAATGTAAATCCTTGTTCTTGTATCATTCTTTAGATTGTTGATCCAGTAGTTCTATTGAAATGTGTAGACATGTAAAATGTCGACATGATCATTTAGAAAATAATTACATTCATTTTACAATATTAATCCCTCTCCTATCACTAATCATATGATAATTAATTATTAAATTAATTATTATATTCTAACTATTTCTATTATCCATTTCAAAATTACATCCTACCCTTATTAATATTAATACTTCATTAATATATCAAAATCCTACTAACTAATCTCTATTAACTATTTCTAGGAATTTAAAATTACCACCCACCTACCACCTACTCTATGCCTACTCTACAACTAGGCTCTCCATCTAAATCTCACTATTAAAAATAATTAACAATACCTAATTCCAAGCTAAATGATCCTCTAAATCTAGAGGATTTTATTTCTAGAAGCCTCTAATATTTTTCCTCTTTTATTCTCTAATATTTTAATTTGTGCCTCTCTCCATTGAATATTTAATTCAATGGAGAGTTCTTCCAAAATATAGAAATTTCTAATTCTAGAGCATTCTTCATTCTCATGCATTCTACACCATTGATCCATATCCTACATGGATCGATCTCAACCCTCCATTTATCCTTCCTTTAGCTATAAATAGTGATGCCACCCTCCATGCACACCACCTTACAACAATTGCCAGTATATGTCGTCAAAATATCCAATCAAGCTATCAATCACTAAGCATTATAATAAGAAAGAATTCTTCATCTCAAGAAGGGGAAGTGCTGCCAAATTGAATCCAAAAATATGAAGCATTAGAGCATTCCATTCAAGAACATATCCAAGCTATCAAAGAGGAGGATTTCCACTTGTAGGTAAGTACAAGTATACGATCTTCTCCCTCTTTCTATCATTTCTCAATCGAAGGTAGGTAGATAGTTGTGTTAGCATAGGATTTAAATCAGTTTATTTCCCAGTTTATAAGTTGCATACTAATGCCACTTTTTTCTTACAAAATGATCCATTTATTTGTCTAATTATATTATTGTTTCCTCGCACTTTTTCTTTGTTAGTACTTCGCTCTTGTTTCTTTTTTGAGTTGGCATGAAAATTAATTATTGCTAATTTAGTCACATGTTTATACCTTTGATGATTTATAAGTGGTCATTTTTGAACTATTAATCACTTGATCTACCTCCTTAATTGCTTTTATCCATTTTATATTTCATTTTCTATGAGATCTTATCCCTTTGATGCATCATCCATACTACTAGCTAGATATTGCTTTTTTTCAAATTTTTGAACTTGTCTTTTTGTTTCCTTTTCTATATTGTTTACTGTGCAAATTTCCTAGACTTATTAGATTCATTCCATTTCCCCCCTTGTTGATTTATGCCCTACTCAATGGTGATCTTGTTTGAATAATTTCTAACTTACACACACTCGCACATACAAATTAATTTCACAAACATCTAATCTATGAAACTTGAAAATTTGAACAACTTCCTATTCTTACCATTATACCGAGGAACTTATTTTCTTCTTTGATACTTTGTGTACTTACACATTGTAGGATTTTAGCCTAGATCTATTTATTCTTCCAGAAAATATATTTCCCTATAGATCTTGCACTATTACAGTACCTTATTTTGTAATGATGAATGATATATGGGCCTTTCCATATTATGCACAATTTTCCTAGGTGTGCTTTAAAACTGCTTTCATACACTAAAACCATTTATTCTGTTTGGAGTTCGTTATTGCGTAGGTTGCAGTCATGCTATGATTTCTTTCCCTATTTTTATACTTCTTGATTTCATTGTGATGTTTCCTTGCATTCCTCCATTTTTTATCTAATCTAATAGTATGCTTTCAATAGATTATTTGTCTCCCAACTAAGTAACTATTGCAAAGTGAAGGCTTGGTACAATATATTCCATCAAAATGATTGCTTCAATTCCATAAACCAATTGGAATGGTATCTTCCTGTATTTTTCTTGTAGTTTGTTTTGTATTCCCATAGAACTGTGGGTATTCGATCTTCCCAATCATCCCTTTGCACATTGTAGATCTTCATTAAAAAAAATTCAATTTTTTTTTTTGTAGATTCCACTTTTTTGATTGCTTGTGGATGATATGTTGTAATTTTTTGGTGTGTAATCATAAATTCTTCTGTGACAATTTTAATGGTATTATTCAAAACATTTGTGCTCCTATCACTTACTAGTTACTATGGACGTCCAAATGTTGTGATTATGTTTTCATATAGGAATTTAGTCGTGTCCATTTATGCGTATTTTTTTGTAGCTACAACTTCTATCCATTTTATAATATAATCAGTTACTATGATTATAGATATTGCTTTGGAACTTCTTGATCGAGGGTGAATTAGCCCAATGAAGTATACTCCCCATTTCTCAAATGGTTTCATCGCTAACATGAGATTAAGATTCATTTCATGCTTCTAATTGGTTTACCCCCTCACTAAAAAATGTCGCAATGCTTTTCCATATGATGTGCATCCTAAAACAAGGTTGACCACAAAATTCTATTGTGTAATATCTATTTTACAGTGATTTCCCCTATAAAATTTCCTCCATCTATGCCTTCATGAGCTTCACACAGTAATAGTTCCCTTTCATGTTATAACACAACTTTACGCAATACTTCATTTGTGCCTAGCTTGTACAAAAATCCATTGATGATAGTATATGGTAAAGCCTTTATAATCAAATGTTTCTTTTCTTTCTCTATATAGTGTTGTGGAAATATTCCTCGTTGTAAGAACTGCATAATTTATTTTGATTGTTCTGGTATTGTGATAACACGAAATAAGTATGCATATGGGGCATTTTCATCTAATTTTTCTTATTATTCTCCTATGTTTATGCGATGCAAATGGTTTGCTCTTACATTTTCTCTTCCTGGTTTCACATTTATTTTAAACTTAAACGCTTGGAATAACCTCAACTATCTTGATATCTGACCTCCCAAAATTGGTTTATTCATCAGATATCACAGTGATTGGTGATATGTGAATAATTCAAACTCAATTTCTAATATATATTACTTGAACTTTTGGAGTGCCAAAATCATAACCAGAGCTTCTCATTTTGTACTTGTGCAGTTTCTTTATGCGGATGAAAATTTCTTTCTTGAAAAGTGGATTGGATGGTCTATACCTCCTTCCCCTAGTTGAGCTATAATTGTTCCAATTGCGCTACCCGACGCATCAAAAGGTACACATGGAAAATCTTTGACCAATCTGGAAATACTAGTATTGGCGCACCAACAAGTTTTGTTTAAATTGTGTTAATGCATTTTTACATTTGGTTGTCCATTCAAAATTTTCACCCTTAAGTCAACTTCTCCATTGGTTGTACTATGTTTGCATATCCCATGATAAATTTATTATATTATCTTGTATGTCCCATGAACACACGAGTGCAAGGGTGTTTTTGGTGGTTTGAGTCCAATTATGACAACTATTTTTGCTTGATGAACCAAAATTTATTCTTTACATACTACATGTCCAAGTAGCACTCCAAATGGTGTAAATAAAAAAATATTCTCTTAAATTTAATGAAATGCACAAAGATTTACATATTTCTAACATTATACGTAGCTTGGATACAAGTTCTTTGAAAAATGATAATGCTACTCAATCATCCAAGTATACTTATAGGAATTCATGAATGAAAACTTTGAACGTAGTGACAACAACTTGGGAAAAGACTGCGGGTGTATTTTTTAGTCCAAATGTCACATCTTTATATGCAAAAATTCTTTGTTTAGCTGTGAAAGTGGTTTTATCTTGATTTTCTTGTGTATTTGGGATTTGATGGTAGCCACTAAATTCATCTATAAAATGGTATACATCATGTCCCACTACTTCTTCTAAAATTTCATATGTGAATGGAGTTGGGAATCGTTCATTAACACATGCATACTTTAATGACCTATATTCTCCAAAGATTTTGATTTCTCGCATTTTCTTGGGTTTGGTGACTATAAGACTTACTCAATCTGATTTTTCTATTGGGTATATTAAACTTGATTCTATCATATGTTCCAATTCTTCTTTTACTTTGGATTTCACATTTAGATTCACTTTGTATGACCATTTCTTTATAGGTTTTCCTCCTTCTTTCAACTCGATGTGCATTTCAACGATTGATGGATCCACTCCTTTTATTTCACTAAATTTTGTATGGAACACATCTTCATAGACTCACAATAATTACAATATTTTTGACATCTCCTTTTCCATCCATTTGTCTCCCACAGTAACTAGTTTTACTATTCTTTTTGGTCTGATGTATTCTAACCTTTTGTGCACTAGTTCACCATATACTTTAGCCTTCCCCTTATTGCAAGTCTCTATAACCATCCTTGATCCTTATTTTTCTTCTATTTTTAGATTATGCAATTATGCTTCTTTTTTATTGTTCACTTCTGTTTCTATTGGTATTTGGTGAAAATGTTTTGGTTCAAATATTTCACTCAATTCATTATCCTATTGATTTTTCTAGTCATTATTGTTTTTTATTAACCCCCACTCTGTTGCATCTTTTCACTTTGCATTCTTCATTGTTTTATGTTGCGGTCTCTTTATTATACCATGCGCAGTTTTTCATGTTATTTTCTCTAGGATCTAGGAATTTTTCTCCTCTTTATGAGTCAATAGTTCCATATCAAAGGAATGTTTTAATTTTACGAAGAGAAAAATCAACCATGCGATTACTATCTTCAAAAGTGAAAATTTGAATAAAATCATTTTACAATTGTCCCCAATTGTGTGTTTCTATTCTTCTTTCTTGGTGAACATACCATGCTTTCAGTAGTGGCATCAATGTTTCTAGGGATATATGCACCCACCATTTTGGATCTATTATCTAATTTTTCCAAGATTCAATGCATTCCTAAATATGTATTTATGGGCATTCTATTGTGCAATACTTAGGTCATTTCTGAGTAATCTTGTCTTCTAGTATGAATCGTGATCACAACATTTCTGTGAATTCCTTCCAATTTATAAATTTTGATTTATGCCCAGCCCTCCATGATGCAACAATTAATTTAAGTGCATAATCCAAAGTTCTTACTCTTAATTCTATCTGAGAGACATATTTTTGCAGTTCTACTAAGAATGTATCTAAATTTGAAGTTCTAAATTATTGTAGAATACACTTTTCTTCAATATGTACATCCTCATTGGTCTTATCTTATGTTCCCTTCTCATCCAATGAGTTGAATTTTCATTTGAGTCACCACCAAATGAGGATTCTATTTACCATGGAATATGACTTTCTTCATTTAGTTCTATGTAGTCTTGATCATATTGTGAAAATTTGTAGAGATGGGATGTCTCTGATCTAGTTGGGGACCAGATATTATATCTTGGTTCTTCTCCTATGAATGGGCTCTTGGTGTGGGTCTGAATTGGAATTGGCCATAATGGGAGCTCTTCCTTTATTATTTATGTCATGCATCACGAGATGGAAGCATTTTCTTGATGCCCCACCTCAAACCAACTTTCAACATCATGCGCATATAGATACGATGGTTCTTTAGGGATGGTATATAGATTCTATTTAGTCATGTTCATTGGAATTACAAAAATAAAATCATCTAGATGTGATTCCATCTTATTGGTAATTGTGTTTGAACATCATCATATTACCATCATATACCCATTTCTTTCCAGTCAATACTGGATAATGTGTTTTGTTTGTTTTCATGTCTATGACATCAAAAAATCCTTTCAAACATATGTCTCATACTTGTATTTAAATGTCTTATAATCATCCAGTTAGGCCTACTCTACCATAATCTGTGAGGTTGAGTGTTACAGGACTATATACCAAAGCAGGAGCTCCCATTGCTTCCCAAGTGGATTTTGGCATCATGTTAACGGTGCTTCCAAAATCAAACATTGTGTCTCTTATTTAGTAGTCTCCCAAAGTTACATTTAGTTAGGTGTCCACATCTTAGGGCTTCTTAGTTTTTACATACCATACTAGTTTCTTCCCATGAACCTCTTTTTTTAATACACTTTCTAATAGATTTCCGAGAAGATTGGATATGTTCTGCAAGATATCTTCTTTGTGCATTACATTCACCATGTTCAACAAAGTCTTGTAGAGCTACAACTACTCCTTTATGTTTTAATATTCTAATCATTTGGCCATATATTTGATCTTCTATTGCATCTGTGTTTTACACATTACTCTCATGATTAAACAAATATGGAGTATAATTTATAAATGCTTCTAACAATGTCTAATTGCAATCTTAGGTCAGGATAGCTATATTTGTGTGTTCGATGTATGTGGGACTATATATGGATCTCCTCATGTTACAAGCCTTGTTCTTTCCTTTGTGTGTGTGTAACAATTTTAAGACTGTTAGTTTCTCTAGGTACTGCATTAATCATATTGAAATTGCACAGTTATTTCTCTTTTCTTTGTTTCTCCAATACGGGATAGTCTTTTGTATTGTGTAACACTTGTACCCAGTATTTAGCGCAGTAAACTTCATGTTTAAAATTAAAAAGGAAATTTTTAGCATTGTGTTTTGGATCTCTACAAAGGTAACAAATCATTGCTTTTCATTGGGGTCTGGGTTTTATCATCATTTGCTAGTATTCACCTCACTAGCCTCTTTGGTGCACTTCGTATGGTCTTGGTGGTGCATTCCACTTTTTCTTTTTCCTTGATATCCTCCATATCATGATTTTTGTGAAGGCATATTCCACCCAGGTGATTGCTGATGCGAATGAGGTGCCTACCCCATATTATTTTGTGGAGATGGTAGTGCCCAACTCAGTTTGGCTTGAAGAGATTGTGGGATCTATTTTGGATTTGTTTGCGGTGAGGTTGGAACCCATGGTGCGATTATCATTGGTGAGGTGTTCATTTCCCTCTCTGCTATAACATTTGGTGCCTTATGTGCCATTTGAGCTTGTAATGTAAAAAAATTCTAGTAATTTTTTCATCTACATCCATCAATGCATGACAATCTTTAGCTTCATGATTATTGGCCTTGCAAAAGAACATACCATGTTTTGATGGTGCCTTACATAATGTTGTAGTAAAGGGAAGTTTTTTTATTAAGGATAAATAGTTTTTAAAGGGATTATAACCTGTTTACAAAAAAAAGGCTCCAAATCCAGAGATAACAGTAAAAATAGTCCAAAGATAAAAGGGATTAAATCCCTTTACAAGGAGGCTCAAAAGCCAGATATAGCAATAAAAAAACAAAAATGGATTAGAATCCATGAAGAACATGAGAACCAATTACAGTTTAACCAAGAACTATAAAAAGGATCAAAACATAGATAAAGCAGCATCAAAACAACAATAAAACATCTTCCTAACAGCAACACAACAACAAACTGGAAGCAGCTCTACTTGACTACTTTATAAATCTTCGTCTTGACTTTCTACAGAGAGCGAAATAATGCTAGGGCAGTGACATGGGAGGGATCATTCTTGTCTAATAGTGAAAATACCATGTCCCTTGTAGTTTCTGACTCCCAAATGGCAAATGGAATGTCATTTAGAATACAAACACTTTTGGCATGTTGTTCCATAAAGTTGTAAATAGATTTAGGCATAGAAATGGTACAATCATGTCACCCTTTAGCATTGCCCAATCTATTATCCAAAGAGTTGAGTTTCTTGAAAATTTGTAAAAAATGTTCATTATCCATGGCACGTTCAACAGGCATCTTCCTCTTACCTGCACTTTTACCAATTTGCTTGAGTTCATCTTTGAGGTCCATAATCTTCCTTTCCAACTTCTCAATCTTGCTTAGAATCCCTTTTTATTTTTCTATAGCAGAGTCTTCAACGAGATTGCTGATATGAAGCAGGTTTATGGACGATTCAATCTCGTTATTACTACGAAGAACCCTTTGAGAGGGGTACAGGGGATTCTTGATTCTGATTTTATGGCTAGTGGAAGCAAAGACGGGGTCATTGGAATCTGGTAAAGGGGGGGGCAGCAGGGACAACAGAAATAAAGTGAGAATGTGAAAGACAATAGTGATGGATCAGCAGAATAAGGCCTTGGTGTAGGGGGACAGTACGAGTAGTAAAGGGAAGTTGTTAACTACGTGTCTAAATATTTTACAGGCATCACAAAATTCACTTTACCCTCCAAAATTCATATTTCGGCAGTAATTCTTATGATGTCCTTCTTCCTCGTAATTTTCACACCATATATTGAATCTAGGATTCTTTCCTTCATGTAATTCCTCCAGTATTCGCATTACTTCATCGAGATATGATTTTGTTTTGAAACCAAGATTACTACTACCCCCATAGTCCTATAGTTTTTCCACTCTAACAACTTTTTCAATAGCTTCTGTTTTGGTTGAAAATTTTGTCCGCACAATCAGAAACAAAATTTTACTACACAATCCTTCAACAAACCAGGTAGCCTTATTTGACTCATCAAAATTGAAAGTTACTTTATTCATAACATCTGAGAATCTTATATCATATTCTATAATCGTTTCTCTTCATCTCTATTTAATTTCTTTCAAATCTTGAATTGTCTCCCTAATACATTTGTTTCTTTTGAATCCTCTAGTTAACGCATTGTGGACGTACTACAAAATATTCGAACTCAATTTTTTTAGTAAATGAATTCCAAGGCCCTTTCCTGTAGTGTGCATATTAAATCACATTTCTTGGTATTTTCATCAGTGACTCCTTTTGTTCCCCAACGCATTTCACAAGTCAATAAGTAATGTTTAGGTTCGGTAGTTCAATCATACAATTGTAGGCTTGTAAATGGATTATATTAATGAGCCATTATGCTTCCTAGTCCCAATTGGTATCCTGGTTGACTTTTTGAAGTTGCAAAGATCAAATTCTATCTTGAATTTAAGAGTGTTTCAGGTTGTGAATTATTCACTCCAATACTTGTATTATTTGTGCTTGATTCAATTTTTTCTTCTTTGGATTCTTCATACTCTGAAAAACTGACCTTATATTTTGGGATGCTGGAATTATTGTTATTATCTTCTCCCCTTCTTTTAGAATTTCCTCTTAGTGCAATTCTTTGCAATGAATGACTATGTAATGAAAACTCTACTTCTCTTATACCAATTTCTTCTACTCTCGATTTAATATATATTGTGCTTCATATTTTTGTTATAACCTCCTTCACAATTATTAGAGAATTTTGAATTGGTCTATGTCATTTAGGAAATCTCAAGTAATCAATTCTCTATCTGGATCTAGGGATATATATCCTAGAAGATGGTTATTATCATCTTCTACAGGGCTCTGAGGGTCGAATTGCATTATTTACCCATATTGTATGCTTTCTTGATTCTCACAATACCTTGTTTTCCATGAAGGTTTTGATGGGTTTAACATTCATTGCTCCCTAAATCTACTCATAACTAACTCTAATTGTTTGTCCTTGGTATCCTTTTCTTTTTCTGCAGTTCCTCCTTCAAATTTTGCTTCTAGTTCCTCAATTTCGTTTCTGATTTCCTCTTCATGGTCCATGCCTCACTGTGCACCCTCTCGATCACTTCGGTTATTTTTTTCCTCGGTTCCTTCTCCAGGAGAGGTTGTTTTCCTCCTCCAAAAAATTTTCCTACTTTACTCCTACTCGTAGTTGGTTTTTTCTTTCCCTCATTATTATTTCCACTTCCTTGTCTATTCTAAAGTCTTATTTCTTGTCATAGTCTTTCCATTCTTATAATTTCTTCCTTCCAATCCTTCTCGAACCCTTCCATATTACTCAACTAGCTATGTCCCCTTCCCCTTCATCTTACTCTTATAAGATTACATCCCCTTGGCACCTACCCGACTACTTCATATTGTGTGGAATCAACACCATGGCATTTTCCATAGCCAACATTTTGACTAAATATGGTAATTGTCTAACGAATTTTCCTCTTAGTCCAAATAGAAAGCGTGCTTCAAAATAATCAAATGAGATTTTTTTTGAACTACTTCAATTATATACCTATCAATAGTAGTTCTTATGTAATAATCAACAACACGGGTCCACAGAACATCCAAATTGTAAAATGTTTCCTAATTTTATTCCATCCATTCATATTCCTCCTTAGGTTTGTATCTAAAGCAATAAAATTCTAACCGAGATAACTTGGTAGCTAGTTCCTTTGAGAGCTCACACCATAAATTCTCATGAATATCTTCATAGATAAGTTATAAATGGATTTTTTCAATTAAAATTCTTATCGTTGTCTCTTCATCTTCAACATTTTTTATCATTTTCTCATATAGCCATATTTCTACATCGTTCTATCCCAATATCCATCTTAGCATATTTGGGTCCTAACATTGAAACCATTGTTAGCAAAGGTTCCTAGATTACAACATCAGAACTTGCAATAGGTTATACTCTAGATTAAAGCATGGGATATAATTACATGTTTCAATTTCCCAATAGGTTATATACATAAAATTCATGAAAAGATAACCATATCACAAAAATACCATAATGTAGAAGAATTAAACAAGGAAATAACAAAACACAAATGGAAAAATGAACTATATTGAATTATTTCTATTAGGATCCAAGATCAACACTCTTGCAAATAGGATTACATAACTTTATACAAAATTTGATGACTATTGAATTACCAATCCTTTCATATCCTTCTTGTATATTCATAGAATTTTCATATTCTCTACCTATGCGTAGAGAATATGTGCATTCTATCTTTTGTCGTATATTACTATATACATAAAAAAGGAATGTGGGAATCATGAACTATATCCATGTCGACTTACTATCACATTTTACTATCCAACAATATCCCTAACCCTAACTCTTTCCTTTATGTTGGTTAATTGATTATGTTAATGTATCACATATTAGAATAGGATAATGCAACATATGTTTGTCTACTACATGATCCAAGGACCTAGTGTCATGTGAAAGTGCATGTGTCATAATGTTGGGAGTAGGACTATGTCGTGCATGTGGAAATTGAGATCGTGAATTGTACCTAAGTGTTCCATGTGTAGCATACACCATGTGTGGGGACCTAGTCATATGCAGAGGGCTATGGGACTGATAAAGATGACATGGTCTATAAGTAGAAGTCATAGGTGATGAATATATAGGTGAAGATTTGGAACTAACACTGGGATTGGTAAGAGTTCTAGATGTCATAGTAGTGTATGTCAAATCCATGAGACCATCTTCAAGACGTGAAAAATTAGGTGCAATAGTGGTAGTAGCAATTGAGGATGTGACGAGGATAGGTGCTATAGATAAAGGGGTCCGTGGTGGGATGCCTTGAATAGTGACAATGCGATGCTCATGCACGAACTTAAGACATACATGAACAATGGATGGGACAGCTTTGGTATCCTTAAGCCAAGGAAGTCCTAAGAACATGTCACAATGCATAACCTCAGATCTAACAAAGAAAGGCATAAAGATAGAATCATATGCCCATAAGAAGTAGGTGATCAAAGTGTCATATGGGATAATGGAAATCCAATAGCTTGTAGGAAAGATAATGAACATGCATTACATTTGAAATTAGGATGCACCATGACATTGTTAATAACATGAGTACCAATGGGAGCATCAATGTGAAGTCTATATGAGGAAAACAAAGCACAGAAATATGCAACAATGAAAGTAATAACAAATGAGGGAATATGAGTAGTACCAACAAGAAACCCAAGAGGATGATCATAAGATGATAGTGGTGGAACCACATGATAAACATGATTAAAGGAAGATACAAAACTGATTTTTCATGTTTGGTTAATGGGTCATTGAAAATATTAGGGTTTGTCATTTTCATTTATAGATTTAGGAATAATACATTCAGGCAATTCAAGTTCATTATTATCAACCAAGTCCCGAATCAAATGTCTAAGATTAAAGCATCTATCAGTGGAATTTCCATTTCATCTCTTATAATCATAATGTGCATTCTCATCAAAATTCTTACCATAAGGATGATTATGATCTAGCTCAAGAGGGGATGGAAGAGAAATCGGATTTCTTTCAATGAGCTTAGGAAACAAGATATGAGATGGATATGGAAATCTAATAAAAATGCGTCGTATAGGTTGTATTTGGAGTTGTGTTGGTTGAGATACGACATTAGCAACAGGCGTAAGCTCATTATATTTACTCTTAAAGGAATATTTACTTTGGAATTTGTCACTAGATTTATTGGAAGTATTATCACCATACTTAATTTTGCCCATAAAAAGCTTGGGTCCTCTCCTCCCCATAGATCTCCCCTGCCCCTGTATAGAGTAGAGATATGGATATAGATGCCCCCCAGATGAGATGATATATATGTATGAATGAACGCTATGGGTAGAGGAGTCAGTCCTCGGGGGGATTGAAGAAAGGTCAAGCCCTCTCCAATCTCCCATCTCTATTATGATTGTAGGTGTAGGTGCCTAATCCCCTATAATGGGTGGGTGTAGGAAAATCCATTCTATTTGAAGGTGATACATAAATTTTGTTCACATTCTTTGAGAGTATGACATAAATGATCAAAAGAACAAAAATAATCAAAGAGCACACATTCTTATAAAGGATGCAAAATACTTTGGATTAATGGATCTTGCAATTTAGATTCAGCCAAGACATTGTTCATTTTAGTAAGATTATTCTTATAATGCAAAACATAGTTACTAAGATGCTCATTAGACCCTTGCTTCATTTTATCCATTTGTGTATTTGATATTTTAGTTCCAATGTTCATAGATAAATGTATCAATAATATATTTTCTAGAGTAGTGAAATATCTAACAAAATGTAGAGGTAAATCATAGAACCATCATAAAGAATACTCATGTAGTCTCCTAAGAAACAACTTGGTCAATAAAGTATCATCACAAGAATAGTCCAATCATGCAACATGAAATGATCTAAGATGCTCTTGTGGATCTACATGACCGTCAAAAATAGGGAACTTGGGTGAAATAAAATTGGGAGGAAGTAGGTAAGAGGATACTTTGGGTGCAAGAGGACTATGTAGGAGAAGTGAACAATCAAGAGAGGGAGAAGAATGAGCATGTTGTAATAGACGAATTTGAGCCTATAAATCATGATACAAGGACTCTAAGGCTTGGGTGCATGAAAAGGGACTAGGTTGGATATGAGATATGATAAGGGAAGAAAAGTGGTTGTTAGGAATAAGAATAGGAATATGGATAGTGGAAGCCCCCGTAGTGGTGGAGGGAGAAGTAAGTGGAATAGAATATTGGAAGCCTCAGTGGGAATGGAATTAGTGGCCAAAGGGGTTGACGCACATAACCATTGTGCTTCTTCATGAGAAACATATAACAAGATATCCAAGTTTTCAAGATGGTTAGCAATGTATGCATTTAGGTCATTAAGATTTTCAATAGTAAATTCATGAGAAGTGCTATCCATGATGAGAAATAAATATATTTGATGTGCACAATTCAAAAAGTGGGTTCACCAAATGATATAAATGAAATTAAATCTTAGTCAAAGAGTTGGTAATCAATAAGATATATTAGAAACACACAAATACAAACATGCAATGATAAACAAGTATAAACACTGAGAGGATGAAAATGACTTGGATGATATCTGGAAATCTATACTAAATTTGGGGTAGAATAATGGTGAAACATGATCAATCTGGATTGTGCATGCTTCATCTGGGAGAAAATGATCTACAGGTGTTCCAGACAACAGTGTTTGAGTATGGACAGGATCACTCGGGGTGTTAGTGTCTTGGTAATGTGCATGGATCTAATTATTTCAGGGTTTGATAGTGTCACCTTCACTTTTCTTTATTTTGCATCTACTTTTTATTAGGGTTTTCCTATCGCATCTATACCTACAAAACAAACCCTACATACTTGCACAAGACTCAAGCACACATTAGATGAAATAAAAGATGCATATAATTGAGTTAGAATGACCTCAACGATCACCCCAATATGATTTTCACTGAGCATTGCACTGCATTTCAGACTCATTGTAGTTCGTGTGTGTGTGTGTGTGTGTGTGTGTGTGTGTGATAGAATCGTGTCCCTAGAAGCTAGGTTTCCTTTGTGCAAGTTTCACCAAGATAACGGGCTACAACTATTTCCCCCCAAGACAATGTGTGTGATGGAATTCATAATGTTCCCTTCCTTTACAGTGAATAATGCATCCCAAATGCGTTCCTCAAGGGCTCATTTTCCCCAAGTAATAGATATAAAGTAATATCCCAATTTCCCCTTATTATTATTTTAGAATAATTAGTGGGTCATGTGTATACATGATTCCTTTGCTTGAATATCATCATAAACAACCCTAAAAGTTGACCCAGAGTGATAAATAAAAGTTTAGAAAAAATAACAATTGATGTGGCATTTTAAACATAAGAAAGCAAGGGAAAAAGACATAAGATCTCAAAGGGGACAATAGCACCTATGCACACCTATCCCTTATTGGGAGCTAATGTTCGGAGAGCTCTGAAGATAAAATATGAAGTACTAAGTTGAGTAACACATTATGTGTTGTCCAAAATCAAAAGGGATAATTCCATAAAAGTAGAGGATGAAAACATGGAAATATAAAGAAAAATAAATGTTGTTAATGTATAGTTTTCTTGCTTAGGAATCATGCATATAATGACATACTAGAGGTGTGATGTAATAATACTAAGTGCATAATTTCGTGTCTACAATTTGTCTACTATATTGTTGTTCTCCTTTTAGCATATGTTTGTATACTACATTATTGTAGTATACAAACATATGCTAAAAGGAGAACAACAATATAGTAGACAAATTGTAGACACGAAATTATGCACTTAGTATTATTACACCATGCTTCTAATATGTCATCATATGCATGATTCCTAAGCAAGAAAACTAGACATTATCAACACGTTTTGCTTTACATTGACATTGTTTTATCTTTCCATGCTTTCATCATTTTCTTTTCTGGAATTATCCCTTTACTTTTAGACATCACACAATGTGTTACCCATCTCAGTACTACTTGTTTTATCTTTGGAATTTAGCACCCAGTAAGGACATGAGCACCCAGGTGTTATTGTCCCCTTTGGGTGATTTTGTCCCTTTGCCTTGTTTTTTTATGTTTAAAATGTCACATCAATTGTTATCTTTTCTTAAACTTCTATATATCACCTTGGGTCAACTTTTAGGGTTATTAATGATATATATATGACTTACTAACTATTCTAAGGGTCAAGATGACAACTAGGAAATTGGGATATTTTTTTTTATATATATATGACTTACTAACTATTCTAAAGGAGCAACAAGGAGGGAAACCAAATTTCAATGGACATGATTCTATCACACACACACAAAAGCTACATTGACGTTTGAAATGTAGTGCAACGCTCGGTGAAAATCACATTGGGGTAACCATTAAGGTCAATCCAACTAAAGCATATGCATATTTTATTTAGTCTAATGTGTGTTTGAGCCCTCTAAATGTATCTAGGGTTTTTTTGTAATTACATGTGCAATAGTAAAACCCTATATCAAAGTGGATGTGAAACAAAGAGAGGTGAAAGCAAGTTTATCAGATGTTGAAAGAACCAAATCCGCACTCACTACAAGGACACTAGCGCCTAGGGAAGTTTGTCACCTTCTAGGCACTTCTATCCAACATATTTGTTGATCATTGCCTTCCAGATGGAGCTTGCACAATTCAAATTGGTTATATTCCACCATCATCCTAGTTTAGATCCAGTCCAAACAACAAGTTATCAACTAAGTCACTCTTATCCTCTTATTAATTACACTTGCTTGACATTGCATGTTATATCTTGTATATTTATGCTATTATCTTATTTATATGTCCTCTGATTAAGATATAATTTTAGTTAAATAATTTGGTGAACCCTCTTTTTTATCAAACCTTATATTTTCATAGGATCCCTCTTTTTCAGGCTTCATCGTAGCCCTAACCCTAAGAACCTTAGGGTTTCTTTCTTTGGTTGTGGATTTCAATATCTTTCATTCATCATGCCAACTCTCAGGGATCATTATCAATATCTATCTAGCTTTCCCACATCTCCTAACTATCATAGCTCCCATGCATCTTCATCTAGCACACCAACTCTTGAGTCTATTGTTCATTCCCAAACAATTGTTGACAATGCTTCCCCATTGTATATTCAGGTTCACATTCATAATTTTCTTGTTGAGCATGCTTTAGTTGATGATGGATCTGGTCTTAATATATATAACATCTCTTTCCTCCATCAAATAGGGATTTTTGTTGTTGATTTAACTCCCTCTACTCTATGTATTCATGGTTTTGATAATACACCTAAGTGAGTGTTGGGAGAAATCACTCTACCCATTATTGTGGGACCTTGCACTCTTAATGTTCTATGTCATGTTATGCCTAATAATCTCAATTATAATATCCTTCTAGGTTGTCCTTGGTTACATACTATGCATGTAATCCCTTCTACCCATGCCATAACATAATTACAAAACCTTCTTCCATGGATAATGCTACAATAGATTCCACACCTCATGTTGTTAATATTTATGATATCCCTCTCATACATGATCATGAAGACACTACTTACATTGCACATCATTCTCCTCTTGTGATGGACTATAGTGTTACTAATTTACATGATGAACTTTCTATTGACACTCATATCCCCCTTCACAATGTCACCATGACCATGGCTTTAAAATTTGTTGCTTGACACAACTCTCGATGCAATTCTAATGATCATATGCTTGTTGATTCCAATGTTACATCACTTGTTGCAACCTCCTCACAAGTAAGAACAAAGTGTGAGGATTTGATAATGATTCTTGATGCTTTTCCCTCACTCACTTTCCAAACCTCTATGCATGACTCATATACTATGGCTACACCACATCTTGTTGCATCCATGGGGGTAATCAATTCCCCTCTTTCCACATTTATGTCTATGAGAATAAGGGCTAGTACATACAACTTTAATGCTTCCAACCTTACCAAATTGCACTTATTGTTTACCAATGTTCCACCTATTCTAGTTTCTTCTAATGACCACATTCTTATTGTTTATGTCATTATACTTACTGCTCACATTTTTGGGATCTTGGATTCCATAGGATTCTCCCCTCACTATGTTGGAAATGCTCTTTGATATCTCTTGTGTTATCCCCCTTGATACCTGATGGCACGCTCTTGTTCTAGTTTCAAACACAACTTTTGAGGGCGCACATACATACAAGAACCCCACTTTACACACATACACACTGGGGGAAACCTTGCTTCCCTTCCCTAATCATAGTATTTCACATTCTAATAATAAAAAAAACATTAGCTTAGATCTTGGTTGAATGTCCCTTTGTTTGCTTATACTATTTTATGTTGCATTTTGCCTATCATGTTACTTTGATTCATAGTATGTTCTATCCTTTTACATATACACATGCGTGTTCACATGGTACTTTGAGGTGAATGCAGGCTATCTACAGGTTATCACATGATGCATGATGTTTGACATTGTTCTCTACCAGTCCCACCAAGGCTCCTGGGGGCATCTACCTTCCATACATTTCTATATTTAGGTGTTATCATTGCAATATCTACTACTTTCATTTCTATTTTCAGCTATATACATTGTGACATACTATCAATTATCCTAACATGTTAATAGGTGCTTCATGTGTAGCATTTTCCTTACAACCTCATTTCCAACCATGGTTATTTGTTTTGGTTATTTCTTGTCTTCTATGTTTGTGCCTTGTTTGTCATTATTTGTGGGCTATGCCCTATGCTTGATTTCTTGTTTTCTTTTATGGCCTTGATGGCCTTGATTGTCTTGTGACATCCTTAGTGGTGTCCCATGTATTCCACCAGCTACTTGTTATCTTTTTGCTATGTTACTGCATGTTTGACTAGTTTCTATTACATTATGCCATGTTTGTTTGTCACTAACACTTTATGCTAGCTTTCTTCCCATTGTTTTGCATGTGTCATGGTTGTTACCATGCACATTCCCTATTCCCCCTGTAGGATTTTTTCTTTAGAAGTACACATCAGCATAAAATTTCCTCGTTTGTGTCGCACTTGCATTGATTCATCTCACGCACCCAAAATGAGTGGGGACTATCATTGGGTGGTTGTTTCACGCTATCAGTAGTCTAGAAACCATACACAAAATGCTACACAACAAAATTTGGCCAAACAAGAGTTAACAAAATGGTTCATAATCGAACTTGGTCCAAAAACATCACAGGTACATAAATGTCTAGATCAGATATGAACAATGGGCGCTAGTGTCCCACCTGAGTGGTTTTGTCATGGGGGAAAAAACAAGTACTTTACAGATTGAACAGGTTCTCAGTGACAAGTTTTCTCAAAATCCAACAACAGATACTCAAATACAGTCTACTATCCAGTACATATGAACAAAATTATTGATATGTTTCATACTTTGAGCAAGGGAACTAATTACTCTTCTTTTCTCAATTAGCATCTTTTCTATCAGTATCAAATAAGGAGTGGTAACTAGGTCATATGTAGGGACAACGATATGCCTGGAACAATGTGTCATTAATGGCTAGTTACTATTGGATTTGTGACCATCTGCAGTGGCACTTATCCATGGGGAAGCATCAATGGGTGGAGAGAAAATCCGGTAGCTCTCTCAACACTCTTCTTTTGGTGATATGTTCACATCACTTTGAGAATTGATCACTCTCGAATCTTCTAACCATCTCCAAGGCGATAAACACACATGAAATTTTTTATCCTTTCTCTCACAACATGCATGTGTATTCTATCCTTGATTCACTTGTTTTTCATATGCATTTCTATTCTATTTTCTTTGAGTTAAAGTTTAATTTCATATATCCTGAGCATTGACTACACTTGTCTTCTTTTGCAGGTCTTCCCTTATCCCAAAAAAAGGCAACAAAAATAGAACATGGAGCAATCTCAAGCACAAAGCGCTCAAGAAAAAGTGATATTCAGTTACAAACACGTGCATCATTTCCATTATACACACAAGTCACCCTTAAGGTTCTCATCCCCTCTTAGACTCCATAGTACACATCCTACGATTTCCATTTGGCATGTTATCGGTTACAATATTCTTCGACTCTTCGCAAGGTATGTTATTTTTATCTACTTAATGATATTGAATATTCATTCACCAATATAAAGTGGGGGAAAATGTAGGCATGAAATTATGCACTTAGTATTATTACATCAAACCTCTAGTGTGTCGTTATATGTGTGATTCATAAGCAAGAAAACTAGACATTAACACATTGTTTTACCTTTACATGCTTTCACCATTCACTTTTCTAGAATTATTCCTTTACTTTTGAACATCACACAATGTGTTACCCAATGTAGTACTTCATGTTTTATCTTTAGAGCTCTTCGAACATTAGGACCCAGTAAGAATAGGAGTGCCTAGGCACTACTGTTCCTTTTAGACATTTCTATCCCTTTGCCTTGTTTTTTAATGTTCAAAATGCAACATCAATTGCAATCTTTTCTTAAACTTATATTTTTTACTTTGGGCCAACTTTTAAGGTTATTAATGATGAAATTTAAGCAAAGGAATCATATATGTACATGACTTTTTTAATTAGATAAGGTAAAAATAGGGATTGGCTCCTAAGGGCCTTACAAAAGGAGGAACAAGAACCAACGAGAAAGAAAGAAATAGAAAATTCCTCAAAAGGAGTTAAACATGATTAACTCAGACAATGAAGATCAAGACTTTAACCAAAAAAGGACAGACAGTAAAACAGAGAAAAGAAACCAGCCCTAAAACATCAAACTGCAGAAGTTCACCAAAAGTCTGCCAACAGTCCAAAAAACCCAGCTAATTTTTAAGAATAACTTCGCTACTTCCAGCATGACTTTCTTTGATCACAACACCCTTGTCATTCATCTCTTACTCCATCTCATCCTCGGAACTACGATGCGCAAATTGAAATTCCTCCTTTTAGTGCATTCCTCCATCCCTTCCAACCTATCACTCAGCTTTTTGACCTGAAACTCTAGCTCCAAAACCTTTTGTTTGGACTTCACCTGGGCTGAGACAATTTTCTTAGAAACATTAATGACATCCAACATGGTTTCCCTTTGACCAACATTGGTTTCCTCCATCGCCTGAAGCACCCACTCTAAATATTGCACCTTTCTACTCCACTCCTCAAAGCCATTAAAATTTCCATCACAACCCCTCTTTCTCGAGGCGCTTGCTTCATTGTGACCTTCCTCACTCTTCTCCTTTTCAGAATCCTCCCCCACATTTTTACATTTCCCAGCATTCATCTTAGTAAGAAACTCCGCAAGAGTAAGATCATCCTCCTCCACCTTATCTTTCAAAGAAGAGTTCAGAATAGGTTTCCCATTTTCAAACAACAGGAGGATGAGCCCTTCATGCAAAGGCATCTCCACCTTCTCCTACTGGAACACCATCAAAGAATTTGTCAAAGATAAACAGAAAAAATGGAATACTCTCCATGACCTTATGACAAAACATATTCAAAAGGGTCATATGATGAGTATAGATTTTTTCGGTATTTTCCTTCCATAGTGATATACTTCATGATTTGAAGGCATGCTTCTTTCCATATTCTCAAGATACACGGCCTAGAAATACCGTAAGTAAAGAAAGAGAACCTTTCCTTACCCATAAAGAACAACTCAATTTCATGCTCTTTGTGGGTTCTATCCTTAAATATAATGAGCTCGTCCATTTTCATCTCCGTCGCAAGGGAAATGGTGAACTCAGAAACCTCAATTTCCATTCCTCTGACCTTGAAATTTCCCTCTTTCCAAGCTCTTCCAAATTCCTTTGACAGGGAAGGGTCATGGCCATGTAATTTAGCAATGAAATTACTGAAACCCCCAATCTTAAGCTTGCTCCACAAATGTTGATTAAAAGCTTCAATGTTCTGGATAGTCGGTTCAACCCTGATTCTATCACCACCCATCTTAACAAAACCAAACTTCCCCTGTTCGCTAACACTTCTCAAATTCAGACCCCCTTTCACGCCAACAAAAACTGAGGAATAAATCTTTTTATGTAAGTTGTCACAGTAATAGAGCTCACTTGTGCCAGCATCATCAAACTTAGTGCCCTCTATCTCTAATAATGACTTCATTAATGTTCATGGGAAAATCATCTCCTTTACACCATATCTTATAATCATGACTATGAACTCCGTAATTAGCCATCTTATCCGCACACTTATTTCCTTGATGAAAAGTATGATTATAAGAAACCTCTACAAAATATTTTAAAGTTTCCTTAACATCATTGAGGATATTTCTTAAGGGTCAATTAATGGATCCCTTGTTGTTGAGAGCATTAATAATGATGAGTGAATCACCCTCAATATGGATGTCTATGAAACCTTTTTTCTTTGGCAAAAAATAAAACCCAAAGGAGAGCTCTAGCTTCCGCCATATTGTTTGTTTGCCATCCTAACGGACCAGCAAAAACAAACAACCATTCACCTTCACTGTTTCTTACAATTCCACCTCCCCCAGCTTAACCCGGATTCCCTTTAGACGCTCCATCAAAATTTATCTTAACAACATTTTCCCCAGGCCTGATCCAAATGGAGCTCTTTCTAGGTTTGTGTAATTCCACCGGTCCAAGGGCGAACTTATCAAGAAATTTTTGTTCCCCTTTCGGGCAGGGTTTCTTTTCCTTACCTTTAAAGAGTTTGATATTTTCCTTAATGGCTGCCAATTTTTTTCTTTTAACTTTCAAGAGAAGAGATTTATGGTCCCGGAAGATACAATCATTCCTCGCCTTCCATAAACCCCCAAAAAATGTGGGAGGGAAATATTCCAAGCCCGGACCAAGATGGGAAAGCAAAAGGGACTCTCCCATTGAAAACAGCAGTCCTCAATAGTCAAAGGCAAAATCCATTGGATATTAAACAGATCCAGAATGGAAGCAAAAATATCATGGGAGAATGAGCACTGAAGGAGAAGATGGTTGACATTTTCCTCCTCTTTCATGCAAAGAGAGCATCTATTAGGAAGCTTCATTCCCCTTTTCTTGAGATTGTCCACAGGCAAAATTCTATTTTGGACAGCCAACCAGTAAAAGATATTAACCTTAGGGATAAGATCCTTCACCCAAAGCTTACCCCAATAGTCTTTTGCAGATCATCCTTGAAATTTAACATATAGGTAGATTTGACCAAGAAAATTCCCAAATCTTCCTCTTTCCATTTAATGGAATCCTCCTTGGTCTGAAAAATGGGGATATGGAAATCCCTTAATTTCTTGTTGAGAACCCGAAAGGGTTGGATAGCTCCATCAAATTCCGGAGGAGGATCAATGGTTTCCCACCTGATAGTATCCTCCTAAATGCAGAAGTCTCTTATCCAGAATTTTCCTTTTTCCTCATAGAACTGAGCAACCCTTTTCCAAATTGTCAAGTTAGCTAAGTGGATATCCTCAGTCCAACTATCATACCAGAAACTGATTCTATTACCTTTTCATATCTCCCACATTGTACCTTTGGTTAAAATTTATTTAGAGGCCACAAAAGAATTCCAAAAAGAAGACCCTCTAGGAAGATTGTCTTGATTAAAAAAGGACTCCATTATGCTTATATTCCGTAGATATTTCATCTTTATGATTTCCATATATGTACATGACTTACTAACTATTATAAGGGGGCAATAAGGAGGGCAACCTAGCTTCAAGGGACACAATTCAATCACACACACACACACACACACACCCCAAAACTACTTTGAGTCTGAAATGTAGTGCAACACTTGGTGGCAATCACATCGAGGTGACTGTTGAGGTCAATCCTACTCAAACATATGCATATTTTATTTAGTCTAATGTGAGCTTGATCCTTGTGCAAGTAGCTAGGGTTTATTTTACAGGTATAGGTGCAATAGAAAAACCCTATAGCGAAGTGAATGTGACACAGAGCGAAGTTAATGTGACACTGAGCGAAGTGAGGGTGTGCTTATCAGATCCTAAAAGAACCAAATCTGTACTCACTAGCAAGAAACTAACACCCAATTCAAACACTAGCGCTCAGGATGGTTTTGTCCAACATATTTTTTGATCATTGTCTTCCAAATAAAGCTTTCACATTTCAGATTGAGTCTATTCCACCATCATCCTAGTTCAGATCCAATCCAAACATCAAGTTATCTGGTAAGTCATTTTTATCCTCTTATTATTTATCCTTACTTGACATTGCATGTTATATCTTGTATATTTATGATATTATCTGATTTATCTCATTCCTTTGATGAAGATTTAGTTTTGGTTAAATCAACCACCAAACAACATTACAACCCTTTGTTTAAGATTAACTCTCGCTTATTATCCTAACTCTTACAACCATTCAAATTCTAGTAAAACCCAAACATGGTCAGGTCACCTTAGTAAAGGTGGTATATAACATGTGTGATCATATAGGGGGTTTATATTTATATTTTTTACACCGGTATATCAATATTAATAGGAGTAGTGGTGTAAAACAGGGCCTTGATAATGAGAGTATGCAGTGGTGAATTCTAAAAATAATGGGTAAACTTTAGAATCATATGGTCGCACATGATTTAGACATATTTTACAAACTTTACCCCATGGACCCAACCCCCTTATCTTAGACAAAGGCTTTGGAACCATGCATCTTTAATACAAGTGTGAATTACTCTCTTCTAGATCCATGACTATTATGCCTCTAGGCTCTACCTTTGACTTGTGCATTGGTCATAGTATGGTCTTCTACATATATCTTAATCTATATTATTGAATAAAGAAAGAAAAATCACATTAACCATCTGCACTCCCAGAACACCTGGTCTTCGAAGCCAAAGAGGATCTAGACTCAAATGCAAATACTGAAGATGATTCTGATTATGTCCCAGAAACCCCTCTTTTGGAAATTCCAGTTATTGACAATGCCAAAGATTCTCATTCAATTGGTGACAAAAAGGAAAATACAAAAGAAGATATTAATTCCGATGTCTCGGTTGGATTTATGGAGGATAAGAAAAATACGCCTATTTTTTTAATCCTCCAATTGCAGAGGCTCTAGCAGGCTGGATAACAGTGCGTAAAAAGAAAAAAATTATCTCCAAGAAAACCTCCTCTACGCCTAATTAGTTATCCATTGTTGTTCGGTTGCTCATTATTGCTTCACTTTTCTTTGTCACGCAACAGTTGTTTGGTCATTGTAAATCAATTGTTTTTATGTTGATGTGTTGTTGGTTTTGGGTTTTATTCTGAGCAGGGTGTTTCCTGTTGCTAGGCATTCACGTTTTACCTTAATTTTGATTGTTTTGTATATGCTCTAATTGTTCACATCTAGCTTTTTGAGTCTTTTTGTATAAGGGTAGAGCCCCTTTCAAAAAACTATTTGCCCATGATAAAAAAAAAGACCATCTGCTTCTTTTTGGTAACCTAGAGGGATTAACGAGTACCCAACAGCTCAGAGCTTCGAAGAGTGAGGCTCTAACATAAGGCAAGTATAACCAATTAACCTCTAAGACTCCCTAAAGAGAAGATTGAGACCAAGTGAGGCCAACCATCTTATTAACCATCTTAGTTAACATACATAATGTACTAGATGTAGCAATGTGTCTCAATGAAAGAAGGGATGATTAAGAAAAATTGTAATCCAAACTTAGCAAGCAACAAGAAGCTAGAATGAGGATAGCTTGTTTTCAGTGTCACATTTTACCTAACTAAGAACATTTCATAAGAATTGATGGTGCATTGCAAAGAGAAGAAAGTATTCACAAGAATGAGTACCATCTTCAACTATGTATTTAAACTCAATGAGCAAGATGATGAAAAGTGATGTTTTCCGATTATAATGAAAGGTTTGCAAATTTAAACTAAGATTCCAATGTTGATGATATTGTAACATGAAGTAGTGTCTATGGGGTGATTTAAAAATCTTGGAAGGTGATGGAATTGGGGTGTGAAAATATTGCACGAGAGAGGTGTCAGCTTGGTTCACAAAATTCACAATCTTGAGTCCCTTTTAGACTATATTTGAAGGCACTTCAACTATAACACCTAATAAAGACCTAAGGGCACCTGCAACTTCCATCTTATAATATAGTCTACTCAAAACAAACTCACATTTATTATTTCATTGAAGTTTTAATAGATTTTAGTCAGAGCATGGGCAACATATTTTTTCCTCTATAAGTAAATTTTTGGACATATTACCCATTGGTGTAATTCTTAAAATGTGAGAAAAAAATTTGTCTACAATGAAGGTTTAACATAAGTCTTATGGAAGAATTGTAGCACATATCAGCCTTCAGCAAAATGAAACATGAAAATTAGAGATATTAGTAGTGTAAATTATATTCTTCTTCATGCCTAAAGCATGATTGGAAGTGAAGTAAAACAACAATATTGTGCTTTGATTGAATAAATCGATCAAAAACTCGACTATATAGACCAGTTGTATGACAAAATACCTCCACAAAATGTGGTATCATGTACTGCCATTATTATGGTATATGAAAAAATAGAATTGTTGAAAAATACATTGGATAATTTCTATAAGAACGTTAACAAGATTCAAGCCACACCTATCAATATTTTTCAGCATCATAGAGTACCGATTCGGGTATCTTATTCATGCATTTGATAGAAAGGTGCATTATTATAGATGATATAGATGATATTACAATATCAAACATAAAATGACTACCCAACACTATAGCTAATTATAATTGTATAATTGTTGTTCTTTCTGCATGCCAACCATGTCAAAAGCTCTACCTTCTTTGTTTCATATATAGATGGCTTGGGGTGCTTGAAAGGAGGAACAATGACTACTAGGGATCCAGACTATGGCATGAAAAATATCCTTTCAAAATTGATTGTTAAACATTTTTTGAGTCACTAAAAGTGATCTTTAGAAGCTCCTGTGACCTAAAAATATGTTACTTGAACAACTCAGCAATTTGCAAAGTTGTGTAGGTGGCATCTGTGGGAATAAAATGAGCATACTTATATGGGGCCAATCAACAATAGCTTGAATTTCAGCCGGGATCAGCTCTAACTTTGTCCTTCGAATCAGCGTCACATACAACAATTCACTTTTCAAGAACTCACTTCCATTCTTTTGCAAAAAATAAAAGTTAAATATTAGGAGCTCTATTCTTAAGTGATGGAAATGATCCTCTATATTCTTCCATAAATCTGATTAGTTCCTAGCAACCAATACAAAAATGGAAGAAATTATCCTTCTTTCTTGTCAACACCATTGGACACGCAAAAGTATTCTTACTAGATACTATGTGAATCATATAAAAAGCTCTTATTCAATACTATGATGAGAATTAGTGGTTTTGCTAGTAATAGAAGCAATTGGAACTTGGGTAAAAGAACTATCATTAGTCGAAGCACATAACTTACCCCAAGAAAGTTTCATTGTCCTTGGGTGTGGTTTACAAGTACACTGTTTGAGCTCTGACATGAAATTTCTCAAAATGGCCAAGACCCCATGCAAATATAACCCTTTCCTTCTGCAAGATTTTTGTTAAAGATTCCATTAGGGCTTCAAATTTGAATCGCGTTCAACCCTCATGGAAACTTATATCTATGATAGAGATGTCCAATGCAATCCCAGTGGAGCATTTTAGTTTTTCTAACTTTGAAGTGTAAGAAGAAAATGCTCTGTCAATGACAAGCAAGGAGGATTGTGGACAATGACAGTTCTTGGCCATCCCTAGTGCATAACATTTTATCAGGGAAACTTAAAAGATCATAGAATTATCATCGTTTACGCCAAGCCCTAACAAAATGTTATGGATAAACATATGGAAACTTAAATTCTTGCGAGTCTCTTTACATGGCATGAAACCCAAAACACTATCTTCTACACTATAGATGAAGTTACACTATACAAGCCTCAACAGACATAAGTATCAAGCAACTTTTAGAGATCTAATTCGTCCTGATTGTTATAGATATGAAAAAGGTGCAACCTCTTCAGTTTTTGGGTGTGCGACCAAGGAGTTTTATCGTGCATGTACAAGAGGCTGAAAAATAGCATGAAGAATCATTCTTAAATTCAGGAAAACATTGCAACTCAACATTCAATCGACGACGTGGTCTATCTTCTCTACAGATTTCGATTAATCTTGGCTTCTCTTTTTCTGTTTAATTTGAAAAAACTCATCCAATTCATATATTTTTAGTTGCATCAATTCTCCATGTCTAGATGGTTTTTTACATTTTCACCAATTTTCTTCTTGATTCATCTTATCCTCAATTAGGTGCACCTCACTTTGATTCATCAACAAATATTCAATCAGTAGTACCTCACTGTCATGTTCCTTTTTTTGGAAACTAGCGCACTTGAAGACCTTATCCCATTTCTTCCTCGTGGGACTAAGGGTTGGAGCAAGATGAATGCTCCTGAAGATATCTGATGCTAGTTTAGGAGTTGTTTTAATTTTTATGATGTATTCCTATTGGGTAGCTAAGCACTCCAATAGAAGAACTTATTTAGTTTGAAAATAAAAGTATTTTAAGAATGTAGGCTCCAAATTAGAAAATTAAAAGTACTTTTCTTAAGGGGCCGGCCATCAGTTGCATTGTAAACACCCTTTATGGTTATAAAAGGAGGTCGCTTGGCCATTAGAGAGTCATGTTTTTGGTGAGTTTTCTTAGCTTGGTGAAGGATTGCTTGTTGAGCACCTTTCCCATCTCTCTCAAGGGCAAAAACCCTTGATTGAGACCCTCCTAAGGATGAAAATCCTTGTGGAGAAGTTGGTGTGGATGAAACCCCACACTACCTCTTGTTGTACTTCGCTATATTGTCGGATATAACTAATGTATGCCTTAGGTGACTTGCTTGGGGGAGTGTTTCGGAGGATATTACTGTGTTTTATGTGATCTAATTGCATGGTTGGATTCTCCATTATTTATAAAGGTGAAATATTCCATTTTTATCATTTGTTTGGGTGCATATAAGTGTTATTTCAATTCTAGAAATTATTATTTAATTCTATAGTGGAAGGGGTTCATGATAAATTCAAAATAGCACTTATGGGCCTCTAAAAATCAATTTTCTTGCATCTAATGGTTGCTCGTATTTTCTTATAATTTTTGAGAATATTTCCGTTTGAGTGAAGTTTGTGTATAGAAAAGTTTGTTTGAATCTTCCTAAGGGGTCGCCACCCTAGGAGGAAAGTGTTGGCAACATAGTGAGGGTTTCACAATGAGTTTTTAGTCATCATAGCCTGCCCTAAATCTGATTTTAGTCCTCCATAACTAGTTTCGGGGCATTTCCAGAGAGTCCCCAAAAAGGGACATTACACTCATTTTGATTCCTCAACAAATAGTGTAGAGTAATTGTACGAAAGAAAATCAACACGTGACCACCTTCACACTCAACTTCCCAAGGTTGTGCCGAGACAGCCGGTGTAGAACATAAATGAATGTGAGTGTGGTAACGATGAGAAAGCTAACGAGGCAACCTTATATATTCAACACGTAATATCGGGATCTGCGAGTCTAAGGCAAAGAAAGTTGTCATAAGCTGAAGTGGTGTGATGGATGGATCAGATAGAATAAGTACTCGGAGGCTCCAGTCAATATCGAGCTCTCCTGAGATTATGTCTACTGGTTGTAGAACACCCAAAAAGTGACATGCAAGCGCCTTGTATATATTTCCAGACAAGGGCATGGAAGTAAGAACGAGAGGCATAAAGAAACCACATGGACTATGGGCGGTTTTCTGGTCTAGTCCAGAAAGCCCTAACCTGATCGACTGCTATGTTCAATAATGAAAGTTGTGCAATGATGTCAGGTGGAAGTGGTGATGATCTAAATACCGATGCATGCAAACCAGTGTCTATGTTTAATTAGTCAACAGGTTCGTTGGGTTGTGGGACCTAGGGATCACAACCGTAAACTTGTGGAGGTTGCGCTCCTTATATAGTCATGCGCATAATCAAGCCCTGTTGCCAGGAGCAGTCCAATAATCGTAGGCTTAATTAGTTGCAATATTTAATGTGTTCAATTGTTTTATCTTCTCAAAATACGTAGCAGATATGTGTAAAACTAACAAGTGTAAACTTGTATCAATGTCGGTCAACAACTCTAGCCTGTTGGGTTGTGGGACCAATGGATCACAACCACACGTTTTCTCTTGTTGTGGACCTTTGATGGTCATGCGGAATGAATTGAATTGATTTTGATGAAACAAACTAACTATCAAAGGAAATTTAATCTATGTTTTTGGTATTTTCACAGCATATCTGAACAAAACAATGGAAGAAAACTAATCTAATAAAAGTAAATATTTTTTATCTTTTCTGGTTTTTAAAACAATGCTTCTAATCTAATAAACAAAATTAAATACAAGCAATCAACCGGTTGTAGTTAATTACTTGTGCAAAAATGTGAATCTAGATATAAAATAACTAAACTAATTTAATCAAAACCCTTCAAACCCGACCTCAGAGGCAAAGAACAAATCATAACCCTAGAAGAGCTATTGTTCCCCACTACTTCCACAGTAATGTCAAAAAGGAAGTTTTCTAATGATTTGTTCTATTTGTAATTGCTTAATCAACTGAAATGAACAATTTTGCTACTTTATTTGATATGTATTTGAAATGAATAACTCATAATTGATAATTTGATAAATGAAACAAACAAACAAATAATTCCAACCTGGATAAGCAAGAGCTTTGGCAAATCTGGTTGTATCTGTATATGTCCCCTCAATTTGTCTCTTTCTTTATTTGTGTGTCCGTATGCGTCCAAGGAATTGGGAATGCAAAGGCAACAGCAAGAGAAGGCACTTGAGCAATGGCAGCTTGAAGGCAGTATGGTTGCAATTCAGGTGGAAGAGGGATAACACAAGTGAACAAAGCTTGGTTATACAATTTCCAACAGGATTATAACAGTAATACTATGTAAGATACACAAAATTCTCAGGCCCTTTACTTGAGTACAAGCATAGACTATATAGGAATTGGTTGGGATGTGCCTTCATGCACAAGGCAACCTTGGAGTGTCAAATCATTGGGTGAAGAGACAGTTCAAACTAACTAAATCTATTTAAAAATAGAAGAGGGAAGGAATATCATCAGCATTCAAAATTGCACCTGTCATAGCCCTTCCCAGGGCTTCCAACCTGTCAAAGAAGGGCAGGTCAAAATTCGTCTATAAAAAAAAATTAAAAACCTATAAACCATTTGACAAATTGTAAGTGTAATATTTTATTCAAATTGTCAAAAGAAGGGTTGTGTGGAAAAATGGCCGTCAACCACTGTCATTTTAATTTGTAAATCCCGATAAAATATTTAGTTGCAAACACAAAATTTGGATGTTGGGCACTGCGAATATGGGATTAAATATACTACAAACATAAGTATATTATTTTTCCAAATTTCCATCCCATATATAAAATCATGTGACAAGTGATGATGCAGATATTTAAAGCACGAGTAAAGTCCATTAGAGTTTGTCATTGTAAACAACTATTTGCATAGCTTAGCGGCTTCTAGGTTCTAACCATAATGATATTTGGCCATATTTCTCTTAGATTAATAATTCAATTTCTCTAAACAAAAAATTTCTAAAAATATGATTTATTTTTTTGTGAAAAAATGGAGATATTTATAGCTTAGTAGTCGCTAGCTAAATTGGTAATACATCAACAAGACCATGGTAAATTTTAGAGCTTAACGGTCGCTAGGTAACTTTAACTAGACCATGGTGAATTTTAAGATACAAGCAACTTTCATTAGATTTTGTCATTGTAAACAACTCTTTGCATAGCTTAGCGGCCGCTACCCTACAACCATAGTGATATTTAGTAATGTTATATATATGCAGGTGAATTTTATAAATTTTAATTTCTCGCTAATGGCGATTTGAATTAAAAAATTTGGTTATTGGCGTAAACACTAGGCGAACTGACTTGTAAAAGTAACTTGAACCTTTAAAATTTAGGCGAATTAGTCATACCCATATACCTAAAATTTCACAAAATTTTAAAAATCAAAATATTCGTGAATTAATGAAGATTCGCCACTAAAATTTTCCCTTAGTGAAACCCACAACCTATGAGATGAAAAATAGTGGACAATATCAATTAACCGTGGAGGCTCGAAGTATAAATTATATAAGCCAAGGATCATATCAATGTCGAGTCAGAGGATCACTACATTGGAACCTATTGGCTTGAGCCTAATATGAATCAAAGGGATGTTCTTCTCGTTTAACATGCACATTAAGCAAAGTGAGTTCAAAAAGATAGTGGAAGGTGCGGAATAATGACATTCATAGAGGTGGCATATAGAAAATCAAATCTGAGTTTGAGTTAATAGTTATGGATAGTTCGCTTTTATTTTTGTTGTCTAAATGATCAAGCGTCTAGAAGTGCATTAACACACCCTAACACATTTAGACCAGTATAATTGATCTTACTCATTACTTGTGTGCTTAATGTTGGTAAGAAACAAACTATTAAGCAACTTTTCAAAGTAAATGAGTTAATTAATAGATGACTTGTTTTAGGTTGAGTTTTAAAAAGCGTTATAATAAAATAGACCCTATGTAGGGGGTATAGATATTGTTCTTAGATGTGATTGATGTAAAATATTATGTTCAACACCTAATTAATATTCTTAGTTTTTATAAAACATTCATTTTAAAAAAATGAATCTCTCGATTAAAAAATATTCTTAGTTTTAATAAACATTCATTTTTTTTAAAAAAAAATCTCTTAATTAAAAAATGTTCTTTATTTTTGTGACGTGGTTACTTAATCTACACTTGTCATGCGAAGTGCGAAATATTTATACTACTTTTCATCATCGAAGGGTTGGTCCAATATTTACCCTTCACATTGAAATCCAGACCAGCCCTTCAAATTTGATCACTGAATGTCATGCAACAAGGCAGTTGGGATTTAGAATCATCTAAAACGAGCAAGAAACACGTTTTAAAACAAAATTTAAGTAAAGTGTCGCGTGTGAATTTGATGCATAGAAGGTTTTGGAAAAAGCACACAAGACCGCCACCCTACCTAGGCGGTGGTTTCAGAACCGCCGCCCAGGCAGGGCAGCGGTCCTGGTACTAAAGGCCAAATATGCACAGAATGAAGCAAGAAGTTGGAAGAAAGTGTGGATAAGCTAAGGATGTCTATGCTACAAATATACACTGCGAGTGAGCTTAGAAACTTGAACACCTTCTAAAAGGACATAAATCATCATTAGGGACTTTTGTAATTGTTTTCCGACAATGTAGCACATGCAATTTTGGGTGCTATAGTAACTGTTTTGATCTTTCTTATTATATTTATATATATTTACCTATTAGCTCTTCTACTTTTGTTAGTGAGACTCTGATCTAAATTTTGTTTAGCATTGGTTAAAAAAACATTTTGGGTATAAATTGGAAAAATAAAAATATTCTGAGGAAAAAACCTCTTGTCATTACAATTAATCGGATATTTTATGAACTGTGGGTATATCAATGTTACAGGACATGCCAACAAAAATGGCCTGTGTATAAGAAGTGGAACATATGCTGTAAATTGCATTAGACAAAAAAGGGTGCATTTCACAAGCGACCACCATATATCAAAATGGAAAATATCTACTTATTTGGGAAATTAATAGCAACTAATGAGAAGTTTCCTTATGATAGAACAATCAGTTACTTCAAGAGCTTTGCGTTGATTGTAGCCATCTAGGATGGAGAAAGGTTGAAGCATTTGAAAAATCAAATGGTATTATGGTGAGGCCATGACCATCATCAGAAAGATCTGCAAACAGTTTATCCATTAGCATAAATCTTCCTCATCTGCTTTGCAAGTTGGATGTGAATTTTGGATTGTTTTTTAGAGGCAGAATGGAGCAAATGTGCTAAAATAGAGAAACCACTAGCTCCATTCTTATATTGCAGTGGATTATATTTTTCCCTTACCTTATCAATGCGAGATTGTAATATCCCCTTCCCATTTGAAGACCTTTGGCCTATTTTGTTAACCCGACGGCCAAAGGAAAAATATAAGGGTGGCTTAAGTTATATTTAATTATTATAAAGTGCCATTAATAAAAGAAAAAAATATATAGAGCACTTATAATAATTTATATGGCTTGATAATTATTAAATCAAGGATGGAAAATGCCCAAATATAAATTGTTATCCATCCTAGGTGAAAAGATGACTTGCCTTAAAAGGGGGTATGGGAACATAGAAATGATAAATGCCCATTTTACTATGTATTTCCCCTAACAAAATGCGACTTGCATTAAGAGGGAAAAATTTGTTGGAAAAAGCATCTAATATGGAAAAATATTAAATGCTTGCATAGGGAAAATCCTTAGGTACTAATTGGATATTGTGGAGGTTGTTTTGGGTCTCTTCTTCCTTTATAAGGAGAAGTTGACTTGAAGGGAAAGATATTCTATACCATTTGATATTTTCTAATTTATGTCTTAAGCTTGTAGCTTATGCATATTCTTTTATGTGCCACTGTTGTTTGCAAATATCCAGCTTGTGGAGTAAGATCTCACAGGAATCCTAGCTTCGGTGGTGAGAGATCCATCCCTAGCTAGCAGGGCATTCTTCGGTAGTGTGAGATCTACCCTAGCTTGTCAATTTTGGAGCTGAATTGATGCCCTAAATGTGATGGGCGACCTACTTTTTAGGGCAAAATTAGGGTTTCATGTTTGTTGTGCGAAAACTATTTTTGGAATATTATTCTTCATATTTTTGTGGCCCAAGATCCAAAGTTTCAACTCATTTGGACTTCTCTAGCAAAAGATATTAATTTTAGAAGTTTTCAGTTGTTTAGGGCACGCTGTAAATTTCTGGCAGCATTATGTTATTCGAAAAATTCCAAAAACAGTTCTATAATATCAGTTATTGTATTAGCAAGCTCCATTTAAAATTTCAAGAGATTTGAGCAAAGATTTTTGGAGTTATCCATTATTTTCTGTTCGCTGCCCTAGATTTAATTTTCTGCAAAAATCAGATTTCTGTTTGACTGCAATTTGTCTGTATTTTGCATATTTAAAGTTGGGATTGCCTAAAATCTGTTTAGGGGTAAAATAATGTCCATTGGGGACATTACAAATGGTATCAGAGTTGTTCCTCCAGCCTGTGTGGGTTAAATATGGCAAATTAGAAAAATTTCAATATGGGTTTTATGAAGGAAATGTTCACCAACATGGTGAAACAACAAGAAACCACTAACCTTTATTTGAGTCAGCTCACCCAGAATTTAAATCAAAGCAGGTCTTGGAACAATCAGGAAAAATGTGAGAACAATAATAAAGGGCATCCAATAGAGGTGATTGATGAGGATTCTTGTTGGAGGAAATACCAATCTTTGAGTAAGAGTTTCAGAGATAATATGTCATTTCCAGATTATTGCATGATGAAGATTGGTAGCAAGCCCAAGCGAGGTCATCATATGCCGGTCCTTGAATTACAAAAGAACTCATTTGAAGAAGAAGAAGCTTATAGAGAAAAATGTATGATTTCCATTGAGAAAAATAATTGCATTAATGAAACTTTGCTTGTTAGAGAAATTATTCCAGCTCAAGAGAAGAAATTTGTATATGCAAATAAGGAGGATGTAATGGAAACTCTAAAAAGATGTGAGGAGTGGAATAGCAGAGCTAGAGCATCTAAATTGATAGCCGCTCAAGCAAGACAACACCTACAAGAGTTTAAAGAAAAGATGTCTTCACTTAGTGGGCAGCAGGGTATGAGGAATGTCATTTCTCAAGAGAGGGCAGCCGGGAGCATGGAAATACCTTTCAAAGGAGGGCTGATTACACAGATTAAAGATGGTGTGGAAGAAAGTATGTCATCTCATTTATTGCAGCAGCTGATTTATGAAGAATTTCAGCCCATTGTAGACACAAATACTCAGATTTTGGGGCAGCAAAGTCAAAACATTTTGAAGACCAAGATTGGCGTGTTGGTGATATTCCAAGATATAAAGAGCATACTAATGTGTCTTATTTATTGTTGCCTATTTATTTTCATCATGAGATGCATGCCAAAGTTTACATTATGGAGTTTGACGAACCATTGCTCCAAGTATATGTATGTGAGCATCCTGTGGATGATATATGGTGGCAAGTTTTAGTTCACTTGACAGGAACAGGAGCCAGACTTGCGGATCACTTCAGCATGTTTTGTCTCTTGTGCATGACACTTAGACTAAACAATATCAGAATTGCTTGAGGGCAAGCAATTTTGGGAAGGAAGGATTGTAATATTCCCTTCCCATTCGAAGACCTTTGGCCTATTTTGTTAACCTGACGGCCAAAGGAAAAATATAAGGGTGGCTTAAGTTATATTTAATTATTATAAAGTGCCATTAATAAAAGAAAAAAAAAATATAGAGTACTTATAATAATTTATATGACTTAATAATTATTAAATCAATGATGGAAAAGGCCCAAATATAAATTGTTATCCATCCTAGGTGAAAATGTGACTTGCCTTAAAAGGGGGAATGGGAACATAGAAATGATAAATGCCCATTTTACTATGTATTTCCCCTAGAAAAATGCGACTTGCATTAAGAGGGAAAAAATTGTTGGAAAAAGCATTTAATATGGAAAAATATTAAATGCTTGCATAGGGAAAATCCTTGGGTACTAATTGGATATTGTAGAGGTTGTTTTGGGTCTCTTCTTCCTTTATAAGGAGAAGTTGACTTGAAGGGAAAGATATTCCATACCATTTGATATTTTCTAATTTGTGTCTTAAGCTTGTAGCTTATGCATATTCTTTTATGTGCAACTGCTGTTTGCAAATATCCAGCGTGTGGAGTAAGATCCCACAGGAACCCTAGCTTCGGTGGTGAGAGATCCATCTCTAGCTCGCAGGGCATTCTTCGGTAGTGAGAGATTTACCCTAGCTTGTCAATTTTGGAGCTGAATTGATGCCCTAAATGTGCTGGGCGACCTACTTTTTAGGGCAAAATTAGGGTTTCGTGTTTGCTGTGCGAAAACTATTTTTAGAATATTATTCTTCATATTTTTGTGGCCAAAGATCCAAAGTTTCAGCTCATTTGGACTTCTCTAGCAAAAGATATTAATTTTAGAAGTTTTCAGTTGTTTAAGGCACGCTGTAAATTTTTAGCAACATTCTGTTATTCGAAAAATTTCAAAAACAGTTCTATAATATCAGTTATTGTATTAGCAAGCTTCATTTAAATTTTCAAGAGATTTGAGCAAGTATTTTTTGAGTTATCCATTATTTTCTGTTCGCTGCCCTAGATTTAATTTTCTGCAAAAATCGGATTTCTGTTTGACTGCAATTTGTCTGTATTTTGCATATTTAAAGTTGGGATTGCCTAAAATCTGTTTAGGGGTAAAATAATGTCCATTGGGGACATTACAAAGATCTCGATGGATATTTCATAGTTCAAGACAACACTTGATGGCCTGCATTTTTGCTCATTCAACCATATTCCAAACAAGACAATTTTACGAGTTTTTGTGAGGTAGAAATGCATAGATGAGAATTGCTTGTGAAAATCTTGTGACATTAGAAGCTGAGAAACGGTAAATTTTTGTGTACAAGCATGGGACCTTTTTTAGCAGCCCGATTTGGTCTTTTTATTAAGAACTTGTATCCATAAGGAGGCGGCTAAGAGTCCCAATCTCCATTTGTAAATAGGTTTTTAATATCAAGTCCTTGTATTTTGAGCTATTCTCAGTTTTCTTGTTTAGTTAGAGGCTCATTGCTTGTTCTTGCAGTAATGAAAGTAGGAGATAGTTCTACTGGATTACTAGAATATGTTAAGAGTAGCATATTGAAATGAAAAAATGGTAGAAAATGCAGATCTTGGGGTTGAAAACTAATTCAACCACATTTACAACACTTCCATGGCTTGAACTTTATCTAAGATTTTCCTCGAAGATGACTGGCTGGGTCTAAAGCATCAAGCAAGCTTGCTAGAAGGTTTCCTACAAATCATAAAAGGCGTCAGAATCAATTTCCCTACTAAAGTTGAAAGATTTGGCGCTTTGTATTGTCCTCTATGGATAGGAATTGTTGAAGCAGCTTGTAATCTACAAATATTAGTTACGCATTTGGCAACTGGCCTTTCGCCAATACAATAAGTCACTCGAAGTTCTTCCTAGATTGTGCCAACTTCTGCATATACTTCTTGGCTGTATAATTTAGGAAACGTTGAGATTTATTTTGCAGTACACAATTATGCAGTAAACTCTTCTTGTGGCGTTGAAGTAAAAAGTTAATTATCAGATATTCCGTTTCCAAAAGGAACTACTACTAAAAACTTAAAAGGCTTCAGGCCTTGGAGTTCGGAATAGCTTTATGTAATAATTGATAAGTCTGTGGAAGGACTGTGTGTGGCCATGTGCAGCACCCATACTGTTCTTTGATTAGGCCTGAGTTGGCACCCATACTTTCTCAGGAAAGTTATTCTCTTATATATGCAGTTGACATCAGTTTTCCAGCAAATATCAATGTCCTGTTTCTTTGCAGTTTTCACAGTCTAAATATTACTTAGCTTTTTATAATTTCTGATCTAGTATTTGTCCTAAATTTTTTACAGCAGAACAATTAGATTTTGCATTCTCAGGATTACCAGATTTCAGATCTTAAATCTCAGTTTTTCAGTAGTTTCATCGTCAGAATTTTCTAGTAGATTTAATTTCAGCTTCTTGTTTTTCAGTTCTAGATTACTGCAAATTTTTATCAGGATTTTTGTTGGGCTCAGAACAGTGGCATCACAGCCATAACAATGACACTTAATTTGATTTGAATAATAAAACAAGACTTACAATGTACAAGTTGTTCCAGGAACACTTTGCTTGATCTGGTTGGAATGAGTGGGATAGATAGAGATGGATTATGAATCCTTGTATGTAAACCTGCAGTGAAGCTTTTTGTTCTTTAACACCCTATAATTTGGTAAACAGCACTTCGGCCATCACACTACGGTTTTGGTTCGATTGCTAACATGTACCATTGGGTCAACATACATTCAAGTGTTACCTTGCATGTTTAGTGACTTGGGAACTGAATCTCATTCATACATATACCCTAAAAGTCAAGGCATTGAAGGTCTCATACATATAACTAACACTCAAAAACTTTATGTACCGAACACACATGCACATGATAAATGAGTGTCAAAGATTTGAATAGTGTGAATAGCCTTTATTAACCCAAATGCCCATAAATGCATTAGCACATGCACAAAACAACTCTGTAACTTTTGAATTGACTTACTGATTAAACCGCAGGTGTTGAGTACACATGCCATTGGACAAACAGTTCAAAAAACTTGAATGGTTGAGGCGGCCAAAGTGGAAGAGGAAAGAAAATCCATCTATCACAGGATTTTGTTTGGGAATACATGAATAAGCAATCTGATTATATAATTAATTTCTGTGGGATTTTACTCGTGCATGTTCAATTCATCTCAAGATGAATTTCATGAGTAGTCATTACCATTTTTCTTCAGGTATTTTTCAAAATAATCACAAGGCAAGGGGAACCACTTAGCACGCAAGCACCGAGAGCATTGTCAGTAGGCAGAGGAAAGATGAATGTAATCCACTGCTTTGGGCTTTTCATCACCCTCTAGCATCTTTCTGCATTGGCAGATCAAAGTTGGGCAGTTTTTACATTTGGCAGAAAATTGACTTGACCAGAGAGCTCTGTGGACATGGTTGTGACTCTATACCAGCATTTTGAGACAGAACTATGTCTCTCTCCCTCTCCTTCCAACCCATCCTTGCCTCTCTCTCTCTCTCTCTTTGCAAATATGCTTATGAACTTATCAGCATTGCTCTGGTCTGAATTTTACAGTGTATTTATGACCAGGCAGCTTCTATTGATTGTAACCAGATGAGAAGATAAAAATGATAAACTCCTCACAATTACTGTAATTTAGCGGCAACCTTGTTTGGAATTGTTGGGAGCCTGTTTGCACCTCGCTCTCAACCCTTGGTTCCTTTGATTCCGTGAGATATATTTTGGAGTGTACTCTTGGCTTTGGTAAATGTTGAAATATTACTGCCTTTGGTTAGAAGTGCTCGAGTTTTCCAAAGAGTTTGGATTGCGAACACTTTGGTACATGAAGACTATTGGTCCTATAAGCACCCTTTTGGATGCAAATTTTGAAGGCCTGTATAAGTAGCATTTGGAAAAGAGCACAATTGATTTTTTTGCAGGACTCAGCTCCCTCTATGCAAGTGCCTACTCTCTAAAGTACTGGTTGCTTCCATGCGAGTGCCCACTTACAAAGGTGTGGCCTTCATTAGAGTATGAGCCCACTTCTCTTGGGTTTTGACTCGGGTATATCCAGGATGAGCATGTAGTATGTACCTTCCAGAAATCAACCCACTTAATGTCCGCTACAGGGTTGGTTGGTAATGGGAGTATTGTGGGTTTGTCTTTATGCGAGTGTCTGCTGCTCCCAAAAGCTGGTGCATGATATGCAATGCATGGACAATTGGCGGTTGTGTAATAAATATTGAAGGTTGCTTCAGTTGTCTCATTTTATATTGCTGCCTTCACTAATGAGTAGTAGCAGCTCCGTATTTAGTTATTCCTATTGAGTAGTAGGAAGATATGGATATGAGGTGTCTCACTAAATTTATTTAAGAAGAAATTGTATGCAAGGTAAGAATGATCTATAGAATATTCTCTCTTCTCAACAATGTAGATTAGGAGAAGGGTACCATTCTAGGGCCACACACAAAAGGGTTGTAAGGTGCTAAAGCCGTGGATCTAGAAGATGATAGCCCATTCTCTATCAAAGCACAGAGTTCCAAAGCCTAGGTCTAGGATAGGGGTGGTGTCTTACTAGTATCATGATTGTAAATGGGTTGCAAGGATTGTAAACAAGATAATATCTATGCTAGGATTGTGAACGTGGGTTGTAGAGATCGATGGATTATTACACCCGAAGGGAAGATTGTAACGTAAAGAATGATAGATAAGAATGCAATGGATTAAGAATATGCTACTCTATCCTAACCTATATACATGACCAATCAAACAATCAATCAAATCTGAAGTAACATAAAAGAAAAACGAGTTTAGAGATAAATTAATGCAAACACCATTGGCACATTAAGTTCCCCCCAAGGTTAGCAACACCTTTTGAGAGAGTTGATGTGGGTTACTACAAGACAGATAGGAAGAACTAAGTAGATCACATTTGGGAACTCCAAAGACTTGATGTACCTCGTTGGTGCAGCTTACTTTTTAGTGTCCTAGACCCAATGCTCCAAGAGTAGACTTCAAAATATAAGCAAGACTAACTTCTAAACCTTTAGGACCTTTAATAGCAGTTTGGCAAGCACAAGCAAACCCAATGACCTATGATGATGTGATGAGAAATGCACTCAAATGCCTCTTATAAATAGGAACATGACTAGTCATTATAGTTTCTTCTAGCTGACAACATTGACCAGTTGATTGTCATAAATGAAAGTCGAACGGGGTATCAACCATGGTTGATGCCGTCAATTATAGGTAATAACATATCATGGAGTCCTAGAGGAAGGCCGAGGAAGGCTCAGAGGGATGAAGGAAGAATCCAGAGCTAAAAAAGAATGATCTGATGGAGATATAAGTGTGTTGCAATTGGATATGTAGGCGATCGTAAGAGAATAGTAAGGTGATGTCATAGGGAGGTTGTAAGAAGATGACTAGGAAATGCAAAGGATAGGGTATTTAAGATAACATGGAATTCACATCATAACTCTCTCACAAGTACCACCACTACCCAACCCATTCCCCTCTCGATGATATCTCAAAAGATATCACTCAAGGGAGGTTAATACATGACTGGAGCCTGTGAAGAGAAAAAGTTAGTAAGAATGAAAAATAAGGTATATACATATGGCCCAGCCAAAGATTATCATATGTCACAAAAAGTGTACATGAGATGGTCTACAAAAAAAGAAAATACAACACCTAGATCAAAATGACTAAAATGAAGCAACAACATAAGTGATAAAAATATGAAGTCAACCCAAATGAAATATACTTACCTCATACTTACCTTTATGCAACCAGGGGCCACATGTCATCTCTTGTCTCGACCATGGCAGGTGCAAATCTGCTAAGGAACTCTGAAAATAAAAGACTAACAAGGAGAGGAAAACAATGCAAGCATATGTGTGTAGACGATAAGTAGGTATACGAAAAAAAAGGGGAAGCGAGTTCATAGGAGATAATTAAGTTCTAGTAAGGAAACTAATCAACCAATCTAGCAGGCCTAGAGGTAATATAGGATGTAAAGGGGTAGCCAAAAAAATTATATTAGCCATCATGTATATAAATAAGATGTAATGGATTAGCCGAAACATTCAAACTAATTGGCCTAGAAATAATAGGATGTGAAGGGGTAGCTCAGGAACTCGTACTAACAAGCATGTAAATAAATAGAATGTAAAGGGGTAGTCGAGAAACTCGAGCTAACCGGCCTATAAGGATAATATGCTAGTGCTGCTCAACCATATTAGCAAGCCTAAAAAAATAAGATGAAGTTGAAAACCATGAGGATAAAGTTGAGGAGCGTAGCATATATATATATATATAAATATAAAATGTTAGTATCATGTTAGTGCATAAAATCATGATTAAAAACATGATAAATGAAAAATTATGATAAACATAACTAAGTACGACAAGAGAAAAAAAGAAAGCTACGAATACGAAAGGTGAAAAGAGTGGAATAAGATAAGATGATAGAAAGAGACATGTGATAAGAAGAGAGTACAAGTAGCTATGACATACGAGGTAGCATGTGTATCTACATGCACAAGGAGAACATACCTTTGGAAGGGTCTGCTCTCAAAGAGGAGGTTTTATTCTTTGAAGATTTCTTGGAGTTGGACTTTGTATGGATTTAAATTTCATAAGGTTTTTGGTTGATATGTAATATGTAGGAAGATGCCCTGAAGTGTGAGAGAATGGAGGGATGGACATCAAAAGACGCCCTTAAGTATAAATTATGTGAAGGATTGGCATCAAAAGATGCCCCAATGTATGATGAAAGAGGAGGATGGGCATTGGTAGATGCCCCAAAGTGTGATAAAATGTGAGATAATGGAACAATGTTGATGGAATCAAGGTTGACATCCATGCATTTCTTATCAGTACGGTGATTGATGCAAGAATCTGGCTAAAATTAGAGATTGGAGAATTAGGGATGATGTAAGATGACGTAGAGTCAACAACATAATTTTGTGCAGTATCCATCATGATGTAAAAATAAAAGGTGGCCAATGCAATTATCTGTGGTGGGATGAAATAAAATTGCATCGGGTTTTCTAGGAACATGGCCAATGTAGTCTGTAGGATTATGTTTTTTTCTGAACTGCATCGAGTTGTCTACAAAATAGTCGATGTAGTCAAGGGATGTTTGATTTTATAGATTAAGAGAAGAAATTCGAAAGTTGTTGAAGCACCCAATTGGGGTTTTCCAATAAAGAGCGCGTGGGAGGATTAAAAAATGAAAGATCATTGCTAATATCAAAGTGGAAGTTAGTACGCTCATATTGGAATAGGTCGTAGATGGGAAGATCGTCATTTGAATCTTCAGCCATGACAAAATGAGAAGAGATGGGAAGATCCTCTTGTGGATCTTTGGTTGTGATGGTGTGATAAAAAAGGGGAAGATCATCTTGTGGATCTTCGTCTGGATATATGTCGAATATGAGAATATCATATTGTGGATCTTTGCCCAGATATATGTCAAATATGGGAAGATCATCTTGTTGATCTTAGTTCGAATATATGCCAAATATGGGAAGATCATCTAGTGAATCTTTGTTTGTTATGTTGGATAATTGGTTGAGTTTGAAAAAAATTGAACTAAGTGTTTCCCTTACTAGTGGAAAAAGGAAGAACAAAGGAGCAACCCATATGGAATCTAAATGGTTTAAGACTCGCTAGAAAAACCCTACGAGGGGAAGAAATGATCACACAATAAGATTGAAGATTATATGTTTAAGATAAACAAAAATAGGATTCACTCACATGGTGGAGTAAGATTCACGTCAGGTTCACTAGAATGTAGTGATGATGAAGATCACTAAAGGGTATAAAGAGGAAATGTGAAGATGAATTACTCAATGGTGGAGTAAGATTCACGTCGGGTTCACTAGAATGTATGCAAGGTAAGAATGGTCTATAGAATATCCTCTCTCTTCTCAATAATATAGATTAGGATAAGATGGGGACCATTTTAAGGCCACACACAAGAGAGTTGTAAGGTGCCAAAGTCTTGGATTTTGAAGATGGTAGTCCACTCTCTATCACAAGTATAGGGTTCCAAATCCTAAGTCTACAATAGGGGGTGGCATCTTACCAACATCTTGATTGTAAACATGTTGTGAGGATTGTAAACAAGATGAAGATATCTATGTTACGGTTGTGAACATGGGTTGTAGGGATCGTCAGATTGTAAAGTCCAAAGGGGAGATTGTAATGTAGGGTCCGAAAGATAATAATGTAATTGATTAAGAATATGCTACTCTATTCTAATATATATACATGACCAATCAAACAATTAATTGAATATGATATAATATAAAGGAAACGAGAGGTTAGAAATACTTCATGCAGACACCATTGGCACATTAACTTCCACACAATAACACCTAATGAGAGAGTTGATGTGGGGGACCACAAGACGGATATGAAGAAGACCTGAGTAAATCACATTTGGGGACTCCAAAGGCTTGATGTACCTCATTGGCACTGGTCCTATTCTTAAATGTTCTAGACCCAATGCTCCAAGAGTAGACTCCAAAAGATAAGCAAGACTAACCTCTAAACCTTTAAGAGCAGCTTGGCGAGCGCAGTAGACAAAAAGTATTGGAAAATTGCATAACTCATCTAAGGGATTTTGTGAAGGCATGGCTTTTATGGAGATAAAAAGGAGATTCAATTGAATGATCAAGGCACTAAAAAAGAAATTGTAATCAAAACATTGAAAAGGAGTAAATATGCATGGGAAAATACCCATTGAAGGGTCAACTGTAATTAAATTAAGCCATAGACATCTAAAATGGAAACCTTTAGTTCCTAGTTTTCCTAAATTGTACTTTGAGGGATCCTCTAGAGGTAATCCAGGCAAGGATGGTACAGGTTGTATTTTGCAAAATGATAAGGAGCATAATAACAAGACTCAAACTCCGCAAAAACTCATAAAGCCAATTTTTTACTCACACTCGACTCAGCAACAAAGCTCGGCCAAGACTCGACAAAATTTTTAAAAACCATTTAAAGTAGAGAATTTTAGGGGAAAAAACCGATTAAAATGCATTCTATATCAATGCAACTTAAAATTCATTTGAAACTAATCAATTGTAATTAGCATACACATGTATACACAAAGAAGTAAATAATGTGATATTGAATGTTTGCAGTTGAACAATTGCACTTGAAACTTGAAAGATTATTAAATAAGAGTTGCTTTTATATTCATAAAAATGTTTCCTTGTGCACAAAATATGGATATATAAATCCATGGCGATGGCATCAAACAAAAACATTGCATACAAGGTACAACTATTGTTGAGAAGAGCATGCATCACTCGAACCAACATGAGATGCACCTCATTGGAACCTGCGACATTTTGTGTACATCAAGGATGCAACTCCAGCCATTCTAACTGCCCTCAAGGTATTAAAAACAGTCAATCCCTTCTATCAGCTCCACTAATGCACACAATCATCCCTAATCACTTTTTATCCACTCTTAGCATGCAAACAATGACCTCTTTTCAAGAGAAAACAAAAAACTCAGAATTCGTTTTTGAGTGTGAGGAAAGTAAAAATTTGGAATGGGCTCATGAAAATAGACTTTGAATGAGTGAATGAGTGTTAGGGTGACCTTTAGGTTTAGGCTAGTGTGTTTTTTTAACTTTATTGTGTGTGTGTTTTTGTTTTAAATAAATGGAAAAACAGCAGGTCTCAGCAAGTCCAGACGTGGGACCCACAAGTCTAACAAGCCTCAACAACAGTCTGCCGAATTTTTGCCTAAATCTTGCCTAGGTGGACTCCGACCTAGATCCACGATGACTTGCAGAGACTCGTGGAGTCTCATAACACTATAAAGGATCCCTCATTGGAGTGTCTCCTTCCTTCATACCCAGGGCACCAACAACCAGCCAACTTAAAGCTTTGGCCTTGGTCAAAGATCTGCAAATGGCACTTGCCCAGAACATTATTTGTGAAGAAGATTTGCAGATCACTATAAACGCTGTGAAGCAAGGTATGACTTCCAATCGGGATTTGGGAAGTATCTTGAAAGAAGCAAGGGATCTAGTATTGGCATTTAGATCAATAAGTTTTGGCCATGGATATAGAGAACCCAACCAGCCTACATATCTTTTGGCTAATGTGGCTATTGACCAAGAGCCTTTGACACATATTTTCAGCTCGCAAGTCGAAAAAAGGGAAAGGTTACAGGACTTGATGATCCAAGATCACATCGAAATATCTAATTGATTGACTGGAATAAATAAAATAATGATTGCCAGAGGGGCAAGGAGCAATGATTATAAATCTACCGCTTTTTTAACAAAAATCTAGGGAGAGGAGGACATTAAGGCATTGGATTTATAATGCCTTGTAGGCAGGTCAGGTCAATCCTATCATCCCTCCCCACAAGGCTTACCAACCCCCCAAAACCATCATTCTAGATTCACTCTGTCTCCCACCTCTCTGTTATCATTCACTACCGTCTACAGAAGGCAAGATGCCTAAGAAGTGTGAGAATTTCTTTTGAGGTAAGATTCAGAGCTTTGTTTGAAGAGCCTCTTCAACACTGCTTCCTCAAAGAATTTGGCTCTAATTTGGTCCATCCAACAACACGGCTATTTGGTAGACGACAGATAGAAGAAAAAAAATCTGTAACTGTGGAAGACAACCTGCAAATTGGCTCAGCTTATTCAATGTGACGTGATCATTGAGTGGATGGTGGGACAGCTCCAATATCTGAATAAATCCCCCCAACAGCTGAAGCTTTCGCACAAGTTGCAGGCACACAGGGCACTCTAATGGCAGAAAATGGTGGAGGAAAGAACAAGAAGTGGTTGATGTTAAGGCAGAGCTTAAATCTCTGCAGGGAAGATTTGACATAAAGAGGCATTACAATGAAATGGTAAAATATATCGGAGATTTGCAGGTCAAACAGAGATGAAGGAAATACCGGGAATATCTTTAGTTGTTTTATGCCAAAGCCATGCTTTGGAATCCAAATTTGAAGAATTTGGGGAAACCTGTGGGACATCCAAAGAAGCAGTGAGGGGAAAAGAAAAGGATAAAGCTTTTTTGAAGAAATCTACATTGTACCTACCATGTCCAAGGCTCAAGTGGATCAGCTATACGAGCAGATAGAGGAGGAACTGGAGATGATTCTTCAGCTATTCGAATCCAGGGAGAAGGTAGCCAATTATGAGGAGTTTACCACCCCATAGGTTGCAAACAACGCAGAAGAAAGGACAGATTGTGTTCTTAACCAAGCCAATGCAAATTCCATCATGCCAGCTGAACCGATAGTGTTGGGGTGACACTCAAGTGTCACGTACTTGAAACTTCTGGCCAATAGGCCCCTGCTTCTATGGTTTCTAGCTTAACCATATATATATATACATATATATATTATAGGAGTTGTATCTAAAAATCAATTTTCTTCAGCTCGTTTACATGTTTAGAAGATCATTTCCAATGACTTATAGGTGTTCTTATAAACACTGGTATTCTATGTCACAAGGTATGCCGCATTTAACAGGAAAAGTTTGAAATTCGCTGAACTTAATCCTTGTCAAATATGAACTTGAAATTTATCCATTATTTTACACGAGAATTTTTTGGCATGTTTTTTGCATTATTTTATTAATGTGTACACATACATTTAGCCAACTGAAAACAAGGACTGAAAGCACTCTCCACTCTGTCCCTCTGACATCTTTATGCATTTTGCTTTTTAGACACTTGAAACGATAAAACAAAATCTATTGTTCAAACTTAATTATATATTTTTTAGTTTTATCCATTGGCGAACTTGAATCGAAGTTTATCCTTGTCGAACATGAGCTCGAACTCGAAGATTTAGGTGGTATTAGTTGTCAGTATTGACAGTAAAACTGGTGTTTTAAGTAATTCAAAAACCCTCTTTCATTTCGTCTGATCGGATTCGTGAACCTTGTAACTTGGTCCTTCATCTGATTTTTTTTGGGTGGAGGACCTAGTAAGACCCAGTTTTATCAAGCAAAAAAATACATAGAGAATCATTTTAACTTGAATATCACAGCTGCTTGCCAAGGTGCAAATAAATTGTACGCAAGTCGAAGAATTAGAAAGATCGTGAATGTAAAAGAAAATTGTGAGGCAAAGGAAAGTATTAAACAAACTTGGTAAACCAAACTATTCCATGACAGAAGATGAGGCCAATCAAGTGATGAAGTGCAGAGTGGGACATCATGTTGAATTACAGAAAGGGATCCAGACCTATTGAAGGAACTGATCAGAGGATGATAATGTAAGTGTCGGCCCAATTCCTTGAAACAGACTTGAAGGGGAAAAAAACCATCGCATTTTCAAAATTTACAGTGCTCTTGAATCACAATCATACTTAGTTACCAATAGGGTCAGGGAAGATGTTGACTCATGGTGCTTGAGAAAAGGCAATTCAAGCAACAAGCTTGGAGGTGTGTTGATGAATTTGATTTTCATAATGAAGCTTCAACATTTTCCTTTCAACGCTAGAAACTTGTGTCCTGTTGAAGGTTTTAGAGGAAGGTGAATGACCTTCCATAAAACTTAGGCTTGGAGACCAAACAAATACATAAAGCAGATGTTGGTGGTGTATGATATCATGAACCCCGCACTGCAATATATCATGCCATTCACAATGACACTACTGAATGGTGCTTAAAATCTTGCAGACTTGTCTAGCCAATACCTGCATGGCTCCTTTACAATGACAGAAAATAAGAAACTTATGGTAAGCATTATTCTTATTTATCATAAGCACCAAAATACAATGATAAAAGTATCTAGTAAGCATCCCAAGGTGTGAGTAAGCATAACCAAGATTTAGGGCAATGACAAGCCACAAGGTAGTTTACCCACTGCTAGCAAGGATGGAGTTCAACATCATGTAATGGTCAATTCATCACTTTGCCGATAAACCAAATGAATGTCCAAGAGAAAGTAAGAAACTCAATAGGGCATCATTAGCTTATGATGGATTGCAACAGCAAATGAAGCATGAAGATGGCAAAAATAAGGTATATCAATCATCCTTCTTCTTCATGTCTTCCATTTTATTGGCATTTGTATATAATTGAAGAGTAGATAACACCATGTTAGTCGTAAGGTTGAGACTCCTATCATATAAAATTGAAAAAGGTATGGAGGCAGGTTAACTGTGAAGTGAAGTACCTATTTGAAACATATTTCCATCAAGAGGTCCTATACTTAATGCCCATCAACAGAAAATATAAGCCAGTGATCAAATATTTTGAGCATCATACCCATTGTTTCTATTATCATACAAACACGTCTATGTTAGTATATCTTCGGAAGTAAAATAATAAGTCCAGTCAACCTAAAGGGTAATATGATAAGTCACAAGTGAAATGTATGACAACTAATGTGAGACCTAAAATACTGAAAAATGTAAGATGTTTAGTGTTAATGTCAAAAACATTGTAGAAGAATTAATCAGACCCATCGCATCATGCACACCCACCCTATAAGCATGCTAATAGCATAAACAAAATATGTATGACTTAAATATTCCATATGTATATATGAATGCACCATGTTTATAACATCTATAGAATTTTAACATAAATGCAATCTGAATTTTGTTTGCAATTTTGCATAGATCTTTTGACTTCTTTTCTGTTTTGCTAATCTAAAGCAACATCTTAAGAGCAAGGCATATGACCCGATGTCTCACCCTACAATTTCTCTCCACTTCTCTTCTTTGGGGTAGCATTTTGTTTAGAGCTATGCAACAACTCAGTTTGGTTTTTTATATTTTACTTGGTGTCGGTTTGGATTTACTTTTAGTGCTGAAAATTGCTCTTGGTTAAAAGTTCATTGAGATCATACATTATTTCAAGGCTGTTGCATCTACTTGTTTGTTGATTGTATGCAAAAGGTAAAGTCGAAGTACGGTTTTGAAATGACCTTTACGGGTATGAAGCATTTAGGCCTTGTTATTCTGTTGGTGAACAGTGAATTTAAATAGTTAGTATTCCAAATCTGGCCTGCTTATGTTTTGTGGGATATGGAGACAGAATAAATGGCTCAATTTTTCCATTAACACCATTTTGACGATAAAAGAAACTCTCAAAGACCATGAAAGTAATCAAAGAGAAGGCATGTGATATAGTTTCCATGGTTACAGACCTTCATAAACACACCTCTCGCAAAATTGTGATGAAATAATCCCACAGAGAAAAGTCACATTCTTGGATCAGCATCAATATGAATCCTTCTGAGCATGCTCATTTGAAATGATTCTTTATTAAGATAAGAAATCAAAAATATGTGGACAGGGCATAGGAATCCCAATGAAAGGTAATGGATCTAGAACAGGAATTCAGCTGTATGATTGCCTCAGACACAAGTGTTACAACTGCATACTGCCCTGTCTTATTACGATTAACTTCAGAAAAAATAAATTACGATATCCTAATGGAAACACTACAAACAAGAATGGCACAAACTTTAAATAAGGTAAAAGACAATTGCAGACTGCAAAATTGCCAAAAGATAAGAAGAATAGTAGACAACCAATGTTAATTAATTAAGAAACAGTTCATTTTTCCATTCCACATAAAAAGTATAAAAGAAAAAGATTTTGGTAATCTGAGCGCTTTTACCCCTTAATCATTTCTTCCTGTAATGAAATATGATCACTGGTGGAAGCTAGTCAATAGCAGCTTTAATGTTGGGCAGTACACAGGAGATCTGAAAACTTCATTAACAAGATTTCCGATACGGAATGAGTAAGCAGGTTATTTAATCTCCACAATCACCTCTTGTATGCCATCCATGGGGTTGCATATTTAGGATTAACATCCTGACTCCATTGAAGCTTTCCATGATTGAACTAGAAATCGTGATCACCATTTTTCCCTGGGTGTATCATCAGGTGTTTCTGTCGAAGGCTCCTCCTTTAGAATAGGTAATGAAATTCTTCTGTATGGCTCTCGTCGTATGTCCTTCAGAAGGAGTTTGGCTTTATCTCGGGGAGAGGAACTTCTCCTAACAGGTTGGAATTTCTTTTCTTCATCATTCTCTGAGTCACTCCAGTCATCATCGCCGTCGATGTCATCCCCTTCTGCATCAGACCACGCCTCATCTTCATCTTCTTCTGAGAATTCATCATTTTCGAGGTCACCTCCCTCATGAATTTGCCCATCAGTTCTATATTGCTTTTGAAAACGGGTAATCGAAACAAGGGCGCGAAGTCTTTCCCTAGCAATCACAAGAGGGTCCTTCTCAATTAACTCTGAGTCACGATAAGCTTCTCTAAGAAAGACAGAATCTCGTATTCCCTTTAGAGACACATAGAACATATCCGGATGCCTGATAAGCATTGCCCTTATCCTCTGAGAGAATTTGTAATCATCTCTGAAATGTGTAAGATGGTCTACCAGTGTTCTCTTTTCTATTGTCAGGCTGAGAAGCTCATGTACCACAGCACAAGCATGTTTCTCTGCCTGCATGGAAGAGGGGTCCAAGTCCTTGATATCAGCATAAGGCGAAAAGAATGGCATTTCCTTGAATGCCTGTAGCCTCTCACGGTCTTTCCTTTTGAGGTTAAGCCCTTTTGGGAGTAGTACCCTCTTGAACTTGGGAGGTCTATCAATGATCAAATTTTTCTCTGTAATCTCTCTCTCCCGAGCTTCTGCCTCCGCCAACTCCGCAGCAGAGATGGCTAGAGCAGGATCCCAACTAGTCAGTTCCAATGCAGGGCCTTTAGGAGAACTAACAACCTTAAAATACTGTGGATACCTGGTGCACATTGTAGTCTTGAAATCATCAGGAAGCCCAAGATCTTGCTTAAGGTGACCTATCCTTTCCAAGGGGACCCTTTTATCCACTGACATCATCACAATTTTTCTCAACTTATTGACCAAACACTCCTCCATTTCCTGCCTTATACCCACTTCCTCCAAATAAACCTTATCTGCTGGTGGAGTCAACCTGAAATAAAGCGAATAAACACCTTCTTCCACAATTTCAAAAACTCCAGGATATTTCTTGAGCAGGGCAATGACCCTTCGCTTCCGAGTAAGTCCAAGGTCTCTCCTGTACTTACCAAGCTCCCTAAGAGACATCATCCTGTTGGGCTGCTTCACAAGAATATCCCTAATCTTGGAAACCAGTTTTAGCTTTTTCTGGCGCTGTATCACACCGTCAAATGGCAGCTCCTTCCTTCTTTTGATCACTGCCACTATTACACTACCACCACCACCTTTCAACCAAAACCCCGGTTGATGTTGAAGTGGGTTCAGGTTCAACTGCAATCTTCCATTGTTTCCGTAAAAGGAATTTTTGCTCTGTTCCAGTGCTCTATATCTGTAATTAAAACAACAACCAGGTCTCCTCCTTCCGGAAAGAGGATGACGAGAAGAACGGGAGGAGGAGTTTGAAGTGAGAACGGGCATGGTTCCCCAACACGTCTGCATCTCCATTGATATTACGTGTACAATGATGCTCGCAATCGAAGTTGCATTACACGATTTTGGGTTTGTTGAGCAGCTTTAGAACATTAAAATTTGTCAAAACTGATCTAATTTTTTCTAAAACCAATACGATACGTTTCTCACCTCGGAATTGTGCACTTCTAAATCCAAATCAGGGCGAACTTGTATGAGATGCAATGCATTCCCCTTCGTCACAACTCCAAACGGTTAAAGGGCAGAATGGAGATTTCAATAATCTCCACCGGACCAAAATGATTTCCAAGCACAAATGCATAATAAGTAACCAGGGGAGCGAAAGCTCCCAACAATGAGACCATTTATGCAAAATTAAACCCAACTTCAACTATTCTATTATGGCCATCTCTAAGAGGGTTTATGTTTTTTTTAATAAGATGTTCTACCTTTTTTAAATTATTTTCTTCTTCAAGTATGCTGGACATAAATGTCCCCTATAAATTGACTTAGTTGAGTTGTAGGGAAATATACATATTTATTGCATTTCATCCCCATACAATATTGTGAGTAATAAAGAGTTTTATATGTAATGTTAAAGTAATTAGATTCCTTACACAACATGCTTCGACAAGGGATCACATCCATAACAATATTCTTAACGATTACTTTTAGACTAGGCATAAAGATTGCAAAGGCATAAAGATTGCAAAGGCTGTGATCTTAGTGTGTGCTTTATCTTGTCATTGTATTATATTGTACTATAGGAAAAGAGACAATGATTGTTACACACAATGAGAAAGTATGTTTCACTTTACAAATTTTTATGTAACATTCAGAAAGGGATTCCTTGTACAAAAGTTGTTAAATTGTATTCCATGTTATAACATGATTGTGTCTCAACCTTTTCTAATGTTCAAAAACGACATATTCTCTCTTCCCACTTCTATATTGGGATCTTCCACTTACTAGTCTCGCATTCAAGTTGGTATGATACAATTTTTAATTGGACTATGAGCATATTCACCTTTCACTTGATTTTTTCCCCTATGTGTGATAGATAAATTAGGTTTCTAACTAAAATGTGAAAAAGCAGTTCATACTAAAAAAGTCTTGAATTATATAAAGACAAAATTTCTTATATATTATGCTACTCATAATTTGACGATGTTCAAGTAAGGTTAACGAATGGAATGCGCTTGTTAGAATATGTACACAAAAGATAAGACAATGTGCTCATATGGTATACAAAAGTAGGAAAGATCATCATCAATGTGCTAAAAAAACTTAGAGTCTAAAACTCTTCTCTGAATGGATTTGTGGGATGTTGGACACTATTGTGGCCGAAAATGCCCTGGAGGGATACAAAGTTGTCCTTTGTGGCTTTATGCTCGTTCGATCTTCTTTGTGCAAGTTCGTTTATGTTTGTGTACCTTCTTTCTAGAGCTCGAACATTGTGATGAATACAACAAAAATAGACGTTACCTCTCATTTGCTCAAAATCCTAGCTCTTCATGTGTTGACCTAAAAAGGATTAGTATGAGTGGATTTGATGACCTTGCCACACACTTGTTTATGTGATGATTGTTTCCTATATACCAATACTCTTAAGATGGGTCAAGCCATGTGTGGTTCTACTAATCCTACGATTGGAAAGAGAATATATAAAAGAACGATTCCTTAATTAATACTTGGAAACATGGACTTTTGGCCTTGTCATTTAGAATTTAGCTCAATAGATGATCTAGGATTGTGCTTCACTGACTTTAGATTTATAAATGATGTGTTCCAAAGAGTCTAATAATACCCTAGAACTTTCCAAGGTAGATCAAAGGTGTCCCTGATAGGTTAGGGTGTGTTTGTATTCATAGATGACATTCATCATATTTCCCACTCAACGGCCCTTAAAACCTCTCTTGAGCCAAACAAGCCAAGTTTCCCATTTGAATTTGTGACTATTAAAAAATAAGGGGATGCTTTTGTGACAGACAGACAGTATTAGGATTGAAATTGTTCATGACCTATGAACTTCTCTTGGGAGTGATAGAAATTAGGACATAGACATGCAGTGGAATGTGCATATATTCAATGGTAGATCAAGTGATTTTTGGTAAGACGAAATGGAGAATGGTTGTCGACTAGTGGTTTAAAAGGTGTAAGAAGAGCAAGAAGATGATTGAAATTAGTCAAATATGTGTAAATGAACTATATATTAAAACGAGTACAAAAATCATCAGTACCAAGTGCTCAAACAAAACTTAGGGTATATAGATTTCCCCCTTTTAAATTTGTAGTCACAAAATCACACACTTTCTACTTACATCAGTGCCTCCAAGTATGTAGTTATATGCATGATTCCTAAAGTGAGAATACTAGACATTAACAACACTTGTCATACTCTTTCATTGCTTTTATCTTTCCCACACTATTATTTTATGCTACAAATCCTTATTTACCAACATAAAGTGGGGGAAAATGAAATCACTAAATCATGCACTCATTGTGTACATCTAGCGTTGAAACACTTCATTTATATTCACGATTCCTAAGTAACAGTAGTAATCATTAACACCTCTTTACTTTTCTGTGACATTGCTTATATCCTTTTCATATTTAATGATTATTGTTCTTGATTGAAAACTTATAGATTTGCATTTCAGTCGTCATTATACTCAGCTCTGATTTCACTTTCTGACCTTTTGAGCACCTTGTACATGACTTTCTATTAGGGAGAAGAGCACTCAAACGTCGTTTTCCCCTCTACATGTCTAAATCCTCGTTACATATTTTTCGAATATTTTGAATGTTATTTATTTCTTATCATCTTTTACCCTCTTTTTCGTCCTTTCACTTGTTAATGACACAACTTAAGCAAGGAAATCCTATATATATATATATATATATATATATATATATATATATATATATATATATATATATATATATATATATATATATACATGTCCTATTCAACCTCTTTAGGGGGGACAAGCATTCAAGAGGCACATACTACTAGAAGGAGCTAATATATTTTATCTACTACATCAAGGAAGACATTTTGACACTGCATACTTCACTTCTTAGGAGAGTTTATTCTGAATTCCATACCACACATTTGTGTTTGGGAAAAAGTAGTTGTAGTCTACTATCACTTTTTATGACTAGAACTAGGGCATCCTAGATCCAAGGACACTATTTCAATCACAAACACACAAAAGAAATACATAGAGTGTTAAATGTAGTGCAATGCTTGGTGATAGTTGCACTGGGGTGACCGTCAAGATTAGTCTAACTCAAGAATATGTATATTTTTCTTCATCTAATGTGTGCTCTAGTATTGTACATGTATCTAGGGTTTATTTTGCAGGTACATGTGTGACACAACAAATATGATGTGACCTATAAAAAAGGAGCTACATTGAACAATACATAAAGAAATAAATCCTAAGCCACTTCACAAATACTAGAAGCCAGATCATACACTAGCGCCTAAGAGGGACAGAATGGGTTTGCGGGATGTTGGACACTATTGTGGCCGAAAATGCCCTGGAGGGATACAAAGTTGTCCTTTGTGGCTTTATGCTCGTTCGATCTTCTTTGTGCAAGTTCGTTTATGTTTGTGTACCTTCTTTCTAGATCTCGAACATTGTGATGAATACAACAAAAATAGATGTTACCTCTCATTTGCTCAAAATCCTAGCTCTTCATGTGTTGACCTAAAAAGGATTAGTATGAGTGGATTTAATGACCTTGCCACACACTTGTTTATGTGATGATTGTTTCCTATATACCAATACTCTTAAGATGGGTCAAGCCATGTGTGACTCTACTAATCCTACAATTGGAAATAGAATATATAAAAGAACAATCCCTTAATTAATACTTGAAAACATGCACTTTTGGCCTTGTCATTTAGAATTTAGCTCAATATATGATCTAGGATTGTGCTTCACTGACTTTAGATTTATAAATGATGTGTTCCAAAGAGTCTAATAATACCCTAGAACTTTCCAAGGTAAATCAAAGGTGACCCTGATAGGTTAGGGTGTGTTTGTATTCATAGATGACATTCATCATATTTCCCACTCAACGGCCCTTAAAACCTCTCTTGAGCCAAACAAGCCAAGTTTCCCATTTGAATTTGTGACTATTAAAAAATAAGGGGATGCTTTTGTGATAGACAGACAATACTAGGATTGAAATTGTTCATGACCTATGAACTTCTCTTGGGAGTGATAGAAATTAGGACAGAGACATGCAGTGGAATGTGCATATATTCAACGGTAGATCAAGTGATTTTTGGTAAGACGAAATGGAGAATGGTTGTCGACTAGTGGTTTAAAAGGTGTAAGAAGAGCGAGAAGATGATTGAAATTAGTCAAATATGTGTAAATGAACTATATATTAAAACGAGTACAAAAATCATCAGTACCAAGTGCTCAGACAAAACTTAGGGTATATAGATTTCCCCCTTTTAAATTTGTAGTCACGTAATCACACACTTTCTACTTACATTAGTGCCTCCAGGTATGTAGTTATATGCATGATTCCTAAAGTGAGAATACTAGACATTAACAACACTTGTCATACTCTTTCGTTGCTTTTATCTTTCCCACACTATTATTATTTACTTTTCTGGAATGATCACTTTACTTTTGAACACTAGATAACATGTGACCCAGCTTTGTATTGATCGTTATATCTTCTAAGCATCCCATAGACTACTGCCCATTAGGGACAGAAGCGCTCCAGGTGATAATGTCCCCTTTGGACGCTTCCGCCTCTTCCCCTCCTTTTCTTGATTTTGAATTGCCACATCATTTGGTATCATTTCTAGAGTCTCTTTTATCACTTTGGGTTGGCTTTTCAGTTGCTAATGATGAAATTCAAACAAGGGAATCATATATATACATGACTTACTCACTACTATTAGGGGTTGCGTAATTGGGATCTAATACTTACTATCTACTACTTGGGAAAGGAACAACACTTAAATATTGTATTTGGACTGCATCATTCACTGCATATGAGGGCTTATTCTGAATTTCATCTCACACATTTATCTTGGTGGTGAAACAATTGTAGCATGTTATCTTGGTGTGACTAGCACAAGGGAAACCTAGCTTCAAGGGACACAAATCAAATCACACACTCATAAGAACTATATAGAATATGAAATGTAGTGCAATGCTTGGTGATAATCACATTGGGGTGACTGTCGAGGTCAGTCCAACTCAAGCATATGCATTATTTATTCCATCTAATGTTTGTTTGAGATTTTTGCAGGTAGTTATTGTTTGTTTTTAAAGAATAGGTGTGATACAAAAACCCTGTGAAATATCTGAAGTGAAAAACATTGAAATGAAGGAACCAAGTTCAGATCCCTAAAAGACTAACATGACACTAGCTCCCAGATCAGACTCTAGTGCTTGACGCAGTCCTTTGCTCTTGTGGGTGCTCCTATCTGAAGAAGTATCATATCCCAGTTTCTCAAAGAGCATGTACAGTCCAAATCCATCCTATTCCAGTCAATCTCTAGCCCAAAATCAACCTAGATCTCCCAATACAAGCGAAGTCACTCTTATCTCCTATCATGCACTCATGTTTGTTTCTTACATGATAAATATTTTTTGTTACTATTATATTCATTAGATCTTATTCCTGTAATATAATATTTAAATTTTATTAAATTATTTGGTGAACCCTAGTTTCTAATCATGCACTAGATCCCTTTTCCTTCTTCTTCATCTTCTGAGGTTATGACTAATTCTTCCTCTTTCCTCACTACTCATGTTCATTACCAAGAGGCCATCCAAGCTGAGTATATCCCTATCATTACTCAACATCCACCTCACTTCACAACTACCTCTGCAGACCCCACTGTCAATGTCGTCATTACTCGCCATACCAAGTAACATTTGCAGCTTCCTACTTTCTCTTCCTCCTCTCATTGCACAGCTTCCATCCAAAGAGTATGATATCATTAAGCAATTAAAAAATACCCCTGTTAAAATATATCTCTTTGATCTTCTACGTAAGGCCCCTAATTGTCATCGCACTCTCGAAATTGCATTACAAGTTATTCATTTATAAAGTGATGACCCTCTCGTTTCATTTTCTAATCTCATGGAATTCTATTACATTTATTGATGAAGATATTCCACACGGGTCACCTGTTGATTCTCCTCCTCTTCTTATCCTGGCTCAGATCCAAGGTTTCCAAATTAAACATGTATTCATTGATAATGGTTTTGCATTGAATATTTGTCCTTTATCCTTACTATCCGAACTCAACATCCATCATAGTGTAATTGAGCAATCTACATGTGTTTTCCATGGCTATGACACTACCAGCCGTACATGTATATGCACTATCAAATTGGAATTGCAAGTGGAACCTCATCAGCTCATTACTCTTTTTTATGTCATGCATGCCCCATTGTAATTTAATATTGTCCTTGGTCGACCATAGATACATGACATGCGAGCTATCCCTTCTACAGTCCACTATTATGTCAAGTTTATCTTTGATGGCCATGAATATATTGTTACCATTGATCCTAGACCGTTCAAATATTGTCACATGGACTCTTTCACCTCTATAGTTATTCCCCCAACTCAACCAATCCCCTCACTGCTATGTACCTTGGGATATAATATTATATTGTATATGGGTTGATGGAGATGCCGACATGTGGCACACATCCCCTTAGTTATATGTATGGGTTCACATGGGATATAATATTATAATGTATATGGGTTGATGGAGATGTCGACATGTGGCACACATCCCCTTATCTTATTATATCATTCATTTATGATTTATTATGCTTAGGAGGTCGGCCTCAGTATTGGCCATAGGTTAGAATGGTATATATAGGGGTTAGAAGGTTGTAGTTAAGGATCATATTGAGTATTGGAGTGTTATTGTATGGTTTGGAGGTTACCCCCTCGAAGTGGTATTGGAGGTTGCCCCCTCAAAGTGGAAAAGCTATTATATGAGCAGATTGTCATCATTTATCTATATTTTGGTGTTCTCTCATGTTATTATGTTGTATATGTTCTGATTTATACAAGTAATATCCTTACAAGTGGTATCAGAATATACAATATAACTAAGGGGATGTGTGCCACATGTCGGCATATAACTAAGGGGATGTGTGCCACATGTCAGCATCTCCATCAACCCATATACAATATAATATTATATCCCAAGGTACATAGCACTCACATTGTCTTGACACATATGATATTGGGGATCCCAACAATTATACTCCTATATCACTACTTCCCATCACTTCCTCTATTCATACTCACACTATTGATCTCATCTCTCCTGTCATTTCCTCCCATACACCCTTTGAATTTATTACTACACCCCTATAAAATTATAAACAATACTACCACGTTGAGACTGATGATTTCGATGATGATGTAATTGATGATATTGAGCTTATTAATGACACTCTTCGTGCTTTGGAATTCACCCCCATGGAATTTGATGAATCCCTATTTCATAACCACTATGCTCTTGCAGGCCTTGGTGAATACCAAGTTGATTCCTTATCATAATACTATGCACACCCTCGAACCCATTCCATCTCCTATTTGCAGTTCTTCTTCTATGCCACCCTCCTCTTTTGATTGATTTACTTACACATTATATATTAATCAAGAGTATTGGTAGCATGTATCTCATGATCCTCATTGTTCTGAAATTGTATGTTCCAAAAAGGCTCTAACCCACTTGAGTCTCACTCCTAGAGATAGCATACCTTTGCTCACAACACATATTGAATATCAATGATATATCTTTCTCCTAATAGCTTATGGTATTAGGGTCTCCCACATATAGGTTTGGGTTGCACTTAACCCTCAACCTCTACTGCTTATACTTGGTATATTGATGTGCAGGTACATTTCATTCACGAACCTATTTAGAACAACAACATACAACTCCAATATTACCCAATAGATATGCAACGTGCAAATGTCTTCACAAAGTCACTTGATCGAGACAAATTTGAGGGATTTAGAAAAATTCTCTCTTGTTCACTTGAGACCATGTTGAATTAAAAGGGGGAATGCCAGAAATAAATTATAGTTTAATTCATCATTGGGTTGTATTTGAATAAGCGTAACAAGTTAACGTAATTAATTTTTTACTTTAACTTAAGTTAATAGATGTTAGTTGTCATTAGTTTTTAGTTAACTAAGTGATAGGGTTATATCCATGTGTTTGTGGGAATATTTTTTTATGTGTGTATATGGTTATCTCCTGGCACCAATTTCTAACAGAAGTTAGGGGCAATATGTCATTTCTGCATATTGCTTAGTTTAGGTTGATTTGGCCCATTTTTCATGGACTGGATAGAAGTTGTTAAATTCTTGTATACATTGCAACTCTCCCCATTGTTTTTTAAATCTTCTAAATTGCATATCAATAAAATTGTCAGGCTCCGCCCTGTTCATTCAATATCAGTGATGAATAATGAAACAAGCAAAGATCTATAGAAGTTTGAAAAGAGAGGTAGTATGTTTAGAAGCATTAAGATCAATCTTTTAGGTGTTTGACTAGTGTAGAGAGAATAAAGAGTATTTGCAATCCTTATGAGGGAATATGGCAGTGAGTTTGAGCTCTATAGGTGTATGCAAGTTGTAATAAAGGGATATAAGCTAAATCAATATTTTCAAGCACATAATCACCAAATTTAGTTGTTTATATACCCTCTAAAGTTAAAAAAATGAAATTTGATATCTTAAAATAACAACATAACTAAGCATGTGAATGCACCTTGTATTTTCTCAATTGCTTGATTGTTTGAATGGATGCAAGATGCCACTAAGAGTGAAACTTGCAAAACAAGAGTGTAGTCAATTTCCATATAATGAAAACTAAAAATTTAGCTTTTAATAATGTTGAACTTAAATTTGAAATGCGTAAAATAAAGAGCAAGGAAGAAGTACACCTACGTATGTAGAACCAAATCTTCCTAATATATTTTAGGACCATGCCCCATTCTCAAGGCTTATGGAGAAGGATATTATAACAAAAAACATGGATAATTGCGGTGATAAAATCCCTAATGAGAAAAAGGTTGGGGGTGCATATTTCTCAACTATAAATTCCAATAGAGAGTAACAAGATGCATAACCCCAATTTGTATAGTTATAAGAGTAATAATAAAATAAATTATGAGTCTTGAAGCATAGCAAGTCCAACTCTCAAGGAAAATTAGAACCACATAGGTGCACAAAATGTAATGCCTTAGGATGGTGGGTTTATTTAAACCCTAATGTGCATTTTCTAAACCACATCACTACAAGTAGATCTAAGTTTGTAATTCTTGAATGTAACGAACCGTTACACCAAAACCTCGAGGTGTTAGTGAAATCCACACATGAGGATCATAACATCCCACCATGCTGCCGTAGCCCGGACCCCGGGCTAGATTTGCGATCGTATAGTGGGACCACACCCTACCCTATACAAGCCCCGAGCGAACACTGCAATGTTGACGTAGCTACCCATGTCGAGACTCGAACCTGGGTGGTTGCTCTGATACCAAATGTAACGAACCGTTACACCAAAACCTCAAGGTGTTAGTGAAATCCGCATATGAGGATCATAACATTAAACTTTTTGAAATAGAAATGCTTGAAACAAGAATACCAATATGTAAACTGATAAATTTGTAACTTATAATTGCCATAGTGATTGTGCTCCCTACATTTCCCCATAAAATGTAATGAATGTGTAATAGAGGTAATCATGGCCCCTACATTTACCATTAAATTTAATATATATGTGGTATATTTTGTGTTCCCGCAAGTGATTTCCATCTTGAACTACTATAAAAAAAATTCTTAGAATTGACAATTTTGATTATTGAAATTGAGTCAGTGATTTATATGAATAAGAAATTTAATAAGTTAGGAAAGGGGGGCAATTTTATTTACTTAATTAAAGTTTATATTAGGGTTATAAAAAAATGTATAATATAAGTTTATTAAATAAGCACGTAGACTATAATATAAGTATATAATTTTTTTTAAGAGATATCAATTAAAATATTTGCTAAATATATTAAAGAATGAGAAAGATAGTAAACTTATCTATTCATATGATTTAGAAGATTATATGGGTATGAAAAAATTATGAACATGTTGGTAATGTCTTGTAGATGATTCATCTTTACTTCTGGGAGTGTATTGTATGCATGGACCAAATGGTTATACCTTTTTTTGGCACTTCCATACCTAACTAGAAATTCCATCTAAGGATATGGTGATGCTTTTTAAATTTATATCCCCTTGTGACTAACTATTATGTGCTTCATTATAGTGTATTGGGTTTTGTAAATGCATGAAAACCTCTTAAATCAACCCACAAGACCCAAAACTCTAACCATGGGCAAAGCCCCTTGTAAAAAGGTTAGTGTTTGAGTTAAAGCACAATATGTACACTCACAACATTAGCAGTACTCCAAAGAGGCCATAAATTTCATGTATTTCTCCACCTAGAGATGTGATATATATATATATGGATGAAGTTATATTTGATTTCTAGATCACTTGATAATGCTTATAATGGCTTACTTAGTGTTTGACTTCGCTTTGATGGTATTCAACTTGCAAAGATAGAACCTATTTTGGAGTGCTTAAAACCTTTGTAGGGGATAATCCTAATGTGGGCTATTATTTTATGGAAATTTAGGATATTTTTGAATGTATTTTGAGATATTTTTGCTTGAGGAGTTCTTAAAAGTTCCAGGTGAGTAAATGACTTTGTTTGACTTTTTTATATAGGGTTTTGTAGGTATAATTTCACATTACGAGTGACACATAAGGAAAGTAATAGCCCATAAAATATATCAAATTGGGAAAATGACCATTGGAGGGGCTAGGAGAAAATCACTAGTTTCAGACCAACATGTTTGGTGTTTTTGTCCCTCTTTGTTGGTTTAGTCCGGAAAGCTTGGTGCATGTGAATTGTGACCGGTATACTACTTTTGACTTATATAATATATTCTGTGAGTGATTAAGTAGTGCAATGGAGAGATAAAATCTTGTATTATGATTAGGGATATAAAAAATAGGCTCAAAATATGTGTACAAGTCATGAATTGGGGATTAAGATAATATTGAAATTATAAGGTGATTAATTACCAAATTTAGGTGTCTATATTCCCCCTCTTTATGCTAGGAAAATAATTTTGATTGCTTAAAGGAAAATAATATTTTAGTGTATAAACACACTTTGCATTCACTTGATTATTTTCTTGATTGCTTGAAATACATGAGGTGGTTATCAGATCCCATATGTAAAAACTCACAACATAGAGTGTAGTCAATGCCCATATAAAAATAATTGAATTTTAACACTATATTGAAATTGCATTTGAACTTTTGAAAATTGAAAGCTTAAAAAACATGGAAGGAATACATCTTTTTTCCTTATTGAAGGATAATCTCCCTTTGTTAAAGCACTTGGAGAGAGGGATGTGAAATAATTTGTTAGGGGCTTGGGGATAATCAATCCCCAATTCAAAGTAGTTAGAAACATTAAGTGAAATGATTTCCTAAAAACCCAAATAAGGGTGTCATAAATGATGCGACAACTTAACTTGTGGAGACCATAACTTTTGATCCGACCGTTGGATCGTCTTGAAATTTTACAGGGTGGTAGATATACATTAGTACTATGCTAGAGTAAACAGTACTTACAAGGTTGAGGCCATTTTGGCACATTTTTGGGCCCGGATTCCTTCATCTTGTGGCCTAAAATTGGCTCCGAACATTTTTCGCTTTTGACTCAGTCTTAGAAGTTTAATAAAAAAAATTTGCTTGTTAGAATAAGTCAAATTTTCGTGTGATCCTTAATTTATGAAGGCATATTTGGCACACAAATTTTGGGGCCCATCCGAGTTGTTTTGCTAGTAGGTAATTTTTGGCATTTTGGGTTTTTTTACATTTTAGGGTTTTTTAGCATTTTAGGTTTTTTAGAGTAGACGTGAAATAAAAGGAGGATTGTAATGATGAAAAAGTTTTAGTGTGGATTACAGAATGATAAGAAATATATTTTGAAACTTTTGTGTTTTATTTGCAAAGTTGTTTATGTGTGTTTTGGAGGTATTTCAACCTCTTGCAGTTGGATCCACATCAATAAGGCATCTAGATTCCCTTAAATGGCTTCTCGAGAGAGAGGAAGAGTGTCATAAACTGTCTAGCCACCCCTTAAATATTCCAAAGATAGTGATAGGAAGAGTTTCAAAATGAATCTAGCTACGCATGAAATATCTCACCCACAAAGCCACATCATTGTAGATGGATCTAGGTCCCAAACATGCAAAGTAATGCAAAATCATGTAAGTGAATGAAGTAGTCTCATGACTCCAATGTGCATTGTAATAGTTCCAATGTACCAAATGTGAAAATTTGAACAAGAAGGAAGCAATGGTCATGTACCCATACCTTGCATTGTAAAAGTTCTTATGATTATGAGATGTGCAATGTTATAAGGGAGTGAAATACTCATGCCCCCTCCCTACATAATTTACTGAATTGTAATAAAATCTATGTGAATCATGCAGTATGTCCCTAAAATTATATTAGAAACCATTAAAATTCTATATACTCCATGAAATTCTAATTTTTCTGTAAAAAACCTACCTAGGATGGTACCATCCATTTTAGATAGTTACTCAACTAGTTTTATCCATATTGGATGGTTTTGTCCTTACTAAGATTATATAATTTTTTTTTTATTTATTCTTCTTCCCATAGTTTGTTCCTCTATATTTCAATTTTGAAATCTATATGTGTGCCTAAATTCTCTTGATATTTATGTGAGAACCCCACTAAATTCACCCTCTTTTGACGTGAGTGATATTTTGGATAGATCACATGGATCAAAATAATAGAAGTGCCTGTCCATGTTGGATGTGAAATTTGGTATAGAGTTTTTCACAACTGAAACTTCTTCTCTTAATTAATTTTACTATGCAAATCAAGTACATATATAGGAGAGACAACTCCTATTTTCATGGAATTTTGTCTAAAAACTCTCCCTAAATACGTGAGTTGTTTTAACCACAATTTATCACGTATATAACATCTAACAACTTATTACTCATTAACCGTGTATTAACCATACATTAATTACAAACAGTAAGTTAGATGTTTTCATAGATATGAAGAGGTTGGTCGTAGAAATATGGAAGTCAAAAAAGACCACGCTTTTATTTATACAAGTTTTTTAAGATAAGCACGCCATTAAACACAAACACCCACTTTAAAATATTTGATATAATCGTGATCTCAAGTTCTTCCTCATGGTCTAAAACACAACTCTCAAGGCACTTGAACAATGAAAAATTATGTATTTCTATATGTACACAGGAAATGGAAAATATATGAATTCATAACACTATAAAATCCCTCTACACATGCAAAATTACACCTCCAGATTATCAATCTTACATATACTAATGAAGATTTTGTATATATAAAAAACAACTATTATCAATAGGGGCAATTGTCCAATAGGTAACCCCTTCACAATTCAACACTCCATAGAGATTTTACTCCGTATAGAGTTTTGCACAGCTGAAAAAAAACTTTTCTTTTTCTCTTAATTAATTTCATTATGAAAAATCAAGTGCATATATAGAAGAGACAACTCTTATTTTCATGAAATTTTGTCCAACAACACTTGCTAAATACATGAGTGGTTTTAACCACTATTAATCACATACATAACAACTAACAACTTATTACTCACATACCGTGTATTAACCATACATTAATTACGAATAGTAAGTATTATTTACCTTGCGCTAAATAACCTAACAATGTAAATAGTATTATAAATGTGAGTAAGACAATAATAATTCCTAACATGACATAGATTATAGTCATATTTGAATCACATATAATTTAGCTAAAGGTGGCCACCATATAGACTAGGTCATATAAGAGAGCGCACTGTAGAAACCCTGACACAAATAACTAACATCGAATAATAGCATATAACTAGACAAGTATGAGAGCATATAAATACATAAGTATAAAAATAAATGTCACATAGTTAGTCATATAGAAGGTCAAGGTTGCATACAAGGGAAACAATATTATCACACACACAATCAAGGGCCATATGCCTACACAAGAAAAGGCAAAAGAGACCTCAAATAAGGGACACATAAGTGTCACATACACAAAAATAAGGCAAAAGGATACATGCACAAGATAAAAAAGTAAATGCATGATGATGTAAAGTAGATAGTAGTTAATGGGCACATAGAACATGATACACTAGTCCTGCACAATACACACATATTAACCCTAAATATCTAGATAAATAACATATATCATAGTGTAGATTATAAAATTAACTAGTATTTTAAAGAGCATTATGTACTAAAAAATAACACCTAACAGTGTAGGAGATGCCCCAAGATTTGCATGGTCACTGGGTAAGAAGAAAAGTCCAAAATCTATAAACATTATAGAGTCTTGTGTGGCTTACATCATGTGCATATTCCTTGTGAAATTATTGTGTGTAAAGAGTATAAAATATGATATCTATCAAACCATGTGACAAAAAATAAATGTGAAGTAAAGACACTATTAAATGAAGCCATGTTCACATCCCAGTTTTGTATTTTTGAAATATTTGCATGTTTTTAGATGATTAGCATATTTGAATGTTTTTCAATTTTTAAAATATATTCGCAACAAGGGCTACCCCATGGTAGGATTTGGAGGGTGATGAAGGAAACCATCTAATATAGGAAAATTCTTACACAAGATAGATCTTGTTATAGGTTCAACAAGAGTAGATTCAATAGGTGCAGACACAGAATCGGTACTTTTGTAGGATAAATAATAGGTAAATGAGCCTCATAAGGGATACCTTGAACCATAACAACCTAATTTTCATAAGTGTATTTTATACAATGATAAAGAGTATAAGGAATACATCAAAGTATATGAATCCAAGGGTATCTTATAAGCATGTCACATGTCTTAAGGTAATAATAACAAAGAGAGGTATAGGAAGGATACTTGCCCCAACTTGAAGGGAAGAATAATGTTTCCAATAAATTGATTAGGAGAATATGCGTTGAATTTGGAAATGTAGTGAATACCACTAAGAATGAGGAGATACCATCCTGGCCCATGTACAAATTGATGTTCTCTTGAGGAAGCCATTGAATGGTTCCCATGTACTGGAATTTGGCCATGGATATGTTCCTTAGTAGAGTTCTGTTATCCTATGTTTTTGCAAGGGTAAAATTCACTTGAAAACAAGACAACTACACCCTAGTGTCAAAAATTATTCGTTGTAACCTTTCCCCGACACCTCTCCAAGTCATTACATCTCCTGTGCAAGGCTTATCCCCCATCCGTATAATGTCTATGTATGTTGTCTCACCCTCTCCCATGTGTGGAAAATAAGAAAACAAGTTCAAAGGATTTTTTCAAGATAATTCCTTTCAAGGTGCATCTTTCAGTAGGCTTGGGAATGAATATTCTTAGCCTTTCTCAAGCAAGTGCACATTCTCCGAAGCTGAGTTCAAGTCCTAAATTCACCAAGAAATTTTTCATGAGCCAAGATAAATGTGTAATTTATTTAAGAATATTTAGGGAATATTTGGAGATTCAGGAGCAAGTTCAACAAAAGTGGATTTTTGAGGTCAAAGGAGCTTACACTTGTAAAAAAAGGCACTTGAGCTTCAGGAGATGATTCTAGGAGCTCCTAAATGAGTTGAAATTCAAAAAAAATATCAATGGAAATTTGATTCAATTCCTTACATGGTGGTAATCTCAAAATTTTCACAACACCCATTCATTTCTTTCCACAACACATTTGTTGCAGGCACAACTAGATGGTCCCAATCAAAAAGTTCATTTTTGAGAAGTTGTTTCAAGGTGAATCAGACCTTGAGACCCATCCCATCCTTCTCAAACATATGTCTCCAATAAAAATCATATAAATAAGTTCCTAAAAATTCATCCGAGAGCTCCGGCAATGTCATTTTCAATCTCCTCTCCAAGGTACAAGCTTTGTACTTAACAAAATTTTCAGTGACATGTGTCACCATGAGGCTAATGCACACTTTTGGTGTCCCTATGTCCCTTTCCAAGGGGACAAGAGGGGCATAAAAATGTTCCCCCCCAACCTTAAGCCTTGAGGACCCCCAACATGACCCTGGGGAGCTCCGATAAGCACCTTTCACCAAATTTCTAGCCCCCGCTCCAACTCCCGCATGCTTGACACTTGTCACCACCAGGATAAGGAACATTTTGGTGTCCCTATTTCCATATTCCAAGGGGACAAGGGGGGTATAAAAATTCCCCCTTAAGCCTCATGGAACTCATCATATGACCCCAAAGACCTCCGTCAAGCACTTTTTTCTAGTTTTTGAGCCCCCTCTCCTCGCTTTGCATGCATGCCAAGTGTCACCACCAGGATAATGCAAAACTTTTGGTGTCCCTCTATCCCATTCTAAGGGGACAAGGGGGGAAGAAAAATTTGCCCCCCACCATGCTCCCACCAGGTCCCTCACATGACTAAAAATTAGCTTCGAGTGCTCAAACTAAGCCCTTTCCTCAAATTCTCTCACTTGTGCATGTGTGCCACGTGTCACCCTAGGGCTAAGGTGCACTTTTGGTATCCCCTTGTACAGTTCCAAAGGGGAAAAGAGGGGGAAAAAATGTGCCCCCTTCCTCTCTCCCTCTCATGCCTATAAAACCCAACACTCAATCATTTTCTTCACTCCCCCCACATTGTTTCATTTCAACCCGGAACTCTAGCGAAAATTTTCAAGAATTCCTCCACCTTCATTTTCCATTTGCATTCATTCCTACATGTTCCTATGATTGTGGCGAGAGAAGTTTCATAAAAAATCACAAATTTTAAAGGCTTCAGGAAACAAATTTCACCAGATTGACTTTGAAGCCCACAAAGAGAAAATCTTCATAACTTGAAAAATGGTGCACGGATCGATGCAAGATTTTTTGCATTCTTCCACATTTCTAGGAACCTTGAAGATCCAAGTGAAATAATTTACATGCACATCCCATTTTTTTGTGGAGAGAAAACCCCTGATTTCATGCCCACTAAATTTTAGAATTTTATTTCTCGTTGTTCTAGAGATCATCGGGTTGAGCTAAAAATTTGTATGTGAGCTAAAGAGAAAAAACCAAAATCAAAAAAGTTAATTTCATCAAAATCTAAGGTCAAGAAATCCACTTTCCAAAAATAGTAAGTCTCTACCTGAGCACTTACTATAAATAGCAAAGTTTCACAAAAGGAAAAAAAATTTTTCAAGGGCAATGTGTATGAGGAACATTTAGAGGAACGAGAAAGTGAGTCGAAGGTGATCCAAGGTTGAAAAGGTGAAAAGCTCAATTTACAAAAATAGTAAACTTCCATTCTGGACACAGAAAAGTGCTAGTGTCAACCATGATGTTCAAATTAGTAGGAATTGAACCAGTCTTAGCTATCACTTTTGAGTACTGAGCTATGGGGGAAATTAATGTCACCCACATAGACTTCAAAGATCTCAAAGACCAAATGTTTGGAGGACCAAGAGAGCAGTAGAGGAAATTTTTTTACGAGTGGACTGTATGCGGAAGTTGACATCCAGTCTCAGTGTAAAGTATAGAATTGGTTTTGGACTATGTTCTCACCAATATGAACTAGACCAGAACAATTTGAGCAGATGATGGCTCAACCTTATAGTTTTCTCCCAAAGCCATCTCCCAATTCAATGTAGATCCCAATTTGGAGTACTATGGCCATCATTTCAAAATAGGTTGCAGTGAAAGAGTGGACCAAAATAGGCTCATACCTTCAGGGCCTCCTCTTGGTTCATGGTTAAAAAAAGTGAGAAAATCCATTCATAGGGTGCCAAAGTCCTTCCTCAGAGGTGAATTCCACGAAGGCTATTCAGATGCAATAATCCTCCTCAATGGGTGATGGGAGAAGAAACCTCAAAGGAATTTCAAGATTGGATGGATCTATTCATGTTCATGATCATGGAAGAGAATTAGAGGATTGATTGGGGACAGATCATCAGTGATAACCTGCACCAAAGTTGCTTTGTATCAGTCTAAAAGAAATTCACAATGAATTCATATCTGGTGTATGCTCTTACAAGATCAAGACCTTTCAAATGGTTAGAACTTTCTTAGAACATATCTCCCAAAGCCCCAGCATTCAAGAGATATCCTCAGTTGGTTTTTAAGGAGACAAATCGGAACCTCATGAGGGTAAATGATGCTTTCACCCTGTTCATCATCAGGATAATAGAGGGGAACCTTCACTCAAGGTTGTCACCACAAGCGACTTCTTTGATCAATAAGTATGGGTCATACTTCACACAATTTTCCACTTTCTCATACATCCGAGTTTTCGGTTATGATCTTTCTCTTCTCATACTACCTCGATATCTTAGTGAAAATATCATGTTGTTCAAGCTTTGTAGACAACTGGCACATGTTCACAATAATCTCAAGAATCATAAAAGAAAGAATGTATCCTTTCCCATATCATTTGGAGTCTTCACCTACAAGAGTGTTAATGATACATCACACCTGGAAGCAAACTTTGCACCCCTGAGATTGTATTCATATACATGAGGGAAGACTTTGACATCGAGGTGATCCAAATAATTTCTATCTCCCAGAGTCATATCATGTACCGCAGATCAAAGATTATTGGGTGAATTGCATAGATGAATTTGATGTCAGGGAAAGAGACTATATGTGGCTAGCAGTAAGACAAATGAGGAGATTCAAGCTCAATTGGTATGAAGAGGGAATTCAATACGATGGTACGAATTTGTATGATCCAAAATATAAAGTAGTGAAGGATTCATCTCTACCACAAGTAACATAGAACATGTGTGAGTCGTGAGACATAAGTGAGCAGAAAAAAGTTGTAATCAGAAGAAAAAAATAATGGTTCAAGAAGAAGAAGGCTACCTCCATCACATCAGGATAAGTTTCCCCACCCTTCAGAGACATACATCACATCACTCTTCATCGAAGGTCATGGAGAAAGACTTCAGGCTCAGTCCATTCTAGAGAGAGTTTGAAGCACAAAGCAGTGGAGTCAAAGAGGCTCCTACTACAAGATATTTCATAAGAAGGTTAGTTCAATAGAGGACCTTATAGTAGAACTGGAACTTAAAGAGAATGAGCCAGTTCACCTCCCAGCTTCTCAAGCAACCCCAGAGTTTCCCACCTTCCACTACCACCCCTGCTCCTCTTATACAAGATGTACCATCTCACTTCGAGCAGGAGAATATAGTCACATCGGTTGTTCAGCCCGAGACAGATGAGATGTTTCTATGGATGAAGGAAATGATCACAAAATAAGCTCGTACAGCCCATTAAGTGACGGTCCCTAATTTTTCAGTGATATTAACACTGGACAAGGGGAAGAAGAATTTTTTTCTCAAGTGGCTTACACACTTTTTTAGTGGTGCCACGGGTAATCAATATGTAGTAGTCAGACCAAAAATAATCAAGCCTATTGAAGAGATGACACCAACTGATACAAAATGAGCACCATTCCCCTAGGCCCAACCACTCATGAGGGAGATGCACACATGTTCCAAGAGTCTTTGACTCACCTCCTCGTGAGGAACTAGGAGTATAAGGTGAAAATTGACCAATTGAAAGACCAAGTACAAACACTCTCCTCGTATGTGCAACACTTCATGGACCCAAATGCTTCATCATCGCTCCCAATTGAAGAAGTTACCCCAATTAGTAGCTTCAACCCATATTCCATCAAGAAGATGTAAGCCTTCACCATGTAGGGATGAGAAAATGAAAAATGGATGAGCATGATCATAGAGAAAGGAAAAGTATTACTTCCAGAGTTGATCTCACTATACAAGTACATCTGCACCACTACCGACAAGGTCTGGATGACAAGGGATGGATTAGTAAAATAAAAATAACATTGGGACCAAGTTCATCCACTGGTGATGGATATGGGAGATGTTCACTCCTACATGTTAGTGATCAGAAAAATATTCAATGCTCCATTTGAGGACTTGTCACATATGTGGGTGAGAACCCTTGCCTCTCGATGCGAAATGTTTTATCGGGCCATTGATGATACTAGACTCAAATGAGGAGTGTGCCTTCAAGTTGCAAGACAATGTCAATAGTCAATACACAAAAACTTTGAGTGTCTGCCATTGATGACATCATTGCCACATATTAATTGTTGAGGTCATTTGAGGAGTATGTTTCAAAAAAAGGTTGGGGACCCCTTTTCTTTCAATGAAAATACATTGGAGTCTCTATATGAGATCAGAGCCACAATTTGAACATTGCAGAGAAACATCCTTCATAGTTCTCAAAGAGAAAAAACATCAATGATATCTCATATGGTTGTCTCGAGTCCCTAAGATATGTTTGCATTCCTCAGAGCAGATAAAGTTAGCACCTGCGACATCCCAGTATAGCAAAGAGTTCAAGGGAGTGGAAATATTTCCAATGGATCTTGGACAAGGATCAATCAAGCAGTGAGGCAGAATCGGCAGAAGCGGCATAGGTCTCTCTCTCTTCTCTCTTCTCTCTCTCTCCCTCTCTCTCTCTCTTCCCCCTTTCTCCCTCCTTCATGTTCAATTCCTTCGTTGGGGGTGGCACTTTTTCATTTTGTCCTATTCCTATTTCGTCTTATTCATTTAAATGTGACTTTAGTTTGTAATGTAATAAGTCACCCTTAATTGATAAAAGGGGACTTAATTCTATTCATAGGAATGTGAAAAGTCACATATTGTAAAGGGACAATTAAAATTTATGTGGGGGGTAGGTGAAGAGTCATTTTCAAGTCTATAAATTGTGATGGCACCCTCATTCTTAAGGGTTGACAATTGTGTATGCCTAGGGAGAGATTATTACTTGAAGTGAAGCAAAAGAGATAGCAAAATTTCCTCTATTCTTCTCCTTTATGTTCTTCTATTTCTTATTATGTACAATTTTTCTAAAACATCAATGAAGAAGAAAGGATTTTCTTTCCTTTTTTGATGAGAGAATTATTGAAACTTTTTGTTCCTAATTCTACCTTTTCTTGATGCGAGTAACGAAGTTGTTTTCTTTCTATATCTATGTGTGTTGAAGTACTCTTATCGATTTCTATAGGAATCTAATTTTCTACTTGAGATATTAATCCCCCCTTCCTTTTCCCACTATCGTTCCTACCTCCTCAGCAAATTGCTCCCTTACAAGCAATTGTAAGTTTTTTTCGTAGGTTCAGTGGAGTGTTCTGATTGGATCCCCATCCTTTAGGCCACCACAAATTTTAATTTCATGCACGCATAATAAATGGAGCTTCACCATTCAACCAGAGGGGCCTAGAGTCTCATAGCATTGGCAGATACCCACCAATTTGTCCACTTGACAAATTTTTTCGCCAACAAGTTCAAGTAATTAAGCAAGACAAGATTGCATGTGTTATACCTAGAATCATTACCAACCATGACATAATGGATAGATTGTTTATTAACAAAATATTGAATATAAATTGCATGATAAGTAGGATCATTAGCAATTTTATTAGTGTTAGTACTATGATAATAATTAGAAATCAACCCAACGTTTTATCCTAGATTAACTAGTAATGGAGAATTTTTCGTAATTTCATGCTTAATTGGATGAAATGGATTAAGATGTACTACTTGGAATGCTCAATGTGCACCTTATCCATAGTGACATGCAATTATTTTGATAGACTTTTTTTAGGATTAAAAGATGCTCACAAAAGTGACTTAACTTTATGGATATTGGTTGATTCACCAACCTTGATGGTATACAAGTTATCAGTGGGAGAAGGAGGTACTAGAGGTGTGATAAAAAACTCACTAAGAGTAGAATATTAAATTTTACAATATTTAAAATGTTCATTATCTAATATAATAGTGTATTTGTAGTCATCGTGTACAAATTTAATACATAGATGAAGAGTAGATGGAATGATTTCCGCATCATGGATCCATAGTTGACCAAAAAATATATTATAATGAATTACATTGTCCATAACATGAAACATGGAAGGGACCATTTTAGGGCCATATAAAACATCAATAGCGATTTTAACAAGTGTATGTTATGAGATATTATCAAATCCCTTGACAAAAATAGGATTCTTATCAATAGATTTCATAGAGATACCCATTTGTGGGAGAAAAATCAAGGGAAAATATTTAGTCTAAATCCATTATCTATTACCACCATTTTGATTCTAAAACCATGGATTTGTGTGGTGGCCAATAGAGGTAAACATTGATTCCTTAAAATCTTAAAAGGTAAATCTATTAAAAAAATTAAGATCCATGTCTGTGTTTAGAGATGGATTTGCAATAGGAGGAATGGAAAAAGGCTATGTAATGGAAGGAATATTAATATATTACTCTAAGATGATGTCAAATATAATAGTGTTGGTATCAATTAGATCATATATAACATGTAAAAGCTTAAATCATTTGATAATATCATGTCCAATACATCTATGGTAATAAAAATAAGCATCAAATTCACAAGATTTAGCTTTATATTTGTTTGTAGCAACCTCGGTAGTTAGAGGGAGAGATAAAAAGTTATACTCGAGAGATTTTTATAAGACCAAATATTGTAAAGAAGGAAAACATGTGAATTTACTTTTAGGATGGTTTTGTAACTGAAGCAATGTAGAATGGGGATTTACAAAATGAGTACAAAGGATTGTATTAGCAAAGGGTTGGTAATTGAGGCTAGGTCAAAGGAAAGTAGGATTAGATATGTAAATCTTAGCACATTACAAAGATAAGAGAAGGTCATTCACGAATAGTGTAGATGATGGTATAGTAGAGTTGATAACATCCTTAGCTCAATAAAAGTGGGTGTAGAGATTTGTATTGCTAGGGGTTGTTCCATTCTTGCATATTGAAATGTGAGAAGGGAACGATCAAAGGGATGATAGCTTAAACTAGATCAAGGGAAGATATTATGAAAAATTAAGCTACATCAAAGATATCCACTGCAGATGTTGTAATCCATGAAAGCACAAAGGATAATAAACGTTAAGGTTAAGATAATTATTATACACCAAATAATAAAAGCAATCCCTAAGGATTTGCAATAGAAATCTTGATTTAGAATAGGGTGGCCTAGGTCAAATAGGTTAAGGATTCAATCAATAATTAGGTTCACTAATGATTTACCCAAAAATGAAATTTAAGAAGTGGGGAAATAGGGTTCATTCCTTCTACTTAATTCAATTTAAAATTAGGATTAGTGTATACATGAAAGGCTCATGTACATGAAACAAAGGAAACTAAAGCTAACAAAGTACCTCAATACTAAGCTAAGAAGAGAAAATAAATACATAAACACAATAAAATACAAAAATTCTCCTTGTTGCATGGATTTTCTCAAGGAATGTGGATGCTTAAGTGATTTGTGCAATATTTGAGAAGCATGCTTGCAAAGAAGAGGATGAGGTAAGAACCTTTCCCAAAATGGAAGTATTTCCAAATTTGGCAAGGCTCCTACACATGACAACTTCTTAATTTAATAAGGTTTCCAGAAATGGGAAGCTTTCGTGAGAGAACGATGTAAAATGTACCTTTGGAAGGTCCTTTATATAAATTTTAGTTGGGGGAGGTTAGTTGATTTAAATAGATGTGGGATAATGGAGATGTAGAATTAGTGGTTGTGCAACAAGGCTCCAATGAACCAAACAGTGACTGTGTTATGTGTTATAAGACTATGTTTACCAAGATTAACAATATACTTGTGGACAATTATCTTCAAGATTTATTTATTTAAAATCTTTTATCTCCTTTGCAAGAACATGTCATGTTTGACAAATTTTGATATTTCGATGAGCTATGACACACTTTAAAAGAATCAGAGGCCAAGCTCCTTACATTGAACATCAATAATTCTAGGAAAATATAATCATAAATCAAACATGATGATAACAAGACTGATGTTAAATTTATTCTTAATGTCATATCTCAACCTATAAAGTTTCAGTTACAAGTTGCTCCTCGAAGGCAATTCACGTGGTTTCCCTCCCTGCCACAAGTAATCTTACAAACATTATTAGTGTGTAACATTATATCCTTCCCTCCTCTTGTTGAGATTGATACAAGTGATCCTCATGATACAACTTTTGATTTTAATTCCTATTGTGACTTCCATAAATGTATTGGACACTCTACTAATAAATGTTTCAAGCTTCATCATGTCATACAAGACCTCATTGATACTAATGCAATTCAATTTGACTCTCCTCCTAAGCAATCTAAGTCTATCAATGATAACTCTAAGCTAAAGATATTCACTGATCCACTTCGCAATCATAACAATGTTGAATCTAAAAGCACTTAAGAGGTGTATCATAGTTATAGGTTTCAACCTCTTCCTGTTACATATGATCATCTACTTAATTCTTGTATTGGTACAATTACCTCTATAATGCCTCTTGGGCCAACTATTACATTTAATAATGTTGATATTGTTGATGATGATGTTTTCATGCACTTTATATTCGAGCTTTTGTTGGTCTACATTCTTTCCATAATGTCTTGGTTGATAGTGGCTCCAAACACAATGTGTGCACTTTCAAGTTTTTTTGTCTTTAGGTTTTATCAAGCAACGTATGCCATTTGGTCATAAAACTTGTTTTAGGCACATCATTCTCCCTTACTGTGGGATCTTCTACTATAGCTATACCTTTACTAGTTATTGTTTCTCTTGGTTCATGTAACATGATTTTAAGATGTCCTTGGTTTCATCAACTTAAGGTTATACCTTATATGATACATCGATGTGCTAAGTATATCTATGACAATCAAGTTGTTATGGCTAAAGGTATCTGTACGATGGGAAAGTGACATGCGAGGATGATAATCGACAAGTGACCTTCCCCGTACCCGAGCTCTCGAGGTCGTGCCGAGACAGCCGGTGGTTTGAAATGCGGGTGACTTAGATGAAGTCACAGCCGGGATTATGGTCAGTTTTCTATGATAGAAAAGCTACAAGCGAGGATGAGAATCGGCAAGCAACTTTCTTATGGCTAACCATGGGAGGATCAGTGACTAAGATCTGGTAGTTTGATCTCCTGGTAGCTAAACTGAAAAGGGGGAGATTTAGAGGCTATGAGCGGGTAGCATAAATTCCCTAGTGATTTACCCTCCTAACTAGAATTTAAGCGTTTAATCTAGTTATGGAATCTCCAAATTAACTTAAACTGAAAATAACAATTTATACTACTACTGAAAGGGAAACTAATCTAAACAAAATATATGATATTATAATTACAAGCAACAATTAAACTACTTTTATACTAAAACTAAACAAGTGAGATAACCCGGTGTGGTTATTCACCTATGCAGATGTGTGAATCTAAATAAAAGACAGCTAATTAACTTAATTGAAAACCTTCAATCCTACCTCAGAAGTGAGGAACAAATCATAGTTTCTCAGAAACTATCATTCCCCACAGCTTCCCCGGCAATATTGAAAGCGAGCTTTAACTGAAATAAAATGATTCACTACTCTATTTGATAATAACTTTGACGATTTAAACATGGAGTTTACTGAGCAGAGGCAAATCCAGTTGTGTTGTAGCTTGTCCCCTCAGAGTGATCTCTTCGTTCTTGCATGTTCACGTGAATCCAAAAAGAGTAGGAGTATGGCAACATCAGCAAGAGAAGGAACTGGGATGACAATTACTTTGAAGTAAAATGGCACAAAGCACAAGTAGGAGAGGGATGGCGCAAGTGAACTGGCTTGGCCTATGCGATTCCTAGTAGGGTTGTTGCAGCAATGATAAAACAAAATGATAAACAGCAGGTACTCAAACAATGAATAATAGCAGCTTCAGAGAAATACAACGAAGTACAAGTAGGAGAGGGATGGCACAAGAGAACAGAGCTTGGCCTATACGATTCCTAGCAGGATCGTTGTCGGTGTACAGTGAGGCATAACTAAATACTCAGAATTCTAATCCATGCTAAAATAAAATGATTCATAAAATAAATCTAGGATTGAGTATTGAAGACTAAAACTCAAGAATGAAGACTCCAGACCAAAGAACCAAGACCACAACAAACCAGACCATGGGTGAAACAACAACACTGCCTGCACAAGATGGGTATGTGGCTTACCAACAGCTGAACAATACTATCTAAACATGTAATGAACTATACTATCAATCCTAAGCAAGCTAACAGACCAAACCACTGAAAAATGAGAAGACTCTAACAAGGAAATGGTGGTCCTTTGCCTCAGCACAAGCTACATATTTATAGCATTCACAAACACCAGAAGGCAAGTTCAAATTGAACTCTCCCACTATTAAACAAAGATAAATCACTGTTCAGTCGGCAAAACCATAAATACAAGCCTTAGTCGGCAAGAAAAGCGGGTGAAAATTGAATTTTCACGCATGACGCGAACGCCGGAACATTCTGGAAAAACGCGTACAGGACCGCTGCCCTGCATAGGGCGGCGGTTACAGGACCGCCGCCCTGATAGGGTGGCGGTCACGAGACCGCCGCCCAGGCAGGGCGGCGGTTTTGTAACTGAAGGGCAAAAGGTCAAGAAAAGAGGAAAAAGGAGAAAAACAAAGCACGCAGGGGCTAAGCGGGGCATGCGGGATGTTAACGCATGTTTAACGAGCTTTCTAGATTCCAAACACCTTGCGAGGAGACCTGTATCATCATTGGGGGTTTTTGTAACCAATTTCCGACTGTATAGTACATACAATTTTGGGTACGTACAGTATCCCATATAAAACTCCTTTGTTTAATCCATTTGCCAAGAAAGCTCTAGCTTTTGCATCCATGCCTAGAGCTCTTATTCATCTTACATTTAAAGCAGCTATCCCTCCAAGCATTCTCTTAGGCGCTTTCTATTATAGGTAACAAAGTTTGTAAGCATGTCCTATGGCCTTGGCTTAACACAATACATCTTACTCCTAGTGTGCACAATGTAAAATTGAGGTCTAAGCCTCCCACCCCTACAAGTTTCTCCCTCTTGATAGCATCATTGGGTGGCTCTTGTTTTTCTCTAGCTTTATACAAACACATTCTAAAAATACAAAACATTTAAATAATCTCATAAGCATAAAAACTTTCGAATATTATCAAAATACAAAATCAGCACCTACATAGACTTGATTAGTCAACTCTTTATTTTATACATGATTGTCATATGGTTTGATAAAAAGCATATGTTATATACTTTTTTTTACACAAATGCATTCACAAGGTATTTGAGCATGATGTAGTGCATGCACTGGACTATTCAATGCTTAGATGTTGGATCTTTCCTCTTACCTAGTGCATGGTCAACATTTTGGGGCATCTCCTACAATATGAGGTGTTATTATTTCATTATATGGTGTTATTTCACATTCTCATTACGTTAATTTTCTATATTGTGCTCTATGTTATTTATTTAGATTAAGGCATCTCCTACAATATGAGGTGTTATTATTTCATTACATTGTGTTATTTCACATTCTCATTATGTTCATTTTCTATATTGTGCTCTATGTTATTTATTTAGATTAAGACATCTCCTACAATATGAGGTGTTATTTTTTCATTGCATGGTGTTATTTCACATTCTCATTATGTTCATTTTCTATATTGTGTTCTATGCTATTTGTTTAGACTAATGCGGGTAACATGTATGGGTTGTGTAGAGCTAGTATTTTTTGATCTATGTGCCTTTGGAATACTATTTGCTATTGTACTCGCTTGCTTTTATGTTTGTTTCATGTATGTAGCCTATGGTCTTTGTTGTGTGTATGTGTGACACTTTGGTGTTCCTTGTTTGCGGCCTTTTTTGTCCTTTGCTTATGTTTGTTTGTGTGCAACACTCTTGTCTTTTATATGCAGCTCTTCACCTATTAGTAACATATGTGACATTGTTGTACTTGCATACTTTTATTGGTGTATACTTGTTTGCTTCTATGTTTGTTTCTTAGTATGTTTTGTTTGTTATCTCTTCATGTCATAGTTTCTACCATGCACTCTTTCACAATAACGGGATATCTATGGTGGCCACCTACAATAACCCTCAATACGATACAACGTTGACTATCTACTACATCCAACATAGACACATCATTTCTTTTGAACCAAGCGATTTATTGCACATCCCACTCACGTCAAAAGAGGAGACATTCTGTGAGGTTGTCACATGGATATGTAGGTAATTCAAGCACACAAACAAAATACAAAAATTGGAACAAAATGGAACATGGTATAAATACACAAGGAACATGAACAAATGTAGATCAAGATCAAAATTCACACGAGTACAAAACCATCCAATAGAGGACAAAACTGTCATACATTATTGTCCACAAAAGACGATTTTGTCTTGGCAGCTTTTTAGCAACACAAATTTTTACAGGTTCAAGAACATTGCATACTTGATACACATGGGACATTGCATGATAGAGGCATGAGTATACTTATTCTCTTTTGACTTTGCGTTATTTGACACATTTGGGCCTAGATTTGTCTATAGCAGTGTGGTCTATGGGTAGAAGATTTTTAGGGTTACTAGAAAGACTTGCAACACTCTTCTTCTCACTATTTTTGGGAGGTTTTTGGGATGGCTAGAAAGCTTTGTGACACCCTTCTTTTGTGTTGGGACACTAGATTCCCTTTTGCCTCCAGCATCTCTATTAGCGAATTGGGGAACAATCACCCCCAATCCTCCAACAATTCATTTCCAATCCATCTCTCCAAGCACTGATCAAGGAACTTCTCCTTGCTTTTTTTACTTTTCAAGTTTGCGAGTTATAATTTAAATTTACGAGTTTCAAATATATTTTCAAATTTGAATTAAAGTTCAATTCATTTTTTGGACATTGGCTACACGCTATATTGCAAATTTTACCGTGGAGGTCGTGTCAACACTCAAGCAAATCAAAGCACCTTGAGTGAAGACACTATGTTTACACACTCAAGTATCTTTTCTTTTAGTAAGCAAATTATATTTACTAGCTTAAAGGGGTTGGGGAGAGGGCAAATGTAGAAACCTAAATTTGGTAATTTATCACTTGATAATGTCACTATTGGCTTAATCCTTAAATCATGACTTGTGTGCACATTTCAAGTTCAATTGTCTATCCTTAGTCGTATTGCATGACTTGCTCTCATCAATTACATTACTCAATTGCTCACAGAATTGCTTGCATCAATCCACAACAGTCTATCACCTCCAAGTGTCGTGCCTAAAAGTTTCAAGCACCTCACTCCCTACCCGTAGAGGTCCGCCAATCAAAATCAAACCGCCAATTGTTTGGTCTAAAATTGGCACTTTAGTCTCATGTCACCCAACAATCATTTTCTCAATTTGATATCTTTCATTGGGTCGATAATTTCCTCATGGGTCAGCCTAAATGCAAAATTATATCTTCAAACCCCTACATAAGCTAGTCAAATTCACCATGTACTGACCAAGCACTTTCAAGAGCACTACAAGTAAATATCATTCCAAAAGCACTCTAAGCTCTCCTAAATCTCCCTAAAGCAACAACACACTCTAGGAGCAACCCCTACACATGTCTAAAGCACACTCAACTAGAATTTGGAGTCGTGCTTCCCAAGCTAGAGACCAACGAAGCCAAGTCATGCAAAGCACGTCAAGTAATTGCCAACATTATCAAGGGATCAAATTGTCGAACCTCATTACATTCATATAGATATCACATGCTAGGTAGAGAACTATGTGCACTTTGTGGCCTCTTTAGAGTATTGCCTATGTAGGCAGTGTACAAATTGTACTTCAGCCCAAACACTAATTTTTTTTGTAGGGTTTCTTACTTGTGGTTAGGATTTGAAGCTAATTTGGATAATGTAAAGGGTTTCACTTATGTAAAACACCTAGGATTTCACATCAAAACATATTTCAAAGATTCGTACAAGCTCGGGAAGTTCCAAAACTCCAAATTGTTGTATGAAACCACTTATCAAGTACAAAATGGTTATATGGTTCCATACACATCCAATGATTGCATCCATGTGCAGTTTGCACCCGCAAATCAACAAATGAAACACTTACAGATCAATTTCAACATTCTTACCCTTATGTCCCTAATAGATCAACTTCTTAATCATCCAATCAACTGAGTATATCTCCCTTCCTACACCTTGTCTCATTTAGCACTTGTTTTGGTCGTCCTTTGTTTTATCTTGGATACTACTAAAATATTTGCACATTGATGTTATATTAATTGATTGGAGGGTATCTCTTGTTAACCCTAATTAATCTGAGGATATATCTTGTTGTTAACCCTAATCCTAAGTTTAAATAAGTAATATACACATCCTATTTTTTTTGTTTAAATAATCATGTTATTCCCCTATAACAAGGTATCATTGATAGTTTTACTACACTTTCATGTGAGACACTCGTGCAAGTGTGAGTGAAAGTGATAGCACAAATAGAATATAGTTTGCTTAAATGTGTATCACAATGTGTCACACAAGTATCTTGGGAGATCACGTGAAAAAAATTGAAACTAGGCTAGCATATGGTGACAAAGACTTGACACATTTTCTTTCAATAGTGTTTATTTTGCTCAAACAAGAGGTATATGATCGAGATGAACCACACAACTCTTTCTTATTTGTTCTCATCCTCTTGGGCAAGCATAGTAAACCCTTGGTCTTCACTACAAGATATCCTAATTATGCACCACATCATGCCATCATACTAGGAACCATATATATGTTCTAATTCCATGATAAAATATAGGTTTTGCATTAACAGCAAATGATGGTAGACATGAAACTCAACTATCTCCAAGATGGTGTTAAATGTAGATAGCATTCTCCTATAAATTGACGAAAGGAAGAAAGACATGTTTAGTGGATAAGGCTAGCCTTAAGATCCTTGGAATAAAAAGAATAATAAGACAACATTTGAGACCAAAACTTGGCCACTAAAGACATCATTAAACATATCAAAAACAATGTATCAATATAAATTATATTCCATTGCAGTCAGTTGATTCTTTGCAAAACTTTATATGTTAGCAAGCAAACCAGTAATGTAATGCCATCGATGTAGTGGAGAGTGAATGCAAATTGCAAGGTGAAAGCACATGAAAAGATTCAAATAAAACTATATTAGACCTCTTAACCCAAATTACTCTCCATATACATATTATAATGTATACGTTGTGTTCTAGCTTTAGTGTTCAATATGGATGAAATTAAATTATGAAGTTATATATGTTTAGGCAGACTGAACATGAAACACACTATTCAACAACCGTTAGGGGTTGGAGAGGCAAAATAGGCCAGAAAATTTTAAAACATGACATAAGTGAATGTGCACATTCAACAGCACAATGAATATTATGAAGATGAAAGTCATGTCCTTGTCAATTGTTCTTGTCCTTATTGCAAGCTTGATTGTTTATATTCGTTCTTATTAGGTCCAATATCATTAGTTACGTAGTTCTGCTCAACGTGGACCATTTATCATATGGGCTTATCCGATACAGTTTAATACAACTTTTTCTCGTGTAAATTGTACAAAGGTTTCTTCAATACAATACATTTTCTTTTGTAACTGAAAACAAATACGAGAAGGTTCAACGACTCACAACGTCCCGAGGAAAAGTTCTTAATGAATAATAAGGAACACATGTTCAGATAGTTCAATCTAGAACAGGAAATTCTGGAGGAAATGGTGGAAAATTTGGAAGGTTAAGTATGGCGCGAGCAGTTCCATGAAAAAATTAAGGTAGCAAGAAAATGCATGTGCTTGGGATGCTTTGATACTAAGAATCTACGAGATTAGGAGGTCAGTTAACCTATAAGTTGGCAGCCTTTCACAACCTTCCAAAGAGCTATCGGTGTCCACAGCTGCACTGACAAATTCAGTAGTTGTTGTCGACACTTCAACTTACTTTTACACGAGTCGCATGATAATTTTGCCATCTGAAGCATATTTAATTCCATAGATCAGGTCGTCGTAAGAGATGACCCCCAAGGGATCCTCAGTCGGAATTCCATAGATCGGGTCATCATAAGAGATGGCTCCCAAGGGATCCTCAGTCGGCTATGTTAATTTCCTTCTATATTCTGTCTATTTGATTCATCTCTAAAATAATGCTAAACTATTAAATAATCACATATTTGCAACTTCAGGAAAGTGTCCTATTAAATCATATAAACAGTCCTATTCAAATCCTATATTTGTTACAATTTCATAAACAGCAGTCCACGCAATGAATTATAATCACTTTTACTACAATAGTTGGAGCATCACTCTTACATGGGAGGATATGAGCCAACAGGGATATGCATGAGGTGAAAGATGACGCAGAACTTCACAATTTTAGAAGAGGAAACAGAAGGATGAAAATATTATTAGCATGCACCATTATTAGTATACAAGATTAATTTTCTATTTGTAATGCATCACTTATGCAGCAGGAAACTAAAGTTGTGTGCATTATAAAAGCAGAATGATAAAAAAATTGTGCCCCACAAAAAAGTATTGGGGATTTGAATAAGCCCTGTATTCATATAGACAGGGATAATATTGAATGTTTATATCATGACTCAAACAGGAATCTAGAATTTGTGAGCGTGAAATAGAGACAAGCAGGAAAGGTGCCCATAAATAATAAATATATTATGAGCTTTTCTCCCATGCAAAATTTCTCAACATCCATCACCAGTCTTATCTTCACTAGAATTCTACTAGTGAATGGGCTTTGGACCTCTTACTGCACAATTAGTTTTCATTTAAAAGCATTATCTTCTAGCCGCCTATCATACATTCTGCAAATTCATCAACTCTCCAACATCTGCCTAACTTCACATTACCATCCCCCCGTCAACATTGAAAACCTGCGAGTAGTAAGCGCCACCATAAATGAAAAAGCTCTACATTTTCTGCAAGTGATTAATGAATATTTTAAATGCATTTCTCATACCTGGCCTGTAATGTAGTTGGCGGCTGGATTAAGAGCCAAGAACTCCACCAGACCTGCAACCTCCTCTGGTTGCCCGTATCTACCTGCAAATTTACACATACAACAGATAATGTGCCCAGATTCTTTGCAATAAGCGGACAAAATACCATATTTTATAACTGTGTTGGAAGGAAACAACCTTTGAACAGTTTGCAGGTTCCATGTTTATAGTTATATGGTGATATAATCAATGTAAAGAGATTACGAGGCAGTTGAACCAAAATGACATAATTCTGAAATAGGGCATCTTGGGAGCCCAATACGGGCTCACCTATATTACGTATGCTGCAGATCAATGACATTATACCATATTTTCTCCTGATTTTCTGATCTCAATATATGTGTACATGTATTGATGTTTGTGAGATCAAAAAATTTTAATAGTTATTTCAAATTGAGAACAAACAAAATATATGCTAAACAAAGTGCATTAACAATATTTTGCTTGGGCCAATGGGGTTTGGGTGGATCAGTTAAGACGGACGGTTGTGTCCGGATCCACGCAGGTTCAAATCCCACTGGGCATGATCTCTTCAGGGTGGTTTACCGGTGGTGGCGGTTGTTGCATCACCGGTAGGTTGCAGCGGTTCAGTGGTGGCGGGTGTTGCATCACCGATGGTTGCGGCTTGTGGCTTCAGTTGGTGGTTCTCGATGGTGGTGGAAGTTGCATCGTTGGCATTGGTGGCGGCTGGTGGCTCTAAAAAAAACGGCGGTGGCAGAAAAAATTGCATCGTCGGTGCGGGCTCAGTGGCCGCAGTGGTTTGTGTTGGTCTTAATTGTAATATCATGTCTGAGGAAATTGTTGTAGGGTGGGGCCGCACCAACCCTCCGGTTCATAGCTCCAGTCAAAAGCGTTTAGTGATCAAAAAAAAAAAAAAAACAATATTTTGCTTGCCCAAAAATACCAAGAATTCTAGATTGATTTAAATCATAATTTGTCTGGAATGCTTACCCAGAGGTATAGTTTGAAGAATTTTCTTCTCAAGTTCACCACCAAGTGTTGCAGTCATATCTGAAGCAATAAATCCAGGAGCAATGGCATTTGCCTGTATAACAGAAAATGTAGTTATAAGCATCCATTTCTTATTGTCACAAATGACTTTTCAGTGGGCATAAAGCTTTATCATATCTAAAAAGCAAAGGGTTCTATGAAATCTTATTATAGACACAAAAGTTCAATAAAGTTCAGAAGTGCACTGTGATATTCCTGCTAGCGTACTCCCTTGCAACAGTCTTGGTCAGGCCTATTACTCCTGCTTTAGCTGCACTGTAATTAGCTTGTCCTATATTGCCCGTCAAACCCACAACAGAGGAGATATTGATGATTCTTCCCTGAAGGAATAAAAAGCAAGGAGGTCTACTTAAATGGGGAAAAGATTGTAGGCTCTTAGATTATATATAGCATATTAAACTTTTTGTTCATATTATAATTCTACTATGTCATTGTTCTTTAAAACAGGATTGCCACTATTTATTCAATATACAAGTAACAACAGAACATATCTACACTATAACCAAAAGAAACTCAAAATAATCAAAGTTCTCGTACGAACGAACAATAAACAGAAGATCAACATCCAATAAGTATATTTCATTTCAAAAAAACTGAAAATAGATTAATCTACTCTAACAATGTAACTTATAAGTAATAAAATGCAGTTTTAAAATACATGAAAGTCTTGCAAGAACATTATACATTCAACATTCATAAGATTCACAACAGGAAACCAAGCATGAGTATTGAGTAAAGACTCAAAATTATCATGTGAAGCTTGAATTTCAAATCATCCGTAGCTTAAAAAAAGAGGGAATTTTGATTAATTGTACAGAGAAAATCTAAATATATCGATATTCAGTACCTCCATGCTTTCAAAGAGAACAAAAATGCTTTCATAACTCTTCAGAGTTGGCACTTTGTCCTGGCATATAATAGATTCATATGCTGAAAATCTTTTGAGTCATTTCATATTCTCTAACAAATTGCAAGAATCAAAAAAGCTTTCTATGCATTTTCAGTGTAGCTATTGACCATGATTCCCCAAAGAACCAATTTGTAATGTGGAGCAGCACTGTTTTATCATTTTGGCATTAAAATATAGTGGACAGAAGGATAAATGTGCAGGAATTGTCCAGCACATCTGTGAAGATAGCACAATAGATTTTAGGATTCATATGGAAGTTGGTTTTTCTCAGCAAACCATGAAGCATAAAGGAGCTACTTTGATAAGTCCCGTTCAGAATTTGTATTTTTTGAAGCATCCATACCATTCAAAGATGAGACTACACTTTCAAATTTAATACGTAGTTCATCGAAGATATGAACTCTCTAAAATGGTTAACTTGGACCTGGAAATATGGCATAACAGTAGATCTCATTTTCATTGCAATTTCCAAATAGAATTTAATACATATTTTTTTGGTGACACATTTTTGCCAATTTTTTGCGGAGTAGCTAATCGGTCATGACTCTTTGGCTTGCCAAGTTTTTCTGAATCGCACTATTTTGACTGTTATCCAATATGAACAACATGCTCACCTGTTTCAGAGGCATGTAATATCTCAGCTCAAGAAAGGTCAGAATTATGTACCACAGGAAAGTGAAATCTCATTTAAAAGTAAAGGCCAGAAACATGGCATCAATACTAGTTTGTATAAATATTTAAAGAAATAATACAACACACAAACAAATAGGAAACTGAAATAAGCCCAAATTATGTGCCATGGGGCAACAAAATCTCATTTAAAAGCAAAGGCCGGGAACAAGACCATATAGTTCGTATAAACATTTATTATTTATTGAAATAATAACACACACTCAAACAAATACAACACTGTCACATCTTCCATTTTTGTAAAGTGGGTGCATGCCAAACAAGAAACTCGGGGAAAAACATGGCAAACCAGACAACTTTGTGAGGACTGTATGGAGGCATTGTTATCCTACTAGCACTTGCATAAGAGGCGTCCATGCAAATCATCCAACTACCATGGTTTATGTAGATATCAGTATCTATGTTGTAAAATTCCATCACAGATAATGTTTTTTTGTAAATTTCACACTAAACAGTGAAGGAAAACTACAAGGAACACATGCACTAGAAGGAACGTTCAAAATTTAATACATTACAGAACACAATTGAAGACCTACTTCTTAAAACTTAAAAGCATAGTTACCAGGTTCGGCTGGATCTGGAGGAAATCCAGTTCAAACCGAATTTTTTAAAGTGACCAGATAAATCCAGTACAGTTCGGTTACATGTTTTCAGAAAAAAAAAACTAAACGGTTCATGGTCGCAGAGGGCCATTCGTGGTCGCAGAGCCATTCGTTGTAGCTGGTCGCAGCAGCGTTCAAGTTTGACCAGTTCGAATTGTTGTAGCTGAGCCATTTGTTGTAGCAGCAGTCAACCAGCAGCGGGCAGAAGTCAAGCAGTGGCGGCGAGGACTGCAGCAGTGGAACCAGGTATGTAGTTTGTTTTGTTTTCTTTTTATGATTTTATTTCATTTGTTTAGGTTTTTTAGTTATATATAATTTGTATTATTGTAATGAGTGTGTATTTGTCTACATATAATAATATAAGTATACAATACTATAAATATATAATAATATAAAAATATATATATTCCGAACCGGATTATTCCAGATTTTTTCGAAAACTTCGAATTTCCGGATTTTTTTACCCTTCCGAACTAAATCGGATTTCCAAACCTGGTAACTATGCTTAAAAGGTTATCATATGTAGCAATGCAAAATATTAAGTGATATTCCGATTCTACAGCCAATATCAGTTGAGCTGAAAATATATGCTATATAATGTGCTCAGAGAGATTAGGTTGCAGGCAAAGCTGGCAGCCATACTCATATTTGCAAATTAATAAATTTCTGCTTGCTATAGTTGCACACTATATTAACATCTGAGATGAATCTATACTCATATTTGCAAATTAACAAAATTCTGCTCACTTGCTATAGTTACAAACTTACAACTTACACATTATATTATATAAGAACATCTGAGATGAAGTCTTCAGAACATGTCTAATTCTGAATACTGTGGAAAAGAAGAAAGCAATGAATCTTTAAGTGCAACATAGGAATTCTTGATAGTTTATTTTCATATTGCATGTACACAAAGCAGTGAAATGAAATTCTCTCCAAATTGTATTCTTGTAGCTAAAAATAAAAGATAATAAACTGATTACGTGGATACTACTTGATTTTTTATTTTAAGATAATTAGCCTTTGTCTGCTACTGGGTACTGGCCTATTGCATCTGTTAATTTCACCTTGGTGCCAAATTCTAAAATAGATTAATGTTGCAAGATTAAGAATCCATGCAAAAGAAACTATTCATCATCTACAGCTCTCTGTTGATATCAAACATTCAATGACTAGTGAAATGTCAACATCTTAGTTATTACAAACACACGTCAAAGGAGGAGAGGATATGATTTCATTAGGGTAAATTCCAGCACTCAACATTATTTCTTTATAAGCTCTGAAACATGCGGGGATCAATTTATGAGTCAGAAAGCTTAAATAAGACAAGCATATAACCCATTCTGGATAAGTACATAGGAAAACACAATCAGAACTGGAATATACCAAAGAATGCAGCCTTACGTACATCTCCTTTGCAAGATAAGCTTCTAGTGACTATGTAGAAATTATAAACATTATTTAAACAGCAGAAATTTGCAATATTGTTTAGTGATTTGGAAACGTAAGGCTCACTTTCTTCTTCTTCATCATGATTTTCGCAGCAGCCTGTACAGAAATACAACAAAAATTAGTTATATTAAAGACGGTTAGCATGAAGACACAAACCAAGAAGACACGGATTTATATTAGAAAAAAGCCTACCTGTGTACAAAGGAATACACCTGTAAGATTCAAGTCAATGACATCCTGCCACTGAGATTTTTTCATCCTCATCATTAGTGTGTCCCTTGTAATACCTGCAAAGAAATCCAATGCACAAATGCATAGCACACAATAGAAAATTTGTGATATATCCAATGCATCTTGTCCGATCAGCAGAAACAAAGACATGAAACACCTATAATACCTGCATTATTTATCAAAATGTCAACTGTTCCCCATGAGTCAACTACCTGCTCAAACAAAAAAAGTATAAACAATAATCAAGTACAATAGGAAGTCTGCTTGAAAAACACAGTATGGCATATCATATTGGCACTAGACTTAGGTATCCACAATTGATTCTTACTGTTTTAAACATAGCCTCAACATCAGCCTCCTTTGAAACATCTGCTCCATAAATCAGTGCTGAGCCACCAGAATCTTCAATCTGCAGTCAAGTCAATCTTACAGATTCAATGAAGGCAATTAAAGCTTAATTCACACTAGCAAATATTTTGCATTTTAAAAACATTAAGGAAAATGCAAAACACGAAAGAGCACGCATGCTGAATACAGGAAAGTAAAGAGATTCTAAAATTTGAGATCACAACGGATACATTTACACACAAAAAAAAAAGGAATTAAAATGTGGCAGTGATATCAATATCACACAAGATGCATGATCCTATCATTGAAGGGTAAACAAGTTATCTCTGCTCCACCCTCAGCTAGATCAGAATGTTCATTTTGCCAAATTGGCTACAAGCAGCACCTGTACTAACTCACTTCTCGGAGTGTCCAATTGCTTACATATCGATTTGATACTTACTACCCTATATACAGCAGGCCTGCAATGCAAATGAAATGCACCACTTCAGTTTAGACTGCAAGTTGTGTAAAGAATGTTTTCTATTGTAATCTTATGTCTGAGTTGTTGATCCTGGTCACCACCGGTGCAAATCACTACTTTCTGTCTCCTTATATTTAATAATCAAAATCCGTTTATCTCCTTAACTACTAATTCTTCCCTTAAATCTAGACTCTTAACCCATCATAAGCATCTTGAACCATATAAAGAAGCAGTTCACAAGTTTGGGATTTGCATGATGAAGTTTGTTTATTCAAATCTAATCACTATGAAACCGCTACATCCAGTTTACCTACAAGATCAGGGAAGGAAAATGTTCAAGCCATTTTGCATTTTCATTCCCTGTTTTATATTTTTCTTGTTATCCTAGTATAAGAGCTATGTCTTCCTCACCTCCCACGTCTATGACAATGCCCTGATTTACATGGATTCTCTTTTGATTTTTATAATTTTACGAAAAATGCTTAATGTATCCATGAAATCCCCCTCAAATTTTACCTGCAAGATCACGCAAGGAAAGGGTTCAAGCCATTTTGCACATTAATTCCTATTTAATAATTTTCTTATTATCTAGGCGTTAAGGCTAAGTATTCCTCACCTCCCAAGTCTAGGACAAAGCACTGATTTAAACGGATTCTCTTTCAATTTTTATGACTTTCAGGATATGTTTTATGTATCCATGAAATCATCCTCTCCCATAACCTTCACATTCACCATAGTTCCCACTTCCCACAGTACCTATCTTAACCCCATAGCTATCAAACCTAGGGCATAAGAAGCATGAATAGACTGAATTTAGATTATATGTAACCCAACTCGATGAAAAAGCAAAGCATTTCTTAAATTACGCATATTCTTGTCTAATTGAAGGACTCAATGGCACGACCTTACTGATTTCATTCAAGCTGTTAGCATATGCAAAGAGAAGAAAGAATTCAAAGAAGGCTGAATGCACACTCAAACAAGTGTGACAGCGTTTATCATATAGGAAGAGGTAGTTGCAGATTGGTTGAACAGTTCCTACTGAATAACAACTAAATAACTGCATTATATGCTGTATAATGCTCTATATTTTAACACCCCCTCTTAATGACTAAACCGGAAACAATACCAAGTTTATCCTGGGATTTGACAAATGTCCTAAAGCCAACATGTTTAGTCATTAGATATATAGATTGTGTCATAGGTGGTACTTCGAAATTAGCAGTCCATTGTTGTGTTGCGGTTGTTGAATGGAGGACCGCAAAACAAAAATCTGGTCATGTGAATAGAGGATATGGCAAGGGGTCCACTGATTCTTCGTTACGTGATTCATTGACTAGTGATGAATCATCAATGGTTGAGGGTGTCAGCCCCATCTCCAGGGTGCTGGAATCAGAAACTCGGAGAGATGGATTGAGAAATCTAATCTAGGCTTGTGTAGCCGGCTAGAGTCTATACAAAGACTCATCCTACAATCAAAGTCACCTTGACCATGTCTTCCCAACACCATGTAGTGCTCATCCAACCTTTCCAGGAGGAGAAATGTAACCATCTGTGCAATAGGAGTTAGAAACAACTCCACAATAGTAGGAGAAACAAACATCTCCATCTCACGGTGGGAGAAATAACCATCTCCATAGTAGTAGGAGTGAGAACCAACTCCTCCGTCTCACCTATTTGCTCATTTATCCCCCTCTGTTGGGAAAGATCTTTCACAACACAATGAGCAAATTATTCATGCTCTACTGTCCTTCGATCAAGTACCTCTGAGTGAGTGGCTTGGCATGTCATCTCATCATGCACCTTTAGTGCATTTGAAATAGGGAAGTGTCTCCATCCACAACAAATTGTTCTTCAGAATGAGAAAATCCATCCTCTTAAGGCATGTCAGCCTCTCGTACATCCTGTATGGTGGAGTTATCCTCCACATGTGCATTCATGTTAATCGTAGTAGGATCAACAAGCCGATATTGACCACCTTGCCCAATACCAAGGGCAATCATCCGTCGTTGTTTCACATCAGAAACAACACACTTCTTCACACATAAATCCAAAGAAATATTGGGATTTTCAGTTAATTGGACAAATAGATAGAAGATTCTTTTGTAAAGAAGGTACATATCTAACATTCCGTACCAACGGTTTATGAGCATTATTCAGTACAATGCATATATCTCCTATCCCTTAAACTGCATGTGATTCTCCATCAACTAGTACTATTGATTCAAAACATATATTTGCATTAAATGAAACATATCAGTCCCTGCGACATGAAAGTGTGCAAATGCACTGGAGTCAATGATCCAACAACTATTACCACTGTCATGCGAGTATGATGTCGTAAGACAATAAAGAGCATGCCCGTCATCCAAACCTTGTTCTTTTACAACTGCTAGAACATGTTCCTCATCACATGGCTTTTTGTTTTGTTGTGAAATATCATACTTCCACTTCCGACAATCCTTCTTAAGGTGCCCAACCTCGTGACAATAATAGCATGTGAAATGATACTGAGTGGAGGACTCATCAAAATGACGTCTCCACTTTCCTTTTGACTATGTGACAAGAGTACTCTCTGATTGGTCACAACTAGATTTTGCCTAAATTTGTCTCTGCTCCTTTTGCAACAGGTAGGAACTCACCTTGTCAAACGTGAGAGTTTGACTTTTAGCCATTACATGGAGTGCCTCCACAAATGACTCATACAACGAAGGTAGTTGTTCAAAACCAAAGCCACCATATCATCGTCATCCACCTTTTTGTCGATGGAAGATAATTGGCCTCCAAGGTCTTTCATCCGAAGTAGGTGCTCAAACAACGATCTACCTTCTTGTAATTTTACAGAAAAGAGCATATTCTTCAGGTATAAAAACTGACTCTTTTCTAACGTTTGATATTTATCCCTCAGACTAGTCCACAACATGCTTGCCTCAGAAGCATTCCGCACTTCTAGTATCATATCATCCGACACCGACTACTTGAGAAGTAATAGAGCCTCCTTATTACGTTTGTCATAATCCGTGAAGTTTTTCATTGGTCGACCTTCACTACCTGTGATTATCTTCTCACAATCACGAAATTCTGCAAGGATCAAAATCTTATGGCTCCATGCATTGAAATTTGTGCCCATTAATTTTTGCATCTCCGGTAGAGTCAAGTTTGAAATATTTGCCATTTTATTATTCCAAAGTAACGGAAATAATAAAATAATATGTTGCCCACTCCAACAAATGGTATGAAATTAATTATTCAAATGCAAATCACAAGGTGAATACCTGTGCTACTGAAAATGAATATTATTCAGGACTTTCCATGGAAGCACTGCTGCCCTTGAAACTGTGGAAAATCAATATTTTGTCCTCGTTTTTGGAGGATCCCCTCGCAGTTTTGCCTGCCCTCACAACTTTATTCGCGTCTATTAAAAATAGTATGAAACAGGAAATCGTGACAGTATATGTGATTGTAACCCTTCACCAATGCACACGACTGTTAAAAAACCTTCATGAATGCCCTACGCGACTTTTGGCTGTTCACAACTTCTGCAAATGGAGACCACGACTTTAATGGTGACTGCTGCCCTCAAAACTGAACTTTCCTCAGACGTAACTGTATTTTTCTCCAAATACCTTCACGTTTTACCAAACTCATGCCCTGTTAGGGCTTCCACAAATTTCCAGTCCGTGCCTCTTGGAGGCTTCCTCGAACTGCAACCTTGGACGCTCTGATACCAATGTTAGCATATGCAAAGAGAAGAAAGAATTCAGATAAGGCTGAATGTACACTCAAACAAGTGTGACAGCATTTATTATATAGGAAGAGGTGGATTCAGATTGGTTGAACAGTTACCAACTGAATAAAAACTAAATAACTGCATTATATGCTATATAATGCTCTATATTTTAACACGAGCACTACAGCAGATTAAGAGCATACAGGATGAAAGTTGTGGATGAAAAAGCAAAATCTGTCACTCATCACCCTTGTGGGACAATTTGGCTTAATTTCTCCCTCCTCCTGTCCAGCCCTCCCTATCTGTATGTCTGTGTTTTTCTGTGTAATTATCTCTGTCTATCTGTCTATCTATATATCTGTATGTTTATCCATCTGCATGTTTCTCTTATCCGTTTGCCTGCCTATCTACCTTTTTGTTTTGTTTGTCTGCATATCCCTTTGTTGTCTATCTCTCCATCCTCTTATCTATTTCTGTATACCCATCTGTGTGTCTATATGCATATCTATCTATCCAAGATACGTCAACAGGAAGCAAGAGTACAATTATTGTCAAGAACCTCAGTCCCTTTGCTCCTTATAACTCCCCAAATTCACTTCAATTCAAACCACTCATGGGCTTTTCTATGAAGTCAGAATTCGTTGAAACACTGTGTTTTAGGGACTCCATTAGCTAAATGGATAATTATCTTATGGTAAATTTCTATATATTTGCCTTTAACCCATAATAGATCCCCATTCTTCTGGAATTGCTGATAGTGAATCCTTGATTAAATCAAATAGCAAGTTCAACATAAGAGCTTAAAATATTCTTAGTATCAAATTCTCCACTAGACAATATACAATTTGGTGTTTTTTTTGCTTCAGCCTTCTTCAAGTCCTAACTGGGATGTGCTGAATTCTACGAACTTGTTCGAGATTACTTGTTTTGAGTTTTCCCTTCCTTGGATATTGTGGACATGCACCTCCTAAACTTGTTTTAAGGCATAAATCCTAACCTGTGAGACTTGGTCAATTTTCTACCATTTCGTGGACTTTGGCAGGATCACCATCCCATAAGGTGATTGGTAAAAGAGCAATAAATAACACCTGTCAAGTATCAACACTACAACAAAATCTTCCTTGCAATGGCATATGTTTATTATTAACTAAAGTGCCCCAAAAGTCTAATAGAAGGGGAATGAGTTGGTACTACCAATATTTTTTAAGGGGTTAAGTAGACCCCCTTGTATACCCACCATAAGTTTAGGCATCACTAGTGTGTACAGAAATTGAAGGTATTTGTGAAGGTGGACCATCGTAATAAACAGAGGAATAGATTGGCTCTTGAGATAAGAGAAAAATCATGTATATCTATGCAAGGATAATGGTCTAAAGCTGAGTGGGGCCTAGAGGCTAGAAGCCATTAATACAACTAAATGAAGGGTAACACAAATAAGATTTGAGGATAGAAGTTGAGAAAAGGAAAAATGATAAGCTTGAGAGACGAAATATATATTAATAAAGAAAAAAACGAAAGATGAAAGAGGACAGCAATTGTTTTCTTATGATGTCTTTATTTACAATATCCTTCCTCTCTTCGGACAACTCACCTGTTCTCTATTTCATGGGTTCCAAAGACAAGCTTGAAACATTGAAGAAATTTGAAAATGAATCTGATGCAGTGATCCCAGAAGCACTCGAGCAATAGAATACTCAGTGCAGAAGCCTAAAAATAGTTCAAATTATGTTCTTCAAAATCCTCAAGATTTTCCTCATTCATTGACCTATAATTCCACTAACCTGCCTCAGCTGAATTTAGCCTCAGGATATCAATCCTTACAGATCAGAAGGCTTGTTTCAGAGATGTGGAATGGTCAGATTTCTAGGGACCAAATCCCTACTGCACCAAAAAAAAATTGCTTTTCAGGTTGTTCCACAGTACACCCAGTAGCAGCCTGTGTACAAATTTGAACTATAAATGCTGACTTCAGATTCGAATACAAACAAGACAGACTCAAGTCAATTCTTGAATAAACTCTCGATTCTGAGTAAAAGGCATAATGGTCCCTGCATCAAAATGTGTTCCAGAACAAAGATAAATGTCCCATAGAAGAAACGAAGATTGAGCTGAATATTACTACCCCAGCCTTTCAAAAAATATGTGACCTGTTGGCTCTCAATTCAGCGCCCTCGAATCCCGTGGCAAAACAAAGAGAAAATGGAGAAAGGGTCATTGCAGTTGGTGGATTACATTGACTCTTCACATCAAACTCAGGATCAAATCAGAGTCAACAAATAACAAGAGGGAGGATCTACTCTTTACTTCTTTTGGCTCTGGAAAACCAAGGGTAGAGTCCTTAAAAAAGGTTCAAACACACATTTACACAACAACCCAAAATGTGTATCAAATCTAGACAAAATAAGCAAAACCCACCGTGTCTATGTTCCCAATTAAGTGTCACAAACACTAAAGACACCTGCCTATTCACAACACATACTAGATCCAAACCAAAGCAAATAATAAACATGTGCCTGCATACTAAACGAGCAATCTAACAACAATCAATATCATGCTATAAGTCTGTGCCAACAGAAATGGATGATTTACAATATATAACTCATTCCCAATCAGACTCATGTGAATACCCAATGCTCGTGAAGTGAACATGTGGCTTGCACTGCCATATTGCACAAATCAGAGAAACCCATGAGAGATATGGCCAATGAAATGCAGGAGTTCTGTGAAACAAAGTCAACTCAAAATGATGTCTGTCTAAAGCTTGGAGCTCTCAGCAGGACAGGGCATGAAAAGAACTTGTAAGAAGAGGATGGTGATCACTTTTGCATTTGTGAACATGCCTTATCCATTGGGTAATCAAATGGAAAGCACATTCTACAACAGATAGCAAAATATCCATAGAGACACTTGTACAAAGCTTACACAATCCCACACAAACATTCATAGTGGCAAGAAGCAAATACAACATACACTGAACATTTACTTCCGAATTAGACTCGGAAAATGCAGAGAAATCTCCAATACCTGATATGTTAACTGGAATTGAAGCGAAATTCACAACATTGGACACGATACAATGATTTTTTTATAACTTCTCTCTAATCTGCTTGTATGACAAATAGAGATACATTACCAGTTTCTGGCCTATAAAACTCAATAAAGAGCTCAGAACTCTCACTTTACACAATTTGAAAACTCTCAGTGAATTTCACTTGTTCTCAGCAACATTTCTTATGCATTCTAAGAACTATAAACCGCTGAAAAGGATAATTAAAAATCTAGCTGCAATATACACATAGCACTTTGAGACTCAATATAGAATTTGGCAGCATTTGGCCATCCGTCCAAACGATCCCCAGTGAAGTAAAACATGACCAATTTATAGAATGTTGAGGAAGATTGTTTAGAAGTGAAGAAAGGAATGAAAAGCATTCAGAAGTTTCTCCAATCAAAAGGAGGAAAGTGAGCATCTGGCAGTAGTAGAGGGGATGTCTATTCTCACTAATTGAATTGCATGAATACCCAAGGCATGAATTATTCAAAGAACTCTACAGGGCATCCTATGACCAGTGACAATCAAATTGAGGCCTCCAGAAAATGCAATTATCACAATTCGTTCCTCTTTTTGAGAAAACACACTCCAAAGAGAGACACAGGCATTCAAGTACATTCTGCGCATGTGTTGGCAGCGAAAAATAGGGAATGAGCAAAGGATGTGCATGTTTGAGAGAGTAACAAATGGCAAAGGATGTGCATGTTTGAGAGAGTTCCAATTGTAACACTTCATTGTGTGGGTTAGGATCATGTGATGTGATCAAGGAGCAATTATTGACATCTGGAGGCAGATTAAAGAGGAGAAATAAAGCAGAGAAACATTTGTAAGTGAATATTTTACTCTGAGAAGCTTCAAAAACTTCAACTGTGGACAGGTTTTGCAATTCTCGTCAATTCTTCCCAAGATTATACCCATTGCGAAGCATTTCGGTGAGAAAATTCTAACACAACAAACAGGGTCAAAACAAAGCACCGTTCAAAAGTTATGGGCAAAAGAAGATCCCTCTACGCAGCCTATGCAATTAAAACATATGCAAAATTTTGCAAAAAGATCGCCTTCTCAACTATAGTAGATTTTGCATTATTCAGAATGCCACATGGCATTATTTGATTGGGCCACTTGAAGAGCCATGTGGCAGTCACACATTGTTGGGGGTCACAGAGCATCCTCAATGTTCACAGAGCAAGTTCAAGCCAAGGGTCTCAACCGGTTCTGGGATTGTGACACAGTCCACGAGATTTACCTTTACTTCACGGAATTTCTTTCTGCCTCCTTTCAGCCTTCGAGATAGCGAGGTCACGGGATTGTGCCACAATCCCAGAGCCCCTCCCTACTACATTAGCATCTTTACCAAACTTCTACTTAACTTGCAGCCTCTACCAAAATTAATAGCGCCCACACTACATGCAAGCACCTAACACACAACCACTCTACCACTTATTCCACCTCACATTACATATACTGGTGCTCATATATTCAAACATGTTTCTTGCATGTGCACATGTAGCCTGGTATTAAACCCCCTTTTGTGTTTTGCAGTTTGATCTAGCCATACACCTTGTTCAAGCCACCATACTTTGTATTGTTGCCTCAACCAAGATACATGCAAGGGAGTAAGTCCACACTAGAGGAAGTCGAGGCCTTTTAGAGAAGTAAATGTTGTGTTCATCAAGGTTGTGCCTGCATCCACCCTTACCTCACCCGAACCAAGCTCCATGCCAACCATCTCCCCGCTTTGCTCTTCAAAGCTCCATCCATCATACACACGCGGACAATGCCAAACTCGAACCATAGTGCTTGTCATCAATTGCACAAGGACGACAGCGGCAACATGGGTCCAAAATGTATTAAACCCATTCCAACATCTGTAACTTTGGAATCCGCCATTGAAATTCCTCCGCATGTTGTCAATGCGTCCATAAACGTGCAACCCATTATGAAGCTCAGTGCCACACCATTTATGCACCCCATCGATATGTCTCGATATCCTCCACCTCCACTGCTCAACTCCTGATCTTGGATATGCAGATCTGATATATTATTAGCCAAGTGCCTTCAATCATTTACATGGCCATCGGCCCAGCCTCCTAATAGATTCCCCAAACATCTCCATTCTCTTCTTTGTTCTCTATGGAGGGGCCGTAACAATTAAAGGCATGAAAAGGAAACCAGAGCTAAGCTCTATGACCTGGGATACCAATGAATTCGAAATCACTCCGACAGAGTGAAACAACCCTAGCCACAGTCAACAGGCTCCCATTCTTGTATCATTGGTTGCCAATGACATGGTCAAAATCAACCATAGGAATAGTGGAGTTTAGGCAAGTTCTCTTTGACGATTACAAGATTTAATCTGCCCACTTGCAAATCGTGCTACACATTCAAGTCAAGGAGCATGACCATTATACGCACACCTCTAAAGTTAAGGACCTCTTATCTCCAAGCTTGATAGTAATCAATAATGCATTTTGTATCATTACGCTCGATTTTAGAATACTAATATCCATTGTGAATCGATCACATCTCCGCCATGAACATATACACGCCTGGGCCATCTCCAAATGTATGAAGTGCGCCCCCCCCCGGTCCATTGCTTGCATTAGGGCACCCCACCAACCTCCTACTCAAAACATTGATTTCTTAACATATCCACCCTTCGTTAACAATTCACTGGGGGTCCTCTATCTATATAAGTCAGTCTCAATATCACTATAATCAACATCACCCCTTCTGGAGGAACATATAACTGTATATAGGGCCTGAAAGTGTATTGCGCCGAAATGAAGGAATTAAATGTTTTAATAACATCCATAATGACCTATTTTTTGAATGCCCAAGTAAATCAATTCCACAAGTCTAACAAATATCAACATATTGACATATCGACATAGCTGCATGACCATAATAATAGGATTCTAACTTCAACTTACGTGTGACCCTGTTCAATTAAGTGGCAAAACCTCTCTCATCCCCTTCTGAAACACCTAATTTAATCATCAGACGCCAAAAGGACATTTTTGGGTGCCAATTACAGTTAATATGGCTCCAAGTCCTATGAAACAAGAACATGCTGATGCTATTAATCATAATATGGAAAAGAGTGACTCCCAAAGGGCGCATCGCCTAATCATCCACCAGTTTTAACTTTTTTCCGATGAAGCTCTAGTTTCCACTGCCAGACTTGAAAAAGGAACACAACTGATAGTCTCCAATTCTTCTGTCTGTGTGTGTAATCTGTAGTCAGTCTATGTTTTGTTTTTTTATTAAAAGTCAGTTGATAACAGATCAAACATTTTGACATATCCTAGCAGTTGAGAGTCAGTGGTCTTCTGCTTATAGATTACATGCTAAAACAAATGTATTAGGAGAGTTTCTTGCATACTTCTTCAATTACAGTTAATATGGATCCAAGACCTATCAAACAAGAACATGCTGATGCTATTAATCATAATATGAAAGATAGTAAGTAACTCCCAAGGGGCACATTGACTAATTATCCACCAGTTTTAACTTTTTTCCTATGAAGCTCTAGTTTCCACTGCCAGACTTGAAAAAGAACACAAATGATAGTCTTCAATTCTTATGTCTGTGTGTAATCTGTAGTCAGTCTATGTTTTGCTTTTTTATTACAAGTCAGTTGATAACAGAAAACATTTTGACAGATCCTGGCAGACGAGAGTCAGTGGTTTCCTGCTTATAGATTCCATGCTAGAACAAATGTATCAGGTGAGTTTACGGTTTACTCTTGTAACTGCTATTTATTTATAAAAATGTTCTTTCTGATTATGAGAAAATCTGCGCACAGTAACTACAAACCTTAGTCATGTGATATATCTCAAAATGTATCCAAAAGTATCTCAAAATTTACCTCTCTAGAAACATCTTCAGCCTCCTTTGAAGATCGAGCATAATTCACAAGAACCTGTATTACCATTTGATTGATTATAAAACAAATTAATCTCCAATTAAAATATAAATTTCATGCATTTGAAATGAAACAGAAAAAGTAACCATCCACATATGGTATAAACTTAAAAGAATTTATCTTGATGTCCGTGAATGCTCAAAGTAGGTCAATGGGACTCAAAACTACATTCAATAATAATAGATAATTACAAGGTTAAAGAGAAACCCAGGGTCTGAAAGAGGAACTGAACACAAACAATGTAAACATAACTAAAGAAGGATAAACCTTAAAAAAGTAAACCCAAACCATTTAATCAATTACAAATACAAATGGTCATATGAGGGAAAGACACCTCAAGGAAACAAGGAGTTGATGAAGACCGTATCTGGATTGTGGCTGAAAAGAAGAGCCCGCACACCTTTGTAGTGAAGCATAAGAGAAAATCAACGAAGGAACACTATTCACCACCGTGATAGGGCCAAAACAAGACCTGTGAATCACTGGGCAGGACTTTTCTAGGGGGAGTTGTGTACACACCATAGAACTTCTCACAGCACCCAAGGCCGACAAATCTGTAGAGATAGAAAATTGGTAAAATATGCAATCCCATGCATCGGGCTGCAAGAAAAGATAACATGAAGGCCCTCAACGCTGCATATATGTCAATCCATGATAGCCAGTATGAGAGCAAGAGGACCGGGGTTCCCTAGTAGCAGCATGTGGGGATGGATGCCATTTCAGTACCTGTAGCCATGAGCATATGGATCGGCCACATCCAGAGGGCACTTGATACCCCCTCACATGTATGATAGACTGAAAGGAGGAGTTAATCATTCCAGTAGCCCTATGGGTACCCTACAAAGCTCTACCTCTGATAGAGACAACCCCAATTACATGGGACTACAAGGACGGTGGAAAAACCAGGTCAGATTGACAAATTGGCTAACAAACAGAAAACCAAAAAAAATATTAACCAGAACCATGAGGAGAGGCAAGTTAATAATTATGGATTTGATTACAGTACAAAGAAAAGGAAAAAATAACTGAATTGCAAAAGTTATTTAGAATTGACATTAAAAATTCACCTTATTAATACCATAAGGATAGAGAAGTAAATGATTATGGAATTGGTTCCATTACAAAAATGCAAAACTGAATTGAAAAAATCTATTAAGGTTTGACACTGAAATACACTTTACAGTTTACTAATACCATAAGAAGAGGCATGTTAATAATTATAGATTTGAGTCCCGTACAGAAAGATCGAGTTACCAAGAAGATAATCTGAAATTCAAAATGTTATTAAGCACTAACATTGAAAATAACTGAGATTGCTAAAATGTCCAACATGTATTACAGTAACAAATATTAAGAAAATTTCTTTGAGATTTCATGTGATATGTTATACACATGCTACATATTCATTCCAATTAGCATTATAGATGATATTTTGGGCTTAGGATTTTGATTTCATACAGAAATAACAAGCTACCATTTGCAGGATTTATAATAAACCAAACTCAAAAGAGTATAGTAAGACGAAAAGCCACATTTCACAACCACAATGAGACAATGGAGTCCCCAGGGGGAATCTCTATATTGGTGGGCCTGGACAAGAAGGAAAGAATTATCCGCAATGGGGAGATCATTCTAGGTTAGAATTTGCAGCAAATTTTAAGCTTATTAAAACACTGCCCTTGAAACGGAGGTAGCATACTTGGCTATGAAACCACCCTGCAAAAAGGTATCACCACATTGCTGGTTCAAATTTGATAACTGTTACAATACTTATAATCTGCCAGTTGAAAATACAACTTTGGTGATAACGTATTGACGATTGTAATAAATCACATCAAAAGCAAAGGATCTCTGTTATGCTTTTCTAAAGTTAAATTTGTTCACATTAAGAGAGAATAAATTGTTTGTATGACTTCTTAGGTAGGACAGATGCTTAATCTGTGACATGGGCAAGCGACCAACATGAAATATTGTTATCCAGAGAAAATTTCAGCACGTTGATAGATGATCCAACTAATTTAATCAAGACAAGATTTGCCTCCATCAACTCATATCTGCAATCATGCCTATGATAACCATTATGTACATTGATTTTACTCATATCAGCATAAGTCACATAGCCTTCAATTATTCAAGGGACTTGGTTGTTATCAAATGAAAGAGGAAGATCATGTGCATTAAATCGATGTAGAAGTGTTGTGTACCTAAACACAACTTTATATTAGTAGTATGGAATAGGCTATTTTGTCCCTAGGCCCATGGTCTATGTATTAGTTAGGGGGTTAATATTAAGTCATGTTATGTTTGGGTCAATGAAGAATCATGTCATGATTTGATTAGGGATTTTTTCCCCGCTTAAGAGTATAAATTGAGTGGAAACCCTAACCTATGTTTTTTTTGTCATTTGACGTCATTCTAATACATAGAGCCTTCTTTGCGACCTTTTATATGCGTTCGCCTAAATTTGCAGGTGTAGATTCATATTGGGGGTTTGGGTGTCCCCATTATTTATATTCCAGCATTGCCACTTCGTGTTATATTTTTTGCAGATTGTTTCTATTCACTTAAATATTGTTTCTATTCACTTTAGGAATGCTGCAAGTGGTATTACAGCTTCTGTCATTCTCACAGGGAAAGACAGCAAGGGGTTGAAGTGGCCAGTCTTAAGTATGTTGACGACGAGGAGCTGAGAGAGATGTTTGATGCGTTTGCAGACTCGCTTTCAAAGAAGCTAAGGGATGAGACGCAAACCTAAGTTAGGAGGGCCCTAAAGAGATTTCAGTAGGAATAATGCCATAGATAAACCCTAGGGACTGATACCCTCTCGCAAGTACCAACAAACCCTTTTTCAATCTCCAAATGAAGATTCTACAATGGAAATATAGGAGAGAGTAGAGGTACACCTTGATTAGAAAAGTTGGCTAGCCTTCAATATGTGGCACATTTATGACCCTGACGAGCTAAAAGTGTCCTTGTAGCACCTGGATGGGATAGCCTGTAGAGGGATAGCTCTCTCAAAATCCTAAAAGATGCTTTGCCCAGTTTGCAGATGCATTAACCCAAAGAACATATTGAAACTGGGAGGGACAAATTTTACTATGTCTAGCCCCTGGGCTTGTTCCGAATAGAAATGACAGGGGAAGAGTGCACTAAGAAATTTCAAGTGTTAGAGTTGAAGGCCAAACTATCAAAAGACACGGCACTCAATATGTACATCTCTAACATGCAATCAGATATTTGAAATGTGATAAGAATGTTTGAACCGAATATTCTAAAGAAACTTATTTCTAAGGCTAAAAAGGTAAGGATCTGTCTTAAAACCGTTAGGTGAATGAATTTGCATTTTGTAAAAAAGTGTATGAATTTGATAGGAGAATGAGGAAAATTCTTAGCTATCACAATTTATAAACCCTAATGTCCGGTTAACCCAAATCCCTAGTCCATTAGCCTCCAATACCTGCTGTATATGTTCCCAACTCTGGAGTTAAGACCGCTTTTATAACCCTAGAAGGATTTGGATGACTGAAGGTGTGTGTCCATCTAACCCAGAGTCATAACTAAATAATGATGATATCTTGAACAACCTTATGTATAGTTGAATCGGAAGACCAAACCCAGCCAACAATAGGGGAACCATTAGTTTCTTTGGCAGCAATGATTGGGTTGGACTGCACTAGCTTCTTTAAAAAAATGATCACATAAAAAAAGGCTAGGGTTTTGGTAATGGTAGATCCTAGCAATACACTTAACAATCCAGACATGACGGCAGTCTATAAGTGGGTCTCCATCTAGATGCCTCTAAAAAATTTCCCATACGAAAGAAGTGCCACTGAAGCACTCAATGCTTAGCAGTGATATGGAGCTTACAATGGTCAATTACCCCCTCAAGGACAATTTCTGCATGGCAGATGTTGGATGAGTGGACATTGTTGTAAGTGTTCAATGGTTGTACTAGCTAGGAACTTCCTTAACTAACCATCAAAAAATGTTCCTTTCATTCAAACAACGACGGTGAATATACAATTAAATCCCTACCCCAATGAAGGTCAATATTGTTGATTCTTTCCAGATGAACAAGAATCTAAAGGAGCATTTTGGTTTTATGGCCTGTCGATTTTGCATGAATGCAAACCCCTTGGATCAACAAGTCCAAGTTCTGGGGATTCCTGAATTGTTGCGTAAGTATCAAGTGGTATTTTAAGATTTGCCAAAGAGGCTTCCTCAAGCTAGAGGATTGGTGCACATCATTGAGTTTAACCCTACAAAGGGACTTTAGGTTATTTTCCCTTCAAGTATGGCCATTGTAGAAATAAAAGATTGAGTTGTGCAAAAGCTATTGGAAACAAGGAATCATTGTTTCGAGTAAGAATGCCTATGTTGCGCCTCTAGTCCTAGTAACAAAGAAGGATGGGTCATATCGTCTCTGTATTGAATACAAAGCAGTCATTAAAATTACCGCTATCAAAAACAAACTTCGAAGGAATGGATTAATGATCTGTCTGATGAGCTTCATGGGGCCAAGTACTTTTCTAAGTTTGACCTCAAACAAGGACAATATCGAATCCCAATTCGTCTCCAAGTTCAAGAGAAGACACCCTTCTGAATTCATCAAGAGTGTTATCAGTTGCAAGTAATGCACTTTGGACTTTCCGATTCTTTCACAACATTACAAGCATTTATGAACAAGAACAAGATATTCAATACTCTCTTTTCAAGTTTGTTCTTATTTATACATTTTGCTTTTGTGGGATTTTTTTCACTACATGGAGTATTTCAGTACTCATCACTTCAATGATATTTTCCAAAGTAGTCATTTCTTTTATGACCTGTATATTACCCCTACATTGTGCCTCTAGTCCTAGTAAGAAAAAAGGGTCATATAGTCTCTATATTGGATACAAAGAAGTCACTAAAATTACCACCATCAAAAAAAATTCCAATGAATGGATTGATGATCTTTTAGATGAGCTTCATTGGCCAAGTACTTGTGTATGATTGACCTCATACAAGGATACTACCAAATCCAAATTTTCCTCCAATCTCTAGAGGAGAAACCCTTACAAATTCATCGAGAGCATTATCAATTGCAAGTGATAGACTTTGGCCTTTCCAATTCTTTCGCAACATTTTAGGCATTGATTAACAAGGTATTCAATAACATCTCTGCAAGTTTGTTCTTATTTAGACATTTTACTTCTGTAGGATTATTTCACCATGTGGTGAATTAAAATTTATGAAACTCATCATTTCAATTATGACTATTTTCCATAAGCAGTCATTTCTTCTATGACCTTTATACTATGCCCTTAGCCTATTAAGTGTCAAGGGATATGTGTGGCCGACTTTTGGAACGTATAACCTTTGACTTGGTCATTTGATGATTTCTATATTTCATATTAGTAGGAGTAGTCAACCTAATTGGATTGGGGAGTCCCCATAACCTAATTATGGTATATCTACAAGGTAGCAATTGAGTAGTGGATCATCATATTATGAATTTTGTTCTTATTGTAAGGTTTGTGGAGGTTGCCCCCTCGAAGTGGCTCAGTCCTATATTTCAGTATTTTTCTCTTCAATTCACTTATATTGCACAGATCTTCCCCATTATGTTCTTGTTTGCAAGTGATTATTGTAATCCATTCATGCCATTGATTGAATTGTGAAATATCTCTTGTTGGGATCTTACCAAAAAAATGACAAAACACAGAAATTTGCAGCAATATACTAAATCTGATTTTTGCAGATTTTATACAGAAAAGTACAGCTAGGGCAGCGAACAGAAAAATGTGAATAACTCTTAAAATACCCGTCCAAAATACTTAAAATTTTAACTGGAACAAGATAATAATATGTAGAACACAAGGGAAATATTTTTGGAATTTTTCAGATAACAGAATGCTGCCAGAAATTTACAGCGTGCCTAGAATAGCCGGAAAACTTCGAAAATTAATATCTTTTCGAATACAAATGCAATAAAGGTGAAACTTTGGAAATAATATATATAACAATAGTAGATAACTCTCCAACCTTCAAATCTGAAAAAGGACTGCTGGAAACCCTAGAAATTAGGGCTGCAAATTCCCAAACAAGTCGCCCCCTTTGGAAAACAGCCAAAACCCTTGTGAAACCCTCTGTAGATGATGCCGAATCCTTCTTCTATGGCTGCCGTAGGTCTGATCCGAAAACCGGCTGAAAATCTCCACAAAAACTCTCAAAACCCTTCAAACCCTAATTCTGAAAATCCTGAAAATACCTCTGTAAAACAGCCCTGAAATCCACTCCAAATGACAAGCTAGGGTAGATCTTTCACTACCGAAGAATGCCCTGCTAGCTAGGGTTGGATCTTTCACCACCGAAGCTAGGGTTCCCGTGGGAGCTTACTCCACAAGCTAAAAGTTGCAAACAGCAGTTGCACCATGAAAAGAAAATATGAGTGTATGTATGAATGATTATCCTTTCACCCCTCACCTCCTTTTATAACCTTTTCATGCCAAAGAAACCCTAAAACCACTCAAGGCGCACTTTCCCAAAAAGAGGGCCTTATTAAAAATAACTTGAAGTTGTTTTTCCCTTCCTAGGCGCCGAGGCCCATAAAGTAACCTCAATGAAGAAATATAACATTTAATGCCATGCATGTCCTCTCAAGTCGCCAAAAAGGTACTTTAAGTGGCCCCAATGATGAAACATAACATCTAGTCCCTTTTTAAAAGTACTTTATGACCCAGTCAATAAAAAATAATAACTGGACTAGATGCCCATACCCAATAGCAAAATAGTGTCCGTAACCCCTTGGGCATGACTAGGGTTAGGGCACGCATTGGCCCTTAGGCCATGGGCGAGGGAAAAGGGACATTACAGTCCTCCCTTCCCAAAATTTGCTTGTCCCCAAGCAAATGCAGACTAGGATGCCATAGAATCTGTTCTCCCTCCCAAGTAGCATCCTCAAGAGGCAAACCCTTCCATCGCACCAAATATTCTGTGATATCTCTGTTCTTGAGCTTCCTCTGTCTGACCTCAATAATAGAATCCGGTTCTAAAACCAACTTCCCCTCCTCATCCAGTGGTGGCAACTCTGTAGAAGGTACAATGTGTTGTCCTAAGGCCTTCTTAAGGCATGATACATGGAAGACATGTATTTTGCTGTGCTCTCGAAGATCCAACTCATATGCAATCGCACCCACTCGCCTGACTATCCTGTATGGACCATAAAACCGGGGCTTCAGCTTTTCCGCCCCCTTCTGCTTGAGTGATGACTGTCTATACGGCTGTAGACGCAAGAACACCAAGTCTCCTACCTCGAAGGACCTCTCTACCCTGTGTCGATCCGCATAAACCTTCTGCTGATTTTGCACCTTCTGGAGATTCTCCTTAAGAGCTCGTAGGGTATCTTGGTTCTCCTGTAACCAATCCCGAGCTTTGGGAGCTCGACTATCTGATAATACTAAGTCAGCAAATGACATGGCATCGTATCCATACAAAGCTCTGAAAGGCGTCATGCCAATACTCATCTGATATGCGGTATTGTAGCAATACTCACCCATATGCAACCATCTGATCCATGCCTGCTGATGTCCGGTCACATAACTCCGCAAATAGCCCTCTATCCATTTGTTGACAATCTCCGTCTGTCCGTCAGTCTGAGGGTGGTAGCTCGTGCTAGGAGTCAACTCGATACCAGCAAGTCTGAAAATCTCCTGCCAAAAAGTGCTCATGAAAATCTTGTCCCTGTCGCTGATAATATTTTTAGGCAACCCATGTAGCCTAAAAATCCCTGTATAAAATACCTGAGCCACATCAGCTGCCTCATGCTTCTTGGGTAGAGAAAAGAAGTGTGCATACTTGGTCAATCGATCAACTACCACATAAATGCAATTGTGCCCATGCACCAGAGGGAGTCCTGTGATGAAGTCCATCGATATGCTCTCCCACTTTTGCTCAGGGATGGGAAGAGGCTGAAGTAAACCTGCAGGAAAGGAATGCTCTGATTTGGTTTGCTGGCAAACCATACACTCTCTGACATGATTAAGGACATCATCCTTCATCCCCTTCCAAGCGAATCTCTACCTGATATATCTGTATGTTTTGAAATATCCGGGGTGTCCAGCTAGTGGTGTGTCATGTACTGCACGAAGGATCTTGTCCTTCATCTTAGACCCCTGTACAAGGAAAATCCGATCCTTATAAAAAATGAGATCATCTACCACCCTGTATCGGTCATCCTTGATAATACCATCCATGATCTCGCATGCAAACTGATTCTTGGAGTACTCAACCAGTATGTGAGCCTTCCAATCTGCTGAAATCTCGGACATAGAACTCAACATAGTAGTAAGGTAAGGCTTCCTAGATAAAGCATCAGCAACAACATTATTCTTACCTCTAGTGTATTCTATATCAAAGTCATATGTTTGTACCTTGTTCACCCATCTCTGCTGGCGGTCATTGAGATCCTTCTGTCCCAAAAAGAACCTCAAACTATTGTGATCTGTACGTACCACAAATCTGTTGCCCACAAGGTACTGTCTGAATTTGGCCAAAGCATGCATGATGGCCAACATCTCCTTGTCGTAGATTGAATACCCCCTCTCCACGGGGCTCAATTTCCGACTCTCGTAAGCAATGGGGTGCCTATCCTACATAAGCACTGCTCCAATCCCCTCACCTGATGCATCACACTCTAGAACAAATGGACGAGCAAAATCTGGTAATGCCAAGACGGGGCATGAGCTCATCACCTCCTTGAGATGATCAAAAGTCTGTTGTGCCGCTTTTGACCAAGCGAAGGCTCCCTTCTTGGTCAAGTCTGTTAGTGGGGCAATCAACCGTGAGAAATTCTTCACGAACCTCCTGTAATAGGTGCATAGTCCTAAGAATCCCCTCAAATGTGTCAACGTCCTGGGTGGAGGCCAATCCAAAATTGCCTGTATCTTCACTCTGTCCACCTTGACTCCCCCTCCGCCAATCACATATCCCAAGTACAACAACTCTGTCATGCCAAACTCACATTTAGAAGCCTTTGCATATAGCAAATTAGCTCCTAGTATTCCCAATATCTCGTCAAGGTGGCGGATATGACTCTCCCAAGTCCTGTTGTAAACCAATATATCATCAAAGAAGACTAAAACAAACTTCCGCAAGTGGCGGTTTAACACGTGGTTCATGCAAGACTGGAATGTGGCTGGTGCATTAGACAAACCGAAGGGCATCACCAAAAACTCAAAATGTCCATAATGACATCTGAAAGCGGTCTTATGCACATCCTGCTCCCTAACCTTGATCTGGTGATATCCCGATCGCAAATCTATTTTAGAAAAATAAATTGCTCCCTGTAGCTCATCTAGTAGCTCATCAATACGCGGCACTGGATATTTGTTCTTGATTGTCTTCTTATTCAATGCCCGATAATCAATGCACATCCGCATGGTCCCATCCTTCTTCTTCACCAACACTACTGAAGAAGCGAAAGGACTAGAACTCAGCCTAATGTGTCCCATGTCAATAAGCTCATGGATGGTCCTCTCAATCTCGTCCTTAAACCGTTTGGGGTGATGGTAAGGAGTAGTAACCACTGGTCTAGTGTCCTCGAGCTCAATCACATGCTCAAATCCCCTCTCTGGCAGTACACCAGGTAGTATGTCTCTAAAAACTGTACTGTACTTGTCCAAAAGCCCCTGTATATCTACATGATACTCTGGCTGTCCATCCTCTGAGTTCTTGGTAGAAACCAAGCACTGTACTACCCAATCAACCCCATTGTGTCTGTGAATCCTCTCGATCCTCTTTGCTGAAACAACTCTGGTTGCTTCTGAAGATAAACCTCTTAAGGTTACATTCTTTCCCTCGGACTTGAACTTGAGTTCCATGGTCTGAAAGTTAGTCCGAAATTCTCCAAGAGAATGGAGCCACTGTACACCCAGCACAAGGTTGGTCTCGCCAATACCAACCACATAGAAGTCATCGGTGACTGTATGGTTACCCATGGTGATACTCAACTGCGGAACTCGCTGCATGCATCTCATGGACTCACCATTGGCTACCACTACATTGAAACCCTCAAAGTCTTCTGCCTGCAGTCCCCGCTTCTCTACCAAAGATGCATCAATGAAATTGTGGGTGGCCCCACTATCAATGAGCACTACAACTCTCTGGCCCTGTAATGTTCCCCTAACTCTGAATGCCTTGTACCTCGGGGTACTCGACAAAGTAGCAATAGTCTCCTGGGGAAAGTCTCCTCCTGTTCAATCCCTGCGCTATCCAATGCCTCCTCATCTTCATCTTCTAACTCCTGATGGTACCGCTCCTCATTCTCACTCTCCTCAAAGACCTCTATGAATTGGGCCCTTCCTTTCCCTCTACAATCATGTCCTAGAACCCATGGTGTGCGGCAATCGAAACAGAGTTTCTTTCGCCTCAACTCCTCCCAGTCCTCTCTCGATACAAATGGTCTCCTTGTGGTATCCTGCCTGGGTGGGGGCCCCTTTGGCTGTGAACCCTCAATTTTCGAAGGAAAACCCTTAGGCTGATTTCGAGGGGGAAACCTCGATTTTGGAGTGGACAACTCCAAATCTCGTGCTCGCCTAATTGCCTCATGTAGGGAGGAAGGCTCAAATGCCTTCACAAATCCTGCTAAAGTGTCCGTCAAACCTGCCATGAAGAGTGAAGTCAACCTCATCTCTGAAACATCAGATACCATCACTGACAACCTCTGAAAATCTGCAATGTATTAATCCAGAGAACCTGTCTGCCTCAAGTGGGTCAATTCCCTGAAGTGCCTATCTGGGTCCCTCCTGTCAAACCTGCTCATCAATCTCTGTGTAAAATCTGCATATGTAGTGATATGCATGTGCCCCTGTGTGATCAATCCATGATGCCACCAGTCATGGGCATCTCCCTCGAGGTGTAGGATAGCAAACTTAATTGCATCTTCTTCGCGCATGGGATTCAAGTCGAAGTAAGTCTTCAACTTCTGAATCCAAGACTAGGCAGGTACACTTCCTAGAGCCATCGAAGTGTGGAATAGAGATCTGTCTTAACCTCTTCTGAAACTCAGGTACCTGTGGCTGGTAATCTCTCCTAGGCCTACTGCCAATCTTCATTTTGCAATACTCCTGAAATGGCATGTTGTCTCGGAAACCCTCGCTCAAAGTTCGGTACTTCTCCCAGCAAGATTCTTCATCCACAATGTCTGCGGGTTGTCGTGTCTGCGAAACTTCCGGATCCTTTAAGAATGAAGGCTCGTGGAGTCCCAATGGCCTGGTAGATGCATGAGGGGGCCCTTGTCCCGAATGTCGACTTTCACTTCTATTACTATGTTGACCCATATTGCTGGCCTCTCCCTTCTCCGCACGAGTCTCGATCCTACCCTGTGCTAACCTCTCAGTAAGCTGGCTCAAATAGAGGTTGGTAGACTCCTGCTGCTTCACCATGTTGGTGAACAGTTGTCTCATCAGATCTACTCCCATTTCTTCACTGTCTCTGTCTCTGTCTCTGTCTCCCATCTTTCAACCCTAACAGGCTGGAGGAACAACCGCTCTGATACCACTGAAATATCCCTTGTTGGGATCTTACCAAAAAAATGACAAAACACAGAAATTTGCAGCAATATACTAAATCTGATTTTTGCAGATTTTATACAGAAAAGTACAACTAGGGCAGCGAACAGAAAAATGTGAATAACTCTTAAAATACCCGTCCAAAATACTTGAAATTTTAACTAGAAGAAGATAATAATATGTAGAACACAAGGGAAATATTTTTGGAATTTTTCAGATAACAGAATGCTGCCAGAAATTTACAGCGTGCCTAGAATAGCCGGAAAACTTCGAAAATTAATATCTTTTCGAATACAAATGCAATAAAGGTGAAACTTTGGAAATAATATATATAAAAATAGTAGATAACTCTCCAACCTTCAGATCTGAAAAAGGACTGCTGGAAACCCTAGAAATTAGGGCTGCAAATTCCCAAACAAGTCGCCCCCTTTGGAAAACAGCCAAAACCCTTGTGAAACCCTCTGTAGATGATGCCGAATCCTTCTTCTATGGCTGCCGTAGGTCTGATCCGAAAACCGGCTGAAAATCTCCACAAAAACTCTCAAAACCCTTCAAACCCTAATTCTGAAAATCCTGAAAATACCTCTATAAAACAGCCCTGAAATCCACTCCAAATGACAAGCTAGGGTAGATCTTTCACTACCGAAGAATGCCCTGCTAGCTAGGGTTGGATCTTTCACCACCGAAGCTAGGGTTCCCGTGGGATCTTACTCCACAAGCTAAAAGTTGCAAACAGCAGTTGCACCATGAAAAGAAAATATGAGTGTATGTATGAATGATTATCCTTTCACCCCTCACCTCCTTTTATAACCTTTTCATGCCAAAGAAACCCTAAAACCACTCAAGGCGCACTTTCCCAAAAAGAGGGCCTTATTAAAAATAACTTGAAGTTGCTTTTCCCTTCCTAGGCGCCGAGGCCCATAAAATAACCTCAATGAAGAAATATAACATTTAATGCCATGCATGTCCTCTCAAATCGCCAAAAAGGTACTTTAAGTGGCCCCAATGATGAAACATAACATCTAGTCCCTTTTTAAAAGTACTTTATGACCCAGTCAATAAAAAATAATAACTGGACTAGATGCCCATACCCAATAGCAAAATAGTGTCTGTAACCCCTTGGGCATGACTAGGGTTAGGGCACGCATTGGCCCTTAGGCCATGGGCGAGGGAAAAGGGACATTACAAATTGTTGTCTATTGCTAAGAATTTGCTTTTGTGATTTTGTAAGTTTATTACACTTTCACTCATGCATCAGTAATTACTAATAAACAAGGCAAGGGAGACCACAAGCACCTCTTAGAGATGTTAGTACCAGAGAAAAGGATGATGCTTAGACATCAACCAGGGACTTGCACCCCAAATTCATGCTTCCATATTGGCAAACCTTTTGGTGCATAATTTGTTCGTGTATTTTTCAAATGATATCTTGGTTTACTTTAATACTCATCATTTAAGTTCATTAGCCATTATATTTTCAAAGTATATTTTCCATAAATACGCATTTCTTCTATGACCTTTATACTACGCCCTTAGCCTTGGGTGTCTAGGGATGTGTGTGGCCAACTTTTGGCATGCATTACCTTTGACTTTGTCATTTGATAATTTCTATATTTCGTATTAGGAGGACTAGTCGACCTAATTGGATTAGTGAGTCCCCATAGCCTAATTATGGTATATATATGAAGTAGCATTTGAGTATTGGATCATCATATTGTGAATTTTTTCGTATTGTAAAGATTGAGGAGGTTACCCCCTTGAAGTGGCTGAGTCATATTTCATTATTTGATCTTCATTTCAGTTATATTGCATGAATCTTCTGTATTATGTTCTTTCTTGCAAGCAATTATAGTAATCTTTTAATGTCGTCGATTGAATTGTGATCTATTGCTAAGAATCTGCTTTTGTGATATTAAATTCATTACACTTTCATTCGTACATTTGTAATATTAAATAAACACAAGGCAAGGGAGCTCACAAGCACCTCTCAAAGATGTTAGTACCAGAGAGAAGGATGGATGCCAACACATCAACTAAGGCCTTGCACCCCAAATTCATGCTTCCATATTGGCAAACTTTTTAGTGCATACTTAGTTCTTGTATTTTTTAATGATATCTTGGTTTAATCAATATTTTATCCAATGAGAATTTATATGCTCAGCAAGACATCTTTAGAGTACTTTGACCATATCATTTCAGCAAAAGGCATACATACAGCCCCTGCTAAGATAAAGGAAATATCTGAATGGTATGTACCAAAGTACCTTAAGAAGCTACGTGGATTCTTAGGAATAGCAGGATTCTAATGCATATTTGTAAGAAACTTCTCCATTTGTCAACCTCTAACTGATCTTTTATATAAGTGTGACGATGGTTGCATCATGGGTCATCTTGTTATTTGTGTGTTCTTCATGTTGGTGTAACGTTACATGTGGTGTTGAGAAAACTCTTGTGAGTCTTTTGGTGTCACACAATTGTATCATGTAATATGAAAGTCAAAAAAAATTATCCTGTTATGTTTGGGTCCCACATGGGTGGGCACTACAGTTGTTATCAGAGCAGAGGTTCATACTCTCGAACCTCTGGGACATTTTGGTGTTGTGATGGATCATGTATGATGGTGGAGGAGTAATGTGTTATTATGTTGTCATGTGACAAACGTGGTACCTGTGATTATGTGAATATATCGGTTGTGCTTACCACTTGGTGTGGTCTTGTTATGGTGTTGATGTGTTTTTTGATGTGAGTAAATTCTCTCTTTCCTGTGAATTCAACATGAAATTCATGTGTATTACCACCTTACTGTGTGAAGGGAATGCTTTGTGAACAACAAAAGTGTTGTAGTGTTTCACTCTTTAGTGATATTGTATATGTGGAACAACGTGTTGCATGAGAAATATGTTACATTGTGAAAATTCCCACCATGTTGTATTGTACTAGGGTGTTATGTCACCATGCTCCGTTGTATTGGAATGTATGGCATGATGTGAAATCCTTATGTTTGTGATGGTCATGCCGTGTTTGTGTCGTAGTCTCATACTTGCTCATTTATCTAAGTGTGATGTTGGTTGCAAGCTGTGTCCGTTTAACATTTGTGTGTTCTTCATGTTGGGTGAACGTTACATGTGGTGTCGTCAAAACTCTTGTGAGTCTTTTTGTGTCGCACAGTTGTATCAAGTGATATGAAAGTCAAAAAAAGAATTATCCTGCTATGTTTGGTCTCGTGTTTGGGTCCCACATGGGTGAGTGTTACATTGTCTCCTTACCAAGATGTACTAACACCATTGCTAAAACTGCTTGCACAATAGCGTATAACTCTTTTTCATAGGTGAAGTACCTTTGCATTGTGTCGTTGAACATCTCTAAGTGGTATGAGACACATATCCATGTTGCATGAGTATCGTGCCGAGGGCATAGTCAAATGCACCATCATGAAGTTCAAATGAATGTGCAATGTCAAGATTTGGGAGAACAAGGGCTCCACGAAGGCATTGTTTGAGAACTTCAAAAACACGTTGTTGTGCATGAGTCCAGTCAAACATGGATTTTGTAAGTGTTATATGGCTGAGGGGCCATGATATGTGCGAGAAACCAAGGATGACGCCACTGTATAAGTTTGCAAGCCTAAGAAAACTCCTCAAATCTGTGAGCAAAATAGGCCTCACTTTAATCTTCTTTGAATCTACATGTAGTCCTGTGTGGTCAATGATGTAGCCCAAGTATTGGATCTGCACCGCACCAAATGTACTCTTTGCTAAGTTGGCTTGCACCTTGTGTTTGCACAAGGTTTCTAAAGCGCATAAGATGTTCTCCACATGCTCCTCCCAAGTCTTGTTGAAAATGAGGATGTTATCTGAGTAGACGATGGTGGAGTTGAGCAAAGGCCTAAGTATATTGTCTATCAAACACAAGAATGTTATTGGTGCATTGATCAAGCCAAAAGGCATAACCAACCAACCATTTGTACAAATCTTTCCTGTCTTTAAGGTACCATTTGTACAAATCTTTCCTGTGTCTTGAAGGTTGTCTTCCAAATGCCTTCAAGATGGACTGAAACCTGATGTTAACCTCACTTCGTGTCAATCTCAAGGAAGTATTGTGTGCCTCGAATTTGGTCCATGAGGTTGTCAAACCAAGCAATGGATGTTGATTCTTCATCGTGTTCTTGTTGAGTGTACAATAATCTATGTAGAATCACCATGTCCCATATTTCTTGGAACTAAGAACTATCATACTCCTACAAGGAGAAGAGCTAGGCTTGATCTTGCCTTGATCAAAGAGCTCTTGTATTTGGCGCCAAACTTCATCATTCTCCCAAAGTGATATGCAATACAAAGGGTTGCTTGGAAGAAGGGATCCAGGAACCAAATATATGTGGTGATTTATTGCGTAGTGTGTTGGAAGAATTTTAGGCTCTGTGATGACCTCATCGTGTAGTGTCGGTAACTTGTCAAGCTTCTACTATTGCAATGATATTTGTGTAGTGCACACTGCCAATGCCTGCTTTCTCTAGCACGTAGGTGTCTCTAGGTGGACCATGAGCAACACAAACATTTGCACATACAAGGCAAGTTTGCACAATCGTTTGGCAATGACAAACCGACTTTAGTCATTGGTGATGACTCGGAGGTTACAAAACCAATCTTTGGCTCGAATGGTCAGTCAATCTTTGGCTCGAATGGTCAATCTTTGGGAGTTAGCCTTGTAGCATCACGGTTGTACAAGTAGTCTCCCCACTAGTATGTCACAGACCTCAAGAGATGTGATGTCACAAGTGACACTATCCTCCATTGCCTTGATTTTATGCTAAAAAGTACATTGTCGTTGGACATGTATGTCTTTTCTTGACTAAAAACATTCAAGCAAGTATGGGTGTGAATGTGCAAAAGTTGGAAGTGACGAGCAATGCCAGACGCACCAAATGTTCAAGGCATTAGCCTAATTTTTATCTTAAGCTTGTCTTGTTGATTATGTTCTTATTATAGTTGACTAGGCAAAACATTTTACTATTTCAAAAGGTCCCTTAGCTTCTTAAAGCAATGTTCTAGATGACCCAACGTGCCACAATTATTACAAGCCTTTTTCTGCAATTTCACGCCATCGGCTTTGCTTTAGCTCAAGAGGATTGGATTCGTGTTTGAGACCCAATTTGATGCCTTTGATGTTGTTTAACCTCATTTGCATGAACATGACCAAATGTGTGCTACCATAAGCTTAAGCACTTGGACATCAATAGGGCCAGCAATAGGCCTAAACAAATTCAATAGTAAGACAAAGAACATGAGATTTGAACCCTAACATCTCTCCAACATATCAAGTGCATTTGCCGCTACACCAAAGCTTCCAAACATAAGAATATATAAAGCCCATTGCGTTTTGAGGTTTATGATTTTTTGAAAATTGAATATAATAAATATGATACATGCAGACCAAGTTTGCGACCAAGTGTTGACCAACTATAGGACGCCAATTTTTGATAGAAAAAAGCGGAGGGACTGCCAACTAGTACCTTTTCCCACCAAGCCAAGGAGGTGGACCTCATACGAACCCATTGTTGGTTGTGTTGTGTTCACATGGTGAAACCTACACCAAGAGGGGTGCCTACAAGCGACACAAACCCCCAAGAGAACACACACTCTCTTCCAGGAGATACCTATCAAGTTGGCATTGCTGAAGAAAAGTCAACCATCGGTGGCTACCAAACAATGGGAAGCCAAGGGTTTAGGCAGATTGCCCCGATGCCAAAGATCTTTTTTGGTCGACATGCCTAGAAGAAGGGGGAATCCTCCCAAAAAGTAAAGGGGGCCCCACAAAAGTAAACAACCAAAAATAATAAGGCTGTAAACAAAGTAAAGTTGTAAAACAAGAAAAGTTGGAGCACATGCCCAAACATTCTTTTGAAAGAAGTGGGTAACATTAGCTTCCAATCAATAACTAGTGGGTTCTTCTCTATACACACTTCCACATGACAACTCTCATCACACTAAGATATCTGAAGAATATCTGAGAAGAAAATATGCATCCTAGCTCCAAAATTATCATCTACACACTAATGATAATCAAACCGACACAAAACTCTCATAAATATATACATATATGGCTCCAGATAAAATATTTTTCACAGCCAATAATGCATGGCGATGAAAAGAATCACACTGTCTGCCCCCAAACACAATTATATTTACAAATTCTCGTGAACACAGAGTCTTTGCCTCTACTCATTGGAAGATGAAAAAATATTATATGAATGTGCAAAAGAATATAGGGAAGGTCGAGGCTGAAAAGTGATTTCCCCCAGCTCTGATGCCCTGTGAAAGTTTAGCAATAGTTCAATTTACAATTAAAAGCAATTCACTCAATGCAGCAAAGAGCAATGATAAAGAGATACACAGACTCGAGTAGCTACCAATGGTATCCATATAACGAATAAGCTCAATAATAACAATTGATAGATACATGCTTGCATAAGGTAGTGAGAGGCCACTAGATAAACACACATCTCAAGAGATTAATCATTAAACCCTAAAATAGAAACTACAAAGAAGGATTATTTGAGATCACAGTTCGGTCACTAAATATGTTCAATAGTGATTACACTATTGGCAATAATAAGACACTTGAAAACTTCCAAAGCTGAACAGTGAAGGCAGAAGGCAGCCTGGCAACCAGGGTCCAAGAAAATAAGAAGTGGAATGTTTGAAACTCAAGCGTTGGAGCTACCCTCTCATATTCCAACCCTTGGGGATTGGAGAGACACTTTGAATGGATTCATAGGTTATTTGATAAAATATAACATGCTCTTGGTGAATCTCTCTTAAAGGGAGACAAATTGAGCTGACGAGAATTGTCAAGAATTAGTATCATGTTGCTATACTCGTGTTACAAATAAGGTAAAGTGTACATGCTCTGCATATGAAGTGTTCAACACAGACTGTCTGAAGCATTGCCATATGGTAGAATGCTAAGAGAGCAAATTTCAGCCTACATTTCCAAGTGGTATGTTAATGTCTATGTTCTTGGTCTTCAAAATGTAAAGAATCCAAAATTCTTGTGGGCTGCTCCTAATTAGTTCTATAGTAACTAGGTGAACAAACAATTGTGTATTAAGATCGAAAATAGTAATATCTTGTTATGTACAATAGCATTGCCTTCAGACTTCATTTTAGTATCTGAAAGATTCTCATCTAGCAGTTGCAATGGGATGGTCCAAGTAACTCACACATTAGAAAGAGTTCAAAACTCTGGAAGGAAGCAATCAGGACACCTCAAGAATTTTGTAGCCACGTATTCCTTTCTTAATCCTTTGGGCATAATCAAATGACTGGTTGAGATTGATATGAGAGTCATAATACTTGGGAAACTGAAACTGAGGTATGGCTGCATAGCTTGGCATTTCAGCGCTAAGAAAAGCATAACCACTTATGAAAGATTTCTTGTATTCTTTTTTAAAAATAAGGAAAGTATACTTTAACATGGAAATACATCCGCAAGGAATATGCTAATTGATAGAGTCGACAAGGTTGTAATAAAAGATCATAAAGACAACTATCACGAGGTAAGGGGATCCATTAAACACGGCAGACGGAAATAATTCACATTAGTACCACAGAAGAGGAGATTGCTACCACGACAATGAACAGACTTAAAAATCAATACCTATTTCCAAATTGGCAGAGATTTTAGTGCATGCAAAGCCTCATTTCCTTATCACTCGATCATTTTCAGTATGGAACAATTATACACACACCCAACAATCTCTCTTGCACACACAACACGGGGATAATAGGTATTACAGTGAAACAATATCCACAACAAAATACATGCCACATTGTAAAGTCAACAGTCATCTAATTAAGACTCAAGAGGAACTCACAAAAACAAAAACCATACAGAAAGGGGATCCACAAACTTACAAAGCATGCAAAGGAACCACTCAATATTGGCAGTATGTATTATCACATCTTAGTAAGTCTTACTAGAAAACATCCAATTCCTACAGTTATATCCTCCACTTACTCTGGTCATTCTGTCCTGTGTTGATTTTTAATGATTCCAAACTTACAATCATCCCCTAGGTTATGTGACTTCTATGAATGCATACTCAATAACAAAAGGTCGTAAAATGAATAAAACTCTCAAGGAAAATAAAATGGCAGTCCTCCTAAACATGTAAAAACCATTTATATCATTTCCCGTGTGTATTCACCTCCATCTATTAGACCGAAAAAACAAGAAAAATGGAGCAGGAGAGTTATTGCATCATCTATCCCAAATACCTTTTTCTAATGAGAAAGTCTATAGCCCATCCATAATCAACAAATAAAAAACCTAAAGTTGCATATACAAAGTAGATAATCATACGCATGCACCTTACAGCCTGCTCTACCTAGGGCCAGAGCAATTGCTTTTCCAATTCCTCTAGAAGATCCAGTCACAACGGCAACAGGAGGTTCAATCATCTTAGGAGTTTCCACAGATGCTTGTTCAACTGATGCAACTTGAGCCTTAACCCCTGCATGCCAATGTGTATACAGAATCCCAAAAGTTTAGTTCCTATAGAAGCTTTTAAATGAAACAATAACAGTGTTTCTTCCTTTTGTTTCTCACTACTTGAGTTATAAGCTGCATTGGAATCTTACTCATGAACATGCATAGAAGAGAATTTTTTTAAAAGAAAAAGTTAAACCACTGTAGCGGTCATAACATAAGCAATACAAAATGCAGACTGTCTACTAAACAAATGGTCTTAAAGATCTTCTTCCAATGCTTAATCCTATTTGTTTGAAAAATACAACGAAGTGCAGATTGTAAATTCACAGGTGGTATACAGTCTCATGAGCCAAAAAAAAAACTCCTTTTTGGTCAAAAAAAAATCTACTTGATAAGGAGTCGAGCATTCATATTTTGTGATTCTTTTCTTCTGCTTCTTTGGCAGATAGGGCAGCCTAAACTCGTAGAAAGGGAAAAGATAAGGTGCTTACATCGAACATTCCGTACTTGGAGATATAGCATGATAAGAACCACAAGGCAAGTGCGTCCATAAAGCGTGCACAGCCACTGCTAAGTGACATTACAGCTCTTGAGACAATTACTGGCTATGTTAGATCCCATCGGCCTCCTCAGACCTAGGAGAACTGTGCCAATTTTTTAATATGCCCATGCCAATGAACAAGTGTAAAAATAAGAGTTCTACAGATCAAAAGATGATAAAACAAAATATTAGGTTAGAAGCAACAGGCATCCCCTCTAAAATTAGGAAAAGTAAAAATAAAAATGGAAGGCAAGGGAAGGCTATGGCTGCTACATCCAGCTGTCATTGTTCAACACACACAAAAAAAGGGGTATTAAGATCTCTTCAGACTGAATACCAACTTCTCAAAAGCTAATGTGAATTATCCGTTAAAAAATGGGAAACTGCAACTGCAACAACAACTTGATGAGAAACGAGATTAAAGGAGTTGCACATAAGAAATGGATTCTTGCTATATATGGGACCAACTCTAGAAGACATGTAATGTTCATTGAAAAAATGAGTAATAGAGATTAGATGAAAAGAATGGTAGATTGATCCTCTGGAATCTTGTGGTGGTCATTTAACTTTTCCTCCCAGAGAATTGATTGAGGCATGGCAGAGGAAGGACCGGAATCTCAACACATGTCGCAAGGGGGGCCTTATCAGTCCAGGGGTAGTAGGTGAAGTGCCTCTTCCATCATATGAGGCACTTGCTGATAACAACTTTGGGAAATATATAGCTATTTGATGGGGATGAGCTTGATCACCAATCATTATCTTCAGATTCTTTAGGCGAGTTGTGGTCTACTTTTCAAAATGGTAAGAGAGGGTACGATGTTGGTTTCACTGACATGACTGCACTGTTCGCCCAGTATATTCTTGATGCAGATGACCAGTTCAGACATCTTCAGGATTCAGGGAAAGGAAAACTTGTTCTTGAAGGAAACCGAGATTCTAGATTCTTCTGTGATCCAGTCCTTGCTCGATAAAGGAATGTAAGGGCTATCGGATCTGACGGCATTGAGGTTATGCAGCAGGGATGTGGAGGTACTGAAGATATATCATGAAAAGGTAAGGGAGGCTGAGAAGCTGGAGGTTGTTCAAGTAGGAGTCGCTCCCACATCATCATTTCCTCATTCATGCCCTTCTTTGCACATCAACGGGAGTCTGTTGATCTAGCTTTTGTTTCGGGGAAGACTGTTCTGGACTTTCAAAGGGCATGGATGGCATTGGAAAGACTTTGCTCAGAAGAGAGAAAGGAGTTCAGAAAGAAAACAAAGTAACTCTCTCCTCTCAGACTGATCACAGTGTGCCAGAGGATTTGCTATGGCAACTTTCTGAATGTGTCCGTCTATTTATTATAAACGGTTGATGTAGTTACAACCGGTTACAACCAACTTATAAAGAGACACCTTATAAATATTCCTTATATTCTTATGAGGACTCTTTAAACCCCTCAGACGATTGCCTTCCATTGAAGGAGTCACAAGCTTCATTATTTTCTACCCAAGCGGTGGATTAAGAATCTTCGATGGAGGGTGCCGTGATGCCCCTCATCGAGGGACACTTTCCCATTAAGAATCTTGAAGTTATTATTCCGATATTTGAGGAATATGGTAATGAGGATTCGATGGTGGTGGAAAGGAAGAAGAAAGTACAAAATAAATTAAAATTCACCAGTGTCTCAAATAAGGTATGATTCTTTTCTTGTCTTGGGGTTTTTTACGCTTTATCTGGGCTGGTGGCCTTGAGTTTCTTTGGGTTGTTTTTATGCTATGTGTAGGTCTTTATTTTGTTGTGGCCATGTTGTTTATTGGTTATTTTTGTTGGGCAATTTCATTGCCGTTATTTTTGTGCTTCGTTATACATATAGGTTTCTCGATATGCTCTTTCTGTGATGTTTAGTTGTATCTAGCTTTTGGCTCTCTTTTTGTATTGGGGTATGGTTCCCTTCAAAAAACCATTTACCCTTAATTAATAAAGTAAATGTCACTTTTAAGTTGTACTTTTCCTAGGAAGTCAATTAAGTGGATTTTTAAATTATTCAAAGTTCAAAAAACATAAATCCAAAAGTACAACAGAAAAATATAACATTATATTTTATGGAAAGTTGGGATAAAAGTAATGAGACTAGTACTTTATGTTCCAAAATGTGCATTCTCAATTTGATCAATGCTCCAACAATATATTATTCTTTTGGAATGATAGTGTTAGAAATATTACTTAGCTAACTTCACATAACATTTAAAATATCTTAATTAATTTCTCCAAATTGATTTGAATTCTATAAAGCTTCCATGATTACATTATTGAGATTTCAAAATTTTCATCCATGTTATCTTGGTTGAAATTATCAATAATGAATAGTTATTCCTTGACTATATTTTTGAATTGCTCTTTGGTTTCATTTACTATATTGAATTTTCTGAAATTTTCCTAGAAAATATCGCAACAAACATATTTCAGATAAACAAAAATATCAACTTTTAGAGGTTCACCCTTTAGTATATTATTTTATAGACGTGTTTTGTTCTCTTCCAATACTTTATGCATCCACTTAATGTTGCAATACTAAGTAATTCTATGTTGTCTTCCGTAGCAACCATTTCACCCTCATTCTCGTAAACTATGTGAACTCTTCTTTGTGTGTGAGTGTGAGAGAAAGAGAGAGAGAAGCTAATTATATATAAAACTTAATTTGAAGATTGCTAGTCGAGATGCTAAATTTAACTACGAATCTACAAGTCTATGTAGAGGTCTTTAGTATATAAAGATTTAACCTAGTGCGGACACCTATAATTAGAAACCATGCAACCGTTTCTTATTTTCGTACTTATAAAAGAGGAGAGGTAGGAGTAAAGTAGTTGTACGAACGTCATAGTTGAATATAAGGAGGAGTGAAGCTAACAGTTTGTATTGCCTGTGAGTGGAAGAATAACACAGCATATATTCCTGTATGGGTCGAAATAAAAGAGATACGGAATTTCTCGACAAAGCCTGCGATAGATATTCAACTTTTCGGAAAAGAAGAGGAGGATTGCGGAAGAAAGTGAAGGAATTGAGCACGCTGTGCGGTATAAAAGCTGTGATGATCTGCAGAGGACAGAAAAAATCCCAAGAAGAGAACCCCCGTTTCAAATGTTGGGCGTATGATTCATCAAAGCTCACGCGGGACGCCGGGGAGTTCATCCATCTGTTGAACAGCCTTTCAAGGGAAGAACGAAGCAAAGCCATTTATGAACAGGAGAAGATGTTGAACGAACAGATCAAGGATGTCAAGAAACAGCTCGTGAAACAAAAGCGTATCACTGCAGAGGTAGAGAAACGGCTTCAATCCCGTCCTCGTTACTCCATTGATGATCTCCGTCACCTCAGAAACCAGGTGGAAGCCAAGTTAGCAAGCGTACAGCTATTACTTGTACAAAAGACGTCTTCTGCTGCTGCTGCTGCTAAGAATTTAATAGAGGAAGGGGAAGAAGGGAACGATGTTAAATATAACTCTTTGAATTTTATTCACTAAACTTAGCTGTGGTGGAGTGGTGGGTGGTCAAATTAGCTCAACATCTTTTGAACTTATAAATAACTCTGCACATCATTTGGACTTATAAATACATGTAACTCTGTACATCTTTGGAGTGATAAATATACACTCAAAAATGGTCTCATTTATATACTTCTATTCACTTAATTGTTATACACAAACTTTTTTCGTGCCAATATTGAATTCCATTCGAATTACTATGGCCAACTAAAATCTTGCATATGACAATGTAGTAATTTGCCTTTAATACTATAATATTCCATGTAGATAAACTAATTATCTACCTTATGTAATCTTGATAAATATATGGAGGATTGAACCCTAGATCAATGTTGGTTTTCAACAAGTGAAAATTTCACGAAGAGAAAATAGGGGAGGGAAGGGATGGGATGCGGTGGGGTGGGATTTCTCATATGTATTTGTTTTCTAGTAAATATCAACAACCCGTTTAAAATAGAGAATCTTTTCTTATAGTGAGAAATGATTTTAACGACCTCGAAATAAGTAATTGTCACTTTTCAGCTTGGCTCATCAACATTCTAGCATTCCCAAGATGGGGAACCCTAGCCATTCATCGCTACTTCGAGAATCCAATCCTGAAGGCCCTCTATCTAGTGGAGACCATGGTAAACCAGTCACGCAGGATGATGGAGGCTCTGTTAGTGAAGGGCACCAGGTATTGCCAAAATCGCCAAGTTGTGCACATCCGAAGTTCTAAGCCCCTAGCGCAAACAAATTTATGGGCGGTGACAAAATAAAAGGCAAGGAAAATTGAACCAATCTCATGGATTGGTATGCATTTTGCTACTAACCGAGATCCCCATGATCAACAAAATTGAGGAAGAGTTTCTCCACGTAGTCACAAAACATGGGTCCTCTCTATTGGGGTAGGTAAAGACGGCTCGGGAAAGAATTATTCTCTCCTACAAAACCCAACAATGGTTATGGATATGGTAGTGGATCTAAGGGTAATAGTGATCATAATATTGTTGATGTATTTCTGGATGGTGGGTGAAGCACGACATTAAAAAAACTAGGTTGGTGAATGGTAGTTCCACCACAACCTTTGTTGAAGTTGTTTGTAAATAGAAGGAAAGCAAAATAAATGTTTATAAGAAATTACAACCTACTGAGAAGATTTTGGTACTGAAGATAGAGGAGGATCTTCTGCAAAAGGTCCTCAAGGAGGAGGAAAATCTCTCCCAACATGGCCTCATCTGCAGATTTCAAAAAAAATTCCCAAGCTATCTCAACTACACAACTTGATTTCTCAAAGGTGGAGGAAAAAGATCAAGGGTAAGATTGAAATCTACCCATGTGCTAAAGCCTGTTTTATTGTTGTTTTTGAAACCCCTGAGGATAGGGATTTAATTTTTTATCAAGATTATTTTAGGGAAGAACATGGTCTCATTTATAAGCCATTGTAATTGTCGTTTGATCCCCTCAAAGACAATTTTGATACCTACCTGGTTTGGATTCGCTTGCTAGGACTCCCTTTGTAGCTTTCGAATACATCTTGTCGTAGTGACATAGGAGATACACTAGGATCCTATGTGAAAGTTGATGATAAAACCTCTGGTCAAACTCATAGAAGTTATGCCAGGATTTTGGTTGATCTTGATACCTCCGAAGCCCTTCCAGCTGAAATCAACTTACAAATAGGTGACCAAAATTTGGTTAAGAGGATTGACTATGAGGTTCTTGCCTTCCGATGCTAACGATTCTATCAAACAGGGAATCTCTTGGATGAATGTGCACATTCTAGACATAAGGAAAAACCGGCATGGTGGAAGGATTCTTTACCTAAGCATCTTACAGTTAGTCCTCAGCTTGGATCTGGTTGAGGACTGTTAGAATATGTAGAGAGAGAAAGAATAGAGAAAATGTGGATTACACACATTTGAGATTGTGCCCGTCTATTTATTATAAATGAAGAATTTACATAATGGTTGATTTAGTTACAACCGGTTACAACCAACTTGTAAAGAGAAACCTTATAAATATGCCTTATATTCTTATACAGCCTCTTAAGGCTTATTCTACATAAAGCAAAATACAAACAATCTTACAAAATAGAACAAAACAAAACTAAACAATCTTCAAACACTTTCACTTTGAAAGCGATGCTATGATATGGTAGGGATCCATCAAGCTACTTCCATAACCTTCGTAAAGGTGTAGCTTCTTAGCTGAATTCCCGAGTTCCCGGATTCAACCTCCCCAAACTCCTGAATCACAGATTTTCCGAATTATTGGACAACCATCCATATTAAGCCATCCATAAGCTCCATCAAGTTGTCTCATGACCCTCATGAGGGTCTAATTCCCAAGATTTGTAGTCTCCCGAACTATCTGAGCAACCATCCATACCGAGCTTCATCTACCCTGTATCCTTTCTTTCCTTAAAAGTTTAGGGCATCTTTATAATGCGTATTCGTCACTTTCCTCACTATCTTTTGCATCTTATGGGTCTTCAACCATGGCTACATTGGCTGTATTTGATATGGCTTTACTTTTGAGAACATCATTGGCTCGAAAATGACAATCCCATGTTGTGTGACCTCTTTTCTTACAATAATGGACATTCAATCTCTGACTTATCTTTATCTAATCTTCTACGATATTGTCTGGTTCGAGAAAAAAATGCACTTTCTTGCTCAGAATGACCTTCTGCATCCTCTGTGGTTCATTTTTCCTCAGCTAGAAGAGCTGCTATCATATCATCTAGAGATTGAGATTGAATTTGACTAAGGGTAAAAACTACATTGCTATATTTTGAAGATAGAATATTTAATAGGATAGCTTTGGCATCCACATCCTCAATCGCAGCTTTGACTTCTGCTAGTTGTCTGATTAGGGACCTCAGATTATTGATGTAGCTTGACATAGAAACTCCATCCATTTTGAACCTATATAACGTAAGTTTTAGGGAACTTTGCTCAGGAAAGAGAAAGGAGGTCAGAAAGAAAACAAAGTAAACTCTCTCCTCTCAGATTGGTCACAGGGTGCCAGAGGATTTGCTACAACTTTATGAAAATGGTAAGACACGTTGCCCCTCACATATCCATGTTGGTTTTTTTGAGACTGGAGGGACCCCCATGGTCTTCAATGAGTATGAAGGGGATTTTGTGTCTAATCCCTCCCATTCAAGCATGGGAAGGATTGGGGGTTTTAGCAACCATAGGAGGTTCAGTAAGGGTATAGAAGGAGATCTTCCCTCTAAGAGATAATATAAGTGAAAGCAGAACAAAGAAGAGAGCCTGGAAAGTTAAGCTTGGGCAGGAGAGGATGAAGATTGTTATTGGCTTGGAAGTGGTGAATGAAATTTCCCCGCCCGATAATATCCTGGAGTGTAAAGATGTGGTTAATAGTCTCGTATTCTCTCCTAAGGCATGCCTGTCCCTCTGCTATATGATGACCTCTCTCCAAGTGCTCTAAAAGTCACATGTCTAACACCATGGCATAATATTTGGCAAACATATGCCCAATCATAATGGTCTTGTAGTTGTTAGGGTTGGAGTTATCCACAAACCTATAAATGGGATGGATTATATGTTGGGACCAAGAACAAGGAAAACCCGATCAAACAACCTCATTAAAGAGCTTTAACATTGGGAAGCAAGGGAATCCACACCATATTTTAAGAAATCAACTTGGAGGCCCTCACAATCCAATGCTTTGTTGGTACACAACATTTGAATAGCCCTCCTAATTGTACCTATCAAGAAACAGGAGAGGATGTTGGTGAGGTGGAAACAATGACAGTAAGATGGATTGGAATGTTGTATGAGAATAACATAAGAAACACATTCCTATGGGTCAATTTCAGAAGCAAGGGTTTTCCTCGGGAGGAGAGTGCGCCAAAAGGTCTTAATGGAATGGTCAAGGGCAAAAAGGAGAGCAAGTCATCTAGACATAAGAAACTCGTGCTTCTTTCGTCATAAAAAACGTCAATAGTCTCTACGAGTGGATGGTATGGTGGGAGGGTCATGGGCTAGGGAAAAATGAAGTCTTTGATGCAAAGATCTACACTCGTCGTCATACCAATGGTTCATAGGGCATGACCCATGGGGACAAAATGAGTTAGAGTAATGCACGGTGTGGGGACAAGGGTCAAGGGCTGCATCCTAGAGGGCATGATCTAAAAACTCGTACATGCGCTCTATAGTGGAAAGAGGAAGAGAATAGTATCCAGACATGAGCTAGGAGAGACCAACTAGTCAATGGTGTCCCATCATCAAAATGGATCATGGTGTGAAAAGTGTTGGGGGAGCAGTGCGAGACAATGGGGGATAAAAGCAGTATGATCGTTGAAAGCCAAGGTAACGTAGTCTGCAAGTGAGAGCCGATGGGAAATAATGAAATCACAGATGTGAGGGATGAGAGATCTACAAGTGAGAAGTAATCCACTACAATCAACCCACGCATCCACCCCCCCCCCCACCCACCGAAGAAACAAGTGAATCTACTAAAATTAGGGAAACAAGGAAGCCTGTTGAGAAGGTGGAGACTTTGTGATTCCCCCATCTGGAGAAAGTGCCTCCCATAAGATGTGACCAAAGTAATTCCATATGATGATTCTTTCTATAAACCAAACTCCTCGAGATATGGCTCCTAAAGACAACTCATTTTGTGCAAGATCATCAATAGGTGTCTAGTGGATTCCTCTACGAGAATCAAAGCTGCCCAAAAGAATAACATCATCCATTGAGAAATATTGGGAGAACTTTGGATAAGGTCAAGGTTTGGACCCCCATCAATGTGCAAAGAAAATGAGGTGGAAGGGAAGTGAACCCCTTTGAACATACAACTACATGTCCCTAGAATGGACATCAGAAGATACCAATGATACCCTGGAACTAAGATTATGACATGAATGAGACAAGCCACTCCACTTGAACCACAGATACCACTCAATCTACGAGTCTCACATTGATAGACCAAGACCAGGAAGTAACATGTGACTAGAGGCAGCGCCCGCTCTAGGATTGCATGGGTCTCAATAAGGAAGATGAGATCCCACAAAGAAATCACATCCTAAAAGGTACCCATAGAATACCACACAACACCATTATAGTTCCAACAAGTAATGGAGAAGCCACTATTGTTGTCTATGTTAGAAGACATGAACAAAGAAATAATGAAGAAGGATCGAAATACACACATTGTAGATTGGGTGTCCATCATTTTATTATGCAAGAGTTACGTACAACATGGGTCAAGTGGTTACAACTGTTAATTAGTTAATACATAACTAATGGTGACTTAATAATAAACTGTAAGCCTTATATTCTTATACCCACTCTTAAGGCTTACACTACAAAAAGCGAAAACAAGCATATTGATAGAAGATTAAAATAACAGAGCTAAATAGAGTCATACATTCTTCAAAAGTTCTCTTTGAAAATAGTGCTTTGACAAGGTAGAACCCCATCAAGCTGCCTCGTAACCCTCATAAAGGTGTAATTCCTGAGTTGATTCTCAAGTTCTCGAATTCCACCACCACAAAATCCCAAATTACAAACAAGACTTTCGCGACTATAATCAAGATCTGTATTTACTCAAGCCCTAGCTTCAAACTTGCGAATGGCAGCTTCTTCGCATGCCCTGGTTTCACGATTTTTACATGTTTTACAAGTTACAGCATTTTGTTTATGATTTGCAATCTTCTATTTGGGATTCACAAACCCTATCGAGCACCAAGCTCTAATACCAATGCTAGAAGACATAGAAGACGTAAACAGAGAAATAATGAAGAAGGGTCGGAATACACACATTGTAGATTGTGTTTGTCAATTTATCTTGCACGTGTTAGTTACACAATGATTGAAATGGTTACAACCATCTATTATACATAACTAATAGTGACTTAATAATAAAGTATAAGCCTTATATTCTTATAGTCTAAGATCCCAGCATGTTATCATTTAGATGGTAAAGGATGTGACCACCCTAAGCGTGAGGAAGCCTGAATCACATCCCTGCAGTCAAAGCTTATGGAGCTTTAAAGATCAGTCTTAGGCCCCAGGTTCTTCTTGTAGAGTTGAAAGGGCATTTCCTCAATTATTCAATGATCTAAATAAGGAAGAGGTAGTCCCTAACAGGTTGTGCAAGGAAATATACATGAACAAAGGAAATCAATGTTAGGTAAGGAAGTCAACAATCTTCAAGCTGGGCTAGATATGGCACTAAGGCATAAACAGAAAGGAAAGGAGATCGAGGATGCCCCACTTCCCAAATCGCCTCATCATTTTAGGAGATTCTTCTGGAGGTGGCAGCTGTTATGGTGAAGGGATCAGAATGTGCAAAGGACAATGAAAGTGTGGGGCCATTCCTATTGGATTTCACTTGCAAAGGTCTAGCACTAATAGCGGCTTCTATGTCAAAGCAAGAGAAACATGAGAGCATTGGCTCAGAAAGGAAAGGGAAGGCCATGGCAATCCCCTTTAATGAGAATCATACGCTCTTCTACCTTCTATCTTCTGACAAAACCTTAAATATAGAAGAATAAGGGTAGAAACACTGCCAAAAGAAGTGGAGGGAGTTTGGAGATTGATACAGGCACATCCATCCAGAAGAGTCAAGGCAGGAAGTCTCATATCCAATTGGCAAGGAAGCAGGCAGAAGTTGAGATTTGTAGACAGAAGAAAAGATCCATAAAGGAGGCCCTTAGAGTGTGGATGGCCTCAAAAAAGAGGCACTCACGATCTGTCTTTCCATAAGTATGAGGGGTTTGGGAGCACCCCGGGAACAAGACTCCCTAAAGAGAATGGTCAAGAAGTATAACCCGGAGATTTTCTTTATACAAAATTATGTTAAGTAGTGTAAATGTGTTGAGCCCACTCCGGGTACTCCTTAGAGGATGTAATTTTGTTGTGAGCAGTGCAAGAAGATGATCATGGATTCATGAGGATTGATTGGGGGTTGGAAACAGACTTGCTAGCTGAAGAATCATGCTTTCTTAGAATCTACTACTATCTGCATTTTGTATATAATGGATCTTGATAGATACATCAATTTTCAGAACTTCTATTGGCCGAGCCACAACAGGAAGGATTACTGGAGTAACATGCTGAATGAGGCCTCTTTCCCTGATAATTTTGTGTGGGGAGGAGAATTAAGTCTGGTTATGGGCAGAGATGAAATATGGGGTGAAGAAAACAGACTTGATGCACTAGCAAGGTCTTTTCAGCGCCTTTTTGAAGATAAAGGCTTAGTGGATGTTAAACCAATTGAGCTCAAGCCCACTTGAAGGGAACAAAAGGACTGGCGGGGGGGGGAGGGGCCGGGGGGCATAACTAAAAGGCTAGACAGGTTTTTAGTTGTTTGTCTGAGATGGGAAGATTTAGAACCTGGGTTGGAACTGAAGGGACATCTGATCACTTTCCCATTTTCCCATCCTTTTGCAACTTGAATCAGATGCAAAAAGAAACTTCCACCACCCTTTGAGTTTAAAGCATACTGGCTTAGGATTTAAACATTCAGAGAGATGATTTATGGATGGGCTTCATTCGACCCCAAATTGGGTGGGAGTGCTATAGCTTCCTTACTTGACAATCTGAAAAGGATCAAAGCCATATCTAGGGATTTGATAACGACCCAGAATACTCAAAAACCAAAGTAATCTAATAGAGGTAGAAGATAAGCTGGAGACAATTTATGTGGCACTCGTGCGGGGATGGTCTCAGAGGAGAGCAAGATGGAAATGGATATATTAGAAAGGGAAAGGAGCAGATTATTAGCTTGGGAGGAAGCCAAGTGGAGAAAAAAGCCGGAAACCCAGACCATCAGGTTTAGTAAAGGGGATTAGAATAAAATGTATTTTTGCCAGTTTGCATGGGCCAAACAAGCTCAAAACACCATTTGGGAGATTCAAGATAAGGATGGTAAGTTACATAATAGGTTTAAAGGGATAACCCAAGACAGTGGTTATTCACTTCAAAAGCATCTTCCATGACCAGGTAAGCAGAATATCAGAGAAATTCTCTTAACCCTCTCAAGTTTGAACTTGTTAATCTCTGAAGAGCGGGATTATTTAGCCTCTAGCCATGTGGTGGGTAAGGAATTGAAGGAAGCGCAACTTCTTTTCAAAATAATAAAGCCCCTGAACCAGATGGATGGCCAGTAGAGTTTTATAGAAGCTTCTCTGATATTTTAGGGAAGGACCTGCTGGAGGCAGATGGGGAATCTAGGAGTGATAAGGTCTCGGGGCCTATTAAGTCAACCTTCATTGCCACCACTCCCATAGAAGATCACCTTTTGACCTAGGCCAAAAGGGAAACACTTCTGATACTCAAGATGGCAAGTAAGTATGCGATGGGTGTGAGGCCGTGCAAGTCATTGGGTTACGACATCTTGCAGGTCTACCATATAAGGTTGGGAGCTGGCCACGGGGCCTCTTCATAGTGATGGTGTGAGACAGCTGGAAGTAAGATGTAATTAACCTGGTACAGGCACCCACGGGGACTTATGCCTAGACATCCGTCAGTGAAGATCAAACATATCCAGTAGGAAGAGGGATAATCTGAAAACAAAATGGTTCTCAGTCTCAGAATCTGATGAACAAATCTGACAAATACGGTGCTCCGGAGGAATATGGTGGTCTGTCTAATTGCAAAGCTGATGCTAACAAACTCTGAGCTAAGCAAGGGGAACCCTCACGTTGCAAGGTAACTGGAGTTTGGTGTACCCGGGGGATTGGAAGAACCCATTACTGAAGTGAAGATATAAGTCTGAGTAGTGGTGAGGTTTTCAGAAGACAGGCTCTTTAGGCTCAGACCATGTGGACTGGAGTCGGGCTGTGTAAATCTCAGCATGAAGTTTTATTGCATTTTTATTGTCCTCTGGACCTCTACATAACAAATTTGATGATCGAGGCCTCTATTATTTTATGCCCATTTTGAGCTTAGAAACTTGAAAAAATAATGCTTCATATGAAAAGTTACCTAAATCTAGATAGATCAGCTGAAGGAAAAAAGGAGGGTCACCATTATCAACAGGAGCTGAGCTAATCATTTAAACCATTTGATAGGGAAAAATAGAAAAATAAATCTGAAATCCACGTGGCACAACAAAAGAAAAGGAGCCACCTACACTGTAGAAAAAAATCTCTATGTTCCACCTGGATGTGTTTCCACCCTTCAGTCCCCATCAGTGTCACTGTCCCCGCCCTATTTTCGTATTCAAATAACATTTCTAAGATTTTAAGGTTACTTCCACGTTCCCTTTTTGTGTTCCCACGTTTCCCAGTCCGCCCAAAAAGGACTCAGCGGAACATAGTTAAAATTGACACGTTTCTTGTCTTGCAGAAATGAACAGGCAACAATTGAAGATGACTATTCACGCTCACAGCTGCGCCGTATTTTGCCATTGACCCAATCAAATTGAAACCTTTTTTTATTTTTCAAGTTCAGCATCCACAGATTCATAAGAAAATGAATGATGGACAGAAGGGGGCTCAATACAATGCCAAGAAATATACACATTTGCAGCAAAACTCAAATAGGGAAGAAAAGATTGAAATATAGAATAAGGATTAAAAATTTCAATACAATGCCGCGAAATATAAACCTTTGCAGCAAAACTCATATAGGGAAGCAAAGACTGAAAAAAGGAAATAAGAATTGAAGATTTCAATACAATGCAAAACTCAAAGCTGCGCCCTATTTTGCCATTGACCCATCAAATTGAAATCTTTTTTCAAGTTCAGCATCCACAGATTCATAAGAAATGAATGATGGACAGAAGAGGACTCAATACAATGCCCAGAAATATACATATTTGCAGCAAAACTCAAATAGGGAAGCAAAGATTGAAATATAGAGTAAGTATTTAAAATTTCAATACAATGCTGCAAAATATAAACCTTTGCAATAAAACTCGTATAGGGAAGCAACGACTGAAAAGACGGAATAAGAATTAAAGATTTCACTACAATACAAAACTCAAATACGGAATAAGGAAAAAAATTGGTAAGAAAAATGAGCGGAGTACCTGGTAAATGACATATGGACCTCGATTTTGAGATGGAGGAGGAGAGACCGAGGACGAGGGCAGGAGCAGGGCATGAGTAGTTTCTAAAAGCTACTTTTTGAGCTGCAAGAGCAATTCTTTTCGCCACCACATTACTTGTGGCTGCCGCCTGCAACGTTACTACATTTGATGCAGAGGCTGCCATTGATGAAGCCATTCTTTCTATTCTACTCTTCTAACACAAATGAGGATGCTGAGGATTTCTTGAATGGAGAGAGGTTTTCATGTTGATATTATCGGTACATCACATAAATGTGTCGATGAATTCAAGAAGATGATCGGATTGTTGTCGTTGCACCCAATTCCATCTACTCCGTCCCGGCGCAAAAGTTCCCATTCATTGTTTTCAAAGAATTAAGTAACGCCTGCATCGACTTATTATTATTTTTCTAATGGGATTAAACACTTTGGTTGTCCAACCTTGTGGTCCCATGGGGAGCCATGTTTTTATTGGTATTTCATATTTTGAATGAAAGATGATAATAATGTCTATGAAACTAGACGCTCAATGGGATTAAGAGGCAAAGTAGAGGAGCTCCACTCTCGTACAACGACTGGATAGAAGGGTTGCCCTATCAATCGTCCAAACTTTCCAACCATTTTTTGATGTTGGATCTTCTAGTGTGTATCTTGATCAAAAAATTGGCTACCTTTTCAAGTCTCGCCTCCTCGAATAAATCGGTTAATTTGTCAACTCTCAAGGTGTCTTCATGCTTGATACGAATGTCATTATAGGTTGCACACTCCATGATGTAATGTCATTTTGTCTTTGCCTCCCTTTTGTTACAGAATAAACATATTTTCATTACCCACTCCTCCTTGGGCATTGTCCACCTATTGGTGTCACACCGAATATGACGTAAGCTAGTCTTCAATTGGGCCATTAACATCTTCGCATTCCACTTGATTTTCAAGCCCATGTAAATTTTTTTAAAATGTGAGAAGTTGTTTCAAGTAATTACTAGTATATTTATTTTAGATAAATGTGTGTAACATACGTCAAGAGATATCATTTTTTAGGTGTTTATATTGAATTTGTGAGATAAGTGAAATCACTTATCTCTAGAATGATATTTTTGACATTTTTTATATAGATTTATTAAGATATATACCATCCTACTTTAACAGTAGAGGTAGTGAGTGGTCCATTGTACTCCACCCAGAGGTTATATGAGGGTTTGCCTTGTATTAGAACTCCGTAGCTCTAGGTCATTAGGTAAACCCTAATTTTTTCTCAGTTAACAACAATTATGCATTAATTAAACCTCAATATTTAAAAGATAAGTAAATCGTATATATGTTCACAGGTTGTCATATACTTTTTAATGTAGTGTGAAAATGCTAATCTTGATTTTCAAATAATAAATGTCTAAAGATATTGTTGTAAGTGTGGTATTTAATTTCATCTTCGAATGATGTTATTGCTCCTCCATAATTAGATGCAATAATTTAAAGTATTTAACAAATCATATGTTCATATATTTGTATGTCTTAATAATACAAAAATTTGAAATTAGAAAAAAATTATCTAAACATGTTATTTTAATATTCCATTTATCATGTTATAAATATATAATATAAATACATAATGAATTACTACCATAGTAATTAACTAGTCATATAATAACATTGTCATCTTTATTACATGAAGAGGCATTCATACATTTACAATGAAGAAGTATAATGACATGAATAGTTCACTTTTATTGTTGACACATCAACACACTAAAAAATGAATAAAAGTTATGTTTAGGTTTTCATTGTTTAAAAATAAAAAGTATATATATATATGTATATAATAGACTAAACACCAAACTAAAAATATAAAAAAAAAATCAAAAAGATAAGAGTAAAGAGAATCCATAGCAGAGAGGAGACGCCATTTTTTGTTTTGCACACATATTTAGGTCTAATTTAACTCCTTTATATTTATTTATGTTTTAATTGCAGTGTTTATCTTTTATGTTGTCATTGTCTTGTTATTCATTCCCTTGTTACTCACTTCCTTGTATCCACTATGCCCAACACATAAAATTTATCATATTAATTATGTTGAAGGCGTGTAATAGTGCAAGAGAAGCTTGACGAAGACGCTCTCCTACTTCCCACACTCGTCGACTTATCAATTGTATGCCTCGTTTGATTGTCAGTGACCTGCTTCTTTAGTTGGTCATTGATTGAATTTAATTTGAATTAAATCTTATTTCAAAGTAAGTAACAATGTATAATCTAATAAAATACAGTAAAATGCAAGTGTTAAGTGCTCAAGCAATACAAGACCATAAGTAAATGGGAAATATAGGTGACTTAGTTAATTTATGGGCGATCTATAGATATCTTTGACTATATGTATACTTGGATCTAGCAAGGAATTGATGTCATAGGAGCTCGTTAAGAGTTCTAAAACTTTGCACTGACCGGGATAGGGGTACCCACAGGAGGACAGAGGCGGTCGGATGCTGGTGTTCGACTTTGGGTGGTGGTGACTGTGCTAATGTTCAAGATTTGTTTCTTTTCTAGGTTTGAAGACTGTCACTTCAATCTTTACTTTGTCTCGTTACCTTCACCGTTAGGGTTTCGATCACACTTGTAACCTGCAAAACAAACCCTAGCTTCCTACACAAGCTCACAAACACATAAAATCTTAATGAAATATGCACAATGTGAAGTCAGACTGACCCCGGCGATCACACAAAGAGTGAACTTATTATTGAGTATGCACTGCATTCCAGACTCCATGTAGTTTTGTGTCCCTGTGTATGGAATAGTGTCCTTAGGTTGCCCTCATGCTAATGATGTCAAGATAGTGGGCTATAACTAGATTAGATGCAAATGCATGGTATGAAATTCAACACTTCCCCTTCCTACGCAATGTATGCAATCCCTTTGACAGTAGTGATAGTATGTAGATGTGATTGCCCCTTAGAATTGTCAGCCAGAATAATAGTGTGTATGTTATGTATATATATGGATCGCTTGTTTGAATTTCAACACTAGTGACACGAAAGGCTGACTATGAGGTTGGGATAAAGATGAAAAAGGAGAAAAGGCCAACCATGAATGTCAAAATGTGTAAAAATAATAAAGAGGACAAAAGCACCCAGAATGGACACAAGCGCTTGGGCGCTAGTGTCCAAAGTGGGTGTTGGTGTCCTGAGATAAATGATGATAGATGTGAAAATACAGACAGACAGGGATCCTTACGACCTGACCAGAAGCAGACACATAATGATAGATGTGCAAGAGAAGTACAGTAAAAAGAAATCAAAGACATAGATGGAAAAGAAATGATGTCACCAGTGAATACTTTTCTTGCTTAAGATCCATGCATATAAACAACATATTGACGACATAGTAAGATAGTAATATGTGTGTGATTTTGTGTCTACATTCATATGGTGTCATGCACCTGGGTTTCTGTTGCAGTATATATATATATATATATATATATATATATATATTTGTTACGTTTATTTCAGCTTTGCTCATCGTCTTCCTTTACTTCTTTCTACCCCTAGTTTACTCCAGTTGGATACATGTTCTTCCCTTTCCCAAGCTTGCTTTGAATACTCTATTTTATTTATGCTCTGTAGTTTTTAGTTTTTAGTTTTTTTACGTTTGATTGGTCATTGTTTCAATGAGGATATAGTTCATGCATTTATCACTTAGCTTCTGTTGCGAGCCCCTCCCTGCCTATCCTACATCCCTACCTCTCGTGTCATTTATTTCCTTACCTAGCCATTATTAATGTTTGTTAGATTGCTTATGCATCTGTTTGGCTTTGGTTAACACTTGATATACTTCCTTCGGCTCCTTCTTCACTTGGTGCGTGTCTTGTTGATGGAGTCTATGAGGTTGTTGTGTTATAGTGCAAATAATTTCGATATATTTGAGGATAATAATTATATTTCCAATAATTTTTAATATGTATACTACTCATAAGTCATTTGACAAAGGATATAATCCAGCCCAAATCCCATCATTAACCGACCCATTTGTATAGTCTGGTTGTTTTTGCTTTCTTCACTATTCTCGCAGGAGGTGCCCCTAATTTTTGGAAGACAAAGCACGGATTTTGCCAGATTTGTATAATGTTATTGTTTGCCCTCACAAGTTGCCTTGTTTTTCCACCATGGCACTTATTTGCTTGCATGCAAGCCACCTGGGATACTCTGCATATTGTATTTACCATGCATTCTATATTTTCTACCTTTGTGTCATGAAATAATATAATGCTTAAGAAAATTCTACTAGCCAATATTTTACAAATTGATTTTTCACGTCCCTTTATATTTTCTACCTTCCTCCCGTGTACTAGCATGGGGATAGGTCAAGTTTGATTATTTGTAAATTTAGAGGGCAGTTTGACATAGATATGTAGGCCTACCGAAAAACCGTTTCTAATATTCTCAAATCATTTTTTACATTTTATTAATCATGAGGAATATTTGCTAACTGAAAATGCCACCTCTTCAAAAATTATTAAATGTTGATTTATCAAAAATTAATTTTTTGTATAAACCCTAATTACAGAGTAACAAATGTAAACTATTATAAACAGTTGTTAGATATAAGATAAACAATAAACTAGATAAATATGAAACCCTAAGTACAATAGAGGGAAATAAAGACTTAGCTTATTCACCTTATCCCTGGAATTGATCTGGACTGGGAAACTGATGAGCATAAAGGGTAGACTATTGCAACTATGCACAATAAATTCTGGAGCTATCAGATATACCTTGATTGGGGCACCTGAACTGGGGCGGGGGCACTTAGGTGTTAAATACCTATGCTAAGCGCATGTGACTATGTAGGAGCTCGAAACCTGGTTTTTCTAGGGTCACAAGATGGTCGTTGGTAGTCGATATTGGTCACTTATGTGTCACTGGATGATCACATAATTTGCCTGTAACCTGCAAAGAGATGTTGACCCGTAAATCCATCAAACTGCATAAAATCCCAAAAATAAAAGATGTAATATAGAGAGTCAAACTGACCTCGACAATCACTCGACTGAGTGAACTTATGACCGAGTGTTGCACAAATTCTCAAAATCCATGTAGTTGTTGTGTGTGTGTGATAGAATCGTGCCCTAGGAAGCCCTTGTGCGAGTGCATGTGATAGCGGGTGATAGCTAGATGTACTAATGTAAATAGATGTGTGGATGGAAAAATGAACTTCCCGTTCTTATGAAGTGTATGCAGAAAATACAGTCCCTTGTCCCTTGAATGAGTGCTAGATGGATGTCTTTGATGCTTTTAGATGTAATCTTAGGTGATGATAATAGATCCTTAGAGCTTGGTCCTCTATTTTGGTCACGTAGCTTTGTATTTATATGATTCCCTTGGTTGAATTTTGCAATTGACAACTGGAAGGCTGACCCATAAGAAAATAAGATGCCCAAAAGATAAAAGAGACCCAAAAGAAGTGAGTAAAATAGAAAAGGGTTAGGGGCACCTAGAAGGACGAGGGCGCATGGGCAATGGCGTCCTATTTGGGTGCTCGTGTCCAAAGCCATAAAAAGATAAGCAAGTGAAGTATCGACTATGCAGTAGGGTGTAAAAGACCCGAAAGAAGACTAGAAAAAAAGTAAATAGGCCAAATATAGTTGTCAATTACTAGTTTTCTTATTTAGGAATCAATGAATGCAAGTATGCTTTTAGGACCTAGAAATGTACCCAAGTGTGTGGTTTTGTGTCTACAAATGTATAACATCTTGCAACACATTTCCAAAAAAAACTTTAGTTGATGATGATGTATCTTTCTAATTTTAAAAATAAGTTGGTTTCTTTGAAACTTGGTTGGTGGTTCATATTATTTGTATTAAATCTTGGTGAAATTGTAAAATGTTTAAAAGTGCATCAGTCCTAAACATGGAAATTTTAAGAATCATTCACTTTTAAAATTCTCCTCCTGGGCATAATTCTCGAGCACCAGGTGTTAAATACTCTTAATGAGCTAAGATTATATCTGCATAGACCTAACACAGACATTTTCCCTACCTAATTTTTCAGAAAACTTTTCTATTCCTAGCTTTTTCCCCAAAAAATCATTATCGACCTCTTGTTTTTGTTTCATTTTCCTATATGTTGGATTATTTCTTAGTCTTTGGCCTACCAAGCCGCATTCCCATATGAGTGACATTTTAAAAAGAACTTACAATTTTAGTAGTACATGATATATAGAAATGTGTGGATTAGACAAGTTGTTGTACGAAGTTTTATGATTCATTCAGTTTAATATATTCCTAGTGGCCAAATTAAAAAACCCTAGACAACGGCTAACTGAAAATTTAGAGTTTTGAGATTGCGAAGTCTTCCTTCTTTCCATGTTCAATCCATAGTTTAGTGGTCCCCAATATTTTCCCTCCCACCTAAATTCGATGTGTACCAAACTTGTAGTTGGTTCCCGTATGAAAATGCTTTTAGCATCTCCTCCTCTACGCTTGCGCTTTTATACATCAAGTTTAGCAGCAAGGGCACCCCAACATTATTTTGTGTTTATATAGGTAACAACCCCTTATGCCTATGTATGCCCGTGTTGTGTACTACACTTGTTTTATATTAGTAATGTCATTGGTTTTGTTGTATCGACTTGTCATTGTCATGTAGTTTAGCTCTTTATTTGTATCTCTTAAATCAACAATAACCTATACAACTGCCCCAATGTATTCCATATTATTATAAATACATGTTACTTACATTGCATCCATTGTTGTATACTCACAGAAATGGATACGCCTACCAGACCCTTGTAATTGGTTGTCATAACAACCATTAACAAATTACATCTACACAATATGAATTGGGCGATTGAGGGTAGAGTAACTCGTAAAGGATCAATACACATCTATGTCAATGAAAAAGGGGAGGGTAACATTTTTGAATTTCAATGTATTTGATGCCCATGGTGATGACATAAAAATCATTTGCTTCGACAATGCAATTGTTTATTACAAGGACACAATTTAGGTTCACAAGGTTTACTTCGTGTTTAAAAGTACCTTAAAATACATGTCAAACCAAAATATAAAGACACTAGCAGCCCCTGGGAACTCATTTTGAATATGGAATTTATTTTACAGTTATGACTACAACCTATAATAGAAATTCCCCTCCACCATTTCCATTTCACCGCTATAGTTACACTTCAATCCCTCACACTTGACTCTATAGTTGATGTTATTGGTGTTGTAACCTCTACATCCGCCATTTCTACCATTACCTGAAAATATGGTAGTTGTACACAACATTGTATTGTTGCCATTAAAGACCAGACAAGCTATACCATAGTTGTAACCTTGTGGGGTGCTTTATGTGATGAGAGCACACAAATATTACAATTGTAGGCTAATGCAACTGTACGATGGAAAAGTGACAAGCGAGCGTGGGAATCTACAAGTAACTTTTCCTCGCACCCGACCTCCCGAGGTCGTGCCGAGACAGCCGGTGGGGATTGAATATGCGTGGGATGCAGACAAACTAGTTAGGCAATCTGATGTCTTCGACGCGCACTAGTGGAAATTGTGAATCTAAGGCAAAGAAGGCCCTCCTAACCTGAACTGGTGTGATAGATCGATCAGCAAGGATGACTGCTCGAAGGCTCCAATCAATATCGAGCTCTGGCGTGATTCGGTCTATGGGTTGTGGAATACGTGGAAAATGACCTGGGATAGTTTCGTGTATGTCTCCAGATAAGGTCATAGGGTGGATGGTAAATATTATTGACTCTATGGGTGATTCTCTGGCCTAGTCCAGAACTCCTTAGCTTTGTTAGCTGCTATGTCTAACAAGGATAACTGTTCGATGATGATAGGTGGAAGTGGAGTAGATCTGAATACTAATGTACATAGGCCAGCATCTATGTCTGATTCACCTATAGATTCGTTGGGCTGTGGGATTTGTGGGTCACAACCATAGATTCGTGTTTGTTGTGGTCCTGCTATGGTCATGTGCGGACTCAGTCCCTAATCCCTAGTATCCAATAGTCATATGCTTTCTCAGCCTCTATATTCAGAATTAGCAGTTGTGTGATCTTTTCAGAGTATCTCACAGGCGTTCGTGCAACCTGAATTCTTAAGCTGGTATCTATATCTGTGAGAGTGTCTCCTGCGTCTGGCTGTGGGACCAAAGGATCACAACCGAATGTTTGCTCTCTTTCAAACCCTTCCACAGTCATGTGGGTATATATTAGGGTAATTTGTAGTTTGGTTGATTTGACCAAAACGTGTGTGCTTGGTCATCTTCTATGTTTAACCCGCTTAACTGGAGAACTGATCTGTTGTAAGTTTACCATTGTTCGGAAGACTTGGATCCTAAGATTCTGATCTATATAAGTTATTGCTGTGACGAGATTGGGTTGGGGCACGATTGGCTCGAATACGTATTCTCTGGGCTCTCTAGGTCCCGTGATTGTCATACAAAAGCAACAATGTAAATCCAAATGCAGCAAAGTGAAATTAACTATGTAAAGTGTATCTATAGCATATATGACTTCTCTATTTTTGTATTTTTCTGATGAATTTATATGAATGAAATTGAAGGAGCAACTATTTTAATATATCTAGAAATTGACAACTAATCTAATGATGAATTTAAAACAAACAAAGCAACCGAGTATAGCTACTTGCCTGTGCAGTTGTAAATCTATTCTAAATAATGAAATAACTGATCTAATCTATTTGAAAGACTCTCGATCCTACCTCAGAAGTGAGGAATGAATCATAGTCTCTCAGAAACTATCAATCCCCACAGCTTCCCTGGCAATATCGAAAGTAAAATTGACTGAAATAAAGTGATTGGCTACTCTATTTGATATGCTCCTAATTAGAACTTTGAAAGCTAGAACCTGGATTCTGCAGAACAGTGGCGAATCCGATGGTGTGTGTGATTTTGTCCCCTCAGTGTGATCTCCTCACTCCTTCGTGCTCACGTGGATCCAGAAAAGCGTGTAATGCTAGCATCAACAGAAGTAGATATTGGGACAAAGGCAGCTTAGGATACAGACTGAATACAATGCGAGTAGGAGAGAGATAGCGCAAGAGTACAGAGCTTGGCTTATGCAATTCCTAGCGGGATTTATTGCGAGTCATGCAACATAAAACGTCCAGAACCTGAAACTATCCTGTTTGAAGAACAAAACCTGCAACTTTAATGGCTTCCTATTGAAAACAAACTATCCTATTCCAATTGATTTGGATGAAGTGATAACAGCAATTGCACAAGATGGATATGTGGCTTCCTAACAACAAAACAACACTAACTAAGCATGCAATGAATGAAACTAAGAATTCTAAGCAAAATGAAAGACTAATCTATTGCAATGAGAAATTCAGAGGCAAATTTGAGGGGCCATTTGCTTGAGCACAAGCCAACTATTTATAGCATTTGCATTTACCCAAGGTAAAAACCAAATTGATCTCTTAAACTATAAACAATGGCAAAACACTATTCCAGGGAACCAGAATCATTAATGCAAGCCCAAGGTGGTGAAAAAAAGCTGGTAAACGTTGAATTTTACGCGAGTCACTTTAAAAGAGCATTCTGGAAAACGCGCGAAGGACTGCCTCCCTGAGCAGGGTGGCGGTTACAGGACCGCCGCCCTGTCCAGGGCGGCGGTCACGAGACCGCCGCCCAGGCAGGGCGGCGGTTTCGTAACTGAAGAGCAAAAGGCAAAGAAAAGAGGGGAAAAGAGAAAAACAAAGCACATGGGGGCTAAGCGGGGCATGCGGGATGATAACGCATACTTGGAGAGCTTTTTCGGATCCCGAACACCTTGCGAGGAGACCTGTATCATCATTGGGGCACGTGTTACGTTGTTCCGACAGTGCAGTACCTTACAATTTTGGGTACGTACATATTGCCCCCTCGGAGAAGCGTTTTAGCCATGAAGAGGCGTAAAACGGTGGATCCGAGTATGGCGGTCCCGAAATGGGAAGTTGGAAGTTATACCTGATACGTCCGTGTGTCGAGATGACGCCATCCAAAATTCCCGCCACCTGCAAAATGAAAAGAGGAATCAAGTGCAGATAGACAAAATAGATCGGAAAATAAATGCTAAAATAATGGGAAATGAGGACGTACCATTTGTGCGGGGGTAAGAACTTACCTCCGTCGGCGCTCCAAACCTGTGAAAAAGGGCATTCAAAACAAGTCAGGCTGCTATATATATGAAAGTGGGCCCATTTTCCTATTCATTTGCACATGTTGATTTGATTGATTCTGAGCTCTGGGACCCACGGTGACGGTTTCTTACGAGAGTAGAGTCAAAACGTTCGTGATGAGATAGCGATCATGCCTCCGCGAGCAGATCATCGACCCGCGAGATCACAGGTTAGTTTTCCTCAATTTATCGTTTTTACCTCCAAACTTTTAAAATGCTAAAATCTTTGTCGTGGGGGGGTTATTTTTGAAAATGTTAGGTTCAAAAGGTCCATCTAGGGGGGGTGCCTACTGGGTAGGCTTTGTTTTTAGTTAAAATGGTCCTTTTTTGTGTGTTTTTAGGCCTTTTTAAGATATAAAACCCACATGGGTTTTTGGGACACGACCGCCGCCCTGACCCAGGGCGGCGGTTACACGACCGCCGCCCTGTTCAGGGTGGTGGTTACAAGACCGCCGCCTTTAAGGCGGCGGTTACGAAACCGCCGCCCTGCTCAGGGCGGCGGTTCTTCACAGAATGTCAAAAGAACACTTGTTTGAGATTGTTTTTGCATTTTTAGCATTTCTATGTGTTTTCATGATTTTTCTAATGTCATTGGATGCTAACTTGCTCTGTTTTGTGTGTTTTTGGGTGTATGCAGGCGAGGGAGGAGTACATTCGGTGGAGCCGAGAGAGAGAGTGTGACTGGCTCCCGACAGTATTAGATGCCCTTTCACAGGATGAGCAGGATACTCTTCAGAGGGCTGGTATACTACGTATATCACGGGTTCCACATGTTGCACCATCCAGTCACATACTCTGTGACTTATTTTCCTACTGGGATGCTGATCGGAACACCTTCCGATTACCAGGGGTCCGAGGTGAGTGGACCATCACACTGGAGGATGTTTACCGTATCCTGGGGGTCCCGATCATCGGGAGACGACTCACCCTTGAGACAGCAGGTTCACGGGCCCAGATAGCACAGTGGGCCTCTTACATGGGAGATGCAGTCATCTCCACTGGTTCGAAGAAGGGGGTCAGAGTTCGGTCTATTCCTAGTTTTCCCATCCCCTTGATTCGCCAGGCTATTATGGGGATCCTTGCCTCGAGATTGATCAGGGACAAGGGAGGAGATACACTATTATACTGTTGGTCCCCCATCATTGCACAGATCGAGGGACATGGCCAGATTTATGCCTGGGGAGCAGATATACTTGGGACTACCTACCATGACTTGTACAGGGTAGTCCATTTACAGGGGCAGTCCTTGAGCCACCCGACCCTGGTTATGAGTTGGGTTTATGAGCACTTCATTCCCTTATGGTAGAGGTGTAGAGGTGACAGATCCCGGAGCTGTGAGGGCAGCCAGATGGACAGACATGTCGGTGCTCAGAGCACCTCATCAGCCAGTTACTTCTCTGACCACCGATGACATGGAGGCCACACCATATCAGGCCATGGCAGGCTTATGGGGCGAGGAGGCTCTTACTTTGATCTCCTGCTCCACCACAGGGCAGCTCATTGACAGAGTAGGGCGAGTGGAGATACACCCCTTTGGCCGAGTTCCTCAGCAGTTTGGCCTACCTTACATGGGTATGCTTCCCCCGGTAGTGCCAGTATACAGGTCAGTTTGAGAGGCCAGAGGGGGTCCTAGAGGCCGGGGTTGGACAGTTGTTACCCCTGGTGTTCCTATTGCGGCTAGGCGGGTAGTACGTGCCCGAGGGAGAGCCGGTGCTCCTCAGGCACCCTTACTTCAGATTGTTGCGGGTCCTGCCCATAGCAACGATGACCCCATCGACATAGACTTCGAGTCCGAGGAGTTCACAGGGGGAGAGACAGAGGAGGAGGAGGAGACTCAGGGGGAGAGGAGGATAGTGATCCTGAGTGGCATGACACTCAGGATATCATGCAGGCAGAGAGGGCAGAGTAGAGTGCAGAGAGGGTGACTCTGGTTTCAGAGGAGCCACTCTCCCAGGGCCATGGTGGGGAGGATGAGTCCGTTGTGGGACGCTACGTCACTCCAGCCATGGGGGGAGCACCTCAGTCAGCGGCGGCATCTGTGGCAGGTGCTGACCCTAGAGATCCATCCTGGAGGCCTAGTGATCCGAGTAAGTTACCATCCTTCCTTTTAATGTTTGTTTTTAGTTAGGATTGCCTTAGTTGCTATCTCTCCTTTTGTTTACACTTGTGTTTTATCTCTTGTTTTATTTCTAATTTGTTTTCTCCTTTGTTTGCAGAGACCGCCGATGAGTGGCGAGACCTGATTCGTAGGGTATGCACCGATACCCTGATGATCCCCATGGAGAGGACCCGTGCAGAGCTATCTGTGGATGCAGGGGAGCCCTCAGCAGCTGGCAGACATACTGACGTCTTTTCCCCTGTCTGGCATGTGGCCAGGATGGTATCGACTCTCCGTACGGAGCTAGCGGGGTATAGGACAGCTGAGCGCCTGATGAGGAGTCATTCTCATGGTGAGACTGCGGCTGCCCCTCGGGATCCTGAGCCCTCTGTGCACTCAGAGCGCCGGTGTAGCCAGAGTCCTAGGCATGGGCGTGCACCTTCAGAGGGGTCTCATAGGGATTGAGAAGCCACTTGGCTCTCCTAGATTTTTGTATGATATTTTTGTATATCTCGGGCTCTTTGAGCGTTTTGACCATGCTTAGCGCATGATGGCATTGTACAGGAATTTTGATCATTTATATATATATATTATTTTTGGATCAGACTCTTGGCATTTATGGCTTTGCTTCCATTTCCGTTTTCTCATGAACTATGATGTTATGCTTATATGCTTTTTAGAATGTATGCAATGGAGAACAAATGATACAAATGTTTACTTTCTTTTTGTATTTCATGATGCTGATATATGATAATGTAGATACAATGTGATTTTGAATTTTTTTCTTTAAGCAATTTTGATACTTCATATTTGTTTTGCAAAGTGGTGAAGATAAGCCGGTATGATGAGTAGATAAACTTGCCCCTACTCCCAACCCCACGCAACTAGTAAGATGCGAGGGCTCATCACCGAGAGCTGGAAAGGGCACAAGTTATGAAATGTGTTGAAATGATAGTGATGAAAGATAGACAAAGCTTTGGTGGAACCAAATTAGGATGCTACAAGCCTACTCTACTTGAGTGACTCCATAGTTTGGGATGCAACTTGCTTTGCGGTTTATCTAGACTTAGATCCGTAGATGGCCACATGGTAGACAAAATCTGGGTTTTAGGATTTTTAATTCTCTTGGAATTTTGGACATCCGATTCATTTGTTTTTGACTCAAGACTTCAAGATTTGAATTGTTTTTCTATGACCTTTTACGTTTGTTTGTCAAGAGGAGGACCCCCTACACCTTGCCTCACACCACTAGTAAGAAGTGTGGGTTTATCACCTTAGGCAAGGCATAGGTGAGTAAGGGCATTTCCATCCTTTCCCAACCCTACGTCACTAGTAAGAGATGCAAGCTCATCACCAAAGGTTGGTGGGGCAAGGAAATGTGTAAATTTAAAATTTTCTGTTTGATTTATACTTGACTTGTTTGTTTGAGTAAAATGTCAGCATGCTCTTACTTCCAAAGAGATATTCATACGGGATAGATGTGACACGATGAAGCTTCTAGAACAGACCATAGGCAAGACACCTATCCTAAGAAGAAACCAAAAGTGAGAACAAGCATGCAGATCTTGCTATGGTTACCGTTAAGACTTTGTCATATCTAGCTTTGTTTGATGAAATGATTCCAAAATAGTTTGATGATATCATGGAAATGGAGAAGTATGATTAGAGCATTTATGCCAATACCATCAGAAGTTTGTAATGAATTTCTTTTAAGAATAAATTCCTTGATCACAAAGTTGTACAAAACAAGTGGACAAAATGATCCTAACTATATGAAGATGTAATGTAGATATAACTATACAAGTAGTACTAGTTTCTTATGCATAGAATCATCTTTATGGAGGTGTAGGGAATTGACTATTTCACCAAATTCCTCACCTTCCAGCATACATAGGAGATATGCACCATTTCCATTTAAAAGAGGATTTGACATTGTTTTTATCAATGGTTCAGTACGAAGGGATACCATGAAACGGGTATCCTCTAACTTACTATTTGGAGTAAAGCGTGATGTTGAGGTTGCTATTGAATCAGCGAGAAGATTTTGTTCTCGCGGGATTGCTTCAATTGATATGAAGTCAAACTCCTTGCTTAAATTTAGTACAACTGTTTTGTAGAGTTGTAAGTGCTCGGCTCTGGTTTCATACACCTCAGAGACTTGGTTTGCTACCAATTGCGAGTCTCCTAACACTCTGATGTTATCAACACCGATTCTCTTAGCTAAGATGAGGCCAAGGAGGAGGGCTTCATACTCAGCGCCGTTGTTTGTGCATTCGAAATTTAGTTTAAAGGAAAATGGTAGGACTTTTCCCTCGGGAGAAGTAACAATTACACCTGCCCCAGCTCCGTAATGACATCTAGCTCCATCGAAATGGAGAGTCCAATACTTAGCTGGGAATATGGACGTTGGGATATTTGTTGTGTTAACATCCTCTACCTCTACCATGCAGAGATCTACTACTGGAAGAGAACCAACACCTAGGGTGTATCCCATGCCTACAGAATCAAATGGTAGAAACATTGGTAGATCCTGTTCTAGTAATTCAACAATTTTTGCAGTAGTTTCTAATGATATTGTTTCTACAATCTTAGCCTCATCTTTGAGGGCTGGGATTGTCTTGGCTAGGCTCATGGTTTCAAGATCTGTCATAGGTACCAACTTTTCTTCTGGTTTCGCTTCAGTGGGTTTATTAAGTTGGTTTGTTGGGAGTTCAAACTCCGAGTGCATGCCTGGTCTTTTCTTTAGGTCAGCCAGGTGTATATCGAATGGTTTTGGATCACCTTTGGCTATGAACACCTTTCCTAAATGCAAGAATCTTACTTCTTAAAATAACGTAGAAGGGATAGCCTTCATACGGTGTATCCATGGTCGGCCGAGGATCATATTATAGTTAGTTTCCCGATCTATAATATAAAACTCAGTCAGGATTGTTTTGGGTCCTAAGGTGACCGGTAGTATTATAGTTCCAATTGAAGTGGCTTTAAGGCTATCATAGCCTCTTAGTGTATTTCGAGTTGTGGAACAATTTGTTTCTCCATACCCTAGCTTTTGAAGGAAAGAGAAGGGGACTATATTAACTACTGCCCCATCATCAACCATTGCACGTTTCACATAATTGTTATAAACCCATACTTGCAAGTGTAAGGCTGGATCACCTCGGCGTGTAATCTCAGTGTCTATTGGCATTTTGTTTATTTCGAATATGAATTCGATGTCCCTATCTGGCTACCCCGGAGGGTGGATATCAAAGTCTATATGGTTTACCTGTGTTTCGGGAGGTGGAGTGATGTTAATTAGATGACCTAAACCTAATGCCTCTAAAAGAGCAGCCCTGTGAGTAGGGGAGTTCTTCAATAAATCCAAAAAGGAGATGTGCGAGAAGGTTTTTGTTAGATCATTAATTAAATCATAAGCACCCATGGGTTTTATTAATACTTGTTGGATATTGTCTGTTTCTAGCGGGTAGCTTGGACTTAGCTGAGAGGAATACTCTCGTGTCCTTGTTACAGCTTCTACGGGTAGTTCGGCATCTAACTCCACTAAACTGACTATCTTAGGTCGTGGCTGACTTCCTAATTGTGGCGCAACTAATGGATTCAGTGAAGTTGAGGCTTCATGATCATTGTTTCCTATAATTACACCCTTGTTTGTCCCATTTGGATTTAACTTGTTATTGTTGTGATTTGGGAGTGGATCATTGAAGATCTTGAGGGGTGCATTTTGAGGGGAAACTGCCCCTGTAAAAGTATTTGGTGCTGGTGACGTAGGGTCTGCCAAGAACATATCTATAAAAAGTTGTCTTTGTTCCTCTGGAAAATGTTGCATGAATTTATTGTAGTCATGGCACGTTCTAGTGTCATGGCCTCAGATTTTGTGAAAACCACAATATGAGTTAGGATTGTAATTCCTAGTTTGTTGGCTTGGTGTATATTGTGGCCTAAAACTCTGATCAAACCGTTGCCTATTAGGATTAAAGTTTTGCATTTGTTGTCTTTGGTTTTGGCTTTGGTTTTGATATCCAGTTGAGTTTTGGCTTGGACCCTGTGTAGGGTTTCGCCATTGTTGTTTTTGTTGTTGTGGATGATTAAAATCCACTGTATTGATTGTTGGGGTAAAATTGTTGTTTCGTTGGCTGTTTATTAGCGGTGGAGTATTCACAACATTTACCATTTTGGCCTGATCAATTACTCCATCTGTTGTCACTCCGTGATTTTTATTAAGGATTTTAGGTCCTTGACTGATGCTTGTGGTAGTAGGATAAGTTGTAGTGTTCTAGTTAGTGGTGATTAACCTCCCGTTTGTTCCATATGTTTTATGACCACTATCTATTGCCGCTTGATCTATTCGGAGAGCGCTCTCAAGTACTTCATCGTAAGTTCTTAGTGGGAACTTCTGGACTTCTTCCTTCACTTCTCTGCTGAGAGAATGAAGGAATAAATCACATAGTTCCATTTGGTCCATATTTGGAGCACTGGCTGAAGAATAAAGAACTGTACGCCACCTTTGGATGAAATGAGCAACAGATTCATTGTGTTCTTGCTTAATGTGCAAGAATTCCCTGATTCCTGTTCTTAATAGTTTGTTCATGTCAAATGCCTTGATGAAATCTGAAATGAGTTGCTTGAATGAATGGATGGAAGCCTCAGGTATTCTATAATACCAATCGAGAGCGATACCTTCCAAGGTTTTGGGAAATATTTTAGCAACAACCCCATCCCAAGGGAGTAGTTCTCGGATGGCTATGGCGTAAGCCTTGATATGTGCATTTGGATCTCCCTCACCTTTGTATTTGGGTAAATCGGGAAGAGGTCTTGGAAGCATGATGCTTCGTATGGTGAAATCTAAGGGCTCTTTCAAGTATTCTGAATATGTCCCTATCGCATAGGTTTCGACCATTGATGGTGCCTGTTGAGGGAGTGGAGGTGGAATGGGTTGTTGATATGGCGTAGCGTACGCATTGGCAGGGGCATAAGGAAACCCCTGTGTTTGAGGAACCATTCCGGGAGAGGAGAACATATCCCCTTGTGGTGATTTGGAGTACATGTTTAAGTATGAAGGGGTATTGTCCAAGAATGGATTATTTTGTACTAGACTGGGAGGTGTCAGAATGGTGTTAGAAATGGCGGTTCTTGCTGGGGTTTGTTGTGAATACTGAGGGGTCATGCCTAACGTGCCTATTCCTATGAGGAGGTCTATTTGGCTAGGATTAGAATTTCCTGCCTGCATGAGTTGAGAATGGTGATTTTCCTGAGCAAGTTCTAACCCCCTCACTTTTTCTACTAACGTTGAAATGACTTCATTTGGTGAAGTCACGGTATTTTGATCCTTAGTGGCATTTGTTGTATATCATGGTGTTGTATAGGCATGTGATATCCTGCTATGAATTGATCGCTGCCCTGCCAAGTTTCCCCGAGGGCATTTCCTATATGTAGTGGCATGGAGGTATTTTCTTGAAAAGAGACCTCGGGTTGTGTTTGTAAATTCCCTATAGGTGGGTACATACTCCGAGAGCGTTGTTCATTCCTGACATAACGTACTGAATGTTCATCATCTAAACCTAGGTATGGGTCAGCTTGTCTACTAATTTGTGGTCTAAGTAGTACCTGAGGAGACGAACTAGATTCTCCTGTGAGCGTCATATTGTTCGAGCCTGAAGGCTCTATTTGTTGTGTTTGAGTGAGCTGATCCAACTCTTCTGTTTGGAAAGATGAGTTATATCTGACCCTTGCGATGGAATTTGTGTTGATAATTGGTTAGTTGAGTAGTTGTCACCCCATACTGAGAGCGAGGGTGATGATTGTCTATTCAGTTGAGTGTAGTCTGCCTCAAGACCTAAGAGAGGCCTAACATATGCATCGAATCCTGACATATTCGGGGGGTATATGAATACCCGCAGAATAATGGGAAACGACGAAGGTGATGGTGAAAGCGATGAGGCAGTAAAAGAAGAAAAAAAAGAACCAGTAGAAATATGACTCTGAGATCAGAAAGTATGTTTCATGTCGGGTTCACCAATTTTGTACGATGGAAAAGTGACAAGTGAGCGTGGGAATCTACAAGTAACTTTTCCTCGCACCCGACCTCCCGAGGTCGTGCCGAGACAGTCGGTGGGGATGGAATATGCGTGGGATGCAGAAAAACTAGTTAGGCAATCTGATGTCTTCGACGCGCACTAGTGGAAATTATGAATCTAAGGCAAAGAAGGCCCTCCTAACCTGAACTGGTGTGATAGATCGATTAGCAAGGATGACTGCTCGAAGGCTCCAATCAATATTGAGCTCTGGCGTGATTCGGTCTATTGGCTGTGGAATACGTGGAAAGTGATCCGGGATAGTTTCGTGTATGTTTCCAGATAAGGTCATAGGGTGGATGGTAAATATAATTGACTCTATGGGTGATTCTCTGGCCTAGTCCAGAACTCCTTAGCTTCGTTAGCTGCTATGTCTAACAAGGATAACTGTTCGATGATGATAGGTGGAAGTGGAGTAGATCTAAATACTAATGTACGTAGGCCAGCATTTATGTCTGATTTACCTATAGGCTTGTTGGGCTGTGGGATTTGTGGGTCACAACCATAGATTCATGTTTGTTGTGGTCCTGCTATGGTCATGTGTGGATTCAGTCCCTAATCCCTAGTATCCAATAGTCATATGCTTTCTCAGCCTCTATATTCATAATTAATCAGTTGTGTGATCTTTTCAGAGTATCTCACAGGCGTTCGTGCAACCTGAATTCTTAAGCTGGTATCTATATCTATGAGAGTGTCTCCTGCGTCTGGCTGTGGGACCAAAGGATCACAACCAAATGTTTTCTCTCTTTCAAACCCTTCCACAGTCATGCGGATATGTATCTAGGGTAATCTGTAGTTTGGTTGATTTGACCAAAATGTGTGTGCTTGGTCGTCTTCTATGTTTAACCCGTGTAATTGAGAACTGATTTGTTGTAAGTTTACCGTTGTTCGGAAGACTTGGATCCTAAGATTCTGATCTATATCAGTTATTGCTGTGACGAGATTGGGTTGGGGCACGATTGGCTCAAATACGTATTCCCTAGGCTCTCTAGGTCATGTGATTGTCATACAAAAGCAACAATGTAAATCTAAATGCAGTAAAGTAAAATTAACTAAGGAATATCTACAGCATATATAACTTCTCTATTTTTGTATTTTTCTGATGAATTTATATGAATGAAATTGAAGGAGCATATATTTTAATATATCTAGAAATTGAAAATTAATCTAATGACGAATTTAAAACAAACAAAGCAACCGAGTATAGCTACTTGCCTGTGCAGTTGTAAATCTATTCTAAACAATGAAATAACTGATCTAATCTATTTGAAAGACTCTCGATCCTACCTCAGAAGTGAGGAATGAATCATAGTCTCTCAAAAAATATCAATCCCCACAGCTTCCCTAGAAATATTGAAAGTAAAATTGACTGAAATAAAGTGATTGGCTACTCTATTTGATATGCTCCTAATTAGAACTTTGAAAGCTAGAACCTGGATTTTGTAGAACAGTGGCGAATCTGATGGTGTGTGTGTTTTTGTCCCCTCAGTGTGATCTCCTCACTCCTTCGTGCTCACGTGGATCCAGAAAAGCGTGTAATGCTAGCATCAATAGAAGTAGATATTGGGACAAAGGCAACTTAGGATACAGACTGAATACAATGCGAGTAGGAGAGAGATAGCGCAAGAGTACAGAGCTTGGCTTATGCAATTCCTAGTGGGATTTATTGCGAGTCATGCAACATAAAACGTCCAGAACCTGAAACTATCCTGTTTGAAGAACAAAACCTGCAACTTTAATGGCTTCCTTTTGAAAAATAAACTATCCTATTCCAATTGATTTGGATGAAGTGATAACAGCAATTGCACAAGATGGATATGTGGCTTCCTAACAGCAAACAACACTAACTAAGCATGTAATGAATGAAACTAAGAATTCTAAGCAAAATGAAAGACTAATCTATTGCAATGAGCAATTCAGAGGCAAATTTGAGGGGCCATTTGCTTGAGCACAAGCCAACTATTTATAGCATTTTCATTTACCCAAAGGTAAAAACCAAATTGATCTCTTAAACTATAAACAATGGCAAAACACTATTCCAGGGAACCAGAATCATTAATGCAAGCCAAAGGCGGTGAAAAAATCTGGTAAACGTTGAAATTTACGTGAGTCGCGTTAAAAAGAACATTCTGGAAAATGCGTGAAGGACCGCCGCCCAGGCAGGGCGGCGGTTTCGTAACTGAAGAGAAAAAAAGTAAAGAAAAGAGGGGAAAAGAGAAAAACAAGGCACATGGGGGATACGCGGGGCATGCGGGATGATAGGCGTAACTAATGCTTCAAATACACTAAGTGCAGAAATACCGATTGATAAAATGATTGTTGACATCTAGGTGTAGACACAAAATCTATGCGCTTGGGTACATTTATAGTCCTAAAGCATACTAATATGTACATGACTCCTAAACAAGAAAACCAGTAATTGACAATGTCTTTTATGCCTTTTGTTTTTTCTCTTATACTTTTATTGACCTTACACACCCTCTTTATCCCTTTCTCATTCTTTTGGGTCTCTTTTACTTCTTAGGCATCTTTTACACTTTGAGGTTGGCCTTCCATTTGTCAATTACAAAATTTAAACAAGGGAGTCATAAATATACATAGTTATATCTCTCAAATAAGGGGCCAAACACTAAGCATTATCTACTATCACCTAAGCTTGCATCCAAAGGCACAAGAGCATTACAAAGAATCCATCTAGCACATCCATACAAGGGACAAGGGTTGCATCACTCTGCATACACAACATAGGAGGGGAGGTTCATTCTATTCCATCTCACACATTTGCCATATTCTAGATCTAGCTCGTTGTCATTGTACAACTTGCACAAGGGTATCCCAGGGCATCATTACATACACAATCACATAGAACTACGTGGATTCAACAATGTAGTGCAACGCTCAGTACTAATTTCAATCTTTGGGTGACCTTCAGGGTCAGTCTAACTCCCCATTCTGCATCTTATTTATTAGTTTTGATGCGGTTTGTGGGTATGTGAAGCTAGGTGTCTATTTTGTAGGTTACAAATGTGAAAAACGACATTGGAACAAATCCTGAGTGACAAACAAAGACCAATAGTGAATCTCCTCCTGCACGAAAAAAAAATAGAACCTGAGCATCTGAGTGGACACTAGTTCCTAGATTCAATCACTAGCACTCAGGTGCTCTTGTCCTCCCATGGGCATTTCTATCTTGCACATTTATGGGTCTCAAAACCTCCAGTGAGCCTTGATGATGCTAATTCTAGTCTTTTCTAGCTATTTACCTGCCCAGATCATCTCCATATTGTGTAAAATCAGCTAAGTCACACTCTCTCTCTTTCTTGGGGTTTCATATTATTGCATGCTTGTTGATTCTCCATTTATTGTATTTTATCACTTGTATATGATACACTACAGTAGTTACACTGAAATTAATATTTAATTCAATTTATATTAAATCACTAAGCACCCACTTTACACAACTCATTCCAACATGTTGCAGTTGTTGCAACAATTATACATATCAATATGAATACATTTTGTTATCCTACTTGTTTCGGATGGTTAATGGTAAATAGTGCTGCAAAAAAATGGTTATAGATATGGTTGATTCTTGGCATTGCTTAAAATGCAACTTAGATTCCACCTTATGTGAATATAAATATACATTGCACATGATGCTAGAGGACCCAACTGGCACTATATGGGCAATGGCCTTTGATGATGCAGTCAAAGATTTGTTAGGCCTACCTGTAGATACTCTTAAACAACTAGATACATTGATGAGACCCATTAATACTATTTTAATGGTCTCATATTTTATAGTTTTTCATGTGTTGAATACCCTTGCACTCTGTTACTTTGGTCATCTTGTCAAAACATTCCCACCTGAACCTAAGTATTGGCACTTATATATTAATTATTATAATTACTACTAAGTTACTTTATTTCATGGGTTTTGAATGTGCATTTTAATCTCTTGGATGCAATGAATGATTATTAAGTGCTTATCTGAATGATGTACTTGTTGTAAGAAGATGTTATGTACCATTACTAACGTGCAACCAAAGATACTCTGTCACAAGCAAGATAAAATCATCCGTAACTAATTGGCAAGGTACCTGCAACCAAGGAAAATACACACATCTACACAATCGTGATTATGGGAAAGGTGATCGACAAGAATGCTTCATCTAAGTTCACACCTGCTAATGAAGGAGTAGTTATGTCAATAAAAGTAGATCTCATGCCAATCCTAATTATTCTCTACATCTACAACTTGAAACTAGTTGATCTAATTTCACAACTAATTGTTTGAATAAGCAGTTAGTCATGTTGATGTATTAGAACACTTCTCTTCAGTTCTGATTGCATGCACGGATTTCTTGGGAGTGATCTGGTACTCAATCAAAATGTAACTACTAGTTGAAAGAGTCTCTTCACGTCTCTCTAGAATATAAAGAGGATGATAAGACTGTAGTAGATATCGATCCATAGGAGGAGAATTACAAGTAATTGTAATCTTCATGTTGATTAATAAAATCTAAGTTCTATCATACTGCCGTAGACACCAGCCTTAGGAAGGGATAACACCCAAGGTAGGGCCCACTTGAGGTTGCTAACCCCTTTTCTTCCTATTTTTTGTTTAATTTCTTACATGAATAGATTAGACTTGCAGTATTCTAGTTCTCCACTTATGTTATGCTTTCATTTGTTTCATATTTAGCTATAGCATTTACCTTTCATCTGCAACGTAGTTTATCTTTCCAGCATTATGTTTCTATTGTTGTGACAACAATCTTTAAGTTTATACCTTATGAGCACCTGTAACTGTGCATACAACACTGGCAGAGTTGAAAGTCTACGTCCCTAGGTCTGATGAATAAATGATTGTGGATTAATGAATAACATACTAATTGCTACTAATTAATTTACACCACCATTTTTGGCATTGTTGTCAGGGACACTGCCAATTTATTAGGTTTTGTGAGGGGTTTTTCCATTCCTTAGAAGCAGTATAGGTTTAGGAACTTACCTCAGATTAAACCCCCCCAATTAATTACCATTGAATGAATTAAGTAGTTGATGCATGCACCATCCAAGGGATCATGGTATATTTTTACCTAATCCACAAGTAGCACAAATCTCCTAGTTTACCTCTGAAGATTCTGAAGATTCTGAGGAAGGAACATCTGTACTCAGTTTAATTTTTGAAGACAATCCTCCAAGTGACAGTTTTGTAGCTGTTCCCGAACAGCCAAGGATGGTAGAAGAAGTAGATCAGAATGCTCGGAATGGGGAAACCACTTTCGATTTCCCCATCAATAATGATGATGTAGCTTTCGGGATGAAGAATATTTCTCCATCATCCTTGCCAAATTTCTGTGGAGCCATGTCAGAAGATCGAGACACCTTTCTCTTTGAGTTTGATGTTTTGTGTAGAAGCTATGATTATACTACTGATGCACATAAATTGAAATTGTTTCCTGCAACACTCAAAGATGTTGCTTTAAGGTGGTTCATGGGATTGGGAAGGAATGTTGTTACTACATGGGCACAGATGAAGGAGAAATTCCTCAGTAAGTATCAAGACTATTACAGACCAAGTAGTAGAGGAAGTGATGAAATCTACAGAATGCAACAAAAGGAGGATGAACCATTAGAGGATTATTTGGAACGGTTCCTTTTTGTGTTCAGAAGTCAAGACACACCACTGATATACCATGTGACTCCCTCAAAATACTCTTTTTAAAGGGACTCAGTGACGAAGACATGGATGCTCTAGACTTGATAGGAGCAGGAGATATTTCCAAGGCTAGCTTTGAAGATATTTGTGATGCCTGTAAAAATTATTCAAGAGCTACCATGAAAAGAGTAAGAAATGCAAGATCAAGAGGTGGAGTATCTACCAAATCAATGGGGGACATCTCTAAGTCTGAGATTGTTAGCATGTTCAAAAATATGAAGCAAGAGATTGTAAATGATATGGATAATCAATTGGATGCTCTACATGCCAAAAAGAAGAAAGAAGATGCAGATGCAACACTCACAGAGTACTTCCATTCATGTAGAAGGAAGAAATCAGACTGTAGATGCAGAGAATTGGCCAACATTTCTCAAGAAAGAGAGGCTTCACCTGATTTCAAAATGTTGGAAACAGAAGATGGGAAAGTTTTCTATGTTTCTCAAAGAAAACCATGGCCACCCAGGAAAGGAGGTATGACACAAGATCCTATGCATTCATTTCAAAATTGGTCTAATAATTCATATATGCATCCCCCACCTTGGGCTAACCCTCAAGGTTGGGCCCCATATCCTAACCAGTACCAAAAATAGTGGAAACCTCCCTACTAAGGCCAGTGACAAAATAATGGAAAAAACCTCCCCAATCATGGCAATAACCATGGAGGGGACAACAATGGAATAAATCACCTCCTAATTACCTACAACATTATTAACAACCTCCCTATCAGTAACAACAAGCTCTGATGCCTAATCCCTAGTCAGGCTCCCAACCAAAAGCTACACAACTACCCGCTCAACCAATGCCTAACCCTAACAATAAATATGCTCAACCAACCTATTCCACTAAACAAGTTCAATATCCTACTTATTCTATTGATATCATTAATATCCATCTTTTCTCAGGAAGAGCACTCTCTCCACCAACTGGACCAAACCTCACTAAAATTACAGAGGAACCATAGTTGTTGCATGATGACCCGCAACAAGCACAAAGGATGTTGCAGGCTGATCGCAACAACTTGAGCAAAACTCTGGCAAGCGCAAAACACAGGATAATGAGCCACCATTCCCTGAAAGATTACAAGAAAAAAGGACTGATCCTAGAACGGAATCTAATTCTGACATTGTCAATCAACTTAAAGACATTTGTGTCAAGATACCATTAATACAAGCTATCAAGGACGTGCCTATCTACAACAAGCTAGTTAAGGACCTCTGCATTAAGAAGCCAGGAAGGAAGAGGAAGGATCCATCTATTGTACATGTCATTGGAAAACTAGTAGATATTATGCTTGGGAACTCAGTTGTACCCAAGTATATTGATCCAGGTAGCCCTCTAGTCAATGTCACAATCAATGGTACAGTAATAAAAAATACTTTGATTGACTTAGGAGCAGCAATAAATGTAATGACAAATCAAATAATGGATGATCTGAAATTAAAAGGGTTAAGACCAACAACCACAGTCTTGCAGCTTGTAGACAGATCCACAGTAAATCCTGAAGGAGTTTTGGAGGATGTGGTAGTAGTGGTAGACTCCTAAGAGTACCCTGTTAACTTCATCATTCTACAACCAAAAGCAAGCTTAGGAGGATATCCTATCATCCTAGGAAGACCATGGTTAGCAACTGATGATGCATTCATTAGATGTAGATCTAGTAACATGATCATCTCCAATGGAAGTGGCACCAAAAATCTTATGCTCTACCCACCTACACAACCATTCAATGAAGAGGATCAAACCATTTGGGTGGAAGAACCAGAATAAGATCAGAATTCAGTATAACAACTCATGATGTTGGAGAAGTCATGCATAATAGAAGGACATGAGGAGGATTTTGTTCTTTCAAACATTCTCCAAAATAATTATGGAAAGGGTAAAGAGGAGGATGGAAAGTTGCAATGCGTAAGCTTCCCTGAAAGTCAAATCTTACCTCAACAAAATACTAAGAATATTCCAGGTAAGAATTACATCCTACATCAACTTCTTCCTCATGATTGTATCTTGAATTTTGTAAATAGCAGCATATGCTCCATGACTGATCTTTCCAAGCAAGTGGATATCATACTGGTAAGCCACTCAATGTGAACAAGACATTAAGCATGCAATAGGAGCAGTTGTTAGTTGCTCTTCTCAAAAAGCACAAGACAACATTTGCATGGGATTATGGAGATATGCATGGAATCCATCCTAAACTTTGTACTCATAAGATTTACATCAAAGACAATTGTAAGCCAATAAGGCAGCCACAAAGAAGAATGAACCCAATAGTAAGGGACATAGTGAAGGAGGAATTAAAGAAATTGTTGGATGTTGGATTCATATATCCAATCTCAGACAGTCAATGGGTGTCACCCCTCATTATTGTCCCAAAAAAGAATGGAAAATGGAGGATTTGTGTGGATTATAGGGAGCTAAACTCAGCAACTAAAAAGGATCATTTCCCACTTCCTTTTATTGATCAGGTACTTGACACTCTTGCTGGAAAAAAGTATTTTTCTTTCCTGGATGGTTATAGTGGCTACAATCAAATACAAATTGCTCTAGAGGATCAAGACAAAACCACGTTCACATGCCCATGGGGGACGTTTGCTTACTTTGTTCTTCCATTTGGATTGTGCAAAGCACCTGCAACATTTCAAAGGGCAGTTCTAAGTATTTTCTCAGATCTTACCAATGATTGTATGGAGGTATACATGGATGATTTTACAGTCCATGGCAACACTTTTGATGAAGCAATGAAGAACTTAGATAAGGTCCTCAAGAGATGCAAAGAGCATAATCTATCCTTAAGCAATGAAAAATGCTACATGATGATGTCTGAGGGGATAATATTGGGTCACTATTTGTCATCTATTGGAATCCAAGTGGACCCAACAAAAATATCAGTGATTATGAATTTTACAACACCCAAAAAGTAGAAGGATGTAAGGAGCTTCTTGGGTCATGTTGGGTATTACCGAAGATTCATCCAGGACTTTAGAAAAATTGCAGCACCTCTGTTTGGTTTATTAGGAAATGATGTTGCATTCATATGGACAAAAAAATGTGAAGCTGCATTCCAAGCATTGAAACAAATGCTGACCTCTGCACCTATTCTGAGAGGACCAGACTAGAACTTTCCATTTCATATACATACAAATGCTTCTGATCATGCCATTGGTGTTGTCTTAGGACAAAAAGATGGGATACTTAACTATGCAATCTACTATGTGAGAAAGAACCTACAACATGCTGAACTTAATTACACAGTCACTGAGAAGGAATTCTTAGCCGTTGTATACATCATCAACAAATTCAGGCACTATATCATGGATATCCAATTTTCATCCATACAGACCATGCTTCCATAAAGTATTTAATCAACAAACCAGTTGTAAGTAGCAGGATAATACGATGGTTGTTGCTCTTACAGGAGTTTGATGTAACAATTGTTGATAAGCCTGAGAAAGATAATTTTGTGGCATATGTTCTCTCACGAATGGAGAAAAATGATGAAGGGTCAGTAGTAGATGATTATTTCCTATATGAGCACTTATTTTCCATTTCCACTAAGACACCCTAGTATGATGATATAGCCAACTATTTGGTTTCAGGTAAGACACCTCCACACTATCTATATTCTGAAAAGAAATATATTGTAGAGAAAAGTTTGAATTTCTCTTGGATAGTTGGTTTCCTATTCCACACAGGACATGATAATGTTATGAGAAGATGTATTGATGATGAGGAAATTTATGATGTCCTCAAATCCTTCCATAGTGAGCCATGTGGAGGACACTTTTTTGCAAATAGAACAACACAAAAGGTATTAACAACAGGGTATTATTGGCCTACATTGCACAAGGATGCAACATTGTATGCAAGAAGATGTGATAAGTGCCAAAGAATGGGGAGGCCTACCAAATCAGATGAAATGTCATTGCACTCTCAGATAGTATTACAACCATTTGATAAATGGGGATTGGACTTTATGGGACCCATTGACCCAAAGTCTCAACAAAAAGAATACATCCTGGTATGCACAGACTACCTCACCAAATGGACAAAAGTAAAGGCCTTACCAAATCAAAAGAGTGAAAGAGTTACAAAATTCCTATACGACCATATCTTTACAAGATATGGTGTTCCAAGAGAGATTGTCACAGATCAAGGTACCCACTTCACTGCTGAAGTTATTGTTGATTTAGCTACAAAATATGAAATATCTCACAGGAATTCCACACCTTATCATCCACAATCCAATGGCCAAGTTGAAGTAACAAACAGGGAAATTGAGGCCATCCTGACAAAGACTATTGCACTACATAGAAAGGATTGGTTAGAAAGACTTCCCGAGGTAGTTTGGGCATTCAATACCACATGGAAGACAACAACTGGATTCACACCTTTTGAGCTATTATATGGTAAGATTGTTGTCCTCCCTATTGAGTTTGAGCATAGGACATTAAGAACTGCATTGGAATTAGGTATAGATTTGTCTGAAGCACAGAGGCAAAGGGTTCTTCAACTCAATGAGTTGGATGAAATGAGGAGGCAAGTTGTCCATAATATAGAGGTGGTACAAAAATAAAGGATCAAGTGGCATGATAAGTACATCAAAACAAGGCAATTCCAAGAAGGGGATTGGGCACTTCTCTTTGACTCCAAATACAAGGACCACATGGGAAAACTCAGAACAAGGTGGCTAGGTCCATATGAAATTGAGAAGATATTTTCCAATGGAGCTATGAAACTCACCACCATTGACCCAGTAAGATTCAAACTACTGGTTAATGGCCATTGATTGAGATTGTACAAAAATCCAACTGATAGGAGCACCTTTATCCAACAGTTTAGAGGAGGCCAAAGAAGAACAAAAAATGAGAACATCAAAATTAAGGATAGAAGTTGAATTAGCTAGTTCATCTTCTGATATTTTAGAGGAATGAGATCTTCAGTGGCCTTGGTTTGTCCATCTTGTTGGATACTCCAAGGAGGAATAAAAGGTGATGTGATCAGCCTTCATGGTGATCATTACCACCCACTAACATGTTTTATTTCATTAGTATTTCTGTTTTGTAGGATTTGGAGTATTTGCAGCAAGGAGTGCATAACCTCTGATAAAAGGAGGTGATGCAAAGACTAGAATGTCCACTTGCAACAACATGCAACCAAAGCCATGTTTTTCTTTCTTTGATAGAACCTGATTATGAAGATTCAAGAACCCACTTGCATGAACACTCAATATGTGAAGATAATTATGAGAAAATTCTATATGACATCACCTACAGTAACACTACTTATAGCCACACAGTACCTCAACATGTAGCCTCATGCATGCATCCATCAGCACAGAATCCAAACACGACACATGTCAACATCATTTGGTGAATATTTCAAGTTAATTGCACTCGATTCCCTTTGATTGAGTATCGATAACGTAATTATATATAATTAATATACGTGCCATGTTGTTTATTAAAATTTAGTGTCAATAATATTTTGCCACCTTTTTAGTCATGACTTGTCCCCCACATCATCCAATGACCATCACTTCACATGAGCAAGCCTCCACTCAAATTAATAATCCTTCATGTGTACTTTGACTCAAGTTTCAACAAAATTTTACAGAGCACTTGTACTACCATTCATTTGCATTCCTATTCTCAGTTCCAAAAGAAGAAAATATCCAATTTGCAGAGTTCACAGAGTTACAAAAATTTACAATGGGAGGGGATTTAATCAGGAATGAACCAACTGATCATTCACAATTGTGGAGTCATCCATAAATCCTTCAACATTTCCATGACAGTGGTTGGATGGACTACATAAATAAGTTTCAAGGCTTTAATGAGTCGATAGTTGCAGAATTCACAACTACATTTAGGGATGGCCATGCAATGGTGAAGGGATTGGAAGTTAAGGTTGATGAAAAAACACTGGCTATAGTAACTGGTTTTCTCGTGGAAGGTGAACTGTATCCGGTGAAAGCTAACCCTGAAGAAGCTCGAGCAGAGTTTGCTGATGAAGATGACAATTTCATGGCAGATAGACAAGGTACATTACGTACTTCTCTAAAGCCTTTATAGGAAGATGTCTCTAATTACATCATCAAATATTTTACATGTGAAGGAAGATATTCCTGACTGAACACTATCCACTTTAAATTGTTAAATCATTTATAGAAAGGTGGTCATGTAAATGTACCGAATTTCTTACATGAAGGGTTAAAGAAAATGAGTAAGGAGTCACAGAGAGGAAGGTCTACACTTTCCCATCACTATCTTGTTACTCTAATTGTAAAGCATACATTGGAAATAAAACATCCTACATTGAATTGGGGAGATTTTACATGAGCAGACCATATTGATGACTTGTTAGGGAAGGGTAAAAATAAGAAATAAAGTCCGGCTAGTTCCTCTATGCCTCCATCAGAAAACCCTGTGCCTACAGAAACCCCAGTTCCTCCTGAAGTTTCCCTACCTTCTGAAACACCTGTCAATGAGGACATACCACTTCCACAATAGAGCCCCAGGCCTATATCTCCTGAACGAGTTCTTGTTCCAGAGGCATTGTTAAATATCTCAACCCCAGAATCCTCCTCTTCCAAGGGAAAACAAAAATCTTCCTCCAAAGCCTCTGAACCATGAAGAAGATCCCATTTACTTAAAACCAAAAATAAAAAACCTTCAAAGTCTAGGCAAGATACTCCAATAGCACTAGACAGTGAGGAGGAAAAGATAGATGGGAATGATGATGAGACCATCCCAATGGAAGTGGAACAAGAAGTTATGGAGGAACAACCCAGTGGAGTTGAAAAGAAAAAAGAGGATGGACAAGACACACAACCTACTTCACAGTGCCCTACTAAATCCATGGAGATTCAAACAGAGGTCGTTCATGTAGGAGCAACCCATATAATGCATGAAGGAAAAGTATTTCTTGATGAAACTGAAATTTTAACTAATGTTCATGAAACCCTTGATAGAGTAGAGATTGTTTGTGTGCTTCCTGAAGAATATTTGGTAACTGAAGATAATAAGGAAGCAACAACTGAAGTTGTAGATGATAAGCTACCACTTGATTCAGAGAATGTGATAGATGACCTCATCCAAGGCCTTGAGGTAGATGTTTCCCATGAATCTATTTAGCCAATGCAAATTGATGATCCCCCAATTACTCCTATATCCTCTGACCCTGTGTCTCAAGCATCCAACCTGTAGCCACATGTTATTATACAAGAAGTCTTCAGAGAGCCCCCTAGGCCAGCCTGTAATAATATCGCAACACAGACCAGCTCAGAGTATTGGGTGCAAAAATTTGAGAACTATTGTAACAAATTGCAGAGAAGATGGGAAAGAGAAAAGGAAGAGTTACTCTTCTAACACCAACAAGATTTGGAGGAAAAAGATAAGTAACTGAGGGAAAAAGATAAGGAGATTGCACGGTTAAAGAAGAAGTAGGAGGACACAGTACAGGTAACAAATGAAATCTTCAAGTGTCAGCCACCATCCAATGTCTACTCTGTCTTCTTAAAAGAACAAATGTTGCAGCTAAAGTATACTTGTATTAATAGTGATATTTCATTTGACATTAGTGGAGCAAGGTCATTTTTCAGAATATATCTCACAGTGCCTCATGAACTCCAACTACTTCTTTGTGAACTTTATATGTACAACTATGCTTTAGAATATGACAGAGATTGGATCCCTATTTTATACATTGGCGATGTGCAAGTCTGGGCATTATGCTCTTATTTCAATAATGAAATCTACAGGGAGAAACAGATGGTTGAATATAGGCAGTTGTGTAAGGAGCATCCATTGAAGATAAGAGTAGAGGAAAACAATACAAAGGTAATGATTGAAGAATATGCCAAATTCATGGAGAAAAAGGAAATCAAGAAGAGAGTCTACAAGATGCGAGAAGAAGCTCATGCTGAGGTCAGGAATCACATTATGTACAATGCAGCTAAGATAACACAGTCATGTAGGCAGAGATGGGAAGAGATGTCACCAGAGCTAAAGAGAAAGGAAATGCATTCTTATCCAAATATTATCCAAAATCTCTAGTGACTCAACCCATATATGCAGGTAGTGAAGGAATGTGGACCAACTTGGTTCCCAATTGGGTATTATCCACCTATTTTCCATTTTTTAATCCCTCATTGGTCTGGAGAGAGAGAACTTGACGAGGAAGTACAAGAAAGGATAATGGAATGATACATGAAGAATGTTGGTTACTTCTTTACTGAGCCTAAAGGAAAAGCCATGCCAATAGATTTTAGACAGCTTTGCAGCATCATCCAGGAAGACCCCAAAAAGGAAAAGGATAAACGGGACAAAGAAAACAAGGATAAACAAAATCTTGAATGAGGTCATTCAAGAGATTAAGTTTGGGGGTGTGATGAGACCCATTAATATTGTTTTAATGGTATCATATTTTATAGTCTGTCATGTGTTGAATACCCTTACACTCTGTTACTTTGGTCATTTTTTCAAAACATTCCCACCTGAACCTAAGTATTGGCACTTATATATTAATTATTATAATTACTACTAAGTTACTTTATTTCATGGGTTTTGAATGTGCATTTTAATCTCTTGGATGTAATGAATGATTATTAAGTGCTTATCTGAATGATGTACTTGTTACAAGAAGTTTTTATGTACCATTACTAATATGCATCCAAAGATACTATGTCATAAGAAAGATAGAACTCATCCGCAACAACTGGCATGCAGTAACTGGGACTCATCCGCATACAAGGCACCTACAACCAAGGAAAATACACACATCTACACAACCATGATTATGGGAAAGGTGATCGACAAGAATGCTTCATCTAAATTCACACCTACTAATGAAGGAGTAGTTATGTCAATAAAAGAATATCTCACACCAATGCCTAATTATTCTCTACATCTACAACTTGAAACTAGTTGATCTAATTTCACAATTGATTGTTTGAATAAGCAGTTAGTCATGTTGATGTATTAGAACACTTCTCTTCAGTTATGATTGCATGCATGGATTTCTTGGGAGTGATCTAGTACTCAATCAAAATGTAACTACTAGTTGAAAGAGTCTCTTCACATCTCTCTGGAATATAAAGGGGATGATAAGACTGTAGTAGATATAGATCCATAGGAGGAGAATTACTGGTAATTGTAATCTTCATGATGATCAATAAAATCTGAGTTCTATCATTCTGCCTTAGACACCAGCCTTAGGAAAGGATAACACCCAAGGCAGGGCCCACTTGTGGTTGCTAACCCCTTTTCTTCATGTTTGTCGTTTAAGTTCTTACATGAATATATTAGACTTGTAGTACAGTCTAGTTCTCCACTTATGTTATGCTTTCATTTGTTTCATATTTAGCTATAGCATTTACCTTTCATTTGCAACGTAGTTTATCTTTCCAACATTATGTTTCTATTGTTGTGACAACAATCTTTAAGTTTATACCTTATAAGCACTTGTAACTGTGCATACAACATTGGTAGAGTTGAAAGTCTACATCCCTAGGTCTGTTGAATAAATGACTGTAGATTAGTGAATAACATATTAATTTATACTAATTTATTTGCACCACCCACTAGACACAAATATATTAGGTGGCATTCCCTACACCTCATCCCTATATAAACTAACCTATGAACGGGCACTATGCTATGTAACAATATGCCTTGGCACATTACTTGTCATACACCTTAGCGAATACCAAAAACCAAAAGAGGAGCCTCGTTCAAACTCACCTTTTCCAATTCTACCCTACTTGCTCACCAACATTGTCATGAACACTGTAGGCAATTGTAGGTACTCATCTGATGTACTTTTAATCCAACCTTCTTCCTATTTAAACCCTACTTGCATACGCTCTTGACGAGAGGGAACGCTCCACCCATAAACTTAACAAGTTGCTATTGGCTCCACTTTTACCTCAACTAACAACTTGATTCATTTATTCATATGTTTCTATAACTAGCTTAGTTACACTTGTAATTACTTCATGATTTATTTCTATGTTTCGGTCACTTCACAACATAACAATACACCTTAGCACATTACTTGAACCTTTTCCAATCCTACTCTACTCGCTCATCAATGGTGTCATGACCACCAAATCATAGGTGCCCACATGATGTACTTTTTAATCCATCCTTATTCCTATTTAAACCCTACATGTATATGCTCTTGACGAGTGGGAACACTTTTCCCATAAAGTTAACATGTTGTTATTGAATCCAATTTTACCTCATGCAACAATCTGATTAATTTATTCCTATGTTTTATAACTGGTTCATTTACATGTGTAATTGCTTCATGATTTATTGTTATGTTTCTGTAACTGACTTGTTTACATAATTGCTTCATAAGCTACATCCCATATGTTGTATTCACATTCCTTGTGATGTTTATTTCCAATTATTTTATTGTTTGGTTGTCATGCTACAACTATCAACACTACCTGACCCCTACGATCAATGTACACCATCGGATGGCCTACACTTAGACTAAAGATGCACTAAATGAAAGATGTAAACACATTTACATAAAACAAAAAGACATTCTCATTGCAACACGTCATGATAAGCAAGAAACACAACTAACTCACTTAGATCAAACTTGCCAAGCCCAAAGAAAAGGTCATCTTAAGACATTAACAAACAAAAACACAAATAGATACAGACAAGAACTATAAATGGATTTTTTTTCTCATGTTACAACATCTGCCAATAGGAAACTTGCCAACAAAGGGTAGTTTGCATAAGAAATAGTTCGGTGTAGACTTTCTCCTCATGGAGCAACCGCTAGTATATACACTATAGATAGTTGTATTTAAGATAGTTATACCATTATAGTGATTTTTTTATATTTTATTAAATTTTTAGTTCACTCCACAAGTTTTTTATCCATTATTGAATGTTCCACTTTAATGTTGACAATTCATCACAAGTTTATATCTACTATTGAATGTTTCATTTTAATATTGACAATTCATTAAGTCGTGTTTGTTATATAAATGTTTAATTCCCATAATAGTTACATGCCTAATAAGAATATTTAGAGCGAATAATGCATACCAGTGTTTATTATCAACATATGAATTCCAAATGATTAATTTTATGAAGGATCAAAATAAAATCTAGCATGAATCTATATAAATGGTGGTTGCTCTTTTTGTTTAACTTGGCTTAATTGATTATTATTACTTCATACTTTCAATTAATTATAAGTTAATATCATATTTTTTATGTTGAATTTTTTTAAGTCTTAAAGTTTGGACTTACATAAATTTTAATCCAAATATACTTTAAAATATATCTATCTTCTTCCGTATTAAATAATAAATGAAATATTCTTTTATGTTTCATTATAGAACATTCCCTTCAATTAAATATAATAATTGTTTCCTACTTTCAATTAATATTTTTAACTGCAAGACAAGGAGCAGATTGACACACAAAAAGAATTACTTTTGTTGTATATTTCTCAAATTAATTAAACATGACTCCATACAAATAAATAGGCCAAGTATAACCTATATTTGAGGATTCTGGCTCAACCACTAAAAAAACCAAAAATTCATATCAAAAGTCATTGTTACTCACGTAACAATACACTCTCTAAATAACATGAGTTAATAACATCTCATTTATATATTAGGGAATAATTACTCATATAATTATTCATATTACAACATATAATTATTATATTATCCAAGATAATATAATTACCATGTTAATGTGAACAGTAACTAATGATTTCCTAACATTCCCCACTTAGTGTTTACATGGTAGCAAACGAACCTTCACACTTCTTCTGTAGCTTTCTCACCTCTGTTTGCGCATGATCTTGACACACACTCAAATTGAAGGTAGAAGAAGGACCACATCAACTTCTTATCAACCATACATTGTCAGGAACACATGTGACTGAATGACTATGAGAACACATACAAGAACCATTTGTTTATCAACCAATCATTATATAGAACAAATATGACCTACTTAGTGTGAAAACTCAAGTAGGGACCATCTACACAACCTTCAATGGTTTTAAAAATGTTTACCATAAACCTAGGTTTGAACAGGAACACTTCTGACTGTTCAACTTCCTCAAGTATCATGATGATGTATTTCACCATGCTTTTTGTTCTTCACTATGTTATTACATCAAGGAAGTATATAGGAATCAATGATCAACATGTGTTGAACTAATTTTCTTTCTCTTATTTTAGATTAGTGAAATGGTAACAATAAAACAAACAAATCTAGTATGAGAAGTTTTAAAGATACCTCTAGATGGGACGATGATGGATACGGGCGCAAAAGATCCTCCTCGTGGTGAGCTTGATAATCTGCACAACAAAGAGAAACTCAACACAAAAATGGATTAGTAGATAGGATGGTGGGTTGCCCGACAAATCCAGTCCCAAGAAGTGAAAACTTTCTAGGATGGATGTCAACCTCTTTTTGATAAAATATAGATAAAATAATGATGGATAAGTGATAAGATGCAGTAGAATCTGAACTAAAATAGAGAATATGAAATATAATAGATAAAATAAGATGTAAATTTAATTATAGAAAATGGTAATCTAAACCAAACGTAAGTGGGTTACTACGACCCAAGACTGTTAGACACAGTCGACAGTAACTAGGGAAGTGTAAATTGAGAAGAAATGTAAACAAGGTGGATTTGGAGGAAACTGCTTTGAAGCTGGTCTAGAAAGGGAAATGATGCTGAGATGTTTCAAGAAATATGGATTTGAATGAAACAGAAAGGATGCGAGAAAATTGATGAAAATGAGAATTGCTGACAGGGTCGATAGGGATTGGTCCCAATCGATGGTGACTGAATGTGATGAAGATGAGATCTGAAGCTGTAGGTGTGCAGAATGACAAGATTAAAAGTTTTAAAGGATTATGGGATCATAAAGTAGATAACCGAAAGAATGGATGATATAAAACCAATAGATGTAGACTAGGTCTATGCCAATTGGATAGGGTCTATGATGACCGAGAAAGATCTAGGGTTTTATGGATAAAGATAGGTGGAAATGATGATATGTAGAAAGAGATGGAAGATGACTGATGCAAGGGCAGAACTCTAAGACGACTAATGATCTTGCAAGACTAATGAATACTAATGAAGGGATGACAATGGGGGATCTAAGCATGTAAAAGAGAAATAGAACTTTAAATCTCCAAAGGTGAGGCACAAGATCTCCAAAGTAGCTCTAAGGTGGTGATAGCATCTGTAAATAAGAGCAAGAAACAAAGCTAAGATCGCAAGAAACCCTGAAGTCTCAATAATTACATCTTGATGAGAGAAGGGGTATGGTCATATTTATAGGGTCGACGGTGACCCGAATGGGTCGTTGACAACTACGGAGGTCTATTGATTTGGGAGGTGGAATATTGATTAGCTCGATCTAAAGAGCCCTTGTGAGGTGGGATTAGGGTTTCGGGTGGTAAATACGGGTTAGGGTTGTCTAAGGAAGATAAAAGGTGGTTGGGAGATAAGAAAGCATTAAATGAATGTGGATGAGAACCTAGGGATGGTAAATAAGGTGTTTATGTAGGATAAAAGGATTAATAAATGGATTTAGGGATGATTAAGGATGATTAGGAATTAATTAAATGGGATTAGGATTGAATTAGGATAAATAAAATAAATGATGGGGTAAGATAGGAAAGTGGGAAATTCGAATAAATGGGATTTAGGAGGGAAAGGGGAAATTTAAATGGGAAGAGAGATATGTATGTGAGGAATGACAAGAAAGGGGAGCAGATTCGGGATGAGGGACAAATGATGCCAAAAATGGTGTCTACAACATGAACACGAACAAATACATGTACTCTAAAGGAGAAGAACACTATAACACACACAACTGAAACTGGAAATATGAAAAGAAAGCACACATATAAAAAACACATCACCAATGCTTTATACGGCTCCATTGTTGGTGATTGATGAAAGGTCGTTGATCGACCTCCAACCTCATAGGCCTTTGTCTTCTAGTCAATGCTGTTGCATACTAAACAAATGTGATATTGAAGCATATTTGTTTCCACATTGTGATTATTCTTTACTTCCCTCCCCCTCCACAATGTGAAATCATTTATTTTTTAGACGTCGAGTAACAACAAAAATGCGTCTGTAACACAAGTTTTTTTATTTTTGAATTTTTACATTGACTCAATTTTTTTCTTGACTAGACACAAGATAAAACACTCTAAGATAATAAAATTCACATGAGATGAGTCTTATTTTGACTCTTGACTACACAACTAACAACTTCGTAATTTGTGACAATAACGACGATGACATTTTGACAATAATATTTTTGGACGATATATTTTTGACAATAACAACAAACACAATTGACAAGATAAATAAAAAGTAATTACTTTTTATAACGACACAATGATGTTGGAGACTATACTCAAATTCATGAGCATTATTGACCTTATATTAAAACTAGATAAATGCATGACTGAACAACTAATAATTTATTACAAACTCAATTATTGAAATCAAGAATAAACACTAAAATGAAATAATAAATGTAATAACTAAAATTTTTGACCCTCAACAATTAAATATAAAAAAACTTCATCGACTCATATAACAAACAAGGGTCATGGTGTGACATTAGTACCCACAAAATGAAATAATTGGTGCTTGTGGTTGCGGTACATGTTGATGCAGTAGCCATGGTTACACAAAATGTTTAATGTCACCTTACATTATTTTCTCTTTCTATTAATGATAAGCCATTAACATGAATTTTCTATTTTTATGAACTTGTTACACACATTGACATGACACTTACTATTTTTAAATATTGGATGGTAGTGGTAAACGCAGGATTAGAATGTCACGTGCAAGATCTAGTCACCACTACCGTGAATCTCATTGGATATTTCATGGTAAAATTGGATGGCACCCATGATTTGTTAGGATGACAGAAATGGTCTCTTTACTACCGCCATTAGTAACTACCACAATAGGCTCTTTGTTTCTAAGTTAGCATCCACGTGTTACATGACAAAATGCGTTAAAAAATATTAATAAAACAGGTGATATCTGAGCCGCAAAGTGTGACCAAAATAAATAAAACATTAGCATTTGTTTCCTACAATATTTTTTATTGACAAGATAGATTATTATATTTTAGATTATTGATTCAATGAGGAAAAAATCTACAGCCAATAAACAATCAAACAAAATTTATTAAAATAATTCTTATTTATTAATATTTACAAAACCTTACCAAAAGCTCATTGTTTTTGGCTGTGCACAATTTTCAAGTGAAATTAATATTTGTAGGTGAAAACAAAAGTATCTTGCTACGCAGGTACTAAAAATATAACAAGTGTTAATTTGTACAAAGTACTAATGTGACAAAAATAACGGTAAATGTGGCAACTTGTGGCTCAAAAGATTTTGAATAAACAAGGATTGAGTGAAATGCATCAAATATAATTATAAAAAATACATTTAACAACCTCAAACAAACTCATGGAAAATACACTGCCACATGCACAATTTAAACTTAGGTTCTATGTGGAAATATATCATAGACCCCTATAATGTTTCTACATTTTCTCTTAAATGGAGATTTGGGTTTTTTTTTTTGAAATTTGTATATTTCTTTACTAATACACATGATTTTAAACCCATTAAATTTTACAAAGATCCAGATTGTATAAATGGAATTATGATCTATTATTTAGACGGGTTTCAAGGGCAGATCATCCCTTGGACAAACTAGGCAGTTGCCTAGGGCACTTGTAGGCAGGGGTGGTAAAAAAGTTGTATTCATGTCAGTTGTATATTTAATAAAATACAAACACCTACACACACACACACACACACACACACACACACACACACACACACACACACACACACACACACACACACACACACAATAAAACTCAATTAAACCAAATCATTCAATCTAAGAAATGTTATTGTGAGAGTATTTATTTTTGGTTGTAGCTCATGAATTTTTATTCACAGAGACATATTTTGTTAGGCTCCGGCCTCCCCCATGCAACATAAATACATCTTTCGACTTTAGATGTAGAAGCAAATGAAAATCCAACCATCTGCGCAAGCAAACATTGTACAAAAATACTCTGTTGCCAGCGTCCCTGCTGAAAGGTTTCCCAGCTTCCATCAAACAAAGTTTTTCATTGACAACGATGCATATTGGCCTCATGAAACGGTGAGGATGAGGGTGATGCAATGTTTCCCAATTGTCCAGAACATGCTCATTCTCGATTACTAAGCAAATCCAATATACATATTGGATTATATATATGTGATGCTCAGATATGTTTAAGAGTTTTCTATCCTCGTATGAGAAACAAGAGATGCTCAATAAAGTCTTCCAGCTCTTCGAGACTACTTTCAGTTGCGAATAGGATCTGTAGGGCTCCCTCAACAAACACTCCTGACCTATTTCGCCAGGAATACTGAGGAAAAAGCGGCTCCATACTTGTGTTTTATCGCTTTCTCACTTTACGTAATAAGAAAGTATTCCTTCTCTTAATAAACCTCGACTACCCCATTCAATACACTACACTTCCAGTTCAAGTGGGAGATGGAGAATTTCTGATGAAATTTGCAGTGGGAACACCTTCTATGGGCACTACGAGTGACCTGATATGGTCTCATTTAAAAATTCCTCTATGAAATGTTTTCAAAAATCAAGAATTCCCCAGGGGTGCCCAAAGACCTTTTTAGCTATTTGAAGAAAAATGCATAGGCGTTGGATGTGTATTGTTGCTACATAAGCTTGCATAAGAAGATGTTTGTAATAAAATTTGCTCTATCCTAACAACATACCTCTACTTTAAAAAACACCTTGTATCTGTTGAATGATGAATATGTATGCTAGATTATATAATGAATGATCTGGCTGTCATTTTTATCCACAGAAGCCCATGCAACTCCTTTTATCAGACCAAGCTCTCCTATTTTAAAGTGCCACTCTCACACAAAACTTATTAAATATAAGCAATAGTCTATAAAAGCAAAAAATCACCCTTAATCTCCTCTCAAATTTCTATTGAAATTATTCAATCACCAAGATGCCCCTTATAATTATTTTAGACTTCCATTTTTCACATATAAAATGTCTGCTCTGATACCAAATGCAAGAGTAGGAGCAGATTGAAACACAAAAATAATTGTTTTTGTTGTATATTTATCATATTAATCAAATAGGACTTCATACAAGTAGATAGGCCAAGTATCTCCTATATTTTAGGAGTTTGGCTCAACCACTAAAACACCCAAAAATCCATATCAAGAGTGATTGTTACTCATGTAACAATACACTCTCTAAATAATACGAGTTGTTAATAACAACTCATTTATATATAAGTGAATAATTACTCATGTAATTATTCATATTACAACATATAATTATTATATTATCTGAGATAATATAATTACCCATGCTAATGTGAACACTAACCAATGATTTCCTAACATTAACTTGTTTATTAATACTACCAAAAACACCTCACCATATACAAATAATTATAATGTGACATACAACATATAATTTCTAAACAATATAAAACAAAATGAAATATCAACGTACATTTTTTAAAAAACCACCAAATTACACCTCAAACTATATTAATAATTAATATGTGACATACAATAATGAACTACTAAATAATTTGGCACAACATAATATGCCTATATTTTTTTAATAAAAACAAACAAAACCACCAAATAACACATCAACCAATATCAATGGGTGTGATGACATGTAATACATTTAGCAACCAATATATTCAATACCACCACAAGATACCTCAACTTATATTAATAACTAGCAACTACACGTGAACGATGTAATGGAGACGTTAAAAGGGATGTGTCGAAGAAGTTAAACTTGAGGGAGGAAAACATTGCAGGAGAAAGGGGTTTAGGGAGGAGAAGTACAAGGGTGGTGAAAATGTTGAAAGGAACTAATGTTAAACTCTTTTTTGTTATGACCAAGCACATATGAACCATGTGAAAACAATCAATTATTTGAAGGAGGAAGGGGGTGTAGTGCAGAGGTCGTAGAAGAAACATAATTTGAAGATATCTCATATTAAAGTAAGATGTGGTCAATCAATGATATCAATGTTAATAATTGTTTGCAATGTCATTCCTTATGATTTATGGATAGCTATAACACACATTAATTTAAGGGGAAGTCATTTGTGCATGTCCCGAGACATTTTAGACATAGGGACATGTAGAGTGGACTTAACATCGCATGTTGAGTTGATGTAGTAGTTGAATTTGATAACCGAAAAACATGGTCAACAAGGTGGTTTTGCTCCATCTTTATATACCATTATCTTAGTACATTCTCTACACTTGCCAAGGTAATAAAAAATATTAGACAAATAATTTTTCTATGTGGATTTATAGCTAACATTTCCTCCTTGACATTCCATGTTTTTAACACTCATTAAATGTGAAACATTGTCATGTGTATCTATATCAGGAAAGGTTTTCATGACCCCTTCTCTTTCATTGAATTTGTCACTATTAAAAATGTTATCGCCAAGGTTTGAACACGCATCCTAACACTGCTCTTATATCAACTACCCCATTGGCTTGGCCATTAAATATAGTAAAATGCTAATCAATCTTTAAGTGGCACCCATTGGTATACTGTGTGGAGAGGCGGGTTGGGTGGTTGCATCACAAAGTCTCTTTCCCCACCACAAGTAAATAGGGAAACTTGCATATGTTTGAACTTCAAACTCTGCATATGTTAGATATGGAAAATTTGTATCTAGGGTTTCTATTGTCATTGATTTCATGCACATTTGTGATTAGGGTTTCTCTTTAGCTATTATAGCAATGATCAAGGTTTCCCTCATCAAGAGTCTTAATAATACAATTTTTTAATTACTAACAACATAAAACATTGTTGATCCTTTTTTCCAACTTGAGCATCCATTTCCCCAATGCATTCTAGACACAACCATTAAAACTCCCATTTGGAAACACTTATTATTGTAATTAATGTTTAAAATTTTGACAAAAGAGAAAAATTAATTTTTGTGTGTGCTCTTGGGTCTTCCTTCAATGCTCTAGCTCATCCAAGCTTATAAATAGGGAATGCTTCAGTTTGAAGATTATATTTTGGTTGATGGGTTTAAAGATTATAATTCGGTCAAGATTAGTTTAAATATTATAATTTGGATTATTTATCGTGGCACTCTATATCAATGGTGTGATCCTTCATAAATAATTTACTACTTTTCTCATTGTCAAGGCATGAAAAGACAATGTCTGATCCATAAACTGCCTCTTTTATACAATAAACAGATCCTACTCTAGTGATAATGAATGATAAATTGCTAGAGTTCTTATTAAGACTATATATTATGAAATAATCACTCATAACAATATTGAAATGAAGAGACAAGAGATAATGAGACAATATTTTTATCCTAGAGAAACCCAATGTGGGAAAAAATCCAGCTGGGTAAAGAATTGCTTCCCTTTCACTATGTAATTCTCAAAAAATACAAGTTCACTACCAAAATATGGCCTTCAAGAAGGATTAATATTCCTTCTATTTGTATTTTCTTGCTTAAAATCCTCAACAAGAAATAACTCTGTTGATTGTAAAAAAAAAAGAACAATTCAAACTTTCTCCTTTGCTCACACTTGAATTCACTCAAAACCACTTGCTAGAATGAATGAAAGTGCTTGCTTTTATAGTTGTTTTTCCCAAGGATGGAAGGAAAGGTGAAACAAACTGAACTGGGAAGCCTAAACATTTATAACTATTGAGTTTTCCCATTTTGGCGTCATTGGGTATAGAACTGCCATTGTCTACAGGAGGCAGTTGTGCAATTGCCAGTGCATGCAGGCAGCGGTTGTGCAACCATCGAGGTAGTTTTGCAATTTTCGTGGTAGTTCCATAACCGCCACACAGTCATCACATTGAAAAAAAAATGAAATGACTTGTTTTGGGCATTCGAAGGTGTTTGGATCACTGACAACCTAACTTAGCCATTTTCCAGAACCATGAACATGCTAAGGATTTGCTTTGTAAGTTTCAAATAAGAGAATACATAAAATAAGGTGCTTATAGATCCATTTTTGGATCATACCTCCCTAATTTGAGGATTTTAAGTCCCTAAAAGCTTCAATGACTGATGAGGCAAGGAAATTTCTTCCCCATGTCTTATCTGGAATACCACTTGGCCTAGGTAGGAAATTGACCTTTCAACCCAGTCAACCACCTGTCCTATAATCCGTATTGTGTTATCCTCTCTTTCCATTACAATACCACATCTTCCTCCAATTCGAACTGGCTATCCAAAGAAATATCCTCAATAGATGGTGATAACAATCCCTTTTCTTCATGATCCAACATGGAGGGCTCAAAGAGATGTAAATTCTCAACATTCACAACTGGATATATACTCATAAAAGGAGGTAAATCCAAACGAAATGCATACTTACCCACTTGTTCTAGAATTTCAAATGGGCCATATCGAAGAGGATTAAATTTCTTAGCTTTACCTTGTATTCTTTCTCTACTCAAGTACAACCATACCTCATTACCAACAAGGAAAGAATGCTCAGTTTTGTGCTAACATTGCCTTGCTTTGTATTTGAATTGTGACTCTTTCAACCTCTCCTTTACCTGGAAGTGTATCTGTTAATTTTTCTCAATGAACTTCCCAGCTTTTTAGACTTCCAAATCCACTTTTATGTTGTCTTTTCATGGCAATCTCAAAACAACATCAAATGCACACTTAGGAAATTAACCAAAACATGTTTTAGAAGGATTCTTATTGGTAGAAGCATGAACTTCTTGTTATAAGAATGTTGAATATATACCAAATTCTCATCCCAAATCCTAGGATGCTTTCTGTTGTACCCTCTCAAGAGCTGAACCGAGATACAATTTACCACTTTCATTTTCCCATCTATTTTTGGATGAAAAGTAATAGACCTTTTTAGCTTAGTATCCATCTTCTCCCACAAATTATACCATAACTTTCCTATCAACTGTAAGTCCCTGTCTTACACAATAGAATTAGGTAAACCAAAATGAACCCACACATTAGCAAAAAATTACTCAGCTACAACACTAGCTTTAGTGGTCTTCCTGTAAGGAATGAGAATACACATTTTACTGAACTGGTCCACCACCACAAAAATATAATCATACCCTTTCTTGGAAGTAAAAAAATACCCACAAAATCCATGGAAATGTTCACCCATGGCCAGGAAGGAACTAGTAATGGAATATATAAACCTAATTTTTTTTATTAGACTTGCTTGTACTACATAACACACCCCCTGATAAATTTGGCAACTTCTGCTTGCATGTTTGGCCAATAAACATACCTTTGTAAGTGCGCCATAATCTATGTCACACCAAAGTGACCAACCACTTTAGAAGTATGTGTTTCTATCATCAACTAAACTCTCTCCACCTTAGGCACACAAAGTTTTTCATTCTTGTAGAGCATCTTGTCCTAGAAGTAGTTTTCTCCTCTAAGCAAAAAGCCCTCACTTGGAGGTTTCTGTTGAAAGATTTCCCCAAAATTTGGATCCCACTTATAACCTTCCAGATATGATTCACACGCGAAAGGATCAAGAAGAGTTAAAGAGCCCATAGTTGAAAGCAAAGAATGTCTAGAGAACATATCAGCTAACTAGTTAGTTATACATTTCTTAATCAAACACTGTAATTGTTATTTTAGCTTGTTGGAATCCTTCATCCAAATTTTAGAAGTGAAATATCAGGTAATAATTGTATCTCAAGCTCAATTGGCCTAACCGAGGGCAGCCCCGTAGGCTCTTAGAAAACTTCCCTGAATTGTTGAACCAACTCTTTCATTTGCTTCTACTCTCTGTTAGTAAACATGCTACAAGTGGTCTCAGATGCAACAAATTCCTCTTTTTGTATATCTCTCAAAATAAGTAATGCAAATTTCCCACTAACATTAATAAGCTTCTTAGCTTCAGAGGCACTTACCAAAGAGAACTTTGAGTCTCGTGTAAAGGCTGAAATGATGTAATTCCCACCATTCTTCACCAAGTGGTATCAGTTGTCTCTTCTCATGAAGATATCATCCCTAATATACAAGTATGGGTTGTCAAACACTACACCACGCACATCAAATAGAACAATATCCAAAGTAGTTTCATCAATAAAATTTTAATCACTTTTAAATGTAATTTTACACTGTTTGGTAACCTTTGATGTCTACATCTTTCTTCACCCAACCCAATGAATACAAATTTGGATGATTGTAAGTCTCTAACTTTAGCTTATCAACTAAATCCTTACTTATCAAATTATCTTGAGAACAAGCATAAAAAAGAGCATCCACTTTGGTTTTCTTCACTTGGATTTTTATATGAAAAATCTTAGTAAGTTCATTTTCTTATTACTAACCAAAGATACCTTTCTACGGATGAAGGTACAACACATTGTCTCATTCACCTCTTTGCTGCAAAATATTTCCTCTCCTTGGAGGGTAGCCATGGCCTAATTGTTATTCTTATTATTCGTGAAGGGATGTAATTCCAGGTGGAGATTCCAACATTTTTCCTCGGAATGAGTCTCAACATCACAAGGACCAAACAAAAGTAATATTTTTCTTACCTTTCCCTTTTTCCGTCTCCTCTTGTTTGGTGTCATCTTGTTTGCTCGAAGCTTGATGAGAGGTAGATGATCTCTTTTTCTTTTCCATCTCTGGATAGTAGGCTTGAGAACAGGGCTCATCTACATTCATGTCCTTGGCCAAGAGGATTGGTCTCCTCAACTGGCTATTGAGTCCATTGATGTACATCATTAAAATGTCCTAGTCTGGTACATCTTTTCCCATTTGGATAAATTTCTTCGGAAATTCACTGGTGTACTCTTGCATATTTTGGCCTTGTTTCTACTTGAGATATTGCCAATAGATGGACCTCTCTTACTCATAACAAATAGGATAGAATTACTTTTTCATTAGATTCTTAAATTCACCCCACTTAGAAATAAGGGGAAGCTTCTTAACAACAAAATTATGAACATAGCTTTCAAACCAAGTTAAAGCACGATTGGTTAATTTTAACCTTGTAAATGAAATTTGCTGACTCTCATTGATTTGATGCAAATAAGAATATACCTAAAGTTGAGCTAGCTAATGGTCTAGCTTTTCGGCATTCACATCCCCATCATAAGGATGAATCTCCATCTTCACCTCTGCTTTAAATGGATGATGAGTAAGGTTGGCATGGGATTTCTCTCCTTCATAGTCATAAGTGTCTTCTTTATCATCTCTTAGTGCCTCTTTTGGAACACCAAACTTCTCCATGAGCAATACCATGATGGACTCCAACTTTCCCATAGACAAGGAAATATTGCCCACATATTTGACCAAACTTGCCACATCCACCTCCAACTTGTAGAAATGTTCTTCTTCAGTCTCACATGCATCTCCACCATGAGCCATGCTTTATATTCCTTGTTTCCACTTCTTGGTGGAAATATCTACTTCAAAAGCAATGAGGACACCTTAACCGCTTTCACTATCCTTCTGGGTGAGGGGTTTCTAATTGAAAATGTCAACACAAATTAAACCACACAAAAATAATTGATCATAACTGTTATGATACCAATCTGATCCATAAACTGCCACTTTTAAACAATAAACAGATCCTATTCTAGTGATAATGAATGAGAAATTGCTAGAATTCTTATTAGGATAGTATATTATGCAAGAATCAATCATAACAATACAATTAAAAGACAAGAGATAAATGTTATGTTGTGGAGCCTATTTTCATATGTGGAAGTGTTGAAGACTATACACTAAGAGTATTGTACACTTTCCATAGTTGTCTTGGTGGGATTCGGGGCCAGGATGGGACATGAGCGAGGGTCCAAGGGTGTAGTTCCCAAGATTTTTTTGGCCTAAAAAATGTGCTTGATATTTCGGGAAACGTGCTCTTCTCATATGGGTGGGATTTTTGACCTATAGGTTTATGTGACGGTTTTGGCCCATGGTTTTGATACCCACGGTATTGTAAAACTGCTTAAGTAGTTGTCTACTTATGTGGTTTTGTGCATATGGTAGGGTTGATGTGACATTGTAGATGTGTGTAAATTCAAGTGTGAATTCTATAGAGTTTGTTGAGCATAGTTCTTAAAAAATCTGGGTATTGTATTGAGATAAGAGGTGGCTTGTAATAAAATCCGAGCAAGTGATTCTTAGTGGATGTAGCCCAAATTGGGTGAACCATGTTAAATACTGTCCCTTTGTGTTGTGTTCTTTTTATTCTACACTTTTATTTCAGATCTGTAATAATTTATGCATATTAATTTTCTGTTGTTGCGATTCTGTGTGGGATTGTTCCGCGTATTTTATCCTTTATTTCCTAACAATAACGAGATAAGAGTTTTATCATGGAGAAACCTAATGTGGGAAAAACTCTAGATGGGTAAGAAATTAATCCCCTTTCACTACGTAATTCTCAAGCAATACAAGTTCACTGTCAATATATGGCCTTCAAGAAGGATTAATATTCCTTCTATTTTTATTTCCTTACTTATGATCCTCTATAAGAAAGAATTTTTTTGTTTGTAACAAAACAAGAACAATTCAAGCTTTCTCCTTTTCTCACACTTGAAATCATTCAAAACCACTTGCTAGAATGAATGAAAGTGATTACATTTATAGTTTCTTTATCTAAGGATGAAAGGAAAGGTGCAAAGAATTGAATTAGAAAGCCCAAACATTTACAACTATTAAGTTTCCCCATTTTGGCATTATCGGGTGTAGAACCGCCACTATCTATAGGAGGTAGTTGTAAAACCGTTGTGGCAGTTATGCAACTGCTACTATGTGAAGAGCGGTGGTTCTGCAACCATCGTGGTGGTTTCATAACCGTGTCAGTCATCACACTGAACTAAACAAGAAATGGATTCTTTTCGTCATTATAAGGTTTCTGAATCACTGAAAACCTGACTTAACCATTTTCCAGAACCATGAACATGTTGAGGGTTTGCTTTTCAAGTTTCAAATAAGAGAATACATAAAATTGTGTACTTATAGATCTATTTTTTGATCAATATCTCTAATAAAATATAAAAAATTGTTCACCACTCAATAACACAACAATAAAAATACTGACACACATGACAAATTGGTTTTTTTCATAAAATATGAAAATTTTAAAATGAAAATTCATTTACTCATCCTTGGATTCATGGGTCATGTCATTGTGCATAATTAAAAAATAATGGGTCATCATTAATGAAGGTGATTATTAGATTAACAAAGCTATATATGACAGTCTTAAGTGTAAATGATAGTGAAGAGATGTCATTCAGGTGGCAATAAAAAAGATAAGACACAAGCCTAGTGGTGAACAAGATATTTATAGTGGACTTGAAGAAGATGAAACTCATGTATCATGGAAGAAGAGGATAAATCCAAATCAAATGCAAGAAAACCTAAGGTAGACACAAAAAATTGAAAGCGAGAGAGTTGACAATGTGATTAGTTGAACTGAGAAGAGCCTGGAATTTGAGTGAAAATGGATCAAACTAAGGGAAAAGAGGATCAAAGAGGTTGTGAACAGAGTAATGGTGGAAGCCTCAAATTATACCTCAAGTTGTGCTAAGGCGGTATCAAACATGGAGAGCCAAACATCGAGTCCAACTCACGAGAAACAACACTAGAGAGTTATAACACACAAATTAAGACAATTAGTAAGCCAAACCAACATAGCCATGATCAATCAACATGAAAATTGAGAATAAGATTGATGGAGGTTGCGACTCAAAAATTGGGAAAGCTTGGTACTAGCAGGAGATGAATTACTAAGAGAAAATGTTGATGACCTCAAGTGTATGATTGTAAGTTAAATGCAATGGTTCCCATCATTTTAAATTTTGTTGATGGGCCCACACTATTCATTAGACCATGTGTATAGTTATACCAACATCATACATCAATGACCAAATGGAGCTATGTTGTGTAGGTCTCAACCACATGTCATATTTAACCACCGTCATTTTAATTTAGAACATGTATTATACACCTAGGTTTTGTTCTTTATACTAGGATCATGTGTGTGAGTCTTTCCTACTACTACATGTTGCATGTGTTACAATGTCTACGCACTAACCTATCACACTAAGCATGTTCTTAGAGTGCTCACTTGAGGCACGAGGAAAGAACAATCCCTATTGGGTTTGGCATCATTGATGAGTTACTTTCAAGTTTTACTTAGGGTGCTTCAACAATCATATTAATTCAACACATGGAAACACATTACAATAGTATTAGATAAACTAATTACAAAATATACATATACAGAATGATCATAAGAATATTATAATCAATATATATATATATATATATATATATATATATATATATATATATATATACATTTGATTAATATTCTTCCAGCTTCTAATATAAGCATTATTTTAGATATGAGTACAAGGATATTAATATAGCGGTATTCGATGTAATGGAGAACATTGAAATTATATATATATATATATATAATTTCAATGTCCTCCATTACATCGAATACCGCTATATTAATATCCTTGTACTCATATCTAAAATAATGCTTATATTAGAAGCTGGAAGAATATTAATCAAATGCACTACGTGACATGATATGAAATTAACCTAATTCATCCCATGACCCTTTACATAAACCCATCAAGGGGTATCTATATTGACAAGGTCCTACACTTCACTTCAAAATTAATAATATTAGCCCTTGAGTTGTGTTTACAAAGTATACTCCTAAATCAAGAGGGTGATGTGCATCAAAAGATGACACCACTCCCTATATTTTTACATAACATGAATGCTTTATCTCCCAGGGAATTCTCCTTCATGAATGCACTATCTCTACCTCAATGTAATTTACCAGCCTTGCCTCTTTAAAGAACTACCACTAGCTTGCTGTAGCGCTTGAACGGTTTTTACTTTAACACATACATAGCCCAAAAATGGAAATTGTCTTCTCCTAAATATTCTCTTAATTAGAGTTCTTTAACTTGTTCATGTGCGTGAATTATGCATTATTGTATCTAGATCATTTCACATGTGTGAGGATTTGAACACTCTACTAACACATTACGTGGCAAGTTGTGGTCTCATATAGACCTTCCACATATGTTGGTTTGGAAATACTAATCTTATACAAGTGTGTTCCAACAAAACTTGGCAGCAACAAAAATGTGTGTGCACGTGTAGAGGAAGTTACGTATGCACAATTTAGCCAAAATTTCTATTTTGTTTAGGCAAAATTAGGGCCCAATAACATGCTTAACTACATAGAATTTTTTTTAATGTGAATATTCTAAATGCATGCATAGGAAAGTTGGCGAGATTGATTGGTTTGTTGTGGACATGTCGAAAGGACTTGAACTTACAAAATTTTAGTCCAATAAAACACCACCTGTATAGATTAAACAATAATTTAGATCAAATAAATTAAGTCACAATATGAGAAAGTTTAACTTCAACAACTTCATTAAAAGTTTTTTCGAATCTTCAAGAAAGATGAAGGGGTCATCTAGTTGAAACTCATAGTTTGACAAATGGGATAGACCAACATTTTGATACTTTTCTCCACTTTCCTAAGAAATGTATTGGAGGGAAAACTTGATTTAAATCCCAACCACAACTGGTACTACAAGTACACCCCCTCTTTTTAGAGAGAGATGGAAACATTCCCTTTTATTAACTATTTTCCGCCATACTTAAAAGCCTTGAAATTTTCTTTATATTTTTATTCATTTTGGAAACTTTATATGTTTATTATTTGTTATCAAAAAATAAAAAGAAGTGGTACCCATCTCCACCCACGTTATCTCTACTAAGAAACCTACAACAATTGAAGAAGGGTACTTTTCATTCATCCTTAACTGATTTTGGCAGGGCATATGGTCTAGTCACGAATTTGTGGATGGGAAAAATTCCTCTTATAGTCATCACTAGACAATTTATAATTTAGGAGGTAGTGGTATACCAAGGTTCCATTTTTTTAGGTTGTCCATATATGCTTACAAAATTATTTTTTTTGTCAGTCAATAAACAATCATGACCAGTGCATGTAAAAAACGTTGGATCAAACTAAGAAAAATTCTTCACAACAATGTTCTTAGCCACTTTCACAGCAAAAGTCATAGCTCCTTGCAAACTGTTATCCATTTTTACCCTTGGTAAAAATGAAAAACTCAGGAAAACTAGACCCAGGCAGTTGATAGGGCTTTAGGATTGGATCCGGAAGAAATCAGGTAATTTTTGTGTTTTTGGAGCACTTACAGTTGTTTCGGGAGGTTTGGAATTGTTTGGGGCTTTTTTTCCTCTTCTGGGTTTCAAGATATTCCATACTTAGTCAATTTTTGGTTAAAATTGGAGAAAATTGGATAAATTGGCTATTGGGCACTTCATTGTAATTTTCTCTAACTCCCCTTCCTAAGAAAATTTTAAGGAGTGAGTAAAAAAATCGGCAAATTTGGAAAAATTGGAAAAATGCCCATTTCTAGTGCATTACAGGTCCAAAGGGTGTGGTGGAATAGTTGCGGATAGAACACAAGTTCCCCACCCTTGATCCAAGGCCGTAATACAAAGGGACCTTTATAGTGCGGTGAATGCAGAGTTTGGGGACCCATATGGAACAAGGGTCGTCGGGGCGCGAGTTCCCTGGTCGGTCGAAATACCCACATTGCACTAGGGGGATTGAGTTCCTTTTATTGTAGAGGCGGGGGGTGAAATCGGGCTCAAAGGGCCCGCATGGAACATTGTTCCCTACGGGGATAGGTTCTTTGCATGGTTTTAGGGTCCGCAAAACAAAGGGGGCGGGCATGGATGTTTAGTGCGGGTGAATCGAGCCCGAAGAGTCCGCAAGGAAATCAAGTGAGGTGGGCGAATTGTAGTCAATGTAGTTGGATGGATAATGCGGGGAATAATGTTCATCATTGGACGTTAAGACCCGAAAGATCCAAAATGAATGAAGGTGACATTGTGTGCAACAAAAGTAGAAATTTTGAGCCCCAATAACCCATAAGGCCCAGTTCCACACCAAGTCAAGTTCTCTGCACCCCCCAGGGATCTACAAAGCAAAGAAAAGAGAGGTGGTGGTATACTACGAGTAAGGCAGAGATCTAGGGAACTCAAGACCATGTTCCATATATTCCACTCAGGCCCAAAATATCTGATTTACCTGCAAGCCAATGGGGGATGGACACATGGCCAGGAGAAAAGGAAAAATGACAGTGTTTTGCGGACTATAGCATGGGAAAAAGAACAGAGCCCGAGAATATTTACAAATGTTCTCCACGACCCCTCCAGATCCACAACACCATATCTTTGTCCTTAGTTGACCAAATTTGATAAATTTAATATCATTGGATTCATTTTCTCAAGCCCCGCATACATAAATCATTAAAAATGGAGCTTAGGTGGAGTAGGTGGCGGAAATCAAAGAAAACATCCTAGGTGCAAATAAACACGTCCTAGGCAGGTAAAAGCATTTAATGAAGTCATAAGATCATATTTTGTTTTCTACACGACACAGGACAAGATGGAATGAGTTTGGCAAGGTTTCCCTTCACTTTTTAGGATAATCAATATCATTGGTTGTTGGTTGAAGTGGATTTTAAGGTTTCTCTCCCTCTCTCTCTCTCTCTCGTTGATTATTCTATATATTATAAAAGAGAGCATTTTTGTAAAGAGGTTGGACAAATTTCTCAATGTTTCTCTCTTTTTCTTCTCTTCTGAGTGGAAATGGAGTTCCAAGCCTCACTTTTGAGCTTTGTAATGATGAATCATACCTCTATTCTTCAATATGATGTATTGTGCAACACTTGGAGCAATAACATCAGAGTTTTGTGGTTATTTCTCTATGCTTGATTGTATTTTCTTATTTCCTCTTGCCTTTCTTCATATTTACAGGTAATTATGTGCATTTATTTGTTCTCATTACAAGTTTTAATGATATGTGCTTGATGGAAATGGTGTATTGTGTGTATTTTTGGTCTGTGATGTTTGTTCATCCTCTCTATTCTCACCTTTCTTCATTTTCATGCATTGTGGACTGTCCAACACCCCCCCTTTTTTTGGTGCTATCACCTCTGTAGTGTAGGATTTCCCTTATTTCACCCTTTCTCCTTCTCCTTGGTCCCTTGGAATTGATATGATAGGATTAGATAGGTGTTTTTCTTGCATTAGGAGTAGTTTAGTGCTAGGATTAGGTAGAGGAACCAACCTTCTCTAGAGGGCCATCTCAAGTTTGCAAGTCCAATAGCTTGAGAGATGGTCTAATATTAGAAAATTACACTAGTAGCTCATGCACACACACATGATAAATCAGCTGGTACTGTAATTTTTTACTAACACAACCTCAAATACGAACTTGGAATTTCAATGCAAGGATACTTGTCAATTTAAAATGTATTGACATCTAATTTTTTCAACAAGACTTATGCATAGTTCATACAATGACATACATCAACAAACAAACAAATATGTGTTGTACACAAGCGATGCAATAAATACAACGATAAGGAGGAGAAAAGGAGAAACTTTGTAATATGACGCATACTAACAAGGAAAGCAATAAAGAGCGGATAATCACAAGGGAATGGAAAATGTTAGAGGGAAAGTAAGTTATCCTCTAAGGAAGAAGGGGGTGCTGACTACGTGAAGGATAAATGGAAAAAATTAGTAACATTGAGATCAACGGTCTACATCCTATATATCAACATTCTTCCTTCCAACTATAAATGGAAAAAACAGATATTACCAATTATCATTCAAACATGGGACCTAAAAGTATTTAGAGTGATTTTTGATAGAGGACTCGAAATTATATTGATTTGGCATTCCAATGTGGAACCTCAAGTTGTATAACAATATTTTTTGAGCAAGTATTGTTTTCCCAAAAAATTGACAACGTGAATGTTTATTCAAAATGATTCTTGAGTGTAAAATTTGTATTAATATCCCACAACCTAAAAAGCCTAGAAAGTAGGTTACTCTCTTCTTTGTTTAGTAAAGTCATATATACACCACATATCATCTATATGAAATACTTGAAAGAGAAAATGGATGGAGGCAAATTTCCCATATATTCAACATCTAAATCTATTGTATTTTATTTATGAAATTGTGTTTAACTTAATTTTTATAAGAAGCTCCCCATTTATCTGACATCTAAGTTAATGTGATCCCGTCATTGAATAGATATTCATTTTAAATGAAATTTTTTCCTCTTGAGTTATTTTATCCACACAATTAGTTGGATCTCCAGCCAGAAGATCCCATAACCCACTCACCATTAGCATAAAATGCTAACCAAGATTGTCATCATGTGACGTTTGGGTGTGACTGCTGAAAAGGGTTACAATAATCCATGACTGCAAGGCTCTATAAAAGGTGGAGTAGTTCAATATAGGAATAATATTTTACTACTCCATCGGTTCATGCAAATCATTTGGTGAAGTTTCAACCCTAAATAAGTGCCAAATTGAGAAAGAAAATTCCAAACTGTCTTCCCAACAGTTTGGAAATGACTAGAAACGTAAGGGCTTGGGTATTAGAAAAACATGCAAGGAGTTATACCACTAGGGATAATATAAGGTGATTTCTATAAGTGTCACTAAAAAATTACCAAATTAAATGCATTTTGTAAGCTTTGTATGATTTAAATCCAAAAACATTGCACTCAAATGGTGGCAAAAATGGTTACATCTGAAGTTGAATTAACGATGTATGAGTATTGTGGGCTAAAGGAGGGATGCCCACACACTTACATATCTCATGTATGTGACTAGTTCTGCAGATGATGGATCTATGGGAAATTCACCAAATATTTAAAAGAGGATTTGTGTAGGGATAACATAATTATCATTATGGAGGAGGCTCTGCAAACTCATATAAGCATTTGTATGCAATTTAGATTCAGTGTAAATGTAAACAACATAATTATTATCCAATAAGCCACGTGTAGTGATGTGATAATATCATACATCAATGACCCAAAAAAATATATGTTGTTGAGCTATCTCTCACTAGTAAGATTTACGTTTGGAAGAAACTTGTAATCCATGCAAGGAGCTTGAAAAAAATACATCAAGATCACACTTATCTTAAGCCTTTACATTTTCTTTGGATGAAGTCAGTGTTAGAAGCACAATCAAATGAAGGGGGGGGGTGAATTAGTCCTATAATGATTCTTAATTCAATTACCAAATCATACATTCATCAATTATATTGTCCATTCAACATTCATAACCATGTGTGCTTATGAAGAAAAACAACATCAATCATAATAGCATGAATCAAAGTACACAACACAAAAACACCATATGTAAGTGGGAAACCCTCATAGGGAAGAAAATCCACTGAAAATAGTCTTATATTGCAAAAAGAAAAGAATTTTAGTGAAGCAAAAACTTCACAAGGAGCACAAATCCTTGATTTAGTGAGGCACCAACCCCATAAGGAGCACCAACCCCTAGTTTAGTAGAACTCCAACCATACAAGGATCACCAACCCTTAATTTAGTGAAGCACCCACTCTTCAAGGAGGATATAACCCCCTAGGATGACCAAGCACCAACTCAGCCACCTGTAGATGTTTGATATTTATTTATTTTGCTGTAAAAAATGATGGAGACCACATATTCATCTCACAAACCCTAGCTCAAATCCTATGGTCATTCAATATCGTTCATAATCTTTTTCTTTCTTCAACTTATCATATGCCTCTAAACACATGCACACATTATCTGGAAAAACCTATCAATATCAAACAAATCATGATCTTCCTCAACCTTCAAATCATGCACACATACCTGTAAATCACTCTCCTACATGGGTCTGCACTTTTCCCTCCAAGAGCACTCTCTCTCAGACTAGCTCACTTAATGAGCCCAAAACCTTCACTTTTATAAGCTTTCTCTTGATTCAAATTTTACAATAGGTATGTTCATGACATCCTTTAGTTAAAACCCTTGCATCATTAAAAACATACCATATCGCAATCACCATAACACTCACATATGACCCCGTATTAGGTCAGCCTAGCCAAAAGCCATTCTTTCTTGCACCAAACAATCACTCAAAACCCTTGCCATTTAAATGCCAGAGAATCCCCTCATTCCAGAAACCATGTTTATTAAAACTCCCATACTCATCCAAGAATTATTAATATATCATTTAAAATCCATAAATGATTTCAGTTTACATTAAACAATCAATTATTTCATTTAATGGGCACACTGGCTCTTTACCTTCTCAAAACAATTGTTTCCAACACCCTTCAGGAACCTGTCAACATCTTTATGCCACTAGATCACTCCAAAACATGCAAACGATGTAATTTGATAACTCAATGGAAATGGAAGAACCTTTATAACACTTATAAACAAGTTATAATTCATGAAACAATCACTTTCTCAAACCTCAGCAACTTTTGTCTTCACTAAATCAAGCTTCCCAAAAACTTGTTTTCCAAATTCAACTGATAAAGTATTTAATATCTCTTTAAAAACATATAAATATATTAAATAGGTGAAAAATTCACCCCTATTCACTTTCTAGGTCATAGAGAGCTTCAAATCATCCATCTCATGCCTTAAACAACTCAAAACTTTAGCAAGTACAACCTTGTCCTGAAAATTCAATTACAAACGTCTTCACAAATCAACATGAAAGACACACCAAATTACATCACCAAGACTCAATCTATACCTCATTAGAAATATATCTGAATTACTTTTCTTGAAAATATAATAACTCCTTCCAACTCTAAGTGGAAGGCCTTCAAATAGGTCCATCTATGTAAACTACTTTTTAAATCTCCTTGGACTTAAGCTTCGACACTTAGCCCAACTTGCTCCAACATACCAAAAACTAATTCAAAGCTTAGCCAAATAATGTAACATACTTAAAAATGATTTATAATCCATTAAAAACCTCCACTAAGTTTGAAAAAATTAGAAACATCATTTTACCTCATGTAGCTACATGCACCCTACTAAAATGAGCACCTTCCAGATTTAAAATTCAAAAAATAGGTAATAACTTCTGAATACCACTAGAAATATCTCTGAAGCAGCTTCACAACACAACTTGAATGGATTCCTAACTCCCCATGTAGCTCTTGCAATCTCAATTTTACTGACAGCTACTCCAAACTACCCCAAAAATTAGTCAACATAGATAGGGCACACTTTACACTTTTTCACTGTGAACATGACCTAAAAAAATCATGGAAATCAATAAAAATCTATGTATTTCATAAATTTCAGTTTAGATCATACCTTATTTGAAAAATTTCTCCTCAAACTATAACTCTTTAGGAACAAGCAAATTCATGTGGGGCCTACATATGACCATATGCTCTAACATACCTTTCTAGAAATCTGGGAGAGTCCTCTACAACATATAATCATCAATTTTTAAAAATAAATCAAAACAGGCTCAATATACTCACTTCTTTGCAAGTTGCTCATAGCTAGGGTTTAGTGAAGGTTTTAAACCAACTTAGCTTCGTAATGATCTTTCATAAAAGTATGCACCTCATGATTTTTGTGAAAGCTTCAGAATTTACCTAAGAAGCTATGCCAAAGATCTCAGGTCCCCATGTAAATCATACCGTTTATAACGAGCATGAAAAGGGCAACATTTACTCTTAAAAAACACATTGCAACTTACTCATTTTCAAAAATATTCTTCAGAATGACCCAAAATTTTGCATGAAGCACCATGAAAACATCATATACCTATCCATAATAATCACATAACTCATATATGCCTCAAAATCTCCAACCATCGTGACCTAGCTATGTTAAATTGTTTGTTTCTCACCTGTAGCTTCCCAAGGACTTCATAAAAGCACAAAACCACTGAATGTAGACCTGAAACTCACCATAAATTCCATGTTTACCATCACCATGCTTCACCATAACTGATTAGGTCCAAATCTCACATATCCATCTCATTCTACATGTTCCACGGATAGAAATAATCCTGGAATGACCTAAATCAACCATGAACTAACCATGCTGACCATATGCATACCCATGTACACTCATGAAACATCATACCATCCAATTTTGACCTCATTACATCAGCCAAACATCTCAAGAAGGCTCATACCATGACTAGGCATACCCAAACGTGCTCTTGGACACTGTGCTAACTCACCAAACCACTCAGTCAACATGCTTGACACCTGAATAACACATGATGGAGACACATATGACACCATAACACCCTTTTCCATCAATGGGGGTTGACATCAATGACAATACAACCACACAATGGCCAACAGTTAGGATTGGGGATTAAGCATTCATTTGTACATGAAGAGGCATTGGATTCAATCGTGGTCTAAGAAAAACAATGAAAAATGGATTCAACATTGAAGTAGGTATGGAAACTTATTTTTCCCTACTTCCCCCCTCCTTCAGTATGATCTTGGCACATCCAAGAATGAATTTTTGTGGGGATCAAACATTATGTTCAAGAATTTTTTTATTTAAATATCTATTTGGTGGTTCAAACTCACAGCTAACATCCTTTTTAGACTATAAATTCAAGAAAATAATTCTTAAAATATATAGCCAAACATTTCCAATTTGCATGAAATTTAATTTATAAGAATTGGCTAGAGAAAAGGGAGGATGTTATATGATTCAATCTCATAGATTTCTAGTCACTTTAGAGATTTTCAATTTGAAATCAAACATCAAACCCTAAGTGATCTTCTTTGTAACTCCCTGTGGAATATTTGTTTAAACCTAAATGAATTTTAACTAAAAATCATTGGCAGTAGTAAGAGAAACTTTTCATCATTGGTAAATATCAGTATGGAGGAGGCTCTGCAGGACCATATAAATGTTTGCATGTAGTTTAGATTCGATGTAAAAGAGAGAGTCAAGATATTGTTTAGCGAGCCACGTGTAGGGTTGTGATAATATCGTACATCAATGAACAAACAAAATTGTGTCATTAATCTCTTTGTTACCCTTCAAATTTTGGCACGTTTGGTCCAGTTTAGAAAACACCTTCATGGCAATCATGATTAGAATACATGTTTATTGAATTAATAAATATTTTAATATGACATAACATATCAACCTATATTTAAAAATAAATAAAAAATAAAAAAGTAAATGACATCTAAACCTATATCACTAGCTATAATGTTACTAAACAATTTCATATTACTATTAAGCCATGCTTACAATATTTTTATAATTTATAATTAACTTATTTTGCATGAGGCCATTTTTAATAACATCGGTTATATACGTGTGTAAAGCAATTATATGCTCTCTTATCACACATTTTTTCATATATCATCATCTTGATGCTACAACTATAGTGTATTGTTTCATCCTAAAAAGCTTTAAATTGTATTCACCATGCAATTTTTTTTTTTCATGTTCAAATATATCCATTTTATTACTGTTCAATTATTTTTCCTTCGTATCAGAATAACGACTAGTCCCATTGTGACTCTTGTTATATGTTGGATCCATCACATCAACTAACATCTTTATTATATTTATATGTTAAATCAATCACATCAACAAATATCTTTATGTTTATTATAAATATTTCATTTATCATATAAACATTTTATAATATAAACACACAATAATATAATACCATAGTAATTCAATAGTCATATAACAATAATTAATAATTACATAAATACACCAATACTACGACAATTAACTAATTTTGTACCGATAATAATTTAATTGATTACAAATGTTGTAAAAATATTGAGAGCATAACTTAATAGTAGTATTAAATTATTTAGTAAGATCATAAGTACTAATATAAGTTGAGATGTTAATTGGTGTTTTTTTTATGTTTTAAAAAAAATGGATTTATATGTATGTTGCATTAGAGTGTTTAGTAATTCAATAATGTATGTTGCGACATAATGATCAATATAGGTTGAGGTGTTTTGTGGTGGCATTAAATAACTTAGTAATTAAATATTTTACCTGACATCACAATTATTTATAGAAGTTTAAAGTGTCATTTTTGTGGACTTTTTGTTTTTTTAAATATAAGTTGATATGTCATGTTGTACTAAATTGTCAAGGTTCAATGTTGTATATCATATCATAATTGTATAATCTAGGTTGAGGTATCACAGGAAATGGCATAACGTAGAGAAAAATTAGAGCTTTCCAGCGGTATCATGTTTATAGAAACGAAGCAAGTATGCAGAAGTTATGGCCCGTTGAAATTTTGGCTAACTGGTAAAAATATGGACTGCACACATGTGACATGCATACACATCCACCAAGTGGACCAATGAAATTGCAACACGTGGCACAATCGGTATGAAGTAAAATTTTGGTTTTGACACCAATCTTCGACACTTGATTACAGACAAGTGGGCCTTGCTATTTGCTGGCTGGGGGCCCTCAGCCAGGTTTGACACACTCGATTGTGGAGGGGTGCCTTTTCCTTCAATCTTCATATTACCATTGTAGAACTTCTGTACATATATACTCTTGATTGTATTAACATGGTGAATGAGGGATTATCATATGGTGCTTTGAAATATATTGTAATACATTGCATTGTATAGCTCAGTGGACAACCTAACTTAGCAAGTCGAGCCATCTCGCTCGACCGAGTCGACCTGCCCATTGGAACCACTTAACTATGCACCTCATTATCTAATCTACCATGCATACTTCCTGATCAACATCTATCTCCTATGCTAACCACCTTATCTCCTTTGTGTTTATCTCCCTATCCTCCATGCAATCTGCTAATAAAGTGCAAACCTACCTTACGCCAAGATTAACATATATCAAAGTGGCCATGCAGCAATTGGCCAACAAAATGGCTTAGAAGCTAATTAACAAAAGCCATCTCCACCCAATTTAAACAACTATCCTACCCAACCCTCGCATAATGTGAGACTAATTCCCAAGAAGGAGAAACAAATGCGCTTATGAGGGTTGGAACCTTGGTCGATTGGGTAAAAGGGTTGTGACTTTACCATTATGCCCAGAGGTAATAAACAATATAAAAGGGGTCGGGTTGTATTTGAAGACCAATTAACAACAGACTTTGTAATTTTTCAAAGGCTTATTGTGGGAGCTAGGAGGGAAATTTTAGAAAATTTCCAAAGGAAACTCAGGATATTTTTGTAGGAGAAACACAGTGATAAGGTCAAAATCATATAATACTTTTGTAAGTGTTATTTTATTATGATTTTAATATATTGGTCCCTTTAATTGGACCCAGAGACATATGCTATAAACGCCGAAATCTATTATCATGTACGGTGTTGAAATTTTTGTCAATTTTTCCTAGTTTATTCTTTGATTTGCACAATGCTCACAGTTTTTTAATTTTAATTAAAAATACAAGAAAGTCATAATGTCGATTTTAATCCAAAAAATCATTTTTTAAAGAAAGTTTGGCAAATGATTTTTTTTTTTGTAATTTGCTTATGATTTTGAATCATTTGGTATTAGAGTTGGTATATGATCAGATTAATAATGTTTGGATTGTAAATTGTGTTGAATGTTAACAAGGTCCCATTCTAGAAAGGGCGAAGGAGAACTAGCAGAAGTTGATCCAAAAATTAGTACAAGATGATCTCGAAGTCCAACGATGTCGGAGGAACGCGAAGAAGAGTTTCGTCAATCATTCCTATAGATGAAAGAAATGGTGTAAGAATTGTGCTAAGGTTGACAAAGACAAAGGGAAAGAGAAACTAGAGAAGGTAAAAAGGAAGAAATATTTAGTTTTGATTATGATATTCCTAAAGGTGGAACTCAAAAATCTATTTTTCCTTCATTAAAACTAGATATAAAGTTTGAATTGCTAATGTATAATGGGGAGCTTAATGCAGAGAAGATGAATAACTGGATCAATCAAATTGAGTTATATCGAAGGGTTCTGAAAATTATTGACGATGAAGCAAAAATTCATTTGGAAACTCTTCAAATGGGTGGCACAACACTCATATGGTGAGAGAGTAAGCTTTAGGAAGCTAATGAGAAAAAAGGTAAAGAAATCACTTCATGGTCTGATTTTGTTTCTAATCTTAGAAAACAATTTTATCCTCTAGGATACATTTAACAAGTTATGATTGATTAGCAAGCATTGAGAAAAACTAAGGGACAAAGTGTTCAAGATTATACATAAGAGTTTAGGAAAATAGCTCTTATTCTTGGTATTTTTCTCCATACACAAGAAACATTGCATAAATATATTGGTGGATTACAAAATTATTTGAGACATATGATTCTCGTTTTTAATTTGACTAATATTGATGTGGTGTGTTTACAAGCTACACATTTGGAAGCAAAAGGGAAAATGAATAAGGAGTATTCCCCCTCAAAACATAAGAAAAAGCAATCCGAAGGCAAAGAAAAATGTTCAAATGAACAAGGAAAAGGAAAGGGTAAGAAAAAGATAAACCATACTATTAAGAAAGAAGATGAAAAACCATTTTGTAATCATTGTAAAAAAAATCATGATGAATCTAAGTATTGGAAATTACATCCAGAAATGAATCCTAAATGGATGACTAATAAGAAGGGAAAAGAGAAGAAAATCAATACCTTGGTCCATGATCTTGGGTATGATTCAAGAGATGAAACCAAGATCACGACCATGATTTTCCAAGGTAGTCATTGTTTCTCTTCTTCTAACATTAGTTCATAAAATGTTGCATCTTCTTCTAAACAACAATCTATGCATGATGAAAAGAAAAGAAATGATCTTTTCCACCTTAGATTAGTTTCAAAACATACAAAAATTGACACTCTATTTGATAGTGGATCTCAAGCTAATCTGATTTCAGACGAGGTTGTTAGAAAATTGGGACTCAAAACCAAGCCACATCCTAAGCCTTATCCTTTGGGCTGAGTTTGTGATGATGCAAAGTTATAGGTAATAAAAACTTGTAGATTCAGATTTTCCATTACAAACAAGCTTATTGATGAGGTTGTTCTAGATGTTTTCCTTTAGATATTTGTGGTGTGATTTTGGGAATTGTTTATCTATATGATCATAAATCAATATTCTATGGGGAAGAGAATAAGTAATTCTTATTACGGATGGGATTAAATATATTGTTAGATGTCATGGTGCGGAAACAAGTCTTTCCTTGGTTACTACAGGGCAATGAAAAGGATTTTTAATTCAAGCAAGAATTTTGTACTCATGGTGATCAAACCCAAAAAGAAAGATCACAAAAAGGCTTTTGAGGATTGTGATCCTAAACATCGTAATGAATTAGTTGAAATTGTTTCTAACTATGATGATGTTTTTCAGGATCCACAAGGTCTACCTCCCAAAAGAAGGTTAAACATGAGATACAATTGCTACAGGATGCACCTATTCCTAACATTGGTATGTATAGATTGTCCGTGGTTGAAAATGAGGAAATCAAGAAACAGGTTATGGAAATTTTGGCAAAAGGTATTATTCATCTAAGTTCATCTCCTTGTGGTTCACCAATTATTTTGGTGCCAAAGAAAGATAAGACATGATGGATGTGTGTTTATTTTCGTGCCTTGAACAAAATCACGGTGAAAAATCATTACCCTCTTCCTCATATTGATGATTTACTAGATCAATTAAAGAATGCTATTTATTTCACTAAGTTAGACTTAAGAAGTGGTTATCACCAAGTAAGAATTAATGAAGGTGACGTGTGGAAAATTGCTTTCAAAACAAAACATGGTTTATTTGAATGGTGTGTTATGCCTTTTGGGTTGTGCAGTGCACTGAAAACATTCATGCATGTTATGGATGATGTATTTAGACCATTCATTGATGATTTGGTCATAGTCTATTTAGATGATATTCTGATTTTTAGTAAATCAATGGATGATCATATCATCCATATTCAGAAAGTCTTAGATGCTTTAAGAAAGGAGAATTTTTTTCTGAAGATATCTAAATGTGAATTTGGGAAAACATCTTTGGTTTATTTGGGTTATCTTGTGGGAAATGGTGATTTGAAAATAGATCCTATAAAATTTGAGGTCATTGTTAACTAGCCTAGACCTAATAATGTAACAAAAGTTAGAATCTTTCTTGGTGCATTACAATATTGTAGAAAATTTATTGTTAACTTCTCATTTATTGCATCTCCTTTGCATGCTTTGGCTAATATTAAACAAGTCTTTCAGTGGGGAGACAAACACCAGAGAGATTTTGATACGCTGAAAGAGAAAATTATTACTACTCCATTCTTGTCACTTCTAGAATTATTTGAGATTGAGATGGATGTTAGTGAATATGAAATTGGGGCAGTCTTGATGTAGTACAGAAAACTTGTCTGTTACCATTATGAGACCTTCATGAGTGCGGTAAGAAATTATCCAACTTATGATAAAGATTTGTATGCTTTGGTGAAAAGTGTAAAGAAATAGAAACATTACTTAATGGGAAAGGAAAATGTAATACATACAAATCATCATCCCCTCCAATACTTAAAAACACAAAATAAACTACAATAGTCTAGACACTTCCGTTGGATGGGATTCTTGAAGCAATTTCACCTCATGATCAGGTATAAGAAAGGTATACAAAATAAGGTTGTTGACATACTATCTAGACCTCCACTTGATGTTGCATTTATTCTTTTACAACATAGTTCTTTGGATCATGATAGTTATAAAGGACAAAATGTGTATGATGCTGATTTTAAATGAGTGTATGAATACTTAATGAGTGGGAAAAAGTAAGAGAATTAGATTATCATGTGCATGATGGAATTTTGTATCATTCTGGTAAACTTTGCATTCCACAAAATGAAAGAGTGCAAATTATTAGGGAAGCTCATACTTCTCTTATATGTGGACATTTTGGTATTGGTTAAACAATTGCACATTTATAGATGTATTGCTATTAGACTAGAATGCATGAACATGTAACCAACTATATAAAAGGATGTGTTCTTTGTGCCACGAGAAAACCTAGCAACAAGAAGTTAGGAATTTACACTCCTCTTCCTTTCCCTACATGTCCATGGGAAAGTATTTCCATGGATTTTGTAGGAGGATTTCCCATGTGACGAAGGAAACATAACTATTTATATGTAGTTGTGGACAGATTTAGCAAGATGTGTGTGTTGATTCCTTGTATTAAAAAAAAACTGGTGAAGGGATTGCACATTTATTGTTTCAATTTTTATGGGTTCATTTTGGTTTTCCCACTTCTATTATTTCATATCAAGATTCTAGGTTTCTTGTGGAATTTTGGTCAACTTTGTGTGGTTTGATGGACACTAATATGAAGAAAATCACTGCTTTCCATCCACAGACCAATGGTCAAATAGAGGTTGTGAACCGCACAGTGGTACATTGTCTTAGGGGATATTATGGTAAACATCCTAAATTGTGGGATGAACATTTATATTATGTGCAACATGCTTATAACCGTGTCTTACATTCTTCTACTATGAAGTCTCCTTTTGAGACTTGTTTTGGTTATTTGCCTAAATCTCCATTAGATTTATCTTTTGGACAAGAAACTGTTGTTAGTGGAATTAATGATATTAATAAAGCTAAACCATTTGTGCAGTGAATACAACATGTTTGTCAGTATGTCAAAGAACAGTTGGAGAAAATTCAAGTGAAGTATAAAGCAAGGAATGATAAACATAGAACTGATCACAAGTTTCGATTTGGTGATTCAGTTTGGCTTCACATCAGCAAAAAAATGTTGACAGGTGAAGATAAAAAATTAAAACCAATTCGGTATGGTCCATTTTGAATATTGGAGAAAATCGGTAACAATACTTTCCGGTTGGATTTACCACCATACATACAAATTTATTTAGTTGTAAATGTTGAAAATTTGAAGTTGTATGAACCGCCTATGATTATTGATCATGATGCTAATGTTGTGCCTTCTGTTGATGATTTTGCACCTGAGTATCTGGATGAGTTGCATGATGATATCATTTTGGACATGAAAGTTAGAACCTCATGAAGGGGTGATGTTGAATATGTTCGTGTGGGTTTGAAAGGAATACATCTAAACAAGGTGAAATGGATGGAATCCGGATTTGTGAGGGAGAAGTACCCTCATCCATTTACTAATTAAAATAAATTTTGGAGGTCCAAAAATTTCTCAGTGGAGAAGAGTGATCCGGAGGATCCTTGTTGAGAAACAGAGATCTAAAATATTCTCAAAATCAGTTATAGGAAGTTGCATAGCGTAGAGAAAAATTAGAGCTTTATGGCGGTATATTATTTGTAAAAAATAGAGCAAGTATGTAAAAGTTATGGCCTGCTGAATGTTTTGGCCAACTGGTAAAAATCAGACTACGTATAGGTAACACATGTGCACATCCACAAAGTGGACCAATGAAATTGCAACATGTGGCACAATGGGTATGTAGTAAATTTTTTGTTTTAACACTGGTCTTCGACACTTGATTGCGGATAGGTGGGCCCCACTATTTGTTGGCTGGGGCCCTCAACCAGGTTCGACACACTCAAGTGTGTAGGTGTGTTTTGGCCTCCAATCTTCATATTACCATTATAGATCTTCTATACATATATTGTCTTGATTGTATTAATAGAGTGAATGTGGGATTATCCTATAGTGCTTTGAAATATATTGTAATGCATTACATTGTATAGCTCAATGGACAACCCGAATCGGCGGGTCGAGCCAACTCAGCTGACCGAGTCAACCTACCCACTGGAACCACTTAAACACCTAGTTCATTATCAAATATTACATACATACTGACTAATAAACATCTATATCCTATGCTAACCACCTTATATCCTTTACGCTTATCTTCATATCCTCCATGTAGTCTACTAACCAAACTCAAACCTACCTCATGCCAAACTTAGCATATATCCAAGTGGTCACGTAACAACCAATTTTTTTTTTTTCGAAGAATAAGGGACTGAGAGGGGGTTGAATCAGTCTTACAAAACTTGTATTTCATTTACCATTCATCATTTATTACGATTGAGATAACCATTAATTCAACCATGTACCATGTATGTGTTAACTTAAGCTTATAAACAACCATAAGCAAGATCAATAGAAAGAGAGTACAAATGACACCAAAATTAAGTGGAAAACCCTCATGGGGAAGAAAACCCACTGAAAATCTACCTATATTAAACAAACCAAAGTAATTTAGTGAAGCACCAACTTCATAAGGAGCACTAACCCCTATTTTAGTAGAGCACCAACCCTACAAGGAGCACTAACCCCTAATTTAGTGAAGCACCAACTCCACAAGGAGGCTACAACCCCCCAAAGATGACCAAACACCAACTTAGCCACCTGAAGATATCTAATCTCTTATTTTTCTGCTGCCACAACTGATGGAGATCACAATTTCAGCTCACAAACTCTAGCTCACACACTAGGTCTTCAATCTCTCATATTCTTGCTCTTTCTTCACTTTTCTTTGCTCTATCCTCTTGCTCTCATGTATTCAAACAATCCTCAACCTATAATCCTCTTCCTAAGCCTTCAAATCATGCTCTCATACCTGAAAAAATCTTCCTCTAGGTCACATTTCTTCCCTCCAAGAGCACTAGTTCAAAAATGAACCCAAAACATCACTTTTATACCTATTTGTTTCTTCCAACCCAAAGGAGGTCGGTCATAAACCTTTGGTTTGACCAATACATCACTACAAAAATCTCAAATTTGAATTACAACAGCTATATATGACCCAATTAGGTCATCCTAGCTAAAACCCTCATTACATGTGTCAAAAATGGCTCAAAATCCCATGGACACAAAGTTAAAAATGTCCTTATATCAAAACCATATATAGTCATGACCAATAAAACCTTAAAAATAAATAAAATATCATTTAACATTCATACATGGTCATAATTTAGTGCAAAAAATCAAAATATTTCATTTAATGGGTAGAGTTCTTTTTGTATTTCTCAAAATTGTTGTTTCCTTCACCCTTCACTACCATGGAAACTTCATTTGGTCACCAAATCACTTCAAGTGATCCAAACCATGTCATGTGACCACTAAATGGAAATGTTAGAACCTGTAGAACACTTATAAGCAAGTGAGAATCCTTGAAACATCCATCTCTTCAAACCACAACTATTTTTGCCTTTGTTGGTACCCAATTCTGCACCAACTTGAGAGCCAAGCAACATTGACAGACTGAGTTGGATGCTTAGAGAAAGACAAAATGAAGATTTAATAATTTATAGCCATGGACATGTCTGATAGACTCTTGGAGACTTGACTTGGGAGAGATTGGACTGCACTCACAAAGGGGATGACCTTCCCTCCTACTTTAGGTTCTGCCTTTTAATGAGGGTGAGATGACCCATTTTGTAACCTTTAATTGTGAGAAATATGGATGAAATTTCAGTCTCTAATATTTCTCTTGGAAATATGAAGGATAGTCCTAAATAGACACGGTCAATGCAAGCATCATTTAACTCTCACGAGTTATCACACTAAATAATGCAGATGTCTTTCAAAATAGGAACTATGTCACTCTAGACAGTGTAGATTTTAACTTGCTTTTGCATATTTATGGAAAGGGAGGGTAGAAACAGTAAAGTCTCTTGGTAGATGGTTATAAGCAGGGAAAACATGTGTAATTTAGAAGGATTTAACAGTTATAGGTTGTAATTTTTGTGTATGAATGGGAAATTAAAGCAGGATAATGTTAATTATACAAGTTTCTCAAGAAAACCTTACAAATGTTTGGAAAATTCCCCAAGGCAAGAGGAACACATCACACAACCAATAACAATCCTTTAACTAGAAGGTATGCACTCATGGAAGCCCAAGAGATCAAGATTTCACACAACCTTTGAGTCTTTAAACACAAAATCTCATGCTAAACTCTCAATAAAACACTAACAGTTCATGTTCAACTATGCTCAAGATACACTCAAAATCTTACTAAGATCTTCTCAACCAAAAAGAGACAATATGAATTTAAAAATGTTTATCACACAACAAAAAGAAAGCTCTATCTATAGTGAAATTACAGTTGCCAAAATTCCACTAATTAAGACAAGATCCAGTGTAATTCAAAGAAACTATCAGCATGAGATTGCAACAGGGATGACAAGTAGTTGATTTAAAGTATTTTACCTTAGAAACAAAAACAACATTGCTGAGGAGAAAACACAGTTAATTTCAAGAAATTCAAATTTCTCAGCAAAGGGCCATAAAGCCTATGACCTTAATGTTTTCCAATGACTGTACACTTGCAATCATCTTGGCATGAGAAGGTTTGGACAAAATAAAATAACTCATAGGTCTCTCAGTTTGATTTAGGTTTTTAAAGAAAAGTACAATCAACTTTGCTCTGTTTCTCTAAGAATTTAGAAAAATTTAACCCCCCTTATACGAGAACATTCCTCTCATATATATATAATTCTCTCTCTCTCTCACCTTTGCGTCACCTTTGAAAAATGTGAATCTTCAAAAGAATATTCCTCTTTTTGGCACACAATTTGATCTACTATCATTCCTTTGAAAATACTCTAATTTTGTGATGACATGTGGAGGAATTACAAATGATTTGTATTTTTTAATTCTCCTATAATGACTAGGATGCCATGCCACCCTTTTGGTATCATTTTTTAAATCATTGTCAGGCCCCAAAATATCAGCTAAGTACAAGAAGGTGCATGAGCGTGGGGGACCTAGTCAAAGAAGGGCACATGGGTTGAAGGCGTGCAAGGCAAATTTTTTTTTTACTTAGCCATATTCGGCACCCCAAGCAACACATGAGAAAAGCATGACCCTTGTGGATAAGGTGCCAGCCTATGACTATGGGATCAAGAATGGAATATTCTAGGCATGCGATGGAGGGTTCTAGAAGAGCATCATCATGGAGAGTGGAGATCTCAGGTCTATGAAGGCATGCTCCCATGGAGGACCACTTCGACACTTGGTGACTAATCTGTAACTTCTGGAAGGCATGGTGGTGGGTGCTAAGGCTATATATACAAGTACCCGGTAGAAGAAAAGGAGAGAGTGGAAGAGAGGCAAAGCCCTGCAGAAAAAAAAATGGAGGGTGTTATGGCTAGGGATTAGGAGAGCTCTGTGAGTGATAACATATAGAAGGGGATATGTTCTCATTTTTCTTTGTAATATGATGAGCATAACATAACTCTGATGCATGATTTGGCTCTGCATAATATGAGGATTTGTTATGACCTCAAGGGATGTAATGTGGGTTATTAACTTTGATAGTATGAATATAATGCTTCATTATAAATCATCTATGTTCAATACTCATGCATTTCCTTTCTGTATAAATCATTTCCATGTGTTGCTTGCTATTTCTATTACCTGCATACAATGAGATGACAATTTTTGCTAAGTTCATAAGAAGGTGGTTTAGTTATTTTTTGTCCTGCATTTGATTTTTTGTTCTAAGATGATGCATTCTCACAAAAATCACATAAAGGAGAGACTCGGCACCTGCGCATGCCTCAGGTGAGTGCCCAATGCCCACTGGGTGATAGGCCGATGCACATGGGATTTTCCTATTCTGTGAAGGGTACAAAAATGACTACATTTTGGTTATGTTGTCAGGACCTCTTTTTGAAGTTGTTGTGAGAAATGACATGCATCTTTCTCCCTTTGATGTGTGATGAATAATCACCTAACCTTATAAAGTGTTGAAACATGGTTCAAGAGCATGAAGAATGAGTTTTCTCAAAGATTCAACAATAGATCTGAGTTCAATGCACGTATATGGGTAGAAGAGAACCTATACCATGAGCTGTATGAGACATTCTTTTGTTGCTTCCTAGTAGAACTATATGAATGGCTTTCAGCCTATGCATCCAGATCAAGCTGGTACTATAGATCACGCGTGTGGACCCAAGATGACTATCAGAGGCTGTAAGATGCAGATCTAACTTGGACATGTGCTATTGATCACTGGTGGAAGAGGGTGCTGACTAGTTATACTTTAGAATATGCCATTTAGACGTATTATTACCCAGAGATTGCTGAGTTTGAGTTTCTGAGGGAGCCTAGAGGATTATTTTTGCATGTTATTCCTCTGGCTATGAAGATCTTGGTCGTTACTTTGAGTTTAGAATCATTCCCCATGGACGGATAAGCTCTCTGAGCGTTGGGAGAGGAAGCTAGGGTGGAGGAAGATGGTGGACATTACAGCTGAAAAGGAAAGGGAGGAAAGATGACTTAAGTATAATGAAGCTCATGAAAGGGAGATGACTAGACAACATGAGGTTACAAGTGTGATGGATCTATGGAGGAAGACGTTGAAGGAAGGAGTTGAGGTTCATGTAGAGGATGTGGAACCTGAGCAGTCTGTGCTACCCCATCTTGGCAAGCATGGGAGAGAATCCCCTTCAGCTTCTGATGAGATTTTGTTACATGGAGAAAGAAGAGCCATCAGTGTGCATCTGAACCCACCTAGTGACCAATCCCTGGTGCTTGGTTTTCCAGATCAAGGGAAAAGTATTGTTAACCCAGTTGGTATCAGTGGGAGTAACCGATCGGTGCCCAGGAGATATAATTTCTTGTTTGGAACATCCATGGCTGCACAATCCTTTCCTGTATTTGGAGGAATCTTTGGACAAGGTGCAAATACACAAGCCTTTGGTATCACATCTAGGAGTGGCGCGGGGCACACAACTAGTAGTGGGACATTATCACAGACCATCGGCACACAGTTCAATGGGACATTGGGAACCCTTGGCGCGACCACTTCAGGACCTTTTTCGACTGCAGGAGGTGGATCTGGTGGGTCAGGAGGAACAAGACCTGGTGGATCTAATGGATCTGGTGGAGGAGGAAACACCAGAGGGAACCAAGGCTCTGGATCAGGAGGACAAGGACCCCAGCCACCTCCCAAGTGTTTTTCTGAGATGTCTTTACACTTACCATACTATAGGGGTATTGAAGATGCTATAGAGCATGTGCACAAGTGTGAGTTACTATGGTGTGCAAAGGGGATCACTACCCTAGAGTGGAAGGCAAGCCATTTTGTAACTACGTTGCAAGGGTGTGCACATAGTTGGTATAGGAAGTATGACCCCCATCAGATGGTGGTAGACTACACCACGTTGAAGAACACTTTCCTCACAGAGTTCCATATTCTAGAGTTTGAGTAGAAGAGCATCAATGCGCTCTGAAGGTGATCTAACAGGGAATGGCAGAGAGTGTGCAGGAGTATGATGCGCATTTCAAGACTCTCTTGTCAAATATATCCTATGACATTCATCCTTCTCAACATGCTCAATGGTTTTTCAGAGGATTGATAACACCATTTAGAAGGGCTCTGTCACACAAGACTTTCACTGACCCACGTGAGGCATTGGAAGATGCCCTGCGCACTAAAGCTGTTGGGAGTGTGGATACTGGTGTTAGTCCATTTTTGGAGGCCCAAATTTTTTGCAATGGCCAAGAAGTTGGAGAAGATGTCTGCAAAATCAGTGCATGAGGTTCGTAGTGGGATTTGGTGTATAGACTACAAAGTGAAGGGACATGCAAAGGATAGTTTCCCTCAAAATTTGGTGTGTGCTATGGCAGTAGATTGCACTATCTTCCATGGGGATCATGATGCAAGTAGATGCCCTCTACTCTAGCATGTAATACGTAAGAATGTTTCTTGCTACTACAAGATATGCACCTCTACAACCCATGATACCAAGGATTGTAGACTGATTGATCAGATCCATGATGCTATTGATCTAGGTGTGTGCCAGACTAGCCTTGCAAGTAGTTCTAAGGATGATGACTATCATTATGAAGGGCGCGCAGATGGAGGGGCACATGGAAGAGGTTTTCGTGGGGGATTTTGTGGTCATGGTAACCATGGCGGAGGACAGAGTGAGTTCCCATGAGGAACATGTTATAATTTTGGATCTACAGAACATTATAAACATGAGTGTCCTGATCTATTACAATGCTCATGGTGCAGAAAGAAGCACAAGTATGAAGAGTGTCCAGAACTTTATGAGCATATGAACCAACAACACTGGAAAGACAAGGGTGCTGCTATGGTGAGCGTCAAGAAGGTTGATTCACAATGGATGCCAAGAGTGGCACGTGAGTTAGAGCTAGAACCTGTACTGGTGACGACGTGAGAAGAGGTTGTGCATGTCAGGGAGATTCCAAGACCAAGGACACTAGTTTCTAGAGAGGAGGTAGTACATGGAAAGTACCCAGACCCTACCCATAAGAAAGAAGTGTACCAGGAGACTATGGACATGATTCAAAGTTTACAAGGGGAGATCCAATGTCTCAAGGAGAAATCAAGGCAGGTGGAGCAATAAAAGGATAACGAGGTTCCAAAGAATGACCTGGATGAGGTCAAGGAAGTATGTAAAATTTTGAGGCAAGAGAATATTATTCCCTTGCTAGGAGAATGGCTGAGGGAGAAGGTACCACGTGCCAGAGCAGAGTGTGAAAGAAAGGTTTTACATGCAAACCTTCCTCCTCACAAGCCTTGAATATGACAAGGATATTACTTTGAATGTGGTTGTTGATGGATGGCTTCTAAGAAATATCCTCATCAACACAGGAGTAGAGGTGAATGTTCTTACCTTAGATGCTTGGCATCAGATGGGAAGGCCTGCATTGCATCCATCTTCAAATGTGTTGTATATGGCAAACAAGACTAAGGCAATGCCCATTGGAGTCCTGAAGGATGTAGTTATCACCATTCAAGGGGCCAAGTTCACTAGAGACTTTGAAGTCTTGGAGCTTGCCGAGGAAGACAACTTTCTAGCGTTGCTTGGGAGCCCATGGTGTTACAAGAACAATGTTGACATAAGGTTTAACAAAGGGTATATCAGCTTCGAGAACAAGGAATAACAGGTGGTCATTCCTTTTACAGATGGGAAGTCAACATCCTACATGGAGCCACTAGGAGAAGAAGTCCTTGATAGAATCTATGTGTGCTCCATCAGAGACCCTAAGATAGTTCACCCCAAGGAGGGAGTTATCCAGTTTGAGGATGCTTAGTCCTTAAGTGATACCACTAGTGTGGCATGTGATAATTGGGCACATGGAACTTATGAGTTAATTGGGTGACAATTAAAAGGATTTGTAACAAGGGTGACAAAGGTGCTCAGTCAAGCACCTAGGAGGAAAGAAGTTGCCAAGTTATTCTGGAGGGGCATACCCTGAAATTTTCCTGTAGGAAATGGAAGCTTAGTGGAGAAATGAGGATGAAAGAAGAGGGATGCTCAACTATAACCTACTCGGGACTATAGTGCATTGGTGGGCTACACATCAGGAGAAATCTCCTGGAGTGGCATCCAAAGGTGAGGATTATGTTTTCTGTAAGGTTCTCTAGGAGCAACGCGCCCACAGTTATACAAGACTATCATAGCAAAGAAACCACTTCATTTCATATCCAAGTGTGCGAGGAGGCCTAGATGGGAAGCAAAGAAGTGTTGTCACCTTTGTTATGGGTACATAAGTTGTATTCCACCTTACAAGGATGTGTGCATGCTTGGTACGTTCATTCGGAGATGTGTCGTCAGACGGGTAATTGGCAAGAGTTGGTGGCTGATCTCATTCAAGCTTTCGAGTATAGGAGTACCAAACCATTAGTGGATAAGGTGTTGTACAAATGATCAAGCAACCTTACAATGGGAAACAATGCAATGGCAGAGGATAGGATACTAGAATTGTTGGGTGAGCCTTATTTGGAGATATGTCTCAATGAGGAAGAATTAGAGGAAGTGCATTTTGAGCGCGCGTGTATGGAAAAAAGCAAAATGGTCTATGTCATAGATGATAGAGAAGAGATGGAGACATTGGATGTTAGTCATTCAGAGGGTACACATGAGGTCATAGACATCGCTGATGAGCGAGCACATGCCTACCATGAGCCCTTAAAGATGAAGAAGGTTAACATTGGGATGGAGGCAGAACCTAAGGAGGCTATCATCGCCGACTATTGGTTGGAAAAAGAAGTTTCAAAGATCATTGATCTGTTGCACGAGTTCCAAGATTTGTTCCCTCGTGGGTACCATGAACTCAAAGGTGTCCACCATTCCTTGGGGGAAATGAAGATCAAGTTGAAAGAAGGTGTGCACCCGATTCAAAAGAGGCCTTATCGGATGAATCCAAATTTGTGCGTACAGGTTAAGGAAGAGATAGATAAAATGATAGCATTTGGTATCATTGAGGTAGTGGAAGAGTCAGAATGGATAATCCTGATGGTTATCAGTATTAAGAAGGATGGTAGGATAAGAATTTGTGTTGACTATAGGGATCTGAATGCAGTGTGTGTCATCGATCCCTTTCCAACCCCCTTTACTGAAGAAATTCTGGAGGGAGTAGACGGGTGCGAAGTCTACTCTTTCACAGATGGATTCTCAGGATACCACCAAGTCAGGATTGCAAGGGAAGATCAGAGAAAGACAACTTTTTCCACTGAATGGGGAAGTTTATCCTACATGGTTATGCCCTTTGGACTGAAATAATGTGCTTGCTGTGTTCTTGTTCATTATGGTACATGTGTTCCAGGACTTCATCCATAAGTTTCTTCAAGTTTATCTGGATGACTGGACTGTGTATGGACTGGTGAAGGACCATTGTGACAACTTAAGACTGATGTTTGAGAGATGTTGGCAATTGAGGATATCCCTCAACATTAAGAAATGTGTCTTTTCCACTCCATTTGGAACCCTGTTAGGGCACATTATATGCAAAGATGGCTTACTGGTGGATCCCACCAAAGTTGCAGTTATTGTAGGATTAGGGGAGCCTACTAGTCAAAGTGCAGTGTGTGGATTCCTTGGACACACAGGGTATTATAGGAAGTTCATCAAGGGGTATGCCAAGATCACCATGCCCTTAGAAGAATTGTTGAAACGTAAAAGTGCCTTTCATTGGGGAGAGGTGCAGCAGAAGGCATTTAACACTTTAAAGGAAAGGCTTGTCACGGTGCCCATATTATGTTTTCCTTCTTGGGATAAGCCTTTCCATGTGCATGTGGATGCCTTAGGGACAACTATGGGAAAAGTGCTAGTACAACCTGGTGAGGGAATTGTGGATCATCCCTTGAGCTTTGCAAGTAGGAAGTTGACACCAGCAGAGCAAAATTACACAACTACTAAGCACAAAACATTGTCAATGATTTACATGCTGTATAAGTTTAGGAAATATCTATTGGAAATGACCTTCATATTCTACACAGACCACATGACATTGAAATACTTAGTCAAAAAACCCATTCTGCAAGGGCACATATGTCGTTGGGTCCTTCTATTTTAGGAGTTTGAATTTACAGTGGTGGTGAAGCTGGGAAAGAGCAATTCAGGGCCTGACCACTTATCAAGGATTGATTTAGGAGAGGATGCACAAAGCATCAAGGATACCATGCCAGACGCGTAACTATTTAGATTATGGCACATGCCCTCAGACTTGGAAGATATATCAATGTTTTTAAAAATAGGTGTGGCACTAGAAGGGATGAAGGCTCTGGAGAGAAAGCAGTTGGCAATACGCACCGCACCCTACATACTGATTAGTGGAGACTTGTATAAGTTAGGTCGTGATGAGGTTCTGTGCTGATGCGTATTGGAACATGAGTGCATAGCCATTATGGAAGAAGGACATGGTGGGATTGCAGGAGGACACTATGCAGGAAATGCTACCACACAAAATATTTTATTAGTAGGGATTTGGTGGGAAACCATCTACAAGGATTGCATTGAGTTTTGCAAGTCTTGTGACCATTGCCAGCACCTTGGAAAACCTAGAAAGAGAGATGAAATGCCCTTGCAACCAATAGCCAGTGTTGAACCATTTGAGAAATGGGCAATCAACTTTGTAGGACCAATTGTGCCAGCCACACAAAGGACTTGTTCACACTATATCATCACTTGCATTGATTACTTGACACGGTGGGCAGAGGCAACACCTACAAAGGATTACACCACAACAACAACTGCTAGATTTTTATGGGAGAACATAATTAGTAGGTATGGTTGTCCTTTAAGTTTAACAAGTGATAGGGGTACACACTTTCTCAATGAAACAGTTAGGATTTTGTTAGCAGAATTTATGGTGGCCCATCATAAGACTACCCCATATCACCCTCAAGAAAATGGAATTGTTGAGGCATTTAACAAGATACTAAGTCATACATTAACTAATATCTGTGATGTTGGAAGATAGGATTGGGATGATAAGGTATCATCCATTTTATGGGCATACAAGACAACCTATAAAAGGTTGAACAAGGCCACACCATTTCAATTGGTGTTTAGCGTGGAGGTTGTTTTACTAGTGGAATTCATGTTACCATCACTGTGTATAGTGCACGCAGGAGGATTAGTCAATGAGAAAGCACTGGAAGAAAGAATTGATAAATTGATGTAGTTGGACGAAAGGTGATCACTTGCTAGATGGAGTCAGAAGACAGAAAAAGCAAGACAAAAAGCATGGCATGATCGTCATATCAAGAACAAGAAGTTTGAAGTTGGGCAGTTGGTATTATTGTATGATTCCAAGTATCTGCACCATCCTGGGAAGTTGAAAGTCCATTGGTTGGGACCTTACATCAACTTGTGCACTCTTGATTCAGGTACTTACCAGTTACAAGAATCGGATGGGACGAGGTTACCAGGTCACTTCAATGGTAGTAGGTTGAAGCCCTACTATAAACAAGTCTTCTTGGTGTTTGTAAATAAGGAAGTGTTGCCAATTAGTCTAGAATTGCCTTTATGCTTTTTATTTTCTTGTGTTTCCATTTCTTGTTTCTTGTTCCTCTCTTGTGTTTTATTTTGTGCCTTGTGCACAGGTAACCACATTATTTTTCCAAGGTTGTGTATGCGCAGAGGACTGCACATCTATTTTAGTGCGGGGTGGAGTGATGTGAAGTATAGGCCCATAATACAAGATTGAACTAGCAGTAGAAGTTACGGTAAATGGCTTGGTTGATGGATAAAAGCGTGTAAGGTGTAAGAAGTGCGTAAAGAAAAGAGGTGGATGAGAATAGTTGGAGTAAAATAGGCTTTGCAGAAGCCACGTACAAAAAGGATGAAGAGCGCAAGAACAACATGAGGTAGGTGAGGGAAAAAATTAGGTAAAGGACAAAAGAAGTTCCTTCGGTTGTAGATGCACACGTAAGATTATTTGGTCGAGTTGGATTTTTTGTGTGTCAGAAGGTTGTAAAGGGTTTGGCATGTGCAGGATGTGGTGTGTAAGAAAGGGTGATTAAAATTGGCTTAGTGGAAAAATCCACATTTAATGTTAAAGTATTGTGGTAGGTGGTATAACATTTAATGCTGGAAAGAAGGAAAAGCTATAAATATGAAGTTGGACACTTCATTATTTTACCTTGCAATTACAAAGTGAAGAAAGATCTCGTGAACTAGGGCATCCAAAAGTGATTTATGCGAAGAAGAACCAAAGAAATATAAGAGTGCGTGAATAGGGTAGATCCACAAACCAGTGTGGAAGGAGTACACATGGGTGTGGGGAAGTTTTTTGAAGAAGCGTCGTCTTGTGGAAGGATTTTTCCAGTTAGGGTTTGGTGGCTAGGGCACAGAGTTAAAAGGGTTTCTTCACAAGATTGAGCTTTAGGTTTGGACAGAGTGGTAGAATAGAGCAAGGGGAAGAGGATTTAAGTATTAGCATCGAAAAGAAGAATGGCACGAAAGAAACCAATTGTTTCACCATAGAAAACAAAGGGCAAGGGAAAGGGAAAATAAATCACTACCATCACAAGCACCAACAAATAATGGTACGCGGAAATGCAGTACCCAGATGGGGCATCGCTAGGAAAAGAATGGGAGTCACACCTACAGAAGATGGTCGTAAGTATTATAATCATTGCACAAGCACAACAGAGAAGGAAATGGCCTTGGAGTTGGTTCACCCAACCAACAATAGGACATCAGAGGGAATGCCTATTTATAATGATGAGGAAAAGGTCAAATTAGAAAAGGGTGGGTTGTTGTAATTGTACGAGTTTCCCTACTTCAGAAAACCTAAGCACCTTTAGCAGTGGCTTATGTCACGTGTGCATGAAGATCATTTTTATTTTACGAGGTGCAAAATGCACATCACACCACAACTAAGATCCAAGTTCACATGCCTCAATTGTGAAGGAGATAACATTTATGATGACCTAAGCGATAAAGAAGCTATCAAGGAGACTATAGTTGTGTATGAATACAAGAATGGTTTAAGATAATTTGACATCTCAAAAATGCTAGACCCAGTGATGAGGATGGCTGCATGCTTGGTAAATAAGCTCAATGATCAATAAATATGGACACAAGTAAATAAGGCATGGTTGAATGTATGCCGAAAGATATCAGAAGGGACCATCTACAACTTATCTACTTTCATTGTGGATGAAACTATAAGTAGAGCGCAGGAGGGAGAGAAGATACTCTTTGTTAATATACTCCTCACTATTGTGTTCTTAGAGATTGGAGTGCCCAATAGGCCAGAAAAAATTGTTTGGGAATATCTAGAAGAGGATCCCTCGCTCGCAAAGAGGTTTGCAAAATACACTTGTGAAACCATGACAACCACTCACAAGGCACGCCTAGAGAAGTGGTATAAGAGAATGTGTGACACATTTGGGGCTGAGTGGAGAATCCCAGAGAAGTTTCCCACGCTTGTGAATGGAGAGGAAAAAATTATAGTATATCAACACTTCTGCATTGGCAGATTTAGGTTGACAGATGAGAACATGAGTCCGTGGTGAAAACTACCCTTCTCCTTCACTGCATTATACTTCCAAGCCAGAGTTAATCAGTTCAAGGAGGCCAAGAGTCTAAGGTTTAACCTTAGTGAGGTAGATGTAGGCCACCATGAGCTATGCCAGAAGCTAGTCTACCCCAAAAAATATGCGTATGTGGAGAGATATGTCTCCCACGAGATACAAACAATGAAGCCTGTAATATTTCCAATCGATGGAAGGGCTGCAATAAGGATATACCTTCACATAAGGCCAAAGTTTTAAAAAGGTGCTTACTTGGAGAATGATGTCTCCATCCCTGAAGACCCCATAAGAAGGAAGAAGGCTGCGCCTAGAAAGAGAGAAAGAGAAGAGCTGTAAAAGGCACCAAGTGTTCAAACTACACAGAAGGTAAGCATGTTGAAGACAAGCACTAAGCCTAGTACTTATGTATGGAAGAAGAAGTATCAAATCAAAGCAAAGACTCCAGAAGAAGAGGTGCTAAAGCATAAAGAACCCCTCACTCAAGAGTAATTGCCAAGGAAGAGATTACCTGCCAAGGGAAAAGAAAAAGAAGAATCTCCTTTATTGGAATCCCCAGTAAGGAAGAAGCAGAAGGTGATGGATGAGGACGATTCAGAAGAGATGGAGAGCCTAGATGCCTACATCGGTGACTGTTATCTCGTTTTTAGTGATTATAGCTAAAATTGAGATAACCATAGAATGTTTTTTACAAAACCTCCTAAAAATGCCCTTTGAAGGAGATTTTCAGGTTTTCGGGTTTCCATCGCATGGAAACATGTCTTTTACATGCTTCATGTTGAGTGTCTTCCGAAACCCGAAACCTGATTACATGCTAGTGTATCAGGTTTTCGAAACCTGGGAGCATCAGAACATACCTTACAAAAAACATGTTACATGTTGCTTGTTTCCCGAAACCCGAAACCCAAAATGATCCTTTGTGTCAAGTTTTCGGAACTCGATAGCATACAAACATGTCTTTTACATGCTTCATGTTGGTTGATTCCCAAAACCCGATTTGTTACTAAAACCTTTGTTTCGGGTTTTCAGAAGTGCTAAGCATGATGACATGGCATTAATGCCGAGTTGTCGGTTAGTTGACACACGTGTCAGAGGAGGTGTAATAAATGCTAGGGTTTTATAAATAGTCCAATTTTACACGTCATTTCTACCTGACATATTTTCAATGCGTGGATTTTTCGTACATCTCCTTCGACCTCCAAACCTGACTGAACTTCTTGATCGACTTCGTGATCCATCTTCGACCATTTTTTGAATTTATTGAAGGTATTTTTCTCTTCTTATCATTTTGTGGTCTTTGGGTTTGTTTTTGAAGTGTTCTTTTGACATTTTCCCTCTTTGCTTTTTCTTGCCTCTGGGTTTAGGGTTTAGGGTGGTTTTCTTCATTTTCTGTTGAATTTCCATGAAACCCCATTTTTGAAAACTCATCCTGGGTGTTTTCTTATTTTCTTCCATGGATATAATCTTATAGTTTTTGGGAATAATCTATAAAACCTAACTTACACGCTTGGTAGAAATTTTACTTGTTCTGACATCCCAAAAACCTGACACCTTTGATTCAGGTTTTACAGGGTGTCTGACACTATTTGGTTTTTGCAGTGTATCAGGTTTTACAAAGTGCTCAACATCCTATGACTTCCGCTTGTGTTGGGGTTTTCAGATTGTCTGACATCTTCCAACTTCCGTAGAGTATCAGATTCCGTAGGGTGCTCAAAATCACATGATTTCCACCTTATGTGTCAGGTTTTTCGAAGTGTCTGACACGACCTAGTTTCTGATATACTCTGCAGTGTGGTGGGTCTGTAGGATTGCTCAGCAAGCTCCCAAGCCTGATTGTTCAAACAAGAGTTATCTAGGCATTCTTTCTTCAAGACTTCTCATGTCGGATCCTAGATCATCTAAGGATAATTCAGGCAGGTCAAGAAAGATGAAGTACAAGTACCGAAAAATGGAATCCCCTTCCTACATAGATTGCAACTACAACATCCGAGACACGGAGTTTGGTAACGTAGACATGGAGGACTTTTGGAATAGAACCAAGGAGTCTTCTCAGAGTCCCTAGATGAAGTCAATAACCAACAGTGGCCTCCCTCTCGCAGCAGGATTCCCAATGTCTGCTCAATGCCCTGAGTTCATTCTAGCTTGTGCTTCCAATTATGACTTAGATTCCCACTCAGTGAAAAATCAAGCAGGAGAAACCATAGTGAAGTTGGACAGAGGTTACTTTGATGACCTCTTAAGATTGCCCAACTTTGAGGAATATGTCGATGTAGATCTTAAGTCAGCACAGAAAGCCTGGGAAAAATATCAAGAAGATTTCATCAAACATGTGAATAAAAAGTTCTTGATCAAGGCCAAGCCAGCCATCTCTAGGTTTCCCAAGTTTGTCCCCAAGAGTGATTTCATCCTTGAAATCAGTGACATCATCACCCTGTTGAGTTGAGTATTTAGACTCCTTGAGTCAAGAGACTTCCAAGGGTGGATGTATCAATTCATGGTCATTATAAAGAAGAATGAACAAGGGATTGATTGGAGTAGTCTTATAAGTAATGAGATTGATTCCCAGATGAAGACAATCTTGACTACTGGTAAGTTTTATATGTCATCATATGTCACCTATGCAGCAGTGGGCATGAGGAATTATCCAAGGTTGGACGTGAAGGGAAGTAGGTCAACTGAACATATATATCGGTATTTCCCTCAGCTAACAATGAAGGGGTCCGAGGATCAATTCAAAAGAGTGAATGACACCTTCTTTTATGAGAACATATGTATGCTGAACCTTGATTTAAGAAAGAGAAGAGTCTCTGATGAGGCATGGGATGAAGTATCAAAATGGGGTTGTATCTTCTTGTAGTTCAAGAAGTTCACATACCTTTAGGTGGTCATGTACCCGGGTGATCCTTTTCGATTGCCTAGGGTCCCAGGTGATAAGTTGATCCTGATGGAGTTGGTTAGACAATTGTTGGATTTTCAAAAATTCCAACAAAGTAAGCACAAGGCCGTCGTATCTTTTCCTATTTCCATCGGAAGGTACACATGCTCAATAATGGTTAAAGCCGAGAATGTGGTGCACGCACTTTAGGACAAGTTGAAGAAACACATGAAGCACATAGATGGATTTTATTTTTGAGGAGTCCTTAAATCATACGGGACTTTATATCTACATGTGCCCAACATAGAAGACATTTGGGTTGATTTTCAGGATGAAGTTGTCATCCGAAGAAAGGACAATAATAGGGACAATTGAAGAAATCCAGATGCTATATTTATCTAAAATTCTAGAGGGCACCACGGATAATGAGAGTGTCCTTGACACCTCGTATGATGGGTTAAATGAAGACCAATATGTATTCCCAGCCATTGATATGTCCATCGCTGAGAAAGCTTCTATTGTAGGAAGAGCTGCTCAAATTCTTGCCCGTACTAAGGCATGGCTCATTTCTTGGGGAATGAGTTATAAAGAAGGAAGTTTTTCAAAGCTAGATACTTTAGAAGTAGGACCCTCCAAGGGAAAAAAGGAAAAGGAGAAAAACCCTTCCAAGAATCTAATAAAGGTTAAGTTTGTCAGAAAGGGAGAAGAGCAAGGGAACACACTAGTGGCCACTCTCCCACAAATGGTTGAGGTTCTTGATTCACCTCCACCGCCAGAAATAGGAAATCTTCCTTCAGGAGAAGAGGTTGGTCAACCTTTCATTCCCCTTTTCTTTGACAGTTCATCAGAGGTAATTCTTTCTCTTATCTCTCAAGCTCTAATTTCAGAATCATTACCTCCCCCCATTCAACCTCCTTTGCTTCATGTTTCTTCACCAAGTTCCTTAGCCATGGCTAGCATCTTTTTCGGCCTCTCACCTCTCCCCACTGGACCCAAGATAACCATGGATATATGCCTCCTCCTTCTACACCTTCATTATATGTTTCCATGGACACTACTCTTGCAGTAATCACCACTCCACAAGCAAACCTTCCTCCACCTGAAGATGTGACCATAACACCTACAATGGGAGAAAATTCTTCCAATATGCCTCAATGGTTAATAGATCAGACCCCAAGGAAGAGGAAGGTGGTAGTTCCCCTACCAGCCTTTGATTTCAGTTCCCTCAAGGTCACTCCTACCAAGTTTGCCAAGAAACCCAAAACATTTTCAAGGATTTTAGTGGATGCCTTAGGGCATAAGTTTGTAGAAATTACCACTCCTGCAGTTGATAAAACCAAGGATGATATAATGATCACCGATTATTAGATCACAAGGGTTGATCTAGTAAAAGTAAGAACTGAAGGAGCACAACAAGATGGACAAGATGCCATGAATGTGTTGTGTCAGAAACTAAAGGAAATAAAGGAAAACAAAGATGAGATAAAAGAGAAGTTATAGTAGCTGACAGAAGTGCTACTCAAGCTCTCAAATCCTCATGAGTCAACACCATCATCCTCTACTCCTATCAGGTTCGATTTCTCATCGGTACCCATGATTGAGAAGATTAATGAGAAGGGGAGAACGGTCGATGAATGAATCCAGAGGCTGCTCCTACAAGGAAAAGAAGTCATTGATGACACCGTGGAAGTCTACAAATCCTTGGAGGATATAAAGAAGGATGGAGAGAAAATGGATGATGAATTTTTAGCAGAAATCAGGAACCTAGAGTTAACTTTTGAAGCTCTCCATATGCTGAAACAGGTTCCATCCCGCACTTTGGTCGAAGAAGGCATCATTCCAGATGGGGACAAGCATTTTCAACTAACCAAATCCATTAGATTCAGGATAAAGATTCTCAATGAAGCTTGTAGAAAATTGAGGGAATCAAGAGATCAATTGGTTGATGGCATGAATGACATAGAAGAAGAGCTAATCAAGATATACGCTAAGGTGTTGAATGAAAGCTTGAGTATTCTGCCTGTTGATGATCTTTACAAGCAAATCCAAGAATCAATTCAGCATGAATCAACTTATGGCTTTGGCTTGGAAATCATTGATAGGTTTGTGAAAATTGAACATTCTTTGGAAACACTAAGGAAACTCAACAAGAGACTGAAGAAACTTCCTGGCAACGCTAGTGATACTTAGGAAACATGTAAAGTTTTGAGTGATCATTCCACTGTGCTCGATGAAGATGAGATACAGGGTATAATCTGAAAGTTCCAAGAATTTTGGGATAAGCAGGATTTGTTGGAGGAAGAAAAAGATGATGAAACAAAATATGCATTAATGTTACATGTCATTTCAATCCTGAAATCGACATGTCTTTTTCATTTTCGTTTCGTCATGTAGGAAGAAAATTTTGACTTGGTCTCTTGCGTGAGAGTCAAGCAAAATATGACTCTCATTAAAAAGACTATTTTCTAGGATTTATCCTATTTTCTCTCAACTCGTTTTATTATAAATAAGGGATGCTTATGCATTCCAAAGGGTTGATATTTTTGGAATATTGAGAACTATTGTGAAGAAGAAAGACTTTGTGTTTTCTTTTAATCATTTGAGGAATAGAAATTGATGTTATTTTGCAAACTTTGTGTTGTGAGATGTATCTTTCTTAAGATATTGTTCTTATGTTCATAATCTTAAGCTATTCTTTGTTTAACATCTTGATTGTTCTAATCATTTCAAACATTACATTTGTTATCTGAAGCTCGTATGATTATTTTGTGCTCTGTGTTTACTCGAAAGAAAATACGTTCCTCTCATTTCCTTTCCATTGTGTTTCTTCAATAATAATAATTTCTTTTCTGATCCATTTCACTTCGAAAACAACAATATCTTCACCTATTATGGATATGGATTTCAGGATTCCATCCCAACCCCAATGGTTAGGTTAGTGTGAATAATGTATATATTATTTCTGTTGTGTTTAAGATTAGTAATAAACAAACAACCTCACCTATTTTTGAGGAGGGATTTAATCCCATGTATTATGGTTGAACCTCATATTTTGGCTTGAAAAAATATCCAACCAACAGTGACACAGATGATGACGAAGATGAACTAGGAGGCGAAGGCCATCCCATCTATGAAATACATGATTATGAAGAATAAAGAGATGAGAAATATAATGAAGAAGATGGGGAGAAGGAGGATGAAGAAGAGGCTGAGACCTAAGGCAAGGGTGTATGTGGGAAAGAAGTTACAAAAGAACAAAGGACCCCAAGCCTCACAAAGAAATAGGTAGACGAGGCTGCAGAAAAAGAAGTATAAAAAATCATCAAGGACCTGGAAGAACAAGAAGTGGAATGCAGCCCGGATGTGGTGATGAAGGAAGCTGAGGAGGAGAGCGTAGAGAAAGAATATGGCAGCATGGGAGGAGATCCCAGTTTGGATGTAAGTTTTCCAAAGGCCACACGCATAGGGAGGAAGAGCGTAGAGGCATCACAAGTGCAAGGAATGGGCTACATTGATGATCCAAATAAGGTTTTTTGTGCGCACTTCTAGAGCACCGTGCCGACAAAACAACTTCTAGTCATGACTTCATTTGATGAGGAAGGTGCATACCCTGAGACATAGAAAATGTTGTCATGGGCATTTGAGTCCCACATTGATGAGCCAGAATTTGAAGTAAGCCAAGGGGCATTGATGCAAGTTCCAAAGAAAAAAGGGACAAACCCCTTGGTGAATGCTCAGAGGTTATCAGATGAGAAAATCTGCAACATGCTCAAGAAATTCTCAGTTGAGGTTGAAGCCAAGCTTTTCAGGAGAAATGACAGGGTAAAGTTCCCAGAGGCAGATTTGGAGACCAAGGACTTGAAGAAGGAAGAGCTAATTAATGCTAAATTAAGGCATGAGTTTAAATATGATAAGGAAGAGCTAATCAATGCTAAATTAAGGCATACAAGAATATAAAGATGATCACTGATGCCATTTTCCTTAAACATCTAGACTTAACACTGCCTGTGTAAAAGTATGGATCATCCTTGCAATGCCTAGAGGACTTGACCCACATACTCACCATGGAGAGGTGAAAAACTTCCCTAGAATCAACAAAGAAAGTGTTGGTGCGCCAAGAAAAAGAAAATAATATGAAGGTGGTGGAGATTTTTGCTCAGTACAACAAAATCCTCGCCAATGTAAAATCTACCATGTAAATTACTGAGGCTACCTATGATAACTGTGCAGATAGAGATATATTGGAAAGTATCCTAGTTACCACCCATGAAGCGAAACTCAAGGAGTTCCAGGAAAAGAACAAGGGGAATAGGGCAGAGCGGGACAAGATCTTAGCTGAAGTAGAAAAGAATTCAGAGGCCATTGAGACCTTGTGGGGCTCAATCAAGAGCCGAATAAAGGAGTTGTACCCTCGAATCACTCAGAGGATGGACGCACTTGAGGATTTGGGCAAGTAGATGGAAGAGATTGTGGAAACAATGAGTGCTAAGGGAGAGGGGCTGAGTTTTGAAGAAGTGAGCATGCTGGTGGGGGATCTCTGTTAGCAGGCTCAGAGCAAGGTCGACACTTGGGGAAAATTAGAAGCTGATTTAAGAAAGGATTTCCCTCTCCTCATCTAGAAGTAAACTAGTTCCCCATTCTTTCATTCTTTTCCCCATTTCTTCATTCCTTATTCTTCTCGACTATTTGTGAGGATCTGCCATTTCTTTATTTCCTTTATTGAAAAGTGTTTCTGAGGATGGAGAACAAGCATAATATGGGGTGATGTTGGCCCCCAAAATATATGGTAATTATAAGAAGGTGTGTGGGTGTGCGGGACCTAGTCAAAGAAGGGCACGCGGGTTGAAGGTGCGCAAGGCAAAATGGTTTTTTTACTTAGTCATATTCAGCACCCCAGTCAGGACTTTAGAAAATCATGACCCTTGTGGATAAGGTGCCATATTGGTGACTGTGGGATCAAGAATGGAATATTCCAGGCATGCAATGGAGGGTTATAGAGGAGCATCATCATGGAGAGTTGAGAGATCAGGTCTGTGAAGGCATGCTCCCATGGAGGACCACTTTGACACTTGGTAACTGATCTGTAACTTTTGTAAGGCATAGTGGTGGGTGCTAAGGATATATATACAAGCACCTAGTAGAAGAAAAGGAGAGAGTGGAAGAGAGGTGAAGCCCTATAGAAAACAAAATGGAGTATGTTATGGCTAGGGATTAGGAGAGCTCTGTGAGTGATAGCATATATAAGGGGATGAGTTCTCATTTTTCTTTGTAATATGATGAGAATAACATAACTCTGATGCATGACTTGAATCTGTATAATATGAGGATCTGTTATGACCTCAAGGAATGTAATGTGGGTTATTAAATTTGATAGTATGAATATAATGCTTCATTATAAATCATATGTGTTCAATACTCATGCATTTCCTTTCTGTATAAATTATTTCCATGTGTTGCTTGCTATTTCTTTTACCTGTATACAATGAGATGAATTTTTTTCCTAAAGTTCATAAGAATGTGGTTTAGTTCCTTTTTGTCTTGCATTTGATTGTCTTTTCTAAGATGATGCATTCTCACAAAACTCACATAAAGGAGAGACTCAGTTCCCGCACGTGCCTCAGGTGATCACCCAGTGCGTTCTGGCTGATAGGCTGACACACATGGGATTTTTGTGTTCTGTGAAGGGTACAAAAATGACTATGATAATTTCTTTTTCAAGTAATTCGAAAGAATTTTTAATGATTTTTGAGCACCTTCAAATGGTTTGATTTGATGTCAATCATTTATGCCTTTTAGTAATCTACCTCGAAACACACACAATCATTGTCATATCTTTCTAAGCTGAGTGTTTTCACATGTGTTGTATCATATCAAGACAATTTCCTCCTTTTTATATGATATCGGTATGTTTCACACTTATCTCCTTCGTGCGGGTATCACAGACAATCTCAACAATCAACTCATCATGATTGTGCTCGACTTAAATCACCAACTTTATATTTACTATAAATTTCCATCACTTCTCCTATAAATTTACATCCCTTCTTTTGAGTGTGAAAAAATTTGGTGGATTTTCTTTGTCTGCAACATGGTGGGAGTGACAGTAACATACAGTTTGAAGGAAATCTCCTATGAGGATTTGAACTTAGTTTTTGATTTATCAGGCCTAGATGAAGGATTTGTGAGGATGCTATTCGGAATTGTGGATCTAGAAGACTATAATTGGGCCATTGACAGTCCAAGTTGTTTGTATGGATTTGATCTGAAGGCTCATTAGAATCAGTCCCATCTTTTTCAGGTGGGAGCATCAAAAGACTCTTGAGGTATTGAAGCAATTCTGGATCAAGAGCAGGCCATCTTTGAAAGGTGCAATTGACAAAATATGCCTTTTCATCTACAATAAAGAGTTCACTATGAAGGAGATTCCTTTAGAATCTTATGGCTTGGTAAAGGGGTTTATATAGACACTATTCCTACTCTTTTTTGTAAGGTGAATGAGTTGGAACAACGTGTTTCTTCCTTGAAGAAAAATCCCACATAATCTCCACTTTCTCAACCTCCTGAAGTGTCACCATCAATTATGCAAAAATGCAAGGGTGAATCCATCTCCAAATATCCTAATCATCTTTCTCTAAAAACCATGGTGATTGGACTTCCAACTATAACAAACATTCCCATTCCACCCTCTACCTTCAAAGCATTAGGGAAGAAATCAATTTTCAAGGGTGGTTTAGATCTCTAGGGGTGGGTTTCTTCTTATGAGAAGAAAATGGAGCTGGTCAACATGTTGGATGGTCCTAGGGTAAATATTGATGATCTCATGGCTTTGGGCATGTCTCATGGTTTGGTAGGGGACATTCTATTTGTGCAAATGGAAATTGGGATAGAAGAATTTGTACCTAGGAAGAATAGGTTTGTAAATAAGGTTCCTTCTTTCAGGGAGGAATTCTCAATAGTAGAAGACTAGGTACTTTTCCTTTAGTCCCTTTTTGATATAACGTAAAAAACCTTTTCCTAGGTGGGGCCCCTATAGATCCCCATTTTGATTTATTTTTCAAATATAAAAGATTCAAGATGTTACAATGAATTTCATGTTAATAATAGATTTAGAATTGTATTAAAAAAAATCCCACTTCATTGTTCTGTATTTCATACATATTTAAAAATCACAATTTAAAAACACTATTCAACTATCACTATGAAAGTATCGATTGAAAGAAAGAAAGTTTTATAGAAAAGATAAGCATAAGATTTCTCATGGTTTACTAGGGCCATCTTCAAGTTCCTTCACACTGTTTTGTTATGTTTTTATGATAATATTTCATTATATGCATGAAACATTTGAAATATTGGGATAAGGTCATCTTCATCAATTATGACCTGAAACATGAATATCAACATTTTATCTCTACGTACTCCTTGAAATTTTGGCCTTGCAACATTACCCTTTATTATTTTCTTTGACAACTTGGTCATGTATTGCTCCAAACCAACAAACTTCTGGATAATATCATAACTAAACATTGGACTCACTACATTAGGTTTTCTATGTACATTTTGATCTAAGGATTGTACCAGATTCTTAACGCCCCAATCGCGATAGGTCAATTTGTTCTCTATCACAAGTTTTCCTAACCACTCATCAATTCTATCTATGTGCTCTACTATCTTTTACCTTTCAGAAAGAATAATTTCATGAATCTGCTTGAGATTTTTCACCCTTAACTTGATAGCTCCTTCATAAGTATGTTGTATTACCTTTTCTTCAGGAGGAAAAATATGTTCATCTTCCACTAATTGATAATCTAATTGAACTAGTGCTTCCATTTTAGCAAGAATTCTTCCCATAAGTACAACTCATCTCCACATTTGCTAAGTTGATCACTAACATCATTAAACAATTCTGTCAGTTTTTTATAGCATTCTACTACCTCTTGAATAATCTTATTTCCTTTTTTAATCAACTCCTCTTTCTATTTATCCACAACACTTGCCATTTTTCTAGATCTGTCAGCCTCTTCTAGAATATGAGGTGTTATACTGGTAATAAAATCTCGCCCTTCCTCTACAGACTATACCCATTTCTATATGTATGAAAATAATATTTTAACTTATTCCTTTAATATCCTTTTAGACACCCTATCATCATCAAATTTATGCAACAAACCCTCAACAACTAGTGTGATATCTTGTTTTAATGTTTATCTGGTAGGTTTCCCAAAATGAATATGTTGGACATCATAATCACTCAATGAAATTTCATCCTTTGATTTACCTTAGTGAGGGGTTGCAATTTCTAGAGTTCTAAACCCTTGTCCTTCTACATGAGTCTTGGTAAGGACTTTTTCATTTTTTGAAGGCTTTTTGGACTTTGGGAAATTTATACTTGTGATGTCTATAACCTTTTCTGAAGAAACTTATTTTTCCACATCTGAAAGCAGTCCTCCTAGCCAACCAGTTGTGAGAGTGTTTCCCACTTTTTCTCCTTGTGATACAAGTTGAGGATTTTCAGAAAGAACAACCAACTGTTTAGATGATTCTTGAGGATCTTGCAATAATTGCACTTCTTCTTGCATCTTATTCACTTCTAAGGTTGGCTCTTTAGATTCATCATGCATTGTTACTATTTCCAATTTCTTCTTTTCCTAACCCGGAGTTTGGGACTGGCTAGTTATTTCTTGAGTCATTTTGTTAATTGGTTATTTTCCCTTGTCCTTGAATTCTACAAGAATAACAATCATTTTTTTAGTTTCTCTTGGGGTTTCTCTAATTGGAATTGTCACCTTGGGCAATTCCTCTTTCTTTGTATTATGTGCCTCCTTTAAAGGCCGATGTTCAGTAGACATATCTTTCTGAGTTGGAATATTGGTGAGTTTGTGTTTTATCAATTCATCTTCTTGTTGTTCAGTATACCTGAACCCATCAACTGATTTTCGACCCTTTTCATCAATTCACACATTTTGTTTATCATTAATCTCTATTGTTTGAGTGGCCTCTTTTATGGTCTGCACCATAACTTCCCTAATAGGAAACGTACCCTGAAATGATTCATCACCTACTATACCTTCTACTTCCTTTTGAGAATGATCCTTAGTGAATACAATGTTCTTTGTAGATGCTCCACTTGTAAGACCTTGAATCACTGATTCCTTTGCTTTAACAGTTGATGACTGGGAAACTTCCTTCATTTGTTCATCTACTTGAGAAACACTCTCACTTTCAACTGTATAATTTTCAATTGTTACATCAAAATGTTCTAATAAGGGCATTTCCCCAAGTATATCTATGTCCATTACCTCAATTGGACTTCTCACTTGTTCATGTGATTGACTGTACTGAGGTAAATATTGATCCTTAAATTGCATTGCACTAGATTCCTCTGGCCCCTTTTTTGTCATAGGTTGATTGGGAATGGGAATAATATGAGTTATTTGTTCTTGAACCAATTATGTCACTATCCCCTTTGAAGTCAAAAATACAACTACAACTTCTAGTTGTACATGTGGATAAACTTGAATTACTCCTTGATTAGGTGATGAAAATGCGTGATCTACAAATGTGGCAACCAATTTCTTTTGATTATTGGTGAGTGGGGTTGGATTAATAACTTCAAGCTCTCTACTTCTATGTTTATTTGATCCAACTTCCTTTATTAGTCTACCAACATCCCTTACCAGTGGTGATATTATATTTGCGTTCTTTGTAACCCTATCAAAATATCTGAGGCTAGGTGCCTCCCTTTCTTTGGAAATTTTCCCTTTGAGTTTTGGGTTAGGATTTGGCAAGAATCCTCTCATATTTTTCTCCATACTAGATGACCCTGGCAATATTACTATGGGATTTATCATTTTGTTTACACTTATGCCCTTAGCTTGTATAGGCACTTCCAGAGTGATAGGGGCATTCTGTATGGATTTAAAGAGCATTTCTTATGTCTTTTGTTTCAAAGCAGACATAGAAGTTCTAGTCCCACTGGCAGCAACAGTCTACTCATCAATGATACCTGAAGTAGGTTTCCTGGTGGGAAATTGAGGAAATATTCCTCCTAATGGATCAATCTTATCAGCTCCTTATTTTAAAGGGGGAATATCTTCCTTCAAAATTCCCAAATCTTTGAACTCGTTCAATACCTTTGTATTTTGTATGGACAAATCCATACCTTTCCCTTACAACCAAGTCAAGGTTTGACTCATCAATTTGGATATCATTTTATATGGATTATCTGATTCTTCCTCATCCCAGAGTATGGGAGCAATTAGCTATGCCCCAATATTATGGCTAATATAATATTGAATCACTATCTGTTGATCATCATCTACTCCTTGAGGTACTACAATAATCTTGAAGTCAATAATCTACATAAGAGTCATCCTTGAAAAATCCCAAACTCAGACCTCTTCTTCATCTTTGCAGTTCATCCAGTAATCTTTAAAATGAGGTTCATGTTCATTTGAACTCCCCAAATTTGAACTAACAATCCATCTGATGTCATATTGGGACCTTGGTTCAATTTTTTCCATTTCAAATCTTTCCATCTCTTCTTATAGCAATCTATCTTTTGCAATGGAGGGGCAAGAATAACTCCCAATATTGATAGGAAATTTAATATTGGTCTTATGCTTTCCTGCAATTAATTTGTGCACTATTGCTAATTGTCTTGAAAGCTCACAAAGGGTCCACTTGTAATCTACATATCTAGGAAATTTACACGGTTTCCCATCAAATCCACTAGCTCTAATATAAGTGAAAAACCTGTGCTGAATAAAGAAGCAACCATACTCTAGTTTTATATTTTTAGCCTCTTCAGATATTTTGTACTGCTCCCATTCAGGTTTGAAAAGACATATTACAGGTGCAAAAAATGCATCATTTAATTACCTCACATTTCCTTTCCAGTTTTTCAAACATACCTGGGGATAAACCTCATATACTTTACTATCTTTGAAGCATGCCTTTTGTGGGAGGCCAGGGAAAATATTATGATTTGCAATATTGTAGATGAAGCATGCCATCATATAGAATTCAAGATTAGTAGTGGTACCCATGTTAATTTTTGTAGATAATTCAAAGAGTTGTGTATGGATTGATGTAGCTATAAGTGTAGCCCAAAAAATTCTTCCTTTATTCTCCAAAATGACCCATATGAATGGGCACATCCACTCCTTGAATTCATAAGCCTCATCCATGACAAAAATTATACTCAATAACATAATTATGTCTTTGAATTATTCCATGAATTGTGACCTGACCAACTTCTTCGGATTTCTTGTGGTAGCCTTTCTATCTGTCAACAACCATTTTGTATTCGTGATTCTGGCATAGTCTTTCTTTTTAGCCTCATAATCATCATGGGCTAATTTGATACTTATGGTTATTGGTCTCACAATGTTTGGTATCCCTAGCATCAATCTAAATGCTTTGGGTGTTAAGGTCAACACTCCTTCACCACTTTCATCCAAGACTTCTCTTTTTTCTAGATCATAATTTTCAGCACAAAGTCTTACCAACTCAGGACAATGCATAGAGGGAGGACAACTGGAGACTAGGGCAATGTGGCTAGCCTCAATGGATGCCATAAATTGACTGTTGTTGGGATCATGGAGCCTTCAAAGAAAACAACATTTAAAAAATTTGTGTCCATAATTTTGTCCAAATTACTGGTAATACTGGAGGTGATGTGAAATTCCGATGCCATGGGCTTCATTTTATATGCTTTAATTTCCACCCTTAATTTCTTTCAAATCATAAATCAAAAAATAAGAACACGAATGCAATACAAGACTTACCCATTTCTCATGCAAACATTGTGTAATTTTCCCCTACTTCTTTAATTCCAAATTCTATAGCTCAATTTCAACACCTCAAAAATGATTTTTCTTTATTCCTTTGCGAATTAGCACTGTTAGGGAATCCAACTCTCTCACGTGCAAGGGTAACAATTCCAAATGTTTGAAACTCCTAAAAATATATCTTGATTTGTGTAAGATGCATTAATGGTGGAAACCATAAATGCGTTACATCTTAGCCATCTAATTTTCCCCCTTCATTTGAATGTGGACCGTTCATGTGGCTTGATTTGGGGCTTTACGAGATAAGGGAGGATTTTTGCATTTTTGCATTACTTTTCAAACGAGTGAAAGTTTATAATTTGAACAAAAACCTCACCTCCTGAATTTTTCTAAGAACATGACATGTGTCTCTGGCGGGCCTCGAAGGTTTCTTTGCATTTTGCACTCCATCGAATAATTGATGTAAAAGTGTATTATTAACCAAATTCCCTGCTCCAATCCCATTTTTAATCGTATTCATCTTAGGAGTGGGGTCAAAATTTCCTTTTTCATTATTTGACCTGAACATTTGTGGGAATATTCTTTAGGATTCAGAGCTTGTTTTGCAATCTGTAGTTACTATGCGAATTATGTAATTTTGTAAATAAAATCCCACTATAACACAACCAATGGAGTTACGCCACGTGCTTTCGGATGTCAGAGGAAAATATGTAATATGCATTGAAGATCACGGGATGATATACATATGGTATTTTCATGGTTTAATATGATACATTGATAGGGTTTTCACACGGATTACTCAAGGATGACATATTTATTACATTCCTTGACCAAAAAAGAGGATTTACATGGGATTCACGACTCAAACAATAGATTTTATTGTATTCAATAGGATTTCATTCTTCAAGAATACATGTTTTTCACTTTGAAAAACTAGTCATGGAAAATTTTGAAGGCACTCTCAAGATTAAAGGGTGAGTTCAAAATGAACACTAACAACCTTCACCAAAATAACCTGCCAAAAAATCTATTTGTGAAGGTTAGATTATAAAATCATTTATAAAAAATTCAAGACCTACAAATGGATTAATTGGATTCCAAATTTATCTCTATGCATATTACAGGTGATAGGAAGCATCACCCAATCCATCTCATGCTTAAAATAACATCAAACGTTCACCAAAACACATGTTGTCTTGAACTGTCAAAAATATTCTTATCCAAAGAATGACATGGAAACCTTATAATATTACCTCATCAGGAGTAAAACCAAATATAAATGGAAATATCTCTGAATCTTATTTCCAACAAAACTTTAATCACCTTCGAAATCCACATGTAGCTCAAGTTATAAACATTTTATTGAACCTTGCTAATTGAGACCCCAAGACTACCCTTTGACCAGTCAACCTATTTGGACCTCAAACCACTATGTAACTACATGATATTTTATTTAAACCTCCTTGGAAATCAAGAAAAACTCCCAATCATCATGAACTATAAATTTTACATGTTACTCCTTTGGACCATCTTGTCCTAAAACCTTCTTCTTCAAAAACTTCTATTTTTAGGTGGGGCCCACTCATGACCATGACATCTACCATACATTTATGGAAATATAATAGAGTCCTCTACAACATTAAATAATCAATTTTGATGAATCAATCAAAACTGGGTCACTATACTTCACTTTCTTCCAACTGCTCCTAGCTAGGGTTAACTAGGGGTTTAGACCACTTTACCTTCTTAACATTTGTTCATAAAAACATGAAAATTAAATGACCTCATTTTTTTTTTGAAACCTTGAAAAATCACCCTAGAAGCTTCCCTGAAATCCACAAGGTCCCATGCAAATCACACTGTTCACAACGAGCATTAGAAGTTGAACTTCGAGCTGGAAAATGACTTGATTTTCATCCTGTCTCACATAAACATACATATCTGGAAAAATACACATCATGGGAACTTTAAATTTTTCTCAAAGCACTATGACACATCCCTATAACATATAAAATCATCAGAATGTCAAATACATACATAAATCTCTCCAACCTATCTCATTTGTATAGCCTTATGTTAGGGATTCTCACTATAGAAGCTAGGGTCAACTGAAATAATGTAATAAATGATCATAAAACCTCTAAAAATGATCAAAAAATTCATGATATTCCAATATACACCTAAATTTAAGCTTTCATGAGATCTTATGGCTCCAAAACACACTTTCATACCTCCAAGCTACCATACTTGCTCCCAATGAGCACCTGTAACATAATGATCCACATGCACCTGTACCATGCCACTACTATGAGTTCCCAATAACCATAAAAAAAAACTATACAACATGTCAACATGCTTCCCAAGTAACAAAGAAGCCCATACTATCAAGTTGCATCTCCTAGGCACCTGTATAGGCTTATAAGAGAAAACACACCTCACTGAATCTCACTATACCAACTGGTATACATCTGAAACACCATGTTAACATCATATACATCATCATGACATCATAATACAACTTTAAATTTGTCATTAATTTGGTTTTAATTCAATGACAACACCTAATAGAACCACATGCCAACAATCTTGCCCTTTTTCATTGATGGAAAACACCCTAAACTTCTCCCCCTTTTTACATTAATGACAAAGGCATACATGTAGCTCACATTATTCACCTACCTCAGCTTCATACCATCATGATTTGGTTGGAAACTTCAACCAAAGGTCTCAAACTAGCTCAATCTCTTGATTTTTGTACAAAATTTGATTCTTGCCTTCATTTTAGGCATGCAAACTCTATGCTCCCTCTAGAAAAATCACTTCCAATATTTGAACATCATCAGTAAAGCATAAAAAATCGTAGTCTCACCTATTTTGGAGATAAAAATTCATAATTCACCTTCTAAGCATGCAAAATGTGCACTATTTCTCATCAACCCTATTTTGGCCTTCATAGGAACACTGTAACATACTGAAATCTTAGCCATATGCACTTTGAGACATACCAACAATGTTAGAATTGAGTATAGAAAACATCACTCCATCTTATTTGATAAAAAAAAACTTGTCTAGGCCTATATTAAGCTTGTCAATAACCATTGTTGCCATCTTGTAACCACAAGAGCTCATGACCCTAAACTGTCATCTCAATCCAATTTCACTCAATTTTAACATGCCGTAGAACAACATACATACTTCCATCATGCATGTAATGACTCCCCCTAGACTTAGGACCACTCAATAACTCAATGATCAAGAAGTAAAAATTCGACGACACTTACCTTGAGTTCTTGCCATGGTTTTGAAATTGAGATCATCTACTTCATGCTCAGTCCTTAAAGCAACTTATTCCAGTGTATTTCAACTAGTCATCTTTATGTTATAACACTAATTCAATTAAGGTTCATTACTTCACTTAGTCTATTATAGTACTAGCACTCCTCCATTACATGTGCCGTCCATGCACTTCAATAGATCTATACATCACCTTCAATAGAGGGACACATTTAGCTCCCTTATCATTGACAACTTAAAAACACTTGAGACCAACATATGTTTATACCTCATAGAAGGATCATATTCATACCTCTTTAGAGATGTCAAATTGACTGACCTCTACACTTTGACCGCTTAATACAGACCTTGAAAATAACACTCTTAGCAACACTTTCCAGTGCCTAAAACACCTCATATATCGGATCAACTGTTTACTCTACACAACTTTCAAAGATAGCATATAACACCTGGTCACTTACAATATCATTTTATACTATTGACAAAAATTGACCACCTAGGTCACCTAGTCTCTGTCAGGTATGCATTACAATAGATTATAGTCCCCATATCCCTGCCTTAACACCTTTTACCAGTCACTTGTAGGTCATAATTAATCTTACACATGCCAATACTTATATACTCATAGAATTTATCCCATGTTTTCAGAGGACAAAATATCACTTTCCCAGTGCTCCATCTATAACTCTATGATTCATACCCTTTCCTAGATTTGATTCTGTCATAACCTAGAAGAATGCACAGATTTATTTACCTTGGCATGATACCTCTAGATGCCTAAATGGATGAGAGATATAACTCCCCATGTCTATATGATCACAATAGCATTTGTATCTCTTATGTCAGTCTTTGATTCTTACCATACTTGAAGGTTATCTTGTGACCATGAGCTCCCCATATGATATTAAGCAGGATTTGACACCCCTGTAGCTTAGCATTTCAAGTTAAGAACCCTGACATCATCCTTCACAGCTTCAATATTGAGTTCATTCCCTGAAGCCACCTTGGAGGTCTGTCTTGACTACAATTTCAACTTGTTTCATCAAACTGATAAGACACATATGAAATCATTCTTTTCCACCTTATGGCTAAGATCACATTATACGAATTGTTCTTACCTTGAAGCTAACATAACCAGTACCTGAGGTCTAAGATCCATCCTTTTTATAAAATTGACCTTCAGAGAGACATGAACACCTTTCTTCATGCATGAGTCACACTCCTATTTTTAGACACATATGAAGCATTGTCAATGACATCAAATAGTTCTTCTTGAAGTCCTTGTTTTTTCACTTCATAGCTCTATTAGGAAATCTTCCCATACTAAGAATTTTCACTCTAGATGCACATGTTAGCATGTTGATTCATACCAAAATTACCTAAGTCGTGACTTCACTGTAGCATTCTGATACTCTCTCTGTACATCCTTAAAGGCTCAGTAAAGCTTTGGCTATAAACTACAAGAACATCATAGGAGAATGCTTATTAGGGTCATCTCACAACTTCCTTGGTTGTACTTTCAACATTTTCATATTTTAGCAAGACCATGTGCCATATTCCAGTCAGTAAAATGCATTCTTTACAAGCTAAAACCACTTTTCAAACCATTCATAGGTGGTGCATTGTTGCAGTATCTTACCCTCTTGAAGTAGGTGAATACACACCTATATACAATGCTCCATAACACTCTTGGATCTACTACCTACATAAGATTACTACAGTCACAAAATGCATATGTGGTTCATATTCCTCTCAAGATGTCCTTTAGAAACCATACACATACCTGTAGCTTGAAACTTCATCTCAATTTTTATCACAATTACAAATACTATAGCATATTTTAGACTCCTAAGATGCATCAACATAGGTTAAATGCCTTCATGTTATAACAACCCCTTATAGTCTTATATGTCAAGCATACACAAACAATTTTCATGATTACAAAAGAATGAAACTCTTCATAATATCTTCTCAGATGCACATACATGAATCCTTTTCTAGGGTCAATGCAATACCATCAAGACCCTTAGTACACTATTGCTACTTGAAGTACGTGTAGCTTTACATCTATTTAGATTCATTCTTTTGACATTGTCCTTCTTGTTTATAAACTTCGAAAAGTTAGCTTTGATATTTCTTACATATTGAACTCCAGTAGTCTTTGCCTTGTATCTTCCTTGAACACCTGGAAATGCATCTTTGTTCTAGGCATCAATATGACCCTGATTATATTTGTAGGACCTTTCCCACTACGTCAAACTCCTATTGTTTCAAGCATAAAATACCGACCCAATGATTATCCTTAATATAGAAGATACCTGAGTACAACTATCTTGAACCCAGATAGAACTAAAACCATTAAGCTTAAACACCATCTTTTGAACCTATGAGATTTTTGTGAAGTATTAGTATTCATCAAACCCACTTTGCCTTCTAGATTATTTTAACCATCTATCACAAGCATTAAGGAATAATTCTTGGCTTGAGATCTATCAAATTTGGCCCTTGTATCTCTATAACCACATTTCATTGTAACCATGAATTAGGTTATCATTGATGTCTAGGGACTTCAATCATAGTGGAATGCTTATTCTCAACTATTTATTTCCATGAAGAAGCACTTTTGAAATGCTAAACTCTCATGCTCTGTTACAGTTTAGAATCTATATCAGTTTGATACTTCAATAGCTACAACATGCATCATAAAGATAGTTTACAAACCTGTAACATTGACATACCTCTAGACTAGGCAAAGATCAACATATAAGCAACTTGCAATACTTCACTTGCATGGATGTTTAAGGAGTTATGAGCTCAAAGTATTTATGGTCACATTCAACAACATGGACCTTTAATGAAGCTTAATAACTACATTATTACACACCCTTGACTAGAACATGACAATATTCTTGACAAAGACCAAGACTGCAAGATATGATAAGGCACAAGGCACACAATTCATGATTTGATCCATCTTTACTTACTAACCTCATCCCAACATATATTCTACCTTCTCATAGACCTTATTACCATGTTTTTGGGACCATACTTCATAGATGCTTGAGATACCTAGAACCAACTAAGCATGCACCATGATTTTCACACTTTAATCTCACATGATTTAGACCAGTACTTGAGGATTTAGACACAATGACTGTGACACATGAGAACTTAACAATACCTTATGTAGTCCTACTTACAATTTATCAAGGACTTGACAACCATAATACTCTTCATGACTTCTAAACCATACATGGACATATTCTATAAACTTAACATGATAATTTTTCCATACCTTTCATTGATACAGACTCAATACACTTTATTGTGTTGATCAACGAACTCAAAGGGATCATGGACTTTACCACATGATTGAATCATACTTCACAAGATAGAGACTCAACATATAACTCTTGACCCTTAAAAAATGTTGAGATATATCTACATGAACTTAATAAGACCATGATTCATGATGAAAAAACTCAGAAAAAACACATATTCATGCTTACTTCAAGACATCAAAGTACATGGAAGATGACATCTAGGATTTATACTTGAGGACACCATAAACTCTCCCTTGGAGACTCATTACTGGAATCATAGATAACCATATGACATCTAACTTAGAGACAAGGACACATTAGTATGACTTTATGTCCTCACAATGACTCAGACAATACTAAGAATACTGAGACATACATGTTTTGACATAACAGACCTTGAATGAAACATTGTAGACATGACATTGAGAATGACTAAGAACATGCTTTCCAATATGACATAATGGACTGACAGTATACTAAGAAACCTATGCAAGTGCAAAAAAAGCTTAAAACTTAGGGAAAGAGTCACTTTCCATACCTTATAAATGTCTAGTGGAATGTCCCATAGGAAAAGTTTCTTTAATTTATCTTGCACATGGACTTGAAATCCATTCAAACACATGTGACTCTTCTTCAACTTGAGAAAACATACTCCCTTTTAACTTATTCAAACTCTGGGCATTGATGCCACAAGAACCTTCTTCTGATAGAACTTGCTAGATTAGGATTGAGAATACGGTCCTTGATTGACCTTGATTATACCTACCTGGTGGGGTGACATTTAGATACAACATGACCAACCTTGGACTTCATTCATACCAGACTTACTTTCCTCTTATAAACCCTTCCATTTAATGTTTGAAATCTGCTAGTACCTCTTGGTGTCCCACTTTGAGTATAAAATTTAGCAATATGACCTTGATTTGTGGCAGCTTATGACACATAACAACCAATATTCCTTCTTTCTAGGTTAAAATATATTTAAGTTTCCATCCACATTCTTTTGATCCTTATGTCCAAACTCACAATATGAGATAATATTCACCTTTGAAGAGAGCTACATCACTTCATAGGAGACCCTCCTTTTGCAATATCTAGCTCTATGACCAAAACTTGTGTCAAATGAACAAATAAACATTGAAGTGAAGGACCCATACCTCATAACATTAGGTTGTCTAACTGAGTTAGACCTTCTTGGATCAGTCCTTATTAGTCACCTTCATCAACTAATTTATTACTTGGACCAGATTCCATTATCCTTCTTTCCTTAAAACCCTAGGCTTATTTTTTCATTTATGGCCTCTTTGATCCTTCTAGAATACTCATCAAGAGTTTTGGAGATCTTCTCAAATATCTCTCATACATCTTCAACCTCACTAGATGTAATCCTTCCAAAAATGATTCTAAGAGCTTTCAATTTTTCTTCATACCTGGAAAATTAGAGTCTTCTTTCTCCTTTAGGGCTTTGGTACAAACTTTCAACTTGAGATTCCAAAGCAATAATGGCTTGAGTCATGTACTTAACTTCCATTATCCTTCACTTGAATATTGATAGACCTTAAATACATGAGTGAGATATTTAATTCCTTATTCTTAATATCTGCCTATAATATATGTAGACTTACCCATTGCTTGTGCTTGAAAGGATATCCTTCAAGCTGCTAGACTTGCTTCACAAGGACCTTCTCTAATACCAATTTTTGGAAGTAATATGGACTGAGAGGGGGGTTGAATCAATTATAAAAATCCTTTATTTCAAATAGCATTCATCATATGTTATCATACATACAACCATTAACACTTCAACCATGTACCATAAATGTGTTACTTAAGCATATAAACAACACATAAGAAAAATCAAGAGTAAGAGAGTACACAAGAACACAAGAAATTAAGTGGGAAACCCTCATGGGGAAGAAAAACCACTTAAAATATTCTTATATTATACAAAGCAAAGTAATTTAGTGAAGCACCAACTTCACAAGGAGCACCAACCCCTAGTTTAGTAGAGCACCAACCCTATAAGGAGCACCAACCCATAATTTAGTGAAACACCAAATCCAAAATGATGATAAAACCCCCTAGAGATGACCAAGCACAAAATTATCCACCTAAAGATATATGATATCTTATTTTATTGCGGCCACAACTAATGGAGATCACAATTTCAGCTCACAAACTCTAGCTCACACACTAGGTCTTTAATCTCTCGTATTTTTGCTCTTTCTTCACTTCTCAAAGTCTCTATCCATGTATGCAAACATGCTATCTAATATTCCTCAACCTTACATTATATTCCTCAACATTCAAATCATGCTCTCATAGCTGGACAAAAAAATCTCCTCTAGGTCACTTCTTCCCTCCAAGAGCACTAGTTCAAAAATGAACCAAAAAACACTTAAATATGTTTTTATTTCTTCCAAACCAAATGAGGTCAGTAACTTCATCATAAACCTTTGACCCATCAATCTAAAAAATTACATAAATTTGATTACAATACCTACATATGACCCAAGTAGGTCAGCCTAGCTAAAACCATCATTACATGTGACACAAAAATGGCTCCAAACCCCATAGGACACAAATCTTAAAAATTCCATTAGCATTATCAAAAGAATACCCAGTCATGACCCATAAACCCATTACACATGAATAAAATATAATTTAAAATTCATACCATATTCTCAATTTATATCAACCAATCAAATTATTTCATTTAATGGGCTCCATTTCCCTTTACAATTCTCAAAACAGTTGTTTCCTACACCCTTCAAACACCCTGGAAACTTCATTTGGCCATCAAATCACTTCAAACATGTGAAAAACCATTACCATGTGACCAATAAATAGAAATTTAAGAACGTGTAGAACACTTATAAGCAAGTAATAAGCCTTGAAACATCCATCTCTTCAAACCACATCTACTTTTTCTTTCACCAAAATAACCTGCCGAAAAATTTGTTTCCAAAGTTTAGCTCATAAAATAATTTATAAAAATAGTAAAGACCTATAAATGGATTAATTGGATGTAAAATTCATCCCTATTAATATTACAGGTGATAAGAATTATCACCAAATCCATCTCATGCTTAAAATAACATCAAGCTTTCACCATAACACATGTTGTCTTGAACTGCCAAAAATATTCCTATCCAAAGAATGACCTAGAAACCCTATCAGATTACCTCATCATTAAAAAAACATATCACTAAAAATATATCTGAATACTTACTTTCCAACACAACTTTAATCATCTTCGAAACTCCACCTATAGCTCAAGTTATAGCCATTTTACTGAACCCTGCTATTTAAGATCCCAAAAAACTACCCTTTGACCAGTCAACCCTGTTTGGACCTCAAAATCACCATGTAACATGAATAATATTTCTCTAAAACATCCATTGGAACATCAATAAAAACTCCCATAAAATCATGCACCATCAATTTTTCATGCTACTCCTTTGGAAAACCTTGTCCTAAAACCTTCTTCTTCAGAAACTACTATTTATAGGTGGGGCCCACTCATCACCATGACCTCAACCATAGAATTTATGGAAATATAATAGAATTCTTATATACGCAGCATAGAATCATCAAATTTTATTAATCAATAAAAATTGGGTAACCATACTTCACTTTCCTCCAACTGCTCCTAGCTAGGGTTTAACTAGGGTTTTAGACCACTTTACCTTCTTAACATTCGTTCATAAAATCCTGATGATCAACTGACCTCATTATTTTTTTGAAACCTTATAAACTCACCATATAATATTCCTTTGAAATCCACAAGGTCTCCATGCAAATAGCACACTATTCACAACGAAGCATCTGAAGTTGAACTTTGAGCTAGAAATTTGACTTGATTTTCACCCTGTCTCACAAAATCAATCATATTTGGAAAAATACACATCATGGGAACCTAAATATTTTTTTCAAATCATGAATTACTCATGCATTATAACATCTCCAATCATTATAATGTCAAATCCATACCTCAATCTCTATATCCTATCTCATTTGCATAGCCTTACCTTAGGGATTCTCACTGTAGAAGCTAGGGTCAGCTAAAATAATGTAAAATAACTAAACAATAAACCTCTAAAAATTACCAAAAAATACCTGATATTCCATTATACACCTAAATTCAAGCTTCCATGAGCTCTTATGGATCTAAACCACAATGTCATACATCCAAGCTGCCATACCTGCTCCCAATGAACGCCTATAACATAGTGATCCACATGTACCTGTACCATGCCATTACTGTGAGTGGCCAAGAACCCTCAAAATATGATAACCATCATTTCATCATGCTTCACAAGCATCCAAGAATCTCATACTTTCATAGCTGCACATTCTAGGCACATGTATAGGCTTGGACAAGAGCAAGCACGCCTCACTGAATCTACTGTAGCAGCTGGTATACATCTGAAACACCATGTTAGCATCATATACATCATAATGACATCATAATACAACATTCAATTTGTCATTAATGTGGTTTTGCATCAATGAAAACACCTAATAGGACCACATGCCAACAAAAATGGCTCATAAGACAATTAACAAAAGCTAGTGCTGCCCAATTTAAAAAACTATCCTATCCAACCCGTGCGCAATGTGAGACTAAGTCCCAAGAAGGAAAAAAAATTCTCTTATGGGGGATGGAACCTTGGTCGATTGGGTAAAAGGATTGTGGCTTTTCCATTGCACACGGCGGTAATAAACTATATAAAAGGGGTCGAGTTGTATTTAAAGACCAGCTAACAACAAACTATGTATTTTTTCAAAGGCTTATTGTGGGAGCTGAGAGGGAAATTTTGGAAAATTTCCAAAGGAGACTCAAGATATTTTTATAGGAGAAACACATTTCGAAGTTCAAAATCATATAATACTTTTGTAAGTGTTATTTTATTACGATTTTAATATACTAGTCCCTTTAATTCAACTCAGAGACGTAGGCTATAAACATCAAACTCCATTATCACGTACGATGTCAAAATTCTTGTCAAAGTTTCTTGGCTTATTCTCTAATTTTCACAGTTCTCATAGTTTTTTAATTTTAATTAAAAATACAAAGAAAGTCATAATGTCGATTTTAATATGAAAAATCATTTTTTAAAGCAAATTTGGTGAATGTTTTTTTTTTTGCAATTTTCTTATGATTTTGGACCATTTGATGATATTTTAAAATATAGGTTGATATGTCATTTACTTCATATTTTTTAGTAATTACATCATTATTTTTTAGTAATTACTAAATTGTTAAGGTGTCATTTGATGAAAATTTTGTCTTTCAAAAATATGGGTTCATATATATTGTTGAAATAATTTGTTTAGAAATTTTATGTTACATGTCATATCATAATTATTAGTATATGTAGTATTAGTATGTAAATAATAATAAGATATTTGTAACTAGCATTAAAAGCAATGAATGGTTATTATATTTGATTAAATGGAGTATTTTGTAACAAGAGATAAATAATCTCTCTTGTTAATCAATAGGGAAGAAGATAAATAGATTAAGTACTTTTGGATAAGAATACACAAGTTAAAACTCTAGGACATAAGGAATTCAACATATAAACAAATACTAGCTTGTGATTGATTGAAAGTATGAAGTAATAATACACAATTAATCAAAACTTATTTCTATAATACCTTAACTTTGGCAACACATAAACATAGTAGTACCACAATTATTAGGCTTTATATATAAACACAATAATAAAACAATACCATAACGATTAACTAGTCTCATACCAATAATTAATACACACACAAATACATTAATATCATAATAATTAATTGATTTCGTACCAATAATTAATAAACACATAAATACACTTATACCACAACAATTAGTTAGTCTTGTATCATAATGGTGATCGACACTTTCTTTTTTACACAAAAGTACTTTATATTCAAAAAATAGTATTTTTTTTATATAAAAACACTCCATATTGTAAAAAATATATCACTTCGTATTTAAAAATAAAACCATATCCTCCAGTGTCAACTTCACACACTTATACAAATTTCTAGGTTAACATTTATTGAATGCATTTAAATATTTTAATACTTTATATTCAAAAATATTTTTCTTGCTTAAATATACTTCAAATTTAAAGAAAATTGTATTCCCTACAACATATTTTATACTTTAAAGGTAAAATATATTTTTTGGGTTATCTAATGGACGTGGTGTAACCCTTTTAGTTCATTTTTAGTAAGGTGAGTGTAGTGCCCAAATTTTTATAGCTCCAGTTATCTGTTGGTTCCTTTATTCCTAGACATGTTTTGATTTAGACTCTGATAGACTTTAGACATTTTACTATGATATTTTATCCTCATGGACATTATGGCATTTTTGGCACATATTGCCAATTGGACTAGATTCGTATACTGATATATTTCTTATGATGTTGATGACACTAACAAGGTTATATGATAGACTTATTGGTTAGATGTTAGTCTCTTATGGTTGATTTGATTAATGATATAGTGTTTTGGATTTAATGATGGCAAATTTCATGCTAACCTAAGTGTATGTCGTTGTAATTTTATTTATGGATGATTCATGGAAAACTATGTGGGTAATTATATGCATTGCACTATCAATTATAAATTATGTTCGGACATTATAAGTTTGATTGATATTGTGATGTATAGATGATGTTTATTGTATTGGATAGATGCGGTTAATGTGTGCAATGAGTGTGTAGGTGATAGGTATAGGAGAGCATGGGTTTCAGGGCAGCTACGCAATTGTGCACAAGAAACCCATGGTCTGAGTCCTAACCATGCTAAATGTTTGGGGCCTTAGATTAGATGTATTTAATTAGGCACCATGGGTGAACCCGTCAATTGTAATGTAATTATGTTTTGTAAAATTAATTACGTTTAGGGTGTGTTTTATTAATTAAACTAGCTTAGGGGTTTAATGATCTTATCTTAAGTTAAGTGTTGGTTTTGGGAAAGTGTGTGTGTTGGTAGAAGGGATTGGGGACCACATGTGAACCTTGGGTGGACCCCACACCCTCTACCCTTGTGCCCAAGCATGCCAAACCCGAAATTGGGTTATTTTGGGCATTTTTAGGGACCCCTTTTGAGTTTGGGGGTTCCCTTAGCATGAAAATGGGCCCTTGGACCCTACCTAATAGGTAGGGGGGCCTATTTCCAAGGTTTGGAGGGAGTTTCCCTCCCATTTTGCCCTCTTTAGTCACCATCCATGTAAGATGGTTGGGTTGTGTGAAATTGTTAAAAGTTGCTCCACTTTGTTTTATTTTAGTTTTTGGTATTTTGGGTGATAAGGGATAAAAGGTGAGTTTACTCTTACTTATTTGGTTTTTGGAATATTTGACTCTTGAGAGGAGGGGGGTGACACTTGTCACTTTCCCATTGGTGAGGAAACTTTTGGGTTCCTCTTCTTATTCTTCCTCATGTGGAAGGAATGGGTCTTCTTGGTTCATTTTTTTTTGGAGCACTTGGAGAATTTTGGGAGCTTGGAGGTGAGCTTGGACAAAGGGAAAAGCTTAGAGTCTTGGAAATTATTATAGAGGTAGGATACTTAACCTTCTTCTTCTTATTTGTGCTTATCTTGTTAACTATGTTTAATCAATGGAATGGTGTGTGTGAAATGATGTGTTGTGAGTTGTATGGTTAATGTAGTTGTTTGTTTGTTCTTGTCAGTTTTCTTTGTTTTCTCTCCACCATCATTTGGATTGATGGTTTTTGTAGAATTTAGGGGAAGAGAGAGGGATTTCCCTCTCAAACCTCATGGTTGTTGGTTAAGCCATGAAGGTCCCTTCTCATCCCCTCATATGGTTTGAGGTGGGAGAAATGTTCATATGGCTTGAATCCTTTCCCCATTCTTGGTGAGGAAACCCTTTTGGGTTTGAAAATCCTCCCAAGAAGGATTTCTATAGCATAAAGGAGGAATAAGGAGGATGAATGATTAGGAGGTATAAGGAGTTTTTTATACATGTTTTGTTGGTGCTCCTATGGTTGGACACCTTGATTTGGGCATCCTACTTCCTCTCTTCCCCCTTGTGAGGTTGACCTTGTTATCCTCATGTTGTTGTTTTCATGTAGTTAGTAAGTGGTTAAATGGTCTTATGTTTTTCTTGTGGTGTGTAAAACCCCATTATACTTGTGCACATTGTGGAAGATAGTTCCTCTCTCCCATGGGATTGGGGGAGGCTAGCATGACTTCCAACCATGGAAAGGCATGTGATGATGCCTATTGGCTGGGTGGTAAACAAGCCATGTTCTCTTGGAGTTAGATTCTTGTAAGAGTATTGGAGTTTAGAGCTCAAGTTGGAGATAGTTTAGCCTCTTGCTATCTTGGTCTTTCTCATCTTTGGAGGACATTGCCTTCACTTTGTAAATAAATGTGGCTTTGTCAAGTGTCTATACACTTATGTAAATAACCATTTTTTATTGTACTTATTGCTTCTTGAAAAACTTTGGTCTTTACTAAGAAAGTTTTTTATTTTTATTGTTGCTAGAATCTTATAATATTATCATTTGAGATCAAAATGAAACCATGAGTTTTTCTTTACTTCAATGTCATTCTTGTTGGAAGGTGTTGTGTTGTTTAGAAATATGCAACAATATATAGTTATGAATATACACTTGAAAACTTGAAATATTTAGTTGTGCATTACATATAAAATCTAAAAAAATTAGTGTGCTTACATTTGAAAAAAATTATGGCATTACATTTTGGTATCAGAGCATTGGTTCAAACACACGGACTCTTTGGGTAATTTCTATTTTAGTCATCTTTTATTGCCTTGTTTCCCAAAAAAATATAAATAAAGGGGTCTTTTTTTGTTGTTGGATTCCCCCTTGTAGAAATCTGCTTAGAAATGGAATTATTGAGTCATTTCGTTGAAAGAACTACATAGTGTATCTTTTGAAGCTTGAGGGTTAATTTCACATCAATATAAATTACCATCCTTTTAGTAGGTTAATTTCTTGCAAATTTTGGTAGCTTTCTACAACTGAAAGAGAAATTAGTTCCTCTCTTACTACTTTCCTTGAGAATACTCATTGGTGTTAATTTTTCTTATTAGTAAATGTGAACAAATGTGAGTTGGCTTTTGCATTTTTCAAGTTTTATTGTAAACATGAAACTTCTAACCTCCATCCTAAAGAAACTTGTTTTAACTATTTGTTTTCAAACAAAAATACTAGATGGGGAATTCTTATTTTATCACTTAAATGACAAAAATCATTTTAATAGAGATTGTTTAGTTATGTATTTTATTTGTTTTGATAAAAAATTGGGGAGAAATTTAATATATATTCTTTGATATATGTATATATATATAAAAGATAATAAAGTCTTTAAGTAGAAAATAATAAATAAATAGGAAATGTTAATTAATATACTTTATTTATATAACTGTATGAGAATACAAACGTGTTATATTGTTTTACTTTATATGTATAAATATAGTATATATATAATATATATCATATAATGTAGTTTATATATATATATATATATCATTTTAAACATAAAACAATATATATGTGTGTGTGTGTGTGTGTGTGTAGTTTTTTTAAAAAATAAATTAAATTAAATTAAATTAAAAAAAAAGAAGACTGTGCTGTGGGGGGGACCGAACCCCCCCCGTAGCCTAAAAAAAAAACATAAAAACAAAAACAAAAACAAAAAAACAAAACTGTCCCTCCCCACCTCCCTACCCCCCAAAGTTTTTTTAATTAGAAAGTGAGGGAGCCCCAAACCCTGTGCCCCACCCCCGGACACCTGTACCCTGCCCCCCCGGACCACTGTATCACCCCAAACTGCGCCCCCTGCAGCCCCAAACAGACCCTATCCCCCACTAAACCCTGCCCTGCCCAGACCCCGCCCTGCCCCGCTGTCCCCCCCCTCTACGCGGCCTGTGTCCACCCCCCCCTGCCTGCCCTCACACTTGCCCCCCTGTCCTGACCATTTCTCCGCACAACCATCGCCTCCAAACGCCTGCCAAAACCAGGCCCGCGAAACCCAACAACTTCCATATGCCATATATATATATATATATATATATATATATATATATATATATATATATATATATATATTATATAAAACAAAAAACAAAAAAAATGGCCAGCAATACAGGCCTGCAACGAATATATATATATATACATCAAAATTTGACAAGTTTTCTTCAACAAGTTCCATATTCAAAAAACATAAACTGATACCCTCCCAGCATGGATTTTACCCTACAAAAATAAAAAGAGACTCCATAAAGCTAAGATTCTATAGCTCCTCCACCTACACAAGAGGAAATAAAGAAAATAAAGTAAGAGATCCTCCATAGTAAAGAAGAAGGAACAAAATGAAAACAAAAGGAAAATCAAATGAAAAGAAAAGAAAATAACATAAGATGATTAGGGCAACTTTTAAAAACTAAATCTAGGGCTGAGATCAATTTGATTCTAGGGTCCACATGTAACCCTACAAACCTTAAGTCATTATATTTTAATGGGAATGGAAAATAAATTTAAAGGGGTGTGTGGGTAAAAGTAAATTAATAAAAGGGGGGAAGACTAATTTATGCAAGAGGTGTAAACTTTTGTTTAAAACCCTAGGGAGCTTAATAGAGTAAAATAATTAAATTATTGTGGAATAGTATTAATTTATTTCAGGAAAATTAATAATTATTATAAATTAATTATTAACGGGAAGGGGCATTGCTTTTGGTGTTACATTATATAATGATAATAACAATAATAATAATAATTGGAAAAAAAAACCAAAAGGTTTTTGAATAAAAAAAAATTTATCTCGGGTTCAGGATGGCACCCAAGAGGGGACGTTCGGCTCGAGGTTCGGGATGTAGTGCACCTACGCGAGAGCCACCGGCCCTCAATTTTGGGCCTCAGATATTGGAGACCCTGCAGCAGCTAATAGGTGTCGTACAGGAGCGTCTTCCCACCACCGCAAGGTGCCAAGAGAGGAGGACATTCAGTTGGGAGACGAGGAGTTGATTGGTGAGGATGCACACCCAGAGCCACCTGAGCATGACATTCCGAGATGAGAGAGGTCACGCAGTACTTCCATGCTTGGCGAGAGGGTGGCCTCGTTTCGTCATAGCCAATCACACAGCTTTGAGGGACCATTTGGAGATAGGTGACCCCTTTCACCTGTTAGACCACATCGCCAGGATCGAGACATAGGCAGTGTGATTCGAGACCTTCTTCACCTTCAGCCACCTACGTTTACTGGTTCGACAGATGGCTTTGGGGCGGAGTCCTGGCTCCTTAGCTTGGATAGTTGCTTTGGCTTGCACTCTCATGAGAGCAATGTCAAAGCCAGGTTCACCATACACCTCCTCTGAGATGCAGCAGGCATTTGGTGGAGGAATGAGGAGAGGAAGCTCCATTTGACTCAAGATATAGTGACCTGGGAGTTTTTAGAGGAGCAATTCAGGGCCCAGTATATGTCAAAGCATTTTTGTGCAGAAGAGGATCGATGAGTTTCATGACTTACGCCAGGGTTCTGACTTAGTGGCACAGTATGAGAGCAGGTTCTTGGATCTCTTGCAGTATGTAGACTACCTACAAGACGAGAATTTGCAGGTAAATAGGTTCATTCAGGGCCTGAATGCAGATATAGCAGGAGCTTTTAGGATGTTATCTCCTCCCATGCTCGAGAAGTCCGTTGAGAAGGCCTACTTGGCTGAGGAGAATAGGACCAAAGCTCAGGAGCACAGAGATAGAAACAAGAGCAAGTTCCAGGACAAGATTCAGGCATTCCAGAGTCAGAGAGCATGGGGAGCATTACTACCCCGTAGAGGAGGATTCTGGTGTTCTCCAGTAGCATCGAGAGCTCCTCCACACCCATCATAGCAAACACAGCATCAGGGACATCAACATCAGAGGGGTAGACAGACTTAGATTTTTCAGCGAGGTGGGTCTAGAGGTGGTTTTTGTGGATGTAGAGATAGGAGGCCAGGTACTCATCACTCACAGCTAGCCCGCTCACAGCAATCTGCTAGGGTTGGACCGGTAGGTTCAGTTTGCCAGAGCACAGGAGGGACCCCATCTCAGAGGGGTACAGGAGGATGTTTTATTTATGGGGCTCTAGACCATTATGTGCATATGTGTCTGCACAAGCCCACTACTACGGATATGTAGAGAGCTCTTAGATTTGAGCAGACGGTGGGTGACATGGGACAACGCCCATCATGTGTATGCAGCGGTTGACAACCGCCAAGTTGAGCATCAGGCCACAGTCGTTGAGACGACAGGTACTATCAGGGGTATTTCTGTCTCAGTACTTTTGATTCAAGTTCTTCTAATTCTTTTATATCTCCTTCTGTTGTAGACTAGTGTGGGCTAGTGGTGGCTAGGCAACCAGATAGTTGGCAGGTTAAGTTGGCCTCTGGGGCTAAACTCATCGTGGACTCGTATGTGGAGAGTTGTGTACTTGATTTGGGAGTCTTCTCCAGTACACTTGACCTCCAAGTTATTCCTTTAGGATCCTATCAGGTAGTGTTGGGTATGGATTGGCTCGAGGCTCATTGAGCCAAGGTGGATTGTAGAAATAAGGTCATTGAGTGTCAGGATGATCTTGGTAGTGCAGTTATGATTTTAGGGATGCAGAGACCCATTTCCTGTGCACATGATCTCGGCTAAGAAACTCAAGAGGAGCATGCATAAGGGTTGCCAATTGTTTGCTATCACTATAGGTGATCATTTAGACAGTACTTCAGAGCATTCACCCCTTGATGATCACGCAATTTTGAGGGAGTATGTAGATGTGTTTCCAAGAGAGCTTCCAGGTTTACCACCTAGTAGGGAGGTGGATTTCACCATTGACTTAGTGCCTGGATCTGCACCAATTTCTAGGGCACCCTATCGGATGATGACTTCAGAGCTTCATGAGCTCAAGATTCAGTTAGAGGAGTTGTTAGAGAAGGGTCTCATTCGCCCTAGTGTATCTCCTTGGGGAGTGCACCAGTCATATTTGTGAAGAAGAAGGATGGTTTTCTCAGGCTTTGTGTAGACTTTAGACAGCTCAATAAGGTCACCATAAATAACCGTTATCCACTCCCTAGGATTGATGACTTGTTTGATCAGATGCAGGGAGCTAGAGTGTTCTCCAAAATCGATCTCAAGTCAGGGTATCATTAGTTGCACATTTCAGATGTAGACATTCACAAGACAACTTTTCGCACACGTTATGGGCATTATGAGTTCATAGTGGTTCCATTTGGTTTGACCAATGCCCCAACTGTCTTCATGAACCTCATGAATGGAGAATTCAGGACAATTCTGGATCACTTTGTTTTAGTGTTCCTTGATGACATATTGATTTATTCTCATTCCGAGGAGGAACATGAGGAGCATTTGAGGTAGGTACTTTAAGTTTTGAGAGAGCAGAAGTTGTATGGGAACTTGGAAAAATGTAGCTTCTTTCATACAGAGATTCAGTAATTGGGTCATATCATATCAGGTGAGGGTATCTCCATAGATCCCTCTAAGATTTAGGCTATCTTGGATTTGCCAGCACCCACATCAGTCTCTGAGGTGAGGAGTTTTATGGGTTTAGCAGGGTATTACCATAGGTTTGTGTAGGACTTTTCTAGGATTTCTCACCCTATTACTTCTCTTCAGAGGAAAGGGAAGAAGTTTGATTGGTCATAAAAATGTGAGCAGGACTTTCAGTTGCTTAAGGAAAGGTTAACCATGGTGCCCATCTTAGCAGTTCCAGACCCAATAGAGGATTTTTTTGTTTGCACTGATGTATCACTAGAGGGTTTGGGAGTAGTTCTTATGCAGGAGCATCAGGTGATTGCTTTTGAGTATTGTAAGCTCAAGGACTACAAGCTTAACTATCCTACTCACGACTTAGAGCTTGTAGCAGTTGTTCATGCACTTGTGCGTTGGCAACATTTCCTTTTTGGTAGACCATTCATCTTGAGGATAGATCATTGTAGCTTACAACATATCTTCTCTCAGCCAAATCTCAATGCTCGTCAATGACGTTGGATGGAGTTCCTATGTGAGTATGACATGGAGGTCCAGTATATCAAGGGAAAGGAAAATGTTTTTGCAGATGCACTTAGTAGACGACGGCATGTGCTTGCTTCTTTGACACTACAGTCAGATCTGAGAGGCAGGATACTTGAGCATCTTCCAGAGGACATGTTTTATGAGGGTGCTAGGTAGATGTTGGATTCTCAGGGTTCTTTTGAGGGCAGATATTCAGGATGCATGCTAGATTCAGATGGTTTGCTTCGGTTCCATAGGCACATTTATGTGCCTAAGGTAGGTGATCTGCGTAGTTTCATCCTTACTGAGGCTCATCGAGCCCCATACGTAGCACATCCAGGAGTGAAGAAGATGTATGCCGATTTGAGAGAGTTATATTATTGGCCAGGTCTTCGTCGGGACATAGCAGATTTTGTAGCACGTTGTCTTGAGTGTCAGAGAGTCAAGGCAGACCATTATCATCCTGCAGGACTCTTATACCCTCATGACATTCAAAAGTGGAAATGGGATGTGATCTCCATGGATTTCATAGTAGGACTTTCTATGTCCTCTTATCATCATGATGCCATTATGGTCACTGTGGATAAGTTGACCAAGGTTGCGCATTTCTCGCCAACCAAGGTTACCTATAATGCACAGGCCATCACCAAAGTGTTTATGGAGGATATTGTCAGATTGCATGGGATCCTGAAGACAATCATTAATGACAGAGACACCATCTACACATCAGTTTTCTGGACTTCCTTTCAGGAGGCCTTGGGTACATAGATTAATTTCAGTTCGGCATATCATCTAGAGATAGATGGGCAGACAGAGAGGGTTAATCAGGTTCTTGAGGACATGTTGAGGATGTATGTGATGGACCACCAGAAGAAGTGGGAAGATTATTTGCATTTAGTTGAGTTTGCCTACAACAACAGTTATCATAGCTCCATTGGCATGGCTCCCTATCAGGATTTGTATGGATGACCTTGTAGGACACCTTTGAGCTGGGATAGACTAGATGACAGGATTATTTTTGGGCCAGCTTATCTTCAGGATTTAGAGCAGCAAGTTGTTCTAATTCAGTAGTGCCTTGAGCATGCTAGAGCACGCCAGAATGCGTATGCGGACACCAAGAGGATCGATCGTCACTTCTCAGTGGGTGAAAAAGTCTTCTTGAGGGTTCATCCTCATAAGAGTCTGATCTGCTATGGAAAGGGTTCTAAGCTATCGTCTCATTTTATGGGGCCTTTTGATATTCTTGAGGTCATCGGTCTAGTTTCCTATCGTCTAGCTTTGCCACCACACCTTACATGGGCCCACGACGTTTTTCATGTTTCTGTACTACATAGATATGTACTATATGCTTCTCATGTTTTGGATTGGTCGACATTATAGGTAGAGGATGGAGGGTAGTGGAGATTGGAGCCTGTATGCATACTGGAGCATCGGAGGTTGGCCACTTGAGGTCAAGATTTGGACCAGGTTAGAGTGCATTGGGACCGATATGACGCATCATCAGCTACCTGGGAGGATGCTACACCACTGAGGGCTAGATATCCCTATCTCTTCCAATGACTTCCAGGAGGAAGTCTAATTCTAGGAGAGGGGGATGTAGTGCCCACATTTTTATAGCTCCAGTTATCTGTTGGTTCCTTTATTTCTAGACATGTTTTGATGGAGACTCTGATAGACCTTGGACATTTTACTATGATATTTTATCCTCATGGACATTATGGAATTTTGGGCACGTAGCGCCAATTGGACTAGATTCGTATACTGATATATTTTTTATGATGTTGATGACACTAATAGGGTTATATGATAGATTTATTGGTTAGATGTTAGTCTCTTATGGTTGATTTGATTAATGATATAGTGTTCTGGATTTAGTAATGGTAATTTTCATGCTAACCTATGTGTATGTCGTTGCAATTTTATTTGTGGTGATTCATGGACAAACTATGTGAATAATTGTATGCATTGCACTATCAATTGTTTAATAATGTTAGGACATTATAAGTTAGATTGAATTTGTGATGTGTAGATGATGTTTATTATATTGGACAGATGCAGTTAATGTGTGCAATGAGTGTGTAGGTGACAGGTATAGGAGAGCATGGGTTTCAGGAAAGCTACGCAATTGTGCACAAGTGGCCCACGGGCTGAGTCCTAACCATGCTAAATGTTTGAGGCCTTAGAATAGATGTATTTAATTGGGCACCATGGGTGAACCCCCTCAATTGTAATGTAATTATGTTTTGTAATATTAATTAGGTTTAGGGTGTGTTTTATTAAGTAAACTGGTTTAGGGGTTTAATGATCTTATCTTAAGTTAAGTGTTGGTTTTGAGAAAGTGTGTGTGTGTTGGTAGAAGGGATTGGGGACCACATGTGAACCTTGGGTGGACCCCACACCCTCTACCCTTGTGCCCAAGCATGCAAAACCCGAAATTGGGTTATTTTGGGCATTTTTAGGGACCCCTTTTGAGTTTGGGGAGTTCCCTTAGCATGAAAATGGGCCCTTGGACCCTACCTAATAGGTAGGGGGGCCTATTTCCAAGGTTTGGAGGGAGTTTCCCTCCCATTTTTCCCTCTTTAGTCACCATCCATGTAAGATGGTTGGGTTGTGTGAAATTGTTAAAAGTTGCTCCACTTTGTTTTATTTTAGTTTTTGGTATTTTGGGTGATAAGGGATAAAAGGTGAGTTTACTCTTACTTATTTAGTTTTTGGAATCTTTGACTCTTGAGAGGATAGGGGGTCACACTTGTCACTTTCCCATTGGTGAGGAAACTTTTGGGTTCCTCTTCTTATTCTTCCTCATGTGGAAGGAATGGGTCTTCTTGGTTCATGTTTTTTTTGGAGCACTTGGAGAATTTTGGGAGCTTGGACAAAGGGAAAAGCTTAGAGTCTTGGAAAGCATTATAGAGGTAGGATACTTAACCTTCTTCTTCTTAGTTGTGCTTATCTTGATTAACTATGCTTAATCAATGGAATGGTGTGTGTGAAATGATGTGTTGTGAGTTGTATGTTAATGTAGTTGTTTGTTTGTTCTTGTTGTTTTCTTTGTTTTCTCTCCACCATCATTTGGATTGATGGTTTTTGGAGAATGTAGGGGAAGAGAGAGGGATTTCCCTCTCAAACCTCATGGTTGTTGGTCAAGCCATGAAGGTCCCTTCTCATCCCCTCATATGGTTTGAGGTGGGAGAAAGGTTCATATGGCTTGAACCTTTCCCCATTCTTGGTGAGGAAACCCTTTTTGGGTTTGAAAATCCTCCCAAGAAGGATTTCTATAGCAAAAAGGAGGAATAAGGAGGATGCTTGATTAGGAGGTATAAGGAGTTTTGTAAGCATGTTTTGTTGGTGCTCCTATGGTTGGACACCTTTGATTTGGGCATCCTACTTCTTCTCTTCCCCCTTGTGAGGTTGACCTTGTTATCCTCATGTTGTTGTTTTCATGTGTAGTAAGTGGTTAAATGGTCTTATGTTTTTCTTGTGGTGTGTAAATCCCCATTATACTTGTGCACATTGTGGAAGCTAGTTCCTCTCTCCCATGGGCTTGGGGGAGGCTAGCATGACTTCCAACCATGGAAAGGCATGTGATGATGCCTATTGGTTGGGTGGTAAACAAGCCATGTTCTCTTGGAGTTGGATTCTTGTAGGAGTATTGGAGTTTGGAGCTCAAGTTGGAGATAGTGGAGCCTCTTGCCATCTTGGTCTTCCTCATCTTTGGAGGACATTGCCTTCACTTTGTAAATAAATGTGGCTTTGTAAAGTGTCACACTTTTGTAAATATCCATTTTTTGTACTTATTGTTTCTTGAAAAGCATTATTCACTACTAAGAAAGTTTTTTATTTTATTGTTGCTAGAATCTTGTAAGTTTGTCATTTGAGATCATAATGAAACCATGAGTTTTTTTCTTTATTTCAATGTCATTCATTTGAAAGAAATTTTTGTTTAGAAATATGCAAAATATATAGTTATGAAATATACACTTGAAATATTTAGTTGTGCATTACATATAAAATCTAATTTTTTTTTTAGTGTGCTTGCATTTGAAAAAAAAAATGGCATTACAGTGAGCCCCTAGATTTCCTATGATGTTCTTTATAATTATAAAATGAAATCGATTTTTAGGTTATCTGGTGGAATCAATGACCCTTAACAAGGTCCAAAAGGGTCCACAAATAAATTAATAGTAACTGTAATGTACAATTATGGTAGACAATAATTGTATTACTATGGTTCTAAAAAAAATCTAATAACAATGGGAAAATAGGGGAAGAGAGAAAAACATGGAAGATAGAAAAACATGGAAGATAGAGAAAATGAGGAAATGAAAGAAAACATGGTCTTACAAAGAAGAATAAAGAGTTGGCAAGAGAAATATAGGTTTCAATGTGTTGAAAGACATAACACAAGAAAACATGTTGAAAGTTAATTAACACAAGAGAACACATCAAAATTTGAACAACAAAGAAATATGTGCCAACAAGAGCCTAATATGGACTAATAAATAATAAATACACTAATACCATTGTAATTAAATGATTCCATACCAAAATAAAGTGTCTACATGATGGCCATACTTTGATGTGCGGGTGAATCAAATGGATAAAAACATGTTGTGCTCTCCTCACTGCCTTTTGAGAGTTCTTAAAGTCAGTATAAGAATGATAGTGATATGAGATTCAAAAGGAGAGAGATCACTCAAAATCCACAATGGTAGGAAGATTAGTCAAGTTTGTGCTTTATCATCTCACCTGAAACATTGTATGGGTGATGTAACAACCTCAATGTTGTAGAGTGCCATGAAAGGTGTGATTAGATGGATAACTCATGCATGATAGACATTGATCAAAATGCATGACACATTACAACACATTAACCATTCGCAAACATGCATTCATATGAAAATTTACATAGAAGCATCACTTTCCATTATATTCATAACCAAAAGAACAATTACATAATTATATGCAAAATCCATGTGTATTACATCAATGCTTATCCATCAAATGATTACACTTATTTCCTATGAAACACTTGAAGTTAAATCCCCTTGAATCCCGTACCTTTATCCTTGTACCTGAGCTCATTTACCCCTACTTTCATATATGTCCTCAAAAGTTGGACCTTATGTCATCTAAGTCTCTTCTTAAAATTTGGACCCTCTCTTGTATTTATAGCTTTATAAGGAACTTGAATACCCTTGAAAGACACTTCCGTACTTCACTAGTACTTAGCTATCATGCATTACCTTGCATGTCTTCATCCTAAATGTCATGCACTTTCTACCTCTTACAATCCTTGATCATTCACTAGCCTTCCATTCATATGTTTCCACATGTTTTTATATTTACCCTTACAACTCCGCGAGAATAGGTGTGATTCACGATGTGTTTGTTATCCTCACATGTATCACTCATGTTACATCATTAAAAGTGAACCAAAAATTCTCTTGTCAACATCCCCCCATACTAAAATTCTTGTTAACCCTCAAATAATGTTCAACACTCATAAGCTCTACAAAAATAAACAAGAATTTACATTTCCACATAAAGAATCAATATGTAGCTCCTTTATACTCTCCTCATCCTTAGACTTAGCCTTCCCACTCTACCTTGGATTCTCCTTCTATAGGCTTGGTTAAGTTTGAAACTTTCTCTTGCATGGTTGTGTAAAATTTGTGACATCACCTTAAAGGCTCTTGGGTGTCTTCCTGTAACTCTAACACAAATTTAGGCCATTGGGATACCTTACCAGGTTTTGTTTCATTCTTCAACCTTTTTTTAGGTATTTTCCCAGTATTTTTGAACCTCATTCACAAAATATTCTTTTCCTTCATAACCCTCATGCCTCTACTCCACAAAATCATCAAGGATCACCTAAAATTAGTTGTTCTCTTGATTTAGTTGTGCCACCTTCTTGTGTACTTCTTTGCGTAGAACATGATATTTTCCTGCGTCTCCCACCTTCTCCATCAGCTCTCAAAGTTGTTAAACTTTCAGCATCCTCTTAACAAATCTAATTTTCACATGCCCATATTGGAAAGTAAATTGATTCATCATTTTCTTTTCTTACTTAATGTAAAGCTCAAAACTCAAAATATCATCCAAGGATTTTTGGAATATTATTTATAAGTTGTTAACTTGTTCCTTTTGTGTTCTTGACTCATCACCTATTTCCTCCAAAATGTTATTAAGTGTAAAAGATAATTTTTTTGCATGATTTATGATAATCACAAAATTAGTGAACATGGTTAGCTTCCTAGCCATAATCTTGGTACAAAATTCTTCTACTTTGTTTTTCAAGTGTTTCAATGTGGCCTTTTTTACTTCATGGGAATCCTTATCCTCTAAGACCTCCTCAAAGTAGTCATCTGCTTCTGCACCCCTATGTTCATGCTTTTTAATCAACTCAGTGACATATCATATGACCATGGTTTATAGTTACAATAACCCTAAATTAATTTCAAATGATTAAATCAGTTGAGTTAATTAGTATTCAATACAATGTGTTATTGATTTCACTTTTTTGTGAATTCTTATTTCATTCCCTTTTTAGATTTAAGTGTGTTTTTAGTTAACATACATAAAAAGGATGAAATAATGCAATATGTGGATATTGTGATTTAATTAACTTCCAACATTAATTACATATATAAGAAAAAACACTTTTTAAAGTGACTATTGATCTAGTAACTATAAAAAACACAAGGGAGGATTGTATTTAGTTTATTACGAGTGGATCTGGGAGAGTTTGAGTGATTTGAGTAAAGGAACAAACTCATATGAGACTAAAAATGCTTCATCACAGAAACTGGCACCCGAGACTAAACCTGGTCAAAACCATACAACTAGGTCAAGAGAATTTGTATGGTCTTAACCCTTCTATACATTCTTGGACTTACCTTAAATCTAGGTCTACAACTTCTTGAGTACTTCATTTTCCTAGAAATGGATGTCTTTGTGTGTTAGTCTTCTTCTCTCACCTTTAGAATGGATTTATAAGCTCCGATCAAACCCTAAAACCATTGTGTAGCAAGGAGTTCCTATAAAAAAGTTAGGTGGATTGTCCAACATTGCCACTACTCAGAAGAGGGCTCAAACCACACGTCATTCTCCTAGCATGTGATATCTACCGTAGTGTAATTAGAACTTGACAACTGTGCATTGATAATGCTTTACTTGAGTTTCACACTTTCTCAAATACTTGGGAAGGGTCACATTTGCTTGTAGAGAGAAGATGGAGAATCCTAAACCTTAAAGAAGACTTCATACCTATAGAGGGTGTTTCCCTAATGGACATGCATGAATTTTGTTTTGTTTTGGGATATTAGAGTGCCTTTTGTGTTTGCTTTTGCATGAGGATTTCTTAAAGTGCTAGGTTACTAAATGAGGCATGATTTACTTGCTTATATATTCTTCTAAAGGTCATAATGTCATGAAAGGTTGACCAAGGGGAGATATTACTCCATATGAAGATGATAAAATTGAAAGTTTGAGTGCCCAATGTGCCGGTCCAAAACCATACAGTAGGGTTGACTTGTATATTTGTATAATTTGACTAAAATGTCAGTTTTGATTAGGAGGGAAAAAGCTTAATTTGATTTTATGGGTCGTGATATGGATGTATCTAAATATTTTTTATGTTGTCAAACCTAACAAAATAGTGACATAGAGGTGTGAAAATATAAACAAGTAACCAAAGAGCTATCAGGTTGTGTTAAACAATAGTAAGGAGAGTGTATTTGTACATGCACGTGTGTAATGTTAAGATCAATAATGTTAAAATATTGATTTACAAATTTGAGTGTCTACATTTTCCCCTTTAAGTATGAAATAAATATTACATTATTAAAGGAAAAAATACCTAAGTGTGTAGAAACACTTTGTTTTTTAAAATAATTTTATTTTGTAGTATCCCATTGTTGTGGTGTTGGTATGCTCCAAAATTAAACCGGCGACACAAAGTGTAGTCAATGCCCAAGATAGGGAAAGTAAATTAAACTTAAAATTTAATGAAAGTACTATAAAGATATGTGCAAGAATAAATTATTAAAGAGATGTAAAACATGGAAGGAATACACATGTTTGCTTTGTCGAGGGAATGCGCTCTCATTCTTGTTCTTTGGAGATTTTGGATTTTTCTGAACTCTAATGAAGAGTTAGGGGTGATCAGTACCCAATTTGTGTCAAGGAGAGGTTGATGTGCTAGGTGTGCTACCCCAACACATGAAGGAAAAAGAGAAGAACCAAAAAGAAGAGCTGAAGCACCCCTGTCGAGGAGTAAGACCGTGCATCAAATCCATTTAGCAACTTATATATCCTCCCCTTAATTGTAAAGAGGATAAGAAAGTCTATCCAAGAAGAACTTAGATACTTCGCTACCTTCCATAACACCATGGACCATACCGCTATAGATGGTTATAATCCTAATTTTGTAAGTTAAGACACATAGTAGAAGAGATAAATAAGTGCCCCCATACTCTTCCCATGTGTCGTAAAATTGAGTAGAAACTGAATAGAACCGTTTGCATGCTGAAATATGAGTGGAGAAAGGATACACATGCCCCCGATGTGTTCAAAACTAGAAGTGAAGCTGAGTAATATGGAGAAAAAATGAAACATTTCATGCCCCCTAGATCTATGCCAAACCAATCCATTCTTAGTATAAAATTATATAAAAATATTGTAACAATGATGAAAAACTTGATGATGTTTCTAGATGTGTATTAAATGCCCTTGGGAAAACCATATGATAGGGTTAGAACCATCCATATGGTCTTGACCCCATGTATATTTTGCTAAATTCATGTGCCTGATCCAAATTATGAGATATTTTTGTTTACCTCTACATATGTTTGTGCCCAAAAAGATGTATGTGTCTACTGGAATTGTAGAATAAAACCCCATATCTTTTCCCCCACTTTTGAGGCATGTGTGATAAATAATTTGAGTGTGCAGCTTAAAAGGAAAGATATATTCCCATGTTTGAGATGCTATTAAAATATAGATGAATTCTGTAAAGTTGATGTGGTGGCCACCAAAAAGAAATTGTACCTATAAAAGGGTATGCACAATGTAGAAACCATGACACAAAATAATAATAGTAAAAAAAAAACATGATAGCAAAAATAGTGTCAATCTAACAAAACAATAGAAAATGATATGTTAGTAGAATTTTTTTCATAAAACATATAACTAGGTGTAAACATGCCAAAAAACACAAAAAAAGGTAGAAATGCCTATAAACATTTGACACCCACAATGTTGTAAGACAATTAAGGCCCTTGAGCATGCAAACAAGATATACACAATCACACACAAGTCATTATGCCATAATCATGTGACACTGTACAAATGAAAATTGACATGAAACCTTCAATCAACACTCGACCTCCCCGAGCTCGTGCTAGAAGTATCCGATGTTAAATGTGTGGATGGTTAACTATAGGAGGATCAATGAACTAAGATCTAGTAGTGTGATCTCCTAGTAGATGAGTTGGCAAAGGGGAGGTTTTAGAGGGTATGAATGGATAGTGATAAATTCCCTATGGTTTGTTTGCCTAACTTGGATCTAAGTGTTGATCTAGTTTGAAGTGTCCAAATCAACCAAGATGAAACTAACAATCTATGCTACTGCTGAAAGGGAAAACTAATCTAAATAAAATCAAAAAAATGAAATATTACAATCACATTACATAACAATTTGCTTCTATTCTAAATAATTAAATCTATTTCTACACTAAAACTAAACAAGACAAAATAACCTCGGTGTGGTTATTCACCTGTGTTGAGTGTATTGAAACTAAAATAACTTAAAACAAGAATTTTTCCAAATGATCTATGATATGTAGACAACCTCCTATAAGATATTCTCTCCTTCAGATCCACAGGGATGGGAAAGAAGAGGATCTGTCACCGGGGAGCTTCTATTAATGATTTAAAACCTTTTACAAATTAACTAATTACTTACAAATGAAAGGAATTTTATTTCTACTCTATTTCATATGATGCAAATATGATAAATTGCAGCAATGAAGGAAATGAAACAAAAACTACAACCTGGAATTCACAGAATAGAGGTAAATCTAGTTGTGTGATGACTTGTCCCCTTAATTTATCCTTTCTTTCTCTGTGTGTCCATATGAGTCCAAGGAATTGGGAATGTAAAGGTAACAACAGGAGAAGTTGCTTGAGAAATGACAACTTAAAGGTAGTCTGGTTGCAATGCAGGTGGAAGAGGGATAACACAAGTGAATAGAGCTTGGCTATGCAATTTCCAGCAGGATTGTGGCAGCAATACTATGTAAGATACACAAAATTCTCAGGCCATTTTCTTGAATACAAGCATTGAATATATAGGAATTGGTTGGGATGTGCCTTCATGCACAAGACAACCTTGGAGTGCCAAATCATTGGGTGAAGAGGTAATTCAAACTAATTAAATCTATTTAAAAATAGAAGAGGGAAGGAATACCATGCAATCAAGACTATTTTTAGGAAATTTGGTTCACAAACACACCTTATAAGTCAAGTTAAGTGAAATCACATGAATGTTAAAATCATGCATGATGATTTCTAGAAAAATTCATGGACCACCAAAGCGCTAGGAGGACTGTCCTACATCGCAGTCAAGGGACTATTTCCCTACCCAAGCCTGGGTGGCGGTTTCAGAACCACCGCCCAAGCAAGGTGGTGGTCCTGACACTAAAGGTCAAAACATGCACAAAATGAAGTGGGAAGCTAGAAGAAAGCATGGAAAAGCTAAGTAAGGATGTATAGGCTACAAATATACACTGCGAATGGGTTTAGGAACTTGAACACCTTCTGAAAGGACATGAATCATCATTGGGGACATTTTGTAACTATTTTTCCGACAATGTAGCACATGTAATTTTGGGTGCATACATATTTCCCCCTCAGAGAAGCGTCTTAGCCATGAAGAGGCATAAAACATAGAGTACAAGTATGGCGTTCCTGAAATGGGGAGTTAGAAGCTATACCTGACATGCTCGTGTGCCAAAATGTCACCGTCCAAACTCTCGCTACCTGCAAAATGAAAAGAAGACTCAAGTGCAGATAGATACAATATCAAAAAATAAACACTAAATCAAAATGACAAGAGGACTTACCATTTGTGCAGGGATAGGAATATACCTGCACCAACGCTCCAACCCTATGGACACATACACTTGAAACAAGGTTTAAAACAAAGCATATATATATCATATATATATATATATATATATATATATATCATATATCAAAACAACTTATTTTCTCATTGTGATTTTTTGGAGCTCTGGGCCCATGGTGACCATTTTGTTTGTGAGTATGGTTGAATTGGAATGGATTTAGGAATGGTATTTTGTGTTAGGCTTGGCCCTTTATTGTTTGAATGCTTTTGAGAAGAACTCCTAAGAAATTTGTAGCTAGAGTGGTCATAAGGGGGCTCAAAGAGGTGGATAGGCAAAGTGCCTTTATTGCTTAGTTGTCATTTTGTCGGGCATTTATACGATTTTTTGTATATTTTGGGCTCATTGTGAGTGTTTTGACCACACCTAGTGTGTGATGGCAGTGTACACAAACTATGATTTATTATGATATATACAAATATCTTCTTTTTGGATTCAGTAATTCCTTGTATCTGAGTTGACTTCCATTTTGGTTATAGGTTATTCACATGTGTACTCTAGATGTTTAGAACTTCCATTTTATATGCTTTTCAGAATGTATGCAGTGGATATGAATGCTAACAGAATGATTTTTTTTGTGTTTTGTAATGCTGATACATGATAATGCAAATACACTGTAATGCTGAACTTTAGTTTCTCTAAGCAACTTTTGGTACTTCGTATTGTTTTGGAAAAACGTGGTGAAAGAGTGATATGATAAGTGAATGAACTTTCCCCACTCCTAACTCCATGCAACCAGTAAGATGTGAGGGCTCAACACCAAGATCCAGAAGGGGCACAAGTTATAGAATTTTTTTGAATGGTAATGATGAGAGAAAGACAAGGATTTGACAAAACCAAATTGAGACACTACAACCTCATTCTACTTAAGTTTGCTTCATAGTTTAAAATGTGAATTTCTTTCTAGTTTATCTAGAATTAGATCCGTAGATGGCCACTTGGTTGACAAAATATGGTTTTGAGGTTTTAAACTCTTTTGGAATTTGAACATCTAACTCACTTTGTTTTGATTTATGATTTCACAGCATTTGAATGAACTGTTTCTAACTTTCAAATTTGTCAAAGAGACCCCCTACACCTTGCCCCATGCTACCAGTAGGAAGTATGGGCTCATCACCATGGACAAGGCATAGGAGAGTAAGGGCACTTCTCTCCTTTCCAACCCTACATCACTAGTAAGAGACAAAAGCTCAACACTAAAGGTTGGTAGGGAAAAGAAATGTGTAAAATAAAAATTTTATGTGGATTTGCATTTGACTTATTTATATAGGAAAATGTCTAGAATGTTACTATTTCCAAAGAGATGTAAATGGGATAGATGTGACACCATGAAGCTCCTAGAATAGACTATAGGAAAAGACACCTAATCTAGAAGAAACTATAAGCAGAACCAAGTATGCAAGCCTTGGTATGGTTACTATCAAAGCTTGTCTTATCTTATTTGAACTGATGAAATGATTCAGAAACAATTGATGATACCATGAAGATTTGAAGAGATATGATTTGAATGTTTTGCAAATGTTTTCAAAAGTTTTTAGGAATTGTTATAAGAATAAGTCCCTTGATCACAAATTTTATGAAGTGAGCCAGTAGATGAAAATGTAATGTGGATGCAAAAAATGTACATGTGGATATGTAGGTGAAACTACATGCTATGATGGCTAAGGTGAAGAAAGTTGGTGAATATCAAATTCTTCACCCCTAAAAGTACACAGTGGAGAACCATGATCCTCGAAATTTCCGTTCTCTTGACAAGGGCCTACCATTCTAGGTTTAAAGTTATAACCATTTCTCAGGAGTGTATATGTCCAATCATTAAAATAATTTTCCTGAAAGAGGTGTTTGTGCACCTCTTTGTCACATTCTTGAGACATGGTGTATGGGTGAGCATGACTATATTGCTTGTCCTTGTTTCCTATATAGAGCATTGTGTTTACTTGTGACCCTTGCTGAATGATGAGGCCTTTCCCCATAGATATGGCAATCTTAGTTTTAGATGTAAATGGGTTGAAATAGGGGTTTAGAATAGAACAACCCTCAGAGATGGTTTTGATGGGAATCATTTCAATCTCAATTTTCCCTTCTTCATTTGTTAATTCTACCATATTTAGACCTAGACCTAGGTCCTTGGAGGGAAGAGATGCTAAACCGAGAAGACTACCCATCCCCTATGGTTCAAACGAGAGGAAGATCAAATCTTGATTCTCTAAGAGTTTTATAATTTCCACTGTGGTTTTAGTGGAATTTTTTTCCACAAATATTGATTTACCCTTATCTGTTTTTGTCACCTCAAATGTTTTTGGGTCAACGACTTCAGCCTTCGGCACACTCAGGGTGATCGAGACTAACTCTTTTGATGGAGGTGGTTTGTTCAATTGATTCGAAGGACGTTCATACTTGGTATGGACTCATTTATTCTTCTTGAGGTTTTCTAAGTTTATATCAAAGGTCTTGGGATCCCCTTGAGTGATGAAGACCTTCCCCAAATGGAGGAATCTAATCTTCTAGAACATGGTAGAAGGGATAACCTTCATTTGATGAATCTAGGTTCTCCCAAGGATCATGTTATAACTTGTTTCCCTATCGATAATGTAAAACTCCATTAAGATGGTTTTTGGACCAAGAGTGATTGGAAGAACTATGGTTCCAATCGAGGTCACTTTAAGACTATTGTAACCCCGTAACGTGTTTATTGTAGAGGAACAATTTATCTTTCCATATCCTAACTTCTTCAAGAAAGAGAAGGAAACCACATTTAAAACAGCCATGTCATCAATCATGACTCTCTTAATGTAATTTTTATAAACCCAGACTTATAAAAATAAGGCAGGATCACCTCTTTAGGCAATTTCACTGTTAGATGGCATCTTGTCTACATAGAAAAAAACCTAGTATCCATATCATTCTGTCCCAGAGGATGTATGTCAAAGTCAATATGATTTATTTGAGTGCTAGGAGGTGGTGTAACATGGATTAGATGACCAAGATCTAGTGGATTTAGCAATGTAGAATGATGTGTGGGTGAATTATTCAACAAATCTAGAAATAAAATGTGAGAAAAGGTCTTGTTCAAATATGATATTAAATCATAGGTTCCTACTAGTTTTAATATTGTAGGAACGTCATCCTGTGGGAAGGAAAGAGTGGGCAGGGGTTGTGAAATGTACTCCTTCATCCAAGTTCTTGCATTAATTTCTAGATCAATCTCTAGCTCAACTAACCCCAAGATTTTTGTATTACTGTTTGAACCAAGGTTAGGAGCAAGCCGAGAGTTATCAGAAGTTGAGGCTCCATGGTCCTTGTTTCCTTGAGGAATACCCTTGTTTATAGTTATAGGATTCACATGGGAATCTCCATGATGTTTAGGGTTTACATTTTGAGGTGTGACAGGTCCGGTATGACTAGGCTATGGGTTTTTTTCAGGATTTGCTAGGAACATGTCTACAAAGAGTTGCCTTTGGTTTTTAGGAAGTCTTTGTAGAAACTTGTTGCAATCGCGACAAGTCCTATTGTCATGACCTTAAACCTTATGGAAACCAAAATATTGGTTAGGTTTGTAATATTTTGGACTTTGATAAATGTCTTGTTGTTGTTGACTATAACCTCGGTTGTAGTTTTGAAATTGATAGTTATAACCATGATTCGTTGCCCCCTGGCCAGAGTTTTGATACTAGTTTGGGCTTTGGGTTTGATTTTAGTTTTGAAAGGGATGGTTTACGTCAATTGTGTTGAATGAGGAGATAGTGTTAGGGGCTCTTTGATTTCTCATGTTATTGTTATTGTTAGTGTTACCATTGTTTGTGAAACTAGCGTTCTTGGCTTGATTAGTAGCACTATTCGTGGTAACACCTTGATTACAATTCACACCCTTAAGTCCTTGGTTGTTGGCACCTTTGTCATGATAATTTTCATTGTTCTAATTTGGGGATACCAATTTCCCATTAGAACCGTAGGCCTTACGCCCACTATCAATAGCGGCTTGGTCAATTCGAAGCGCACCTTCCAAAACTTCCTCATAACTATGGAAAGGAAACTTTTGGACCTCTTCCTTAGTCTCTCGATTGAGTGAGTGAAGGAAAATATCACAAAGTTTCATCTTGTTCATGTTGGACACACTTGTAGAGGAATAGAGAGCTTGGTGCCATCTCTGGATGAAATGGGTGGTAGATTCATTTTGCTCCTGTCTAATATGCAAGAACTCCCTAATCCCTGTACGCAACAACTTGTTCATGTCAAATGCTTTGATGAAATAAAAAACAAGATATTTAAAGGAATGTATAGAAGATTTTGGAATACAGTAATACCAATCCAATTCCATTCCTTTGAGAGTATTTGGAAAGATCTTAGCCACTAAAACATCACAAGGAAGCAATCCCCTGATAGCAGTAGCATAGGCCTTGATATGAGCGTTCGGGTCTCCTTCTCCCTTAAATTTTGGAAGATGTGGAAATGGGAATGGAAGCATGAGACCACATATGGTGAAGTCAAGAGGCTCCTTTAAGTATTCAACATATGTACCCATTGCCTAAGATTCCACTATTGAAGATCCTTGATGAGGAGGTATAGGAGGAGGAGTTGGATAAACTGCATTATAAGCATTGATGGGAACATATGGGGTCCTTTGATATGGCATGTAGGGAGTGGGAATGACATATGGGTCCATCTGAGGGATTTTTGAATACATGTGCATGTAAGGTGGGATAGTACCAGGATATGGACTAGCGGGCATAAAACCATGGAATGTCACATTGCCTGTTGTGGTGGCATTCAATGCACTTCTAGCCAGCCCTTGCGTAAGATAAGCTTGAGAAGGATGAGGACCCATCCCTAGTGTGTATAACCTTCTGATAAGATCACCTAGATTTTAATGAACTAGATAACCTTGTTGTAAAGGATATTGCGTTGGTTGCTCATTAGAAGGAATGTATCCTTTGTTGTCAACTAGATACACCGTGTTCTGCTCTACTACATGTGTTGGTAGTGGAGTCTGGGCACTTTTTAGTTCTCTAATACTCCCTACAAAAGTATAAATGAGATCTTTGGGAGAGGATTGAGTCCCTTTTTGGGGTGCCTGTGGCATAGGGTTTGATTAAGCAGGCTCATGATACCCTGTCATGAATTGTTCAGTGTTATAATTCTTGTCTTCCTTAGAAGTAAGAATATTAGGATAGGCATTCTAAATCTCAGAGGATGTAGCCTTCATTCTATCCAAATACTCATCTATCTGAAGAAGAGGATTTTCTATTCATGCAAATGTATCATCTTATGTTGATTGCATGGAAATGTGAGGTCTTGAAAAAAATCTATGGTAATAACCTGTTCCATATGTGATAACAATGTGGTTTGCATTGGGTTGAATGTATTGCATGTTTAACTGTTGATCAACCTCCTTCATCCTTACGTAGTTAATGGGGTTTGAAGTGTAACTAGGGGAGGTTTAGACGTTGCTTGTGTAATTATCACCCCATCTTGAAAGAGAAGGGGACTATTGTGGTTGAACATTGGTGTAATATCTATCAGAGCCAAATGGCCCACAAAAATTTCTTTCATACATATTGTAGAAAGCATAAAACACCTACCAAAATATGGGAAGAAATGGAAAGATGAGGTAATAAAAATGAAAGAAAAGGAAACAAGAAGGAATTAATCCTTCACGTTGGCTTCACCAATTTGTATGGATGAAAATTGACATGCAGCCTTCAACTGCACTCGACCCCGCGAGGCCGTGCTGAAGTAGCCGATGTTGAATGTGTGTAGCTAACTATAGGAGGATCAATGACTAAGATCTGGTAGTGTGATCTCTTGGTAGCTGAGTTGGCAAAGGGTAGATTTAGAGGCTATGAACAGGTAGTGTAAATTCCCTATGGTTTGTTTTCCTAACTTGGATCTAAATGTTGATCTCGTTTAAAGTGTCCAAATTAACTAAGATGAAACTAAAAATCTATATTACTACTGGAAGGAAAAACTAATCTAAAAAAATCAAAAAACTGAAATATTACAATTATTAACAATAATTGGCTTTTATTCTAAATAATCAAATCTACTTCTACACTAAAACTAAACAAGTAAAATAACCCGATGTGGTTATTCACCCGTGCTATGTGTATTGAAACTAAACCAACTTAAAGCAAGAACTTTTCCAAAAGATCTATGATATGTAGACAACCTCCTATAGATATTATCTCCTTCAAATCCACAGGGATGGGAAGAAGAGGATCCGTCACTGAGAACTTCTATTAATTATTTAAACCCTCTTAGAAATTAACTAATTACTTGTAAATGAAAGGAAATTGATTTCTACTCTATTCGATGTGATGTAACAATGATAAATTGCAGCAATGAAGGAAATCAAACAACAAATCCACCTTGGAATTCACAGAACATAGGTAAATCCAAATGTGTGATGACTTGTCCCCTCAGTTTATCCCTTTCTTTCTATGTGTGTGTATATGAGTCCAAGGAATTGGGAATGCAAAGGTAGCAGCAGGAGAAGGTGCTTGAGTAATGACAACTTGAAGGCATTTGGTTGTAATGCAAGTGGAAGAGAGATAGCGCAAGTGAATAGAGCTTGGCTATGTGATTTCCAACAGGATTGTGGCAGTAATACTATGCAAGATACACAAAATTCTCAAGCCATTTTCTTGAATACAAGCATGGAATATATAGGAATTGGTTGGGATGTGCCTTCATGCACAAGAAAACCTTGGAGTGCCAAATCATTGGGTGAAGAGGTAGTTCAAACTAATTAAATATATTTAAAAATAGAAGAGGGAAGGAATACCAAGCAATCAAGACTATTTTTAGGCAATTTGGTTCACAAACACGCCCTAGAATTCAAATTAAGTGAAATCACACATGCTAAAATCATGCATGGAGAAATTTGAAAAAAGCGTGGAGGACCACCACCCTGTGCAAGGCGGTGGTCACGGGACCGCCGCCTTACCTGGGTGGTGGTTTCAGAACTGCCACCCAGGAAAGGTGGCGATCCTGACACTAAAGACCAAAACATGCACATAATGAAGCGTGAAGTTGGAAGAAAACGTGGAAAAGCCAAGTAATGCTTTTTAGGCTACGAATATCAGAATCGCCACCCAGGAAAGGTGGCAGTCTTGACACTAAAGACCAAAACATGCACATAATGAAGTGTGAAGCTAGAAGAAAATGTGGAAAAGCCAAGTAATGATTTTTAGGCTACAAATATCTATTGCGAATGGATTTAGGAACTCGAACACCTTCTGAAAGGACATGAATCATCATTGGGGAACTTTTGTAACTATTTTTTTGACAATGTAACACGTGTAATTTTGGGTGCGTATAGAAACCCATGGTGTCAAAACACAAGCAAGGCCCTTAGGCCACAATAAAAAAAGAAAACAAGAAAATAAACACACACAACTAGTAAACATATATGAAAATGAAGTGTATCTAAATGTGACAAATGAAGAGCATATGATAAAAAGAGCAAGAAATAACTAGTTCAAGGGATATAAGTGTGTCCCACTTGGTGGCCAAAAATATTTTAAAATATGACTAGTAAATAAATCTTCAAAAATACAATGAAAACCTAAAAAAAATATGGTATATTATAGATTCCCTATGCCTTGGTATATTTAAGATTTTAAAAATAAAATTTTGGTCATTTTATATGTGTTTGGTCATGTTTTGGTTGTGGGATATATTTTGCTAAAGGTACCAAAAGTGCAAAAACTGGGACATAATTATATGCTTTGATCCTGTAAGCATTGCACAAAACACATGTGTTAGTCCTATTAGTTCAAAAGATAACAAGGACACCATATAGATATGTAACCAAGTGTAATGAGGAAATAAATAAAGTATAATGGAAATAAACCACTCATATTTAGTATGCAAAAGTAAATTCCCCTAGAGGTTAGCAGTCTGCGTAAAGGGATGACCAAAACCTATCATCATGTACCACTCTATGTATGTCATGCATCTGCTCAATATATGACATGAAAACATGCGTGTAAAGAAGAAATGATATCTATCAAAATTTTTTTATAATCAACATGCATAATGTAAAATACGAACAATGTAGGCTATAAGAACATGTCTTGATTTTGTATTTTTGTAAAGATTCAAATGTTTTTGTGTTTTAGGCCCTCAATGAGGGTATATGTGAAAACTTATTCTCTAAAGAGAAGGAAGAATGATCCAATAATTCCCTTATAGAGGGGCATAAATAGATATTATGCAACTAAAGGATGAGAAGTAAGATTCCCCCAAGTGTGTGTGTGTGTGTGTGTGTGTGTGTGTGTGTGTGTGTGTGTGTGTGTGTGTGTGTGTGTGTGTGTGTGTGTGTGTGTGTGTGTGTGTGTGTGTGTGTGTGTGTGTGTGTGTGTGTGTGTGTGTGTGTGTGTGCGTGCGTGCGCGTGCGTGCGCGCGCGTGCGTGCGTGTGCATACAAAAAGTGAGGTTCAGGTGCAGAACCAATCCCTCAGTAATCAAATTGAACCTATAAATAGAGTGAATCATTGGGAAGTGAGGGAGAATATCATGAGAGCTACCAAATATTGTCAAGGAGGTCATCAATGGTAGGATTAAACTGAACTATCCCAGGATCTATGATATTGATAAATTTGTTGAAACATCTATCGATAAAAAATCCTATCTCATAGAAGTGATTGAGTAACACAATACACTTCTCATCGGCATGAGGGGGACCTTATGTGTGCATGACATGAGTCTAATGTGTCAAATCAGGTTGATAGTCAGGAAAATAATCATTATGAATAGTGACCATGCTAGTAGTAAGTGGGAAAGTGATGCTATTGTTTTGATCATCGACATTACCAAAAATACACTGCAACCAAGATCTACCAAAATCCAATGAGGTAGGTTAGGTATCAAGAGAAACAAAAAATTTTGTGGCAATAACACGTAACCGAAAACCTATCATGAGTGTTATATATTCTTCAAACTCGATATTAGGAGTGAGGGAAGGTGTAATGTCATATAGTGTGAGTCATATAGCAGTCAAAGCCTCATAAGTGTAAATGTTCTTGTGTTGGTTGAAATTGAGAGGCACATGTGGCCAATATTACTTATGGATATACATAGTGCTAGTAAATGTATCAAAATGAGGAGTCTCGTCATGAGGAGTAGTGTATCATGTAAGATAGTGATAGTACCATTATACTTGAGATGATTGATTTTATTGATTAAATCTTGACAATTGTTAGTGTCATAAACCGTAACACTATGGTAATCACAAAAGGATGAGTGAGATGCCTAAAAATCTTGTAACTAGAATGATGTCGATTGGAGGGAAATGGAATAAAACCTTGATCAAGTAATACGGAAAGTAATTCATGTTGGGTGTTAAGGCGTGGTGGGATTTTAATAGATATAGCATGAGGTGAAGCATCCATAGTATTGACTGTTGGAAAAATTATTTGTCAATTGGGAAAATTAGTGAACTCTCACCAATAGTTTGTGGGACTAATACCTTCTTCTTGAATGGGGCAGCTCCATTTATTAAAAACAATAGAATATTTACACTATTCTAATTGCTTGGGGGTGGTATTTCAAATGGGGATCACACAGGGGTACTTCCCTACACTTGTGGCAAACTTCTTGTAGTAACTACAGGGGAAGAAAAATCTTGAGAGGGAGATATGAAGAGAATAGTAAGGAGGGTTTTGCATAATAAATATTACATAATAGTTTATTGCGTAAAACTAGAATATATTTGTGATTTCAATGAGAAGACACCATTCACATATAACAAGGAACAAAACACAAGAAGCACAAAGTTTCAATGCATAATATTCAGTAAGTACATGATACTAGAGTGTAGTTGAGATGGAGAGGAAACATAGGAAAAGGAGATAGAATAATTTGATCACTTTTCCTAGAGAGAGTATGGTTGATAGTAAACAAGAATAATGATCCTTTGAAGTGAGGAGGATCTCTCAATTTATAGCTTTTCAATGCAAATCTTCATCTACCCCCATATGACTCTTAATGTCCTTATCCCACTTGTGACTTTTCATCTTCTTAGGAAGTGAGTAAATAAATCCTTTTTTAATAAATCAACGGGGATTTTACAATGTAACATTAGAGAGTCACTTTAGTGAATAAGAAATAATACCATGATTGCTTATAATGAAGAATCAGAAAGGGGGAGAGAAGAGGCGAAAGAATGAAGAGAGGAGAGAAAGGATTCTCCAAAGAACAGATGAAGGTGCCTCCTCCCTCGATGAAAATCAACTCCAATGATTAAGAATATGGAATTTTTCTCTATGATGACCCTCTGCAACACTGTGATGCTCCGCTGATGAAGATTGATCCTTTAAAAAATATTCCCCTTCGAGACCTTACTAGAATGATGTACCTTTGTAGCACATTTGAACTTAATTGAAAGTAAAGGTGATGAACCTTTGATAATTGAAGACGATTAAGGAAGATTTAACTCACTTGAAAAATTCTTAAAGCCTTTGAAACATTGTAATTCCTTCAAAGTATCTAGTTCTTGATGCAAAATGAGACCATTGTCCGCACAATTCAACATGATGATGTAGACTCTTGGGAAATAGAGAAACTAATGAGATGCAGTGATGAGAACTCCAACCATGTGATGAATGAATGTGAGATATTGGGTGGAACATGTTTCTATCCCTTGATCAACTCATCTAGTGAAGTGAGAAGCACACTGAGACCAAAATGCACCATTGTGACTAAAATTGGGAACCCCGACGATCCCTCTTTCACTTGAGACATAATTCCACTTTCCACCCCTTTGAAAACATGATTTTTTCCGCTACGAAGGTTTAGATCAGTGAGGTATGTAAAGGATAAAAAACCATGACCATTTTGAGCATTTTTTGGAAACTTACTCTTTTTAGTAAGTTTTTCCCGGGTGACTAGTTTTGGCAATTTTGTCGAATTGTCATTTTTGAGAAATTTTCCTCTTGGGAAATGAACTGAATGATTGAATCCATTATTTCTTCATAGAATTACTATTCTTAGTAATTTTCTTGAACAGAAAATTACTAAAAATAGACATTGGATATGGAGTGTCGGATTAGAGTGAAAATGGTTTCTAAAAATTCTAATTCACACCGGGATGTTTTGCTCCAGTTTTTTGGGGTTTCTCTCATTCGAATATTCATAAAAATAAAAATTAAACTTACAGGTCTATGTTTTCCTCTTTAAACATGGAAAAATGTAAAAAAAAGTCATTAATATCTCCAAGTACACTCAATTTGATGGGGCAAGCAAGTACTCATTAGAAAGTGGATTTTTTGTAGATCTCCATCTCTGATTTTGAGGTAATCTAGGTCACTACAACTCCATAGATCTTAGGAGAATTTTTTCTTTGCTATAAACATTGGGAGGATGTAAAAAATGAATGATATCATGAATGAGTACAATTAAGCATTCATATTAAAGGCGTTCTCAAGGGGAAGCCATAGTCCAAGTTTCAAAGCTATCAGAGGCGGCGTTTGCAAGTAATGAGCAAAAGGTGTTTTGGTTACGGTGGATGCCTGGTTCTTCTTAAAAGATATTTAAAAATGGATGGTGGTGAGAAAACATGCAGAAGCATGAAAAATGTGTAATTTTTGAGCCATGTTTGTTTTTAAAGTCACCTCTTCATCCAAACATGTTTTCCCTCCCATTTGCTTGTGTTTGAATTCAAATCTTGACCATAGTTGACTAACCAATGGTAGGGGCAGAGTTGAAACTTTCCAAATGGGTTTTAGATGTCTCATGTCCCTTACCACATTTAGTAAGGAAAAAAGGGACATTAGGGGCCTCAAAATGTGCCATGAGTCTGATCATCATGAGGGGGGATGGGGTTTGAGTTGTGAAGTTGAGAGAACATGCCTGGCGAGTTATTTAATTTAAATTGAATTAAATATTATTTCAGATTAACTATTGTAATTAATTATACACAAGTGATAAAATACAGTAAGACATAAAAAATAAACATGTAATAATATGAAACCCCAAGAAAATGAGAGAGGGAAGGTGACTTAGCTAATTCTGTACAACCTGAGAGTGATATGGACTGAGCAAATGTTGGACCAGACTGAGAAAAGTTTTGTCAAGGCTCATTAAGGGTTTTGGAACTCAAAGTTACACAGGAAAGAAGTCCCCATCGGAGGACAGGAGTGCCTGGGTGCTAGTGACTGAACTAGGTGCTAGTGTCCACTTAGGTGCTCAATTTCTGGCCTTTTATGGGGTGGAAAAGCTTTGCTATTGATCTTTGTTTGTCACTCTAGTTTTTCTCCAATGTCATCGGTCGTTTCTGTAACTTGAAAAATAGACAACTAGCTACACATGCCCACAAATAACATCAAAACAAGATGCAAAATGGGGGGTCGGACTGACCCCGATGGTCGCCCAAAGAGTAATTTTATGACCGAGTGTTGCACTACATCTCAGACTCCATGTACTTCTGTGTGTATGTGTGTGTAATAATGTCCTAGGTTTTCCTTGTGCAAGTTGCACTATGATAGCGGGCTAGATATGGATTGCTCCAAGTATGTAAATGTGTGTGATGGAATAAAATGAACTTCCCCTCCTATGTTGTCTATGCAAATTTATGTATCCCTTGTCCCTTGTATGAGTGTGCTAGATACATGCCTTATAACGCTCTTCGTGCGTTTGTGCAAGCTTAGGTGATGATAGATAATTCTTATATTGCTTGGTCCCTTATTTAGAAAAAGTAACTAAGTATATATATGATTCTCTTATTTGAATTTTGTAATTAACAACTGAAAGGTCGACCTAAAGTACTAAAAGGTGCCCAAGAAGTAAAAGAGACCTAAAAGGGTAAAAAAAGAAAGAGAGGGTCAAGAGCACACAGAAGGGACAAGAGCACCTGGGACTTCTATCCTGATTGGATGCTAGTTTCTGAGGCCATAAAAGATAAATCAATTAAGTATCGACAAGGCTATAAGATGTATAAGACCAGTAAGAGTGCAAGAGATAAAGAAAAAGGCCCAAAAGGAGTTTTCAACCAATAGTATTATTGCTTAGCAATCATATATGAATTAATTTGCTTTAGGACCTTAAAATGTACCCAAGTGCATAGATTTTACGTCTACATTTATCCCCACTTTATGTTGTTGAGTGAATACTCGATAGAATAAAGTAAATAGAAGATGTGTACCTTGTTATCATATAGAGAAAAATGTTGCTGATAGCATGCCGAATGGGCAAGTGGAGAGTGAAGTGATCGTATTGTGAAGCGTGGGAACTGGTAAAGAGAAGTGGACCTTAGGGGTGAAGTGTATGCGTAGTAGTGTGATGTTAGAGCTTGAACTTGCTAATTTGAGTTGCTTCTTATTGCGTATAAGGACGAACCTACAAAATAAGAGTAAGAGATTAGTCAAAGTCTCGTATATGAAAAAATAAAGTAATGTATGTATGATTAAGTTAAAAATGTGTAAAGGAAAGAATGCACATGATGTATGAGAGAGTAAAGGATATAAATTTGTCCTATTGTACTTTAGAGATGTTGAGGATTTGAGCGTCTTGTCACTAAGGATGAGGTTTTTGGGTGATTTCATGCCAATAGCGAGTTTTTTGGGTGATCTCATGCCAAAAGTAAGTTTTTTGGAGGATCTCATGCCACGAGTAATTTTTTTGTGAGATCTCATGTGAAGAGTGAGTTTTTTGGGAGATCTCACACCAAGAACATGTTTTTTGAGTGATCTCACACCAAGAGTGAGTTTTTTTGGCGATCCCATGCCAAGAGAAGAGTGTTAGGAAGAGAGGCCTATTATTCTATCCTTCCATGACGCTTCCCAAATAAGTGCCACTGCAGATGGAATGTCCATGATTTGTAACCAATTGTAACATGTTACCAAATTTTCTAATTGAATTGTAACTTATTGACTGAATTATGTAATTGGAGGAAATTTTTTGATACTGGAGAACTATACTGTAAACTACTGGAAATTGCGCTGAACTGAGAAACTAATTTTTTTTCCCCCAGGAAAAAAGTGCCTAGAGGGGACACAAGCACCCACTGCTACTATATGCTACTATGTGCTACTGTCTACTTTGTGTTTATGATCCAAGTCTAATTCTGGACCACTCTATAATTATGTTCATGCGGTAATTTTGTACCGTGATGTGCTATTTTAGAGATTTGAGCTACTGTAAGGGTGATTTGTTCACCCAATAGATGTCCCACCTCGTTTGGGGTGCATGTGATGACTATAGGAGAAAGTTTTCCAAAGGAGAGGACCCGATACTGATATACATATCTGAGAGTGGATACATGTAGGGGGTATGTGATGTGCATGGAAGAAACCAAGGTACATGCAAAAAATGTAGACTATAAACACGTGTTAGTATAAAAGAGATAACATAAAATAAAATACAATGTGGCAGGTGAATATGAAGACAAGAGATACCACAAAAAGTGGGTTACATACATGGGACATCATCGCCCACAATGTCACAAGAAAATTAGGTCTGAAGTGGTCTTAAGAAAATAATGATCAAACATGACATGGGGCATAGCCCGTAAACAATAACAAGTAAAAAGCAACATATAACCATAGTTGGATAGATCCTATAAGGAAAATGCTACACATGAAGCACCCATTAGCATGTTAGAAAGATAAATAGTATGTCAAAATGTGTATAGATCAGTGAAAAGTAAGTGATAGTGACTAGAAGTAGTATTTATGGAAACAATAGGACCTGTGATGTGTAGAATAAGAGAGTAGTAAATGGTAGATGCCCCTAAGAGCCTCGACAGGACTGGTAAAGAGCAGTGTTAAGAATCATGCATCATTTAAAAATCTATAAAGGTCCTGCATTCACCTCAAGATACCAAGTGAACATGCATGTGTGTATAGAATAAGATAATGACATACTAAGAATCTGGCTAGCATGGGAATCAAAGTGCAACATGTAAATAGTATAAGATGACAAGAGTAAATGCAACAAAGATGTGCAAACATTGTGTGAATGTGATGGTGTGAAGTGATACGTAAGATGTAAAGATGGTAGGAGTAGTATTTCCCCCTAGAGGATGTGCGTGGGATGAGATTAATTTAGGAATACACCCTCAATAGTCAAGTATGAACTATGGAACTAGAGTGTGTCATCAGGTAATGATGGTAAAATTTGTGTACCAAATATGTAAGAGTGCTTAGAAAGGTAGACATGAAGCACATATCATGAAGTGTATTCAAGAAGCTATAAGTAGATACTTAGAGATACCTAATAGTAATGGGGGGAGAAAGTATGATGGCCCCCAAGTGTCTGAGGGATAGAAGGCCCTCTGATGATAGTGAAGAGTGAGGCACCCCACATGATATCTGAGGATACAAATGCATGTGACTGTGGTCTAAGATCGGTGGTGTAGGAGAGTGACTATGTGCACACGAATGAGACTAATTTGGTAAAGGAGGTGGAGAACACGTGATGGAAATTTTATGGCCATCACAATAATAGGTAGAATAAGGAGTATGAACAACATCAGATTCAAATTAAACAACATTGTTAGGATTGAAATCTAATGTGCACAAATTCTCATCTGACATATCAAATGGTTCATTGACATCGTAAGCTTTGTCTGAGTCCCAGTCATCGATATAGTCATTATATGGATGGAAAGGAACTATAAGTTTAAACTTAGGAGGTTAGTGAGTGATCTTAGCTTGTGAAGGGGAATTGGTTTATCTTCCTTTAATGGTGGTTACATATTTGTGATTGGTAACACTTTAGATGAAAAAATAGGAGGAGGTAATGGGGTAGGTAATTATAAAGGTGGTATGATACTGGGTTGGATAGGTGGCTCTTGGATTACTGGAGAAAGAACTTTAGTAAGTTTGGGGTGATGCTCACTAGACATAGAGGGATCATATTCGGGAACCCATTGGGGTTTGGTAATTGGAGATGAGTGTGTAGCATAATGTTTTGTAGCCAACAAAATAAATCCTTGATGTTCAAGTTGTGTGATTCTTTGTTCTAAAGCATATAAATAATTTTCATGATGTCCATTAATTCTATGATGATTGCAAAAAGGGTGACCTTTGTAGTTTGTAAACCGGTAAGGATGGTAGTCATAAGTAGGTGGTAATGTAATTAATTGGTTATTAAGGAGCTCAGAGAGAATATCATGTTTCCTAAAATTTCGATCAACTTGATAGGTGTTTGTTGTTTGTAAGACCTTGACATCACTTGTATGATCACATGTAGTGGACATGGGATCAGGAAAGGGCATATAAGAATAACTAACATGGACACGAGAATCATCCTTGAGATGTTGGATTCTGATATGACAGGTTGAATAATGGCTACCATACCTTGAAATTTATCTTGAAAAAAAGAGTGTAAAGCTTGAATTAACTCGAAAATGGATTGATTGGTTGTGTTATCAGGAGTAATAGGGGGTCAGGAATTCAAGGGTTGAAGCGGGGAGGGTGTTGGGTACAAACTTGCATAAAATTAGTAGTGATATTAGTAATGCTAGAAACCCTGGTGGGTACATAAGATGGGTAAAATGATTGGTCCATAAATTCAGAAGAAGGAGAGAGGATTCGATGTATGTTTAGAAGGTAGGGTTTAATCAATTGGGTTCACCAAATGATTTAATTTAAATTGAATTAAACCTTATTTTAGAGTAACTCCTATAATTAATGACATATAAGTGATAAACTATAATAAGACACAAGTAATAAGCATGCAATAATATGAAACCACAAGAAAATGAGAGAGGGAAGGAAACTTAGTTGATTATGTGCAACCTGGGAGTAATATGGATAGAGAAACTGCTGGAAGAGACTGGGAAAAGTGTCGTTAAGGCTCACCGAGGGTTCTAGAACTCAGAACTACACAAGATATAAGTGCCTACAGGAGGACATGAGCGCCTAAGTGCTAGTGACTAAATTGGGTGCTAATGTTTGCTTAGATACTTAGGTTCTGGCCTTTTTTGGGTTGGAAAAGATTCATTGTTGATTTTTTTTTATTGCTCTAGTTTTGTTCCAATGTCGTCATTCATACCTGTAACATAAAAAATAGATAACTAACTACACATTCCCACAAACCACATCAAATATAATAAATAATATATATAATGGAGAGTTAGCATGACTTTAGAGGTCACCCAAAGAGTGATCTTACAAATGAGTACTACACTACATATCAGAATCCATGTATTTCTATGTGTATGTGTGTGTGTAATGATGCCCTAGGTTTCCCTTATGTAAGTTGCACTATGATAGTGGGCTAGATCTAGATTTCTCCAAGTATGCAAATGTGTATGATGGAATAAAATTAGCTACCCCTCCTATCCTATGTATACAGATTGATGCAACCCTTGTACCTTATATGAATGTGCTAGATGTATCCCTTGTAATTCTCCTTGTGCACTTGTGCAAGCTTAGGTGATGATAGATAATGCTTATATTACTTGGCCCCTTATTTAAAAGAAGAAACTAAATATATATCTGATTCCCTTGTTTGAATTTTGTAATTAACAACTAAAAGGCCAACCCAAATTACTAAAAGGTGCCTAATAAGTAAAAGAGACCCAAACTAGCAAGAAAAAGAAATAGTTGGTTAGGAGTTCTCAGGAGGGACAAGAGACACACAGTTTTGTCCTAACTGTGTGCTAGTTTCTAAGGCCATAAAAAAAAAAATAATTCGAGTACCGACAAGGCTATAAGATGTACAAGACTAGTAAGAGTGCAAGAGATAAAGCAAAAGCCTCAAAAGGAATTGTTAAACACTAGTTTTCTTTCTTAGGAATCATGTATACATTAGTATGTTTTAGGAGTTAGAAATGTACCCAAGTGCATAGTGTAGACAATAAATCACACACTTTGGGTATGTATCTACTCCTGATCACATACTACTATTCATATGATTCCTAAGTGAGAAAAATACTAATTGACCACTGTATTTTGCCATCTTTGCTTACTTTTTGTTTCCTCTTTTAGTCTTACACCCCCTCTTGTGAAATCAGGTAAGTTTTTTCTCCTTTCATTTGTAACTAGGGTTTTATACTTTCTAGCTTATCTTGCTTGGGTCAAATCTATGCTTAATTGATTACATTCAACACTATTACATATTTATATTTAGGCATTTATTTATTCAATATTTTCTTAATCATTTGGTGAATCCGTCTCGTTCAAACATTATTAGGGTCCTCATACTTCTACTCTTCTCATTTTTCTAGGATCCTCTCATCATGGCTATCTCTATCCTTAATTTTTTGCTATCCAATCCTGAGTACTGTGATAAAATAATTAATCTTTTGGTTACTACTCATATTCCTGTCACCACTCATCCGAATTTTGTTTATCAAACATTCGTCAATGAATTTTCTCAAAAAATTACTTTTCCATCTGTTATAGCTGAAAATCTTGTTGTATATGACAATGCTCCTCCTCTCTATGTATAAGTCTGTATAAAAAAATTAGGCATCAAGCATGTTTTAGTCGACACTAAGTCTGAGCTCAATATTTTTCCTCTATCATTCATTCAGGCTATAGGACTTTCTATCGCTAATATTAACCCAACATATCTCTACGTCTGAGAATATGATTCTACTATGCGTCCATGCTTAGGAACTATTGCCTTTCCACTCACAATTGCGACAAAGACTATTCTAGTTCCATTTTTTGTTGTTGATCTCCCAATTTCATTCAATTTCTTACTTTATAGGCAATGGCTTTGTCGAATGCAAGAAATGTATCCTACAGTTCACTGATGTGTTAGATTCTTACATGTAGGATTTGAATATGAGATCCTCACTAATAGTACGCCATTCCAATATTACAACATTGGTTCTAACATTGCATTACCTATTCGTACTTATGTTACTATGCATCCTGTTGCTGTTCCATGCCCTGAACACTATCCAAACAAATTACCTCCACTTGAGGGAACTGTTTACACATTTGATTATGTTCCATGTACTCCAACATCACCCCCTCCTACTACTGTTATGGTGCTTTATCAGGGGTTTTTTTGTTCATCGTACTTCATACCACCTTCATTTTCTCCTCCTTAGAAATCTACGTCTACTATACCTCCTTTCACATGCACTCTTTTCATAAACAATGCTTTCTGGTCACACATTGCATTCAATCCCATTTGCTCTGACTCCATTTACATGCTCGATGGATTGAGTTGACTTGGGTTGACACTTGATGATATCTTACATTCACCTCATTCACCACATCTATATCATGGACATGCTTGCATTATTTATGCTTATGGCCTTCGAGTATTTCATCTCTCGGTCTTTGTTGCACACACTACGCATTTTTCAACACTTACTCTTGGCCAATCTTAGCTTGACTATATTAGTGGTACTTTAGATCTTGATCACATTGACATCTCATTCCACACACCTTTCGGCTTTATTTTTATTTGCAATGACTCATTTATTGGCTATTCACAAAATCTTAATCATTGGTATGCACATGGATGTCCATTACCACCTTTCATTGATGAGGAATACACCATGGGCATGTACAATCTATGCCAGAATGGATCTTTTCTTGATCAACCTCATACTATTGCTTATCAGGTGTTTGACATACCACCTTTCAGTTTTAACCATGAAAATGACAATATTCTTGATGACATTACTTGATCATGATCATAAAGATACACTTGGAGGGAATCATACTTATTCTCCCCCTAGTAATATTAGTTGTCTCCTATTTTCACTTCATACATTGCATATGGTCCCTCACACGCATCTTGCACATCTTGATACATTAGTATCATCAATTACACTCTGTGCACACTAGTTCCATGGTTCATACTTGTTATCCCGTAAAATTGGCAAGGGCAATTTTACTGATAACCATACCGAAATTTTGTTCCGATCCCTCGTTAGGGATCCCTTGCGTTCGAAACGTTATAAAATCCCTTCCCGGGAAATCTGGTTTTTCGAACTTGTCTTTTGAGCCTTTTTTGGCTGGGCGCATGAAATTGCTATGTAACACCAACTTTTGGTGCGCCCCCTTTAAAAAACCTTGGTGCGTGATTTTCAGTGTCAACACACCTTTTGGTGCGCCAAAGTATGTTGAGTCTTCCCTGCGTGCGCCAAGGCGCATGCGCCTGTGTTGGCGCAACTTTTGTTGCGCCATGTTTTGGTGCACCAAAGGGCGCACATAATCCCATGTCGACATCCCTTTCGGTGCGCCAAAGGCATGCTTTATTTCATGTTGGCAGGTGTTTTGGTGCGCCAAAGGGCGCATTCCTTCTCGTGTCGACAGCCACTCTCATGCGCCTTTCAAAAAGTGGGTGGCGCATTAATGACCAGCTCACCTATATATATATATATATATATATATATATATGGTTTGCGCGCCCAAATGTCATTATCATCAGACGCATATCACGTGTTGTTTATCCTCTGAGCCTGTCAGCCTCTGCCTCGTCGTTTTCAACGCGTTGTGGACCCGTGCTCAAGATTTTCACTATTTATTCGGGTAAGTGCTCCTATCTCGTCCATGTGATTTGTTGATCTAGTTTTTGCTTGCTGATTGGTTTTTGAGATGCATCTTTTGAGCTAGCTCTTCCCCCCCCCCGTGCTTTCTTTCCTTGTTTTCCTCTTTCCAGATCTGCTGGAAGAGGATGTTATCCTGAAAAACTTGGTCTGAAACCCCCTTTGGCTTGAACCATTATATCTCTCGAACCAATCTTTGAAATGAAAGAAAGGAAGAGGGGTTGAACCATATGAAAACACTATTTTTCCCTTGGGTGCACCAGCGTGTCTTGTTACACTATAAACAGTTGCGCCCACATGGCGCATCTGTTCCCCCTGCAGCATAACTAAAACCTACGCCAATGGCGCACCCACCTTGCATGCTGCATCGTAAACACTTGCGCCCCTTTGGCGCACAATCCTTCCCTGCTGCATCACCTTCCCATGCGCCCATGGCGCACCCAGCATCTATGCAACACAAGTTCTATCTGCGCCAAGTATAAAGTCGTAAAAGCGCAGGTGCATCCCTCCTTACAGTAACATTTGTGTTGTGCAAACCCTCCGTGTGCCGCACCATATTTCCTTTGGCGCACGAAAAGTTCCTGTTACACACTTTTCCCATGCGCCAAAGGGCGCACCAAATCTCAATGTAACATGAAAAGTCCATGCGCCTTTGGCGCATCCTGTCTCCATGCAACATGATGTTCCCATGCGCCCTTTACTAAAATGCACTCTGCAGTATGCATGTGCCATGCGCCTTTGGCGCCAGTTTAACCTTTGCAACATCCTCTTCCTGTGCGCCTTACCTATTTTAGCCCTGTAAGCTGCAATTTTCATGCGCCCTGGGCCTGAGCCTAAAAATCTCTAACTCTTTCTTCTGCTAACATTCCAATGGAAGATCAAATGGCTAATTCAACCTTTTCGGATTGGGTCTCACTTCTTCTTCATGCAGATCAGCAACTGAGTTCGAAAGAACATATGTCTACATCCAGCAAGAGACCCACCAAACCAAAAGGAAAGGCCAAGCTTACAGAGGAAGAGATGAAGTACAAATATCAAAGGGTCAGAATGCCCGAGTCACAGGCCGAATGCAGCATGGACGTCAGAGACTCAGAATTGGGGCATATCGACATGGAGGAATTCTGGGCCAGAACTCAGAAAGTTACAAGGAGTCCATGGATGGACAAACTAATAGGCAGTGCCCTGCACTTCGCCGGAGGAATCCCCGTCAGCGCCGTCAACAATGAATTTATGATGGTGGTTGCCCAGTGTTACAACAAAGACACAAGATGTGTCGAAAACAGTAAGGGCGAGGTAGTCATTAACCTCACTTCCCGTCATTTTGAGATCATACTCGGCATCCCTCACCACCGGCACTTTGTGGCCGTTAGCCAAGCAGAGTGCATCAAGGCCTGGGAAGACAACGAAGACCAATGTATGCAGCTAATGAACGAAGTGTACTTGAAGAACAAGAAGGTAGTAACCCGGTGGCCCCAAATCATCCACCGCAGTGACTTCTCAGAAGAGCTCAGCGATACCATTACCTTCCTGAGCAGGGTCTTCGGGCTTTCTGACGCCCATTACTTCCATAAATGGATGCTGCGCTACTTGGAAACAATGAACAAGAATTTTCCTGATCAGCGCTTTTGCTAGGGGGAAATTATAAGCAGCACCATCTCCGAAGCAGCTACAACAATTCGGCACAACGGGAGTATTCCATATGAACTCCTACGTGGTCTACGCTGCAGCGTCAGAGAGGGACTATCCAGGCCTGACAAGGAGTGGAGTTTGGCCTCAGGTCAAGATATACGAGTATTATCCAGAATTAAGGCTGGAGAATAGCATCTCCCAGTTCACAAAAGTTAACGATGTGTTTTTCTATCACATCATCTGCCTGCTGAGGCCGAATATGACTCATAGTCGTACAACCAAAAACATAGTGGCAGCCACGGAGAAATGGGGAGCCCTGTTCACCCAATTTCCTACATTCACCTATCTAAGGGCTGCCAACTTTTTGGGAGAGCCAACCAGGCTACCAAGGTATGCTGGGCCTAAGCTGATTCTGCTGGAACTATCAAGGCAGCTGGTCACATACCACGAAAAATGCCTTAAAAGAAAGAAGGGTGGAACTCCTTTCCCCCTCACAGTGGGCCGATACACATGCTCTACCCACCACAAGGTGAAGGAAATGTTTGCAGAGCTGGAGTTACTCAATTTGAAGCATGACTTCCCAGCCAGGCCTACCTTCGACCCAAGGGGCTGCCTGCCAAGAGCAAAGCTTGATCCGATCCATGTTCCTCAGATCGAGGATATTTATATTGACGTCCTCCATGAGGTAGAGCTCAGAAGAAAGGATCATTCTCACCTAGCATTGGCAGAAATCATCCAATATGGGGTAGCCATTGTCCCCAAAGGCTACCAAACAACAGAAGATGAAGTAGACAAGGTATATAATGATACAGATGGGGACGATTGGCCCTTTCCGGCCATTGATAGAACTAAAGCTCCTCAGACAATTGAGGAGAGGGTCAAGGAGACTTTGCGGAGGACAGAACATTGGTGCCGGATGAACGGCCTAATCTACCTCGGGGTTGATTTCACAACATCCCCATTGGGCAACGCACCTCCACGATCCAAGAAGCAGCTTAAAGGCAAAGGTGTAGAAGGTGAATCCAGCACCATTCAGGGAGAAGCCCCCGAGAGTCCTCCTTCCACAGTGCCAGAACAGGTAATAACTCTGGATTCGCCAGAGAAAGAAGTAGCAGAGGATAGTTCCAATTGGCCCATCCACTCAGGATGTCGGCATTGCTACCACAACAGAGGTCCCTTCTATCCCTTCTTCTTCTCTTCCTTCCCCTCCTCGAGAGACTCAAGCGACCATCCCTTTGGTCGTGTCCTCTGTCCCTTCTTCTACTCTTTCCCCTGCTTCTTCGTCTATCTTCTCCTCCCTCGCTGATCTGTCCTCCTCCATTTCTTCCCTCATCTCCGGGCTCCCTTCCCTTCCTATGTCTTCCGCAGCTGCAGTTTCCCTTCCTCCCGTGGACACTTCTTCAGCTATTCTCTCAATGCCGCCGCCGCGTGTCTCCACGTTTTTCCCCTCTTCTACTGTAGCTGCCTCCTCCTCTGTCTCTGGTCCTTCTTCCATAGGACCAGCCTGGATCTCTCAGCAGCTAAGCCAACAAAAGAGGAAAGTTCCCATCACTCCGATGGACTTTTCAGTGATCCCAGCCAAAGGGGCAAAGAAGCAGAAGCCTGTTACACGCTTCTCTAAAAGTGCTGCAGGTGAGAGAATCATGGAAATTGCATACCCCGATCCCCTCAAAGAGAAAAAGGATCTGTCTCCGACAGATTTTACTGTGACCCAAGTCACAATGGGGACATCTTCTGAAAGTCTCCAGGGGGAAGCTCTTTCCGCGGTTGACGCCCTCTGTCAAAAGCTTCAAGAGACGAAAGAAGAGAAAAGGCTACTAAAAGAGCAAAACAAATATCTGCTCCAAGCCTTACAGAAGATGGGTAGTGCGCCTCCCACAACTGCCGCCGAGACTTCTGAGCTTCTCAGCCAGGAGAAAATCAACGAATATGCAAAGATCGGTGAGCAGGGTATGGCCGTTTCCGCTTGGAGGAGCCAAATCCTCAAAGACAGCGAAAAAGTGATCGCCGAGTTCTCTGACTTATACCTGAATATCAGTAAGGCGAATAAAGAACTCCAAGCGTTAGCAGGGCCCATATCAGAAGAGTTGGAACATGCTAGACTGCAGCACGAGGCCTTCCAACAAATGTTCGACTGTTCAGTCGAAGATCTGGTCAAGTTCGGTGTCTTCGGCCATCCAAGGGCCCTCAACAAAATCATGTCCACTCTGGACTATCGGGTGGATCAGCTAGAATTTATTCTAGAAAAGATTGACAAAGTCAAGGAAGAAGCCCTGGATGTGATGCATCAAATGGAGCGAATTGTTCTCAACATGTCGCCAGGGTTGCTCACTCCTTCCTTTACCTTAAGGTCAGCTGATGAAACCATCCGGATCTTCAAGGAGATCGCTTCTCAAGGAACGGGGCCAGAGGTCACATTTGACACTGAATCTATCAACAACCTGCTGGCCTGTAGGGACTTCGTCGGGTTCCTCATTGAGGCGGAAAAGGACTTTTCCAAACTCCCAGAGAAGCTCATAGATGAGCGGGAGACTTGTGAGGCAATAAGTGATAGGCACAAGGATCCTTCTCAGGATCAACTTGGGCCAATAATTAACAAGTTTTTGGAATACCGCGCTCAGTTCCATATCTCATCACCTGAGCAGCATCAAAAGCAGGCTACCCCCTTTCGGCCGCAGGATGATGACGACGAGTAGCTTCTTCTTCTTCTTCTTCTTCTTCTTCTCTCTCTTCTCCGACTTTCTTGTTGGAATGTCTAAAGTATGTTGGCACAAATGATGACATCATCCATGTTGCGTCATGGGATGATGTCACCCATCAAGTTGTAAAAAGTCAACATGACTTTTAGATATTTTGTAAATATCTTTGTAAATAGGTGGTTGGCTCCTTTTTGCCTTCTTTCCTTCTCCTCTTCTATATATATTGGAATACTTGTTGTATTCAGGGGTGAACATTTTTTAGATGAAAATAGAAGTGAGGAGAGAAAGACTTTGAGCTTTCTTGTAACAGAAGAAAACAGTAATACAAATATTGAGACTTTGTGCTGAATACCTGTGTTATGTGTCAGAACTTTCTTATGTTAGATCTGCACGTGTTTATTCTGTTAGATTCAGATCTACTTTTCTGTCATTTGCTCATCAGTATTGCTTTGTTTATTTATGCAAGTAGGTTTGGCTCTGTTTACTACCAACCCAAAAACATAAATCTTCTGACCTTTCTGCTTTGGAATTCATTTCTTTTCTCCCTTCGGACCTGTTCCTTCTTCCTCCTCTCTTTCATTCCTTTCTTTTCGCAGTCGGAAAAACCTCTACTGGGATGAGATCCCAAACCCCCGAAGGCAGAATCTGTGAGACTTGCATAGGTTCCTGTTGGTAGAATAGCAATAAACCAGTTTCTCTTTGCTGACTCAAAGAGGGGCTATGCCCTGCACACTGTTGGCTCGTTTATCCATAGATCTGCCCAAGCGACAGATTTTCGGACCAACAGTTTTTGGCGACTCCGCTGGGGAACGAATAGATCTGTCAGATCTATGATGGTGGTAAGATTGAAAAATTAGAAAAAATAAGAAAATCGCTGCCTGTTTATAAATCTGAACTTTTTGATAAAAATCCAAAAATTTGCAAAAGTGCTCTGATTTGAAAATTTTCTTCTGAGATCCATAGATCTGGCCTTGTTACAAATCTTTAGTTCGCTGAGTTTTTTATAAAAATTAGTATTTTGCCGTAGATCTGAGTTTTTAGCTGTTTGCAAAAAGTTTGAAACCCTCTGAAAAAAGTCAAAATCAGATCCGAAAATCAGCTTGCTAATCTTCCCTGCTACCTTATCCTCGTTGTTATTTGTCATTTAACCGCAATCGGTTTTCTGAAGAGGATAGGTTTTAAATATTTAGAAAAGTATTTGCTGCTGGTTTTTATCAGAAAAACCAGAAAATCAGCAAGTACAACCAAAAAGAAAGTTTGAATCTGCGCCATAATATCGCAGATCTGGAAGGTACACTGGCGAGTGAACCTTTTACGCGCAGCAGGAGAGCCCGTGGAGAAGCTGATCCTACTTTCGATCTGCTTCAAAGGCACAATTTCAGCGTGACACCGGCACGTTTTTCAGCGCTAAGCTCGGCTAGCCGGTCATCCAGGAGCGTCTCACCTTCACAAAGAAAAAGTCTTTCACAGGGGGCATCCACATCCCTTTGTAGTGCCTTGCTACTCAGCGGAACCACACTTCCAGCTCGTGTTCTCTTTCTGGCTTTTCAGATGGCGGGTACCATGGGGAAACGCGATGGGTCCTTTGGCTTTACCACATCCAGTTCACGCGCTCCCTCACGGAAATCGAAAGAATTTTCCTAAATTTGACGGGAGCGGAAATCAAAGCACAGATTCCCACATATCCGCATTCATCATGTCATGCAGTATTTTGGATGTGACTCACGAAGATGTGTCGGTTCACCTTTTTCTGGAAACCCTACAAGGGCCTGCAGCTGAATGGTTTCAGCATTTGCCGGCTGGATCTATCACCAGTTGGGCCACCTTACGGGATGCTTTCGAAGACAGGTACAAGCCTTCAGAGGATGCATTTGCATTATTATCACGAATCACTCACCTGAAGAAAGAGGCAAATGAGACCATGCGCGATTTTATCGCCCGGTTTAATGCACTAATCAACCGTGTCCCTGTTGCCATGCTTCCGACGCCGGAAAATCAAAAGTGTTTCTTCGTAAACGCTATGAGCTCGAAAGTTAGTTTCTTGCTCCTTCAGGAGCGAGTTGCTACCTTGATTCTCGCCCAAGCCGCTGCCATTCGGATAGAGGATAATCTGATAATATCTGGTGAATTGAAAAAGGAATCAGCCAAGCCTAAATCTTTGGGCCCTTCGCCCACTACTTCGTCTGATCCAGCCTTTCAAAAGATGGCGAATGACTTGCTTGCATTGAAGAAGCAGTTGGCCCAGGCCTCCCCCAGTTCCTCGTACCGGGATATTCCGCGGAGGAATTTCGTTCCCAACAATGTTTCACAAAGGCCGCGCCTACCTACAGCTGCTCCACGGTTGGCGCTTGAGGCTCCTCCGGTCAACGCTCTGGCCGAAATCGAAGAAGAAGAGCAGTATTATGAAGAACCTTCGTCTCAAGGCGAAGATGATCAAGATGTCGGTGAACCGACTGGCGACTCTACTATCGGGTATATGGAATTTGATGAGGAAGAATCTGATGAAGAAGAGGGTACCCAGGGATATGCAAGCGGACAGTCATATGCTGTTTTTACTCACTCGCAAGGAAAAGAAGTGGAAGTTGCTGCCCATGTCCAGCAGGAGAAGGCCGTGTCAAACGCGCCTCCGATCATTGCTAAAAGAGGTAATCCTCTTCCTACTCAACTCCCTGGCAAATCTTTTACAAAGAAACCTTTTCCCCCTATCTCTCCTCCAAATCAATCCTCTCACATTCCTACCAAGGCCAGTAATCCTATTCCATCATCACGAGGTGAGGGACTCATTCCTTTACCAACGTAACCCTTGGCCGCATTTGATATCATAGATCATGCAAAAAAGACCAAGATCCAAATGTCTGAAGCTGAGTACCTTCAGTCAAACCCCGAACAGCTTGTAAGATTGACCAAATATATTCAGAGTCAAGCTGTTGCATCTAAGCAGGTTTCCCCAAAAGGAATCCTTTCCACTCCCCCTGAATCCCACATAAATGTTGCTTCAACATCGGCGTCAGGCAAGATAGAGCCTTTCTATCTCTCTCTCCTAATCAATGGCCATAAGTTGAGTAACTGCATAATTGATTCCGGAGCTTCTGATAACGTCATGCCGGCAAAAGTCGCCCATGCTTTGGGCCTCACTCTTACCAAGCCTTTCGGCAGATGTTATTCATTGGAAACCAAGCAGGTTCCGTTGGTTGGCCAAATCAAAGACGCGCAATTCACATTTGCGGCTTTCCCAGATAAAAGAGTAAAAATGACAGTCCTTGTTGCTGACATTCCAGCAGCCTATGGAATTCTGCTGGGAAGAAGTTTTTGCAGCGAAGTTGGTGGAGAAATTCATATGGACTGGTCTAAAGCTAGAATTCCAGTCAAAGGCGTAATGTAGACTTTGGAGCCGGAATCACAAAAGAAGTACTTGGTTACTAGTTCTGAAGACCCCAAGGCCCAAATCCTTTTTGAATCATCAGGGATGGGGAACTACTTCTTATCTACCGAGACAGATAAAACGGGTGTTCTTGTTCAGGAAAATGATCTTAATGAGATCTGTACCTTGCCGTTTGATGGCAGCTGTGCAACTAGTGGATGTGGCGCTGGGGCCGTGCTGATTATCTCCCGAAGAGGAGGTAATTCCTCTCTCTTTCAAATTGTAGTTTTTCAACACTAACAATACTGCTGAGTATGAATCTCTGTTACTCGGTATGCAAGCTGCAAAAGAAAGAGGAATTAAAAATCTAAAAGTACAAGGTGATGCAGAGCTAGTTGTAAATCAGGTCAAAAGGATTTACCAAGTAAAAAATGAGAGGCTCAGGCATTACCGTAATGCGGTATGGGACAACATTGAAGAATTCGATGCTTTTTCAATAGAATCAATTCCAAGGGCTCAGAATGACATGGCCGATTCATTGGCCATTTCAGCGTCCCTCATGCTCCCACACCCAGGTTTGAAAACAAACAAGTACACCATTGAGGTGGTTTTCCGCCCGAGCGTGCCAGACAATTCTCAGCATTGGCAGGTGTTCAACGACGATAATCAACTCATTGCTTTTCTGGAAAAGGCAGAAAATTTTAAAGAATTGCACTTTGAAGGGTCTACTTCCACTTGCCGTGAATCAGTCACCGATCAAGGTGACGAATCTGAAGGGAACGACGGCATATGTCAGCTCAAAGGAAATAAAATTCCAAAAGGCCTGGTTTCTCTGGAGCGGTTGTTCGACAGGCATGACCGTTTTGTAAAAAAGAAAAAGCGGGATGACCCTGACTCATCCCCGAAAACCGAACCGGTCAATATAGGTTCGATAGAGCGCCCGCAATTTGTGAACATTGGCAAATGTTGCACGCCTGAGGAAAAGCAAAAATTTGTCAAGTTGCTAAAAAAATATATGGACGTATTGGCATGGTCCTATGCCGATCTAAAGTCCTTCAAGCCAAAGGACGTTCAGCATGATATCCCATTGAAAGAAGATGTCAAAGCCTTCCGCCAGAAGCAGAGGCACTATAATCCTAAGATCTCGGGTACCATCCAGGCTGAAATTCAGAAGATGCTGGACGCGAGAATCATCTTCCCGATCCATCACAGTACTTGGGTAGCAAACATTGTGCCAGTGCGCAAGAAAAACGGCGAGATACGCATATGCGTAGACTTTCAAAATTTGAATCAAGCTTCGCTGAAAGACAACTACCCTCTTCCGATAATGGATCAAGTTCTGCAAGCAGTAACTGGATCAGAGATGCTGTCCATGCTTGACGGTTTTTCAGGTTACAATCAGATTGAAGTTTCACCTGAAGATCAGTTTAAAACAGCATTCACTACTCCCTGGGGTACATTTTCCTACAGCAGGATGCCTTTTGGCCTAACTAATGCTGGCGCCACTTTTCAGCGGGCCATGGATTTTGCATTCAAAGGTATGATGGGGAAAGTCATTATGGTTTATCTAGATGACTTGACCGTGTTCTCTAAATGACGAAATGATCATTGTGATCATTTAGAGCAAGTGTTGGCCAGGTGCCGAGAACATGGGATTTCCCTAAACCCAAAGAAGTCTATTTTTGGAGTCACGGAAGGGAAGTTGCTAGGGCATGTGGTTAGCAAAGAAGGAACAAAGATAGATGCCGAAAGAGTTAAGGCTATTCAAAGCCTTACCCTGCCTACAAGCAAGACTGGTGTTCATTCTTTCTTTGGAAAGGTGAACTTTCTCAGGCGTTTTGTTCCTGACTTTGCTGAGAAGACCCGTCACATATTGAACATGATGAAAGGGGTCACCAACTTTCAGATGGAGTGAAGAGGGAAAAAGGTCATTTGAAGAAATAAAAGCTTCCGTTGCTCATGCACCAGTCCTGGTATGTCCAGATTTCTCCAAGGACTTCATCATGTATAGTTACGCATCTGAGCATACTGTGTCCGCAATCTTAATGCAAAAGAACTCGGAAGACGTTGAATCTCCGATCGCGTTCATGAGTTCTCCTCTCAAGCCTCACGAACTAAAAATGACTCAACTGGAAAAGCATGCCTTCGCTGTTGTCAAAGCAGTGAAGAATTTCAGGTATTACATTCTAAACTCGCATACGGTGGTGCTGGTCCCTGACACGGCAGTGAAATCAATTCTAACTCAGCAGGAGTTAGGAAGTTTGCGAGGAAATTGGATCGCAAAGGTCCAGGAATATGACCTGGATATTAAACCAACCAAGCTAGTGAGGGGCAAGGGCCTGTGTCAGCTAATGGCTGAAAACAAAGATTCAGAAAACCCTGATGACAGGGGTGACTGCACTGATGAAACACAGGACCAGCAGGAAGAGCCTGATTCTCTGCCTCTGGTTCTATTTGTTGCAACTAGTGATGAGTGGTACTCCGACATCGCTTTCTTCCTTACCTACGGCGAATGCCCAATGCACCTAACTACAAAGGAGAAGCGCACTATAAAGCTCAGAGCGGCTAAATATGTCATCTGGGATGATGGTTTATATAAACGTGGGATAGATGGCATCTTTTTGCGATGTGTTGACAAACCCCAGCAAGTAAAACTACTGGAAAGTTTTCACAATTCAGCCTGTGGAGGGCATTTCTCTTCCTCCGTAACTGCACACAAGATCATTCAAGCCAGGTACTATTGGCCGACGCTCTTTCAAGATACAGCCATCTGGGTGGCGAAGTGTGAACCCTGCCAGCAATTCGTCGGCAAGCCCAAGTTGGCTGCCTTTCCCCTAAGGCCGGTCATTATCAATGAACCATTCAGGCAATGGGGAATTGATTTTATTGGCGCACTCAATCCTCAATTGAGTGCCAGACATAGCTATGTCCTTACAGCAACGGATTACTTCACCAAGTGGGTGGAAGCCATACCTGTCAAGCATGCCACTTCTGAGGTGGTTTGCAATTTTATTAAAGAAAATATCATTGTCAGGTTCGGCGTTCCAAACAAAATCATTGCTGATAATGCTTCTAACTTCTCCTCATGAGAAGTTATTAGTTTTTGCTATGAATATGGGATAACTTTGGCTCACGCCTCAGACTATTACCCTCAGGGAAATGGTCAGGTGGAATCCAGTAACAAGAACTTGGTGACCATCATACGGAAGTTAGTAGATGAGAATCAGCGAATGTGGCACAAGTCTTTGTACGATGCTTTGTGGGCCGATCGTATTACTCCAAAGAGATCTCTCGGCATGTCACCTTTTCAAGTGTTATATGGCACTGATGCCGAGCTTCCCATTTCTGCGGAACTTCCTGCTCTGCGTTTGGTACGAGCTATCGAAGATGAAATTTTCCAAAATTCTCTTGAAAAGAGAATCATGTATCTGGCAGAACTTGAAGAAAAGAGAGTAAGGGTGGTCGACAGGATCACTGAACATCAGAATCAAGTTAAGAGGCTTTTTGATAAGAAGGCCAAGCAAAGAGATTTTCAAGTGGGAGATCTCATCCTTTTGTGGGACAAGCGAAGAGAACCAAAGGGCATGCACGGAAAGTTTGATTCCCTATGGAGAGGGCCCTTCAAGATCAAGCAGCTCAATGGAGAGAATAGCTTCTATCTCTCATATCTGGATGGAACCGAACTCCCGCTTCCTTATAGCGGGCAGCATCTGAAGATCTTCAGGAAGTAGAGCTTGCTCTCTTCTTTGTACAGTTTGCTTTATGTTGTGTGTTTGCTTTCGTCGTGTGTTTGCTTTCGGTTTGTTGTGTGTTTATTTTTCTCCCCCTCCGGCCGCCCTTGTTTTTGACTCTGTTACCCAATGGATAGGCACATGAGAACTGGGATTCTCTACCCCTGAGTTTGCTCAGGGATAGTCCCCAGAAAGAGCCAGCTGTTATCCCGTAAAATTGACAAGGGCAATTTTACCGATAACCATACCGAAATTTTGTTCCGATCCCTCGTTAGGGATCCCTTGCGTTCGAAACGTTATAAAATCCCTTCCCAGGAAATCTGGTTTTTCGAACTTGTCTTTTGAGCCTTTTTTGGCTGGGCGCATGAAATTTCTATGTAACACCAACTTTTGGTGCGCCCCCTTTAAAACCTTTGGCGCATGATTTTCAGTGTCAACACACCTTTTGGTGCGCCAAAGCTTGTTGAGCCTTCCCTGCGTGCGCCAAGGCGCATGCGCCTGTGTTATAACAACGTTTGTTGCGCCCCTTTTTGGTGCGCCAAAGGACGCACATAATCCCGTGTCGACATCACTTTTGGTGCGCCAAAAGAATTCTTTATTTCACGTTGGCAGGTGTTTTGGTGCGCCAAAGGGCGCATTCCTTCTCGTGTCGACAGCCACTTTCATGCGCCTTTCAAAAAGTGGGTGGCGCATTAATGACCAGCTCACCTATATATATATGGTTTGCGCGCCCAAATGTCATTATCATCAGACGCATATCACGTGTTGTTTATCCTCTGAGCCTGTCAGCCTCTGCCTCGTCGTTTTCAACGCGTTGTGGACCCGTGCTCAAGATTTTCACTATTTATTCGGGTAAGTGCTCCTATCTCGTCCATGTGATTTGTTGATCTGGTTTTTGCTTGCTGATTGGTTTTTGAGATGCATCTTTTGAGCTAGCTCTTCCCCCCCCCCCGTGCTTTCTTTCCTTGTTTTCCTCTTTCCAGATCTGCTGGAAGAGGATGTTATCCTGAAAAACTTGGTCTGAAACCCCCTTTGGCTTGAACCATTATATCTCTCGAACCAATCTTTGAAATGAAAGAAAGGAAGAGGGGTTGAACCATATGAAAACACTATTTTTCCCTTGGGTGCACCAGCGTGTCTTGTTACATTATAAACAGTTGCGCCCCCATGGCGCATCTGTCCCCCCTGCAGCATAACTAAAACCTGTGCCAATGGCACACCCACCTTGCCTGCTGCATCATTAACTTCTGCGCCCTCAAGGCGCGCCTCTTCCATATGATACAAGCGCTGAACTTGTGCCCCAAAGGTGCGCCGACCTTCCTTGCTGCATCACCTTCCCATGCGCCAATGGCGCACCTGGCACCCATGCAGCACAAGCTTTATCTGTGCCATCGTAAAAGCGCAGGCGCATCCCTCCTTACAGTAACATTTGTGTTGTGCAAACCCTCCGTGCGCCGCACCATATTTCCTTTGGCGCACGAAAAGTTCCTGTTACACACTTTTCCCATGCGCCAAAGGGCGCACCAAATCACAATGTAACATGAAAAGTCCATGCGCCTTTGGCGCATCCTGTCTCCATGCAACACGATGTTCCCATGCGCCCTTTACTAAAATGCACTCTGCAGTATGCATGCGCCATGCACCTTTGGCGCCAGTTTAACCTTTGCAACATCCTCTTCCTATGCGCCTTACCTATTTTAGCCCTGTAAGCTGCAATTTTCATGCGCCCTGCGGCCTGAGCCTAAAAATCTCTAACTCTTTCTTCTGCTAACATTCCAATGGAAGATCAAATGGCTAATTCAACCTTTTCGGATTGGGTCTCGCTTCTTCTTCATGCAGATCAGCAACTGAGTTTGAAAGAACATATGTCTACATCCAGCAAGAGACCCACCAAACCAAAAGGAAAGGCCAAGCTTACAGAGGAAGAGATGAAGTACAAATATCAAAGGGTCAGAATGCCCGAGTCACAGGCCGAATGCAGCATGGACGTCAGAGACTCAGAATTGGGGCATATCGACATGGAGGAATTCTGGGCCAGAACTCAGAAAGTTACAAGGAGTCCATGGATGGACAAACTAATAGGCAGTGCCCTGCACTTCGCTGGAGGAATCCCCGTCAGCACCGTCAACAATGAATTTATGATGGTGGTTGCCCAGTGTTACAACAAAGACACAAGATGTGTCGAAAACAGTAAGGGCGAGGTAGTCATTAACCTCACTGCCCGTCATTTTGAGATCATACTCGGCATCCCTCACCACCGGCACTTTGTGGCCATTAGCCAAGCAGAGTGCATCAAGGCCTGGGAAGACAACGAAGACCAATGTATGCAGCTAATGAACGAAGTGTACTTGAAGAACAAGAAGGTAGTAACCCGGTGGCCCCAAATCATCCACCGCAGTGACTTCTCAGAAGAGCTCAGCGATACCATCACCTTCCTGAGCAGGGTCTTCGGGCTTTCTGACGCCCATTACTTCCATAAATGGATGCTGCGCTACTTGGAAACAATGAACAAGAATTTTCCTGATCAGCACTTTTGCTGGGGAAAAATTATAAGCAGCACCATCTCCGAACAGCTACAACAATTCAGCACAACGGGAGTATTTCATATGAACTCCTACGTGGTCTACGCTGCAGCGTCAGAGAGGGATTATCCAGGCCTAACCCGGAGTGGAGTTTGGCCTCAGGTCAAAATATACGAGTATTATCCAGAATTAAGGCTGGAGAATAGCATCTCCCAGTTCACAAAAGTTAACGATGTGTTTTTCTATCACATCATCTGCCTGCTGAGGCCGAATATGACTCATAGTCGTACAACCAAAAACATAGTGGCAGCCACGGAGAAATGGGGAGCCCTGTTCACCCAATTTCCTACATTCACCTATCTAAGGGCTGCCAACTTTTTGGGAGAGCCAACCAGGCTACCAAGGTATGCTGGGCCTAAGCTGATTCTGCTGGAACTATCAAGGCAGCTGGTCACATACCACGAAAAATGCCTGAAAAGGAAGAAGGGTGGAACTCCTTTCCCCCTCACAGTGGGCCGATACACATGCTCTACCCACCACAAGGTGAAGGAAATGTTTGCAGAGCTGGAGTTACTCAATTTGAAGCATGACTTCCCAGCCAGGCCTACCTTCGACCCAAGGGGCTGCCTGCCAAGAGCAAAGCTTGATCCGATCCATGTTCCTCAGATCGAGGATATTTATATTGACGTCCTCCATGAGGTAGAGCTCAGAAGAAAGGATCATTCTCACCTAGCATTGGCAGAAATTATCCAATATGGGGTAGCCATTGTCCCCAAAGGCTACCAAACAACAGAAGATGAAGTAGACAAGGTATATACTGATACAGAGGGGGATGATTGGCCCTTTTCGGCCATTGATAGAACTAAAGCTCCTCAGACAATTGAGGAGAGGGTCAAGGAGACTTTGCGGAGGATAGAACATTGGTGCCGGATGAACGGCCTAATCTACCTCGGGGTTGATTTCACAACATCCCCATTGGGCAACGTGCCTCCACGATCCAAGAAGTAGCTTAAAGGCAAAGGTGTAGAAGGTGAATCCAGCACCATTCAGGGAGAAGCCCCTGAGAGTCCTCTTTCCATAGGCCAGAACAGGTAATAACTCTGGATTCACCAGAGAAAGAAGCAGAAGAGGATAGTCCCATAGGCCCATCCACTCAGGATGTCGGCATTGCTACCACAACAGAGGTCCCTTCTATCCCTTCTTCTTCTCTTCCTTCCCCTCCTCGAGAGACTCAAGCGACCATCCCTTTGGTCATGTCCTCTGTCCCTTCTTCTACTCTTTCCCCTGCTTCTTCGTCTATCTTCTCCTCCCTCGCTGATCTGTCCTCCTCCATTTCTTCCCTCATCTCCGGGCTCCCTTCCCTTCCTATGTCTTCCGCAGCTGCAGTTTCCCTTCCTCCCGTGGACACTTCTTCGGCTATTCTCTCAATGCCGCCGCCGCGTGTCTCCACGTTTTTCCCCTCTTCTACTGTAGCTGCCTCCTCCTCTGTCTCTGGTCCTTCTTCCATAGGACCGGTCTGGATCTCTCAGCAGCTAAGCCAACAAAAGAGGAAAGTTCCCATCGCTCCGATGGACTTTTCAGTGATCCCAGCCAAAGGGGCAAAGAAGCAGAAGCCTGTTACACGCTTCTCTAAAAGTGCTGCAGGTGAGAGAATCATGGAAATTACATACCCCGATCCCCTCAAAGAGAAAAAGGATCTGTCTCCGACAGATTTTACTGTGACCCAAGTCACAATGGGGACATCTTCTAAAAGTCTCCAGGGGGAAGCTCTTTCCGCAGTTGATGCCCTCTGTCAAAAGCTTCAAGAGATGAAAGAAGAGAAAAGGCTACTAAAAGAGCAAAACAAATATCTGCTCCAAGCCTTACAGAAGATGGGTAGTGCGCCTCCCACAACTGCCGCCGAGACTTCTGAGCTTCTCAGCCAGGAGAAAATCAACAAATATGCAAAGATCGGTGAGCAGGGTATGGCCGTTTCTGCTTGGAGGAGCCAAATCCTCAAAGACAGCGAAAAAGTGATCGCCGAGTTCTCTGACTTATACCTGAATATCAGTAAGGTGAATAAAGAACTCCAAGCATTAGCAGGGCCCATATCAGAAGAGTTGGAACATGCTAGACTGCAGCACGAGGCCTTCCAACAAATGTTCGACTGTTCAGTCGAAGATCTGGTCAAGTTCGGCGTCTTCGGCCATCCAAGGGCCCTCAACAAAATCATGTCCACTCTGGACTATCGGGTGGATCAGCTAGAATTTATTCTAGAAAAGATTGACAAAGTAAAGGAAGAGGCCCTGGATGCAATGCATCAAATGGAGCGAATTGTTCTCAACATGTCTCCAGGGTTGCTCACTCCTTCCTTTACCTTAAGGTCAGCTGATGAAACCATCCGGATCTTCAAGGAGATCGCTTCTCAAGGAACAGGGCCAGAGGTCACATTTGACACTGAATCTATCAACAACCTGCTGGCCTGTAGGGACTTCGTCGGGTTCCTCATTGAGGCAGAGAAGGATTTTTCCAAACTCTCGGAAAAGCTCATAGATGAGCGGGAGACTTGTGAGGCAATAAGTGATAGGCACAAGGATCCTTCTTAGGATCAACTTGGGCCAATAATTAACAAGTTTTTGGAATACCGCGCTCAGTTCCATATCTCATCACCTGAGCAGCATCAAAAGCAGGCTACCCCCTTTCGGCCGCAGGATGATGACGACGAGTAGCTGCTTCTTCTTCTTCTTCTTCTTCTTCTTCTCTCTCTTCTCCGACTTTCTTGTTGAAATGTCTAAAGTATGTTGGCACAAATGATGACATCATCCATGTTGCGTCATGGGATGATGTCATCCATCAAGTTGTAAAAAGTCAACATGACTTTTAGATATTTTGTAAATATCTTTGTAAATAGTTGTTGGCTCCCTTTTGCCTTCTTTCCTTCTCCTCTTCTATATATATTGGAATACTGGTTGTATTCAGGGGTGAACATTTTTTAGATGAAAATAGAAGTGAGGAGAGAAAGACTTTGAGCTTTCTTGTAGCAGAAGAAAACAGTAATACAAATATTGAGACTTTGTGCTGAATACCTGTGTTATGTGTCAGAACTTTCTTATGTTAGATCTGCACGTGTTTATTCTGTTAGATTCAGATCTACTTTTCTGTCATTTGCTCATCAGTATTGCTTTGTTTATTTATGCAAGTAGGTTTGGCTCTGTTTACTACCAACCCAAAAACATAAATCTTCTGACCTTTCTGCTTTGGAATTCATTTCTTTTCTCCCTTCGGACCTGTTCCTTCTTCCTCCTCTCTTTCATTCCTTTCTTTTCGCAGTCAGAAAAACCTCTACTGGGATGAGATCCCAAACCCCCGAAGGTAGAATCTGTGAGACTTGCATAGGTTCCTACTGGTAGAATAGCAATAAACCAGTTTCGCTTTGCTGACTCAAAGAGGGGCTATGCCCTGCACACTGTTGGCTTGTTTATCCATAGATCTGCCCAAGCGACAGATTTTCAGACCAACAATACTCAACTACCGAGGGTTTCAATCTTAAATTAACCTCACATCACAACACTCACTTTTTATGCTCTACTCTTTTAGATCATATCTTTCTAGCACACACGTTCAAACCATTTCTGGATGACACAATCTTGTTCTATAGTTCATTCTTGACTACTGAGGGGGCATGCATAAATGAAACTCACTTCACGAATAAAAATTAACTCGGGGGTACTCTGCTTCTATCACACTCATATAACATTCCATTCCATCTTATCCACAACACGTTACATATCTTGGTTGTATTTACTCTTGCTTTCTTGTGTTTACATGTACACTTTATTACACATGCTATACATATACATTGTATGTCATTATCTCTTTCTATATACACATGTGTGTTCACTTGTCTTCTAGTTGTGATTGTAGAATTTACAAAGATAGATAAATGCAACATGGATGCTTGGCAAAGTACCTCTTACTAGTCCCATAGTAGCTCATGGAGGCATCCAATTTCTTACTCATCATAGGTGTTATATTTCATCTTTCATAGCACACTACTATATCGGATTATGCACGCTTTGACATACATTTTATCTTTCTAACATGTTAACGGGTGCTTCATGTGCAACATTTGTTTTTTAGGTATATTTTCTTCTATGGTTGTCTTCTACTATTTGCTTTTCCATTGCTTGCTCTTATATGCCATTATTTCTAGGCGTTTCCCTTTGTCTTGTGTGCACACTCTATGATTTTGGCCACATCGAACTCAATTTGTCTTGTGACATCGTGAGGGATGTCCCATGTTTGAAACCCAATTTTTATGGTCTACTTTATCTACATTATTACTTGTCTACATCGACTTCTTGTGTGTGTGGATTACAGATTGCCTTCTATATGCATGTTTATCTTATTTTCACTAACACTTATTTTCCATCCAATTTGTTTACGTGTTCCTTGGTTTCTACCAAGCACACTCCCTCCCCCTGCAGGGCATTAATTACATTTCAGCGGTTGGTCCTCCTTTGGGCCGCATACTAATCATGGTGTCGTATGCACCCCAAATGAGGGGGGAATCTATTGGGTGAATCAATCACCCCATTCAATAGTCTATAGTCACAGTTCAACACATTTCAGTACACTGTCAACATACTCTTTAGTCTTAGTAATGACAACCCAGATCCTGAATTGGGTCCTCACCACAACATAGTCATGAACTCTTAGACCTAGAAAATAATTTATGGGTTCTTGTACGACGGAAAAGTGACAAGCGAGCTTGGGAATCTACAAGTAACTCTTCCTCGTACCCGACCTCCCGAGGTCGTGCCGAGATAGTTGGTGGGGATGGAATATGTGTGGGATGCAGAAATTCTGAATCTAAGGCAAAGAAGGCCCTCCTAACTTGAACTGGCATGATAGATCGATCAGCAAGGATGACTACTCGAAGGCTCCAATCAATATCGAGCTCTGGCGTTATTTGGTCTATGGGTTGTGGAATACATAGAAAATGTCCTGGGATAGTTTCGTGTATATCTCCAGATAAGGTCATAGGGTGGATGGTAAATATAATTGACTCTATGGGTGATTCTCTGGCCTAGTCTAGAACTCCTTAGCTTTGTTATTTGCTGTGTCTAGCAAGGATAACTGTTCGATGATGATAGGTGGAAGTGGATTAGATCTGAATACTAGTGTACGTAGGCCAACATCTATGTCTGATTCACCTATGGATTCGTTGGGCTGTGGGATTTGTGGGTCACAACCGTAGATTCGTGGTTGTTGCAGACTTGCTATGGTCATGTATGGAATCAGCCCCTAATCCCTAGTATCCAGTAATCATATGCTTTCTCAGCTTCTATATTCAGAATTAATAACTGTGTGATCTTCTCAGAGAATCTTACAAGCATTCATGCAACTTGAATTCTTAAGCTGGTATCTATACCTGTGAGAGTGTCTTCTGCGTCTGGCTGTGGGACCAAAGGATCACAACCAAAGGTCTGCTCTCTTTCAAACCATTCTACAGTCATGCGGATATGAATCTAGGTTAATCTATAGTTTGGTTGACTTGACCAAAATGTGTGTGCTTGGTCGTCTTCTATGTTTAACCCGCTTAACTGGGAATCAATTTGTTGTAAGTTTACCGTTGTTCGGAAGACTTGGATCCTGAGATTTTGATCTATATCAGTTATTGCTGTGATGAGATTGGGTTGGGGCACGATTGGCTCGAATACGTAATCTCTGGGCTCTCTAGGTCCCGTGATTGTCATACAAAAGAAACAATGTAAATCTAATTAATGACAGAGTAAGCTAATTGTGAAAGATACGTCTATTTATATTCCTAAATCTGATACATCTATCTACTAAACAAAATTTAAAGAACAACTATCTAATATATCTAGAATTGATAGCTAAAATAACAAATTAAAACAAACAAAATAACTGAGTATAGTTATTTGTCTATGCAACTGTGAACCTATTCTAAATAACGAAATAAATGATCTAGTCTATTTGCAAGACCCTCGATCCTACCTCAGAAGTGAGGAATGAATCATAGTTTCTTAGAAACTATCAATCCCCATAGCTTCCCTGGTAATATCGAAAGTAGAATTGACTGAAATAAAGTGATTGGCTACTTTATTTGATATGCTTCTAATTAGAACTTTGAAAGCTAGAACCTGGATTCTGCAGAACAGTGGCGAATCCGATGGTGTGTGTGGCTATGTCCCCTCAGTGTGATCTCCTCGTTCCTTCGTGTTCACATGGATCCAGAAAAGCGTGTGATGCTAGCATCAATAGAAGCAGATATTGGGACAAAGGCAGCTTAGGGTACCGACTGAATATAATGCGAGTAGGAGAGAGATAGCGCAAGAGTACAAAGCTTGGCTTATGCAATTCCTAGTGGGATTTATTACGAGTCATGCAACATAAAATGTCTAGAACCTGAAACTATCCTGCTTGAAGAACAAAACCTACAATTTTAATGGCTTCCTATTGAAAACAAACTATTCTACTCCAATGGATTGGATGAAATGTCAACAACACTTGCATAAGATGGATATGTGGCTTCCTAACAACAAAAACAATGCTAACTAAGCATGCAATGAAAGAAACTAAGATTTCTAAGTAAAATGAAAGACTAATCTATTAGAATGAGAAATTTAGAGGCAAATTTGAGGGGCCATTTGCTTGAGCACAAGCCAACTATTTATAGCATTTGCATTTACCCAAGGTAAAAACCAAATAGAACTCTTAAACTATAAACAATGGTAAAACACTATTCCAGGGAACCAAAATCATTAATGCAAGCTTATGGCAATGAAAAAATCTGGTGAATCGTTTAAATTTACGTGAGTCATGTTAAAAGAGCTTTCTAGAAAACACGTAAAGGACCGCCGCCCTGAGCAGGGCGGTGGTCACGAGACCATCGCCTAGGCAGGGCGGTGGTTTTGTCACTGAAGAGAAAAAGGCCAAGAAAAGAGGGGAAAAGGGAAAAACAAAGCACGCGGGGGCTAAGCGGGGCATACGGGATGTTAACGCACACTTGGATAGCTTTTCCGGATCCCGAACACCTTGCGAGGAGACCTGTATCATCATTGGGGCACATGTTACGTTGTTCCGGTAGCGCAATACCCTAATATTTTGGGTACTTACATATTGCCCCCTTGGAGAAGTGTTTTAGCCATGGAGAGGCGTAAAACAGTGGGTCCGAGTATGGCGGTCCTGAAATGGGAAGTTAGAGCATTTCTATGTGTTTTCATGATTTTTCCAATGTTACTTAGATGCTAACTTGCTTTTTTTTATGTGTTTCTAGGTGTATGTAGGTGAGAGAGGAGTATATTTGGTGGAGCTGAGAGAGGGAGTGTGACTGGCTCCCAGCAGTATTGGATGCACTTTCACAGGATGAGGAGGACACTCTTCAGAGGGCCGAGATACTACGTATCTCACGTGTTCCACATGTTGCACCATCCAGTCACATTATTTGTGACCTATTCTCCTATTGGGATGCTGATCGGAACACCTTCCGATTACCAGGGGTCCACAGTGAGTGGACCATCACTTTGGAGGATGTTTATCGTATTTTGGGGGTCCTGATCATCGGGAGACGTCTTACCCTCGAGACAACAGGTTCACGGGCCCAGATAGCATAGTGGGCCACTTATATGGGAGATGTAGTTATCTCCATGGGTTCGAAGAAGGGGGTTAGAGTTCGGTCCATTCCTAGTTTTCCCATCCCCTTGATTCGCTCAGGCTATTATGGGGATCCTTACCTTGAGATTGATCGGGGACAAGGGAGGAGAAACACTACTATACTGTTCGTCCCCCATCATTGCACAGATCGAGGGCCATGGCTGGATTTACACCTGGGGAGCAGACATACTTGGGACTACCTACCATGATTTATATAGGGTAGTCCATGGTTAGCAGGGGTAGTCCTTGAACCACCTGACCCTGGTCATGAGTTGGGTCTATGAGAACTTCATTCCTTATGGTAGAGGTGTAGAGGGTGACAGATCCTCGGAGCTGTGAGGGTAGCTAGATGGACAAATATGTCGGTGCTCAGAGCACCTCATTATCCAGTTGCTTCTCTAACCACTGCTGACATGGAGGCCACACCGTATCAGACCATGGCAGGTATATGGGGCGAGGAGGCTCTTACTTTAATCTCCTGCTCCACAGCTTATTGACATAGTGGGATGAGTGGAGATACACCCCTTTGGCTAAGTTTCTCAGTAGTTTGGCCTACCCTACATTGGCATGCTTCCCCTAGTAGCGCTAGTATATAGGTCAGTTCGAGAGGCTAGAGGGGGTCCTAGAGGTTGGGGTTGGACAGTTGTTACTCCCGATGTTCCTATTGCAGCCAAGAGGGTAGTATGTTCCTGAGGGAGAGCCAGTGCACCTCAGGCACCCTTACTTTAGATTTCCACGGGTCCTACCCATAGCAGCGATGACCCCATTGACATAGACTCTAAATCCGAGGAGTTTACAGGGGGAGAGATAGAGGAGGAGACTGAGGAGGATAGCGATCTTGAGTGGCATGATACTCAGGATATCATGCAAGCAGAGAGGGCCGAGAAAAGTGCAGATAGGGTGACTCTGGTTTCAGAAAATCCACTCTCTTAGGGCCATGGCGGGGAGGATGAGTCTATTGTGGGGTGCTACATTTCTCAAGTCACAGGAGCAACACCTCAGTCAGCAGCGGCATCTGTGGTAGGTACTAACCCTAGAGATCCATCCTGGAGGCCTGGTGATCTGAGTAAGTTACCATCCCTCCTTTTTATGTTTGTTGTTAATTTAGGATTGCTTTAGTTACTATCTCTCCTCTTGTTTACTCTTGTGTTTTATCTCTTGTTTATTTCTAATTTGTTTTCTCCTTTGTTTGCAGAGACCGCCGATGAGTGGCGAGACTTGATTCGTAGGGTATGCACTGATACCCTGATGATCCCCATGGAGAGGACCCGTGCAGAGCTGTCTATGGATACTGGGGAGCCCTCAGCAGCTGGTAGACATACTGACGTCTTCGCCCCAGTCTGGCATGTGGCCAGGATGGTATCGACTCTCCGCACGGAGCTAGCGGGGTATAGGACAACCAAGCGCTTGATGAGGAGTCATTCTCATGGTGAGACTATGGCTGCCCCTCAGGATCTTGAGCCCTCCATGCACTCAGAGCGTCGGCGTAGCCGGAGTCCTAGGCATGGGCGTGCACCTTCAGAGGGGTCTCATAGGGGTTGAGAAGCCACTTGGCTCTCCTAGATTTTGTATGATATATTCTTTTGTATATCCCGGGCTCTTTGAGCGTTTTGACCATGCTTAGCGCATGATGGCATTGTACAGAAACTTTGATTATTTATATATTTATATTCTTTTTGGATCAGACTTTTGGCATTTATGGCTTTGTTTCCTTTCCTGTTTCCTCATGTAGATTATGATGTTATGCTTGTATGCTCTTTAAAATGTATGCAATGGAGAACAAATGATGCAAGTGTTTTACTTTCTTTTTGTATTTCATGATGCTGATATATGATGATGTAGATACAATGTGATGTTGAATCTTAGTTTCTATAAGAAATTTTGGACACTTCATATTTGCTTTGGCAAAGTGGTGAAGATGAGTTGATATGATGAGCAAATAAACCTGCCCCTACTCCTAACTCCACACAACTAGTAAGATGCAAGGGCTCATCACCAAGAGTTGGGAAGGGCGCAAGTTATGAAATGTGTTGAAATGATATTGATGAAAGATAGACAAAGCTTTGGCGGAACCAAATTAGGATACCACAAGCCTACTCCACTTGAGTGACTTCATAGTTTTTGGGATGCAACTTGCTTTGCGGTTTATCTAGACTTAGATCTGTAGATGGCCACATAGTAGACAAAATCTGGGTTTTTAGGCTTTTAACTCTTTTGGAATTTTGAACATCTGATTCATTTATTTTTGACTCAAAGCTTCAAGGTTTGAATTGTTTGTCTTATGACCTTTTACATTTGTTTGTCAAGAGGACCCCCTATACTTTGCCCCATGCTACTAGTAAGAAGCATGGGTTTATCACCGTGGGCAAGGCATAGGCGAGTAAGGGCATTTCCATCCTTTCCCAACCCTACGTCACTAGTAAGAGACACAAGCTCATCACCGAAGGTTGGTGGGGCAAGGAAATGTGTAAATTTAAAATTTTCTATTTGATTCTATATTTGACTTGTTTATTTGAGAAAAATGTCAGTGTGTTCTTATTTCCAAAGAGATATATATATATACGGGATAGATGTGACACCATGAAGCTTCTAGAACAGACCATAGGCAAGACACCTATCCTAAGAAGAAACCAAAAGTGAGAATAAACCCGCAGATCTTGGCATGGTTACCGTTAAGACCTTGTCATATCTAGCTTTATTTGATGAAATGATTCCGAGATAGTTTGATGATATCATGGAAATAGAGAAGTATGATTAGAGTGTTTATGCCAACAACATCATGAGTTTGTAATGAATTTCTTTGAGAACAAAATTCCTTGATCACAATTTTTGTATGAAACAAGCGGACAAAATGATCCTAATCTATATGAAGATGCAATGTAGATATAATTATAAGTAGTGCTAGTTGCTTATGCATAGAATCATTTGAGGTGCAGGGAATTGACTGTTTCACCAAATTCCTCACCTTCCAGCGTACATAAGAGATATGCACCATTTCCATAGTCCTTCATGACTCGGTATGGGCCCAACCATTTGGGCCGGAACTTCCTTCCTTCACCAGTCTTTTTGTCGATCTGGCTGTCTAGCCTTAGAACTAGATCACCTTCATATATGTCACGTTCATAGAATTTCTTGTTATACTACCGGCACATCCGGTCAGCATAGACTCTGTGCCGCTGTTCAACATCTAACCTAGCTTCATCTAGGCTTTCTAGTTGGGAAAGACGTGCTTCTCTATAAGCGTCTTCATCCAGGATCCCTTGTAATGAAATGCGGAGACTGGGTATTTCAACCTCAAGTGGGAGAACTGCTTCTGCCCCGAATACTAGCGAGAAAGGAGTCACTCCTGTTGGTGTTCTTATTGAGGTTCGGTGGGCCCATAAGGCCGGATATAACTTCAAGTGCCAATCTCATTTGTTTTCTTTCACCATTTTAAGGAGAATGGCTTTTAATGTTTTGTTTGTTGCCTCAGCCTGTCCATTGGCTTGAGGGTAATATAATGAAGCCGTATGATGGCTTATTTTAAATTTATTACACAATTCATGAACTTCGTCATTCTTAAAAGAAGTTCCATTATCTGAGATAATGATTTGCGGGACACCATACCTGCAAATGATTTGGTTCAAAATGAACTTGGTGATTACATGGAACCCGGTACAATAGTAAGAGGCATAGCCTCTACCCACTTGGTAAAATATTCGGTGGCCGTGATTATAAAATTATGGCCATCTGTAGATGAGGGAGAGAATTTCCCTATTAAATCTAGGCCCCATGTAGAAAAGGGCCATGGAGTAGCAATTGGTTGTAGAGCTTTTGCTGGCATGTGAATCTCGTGGGAGAATTCTTGACACTTATGACACCTGCATACAAACTCTACTGCATCGTGTTCTAGAGTGGGCCAGAAATAGCCCATTCGATGTATTTTATGAGCGGTGGCATGGCCACCGAAGTGGCCTCCACACATTCCACTGTGAGATTCATGGAGAATCTTCTTGGATTCTTCTGTGTCGATGCATCTTAGAAGCATTCCATCGAATGCTTTTCGATAGAGCACTTGTTCTATAATGACATATTTCGCTACGATAATGTGTAACCACCTTCTTTGTTGTGGAGTAGCACCTTCTGGATACGTATGGTCCATGATGTAATTAATGATATCAGTGTACCAAGGACACCCAGAGATAGAAGGTCGGGTTTCGATGTAGTATACACACTCATCTGGAAAGTACAGATCTACTAGATCGCCTCTGTCTAATGGGTTATCAGCTAACCAATCCACGATGATTTGTCCCTTAATGGACTTCTGATTTACAAATGTTAATTCGAATTCTCCCATTAAGGTTATAAAACGTCCAGCCTTTTTATATAAGGACCCTTGTGTGAGGAAATTTCGTAAATGGTCTGTTTTTATCATGACCCTTGTTTCTTGATTTAGCATATAATGTCTTAATCGTTTGGTTGCAAAGACTATGGCAAGGCATTCTCATTCTACATGTGTATAACGTGTTTCATAGTTGAGCAATGTTTGACTAATGAAATAAATCATGTGTTCCCTCTTGTCATCATCTTCTTGAGCCAGCATACAAGCTAGCGAGACATTGGTAGCTCGCAAGTATAAAATTAACAGGTGATCTGGCTTAGGTGGCATTAGCATAGGTGGTGATAACAAGAAACACTTAACTGCGTCGAAAGCTTCATTGCAATCTTCAGTCCAATCAATGCTATAATCTTTCTTGAGTAGATTGTTGATTAGATCAATGGTGAAACTTAAGTCTAGGATGAATCTCTGGATTGCACCAAGATTTCCAAGAAATGACTTGATTCTAGATTCATCTGAAGGTGGGACCATTTCAAGGACAGCCCGAATTTTGGTTGGGTCAACATCTATCCCTCGTGATGATATGATGTATCCTAGGAGCTTCCCTCCTGTTAAACCAAAGACGCATTTTTCTGGATTTAGCGTGACTCCGTACTCTATCAGACGTGAAAGAATGATGTGAAGTACTTCTGGATGGTCACAACACTTCTTGGCCTTAGCCAACAAGTCATCTACGTAGGATTCCACAATTTTTTGAATAAGATCGTGAAATATATATGTCATAGCTCGCTGGTATGTAACGCCAGCATTCTTGAGTCCGAATGGCATAATAGCATAGCAATAGGTTCCCCAAGGAGTTATAAACGTGGTTTTAGCTTGATCTTGCTTGGATATTCTGATTTGATTGTATCTCGAGAATCCATCCATGAGAGACAAAAGTTCAAATCCAGCTGTTGCATCAATAATGACATCAATGGATGGCAACGGGAAGTCGTCTTTAGGACATGCTTTGTTGATGTCTCGGAAATCTATGCAGATGCGTATCTTCCCATTCTTTTTGAGAACGGGAATGATATTAGATACCCATTGAGAGTAATCGACTGGTTTGATGAATCCTACTTGGAGGAGCTTTATTACTTCTTCTTTCACCATGAGAACTACCTTAGGTTTCATTGGTCTCGATTTTTGTTTAATTGGTTTTGCATCTGATTTAGTGATGAGGTTGTGTACCGCAATGTGTGGTGCAACTCCTGTCATTTCTTTATAATTAAATGCAAAAGCCTTCTGATGTTCCTTGAGGATTCGAGTGTGTATTTCTACTTCTGATGGAGTTAACGAGGATCCTAACTTCAATATCCTTGGTTCATCTTCCGTTCCGATGTTAATATCAATTATTTATTCGATTAAAGAAGCGTTACCTTCCTCAAACTTAGGTGGGGCCGGAGGTAGTTCCAGATCATCTCCATTCTCGACTGCGTATATGCTAAGTTCCTTTTGTGGGGGAAGTTCCATCATAGGATTCCCGAAGTAGGAAGATGAATGCGGGATCAAAGATAAATCTACTGTGTGATGGGTGAGATGTAATGCCGCATAGGTGTTTAAGAAATCAAGAGTGGTTGTATCACTATCAATGTGGTCTAGGATAGTAGATTTGTTTTCATTTCCATTTAAAAGAGGTTTTGACATTGTTTTTATCAATGGTTCATCACGAAGGGATACCATGAAACGGGTATCCTCTAACTTACTGTTTGGAGTAAAGCATGATGCTGAGGTTGCTATTGAATTAGTGAGAAGATTTTTCTCTCGCGGGATTGCTTCAATTGATATGAAGTCAAACTCCTTGCTTAAATCTAATACAGTTGTTTTGTAAAGCTGTAAGTGCTCGGCTTTGGTTTCATATATCTCAGAGACTTGGTTTGCTACCAATTGTGAGTCTCCTAACACTCTGATGTTATCAACACCGATTCTCTTAGCTAAGATGAGGCCAAGGAGGAGGGCTTCGTACTCAGCACTGTTGTTTGTGCATTCAAAATTTAGTTTGAAGGAAAATGGTAGGACTTTTCCCTCGGGAGAAGTAAGGATTATACCTGCCCCAGCTCCATAACGACATCTAGCTCCATCAAAATGGAGAGTCCAATATTTAGCTGGGAGTATGGACGTTGGGATATTTGTTGTGTTAATATCTTCTACCTCTACCATGCAGAGATCCTCTGCTGGAAGAGAACCAACACCTAGGGAATATCCCATGCCTACAGAATCAAATGGTAGGAACATTGGTAGATCCTATTCTAGTAATTCAACAATTTTTGCAGTAGTTCCTAATGATACTGTTTCTAAAGTGTTAGCCTCATTTTTGGGGGCTGGGGTTGCCTTAGCTAGGCTCATAGTTTCAAGATCTGTCGTAGGTACCAACTTTTCTTCTGGTTTTGTGTTGGTAGGTTTATTAAGTTGGTTTGTTGGGAGTTCAAACTCTGAGTGCATGCCTGGTCTTTTCTTTAAGTCAGCTAGGTGTACATCGAATGGTTTTGGATCACCTTTGGCTACGAATATCTTTCCTAAATGCAAGAATCTTACTTCTTGGAATAGCGTAGAAGGGATTGCCTTCATATGGTGTATCCATGGTCGGCCGAGAATCATATTATAGTTAGTTTCCCGATCTATAATATAAAACTCAGTCAGGATGGTTTTGGGTCCTAAGGTGACCGGTAATATTATAGTTCCAATCGAAGTGGCTTTAAGGCTGTCATAGCCTCTTAGTGTATTTTCGAGGTTGTGGAACAATTTGTTTCTCCATACCCTAGCTTTTGAAGGAAAGAAAAAGGGACTATGTTAACCGCTTCCCCATCATCAACCATTCGCATGCTTTCACATAATTGTTATAAACCCATACTTGCAAATGTAAGGCTAGATCACCTCGATGTGCAATCTCAGCATCTGTTGGCATTTTGTTTATTTCGAATATGAATTCGACATCCCTATCCACCTACCCTGAAGGATGAACATCAAAGTCTATATGATTTACCTGTGTTTTAGGAGGTGGAGTGATGTTAATTAAATGACCTAAACCTAATGCCTCTAAAAGAGAAGCCCTGTGGGCAGGAGAGTTCTTTAGTAAGTCTAAAAATGAAATGTGTGAGAAGGTTTTTGTTAGGTCATTAATTAAATCATAGGCACCCACAGGTTTTATTTACTATTTGTTGGATGTTATCTGTCCCTGGCAGGTGGCTTGGACTTGGCTGAGAGAAATACTCTCGTGTCCTTGTTACAGCTTTGATGGATAGTTCGGCATCTAACTCCACTAAACCGACTATCTTAGGTCATGGCTGACTTCCTAGTTGTGGCGCAACTAATGGATTTAGCAAAGTTGAAGCTTCATGATCATTGTTTCCTACAATTACACCCTTGTTTGTCCCACTTGGATTTAACTTGTTATTGTTGTGATTTGGGAGCAGATCATTGAAGATCTTGAGGGGTGCATTTTGAGGGGAAACCGCCCCTGTAAAAGTATTTGATGCTGGTGACATAGGATCTGTCAAAAACATATCTATGAAAAGTTGTCTTTGTTCTTCTGGCAAGTGTTGCATGAATTTATTGTAGTCACGACACGTTCTAGTGTCATGGCCCTGAATTTTGTGGAAACCACAATACGAATTAGGATTGTAATTCCTAGTTTGTTGGTTTGGTGCGTATTGTGGCCCAAAACTTTGACCAAACCGTTGCCTATTAAAGTTTTGCATTTGCTGTTTTTGATTTTGATTTTGATTTTGATAACCAGTTGAGCTTTGGCTTGAACCCTGTATAAGGTTTTGCCATCATTGTTGTTGTTGTTGCTGTGGATGATTAAAATCCACTGCATTGATTGTCGGGGTAAAGTTGTTGTTTCGTTGGTTGTTTATTTGTGATGGAGTATTGACAACATTTACCTTCTTAGGCCGATCGGTTACTCCATCTGTTGTTAGGCCACGATTTTTATTAAGGATTTTAGGTCCTTGATTGACATTCATGGTAGTAGGATAAGTTGTAGTGTTCTGGTTGGAGGTGATTAACCTCCCGTTTGGTCCATATGTTTTGCGACCACTATCAATTGCCGCTTGATCTATTCGGAGAGCGCTCTCAAGTACTTCATCGTAAGTTCTTAGTGGGAACTTCTGGACTTCTTCCTTCACTTCTCTACTAAGAGAATGAAGGAATAAATCACATAGTTCCATCTGATCCATGTTTGGAGCACTTGCCGAAGAATAAAGAACTGTACGCCACCTCTGGATGAAATGGGCGACAGATTCATTGTGTTCTTGCTTAATGTGTAAGAATTCCCTAATTCCTGTCCTTAATAATTTGTTCATGTCAAAGGCCTTGATGAACTCTGACACGAGTTGCTTGAACGAATGGATGGAAGCCTCAGGTATTCTATAATACCAATCGAGAGCGATACCTTCCAAGGTTTTGGGAAATATTTTGGCAACAACCCCATCCCATGGGAGTAGTTCTCGAATGGCTGTAGCGTAAGCCTTGATATGTGCGTTTGGATCTCCCTCACCTTTGTATTTGGGAAAATCGGGAAGAGGCCTTGGAAGCATGACGCTTCGTATGGTGAAATCTAAGGGTTCTTTCAAATATTCTGAGTAAGTCCCTATCGCATAGGTTTCGACCATTGATGGTGCTTGTTGAGGGAGTGGAGGGGGAATGGGTTGTTGATATGACATAGCGTACATGTTAGCGGGGGTGTAAGGAAACCCCTGTGTTTGAGGAACCATGCTAGGAGAGGAGAACATATCCCCTTGTGGTGATTTGGAGTACATGTTTAAGTATGAAGGGGTATTGTCCAGGAATGGATTATTTTGTACTAGACCGGGAGGTATCGGAATGGTGTTAGGAATGGTGGCTCTTGTTGGGGTTTGTTGTGAATACTGAGGAGTCATGCCTAACGTGCCTATTCCTGTGAGGAGGTCTACTTGGCTAGGATGGTGTGGAGGATTGGAACTTCCTGCCTGCATGAATTGAGAATTTTGACTTGCTTGGGCAAGTTCTAACCCCCTCACCTTTTTCTACTAACGTTGAAATGAATTCATTTGGTGAAGTCACGGTATTTTTCCTTGGCGGCGTTTGTTGTATATCATGGTGTTGTATAGGCATGTGATATCCTGATATGAATTGATTGTTGGCATGCCAAGTTTCTCCGAGGGTATTTTCTATATGCAGTGGCATAGAGGTATTTTCTTGAAAAAAGACCTCGGGTTGTGTTTGTAAACCTCCTATAGGTGGGTACATACTTCGAGAACGTTGTTCATTCCTAGCATAACGTACTGAATGTTCATCATCTAAACCCAGGTATGAGTCTGATTGTCTACTAATTTGTGGTCTAAGTAGTACCTGAGGAGACGAACTTGATTCTCCTGTGAGCGTCATATTGTTTGAGCCTGAAGGCTCTGTTTGTTGTGTTTGAGTGAACTGATCCAATTCCTCTGTTCGGAGGGATGAGGTATATCTGATCCTTGGAGTTTGTGTTGACAACTAGTTAGTTGAGTAGTTATCACCCCATACTGAGAGCGAGGGTGATGATTGTCTATTCTGTTGGGCGTAGTATGCCTCAAGACCCAAGAGGGGTCTGCCATATGCATCGAATCCCGACATATTCGGGGGGTATATGAATACCCGTAGAATAATGGGAAGGAGCGAAGGTGATGGTGGATGAGGAAGAAGTGAGAAATAAAGTGAAAATCATGTTGAGTTTAATTTGAAAGAACTAGTAGAAATCTGACTTAGAAAGTCGTTCACGTCGGGTTCACCAATTTTGTATGACGGAAAAGTGACAAGCGAGCTTGGGAATCTACAAGTAACTCTTCCTCACACCTGACCTCCCGAGGTCGTGCCGAGATAGCCGGTGGGGATGGAATATGTGTGGGATGCAGACAAACTAGTTAGGCAATCTAATGTCTTCTACACGCACTAGTGGAAATTGTGAATCTAAGGCAAAGAAGGCCCTCCTAACTTGAACTGGCATGATAGATCGATCAGCAAGGATGACTGCTCAAAGGCTCCAATCAATATTGAGCTCTGGTGTGATTCGGTCTATGGGTTGTGGAATACGTGGAAAATGTCCTGGGATAGTTTCGTGTATATCTCCAGATAAGGTCATAGGGTGGATGGTAAATATAATTGACTCTATGGGTGATTCTCTGGCCTAGTCCAGAACTCCCTAGCTTCGTTAGCTGCTACGTCTAATAAGGATAACTATTCGATGATGATAGGTGGAAGTGGAGTAGATCTGAATACTAGTGTACGTAGGCCAACATCTATGTCTGATTCACCTATGGACTCGTTGGGTTGTGGGATTTTTGGGTCACAACCGTAGATTCGTGGTTGTTACAGACTTGCTATGGTCATGTATGGAATCAGTCCCTAATCCCTAGTATCCAGTAATCGTATGCTTTCTCAGCTTCTATATTCAGAATTAATAACTGTGTGATCTTCTCAGAGAATCTTACAGGCATTCGTGCAACTTGAATTCTTAAGCTGGTATCTATATCTGTGAGAGTGTCTCCTGCGTCTGGCTGTGGGACCAAAGGATCACAACCAAAGGTCTGCTCTCTTTCAAACCCTTCTACAGTCATGCGGATATGAATCTAGGGTAATCTGTAGTTTGGTTGACTTGACCAAAATGTGTGTGCTTGGTCATCTTCTATGTTTAACCCGCTTAACTGGGAATCAATTTGTTGTACGTTTACCGTTGTTTGGAAGACTTGGATCCTGAGATTTTGATCTATATTAGTTATTGTTGTGATGAGATTGGGTTGGGGCATGATTGGCTCGAATACGTATTCTCTGGGCTCTCTAGGTCCCGTGATTGTCATACAAAAGCAACAATGTAAATCTAACTAATGACAGAGTAAGCTAATTGTGAAAGATACATCTATTTATATTCCTAAATTGATACATCTAACTAATAAACAGAATTTAAAGAACAACTATCTAATATATCTAGAATAGACAACTAAAATAACAAATTAAAAAAACAAAATAACTGAGTATAGCTATTTGTCCGTGCAACTGTGAACCTATTCTAAATAACGAAATAATTGATCTAGTCTATTTGCAAGACCCTCGATCCTACCTCAGAAGTGAGGAATGAATCATAGTTTCTCAGAAACTATCAATCCCCACAGCTTCCCTGGCAATATCGAAAGTAGAATTGACTGAAATAAAGTGATTGGCTACTCTATTTGATATGCTTCTAATTAGAACTTTGAAAGCTAGAACCTGGATTCTATAGAACAGTGGTGAATCTGATGGTGTGTGTGGCTATGTCCCCTCAGTGTGATCTCCTCGTTCCTTCATGTTCACGTGGATCCAGAAAAGTGTGTAATGCTAGCATCAACAGAAGTAGATATTGGGACAAAGGCAGCTTAGGATACAGACTGAATACAATGCGAGTAGGAGAGAGATAGCGCAAGAGTACAGAGCTTGGCTTATGCAATTCCTAGTGGGATTTATTGTGAGTCATGCAACATAAAACGTCCAGAACCTGAAACTATCCTGCTTGAAGAACAAAACCTGTAACTTTAATGGCTTCCTATTGAAAACAAACTATTCTACTCCAATGGATTGGATGAAATGTCAACAACACTTGCACAAGATGGATATGTGGCTTCCTAACAGCAAAACAATGCTAACTAAGCATGCAATGAAAGAAACTAAGAATTCTAAGTAAAATGAAAGACTAATCTATTGCAATGAGAAATTCAGAGGCAAATTTGAGGGGCCATTTGCTTGAGCACAAGCCAACTATTTATAGCATTTGCATTTACCCAAGGTAAAAACCAAATAGAACTCTTAAACTATAAACAATGGCAAAACACTGTTCCAGGGAACCAGAATCATTAATGCAAGCTTATGGCGGTGAAAAAAGCTAGTGAATCATTGAAATTTACGTGAGTTGTGTTAAAAGAGATTTCTGGAAAACGCGTAAAGGACCGCCGCCCTAAGCAGGGCGGTGGTTACAGGATCACCGACCCCTACCGTAACCCTTCAGGGCGGCGGTCATGAGACCGCCGCCCAGGCAGGGTGGCGGTTTTGTCACTAAAGAGAAAAAGGCCAAGAAAAGAGGGGAAAAGGGAAAAACAAAGCAAGTGGGGGCTAAGCGGGGCATGTGGGATGTTAACGCACACTTGGAGAGCTTTTTCAGATCCCGAACACCTTGCGAGGAGACCTGTATCATCATTAGGGCACATGTTACGTTGTTCTGGCAGTGCAGTGATCTTTTCTAAACTTTTCACTCATTACAAATCATGTGCACATGTTTATTTTTCATTTTTACACACTTTTTACACATTTTGATCATATATACACGTATTTGACTACTTGTTCATTGTTCTCTTTTACAGGTCCATCCTTATGGGAAGCGATAGTCACATCAATCACATCATCACACATACACAACATAATGAAGTGACATCAACAATAGCTATAAACTGACATCTACACATACGCTCTCACCCTAGGGTCATCATCATCATTTTTTACTTCCTCTTCTTTATCTTCCACACTTCATATATTTATCACTCCATGCTTTTTCTTGTCTCTCTTGGCATGTTTTTCGCCATCGATCTACATGGTTATCAGGTATGCATCTATTATATACTTTATGTTATCGAGCATTTAATCAACAACATAAAGAAGGGGCAAATATAGACACTAAATCATGCACTTTGGGTATCTATCTAGTCCTAATCATAGACTACTATTCATACGATTCCTAAGCGAGAAAAGTGCTAATTGACCACTATCTTTGGTCATCTTTGTTTACTTTATATTTCCTCTTTTAGTCTTACACTCCCTCTTTCCCATTCTGTATTTTCATACTTTGGTATTTCTCACTCTGGACACTAGCGCCTAGCCATGATGCTAGCACCAAGCACCCTTGTCCCCTCTGGGTGCCCCCAAACTCTTTGTATTTTTCTCACATCTTTTGGGTCCTTTCTAGCTGTTTGGGCATCTTATTTGCTTGGCGGTTGAAGATTTTAGGGTTAATTATGAAATTCAATTAAGGGAATCATATAAATATAAAGTTATGTGACCATAATGAAGGACCAAGAACTAAACATTAGCTATCGCCACCTAAGGTTGCATTCAAAGAACATTCTAAGAGCATTCAAGCATCCATATAACTTCACACAAGGAACAAGGGACTACATTCTTCTGCATACACTTCATAAGAGGGAAAGTTCATTATTTCATGCACACATCTATCCAATTATTCTACATCTAGCTACTTACTTAATATCAAGTGCGACACGCACAAGAGCCACCTAGGGCACACTTTTGACACACACACACACACACAAAACTACATTGTCTCTGAGATGTAGTGCAACGCTTGGTCGTAAGTTCACTTTGTTGATAACCGAGGACAGTCTGACCCCTCATTTTTCATATATTTTTTAGGACTTGATGTGGTTTGATTATTTTTTTTAGGTGCTTATTTTTTATTGCAAATTTTATGTGAATAACAATGAAGTATAATGACATACATGTGATCAAAGGTGAAAAACAAAAAACATCTCACGACCCTGCAAAACTAAGTTCTACAGCTTCTAATCAGTCACACGTTCCTAGAACAGGTCTCCGGTGCCCTAGTAACCTCTGACCCTCCATAAGCACCCAGGTCCTGGCACTCCTAATATCTCTATAATTTTTTGGGTTTGATTGTAACACCTTGAGTTCATGTTCCAGCTATTTTCTAGATCGGCACAACTTTGGCATTACATAGAAATTAACTAAGTGTTTCTTCTTTCATTTCTAACTAGGGTTTTATACTTTCTAGCTTATCTTACTTAGGTCAAATCCGTGCTTGATTGTTTCCATTCAATGTTGTTACATATTTAGATTTAGGCATTTATTTATTCAATATTTGCTTAATCACATAGATTTTGTGTCTACAGTAAACAAGTTAAAGGTATTAAGTGACAAAAATAACCTCCTCCATGTGGTGGAATAATTTTTTGTCCCCTATGTCTCTTTATCAAAGGTAAAAAGGGACATTGGGGCCTCCCAAGTGTGCATAGGGTCTTGTTTTCATGAGGAAGGGGCCAAGTTTGAGAGGTGAGTTGCAAACTTGTCCTAACACCTAAAGATCTCACTTAAGTGATGAAAACTCTTCCTCCTCCATGGTGGCACACTTTTTTGTCCCCCATATCCCTTTGGAAAGGATAAAAATGGAAATAAACCCCTCATAAGTGTGCATATGGTCTGCCCATCATGAGGGAGGGGCCAAGTTTGAGTTGCGAGTGGAAGACACATTTCTAACACCTAAAGTGATGCAACCTCAAGACATTAATCTTTCACCATAGTGGTGAATTATTATGTCCCCCATGTCCCTTTGAATTTTGGAAAAGAGATAAAGGGAGATCAAGGGTCTCCAAGTGTGCATTTTCCAATTTTGGAAGCTTGCCTCCACCAAACATTGCCCGAAATAGCCATCCAAGACTATTTTCTCACCACCGGAGCTAGGAATAGAATTCCAAAGGAAAAAAAAAAATGATTTTGAGTGTTAAATACACAAGGAATTAATTTACACAACTTTCAAACCTTTATTATTAATCATTTTTTAAATTTAGGCCCCTTTATAATTCTGGTCACGGGAGGTTCCCGGAAGGTTCAAATGCCATCGAAGAAGAATCTAATTTTTTTTTATCAAAATCAACCTATGTAAAATGTATAGAATCCAATTTTATTCACTTTTTACTTTGATTTATTTTCTAAATATCCATGTAAATACCAAAATATTCAGTTGAATCTTCACCAATATTGAAGATATTTACCTGTACTGTTGGGTCAATATCTACAAATATGGTCCTCTAAATATCTTGAAACATTTTACACCATGAAGTTGGATTTATTATATTTCCTATGAATATATAATTTATTTACAAATCATCTCGAGGATCTTGATACATTTGGAATAGGCCAACTAGCTTTTTCACTGTTTTCATTTCCTTATACCATGCTACAACTAGCCCGATGTTACATAACTTATTCCTAAACCTGAATTTTCTTGCATAATTTTCCTAAACTACCTCAGATGATTACATATCTCTTCCACACACCTCTTGGATTTTTTGAGTGTAAAATACACAAGGAATTAATTTACACAACTTTCAAACCTTTATTATTAATCATTTTTTAAATTTAGGCCCCTTTATAATTCTGGTCACGGGAGGTTCCCGAAGGTTCAAATGCCATCGAAGAAGAATCCATTTTTTTTTTAATCAAAATCAACCTATGTAAAATGTATAGAATCCAATTTTATTCACTTTTTACTTTGATTTATTTTCTAAATATCCATGTAAATACCAAAATATTCAGTTGAATCTTCACCAGTATTGAAGATATTTACCTGTACTGTTGGGTCAATATCTACAAATATGGTCCTCTAAATATCTTGAAACATTTTACACCATGAAGTTGGATTTATTATATTTCCTATGAATATATAATTTATTTACAAATCATCTTGAGGATCTTGATTACATTTGGAACAGGGCCAACTAGCTTTTTCACTGTTTTCATTTCCTTATACCATGCTACAACTAGCCCGATGTTACATAACTTATTCCTAAACCTGAATTTTCTTGCATAATTTTCCTAAACTACCTCAGATGATTACATATCTCTTCCACACACCTCTTGGATTCTTTATATTTTCCTTGTACATTCCCGAGGGTGCTCACCAAGTGTAAAAAAGCCAAAAATATCCCTTTCGTGGCCTTTGAAAGCACTTGTCTTCTCATAGATCTCCAAATATTCATGAGTAAACTCAAATAATATCCCATGTATATGAAAAACACTTTAAAATAACATTATCACATTCCTCCTGACCATTATGAGGGTAACATGGTGACTGAGTTGGCCAGAGGATAGGTTTACATTGACCAAGGGAAGGATTTTCAAATGTGGCTTAGGTTGTCATGGATTTTTTTTTGAATATTTCATGATACACATTTAACATGACAACAGCTGGCTTTTTCTGGGGACTTGTTCTAGATTGAACATAGTGAGGATAGGGCAAGCATGAACTCTATAATCTAAAGACACTACGTGGACTAGTGCCTTATTTATTGGGCTTAGATTCACAACAAAGATATACAATGAAGCTTTTGTAGTAGAGAATAAAGTCACCAATTAAAAATAATACAAAAAAAAGGAACAAAACACACAACATGAAACGAAAGAACACCACATAGAAAGGGAAAAATAACCTGGAATCACCTATGGTAGATACGGGGGGCAACCCACTTTCACTGTAGCAATTTTCTCTTCGAACGTTACCCTTAAATGGATAGCATCAAGTGATGATGGTCCACGAAGCCATTGAATTGTTTGATGAAGTATCCTCCTTTCCTCAACTTCTTATGAAAGCTAGGTACTTTCATTGATATTTATATACTTGGGAGGAGTGGGCCTACATAATTAATCTGATGCTTAGAGATTTAATAAAAAAATTTAGTGTTCTTACTATCTTGAAAATCAGTCTTAGATTACAAATTCTCTTCTATGATCATCCACATTTCTTATTTCCCATTTTGTATTTCACTACTGCCCCAAGGATGATTTTTGATTGGATTGCTTAAATGCTCTAAGTGTTTATCTTTCCCACTTTCATACCTATTACCAATTTTTAATGAGAAGGATTGAGTCCATCCTTTTGTCATAATTTAACATGAAACATTTGGGCACCGAAAGAAGAATCAAACTTATCTTCATACCTATCTTGCATAGTCATGACATGAGCCAAGATATCAAGACTAAGCTCGGGTTCTTCCATTCCTTATGCAACTTTTCATATTTATTGCATAAACACCTTCTTCAAAACTTCCAAGAGCTCACCTTCACATTCATTTTGAGAATCTTCATTTTGAAATTCTAGGAAACAATTTGGAGAAATTTATTCATCATCCTAAAGCTCATTGAATTTCACTGCTTATATGGGAAGCCTCATCTCTGAAGAACTCAAAGACCTTTGTTTTAACCTTTTCATCATTGAGAGAATATTCCTCTTCAAATGGAAAAGAGAAAACTTCACTTTCATCATGAAATTCATCAACCGTTGTCTCAAGAGAGATATCAAAATTTTAATCTTGATTTATTTCATCATGACAAATTTTTGAATCACCTAAAAAGCCAAAATTGGATTCATACCTATCTTGCATTTTCAAAGGTTACAATGTGTATGCTGAAGGAAGCGAATGAGGATAGATTGTGGTCAAGCTACACACATTGAGAATTTGACGAAAACAATGAAGGAATTTCAAGGTTCCTTTATACATGTAAGAGGAAATCCATACATTTCCATCATCTGCGAGACTTGTGTTTGGAAGTTGAACATGAATGTGTAAAGATGTTGTTATGGATATGTTTGAGGACTTAAGACTTACAAAACACATTGGAATATCATTTTCCTACCTACATGTGATAAGTATTTTGTGATGAGTGGTGTAATGAGGTAGAGGGTAGTGATATTTTTTTGAAATTTGAAATCAAGGGTCATTCCATGATATTATTAGTTGTGCCTCTCACTTTCTAGTAGTTGGGTTCTCATTCCTTCTTTCAAGCAGGGATGTTGGTGAGTGATCCAGGGGAACACCTCACCCCAATGCTTTAATCCAATTAGGAACACTATATTAAAGTTTCAAAAATCCATAGCTCCAAAGACCATGTTGACTAAATTTGTTGACATTATGTTATCTCTTAATAAAGAGGATAAGCTGGACGATGGTGATGATCTAGAGATCATGACGAGAATTGATATAATTTGGAAGGGCTCAAACATATGCAAACTTACTATCTACATGTGGTGGCTAAGGAGACTCTAAGAAACCTCTAAGGGTGGGGAGTGGACATCATGGTCAATGGATTCATTATTCCCCCCTTATACACCTGTAATTGTGGTCCCTTAGTATTTTGCGAAGAGCTCAAATTTACAATCAAGAAATATAGTCCAAACAATATTTTTGGGGTCAGAGATGATGTTTGAACTTGTACAACATGGTATCTGTATTATTTTAGAAAGATAATAACTAAATAGTTCATGAAATATCCACGTAGCACCAAATAGGAAACAATTAAGTAATGAGTAACATAAGTCCACTTAATCAAAAATAGTATCAAGTTTAAAAATAATATTGTTTTTCTAGCCATGAAAAATTAATAAATGAGTAACATGAATCCACTTAATAAAAAACACTCCCAGGTTTAAGAATAATGTTGTACTAGTAGAAATGTATGGAGGGGTCACTGAGGTAACATCATTAATTTGTCTACCAGTTATATTGGCAGTTGGACCTCACACAACTAAAAGGAATGGAAATTTTTGAGAAAATATGGGAGAAAAGGAATTTTCTATTTTTTTGCGGTGTTAAGTTTTTCGAATGAATAAAATTCAATGTATCATTCACATGGTGCTAGAAGTTTCATACTTTTTGTGTTAGAAAATGAGATACGTAATCTAAATTCCAGATGCTTTACAACTGTGAACAATGACCATATTGAGACCTCTATAAACATCCCAATTATCTTTTTTAATATCATATGGACACATCTTCATCCAAACAACTTGTAGTCTATGTTCTCAAATGTGAAAACATATTGATGAAGATTATCTCATTGTTCATTATCTATGGAATTAATTTTTCACAAGATTCACCGCGTTCTAAAATTTAAAAATGTAGTCTTCCTTTATACGTTTTTGTGTTATTATGTCAAGTTTACCTCATTTAGCTAAGAGTAAAATTGTTTTTACCTTATATTATATTTTAACATTAATACATTGGAATGTTTATTATTTTATGATTAAGCAAAATATGGAAATATATGCTATGAAAATGCTTAATCTGATTGTTATTTTAGCAGTAAATGATTAATCAATTTAGTACATGACATAACTCAAGAAAACTAAGCTATAAAATGTAAAACCCTAGTTACAAAGAGGGGATAAAATGACTTAGCATTTTTGAAGATATCTAGAAGGTGCACATGGCTGGAAATTTGGAAAGTCTGAAGCACAAACTATTGCACCGAAGCTTAGAAAAATGCAGATCTGGAGGAATATGCTGGACAGGGGCACCTAGAAGGGGGAAGGGGCACTTGCAAGCACCACAAACCTATAGTAGGAGCTTTTGACTGCAAAAAATTCTCAAAAAACCATCTTTGTCTGGTCGCAAGGTGTTCATTTTCCTTCACCTTTGGTTGCTAGGAGGTCACACAATGATTGTCGAGGTTGCTGGAAACCTACAATGAAATAATGACCCACAAAACCCTCAAAGAGACATTAAATCCTAAAAAAGAAAGATGTAAAATGAGGGGTGAGACTGCCTTTAGTTGTCAAACAAGTGATCTTATGAGTAAATGTTGCACTACATTTTAGACCCAATTTAGTTCTATGTGTGTGTGTGTGTGTGTGAAATCATGCCCTAGGTGGCTCTTGTGCGTGTCACACTTAATAGTGAGCAAGTAGCTAGATTTAAAGAAATGTAATAGATGTGTGTATGGAATAAAATAGACTCCCCTCCTATGAAGTGTATGTAGAATAATGTAGTCCCTTACCATTGAATGGATTCTTGAATTCCCTTGAATAGCCTTTTGATGCAACCTTAGGCGGTGATAGTTAATGCTTAGTGCTTGGTACCTTATTATGATCACATAACTTTAAATTTATATGATTCCTTTGCTTGAATTTCACAATTAACCATGAAAAGGCCAACTAAAAAAAAGATAAGATACTCAAACGGATAGAAAGGACCCAAAAGATGTGAATAAAGTACAAAGAGGTCAGGGGCGTCTAGAGGGGACGAGAGCACCTGATACTGATGTCCTGGCTGGGCGCTAGTGTCTAGAAGGAGAAATGCTGAGGTATGAAAATACATACTAAGCTATAAAAAGTATAAGACCAACAATAACAATAGAAAGAAAGTAAATATGTCCAAAGACATGGGTTAATTAGTACTTTTATTACTTAGGAATAACATGAATAGTAGTATGTGATCATGACTAGATAATTACCCAAAGTGCATGATTTTGTGTATACATTTTCATAGGATTACGATGTGTTTATTTTAAATAGAAGGGATAAAAAAGTCTATCATATGCCACATCTAACATTTGATGCAGGCCACGACTCTAAGCCATGATTTTTTATTGCTTTCCCAAATTATATTTTTACTCATATGATGTCTTTCTTAAAAATATGGTAGAAACAAATAGATTTGTTCCTGCCATGTAGACACCACCATACATATTTACCTGCAAGAACAGGTTGTTCACCAAGTTTGGAAGCACATATTTAAAGTAACATGGATTTATAAGGCATGGGAATTAGGAAAACAAGGGTGAGTTATGTTGTATCTTAATGTGTGCATTCCATGATAAGTTTAAAATTATTTCGTAGGACACATTTTATCACAACTATATATTTATGATTTATGTTCTCATTTCCTTGCATGTTGTTGTGTTGATTTTTTTAGTTGTAGTGGAATCAGGTGCACGTATAATGGTCACAAAATAAATTTTTGTTCATCCCTATTTTTCTAGTTTTGTATTTATATGGAACAAATTTTTTATGAAGTATGTGCACTTAAAACAAGGGATTCAAGTTTCCTGAAGAAGAAAAATGTTGAAATGTAGTGGGTAGGTGGAGACGTACTACGTGGAGGAGGAAATTTAAGATAAAGTTAGACACTTTATGGTCTATTTGGGGATCATTTTTACTAATCGGTGTGGGTTCCTGAAAGAGTGGAGATTTTTATTTTTTAATTTTTTTTTGGGGATTTACCTAAAGAATTGTAGCTTTGGCACTATGCTCAATGGGGTTGATGGAAAAATTCATGAATCATAATAAGGATATGGCATGAAACTGGGTTGTAGCAGGGTCTTATTAGTCGTCAGTTATGGAAATAGGTTGTTAGTCACATCTGGTTGAATTGGGTACCACTGAGAGGAGCCAAATTCAAATTTCAATTCATTTATTAGTGCTCATGTTTTTGGGTTAGATATGAATGGTTTTTGTAGTTTGGTATAATATAGTGAGGCAATTTTTCTATGGATACATGGTTCTTTCTATGCTTGAACCAAAATAGACTTTATTTGGACAACAATGGCAAGCTCCCTACTCTTTTTTTTTAAAGGATGAGAAATATGCTAAGGAGGATTCACATTAGACATAATCATTTTAACGATGCTAATGGTTTGAAGTATTCAATGGGCATGTCTTCTAAAGGAGCTTGGGATCGAGAAAAAGAGATAATATATCTCCCTCATAGCCCCCAGGTTCTTTGAATATTTTATAGCAAAAATGGATTTATGCTTTGATGATCTATGCTTAGAGGAAGATATCTTGGCATACTCTTCAATTTCTTGGTAGGATTTTCACTGATAGTTGTTACTCTTTCCTTGAGAAAAGAATGGTGGACATGACACATGTACACTTATAAATGGAAAAAAAACTTCAAAATTCTAGGTATTATTTGTGCAAGATTTATCCAAATTCTAAATCGATGATAAGAATAAAAAAATCCATTCTTGGAATGAATCTAGGTATGTCAAGTATCGCGATCTTATTTATTTGATGGTCTTGCACACGTACGACTACAATAGAGACAATTGACCTATACTAACAAAAAATGAAAGACCGTTGAAAATAATGCCTTTGGCGTAATAAACAAACATATGTAATAAAAACATAACACCATATGAAATATCGAGTCCCATCAATAATTAATAAAAATACAAATATGATAATACCATTTAAATTAAACAATCTTCTATCAATGATAATTATTAAATGTACAAATACACTAATACCATAACAATTAACTAGTCACATATCTATATTCCAAAATCTAACAATTTTTTAATGAATGATCCAAGATGCATTATTTACCTATGTGTTAAAAAGAAACAAATACGATGATAAACATTACATATATCTCACGATAACATATACATATAACAGATGATAATGTTATAAAAATGATGATGAACACTGCATAAATTTCATTTTAACAAATACATATAATAAATAGTAATATTATTTTATAACAAATTTGTAGATCATGAATATCCCTCAATCACATGGTCACTTTTTGTGACAATAATAAGTCACTATGTGGAAATTATTTCCATGTTAAATGAAAATCTTATTTTCCATAGTACATTAAACTTTTACTTTATTAGAAAAACATTTTAATACATTTAATGTATTATAAACCACCTCTAATGATCCAAATTATTTGTGGATTTTAGTGGACATCACACTAAAAAAGGAGGAGATTCAACCTTCGCATAAGTAGCTTGGAGGAGGAGTAGGTGGTACTGGAATCCTGGACAGTTGCTGCTGGCCTGGGGCCTCCTGTGGGTTTTTACTTGTTGTGGAGGTTTTTTTGTTCTCTAAACTGTGTACGGACTACTGGCAAACTCTGGTGTCCTGTTGCTTTTAGGTTTTTTTTGTCCTCTATGGGGTCCAGATCCTACTATGTAAGAGTTAAGCCTGTTTAACTCATCTTTCTGGGACCCCTATCTAGTTTTTTTCCTGTTTTGTTTCTGGTTGCGTTACTCTCTTTTATACTGGCCCCTGGGAGCCGATCCTTGTTTTTTGCCTAATCTAATAAAAAAGCAATATCTTTTGTACTGGCCCCTGGGAGATGGGGTCATCTTTCTAGGACCCCTATCTGGTTTTTTTCCTATTTTGTTTCTAGTTGCATTCCTCTCTTTTGTACTGGCCCTTGGGAGCCGATCCTTGTTTTTTGTCCTCTGTGGGGTCCAGATCCTACTATGTAAGAGTTAAGCCTATTTAACTCATCTTTCTGGGACCCCTATCTGGTTTTTTTCCTGTTTTGTTTCTGGTTGCGTTCCTCTCTTTTGTACTGGCCCCTAGGAGCAGATCCTTGTTTTTTGCTTTATCTAATAAAAAAGCAATACATTCATAATAAAATAGCTAAAATTGTAGAAGCAATGAATTGTATGGTAAACATTAAACTGTAATTGTAAAAGTAAAATAACTTTATTAAATATATATACAAAGTGGGAAAAATCTATAAAAGAGATTTATGTCAAATATTTTTACAATTCATAATGGATGCGTAATGGGAAAACTCTGTAGGATAGATGTATGCCTCATAACTCTTTGCAAATGAAGATGTATACAAATGGAAAAATTATTTATATGAGAGATGTATGTCTCCAAACTTGTAAACCTGCAACCTATAAATTATGTCCACAAAAAAAATCAAATTTCAAACTTGCGACTTCATTTGAAACCATCTTATATATAGTGAAACAATGTGGAATATGAAATGTAGTAGAAATAATAAATGAAGGGTTCTAAATGGAAGCCGATAGGTCATTAAATGAAAGGTTCCAAATAGAAGCCAAAAGGTCATCATTTGAAGGGTTCCAAATGGAAGCTAAAAGGGCATCCTTCATGAAGATGACATCCATCCAAATTTGGGGTGAATATGAATGGGAAAAAGAGGGAAAAATCATAATATTATATTATTTTTTTAAGTGGTATTTTTCGGGGTCGTATCTCCTACCCAGTTGACCCGATTGGTGAACTGTTATTTCCATTAGAAAGATAATAGTGTGAACTTGAAAATAGAATTTATGAAAATAGACTATTCTATCATCATATTGTCTAAATATCATAATGATTTGAAGACCCTTAAAAATTAAAATATACCAAAATTTGTCAAAAACTACTAAAAATAGATTTTAGGACTTTCTAAAAATATAATTTTTAGAAATCCTTCCTTGAATGCTGACAAGAGTCAGTCTTGCTTCGAGAGCTCATATGGATAATTTTACCCTCCTTGAGAAGTAATGGGATCCATTTCTTGTAGGATTTAACTCTGATGTACATATAATATTTGGGGTTCTGAAGTGATATCCTTCCACTTGAGTGGGGTATCCCACTCAAAACTCAATCTTACTATGTTGAGATACCTATGTGTAGGGATATCAATGAAACAACAAACAGTCATGGTTGCACTTCCCAAAAATATTAGAAGGATGGAGGCTCCAACAACGAGAATAATTGTGACATTTTCTTCCATAATTACTACAAATGACGTGATGAATCAAATACCTTCCATATGCATGAATATGAGGTTCACACCAATTTTGAGAAAAATAGACCAGCTCCATGATTTTTTTGATGAATGTGATACCCATGGTGGGTTGAGATGACTCCCCAGTGTACCCGAGACCAAAATTCTTGGGTGTCTTTTATGATTTGAGAGGTTCCATAATTCCTTTTTCATCTTGTATGCATGTAAATGAAAATAGATAAATTAAACTAGGATCTAACACTATTGGTGTGAGGTATTTTCCTTGTCATTCGGGGCATTGTCCACCTCACATGGTGAGTCATCTCAATTAGGTGAGGTCATAGGTATTTAGGAGTTATATGACATATGATAGATTCCATCATGGAATATGTCATTGTCATATGAGTCATTGATGTCATAGGAGTTACATTCCATCTTGGGAATTCTAACTCCTTTATCCCTCATAGAGGGAATGATTGTTCAGACATGAGAGTTACACAACACTCCCATATGTAACCTCTTATTTTGATTTATCAACATGAGTAGACCTTTTCTTTCCATGCATGATTTTTGTTGTTTGACTATTCAATTGTTGGTTATTTGGAGCTTTCTCATTTCTATTGGAGTGTAACCTTTTTTATTTGCACGGGTTTCTCGTTGATCCTCGCAGAACAATCTCACATGGTATCAGAGCTGCGATTCGGTAAATGTGTAATCACATTCATTGTTGCTAAATATTTCCAGTTTCATTTTTATCACTTTTTCGTGTAAGTTTTAATCATTTTTTGGATCGTGTTATATTTGTATTAACATATTTTGTTTTAGAGTTTTGTGTTATTTTGGGTGTTTGTGCATGTGTAGTTATAGGGGTTTTCAAACTAAACCTCACTAGATGAAACTATATTTGGTGGAAAACATGTTTTAGAGCTATTTATAGATGTTATTTTATTAGTTTTTTGATTAAAGTTTTAAGTTTTTTTAAAAATTCTAGTTTATCAACCTCTCCTCCTTGCTGCTCTACCCTACTCCACCTTGCTCTTCTCCAGCTCGGTCTAGCTCTCTTTTGGCTTGGTGAGATCCTCATGCAGAGATCCTTAAGATAATTTCTCCCTCTCTAGCTTGCTCTCCTTGGCTCGAGCTCATTGAGCTCACCTTTGGATGTGGGGTACCTATTTGGAGGGTTATGTTTTTGTTTGGCTCATGTTTGTATTGTGTCCTCCTCGATCATATCAATCTTGGACCCCTGCCCATTGCTTTCTCGGTCATTTGGATAATTTTCTCATGCTTTTATTTCTCAACACCATCTTGGAATTGGGCTCATGTTTGGAATCTATCTCAGCTCGTTGGTTCTATTTTTGAATCGGTCATGTTTTCCCTATGTGCTTGTGTGTTGGGTTTCTCTGTTGACTTGTCTTGAGCTTTCTCATGGCATTCTTCCCTTGATTCAATCAATAGTACCTTTTTCACCCATGTGTGCTCTACTTGGGCCCTCCATTTGTGAACTCATCCTCCGTTGGCTCATCTCCAACCTGGCTTCCCTGATTCTACCCTAATTCTACCCTGTGGCTTGACTGTCCTACCTTGCTCTTGCCCTTGTTTGTCATGTTGTATGTCTTCTTAAAGCTCAGATCGACTAACACAACTATTTTATAGACCTTTCTTAACCTCATAACGACACCTTCTTCCCCTCTACTTGTGTGTAAACATTATATTCTACCTCACTGAGCTTAGACCATGAGCCCACTGCACGAGTACCACATGGCCTGCCATCAGTCCTTGACTTGCTTGACCATCCTCTTCCCTCCTTTTTAAAATTTGAACCCCAATTTTATAAGCCTTGTTATAAGTCAATAAAACTTAGGTTAGCTTTATAAATCTTAGATTAGATTTAATTTATTCTAGAGTTTATTTAATTTAATCTAAGTTGGGTGCTTTATTTTTAAAAAGGAAGGAATCTTTGCAAAGTAGGTCAATTTAACTATTAGGTGGTAGTTTTTTTGTAATTTAATCCCTTTTAATTTTTAAATAATTAAATTAATTGGGAAAATTAACTACAAATTTAGCATTATTGGATGGATTTTTAACTGTGTGCGTGTAGGATCTCTCTTTTTCCTTCTGGAGGCTTTTTCACATTTTTGGAGGTTTTTTTACTCATTTTGAGTCATTTTTCTGCTTGTAATCACTCATGTTATTGCTTTTGGGATATTGAACCCATTTCCCACAACCTTGTAACAAGGTATTTTTTCATGCGATGTGAGATGTTGTTTCTCACATAGAACTGGTTTTCTCTCCCTCCTTATTTCTGCTTCATTTTGTGCTTGTTTGCATTTTTGAATTGTTGCGATCACTCAAAACTTGAATGTGGCCTCCACATTTATGTGTTTTTACGTCTATTACAAGGTGAGTGGCTGACTATTTAACAATGCACATTCATATCTGATTATAATCAACACACTAAACTATAAAGTGCCACAAATAAGGGGTGAAAATATTGTTATGGGGTGTGTGCTTATTTTCCTTCTGCATTATATATTTCTCTCTCCTTGTGATGGGTGCTCTTTCTGTTCCTTTTCTCATATCGTTTAGTTTCTTTTAATGAAGATATAAAATGGTTATGTCATTATGGGGTAAAGGGTTATTTCGTATATGAACCTGAAAAATCTAGGTGGTTTAACCGATGTGATGAATTCTTGGGTCTTCTTTGTATGTCTGTCTATACTAGGTTCTCTTCCACATTGAGTCTTCCAAAACACCAGATGGGTCCTAGAAAACTCTTGATGATATGTTTATAAAACAAGAATACATGAGAGTACACAAGTTGGAGAATGAACTACTAGGATTAACTCCTAGTAACTTTGATAACCTATAGGATTTATTCTCTAAGTTTGTGTTGGGGGTTAGCACACACTTGTACAAATCTATAATCAGAATTAAGCATTCAAGCAATAAAACACAAAAATATACAAGAAAATAAATACACAAGATATAACGTGGTTCACCCAGTTTGGGCTACGTCCACCAAGAAACAACCAATCTATTAATCAAAGCTTCACAAAGGATATACAATGAAGAGTTATAATCTTCCACACCTTTTTTGGATGTACAATACTTTCTTCCTCACAAACTTCTCTTTTTATCTCTCCAAGAATTCCTTCTTAACATTATTCTAAATTCTTGCTTCTAACCCTACCTTTCTAACTTATATAAGCATATAAAAACTTAGGCCCAACTTAACTATGTAATTACAACCAGCAGATCACCTTTTAATCAAAAGTTAGATCTAATTCTCATGACTTAAATAAAAGTAATTACACACAGGTAACTGATGCTAGTTACCCTAATTGATACTGGTTCCTACTTGCTTGATCGATACCGATCCCTAGGTGATCGATGGTGGTTACCCAACTGACGCCGGTTACTATGTATTCCAGCAAGTTAATAAATCATGCTATTTTTGAAGCAATTGAGCTCCTTAACTAAAAAATATACCACTTGGATATAAATTGCTGCACTATGCAGTACAACTCCATTCTTGGATCCTTTCCTTGGCCTATTTCTTCCTCTTCAAGTCTAAAACTCAAAGACCAACAAAAGTGGAGTGTAGCTCTAACTTATCCTTTGTCAATGACTTCATTAACATATCCACAAGGTTCTTATTTGTATGATTTTTCTCCAATTTCAGCTTCCCATCCTCCAACACTTGCCATAATAAGTGATATTTCAAATGAATGTGTTTCATTCTTGAATGAAACGTTGAGTTCTTTGCCAGATGAATCATGCTTTGAATATCATTGTACAATCTTCAATCCTCTTTATCTTTTCCAAACTCTTCCATGAAATTGCTCATTCATATCATCTCTTTGCTAGCCTATATAGTTGCAACATATTCAACCTCTGTAGTAGATAAGGTCAAACCTTCTGCAATCTCAAAATCTAGCTAACTTCCGTCTCACCTACTGTGAATATATATCCAGTGGTGTTTCTCCTACTATCCAAATCTCCAACCATATCTGAATTAACATAGCCGCATAAATAAGTATATGACCCCCCATATCATAACTACATGCTAGATGTCCCTCTCAAATACCTGAGAATCCATTGGACTAATTTTCAATTCTCTTTACCTAGATTGGCCATAAATCTGCTCACAAATCCCACTGCATGTGTAATGTCTGGTCTGGTACAAACCATAACATTCATAAGACTTCCAACTACTGAAGAATATGGAAACCGTGCCTTGTAATCAAACTCCTCATGTGATGTGGGACACTGATCTTTGCTCAATTTATAGTGTCTATCCATAGGTGTACTTACATGTTTTGAATTTTACATATTAAAACTTTCCAACACCTTATTGATATAATGTTCCTAAGACAAATACAAATTCCTGTTCTTCCTGTCTCTAAGAATTTGCATGCCAAGTATTTTCTTTGTATCTCCTAAATCCTTCATTGCAAATGTATGAGATAAATTTTCTTTAAGCTGAACAATGTCCTACATACTAGATCCCACAATAAGCATATCATCTACATACAATAACAAAATAATATACCTTTCATTTCCAAGTTTCTTGAAATAAACACAATGGTCAGATTCACATCTCATATAACCATACTCATGCATAAAACTATCAAACCTCATATCCCATTTCCTTAGGGCTTGTTTGAGCCCATATAATCTTTTTTTCAACATGTACACAAGTTTCTCCATACCCTTGACTTCATACCCAAATGACTACTGCATATATATCTCTTCCTCTAAATCACCTTGAAGGAAATCCATCTTAACATCAAGCTATTCTAAGGGAAAATATTCTATTGCAAATAAACTCAAAAAAATATGTATGGAAATCATTTTTACAACAAGAGAAAAGAGCTCACTAAAGTAAATAACTGTTTTTTTTACAAATCCTTTTACCACAAGCCTTGCCTTATATCTTTTCTTTCCACCCTCTTCTTCCTTGATCCTGTAAACCCATTTATTTTGCAATCTCCTTTTTCTTGCTGACAATTTGACCAAATGCCATGCCTGGTTCTATTCTAAGGAGTCCATATCCTCATCCATGTCATGCTCCCACTACTTGTGGGGTTCATCCTGCATCACTTCTTCAAAAATTTCTAGTTCACCACTATCAATCAATAATAAATAAGATAAGGAAGGTGTAAATATTTCTGGAGGTCTACTTACCCTTTGTGACATTCTCACTGAGATATGGGTTGCCAGAGGATCAATCTGTACATCTTGTACATTAGTATCCACCTCTGATAGTGACTGATGCCAGTCACCTCCCACTGATGCCAGTTCTGGAAATTGACACCAATTATTCTAATCTATAGCCGATGTCAGTCCTAACAATCGATGCTGGTTCTGTTCAACTAATAATAGTTCAGGTTGATCTAAGAATGCATTTTTTCAACAAAATCTTCCACCAGTTCATCTTTGGGTATCAAAATTTGATCCATGTACATTCTCTTTTCATTCCATTTAATGTCATGACTCCTAACAATCTTAGAATATTCTAAATCCCAAAAATGGAATCCGAAATCACCAGAGCCATAACCAATAAAAGTGCATCTCTTGGATTTAACATCCAACTTTTTTTTTTCTTTATCAACATACACAAAATATTATGAACCAAATAATCTAAGAAAATAAAGATTTACCTCTTTTCTAATCCAATATTCTTCTGGTATTCCACTATCCAATGCACTTGAAGTCCCATAGTTAATTAAATAAACCATCATGTTTACTGCTTCTGCCCAAAATTGTAAGGGTAATCCAACATGTATCCTCATGCTTCTTACACGTTCTACGATTGTCCTATTCATTATTTCAGTAACACCATTCTACTGTGGTGTTCTAGGAACCATTCTTTCTCTGAGTATTCAATTCACTGAACAATAATCATTGAAAACATTTCTACAGTACTCGAAAACATCAGATTTACATTTAATACAATAAACCCATACTTTTCTTGTGTCATCATCAATTAAAGTCACATGATATTGGGATCCCCCATGAGAAGCTACTTGGGCTAGTCCCCACACATCTGAGTGCACAAGATCCAATTTTTACTCCTTCTTTGTTGACCAAACTTTGAGAAATCTCTCTCTCTTTTTCTTTCCAAATATACAATGATCATAGAAATCAAGATCTACATCTTTCAAATTTGATAACTTACCCCTAGCCTTTAAGATCTGCATTCTTTTTTGACTCATATGGCCTAGCCGATTATGCCATATGCTTGCATTTGAATCTGAAGTAGATAACACAAAAAAGGAATCATTAATACAGGTAGACAAATATAATGTTCCTATCTTCTTTCCTCTTGCTAAAAAAGAGATCCTTTGGCAACTTTCCAAGAGTCGGATGTGAATGTAACTACGCAACTAGATTTACCAAGTTGTCATGCAGAAATAAGATTTCTCCTAAGGCTTGGCACATGCCTCACATATTTAAATATCCATATATTTAAATTCTTCAATTTTAGATGAACTTTTCCTTTATCAATAATATTTCATGGTTCATCATCTCCTAAATAAACATGTTGAAAATTACCCTGGACGTAATTTCTGAAATAACCCTTATTAGGGGTAGCATGGAAATAAGCTTCTGAATCTAAAACCCATGATTCTATTTTATTATACAATGAGAGAATAAGGGAATCTTGAATTATCTCTATAGATGTAACATTTTCCTCTTTACCTTTCTCTGGTACATTCTCTTTATTTTCCTTGAACTAGTAATCCTTCTTTGCATGTCCTTTCTTTCCACAAGTCCAGCAGGTTATTCCCCTACTTCTGGATTTAACTACCCCTACTTTCTACATTCAAAGCATTTCCAGATGATGATTATCTTGTGCTTTTCTTGTGTATTTATTCATTTAGGATTTACTAACCACATCATCAAACTTCAAAATATTATTAGCGAACATTGTATTACTAACATCCATTACCAAGTTATCCCAACTATCTCGAAAAGAGCATAAGAATAAAAATGCTTTTACTTCATCCTCAAATGGAATATTAACTGATTTTAATTGATTTACAATAGATCAAGAATCATTTAAATGGTTTGATATAGATTCACCTTCTTGAATTTAATAATTAAATAATTTATTCATCAAATAAACTTTATTAGAAGAACTTGGTTTTTCATACAAATTAGCTAAAGATTTCATCAAATCTACCATGGTTGTTGCTTTGGTAATATTCAAAGCCGTAAATGCTTCCAGGCTCATACTTATAGATCCCAGGGCTTTTCTGTCAAGAATTTTCCATTCTTCATTAGTTATCTTTGTAGGTCTTGCCTTCTCATCCAGCGGTAAGTATAGATATTTATGATACAGATAAGATTCCACCTGCATCTACCATAATTGATAATTATGACCATCAAATTTCTCAACTCTCTATTTTCCATCTTCTGCCATTGTTGTAGCTCTCACTCAATCACAAATACCTATGTGAGTAAATCTATCAACACACAAAACCCTCAAACAAAAAATCTCTGATACCTGTTGTTGGGGTTAGCTAACACTTATTGTACAGATGTATAGTAGGAATTAATCATTCAAGCAATAAAACACAGAAATATACCAGAAGATAAATACATAAGATATAACGTGGTTCACCCAGTGGGGGCTACGTCCACCAACAAACAACCAATATATTAATCAAAGCTTCACAGAGGATATACAATGAAGATCTATAATATAAATAGGAAAATAAGAAAGAGAAAAGGGACCAACCTAAGAAGGAAACCAAGACCAACCAAACCCAAACTTAATCTAACATGAATGCTTCTACTTCTGAGCCCAAAACGAAGAAGGAAAAGTGTAAGTGTTCCTATTGCAAGGAGACTAGACATGAGGAGCATTAGTGTATGAGAAAAAAAATAGATCACCTAACTTATTTACTTGAGAAGAAAACTATAGGTGTTCCGAAGATTATAAAAAAAAAATGCTCCAAATTCCGAGTCTTCCAAAACAAAGGAGTCTAAATCTGAGAAGAATAAAGGAAAGGCCTTTGTAGATAGAGTTACTCCTTTGTCAATGTGGATAATTTATTTTGATGCCTCACACCACACGGGATATTCACATGTTGAGTTTTCCAACATCGAGCCATGTGGCATGTCCCAAATCACTTTGGGTGATGACACTTTGGTTTTGGTTCCCGATAGTGGATTGTTAGAAGTAGAAGGTGGAACATTTAACCAAGTGTTGAGTGTTCCCAATCTCTCTACCAATATCCTATCAGTTTACCAAATTACTCATTTTGATAAAGGAATACAAGTGGAATTTAATCCTAACTTGGTGATTATTGGTGAGTAGGGTTCATTTTAAGAGACCTCTTAGAAATCAGAGGTGGAAAATACCTGGCGAATATCCGCGGAACCAGTTTCGTGGGAAGACGAATTTTTTGGGGGTTGAATGCAAATTTTTCGCTTGATTTTTAAGTGGTGTGACATAAGGTTCTTCAAAATCTTCTTGACGTATGACATTTGACTAAGCCACTGAAATTCTGCTCGAAAAAGAGACCTCATTTTCCATGGCGCGCGTCAGCATTTTTGTCCCTGTCGTGCATAAGATATTCAGGTAAATGATGATGAGAAATTCATTTTCATGAATTCTAAGTATTCTCATTGGATTCATTGGCCCTTTTTCATAAATATTCATATATTATACGGCCTGTTTTCATTAAATATTTCTCCCAAAATGACGAAAACAAGTTCGCGCGACAACAAGTTTGTTGTCGTGTGACAAGAACTGGCAGTTTTCGTGCGAACTTGTTTTCGTCATTTTGGGAGAAATATTTAATGAAAATAGGCTGTATAATATATGAATATTTATGAAAAAGGGCCAATGAATCCAATGAGAATACTTAGAATTCATGAAAATGAATTCCTCATCATCATTTACCCGAATTTGTATTTTTGCCCCAAGGTGGTATAAGTGATCTAGTAGTGTTCTATCTGGCGAATAATCTAGGATTATATAGGGGATATTTTCAAGGGTAGGTGAAGCTGACCCCTAAAAAAAAATAAACTATAATGTTTAGGCAAACAGGTCACTGACCCGGGCAAGAAAATTCACCTTTTCAAATTTTTCAAAAATAGAATATTCACCATATTACGAATATTCACCACTAAAATTATCCCTGTTGGTGAGCTTCACAGTGAGTCTATAGTGGTTAAGGGAAAGGTGGATCATCGGTCATGATTTTACATCGTCTCCCACTTTACTTATGATTTAATGCCCACTGACTTTTTTACTCATGCAGATAAGGTCAGAAAGCTATGACATGAGCATTTTTGTCATCTTAACTATCATCACCTTGGAAAATTGATCCAAAACAATATGGTCAATGGGTGACCCCGTGTCAATTTTTTTGAGGGTCTTTGTGAGGATTTTTCCCTTGAGAAACACCACGAAGAATTTTTGGTAAAGGAAAATCCTAGAGAGCTTCTCATCCTTTGGAGATTGTTTCATAGTGATGTTTTTGGACCTTTCTAATCTCCTTTGTTTACTAGAGCTCTTTATATACTTACCTTCATTGATGAATTTTCACATTACATTTGGGTGTATTTTCTCAAATAGAAATCTGAATTTTTCAATCGCTTTCAAGACTTCAAGGATCTTGTTGAGAAATAAGTTTAAAGGTTTATCAATGTTATTCAAACTGAAAATAGAGTAGAGTGTGTAAGTAATAGATTCAAATATTTTTATACCTCTAAAGTGACTACTTTTTAGCGTATAGTTGCTTACAACCCTTCATAAAATGGATTTATAGAAGGAGAGAACCAAACACTTAAGGAGATGACCGCTTGAATGGTTCACTCTAAATACCTTCCTCCATAGTATTGGGCTAAAGCCGTGAGCTGCACCTGTTACATTCATAATCATGTTCCATAAGGCAACAAGAGGGATGCCACCCTTTAAAGCCTAGTTTAGACGTAAACCTAATGTCGAGCACTTTCCTATCTTTAGATCTAATGTTATGGCTTGAATTCCCAAAAAGAGATCCAAGGCCTTAAAACCATAGTCCAAACCTTGTATCTTTGTAGACACTAAATCAAACACTTTGGGTACATTTCTAGTTTCTGATCATATACCACTATTCATATGATTCCTAAGCGAGTAAAGTACTAATTGACCATTATCTTTGGCCTCTTTGCTTGCTTTCTTGTTTCCTTCTTGGTCTTACACACCCTACTACCCAATCTGACCTTTGATACTTTAGTTTCTCTGAGTCTGGACACCAACGCCTAGTTAGGATGCCAACATCAGATGCCCTTGTCCCCTTTGGGTACCCCGACCTCTTCGTATCTTGCTCGTATCTTTTTGGTCCTTTCTAGTTGTTGGGCATCTTTATTTCTTGTAGATCGGCCTTTTAGTGGTTAATTACAAAATTTAAACAAGGGAATCATATAAATACAAAGCTATGTGACCATAATAAAATACCAAACACTAAACATTATTTATCATCACCTAAGGTTACATCCAAGAGAATTCAAGCATCCTTTTAGCTCCACACAAGGGATATGAGATTTATTTCTGCATACACACATTGGAGGGGAAGTTTATTTTTTCATGCACACATATATCTAAATTTTCTACATCTAGCTATTGCTCCCTATTCAAGTGTGTTTGGCACAAGAGCCACATAGGGAATGATTCTACACACACACACACATGCATAGTTACATGGAGTCTTAAATGTAGTGCAATGCCCGGATCGTAAGTTCACTCAGTTAGGTGACTGTCGGTGTCAGTCTGACTCCCAATTTATATCTTTTTCTTTTTAGGATTTGATGTGTTTTGGGGTTTTGTAGTTTCTCTTTCTTCTTATAGGTTTTAGGTGGATAACGGTTAAGTATAGTGACACACAGGTGATTAAAGGTGAGCTCCAGTCAACATCTTACGACCATCCAAAACTAAGTTTTTAATGTTTTGAGAAGTTAGAGGCACCTAAAGGAGGTTTATAATGCCCCATGTGCCCCTGAACCTGTCCAGGTGCCACAGTCTAGGAAGATCCTGTAATCGCATAATTTTTTTGAGCTTGGGTGTGACACTTCCCTCCTAGTTTTCAAAAATTTGTTAGCTCGACACAGTTCAGGATTATTTTTAAACCAAATAAGTATTTTATCTCTTCATTTACAATGAGGGTTTCATATTTTTCTAGCTTACTTGCTTGGGTCAAATCTGTACTCTAGCTGTTTATATTTACACTGTTACATAATTAAGATTTTAGCATTTATATTTCTATATTTTCTTAATAAATATTGATGGTATGCAGCGCTATAGATTGTTAAACCCTAGTACTCATCAACTTTATATTGAGAGAAGTGTGAAATTTAATGAGTCATCTTTGACTTCCACTTCTACACTCGATGAGGTCTTTATACCCCTATCTAATTTTGATTGTGACGCTTCTGATGATGATATTGTTACTACTCCTCTTCTTGATCCTCCTACTCCTATTCCTCATAATTTGGAATCTTATGGTTCTGACAGTAGTGATGATGAGGAATTTTTCCCATCTTAATCAAGTGAATAATCTACAGATTCTAAGATTGACTCTCCTCATAATTGTTGTTGGGTTAGGAATACCTTGTAGAGTGTTGGAGATTGGATAGGTGATCCTTTAGATGAGAGACAGACCCATTCAGAGTTCACTGGACCCCATACCTTCTTCACCTCTGATTCCAACCCTCAGTCTTTCTGAGAGGCTTATGGGAATCCTGTGTGGGATTCTACCATGCATGAGGAGTATTCCTCACTCATGAATAAAAATAATTGGGATATCACCCCTCTTCTGATAGGAAGAAAAATCATTCGATGTAAGTGGGTGTGTAGACACCTAAAATCTAGTTACATAGTTTTATTGCTAAAAAACACACTCATTACCCTCATTCTTACAATTTATGTTATAATTAGTGATTTCCACTAGTTAACTAACGTTTCCTTGTATTTTGGTTAATTAATGACGCTTTGTTTATTAATTACCCTCTATCACATTTCGGATGCCAATTGATGACACATCGTTAGTTATTATCCTCTTCCGAGTAAACAATTAGCTATTATTAGTTAATTAAGCCTATTTACCCTTGTATTTGATCAATAAACCCTCTTATTAGTTATTACCTCTCTTATAACCATTCAAAATCACCCCATTTCCCTCCAAGACATCTCAAAAGGCTTTAAAAGCTTAACCTAGCCTCTTAATTGACCCTAATTGTTCAATTAAGACACCTCACATGCTAATCACTTGTTAATTTCACTAATTAACAAGCCTTAATCTACTTTATCCTTTAGTCCCACATGCACCAAGATGCAAGCTTCTCTAAGAATAGAAAGCTATATAAAGGAACTCACATACATGTTTACGCTTTACACCATACTTTGAATAATATTAATCATATAAGACATATGATCTAGAGCCTTACTTCCACTGATGGATTAAATTGCTATATCTTTGCATCCAATCTTCATGATTTCCTAGTAGAGGAATATCTAATATGGCATTGTAGCAATTTTTAGAGAGGTCCTTTCACCATTGTGAAGTAGAAGAAATCTCATTTGATTTGCTAAGTTATCTTCATAGGTTCATCTTAATTAGCAATTCATACTAAGTAGGCATACTTTAACTTATATTGATTGATATCATGTTAGTTTTCTTAAGCATTCCAATAAGCTAAGATCTTGATGTTACTATTGTTAATGCCTAGATTTGCTAATAGACTATGTGGTGTTAGTTTAGTTATTTAGCCTTGCAAGAGTTTGTGTAGTGCACAGGGTATATTGAAAAAAGTATGGTGCCGATGAATACATCGAGAAGTATAAAGCATGACTTGTAGCTAAGGGTTTCTCCTAGGTAGCTGAGGTTGATTATTGAGAGACCTTTGCTCCCATTATGAAGGAATTCCATTTGACTGACCCTCACCATCGCTACCTTGAATACATGGGAAGTACATCATGTTAGGAATAGTTTAATATTGTGAACATTATTATTGTGCAAATAATGAGTTGGTGACAACTCGTAGAGATATCTTAGAGAGATTCTAGGTTTGTTGAGTGAGAATAGGGATTGGGAGAGATAAGTGAGAGTTTTTTGAAGATTAGAGTTGAATCCACTCTATATATGTAACCTTGTCTTATTGAATAACATCTCGAATGAATTGAATTTTCTATATTTTATTATTCAGCGTTTTTATATTATATTAGATTTCTTATCAATCAAATGGATGTTAACAGTACCTTCCTTTATGAATACCTAGAGGAAGAGATCTATATGAACAACCCCAGGGTTATGTCCATGATTCCTCACTCATTTGAAATTTAAATAAGTCTCTTTATGGCCTTAAACAAAATTCCTTAGACTTGGCATGCCAAGATGGACTCCTTTCACATGTTTGATTATAAGCCCTCTCTTACTCTTTTCCTTTATAGGGTTGAGTTAGTTGTAGATTTCTCCATTCCCATAGTCGATGGTGCCCTTTATTGCTAGCTGATGGGGAGCTTGATCTATTTGACTCAAACTCAGATAGATCTTTTGTATGTTTTTGGGATCGTTTCCAGACTCATCCAGGAGCCTCATGAGTTGCCTTGGAAATAAGAAAAGTAGATGCTTCACAATGTTCACGGAACTCATATAAATGACATTCGCTACTTAGGAGGGATGAAGATTGGTCTAGTTGGATTTACAGATTCTAATTGGGCTAGTGATCTTGATCATTGGAAGTCTACCTCAGGCTATAGTATTTCTCTTCATTCAGCTCCTACCAATTGGTTGAGAAAGAAGTATAATGTGATTGCGATATCTTCTATAAAGGTAGAATACAAGGGAGCAATCAATGCTAACCTGGAAATTGTTTAGTTGTGCGGGATTCTGACAGAATTTGGTATTTACTTTCAACGTATTGTTATCATTTACTGTGACAACATGAGCACCATCTTGATTTTCCAAAATCCATGCATCATCAACAGATGATGCATATTGAGATCAACATGCACTTCATATAAGAGATGATTCATGGAGACATAATTGACTTGTAGTATTCTCATACTTTTGATTAGGTTGTGGATATCTTTACCAAACCCTTCATTGAATCAAAGTTCCTTCATTTGCACTTTGTTCTTGGGATGAGGTATCTTGCAGTAGCCCATCTTCTTTGGGATTTCTAGTCCTCTTCTCCTCTTCTTCTTTTCTTGAAAGAACATGGTTTGTACATGGGTACCTCATTAGGAATTTAGTTATTGGGATCCATATGATGCATCTTTCATAGTTTTCTAGGGGATTCATCTTTCATTTTTTGGCTTTCCATTCCTCTACCCCAGCTTCAATGAAGGGGGGTGTTGGTGTGAGATATTTTCCTTGTCACTCGGGGCATTTTCCACATCACATGGTGACTCATCTAAATTAGGTGAGGTCATCACTCTTTAGGAGTTATATGACATATTCCGTCATGGAATCTGTCATTGTCATATGCATCATTGTGTCATAGGAGTTACATTCCATCTTGGGAATTGTAACTCCTTTCTCCCTCATGTAAGGAATTATTTTCCAAGAATGGGAGTTACACAACACTATGTACCCTCTTATTTTGATCTATGAGCATGAGTAGACCCATTTTTTCCATGCATGATTTTTTTGTTCAATTACTCACTTCTTGATTACTTAGATCTCACTCATTTCTGTTGGAGTGCAACTTTGTTGATGTGCATGGGTTTCTGGTTAATACTCTCATAACAATCTTACAAACACCAAGTAAACCCTAATCTATTTTTAATTGTAAATAATTCAAGATAAAGCTAAGAAAGGAAGATAAAACATTGTATAAACATAAACATTGTAAATGTAAATCTCCCTTCGATGTGTGGATTTTATTTGGAATGTAGGTATCCTTGTGAGCCAGGTGCAAGCCATGAATACTTTTGATCCAGGGAGGGAGGTTGATGAAGGGAGGGATGTTGATGAAGTAAGATATCTCCTCAAAATGGCCCAAAATCCATGTTTGATTCTCCTCTTACTACTTTAACAAGGTAAGGGTTTTCTCGCTTTTGCAAGCTTTTTAGTGATAGTTTGCTCATGTAAGAAGATGTGTGTATATGTCTTGTAAGGACATGGTGTGTTTTGGGGAGGGAGTACTAGGCTTCTTTTATAGCTTTCCTATTTAGGAGAAGCACAACTAAATGCATAATCAAGAGTGGATACACATGATTAGAGGTAATTAATTAAGATTAATGACCTATGTGAATAAGAGGAAGCTTAATTAATCACTTGGGATTAATTAATAAGCCAAGATTAGCTTATAGAAGCTATTTAGAGGAAATGTATAGAAAATTTAGTGGGTTTAAAGGAGTTTGAGAGCGGGATTTAATAAATAAAGGGTTATTAATCAAATAAAAGATGGGGATTTGAGTAATTAAGTAATTATCAGTAATTAATTAATTAAAATGGGATTTTAAATTAATAAATCATTATTAATTTGTATCCAAGAATAATAGAGTAGTTAATTTAAGGAAGGTCATTAATTAAATGGTGATAACGAGAAAGAGAGTAGTTAGTGCAATTTTAGTATTAAAATTGCATGGTGGAAAGTGGGTGTCTACATTAATTCCTCTTTGAGGTGGTGTCATGTGAATAACGCCATTTCAAAGATAGTAAACAATTTTATTTTGTGTGGGAGGAAGAAAAATTAGTAGGATGGATGATGACTCTTTGAGCATTGATGTGATGCTAGAAGAAGGCAGTTGATGCTTGAAAAGAGAAGAAAAATGATTACATCGGAAGAAGAGGCTATCATGGTGGCTGATAGGACATCATGGCGGTCAAAACCATCATGCTGAGGGCTTCATATGGGGGGTAAAAATAAATCATTTTCCGACTTTACATTGTTTTGAATTTTCCAATGTTTTACGAATTTTTGGATTTTTAGTTTTAGCATGTTTTTGGAGATTTGAGGTTTTACTATATTTTGGAATTTTCAAGGATTTATCATGTTTTAGGATTTTGGAGGTTTTACCATGCTTTTGGATTTTCTAGGTGTTATGATGATATGTATAAGAGAACAATGCAGTAAGATGCCCCTGATGAGAGGTTTGATATATAAGGACAAATTATCATGTGAATATACAAGATTTGGAAAATCCCTATCAAGGACAAAAAAATGGGCATGACATGACTATGGACTCAAGGAATCACAAAGCTAAGTGTAGTCACAAAATCATGCACTTTAGACATTATTTATCCCAGTCTCAAACTATTATTTAGAAGGTTCTTAAGTGAATAAACTACTAATTAACCCCCATCTTTTGGCCATATTGTTTTATTTTATTTCATCATTACCGACCATTTTCATCCACATGCCTAGTCTGTTTAGGTCATTTCACATCATTTTAACCTTGACTAGGGTGCCCTGGTCCCACCAGGGGCACCCCAGTCCTTTTTGCACTTTCTTGCCACTTTTTTGGCTGTTTTTAACGTTTTGACATCTTTATCTTTCTTGTGATCAGCCTTTTCATGGTTATTCATGAAATTAGATCAGAATAACCCAATAAATATAAAGTTATTAGACCATAATGAGGGACCTAACATCACTTAGTATTATCACTCCATCTAGAGTTGCGTCCATCTATTGCATTAGAGATCACTTGTATCCACATATATCCACCATCAAGGAACAAGGTTAGGACATATACATCACACTTCATAGGGGGAGGGATTCTATTATATTCCATGCACACATTTTACTACATTTTCTATAGAATAGTTATTGCTTGCTACTTCAAAAAGTGTGACTGAAACAAGAGTAACCTAGGGCATGTTCACACACACTTGCACATAGAAATACATCAGGTCTGAAATATTGTGCAACGCTCAGTTATTAAGTTCACCATTATGGCAGCTAAGTTCAGTCTAATACCTCTCATATGAATTATTATTTTTTTAGGGTTTGATGCTTTCTTTAGGGACTTGCAAGTTTCTCTTTCATCTTAGAGTATAGGAAACATCGTAGCGCGGGACTAATTAATTTGATGTGACACACAATGAGGGTTTCAAGCCATCTACCAAACTAGTAAAAACTAATTTCAGATATTTTTCACAGACCAGGGCACCTAGATTACAAACTAGTTTGAACCCGTAATCACCCCAGTCCTCTTATAGGTACTCCAGTCTAATGAGATCCTCCAGATCTGTCCTTTCCAGGACTATGAAAGAAATAGTCATGATTAATTGCTCTAAGATTATCCAGTCACACCTGTATTGATACGTCCTGGTACTTCATTGAATCGGCTGATATTTCTTCCTCTACCTTTTTTACATAATTAAATGGGTTAGCCTCTACAATTTTGCATAGTTGTTTAGCTTACTTGTAAGCACATTCTTTGTTCTCGTAAATATTTTTTACTTTATTACATGTTTTTCATATCTATAAACTAACATATATCCCACACTACATAGTTAGTAATCATTTTTATTTAATTAGGCAATATAGATGTATGACGTGAGTTTAGAAATTCTAAGATAACATAGGGTCCAAAAATGTGATTTTTGGACAAAGCGCGAGATAAGGTGTATGACATTGCCTAGCTATTAAAAGACAACGGGAGACAGACAAATGATTCCCAGATAAGACAAATCATCGATAGAGTTTCTTAGAGATACATTTTTCAAACTAAGAATGATGAGACTAGTGGTTGCTAAGATTGAGGCTAATCACGCATATGATATAAATAGGAAAAATCACCTGAAAACCGAGTTTATAGTAGGATTTTTAATTTTTAGATTTTTATATTAACTTATTACTATCCTACCATGGATATTAAGAGAGCTAAGCGACTACTAATGTCCAAGATTTGGAGATTAGCATTGATGCAAGATGACACAAGAATTGAGGAGGGAGGACGTTGACAAGGAGCATTTGTTGGCTTGCACACATGACAATCATAGGTAACGACCTCATTGAATTTAATAACTTGTTGGGTAAGATAAGGGGAAATATTGGTATTTTTAGGATTAATTGAAACATATGATGGTGTCCATTTTGCACAGTCCAAAACAATTTTGCATACATTAGAAAGCCAGTGAGGACAAAATGTAAGTCAAAGTCTATCAGGAGGGATTTTCTTTTAGCCTAGCGGTCGCTAATTTGATAGATTTTTTCTTTTTTATTTTTGAAATTTGTAGTAACATAACGAATACTTGACACCGATCAGTGGCCCCTAAAACAACAGGGTCGATGGTGTTAGGAACTGTCAAAAATATTGATTAATGACCTAACTAAAAACTTAGCATAAACTGCAAAGGGACCGATTGTTTAGCGTAGGAGGAATATTAGAAAAACATGTGAATTTTTATAATTTGAGATATTAAATTGATACTTGTAGCGGTCTAATTCCTTGCTTTTATTGATTTTTGACATAGCGCTATAGGAAAATCACAAAGACTTGAGGTTATTGGACACTAGGATATTTACTGTCTTGCACTCATGATAATTTGTAATGACTTGATTGAAAATCTAACTATGTTCCCTCAATTATATTTAAATTTTAAAAGACTTGTTTTAACGACTAGAGAGCACTAGGTTGGTTTCTCACTACATTTATTTCCTGAATAATCGTTATTTCAAATGAAAATTTAAGCCTAGCGGCCGCTGAGCTCAATAGTATATTTGAAGTCTATCACATGAATTCTAAATGAAAATTTAAGCCTAGTGGCTATTGTGTTCATTTTTAAGCCTAACGACCGTTAGGTTCAATATGTTATTTGAATTAGCATTTTTGCAACATCATAGAGGCTTGAGGTTAGCGATCGCTAGGATAGTTGTCTTGTAAACATGACAATTAGTAATGACTTGATGTATATTCAAATACATGACTAGACAACAAATATTCGAAGACAAGATGAACTCATGTTTTTGGGCTATTGGTGAGTTACAAGTAGTTTGTAATCATCGACCTAAGTTCCATTCCCATTGAGTTCATTGGATGCTTTCAATAAGTGGCCATGGGGAAACCTTGAGGTAGGGGTCGAAATTCTCCATATGGACGAAGCAGAACATAGTGGAGCACTTCGAATGTGGATTTCTCGGTGGACATTAAGGACCCATGCCCACCTCCATGTACCACTTAGAGAAAGTGTTCCTCCACTACTCTAGTTCATATCTCTGGTATAATAAAAACCTTTACCATCCAAAATTTACAAGTAGTTTGGAATCATCAACCCAAGTTCCATTCCCATTGAGTTCATTCGATGCTTTCAATAAGTGGCCATGAAGACAACTTGAGGTAGGGGTCAAACTTCTCCATATGGACCAAGAAAAACATAGTGGGGCACTTTGAATAGTCCCTTGCAATTACATTTAAATTTTAAAAGACTATTTTAATAATTGATGACCGCTAGGGTGGTTGCTCACTGCATTTATTTCCTGAATACTCGTGATTCTAAACAAAAATGTAAGTCTAGCATCCACTGAGCTCAATAGTATATTCGATGTCTATCACATGAATTCCAAATGAAAATTTAAGCCTTGTGGCTGATGTGTTCAATTTTAACCCTAACGGCCATTGGGTTCAATATGTTATTCAAATTAGTGTTGTTACAAAATCATAGAGGCTTGAGGTTAGCGACTACTAGGATAGTTGTTGTCTTGCATACAAGACAATTACTAAGTACTTGAAAAATATTCAAATACACGACTAGACAATAAATATTCAAAGATAAGATGAACTCAAGTTCTTGGGCTGTTGGTGAGTTACAAGTATTTTGTAATCATCAAGCCAAGTTCCATTCCCATTGAGTTCATTGGATGCGTGCACCAAGTTGGGGGACAAAAAAGGGGTCATAAGTGGACGTCATATTGCAAAAAACAGTGAAATCTCAACTTGTAGGGATTATTAGCAATACGCGCACTCAAAATTAGAAAAATTTATATAAATATGAATCGTAGCATCCGGAATCTAGTTTCTAAAATACTATTTTTTAAAAAAAAATAGACAAGTTTAGCTATATTAAACACTTAAAATTATATGACTTGGTTTTTGTTTTTGAAAAAACCTATAAGATTGTAGTCCATTTGCCTGCGATTTGGATGACCAAATCTTGTTATTTTTTTTTCCTTTGGTGAAAAGTTAGATGTAGTTGTCTATCTTGGGATGGATTTTATTTTGTATTTTTTCGAGTAATTTTTTTTAATGATTTTTTCCGTGAAAGTGGTCTAAAAAGATTTAGAAAACGGAGCGCTTTCCGTTTTCCCGCCATAACTATATCAAAAAATATCAAAATCAAATATTTTTTTTAACGTGTATAGAATTTCTCCACGCTTGGGATGGTATAAGTTTTATCACATTTTGATAAGCGAAACAAAAGTTGCAGTCTTAAACGTAGACATGAACATTCACGGGAAAAAATGTCTTAAAGACCTATTGTTAGTAAAAAATTATAAAATGATATTTATCTTATTCTATTCACTTTAAAATCAATATTTCTACGAAGCTAACAGTCTCCCCTACGCGATGGCACCATTTTTGTGAAATGTTTTCAGTTTTTTAGCATGGTTCAAGTCTATGGAAGAGAAAATTTGAAGTTTTTTGACCCTTTACACTTCATAATGACCTTTCATAGCTTTGGTTGGGGCAAAACAAAGATTTCCCGAGCCTTAGGGTCAGATTTGATGATACAGAAAGAAGTAGAATCGCGGTTTATAAACCACGATCGCGGGTTTTTAAACAAGAACTGCGATCGCGCTTTATAAAGCGCGAGTGCGGTTTATAAAGCGCGATCGTGGTTTATAAATCATATTTATACGCATCCCAATGTTCTAATTACCATGTGATTTTTACTGTTTGACTTTACCGTACGAATTACTGTGAAATTTTGTCATTTTCTGCACATTTTTCTTATCACCGGAAGTAAAACATCATGGGAGACAAGAAACGAAGTCAAAAAAGGAAGTCATTAAGTAAAAAAACACCAAACGAATTAGAGGCAAATAGATTTCAAAATGCTGAGTGAATGTGGAATCTTCATGAATCAAGAAGAGGTTCATCTTCAACCCCTACTATTGTAAGCAATGAGGAACCAGGTAATGTTTCTACTGTCAATGTTGAAGTTGAATTAAATACTCGTGATGAAGATGTTTTTACTGTCAATGTTGAAGAAGAATTAAATACTCGTGATGTAGCAAATGTTGAAATTGAAGGAGACAATGAAAATGTGAATAAAGAAATTCAGGTTGAAACTGTAGATGAGCAAAATTTGACAAAAAAACCTCCTAGGATTTTCCGTAAGAAACCTAATTATTTTATTGAAATTGATGAAAACATTTTTAAACCAATGTGTGACAAACTTTTTGAATGACAAATCAGAAGAAAAGCCACTGAAATTTGGGATAATCATTTTGAAATTTTAAATGATTCCCAAAGATGTCAGTTGTTGGTTAGTTTGATGAAATTGAATAAAATGAGACCTACATTAAACACCTTAGGATTGACAACATCTAATATACATGGTCAAACCTCTACAATTGTTGAAAACCTTCATGATGCATATCACACTGTTGGTGTCAAGAGACGCACTAGGGATAGTAATATTGTGCGTCGTGTACTTGCTACTAGTGTTGTAAGTGAATCAATAAAAAATAACGTTTGATTACGCAAACAAGTCGAATGTTGCAAGTTAATCGAAAAACTCTAATGAAAGCAATTGAAAGACGTAATATCCTTCAATCACTCAATAACACCGATTTTTGGGCATTTTCTGCTAGAGCACCGCGTAAGGAAAAATATAATACTGATGCTATAAGAGAAGTTGTTATTCAATTTTGGCATGATAACATTAGAGTTTCACCTAATACAAGAGATGTTGTAAAATGGAGAGTTGGTTCTATTAATCGCGAACCACATCCAAAGCATTTCTTAGATATAACTCAAACTCAATTTTTTCACAAGTTTGAAAAAGAGCATCTGGAAATTAAAATTAGTCAATGTTTTTTGAAATGTTAAAACCATTCTATGTGAAAATCAACCACGCTCGCACCACTTGTTGTTGTAGGCAACATGTTGAATTTGCTATGCATTATGCTAAATTTTTATGTATTCATTCTATTTTGCATTCTGAAACTATGTTATCAGAATGTGGTGTTCAAGTTCCACCAATATCTTCCAGGGATTTCATTCCTATGATATTTTGTGAAAAAGAAGTCAGACAATTTTTTTATAGTCAGGATTGTTTAGATGGAAGTTGTGGTACATGTGGCGGATTACCTAAATTGGAAAGTTGCATCCATGAGAAAATTGAAGGTGCAATAGGAAATAATTTAGTTGAGTTTGATAAATATAAATCAGTTGCATACCAGTTGAAAGATGGAAAAGAGTCTAAACGGTGTGAGCTAGTTACAGAACATATGCCTGTTTTTCAATTTATGAGAAAATTTAAGGATGAAATTGTTTATGAGTATGCTAGGCATACACACAGAGCTTGATGGTTGGATGAATAGTTCAAGATATGTAAAGACACATTTCCTATTGGTACTATTGTTTCAGTGGTAGATTTTGTAGAGAATTATACATTGCAACCACAAATGGAGGTTCAATCACAATATTACAACTCAGTACAAGTTGCCATTTTTGTGCATATAGCATTTATACATTCTCTTGACAGTACAAAGAATGATCAGAAAATTTTAAGAGAGTACCATTTTTATATCAGTGATGATCGTACTCATTCTACTGAATTTGTGCAAGGGTGTTTCCAGTTATTTTATGGAAACTTGTCTGATAGGGACATCCACTTCAAACAACATTATATATGGTCAGATAATTACACGTCTCGGTTTAAGAATGCATGAATGTTTTATTGGATGAGCAGGATGCATGTCAAGATGGGTGTGCAACATATTTGGAGTTTCACTGAGGCTGGACATGGAAAAGGAGAGCATGACGGTGCAGGGGCATGTGTGAAAAGAGCTCTTGCAAGAGAAGAGTTGAAGTACAAAGATGGTGCTAAATTGAAAGATGCAAAGAGCATAGTGGAATGGTGTATTGACAACATGGCCCGAGGTTCTCAAGAAATTTCCACGGTTTGCAGATATTTTTGGTTGATAGAGGAACAAAAAATTGCTAACTACGAGGATTGTATGACACTCACTGGGTCCAGTGATATGCACTCATTTTGTAGCTCAGACGCTACTTCGTGGGCCACATGGACAAGAAAGTTGACATGTTTTTGTGCATCTTGTATCGAATTTGTCACAGCTGAGTGTGATTCACAAGAATGGGTCGATGGATGGATTTGTAGGCCTCTAACTCCGCTTGCTAGTTATCAACCTCCACAAGCATTACGACTTGTTTCTGCAGATGAAGTTGCAACATCCAAGGACTTTGACGAAATTTTGATTTTGGTGTGACAAGGTATTTATGGTTATTTACAATTTTTGTATTGAGTTATGTCCATTGAAATTTTAATATGTACAATTTAAATTTGAGTTGAAACCTTTTTTTTGTAGGACATGTGTTTGCAGTTATTGTGACAGAAGACAATGAAGAAGGAACAGACTATTTCTTATGTCGTTGCATCGAGGAAAGAAAGAAGTTGACTTCTCCTGTTATAGATGGCAAAGATATTGAGTACCCTACAGGGTCAGTGGTAGTTACTGGAACTTGGCTTCGGTGATATCCATTAAAAAACTCCTCTGTTTGGGTGTTTGAAGACTTTGAGACACACAGGAAAATACTCTTATATTCGCATCTAGTTCTAGCGACAAATATTCAGCTGTATAGATATCAAGGAAGGCCTAATAACAAGATTCTTTGGAAGGTTCGAGAGTCAGATCATGAAGCAATCCTGTTCGCTATTCAGAGTAGATCCGATCCTGATGGTTCATTGCAATGAATTTACAATGCTCATGTCTGGTATATATAATTTCTTTGGTATATATAAATTTGTTAGTTAGATAAATTTAAGTTCATATATTTTATTAAATTTGTGTATTTTGTATATATCTAGTATGGATTTGATTTGAAACTTAAATTTCTTTGACTAAGACTTTTATATGCAGGTTAGTGGTGCCAGAAAAGCTTCCACCTTCACGTGGTTGGCACTGTTAGTAGAGAATTATAAATTCTCGAAGCTAAGAGAAGCTTTCATTGTTTTACAAGAAAAGAGAAGTAATTAACAATGATTTATGTACCTGTGGAGGGGGTTCTTGGCTCCGGAGGAGGTAGCCCAGAAGGACCTGGAGCTTAGAGAACCAAAATGATGCCTCCCCAAGTGTTTACAAGACCATCCCTACGTGTGTGCGCAGTCGGTCCGGTGCCACGACCCACTGTTTGCAAAATATACCATTTGACAGCCTTACACTGTCTCAAACTACACTATTCAGTGTGTTTGCAAACAATAGGGCAGCGAGAGCACGATTGGAGAAGGAAAAAACTGAGATAGGCTATTGTAGAGGGTCCCTACACTGAGGTGTAGGATCAGACGAGACATCTCTAGGTGCCATGGAGTCTGCGTAGTCACCCGTCAAAGTTGAATGATTTTTTGGTCTCAGGGCTCTTGAGGGACTCCGCCCGAACGAGGTAGCCCGGAAGCAACGACGTTGTTGCACCAAAATGACACCTCCTCTAGCATTCACCTGGCCACCCAGACATGTCCACGTAGTCGGTTTGGTGCCACGACCCACCGTTTACAAAATATACCATTTGACAGCCTTACATCGGCTCAAACTACACTATTCGCACGTTTGCAAACAATAGGGCAGCGAGAGCACCGATTGGAGAAGGAAAAAACTGAGACAGGCTATTGTAGAGTGTCCCTACGCTGAGGTGTAGGATTAGACGAGACATCTCTAGGTGCCACGGAGTCTACGTAGTCACCCATCGAAGTTGAACAATTTTTTGGTCTCAGGGCTCTTGAGGGACTCCGCCCGAACGAGGTAGCCCGGAAGCAACGATGTTGTTGCGCACCAAAATGAAACCTCCTCTAGCATTCACCTAGCCACCTAGATGTGTCTGTGTAGTTGGTTTGGTGCCACGACCCACCGTTTACAAAATATACCATTTGACAGCCTTACACTGTCTCAAACTACACTATTCGGTGCATTTGCAAACAATAGGGCAGCGAGAGCACCGTTTGGAGAAGGAAAAAATAGAGACAGGCTATTATAGAGTGTCCCTACACCAAGGTGTAGGATTAGATGAGATGTCTCTAGGTTCCACGGAGTCTGAGTCTGTCGAAGTTAATGATTTTTTGGTCTCACTCTTGAGGGACTCGAAGGTTGAACGAATTGTTTTGGTCTCTAGGGCTCTTGAGGGACTCATTTGACGCCCTGTCTCAAACTAACTATTCGAGGTTTACAAACAATAGCACCGTTTGAAGAAGAAAAAATTGAGACAGACTATTATAAAGTGTCCCTACACCAAGGTGTAGGATTAGATGAGATGTCTCTAGGTTCCACGGAGTCTGCATAGTCACCCATCGAAGTGGAATTATATTTTGGTCTCAGGGCTCTTGAGGGACTCCACCCAAATGAGGTAGCCTGGAAGCAATGACGTTTTCACACACTGAAACGACACAACCTCTAGCATTCACCTAGCCACTTGGACATGTCTGTGTAGTTGGTTTGGTGCCATGACCCACCGTTTACAAAATATACCGTTTGACAGCCTTACACTGTCTCAAACTACACTATTCGGTGCGTTTGCAAACAATAGGGCAGCGAGAGCACCAATTGGAGAAGGAAAAAACTAAGATAGGCTATTGTAGAGTGTCCCTACACCAAGGTGTAGGATTAGATGAGACATCTCTAGGTGCCACGGAGTCTACGTAGTCACCCGTCAAAGTTAAATGATTTTTTGGTCTCAGGGCTCTTGAGGGACTCCGCTCGAACGAGGTAGCCCAAAAGCAATGACGTTATCGCGTAAAAAAATGATGCCTCCTCTAGCATTCACCTAGCCACCTAGATGTGTCTGCATAGTTGGTTTGGTGCCATGACCCACCGTTTACAAAATATACCGTTTGACAGCCTTACACTATCTCAAACTACACTATTCAGCGCGTTTGCAAACAATAGGGCAACGAGAGCACCGTTTGGAGAAGGAAAAAACCAAGACAGGCTATTGTAGAGTGTCCCTATGCCAAGGTGTAGGATTAGACGAGACATCTCTAGGTGCCATGGAGTCTACGTAGTCACCCGTCGAAGTTGAACGATTTTTTGGTCTCAGGGCTCTTGAGGGACTACGCCTGAACGAGGTAGCCTGGAAGCAACGACGTTGTTGCACACCAAAACGACACCTCCTCTAGTGTTCACCTAGCCACTTAGATGTGTCCACATAGTTGGTTCGGTGCCACGACCCATTGTTTACAAAATATACCGTTTGACAGCCTTACACTGTCTCAAACTACACTATTCGGTGCGTTTGCAAACAATAGGGCAGCGAGAGCACCGATTGGAGAAGGAAAAAACTGAGACAGGATATTGTAGAGTGTCCCTACACCAAGGTGTAGGATCAGACGAGATGTCTCTAGGTGCCACGGAGTCTGCGTAGTCACCCGTCGAAGTTGAACGATTTTTTGGTCTCAGGGCTCTTGAGGGACTCCGCCCGAACGAGGTAGCCCGGAAGCAATGATGTTGTTGTGCACCAAAATGACACCTCCTCTAGTGTTCACCTAGCCACCCAGATGTGTCTGCATAGTCGGTTTGGTGCCATGACCCACCGTTTACAAAATATACCATTTGACAGCCTTACACTGTCTCAAACTACACTATTCGGCGCGTTTGCAAACAATAGGGCAACGAGAGCACCGTTTGAAGAAGGAAAAAACTGAGATAGACTATTATATAGTGTCCCTATGCTGAGGTGTAGGATTAGACAAGACATCTCTAGGTGCCATGGAGTCTGCATAGTCACCCGTCGAAGTTGAACAATTTTTTGGTCTCAGGGCTCTTGAGGGACTCCGCCCGAACGAGGTAGCCCGGAAGCAACGACGTTGTCACGCACCAAAATGATGCCTCCTCTAGCATTCACCTAGCCACCTGGACATGTCTGTGTAGTCGGTTTGGTGCCACGACCCACCGTTTACAAAATATACCATTTGACAGCCTTACACTATCTCGAACTACACTATTCGACACATTTGCAAACAATAGGGCAACGAGAGCACCGATTGGAGAAGGAAAAAACTGAGATAGGCTATTGTAGAGTGTCCCTACGCTGAGGTGTAGGATTAGATGAGACATCTCTAGGTGCCACGGAGTCTGCGTAGTCACCTGTCGAAGTTGAACAATTTTTTGGTCTCAGGGCTCTTGAGGGACTCTGCCCGAACGAGGTAGCCTGGAAGCAACGACGTTGTTGTGCACCGAAAAAAAGACTCCTCTAGCATTCACCTAGCCACCCAGACGTGTCTGCATAGTCGGTTCGGTGCCACGACCCACCGTTTACACAATATACCGTTTGACAGCCTTACATTGTCTCAAACTACACTATTCGACGCATTTGCAAACAATAGGGCAATGAGAGCACGAGAAGGAAAAAACTGAGATAGGCTATTGTAGAGTGTCCCTACATTGAGGTGTAGGATTAGACGAGATGTCTCTAGGTGCCATGGAGTCTGCGTAGTCACCCGTCGAAGTTGAATGATTTTTTGGTCTCAGGGCTCTTGAGGGACTCCGCCCGAACGAGGTAGCCCGGAAGCAACGACGTTCTTGCACACTAAAAATATGCCTCCTCTAGCATTCACCTGGCCACCCAGATGTGTCCATGCAGTTGGTTTGGTGCCATGACCCACCGTTTACACAATATACCATTTGACAGCCTTACACTATCTCGAACTACACTATTCGGCGCATTTGCAAACAATAGGGCAGCGAGAGCACTGATTGGAGAAGGAAAAAACTAAGACAGGCTATTGTAGAGTGTCCCTACACCAAGGTGTAGGATCAGATGAGACATCTCTAGGTGCCATGGAGTCTGCGTAGTCACCCGTCGAAGTTGAATAATATTTTGGTCTCAGGGCTCTTGAGGGACTCCGCCCGAAACGAGGTAGCCCTGAAGCAACGACATTGTTGTGCACAAAAATGATGCCTCCTCTAGCATTCACCTAGCCACCCAGACATGTCTGCATAGTTGGTTTGGTGCCATGACCCACCGTTTACACAATATACCGTTTGACAGCCTTACACTGTCTCGAACTACACTATTCGGCGTGTTTGCAAACAATAGGGCAGCGAGAGCACCATTTGGAGAAGGAAAAAACTGAGACAGGCTATTGTAGAGTGTCCCTATGCTGAGGTGTAGGATCAGATGAGATGTCTCTAGGTGCCACGGAGTCTGCGTAGTCACCCGTCGAAGTTGAACAATTTTTTGGTCTCAGGGCTCTTGAGGGACTCCGCCCGAACGAGGTAGCCTGGAAGCAACGACGTTGTTACGCACCAAAAATGAAACCTCCTCTAGTGTTTACCTAGCCACCCAGATGTGTCCACGTAGTTAGTTTGGTGCCATGACCCACCGTTTACACAATATACCGTTTGACAGCCTTACACTGTCTCGAACTACACTATTCGGCGCGTTTGCAAACAATAGGGCAGTGAGAGCACCGTTTGGAGAAGGAAAAAACTGAGACAGGCTATTGTAGAGTGTCCCTACACCGAGGTGTAGGATCAGACGAGACATCTCTAGGTGCCACAGAGTCTGTGTAGTCACCCGTCGAAGTTGAACGATTTTTTGGTCTCAGGGCTCTTGAGGGACTCCGCCCGAACGAGGTAGCCCGGAAGCAATGACGTTGTCGCGCACCAAAATAACACCTCCTCTAGCATTCACCTAGCCACCCAGATGTGTCCGCACGTCAGATTTGGAGCCATAACTAACCGTTTTCAAATTTTTCAACAATTACAACTTTTTCAACAATTCCAACAATTACAACTTTTTCAACAATTACAACTTTTTCAACAATTACAACTTTTTTAACTTGTTGTCGTAAAGGGATCTAAAATTTAACTTTGTTGTCACATATCTTATAATATCCACCTTGATAACCAATCCACTTTATATATTACACGACCAACTCATCACATTTTCTGCAAATGAATAGAAGATAACCAAATTATACTTAACTAAAATATGCTTTGTCTTATTGTGATAAGCTAGATTCTTGGATAATTAAATAGCACTTTGATTGTCACACAATACCTTCATCTTCTATTGATATCTTCAAAACTCATCCAATAATTTTTTTACCCAAATTACCTCCTGACAACTATGATAGGCAGCTACATATTCTACCTCAGTAGTTGAAAAAATTGTAATATTTTGAAGCTTTGAAATCCAACTGATAGGTCCAGTTACAAGTGTAATAGCATAACTAGAAGAATCTTTGTTTTTAATCACTTACAAAATATGAATCAAAATATCCACAAATTGAATCACCAATATTGTTATAGGTGATGCAATAATTTATTTTTCCTCACAAGTAGTCACTTCACTACTGAACAATGTTCTCTACCTAGATTTTCCTAAAATCTACTGATTGTCACACAATACCTTCATCTTCTATTGATAACTCCAACAACATATGAAATTTCAGTCCTTGACATGTACATGTCATAACATACATAAAACTTATTATTGCACTAGAATATGGTACATGAGATATATGTTTATTTTCTTCTTATTGTTGCACCATAGTTTTTAGAATTTTAAATCAAACATACATATAGAATTAATATACATAGAATATACATACATAGAAGGATATCATGTGCAATGAATTTGAATCAAACATAGAAGTAATATCGTTATGAAAACCAACACATCCAGATATATAATGTATCAAACTAAGTGTGCTGAATGCACGTCTCTGAAAATATAAGTTCATAACATGTGTACATCTCGAACCAAGTGTGTCATACATATAAGACCACATGTGGCTGCATAAGGCTATATACAATGTCCTATGAAGAATCATGAACTAGGACCAGCTGGCCCATATATATATCTATGTACATCCATGTCCTATGAATCTAATCATGAAACATCTTCCCTCTCTTCACCCTGCTAGAAGTAGCATGTCCACGACCCGGGGATGTAGTGGAGGGAGATGCCACTACGGATTTCATCTGTGTGGTCCTAGGCGTCTCTAAGTAGGCCTGCAACCTAACCTGCACATTCATAAACAACAAGATTTTAACACCCATATTTTTAAAATACATTCAAAATTTAGAAACTTAGAATTTAGTTAAAATGCATGTGAAATCTTACTGCAATGTCATGATCCCTATCAATTTGTTGTTGACGCATGGCAGGGACAACGGTAGACTCATGAGAGGTAAGCTACATACAAATAATTAAATTTCAAATTAAATATTTCATGTACAAAATTTGATATTGTAGATTTAAGTAATAAGAAATAATTCCTAAATAAATTTAACAAATTTGAAAAATTGTACCTCAGTTAGTGGATCTGCAGATGCTATGGCAGTATCTACAGCAGCCTCCACAGTCTGCATAAATGGAGGAGTCTCTCTGGCAGTCATAAGCTATACAAAAAACATGTACAAATCAATATTAATCTACATGACTGCCACATAACAGAGCCAAAGCATAATCCACGTGAACTTCCACAATTAGAACTGGAAAGTGTAAAGAGAAACTAACCTGCGTAAAAGTCATGTGAGGCATGCCAATAGCCTCAGTTCCCAGAGCAGATGATGACCGCCAGGCTCCTGCACGTATAAAAGACAAACATATATTAATATGTACATGTACAGGTGAAACATTATAATAATAAAAGTGCACAATCAAATGAAATTTGAAATTTAAGTACAACTTGAAACTTACGTTTGTAACATGCCCAACTGCAGTAGCTAGCATGTCGACACCGGATGTTTCCTTCACCGGCTCTTGCTATTTAAAATAAAATAAAAAATTAGTTTTTACATGTATGTACATAACGTACAATGAAATACATATATATTAAAATCTCAAACATGAATTAAACTATTGTATATATATTAAATATTTATTTGACATTTACCTGTGAAAGACCAGGATCCGTTGCACCAGTTCCAAAAACATCCACCATCATCTCATCTAGAGAAAAGAAATCATGTGATCCAGCAAATGATGTCTCACCCGCAGTGCATACGGCACCACATGATCCACAGTGGTGTGGTGCGCTAGAACTGGCACCTCCACCAACATCACCAGATGTAATCTGCTCACTATGCTGGGTCAGAGTGTCAGTGAGCTCCCTCAATGCATGTAGTGTGTCAATCTCTACAACCTCCTTCACTGTAGGAGGGATAACTGAAGGCAGTGGGGGTTTTGGGGCATGGGGGATCCTTGGTTGACCTACGCGTGCACCAGGTCTACTCTGTGCAGAGCCACCACCTCGCCCATAAAAATCAGAAAAGTCAAAATAGTTTGGGACCTCATTAAGCATGAACTCGCAATATAATTTCTTCAAAAAATAGAGGGGAACCTCATTGTTGTTGCATGGTGGATAATCAAAAACCATCCACCATCGGTCCCAAAAATTGTTCTTGATTCGGTCATCATGGCACCAATGGATTGGGAACCGTTTGCAAGTAACTGCGGGGGGGCATTGGTTCTTGGGTCAGTAAATAATGCACAAATGCGGTCTTTTCTAAATTTTTTTGTCTTTTACGGCCGCATGGGATAATTTATTTGCATACCACTACCTACAATCACCTCTAAAGGTATTCCATCTGTCTATTTGGTTGGTTGCGGAGTCAACTTCACCAATCAATGTTTGCAATGTGTTGGCTAAAGTCATGCGGGATGGATTTGTGGCATGATTTTGTCTTATATTCTGAATAAGGTTCTCAATGGCAATTTTATTTTGTTGGATTTTTCCAACGATATTAGCTTGTGTTCCTGTTGGCTCCATGGGGACAGAAGGAGCCACAGGAGGCGGATCTATGTTTGGAGGAGGGTTTTGCGGAATGTTTGGAGGGTTTTGACGATTGTTTGGAGGGTTTGCAGGATTACGAGCTCGCTGAGCAACTGACAAAACAAAAAAATTGTATACATAAACAAAAAATTGAAAAACCCATGAAAATCACAAAAAATAACCTAAAATGCAAACAAATTGATCAAAATCGAGGGCTTACCTCTTTGTCTTGGTGGCATGGTTGAAACTATCGTGATCCACAAGTCCGAAGAGTAATTTTTAGGGGGTATTCAAAGTGCGAGTGCCAAAGGTCTAGGAGAAATCGCGGTTGGAAAGGAAAAATGAGGGAAAATGAGGAGTCGCGGGTCTATTTTTTGTCTCAAAGGACCGCGATCGTGGTTTGCAAACCGCGAGCATGGTTTTAGGTTCGGAAATCACCAAGCCTATTCAATAAGTGGCCATGAGGATACCTTGAGGTAGGGGTTGAACTTCTCCATATGAACCAAATGGAACATAACGGGGTGCTTTGAATGCAGATCGTTCAATGGATATTAAGGACCCAAGCCCACCTCCATGCCCCACTTAGAGAAAGTTCTCCTCCACCATTGTAGTTCATAGTTCTGGTATAATAAAAGCATTTACCATCCAAAATTTACAAGTAGTTTGTAATCATCAACCCAAGTTCCATTTCCATTGAGTTCATTTGATGCTTTCAATAAGTGGCCATGGGGACACCTTGAGGTAGGGGTTAAACTTATCCATATGGACCAAGCAGAACATATCGGGGCACTTCGAATGCTCCCTGTGATTATATTTAAATTTTAAAAGACTTTTTTAATGACTGATGACCACTAGGGTGGTTGTTCACTACATTTATTTCTTGAATACTCATGATTCCATGAAAATTTAATCCTAGCAGCTGCTGAGCTCAATAGTATATTTGAATTCTATAGTAAGAATTCCAAATGAAAATTTAAGCCTACCGACCGCTGTGTTCAATTTTAATCCTAACAACCGTTGGGTTCAATATGTTATTCAAATTATTAATGACTTGACGGATATTCAAATACACAACTAGACAATAGTCTTGAGATTATTTCGTGGTGTTGGTGTAACATAACAAAGTCTTGAGATTAATAGTTGCTAGGATAATTCTTGTCTTGCATTAAGGCCCCTCTAACCTAAAGCTATAAATATTATTTTTTTACATTGACAGAAAGATATCCTAGAATATATAGATGCTAGTGGCCACTAGTCTTCACTTCTACCAACGAATTGACGACTTGAAACAAACCAAATTTAATAGCGAGTAGTTGTTTAAATTGCTTAGTGCAACGCATAACATAAACTTGTACTAATGATTTCTTGTATTTTATAATTAAAGGAGGGTTGAAGGGCCCCTTTCCCTTTACATTACAGATACAATGAGAGGATTAGTCTAAAAAACCTGAACAATACAACAATACTTTGGTGAAAAAACACAAGGGCCAATGCCAAGAAAAGAAGTGGTTGGGAATACAAAAAACCCCAAACTAGTAAGCTAGACATTATGATTTGAAAACAATGGAAATGAAAACACTATACAACAACCAAAACAAAGATACAACCTGATGGATTTTAGAAGCACTAATTTATCCGAAATAAATGACCATTTCTGTTGGTGGTTTCAGAAAAAAGATGCTCTTTTCTAGTTGTAGCTTGAATCTTTAACAAATCCTACGCCTCACAACCTTGATGGTGAAGAACATCCCAACGTTCCAGTTCTTGTTGTAGTAGAGAAGACATAACATCTAGGTCAGACAACTGGAGCGACCTACCGCCTGTTGTTGGTGTCGTGCCCCATTTGTCCACTTCAAACAAGAAATGATTTAGGACATTAAACCATTTGAACAACTCTCTAAAAATGTATGCATGCACCAAACCATCCTATTTATAGAGAGCATCAGAAAGCAAGGGCCACGACACACTCAAGGTTTTATCCACTTCCCTTCCATTTTAACCCTATACACTAGTTTGATCTAGTGACGGCCCATCTCCAAAGCCCAATCCTTTGCCGGGTGTATGATAAGAAGATGGAAAACGAGCTTCAAAGAAACTTTTGCATTTACCCTTGGACATCCCTCTAGAGAAAGATAATCATCTCTAAGAACTCCCTCAATTATAGCTAGGTCTTGCTCTAATTCAATAAAAAAAATGGATTTCAAACGGTGACTCAAAATTTTGGTATAAAATCCCATTTCACTCACATCTGTAGAAAATTACATGAAAGGAAACATTGGTCCAACCATGAAAAAATAAATGAAATCTCGTGAAAGAAAGGTATGAAAATAAGGTGGAGCGATAAGATAAATATATGGAGTGAATATGCCATCGCATGCTTGAAATTTATACAAGCTTGTCTGCTACTTTAATATCAACATTTATTGGAAAAGGTGATGAGTCCGGCCAATCAACATATTTATTGTAAATATTATCACAAAATATGCCTATTTAGTAATTATCTTAATAGATAAGATTTAAGGTCCAATTTGTAGTTAACGAGAGCATATAAAAGGAATTTTAATCACAAAATATTGATTTTCCCTGACAAGGTCTACATTTTAATGATGACATTTTAATTCATTACTATTCGAGTCATTAGTCAAGGACAAATAACGTTCCAACACTTAAACTTACTGATTTATACATTTAATAGTTTACTAAATTTCTAGTTATTCGTCACCCATTAGTTTTTCGCCGCTACCACACCATACAAGCTTTTAGGATACTTCTTCTACTATGATCTACTTGTGCTAGGGGAAATGAGCCAATGACCATGCATGGGTTAGTGACCATGTATGGGTCAATGACCATGAGCGGGTATGTGAAACATAGACCACCCATAAAATCTAGCCAATAAAGTAAGTCACATCAAGCCTCATCAATAAATTATTCAATGAAATGGTGACAAATAGACAACCTGTAAAAGGTGATTTTATTCTCAAGTAATGGGTTGTCTTAAATTCCTTTGTATTCAAAAGTACTTATTTTAAATCCCTTAAAAATATGCTCTCCACATAATTTAAATGTGTAAAAGAAAATATGCATATTAAAAAATCATGATCTATTAAAGGGTATTTTTTGTATGATTGTTAAGTCGCTCTAGCAACCTCTTACATTAGGATTCATGATAACTACCTCATTTCCTCTACTATGATATGACCTTTCCTAACTACGTGTCTATCTTTATTACCATCCTTAAATAATGACGCTTACCTTTCATTAACTAATGATGCTTGCCGGTTGCAAAGCATTTTTGTTTATATGAAAATATATGGATTACGTTTTATGCACAAAATATCAAATGAGAACTACATAAGGTGCCAGCATTCTCAAAGGTATGTATTCAAGGACTTGGCTCTGCCAGGGATAGTCCAGCTAATATAAAATAATTACAAACAATGAAAACAAAGCTATTGAGATTGTTTTTTGGATCGTTAAAATGGATTCCCCGATATTATAGAGGCTAGTGGCCTCTAGCCTTCTCATCCACGAATAATTGTTAAACATAAAAAAAAAACATTACTCTTCACGACCTCTGATACTTTATTCTTGAGAAAGGTTCATGCACATCTTCACCCTTGATGTTTAGTAAATTTTTACGAACTATTTTTTTAAAGGGTAATTTCTGAAAATATGCAGGGCCAAGATGAATAGGATACATCTTCAGGTTTAAAATATGTACTTCTATTATTATGCTCTAACACTTATATTTTTTGATAATGTAGATAGTGAATTTTTCATTGATGTGGCTTAACAGTCACTAAAAGTTTTCATTGATACCTTAGCGTTTGCCAAGAATTTTCCTTTCTTTGATGTTCCAAGACAAGAGAAGAAAACTAATATTCAAATACAAGAAAGATATTTACCACTTTCCTGAATACACATAATTAAAAATATTTACCACTTTTCTGAATACACATAATTAATACAAGAATATTTGAAGTCTATTACATGTTATTCCTATCCTAACATACTATCTTGATGTTGGTGGCCACTTGGATATTTGTTGTCTTTTATACAGGACAAGTAGTAATGACTCCACTGAAAACTAACTATGCTCCATTATTGTATTTAAATTTTACAAGACTAACAACCACCAGGGAGGATGCTTACTACATTTATTTGATGTTCCAAGATAAGAGAAGACAAAAAATACTCCAAGACAAGAAATTTTTTAATGAATTTTTTTGAATATACGTGATTTAAAACATAGATTCAAGAGAATACAATATATGTAGTCAAACACATAATCTTAAGCCGAACACCTGCTAGGTAGATTATCCACCACAAGAATCCTAACAGTCACTAGGATTTTCCATGATTTATTTATTATTCAATCACTAATTTTAAAATAAGAAACTATAAAGGCTTGATATCGGGAAACCAATACTTTAGATTTTTAATTGAACCTAGAGGCTGCTAAACATTTTCCTTTATACTAGTTGATTTCAATTATGTGATATACACAACATATCTTATGAGAACTATAGAAGGAACCCAATAACAACACCCAAACACATCACATCATGTAAGATTTGTTATTATTAAATATTCAATTCTCAACCCTTATTACCCATGTTGGATTCTAGGTTTTCAAAATGATGTAGTGTAACTCAAATACATTTTTTACAGTGATGGGAATATATAGATGCTATTGGAAGCTAGTATTCACTTCTAGCAAAAAATTCACTACTTGAAACAAACCAAATTTTTTAACGACTAATTGTTTAAATTGCTTAGTGCAACACATAACAATTTTTTTATTAATGCTTTCTTGTTTTTTTATAACTAAAGGAGGGTTGAAGTATGCCTGGTGAACGCTATGCTATAAATATTTATTCCTATTGAATTTTGCTCTATGAAAATAATGACATCAAGATACAACATCTTGTTGTTATTGCACTGTTGAGAAACAATATTTTTCATTTCCAATTACTTATGAAATATTAATTTGTTTAATTCCTTTTTTCAGGTAATATGTCTTCCATTGGCCGCACTTTGTTTCATGTAAATTTATTTGATTGAAGGAGTAGAGGATTGGAAAAAGAGAGACGATGACTGGTTAGTAGAGATGCATTCCCTGGAACCACGGTGATTTGTGGTTATTTTTTGTTGATGAGGATGTTGTCAAAGAAGTCGGTATGGTAGTAAATTAAAAATTTATTGATGAGCAAACATTTTATATTCAAGTTGAACGTGTAAACACCCAAAATTGGGTCGTAACCCTCTAAACCACCTTTGATTATTTAATTCCACACTACACCTAACCATGACCCCTTGCACACATTCTAATTAATTTAATTACCATAGTTAAATTAATTATCTACCTCACCTAAGCCACCTCACCTCTCCATCTCACCCTAGACCGCTTCTAACTCAATTTATTACCCTAGACTAAGTCCCCACTTATCCTAACCAACTAGGACTTAGTATAGTCCTAATTTGAATGACCTATTATCCCTCTAACCACTTTCCAACTCCATTTACTACCATTCTTCACTTGTGACCCGGAACCAAAATCAAGATCACGCCAAATTTACTAAGGATCAAGATATTTTTAGCAACTATGACATATTCTCCTTAACTGGAGCAAGTTATCCCTCAACTGGCGTCGGTCACCTAACCATCATTGGTTACCTTAAATAAGAGTTTCTAACTCTTTGTTTAGGTTCTGAATTTGGTTTTTTAGCTCTTGCAACCTTGCATACTGACCCTCAATCTTTTTCAGTGATCTTGCGACATACTAGAGACCCTTACAACGTTCAGACACCACACAATTCATCAAGAGATTGATCCAGAGCTCCAGTGCACTCATAGGGAAGAACCATATCCTCATGCCACTACTGCATTAGTTCAGGATCACATTCTCCTGCAACCATCACCACCACCTTCTTTCTACCTACATTCCACAAGTATTACTTTTCCTTTGTCATTGGTTTTAGTAGATTAGCTATTTACTAGTTATCTATTTCATTTTGTCACCTCTCATACCCGGATCTCTCCTAAAACAGCTCTATCAAACCATTTCCCCAAAAAACCTCCATATCTTTCCCAAATACCATTCTTATAATCTCTTAGTCTTTCTAGTAATCCCACAACCTCACCTAAACCTTCCCGAATCTCTATGCAATCACAGAGATATCCCCAAACCTTATTTTTAATATTCTTACTAACTTACCCTTACTGACATCAGTCACCCAACCAGGGTTGGTTCATTACTAGTACCGACATCCGTCACCTAACTGATATCAATCTCTATGACTAGTAAAATACTCAAAACCAACAAGCTCATAACATATCCCAAATAGCCTAGAACCTTACCAAACTTCACCCATACCTAACCTACAACCTCTGTCAAACCTACTAATCAAGAACAACCTACTACCCCTCTAGATTTAATCATAATTTTTCTTGTTAGATTAAATTTACTTATTGTATTAACATGAGACACCTAAATCATATAATTACAATAGAATTTACTTATTTTATGTTATTTGCTGCATTAAATTGTATTTGAAAGTGGATTGACAACCTTCTAGGAAGCACCTCTCTTCTTGGATCTGGCTCTCACTAAGCAGTCCACCAACCTATATTGTTAATGTTATTCTATGGTCTTGTTGTATTTTTTACAGGTTATTCCTCCTAGCCAAAGGGAAGCTCTCTACAATCAGCTTGGATAACATTCTACACGTGTGTAACAACCTCTTCGACTATCAAAGTCATTCCTCCTCACCCTTACCTATTATCTATTTTATATCTACATTTTCGGTGAAACATTTTGGTATGCCCGGAAAAGTTCACATTAAATTTCTCTCTAGAAACCTTCTCTTCTCTCTATTTGTCTAAACAAATTTCGTTCTTTGGTGCTTAAAAAGAACATTTCTTTCATCTTTTATTTTGTATTGCATCTAGTGAATGAACATTCCTCTTCCTGTTCTCCACTTGCTACATCGAATTGTATTGTCAATTTGGGTTTTACAAGTTTGTGCATTTCATCCTTGTGATTGTTGCATTATATCACCTAAATTTTATTTGCAATCTATATATTGGAGGTCATGCCCAGTTGAAGATTGGCAAGATTTAATTGTAGTTCACACTTTGTTCACACACACCCCTTTCCAAATCACTTTAACAATTTACTCATTTCTTAAACATCTTCCTTCCTAGTAGTTTCCATCAAATATTAATAACCTGTTAATGGTGGATCCAACTGGTGTTCTGGCCAGTCATCATATCAAATTTCAAACCTCATGTACTGTGAAGTATATATTGGGGAAAATTCAACCAAAACATACCTGATACAAGCCATAGATTGCTTATAGGGCACCTTCTTTGACCAACAACTCTATTCTACTCATAGTCAGTATAAAAAGGCATAAGCCACATAACATAAAAATATAATACTTAGGATTAGCGTGTTTGCTAGCTTTTTCCTGATTTGCATTTTGAGTTATAAGAACGATTCATCTCTTTTTATTTTATTTTCATTCACACTCCACAATCAAAGTTGGTGTATTTCATATTTTTTTAGTGTGATAGGAAATCATTTTTCCATACTCAGCTTCTGGGTTGGCTTTTATTTGACTTAAATCACTCCAAGTTTCAAAATTTCTTTTCTCAAATTTCTCAGTGACCGATATCGATCCAACAACCACGGTTGGTTCTATCATCACATCGTCACCAGTTACTTGACTAATATCGGTCTCTGTTTGTCTTTTATAATCCTCTCAAAAATAATTTCAATCTAACATTTACACTTTTTGTCACTGCATGTGTTCTGATTTATTCTGATACACTCATTTTTGAGTCTCTATCACCACTTACAGAACCATGTTTCACTTGTTTTATACCTTTCTTATCCATATTTTCAAAATATTTATATCCACAGTAACTGATATCTATCCAATGACTGACATCGGTTCATCTGCCCAACTGGCACTGGTTACCCAACCAACGTCAGTTTCTGTGTTTTGATTTTCTTATCAAAACATAAGCTTATCATAATTTTCCAGATTCTTCCTAGCTCATGTTTCTGTGTTTTTGTACCATTTTCAGATCTCAGACTACTTGTTCTTTCATTATTCACATGGTTGTGACTCATCAACAAGCCAACGCCCTAGTCTTTCACGTCAGTCATCAACCGTTACCTACTAGCCCATTATCACCATCTATTTCATCACTAATGGACCCCAATGTTCCTTTCACACTACTCACAAGTGATAAGGAATTCATGAAATTCCTTGATCATAATACCGTAACCTTACAATATTAACTTGCCCACTCTTCTACTCGTGACTCGTCAAGTCATTCTTTGTTCGAGATGCCTACCTCCATGTCTCCTGTTTTCACTCCCACTTCTATATCAGCCACCACTAGTGTAGCATTACTTTCCTCCACCACACCACCTGTTATTTCTCAGATCATCCCTACATCTTTGGTATATGTCACACCTACGACATATATCACACCTTTAGTGTTTGTCATCCCTTTGACATCTACGTCACCATCATTTGTGGCTTTTAATGTAGGGATTCTCACGTCATCACTCGCTATTACCTCACAACCTCCAATTGTGTCAACCCCTTTTCAAATTTTAGTCATGTCTATACTTGATACTCAACCACCTATCACTATGAGGGTCTCTACACAGTTCCCTCCCACCTATACCTTATCTCAACCACCACCCGTTACCTACACATCCCATTCAGGGTATATGTCATCATCATCTGCCACTAATTATATTCCCCCTTCTCTGTTTGCTTACTCGTCACCTCCGTACACTGGTGTGCTCGCTACGTCTTACTCATCATATCCAACTCCTTATACCACAGGAAGCGTGCCTTAATCTAATATAACCATGGATCTAATCAAAATGATGATGGAAAAGATGCAGACCCTTGAAGCATTTGTTTCTGGCTCTTGCAATACATTGACTTACACTGAAATATGTAATGAGCCTATTCATCCTTCCATACCCATTCATCCTTATCCCCCACATTGGGAAATTCCTAAGTTCAATCGATTTAATAGAAAGGAAGATCCGTAATAGCATTTGTGATTGTTCAAACACACATGTTATCTAATTTCCCATGCTGATGCCTTTCTTCTTACAACCTTCCCCATGTCCTTGTTAGGACCTACCCTTGATTGGTATCGTGATTTACCTTAGCACTTTGTATTTTCCTTCAATCACTTAGCCTAGACCTTCCTAGACCACTTCTCAATTAACATCACTAAGAAAGTCACCATGACTGATCTTTATTCCATCCACCAATATGAAGATGAATCTATTGTAGATTTCATTTCCCATTGGCATGACCTTATTAATCAACTCACTTTCCAACTTCCACAAACCGAACTAATAGATTTATTCACTAGGGCTTGTTCCAGGCACATCTCACTAACTCTTCAGGTATAAACATTCCAAAAAAATTTCCCTACCCAAGGATGCACCTACATTACCTACCGTACTCCTGTCAACACTAAATATTTCCTCCATAATTTCTATTTCATTAATGTATGTATTAGGAATAGGATGTTGTTAAGTATAATTAGTAGTAGCATCTGATAAAAGATAACGGTGCCATCAGTATGATTTCGCCAATAATGTGGAGTACGGTAACAGTCAAAGTACAATAGGAATGTTGTAAAAAGTAAATATTTGTCGTAAGTGGTCCGGTAATGTTAAAATGTCAAAGTTTGGGTAATTAGAAAAGTAGGGTCTACATGATTAGGAATTAGAAATATTATATTGGTAATAAGGACAAGGAGTGAGGTCATAAATATTTTGTGTACTTTATTTGTAAAAAGTCTAAAAATGTGGAACCCATGTAAAATGATAAGGTTTATCTTATCTTAAGAGATAAGCTTACATGTACAGATAAGAGTTAAGGTATGGAATATGATTCGTCAGAGTGGATTTCTTATCCTATCTTAGAGATAGGATGGATAAGCTTGAAAGTTCTATAAATAGAGAGGCCACCCCCCCTCATTTAACATAGAAAGAAGTAGTGAGAAATATTGTAGGAAGTGTGTAAAGGAAGCCACAGTTTAAAGGTGTGCTGAAGAAGCCATCAAGAGGTGTAATTGTAAAGTTTCTCCCATAGTCTTGTTGAAGTACCTCATGGGTGAGATTGTAACAATTTCATGTTAATATTATAATTTACTTTGATATTTCAGATTTGTCATCATTCCGTCTTATCATAGTCGATGGTATTCTTGTGTTCGGTTGTTATTTTGTTTCCAGATTACATCCACCAAACTAAAGGCTGTGCATTAGTAAATGATCATAGCACGAGGAGTTCCCGGTGAAGAATTATCATAGTGCCGGATTGGTGATGACACTCCCTTCTTGACCCATAGAGGAGCAAATTTTATACTCTCTTCCTATCAGTAATGCATCTCCTAGGTTCTACCAAGATCATGTTAATATTCTTGCTCTACTTCTACACCATTATCTCGTTTGGCTGATCATTTAGAGTATGTGGACCACATCACACTCTGGGGGTGCCTACATCTCCTAGTACTTGTTAGTGAAAAATCACAGCACCCCTGGATGTTGATCAGATTTCTAGGTTGATCACTCTAGCATCCAGTGTGATTGCATAACATTGAATCCTTTCTTTGAGTGTGGGACTCGTGATAATGAGAAAGGAATCTCCAGAGAAGGCTGGTTCCTCTTCCTAAACTACCTGCCACAAGCTATTCCAGTGTAGGAAAGCTAATCTAATCCTAATCTAACCATGACAAGGAGACAGAGAGAGAGAGAGAGAAAGGGAAAAAGACAAAAAGCCTACACTAAAACGGTGATACACCAGAGAAGGAAAATGTTGAAACATCTATCAAAACTACCATGGAGATAGAGAGAGGTGAGCAATGGGAAGGATGGACAGATGCATCACAGGCCCAAGGATAGATTTCACACAGAAAATGTCCCAAAAATCCATGAACACAACTCCAAACCTACAAAAGATGAACATTCAAACGTACACAAATACCTGCAATGAAGAGATGCAAGAAGAAAACAAGCAAAAAATGAGCAAGGATGGACAGATGCATCACGAAACATGTTTTTTGTTGCTTCAGAAGTTTTCACGGAACATCATTTTAATGGTAAAAGGAAAAAATTCCATTACAGAGAAGGGGAGGAGGTTCGAACTCCATTTTCAATCCTGGAGAAGAAAAGAAGGGAGGGCAGAGCTGAAAAGATGAACCACCTCTTTAGAAAGAAGCCTCTCCTTACAATTTATAGGAAGAATGAGAGAGGGAAGAGAGAGGAAATCCAGATCTACCCCAACCACTTCTAGGTTACATTCAATTCATCTCATCATGGCGGTAGGTGAGAACCCTAGCAAAAGTGGCGAACTGTATTTTACATTTAAGCTAGTTGTTGAAACGTCAGTTCTGGCCATTACCACGCGCCAGAAGCATTTTTTTTATTTTCTCTCTCCAAACTGAACCAAAATGCAAGATTGACCTAGGAATCATGTAGAGAATCTCACTAGCTTTCTATTGATATAAAGAACGTGAAAATCCGAGCTCTGGATTGAAAGTTATGGCGATCTAAAGATTTAGGGCAAAAACAGGCAAAAACAGATCGGCAGGAAAAGTTTGAATTTTTTTTGTGCTCTGCCACTTGGATGACACGTGTCGGGCTCTTATTCATTCACGGGTTCATCCTCTAAAAATTCCTGTCGGCCCCTTTCTTAATTTCTTGCCACTTGAACACGTGGCATTATTTTATTGGCTCGAGCCTGAGGGGCGCACTTTGTCCTTTTAATTTTTGATATTTTTCACTTTGGAAAATCTTCCCATTTCTCCCCGCACTTTGCCACTCAAGTGCCACATGGCATGATTTCATTGGACGCGGGCCCTTCTTGACCATTTCCCTTTTGTTTTTTGCCTTTGGAAAATTTTTGAAAATTTTCCTGTCGGGCCGATGAGGTGAAGACACGTGGTGAGATTTGATTCGTTGGCGGCTCTTTCGGCTTTTCACATCCCACACGTCTCTTTGGCCCGGCTGTCCCAAACTGCCTAGGACAAATATCTCCGAACCGCCCGATTCGGGCCTCCTTGTTCCTGTTTGAGGTGAAGACACGTGGCAAGATTCCATTCGCTCTCGACTCTTTCGGCTTTTCGCGTCCCACGCGTACTTTTGGCCCGGATGTCCCAAATGAAAGTCCTCTATTTCGGCCGATCCGGCCGGTTTGCGTCCTCTACGTACTCTTGTCCCAATTGTCCCGGACTTCCTAGGACAAATATCTCTGAACCGCCCGAAATGGACTGACTTGCGCCAAACCGGCCGATCCGCGTCCTTCGCGTACTTTTGTCCCAACTGTCCCAAACCGAGCGAAATAAAGGACTTAGGAAATTTTCTTCATTTTCTCGGCCGATTCAAATTTTCGCGTCCCACGCGTCCCGACGTCCCAGCTGTCCCGCAGACCGCCTGGACTAGGACTTAGCCGATTTTCTTCATTTTTTCGGCCCCAAGCTTGTAATGTAATTTTTTCACCTTTTCTAACTCGTTGGGTTTTCTTCTTGGATGGGAGAGTTAGAAGGAAGTTGAGGGGGCCCCAGAAACATGATTGTTTGCCTTGAATCAATATACTTTCTCGGGATTGAATAATCTGATGCATGTTATCAAAATTACCCTGGGGGTGAATTTTGGATAACAGTTTTGGCGACTCAGCGGGGTCATCTGCCTACTGGATGAAGTTACCAGTTGCCTGAAGCATCCATTGGGCATGGAGTCATGAGTTGTAACTTGCAAACTGATATGAAATTTGAAAACATCCTCTCTAAGCCACTTGTAAACCCACTTAAATGGAGTCGTTCTCACCAAAATGCCACTGAAATGGACTGTGCAAGAGCAAAACCAGCACCACAAAAACTATGTACAGAATTGAAAATCATACATGCTCCAAATGGAACATGTAGAGTGTGCACAAGCACTTCTTCTGCTAAAAGAAAACCTACCTACTCTACTCTAACTGGAAGCAAAGGCAAGCTAAACAAACCTTGCAATTGGTTGTGAGAAATAGCTTCCCTTTCTCAAAAGTGGCAGCCATGCAATTGATTTGGCATTGATCATGGCTGATTGGATGGATGGAAAATCAACAAGAAGCTGGTCTTCCACCCAAATCATCAAGGTATCAGCTGAAGGAAAATTCAATACCTCTTTTAGTTGCTCTGCATTTGGATTGAAGAGGTATGACAGCTGATCCTTGGTACTTTGTAGCTCACCCTCATGCTCAGAAGCAAGCATGACTGGTTGTGACTTCTCCTTTGACTCCAATGAAGTCAAATACCTGATTGGGCAAGGTATGATCCGTTTGATATGCCCATAGCTCTGAATTTCAACTCCAAAAATGGAGTCTTCTTGTAGACCCTCCTGAATCGATGGTGTGGAAGAAATGGTACAACCCTTCTGCCCTTTCTCTTCCTCCAATGAAGAACATGGAAGATTCAAATCTTCCAATCTCGATTCCAAAGAGCTGCTATAAGATGTAGGCTATTGCAAATGAATGTTCTCCTTCATAACATCAGACTCAAGTGTTTGGAATGTGGATGATGAAAGAGATAATGGTGGAAACTTGACCGGCTCTTCTCCATCAAAACAGTCCTCCAAATCTGACAGATAAACTGCCTCATGGTTGTCCTGCTACAAATGCTCAACTTCCTCCATGGTGTCCTCTTGATCTGTAACTTGACCACCATGGTTTCTTTCACCCTCCAACATTGAGTTTGAGAGATCAAACTCCTCCTCAGTACTAGAACTTGAGAGAGGTGAAGTAGAAGGAAGAACTGAAGGTTCTCCTATAGCCTGCTTTGTGTTCAAACCCCTTGGATCTGCAATTTTCTCCTCCATAACTAGAATGTGCTCCTCTTCTTTTGGATCTGGAGCATCTTCTGCTTTCTCTACTACTTGAAGAAAATCTTGCTCTTGATAGAACTCTTCCTCTAGCACGAAGTTTTTCAAGTCAAACTCTTCAATCTGCTGCTCTAGAGGACAAGTTGGGACTGCAAGATCTTCTTCTGAGCTTTCTTCCTTTATGGTTGATTGTGCAACTTGGATTGAATCAGCATTCCCTTCAAATAGAGTGCCAACATGGACACTACTTTCTGAGCAAATTGACTACTGATCTGCTTCTTCTTTTTGCTCTTCTTCTACTGCCACAAAATTAGTCTTAACCACCATTTGTTCAACCTTAGCCTCTTCTGTAGGTTTAACCATCAAGGGGATCTTTGTCATCCCAAATTTGGCAGCCCAAACCCTCAAGTTGTCTGTCATTGCTTTTCTGTTGGGCTCCTCTTCTTGCTGTCCTTCATGGCCGATTTTTGCAATTTCTTCTTCCCCACATGGAATTGGGAATGCAAGAGGAGGGATGGGTTGTAACTCAAGTGATTTGGAAATTTTTTGTGGTGGTAGAGGAGGTGAAACCTCTTGTTTCTTTGGGGGAGAGCGTATGTCTTTTAGCTCTTGTGGAGGGGATGACTGTTTAGAAGGAAAAAGCAAGGAAGAATTGAGGTGTGGTGGAAGACTGAGAGGTGGAGACATGGGATCAACATTTGGTATAACAGATGGGGAGTTTAGAATTTGTAATTCCAAATGAGAGGGTGTTGCTTGAGTAATGGGAAGAAAAAAAACAAATGATGGTGTAGAACTTACCCATTGACAAGGTTCTTCAACAACAAGTGTATAGGCCTCTATTTCTGCTGTCCATTGTGTAAGTTGGGGCAGCATCTTCATCATGAAGTCCAGCTTGTCCTGAGGGCTGAAGTGTCTTGGAAAAGGGCCTCCCCATGGACAAGGAGTCCTGCAACCAATTCTGAAAGCTCTCATTTGAGCTGTTGCTCTAGACTGCACCATATTTACCCTCCATCTTTTGGATTTTCTCCAACAGACCAGCATCTTGCATCTGATTGTCTTCATTATATGCATACTCTTGCTCTTGGAAAGCGCCATAGCTAAACTGATTTGGCATTGCTGCTCATATGGTATGCATGCTGATTTTGAATTTGTTAAAAATGTTGATTGGGAGGATTTAAAAAAACATGTTGGAGGTGGGAAAACATTGTTACTATTGTTGAAAATGTGATTCCATGATGGAAATGAAGTCATGATTGCACAACTTCATGGAATGGAAAAGAATGAAAGAGATGGAAAGAAAGGATGGATGGGAATGGATGAAAAACAGGTTTGCAACTTTAGAAATGGGTTGCTGATCAGATGGAGTCGCCAGATTGTTTGCAAGTGCCTCCAAAGGCTGAAATCTTCACAGGAACACACCAACCTGCAAAAGATGAAGTGGAAGACCTCTAAGGTCCCACCGGGCATGCCAAAAACTGTTGGTGCAAATCACAGCACCCCTGGATGTTGATCAGATTTATAGGTTGATCACTCTAGCATCCAGGTGATTGCATAACATTGAATTCCTTTCTTTGAGTGTGGGACTCGTGAAAATGAGAAAGGAATCTCCAGAGAAGGCTGGTTCCTCTTCCTAAACTACCTGCCACAAGCTATTCTAGTGCAGGCAAGCTAATCTAATCCTAATCTAACCATGCCAGGAGACAGAGAGAGAGAGAGGAAAAGGGAAAAAGAACAAAAAGCCTACACTAAAAAGGTGATACACTAGAGAAGGAAAATGTTGAAACATCTATCAAACTGCCATGGAGACAGATAGAGGTGAGCAATGGGAAGGATGGACAGATGCAACACCGGCCCAAGGATAGATTCACATAGAAAATGTCCCAAAACTCCATGAACACAGCTCCAAACCTGCAAAAGATGAACATTCAAAAACGTGCACAAATACCTGCAATGAAGAGATGCAAGAAGAAACAAGCAAAAAAACGAGCAAGGATGGACAGATGCATCACGAAACACGTTTTTGTTGCTTCATTCATAAATTTTTCACAGAC